>BSBN01000167.1:11674442-14295413 GCA_027924645.1 Cunninghamia lanceolata
CAGCCTTGTAACTTCTGTTTCCCAAGATCTGTCTGCAGAGGACACTATTGTAGGCGTCCAAGTCCTGGAAGTGCTCTTGTGTCTGAATTTTCTTCAAATCCCAAATCCCTGATGCTTGCCAAGCCTTCCTGCAACTCTACTTTTTCCATATGCGACACCTGTAACCTGCAATCACAAGACTTGGTTTGGGCGTTGTGGTGTTTATAGGCTTGCCTTAGTCAAGCCTTGAAGGACACTTAAGTCTCTGAACACCATTGTCAGACAAAGAGTGTGTGCCCTTGTGAGGCAGAGGCAAAAACCAAAGGAATCAATGATAAAAACACAATATTATGTCACCTTGTAGTGAAGCTCTCATGGGAGGAAGAAGCTCTTCATTCCATGGGGAAATTAATGCTCAAATTTGCAAATATCAACACACAAAACACACAAGTCTGCTCTTGCAACACAATGAAAGCCTTGAATCACCTTGAGAACATAACAAATTGCTAGTAATCATCTAGTTGAAATCTAGTTTACAAATGAATGCCTAAACATGCTTTTATATGCAACTACAAGCACTCTTGCCAAGATTTCAAAAATCAAAACTTAAAATGTCAGCAAAAGGACCAAATAACGGTCATAAATTGACACTTAAATTTTGGGCCTGACCCAAAATAGGGTAGGACTAGGGCACGAGTGCCCAAGTCCTCCCCATTATTTTGGGTAGGGATAAGGTCAAGGGGTCCTCCTAGGTCCACTTTGCCATGAAACCTAGGCCTCATTCCATCGAGATGCCAAAATATGAACTAAGATGCCCTAAATGCATGCAAAAGACCCAGGAGCTAAACCTTATGAAGGAAAAGCCCCCAAGGGGACATTTTTTGGCATTACAGGGATGAGATCACACGTATGATCCAAGTTGTTTGATCATACAATCCCTATGGTGACATTAGTGTTGACAAGTTCTATGCATCGCTTTCTTAGAGTGTTGTTGGCTAGGAGAAATGGTCATCTATTTCTAGGTTAGTTTCAGTAGATAATATTCTCAGCATGTTCCCTTCTTATAGGGAAAAAGAGAGAGCGAGAAGCTATTCTCCCACCAAGTGTGCGGATGTAGTTGTCAGTCCTTTCATCTATCCTAAGTTTTTGGTGGCTCATCAACAATGGCCAAACAATGATGAGTTGCCATTGTATTTTTGTAAACAATTATATGCAGAGTTCCATTTAGATTTATCTGTCAATTATAGATCTTTCCCTAAACATGTTGGTCAAGGGAAAGGGAGGTTTGCAGAGAGACTTGAGTATAGAAGAGTCCACCTCTTCAGAACAAGAGGTCCTTAATTGGCCCAAATCTTTTGGTTCTTCCAAAACATGTGGAACTAGCAAATGCTGCCCAACCAGCATTGATTCCCTCGAGACACACATTTTTTGAGAGCATGGTGACTATTACCACTGAGGTTGATCAGTTTTCATCTGATCGTGTTGGCAGGAATTTGTTACACCCAAGGATTGACATTCCATCCACTGAGGCCACATCGATCAACTGTTCAGATCATTACATTCGTGCTGATATACCATCGCCACATGATGTGGCACAGATTAGTGGAGAGAGTGCTTTGCGGAATATGACTAGATGCTTGGCCAATGATTTATTAGATTCATACTAGTTCATCAGCGATTAGTATGGGATCCCACTTGATGTTGTATCCTCACATCTCAAGCGATATTTTGGTAGACAGAGGAGCCATGGTGAGTTAGGTTCACAGGGTTTGGGGGGACATCAAGATGTTCCAGTTGGTCCTACAGGCTCTGTCCCTCTACATGTTCCAGTTGGTCCTGAGGTTGAGGTTACTGCACATGATGTTATGGGAGGTGACTATAGCAGGCTTCTTTTCGGCACTGATACTGTACAATCTACATGTGTATCGTTGTCTCTCCATGATTCTGACCTTAGTTGGATTAGGAGGGCCTTTGCTAGTGCAGTTGAGGTACAATTTATATAAAAATTATAATCTAAATTTATAAATTATATATTTAAAAATTATAAGTTCAATTTTAAATAAAATCACATACATTGAAGCTCTGACTCTTGATTTTAATCTTAAATGTACATGTGTATTAAACACAAGCTACTATTTTACAACCTGGATATGGAGATTTGCATCATGCTAGCGATCCTAGTCATCATCATGAGGTATTTAAAAACCAGGTCTATATATCACATGTACATATAAGTTTGATTTAAGTGTACGCACACACACACACACACATATCAAGTTAACTTTCTACATATAGATATCAAGTGTACAAGTTTTCTAACTAAATACACATATGCTTATATATTGTATGAACACATGTCATTTATAGGTTGCAGGATCAGTTCATGCTTCTATTGAGAGTCCTCTACATGATGCAGACCGTGTATGTTAGGTAATTTTGATTTGTCAAGTATTATTTATTTATTTAAAATCAAAACAAATTATATTTGTACATGTATATATATAGAATTTAAAAATTTTATGGTGTTTCATGTGTAGACCCCGACCCACAACTTAGTACAGCTCTCGAGTCATGGATCAGTCGAGGGCTCCAATCAGGGATCAGGATGTCACAGCTTGAGACAGAGTGAGGCTCAATCCACTCATAGAGTGAGACATTTATGAGTTGTTATTATGATTCAAAAATTTTATATTTACAGTACATTTGGACATTATGACTTACATGTTATTATATTTTATCTTAGAGACATTTTTATGAGTCACATGAACTTTTATATCTAGAGATGTTATTATGAGTCACATGTTTTATATTTGGACATTATATGTATGTATTTATGTTTTATATCTTAGAGACATTCTTATTATGAGTCACATGCTTTATATTTACATTTTGAAATTTATATTATGAATTACATGCTTTATAAGTTACTATTATTTTTCCATTTATCTAAATTTCTAAATGTGTCCTAATTAGGCTATATTCCTAATCTAAAATAAGATTAAGTTTGGAAATAGAAAATGAATATAGGAAGATATCTAAGAAAATGAAGTAGTACATATTTAAACCTAGTAAAATTAGAAACTACCTAGAATTTAGCTAAAGTTGCTAGATTTAACAAACTTAAATTATTTTAAAAACCATAAATCCAACAAAACATATCTATTAATAAATATAAAGTCCACTATCTCATATATTAAATTATAAAAGTGGGTAATATGGTAGTGGTCCTTTAAATCATAGGATATATGTGCCACCACTAACAAAATTTATTATTAAGAAAATCAACAAAATTCTAGATGCTACATGATAGGTCAATATTTAAGTCATAAACAATGCTAATGTTGCAAATATGTGGAAATATCTACCAATCACCCACATTATTAATCACAAATAATATGAGCCACATAAACATAAAATATTGTAATTAGAGTTGTCTTAAGAAGTTCAAAATGGGAAAATATGGTTTGCATCTATTCATCAACACCTAATAGGAAGAGTATTTGGGGATCCCATCCAATGCCATGTGTTCCTAGTGCCTCTAATCTCCCCATGTTCAAGCTAAGTGTCCTAATATGAAGCTCTACCAATGAATATGTGAATTGTGTATTCAATCTACACTAAAGACTTGTGTTAGTGACTTCAACTAGGATTGTGAATTCTGATTCTAAGGTTGTTTATGAACTCTGAATGTTGAATATTAGGAGAACAAATATAAGTGTGTTCAAAGGTTAGTTGATGACTCAAAAATGTTTGAGTAATTTGATTTAATCTAGTGTATAGACTGCTATCTTCAAATTCACGTTTAATTTTATCCCATTCGATGTATATAGATATGAAAATATTCAATATACTATCACAACTGTATTAGGTTGCAAATTAAGAACACCAATATACCTATATATTTTTTCACTATTTGTCTACTTAATAATTTAATTTTCATGATACTATAGTTTTTTTAAACTAACTAGGATTTACAATTGCAAAAGAGACAATTCTAAGGTTTATTGTTTATCAAGGACTTTAACTTATTCTATATTTCTCTAAAGGAAAATCTAATTGCTAATGTTATGTTTAATTTCAAACAAAATAATTAAACAATTTAAGATTATACAATATCTAACAAGCCTCATAACACACCATTTCAAAGGTAACAAAATCTAAAAAGGTATAATATTTATTCATGATTAAACATGTAGTAAATGAAGTAAAGTAACCATTGATTATATGAAATTTAAATAACAATATCAAGCCACCTTTCATTTAAAAGAACTTAATAACATAAAATTAATTGTTCCCTTTGTAAACATACTTATATATTTGCTTTTGCATACAATAATATACAATACAACATATTTTGTCATTACAAGTGATAAGTTATAATCACATGAACATATTCCTCTTTCTCAAATAATAATTTATAGGTACTTTAAGTCCACTATCTCATATATTAAATTATAAAAGTACCTACAAAAGAACCTTAAAGTCCACTATCTCATGCCTCCAATATATAAATTTTAAAACAAGAAACCATCAAGTGGTCTCTAGGTCTTGTTGTCCTCATTTTTATTCTTCTTGACATAGAGCCTCAAATGTCTTTTATTTGTCATTTTTTATTTTTATTGTGTAAGTTGCTTGAACTCCTCTATTTTTACATATCAGCCTTTGAAATCAACAATCTTTTCAGTAAAGCACCCATATGTATCCACTAGGACTATAAGATCCACACCCTTTTTAATAATACTTGCTTTTGATCAGACACGATAATCATCTTCTCTAAATAAAGGAGCACAATGCACGACCCTAGTACCACTATCATCTGTCATATAATTGTCTACAACAACTGTGAAGGTAGTGTTTGAGAGCTCCAAGAAGAAGTCAAATATTGGCTGGTACTTTTTACCAACTAGAACAAAGCCCTAAAATGTCTCCAGTAATTCATATGAATTAGTATCCAATGCAAGTCTTGTTTTTTCTTCCTGATAAACTTTTGGCTTGCCTCCTGCTTTTGTTCCTGTATCTTTTGATTTTAAAAGAGGACCATTAGAAACAACCACCCTTACCTTCTTTGATGGCAACTGAGATAAAAGAGATACTGTAAGAATGTATATGGCCCTTGTTGTCTTGCTTTTGACCTTTACATATTCAAAATTTGAATTGACACATAGAGCAAGATTACTAGGAAGAGTTGAAGGTGTAGTGGTCCATGCCAAAAAGCAAATCTTTACAACATTTTGATGAGATATTCATGCCTTAGACATTTGTGCTTGGTGTATCTTCTCAGTGCTAAAATTGATTTTCATCATAGGGACCTAAATTTTTTGCAAAAAATGGTAGGAAATTTTAGGTCCCAACAGTGGCTCTGTCTGGGGATGTATGCCCCTTGTGGGCATAGCAAGATGCTAGATCTCTGGGGAGCAAACCAGTGCCTACCCCATTGGGCAATAAAGTCCGTATGTCACTTTTTCCCTAAACTGATATGGTTTGAAAAACCACATCACAATTGATGGATGAAAGCCATCAAAGAAATAAAATCCTCCTTTTACCTCTGTCATATATCTTATTCTTGATCACTTGAATACTTTTAGACAAATTATACTAATCTTGGGCTTGGGAGTCATTATTGGTTTACTATGATGTCATTCAGACCACATAGTTCAAGGTGTTTCAATTTTGTTTGTTGAAGAGATTGTCCAATGTTAGTGCCATTTGAAGCTGTGTAGCCTTGTTACTTGGTCATATCAAGTTGAAGAGAGTTTAGTATGATTGAAAAATGAGCCTATTGTTGTGAAATATGCCTCCATTGTGTTGTTTAATTGAACCCCTTCAAAGGTTATTCATCAACTTTAGAGATCACTTGAATACTTTTAGACAAATTATACTAATCTTGGGCTTGGAAGTCATTATTGGTTTACTATGATATCATTCCCACATAGTTCAAGGTGTTTCAATTGTTCGTTGAAGAGATTGTCTAGTGTTAGTGCCATTTGAAGTTGTGTAGCCTTGTTACTTGGTCATATCAAGTTAAAGAAAGTTTAGTATGATTGAAATATGATTGAAATATGTACCTGTTTGTTAAGTTTGACAGGTCCCTACATGATAAAGATACAAAAAAAAAGAGCTTCCCTTAGCTTCAAGAAATATTTATTCTGTACTGACAAGGCCAACCACATGAAGGTGGAAGCTCAATGGCGTCACCTAAGATCTAAGGCACCTAAGACCTAAGACACCTAAAACCTAAGACTTAAGACCTAGAACACAACTAAGACCTAGAAGACACCTTTAAGACACTTAAGACATACATTAAGACACCTAAGACCTTTAAGACACTTTTAAGACATACACTAAGACACCTAAGACCTTTAAGACACTTAGAAGACATACCTACTTGACACATTTAAGACACCTAGACACCTTTAAGTCTTAAAACACCTAAGAAACCTAAGACCTATAAGACACCATAGTACACCTCTAAAACACCTAAGAATTAAGACATATCTAAGACAGCTACAGAACTTAAGACATATAGTACTTGACACCTAAGACCTTTAAGACACTTACTTGACATATCTACTTGACACATTTAAGACACCTAGACACCTAAGACACCTAAAACACCTAAGAAAGGTCTCAGATGCCTAATCTACCTTTAAGACACTTAAGACATATATCTAAGACACGTAAGACCTAAGATAGGTCTAGAATTTACATATTTAAGACACATTTAAGGCACCTAGACACCTAAGACCTAAAACATCTAAGAAACTATAAGACCTTTAAGACACCTCTAGACACCTAAGACATTTAAGACCATCTATATATAGTATAGAAATCATACTTGCACAACATGAAGTTCAATTTTATTTAACTTGAAATCCTTATAAGTATAGACCTACATAATTGCAAAAATAAAAATCTGTGTAAATAAATTTATAGCTCGTTTGTAGCTTGATCATGTTTGATTATAATAAAATTTGAACTAAGAACCATTGAAATTAAAATTTGAAAGGATTCAAGAACTATCAAGAATCATGTACATTTTAAAATAAATTAATAATCAATAGATAATTTGAGTGTGCATATACCTTCATACCATGTATCGGTTGGTTCAACTCACTTTTCAATAATGTAGTTAAAGCTCTTGGTACATATAATCTAGATCTTCTCTATCTTTTATTATCTCTAAAATCTTTTCATGATCTTCAATAGACAACCTCCACTTTTGTTGGCCACGTCCTCTTTTTTGTAAAGTTTCTAAACTTAATCTTGTTGCTATAACTAAGTGACTGTACTGTAGAACCTTTTGTCCTGGCATATAATCAATAAATATAATACCATTTTTATCTATCTTTACTTGTTGATAATAGGTGCCTTCAACAACAACTAATCCAATGGGATATGATTGTCCACCATCATCTGTCATTGATTCTAACAATTTTGATTTTGCTTGTGTGCATCTTAGTAGATAGTAATCTACACCTTCTGTATTATCAGGATCTGCAACCACAACAAAAATATCTCTTGTACACACCACAAGTAAACATGTTTGTACATTTGAGTTGAACAAAGTAAATCATATGTTCAAAAATTTATTACAATCTAGAATATAAATCAATTTTGTAACTTACCTATAACAACTAAATCTGATACACGTTTGTAATCCGCAGAATATATAGGATCATATACATCTACAATGTCACTATCTTCAAAAGGAGGCATTGATACTATTTGTTTTATTTCCCATTGTGAAACATATCCATCCTTTACATTTGGACATTGTAGAATATTTGCATTGTTCTCAATGCAATCAACACAGTAACATGATTTTTCTTTGACTTGAATAGTAAGAGGCTTGCTATGTTCTGTAGTCATGACTTGATGCAAACTTCTAACACCATTAATTGCTTGACAATTATATGGATTCAATCGATCAACATCTGCACATATGAACAAATTCTTAAGCATCTCAATTAAAACTAAAATTCAATTAAATCATGTGTACTTAAATTTAAATATTAAAGTTTTTAAATAACATAAATTCAATTAACATACCTTTAACTTCCCAAAAATAGTGTTTGTTGTATATTGAGTCACAGGCACCAAAATGGCTTTTGCACCATTCAACAATTTGATTTGCATTTCGTATGGTGTTACCTGCAATTTCATATTAGTGAAGTGCCCAGGTAAGAGGTAAGAATTAAAAAAAGTTCACCTGTACATCCAACTATTACAATACATGTAGATCAATCACATAAATCATTGTAGACTTGTATTCAACAATTTTAAATTTTGTAAATTTCATATCTAGTACATTACCTACAAGTTCATATTGGCGAAGTGCATGCTTTACACATGCTCCTGCTCCATCATGCTCTCCTTTTCCATGTCCACTCTCAAAAAAATTCAACAAAAACTTTATGCTAGATTTAGCATGTTGTTGCGTTATCCAATTAAATATTTTTGTAGACTTAAATTGTCCTGTATAAATAGTTATATATAAACAACGATTTGAAAACCAAAAATTAGTTAAAAATTCAAGTCTTAAAATTATATAAATTTTTAAATTAAAAATTAAAAATTAAAAATTAATAATAAAATCAACACTTACCAACACATCCATCAGGCCAAACCAAGTGTTGTAATGCATTAATACCGCGTTGTCTCAAATCTTCAAAAAACATTCGAAAGCAATGTGCTACATAGCTTCTATCATGACCTGTATCATCACTGATATAAAAGTGAACATCCTTGATGATAATTCAATCATCTTTGGTACTCTCTACCTCATCTACAAATAACTTAGCATGTCTATAGCAAACTTGTATAAAGATTGCGACTTGTTCTGAATGATAATATTGACTTTGAATCTTAGTTTGAGGGCTAAATGTATAATTTTTAGAAAAATCTACAATAGAGAGAATACAACCCAGTGGAAAACAATCCTTTGAGTCATGAAATTGCTTAGCCTGCCATCTTACGCCATGACAATGTTGGATATGTGGGTATACATTGTTACGAAATTTGTTCATAAACTCGTTACAGGGCAATTCACTCTCTCTCAAAATAATTTTTCTGGATTCAGCTCCTGACTTCTTTGAGTATTTCTCATATTCCAATCTCTTCCAAACAACTAACATTGAATGATCAATATTCTCAAATGGTAAAAAAAATTGTCAAATTTCCACAATCTACACATATTTCTTATACATTGTACATTGAATTCATTTGAAACTTCTAATTTTTCACATAAGATAGACTTCACAAATTGTGTTGTACTTTCAGGGATGGCTACATTTGGATTAACTATTGCCATAAGATTTTTATATGATTGTAGGTGTAGATGAAATTCAACATGATTTTGACAGCAACAAGTTTCACGTACTTTATTTATACGTACAAAACTTAGTCATAAAATCTCAAACATCCTTTGAGAAATCTTTACCTATGAAAATTCTTGAGAAATCCTCTGGTGTCATCTTGCCCAATACCTTATGTGGAACCCTGTTCTGTATGTATACTGTTGTACTGCATGCCTCTGCCTATAAGTAATGTGGCATATCTTGGTCATACAACATAGCCCTTGCTGCCTCCGATATAGAACAATTCTTCCTCTCAGCAACCCCATTCTGCTGCGGGTTGTAAGGAACGGTCCACTCTCTCTTGATTCCTTCCCTAGTACAGAACTCTTGGA
This sequence comes from Cunninghamia lanceolata, assembly GCA_027924645.1. Classification (NCBI taxonomy): domain Eukaryota; kingdom Viridiplantae; phylum Streptophyta; class Pinopsida; order Cupressales; family Cupressaceae; genus Cunninghamia; species Cunninghamia lanceolata. The sequence continues at coordinate 11,684,110 of BSBN01000167.1, forward strand.
ACTCTTTCCCTTTGTACTCGCCTCCATTGTCTGACCGAAGAACCTTTACCTTCCTGCCTGTCAAATTCTCCACAAGAGCTTTGAACTCCTGGAAGTGACTGAAGACCTCATCTTTGGTCTTCAAGAAATATATCTAGGTCTTCCTGGAGAAATCATCAATAAAAGTAACAAAGTACTCGTATCCTCTGAGAGACTTCGTTGACATTGGTCCACATATATCCGAATGTACTAGATCAAGAACCCCCTTGGATCTGGTATCACTCCTTGGAAAAGCTGCTTTCACAAACTTCCCCAACACACATCCCTTACATACATCATCATGCTCTGTGCTCATCTTTGGAACACCTATCACTGTCTCATGAAGCAATTTAAGTGCTCCATGATGTATATGGCCCATCCTCCTATGCCATAGCTCTCCTTGATCTCTAGGATTACTGCTGCTCATTAGTGCCTTAGGAGTACCAAACTGCAACCTATAAAGTCAGCCGCTCCTAACTCCAATAGCTATGGGTGATTTCCAATCCTTATGCTTGATTAAAACATGCACCCCTCTAAAGAGTACATTGTAGCCTTTATCCTAAGGACAGATACGGAAATTAGATTCATGCCCATGCCTGGCACATGCAACACATCATGAATGGAAATAGGCTTGCCATTCTCCCTCTGAAATAGAACAGTCCCTCTCCCAACTGGATGGCACTTGGACTTGTTCCCCATCTGAATCTAGAATCTAATGTCCTCCTCCTTGTAGCTGGAGAAGTACTCTCTAACTCCTGTCATATGAAATGACGCCCCACTGTCTATATACCAAACACCCTGTGAGGTTGAGATAGTTAGGCAAGCTATGAGTGCAAACTCATCTTCCATTCTACTAGAAAGCTCATCTACACTTGCTAAAGCTGATGTCTGCTTCTTGCCTTTCTTTTTCATTTTTCTTCCTTTGTGGGCAATCGCTGACATAGTGGCCGAACTCATGACAGCCATAGCATTTGATCTTAGATAAGTTCTTCTTCTTCTCACTTTTTGGATTTGATCCTTTGCCAGACCCCTTCTTCACTTTCCCTTTTCCTGCTAGGGCAACGTTTTCCTGTTCCACCTCACTTTTCTGACTATTCCTGCTGGTTCCACTAACAAGACTTAGTCTAAGCTCCTCTTGAGTGAAGTCACTCCATAGTCGATCCCAACTCGGTAAGGTGTCTCGTCCATTAATAACTTGAACAAAGACATCCCACTACTTACTAAACCCATTCAGGGCTATTCGTACTAGCTCATCATCCTTTGGTTTGTCTCCAATAGCTGCTAATTCATCCTTGACAAGTCTAAGTCTGGTGAGGTAACTTGTGACGTCTTCTCCCTTATTCATCCGGGTATTCCTTAACTTTTCTCTGAGAATCAGCTTCCGATTAAGGGTAGCATTATGGTACAGATTCATAATGGCATCCCACATCGTCTTTGCTGTATCTAACTCTGTAATATGCAGAACAATATAATCCTTATCAAGAATCAGCCTCCTCGCCTTGGCATCTTCCTTCTTATATGCTAAGAGTTGTGTTGCATTTGTAGGTACAGGTACAATAGTGGTCACATATTCCTCGATACCATTCTCTTCCAGTAATAAAGAAATTCTGGCTTTCCAGAGACCAAAATTTGAGGCTCCATCTAATTTGTCCTGATCTCTTAAACCTGCTGAAGCCATCTCAAAATAAAATAATAATAATAACTTTGAAGAGTTCAAACTGGGTTTTATAAACCCTAGATTTTATTTATTTATTATTTTTCCTTTTTCCCTGTGCCTGTTCTGTCCTCAGATACCATGTGAAAAATCTATTGCAACTATTGATTATTAATTTCCTATCTTATGTAGATTATTTGGCTGCCAAAAAATTAATTAATTTACAGCAAATATTAAATAATAACACAGCTGCAACTTCATGGAAAATTATGGAGACAGAAAAATAAAATGAACACAATATTTTGGACAAATTGTCCCTGGAAAAACCCCGAAGAGAAAACCAGTGAGCAGATAAGAATTTTATTCGACTGCAGAAAATCAAGAGATACAAAATTGTTTGCCTCTTACTGGCAGAGCTCTGGAAATTTTCTTTCCTGTAAATTCCCTTCCCTCAATTGTTCCTGTTGAAATTGCTCCGGCAATATTTTCCTTCTCCGGCAATTCCACTGCTGCTCTCCAACACTATCACTACGCCCTTTGCTCTCACTGCAAATCAATTTGCTATTGCTACAAATTTATTTATTTGTTATCGCTGCAAATACTTCTCGGATATGTGTTCTCCAAATGCCCATTGATCCTCTTTTATAATCCTCTCATTGAAAACCAATGGCCATGATTTAATCTAAATCAATGACTAGGATTAATTAGACTCTAACAAACCCTAATATCTAGAAGTCTCTCGAGAAATCAATTTTCTAGGTATGGAGAAAAATATTCCGGTTGTGATTCCAGCCTCGTAATCACCACCCAAGACTAGAACACCTGTCCAAGCTACATTAAAATTAACATTCACATCCTTGTGATTTGAAACGTTGATATGAAAAATTCTATGTAGTTTTCTGCCAAAAGCATTATAACACAATTTCATGGACTGAAAATATCATGTCTCTAATCCATGTAAGTAATCAATACATTCTCTTTACTAGTTCCTGTATATAGATACTATGGGTTTTACCCAGCTAAATCAATTTTTTGCAGTTAGCCAATGTCTAAAAATTTCATCCATATAATTAATGTATATATCATAGTTTAACTATAAAAACAATCTTCTGATATCAGCATTTGTTTGGGAGCCTTCTTTGGTTGAGGGGTAAGCTACATAACATGATTGTTTTTTTTTTAATTTGATCATACCTTGTTATTGTACGTGAGACCAAGTTCCCATTTAAAAAACAATTGTTTGGAATTGTTTTGTTTGTTCTTAGGGGTGAACGGGGGGGGGGAGGATAAGGTGGATGGCCATATGGTTGACACTACAGTGCTTCATTAATAGCTCTTATGGATGTCAACTGCTAATACTACACATGAAGCAAAATTCATATAATTACATTTACATCTTCAATCTTTACCGCCTCATTTTTTAATGAAATCGATCTATTTATTATTTAACAATAATATACAGATTATTAACTTCATTTCCCGATGATTTCTCTCATAAACTACTTAAATTTCTAATGGTTTTGTAACGTGTTTCAGTTTCTAGCCTGTCGCACATTTAGTTTAATGCTTCAACTTCATCTTTTTGTTTTAAGTTTTCCAATTGTCAGGATTGTTTCATTTATGCTTCAAAGAAGGCATTTGTTCTGAAGCGATGCTAGCTTTCACAAAACAAAGGATCTTAAGATCTTACTCCAGGCATTGAAATTTCAAACTTTTTTGAGGCTGAAGTTCATGTGGCTGTAGGCATGCCATTCAAAGTTTGGTAGCACAGGAGGTAGAGTAATTTAATATCTTCTGGAAGAAATATTCCCTGTTTATTCCAGTTTTGATATAATTTAAGGTCTTATATCATTGGAAATACTTATGATTGATCCAATTCGATGTGTGTGAGACTTCCTGTTCCCTTCTCAATCAGCTCTATTTAAACATCGCCCAGCAATCACAATTCAATGTGTGCGCATGACTATTTAACATTGCGTGCGTGACTGCCTTGAGACTTTCCTTATGTTTCTCAATCAGTTCCGGTTAAACATTACCCAGTTAAGTAATATTTCAAATTTTTGACCCAGAATCACAATTCATTGCGGTGTGTGACTACCTTGAGACTTCCCCTGTCCTTCTCAATCAGCTCTATTTAAACATCACCGAGTTTGTTCCCAATCAACTTTTTTTATTTAAATATTACCCAGCAATTACAATTCAATGTGTCTGTGACTGCCTTGAGATTTCCCATGTCATTCAGTTTGGTAATTTTTAGAACCTTTGAAGTGGTGACCCCAACCTAACTTGAAGAAGCTCTACCAATATGCCTATCACTTCGTGCACATAAAAAAGTAGTACTTGTCCCATTTTTAGAGGGGAAAAAATTGCATTTGACCAAACTGAATGATATTTAAGCACAGCCGAATCCATGGGATGTCTATGTTACATCCCCTTCTTCTGAACAATGAAACATTGGTAATATTGTTAGTTGTGTATAACTACTTTCATGTGAATATGAAATTTATTCATTGGATAATGTGTATAATTATGTGAGGATGATTTTCTTTTATATGCGAATATTTTTCAATTATATGTGAGAATGGATGTATGGATATAATATATATTAATGTTCGTATCAAGGAAATGATTTAACCTATTTAATCTCCATTAATTGTCGAAGTGGTTGCAGGATAAATCAATTGACAAAGAAAAAGGGATATCAACAAGGAGAGGCGTGGTTACGAGAATCAAAAAACAACAATATTGTCTAAATCTAAGTCTAGACAACTATATCATCGTAGCCTTGGCCAAGGCACATACATATACGTGTTTATTTCAAGTTGGTAAGAACTATTTCCTTATGTATATTAAATAAAATATATTTTTAGCTCACCTCATGAGGAGCGCTTAGTGGTGTGCAAGCTGGAGTCTTATATGTAACTCCTCCACTCCGTCTGCATGCAAGAAGGAAACATTCCTTCTTGCATGCGGACTAGGGAAAGGAGGGGGATGCCTTTATTTGTTGGCGTTCATCCTTTTCATTCTCATTCTTTACTCAATCTTAAAAAACAACATTCACAGGATTAGTGAGCTATTCTATGAGCATTGATTGCATTCTTTTGAGTGTCCTCGTCACTGCAGCTCAGAAATCCAAACCATATAATCCTCGAGCGTGAGCTTCATACCTTTCTTACTCAGTCGAATCAATATCATAGGAGCAGTAGCAAGAACTGGTCCGGCAATCAAGATTTGTCTTTGCAGTCGCATATTCCTCAGCTTCGACTTGCAAAAGCTTATTCAAGCAAGACATTGGTTCCTTTCAATATACTATAGTTCATCATGCGATGGATAGAAATGCATTATTTTGGGTAGCCGTAGCTGATCCCGATTACAATTCATTATGTTACTCTGTATTTTCTATTTTGTGATTCATGCACGAATCTCATGAATCCGTATGTCTTTCAATTCCAAATCTTTTGAATCTGTAGAAGTATGTCTTTATACCTATATGTATATACTTACATCCACTTATATATTCTCATTAAGAAATTTGACTTCGGTCACTGAGGTAAAGGATACCTTTCTGTATGAATGTTCTTATGCCATATCTCTTATGAATTTGTAAGTATGTCAAGTGGATTATACATGATTTTCATCCAATCTTGTAACCAAAAAGAAACATATGAAATAATTTCAATGCCGAGCAAGGGTGAATGTTGACGACACAGTAGTGTCAGATAATTATTAGAAATCCTTGGCCAAGGTTACGATGCAATATAGGCATCTGTCAGCTATCAAGTACCAAATATACCACTAGTTAGAGTGACTTTCCAATTAGGGGGTACCTTTAAGGAAAAGATCGATCAGGAGGTATAGGTTTTTGACACCAGGCTTAGAGGCATATTGTTGTTATTAGATTCTTCGCTAATCACCCCCGTGAAGAGTCAGATTTCTTCAGTTGAAGAAGCATGGGACATCAGTTGGTCTTGGTTGAGTGGATAAAGCCCTTGTTGATATTCCTTTTTCCAAAATCCAAAGGAAGATCTACAAACAAATCAGCAGGAAGCTATTCAAATTGTATTTTTCTTAATCTCTCTTCCTATCTTAATATTTGAATTTCATTAAAGAAAGTTAGTTAATTTATTCTTAGATATATGTATTCTGTTAGAAAAGATTATTTCAGCTGAAAATGAAATTTAGTTAATCTTTCCACTAAAATTATGTTGTTAGATGTAAGTTTATAATCTATTAAATAAGAGTGGGTGTTACAGCCTAAACTTGGGAAACACTGCAATCAAATAAATTCCCCCAATCTGAAGAGGAAATTCCAAAACATTTGCCACTATGGGATCAATCCTCTACCTTTGAGCTTCTTGACATACACAAACCTCAGACCAGGCATTAATTTCAAATGCATCAAATTCTTTCATCAAATTTGAAATTGTTTTAATGTTATAGTGAACACTATTTTCCTCCTACCAATTTTCAATCCTATACATGAAAAGATTGGTGGGTGGCCTTTTTAGAGAAAGGGGTATATTTTAATTGACTAGAATCAAATTATCTTAATCTGCCTTCAAGATTCTCTTCATACTTACAAGACTGCCATATCGAAGCCCAGACTAAATCCGATTAACGTATTAGTTGAACCTATATTTCAGAAACCATAAACTAAAGCTTTTGTCCAAAGAATTTGAACATCTTTAAACTAGTCTGGCCATTTTCTCTCTTCCCAGTACTACCTATCTTCTGAATAGGTATGATGTTAAGTAGGAGAATGTTAGAATTAAGGTACCACCAACTTTGTAAATCCTATTTATTTAATTACTCCTAACATTGTTTTATGATGTTAAGTGGGAGAATGTTAGGCTTAAGGTACCACCAACTTTGTAAATCCTATTTATTTAATTACTCCTAACATTGTTTTGTAAATATATTCATAAGGAATGTAGGATCTATCAACTACAACAATTATTTTTAATTACAATGATTGTAATATTTTATTTATTTTATCTCAGGATAGTAAATAGGTAAATATGGGGAGTCCAAGTTCAGTAATTGACTTATGATGGATGTAAGAGCATCCTCTATTATTAGTCTTACACATTGTAAGGAATTAGTTATTATTGGACAGGTATGAGAGAGCATCTTATGACAACATGTAAGAACATGCAAGAGGCTATTTTTATCCTATTTGTTGACTATTCCTTATCATGGTGTGTGATATTGTTCTACTTGGGTGCATTATTCAATGTGGAGGTTATGACATATGTAAGACACTAAAATTAGCTAGATTCCCAAGTTGGGTGCCATATTTTAAAAACTTCCTTAGTAAGATTGCATTATTTTGTTTAATAGAATCTAGAGGAGAGTTGAATGTTTACATGTGTACAAGATTGGATGCAAGATTGAAGGAAATTGAAAGTATTGTAATCTCTTTGAAGATAATATAAACTTGCCCTCTTTTATAGTAGAGTTTTTTTTACTTGAATGGGTTTCCTCCATGTAAATCTCTATGTTATGTGTATGGCTCTTGGGTATTGCTAATTTTTTTTGTTAACTGAATGGGCACCAAAATGTGATTGATTATTTGAAACAAATGTAAAAACCTAATAAGATACCACAATTACTCTAAATTCCTACTCAAATTCAATTCACCAATGAAACTAAAAAAAATACAGAAAACATGAACTATACCTTGCCAAACTAATTTATCCTTTGTGTTCCATTGTCTCCTATCTTCTCAAGATCTTGTTGACATGATATTGCTCTCAGAATTGTACTTCTTTGCTTTTCAAGATGACAATGAAATGAATGGAATTGTGTATTCAAATGCAATGTAAAGACAACCCTACAATGCAAGACTAATTATAATGATATGAAGCTAAATCCATGATATTGATAAATGATTGATATGAGGATAATGATATGCAACTAAATGATACTATGAAGCTAGATGATAATGCAACAATGGAGATTATGATATTGATATGCAAATGGGGGCCAAAGGCACGCTTGGATACTTGGTAGAATTTCTACAGCATGTAAGTATTATAGCTCTTGTGATTGTAAAATGAAGGTGAGGAGCTTGCTTTTATAGGCCAAGGAGGGCTCAAATCCAAGTGTCAAAAGATCCACAATTGGAGAATAAGTCTTGTCACATGTACAATCAAGATCAAATTAGTTGAATGAGGAAAGATAAAAGTGGAAGATGTTCCTACTACGATGACAAGGTGGAGGGATAGGAGGGACAAGGATCCACATGGCGTGATGCTCACAAGGACCAATGAGATAAAGGTGGAAGATCATGAGAAGAACATGGATGAAGGAGTCTTTGGTTGTTGGAATGTGAGAGGGAATATAGGATTTATGAGACAAGGGTCTCATAGTCAACATTGACCATGGGGATGGTTGAGAGGAAATAGGGAACATGTTGAGAGGATAAATACTTATTTAAATATTAAAATATTTAATTATTGGTGCAACATGATGAGGTGTCCAATGATGTGGATTTAAGAAATGTGACTTTGACTTAGAAGAATAATTAAATAATTAGGAGTATTTAATTAGAGATGACTTTAGAAGAATTTAAGATATTTAATTATTGGAAGAATATGATGAACGTGAATCAAATAAATAAATTAGTATATTTGTTTATTGATAGAAGAATAAGAATAAAATAAATATGAAATATTTATTTAATTCATCTTGAGCTATTTTTTAGGTTTATACAGTTGTTTCACATTACTTGAAATCTCTATTGATATTCTATAGTTTAATTTTAGATTTGCAACAATATTTCAAATTTTCATATTGTAGTGGTTTCCTTCATTTATAACAAATCACTAAAAGGTACAAAAAACATTAAATGCATGTTGGTGTGAACTAAATCTTTTTAAAAATAGTTCATTTTCCCCTACTTTCACATTTTTCAATACACTCTAACTTCTACAAACACTCTTACTCTCCTAACAATCTAATCTTTGTAGCAACTTTCTAGATTCGCACTTCTAGGTATTCCATCTATCAATCCTTCATGTGCATTGTCGAGGTCCCTACTACCAGAATCACTTGTCCACAAGTCATTTAGGCCAAGTATCTGAAGGTAATCCCACAATACTGTACCCCACTTTTTGGCCATAGTAAGACATTGAAATCAACATTTTTAACCAAAATTTCACTTTCTAACACTTATAGCAACTAAACCATTAATAATTTGAGGATGATTTGAACTAATGATTTTTGAGATTTTGTGTGTAGATTCTAAATGTATTTTTTTTTTAAATTTAAGAAATAATTTGTGAATTTTTTACATAATTTTTAATAACTTATTTTTTATAAACAATATTTTTTAAAAGTGGCATTTATACCATACATCATAACATTTTTTATAGAAATAATCAAATTATAAAATTTTAAACATAGATTTGCAACGCCAATATCTAGTGTGCAAATATATTTTCGTAATTTTTTTTATGGGTCTTTTTTCATAATTTTTTGTTGCATATATCTTTTTTATTAATTTTTGAAGTGAGATTAATTATAATTTAAACATAGGTTCATACCATAAAACATAACTTTTTCTGTGTATCCAAATTACATTATTATTTTTGTTGAAACAAAGACAACAATACCTAGTGTGCAGATATTTTACATAAATTTTTTTTCTATTTTTTTTTTCTGTGTGGAATCAAGACCTTAATGTTCAGTGAAAAGCCTATGTTCAATAGAAAATAGAAAATAAATATATTCAAAATCATGTTTTTTGGAAATCTTGTACTAAGGGATACATGCTTACAAAATAGAATTTCTAAATGACATCATTTGATCCCCCAAAAGGTGAAGAAAAATTGGTTTTTTGTTAGCATTTTGATATGTACAAAGGAGACTCCATCGAGGTTTTGATTTAAGACTAGGGGGTTCTTTCCAAGGGGGTTTTATCTAACCCCCTTCAATTAAACCCCTTTATATGGAACCCCTCAAGGCTTAAACCATTAATTTTTCTAAAAAATATGTGATTTCATACAAAAATTAGGATGTCCCAAGTTTGGGACTCAGTATTGTGGGACGGGGCCACTATGTGAGGTTCAATTAAAATAGATACTTTTCCTTCATTAAGGTTCAATTAAAATTACTCCAATTATGAATGAGGATGCTATGAATTTGAGCATGATTGAGTACATCTCTTTAATATTTCCTCTATGCACTTATTAATGTATTTAGGGTTTTCATATCCGATACAAATCTATTTGAATTACCACACACCAATTTTATGCCCTAGAAAATTTGTATTCATGCATGTGACTTACCCTAGTTTTCAACCTTGTAATTACTCTAGCTATTTGCACTAAGATTTACCTATAAATTTGTGGACTCCTAAACCTCATTCACCAAAAACAACCAATTGCATTCCTCCTTCTAGATCATGCAATCTCGCAAGCCTCTAACTACTAAGTGAAACCATTGTATACTTGGATTTTTCTCATGTGTGCTTGTATTTGTGCTCATCTTTTTCTCTCTTCTTCCAAAAACCTCATATGGCTTCACCCAAGTTGAAGGAGATGAAGTATAAATTTAAAGGAGTAACCTCACCTTCCAAGATTGCTTATACACTCAATGAAACTTGTATTAAATATTAATTGTGACATGTTAATTTGGAAGACTTTTCGAAAAATGTGTATGTTCTAGATGATATAACTATACATGCAAGATGTGTTACTAATTTAGTGGGATAATAGAAGTAGTTGGTTTTCCTACCTTGATTCAATCTTCATAACTCATCATGTTCTATGCTAAATTTTATACCCCTTAAACCAAGAGGATTATAGTAATCGCAAATGAACTTTTTCTTGATCTTAGCCCTAATAACATCCAAGAAACTTTCCAAATTCCTCATTGTGAAGAAGTTATAGCAATGAATGTTACTAATGGCCTTGAGTTCTATAATCATGACTTGAACTTCTATATGAAGCATTTAAACAATAATTAGTTAAGAAAATCAAGGTCTTCCATCTCAAAGTTGTCAAAAAACTTATTAAGAAGTGATTTTCAATTGGAGATCAATGATATGATTACTTATTTGAATAGAATAATGAGTTTTCCTAATGTTAAGGGACTTCAACCTTGTATGTTTAGATTTATAGAAATCATCTTGGATAACAAGAAAATGATTAATTTGGGTAATAATTCTCAATGAGAACCTCCACAAATGGCTCACAAAATTCCAATATTTAAAGAATTTTTACATGACTTCTTACATTGTGTACTTGATGGTTAGGAGAGTAATATTTCCTAGTTTCAATAGAATTGGGATATTGGGTGTAGGAGAAGGTCAAAACAAGGTCTATGAGTTCTATCTCTAATTAGAGCTTATAGAAAGCAAAAAGGACTTCAAAAGAGAGAATGATTCTTTTATATTCTTCCTAAGTAAATGGATGGAAAATGATCTTAATAAGTACATCTCTCGAGAAGCTACAATAATAATTGTGGAATGGGCTCAGAATTAGTTCATCTAATTTCCTACATTTACATACATTAGGGCTGGAGGATTTACAAGTGGCTCATACAAATTACCATAATATGTAAGTGATAAAGTTATATTAATTGAACTTACAAGACAAAGTTCTGTGTGAAGTACATAAGATTTTGTCTAAGAAACATATAACTGGTGTAAAATTCCCCCTTATTATCAATGCATATACTTGTTCCTCTTTATTGCATGCCAAAGGTTCAAATGATGAGTTGTCTAAGATAAATTTATGTATTCGTGACAAGAGATCTTCTTTTTATCCTAAAGGAAATACAAAAAAATATGTAGGCTTCATCTATAAGCTCAAATTCACCTTAGAAGACTTCTGGGCTAATTGTGATGATGAGCACACAATCAGAATGAAGAGTTATTCTAGGTTGATTTCTATTCAAATCAAAGCATGTGGGATTTTTAGGGTACTTGATGAAATATTAGATGATCAGAATGTTTTAAGTGATACTTGTAATAAGAGAGGTGTTTTCAAACTTCCCATTCTTCCTATTGATTGGTTTAGGGAGGATAACAATAAGTGGTAAGATCTTAAATGGATCTCCTAATAAGAAGACAAAGGGTGAGATGAAGAAGGATTCACAAGGGCCAATACTTCCTAAATTAAGTATTTTATATTGTGGGAAGGAGAAGGAAATAAAGGAACAAACCATTCAAAGGAGGAGGAATCCAAAATATACTTCTAAAGTTGGGGATTTCTTTGGCACAGGACAAAAACAAGCAACTTCTAAGGTTATAAAAGTAGAAACTATTGAGACTCCTATCTATTGGTCAATGTAAAGCCTAGTTCTAACACCTATTCATCCTCCATTTTCCTTCCACCTTTAACTCCTCTACATACACCTCTTGTTCACCAAGTTTTCAAGACCATGCTCTTCCATCTACTACGTAAAAGGCCTCTCATGTAAAGGTAACTATTCTTCAAAGTTCACCTACAAATGAGAAAACCCCTTAAAATCATATCGTCAAGAAGCCGTCACCTACATCATCCTCCAAGATGACTCATTACCAACCTCCACCTATTTCTTCCCCTCCCTTGCAAGGTGAAGGATAGGTGGCATAGAATGAAGGAGAGTCAAAGAAAAATTAAGAGTGAGTGAATTAAGGTGAAGAACAAATGCTGCAAGATACATAAAGGAAATGGAAAAAGAATAGAAATTAATGCAAGATGTAGAACAAGTGATGAACAATGTTGAAAAATGGTAAAAAATGATTTAGAGCAAGGGAAAACTCCTAAACAAGATGATTCAACTTTGGTTTCAATTCTTATGTAGTTAGATATAACAATTAAGAAGAGAAAAAGAGTTGTAAAATCATTCTAATGATTTTTCCATCATTTATTCTATGATTGATAAACCACCTCCTAATAAAAAGCCTAGGGTTATCTCTTATATCTTTATAGACATGCAAGGCTCAAGAATTATTGAAATTGCTACTCCAATATTATATAAAGATGAAAGAGAGTTATTTCAATCTAAATATCACTTCTCAAGAATTAATTTGGGTAAACAAACAAGACATTCCAAAATTGAGGGTATGCAAATAATTGTTTCCACTATCATCACTACAATAGAAAAGGATTATGAAACCAAGAAAGAGTTGAAGGAACACATGAAGAAATTGGTTGATTACATTAAATACTTGGATGGTCCACTACAATCCTCTAACAAATCCATTGTTTCTCTTGTCACAATATCTAAACAAGATACTTTAATGATGGAGGAGATGAAATGTATTTTAAATGCTACTAAAAATGACTAAATTATTTTTTGTATACATATCAAAGGTTATTAATGAATCCATTGGCTTACATGATAGGGTTAAGGAAGATTTAGATTTGATATTAAGGATTTGTCAAGAAAATTCAAAGAAGATATATAAACCCATACAAATAATCTCCCACAAATCAAGATTATATCAAAGGGAGAATTTGATACATTAGTCAATGAAGGAATTTTATAAAGAAAAATTGATCCTTTATTGATGGAATGGATAGAGACCATGTTAAATTAATGATTGATTTACTTGAAGAGGGTGTAAGAAAAATTGAAGTCGAGCTCACAGTGATGTTGTGGATACAATAAAAGATACACGTGATTTGATTGATAAAACTACATGACACTTTTATAATAAAGGTCATTCCATCAATGATGTTGATACTCTTATACATCACTTGATTGATGTGATTAATCAAGGTCTAAACCAACTATTTAGTTTTGATTCAACTTTCCTTAATATATTGATGAGATGAAATTCATGTTTAAAGAATTTGAAAGGCAAGTGGCTAGAAAATATGTGAAAGCTCATCAAATTGTGAATGCTTATGTTTCTTTTCACTTCTGGTCAAGTTACATCAAAGGTCCAAGAATGGATACAACTAATGGAACATTGAAAACATTTAGAGATTATCAAAGGAAAGAAATGGTTATGGATGATAACATTATTATCGAGGATGTCAAAATTGATGGAGGTGACACATAAAAGGACTTAGCAACATAGATATTTATGATAGCTATATAAGTGTCAAATTTAAAGGAAAAACTAATGATTAAATATTGTCCTTAAGTTATAATGTTTTTACTCTAATATTTCAAAAGTACTTGAAGTTCATGTAGTTTGAAATATTATTTTATTTCTTATAACTACTCAGCACTTATTGGGTCAAAGCTATAAATACATGGTCTTTGTAATTGTAAAGGGTTGGAATTTGGAGCAATTTTTTCTACAAAGTTGTATATGAAAACAAAGACTAAACTTTATGGGATTTCTAAGAAATAAATAACTTCATATTGGAATTTTGGGTTATGTGATGTCATGCCTATGTCTTTTCATATGTTAGATAAATCATAGTTGTGTCTTTTTTTATGAATACAACTACTTTTTCCAAATTTACTCTTTGCAGATTTCAATTTGTTGTGAGTTTATCCATTAATCTTATGACATTATTATTGTGTTGTGGATCTATCAAACTCTATTATTCTAATTATTAAATCTACATACCCCATTATTTCCAAAACCCCGTCATTGTACATATTTGTTAACCTCTTCCTTCTATTTGGCAAATCTATATGCCCTACATTCTTATAAAGTTTTATTCCCATTTATCCCCAAAAACCAACATAGAAAATTATTGTCTAAAGTATACAATTTATTTTCTTTGGTTTTCAATAAAGGCAGTCTCACCATCTCAAGGAGGGACATTTACACCAATAACTATTGAGATTTGACATAGAAAATCTATTTACCAACAAATCATAATTTTGGTAGACTACTGAAAGATAGAATATATAAAATTGAATGGGTCTAGTGAACTATTAGTTACTAGAATTTGTGCTTTGATGTCATTTGTGTGGCTCCTAATTGCCTAACCTAGGTTTATTAATAAAAAATAATATCATTATATAAGTATATTAATATGTTTCTATAAATATGTATGAATTCTATTATTAATATAATATATATTATTTACCAAGAAACTTCTACTAACTCATTTTCCTTGATATCCTTTTCATCAAAAAAAGATGGTTGTTTAGTGTGTCGTGTCTTTAAAAAATCCACCCATATCAAATTCTACCTCCACCCCTCCTCGCACCAACTCCTCATCCAAAAAGCTAGTATCTTAAAGACACTAGAGCTACTAAAGCATTTTGAATCTATGATGTAGATCACATTGGTCATGAGCTTTCCCACCTAACCAAACTTTTCAAGTTGAATGGGTACTACAACAAGCACATCACCAGAGATTTTAGACATGGGCCAAATCTCATTATAATCCTAAACCCAAGGATGTTGACTCTAGGATGATCCTTGTTGTCACCCTTGTTGATATTGAAGGTATTCTTAATAAGATCTCCAAAATCCTTCTTATAAAAGGGGTTAAAATGTCCCTTCCAACCCATACTTATACAAAAATTTTCCTCTCTTCTACCAAACATCTAAGAAACCTCTATCTTAATTCTAGGGTTTATACAATCAATTATTTTTTGGACACCCTATATTTATGAGACTAGTTGTTCCATTAGCACAGGGATCAAGGTTCACATAATTCTAACATTAGACATGAGTGGGTGGATAAATTGGCCCTTGTGGAACACTACCAATTCCAAACACCACATTGGATTGGAGGAGGCTTAGGTCCTAGCAAAATAAGACATCTATTTCAAGTATAAACTTAAAGGATCCATTGAAATCACTAATCACCCTACTAACCTCAACCAAGACTAGGGGTGGGCCTAAATTTTGGCATGACAACCTTTGTTAAAATCTCTCTAAACCCATTCTTACTCTTCTTGTCTTCTTTCTCTTCTACCTATCTTCCCCTCTCTTTTTTTCTAATTTTCTTGTATGCCCTCCTATCTCCCCCTCCTCTAGGTTCCTTTCATTTTGTCTTTCACTCTCCCCTCCTCCTTTCATGCTTTCTTGAACATCTTAGTCTTCCCCCTCTTG
This sequence comes from Cunninghamia lanceolata, assembly GCA_027924645.1. Classification (NCBI taxonomy): domain Eukaryota; kingdom Viridiplantae; phylum Streptophyta; class Pinopsida; order Cupressales; family Cupressaceae; genus Cunninghamia; species Cunninghamia lanceolata. The sequence continues at coordinate 11,699,748 of BSBN01000167.1, forward strand.
CCTAGATGGTGTTCCATAGTTTGGTTTCTCTAGTTTCCTTCTTATCATGATGACTTACATTTCTTGTGTTTCATTCTTCCTTCCAATTGTTTATTGTAAGGTTTGATTAGTTAGTTCCTTTCATTTAATCTATTTATTTCATCGTTTCTCATTAATGGTCCATTCCTCCTCCTTTCCTTTTCTAAATGTTTGTTCAACTTTTACTTTTATTTTAAAACTTTTCTATATTTATATTTTCTCATTCTTTTTATTATGTCTATTAGCAACATTTATATATTTATCTTTTATAATAACAAAAGTAATAATTGTATAATATTACTATTTCAATATTTTCATTATGATTTTGACAATCTTCTTTTTTATGCATATTTAAATTGTTAGTTAATTATAATACAATAATATTAATTTGAACTTTGTAATAATAATGATATATATTTTAGGTCAATTTAACCTTTAAATTTCGACAATAATAATAACTTATTATAATATAATATGTCTAACATATTGATAACTACTAACATTTATAATCCTAGCAATCATATATCTTTATATTACTTCTAATCATTATATGCACATCGGCATGCTAGTGTATATAAAAATACAATAAACTTTATAGACATTTATAGAAACATATTAAGATACTTATATAAAATTATTAATATACATTAATAATAATGCACTAGAATATATGCATTAATAAGATTAATAATATCATTAATATAATTACAATATATTATTGCAATATTAGTAGTAGCATTAATCAATATAATAAAAAAAACTTATAATCGATTAATTAACTGTGGTTGACTTTTTAAGATTACTTTTCTTTTTAGTTCGGTTTCTTGGTTTTAGCTCCCGTCTTTCCTCTCCTTTTTAAGGGGTTCGGTCTTCAATTTACGTTATGTTCCATCTCGTAGCTTTTGGATGATGTGAAGCAATCTGATTAAGAAATAATAAAAATTCATCTTTGTTATTGACGTCTGACAATTTCGTTTGCAATTTCTTGTTCGTCTCCAACTGTTTAACAACTGTTATACAACACAAAAGTGGAAATGTAATTAATATTTTTGATATGACCAAGTTAATTAAGAAAAGTAGAGATGTAATTATTTGTTTATCTTGACCAAGTTGACAAAGTAATCCAACATGCAAGCCAACAAGAAATCATAGCCAATATCTCTGAATTTTCCATTTGGCATCTATGTGCAATGTCGACACATCAAAATTTTAACATATATCCTGGGGTCGCATGAGACAATGCACCTTGATGCAAAACCGCGTAAAATGCCATTTGAAAAATTCAGACTTTTGTTCAATATATGTCAGTGGGGCTAACTATTTAAGCCCTGACTAATATCTTATTAATTAAACATTGTTCACTATTTGTTGGTTGTACTCTCTAGGCTGTAGTGGTTGTCCTTAAATATCATCTATTTAAATAGTCAAAGGTTAATTTTGGCCAATAAAAATAGGACAAATATTTACCACTTTTTGTTGTGAATGAGGTGTAAAATTGCTATTAAATATTTGACCATTGAAGTGGATGATATTTAAATAAAGTGGTCTATAACAGAAGTGACCTCTCATGTATATATAAGTAGACCATTGCAGGAGTTCAATCTTGCAAAACCAGTTTCTTCTTTTATTTATTCATAATTTCTGTCACAACTTCAAAGGAGGAAAAAATTCAAGCTTAAGGTTATAGGGGAATTAGACTACAAGAGTAACTTGAGGAGAGTAGAGGAGATAACAATGAAAAAATCAATCACTCTTTCTGTTTTGGCAGTGCTGTGGATAATGTCAACTCTAGCTGATGGTTATGGTGGACTGAAGGTGGGTTATTATAGCCATAGATGTCCTCAAGCTGAATCCATTGTCAGCAGAACAGTTTCAGAAGCTCTAAAAAAGGATCCTACTTTAGCTCCGGCCCTTATAAGGATGCAATTCCACGACTGCTTTGTGAAGGTAAGTAATTTAATTTGATTCATTTCACTTCCTGTATGAGGTAAAACTGAGTAAAATATGATACGATAATGTTATCGTGTGTACAGGGTTGTGATGGATCAATTCTTATAGACTCCACACCAGGAAATAAATCAGAGAAAGAGTCACTTGCAAATTTAAGTCTTCGTGGGTTTGAAGTGATCGATGAAGCAAAACGGATATTAGAATTGGTCTGTCCTCAAGTAGTGTCATGTTCTGACATAATTGCATTTGCTGCACGAGATAGTTCATACGAGGTAACACTAAACTAAGAGGGATGAAAAAGAACTTTAATAGGATATAATATATTACTTGTATTCGTTCCTATGGGAAGAGTCTGTCACAAGGGAATTTTTAACTTGTTTTGTTTAAATGCAACACTTTGTAGCCATCTTAGCTGCTATATGGTTCATATCTAATTTTACATCAAATTTATTGAATCTATTTCTGCATGGCATCAACCATCCATATTCGGACTTGCCGTAAGGGCAAAATCCTCTATCAAGTGCTCAATGGATTGCATAAGCAGAATCATTTTTTTGAGTTTACTATATTTATATATTTTGTTATTTTTGTTTCACGGTTCTAAACACGGTAATCTTAGATATCATGCATATTAACTGGTTAAAATTGGGTAAAGTTTAAACAGCCGGTACTTTGTAGTATCAGCGACCAAAATCTTGCAACAATTTCCTCCACAAAACAAAGCAGTTGAAATGTGCAGAGCAGTCAATTGTTGCCAGAAAAGTAACAAGTCAAAAATATTAGACAAACCGCCACACCTCGGGAATTGATGTCGTGGACTAACTGCCACTCTGGGTCTAGGTGAAGGTGCGGGTTTGGAAAATTCACTAACACTTGCAAGTTTTGGTGTAACAACAAACCTATAAATGGTATCAGAGCCTCAACCTAGGTTCAATTCGCCTTAGTTGCGTTAGAGGGGGGTGTTGGACCACTCTACTGAAATATCATCCACTTCAATGGTCAAACAATCAATAGTAATTTTACACCTCATTCACAACAAAAAGTGGTAAATATTTGTCCTATTTTTATTGACCAAAATTAACCTTTGACTGTTGAAGTGGATGATATTTAAGAATAGCCGTGTTGGACAAACCGCCACACCTCGGGAATTGATCTCATGGACTAACTGCCACTCTGGGTCTAGGTGAAGGTGCGGGTTTGGAAAGTTCACTAACATTTGTAGGTTTTGGTGTAATAACAAATCTATAAATGGTATCAGAGCCTCAACCCAGGTTCAATTCCCCTGAGTTGCATCAGAGGGGGGTGTTGGACAAACCACAACACCTCGGGAATTGATCTCATGGACTAACCGCCACTCTGGGTATAGGTGAAAGTGTGGGTTTGGAAAGTTCACTAACATTTGCAGGTTTTGGTGTAACGGCAAACCTATAAATGGTATCAAAGCCTCAACCCAGGTTCAATTCCCCTAAGTTGCATCAGAGGGGGGTGTTGGACAAACCACCACACCTTGGGAATTGATCTCGTGGACTAACCGCCACTCTGGGTATAGGTGAAAGTGTGGGTTTGGAAAGTTCACTAACACTTGCAGGTTTTGGTGTAACAACAAACCTATAAATGGTATCAAAGCCTCAACCCAGGTTCAATTTCCCTAAGTTACATCAGGGGGGGGTGTTGGACGACAAACTGCCACACCTCTGGGAATCCACTATGCAAGTTTTGGTATAACAACAAACCTATAAACTGACTATTCTTAAACATGAAAACTATGTAAACTGCATACCAGTTTAAAAAATAATTTGCTACTTTGAACCATGTGCTTTCAAAATATTTTTTAAATCTCAAAAATTTATTCTAAGAAGATAAGAAAACAATATATTATTACCATTTAACTGCATAACATATATAAGACTTACCACTTTTGCAGGCTGGTAAAATTAGTTGGTATGTCCCAGCCGGCCGCAAAGACGGAAGGATTTCGAAGGAAGACGCAATCAAGAAGAATTTACCTTCTCCTTTCTTCAACGTCCAACAATTGACGGATTTGTTTGAGCAGAAAGGCCTCTCTCAAGAAGACATGGTAGTTCTATCAGGCAAGTACTGCCATGTTAAAATTTAGATAACTAGAAGTTATTACATCTGGTGGATGGAATTTTACATCAATGTTGGTATATTGTTTCACAGGTGCGCACTCTATTGGCGTGGTTCATTGCTCCTTAATTCATGATAGGCTTTACAACTTCAACAATTCTGGTGTTGCGGACCCTACTTTAGACGCTCAACTGGCCAAGCGCCTCAAGCTTAAATGTCCACCGACACCTACTTCTCGCCTTACTGTACCTTTTGAAAGCATTACACCAACCAAGTTGGACAATCTATATTACAGCGAGCTTCTCAGAAACAGGGGACTCCTTACATCTGATCAGACCTTAATCACAAACTCTGATACTCGAAAAGTGGTGCAGATTAATTCAAGGTACCCAACAATATGGTGTAAGAAGTTTGCCAATGCAATGGTGAGAATGAGCGCCATAGACGTACTCACTGGATCTCAAGGTGAAATCAGAAAAAACTGCCGAATCGTAAATAGGCTTTGAGAGCAGATTTATTCTAGTTACTGAGTACTATTGTGTCTTGGGTACTACTGATGGGAGATGATTTATTGGATGGTTTTTAATAGGTGTGAAACATGGGAAGTGATGTTCCTATATTGTGTTGGGATAAATTCCCAATAAATGGAAGTTTGATAATATTTATTATAGTATTGTTATAAGGATTCAATGTAGTTTAAGTTAAAATATTCAATTTAATGACTCTATGTGGTGGGGAATACTGCCTTGTATTTTGCCTCACTAAACAGCTGGCACGTTGTGTGTTGACTGTTTTTCTCCATTTTCGACCTGTGACATTTTCAATTCCTTTATCAACGACTTCAATCGACCATCGATAATGTTTACGATTGATCTTTTTGTTGATTGAAATTTGATTTTCCAATCACTCGGTAGGATTTCAAAGGATTTTTCTTGCCATTAACATACCAGTTGTTTAAGTTCTTCCCTTGTATTTTGTGAGTCTAATTTATGTATTTAGGGAAAATGTTTGTTGAATATCGTTCATTAATTATTTTAATTAAAATATACTAGAATATTTTAATATAAAAGTTATTGTAAAATTAAAGTTGAATTTATTTAAATAATTTAAACATGTAAATGGAAATAGTTTAAATTATATAAAAAAATGATTTAATATTGTATCATAAGTCTAACGTAGGATTTTTTGAATGAACCTTCTCTAGTTGAGATTTCATAATGGGTAGTGTATTTTTATAGGCAATCATTGATGAGATAAAGAAGTAGAAGATCAAAGTAGCCATAGGAGGTGAAAGAATTGGAATTATAAAAGGTGGGATTATAAAAAGCAACATCAACATTCCAATGAAGACCATAGGTGGTTCCTTGTAGAGGTTTACACATTGGAGAGGAGACATGATAAAAAAGCATGGGAAGATGTGAAAGAAGAGATGAATGCTTTGGCGAGAACTCTAGGTGATTTAGTAGGGAAAGGAAGGAAAACTAGAGAGGGAGAGAATATTGGCAAAGCATAAATCACTAGCACAATCATGAGGGCTTTTCAAATCATTAGTGGAAAAATAAATTTAGAAACCAAAAAGAAGTTCTAATGGCTAAGTGTATGTCAGGGGAGATCCCTCATAACAATGTGACCTAATCCAAAATGGATCTTGCCAACTACTACTTTGACCCCTAGGGGGAGCTAGAGAGGCTAAGGTCAAAAGATCCAAGATGGGAAGCAAGAATGGAACCAAATTGTTAGTAAAAAGTATTGGATAAGGAAAAATGGACATAGAGAGGGCAACAAACACAAATGAAACAATAATTGAAGTCAACAATGACATCTAAGGTGTGGAAATAAAGAAGAGAAGGGAAGTTTTCTTTTTAGCATGATTGGTAAATCATGATGGCCCTACAAAGTGTGAATCCTAAATTAGAGTTGTTGTAATTGGGGCATGGGGGTCAAAATAAAATTTCTTGCCAAAGGTTATTCCCTAGTAAATTGTGAGACACAAAAAAAGGGATCAGATCCTAGCGAGAGGGCCCTACATGATGGATGGTGTGGGTTTTTTCCTATAGGAATGATAAGCAAATTTCAACATTAGAACACAAAATCTCAAAAACACTCTCTTGGATTAGATTGTATAACTTACCTCTGGAATATTGGGACTTAATCATCCTATCCTCAATTGGGAAAAAATTGGGATCTGTAATGTCCCTTTTTTTCTCTAAGATATTTTTTTTTCTATAGAAAAATAAAATAATAACTAATATCAATAAGTTAGTTTTCATGTTAATTTAAATTGTCAAGGAAAACTTGTTAGTGCTAAACTTTATTATATATTACTTATTCTAAGTAATATAATTAGCACATGGCTTTAAGCCACCTTAGGTGGCTAGGTGTCGACTTGGAGAATTTGACACAACTCTCCAAGCGATGTGTTGACATCCTTTTTCCACCTGGTGAGTGGAGTGTTGAAGTCAACTCAATCTCCTCACTCATCCTCGCCTATTTGTACTTGCCTTTTTGGTTGTTTTTCAGCGTGGATTGGGTGACTTGCATCAAATTCATATGCTTTGTGATTGATGCACATGTCATCTCATATTACCTAGATTTACATTCCCAATTTACTATCAAGTAAATAATCATGATCATCATAAACATTTGTTTTAATTTAAACAATAATCATTTGCATAATCATTTCATAAAAAAAAATATCTTTTTTTCAATATTTTCAAACTGAAAATTTATAGCATATTCCAAGATAGCATGTTAGTGAAATCCTTCACTTTACAATCATAATGTTTTGCTCATGGAAATAAAGATAAATTTACATAAAATTTGACTGTCAAGTCATATAAATAGATCATAATGCATCTGGAGTTTTGATATATGTCTTCATAAGTCTTCGCTTATCATTTACTTGGGAAGGAGAGCATCACCTGAGTGCTTTTCCTCCAACCACAGATCGACAGTCCCCCGCACACCTTCCTTCCTGGAAGTGGCCCTACCCTTTACGAAGGGAATAGATATAAAGAACCCAAAAGGTTTGCCATCTGAGTTTCTAGTGTTGTGCCCTACATAACTCATCATGGTCATACAACTATAGATCCCCTCTAACTATGTATGACACTACTAGATGGTTATGCCATCTGGTACACAATGAACCGACTAATGCATGCAGAGATAGATGCATTACTTTGGCCAAATATTTAATATACATAGATGTTTCACAATGAACGTAGTCGATTGTTCACACACATCTAACTTGACTTAGAGACTATCTCATCTTGTATTGAATTTAATGGACCAATTATGGTCATAGGGTGTCTTAATTAGATCTCACTCATAGTCTCCTCGACTTAGTTTATCGACTCCGCTTCCTAGAGTACAATGCCAAAATGGCTCGACATTAAAGTCTTGATCTTGTAAAGATTTTTCTCGTTGCATCTCCAACGTGGAATATATGACACCTTGTCACTCTATTCCTTTGTTTCAAAAGTCTAAATGAATATATATACATAGTTTATTGTCTCACCCCGACATAAGGACAATTTTGTTTATGATTTCATAAACTTGTCCAAGATATTAATGTAGATGCGCATGTTTTCATTTAATCTTTATTGACATTAAAATGCCTATTTAAGTCGATCACATTAGATTGTAGGTGTCATTTCATGACATAATTTTATTGACCATACTCTTTCTCTAAACTATCATAAATATGGTCGTTTTGGTACTATAATAGTACACAGAAGTTGTTATAAATTATAATAATTCCTTTCTCAAACAATAAACATCTTTCTTTCAAAATAAGAGATTTATATACAATTGAGATTTGAAAGAACTCACCAATTCATAATAGGTATCGGGATCCTTTCATTCTGGATATTGGGCTTGAGAGTCCAATCTCAACCTATTAACTTTGCCCATAGACAAATGAAACCCTTTCACAGTCAAGAAGTATAAGCCTGAATATATCGGCAATAGACTAAAAGGTTGGTTTTAAACATTTTGTGGCTCTATTCCAGCCATGCACACATTCTTTAAGTTTAATTCAAGTTTTCAGGCATGGCTAGACCACTGTTGTGGCTTAGATAGCCTCAGCCATTTCCCAAAAAGCATTATAAATAGGCAACAAAAAAACATTTTATTCCCCATAGCTGGTTATCCACTAACCATTCTCAAGAAAGCAAGTCTTGTATTGGTTTTTTCTTAAACTAGAGCACTTGTGCAAGAATAAGATATTGCATGATGTTTATGTGGCATCACCACACTGTATGCAACAACATATATAATCTCTGTGGATGTCACCACACTGTATGCAATAGTTTAACAATAGGATAATATATGTGGACGTCACCACATTGTATGCAACAACATATATATAAACAAGATAATAGATATTATAAACTTCAGGCTACTGCCCAAGATAGTTTGAGTGAACAACATAGCACATCATATACAGAGAAATCATAATGGACGCATGGGTCGATTAACCCAGATGATAACATCATCATAAGAATATATAAATATGTATCAAATCATTATTGATACCGGTATAAGCTCTTTTGTGTTCTTGTTACTAAGCTCGTTTGTTGTTATGGTGGCTTGATTATGTGAAGCCCTTGCTTACTTCGCAGTGCCCCCTTCTTTTTCCATGCCTCTTTTGCTTCCAAATCCTCCTGAATAAGAGACTCCCTCCACTCATACCTGCCACCCCATGATAGTAACAACTTTCCCCCTATAAAGAGTCCTCTCCTAAGCATGCAAGGAGAGTCAAGCTCCACTACATCGAGCCCACTTCAGCCTTAACAGCCAACTCTCCATTCTCTCCACTTATCATGGAGTATGGAGTCTTTTCCCACATTAAGATTGGGATAAATAATGACAACAACTGAGTCTTACAATTGTGATAAGATCTCAAGCTTAATATATATATGCAGCTAAATAATTCATTACTTAAATATAAATAAGAATACATAAAATAATAATAATAATAATAATAATAATAATAATAATAATAATGAACCATTATAATCTCTAATATTATAATGGTAAGAATATCATAATTATGGTGGAGAAAGAATGATCATATGATCAAGTGAAAGATTGGGGTTGAGATTTGCTCCCCCATTGCAACCTTGCACAACATAAACTAGTTAAAATGATACTCAAGGGGAATAATGTATACAAATATATATGTATATAAATATTTCAAAAATTTCTGACAAAGAAGGAAAATGGACTCAACACAACCATAAAGTCCCTTGAACATTCTCAGTCGAGATAAACTAAGCTAGACATTAGAAAACTTTCCTAATGACAAATCAAAAAAGGTCAAATTGAGATTAACTCAATAAGGAGAGATAACTAAAATATACCCCATCTCAAGAAGGTTCATGAATTATACCACTTAGGTCTCAAATGGCAAACCTAACTTTTCCAAAACATCTATTCCCTCCTCTCTAGTGTTGCTCTCCTTCCAATCTTGGAGGTAGAAATATTTTCCTAGTTACACTCACAATCACACAAACTTATGAACAGTGTATCATCAATAAATCATTATACATCATGCTTAAATAATCACAATAACATGTAATCTCATGTCTAATTCTAAGCATTAATCATAATTCATTAAATCAATGATTTATCCTTTCATTTTTCCTAAACGTCAAATAATTAATCTATGATTAATTACCTACTTAATCATATGAAAGTAAAAGTAAAGCAAAGTTAAAGTTTGGGGATGTAACAATTGATTTGCAATGTTTTGTTCCTGTTCAATCGTCTCAGAGATTTTGGAACTATTCATGGTATCAAAGCTCTACTAAGCTCATTTACAGGCAGTAGCATTGTTCATTTTTTCTTGAATTGTAATTATTTTTTGTTTTATCTGTGTTTTCTATGTGTTGGCAATTCATGAATGCTCTAGAGGCACGATTTGACATAGTTCACCCCTGTTTCAGTTAAAAGAGGCGTCGACCCTCATTCCACAGAGAGGAGGCCAATTTGGCACGTTGAAGGCTTGATTCCATAAAGAAGAGGTTGATTCAGTTGAAGAAAGTGTGAGAATGTCGTGGAAGGTGTGACTTTTGAAAGAAGGGGTGTATCTACTACTTATCTGGCCATCTTTTAGGCACACTTTCCTAAATGATTATAGTTGGTTAATATTATTTTATATGCAAGGCGTGACAATGTACAACTGGCCGATCCATTTATGGATCTAGTTACAACTATGTAAAAGTGTTTCATGTTGCTAAACTGGCCACACCTCTTGTTGAGAAATTAGACAAATAAACAACACACAAAGTAGCACACATAGACAAACGATTTAACGTCGTTCACCAATATGGCTACATCCACAAGAAAGCAGGGAAATAGTATTCTTATTATTCACAGCAACATACATAAATTTTTCCCTCATATGTATACAATAGTCTTCAAGGAAGATGAAGAGACAAAGCAGGGAAGATGAAATGAACAATCAAACTTCACATCCAATAATCTCCCACTTGAAGTATTCTTTCTATTGCCTATTGTCTCATAAAAGCAAGAACCCTACATCAAACAATATCCAAACACAATCACCAAATCCAATGGTAATAAATAGGCCTCTGTAGCATACAAAAATCAATCACCATAGCTGGAATAGCAACCACAGCTAGTTGCTAATCACATCCAACTAACCATACAACATTAGTAAACTCATGTCAACAACATATCCAACCCATATTGCAGCTCTTATCCATGTATAATCCACTATCCTACTCAAAACATTATTGTAGACACCTAAAATTGACATATCTTGTGACATCACCTTGTCGATACCATCTTTAGACACCTTATGATACATTTTTTCCTAGGACCCTTACATGCCCCCTTTCATCACCTAATTAGTTAAATAAATCATATTTATTTAACTAATCACTTTTAATCTCATTTCAATCCCCATTATCCTCCCACTAGCTAATTAATTAAATAAATTATATTTATTTAATTAATTCCCACTTTTCCCCCAAATTAATTAAATAAATTAAAGATTTATTTAATTAATTCCACATTTGTCTCTATCCGTACATGACTAGAAGCTTCTAGAAATCCTTATTACAAGGAAGTCTCTTGACTTTATTCCTATAATTCAACCCTCATGAGACACTTGTCACATGACTACAACTCTATGTCTCACTTAATCCTAGCCATCCATCACTAATATAATCCTAGCTATCCATTCATATCCCTCACCTCCTATAAATGAAGCCTCACCCAAGCCATTTGGGAGGACATCTTCATACATCATCATGTTGTTGAAATCATTCTAGATCCTCTTATCTATCATTCTCATATTAGTGTTATGCTATAGAATCTATGAGAAATCAACATCTCATTCTATCCATCATCTATCGTAGAGAACATAGCTAGTGGATTTGGGTGCATCTACTCCATTCTATCGAGTGTGGAGGACTTGGTTTGAAGGTGAAGGTATTGGATTATTTGCATTTATCTTCTTCATTCCTTTGATCTATTTTTCCATCTACATTTCTAGCACGCCTGATAGGACTCACGTCCTTGATTTAACCCCTTTTTGGGAGAAGTTTCATCACTTTCCCTTGTAGGTTGTAGATCTATGCTTCCAACTATCAATCTGCACATGTGTGTTGATTCTATAACCTTATTTTCTACTTTAGCACCTTTAGTGTGTAGATCCGCACCTATGGTCTGTAAGGATGCACTTTTGGTTCATAGATCCATGCCTATGTTACATTTTAGGGCATCTTAGTGGCTTGATTCTAAATATGTGCCTTTGGTTGCTAAATTCACGCCATTGGTTGCTAACGACGCGCTCTTGGTTTATACATCCATGCCTATGTTACATTTTAGGGCATTCTGGTGGGTTGATTCTAAATCTACACCTTTGGTTGCTAACGATGTGCTTTTGGTTCATAGATCTGCCCCTGTGTTACATTTTAGGGCATCCTAGTGGCCTGATTCTAAATCCGCGCCTTTGGTTGCTATCGACACACTTTTGGTTCATAAATCCGTGCATGTGTTACATTTTAGGGCATCCTGGTGGCTTGATTCTAAATATGTGCCTTTAGTATGTAGATCCACCCCTATGGTCTGTAATGACACGTTTTTGGTTCATAGATCCACACCTATGGTTTTGAAACAACCCTTTAAACTTCAAACCTTCATAACTTTCACAAAACATAACAAAATTTGATGGATTTTTTTTGAAATTGTATAGAGAGTCATAAGGAATCTGTTGGTGACATCTAATCTTGTATATCTTCACAATTATTTATGTTTTTTTTCTAGATTTATCCTTTTTTGAGCTAATACTTGTTTGTACATTCGCTTGTCAAAGGCTAAAATCTATCAAACTACTAACAAGTGTGGTGCAGTTTGTTTATGCTTGTCAAAGATCATTATCCAAAACTACTATAAAGTGGATTGCTTATATTTCAAGGTGCACTTAGTCTAACTCTTGCATTTCAATTTGGGCTTAAAAAGAACACTTATTTGCAACATCACATTTCAATTTAGGCTTAAAATGAACATGTGTTTTCATCATCATATTTGGGCTTGGACATAAAATGAACTTGTTGTTTATTTTCTTGGTGGATTTGAGTGTGATTTAGGTTGTGTATGCTCTTCCCTTGCACTTAGTGTGATCTTGGGAATCAAAAACATCCTTTACTCACATTCATCTTCACATGCACATTTCCATTTCTAAGGGTAAATTAACATTGTGAGTGTGAGTCAAGTGTGTGTGTATGCTCTCTCCTCGCACCACAAGGTGATCTTGGAGATCAAAAACACTACTTTATTTTCTTTTGTCACCCTTTTAGGAGGCCTACTTGGAGACACACCACTCCAAGGGACGACCTCAACTCTAGTGTTTCAACGGAGTATGAAAAGTGAGGAGTGAATCAAAAGACACACCTCTTGGAAGTTGGAATTTTGTCATTCGGGCTAAGCTCCCAAGAAATTTATACCTTGGGAAAGTGAAGGTGAAGGGTGGCTTACCCTCTTCTCCCGGTTGTGTGGCATTATTTCACTTGCATTTCATAGAATTGGGCCCTCTGTACCTTGTGTATATTGGGGACATCCTTAGACAACTTGTGCATCCTAGATTAAGACCTCTTGGCCACACCCATTTGACTAATATTAGGCTTGTTTATGTGTCTTCAAGTGTCTTCATAAATTCAACAATCAATTTTTAAAATTCAAACTTGCCATTGTGTCATGTGTGTGATCTATAAATGTACATGTGACATCTTTTGTTTGTAAATTGCCCAAGTCAAGCTATCAACATAAACACATTCCACATCATCCTAATTATCCATGTCATCACTTCCATCCTAATCCAAGTCACCTTCATCATAATCCAAACCCTAATCATCCTAATCATCCATCCTAGTGATCTTAATCATCCTTGTTATCCATCTCATTAGATCCATAATCATCCTACTTGTCGTATTCACATCATCATAATTATTATCCAATCATTACCAAGTCCTTCTAATCCTCATCCAATTACCTCATCCTTCATTATCCTATTCATCACCTAATCATCACTCCCAATCATTCCAAATCATCCATCCCATTATCCTAGTCATCCACCTAATCATAAACTCCCAATCATTCCAAATCATCCATCCCAATTATCCTAGTCATCCACCTAATCATCCAATCCCAATCATTCCAAATCATCCATCCTTCATTATCCTAGTCATCCACCTACTCATCCAATCCCATCATCCCCAACAATCCTAATCATCCTAATAATCTTTTTTATCCACATATCTCAATCATTCCAAATCATCCAATCTTATCATTCCTAACCAGATCCAAGTCATCCTCATTATCCATCCTCATCATCTTAAGCATCCAATCACTCCATCCTAGTCATTCTAATCACCCCTCTTATCCACCTCATCCCTAATCATTCTAAGCCTCCATCATCATCTAAACCAACCCCAATCTATTTGTAATCCAATCAATTCCATCCATTTCATATCCTAATCAATCCACATTACCAATATATTCATAATCCACTCCATTTCATCCATCTCATATCCCAATCATACCATAATCACTCCACATCACCAATCTATTCATAATCAAATCAATTTCATCCACCTCATATCCTAATCTCTCCACATCATCATTCTAGTTCATAATCCCATCAATTTCATCCATTTCATCATCCTAATTATAAGCCCATGATATCATCCTACATTATTGTCCTAATCCAACTTCATCCACATAATCTTCATTACACTCCATTCTTCATCATAATCCCATTCTTGAGCCCCATCTAATCCACCACTTGTCAAAATGGTTGTGATCATTAACAAGCCTAGATCAAATCCAAAACCTAAAATCACAAACCTAGGAGACTATCCTTCTAGCGCCAATGATGATGAGCACTTTGTAGATCATGTTGTATATTTTGAGGAACCATCTGAAATACAAAGGCTTGAACATATGTGTAAATCCATGCCAACACTAGAAAACAAGAACCTAGAGGAATATCGTTATGGTGTTCAAAAAATGTTTGATAAACTTAAGATGCTATATAAAAAGGAACAAGTCACTACCCCACAACAACACCATCAATTCCAACAACAACAAGTCCTAGACCAACAAATCATACAACAACAACAACTACTACAAACCATACTCCAACGTAATACAACCATACTCCAACAAACCCAACAACTCATAGCCACCTACCAGTCCCAAACCCAACAAACACAAACACAACCCCTATCAATTTAGCAACCACAACCACAATATCCATCTAACACATCATCCACTACATCTTTCTTTATACAATTTCAACAAATTCCACCTCAATCCTATGTTTCATCCCCCTCAACTTCATACCAACCTAATCCAACCATATATCAAGTCAATCCTACATCACCCTACCCTCCACTTCTTCCAATCAACTAATACTCATATCAATCCATACCCCAAGATCATCCAACTATTTATACCAACATTTCACCTCATCTAAAAATCCATTTACAAGACTATCAAGTTCCTTCACAACAAGAACATGCAATTCCTAGTTACCCTTTGCACCAAGATCAAGTGTCCTTAAGTCCTCATGCTACCTTTAACAAGGGAAATACCACTTTAGCTTACGCATCCTATGAGTACCCTCCATCATCATCCAATCATATGCCAATCCAATCTAGCCTATTAATCCTATACCAACACCACCATGTAATCCCACTCCTGATCCATTGGTCCATCAACCTTCTAATCCATCAAGCCCTTAATTACCTTCATCACCATATTCCTCCAATTCTCCACCAAAACATAAGGCTGATATGCTTTTACAACATGGATTCTTAAAAGAAAACTCATTGAACTTCCTGAAATCAAACCATGTGAGGAAAGTGCATTTAATTCCCTTGGGTACAATGAAAATTACTATTGTGTATACCATAGGATCAAAGGTCATAAGACAATCCATTGTCCCCCATTTTTGGACTGCATCTTTGAGTTTTACATTTATAGAAAGCTTAAGCTTGCCAAATCATCCCAATCTCATGTGTCACCCCCTTTATCATGCCAACCTAATCCATCCAATCCCATTATCCCTCCATCTAGTCTAAATCCCAATCCATCCAATCCCATTATCCCTCCATCTAGTCTAAAGCCCAATCCATCCAATCCCATTATCCCTCCATCTAGTCCAAATCCCAACCCATCCAATCCAAACCCTAATGTCCAATACCATTACCCATCCACCTAATCCTAATCATAAGCCTACAACACCATCTACCCTTATTATCCATCCATTATATTATTTATCCACCCATATACTTATGAAGGATCTGATCCAATGGCTATTGGCAAGTAATTAACCATCTCCATGTCATCAATCACCTATCATTGAACCTATCAAAGAGCCTTCAGACACCATGCCTATTCATCCAACCCCATCATGTAGTCCAACCCATCAAGCCTATTGATGAGTCTCCAACCATCAGTCCAAGTCAAGATCCATTATACTCTCATGTTGTTGACCATCAAGGGCCAATCAAGCCTATCCAAGAGTATCCAACTTCCACTTCCATTTAATAAAATCAAGAGCTATGTTAAGAGTATAATCTAAAGCATGTGGAAACATCAAGACTTTATCCAAATCAAGATCAAACCACCTTCAACCCATCCATAACCTATATATTTTCTATGATCAATAAGTTCCTAACTATGAGAAAGCAATCCAAGTTCAACCTATCCATAACCTATATCTTCTTTATGATCAAGATATTATCTATGATGAAGAGCCTATCCATGATCAAGAGATTATCACTCCACCTATCCATAATCCCATAGCTATCCATGAGAAATATATCCAAACTAGTCCTATCCATCTTCCATCTAGCCCTATCCATGATCTACAAACATCCACTTCTCTTGATGAGACACTTGGCTCCCAAGTAAACATATATGATCAAACAAATAGCTTGTATTTTAATGAGCAAGATCCTATTGATCCTTTGTCATCCAATATCGACCATATTGCCAATACATCATCCCATCCCATTGGTCTTACCACCTTCATTCATGAATGTTCTTCCTTAGGAAAGCAACAACCACTATCCACCACAAGTCACCCTCCCCATCAAATAATGAGCTTACGTCTAGTGTCCAAAACACCCAAAATCCCATTGTACATCACATACTCCAAAACATGAATTGTCAAGGTAAAGGCTTAGGCCTTCATGAACAAGGTATTTTGGAGCCCATCCATGTCAAATTCCCTCCACGAACACATGGCCTTGGTTATATACCACAAGGAAAACAATCTAAAGATGTTGGTACCACTTTCATGCCTTCAAAATCCACTCCTTTCCATCACAAACCTCATCATACCTCCAAAACATATGTTTCCATCCCTCCTCCATTGTAATACAAATCCCAAAAGCATGTGACCATACATCTTCCTCCATCCACTCTACCTCCACTTCTTCCAACACCTAATATCCCCATCCTCAAATCTAGTCTACCGCCACTCCTTCCAACTCCTAACATCCCTATCCTATGATCCACTCTAACTCCACTTCTCCAACCACCTAATGTCCCCATCCTTAAATCCACTCATCCATTTATCCATAAATCCACATTTAATCCCTCCATCAATAAATCCCTTAAAATTCCTAATCATGACCAATCAATGCACACATCGACCAAACATGAAGCTTCCACCAAGCCTATGGGATTCAAAAATAAAAATTTGGATGCCTCTACTTATAAAGTAAAAAATCCTACTTATGAAGATATCCTCTACTTATGAAGATATCTTGCATCTTAATTTGGTTTCATTTCTTCCCAAGGGAAGGAATATTGTTTGGTATTCTTAGATCTACATCTGCATCCTTTGTCGAATATCTAACCTCACTGCAGTAGGACATGTATTATGGGGGGGTCTCATAGACCTTCTATCATTTTCTCTTCTATGGGGGATCATTTATTGTACTTAGTGAAAGTAGTACTTATTCACTTGTATAATTTTCATGCATCGTTTCTCTCTTTTGGAGGGTAGTTTTTTTCCCACAGGGTTTTCTACCTTTCTCCACTTCATGAGAGATTACTTTGTACATGGGTACCTCACTAGGACTAGTAGCTAGGACCCATCTCTTCTTGTACCCACCTAAGCTATTCTTAAGGGGAGTGTTAGTGCAAAACTTTATTTCATATTACTTAGTCTAAGTAATATAATTTGTACATGGATTTAAGCCACCTTATGTGGTTAGGTGTCAACTTGGAGAGTGGAGTGTTTAAGTCAACTCCTAAGTTGACTCAACCTCCTCACCTATATGTACTTGCCTTTTGGTTGTTATACATGGTGGATTTGCATACAATTTCTTTGTTGTGATAATTTACAATCTTTGTGCTTGTTTTCATCTTCCTAATATTGGTTTCTAATAGCTTCCATCTCAACGGTCTCCAAAAGATTTGGTCAAATACATGGCTATTTCATTTATTCCTTGGTAGGTTGTTTTTGAAAAGGACATGGTTTCTTATAAGCAGTTGTTTGTTTTCTAACAAACTCTTTGTAACAACTACCTTAACATATCATTACAAGTGTCTATAACATTTACTAACTCTAAGTAGTTTAGGATTAAACATTCACATTTAATGTTAAGTTTATTGTAACAATAACATTCAAATGTACCCACTTAATAAAGTCAAAGTAACCACTATAGATAACATTTTATGCCCACATCATATGTAACCACTAGCATAAATGCAAAAATTAGTAGTAAGAAAACCACCAAAATTAACATTTTATACTAGAGAAACCATCCAAAGAAAGTTGAATTTGTAAAACAAATTTGCCCAAAAAGACCCTGATCTTGCATGGTGTGTGTAAAGAGGGGCTTTTTTTCTTTTTGCCATAACTTTCACCCAAGGAGGTGAAATTAGGCATATTTATAGTTGATGGGAAGTTGGTTCTGGCATCGACAAAGCTACGTTGAGATGATTTTGGAATTGTCCCATTTTCTCAAACCATTTTCCCCTTCTTTGTACAACAAGCTAAGCAACTCATAAAACAATTGTATTTTTTGATTGGCAACTCAAAATTAAGTGCTACCTTTTTAGAAAGTGAATATTTTTTCGAGTCTAATCTATTGGAAATAATTTCACACTGATGTTCTAAAGTGCCAATTTTCCTTCCAATTAGACTTGCTTAAAGCACTACTATTATAAAGTGCCAAAATTAAGGGGGGGATAAAATATTGAATTATGGGTGGTTTGAAAGAACACAAAATTGACTAAGCCAAAGTTAGTCACAAAATGGAGTGAAAGCAAAACGAGCAATACATAAACTATGCACAATGAGAGTGCATATAGATGAAGAGTTTGAGTCGACTCAAACACTTAAAGAGTGGTGGCAAATGAGTGTTGACACATAGCTTGGAGAGTTGTGTTGAACTCTCCAAGTCGACACCTAACCACCTAAGTTGGCTTAAATCCATGTGTGGAATATATGCATAATTACTTATTTAAATAATAAGTAATAGCATTAGTATTCCTACACTAACACCCCTCTTAAGTATAGCTTAGGTGGTCACAAATAAGGATGGGTCCTAAAAACTAGGCCTGATCAGGTACCCATATACAATACAAATCTCTCATGAAGTGGAGATAAGGTAGAAAACCTTGTGGGAAAGAACTACCCTCCAAAAGAGAGAAAAGTTGCATAAATATGGAAGTTGCTTGTGTACCTTGATGTCAATGCGACTGAAATGACTCCAAGGTATCATTAAGATTTAGGAACATTAACCATAATGAATGGCTCTCAATTTGAGATATGATCCGATGCAAGATTTAGGTTCCTTTATCATAGTCTCTCAATGTGAGATGTGAACCTATGTGAATCATTTGCAAGATTAAGGATCATTTACCATAGGCTCTCAATTTGAAAGGCATTTATAAGGATCAATTTATCCACCTATTTCTCAATCCCACCTTCTTTTAGTTGCAATCTTAATGAGTTAAATTATGTGACATAATCCTCTATAGTATTAGAGTCTCTTGGACTTACACTTATGAGGTCTTTTTCTATCTCGTGACTTCTTTGTTTGTTGACCTCCCCAAAGAGCTATACAGACCCCATATGGTGTTTTTGAGGTCTCAATATGAATAGAAGTTCTTGGAGATAGACTTGACCACACTTATAAAACCATGTAGATGAGATGAATGTTGTAGACTTAGAAGTATGGAAGAAAAAACTCAATGACACCTCCCTAAATTTGTGGCACTTTATCATGTAGTGCTATAGGTCTAAGTAGGTCGATATAATCAAGCCCTAATTTTGGGCCTCCAAACTTCTTTTTTTTGAACTATTTCAAGGCTTTTCTAAGTTATACTAAAATAAAACTACAAAAGGGGGGTAATTTAAATTAGGGGAAAAATTGAATTGAAGAAATTTAAGGGTCTTTTAAAAATTGTTAGTGTTAAATTGCATTTTTTTTGTAAAAGGCTAAGTATTAGGGCTTGATTATATCAACCTACTTAGATCTATAGCACTACATGATAAAGTGCCAAAACAAGGGGGTAATCAAGAAAAGGGGGTTATACATGCACTCAGTTATAAAGTGCCACAAATTCAGGGAGGTGTCATTGTCTTTTTCTTTCATACTTCTAAGTTTGCAATATTCATCTCATCTACATGGTTTTATAAGTGTGATCAATTCTATCTCCAAGAACTTCTATTTGTATTGAGACCTTGAAAACACCCAATGAGGTCTGTATAGCTCTTTTTGAAGGTCAATGGACAAAGAAATCACAAGCTAGAAAAAGACCTCATAAGTATAAGTCCAAGAGACTCTAATACTATAGAGGATTATATCACATAAGTTAACTCATTGAGGTTTAAACTAAAAGAAGGTGGGATTGAGAAATAGGTAGATCAATTGATTGTTATGAACACCTTTCAAATTGAGAGCCTATGGTAAATGATCCTTAATCTTGCAACCGATTCACATCAGTTCACATCTCACATTGAGAGCCTATGGTTAATGAACTTGAATCATGCATCGGATCACATCTCAAATTGAGAGTCATTCATTATGGTTAATGTTCCTAAATATTTATGATACATATGGAGTCATTTCAGTGACAACACAACATTGACATCAAGGTACACAAGCAACTTCTAGATTCATGCATGTTTTCTCTCTTTTGGAGGGTGTTTTTTTTTCCCATGGGTTTTCTACCTTATCTCCTCTTCATGAGAGATTTTTATTGTATATGGGTACCTAATCAGGCCTAGTTGTCAGGACCCATCCTTATTTGTGCCCACCTAAGCTATACTTAAGGGGGGTGTTAGTGTAGGAATACTAATGCTATTAATTATTATTTCAATAAGTAATTATGCATATATTCCACACATGGCTTTAAGCCACCTTAGGTGGTTAGGTGTCAACTTGGAGAGTTCAACACAACTCTCTAATCTATGTGTCAACACTCATTTGCCACCACTCTTTGAGTGTTTGAGTTGACTTCTTATTCGACTCAAACTCTTCATCTAGATATGTTCTCTCATTGTGCATAGTTTATGTCTTGCAATTCTTATTGCTTTCACTCCATTTTGTGACCAACTTTAGCTTAGTCGATTATATGTTCTTTCATGATTATGTACAATGAGATATTAGTGTACAAATATTTTTTCATTATTTTTTGTTGCATATATCTTTTTTATTAATTTTTGAAGTGAGATTAATTATAATTCAGACATAGGTTTATACCATAAAACATAACTTTTTCTGTATGTATCTAAATTAAATTCTTTTTTTTGTTGAAACAAGGACATCAATACCTATTGTGCAAATATTTTTCAAAACAAATTCTCTATTTTTTTATTTTTTGTGTGTGTGGAATAGAGACCTTGATGTTCGGTGAAAAACCTATGTTCACTAGAAAATAGAAAATAAATATAATAATCAAATAAATATATTCAAAATCATACTTTTTAGAAATATTATACTAAGGACTAGATGCTAACAAAATAGAATTTCTAAATGACTTCATTTGATCCCCCAAAAGGTGAAGCAAAATTAGCTTTTTGTCAGCATTTTGATAGGTGTGGAGGAGACTCCATCAAGGTTTTGATTTAAGACTAGGGGGTTCTTTCCAAGGGGATTTGATCTAAGGGGGTTTCATCTAACCCCGTTCAATTAAACCCCTTTATATGGAACCCCTCAAGGCTTAAAACATTAATTTATCTAAGAAATATGTGATTTCAGACAAAAATCAGGATGTCCCAAGTTTGAGACTCAGTATTGTGGGGTGGGGCCACTATGTGAGGTTATTCCTTCTATTTTCTACTCAATCTAGGTACTTTTCCTTCATTCAAATTCAATTAAAATTATTCCAATTATGAATTAAGATGTTATTAATATAAGCATGATTGAGTACATCTCTTTAATATCTCCTCTATGCACTTGTTAATGTATTTAGGGTTTTCATAATCTAATGCAAATCTATTTGAATTACCACACACACCAATTTTATGCCCTAGAATTAGTATTCATGCATGTGAAGCCATGTTTTTCAACCTTTTAATTACTTTACCTATTTGCATTAAGATTTACCTACAAATTCATGGATTCCTAACCCTCATTCACCCAAAACTGCCAATCTCATTCCTCCTTCGGGATCTTGACCCTTGTATACTTGGATTTTTCTCTTGTGTGCTTGTATTTGTGCTCATCATTTTCTCTCTCTTCTTCCAAAAACATCATATGGCTTCACCTAAGATGAAGGAGATGAAGTATGAATTTAAAGGAGTGACCTCACCTTCCAAGATTGCTTCTACACTCAATGAAGTACTAAATATTAAATTTAGGGCATGTTAATTTGGAAGACTTTTAAAAAAAGATGTATGTGGATTATAGAACTATACATGCAAGATGTGTTAATAATAGTGGGATAATAGAAGTAGTTGGTTTTCCTACCTCAATTCAATGTCCATAACTCATTATGTCCTATGCTAAATCTTATGTCCCTCAAACCAAGAGGATTATAGGAATCACAAATGAACTTTTTCTTGATCTTAGCCCCAATAGCATCCAAGAAACCTTCCAAATTCCTCATTGTGAAGAAGTTATAACAATGAATGTTACTAATGGCCTTGAGTTCTATAATCATGACTTGAACTTCTATATGAAGTATTTAAACAAGAATTAGTTAAAAAAATCAAGGTATTCCATCTCAAAGTTGTCAAAAACACTCTTAAGAAGTGAGTTTCAATTGGAGATCAATGATATCCTAATGCTAAGGGATTTCGACCTTGTATGTTTAGATTTAGAGAAATCATCTTGGATAACAAGAAAAGGATTTATTTGGGTAGTAATTCTTAGTGAGAACCTCCACAAATATTTAAATAATTTTTACACGACTTCTTAATTGTGTACTTGGTGGTTAGGAGGGTGATATTTCATAGTTTCAATAGAATTGGGATATTGGGTGTAGGAGAAGGTCATAACAAGGTTTATGAGTTCTATATCTAATTAGAGCTTATAGAAAGAAAAAAAGACTTCAAAAGAGTGAATGATTCTTTTATATTTTTCCTGTGTAAATGGATGGAAAATGATCTTAATAAGTGCATCTCCTTAGAATCTACAACAATAATTGTGGAATGGGCCCGGAATTAGTTCATCCAATTTCCTACATTTACATACATTAGGGTTGGAGGATTTACAATTGTCTCATACAAATTACCATAATATGTGAACTTGAAAATTTTATATTAATTGAACTTACAAGACAACAATGTGAAGTACATAACATTTTGTCTAAGAAACATATAACTGGTGTAAATTTTCCCCTTACTATCAATGCATATAATTGTTCTTCTTTATTGTGTGCCAAAGGTTCAAATGATGAGTTGTCTAAGATAAATCTATGTATTCATGACAAGAGAGATTTTGATCCTAAAGGGAATATAAAAATATGTAGGCTTCATATATATAAGCACAAATTCACCTTAGAAGACTTTTGGGCCAATTGTGATGATGAGCATGCAATTAGAAAGAAGAGTTATTCTAGTTTGATTTCTATTCAAATCAAAGCATGTGGGATTTTTAGCGTACTTGATGAAATATTAGATGATGGGAATGTTTTAAGTGATAGTTGTAATAAGAGAGGTATTTTCAAACTTCCCATTCTTCCTATTGATTGGTCTAGGGAGGAAGAAAGTTCATTAGAAGTTATAAGAAAAATAATAATTGATAATAGCCTAACATGGCTAGACATAAAGAAGTTTAATATTTATGTTAAGAGGATAATAATAAGTGGTAAGATCTTAAATGGATCTCCTAATAAGAAGCCAAAGGGTAAGATGAAGAAGAAAGATTCACTAGGGCCAATACTTCCTAACTTGAGCATTTTATATTCAGGGAAGGAGAAAGAAATAAAGGAAAAAACTATTCAAAGGAGGAGGAGTCCAAAATGTACTTCTAAATTTGAGGATTTCTTTGGTATAGGACAAAAGGAAGCAACTTCTAAGGTTTTAAAAGGAGTAACTATTGAGACTCCTATCTCTTGGCCAATGTAAAGCCCAATTCTAACACCTATTCATCCTCCATTTTCCTCCACCTTTAACTCCTCTACATACACCTCTTGTTCACCTTTTTCAAGACCATGCTCTTCCATCTACTATGTAAGAGGCCCCCTAGATAAAAGTAACTATTCTTCAAAGTTCACCTACAAATGAGCAAACCCCTTAAAATCCTATCCTCAAGGAGCCATCACCTACTTCATCCTCCAAGATTCAACTCATTACCAACCTCCACCTATTTCTTCCCCTCCCTTGCAAGGTGAAGGATAGATAGCATAGGATGAAGGAGAGGCAAAGAAAAAATAAGAGTAGGTGAATTAATCTGAAGAACAAACACTGCAAGATACATAAAGGAAATGGAAAAAGAACATAAATTAATGCAAGATGTAGAGCAAGTGATGAAAAATGTTAAACAAATAGTAAAAATTTATTAAGGGAAAGGGAAAACCCCTCAACAAGATGATTCAACTTTGGTTTCAGTTCCTACGTGGTTAGATATCACAATTAAGAAGAGGAAAAAAGTTGTAAAAGCATTCTGATGATTTTTTCATCATTTATTCTATGATTGATAAACTACCTCCTAATAAAAAGCCTAGGGTTATCTCTTATATCTTTATAAAGAAGGATTACAGAACCAAGAAAGAGTTGAAGGAACAAGTGAAGAAATTGATTTCTTACATTAACCACTTGGTTGGTCCACTACAATCCTCTAACAAACCCATTGTTTCTCTTGTCACAATCTCTAAACAAGATACTTTAATGATGGAGGATCTATGAAATGCATTTTAAATGCCACTAAAAATGGCTAAATTATGTTTTGGTATACATATCAAAGGTTATTGATGAATCCATTGGCTTATTAAGGAAGACTCAGATTTGATATTAAGGATTTGTTAGGAAAATTCAAAGAAGATTTATAAACTCATACAAATAATCTCCTACAAATCAAGATTATGTCAAAGGTAAATTTTGATACATTAGCCAATGAAGGAATTTTATAAAGAACAAATGATTCTTTGTTGATGGAATGGATAGACATCATTAAATTAAGGATTGATTTACTTGAAGAGGGTGTAAGAAAAATTGGAGATGCTCATAGTGATGTTGTAGATACAATAAAAGATACACATGATTTGATTGAGAAAACTACATGACACTTTTATAATGAAGGTCATTCCATCAATGATGTTGATACTCTTATACATCACTTGATTGAGGTGATTAATCAAGGTCTAAAACAACTATTTAGTTTTGATTCAACTTTCCTCAATTGATTGATGAAGATGAAATTCATGTTTAAAGAATTTAAAAGGCAAGTGGCTAGAAAATAGGTGAAATCTCATCAAATTGTGAATATTTATGTTTCCTTTCACTTCTAGTCAAGTTACATCAAAGGCCCAAGCATGGATACAACTAATGCAAAACTAATAATATTTAGAGATTATCAAAGGAAAGAAATGGTTATGGATGATAACATTATTATCGAGGATGTCAACATTGATGGAGGTGACACATGAAAGTGTTGAAATTAGGGAAGACAACTGAGAGGCGGGGGTGAATCAGTTGTCACAAAACTTTATCTTTTTGCTGCATTTAATCTTCTTTTCCACTTATTAACAAATTAATGATATAACCATGAAAGCATGAATCAACAACACATGAGAAGAAACACAATCAACACACATAACACCAAGATTTTTACGTGGAAACCCGGTTAAGGGAAAACCCATGGTGGGGGTTAACCCACAAGATTTATTCTCTATTAAAAGAATAGAAAAATGGGAAGGCACCTACCTTCAGGCACATTGTCCAAAGCTCACTGCTCCAAGAGACTCACTGTCTACAAAAACATTCACATGGTTAACACTGAAAGGTTGAACTAAGAAACAACATCTTCTCCATGCCAAGGTTCAATTCCATTGAAACTCACAACACCTTTGTTCTACCCCAAACACTTCTTCGCTACCTCCACATCTTCACACACATGGGCACATTTACATGACTTCATTACACTTATTTATACATGACATCAACTTTGGAATGAACATCAAAGTCGGCCTTACAATCATCTATCTGGAACATTCTCCAAGATAGGCATTACAAGCAATTACAATCACAAGACTTGACTTAATACAAAATGCTATATGTGGACCACTACACTATTGGCCAAACATAGCTGGGACTCAAATCTTCCTTGAACAACATGCCACGCTCCATAGAAATTCTCTTAGATCATCCGTAACACGCACGAAGTATCCGGTCAGCCAAGACTGGAAAGAACAACAACACTCATGGAGAAATCTTAAACTACAAGCTCAATCCTCAATGTGGACCACCAACACAATAGGCATACGATCTAGAGACCTCCACAAGCACAATGAAATCAACAAGAACAACTGCACCACCTCAAATCACTAGAATCACTTGCATCTTCATACAGGAACTTAAGAACACTAACTATCATGACTGTCACACTAGAAAGATTGCTTGCAGACCTCCAAACCACAAACCAGTTGAGTTGAGGATACACACCAACATCCCAAACATATCTCTAGAACCACAGACCATAATATTTCAATGAGGAGTAATCCAGACTAAATTATTGTCACTCTGTTACCTCTGAACAATTGCAAAACCTAGTTCTACTCAGATGGCCATAACTTCACCAATCCTCCATGCGGACCTCTCAAATCTTAATTGGAGCAACTTCAGACAATCCTCTACAAAACCCTTAAGTCTGCAGACTCTGATCTTCATCTCACTAGGAATTTGGAGCAATCTACTTTACTGAACTGCATTGTCTTCAATGTTTCTGACAAAGGGATATGCTAACATCAATGACAACACATCGTAGGCACATATTTGTAACAATCTCCCCCTTTTTCATTGATGGCAACATATGATGTGAAAAACTAATTCAACCATCAAGACAAGGACTTCTCCCCCACACCTATAACCACTTTCTTCACTGCTCCCCCTTTCACCAGGAACTACTTACTTCTGAGTTTTTCACATGACTTCTCTCCCCCTTTGACATCAATGGAAAAGGGCACATATTTGCAATCATATCTCCCCCTTTTTGTTTCTTAGATAAAATGAAACTAAACTCCAAAATTAACATACTAACTACTCCCCCTAAGTAGCATCCCCTTAACACCAATCCGGATCACAAGTTATGACTGTGAGTTCCACCAGACTTATGCACACTAGTGCACCTTAGTTCTGAATAGGAGGGGTAATAACCCCTAGATTCACTTTGAGATACTCAAAAGTGTCCTTAGGTAGAGGCTTAGTGGAGATATCTGCAATCTGATCCTTTGAAGAAACAAACTCCAATCTAACTTCATTCTCATTTACCTTCTCTCTCAAAAAGTGAAACTTGATGGATATGTGCTTTGTCTTTGAATGTAACACTAGATTCTTTGAGATGTTTATTGCACTTGAATCATCACAAAAGATTGTAACAGGCTCTTCAAACACAATTCTAATATCCTTCAACATTTGCTTCATCCACAAAAATTGAGTACAATTACTTGCTACTACTATATACTCTGCCTCTATAGTAGATAGAGATATTGCCTACTATTTTTTTCTCAACCAAGAAACCAATCTCTTTCCCAAGAAAAATTCACCACCACTAGTACTCTTCCTGTCATCCACATCTCTTGCCCAATCAGCATCTGTATATGCA
Source organism: Cunninghamia lanceolata (assembly GCA_027924645.1). Lineage (NCBI taxonomy): Eukaryota > Viridiplantae > Streptophyta > Pinopsida > Cupressales > Cupressaceae > Cunninghamia > Cunninghamia lanceolata. The sequence goes on from BSBN01000167.1 coordinate 11,727,572, forward strand.
TGAAGAGTTAAATCATCATCCTTAGGATACCATAGGCCATAATCAGATGTGCCCTTCAAATATCTAAAAATTCTTTTGAGTACTACAACATTAGATTCTCTAGGATCAGCTTGAAATCTAGCAACAAGGCCAACTGTATTCATAATATCAGGTCTGGTTTGAGTCAGACAAAGTAGTCATCCAATCATTGATCTATACATTTTCTGATCTACCTTAGGGGAATCATCATCTTTACTCAACTTGCATCCGATTATCATAGGAGTACTCATTGGTTTTGAATCCTCCATTCCAATCTTTTTCAACAACCCTTTCACATACTTAGACTGAGATATGAAGATGCCTTTATCTGACTAAATGATTTGTAGACCCAAGAAGAAATTCATTTCACCAAACATGGACATCTCAAATTCACTTTGCATCTGATCAGCAAATTTTTTACACATGCTCTCATTTCCACCAAAGATGATATCATCAACAAATACCTCAACAATCAAGATGTGTTCATGATCAATTTTGAAATAAATATTATTGTTAGTTGTGCCTTTGCTAAAACCTAAATTTAGCAGATACTTATCTAATCTTGCATACTAGGCTCTTGGGGCTTGTTTATGTGCATACAATGCTTTCCTCAATCTGCAGACCATATCTCCTTGATCAAACAACTGGAATCCTTCTGGTTGCTCAATGTAGACTTCTTCCAACTCTCCATTCAAGAATGTTGACTTGACATCCATCTGGTAAACTTTGAATCTTTGTAAGAAACAAAGGCAAGAAATAATCTGACTGCTTCGATTCTTGCCACTGGAGCAAAAGTTTCTTCAAAATCAATTCCCTCTACCTGAAAATATCCTTTGTACACCAATCTTTCTTTGTTTCTCACAACTTCACCATTTTCATTCAATTTATTTTGGAAGACCCATTTAGTTCCAATTACATTTTTCTTTTTAGGTCTAGGAACAAGATCCCAAGTATGATTCTTTCCAATTTGCATTAATTCTTTTTCCATTGCTTTTACCCAACTTTCATCATTACAAACTTCATTCACTGATTTTGGTTCAATCTTTGAAATCAAACAATACTCCACTTGTTCTTTAGCAATTTTTCTTCTAGTTTGAACACCTTTATTTTTATCTCCTATGATCTGATCTTCAAAATGATTCAACCTTACATACCTAGGAGTTTAGTATTTTCTTGAACTTCTAATTCTTGAACTTGATTATCAACATTTGCACTAGCTTCTTGAGTCATTGGATCCTCCAGAGCAATCTAGTTATGAGTTTGAGTTTGAACTTACTTTCCTTTATTTGGACTTGCATTTCATCAAGACTTGGAAGGTCTCTCCTTACTTTCATCAACCTTGACACTAGCACTTTGAACAATCCTTTTCGATCTCTTGTTAAGGCACCGATATGCCTTGCTTTTGGTTAGAATAACCCAGAAATATTCCTTCATCACATCTTGCATCAAACTTGCCTAGATCTTCATCTCTCTTGATATAGTAGTTACTACCAAAAACTCTGAAGTATTTCATAGTAGGAGCATTACCAAACCACAATTCATAAGGTATTTTACCAGAATTACCATTAATCTGCACCCGATTAAGAGTGTAGACAACAGTACTCACAGCCTCTCTCCAATAAACATGTGGAACATTTACCTCCATCATCATGGTTCTAGCAGCCTCTTGAATAGTCCCATTCTTCCTTTCCACAACTCCCTTCTGCTGAGGAGTCCTAGGAGCAGATAATTGTCTTCTTATTCCATGCTTTTCACAAAATGCATTAAACTCACCAAATGTAAACTCTCCACCTCTGTCAGATCTTAGACACTTTATCTTCACACCAATCTCATTCTCCATCATAGCCTTGAACACCTTGAATCTGTCAAGAGCCTCTGATTTCTCTCTCAAGAAAGTGACCCACAACATCTGGGAGTAATCATCAATCAGCAACATAAAGTATTTGTCTCCTTGCAAACTCCTAACTCTGGCAGGACCACACAAATCAGTGTGCACAAGTTCCAACAATCCATTCAAAAACTATTCTTTACTTTTGAATGTATCTCTATTATGTTTGTCTAACTGACATTCCTGACACATGCTATTAGCAGGTTTCACAAGCTTTGGAAGATCTCTCACAGCCTGAGTAGTACTTATCTTGACAATGTTATCAAAGTTTACATGACACATTCTCCTATGCCATAACCAACTTTGATCAATCTAAGCAATCAAACAACTTTTACCAGGACCACTTAAATGAAAGATGTTACCTCTAGTCTATGTACCAAATGCAATCTCAGTTCCGTAGCTTCCCAAAATTCTGCATTTTCCATCCTTGAATTAGAGATCATACCCTTTGTCAACCAACTATCCAACACTGAGAAGATTATTCTTCAACCCTTCTACATACAAAACATCATTAGTGTTATTCTTACCATCAAGATAGATCCTCTACCATGGATTCTACAAGATGAATTGTCTCCAAACTTCACAATTCCACCTTCATATCTTTCCAAACTTAAAAACTTACTTTTATCACTAGTCATATGATGAGAACATCCACTGTCAATCGCACATTCATCATTTTCTTCAACCTGAGCAGCTAAGGCACTTTCCACATTCACACAGCTAGCAGATTCAGTAGGCACTGGATCTTCTTCTTTGATAGCAATGAACACCCATTCATTTCCAAAGGTACTCCCTATATCAGATTCATCATCTATGACTTCTTCATCAGTAGCTTCTTGGACATAGTAGCATTTCTTCTAAACCCTAGTTCTGTTAGGGTTTGGCTTTGAAACCCTCTCCGAACATCTTGAAGAAAACTGACCAATATTATTGCATGCAAAACATTTGAAAGGCAACTTTCCTTCATACTTACCGGATCCTCTTGGTAATCTTCTGGAAATAAGGGCTTCAAGTTCTTCAAGCTCAGATTCATCTTCTTCAAGTTCCTTCCTTGCCTTCTTATATCTAGTTAGTCTTCTTGAGGAGATTTCACTTGGATCAAATCTTTTCTTTCTGAAAACGCTAGCCTTAAATGCAGATTCTGGTTTAGGAAGAGAATCACCAAACTCACTCATTTCAAATACTGAAAGCTTGCCAACCAACTGATCCCTTGTAACATTTGTCACAGTCCTGATCTCCTCAATAGCAACAACTCTGTGCTTATATGAAGCAGGTAAGGATCTGAGCACCTTGCTAACAATATCTAATTCTTCCAGTTTTCCACTAGCACACCTAATACTGCACACAAGTTCATTCACCTTCTACATGTAGGAAGTGATGTTTTCATCTTCACTCATCCTCAAACATTCGTATCTACCCTTCAGGCTCTATAGCTTAGCACATTTGACATATGCATTAGCTTCATACAAAGTTTCCAACTTCTTCCAGATTTCATGAGCAGTTTGCAATTCCAAGACATTTGTCATTTATGTATCAATCATGGCACTCAACAATGCTTTCTTAGCCCTAATGTTGTATTTAGCTTCTTTTATTTCATCTGGAGTTGTAGGACCATTCTTTAGAGGAGTATACTCATTCTTAGTTATCAACCAATAAGAATCACCCATGCATTGCAAATGACACTCCATGTGATTCTTCTAAAGAGAGTAATTTGTTCCATCAAATCTCGGACTGTCCTTCTTGTATGTCGACATCCTGGATCTCCTCAAGTAGTCAAGCTTTATTTAGAGGAACCAGCTCTAATACCAATTGTTGAAATTAGGGTAGACAATTGAGAGAGGGGTGAATCAGTTGTCACAAAACTTTATCTTTTTGCTACATTTAATCTTCTTTTCCACTTATTAAAAAATTAATGATATAACCATGAAAGCATGAATCAACAACACATGAGAAGAAACACAATCAACACACATAACACCAAGATCTTTACATGGAAACCTGGTTAAGGGAAAAACCATGGTGGGAGTTAACCCACAAGATTTATTCTCTATTAAAATAATAGAAAAAGGGGAAGGCACATGCCTTCGGGCACACTACCCAGAGCTCACTACTCCAAGAGACTCACTGCCTACAAAAACATTCACATGGTTAACACTAAAAGGTTGAACTGAGAAACATCATCTTCTCCATGCCAAGGTTCAGTTCCATTGAAACTCACAACACCTTTTCTCTGCCCCTAAACACTTCTTCACTACCTTCACATCTTCACACACATGGGCACATTTACATGACTTCATTACACTTATTTATACATGACATTGACTTTTGAATGAACATCAAAGTTAGCCTTACAATTATCTATCTGGAACATTCTCCAAGATAGGCATTACAAGCAATTACAATCACAATACTTGACTTAATACAAAATGCTACATGCAGACCACTACACTATCGACCCAACATAGCTGGGACTCAGATCTTCCTCAAACAACACGCCATGCTCCATAGAACTTCTCTTAGATCATTTGCGACACACATGAAGCATCCGGTCAGCCAAGACTGGAAAGAACAGAAACACTCAAGGAGAAATCTTCAACTATGAGCTCAATCGTCTATGCGGACCGCTAACACAATAGGCATACGATCCAGAGACCTCCACAAGCACAATGAAATAAACAAGAACAACCGTACCACCTCAAATCACTAGAATCACTTGCATCTTCATATGGGAACTTAAGAACACTAATTGTCATGACTGTCACACTAGAAAGATTGCTTGTGGACCTCCAAACCACGAACCACTTGAGTTGAGGATACACACCAACATCCCAAACATACCTTTAGAACCACAAACCATAATATTCCAATGCCGAACAATCCAGACCAAATTCCTCACTCTGTTACCTCTGAACAACTGTAAAACTCAGTTCTACTCAAATGGCCATAACTTCACCAATCCTCCATGTGGACCTCTCAAATCTTAACTAGAGAAACTTCAGACAATCCTCTACAAAACCCTTAAGTCCGCAGACTTTGATCTTGGTCTCACTGGGAATGCGGAGTAATCTACTTTACTAAATTGCATTGTCTTCACTATTTCTAACAAAGAGATATGTTGACATCAATGACAACACATCATAGGCACATATTTGCAACAGAAAGGACTTAGCAACATAGATATTTATGAGAGCCATATAAGTGTCAAATTTAAAGATAAAAGTAATGATTAAACATTGTCCTTAAGTTATAATGTTTTTAATCTAATATTTCAAAAGGACTTGAAGCTCATGTACTTGTTTGAAATATTATTTTTTTTCTTATAACTACTTAGTAGTTATTGGGCCAAAGCTATAAATACATAGTCTTTCTAATTGTAAAGGGTTGGAATTTGGAGCAATTTTTTCTACAAAGTTGTATTTGAAAACAAAGACTCTAAACTTAATGAGATTTCTAAGAAGTAAATAACTTCATATCAAAATTTTGGGTTTGTGTGATTTCATGCCTACTTTTTCTAGATTTACTCTTTGTAGCTTTCAAATTTGTTGTGAGTTTATCCATCAATCATCTTATGACATTATTATTATGTGTGTGGATCTATCAAACTCTATTCTTCTAATTGTTAAATCTACATACCCCATTATTTCCAAAACCCCATCATTGCAAATGTTTCTCAAACTCTGCCTTCTATTTGGAAAATCTATTTTCCCTACATTCTTATCAAGTTTTATTTCCATTTATCCCCTAAGAACAACATAGAAAATTATTGTGTAAAGTATAAAATTTATTTTCTATTTGCAAATTTGGTTTTCAATAAATCCAATCTCACCATCTCAAGGAGGGATGTTTACACCAATAACTATTGAGATTTGACATGGCAAATCTATTTACGAACAAGTCATAATTTTTGTAGACTACTAAAAGCTAGAATATATAAAATTGAATGGATCTAGTGAACCATTAGCTACTAGAATCTGTGCTTTGATGTCATTTTTGTGGCTCCTAGGTGCCTAACCTAGGTTTATTAGAAAAAAATAATAACATTATAGAAGTATCTTAATATGTTTCTATAAATGTGTATGAAGTTTATTATTAATATAATATATATTATTTTACAAGAAACTTGAACACAACAACTAGCTCATTTTCCTTGATATCCTTTTCATCAAAAAAATGATGTTTGTTTAGCCTATCATGTCTTTAAAAAATCTACCCATATTGAATTCTACCTCCACTCCTCCTCTCACCACCTCCTCATCCAAAAAGCTAGTATCTTAAAGACACTAGCTACTAAAGCCTTTTGCATCTGTGATGCAGATCACATTGATCTTGATCTTTCCCACCTAACCAAAGTTTTTAAGTTGAATGGGTACAACAACAAGCACATCACCAGAGCTTTTAGACAAGGACCAAATCTTATTATAATCCTAAACCCAAGGATGTTGACTCTAGGATGATCCTTGTTGCCACCCTTTCCTATATTGAAGGCATTCTTAATAAGATCTCCAAAATCCTTCTTATAAAAGGGGCTAAAATGTCCCTTGCAACCCATGCTTATACAAAAAGTCTCATCTCTTCTACCAAACATCTAAGAGACCTCTATCTTAATTCTAGGGTTTATACAATCAATTATATTTTGGACACCCTATGTTAGTGAGACTAGTTGTTCCATTAGCACGGGGATCAAGGAACATAATTCTAACATTAGACATGAGTGGGTGGATAAATTGGCCCTTGTGGAACACTCTACCAATTCCAAACACCATATTTGATTGGAGGAGGCTTAGGTCCTAGCAAAATAAGACAACTATTTCAAGCATAGACTTAAAGGATCCATTGCAATCACTAATCACCCTACTAACCTCAGCCAATATTAGGGGTGGACCTAAATTTTGGCATGACAACCTTTGTTAAATTCTCTCTAAACCCATTCTTTGTCTTCTTGTCTTCTTTCTCTTCTACCTATCTTCCCCTATTTTTTTTCTAATTTTCTTGTATGCCCTCCTATCTCCCCCCTCCTCTAGGTTCCTTTCATTTTTTCTTTCCCTCTCCCCTCCTCCTTTCATGTTTTCTTCATCTCAGCCTTCCCCCTCTTGCCTAGATGGTGTTGCATAGTTTGGTTGCTCTAGTTTCCTTCTTATCAAGATCGCTTACATTTCTTGTGTTTCCTTCTTCCTTCCAATTGTTTATTGTGAGGTTTGATTATTTTGTTCATTTCATTTAATCTATTTCTTTCATCATTTCTCATTAATGGTCAATTCCTCCTTTCCTTTTCTAAATACTTGGTCAACTTTTGCTTTTATTTTAAGACTTTTCTATGTTTATATTCTCTCATTTCTTTTATTATGTAAATTAGCAACATTTATATATTTATCTTTTATAATAAAATAATAATAATTGCATAATATTACTATTTCAATATTTTCATTATGATTTTGGCAATCTTCTATTTTATTCATATTTGAATTGTTAGTTAATTATAATATAATAATGTTAATTTGAACTTTGTAATAATAATGCTATATATTTTACTTCAATTTAACCTTTAAATTTTGACAATAATAATAACTTATAATAATATAATATGTCTAACATATTGATAACTACTAACATTTATAATACTAGCAATCATATATTTTTATGTGTATTTTTATCTAAATACTTCTCATCATTGTATGCACGTAGGCATGCTAGTGTATGTAAACAATATAATAAACTTATAGACATTTATAGAAACAAAATATTAAGATACTTATTTAAAATTATTAATATATATTAATAGTTGATAAGGGCGTGGTTCGGTGGTCAATTCACACAGTTGTTGTGGTGACCACCAAGGTTCAAACACCCACAGAGCCAACAAGCTCACAGGTCATGCATGTCTTCCCTGGGTTGCCATGCTCACAAGCTAAGTGTGCCTTCGCTGGGCTAGCGTACTCGCAACCTACATACCTTCACTGTGCCAACGAGCTCGTGAGCTTGACCAAAGGGTGATAATGCCCATTAGGGATGGAGACCCCCCATTGTGGTCTCAGGCGATAAAGCTGATGGGAAGAGATCCCTTGTAAGGGTCTCTCTGGGCCCGGACTAGGCTAAAAACCTAGGTAACTCCAACAAAAAAATTAATATACATTAATAATAATACACTGCAATATATTCATTAATAAGATTAATAATATATTGTAATATTAGTAGTATCATTAATCAATATAATAAAAATCGTCTAATCAATTAATTAATTATGGCTGACTTTTTAAGTTTATTTTTCTTTTTAGTTTAATTTCTTAGTTTTAGCTCACGTCTTTCCTCTTCTTTTTAAGGAGTTTGATCTTCAATTTACATCATGTTCCATCTCATAGTTTTTGGATGATGTGAGGCAATCTGATTAAGAAATTAAAAAATTCATCTTTGTTATTGGTGTCTGACAATTTCGTTTGCAACAACGTGTTCGTCCCCAATCATTTAAGAACTATTATACAACACAAGTATATATTATAGGGTAGTTAATATTTTTCATATGACCAAGTTAATTAAGAAAAGTAGAGATGTAATTATTTGTTTATCTTGACCAAGTTGACAAAGTAATCAAGCATGCAAGCCAAGAGGAAATCATAGCCAATATCTCTGAATTTTCCATTTGGCATCTATGTACAATGTCAACACGTTCGTTCATACATTTCAAGATACTAGCTATCAAAATTTTAACATATATCCAAAGGTCGCATGAGACAATGCACCTTGATGCAAAACCGTGTAAGATGCCATTTGAAAAATTCAGACTTTCTATCCTTCCTGATGTCACTCCGACCCCGCTGATGTATGGGGAAATCTAGGTGACCATGATCCTCCTCTACCTCCATCTACTGTAGCTCTCCCCAGAGTAGCTTACTTTTTTAATGCTTTTTGTTATTTGGGCTGGGCCCATTTGAGACCCTAGGGTGTGATCTTGTATCCACCCAACCTTTTTTGTATATTTGTATAATTTTATTAATTTTTTAATAGAAACTGACGCTTATACATCAAAAAAAATCATAATTTTGTTCAATATATGTCACTAGGGCTAACTATTTAATCCCTAACTAATATCTTATTAATTAAACATCGTTGACTATTTTGTTGGTTGTACTCTCTAGTCTATAGCAGGAGTCGCCTCTCATGTATAAACATGGATACAATGGACTATAGACTATGGATTCATATAATCTTCTTCTCGGTAGGCTATGGATTCATGCCATGGGGATAGTCTCATCTACTCTTCATCGTAAATTGAAGTTCATCTTTAACAACAAACTCTATACAGTTGAGGGTGATCCAAATCCAGATAGTTGCTTGCAAGTAGAAGCTAGGTATCAACCTCCTATTTAAAAATCTCTCAACACTTTGATTCCTTCTTCAACAAAAGACGACCCACTATTCTCTGCTACTAACAATAGTGATGATCAGAATAGTGCTTTTCCTTTGAGTGCATTTTTTGGTGATGATTGGGGTTCATTATATTTTACACCCTCCTTTATTGGAGAGTAAAAAATCTCGCAATCTAACTCTGAGATCCCGAAGATGGATTTAGTTTACTCCACACACTTTATTCCTTCTTCTAAACTCACCACTCAAACTTCTACTTCAACAAATTCTCGAACACTTTCCTCACATTCTATTCATGATGATGTCCCTTCTTGTAATGCATGTCTTGGTGATGATTGTGGCTCTCTAGATTTCAACCCACATGGGTATATCGAATCTAAGATTGACCCTCCTCACCCTGACATCTATACACTAAACAAGGATCTATATCCTTGCAAAAGGATCGATCCCCCTCCTCATATCATTTTTTCTACTACTACTTCTTCAACATGTGATCATGCTTCTCATTTCGACAAAGCTCATAATGTGGCATCTCCTCCTTTTTCTCATTTGGAGACACATTATGGGCCTAGATTTAGGATTCTTTCTAAACATGTGGATATAATGGAAATGGTTTAGGACACATGGAACAAGGAGTTAAGGTTCCTGTGAGATGGCCATGTATCATACTTTTCTAAAGTAGGTTTCAGTTTCTAACCTTCTCCTATGTCTACATCACCTCCACCATTGTCTAATGTCTTTATGGCTCCTTCTATTCAGAAATAAAACTCCTATCCACAATGGAAAGGGTTGCTTCCTACTCCACCCGCTTCTTCTCTTCTATCTCAACAAGAGTGTATTTTCCAAGTCTACTCAAGGCCCACTTGATCAATCTTCCTCCTGAAACACGCAAAAATTTTCCACAAAATAGTCAATCAATACTTCCTTTCTATGCATACCATCAAGTGTTGGGCCATTCCAATAGTGAATGTCGAGCCTTGTATGAAAAAATTCAACACCTTCATCACACATGTGCTCACACCTTCCTTTTTTTGTAGCACCTCTTCCTTCTTCTACATCATCATAATTGAGTCTCCTTTGTTATGGCATCGAGACTCATCCCTCTCTAGCTCACCTCGATCTTCATACTTCTTTCACTTAACATTAGTAACCTCAATTGTGATGCTACACTTCTCCCCTTTTGATGGTAAGAAGTTGTTTTCATCCATTGATGGTGACCCTACTATATGCTTCATGCTCTACCCTTGGAGATATCTCTTCCTCTCCTTGTGATGTATATTTTATTAATCACTTCACTATTGACATGGCAAATTTAGCTTTCTCTTACTAGCTCATTGCTATGCATGGTGATGCAACCTCGCTTCTTTCTTTATAACAACATGAGTACTCTTTTTCATGGTTGTTCTCACCCATACTCTTGGGGGTAGAAGGACAACCTGTTAAAGGGGTAGGCATTCTTTTTAAGGATCTCCCCTCTTCTTACACTTTCCCCTCTTCTTTACCTAAAAACATTTATATATTGTACATGCAAACATTTCAAGGGGGTGCATATATTCCCTATTCACTCATGCATCCATACATGCACCCTTATTCATTCTTTCATCTTGAGCTTTATCCTATTGATGTGCCCCCCTGTGGCAGTGTTTTTCATAGCGCCCCCTAAGGCATCATTATCAATACACTCCCTAAGGTGTTGTTTAATTTTGTGCTCCCTAAGGTGCTATGTTCCCTAAGCTGTTATTTATCTTTATGCTCCCTAAGGCATTGTTAATAAATGGCCACCTGGCATAATGCAACTTGCTAGTCTATGATCTATATAGTCTATGAGCCACCTAGCATAACACAACTTGCTAGATTGTGTTCTTCATATGACCTAAACTCATGGTCACCTAGCATAATGCAACTTTCTAGCCTATGATCCATGAGGATATCTTAATTTACATGACCCCTAGTGACAGAGCAAGCTAGCGCCTGAGTCATGTACTCCTCTTTGTTTAATTTCTCCCCATCTATTTGTTTGCATTATCTCCTTGTAGCAATCGATTGACTCATTACATTCTTCTATCTCCTTTTTAGAATTCCTCTATTTTGGTTTTCTTTTGGGGATGATACAAAGTATTGAGACATCCTTTCAGCCTAGGTCTCTTATGTGTGCTTCATGTATGTTTTATGTACACTCTATGTTTGCTTTGTATATTCCATGTTTTCTTTGTATACTCCGTGTTTGCTTCGTGTATTCCATGTTTTCTTCATGTATCCTATGTTTGCTTTGTGTTTTGCATGTGTATGCTTCATGTTTTCTATGAATACTTTGTGTATGCTCCTTTTCTATGAATACCTTGTGTATGTTTCATGTTTTCTATGAATACATTATGTATGATCTATGTTATGTGTATGTATAAACTCTTTATCTAGGTGTTATAGATTTGTAGAATCCTAAGCTTGGGGGCTAGTGCAACTCTCAACTTAGTGACATTCTATAGCTTCAACATCTTGGTAAAGAGATTTTTTCTTCTCCATACATTAGCGAGTGTATGAGTGTAAGTTCATACCCTCACTAAAGTGGGGGCTAAATGTAGTATTGTAAAATTGATACCTCTTACAATTTTACAATAGATTTGGCACCCGTTGTGGCTTATATGATCATCTATGTTTACAATATGCAATTTTGACCACTTTCATGGGAATCAAGGCTTAATCCTCTATCATCTGGCATTTGGATAGCTGAAATCACCAGGACTAGGGTGCCCAGCAGTAGAGTCCTGGCAATTTAGCCCCAACAACTTATATTTTATTGTCAGCCTTATAATTTAAGTGATGCACCTTGTCGACCTCAACCCAATTGGGCCCTCAAAAAGTAATTGAGATGCATATATAAACAAGTTTCTTTCACTCATTTACACTAGATGCTCTTTATGATTCAATTCTCTCTAACAAGCTATCTCTTTCTTTATCTCTACAAGATCTCTATTTCTACAGATTATTACTGTGTGTACTAACCCTTGTTGCAAATCTTGGTGGAAGCTACTTCCTCCTTAATTCTCTCCTTATGGTGATTTGATAGTGACATCATCCCATCAAGGGTTTCATGTTCATGGTAACATTTTTCCTTCATGCTTATTCAAATTTATCTTTGATTATTTAGATCTGCCTTTGCCCACCTAGGGCATGTGCTCTTGATATAATCTTTGGTGTTGTGGAAGTGGGAACACTTACACAGAGGTTTGACTGAGGCAAACCTCTATGCAACACCACCATTTTCTCTCTTTTAGTGTATAGATCGCATCTGGGGTTTTCGGCATGAAATAGTGATAGAAAGATAGAAGAATTAGGGATACAGATCGTCGGTCCAAAATTTAGGATAAAACCCTAGGACTAGGGCGCCCAACATCTGAATCTGGCACTTTTTTCCCTAATTTTTGGCTACATGCTCTGACAACTTTTCTCAACCTCGATCTGTTTCTGGTTTCTACATTAAAGTTCTGTAACACCTATAAGTTGTTTGTTTTGTCATTTAGGTCACTTAAAACCCTAGAAATAGTCTCATTGAATCAATCTCCACTATTACAATAGAAAGAACCAAGCCCCAGACCATTTGTCTCTCCTTTGAGGACTGTAGCCAAGTGTACAAGTGTTGGTCATCTTGTGTTCTAATGTTGGATAGAAAAGATTGGTCTAGTTAGTTTAAAATTAATTAGATCTCTTTTCCTATGCAACACTCAAATCTTGCATGCAAATGCAATTGCACTATTTAGCCAAAATGAGTACACTAACATGACGAAATAAGACAATACCATCAAAATCTCCCCACATAAGCCAAGAAACTAGGTGAAAACATGAAATACAACCTCAATCCAAATAAGACTCTTCAAGCAAACATAATGGCATGACCTATCAAGTGAATGAACAATCATCAAATTGAATCCAAAGGACATATCAAATCAAATGAAATCATTCAAAGCATGACACAAGCAACTACTTTACTTAGTTTGATCAAACCAACTCACCAATCATGACCCTAGGGAATATCCAAATGCATCAACAACCATACCATTCAGTCATGATCTATATAATGAAATGAAGCTAATTAGCAAGACCAAGGAGCACATATAAGAAGGTAAGAAAAATGTCAAAAATATAGAAGGTGAAATGAGGATAGAAAAGAAAAATGTAATCAAATCACAAAACTTAATAACTATACAATAAGATACCTTTGTGTCATTCCACTAATTCAATCTAATGAACCATGTGGATCCACTCTACTCTTTATGGTGTCAATTATTGCTTCATGGTTAGAGTCGTGAACTTTCCAAAAGTTTCTAATCAATGGTCTACCCCCATATTTTATCAAATGAACATTTGATGCCACAACAAGGTTAGAATAATGAAGAATATTCCTATGTGTGTCAAAGTCCTTGAACAACCACACATCAAACTTCTTCACTGGATACCTTCTAATCCATGTTCCAGTAACAACCACTGATCCTATAGGATACTCAATGTTTTCTCCATCCATGATAGGGGATGTCAATTTATTTTTTGCTCAACATAACAACATAAATAATAATATGTTTCCTCATCATTATCTTCATCTGCAATAACTGCATATACATGCCCTACATTAAATTGCACAAAAATATTAAAACTCAATAAATGATAAAAAAATAATACATCATAATCTAAAATATATATTAATTTTCATTAACATATTACCTAGTTCAACTAGATATTAAATATGGTCAAAGTCAATTGATGATTCCATTTGCATGAGTTTTAGTGCTCCTGGAAGTTGATAGAGTGGACTTAAAGATCTAGCACACCATTCATCGACCCATTCTTTTGACTCACACCCATTCCAATAAAAATCCGTACATGATGAACAAAAACACACCATTTGCCTTGAATAAATAGTCCATGAAGCTTCATTTGAGATTCTAAAAGAGTGGAACTCACTCAATCCTATCACCATACAATAATTTTCATATTTTTCAGCATTATCTTCTTCTATCAACCAAAAAAATCTATGAAATGTAGACTTACCTTCATTACCTAGACCCATTGTAGAGTTGCACCATTCGATGATGGATGTTGCATCTATCAACTTTGCACTATCCTTGTACTTCAACTCTTCTTGTGCTAAGGTTATTTTCATACATGCTCCAGTACCATCATGCTCCCCTTTTCCATGCCTAGCCTCAAAGAAATTCCATATATGTTGAATACCACTGAATATATGCATCATACTCAACCAATAGAACATTTTTGAATTCTTAAATTGTGATGCACAATTATCTGACCATATGATATGTTGATCAAACATGATGTTTCTGCTACTCAAATGACCATAGAACATCTAAAAGAAACCTTGCACAAACTCTATAGAATGTGTATGATCATCACTAATATAAAATGATACTCCCTCAATATCTTTCTATCATCCTCTGTACTGTCAGGTGCATGAAAGAATGTTATATGCACAAATATAGCAACGTAAGTGGATTTGTAGTAATGTGATTGAACATCACTCTGTGGTTGTAGTGTATAATTCTCTACAAAGTCTACAATTGACATGATCGTACAAAGAGAAAATGTGTCCTTGCATAAATTGAATTGCAAGTCCAACCATCAAGCTCTGTGTGTATGCCTTGCATACTCATAAACTATCTTTTCTCTAAAAATAGGCATAAAAGTAGATACTGTTATTTCTTCACTCACCAATTCACACCTTTTTGCTTCTTTACCATCTTTTAGATCATATGCCACTGTCTTATATTTCTCAAAAGG
This sequence comes from Cunninghamia lanceolata, assembly GCA_027924645.1. Lineage (NCBI taxonomy): Eukaryota > Viridiplantae > Streptophyta > Pinopsida > Cupressales > Cupressaceae > Cunninghamia > Cunninghamia lanceolata. The sequence continues at coordinate 11,742,621 of BSBN01000167.1, forward strand.
TACTAATTCATTTCCAATTGCATGTGCGTTCTCCATGTGTACACAATTTCTCAAACATTACAAACCACCACAACTATCACATGTTCTATCCAAACATGATGTCTTATAAAACATTTGTCCATCTACTATTTCACAAAAAAAGCTTGAAATGAAATCTCTTGCCAATTTAGGTGGAGCCTCTATCATACACTCCTACAAAACATAGTATGCAAAGATACAAATATTTTTCGATAAACATCATAATGCATAGAAAATTCCATGTGAACTCTACAACAACAAGTTGTGCATGTGTGATTTATTTTGACATAAAAAGGTTTTTCCTTTTCAAAATACCTTTGAGTAATTTGAATTTGAGGATAAATAGCTACAAATTTGGAGAAAATTTGTGTTCGAGTCATATCTAAAAAATGCTTTGGATGTGGCTCACAGTTTTGACAACCAATTCTTCTTCTTACAACATCCCTTTGATTAGGAGATACTCTTGTGTTATTTCTCCAAAACTCCTCAATTAGGTATTTTAAAGATTCAACTATGGCTTTATCTTTCCATGGGAGTCTATTAGAAAATGCTCATAGTTCATTGCTATTCAGGTCCTTAATTATTTCACGCCTCCCAATGGCTTTCATCAATGTTTTTCTATTTATCTTTAGTGCTTTACTTTTTTCATATTAAGTGACATTTCTTTGTTTGATTGCTCACAATAGTTGATGTAATGACACATCGTGTAGCATTACTAATTTTGGTCCGTGAGATGGAACCAATGCTTTGATATGCATTGATTAGATTTCTTACAATAGATTTTTCACTATTACCACTTGATGTTCTTAGGCCAAGAATCTTCATGATTGGCCTAAACTTACGATTTTTCATCTAAACAAACAATTGATATCTTCCAATATCACTTATGTTTTCAAAAAATATGTTCCATATCTTATTCACATTTCTTCTACAAGTACATTTGGGAACCTTGTCAACCATTGGTTTTAGAATATTGTCATCAATTTCAATAAAAACCTTAGGCTTTTTACGCAAAATTCTAGGAGGTGTTCTCAATGGAAAACTTGAATCACAAGATAAATTTTGGTCACTCAACACTTGATCAATTGGTGTATCATCTATATTCACATTTGCAAATGCATCATCATTTTCAATTGGTGATTGAACATTTTCTACAATATCAATTTGAGATGGCAAAGATGGCATACCTTCAACTCCCACATTCAATTTCTTACTTGCACGAAGTTTTTTCATTCATTCCGTTTGTTTCTCCAAATATTTCTCTCTTGGATGATTCATCATCCAATTCAATCGACAAAGATGGTTGACCTTCATTTGTGGAGTTTAATTTCTTAAATTGTCATGAATTTGTCTCATTCGTTCTTTTTCTTTGCATTCTTGGCTTCACGCTCCTCTGGTGTTAGAGTTTTTGGTCATTTCCTTGGCATTGTATTGAATTCTATATCAATCTAAAACAATGGTCAAAAGAATAAAAAATATCTGATAATTTATCAAGTTATAATACAAAACATGCACAATTACAATGTTTTTTGTCAATGTAAGACATAAAGCTAGTTAATTTGTTCAATCAAGTGTTGCAATCCCTCAAAAAATGAAAAAAATATTTTCCAATATCAAATTTGAATTTAAAACATGTAATTGGAATCTTTTATATCGAAACAAGAACAAAAAGTGCACCAATTTTGTCAACCAATGATGGGAGAACCTCAAAAGCATCAAAAGTCTCTTTCAATGTCACAAAAAGTGTAGAATAGGGAAGAAAATAGAGCATGTGCACCAAAAATCACATGATATGCCTTTTTACAAGTTGTTAGTCATCATTTTAGCTAGTTTAAAATGTGCTCACGTTATAACGTGAGCACGTTTTAAACTAGCTAAAATGTTGACTAGCATCCTCTCTTCTACTATTTCACAAACTCTATTTCTCTCTTCCAACTAAATATAGAGAGGTAATTGCTTAAGAAAATTGATCTTGATAATGAGATTGATATAGATAGAGAATGACAAATCTTAACATCAACTAATGGTAGCACTGATATCTACTTCAAATGATGTCAAAGGATAGATGAGGTTGGTGAATTCTTTCCCCTCCAGAAAACTACGAAGCTTTTGTAGAGGAACTACTTCCTATGCTTCATGGGTTCTAGTGGTTCTTGGTAAGAATTAAAAGATAGCATAGAACTACTTGTGTGATCTCAAGAGGCACATTAGCCTTTATGGACCAACTCATTAGCACATGACAAGAAGTCATGGATGGGGAAACTTATATAGTATGGAGTGATGTTGGTCTTAGAATCCAATGAGATAGAAAGGGGCTCGATGAGGTACAAATTCATGGATGGGGAAACTTAGATAAGGAAGTGGGGTTCTAATTTATGGGTACTTATTGAGGGGGTACTCATAGCTCAATTATAGTTTCTACAAAAGCAACCCTTGTAAAAAAAATCTTAGGCCATATGGCACTTGCTTCTCCTTACAACTCTAGAGATGATTGGTTGTGTTGTTGTTGGTGTTGCCTCTAGGTTTAGAGTCAAAGGATGGTTCCTTGCATTTTTAAGGACCTAACCAAGAAGTCATTACACTTGAGCCTCAACCTCTTGGATTGTGACTAGAATGAGTTGTTCCAAATTTTCTAAATAGAATAGGAGATGTGACCAAAGGGTTGTAGATTCAATTATTGGTTACATAATATAAGGGATGAGACATCCCTTCAAAATGAACTAGGTCATTGGAAACTCTCAGGTGAATTGCTTTTGTTATACCTAGTTGTGGTTTCCAAGACTAGAACTTGGTCTAAAGTCTACACCATAATGTGTGCATTAGAGGAATCTTTTTCTTGAAGTTCCTTAGAGAATTCTTCATCAAGTATTGTTGGTTTATGTTTATCCCCTACCTTGATTGTGTCTGATGCATAGTTAGTACGTGTGATGTCACATGCCCAAATCCAATAGGTGTCTCTAGTGCATTGATGTGTAGAGTTGAGATCCCTTATGCTTTTTCTTTAGCCTACTAGTCAAAGATGTGATTGATCTCTTCATCCATCACATGTTCATAGATAAGAGTCATTACTATTTGATTTTGCATTAGTAACACCACCATGCTTGAATATTTGTATTAGACAATGTCACTATTTCCTTAGCTTAATCTTCTTGGTGTGAAGCTTATGATCAAATTTATGGCCCAAGTTGTAGTCTTCATTCATTTTGTAGAAGTGGTAATCCTCTAAAAGAGGATTCTCTTTTATTGATTGGCTCTCAAGAATGACTGCTATCTTGTTTTCACATATAGTGTTAGTTGCTAAGGCTATTCTTGGAAATTGGAGCATCTTCCATAAGGTTGTGGAGAGCTTTGATTTCTAGTTGGCTTTAGTTCAAAAAAAACACTTTCCCACCTTGATATTGGAATTTTCCTATGAATCATTTATCTACAAATCACCATTTGATTCTAAGGAGTGATTGGAGAGCGTGTCCTAGAAGAAATAACTATATAATTACATTTCAACACAATTGAAAGGAGGAAATTGATATTAGACTCCTATAAATCATAACCTTCTTAATGTTGGTGCCAAACTCATGGTCTAGGATGTCATGCTATCACATAAGATCTATTTTAACTATGCATGTAGTGCATCAAATAGGTAATCAAGTGATGGTCCAAGAGAATCCCTAGACTCAAATCTCCATGTGGTTGGTGAAATAGAACTTGTATGTACTAGGAGGGACAAATGCAACCTTGTATCTACATGGGAGACTCTCTCTCTCTCTCTCTCTCTCTCTCTCTCTCTCTCTCTCTATATATATATATATATATATATATATATATATATATATATATTGTTATGTCATAAAATGTCCCCCTAAGACTTTTACCTCCTAAGTTTAGCTCTCAAGTCCCTTGTTTTGCATCTTACATGTTCATTTTAACTCCCGGAACAAAATGGCCTAAAACCCATGTCAAATGGGGCTTGAGGGACATCTGTGAGCTTAACCCTGCCTTAAAATAGGTACCAGGGGCTTGGGTGCTCGCCCCCTAGTCCTACCTTATTTTAGGCATGTCCCAAATTTGAATGTCGATTATGTGACCGTTAAAGGTGTCCCATGATGACATCTTAAGTTTGAATTACGAAATTAAAGCAGGAATGCATATATAAGCATGTTTAGGGATTCATTTGCAAACTAGAAGATGATTATGAACTTTTGATGAACTTATGATTTTAGAGCATTCAAGATATTCATTTCTGTAAGCAGAATATTGTTGTTGTGTTTGTGATTGCAGATTTAGTTTCATCTTCTCATGTGTTGAAGGATATTCATCTACATGCAAGCTCCACCCCTAAGGTGATATCTATTTGTGTTTGAATCAATCATTTATCAATTTTATTTTGCCTTTATCCTACAGGGATACACACTCTTTATCAAACAACGGTGTTGGAAGGCTTGAATGCCATTTCGGGGCTTGACTGAGGCAAGCTCCTAAACACCACAACCCCCAACCACACTCCTTGTGATTGCAAGTTACAGGTATCTAATTTCATAGAGTGGAGTTACAGAGGAAGGTTGTAGAAGATAAGGATTCTGGATCCGGCAGAAAGAAGCGGTTTGGTGCATTGTCGGGGCTAGGGCGCTAGTCATAAAGACCTCCAAGGTTGCAGGTATAGAATCTCCATAACAGTGATAATCAGCATTAGAAGAGGTCATGACACCCTAAAGAACATCCTACCTTGGGCTTGGGCACTAGTCACAGTGCCCTCCACATCTACAAAGACAGAAACTGACAGAAGAGTGATCATTAGTGTCAAAAGGAGTCTGGAACCCCCTAAAGAAAACACTGCATTGGGCTCAGGTGCGAGTTACAAATCCCTTGACTATTCAGATTCTTGAACTTGAAAAAATGGTCAGTAACTAATCTCTGTTAACTATTTTTGTGTGCGAGCATTTGTCATAATTTATCCGTTTGCTTACAATTGTAAATAATTAGGGTTTTGAGCATACTTGAGCATTAAATTAATACATTAATCAACAATTTCTAAATTTCCCTATCATTACAAGTGACAACCAACTTGTAGGTGAATCCTCTTGCAAAAGGTGTGATTCAACTTGATTAAATGTCCTTGAATGTGTGTAGTGAAAGGAGGATCTAACTATTTACCCTAATCCCACTTTTCCTACATAACATTTTGGTGAACCCGTGTTTTTATTAAATCTTGCACCTTGCTGAGTGTTGTACTTCAGATTTACATTCATTCACTTAATTTTCATCAAGTATTGCATGTGAAAATTTACAAAAAAATTGAAAAAAAAATTAGCATCTTAGGCTTGTATTTTTGCATAATTGGTATTAATTTAATTGTATTTCATTTGATTTTTGATTTTTTCATCAAATTTGATATAAATTATAGTAGTACATCATTAATTAATCATTTCCAAATTGCATTTGCATGTTTAATTTGTTAGATTTGCATTGTAGGATTTTTACATTGTTTTCATATCTGAGATGAGCTATTTCACATCATAAATCTTATTAGAATTCATTCATACATCATTTTGCATAGTTTCATGCCTTAATTTCACAATTAGGGTTTAAAATCCTTGCATTTTCACTAGATTTTGACTTATCATCCATATAGATTTGTATTATAGGTGTGTTGTGAAGGATATTACTACATTATTGGACTAATATTAAGGTTTTTATTCACTATCCCTCATCAATTTCTTTACAAAACCTTATCTTTTAGGCATTTGCATTGGAAAAACTGAAAAAATCAAGCACTTTAGGTCATAAACATACATAGTTGTGCACTTGTTCCTTGCATAAGTATTGAAAATCTTTTAAAAACTAATCTTGCATTCATTTGAAAACATATATACATGGCTTCTCATCGCAACAATAATGCTAGGTTCCCTCCTAGGCCTTATTTGAAAAGAAGGAGCCCTGAACCTGAAATCACATTTACACCTCATGATAAAACATTTGTAGATAATGAAGGGCCTCTTTACATCACCATGAGTATAATGGAGATTCTGATGAATGGTACACTTATAGATCCTAATTGTGTGACTAATGTGGTAGCCGAAGAATTTCTTCTCTCACATAATTTGACACAACATTCTTATGAACGTTTGGATTTAATGATTAAGACACACATCGGAGCTTTCATACCTACCTTTGGGAAAATATCCTTATTGGTTATGGTATATGATAAAGTTGTGGATCAATTATTTGATGTTATCCATTTATCTGACCTCTTTCACGTAAAACTAGGACACCCTATTGAGTGCAAAGAATACTGAGAGAGGGGGGGGTGAATCTGTATTCTTAAAATCTTTTCATTTACACATTCACTTATCCTTTTACTTAATTCAATAACATGAAAGCAAAGTAAACATGAGAAGAGCAGCCATAAATTCATAACACATACACACTAGGATTTTACATGGAAAACCCAAAAAGAGAAAAACCACGATGAGTGTTAGCTCACAATATATTATGATAACAATACCAAATTACATGAAGGCTCACTACCTTAGGGCTCATGCTATCCTAGGACTCACTATCCAAGAAATGCTCACTGCCAAGAAAATAGAAAAGAAGATAGAAGAAGGATTGACTCACTACTAGGAGATGACTGCTACAAATGTATCTGTAGAATGTTGAGGTGCAGTTCCATTTATAGCTCAGTACACAGACTCAAATCTCTTCATACTGTCAGCTCTACTTTTCTGCTCTACTTTACATAATCTATGCACTTCTTCCCTTCCTATCTTTTTCTGGTCACAACTCTACCTTAGATCGCATACATATTGAATTCACACATATCACATCATGTCTCACACCTTCAACACTGAAATTCATCGAGTATCTATATCTGCTACAAGATTTATCTCATAGTTAGGTCGACAAGCCAAATATGAACCATGTATACAAATGTTATATCTTGTCAGCTTGAACTTGTGCACAATCTACAATGTGCACCCAAACAATCATTTAATAGTCTTCATATAGGTCGGCACCAATCATTCAACCACTTAGATTAAATATTTAAACAATATACCTTCTCCTCATATGGATCTAACAAGCCTGTCAGCTTGTCCCTTAAGAACACACTTGACCAATTCAACTGTCACATCATAACTTCTACTGCAGACCATATGAGACTCTAAAAATCATATGCAACATTCATCATTGTCCTCTTAGCATACCTTTAGAATCACAAACCAAAATATGCCACAACAGAGGAATGTGGATCCTTTTACTCTGGTGTTGTGCACTATTCCTATCTTTACTCTGTTTACCCAGACTTAGCTACTTCATCATATAACTTCTAGAGGAAGTCAAAACTTGATCACTGGAGCATGTGATCACAAAGTATCTATGACTGACATACCTGAACCACATATAATTATCTTCAACTACGGAGGCATACTGACACAAGCACTAGCATTTACACTATATCATGTATACTACCCATACATAGCCATTTATTCTTCCGAAGTAAAGTCTCTTTGCCGTGCCGGTGAAATCTCCTTTCTTTGTTGCCATCAATGACAACATTCAATCATTCATCAGAGCAGTGTCTCTTGCCAACAATCTCCCCCTTTGGCATTGATGGCAATACTTAGTGAAAAATGCTTGTCTGCTCCCCCTTTCTAAATATACTATGTTTTTCTTCTCCCCCTTAGATGTTTGCCCATTTTTTATTGGTCTTCTTCTCCCCCTTTGACATCAATGGCAAAGGTGTATGTACAAGGGTCAAAATTGTGTCAAAACTGCAAAAACTGTCATACTCTGTTGTGACCTGTCAAACTAGTTTGTTGCATGAGGAAGGATATCTTTGTACACTATCTTTAATTGTGTTAACTCTCCAACCCACTTATTCTTAGTACTGTTCAAAATTTGGATGTTTTCATTTACTTGAATTACCAGATCTCCTGCCTTCTTGACGCTGATAGGTATGTCAGTTGTATCCTAAACCTTTAAGGCTTCTATAGTTAGACTTGTCATGATCTCAATTTTAGAACTTATTATCCTTCTCAATAGGCACATCTTGTTTTTAATTTCTGCCTGTCTGCTAAGCAAACTACAAGTATGTTGTTTTGAATATTTACAACTTGTGCTTCTATGTTGATGATTGAGTCAACTGCTGGATCAAAGCTCTTAGAAATATTTGTAAGTTGAAGCTCCATGCTTATGACCTTATCTTCTATTTCCTTAGTGGTCTCAAGCCATGAAAAACAAAACTTGTATATATCATAGGCTTCCTTGATTGCATTCTCCATATTCTTGATACTATCTTCTAGCAAAATTTTGTCACTATCTAACTTGATTTTTAACTCTACTAGTCTTTTATCTTCAAATTCCTTTCTAACTTTAATGTCAAAAGATTTTTTAAAGGACTCAAAATGAGTACTTGCAGAATTTATCAAACTTTTGAGCTGATCAGATAATGACACTAATATATCTTTTAGGTATGAGGGTATTAGCTTTTCTAGAATACCTGATGCTTCATCAATGAGTTCATTGCCCTGTATATATATTTTCAGCATTTCTTCCTGAGCATTGGCTTGCACAATTGAAACTAATTTGAATTTCTATACTAGAGACAAAGAATTCAAATTTATTTGTCCTTGTAAAATTTCAGGTAAGTTTGGGATCTGTGCTCTTTGTTGCTTTTCCAAAAAATTGAAGCAGTGTCTCTTGCCACTTGTTCTTCACCAAGTGAAACTTTCTTTCTTTTCTTTTCTTCTGCTGCCTTTTCTTTCTCTACTTTAGTTGTGGCTTTTGTAATGCATGAGGTCCTTATTCTTCTTCTAGGACTAGATTCTAGTTTTTCCATTTCAGATCTCTCATCTTTCCTTTCTAGAGTGTTTGATGTCTATTCTACCAGAGCACTTATGGATTTTAATCCTCCTAGTTTGGTTTTTTCCTTATTTAATTTTTCATCTAATGTTTTCTTTGATTGCTCATGTTCCATAGACATTTTGGAGGATAATTCTATGAATGTCTCAAATTTGTCTTCTTTGAGATCTTTCAGTTTACTCAGCAGTACATCATCTAATTCAATCAAAACATCTTCTGTAACTTCATACCCTAGTGCAGGAACCCATACAATTCTTGGTTCCACAGCTTCCATGAAGCATTTGTCTTTGTCTACCATGAATACAATGTCCTTTTCATACTTCATCACTACAGTTTTAGGTATCCAGACTCTACATGACATTTTCTTTTGAAAATTCTCAAAGTATCTCCATAGGATTTCATTCTGCTTGTTTGCATTTCCCAAACTTTGCAAGTAGTTTCTTATTTGAGTGGCTACTAGTGTATGATCGAACCAGATAGTGTTTCCAAGGCCAGGTAGCTCTTTCAGAAAATAGAAGAGTAGACAAGTGATCAGTGTTCCATACTTGAAAGGATGACTTGTCTCTTTTGTTCTTTTCAAGTTCTCCATTAGTTCACTCTGGGGCAATTCACATAGGTCATAATCCGTGTTGTTTTTTATCATGTCATATGTTGTGTATATGACTAGTGCAGACAGAGTTTTCCTTGTTAGAAAGATATATTTTGTATCTAATGATCATTGAGGCAAATCTAACAGTCGAATCCTTAATATCATTTATCATAAGGGTATTCTTGTCAAATTTGGCTCTTGTTAGTTGCATTACCACATTTTTCTTCATTTTATTTTCCCTTGGAACAATTTCAGAGGAGCTCATACCAGTTACAGCTTTGATAGCTTCTTTAGTTATCATATAAGGTTCATCATGCCATAGAAACTCATCATGAATCCTGCTTAGAATAAGCTAAACCCAAGCATCATTTAGGATCATAGGAAAATCCAACCAGGTGTCAAATTTCTTTTCTCCTAGAGCTTTATATTCATCTTTTGACACAATATCCACAGTAGTCAGTTCATCCAAGTACAGTTTTCCTATATTCATGTGATCATATTCCTCTAGTTTGACATGAATGTATGCTCTAACTATTGGCAAGAGACACTATGTGGCTTCATGATTGTTGTCATTAATGGCAACAAAGTCTATCCCACACATCCGCAACACATAGTATGTCTATACCGGAAGACAGATTGAAAGTTGTTTTGGTCCAGTGAGCAAGAACAGAGCATGCAGCAAGGTCCAACAATCAAGTCTGGATCTCAGATGGTGTAACTCAGAAAGTTGCAGACTTGGGCAAGTCAAGAGGAGTATCATGACTACTATATTCCAGAGATTGAGCCTCTGGTGAGGAAACATGGAAAAGATATGAGTATCTGAGTGTTGGGTTCCAGACAGGCAGAGCAGACTAAGGAAGAACTAACCGGCAGAGTATCATACTTCAATCCAGATGAGAAATTGATGGCAATCAAGCTATTTGAGGGATCATACAATATTGGCCAACATGATTGATGACTTCAATGTCTATGATTTTGATACGCATCACATATCAAGCATGGATTCAGCTGACAGATCAGTAGTTTGCAAATATCTTCAGTATTCCAGTTGCTGACTAGAAAGTTGTTGAAATCCTTGGTGCAGATATATATACCAGATGGATTCTAGTATGAAGGTGTGTGTGATGAAATAATGTGCGAAGAAAGGCAGAGATAAGTATGGAAGGAACAATACAAGTCTGGTATGTGACAGAGCAGTAGCACTAGAGCAGAGGAAGAATGAAGTGCATTAGATCAGTTTATTAAGCTTAACTGGAACTGAACCTCAGCATATGTGGATACCTCTCATCAGTTCAAACACCTGATTACCTTCTATAAACTTTGTAGACAGTGAGTCTCTTATAGGTAGTGTGCCTCTTATGAGTAGTGTGCTCGGGTAGTGAGCCCTAATTGGCATGTACCATTTTGTATTTCTTATTCTTTTAACAGAGAATACAATCTTGGGTTAGTTACCCCGTGGTTTTTCCATTAACAGGGTTTTCCACGTAAAAATCCTTGTGTTATGTGTGTTGATTTTATTTCTGCTCTCATGATTATGTATGCTTATATGTTTGATGATGCACTAATTGTTAAAGGAGAAAAGAAAGTTAAGATATTTAAGATAACTAATTCACCCCCCCTCTTAGTTATTTTCCTTGTTTCCAACAATTGGTATCAGAGCCAAGTTCCTCTAAACAGAGCCTAATAGCTTGAGGAAGATCTGATAATCTCAATGGATATGTATGCTATGAAGGAACAACTTCAGTCTGCCTTAGATGATCTTGAGCAATCTCACTCTAAAGTCAATAACTTGAGAGAAAGACTCAAACAAGCTGATGATTTCATAAATGAGCTAAAATAAAAACTGAGTATCTCTGTGAAAAAGAGAAAGGAACTACTTCAAAAATTAGCAAGTCAGAGTGAAGCCAATGATACTAATGAAGATCTAAATGAGAAAAATAAGATATGTGAGAAGCTATCAAAAGAGGTCATTATGGTAAGGCATGAGATGGAATCAGTGGTTATGAGATTCACCCAAGAAATTAAAGAGAAAAAGAAAATTGAAGATAATCTGAAACAATCTCTCAAGGAGAAGACAAAAGAATGCCACAAAATAGACAGAATAATCAGACATCTTGAATCTGATCTTGAAGAAGCTAGAGATAATGAAGAACAACTTGAGAATTAGATAGACACTCTTAAACAAGATCTTCAAATAGAAAGTGACTACAAAGAGAAATTCAAGATAAGCTCAGCTCAACTTGAAGTTCTTCTTGAAAGCCAAAAGAGAGTAGATGACAAGCATGGCTTGGGATATGAGAAAGGTGAAAGCTCTGGATCTAGTCAGAAGAACTCTGGATCAAGAAATCAAAGAAACAGACCTAGAAGACCTTCAGTAAGGCAACCTAATGCTCAAAGATATCCATCCTTCAATGGATACTGCTACAATTGCAATAAATTTGGTCATAAAGCAACTCAGTGCAAAAGAAGAATGAATCAGACTAATCCATCCTTCTCCGGACAGTGTTTCAACTGCAAAAGGTATGGTCACAAATCTCATGAATGCAGAAATATGCAAATAAACAATTCATTCAATGGTAGATGCTTTGCATGCAATAGAATGGGACATATGGCTAATCAATTAGATCAACAGGATATCAGTCAAATATGCAAAGAAATGTTGTTTGTTACAATTGCAATAGATCCGGTCATATTGCCAAATTCTGCAAAAGTAAAAATCAAGATAAAAAGGGTCAAAATCAAGATAAGGGAAAAGGCAAAGTGAATGTGGATGAAGTTCAAAGGGAGATGAGCAAGATTTGGGTGAAGAAGAGTACAAAAAATATTGGGGATGGATCCGCACCAGAATCTAGTGCTGATATTCCTTCTGGAAACTAAACAGATGAGCTCTGGCTTAGGGGGAGTCACAAAGAAAAATAAATTCCCCCAGCCAGTCAATTGGTGCCTAAATTTGGCACATGAAATGCTACAGATTAAAGGGTTCTCAAAAAATTACGTAAATAACCCTTGGTGAAAATATGAATGATCTGCATGAAGTTTTGCAAGAGTTTAATAATCCAAGATTGATCTGGTCTAACAGCCATCTGGTAAAAGCATGATTTTCATAAACAGATCCAGTGTGATTCAAAGTTGAGATATCTTGATCTGCGGATTCATGGCATGATTGGAGGAAAGAAGATACATTGTCAATTTTCACTAAAAATGATTCCAAGTGCATCTCAGTGATTCAGAAAGATCTCTCTCAGAACAAGGCAACCAGATGACTTAAGTTATGCATTTATTCCAAAAGGAAATTAGGGTTTGCGCAGAGATAAAAGGGTTCTTTTACTCATCATTTGCACATTGGCATTCGAGAAGAAGAAAAGAAGAGCTCTGCATCAAGTTTTTACAACTTTCTCAAAGATCAACCGTAGAATCTGATTCATCCAGCAATTTGTTCCAACCCTTTTTTTGAACCCTGAAGCGTAAAAGGTACTTCCATTTTGAATATCTCTCTCTAAATCTTTTACAAAAATGGCTACTCCAATGGTTGTTAAGATCACTGATAGGCCGCACCCAAAATTCAAGAAACATCCTTACAAATCCTTAGAAGTTGATCCCTTAGGCTCTTTTTCTTGCATTCTGCATGGGGTACTGCACGTAGGAGATGTTAGGGTTTACATCCATGCCAATATTGAGGAATTTGGAGAATCCAAGTTGATGGACATCGATCATTAACAGTTAATAGATGAAAGTTTTGAACTCAAACCTCAATACAAGGCCCTCCGGGATAAGCACTTTGGACATTGCATCCACTTTCCATGTTTTGCAGAAGATGAATGGGTCCGGTTTGTTCTTAGTAGAATACATGACAATTTCATGTGGCTAATGAAACCCTTCAAGATAACAAAAGATGTCATTAGGGCAGTAATTGGACTGCACTCATCCGATGGGTTGCCTGCACTCAAATCTGTCAAGAACTAGACAGTAAGTGAAGCTACCAAATCTAAGTTTGAAAAAAGAGAAATGACAATAGAAGACATCACAAATCCGGATATCAAATTTGCCTCTATGATAATTGGTTATAAAATTTATCATTCCAGCAGGGAAAATTCTATGTCTGGGACTGTAATATATACAGCATATCAGATGCTAAGGGAAAATGCAGATTATGATCTATGCGACCTTCTCCTGAACCAACTGTTAGAAAACTTGTAAAAGATTAAAAAGGACAAGAAGAACTCATTCAAGTATGGGTATCTAATACTATGTCTATTCTTTTACTATATGAATGAGCTACCCAAATCAAGTGGTTGGGTATGGCAAAATGATAGACCAATTGCCATACAAATTAGAGATTATATGTATGGACTTGGTGATTCCAAGGCCCAAAGCATAGTGCTCTGGGGATACTTTAAAAACTTCCAAAGTATGATGTAGGCCAGAGAAAGAATCCCTCAATCCATAGTTGAAAAATACAAGGATACAGTGTGTTTTATGGTAGACACTGATCAATGCCTAATGGAGGTAGTTGAGCCCAGAATAGTTTGGATTATGCCAATGGGATATGAGGTTGATGAGAAAATCTTGGAGCTGCATGTCCAACACTTGTTGAGTCAGCCTAAGGACCCTAAGGCTGAAAGGTTTGGAACCTTTCAAGAATTAAGTGTCAAGATACATGTTGAATTGAGACAACCAGAAATAAAAAGGAAAGTTAGAAGGGAAGTAGAGGAAATTGCCAAAAGATATGGCATATCAAAAGAAGCAGTTGATGCAAACAAAGAGAAAATAGAAAGAGCTGAGAAAGAGAAACAAGAAGCAGAAAAAGAAAGTGTTCTGGTACAAGCCTCCTCCCGGACTAGGTCCTCCAAAAGCTCTGCACTTGCCACCTCTAAGAGCTCAAGAGCCTCAAAACTAGAAGCCAAGACATCTAGAAAGGGAGAAAAGAGAACAAAAACAAAGGCCACAAGGTCTTACATAAGCCAAAAGGATGATGAAGAAATAGAGTCTGATGAGGAAGTTAAGAAAATGAAGAAGAAGAAGAAAACATCCGGGGAATCCTCTGCCGGAAAAAATAAAGAAGAAGAAGAATTTGTTGAAAAGACCACTCTTTCTAGTGATGATATCATCAAGGCAGTCACTGTGGATGGAAATCTGCAACCAGTAATAGAATTTTATGATGATTATAGTGATACTTACAAAAGGATCTTGGAAGAAGCTAAAGTCAGGTACCTAAATATTTATAATAAAGCATTCATTGAAATCATTTCTCTAATTCCCAAAAGTCTAGAGAAGGTACTTGAACTCAGAAAAGAGAATGCCAAAGAAAAGGACTTAGAGAACCAACAACAAATTGCTATTCAGCTCTATCCTTCCATTACTCCAAAGCAAATGAACATGATCTTTAAGGACTGCAAGGATGAATTCCGAAGCAAAGCAAGAATGAACAAACTAATGCTTGGAGAGACTGATCAGGTAGCAAGAGAAATAGAAGACATCCTCTGGAATGCCTTCAAAAGATTCAATCTTTCTATCATAGAGGAAATAGATGAAGAACCTTCTACCATGGATGTCGAAGGATTAATTGCATCAAAAGAAAAATCTACGGAGAAAAGTGTAGAAGGGACAAAAGAGATGGATGAGGAGAAGTCTAAGGACTTAGGTTCCTCTGTTCTGGAAGAGGAAGTTATTGAAGAAATTAACATCTCTCCTCTAGATCCCACTATAGACATTCCAGACTCAGGAACTGAAGGAGAAGGAAGAAAAGAGGAGAAAGTGAGTCAAGAAGAGGAGGTAAAGGGAAGAGAAGAAGAAGAACAAATAGAGAAGATCTCTTATGACAATTCAGAGATTCCAAAAGAAAAGAAGACTTAGTCTCTGGCAAGAGACACTGCAAAGGTAGTGAAGAATTTCCTAACCAAATAAATGATGGAGATAGATGAACTGGAACTATTCCAAGGATCACTAAATTTTGATTCCCTCTCTCCGGTCTAGACAATGAAGATAGCATCTTTTGCCCAAGCTAAAGCAAAAGAAAAGATTTTGAAGTCTCACATGGAAGACTGTGAGCTGATAGAGATTACATCCAGGATGCTAGAGAAGATCATGCCATCCTTCCAAAAGGATCCTTCGGCCTCTCCATCTGGTAACCTAAAATCTCTAGTAAACTCCGTCAACACTCATTTTGATTCTTTAGAGAAATCGGTAGAAGAAAAGGTCTGGAAAGAATTTTTTGGGAAAGAGATTCACTGAAGTACAAGGACTCATAGCTAATGATAGGAGGACCCTAGATATTGGGATAAAGAGCTTAGAAAATGCTCTTAAAGATGGTGTAGAAATGTACAAATTTTGTCTATCCTAGTCTAAAGTGACAGAGGATATTGAAAAGAAGGTGAAAGAACAAGAAGGTAAACTGTCAAGTTTATCTCAGAATTTTGATCCCCTCACCACATCCATAATGAATCAAGAGTGCCAGGCTATTGCCATTATAAATGAAATAAAGAGGCTTGAAAAGGAGAAGAAGAATATAATAAGCAGAATGAGTGAACTTAGAGGGATAATTATCCCTAAGTTAGAGGCAATGCATGAGGCCTTAACTAATGCTCAGACCATAGCCCGGACTAGTGATCTAGTAGACTTAAGAAGGACATAAGCTTATGCATTTTTGTTAAGTGGTCACAACTCAATTTTAGACAGGATGAAGCAGAGTTGGGCAACAAAATTTGTACAGTTGAAGACCACTTTTGTAGATATACTTAAGTATATGTAAGTATAACATGTATATATACTTATGCAGCTATGTATAGGTTGGTTTTTGCAAATTTTGGTGTACGGATTCCACCCTTTGTCATTGATGTCAAAGGGGGAGTGAGGAGTAGTGAAAAATGTGGAATCCAGCTAAGGGGGAGCTCTGGTAAAATAGTACATAAGACAGAGCATCAGCCAAGAGGGAGTTTGCTATGGCACTTAGTCATTTTTCACTGAGTGTTGCCATCAATGCCAAAGGGGGAGATTGTTGGCAAGAGACACTGTGTGGGTTCATGATTGTTGTCATTGATGGCAACAAAGTCTATCCCACACATCTGTAGCACATAGTATGTCTATACCGGAAGACAGATTAAAGATTGTTTTGGTTCGGTGAGCAAGAATAGAGCATGCAGCAAGGTCCAACAATCAGGTCCAGATCTCTCAGATGGTGTAACTCAAAAAGTTGCGGACTTGGACAAGTAAAGAGGAGTATCATGAATACTATATTCCAGAGATTAAGCCTCTGGTGAGGAAACATGGAAAAGATATGAGTATTTGAGTGTTGGGTTCTAGACAGGCAGAGCAGACTAAGGAAGAATTAACCGGCAAAGTATCAGACTTCAATCTGGATGAGAAATTAATGGTGATCAATCTATTTGATGGATCATGCAATATTGGCCGACATGATTGATGACTCCAATGTCTATGATTTTGATACGCATCACATATCAAGCATGGATTCAGCTGACAGATCAGTAGTTTGCAAATATCTTGAGTATGTCAGTTGCCAACTAGAAAGTTGTTGAAATCCTTGGTGTAGATATATATACCAGATGGATTCTAGTATGAAGGTGTGTGTGATGAAATAATGTGTGAAGAAAGGCAGAGATAAGTGTGGAAGCAGCAACACAAATTTGGTATGTGACAGAGCAGCAGCACTAGAGAAGAGGAAGAATGAAGTGCATTAGATCAGTTTATTGAGCTTAATCAGAACTAAACCTTAGCATATGTGGATGTCTCTCATTAGTTCAAACACCTGATTACCTTCTATAAACTTTGTAGACAGTGAGTCTCTTGTAGGAAGTGTGCCTCTTGTGAGCAATGTGCTCGGGCAATGAGCCCTAATTGGCATGTGCCATTTTGTACTTCTTATTCTTTTAACAAAGAATATAATCTTGGGTTAGTCACCCCGTGGTTTTTCCCTTAATAGGGTTTTCCACGTAAAAATCCTTGTGTTATGTGTGTTGATTTTATTTCTGCTCTTATGATTATGTATGCTTATATTTTTTGATGTTGCACTAATTGTTAAAGGAGAAAAGAAAGTTAAGATATTTAAGATAACTAATTCACCCCCCCTCTCAGTTATCTTCCTTGTTTCCAACACTAACATCTTCCTTATGCATAACACCATGTGGAGTAATTAAGAATTCCCCTATAGGATCATTTTCTAGTAACTTGAAGAAATGTTTCTTAAACTTGGGGTGAGGCTTTTTTATTATCTCGATTACTTGAGTAAACATTTTCCGAAAATAATTCAAACTTCATAGTAGGTTTTTCAAGCTATAAATACCTTTTCCGCTGAATTAGGGTTTTTCTTCGCTTGAGATCGACTTGCTTTGAATCGCTTTGGAAATCTCTATAGACACTTGGACTCTTGCTTCAATTCTCCTAGACGCTTGTTAAGTTGAATTCAAAGTGAATTGTATGTTGAATGATTTCCTTATTATCCCTTTATATGAAAACCTAAGTCATCATAAATGCAGTCCTTAAAAAGTAGTCAAACACTTCTCTGTTAAGCTCAGCCAGTCTATATTGCTGCACAATGTTTCATGTTTGATCTTTTTCTTCTAGAATTTCTTTCAAAAGATCTTTCATATGAATCTTCACATCATATCTTTGTGTTGGATCCCAGCACTAACAATCTGGCTAGGGGATCAAGATTTTCATTGTATCTCCCCCTAAGCTAGAGCTTACAATCTACTTCCCTGAGCAAGTATCTACAGCAGAAACTAGTGCAGATTCATTCCTGACCTCATTTATATCTTTCTTAATCTAGACCTTTCTCATTTCCTTCTTGATTTCCACTGGATCAATCTTGTTCTTGCCTCTATCTTCTCTCTGCTCTATTTTCCTCTTCTCTGTAGGATAGTCCCTCTTCTCATTCTTGCTTCTACAAAATCTTGCAACATATCCAAACTTATTGCAATTGTAGCATACCACATTCCTTTATCCTTGATTCCTTCTATTGATTGGATTTGTTCTTGATCTGCATTGATTAGCCATATGCCCAAATCTATTGCATGCAAAACACTTTCCATTGAATGATTGAGTATTCCTTGTATTCCTTACCAGACTTTTGCATTCATTTGATCTATGACCAATTTTCTTACAATTGAAACATTGACCAGAGAATGATGGAACATTCTGATTTATTCTACTCCTACATTGAGTAGCCTTATGTCCAAACTTATTACAATTAAAACAATGGCCATTGAAAGATGGGTACCTTTGAGCATTTGGCTACCTGATTGGAGGTCTTCTAGGTCTTCTTCTTTGATTCTTGAATTGGTTGCCTTGTTTTGCTTCAACTCAGTGTTTGCTTGACTTGATTTTGAACTTTCTCCTTTCTCAAATCCCACGCCTTGCTTGTCATCTGAACTTTTCTAGATTTCAATCAATTCCTCAAGCTTTGCAGAGCTTATCTTGAACTTTTATTCATAACTCTTAGCTTTCTTGAAATGTAATTTCAGGCTTACAACTTCTTTTTCAAGTTCATCACATTCTTCTAATTGGTTTTTTACCAACATATTTAGATCTTCTTTTGCTTTAGCTCTTTCTACAATTTCCACTTTCAAATCATCCAGGGTTTCATTTGTTGATATCAATTGTTCACTAACCTCTTTGTATTTTTCTTTGAACTTCTTGACTTGTTCTTTTAGCTTTAGAATGTATTCATCAGCTTCTTGTATGTTATCCTTCAGATCCCTGATTTCTGCTTCAAATTTTTCAAGATCAATAATAGTAGCTTGTAATTCTTATTGTTGTCATATGAGGCTTTAGGAGAAGTGAAATATCTTCTAGTTTCCATGTGTACACCTTCCCAGATCTTCCTTAAGTTGTTAATCTTCTTCCAAGGAACCTCACTCTAATACCAATTGTTGAGTGCAAAAAATACTGAGAGGGGGGATGAATCAATATTCTTAAAATGTTTTCATTTACACATTCACTTATCCTTTTACTTAATTCAATAACATGAAAATAAAGTAAACATGAGAAGAACAGCCATAAATTTATAATAAATAGACACTAGGATTTTACGTGGAAAACCCAAAAAGGGAAAAACCACGGTGAGTGTTATCTCACAATATATTATGATAACAATACTGAATTACATGAAGGCTCACTGCCTTAGGGCTCACTTCCTTGGGACTCACTATCCAAGAAGTGCTCAATGCAATAGGCTCACTTAGAAGAAAATAGAAAAGAAGATAGAAGAAGGATTGGCTCACTACCAAGAGATGACTGCTACAAATGCATCTACAGAATGTTGAGGTGCAGTTCCATTTACAACTCAGTACACAGACTCAAATGTCTTCATGATGTCATCTTTTCTTTTCTGCTCTACTTTACATAAACTCTGCTCTTCTACCCTTCCTATCATTTTCTAGTCACAACTCTGCCTTAGATCGCATACATATTGAATTCACACATATCACATCATTTCTTATACCTTCAACACTGAAATTCATCAAGTATATATATCCGCTACAAGATTTATCTTATAGTTAGGTTAGTAAGCCAAATATGAACCGTGTATACAAATGTTATATCTTGTCGGCTTGAACTTGTGCACAATCTGCAATGCAAACCCAAACAATCATTCAATAGTCTTTATATAGGTCAGCACCAATCATTCAACGACTTAGATTAAATATTCAAACAATATATCTTCTCCTCATATGGATCTAACAAGTCTGTCGGCTTGTCCCTTAAGAACACATTTGACCAATTGAGCTGTCACATCATAACTTCTACTGCGGACCATATGAGACTCTAAAAATCATATCCAACATTCATCATTGTCATCTTAGCATACCTTCAGAACCACAAACCAAAATATGCCACAGCAGAGGAATGCAGACCCTTTTACTCTGGTGTTGTGCATTGTTCTTGTCTTTACTTTGTTTACCCGGACTTAGCTACTTCATCATATGACTTCCAGAGGAAGTCAAAACTTGATCATTGGAGCATGTGATCACAAAGTATCTATGAATGACATACCTGAACCGTATATAATTATCTTCAACTACGGACGTGTACTGACACAAGCACTATCATTTACACTGTATCATGTATACTGCCCATACTTAGCCATTTATCCTTTCGAAGTAAAGTCTCTTTGCCATGCTGGTGAAATCTCCTTTCTTTGTTTCCATCAATGACAATATTCAATCATTCATCATAGCAGTGTCTCTTGCCAACACACCCATGGTTAAAATCTATGAACATTGTCCCCTCAACTATTCATAATTTTACATAAAATTCCCTTTACATGGACAAGTTCGTACTATTTGTCATAACCCATGGCAGCCCATGGTCATGGAAAATAACTTTACCCTTGATTATTTTTTGTCACAACCTAATAGAGACCCTGAACCACGAAGAGACCACTCTTTTCTACAATATAGATGATACAAAGCAAAACTTATATCTAGAGTGGTTGGGCCTCCTATGCAAACAATAAGAGAAGAACAACCCTCATTAGAATAACTTCCTAGAGAAAAGGTAAAGGGCTCTATGTTGAGGTTCCTCCTCCATCATCCTTACAAGGATCGGGAGCTATTCATCGAGAATAAGGCATGTCATCATGCCAAATGATATATGATATTTGAACAAGCTTCCTCCTCTAACACAAAAAGACCAATAGAAAAACATGACAATACTTTTAAAGATATAAGCAATAAGACAAGAAGAAATAGACAAGCAAGGGAAAGGAGGAGGAAAAACAAGCTTTTGCCCAACGAAATGCACCTCAACAAGAAAGCATTCCACCTAACATTGCATCAAACCAAGAAGAGCTTAAGAATGAATAATTTAGAGATAAAAACAAAATTGGGCTATGATACCTTATGTACCTCTTTCCTCTAGTATTCGAGATTAGGAAGATGATGATTTGCTTGATGACAACCGCTAGTTCGGTTGTGCCTTCAGGTAAGTATTTCTAACCCTATACTCTTTGTGTTGTGATTCCCTCTATGATGTGTTATATGATGTTTAGGCCTCTTTGGATGACCCTTGATACTCTTGTAAGGTCAAGGATATCGAGAGACCGCCTCTGTTGTGACCATTCTTCTATTTGTATCACCATTCTTTCATATTGCTCCTCTCCTCTATTTTATTGTTGTGTGTCATGCCTTAGGGGCATAGCATTGTGGTTAGTGACTTGGGGGCACCTTCCTACGTGATGACCCTAAGGCACTTGTTCTCCTCTCTTGATTTATTGTTTACCTTCTTCTATTGATTCTATCTAGCTGGTGGATGACAAAAAATAAACATAAACTAATACGGACCATGTGTCCCTTCAGCAAGTAAGAAAAAATGGACCTAGTCCATACATGACGACAGGGTTGCTATATATTATCCGACACTTAGCTAGTAGAATCACTCCGTGTGATATTTTGATGTTGTCTTATGTTTGCTAAAAAACCATAACAATATAGAGCTGCTCCGTGCACTTTGTTTGTCTTAAGTCTCACCTTGGTTACACTCGGTTCTAAGATCTTTGTAGTATAGCCCCATGGTTATACTCAGTTTTTGAATCCATAGTATAACCTTCCTTGATGTGATTATTTCTATGCATTACTTTTATCATGTTATGTGGTTATTATCTTACAAAAAGATTTCTAACCTCTTTTATTGTAGGAAATTGTGTGTTTGTGAGAACATTCGGCGATCGTGAAGCACATGTCACCTTTGGGGGCATGGGCTTTGTGAGAGCTCTTGTTCCCTTGTGTGTTTTCTCTCTACCTTAATGTGCTTGATATCGGTACATGATATCAACCACCTTAAGGTGGGGGCATATAAGGTAAGTTGTCTGATGATTTTGGTACTAACGAAGCATGTTTGTAAGCCCTCTGCAGAGACAAGATGTTGTATCTCCAGCGTGAGTGCACATCGTTATTCTATATTGTAATAAAAAATCCCTCTGCAGAGGCTGGATATCATGCATATCCTTTTATTTAAAGCCCTCTGCGGAGGTAGGATATCGTGCATATCCTTTTATTTAAAGCCCTATGTGGAGGTGAGGATGGTATATCTCTTGAGCTAGTGCACATCCTTTTCTATTTCAAAAGTCCTCCGAGTAGGCGGGGTTAGTGTACCCTCCCTTAAGCATGTCTTTGGTAGTTGTTATGGCGTAAGCCCAACCATCAGGTGTTCTTGTAGAATGCTTGAAATGGTGGGGGCTTAGCAATAAGTTCCTTCTATTGCCATGTTTGTCATGTTTTAGATGTATAGTATGTCTTTGGCATACTATATGGCGCTCATGTATTCTGTGTTCCTTCTGTGTGTTTTCTCTCTTGTGTAGTCTAAAGTTGTGTGCCGATGAGTCCCTCCCTACACTCAAGTTTTGTATGGCATGCTTGTTCTCAGGTGTAGTCTAAAGTTACATGGCAAAATGCCCCTCCCTACACTCTGAGATTTGTATTGCATGTCTTCTCCCTCATATGTAGTCTAAAGTTGTGTGGTGAAATGTTCCTCCCTACATTTTGGGATTATGTGTTGCATTTTTACTTTCCATGTATCTGCATTCATTTATATATGAAAATGAAAAAGAAATAATCATTGCATTCATTGTATTCATCATTTTTTGTGTGTCTTCAATACTATCTTCTCCATGTATTGTGTGTCTGTTACTGTCTCCTCCATGTTTTGGATGCCTGCTACTATCTTCACTGTGTTTGGCGTGTCTATGACATGTTTTCTCTAATGTCTACCTGAGACTGTAGGCTAGAAATAGTTCCTCATTTTTTGTGTATGCATTAGCTTTAAGTGTCTGGCATGTTTGTTGTGTGTTGAGAATAATTTAATGTAGGTATGGGTCATAAGATCATACATACATTAAAGTGGGGGATAAATGTTATGTCGTAAAATGTCCCCCTAGGACTTTTACCTCCTAAGTTTAGCTCCTGGGTCCCTTATTTTACATCTTGCATGTTCATTTTAACTCCTGGAACAAAATGGCTTGAAACCCATGTCAAATGGGGCTTGAGGGACATCTGTGAGCTTAACACTGCCTTAAAATAGGTACCAGGGGCTTGGACGCTCGTGACCTAGTCCTGCCCTATTTTAGGTAGGTCCCAAATTTGAATGTCAGTTATGTGACCGTTAAAGGTGTCTTATGCCGACATCTTAAGTTTGAATTGCAAAATTAAAGTGGGAATGCATATATAAGCATGTTTAGGGATTCATTTGTAAACTAGAAGATGATTATGAATTTTTTGTGAACTTATAATTTAGAGAATTCTGATATTCATTGGTGTAGAGTAGAATATTGTTGTTGTGTTTGTGATTGCAGATTTAGCTTCATCTTATCATGTGTTGAATGATATTCATCTACATGCAAGCTCCACCTCCGAGGTGATATTCTTATGTGTTTGAATCAATCATTTATCAATTTGTTTTTGCCTCTATCTGTAGGGATACACACTCTTTATCAAACAATGGTGTTGGAAGGCTTGAATGTCATTCCGGGGCTTGACTAAGACAAGCTCCTAAACACCACAACCCCCAACCACACTCCTTGTGATTGCAGGTTACAGGTATCAAATTTCATAGAGTGGAGTTACAGAGGAAAGTTGTAGAAGATAAGGATTCTGGATCCGGTGGAAAGAAGTAGTTTCATGCATTGTCGGGGCTAGGGCGCTAGTCATAAAGACCTCTGAGGTTGTAGGTATAGAAAACTCTGTGACTGTGATAATCAACATCAAAAGAGGTCCCGACACCCTAACGAACATCCTGCCTTGGGCTTGGGTGCTAGTCATAGTACCCACCACATCTACATAGTCAGAACCTGACAGAATAGTGATCATCAGTGTCAAAAGGAGTCTGGAATCCCCTGAAGGAAATGCTACATTGGGCTCAGGAGCTAGTCACAAAGCTCCCAACTGTTCAGATTCCCAAACTTCAAAAAATAGTTAGTAACTAATCTCTGTTAACTATTTTTGTGTGTGAGCATTTGTTGTAATTTATCTGTTTGCTTACTATTTTACATAATTAAGGTTTTAAGTATGCTTGAGCATTAAATTAATACATTAATCAATAATTTATGAATTTCCCTATCATTACAAGTGACAACCAACCTATAGGTGAATCCTCTTGCAAAAGGTGTGATTCAACTCGGTTAAATGTCCTTGAATGTCTGAAGTGAAAGGAGGATCCAACTATTTACCCTAATCCCACTTTTCCTACATCACACAGACACACACACACATAGTTGGATCCTCCTTTCACTATAGACATTCAAGGACATTTAACTGAGTTGAATGTGTGTGTGTGTGTCTATGTGATGTAGGAAAAGTGGGATTAGGGTAAATAGTTGGATCCTTCTTTCACTACAGACATTCAAGGACATTTAACAGAGTTGAATCACACCTTTTGCAAGAGGTATATATATGTCTCCCTCTCTATCTCTCTCCCCATCCCTCTACCTCTCAATCTCTCTCCCTATGTCTTTGGACATCTCTTCATCTCTTTCCCTATCTCTATCTCTCCCCATATCCCTATATATATATATATATATATATATATGTCTCCCTCTCTATCTCTCTCCCCATCCCTCTACCTCTCAATCTCTCTCCCTATGTCTTTGGACATCTCTTCATCTCTTTCCCTATCTCTATCTCTCCCCATATCCCTATCTCTTAATTTATTCTTCTCTACCTCTCTCTCTATCTCTATATCTTTCCCTCACTTTCTATCTCCCTATCTCTCCCCTTTGTCTATCTCTATCTCTATCTCCCTCTTTATCTATCTTTCTCCCTCTATCGATCCCTTTATCTATCTCAACCCCCTTTCTCTCCCTCTCCTTGTCTCTATCTCCATCTATCCCTCTCTATCTCTATATTTATTTCTATCTCCCCCCTCTCCCTTTCTATCTCTCCATGTCTCCCTCTCTCTACTCTCTCTATTTCTCCCTCTCTCCCTCCCCCTTTCTATGTCTCTCTCTCTCTAACTCTATATCTCTATGAGCTCTCTCTATCTATCTATCTATCTATCTATCTCTCCCTTTATCTCTTTATTTCTCTATCCTCCCTTTATCTAACTCTATATGCCTCTCTATCTCTATATCTCTCTCCCTCACATGCCAAGGGGTTGAGCATGAAGGAGAGAGATATAGAGATAGAGAGGTAGATAGAGTTAAAGAGAGGGAGGATAAAGAAATAAAGGGAGAGATAGAGAGAGAGAGAGAGAGAGCATTAAAGAGGGAGGGAAAGATAGAGAGGGAAGAGACAGAGAGGGAGAGAGAGCTCATAGCAATATAGAGTTAGAGAGAGGGAGACATAGAAAGGAGGAGGGGTAGAGGGATGAATAGAAAGAGAGAGAGATAGAGAGGGGCAGGGACAAGGACAGTGATAGCGAGGGAGAGGGAGAGAGGGGGTCATAAAAAGAGATGGAGAGATATAGAGACAGAGTTAGATTTAGGGAAAAATATAGAAAGAGGGGCAGATAGAGAGGGATAGGTGGAGATAGAGATAGAGAGGGAGAGAGAGAGGGGGTTGAGACAAACAAAGGGATCTATAGAGGGAAAAAGATAGATAGAGATAGAGATAAAGATAGAGATAGAGATGGAGATGGAGATAGAGAGGGAGATAGACAATGAGGGAGAGATAGAGAGGGAAAGATATAGAGATAGAGAGGTAGAGAGGGATAAATTAAGAGATAGGGTTATGGGAGAGATGGAGATAGGGAAAGAGATGAAGAGATGTCTAGAAACATAGGGAGAGAGATTGAGAAGTAGAGGGATGAGGGGGGAGATAGAGAGGGGGAGATAGATAGAGAGGGAGGGAGATAGAGAGAGGTAAAGAGGGATAGGCTAAGAGATAGGGATATGGGGAGAGATAGAGATAGGGAAAGAGATGAGATGTCTAGAGACATAGGGAGAGAGATTGAGAGGTAGAGGGATGGGGAGAGAGATAGAGAGGAGGAGATAGATAGAGAGGGAGGGAGAGATAGAAAGGTAGAGTTAGAGAGAGAGAGAAGCATAGAGATAGAATTCAAGAGTTAGAGAGAGGTGTCCATAGAAAAAACAAGATAGAGAGATATATATGCATAGAAACCATTTTAACCGCTTTAAAACATGCTCGTGTTATAATGTGAGTGCATTTTTTACTGCTTTGGGAAATTCCAACCCTAAGGGTTGGATTTTCCTTGGGCATCCAACCCAAAGGATTGGAGGTACCTTTTGGACTTCAAGGGCATGTTTTCAACAAAAGTAGAAAATTCAACCAAATATCGTGCGTTCTCTCCATCAAGTTTACACGTTTTTTAATGTCAATACGAAAAAATACCAAGATGACTTCAAGTTTTTAATTAACTTTCTAACCATGTATTTTTTTCAAAGATATGATAACAATAAGGTTTTCATCTTCAATTTCTTTTGCTAATGTGTTCTTTTTTTCAGAAAACTTGTCTAGTATTTTTGGTGTCATTTTTTATACATTTATCAAAATTTGAAATAAATTTCATTTTTAGATTCTAGAATCAATTCTAGACACATTGAAAAAAATGATTTTTGATTAGTTTTCAAAAACATTAGGGAGGAGCACAATCAAATTTTTATTTTTCAAGATGTGTTCACTTTGAAAATTCATAAAAAAATCATATATTCATTAAAAATTTAACAAAATAACTAGGCATAAACTACATGGTGTTAGCTAATTTTCCACTAAAGCGATTTGTCAAATACTTTTTAAAAAATGACATTTTAGGGGGAGCACACCAAACACTATGTTATATTATTCTGACAAAAATAGGAGCATTTTGTGTGCTCCCCCCATTTGAACCTCTTTATCTCCACCGTTTTTAGAAAAAAATAGTAGTTTAGAAACTAGATTCAGAGCATTACAAAACTTGTTCTTATCACATCTTCTAATTTTGAGCATGGCTATCTTCAATTTCTCACCCAAGATCAATTTTTACTAATTTCAGAAAAAAAAGTGGCCACTTTTGACCCCCTTTTGGTCCCCCATTTCCATGCACTTACTCTTCATCTTCATTGCCCTCAGGCGCAACAACATACACACGTCCTGCAAAAAAATTACAAATTTAATAAAGTAGGACATGATATTTAAGTCACAAAAATACATGCATGTATATAGAATTATATATTACAAAATAATGTAATGAAACTAAATATTGAATTAATGTACCTTCTTGTACAAGGTCTGAAATATGATCATAGTCATTATATGCTTGCAAATGATCATTATCATCTTCAAATGGTGTCTTATGTTCATCATGTGTTTTTAGAGGTGTTAGGGATCTTTGTTGTCATCGTTCCACTCATGTTGTATTTTCACATGCTCCTCACTCACCTTCGATACAAAACTGACAAAACATGCAAGCTCCCGAGTCCATATAGTCCATGTGCTTGCATTTGAACTCTTAAATGAATGTCATTTTGTTAATCCACTAATTGTCTCACAATCATATTGGTGAAGAATGTTTTCTTCTTCAACTAACCAAAAGAACCGTTAAACTTTAGAGTTTTTATTTGATCCTGTAGTCAATTTTGCATTACACCAATCCACAATTGCATGTGCATCTTTAAACTTTGGTGTATCCTAAAATTTTAGTTTCTCCCTAGAAAGAGCTCTTTTTAGACATGCTCCAGCTCCATCATGTTCTCTTTTACCATGTCTAGCTTCAAAGAAACTCCACATATGTTGGATAGTGTTTTCTTTATGGGCTCTACAAAATCAATAAAATATTTGAGCATTTTGAATTGTCATGTACAATTATCTGACCATATGAGATATTGTGTCATTTGGATTTCTTTTTCTTTTAAATTGTCATAAAATAGTTTGAAATAGTATTGCACAAACTTTGATGAATGTAACCGATTATCACTCACATAGAAATGATTCTCACTCAAAAACATTTTGTCATCTTCTGTACTATCAACTGTATGTCTATATACAATATAAACAAAATAGCCACATGTATTGAGTTATAATATTGAGATTGAATCTCCTCTTGTGGAACAAGGGTATAGTTTTCTATAAAGTAAACCACTGAAAGTATAGTTCCAATTGGAAATGTGTTTTTACATCTGTTAAATTATTCATCAAGCCATCGAACATATTGAGAGTGCTTCACATAGTTATACATAATCTTATTCTTGAACTCTGCAATGAATGCATGTACACTACTTTGTTCTATGACTAATTCACGACACTTCCAAATTTTCCATCCTTTAATGGATATTGAACATTGTTGAATCTCTTCACATCTACTAATTTGTGTCCAAAATCATGTGAACTAATTTCATGCATGCATTCTCCTAACAATAAAAGGTTACCACATCTATTGTATTATCTAGAAACACACAGTTTGAAAAAAATGATTAGCCATCAGATATTTCACAAAGTAAACTTGTTATAAACTCCTTAATTCTTGTAGGTGGCATATTAATACCCCATTCCTCCATAATTTGGTTAATATGCAAAGTACAACGTATATATCAAAAAATATCATAATAATAATGAAATTGCACATGAGTTTTGCAACAACAAAAGATTCATTGCTTATCAATTTTGACATACCAAGGTTTACATTTCTCAATGATATTTGACTTATGCTAAAATTTTCTATAACTAAATCATCTAGAAATTTTTTATATAATTCAGTTTGAGTTATGTCTAAAAGATATTTTGGATGAGGATCATGATTTTTTGGCTCCAACCTTAATTTAAAAACATCTCTAGAATTTGATGAAACTATTGAATTATCATGCCAATATTTTTCAATCAAAGACATGATTTCATTATTTAGTTTCATGTCAGACATTGGGAGTCTACCACTAAAAGTCCAACATTGGTTAATTGGATCATCTTCAATACTCACTCTTCTTTTTGCTGCTCTTCTCAAAGTTTTAGCTTGCACATGGGTGAATGCACTTGTAGATTACTTATCATTATTTTGCTTACAACTGATTTATTGACTAAAACAATTGTTATTACTCAACGTATTGCATTCTTATCTTTAAATTGAATCATTTTTCCAATAGACTCAATAGCAATAGCAACACTAGACATAACTTGTTCCATTGATTCATCCACATTTTTTAGTTTTACAAATATGCCTAATTTTTTCATTACTTTTCGCATTTTTGACATTCTCATCAATTGCAATACAAGTTGACATTGAAATCCTAAAGTTTTTCTATTAAAAAAATAGTTTATACAATCTATTTGCATGGATTTGAATTTGTCTCCAAGATATCATTTCTCGATGATCTTTGAATTATGCTAAAAAAATTTATAACTAAATCATCTAGAAATTTTCTATATAATTCTATTTGAGTCAAGTCTAAAAGATGTTTTGGATCAGGATTATGATTTTTTGACCCCAACCTTAATTTTAAAACATCTCTAGAATTTGATGAATCTTTTGTATTATCATGCCAATATTTTTCAATCAAAGACCTAATTTTATTATTTAATTTCATGTCATGCCTTGGGAGTCTACCACTAAAAGTCCAACATTGGTTAATTGGATCATCTTCAATAGTCACTCTTCTCTTTGTTGCTCTTCTCAAAGTTTTAGCTTGCACATGGGTGAATACACTTGTCTTACTTATCATTATTTTGCTCACAGCTAATTTATTGACTAAAGCAGTTGTTATTACTTAGTGTGTTGCATTCCTATATTTAGATCGAATCATTTTTCTAATAGAATCAATAGCATTAGTAACACTAGACATAACTTGTTCTATTGATTCATCCACCTTTTTAGGTTTTACAAATATGCCTAATTTTTTCATTACTTTTCACATTTTTGACATTCTCATCAATTGCAATACAAGTTGACATTGAAATCCCAAAATTTTTCTATAAAAAAATAGTTTATACAATCCATTTGCATGGGTTCAAATTTGTCTCCAAGATATCTTACCACAAAGATTATCTAAAAAATTAGTTTCAAGTTTTAAAAAAATATTTTCATTTTCATTCATACAAGAGTTTTCATTTTTTGTTGTGTTGTTTCTAATAGAAGAATCTATATCAATAATGCTATATCCAGCTTCCATTAAATCATTAATCTCATTATCATTGAATGCATTTGAAGACATACTTGAATTCATTTAGATATAATCACATTTTTCATATTCTTGACCTCTTTCACATTTACAAATTCTACATTCACCTCATCCATGTTAGTCTCTTCAATGTTCTCCTCTTTAATAATCATTTCATTGGATGCTTCAGCATTCTTCATTTCTCAAATCCTCTCTCTCCTATCTCTTTGTTGTTTTGTCTCTTTGTCGTTTTGTCTCTTTCTCTTGATGTGCTTCAATTTCTTCATGTGTCATGACCTTCCTTTTTCTTTTTTGTTGATGTTTATTTGATCCCATGATTACCAAAATATCTTGATAAAATAATAAATGATATTATTTTACTTAAAGTTGGATACCTCCTTAAAGTTTTTGAAGTACAAGTAGATGTAGATCCTTTGTTCAATATCACATGTGCTTAATTTCTCTAAAAAATAATTCCTTTGCTTGATCTCCCTAAAAAATAGTTCTTGTACTTCATTCCATCTGACAATGCTCCTTATGATTGAATCCTTGTAAAAAATTAATATAATATGTCTTGTTGAGAGATTGTAATGACACCTGCATATAAAAAATGGAAAAATCATTGTTGTTAGGTCGTACATACAAAAAGAAAAGTTGCAGAAAATAGGTTGTACTAAATTTTTATTAAAAAAATAGAAATGGCTATATATTAGAAATGGGTGCCCGTTCCTAAATGGGTGCCCATTCTTAAACAGACGCTTGTTCCATTTTTCAAATGTGCGCCTTTTTTTAATTTTTGAACAAGTTCTATTTCTAAGTGGGTGTCCATTCTTTAAATTTTGAAATATCACACCCATGGGTTTGCATTGGTTTGCATTAGTTTTAGGCTTGGAAACCCAAGCCTTAGTCTTAGACTTGCAAGTATAAAGCCATGTAAACACCAAGAGAAAAAATTGATTTCACTAATATGACTAATGAATTTTTTGAGAATTTTTAGATGAAATTAAAACCCATTACAGATCATAAAGAATTTTTTTTACTATTGGACATAATTTTATATTTATTAATTTTTTTTAAACAAAGAGACTCATAAACTTGAAATAACATATGTTACCATTTTTTTAATAACTTTTCCACTTGTTTTGAAAGTTTCTTGAAAAATATTATGTCTGATCAATCTAGACATCATTCTCTACATGAAAAAAAATTGAGTGTTAGGATTAGTTTAGCTCCAACTATGTTAGTCGTACACGAGGGGTTTTAAAAAACACTAATTAGGCTGAGAAAAAAATTAATAAAAAAAATATTTATCAAAAAGTTACAAAAAATATTCTAACCAACTTCAATATTCTGTGCATCTTTCTACAAAATGAATTAGAAAAATACTTTCATTTATGTCAAATTATGTTGGTCGTACACATGCATGCTTTAGCCAAAAACAGAGAACTTTTAAAAAGTCACTTTTTGTACATCCTATAGAAAACCAACTTTTATCATCTGGGTATTAAAAAAATTACATATTTAAAAACTAGAAACAAAATTCTACATTTCATATTTTTACATCATATTAATATTGTAGATGCTTCAAATTTTTACTCCAAGAATGACAAATTTTTAAAAATAGGAAAAACACTTCCACTTTTTGGCTAAAAAGTGGACTCATCTTCTTGCACTTACCCATATAATATAACATGTAGTAATAATAATAACCTAAATATAGATTTTATATAAAATAAATATAATTAAAAAACACATATAAATAAATATTGAACATACAATAGATTTAATATAAATATATGATTTTACAATATAATATTATATTAGAAATAAATTTAGTAATTTACATTATATAAAATATCATATATAATAAGAAATATAATTTAGTCTATATTATATATTTTATATATGTGTATTATTAAATTATATGTACTTAATATTGTAAGGATAAGTTGCCATTAACTTATCCTAACCAATTCATGTGTCTCCAAAGTTCTTGGAATGTGTTCCCCAACACATAAAGACTTTGAGAGATTAATTATTTATTAATTATATAACTTTGACTTTTGCAATCAATTCCTAATTGATAAGTTCAAACTTGTGCATCCATTTTTAGAGTGGGGGCCATGAAGACTTTGTTGACTTCTCCTAAGTCTATTTTGAGAGTTTGATAACTCCTAGTGAGTGGGAGTTAAACTTGGGTATTCCCTTTTGATGGGGACTTATATTTAGACTTGGAGTTGTGTTTTTTATGTACATGAGTGGATAATGTTGAGACACCTTGCATGGATATAATGTTGGAGTTAACTAAAGTGTTAGAGATGCATGAATTGGATATTGCTTGCATGAGTTCATAAAAACTTGCATGGACTTACATATTTTTGTATGTCACTTACATGTGCTTGCATGTTGTTGTGTGTTACTTGCATGTACTTAAATGTTTGTATGTACTTGCATGTTGTTGCATGTTACTTGCATGTGCTTGCATGTTGTTGCATATTGTTTCTATGGACTTGCATGTGCTTACATGTTGCATGTTGCTCCTATAGACTTGCATGTTGTTGCATGTCACTTGCATATGTTTGCATGTTGTTACATGTCACTCATATGGACTTGTATGACCTTGCATGTTGTTGCATGTCACTTGCATGTTCTTGCATGTTGTTGCATGTCACTCCTATGGACTTGTATGACTTTGCATGTTGTTGCATGTCACTTGCATATGTTTGCATGTGCTTGCATGTTATTGCATGTCACTTCTATGGACTTGTATGACCTTGCATATTGTTGCATGTTAGTTATATGACCTTGCATGTTGTTGCATGTCAGTTTTGTGAGATTGCTTACAGAACACTCCAACTCCAAAAACTTGCAGGATGGTACATCTCAGTGTTTCAAGTAATGGGTATCAACTGCATGTTGTTGCAAATGTTTGCATGTCAGTTGTATATCAGCTTTAAGATATTACTTACAGAACACTCCAACTCTAGAAACTTGTAGAATGGTACTTCTCAGTGTTTCAGGAAATAGGTAACAATTACATGTTGAATCCGGTGTTTGCATATCACTTGCATGTACAGAATAAGGTAAGTCAGAATAACTTTGGGGACATCAATTTCTAGCATGTTGTTTGCATAAGATTGGTGTGTGTTGATCACTTTAGTTAATAAAAAGAGATTGGGCAAACTTGGACACCCAATTTGAGAACTTTCTATTGTTGTTTTTATTTGGAAATATGTTTGATGTTGGCATAGCTAATTTTAGCATACTTGGGTACACACATCATGAAGAGGTGGTTAACTGAAAGTTTTGACATTGTTTGAGTTCAGTCTTCTCAATTTAGAGTGCTTGGTTTTTGCATGAGCATTGGAAGCTATGTTATCAATTACAATTTATTGTAATTTGCGTTTGAAGCTTTTTTTTGGATTGAAGATAGATCATTAATATTACCAAAATAAAAGGTAGCGGTACATTTCTGTGGCCAAGGGAGCCACCAAAAAATATTGTTGGTGTGAACAGGGTTTTCACCTAACCGGTTTACCCTTGTGTGGATAATTCATCTTATTTAACTATTTACTAGTTAAATAATATTCATACATCACACTAAATCACACATGTTAAGTTGACTTAGTGAGTCTACTAGATGTCTAGTTGACTCTAGTTGTGTGTTGGGTTGTTGATAGTTGGACTAAGTTGTCTTATCCTCCACATGTGCAATTAGTTATCATCCTCTAATTAGCACATGTTGTAGGAATATCTCCACTTTTCACTCCACCTTCCTAGCTCTCACTTTGCCTTTATAAGCAAGGCATATTATGTACATTGTAACAACAATCCTATAATTTTTTGCATTCAATGATAGAATAGCATTATTCTCATCTGATCTCTCTTGTGCTTTCATGAAGTCCTAGATCTTGGGTGGCTCCAATCATAGCCAACTCTAACAAATACAACTATAAGTCCAGATTATACATATTACAATTGATCAAGTCTCAAATTAAAGCTTATCTCTATGAACTGCTTAATACAAAATGCATTTTTATATCTGTCAGACTTGAAAGTTCCTAGTCTGCATCATTGAGATCTTCCATTTCTTCAAAGGGATCAACCTGTGACAAAGGTACAGTCTCAAAAAGGTCCATGGGATCAGTCACTGCTTCAAGAGCTGTTCCAAGATGCATGCTACCATCATCATCCACAAATATATTTTGGTTGTTAAGAACAGGCCGGTTGTCTAATGTGCTTTCATCAAGACTTGAGTCTGCCTTCCTCTCCTTTTGATATAAGCCTATTTTGTTGAAGTCCAACTACATCAACTCCAATTTTTTATTGAAAGACTGGTGCATTTTATTGAAATCTTGGAAACCCTGCTCAATAAATTAGTCGGCAGCTAAGACCTCTGAGGTATGTGGGATCCCTTCCCACTTGGAATCCTTGGCAATGGCCTTCATCTACCCTTCCACAACAGCAACAACCTGAAAATATATATCAATTTAGGTGAGTCTCTTATTAGACTTAGTAAGCATTCTTGGCTTGTCTTGGAAATGCTCTTCGTTTCTCTTTTTCCACAATGCCCATAGAACTTCAGTTGTCAAAACTAACTAGAACATATTAGAATTAGAGTCAAAGTCAGAAATAAAACCAATCAAGATTCTAATTTTTTCCAATGGATTACAGATAGACCTATCCACATTATCCCCCAAAAACATTTTCTAGATTTGGACAAAAAAAGGACATTTAAAAAAGATGTGATCGCAAGTCTCAAAGATATTACACATTTTACATACAAAACTATTTACCCCAATAGGAAGCTTATTTAACATTAAGAGCCATCTGAAACATCCCTTTTTAGGTTCCAAAGACCTACCCCAAAATGATTTAAAGACATGGCTTAACCTTTTATAACTAAAGACACAATCCCAAGACTTGGTACAATGCTCCAGGATTTGGTTAGAGTTGCTAAGGATCCTATATATCCTTCTAGCCTAACACACTGCCACATTGTAGCCATCCTTCCAAGATAGCTTATTCAACCAATCCCCCTCACTCAACAATGTTGACTAACAAGTATTCCTTGAATTAGCAGCCACCAAAACTGAATAAGTTCTTTTTTGGGATTCTTTCAGACCAAACCCTTCTTTCAATTTTCCCCAGCTCTTACAAATATTATGTTCAAGTAGATTAAGAAAATTGGAAAAGCCTAATTTATGCCACTTCAAACCTGAACAGCCTTGAATGAGTGCTAGTGGTCTATCATTATGCTTAAGATTCCACCAGATGGAGCTATGAGCTCCCCATCTAAATGAGACCTCACCACTAACTAGCCAAGAAATGCAACTCTTAATGGATTCCCAAGCTCTGCATATAGAAGCAAACACCACAGATATAGTCGGTTTAACTTTGAAATCCCTAAAAAGGTAATCATGAGGGTGTAGATTGCTCCAACTAGGACTTTTCCTTGGTTTAGCCAGAGCAATATTATTCCTTACCAAGACCTTCCAAGGATCATTACCATCAAGTGACTTAATGATCCATTTTGCTATCAAAGCCATACCTTGCAGCTTAAGATCTTTCAAGCCAAAACCTCCTAACTCCTTCCTAGTACAGCACCAACTCCACTTAACACAGTGCTTTTTCCTATTGCCTTTCCCATATGACCAGAGAAAGTTCCTGATTGCCTTTTGAATGCATTCTATTTGAAATTTTGAAAAGAGCCACATTGATGCATAATACATTGTGTAAGAAGATAGAATTTTCTGACAGACTTGCAACCTTCCCGTTAAGGATAGGGCCTGTCTATTCCATCCTTTAAGTTTAATCTCTATTTTGTCATACAACCAATCCCACATTTGTTTTAGAGAAGGACCCAAAGCGAATGGAATACCTAGGAACCTCACTAGTTTCTTAGGACCACCCCATTGCCAAACCTCCAAGTCCAGCCACCCAGGTGGGGAATCATCCCAACCAAGGAGAGTAGACTTTAAGTAAGATACTTTAGCCCTTGAGGCTGTACAAAACTTGTTTAATCTACTTTTCAAATTAATTAGGTTTTCTTCTTCCAGGAGTGGATAGATAGCAGTATCATCTGCAAATTGCATGTTCAACAAGGAAGATCCATCAGGGAGTTCAATACCTTTGAAGGTTCCAGGAATTTTATCCGTTCTCAAGAAATAGAAAAGGGCTTCAGAGGCAATGACAAATAGTGCTAGTGCCAAAGGGCACCCTTGTCTTATAGATCTCCCTATTAGGAAGGAATCAATAAGCTCTCCATTCACTTCAATTTGAGTAGAAGCATCTGCAAAAAGTATCTTCACCATTTTAATAAATTCACATGGAAATCCAAATGCCTATAATACACAAATTATAAATGACCATTCTATTCTGTCATAAGCCTTCTCAAAGTCAAGTAAAAGTATTCCAGCATTCTGTGCAGACACTTTGGCCCAATGTGCAACTTCCCAGCTAGTCAGTAAATTCTCCAAAATGTACCTACCCTTAATGAATCATGTCTGTGTAACATTAATAATAGCTAGCAGTATTTCTACAAGCCTCCTTGCCAACACTTTGGCCACAATTTTGTAAGACACATTAAGCAAGGTAATAGGTCTCTAGTTTTTCAAGCTAGATTTATCCCCACCTTTAGGCAACAATTTAATAACTTCTTTATTAATTTCTTTGCCCAGTGAGCCTCTCTCTATGGCCTCTTCATACACCTCTAGCAGATCGTCTACCACCCAATCCGCATTAACTTTGTAGAATTCCGCGGGAAGCCCATCTGGCCTTGGAGACTTGTTAGAACTCATAGAAAATATGGCATCTCTAACCTCCTCTTTGGATATACTTTTCTTCAGCTTACTGGCCATATCATTATCTATTTTCCTGGGGCAAATATCAGCACATAATTTTTGAGCCTCAACACAACTGAAACTTCCATCATCTACCCTAAACAAGGACTCATAGAAGTTCTTGAAAACTTCCTTAATACCTTCCTGATTAGTCACTTCAACACCATTCTCTGAAACCATTTCCACATGTTCTTGTCTAAATTTATTCCTTAGGATGTTAAATAAATATTTGGAGCCCCTATCACCTCCTTTTATCCAATTCAGTCTGGCCCTATTTTTTACACTAAGAGCCCTCAGCTTCTCAAAGTATCTGAGGCCATTTTTTATAGCACCCATCGATGCAACCAAGTCTTCATCAAATGGATTATCCTGAGCCTCTTTTTTTTCTTCCAAAAACTATGTTTGCAACAATCTTTCCTCTCTTCTTCTGTCCAAGGCCAATTTTTTACCACACATACGAAATATTCCTTGACAAGCTTTGACAAGTTTAGACCAATAGTGAATTGAAGATTCATGCTTTTGCCAGCACTTCAAGATGTTTCTTATAGATATAATCCCATGGCTACAATCCTCCACATCTAATAGCATAACATTAAGCTTGAAAGGCTTAGGTTGTTTTACCTTACCTGACATGTCATGAGAGATATGAAAAATTTTTGCACTAATTGGGTGATGGTCTAAAAGAGAACTAGGCATGACCTTAACCACATATTCCTCAGGGGGCCATTTAAACTGAAAAAATTCTTTGTTTACATAAAACCTGTCTAATCTGTAATATATTCTCCTGCTACTAGTTTGAGCATTGCACCAGGAGAACCAAATACCTTTACTTCTATTTTTGGCTCCTTCTAGGGGGTCAATTAGTCTAAGAGACTTCTTAAGTCTTAGCCAAAAGTATTTCTCATTGCCCTTCCAGTCCAGTTTCATCCCACCCACTTTGTCCTCCATGTTTTCCACCATGTTAAAATCTCCAGCAAAAATCCAAGGGATTTTGGGGAGGCTGGATGCAAGCCATTCCCACATAGCACCCCTCTCTTTATAATCATTTGAGGCATATACAGAACATGCACAAAACTTTTCTCCATTCTTATCAATGCTTACCCATATAGCCCTGTTACATGGAGAAGCCCCAGATTGGGAAACAAAATCACACCAAACTGGATTGATGAGGATAGTAGTGCCACCTTTGCCTTTAATATGGCTAGTGTGAATTTTAATGGAATCCTTCCATATAAATCTTAAAGTACTATCTAGTTGAAAGTTCAAAGCTTTGACTTCCTGCAGCATTAGGAAATCCAAATTCTTTTTCTTATTGACTAGATCCCTTACCAAATATTTCCTATCAGGGGACTCTAACCCCCTTACATTCCAGCTGATGTATTTCATTATAAACAAGTGTGCAATCAAAAACATCTTCATTAAGAACCCTCTTTGGATACCCCCATATTATCAAAGCACTTAGGGAGCTTCCCTCCCTTAACCCTCTTTGCCTCATTAACAATTTTTTTGACATATTTCCTCTTTTTCCTGCCCCCATCACCTTTGGGACAGTCAACAATTTCATCTACTTCAACAGAATCTCCATAATCAGTCACAATTACCTTCTCAGGAATTTTAGAGTTGACCATAGGCTAGACTGGGGAATGCATTTGAGCAGGTAGCCCTAATTCATTAACTAGATTGCCCATTTTCTTGGCTAACATATCTTCTCTGATCTTAATCAAGGCCAACTGTTGGGCATTCTTCTTAGCAGGGATCAAGTCAACCTTCCATGTTAAAGATTTTCTTTCATTTTCCCACTATCTGAGACCAACCCAACTGCCACTTGAGCAATACTAGTATCAATAGGGTTCTCAAATTCCTTCAAAACTGAGTCCCACACAGCCTTTTCATCCCCCACAAGGGAGCTTACAGAGTTTCCCTCTTTTAAATTCACTCGGGGAGAATGGGAGGGCACCACATCCTACAGAGGGCTAACCACTGAGGAATTAGATTCCCCAAACACCATATTACATTTGCTCACAGAGGGAAAAGGTGTGGAGGCAACAAATTTAGAAGAGGAACTTGGAAGGTTATCAATTGAACCTTCCTTTAGCTTGAGTTTCTCAAAACTGTTACGGACTTCTCTAATTGAGCCCTCTAAACCATTTGGGGTAGATCGAGGGCACTGGGGATATGAGATAGACTCGGGTGCCAATGAAGGGTCCTTCTCCATGTCATTAGGAGCATCTGGGGCTACCTCACGTCCTAAACCCACCAGTCTAGACTTGCTAACTACATTCGACTCAAAATGGTATTGTTGCTTTTAGAATTCAACAAGGGGAAGTTTTTCCTCAAGTGACCATCAGATTTACATAGAAAGCAAGCATTAAGCCCTCTGAGACCAGTCACTTCACATGCAACAGATTTACTCCCAAGGTTCATGTGGATGACCTCCAGAATAGCTATCCTAGGCTTGAGAGACACCAAAACTCTATCATTCATATGAGGCAAAGTCACCTAAGATTCCTCAACTCTCAAAATGTTGCCAATGGGCTCTAACACCTCCAAAAAAGGTCAGAGTTGTAAGGGTAGATCTTTTAATAATAACCATCTGGGGACCAGACAAAATTTAAGGTCTTGCAACGAGGCATTAGGGCTCCAAGCAAAAACTTTAAACAACGAATTGCCAACATTCCACAAATCTTTTTCCAGGATTTTCTTTTACATACAATGATTTTTGAGGATAATTGCAAAGACACCTTTAGAAATCATTCTACAAAAAGAAATATAAATCCCCATTTTTTTCCCCATACTGTAGAAAGCCAATTATCACAAAATTTCCTAGAAGGCAGTTTGTTACAATCTAACCAAACAAAAAAGAGTATCACATTTTTTAATCTATTTTCTTCTGCATTAACTGCTTGCAACATACCAACATTGGGATGGAGAACAAGGTTCCGAGGCACTCCAAGATGCTTACCTTTGAGCCCTTCACCTGCGGCCTTTCCACCTTCCTTGTTGTCACTCTCACCACCTCTGAGGCCCTCCTCTCCAATCTCTTGTGCCAAGAAGCACGCATCTTGGGGCAGAGGGGCAGTATTGTCACAATCCAATACCTCCTTGAAAGATTTTCCTACACATTCTGTACTCCCATTTTGCCCCTCACCCTTACTAAAACTACCATCTGCACTTGCCATCAATACACATGGCTGAGGAGTAAATGCCTCAGCTGGAAACACAACCCCCCGCCTCCCTTCGCATGTGCCAATCAAACAAAGGACACAACCCTCTGGCGGGAAAGCCAAGACAAAAATTTGAAACCACAACTTTCTAATTTCCACAAAAACTAAAAAAAAACAAGGGTTACTACGAATACTATGAAGGGTGGCTAAGAGAATTTTAAAATTGACTTTGAAACTTTAATCAATCTAAACTAGAAGGAAGACAATGAATACACTACGAACTTGCAGACAAAAGATAACAAATG
The DNA here is from genome assembly GCA_027924645.1 of Cunninghamia lanceolata. NCBI lineage: Eukaryota > Viridiplantae > Streptophyta > Pinopsida > Cupressales > Cupressaceae > Cunninghamia > Cunninghamia lanceolata. Next base: position 11,783,420 of record BSBN01000167.1, read on the forward strand.
GAACCAATTCTGCACCAGAGAAGGACTATGCACAAAGTTCATGGAGGGAACAGAACCCTCGAACCACATGCAGAGCCCAATTTTCAAATCAGTTTGAACCTTTTGAATTAAGAAGCTCTTAAATTATGAAGCTTCAATTAATTAATTAAGAGCCCCATACATTTTCCAGAGAGTTGAATTGTGAAAAAGACTTAGAAGAAAAAAGCAAGAAGTTTTTTGTAAAAGACTTTGAATAAAAAAGCAAGAAACTTTTTTGACTTAGAAGAAAAAAAAAAGCAATAAGTTTTTTTGACTTGGAAGAAAAAAAAAGCAAGAAGTTTTTTGAAGTTTTTTACAGGTTTGAAGATTAAAGAAGCTTTTGAGGTGCATCAAGGAATCAAAGGATTTCAGTATTGAATGTAATCTTTTACAAGAGATTTAATACAAGCATAAACACCTTTGGTGTGGAGTTTTTTTCCTTCGGGGTTTCTCCACATAAATACTTGTCTTCTTCTTGCAAGTTATTTTCTTCTACTACACTGTTTAAATTGGAGAAATACTATAACATCTAAATTGAAAGTAATTTTCAGATTTACACATACTATTAATTTTAGATTTGAAAATATTTTAAAGCTACATAGATGCAACTTTACTTTGTTCTCTCTCCCTTTTTCCAACATGTGGTATCAAAGCCATTGGTTAGAGTGAAAGAGGGATGCTTTTTCTGAAGTATTGAAGGAATTTGGGTTGTAGGGGAAGTTCTATGTGTTAACATTGTTTTGTAGATCTGTGAGTTTGGAAGCCATGGTATTTACCTCTCGGATGGATATTGTCAAAAGAATTTTTGTTGGGCTCTTGAGGCTCAAGGTTATGGATCTTTATGGAGTTGATCCTGTGATAGTGATTGCTAGGAATTTACAAATCTAATTAAATCAATTCCACATAACCCAATAAGAGAAATAACATGCAGAAACAACCATAATGCAAAAGATCAATGAACAAGCAACAAGGAAACACAAGATATACCCCTAGAAAAACCCTTTTTAGGGAAAAACTCAGCCTCCAAAAGCATCCATGCTCACACGTATTATTCAGCAATGAAACATTACAATACAATATCTGAGCCTCCATAAATACCCCTAAACCATCAAGCACCTCCAATGCAGTCTCCATGTCTACAAGCATGAATTCACATATCACCTACAATGCTTCACAATCTGCACTTACAGGAGAGAGCTCAATACAATGATAGCCTCTCACAAAACCCCTGTTCACCTACAATGAATAATCCAGCCAAGCCTCAAATAATAACATTGTGCTTGCTTTTATAATATAATCTCACACATTACATTAAGAAAACTATGTGCCCTAAAACCATGGGTTACACAAAACCACTTGACCCCACATTTGACTATTGGTATTACATTTTCCCAATTAATCAAATAATACAAATAATATCTCAATGTTACAATACAACATAAAGTGGACCCAAATAATTACATAGTGTAATTAACCACACCACCTAGGTGCATCACAACTAAATAATTATTTAATTACAACATTATAAAATAAATCAAATTATGCAATGGTGTACAATACCATATCCCAACATTCTCCCACTTGTTGTATACATTGCATAAGGGTCAATACATGAAATACAACATCATAGGTAAACATGAAATCACATGAATCTCCAACATGCTCTCATGCTCCATCAAGATACCTGCAATAAAATCAAAGTGACCACCATATCAAGCAAGAACTCCTGTCATTCTCTAATGTGCCACCTATGGAAGAAAAGGAACATGCCAAAGTGAAGATGCACCAATCCAAAGAACACTAGCATCAAATCCAAGTGATAATATAAGGCTCCAAGATGCTATCAAAGGTAAAAACCCACATGACTGGAAATAGCATCCACAACATATGCTAATACATCCAACCATCCATACCTCATAGGTATCAACAACATCAATAAACTCATGCCAACAACATATCCAACCCATATACTGCAATAACAAGCTCCATGTATCAAACCTATAAATAAAGAACACATACATCTAGGAACTCCCACTGCATTGGTAATGCCAAATCTGAATATAGATCCAAGGCATACCAAGTCTATCAATCAACACTCAAACTAAGGTGTGGCTAATCAACAAGCCAATTTAGTATCAAGAAGAATCACAATGATCCACACATTCATGATAAATCATTGCATACTCTCTCACAACATGTCACCATAACTATCCCAAGTCCAACCATATCAACATGATCCTCCAAGAAGTAGCCATAAGACAAAGAGAGGAAACATGTAAATCATATTGTCCTCCTACAAACACCTCAAGTGCTAAGCTGTGTCAAGTATGATCTCCTCTACAACCCCAAATGAAAAACCTCAACAACACCCAACCATTCAATCTCATAAGATCAAATGAACATATGTAACATGTAACCAACATGGATGTAAGCCTCTCTAATCAAGGTAGATCAAACTCATAACCATTCCATAACCAGGAATAAGCCTAATCATATCTCCTAAACTCCTCATAATGAATATCATAAATCAAACCATACAAACAAGAAGATAACCATGCTAACATCCCTCAAATGAACCCTCCAGTACTAATAATTGTAGCTCAAGATCCATATCTATGAGAAGATGAAACATAAAGTAAAACACATCTAAAAGGATGGGCAATACCTCATAGATGATAAACTTTCAAGTAGACCAAGAGTGGGGAATGAGAATGCTCCTCCAGGATACACCAAGCCACAATGACTCTCTCCAAGAACAATCTCCTCTAGGTCCATAATGAACTCATGTCCATATCTAAGTGTAAGGCTCTTTGGTCTATCTACTGAAACCTCCAAAAAGTAACTATCTCAACAAGTGTCTCTAATCAAAAGAGAACTCCCACCTCACCTAAGTCTCCAAGTATCCAAGAGTACCTCCATGATCAATCCATGTTGAAACTCCAAATGCAACACTACACTGTCATGAAGCTTTAAAGCAAATGACCAAAGTACTCAATACCAAGAGAATAAACAAAACCACTATCAATGGTCCTACTACACATCTACATAATCAAGAAGCCCATCATGACATCATGATCTAACCATCTCCTCATAAGATCACATGCAACAAAGCATACAATGATGCATACATCCTATCTCAAGAGAACCTATATCATGCCAAAACTCTAAACTGGCATCAAGAATCAAGACACAATATCAACATCTCTAAATCAAGGATAAACATGTCAAACTGACAAATCATAAACCCGACACCTCAACCAAAGATTCAAATAAGTCTTCAAGATGTCAACATCTCCAATCATATGAAGATAACCATCTATTGTCAACAGAACTGAAAATGTCAAAGAAATTTCAAAACCAAGAGCTCCTCCATGACACCAACATCCACTGCAAAAGATCATCCATCACGTATGATGAATCCAACATGCTGCCAAAGCTCCCACTGAACCGTGATACTGAGATATCCATGACAACAAAGTAACCATCTCCTAAATGAAGATTATCCATGGCCCTAAACCAATCAAGGAATCCCACTATAACATCAACAGCTCCCAAAAGGTCTAGTGAACCAAAATCTCCAAACCAAGAAGATAAAAGCATCATCGTCAAAAGATCACATAAGAACATGCATCCAAGCTCTCCATGACATTGTAACATGCTACAAGTCCCAACAACTGATATCTAGGCACTCTAATCATCCATCCTCTTATCCTAAAGCAATCATACCAATGCACAAATGACCATAGATAAGGCCAACTAACAAAGTTTGCATAAACATTGAATCAATCTGGTGGATATAGACAGTCCACATCTGAGTCATCCCACTATAGCCAAATAGGTGATCAACCTACAAAACTACATAACTCGTAGATCCAAAATAGATGTAACATGTAAACTCATCATCACACTAGTAATATGCAAACTAAGATATCAAAGAAGATAACCTATAGAATCCAAGATTCAAACACCAAATCAACCCTAGATGTGATTTGCCAACAAGTCCACAAATGAGTACCATAGCCAAGGAACTAATCAAGCATCCAGGAGATAAGAACTATCCCCTAAAACAACACCATAACACCACTTGTAACCATGAATCGAACATCGTAGCCCATACCTGTCAATCGCATACATGATAATGTCATGCCAATGCAAAAGTGTGTCTACATATCCATGACACCATAATCATCATCATCGTTGTACCTTTACTCAACTCCCACTGAAACGAGACTCCAAGTCTCACACGAGTATCAACCATGTCCTCAAACCAGAAGACAATATGTGTACCTATCTCCATCAAAGGTGCAACTCTAAAAACACCTATAAACTTGTATCAAGAACACCAAATCTGACAACCTGCTATACCATGTTGATGATCTCATAACAACATGCACTCCCACAAGTTTGTGCCCAAATATCCATATGAATGCACTCATAAATATACTCTGAATCTCAGGCTCCTACAAGTGATCAAACAAGTACAACACTCTCTCTACACACCAAACTAAAAATCTACATAATCCAAACTGTAGTACACTGCAAGATCTCTCCAACGCCTATCCAAAATTGAAAATCTGACTCCGTATGCAAAATTTATGAATGTAAAACTATACCAAAGTAATGTAGGCTTCAGGCACCAAATTCTGATACAAACAGCAAAATCTGGTCATGAAATCTATACCACTACATAGTGCTCGGAGAGAGCTTTTCGACGTCTATAAGAAGTCAAAAAAATGATACCGTATGTAAAAGTTATGCCTCCCAGAGAAAAGGCACTCTGAGGGCTAAAAGAGGACCCCTGGTGGGCCCTAGTACCTGCTGACGTCATCGCTGAAGCAAGCATGATTGTGTACTAACTAGGCATGGGTGGGTCCCACTATGCTGACTGGGTTCGCATCATTTGTCTTTGACGGGCAGATTTAAAATAGTTTTCCAATTTGTTTTATTCACCGGCACCCCATTTCATCGGACTCCAAAAGGCATTAAGGAGGTTTAAATAGTTTTATTAAAGTCCAAAATCTAGAAAACCAAATGTTGTCATAAAAAATTGTAACCCCACGCTGGCAATAAAATCCCATTGGTTGCATTAAATACTTAGATGTGGACTGTCAATATCCCTAGATTGATTCAGTGTTATTGCAAAATTTTGTTAGATAATGGACACCATCAAATATGTTATCTGAAATAATGGAATATCACAGATCTACAAACTCCACAATTTTTTTTGAAACAGGAAAACTGTAAAAACCTACATATTCAAAATATCATGAATATGAGAAAGGAGAATCCAAGTTGTTCAAGAGTGTCCATATCAAAAAAATACCAACTCCACAACCTCCATACAACTAGTGATAAATCATCCAGTGCTTTCATGTAACCATGGACTGAAACCATGAACCCAACATATGCAATCCAAACTGTAGTCTAAGAAATGAGTTTTTTCCATGTGATTAATGAACCAAAAGTAACCATCCAACATAAACACCCTTTCACTGCACATGACTACAAGGTAAAGGAATAAAACCACCAAACAAGAGAAAATACACATATTGTCAAAATGGAGCTCCAAATCATTGTTGGGATATGGTGTTGTACACCATTGCATAATTTGATTTATTTTATAATGTTGTAATTAAATAATTATTTACTTGTGATGCACCTAGGTGGTGTGGTTAATCACACTATGTAATTATTTGGGTCCACTTTATGTTGTATTGTAACATTGGGATATATTTGTATTATTTGATTAATTGGGAAAACGTAGTACCAATAGTCAAATGTGAGGTCAAGTGGTTTTGTGTAACCCATGGTTTTGAGGCACATAGTTTTCTCAATGTAATGTGTGAGCTTATATTATAAAAGTAAGCACAATGTTATTATTTGAGGCTTAGTTGGATTATTCATTGTAGGTGAACAGGGGTTTTGTGAGAGGTTGTCATTGTATTGAGCTCTCTCCTGTAAGTGTAGATTGTGAAGCATGGTAGGTGATGTGTGGATTCATGCTTGTACACATGGAGGCTGCATTGGAGGTGCTTGATGGTTTAGGGGTATTCATGGAGGCTCAGATATTGTATTGTAATGTTTCATTACTGAATAATACGTGTGAGCATGGATGCTTTTGGAAGCTAGGTTTTTCCCTGAAAAGGGTTTTCCCAGGGTATATCTTGTGTTTCCTTGTTGCTTGTTCATTGATCTTTTGCATTATGGTTGTTTCTGCATCTTGTTTCTCATATTAGGTTATGTGGAATTGATTTAATTATACCTGCAAATTTCTAATAGTTGGTATCACAGCCATGTTTATGGTTGAGGGAGGTGTGAGATCCCTGGATGTGTATAACTCATGTGTGTGTAGATCAGGTGCAAAATGGAAGCCATAGCAATGCATGGAAGGATTGAAGGTATTACAAGGTTTTGTACAGGTTGTATTGCAGATTGGGGGTTCTAGGTATTAGAGATTTGTTGTGCATGTTGCAAATCTGATGATTGAAAAATCATGGTTGAAGAGGGTTTTTCTAGTTTGGCCTCATGAGGGTTTTGAGAAGGAAATCTCACAGATGACCTCCTAGGACAAAATAGACCTTGCCATTGAGTCCAGGAGGCCCGAGAGACAAAGATTCATATAAATTTTGCCATGGTTTGGTTACTAGACAAAAATGCAAAAAAAATTATCTCCCCCTAGTTCGCCAGTACAGTCGTACGACTGCAGGTATGCTCTGCAAGAAAAAATATCAAAAAAAATTTGTGCACATATAATTTTCACATATAGTTAATGAAATTTTTATTGATTGAAATGAAAAAAAATTAAAAATTATGAAATGCAAACAAGATTGAAAATTTTTAAAAAAAATCAAAAAAATTAAATGTCGCAGGGAGGTGCGCAGACCATCCATACCACATCCCTGTCCCTTGCTGCAGAAGGGTACCCCATTGGTTGCATTAAATACTTGGATGTGGACTATCAATATCCCTAGATCCGTTCGGTGTTATTGAAAAATTTTGTTTGTTGGCCTTGTCTTTGGTCATTTGTACATTGGTATGTTGCATTGAGATGGGAGGATGGATGATTAGCAGGATTGTTTTATAGGGATTTGATTGTAGTTTTGGGTTGGTATGTTGATGGCATGGAGTTCTACCTATGATGGTTTGTTTACCTTGGTTTTGAGGTATGATAATTTGGATGAGCTAGCAACTTACTGTGGTTGCTTTTCCATTTGGTATGAGTGTGGCAGACACTAAGAGTCTTATGTTATCATATGATTTGATGCTTGTGTTCATGTTGACATTGATGCAGGTTTCAGTGACAGTTGATATGTTTCACCTTGGCTTGTTTCTTGTTTATCATGGGTGACATGATGCGAGCAATTCTTGTTTGAGATGATGGTTATCATGGTTACTTTTGCAAGTATATTGTTAGAGCACAAAAGCATGTTGAAGAATCAATGGTACATTGATGGCTAGGGATGTTTTTCCCTGTGATTTAAAGTTTGATTATATCATTTAGAGTTATTGCAATGTATAATGTCAAGTGGGAGAATGTTGGTATAAGTTGCCATTAACTTGCAATCCTAACCAGTTTATGTGTCTCCAAAGTTCTTGGAATGTGTTCCCCAACACATAAAGACTTTGAGAGATTAATTATTTATTAATTATATTACTTTGACTTTTGTAATCAATTCCTAATTGATAAGTTCAAACTTGGGCATCCATTTTTAGACTGGGGGCCATGAAAATTTTGTTGACTTCTCCTAAGTCTATTTTGAGAGTTTGATGACTACTAGTGATTGGGAGTTAAACTTGGGTGTTCCCTTTTGATGGGGATTTATATTTAAACTTGGAGTTGTGCTTTTTTATGTACATGAGTGGATAATGTTGATACGCCTTCGATGGATATAATGTTAGAGTTAACTAAAGTGTTAGAGATGCATGAATTGGATATTGCTTGCATGAGTTCATAAAAGCTTACTTGTACTTGCATATTTTCGCATGTTACTTTCATGTACTTGCATGTTGTTACATGTTATTTGCATGTACTTGCATGTTGTTGCATGTTGCTTGCAAGTTGTTGCATGTGCTTGCATGTTGTTGCATGTTGCTTTTCTAGACATGCATGTGCTTGCATGTTATTGCATGTTGCTCCTATAGACTTGCATATGCTTGCAGTATGTTGTATGTCACTTGCATGTTGTTGCATGTCACTCCTATGGACTTGTATGACCTTGCATGTTATTGCATGTCACTTGCATGTTGTTGCATGTCACTTGCATGTTGTTGCATGTCACTCCTATAGACTTGTATGACCTTGCATGTTGTTGCATGTCACTTGCATGTGTTTGCATGTTGTTGCATGTCACTTGCATGTGCTTTCATGTTGTCACATGTCACACCTATGGACTTGTATGACCTTGCATGTTGTTGCATGTCAGTTTTGTGAGATTGCTTGCAGAACACTCCAACTCTAGAAACTTGCAAGATGGTACATCTCAGTGTTTCAAGTAATGGGTATCAGTTGCATGTTGTTGCAAATGCTTGTATGTCAGTTGCATGTCAGCTTTAAGATATTACTTGCAGAACACTCCAACTCCAAAAAGTTGTAGGATGGTACTTCTCAGTGTTTCAAGAAATGGGTATCAATTGCATGTTGAATCTGGTGTTTGCATGTCACTTGCATGTGCAAAACAAGGTAATTCAGAATAACTTTGGGGACATCAATCTTGCATGTTGTTTGCATGAGATTGGTGTGTGTTGATCACTTCAGTTAACATAAAGAGATTGGGCAAACTTGGACACCCAATTTGAAGATTTTTTGTTGTTACTTTTATTTAGAAATATGTTTGATGTTGGCAAAGCTAATTTTAGCATACTTGGGTGCACACATCATGAAGAGGCAGTTAACTAAAAGCTTGGACATTGTTTGAGTTCAGTCTTCTCAATTTAGAGTGCTTAGTTTTTGCATGAGCATTGGCAGCTGTGTTTTCAATTACAATTTATTGTAATTTGAGTTTCAAGATTTTAAATTAAGAAGCTCATGAATTATGAAACTTCAATTAATTAAGAGCCCCATACATTTTCCAGATAGTTGAATTGTGAAAAAGACTTAGAAGAAAAAAGAAAAGAATTTTTTTGTAAAAGACTTTGAATAAAAAAGCAAGAAGCTTTTTTGACTTAGAAGAAAAAAAAACAAGAAGTTTTTTTTGACTTGGAAGAAAAAAAAGCAAGAAGTTTTTTGAAGTTTTTTACAGGTTTGAAGATTGAAGAAGCTTTTGAAGTGCATCAAGGAATCAAAAGATTTTAGTATTGAATGTAATCTTTTACAAGAGATTTAATACAACATAAACACCTTTGGTCTGGAGTTTTTTCCCTTCGGGGATTCTCCACATAAATACTTGTCTTCTTCTTGCAAGCTATTTTCTTCTACTACACTATTTAAATTGGAGAAATACTACAACATCTAAATTGAAAGTAATTTTCAGATTTACACATGCTATTAATTTCATATTTGAAAACATTTTAAAGCTACATAGTTGTAACTTTACCTTGTTCTCTCTCCCTTTTTCCAACAAATATATCTACTTTCAAAGAGATGAAACAACAAAAGTCCCTTTATTACTGAAAGTGATCATTGAAGAGACTCGAACCATAACAAAAGTAGGTTGTATGGATGATGACATTCACATCGATGTCTAACCGATTGGTAATTAGAAATATGTCTGGTTAAGATTACTTTGATCGTTGTTGGCAAGAATGGGCGTAGGTCAGAGGTATGGGCCTTAGTTGAAATTTTGTATTTATACCCTAGTGTTAAGGATAAGAAGAGGATCAAAGCACACACGATGGATTATAAAAGTTTGAGGTAGAAAAGATTATGTGAAATTAATAAAATGTACCTACTAGCATACACAACATGTATCAAAACATAGTATATATGAGTCAAACCATCTTGTGGTATATTATATTCACCATTTATAACTCTTTTACAACATCAGTTGCAAACACATTCCATTACATTTCCTCATGTTCTCCATTTATCATATCCCATATTACATCTTTATTTTATCTTACGAATCATCTTACATTAGATTCTCCTATCTATCTTATTATATATAATAATCCTATTACATCATCTTCATTGTTCCCTTTTTGTACTTTCTTCTATTTCCCTTTTTTTTATTCTATTACATCTTATAGAACTAATACTATTAAACATTAAGATCTTAAGATGCTAATCATTATGAATAAAATATAAAATAAATAAAATGATGATTATACAAGTTACATTGAACACATTACACAACATATACATGGGAAAATCCCTTTCAAGTAAAAAATCTCATTAAGCATTATTTTATCAAAACACTTACCAAAAAAAAGTCTATTAAAAATATACTAAACCTAAAGACACTCCTCTACTTACAAATGGTCAATAATGCCTCATGTACATAATGATATAATTCACTATAAATCTCCAAATTCTCTTACCTCTCAAATCACAGAGAACCTCCTTAAGTACAGGAGAAGGGGTGGCAAAATACCTCAAGGAGTATTAGTCACACCTATTCAAAGCAACCATTTGTAAATAATTAATAATCTAATAATTATTAAATAGTATATGCTTTATAAATTAATTATTAAATGGTATATGCTTTAAAAAGCATATAATAAACATAAGGTTTTAAACCTTATATTAGAACAATATATAAATGTTATAAGGTTATGACCCCTAATAAAATTATGTTCTAACAAATACTTATACCCAAGTATAAGTATCTCGAAGAGTGTGTCTTCTTATATACATTGTGTCATTTGGATGTGTTGGTGTTGCATCTCTTTTGCAATGGATGAATCTTACTACAAAGTCGACTCTGTCCTGCCAACAATCATCTTACATCTTTCTGACAATGTCAATCATTGATGCTAAACACTTAGCTCATATATATATATATATATATATATATATATATTATAAAAATGTATATTTATTTGAAATTAATTCTTTTAAATATGATCACTTATATTTAATATACATAATTCTAACAATTTAGGGGCAGATACACCCATCCAACTAGAAAGCTCTGTTAGGTAGATGGTATTTAAAGGAAGGGTCACAAACTAGAGGTTGAAATGAGTCTTGCGAATTAATGATAGTTTAACTGTGGCCACGGTGAAGATAGTTTGTTGTCATGAAGGATTGTGCCTTGAATGCTAAGCCTTTACAAGCTTGGCAATCCCGTACAACATGGGAACATTCTCTGATTGTGGGTTTGTTTGTTACAAGAATGGACCTCTAGAAGAGTCAGCTCCCCTTAAATACCCCTTAGATCTGATGTACTTCTTGGAAAAGAGATGGAGAAATGATTAAATAACCTGAACTTGAAACTAAAATTTATTCTAAGGGGTGATGCACCAATGATTGAATCCTAATTTACAATTGATTCACAATCATTCTTCAACAAATCTATTCTTACAACTCAAACTGAACAATCTTATCATAAAAATGTTTCATAGGAAGGCATGAAAACAATCCACTTTTGATGCAAGAAAACTAGTGTTTTTCATAACTTAAAAAGTAAAGGAATCGCTCACACAATCTATAACCTGTAATAAAACTTGCACCTTTGTATACTTGCATTCACAGAATGAGATAGAAAACTTAAAGGTTTTGAAGTAAAACATAGTAAATCCCTATCAAATCACTCGAAATGAGACAAGACACTTGAATCTGAATAGAAGAACCTGTGATTTTATTGAATAATAGAAGGAACACTACAAAATAACAATGAAATTGTTGAAATAAACTACTGCTACTACATAAAACTGTAAAAATGGCTGAGTTACAAGACAATCTCTCTCTGCAATGTGCAAAGCAAGGAAAAAGCAAGAACTGAGAAAAAAACATGAGCTTTTTTCCCTATAATACAAAATCTATCCCAAAAAATGAAAGGGAAGTCAACTCCAACTCAATTGGACTCTAAATAATGCATGAATGAGTCTGAAAAAGCAACTCCAAGTTGTTGGGCGAGTACAAGAGAAAAGCCTTAAATTAAGGCTCCAAAACTGCTCCATGATGAGAAAAAATAGCTCAAAACCCCTCCTCCAAAGATAGTTGACCAAAAATAATACCAAATTTATCCTAGTTTGACTCCAAGGAAAAAATAGAAAAAGATACCCCTCTTGCACGAGTTTACACTTCAGTTCAACTCCTCTCTTATTTTTGTATGATTAGATGGCAAAAAGAAACCTAATTTAACAAGGCAAACTTATGATTTTGCTTTAATAAGTGTTATATTATGCCTATTTCTCCTCTAGGTTATGATATAACAAGTATCAAGGCAATTTATAACATTATTGCACTTAATATTTGTTAAACTACATTTATTTTGTCTTCAAATTAATGCAAAAATAAAGGGGCTTACATTACATCATACAATAGCCTCTAAGGCAAAAAATAACCTCCTCCTCTTCTCCAAGAAAAATAAAACACCCATTCTACCCTTAGTCATCAAAAGAGGTCTACATCACATCAAATTTACCCTTAGCTTATAAAAGCATATACCCCTGCTCAATTTGGCCTTAGTCAACTGATAAAGTCAAAAGACTTTCATTATCTCCTTCATCCTTTAACCTTTAATCATTACCTCCTCTTCCATTTTTTGACTCTTAGGTTTTTAAAAAAGAAACATTAAAATTCACAAAACATCTCATTACTTTGTGAGCTCCCACGATCCCTCCAACATCATTAGGTATTATGAATTGAGGTTTAGTGACCACAGGCACATTTGAATGCAATGATTTTTCTTAAAATGAAAGTCAAAAAAGACTCCATCATTCGATGAGCTAGGGCTTGACTTGACAAAACTTTCTTTCAACCCTAAATTTTCATCATTTTCTTCTATCTCTTTGCTGGAAGAAACTCTGTGCTGCCATCATGGGGTTTGGAGGGCTTGTTGTAGCTGTGTTGAGGTCTCTGGAGGGTTTTAACTACTATTTCTCTACTTCAAATGGCCTATTAGTTCACTCCTTGCTCATGGTAAGTCATATTCTTTGCTTTTACTATGTTTCTTCGCAAGAAAAAGGGGTAACGACACCATCTATGTGCAACCTCTCTTGAGAAAACATGATGGAACCTCATCTATTCTGTATATCCTTCTTTTGTTGCTCTAGTTTTGTGAAAGAAATGATGAAAAGAATGAACCTTTAAGAGATATAACTTCTAATCCTGTTGTTTGTCTTCATTGCTTTGTCTGTGGACTGCATACCTCTTTTTTCCTATTTTGGTTTGTGACGAAAAATGAAGGAAGAATGAACCCTTCTCCGTTGTTCTATTCATTGAGAAGAGGGTAAAACAAAAAAAACTTCCTCTCCACATTAATATGTGTTCATATTCAAAGGAAAGTATAACACAGGGAACTAGATCCTTGAGTTTAGCACCTATCTTTTTGTAAACCATCAATGTCATTAAACGAGTCATCATTTTCTTGCCCATTAGTTTCTTGTGCATAATTTGGTTGCACGTAAAGTTTAGATTCCTCATCTGATATAGATTCCCCACCAGTGGATTCTGCAAGCCCTTCACCAACCATACTCATTTCAGCTACTTCTAATACTTGTTTTGAGGCTGAAATAGTTGCAACCTCACCTCTGTAGAAGGATGGCACATCTGAAGTTTGAGAACTATATGCAGAAAGCTAACCCAAACATTGTTCATCTGTATTTGTGGATGATACAGAAACACTTGAGTCAAGTTCTCCATCAGAAAATACCTTCATTTCAGTGGTCGATTCAACTAGCTCTTCAAGTTCCAACATTGAAGAAGATGAAGCTTAAAATTATAAGTCGAATCCTCCCCTAAACATTGCGTGTCTCTGTTTGTGACTAACACAGAAACATTTGTAGTGAGTACTTTACAGAAAAAATCTCCATTTCATTTGATTTAATTACATCTAAAAGTTCCTCCTCTAAAGAAAATGAAGTACCCAATTTGTCATCAAGAGAATCAACTTCACCACCACTTGTGTCATTTGCATTTTTAACGAAATCAAAATGTTGCAATCCGGTTGACTTTTCAAGATACGTTGTTATTTCTTCTTTATCACCCAAAGCCTCATTCACAACATTTTTAAAATGCCACAGAATTGTCTTTGAGTGCATTTTCTTCACCCCTACTATCATTTGCATTTTTCTCTGTCAAACTTCAATGAGTGTTGACCTCTGTTGTTGCATTCTCTATTTGTTGTGACAGCAATACTGTTGTAGCATTTTCAATTTGTTGTGACAACAATACTGCTATAGCATTCTTTATTCTCTTAATGTTTTGATTGTCAGGCTTTTTCTCTTCATGCTAGTGACATTGCTCTACTTGAATATCATTCATTTCAATGGTCAAATACTCACTATCAACTTTACACTTTATTCACAACAAAAAGTGGTAAATATTTGTCCTATTTTTTATTTACCCAAGCTGGGCCTTTCACTGTTGGAGTGGATGACTTTTGAGAATACTCCTTTGTGGTACTGTGGTGTTGGATCAATCACCATTAATCATGCATTTTGTTGTCCTATTTTGAACTATTGTTACACTCACAAAACCTATTGTTATAGCCATATAAAAATTGTTGTTACAAGATATAGACTGATGTTCACTTGTTCTTGGTTATTGTTCATATGCAATCTTACTATCTACTGCCCCCTTTTGTCATGCAGACTTGTACCTTTTAAGAACTGGTATTGACTCTTCTTTGTAATGATAAGACACCTAACCATCTGGAAGTTCCTTATTGTCTTCAAAATTGCTCTTGTTGTTGTCCTCATGACTGTTGCACCTTAACATCAGTGTGTTTTTCCTGATATATTCTCTACACCCTCTAACTAGGTTTTAATAAATCCTATCTTTGTAATGGCATATGGAAGAAATAAAAGGTGTCCTTTGATTGTTTTATAGCCTTCAATGCCCATGATCAATCACAACTCTTTAAAACAAATGTGGGAGCCTTTACATGCATCTCTATCAAACTAGATTCTTTATAGCCTTGACATAGTCTTCATGACTATCTTCAAAAGATCTAAGGTGACTGCCTGCATGACTGATGTTGTGACTATCTTTGGTGATCTATGGCTATAGCCTTCTTGACTGTTACAGTACCTTGAGCTCTTGAACAGTGTGTATGACTGCTATGACAGCGTTATGGTATGGCTTATGATATGTTCTTTTGACATCACTACAAGTATAAAGCTTCCTCTTAATTGTCATGCAGGCTTTGTCTTCTTGAGCTCTTCAAGGGCTTCCACTATTGTAAATATCACTACATAGATAAGTCTTTTTTTATTCATTTATCAGAATTGCTTTGGTTCACTGTGATTGTCACTCTACAATGTTTGACTACTCCTTTTGATACCTTTCTGGCATGTCTTGACAATGACATGATTAATGTTCCTCATTACTCCTCTATGACTATCCTCTTCACTATAATTGCACCTTCTATTTAATCTCTTCATTTGTTTACCATGTAAACTTGTTCTATTCATTATGCTCTGTAGAGCAAGACTGCCTTTTGTGTTGGTAAGAAAACTTCTTTTAATCTCAAAGTCTTTACATTGTCATCCCTGTCTCAATGCCTCTACATAGCTACTCTAGTTGTAAGTTCCTCCCTAATGACCGTCTCCTCATGTCTTCATCATGGAAACTCTAACAGACATCTTCCATCCTTCTTGTATTGGCACTGTCTTTGATAGTTTTTTACTATCCTTTATAGCTCTTGGCATGTAACGTAGCTGCCTTATGACTGCTATAAGCATCTTCGTCATGATGAAAATACTTGTATCTGCACGTTGAACAAAACAAGTTAGAAAAACATGGAGGCTGAAGCCTCTCTTTTGATTGTTTGATCTGACTTTCTCTTTTCTACTTCCTCTCATAATTAGATATCTGCATCTGATGTATGTTTATCTGTTCCATTTTGTTGATCAAATGCAAGATAACAAGTATATGTTGAATTATTGCATATAGAAGTAGAGATGTGAACCCTAAGCTCTAACATCCATGTTCATTTCCTCCTACAAGTTCACTTAGAGCTATCACTAGGACAGCTAGAGATTTTGATGCAGACAACGGGATTTGTCATTCACTTAGGCAATGACAGGTCCCACCTTTCTTTTATATGCTTTCCTTTAGTTCATATGTACTTGTTGTTGTGCATTGTATCATATACAGTTACTCCCACGGCTTGTGTGGGACCATATAAACACTTCTCTTTTGAATATAAACAGTTATTTCATGCAATGACTTGTGTATAATTTCTCTTTCTTGTAAATCAATTGCATAACATAAACTAAACATTATTGCATGCAATAAGTGTTTATAATCATGAAAAACTTAACAAAGTTATATGTACCTTTCCAAATTGCATCAAACTGTAATGAATAAACTACAATGAGTCACAACTGAAACATGATCTGTAATGACTAGATTAGCTTTAACTTCACCTGTTAGACCTAGGATACCTTCTGCCCCACTGGAGTATCTTGTCACCTTATCTAGCTCATGTAGCAGCTCTAATTGAGCTGATACATGATCTTGGTAGTGTGATCTCTGCAAGGGTCCTCCATCAGGACAGTAGGCCTTCTAGGCTAGCCTGTGAACCTACATTCTCTTCTCCCTTCCTTTTGATCTCTCTACTTCTCCAAAGCAACAAAGAAATTCTTGTGACAACCCAACCTAATTGGGCTGCAAAGCACAATTTGGTAACATAGTTCTGGGCAGAGGATTCTTGGAGGAAGGCAAATTCTATAGGGTTGATTCCAACATTGTATCATGCCTCTTGGCAGTGGTTCTAGATATTGGCATTCCCAAGGACGTCTCTGAGCTATTGGTAAGAAAGCTTTTTAAAGAAGATTTGATTATTGGTTTGAAGGATATTATTGGTGCAGCGTCGCCTAGGCTGGGAGTTCCTTAGCCAAGAGACTTTCCTCTTCTGTAGGATCCTGATGAGGTCATCAAGCTTTATCAATTCTTGCTTGATCTCAAAGGACTGGCTCTTTTAGAGCATAGAGAGCAGGTAGAGGTTGGTGTGAGATTCCTAAAGAAATTGTTGCAGTGGGAACCAGTGGGTGGACAGTTCAAGTAGATTCCTAAATTTCAAGCCTTTGCTCATAATCTAGGCTTCATGTAGTACTGGTCTGCTATGGTCTTATAGTTAGTCCCCTGTGCTCTCAGTAGCATGGTTTATGTCTTTTGGTGTTTAGTATCAATGTATAGACTAGAATTTTGTCCTCTTTCTGGGTATGGTTGATGAAGGGATTGATTCCCATTTTGTATAGCTTCAGGGCAGGGTTTGGGAAGGCCTTGCATGGCCATTTACAATGGTTTTTATCAGTATTGGCCCTGCGTGGCTGGATAATGTTCTTTTTGGACCCTACATGGTCTGGTCAATGGGAAGGCTGGGATAGGGCGGTAAGCTTGGTCTATAGGCCTCTGGCCCCTACAATCTAACAGTATCCCTGACTAGCAATCTCTTATGTAATTTTTGGATTATATTACTATAAATATCACCCCTTATGGACCTATATATATATATATATATATTGCATTAAATAATTTTAAATAAATATTATATAACTAAAATTTCATATTATATAAAACTATTATCTCTGTATATATATATATTTTTACATTAAAAGAATAAAAAATATTTAATAAAAGTATATGGCATGTGTGCCACCACTTTTATGATGGGATGTTTAAAGGATGTCTAGTTAGGAGGTAGCCCCACCATTCATTACCTCTAAAATTTATTGATGTTATGCCCTCCTATGAAGAAGGGAATCTCGTGATAGGTGAGAAAAATTAATTTATGTTTCTTTTATATATTTACGTGTATGGTGCAAACACATTTCCATGAGTAGGGAGTTAGTCTATATCGACAATGTTATGTAATTTGTTTGCATAGGAAACATTGTCCACTTTCTAAATGCCACCCCATTTTGGGTTTTGTCTTTGAGTTTTGACTGTTGGCACCCATGTGTAAGGCCTTGATACATTGTATCGTCTTGCATCGTTCTCATCAACTCTGATATGTAGATCTGTAGAGTCAACTGACTTCCTCTCATAGAGGGAAGGCCTTTGACGTAATTGCTCTACTTCCCATGGTACCAAACTTTGCTTGGCATGCCCACAACCATGTGAAATTCAATATCAAAAATGTGAAATTTTAATCCCTGGAATAACACCTTAAAGATCTTTGCTTTGTGAACGTTAGCATTAGAAAGTAAAACAAAACCATTTGAAATTTAAGCAATTTTAGAGAAAGAACACAACAAAATAAAGTTAATAGCTTCTAGATTATTGTGAAGTAATAAATAGATCTAATTCATAAAGCAGTAAAGTTTGAATATGTAATTACATGAATTTTTCCATGCAGCTTCACATGTAGCATAATGACAAAATTTGCAATTAAGATTGTAAGAGCCATTAATGAAACACTCTGGGGTCAACCATATGGCCATTCACCCCCAAGAACTTACACATAATTTTAACAATTTCTTTTTAAAGTGAATTTGATGTCATGTACAAAAATAAGGTATGACAAAATAAAATTATTTTCCTATCATAAAGTTTCCCTTCAATAAAAAAATATCCCTAAAATAATTTTAATATTATAAGATCATTTTTTTATAAAGGCTAAATGTAGAGTTTTTGAAAGGTCCTTAACTTTTGTTTACAAACAAAAAAGATTAGACAAAGAAGTCTAGCCAAACAACAAAGAGAAGCAACAAGGAACTAGCAACCCTAAGACTACTAAACAACAACAGACAAAAAGTAGAAAAACAAGGGGAGCTGAGCAAAACTAACAAGCATACAACCCATATACCATGAAAGATCAACAAGCTCAAGGTAGTTTAAAACCTAATCATTTCAGGGGGCATGGAACAATACCATCTGACAAATCCTTAAAGATATTTTCCTTCTTGGCTAGCCAACCTTTATTTCCATCCATAGAAATAGAAAGGCAGCTTTCTTTACTCACTGAATCTCCTTTTTTATGGACCAACCCTTTTATAGAAAGAGTCATAAGATGATTGAGTCGACTTCCATTTGTAACCATAATCTTGTATTCCATAGGAGAAGGCCTTAAGGGCTTATACTAGCTTTCACCAGAAGGTTTGTTAGCATTTTCACAAGGCTCTGCATATTGGTCCAAGTTGACTGGGAGTTGATCCTTATTGACAACGTCTGATTCCAGTGCAATAGATTCATCAATCGCAACAATGATGTCGAACAAAGTAACTGGTTCACACCAAGGACTATCAGAAGACTCTAGATCTTTTCTCTTCTCATACATTTTAGTCTTTTTCACCTTTTTATTGGCCAAGTACCAAAGGGGGGAGTGGCCAACCATCTGACATAATTAACACATAATTGAAGAGTCCTCATAGATAATATGTTGAACCCAATCACCAAATTTTGAAGCATGTTAGCAAACACACTAAATCTACCAAAAAGCAAATGCTTCCTTCAAATAATCACTCGATCATAGCAAATGTGCTCATCAATAGTAGAAGCTATATCTTTCAAGACCTTTGCCCCCAATATTCCAAGGGCAAGCTCAGAAGCTTCACCCAAACAAGAACTTTATTGATGTACTCCTCAAGATCAAATCTTAGAGACCAATTTATGAGAAAAAGGCCCAACTTCCCATAAATCATGGGCCATCTAAGAAAGTTCTATCACAATCTCCAAGGTTTAAGGAGTTAAAAAAGAAGCCCTTCGCTATAGCCACAATCTCAAAACAGACACAAGACATCTATTTTCTTTTGGCCCACTTTCTAAAATCATCTAAGTTAGGCCTTGCCCTAATGAACTTTCCAATGATAGAATTTCCAAACTTGGAACCAAACCTATCCACAATGGAGTCTAGAACCCTAATAGAAAGGCCCCAACCCACCTCAACAGGTATCGAGGAACAAGACAAAGAAAGGTTGTGTAAGCCAACAACTTTAGCCCAAGACTTAGGTTGTCCCTTACAAGAACCATCCTTTACCACTAAAGGCAAATCTAAAAATAAGCCTTGAATTACCTTTTCAAAAATAGGGTGCTAAGTAGCCAAGTCAACACCTCCACACACCTTAGTGACCTTACTACAAACACAAATGGAATATTTCCCTATCTACAAAGGAGCAAACATAAGAAGGATAATCACATTTCAAAGGAGGCTATTCATCATTAGGATCTCCCACAACCTCCTTAGGCTACACATGGAACAATCTTTGACCCTACATCTCAAGAGCATATGAAACAATAGACACAAGCGCTACACCCTACTGAATAGTCACGTCCAAACCGCTAATGTTAGTCTCCCCAATTGTGATGCAAGAAATTGTAGGGAAGACAACAAATAAAGGGGCATAATGGGTCCCCAAACTATCGCACAAAGATTGTTTCTAAAATTAAACTTTGATATGTGTATTACAAATTACCTAAATGATATATGCATTATGAATTCTTACAATTTTAACTAGGGTGGAACATACAACATCCTCCATTTGCATGAACTTACAAAGAGAATGTATTGATTACTTAGAGGATGTGAAGTTGCTTGGAGCTTCTGCTTTGTGAAGTCAATCATCAAACCACTCCAAAGTAAATTGAGCTTCCACGTATTCAACTCTTAATTTGAGGGATAGAAAAGGATTAATTTGAGGTATAGAAAAGGCCTTAGCTTGCAACAATTAGGGCCCAATCTTCTCATGGAATTGTGACGTGGAACAAAATAAAAATGTTCGCCTAGGCCTTGAGGTCATTGTGTTGGCCTTCACATAAGATGAATTAGTGTCAAGGTTACGTGGCAATATGCATAAATCCATTTCATATCATTCAACAACATTTGACATGGTACCCAAGGACAAACTTTGGAAAAGGATGGAAGAACTTGGGGTTCTTGATGAGTATAGAGTTGTTGTTCATAAACTTTATGAACTAGTTAGAGAAAAAATCAAAATTAGAAAAGGTATGTCTGAATGCTTTGGTAGCAACATTGGGGTCAAGTAGGGGTGTCCTCTTTCTCCCACTTTGTTTGGTCTATACATTGACAAACTTGAGGAATGGATAAATAAAACTGAAGGAGGAGGTATCCATTTGGCTAGTTTTGTGGTAAAGTTACATTTATATGAGGATGACCTTATTCTTGTTACAAAAATAGCTCATGGTTTGAGATATCATTTGAAGGATTTAGAGCTCTTTTGTCAGGATGTTGGGATGCAAGTGAACATTAGCAAGACTCAAGTCATGATCTTCTCTCTAAAAAGGAAACAACAAGTTAATTTTATTTTTGAAGGTAGCCAGTTGCAAATTATCAAAGAATACAAGTACCTTGGCATTGTTTTTCACAATAGGCTCAGTTGGGAGACTTGTAGAGAGAGAAGGATACAAGGGGGATAGAGAGATTCTTATCTTCTCCAGAATAGGTGTAGGAAAGTGAAACTTTTGGATTGGAAAACCAAGAAGACCCTTTTTGGGTTGTTGGTCACGTCGGTTGTCCTCTATGGCTGTGAGGGTTGGGGGAGCAGCATGTCGAACCACAGGTGGAGACAATTGGAAAGAATTTAAAAGCATCTTATCACTAGTAGTCTTAAAGTCAAAGAAACAGTTCCATATGAGATTCTTTTGGCTGAAGCTAGTACTTACTCGATGGAGGCAGCAACTATAACTCGATTACTAAGTTACTTAAAAAAGGTTGAAAACATGGGGAATCATTGGTGGCCCAAAATGGCGATGAAGGAGGTGTTAAATCAAAGGAAGAAGATGTGGATGAAGCAGAACATCAAGTGGTTGGGAAAATGGGACATTAAGTTGCAAGATTGTCCTAGTACCAAAGAGGAAATAAAAAAGTTTGTGTTAGAAGAATTCAGGACTGCCATGTGGACAAATTAGATTGGGCATAAAAAAACACATTATATTACAGAGTTCAACCCCACTTGGGAGCATGGGGATAAAGCCTACTTTTGTGTCGATCTTAAGGGTAAGGCTAGGCTCTTAGTTGCACAATTGAGGACTGGTTCGCACCATCTTAGGTGTGAAACTAGTAGATGGATGGTTCCCAAGGAAAGATGGGAAGATAGGACTTGCATTTTCTGCAGCGATAGAGTGGCTGAAACTGAGCAGCACTTCATCAGTGACTATGATGCGTACAAAGATATTCGTAGGCAACATGAAAATAGCTTGAATGTGGGCAGTCTTAGTTAGCTATTTGAGGAAAAGAGGCTTCAAACACAACCTGTCTTTTGGTCAAGATTCATAGGAGAAGAGAGGGCATCGAAAGGAGCTTGAAGATGTCTTAGTGCATTGGCACTTGGTCCCTTAGACTATTTGGCATCATGGGCATCATTAAAATTCATTCATTCAAAAAGATAGCTCCTACCCATTTAGTGGGTAGTTAGTACTTGAAAGAGAGAAAATGCCAAAGGTTAGTTAAAAAATGTTTGAAATCTTTGAACAAAATTTTTGTAGTATATGATTTCTAAAATATAGGACTAATACCTTCAAAAGACTCAGTCTGGGCTCTGATATAGCAATCTCATAAGTATGAAGAGAAATTTGAAGGTAGATTAAGATAATTTGATTCCAGCCAATTAAAAAGCCCTTTGCTCCAAAAAGTCTTGTGAAAGACCAATGTTTATTTGGGAATTTATCTCCAACTTCAGAGCATCAACTTCATTTGTTGTAATCCCACCAATCTTTTCACTGTATAGGATTGAAAATTGAAACAAAATTTGGTATTGTTGACTTTTAGTCACATCATGAGGTTGGGCCAGATTGACAACTAGAGTCTTTGAGATTATGAGGCATCAGGAGGAGACTGTTGAACTGCACCAGACAACTGAGAGGGGGGGGTGAATCAGTTGTACTAAAACTTTTAACTAAATATGATCATCAACTTATCAATTACTTATATTCAAATATAACCATGAAAGTATTAAATGAGAAGCTCAACACAAAAGCATAAACAACACAGGAGACACCAAATTTTTATGTGGAAAACCCTAGAAGGGAAAAACCACGGTGGGTGTTGGCCCACAGAAATATATATGTTATATCAATACTAAAAAATAGAGGCTCGCTACTTACAGGGCTCACTGCCCAAATTGTTCACTGCAAAGAAATGCTCACTACCTATGGATGGCTCACTGCCAAAGGGTGGTTCACTGCCAAAAGAAGGCTCGCTACCAAAGGGATGAACTGAGATAACAACATCTACTTCATGCCAAAGTTTAGTTCCATTGAAGCGTAAACACCTCTGCTCTGCTCTACTACTTTTCTTCCCTTTTATCTTTGAATCTTCGCACTTGGATACATTTTCACAACTCAATTACAAGTATTTATACATTACATCAACCTTGGAATTATCATCAAGGTTGGCATTACAATCATCACCCGTTGGAACAATCTCAAAGGTCGGCATTACAACATACATAAAATAGATCTAGACCTAATACAAATTTACCTAAGGAAAAGATGTAAGAATGTATGCGGATCATGCCATGCCTTAGCTGGGACTCAAACACAATCTTCCATGCTACAACACGCTATCACAATCTTCAATCTATCTTCACAAGTGATGAATTCAACCAGGTCGGCCAAGACTAATGTTAACACAAATATTCTCAAGAACACGCTTCATGCACGATCTGAATTACACCTTGCGGACCAATCTGAATGTAGGAGCATGATCAGGAGACATCCACAAGCACATTATAATCACCAGGAACAACCGCACAATCTCTAACAACTGTATCAACAAGATTCTTCAAACCGGAGCACAAGAACAACACTGCCAGCCACTGTCATGAGTAAAAGATAGCTTACGGACCACCAAATCATGAACCATTACACTTAAAGGTATTTAACATCATCACAAACTTACTTCCAAAACTACAGACCAAAATACTTCAATGCGGAGGAATGTGGAGCAAAACACTTTCTCCCTGTCACCACTAAACACACAGAAAAAATTATTTTCACTCTGGAGAACATATCTCACTCAATTCTTCATACTGGAGGCTCAAACTCAGAATATGACATCTTCAGACAAGGTTCTAAATAACTTCCAATCCATAGGTAAAGATATTCATTCTTCAAGAAATGTGGATCATTCTTCTAAACTGTTCTTCTGCATGTAATGCACTATTTCTACTGCAACACATTGTTATCACCGGAGGGGCTAATTTTCTCAATATTCTCAACAAAGTAAGATCACAGTTGACACCAATGGCAATTTAGATATGTTGACATTAATGACAACATCGATTAGGCACATACTTGCAACAATCTTGTCATGCCCACATTTTCCATGTGGTCACAACACACAACACACGTGTCATAGCCACATCTGTCATGTGGTTATGACACGAAATATCAAAAATTTTCTCACGTTTCCCCTAGAAACGCCCTCACATGCGTAAGCATGCTCGGTGGTGTTCGCTCAAGGCGAAAACACTACAGTTGTCGGCAGGGTACAAGTACAATTGCGTGCAACCAGACGCGAGCAGACCAACAAGGGGGTCTCTACGATGCCTTTAACGACACTACAAAGTTTATAATCTCCAGGTTCCTACACCTAAATCTCGACAGAATTCTGGCAGCATAACGCCTTACGGCGTAAGTGGGAATTACTCAACACTATATTACGCACGTGGTTCACTGATAGATTAACAACTTCCCACGACGCCTTGTTCTAACTAAACCGACTCGTGATCTCCCTATTTAATCATTTTTCAACAAGGCACGGTTGTCTGTCTCCTCTCTTGCTTCCTGAAATATACTCCTCCTTCGACTTAGCATTCTCAACAAGGCGGTTCGTTTGCTCTCTCTTCCCTTTTCTCTGGGTCTTAATTTTGATTGTATTTTTATCATGCTCACCTTAACTATTTCTCTGATAATTTAGTTTGTTTATATTTCAGTCTCTCTCTCTTTCGTTTTCTATGCTTTCTTTATGTTTACCCGGTCCTTTCTTCATATTTGACATCAATTAGGGTTATCACTATATCTATTGTTGACATTAAACCTAACTTCCGGATGGTCCAGGTCACATAGGCTGGTTTACTACTTCGCTGGACTCGGTCTCCTAGTCTTCTCTGATTCTAGGTTTCTCCTCTTGTATGTATTAATTAAACTTGTTCCTAAGCAAATTTTGGCAGGAGGGTCCATCAACTTAGTTCTCTTATCCCATGTGGGAAATGCCGCGCATTTTCTCCTCTGTGTTTTCCAATGTTACTTTTTCTTCTTCTGACTCTCTTACAGGTTTACTTATATGGACGTTTACTATAGTTGAGATTAAAATGGCCTCACATGGAATGTCTGTGATGGCTTCTTAAGTTTATTTCCAGTGATCTTTTAAGCTAGGTGACGTGTAATTTTCCTCTTCATTTTCCCGGTTATTGAATCACGTTGATAGTTGAAACTTCCGAGAAACTCTTTCCGGAGTAATATAGTATATTACTTTATGCTCTCATTAAATTATAATTTTATTTTCTCTTATTATTGTTAGGAGAAAATGGCCTCTCTGAAAGTCGTAATCATAAAGAAAAATATAAGTATGTAACGATATATTTATATGTATATATATATATATATATATATATATATATATATAAGATTATATATATATATAAAAACACAAATATTCAATTATACTTCTCATGTTATATTTACTGTTGTTATTATTACTATTGTTTATTATAATTACTATTATTGCAATTGTAAAGTTATCTTAATAATTTATTTCTCTTTTATACTATTCCTAATCTTGATAAGCGGTTCTCCTCTTTATAAAATAGAAACCAGACACAGAAACACCTCGTTAATTAAATCCGTGGAACCTTTACTTAAATCAATGTCGAAGGGAACCAGGGAAATGGGAGCTCTTTAAGTGTATATATATATATTACATTTAAATCAAAATATAAATAAATATCTATATATACAAAGATATGTATATACAAATATATATTTATAAATTAATATCTATATATATAAATAAATAGATATCTATATATATACAAATATATGTATATATAAAGATATATATTTATCATATATAAAGAGTTAAATATATATTATTTTAATACTTTCTTTCTCATATAATATAGGGTTTTCAACCCTAACATTCTTTTTTTTTTTTTTTTGTTTTTGTTGTGGTTGCAGGGGGGACGGCCGCATGGCAGCGGCGGCCAGGAATGGCGGAGGCAAAGGGAAGAGGCCTGTGTAGGCCGCAGAGGAGGTATGAACGGCGGCACTGGCAGGGATGTGGCCCCGCGGGGGTCAAAAGGGAAGGGGGGAATGTGGGGGTCGCGGCCTGCGGAAGGCCGCGAGCTCAAGAAAAGGGACTGTGGGGGGGCGCAGCCCCACCCACATCCCATGAAGTCGGGTGTGGGTGGGGCTCCGCCCCCCCCACACTTCGTAACTTAAAACAATGCGGTGGGGTTTCATTCCCCACCACCCACTGTAACTCATGTCTGTGTTTTGTTTTTACACAGCGAATTCAATTCGCTCCCTTTTCATTTATTTCGACTATTATAATGTTTGCAACGCGTTTTATTAATATTTAAATAAATATATATGTTTATATATATATATATATATATATATTATTTATATGATACTCAATTTCTTCAATTGCAACAATAAAATTTCAGTTGCACAATTTCGTTAAATAAATTAATAAATAATTAAACAAATCAAATATATATATATATTTATATATTTATATATATATATATTTATATATTTATATATATATGTATATATCATTTTCAAAATACCATTCAAATTTCTCCAATAAAACAAATATTCAGTTTCTCATATTCTGTAAAAATGGTAAATAAATAACAACTATTAAATATATATATATATATATATATATATATTTCATTTTCATAATACCACTTAATTTTCTCAAATTGACAATCAGAAGTAAATCCATAATAGACTTTCTCTAAACTTTACAAAATAACTGAAACCATTATTTAATGAAAAAGAAACTTAATCATTTAAAACTGTCTTTTCCATGATAACAATGAACTATAAAATTGTCCTTTTAACTAGTTAAGCAATCTATTTTTATAATTACATAAACGAGTTCAGATTTGAGTGCAAGTAAGTAATGATCTATTCTTTCCATTAACACATTTAATAATTCCAAACTTTCCATATGAAATTCAAGGTAAATAATTACATCATACACAATACAGGAAGATTAACTCTTTCACTACCCTTAACAAGATGAAAGATAAGAATTTTCTTCTCCCAACCAACATACAAAGAAGTGATGTAACAACCAAGTAACAGTCACACCTAATAACAAGATCAGGGAGGTTATTTCCTTCACTCCCAGGGTGACATTAATTTACAAATATCAAGAGAGGTGCTCTCTTTTACACTCTTTACAAAAGATCATGAACTAATTCTCAAGACAAAGAAGAAGAATCTGTTTCTTCATAAATATAACTTCTCCAAATCCAACCAGAAGCTCCAAGAGGAAACCTGCGTATCAAAGACAAACAAAGAAGAAAACACCACTCATCTAGCTCTCCTCCCTTCTGTAGACCCGCAAGAGGGTCACCCCCGAGCTAGGGAGACCATACTCACACCTGGGTAACTCAAGCACTCCACTTCACAACAGGGACAACAACAAACCCAAAGCACACAAACAGCCGTGGGTAAATTACACAACACGGAAACTCAACTACAGTGAGTTTCATAAGGGGCAGGAGAGTGGACACACTCGACTCCAGAGTGTCACCCTTACAGATATTTTAACCAACACAATTTCTCTTGGCCTCAAACCAAGTTCGATCACAAATTTTTTTAAGAAATCTGTATTTGACTCTCAAGTCAAGGATACAGTCACAGATACATGCCCTCAAGGCTTTCAACACCCCAAAAGAAGGAAACAGGTATGCACCCGAGGAGGATCTCTCCTCCCCTACCCCAAACTTGATGAGCATTTCTCCCAAGTGGGAGAAGCTCTGTCAAACAACCCGACAACAAACCCCACAGAAAACACATCTAAAACACAAACAAATAATCATCTTTCACACACTTTACATACACATTCAGATATACGAAAGAATGGTAAAAATCAAACCAACCTTACAAAGCCCTCCTGGAATGAAACTGTTGCAGAGCTCCACTGAGTTCTCTTCGAACCTTAGCCAACAACTCCCTCTCCCTTTCCTCACCTCCAAGCTAACTTTCCTATTTTTTTGCAATAATCAAAACTCTCCCCCCAAAATTCAACTCACCCCCTCTCATCCCAAAATTGAAAACAAATAACCCAAATTCTTTTCAGTTTAGAGGAATGGGGAGGTGACACTTTGTCATGCCCACATTTTCCTTGTGGTCACAACACACATCACACGTGTCATAGCCACACCTGTTATGTGGTTATGACACGAGATATGAAAAACTTTTCTCACACTGTCCTAAAACCCCCTCGCATGCGTAAGCATGCTCGGCGGTGTTCTCTCATGGCGAAAATATTACAGCTTTCGGCGGGATATAAGTACAATTGCGTGCAACCAGATGCAAGCAGACCAACAAGAAGGTCTCTACGACGCCGTTAACGTCATTGCAAGAGTGAGATTACCAAAGTTCCTAAATCTAAACCTCGGCAAATTCTGGCAGCATAACGCCTTACGGCGTTAGTGGGAATTACGCAGCACTCATTTACGCACGTGGTTCGCTGATAGATTAACAACTTCCCACGACGCCTTGTTCCGACTAAACCGACTAGTGATCTCCCTATTTAGTCAATTTTCAGCAAGGCACGGTTGTCTGTCTCCTCTCTTGTTTCCTGAAACATACTCCTCCTACGACTTAGCATTCTCAACAAGGCGGTTTGTTTGCTCTCTCTTCCCTTTTCTCTGGGTCTTAATTTTGATTGTCTTTTTATCGCACTCACCTTAACTATTTCTGTGATAATTTAGTTTGTTTATATTTCGGTCTCTCTCTCTTTCATTTTCCTTTCTTCATATTGGGCATCAATCAGGGTTATCACTGTTTCTATTGTTAATATTAAACCTAACATCTGGATGATCCAGGTCACATAGGCTGGTTTACTACTTCGCTGGACTCAGTCTCCTAGTCTTCTCTGATCTAGGTTTCTTCTCTTGTATATCTTACTTAAACTTGTTCCTAAGCAAATTTTGGCTAGAGGGTCCATCGACTTAGTTCTCTTATCCCATGTGGGAATTGTCGCGCATTTTCTCCTCTGTGTTTTTCCAATGTTACTTTTTCTTCTTCTGACTCTCTTACAGGTTTACTTATATGGACGTTTACTACAGTTGAGATTAAAATGGCCTCACATGGACTTTCTGTGATGACTCCTTAAGTTTATTTCCAGTGACCTTTTAAACATGGTGACGTGTAATTTTTTTTCTCTTCATTTTCCCGGTTATTGAACCGCGTTGATAGTGAAACTTCCGAGAAACTCTTCCCGGGTAACACAGTATATTCCTTTATGCTCTCATTAAATTATAATTTTATTTTCTCTTATCTATAATTACTGTTGTTATTATTACTAATCAGTATTATTAATACTTTTATTGTAAATCATTTACCGTTGTTAATACATGTAGGAGGCTCTCCACTTTACAAAACCCTTACCATGGAAACATAAATTCTTTGGTTGTTTTGTTCAACACTTAAGAAAACCTAACTGTGGAAATATCACAAAATCCCTGTTTAATTACGTTTGTACTCCACTTAAGACGAAAACATAATTCCCATATTTGAAACCCCCCCTTTTTTTTTTCACTTAATTTTGCACATCCCCTTGTTATGAATGATAGAGAGGGCCTCATAAAATGGCCCAAGATGCCTCTTCTATGTATATATATACCATATATATAAATATATATATGTAATATATATATACATATAGAACTATATAACTAACTATATCTATATTTATTTACAATTCCCCTTCAAAACATAATATATATATATGACATATATATATATATATATATATATATATATATATATATATATTTTTGTTTTGTTATTTAATGAATCAGGTATATATATATATATATATATGACATATATTGTGCCAACATATATATATATATATAAATATATATATTTTTGTTTTGTTATTTAAAAGATCCATTGCATGTATGTTAGGGCTAAATAGCCCTAACATTTTATTTTACTTAACATTTTATGTTTTGTTGTGCAGGGAACTGGCGGCAGGGGTCGGCCGCACAGAGGGGCGAAGGCCGCAAGAGACAGCGGCGGCGAAGCGCTGCTGTGGGCGGAGTTAAGAGCTCCGCGGGGGTTTAAACGGCAGGGGGATGTGGGGAGGGGTGGAGCCCCACCCACATCCCACAATGTGGGGTGTGGGTGGGGCTCCGCCCCTCCCCACACCTCTGTGTTAAATATATGGGGACTGCGGTGGGGATTAGTCCCCACCGCCCAACATACACAAAGCTTCGACTGTGTTTTCAACACAGCGTTCTCAAATGACGCCAGTCTTAAAATGAGATCCGTTTTTATTGCATTCGATGATAATAAAACATCAATAATATATATATATATATATATATATATATATATATATATATATATATATATATTTATATATTTATTTAAGTCTCTTTAAATCTGTAAATCTTGTTTTTGTTTTACTACACAATTTATTCAGTTACGATTATTCTATTTATATATATATATATATATGCAAATGTATATATATATTTTATTGGATAATACCATTCAAATTTGTCCATTACAATGAAATAGTTAGTTTCTCATATTCGGTAAAAAAAATGGTAATTAAATAACAACTAATATATATATATATATATATATTTTTATATATAGCGATATATATTCCATTTTCATAAAACATTTAAGTTTCTTAAATTAACGAATAGAAATATATACATGCTAGATTTCCTCTAATCTTTTCAACTTAACTGAAACCACTATATATGAAGAATAAACTTAAACATTTAAAATTGTCTTTTCCATTAGAATAATGAACCATAAAACTAACATTTCAACTAGTTAAGCAATTCCAAACTTTCAATTACGTAAACAAACTCAGATTAGATTGCAAATAAGAGATGAACTCTTCCTTTCATTAACATATTAAACACTATTTTTAAAAAGGTTTCCAAAACAACATAACTTGAAAACCACATTCATATTCCAGAAAAGATAACTCTTCTACTACATAAAGCAAGAGATAATTTTAAACCCTGGATACAAACAACTAACTTCCCAGATATGAATTTCCTTCTCCCAACAATATACAACTGATAGCTTGTGACAACCAAGTAAAAGTCCATCAATAACAAGATCAGGGAGGTGATTTCCTTCACTCCCAGGGTAACGATAAATTACAGCAATAACAAGAGAGGTGCTCCCTCTTCAACTCTTATGAAATGACCCAAGCCTAATTCTCATGACAAAGGAGAGTAAGTTGTTTCTTCATAAATATCCAACCAGAAGCTCCAAGAGAAAACTTGCGTATCAAAGACAAACAAAGAAGAAACCACCACTCATCTAGCTCTCCTCCCTTAGGTAGACCCGCAAGTGGGTCACCCCCGAGCTAGGGAGACCATACTCACACTTGGGTAACTCAAGCACTCCACTTCACAACAGTAACAACAACAATCCCAAAGCACACAAACACCCGTGGGTCATTTACACAACACGGAAACTCATCTACAGTGAGTTTCATAAGGGGCAGGAGAGTGGACACACTCGACTCCAGAGTGTCACCCTGACAGATAAGTTAACCAATACAATTTCTCTTGGTCTCAAACCAAGTTTGATCACAAATTCTTAAGAAATCTGTATATGACTCTCAAGTCAAAGATACAGACACAGATACATGCCCTCAAGGCTTTCAACATCCCAAAAGATGGAAACAGGTATGCACCCGAGGAGGATCTCTCCTCCCCTACCCCAAACTTGATGAGCATTTCTCCCAAGTGGGAGAAGCTCTGTCAAACAACCCGACAACAAACCCCACAGAAAGCAAATCTAAACACAAATTCACACACTTTACATACACACTCAGCTATACGAAACAAAGGTAAAATTCAACCAACCTTACAAAGCCTTCCTGGAATGAAGCTGTTGCAGAGCCCACAGAGTTCTCTTCTAACCTTAGCCACCAACTCCCTCTCCCTTCTCTCTCCTACAAGCTAACTTTTCTATTTTTGGTAAGGCAAAATGAAAGTTTCCCCAAAATTCAACTCCCTTCCTCCCCTCTCAAAATTGGAAACAAATAATCCCATTTCTTTTCAGTTTCGAGGAATGGGGAGGTGACACTTGTCACCTCCTCACCCTTCCCCAAAACCACTATTCTGTCCTGGTGGCTTATGTCACTCACCCATCCCTAGAGTACTCCTTATCCCTTTCCTCCTGTCATTTCTCTTTCGCATGGGAGAAATAAAAGGAGTTAATGGGGAAGAAGACAGGTGACCCATGCCCCTTCTTCCCTTCTTCACATGGGTGTCCCCACAGCACATGGGGGAATCTCACTATGGAAGGGGTGACTTTAAGTCAATCCTTCAATAATGGATGGCATCTCTTACCTTGGGGAATGTAGAGGGGATGGGTTGGGTGTTGGTACAACCCATCATGTCCCCTCCTACCTCCAATTTTCGCCACTTAACTTCAGGGGGAAGTTAAGATGACTAGATGGAGGTTACTCAAGGGTTACCCATGCCAAATGGGCCCCTGGACCCATGGGGTATAACCCAGGGTCAACTTTAACCCATACAAGACACCCCTGGTCAAGGTAAAGCACAAGAAAAGGCCTCATAAATTTAAATTAAATAAAGAAATTCAATTTCAATCCTTTTTACAACACAAATTATAAAATAATGTTACATGAGGGTAACTTAACCCACTCGACCATACGAAAGACCACATTACATCATTACATCAAACACAAAGAGATCTTGGTTCCTCGTGGAACCAGATCGGCTTAACAGGGAATAACAAATAACAAGGTGCGGAATGATCTCTGAATTCTGTGGTTCGATTAGTAATTCCTGCACACTAAATTACAAGATCAGTAACCACATAAAATCATCATAGCCGAAGCAACTTGAAAACATGCATTATCATGACATAGTACTAATTAACATAAATGAAATCATATTACAATTTTCCATCATCACCTAATTAATGTTTTTCTGAAATGTAAACTTATCCAAACATCACCCAATTAGTTTTTCCGAAATCATAATAAAGTTTAATAGTTTGACAATTCCGGGAACTGCTATCCCACAAATATAAAAAGTAACAATAACAGTAATGTAAATAGTCATAACAACAGAAGTAAAAAGGGTGGTCCTCACATCCTCTCTCCCTAAGACGGTACTTCCTCCTGGAAGTCATCAAAAAGGTGAGGATAAAGGGTCTTCAGTCTCTCTGCATCTTCCCATGTTGCAGTGACTTCGTCGTATAGGTCCCACTGGACTCTAACCTGGTCCAGCTCTCGACCTCGAAGGGCCAGCATCCGACGAGCCAATATGCGAATTGGCTCCAACGCCAGCTGTCCGTCTGCCTCTACCTGAAGAGCACTCCAATCCAACACATGAGATAAGTCAGAAATATATTGACGTAAAACTGATACATGAAATACATCGTGGATACGTGACAGGCTAGGTGGCAAGGCTAGACGATAGGCTACTGGTCCTATCCGCTCCAAGATTTTGAAAGGTCCTACAAATCGAGGTGCGAGCTTAGAGCCTTTTCCGTAACGGATTGGACTCTTGTGCGGCCGCACTCTCAAAAATACTCTTTCCCCCACAGAGAAGCTTCGGTCTGTCCTCTTAGCATCGGCAAACTTTTTCTGCCTGTCCTGTGCTTCCTGAAGCCTCTGTCTTATCTGTTTGACTTGCAATTCCATATTCTGAACTATCTCTGGGCCGATGACCGTTCTGTCCTCTATCCGATCCCAACTCAAAGGTGTTCTGCATGGTCTGCCATATAACACCTGGAAAGGAGGCATACCCAACGAGCTGTGATGCCCATTATTGTAGGCAAACTCAACTAGATATAGGTACTCCTCCCATCTAGACTGATGGTCCATCACATACATGCGAAGCATGTCTTCTAACACCTGGTTAACTCTCTCTGTCTGTCCGTCGGTTTCCGGATGATATGCTGAACTGAAGTTGAGCTGTGTGCCCAACGCCTGATGTAAGGCTTTCCAGAACGATGAAGTGAATACGGAGTCTCTGTCAGATATAATGTGGCGAGGTACCCCATGAAGTCTAACAATCTGATCAAGAAACACCTTTGCCACTGATGGTGCATTGTAAGTTGTGCATATTGGTGAAAAATGCGCCACTTTGGTCAGCTTGTCAACTGTCACCATAATAGCATCATGGCGACGTGATGACATAGGTAGACCAACGATAAAATCCATAGAAATGGTGTCCCATTTCCATTCAGGTATTTCGTGAGGGTACAACAGTCCCGCTGGATGCTGATGTTCGGCCTTGACCCTCTGACATTCCAGGCAACGAGCAACAAATTCGGCAATGTCACGCCTCATCCCAGCCCAATGATAAAGCTGTCATAAGTCAGCATGCATCTTCTTCACTCCTGGGTGTGCTGCATAGGGTGCTCTATGAGCCTCTGATAGGATTATTGTGCGAAGATTACCCGCATGGGGTATATAGATGCGCTGCCGATGTCGAAGTATACCATCAGACTCAAGGGAATATCCTGTAAATTTGCCCTCAAGGGCCTTCTGATTTAATAATGCCTGCTGCACTTCAAGAAACCATTCGTCCTCCGGCAGATGCTGTAAGATGCGATCCTTCAAGTCCACCTTCAAGGTCAGGGTCTGGATCTCGTGGCGCCTTCGACTCAAAGCATCAGCGACCACGTTCTCCTTCCCTTTGATATAGTGGACATCAAAGTCATATTCGCATAGGAATTCCATCCAACGCCGTTGGTGGGCGTTCAAATTAGGCTGTGTAAAAATATACTGCAAACTATGATGATCCGAATGGAGTTCAAAGCGTCGACCTAGGAGAAAGTGTCTCCAGCAGACCAAAGCATGAACAACTGCTGCGAGCTCTAAGTCGTGAGTAGGATAGTTTAGTTCATGTGTCTTTAGTTTCTGTGATTCGTATGCGATCGCTCGACCACCCTGCATAAGCACGGCTCCCAAACCTTCTAAAGATGCATCTGTACAAACTACAAATTCCTCTGTAAGATCTGGGACCGCTAAAATAGGAGCACTAGTAAGACGCTCCTTGAGGACTCCAAAAGCCTTTTCACACTGCTCGGTCTAGATGAAACCCTTCCCTTTTCGCTGAAGGGAAGTAATGGGATGTGCTATCCTGGAGAAGCCTTCGACAAACTGACGATAATACCCGGCTAACCCCATAAAGCTTCTGACCTCTGTCACGTTAGTGGGTGCCGGCCACTCCTAAATTGCTCTAATTTTAGATGGATCTACGGAGATGCCATCGCCTGATAAAATGTGTCCCAAATACTGCACCTCTGTCTTGAAGAAGGCACACTTCGCCAAGTTGCCATAAAGCTGCTGCTCTCGTAATTGCTGCAAAACTTGACGCAAGTGCTCCACATGCTCCTCCTCAATCCGTGAATAAATCAAAATGTCATCTAAGAATATTATCACGAACCGATCTAGGTACGTGCGGAACACTCCGTTCATGAGACTCATGAATACAGCAGGAGCGTTCGTCAACCCGAAAGGTACCACTGTGAATTCATAATGGCCATATCTGGTTCGAAAAGTAGTTTTATGAATATCCGCCTCCGTGATGCGCAATTGGTGATACCCAGATTTTAGATCAATTTTTGAGAACACTCTAGCTCCCTGCATCTGATCAAAAAGGTCGTCAATCCTAGGCAGAGGATAACGGTTCTTCACCGTCACCTTGTTCAACTGCCTGTAGTCCATGCATAATCGAAAAGACCCATCCTTCTTCTTTACGAAGATAACCGGTGCGCCCCATGGTGAAACGCTAGGTCAGATGTGTCCCTTCTCAAGTAATTCCTCTAACTGCAGTTTAAGTTCAGTGAGTTCATGTGTAGTCATCCTATAGGGTGCACGGGATATCGGTTCTGCACCTGGCACTAAGTCGATGTGGAAGTCCACTTCTCTGTGTGGAGGCATACCTGGTAATTCCGGCGGAAATACATCGACAAACTCTCTAAGGACAGGGTGATCATCGAAAGTAGCCTCAGGTTCATCCTCTGCTCTATCACTGACCGTGATGGCAAACATTTGACATCCCTTCCGCATACAGCGCTTAAGCTGCTGAGCGGATATCATACGAGTAGCCGTGGGCTTTTGAATGCCCACTATCTCAACCGATGAACCATGATCGTCTAAACAGCTAATCGTCCTCTGGCGACAATCAAGCTTGGCTCTATGTGCCGCAAGCCAATCCATACCCAGAACTACTCCGTAGGATCCTAATGGCATAATCCTAAGGTCACATGTTGTGGTGAATGACCCCAACGTGATCTCACAATCTCTAACCAAGGAATCTACTGACATCCTGGCCCCTGAGGCCAACTCAACTTCCCACCTAATGTCTTGCCTAGAAGCCACCAG
Organism: Cunninghamia lanceolata; assembly: GCA_027924645.1. Taxonomy (NCBI): domain Eukaryota; kingdom Viridiplantae; phylum Streptophyta; class Pinopsida; order Cupressales; family Cupressaceae; genus Cunninghamia; species Cunninghamia lanceolata. The sequence goes on from BSBN01000167.1 coordinate 11,820,055, forward strand.
CCTGCAACGCTCCACTAACGATGTAGACAAAAAAGAGTCAGTAGCTCCTGAGTCAAAAAGGATTGAAATGGAGAAGTCTCCAATCGTACCTGCTGCCTCGATGACAGAAGCCTGGAAATCGGCCTGGTGGTTATCAACCACTGCAAACATGTGGTGGGTTCTGCCCACGTCACCTACGATCTGCTCCGATCCTCCTGATCGGGGCTGTCCCCCTGTAGTAAATCCCTGCGGGCACTCTCTAGCCAGATGCCCTGCCCCACCACACACATAACATGGTCCTCGAACCTGTAACTGCCCTGACTGTGTTCTGCCCGATTGTTGTTGCCCAGTCCGTCCAGTGGATCCCTGTGAGCCTCTAGAAGACTGCTGGGACCTCGCGGGTCCTGCCGATGAACCCTGCTGTCTTTGATCTCTGCGTGGACCCTGCTGCTGCCATCCACAGTTCTGTCCTCCCTGTCCCCTCTGTTGAAATTTGGATTTTTGCTGATGTTGCTGCTGCTGTGGAGGCCTAGGAGGTAATGATGAAGGATTATATCCTCCTCTCTATGTTGTGTTTTGAGGCCTTCAGAAGTTTTGCTGTTGTTGGGGATTACGTTCCTAGTACTGCGGACGTGAATTCTGCCCTCGTCCCTGAATTTTCTCTGATATAAGGGCCTTTTCAACAACCTCGCTCATGGTATGGGGATTTGCCATACGAACTGGTCCTACTATCCCGTGATTTAGCCCTCTGATGAATTTGTGTATTAAGATTTTCTCGTCATGGAGGTATTCCGCGTAACGAGAAAGCTCTATAAATCAGCTCTCATACTGAGTAACGGTGAGTCCCCTCTGCTGTAAATCATGGAACTCATCGATCCTGCGCTGTCTATAATGTTTGGACAAATATCGCGCATTGAAGCGCTCAATGAAGATGTCCCATGTGAGTGTATCCACGGATAGTCGGCGCTTGCACTCCTCTGTGCGCCACCAGGTGGCTGCTGCATCCCTAAGAAGATGGACTGCCACTCGTGCTTTCGTGTTGCTTCCATAGGGTCGCAATGCGAAACACCTGTCTAAGCTAATCAGCCAAGCCTCGGCCACAGCTCCCTCTGTAGCACCTACGAAAGTGGGTGGGTTGAGCCTCAGTAGATCTCTGATGGGGTCCCCTCTGTCTCTCAGTCTCACAAGTGGCTCTTCCACACCATCCTCGTATAATCCATGCTGAACCTGTTCTGCCCCCTGGATCTCATCTCATCTCAAAAGTCTCGGAGGACTCCTGCTCCGTGCTCGGGAGGCTGACCCTACCTCCTCTACTGTTGTGTCGGGAATCTCAACGAAGGGCTCCACACGTGGCACCTCTAGTGGATCAACGCGGGGCTCCATACGTGGCTCCTCTCGTGGATCAACACGAGGCTCTATACGTGGCTCAGGAATCACTGGTGGTAACCTGTCTAACATAGTCTGTAGTGCCTGTAAGATCTGTGGACCTATATCCAATACTGGTGTCGCCTGTGGTTCTAATGGTGCTTGTGGTACAGGTGGTGCAGGTGGTGCTGCTGTAACTACGGGTGCCAATACTGGCGTCCCCTGTGGTACTAATAGTGCTTGTGGTACAGGTGGTGCAGGTGGTGCTGCTGTAACTACGGGTGCCAGTCCCTCAGCTGAGGAATCGCTGTGCACCTCGACTGACGCTATGTGGCGTGATCGCGCTCGTCGAACACGTCGGGGAGGCATCCTACAAAACAAGGTAGAAACTAATTAGCCAAGGGTGCGGAATAATAACGTGCCCAAACACGCCCAGTGTTTAAACTTGGCTCTGATACCAAATGTCATGCCCACATTTTCCTTGTGGTCACAACACACATCACACGTGTCATAGCCACACCTGTTATGTGGTTATGACACGAGATATGAAAAACTTTTCTCACACTGTCCTAAAACCCCCTTGCATGCGTAAGCATGCTCGGCGGTGTTCTCTCATGGCAAAAATATTACAGCTTTCGGCGGGATATAAGTACAATTGCGTGCAACCAGACGCAAGCAGACCAACAAGAAGGTCTCTACGACGCCGTTAATGTCATTGCAAGAGTGAGATTACCAAAGTTCCTAAATCTAAACCTCAGCAAATTCCGGCAGCATAACGCCTTACGGCGTTAGTGGGAATTACGCAGCACTCATTTACGCACGTGGTTTGCTGATAGATTAACAACTTCCCACGACGCCTTGTTCCGACTAAACCGACTAGTGATCTCCCTATTTAGTCAATTTTCAGCAAGGCACGGTTGTCTGTCTCCTCTCTTGTTTCCTGAAACATACTCCTCCTACGACTTAGCATTCTCAACAAGGCGGTTTGTTTGCTCTCTCTTCCCTTTTCTCTGGGTCTTAATTTTGATTGTTTTTTTATCGCGCTCACCTTAACTATTTCTGTGATAATTTAGTTTGTTTATATTTCGGTCTCTCTCTCTTTCATTTTCCTTTCTTCATATTGGGCATCAATCAGGGTTATCACTGTTTCTATTGTTAATATTAAACCTAACATCTGGATGATCCAGGTCACATAGGCTGGTTTACTACTTCGCTGGACTCGGTCTCCTAGTCTTCTCCGATCTAGGTTTCTTCTCTTGTATATCTTACTTAAACTTGTTCCTAAGCAAATTTTGGCTAGAGGGTCCATCGACTTAGTTCTCTTATCCCATGTGGGAATTGTCGCGCATTTTCTCCTCTGTGTTTTTCCAATGTTACTTTTTCTTCTTCTGACTCTCTTACAGGTTTACTTATATGGACGTTTACTACAGTTGAGATTAAAATGGCCTCACATGGACTTTCTGTGATGACTCCTTAAGTTTATTTCCAGTGATCTTTTAAACATGGTGACGTGTAATTTTTTTCCTCTTCATTTTCCCGGTTATTGAACCGCATTGATAGTGAAACTTCCGAGAAACTCTTCCCGGGTAACACAGTATATTCCTTTATGCTCTCATTAAATTATAATTTTATTTTCTCTTATCTATAATTACTGTTGTTATTATTACTAATCAGTATTATTAATACTTTTATTGTAAATCATTTACCGTTGTTAATACATGTAGGAGGCTCTCCACTTTATAAAACCCTTACCATGGAAACATAAATTCTTTGGTTGTTTTGTTCAACACTTAAGAAAACCTAACTGTGGAAATATCACAAAATCCCTGTTTAATTACGTTTGTACTCCACTTAAGACGAAAACATAATTCCCATATTTGAAACCCCCCCCTTTTTTTTTGACTTAATTTTGCACATCCCCTTGTTATGAATGATAGAGAGGGCCTCATAAAATGGCCCAAGACGCCTCTTCTATGTATATATATACCATATATATAAATATATATATGTAATATATATATACATATAGAACTATATAACTAACTATATCTATATTTATTTACAATTCCCCTTCAAAACATAATATATATATATATGACATAAATATATATATATATATATATATATATATATATATTTGTTTTGTTATTTAATGAATCAGGTATATATATATATATATATATATATATATGACATATATTATGCCAACATATATATATATATATATATATATATATATAAATATATATATTTTTGTTTTGTTATTTAAAAGATCCATTGCATGTATGTTAGGGCTAAATAGCCCTAACATTTTATTTTACTTAACATTTTATGTTTTGTTGTGTAGGGGACTGGCGGCAGGGGTCGGCCGCACAGAGGGGCGGAGGCCGCAAGAGACAGCGGTGGCGAAGCGCTGCTGTGGGCGGAGTTAAGAGCTCCGCGGGGGTTTAAACGGCAGGGGGATGTGGGGAGGGGCGGAGCCCCACCCACATCCCACGATGTGGGGTGTGGGTGGGGCTCCCCCCCTCCCCACACCTCTGTGTTAAATATATGGGGACTGCGGTGGGGATTACTCCCCACCGCCCAACATACACAAAGCTTCGACTGTGTTTTCAACACAGCGTTCTCAAATAACGCCAGTCTTAAAATGAGATCCGTTTTTATTGCATTCGATGATAATAAAACATCAATAATATATATATATATATATGTATATATATATATATATATATATATCTATATATATATATATATATTTATTTAAGTCTCTTTAAATCTGTAAATCTTGTTTTTATTTTACTACACAATTTATTCAGTTACGATTATTCTATTTATATATATATATATATATGCAAATGTATATATATATTTTATTGGATAATACCATTCAAATTTGTCCATTACAATGAAATAGTTAGTTTCTCATATTCGGTAAAAAAAATGGTAATTAAATAACAACTAATATATATATATATATATATATAGCGATATATATTCCATTTTCATAAAACATTTAAGTTTCTTAAATTAACGAACAGAAATATATACATGCTAGATTTCCTCTAATCTTTTCAACTTAACTGAAACCACTATATATGAAGAATAAACTTAAACATTTAAAATTGTCTTTTCCATTAGAATAATGAACCATAAAACTAACATTTCAACTAGTTAAGCAATTCCAAACTTTCAATTACGTAAACAAACTCAGATTAGATTGCAAATAAGAGATGAACTCTTCCTTTCATTAACATATTAAACACTATTTTTAAAAAGGTTTCCAAAACAACATAACTTGAAAACCACATTCATATTCCAGAAAAGATAACTCTTCTACTACATAAAGCAAGAGATAATTTTAAACCCTGATACAAACAACTAACTTCCCAGATATGAATTTCCTTCTCCCAACAATATACAACTGATAGCTTGTGACAACCAAGTAAAAGTCCATCAATAACAAGATCAGGGAGGTGATTTCCTTCACTCCCAGGGTAACGATAAATTACAGCAATAACAAGAGAGGTGCTCCCTCTTCAACTCTTATGAAATGACCCAGGCCTAATTCTCATGACAAAGGAGAGTAAGCTGTTTCTTCATAAATATCCAACCAGAAGCTCCAAGAGAAAACTTGCGTATCAAAGACAAACAAAGAAGAAAACACCACTCATCTAGCTCTCCTCCCTTCCGTAGACCCGCAAGTGGGTCACCCCCGAGCTAGGGAGACCATACTCACACCTGGGTAACTCAAGCACTCCACTTCACAACAGTAACAACAACAATCCCAAAGCACACAAACACCCGTGGGTCATTTACACAACACAGAAACTTATCTACAGTGAGTTTCATAAGGGGCAGGAGAGTGGACACACTCGACTCCAGAGTGTCACCCTGACAGATAAGTTAACCAATACAATTTTTCTTGGTCTCAAACCAAGTTTGATCACAAATTCTTAAGAAATCTGTATATGATTCTCAAGTCAAAGATACAGACACAGATACATGCCCTCAAGGCTTTCAACATCCCAAAAGATGGAAACAGGTATGCACCCGAGGAGGATCTCTCCTCCCCTACCCCAAACTTGATGAGCATTTCTCCCAAGTGGGAGAAGCTCTGTCAAACAACCCGACAACAAACCCCACAGAAAGCAAATCTAAACACAAATTCACACACTTTACATACACATTCAGCTATACGAAACAAAGGTAAAATTCAACCAACCTTACAAAGCCTTCTTGGAATGAAGCTGTTGCAGAGCCCACAGAGTTCTCTTCCAACCTTAGCCACCAACTCCCTCTCCCTTCTCTCTCCTACAAGCTAACTTTTCTATTTTTGGTAAGGCAAAATGAAAGTTTCCCCAAAATTCAACTCCCTTCCTCCCCTCTCAAAATTGGAAACAAATAATCCCATTTCTTTTCAGTTTCGAGGAATGGGGAGGTGACACTTGTCACCTCCTCACCCTTCCCCAAAACCACTATTCTGTCCTGGTGGCTTATGTCACTCACCCATCCCTAGAGTACTCCTTATCCCTTTCCTCCTGTCATTTCTCTTTCGCATGGGAGAAATAAAAGGAGTTAATGGGGAAGAAGACAGGTGACCCATGCCCCTTCTTCCCTTCTTCACATGGGTGTCCCCACAGCACATGGGGGAATCTCACTATGGAAGGGGTGACTTTAAGTCAATCCTTCAATAATGGATGGCATCTCTTACCTTGGGGAATGTAGAGGGGATGGGTTGGGTGTTGGTACAACCCATCATGTCCCCTCCTACCTCCAATTTTCGCCACTTAACTTCAGGGGGAAGTTAAGATGACTAGATGGAGGTTACTCAAGGGTTACCCATGCCAAATGGGCCCCTGGACCCATGGGGTATAACCCAGGGTCAACTTTAACCCATACAAGACACCCCTGGTCAAGGTAAAGCACAAGAAAAGGCCTCATAAATTTAAATTAAATAAGGAAATTCAATTTCAATCTTTTTTACAACACAAATTATAAAATAATGTTACATGAGGGTAACTTAACCCACTCGACCATACGAAAGACCACATTACATCATTACATCAAACACAAAGAGATCTTGGTTCCTCGTGGAACCAGATCGGCTTAACAGGGAATAACAAATAACAAGGTGCGGAATGATCTCCGAATTCTGTGGTTCGATTAGTAATTCCTGCACACTAAATTACAAGATCAGTAACCACATAAAATCATCATAGCCGAAGCAACTTGAAAACATGCATTATCATGACATAGTACTAATTAACATAAATGAAATCATATTACAATTTTCCATCATCACCTAATTAATGTTTTTCTGAAATGTAAACTTATCCAAACATCACCCAATTAGTTTTTCTGAAATCATAATAAAGTTTAATAGTTTGACAATTCCGGGAACTGCTATCCCACAAATATAAAAAGTAACAATAACAGTAATGTAAATAGTCATAACAACAGAAGTAAAAAGGGCGGTCCTCACACACTTGTCACCTCCTCACCCTTCCCAAAACCACTATTCTGTCCTGGTGGCTTATGTCACTCAACCATCCCTAGAGTACTCCTTATCCCTCTCCTCATGTCATTTCTCTTACGCATGGGAGAAATAAAAGGAGTTAAAGGAGGAAAAGACAGGTGACCCATGCCTCTTCTTCCCTCCTTCACATGAATGGGCCCACAACACATGGGGGAATCTCACTAATGGAGAAGGTGACTTCAAGTCAATCCTTCAATAATGGATGGGTTTGTAGTCATTTCTTACCTTGGGGATTGAAGAGGGATGTGTTGGGTGTTGGTACAACCCATCATGTCCCTTCCATACCTCCAATTTTCGCCACTTAACTTCAGGGGGAAGTTAAGATGACTAGATGAAGGTTACTCAAGGGTTACCCATGCCAAATGGGCCCCTGGACCCATGGGGTATAACCCAGGGTCAACTTTAACCCATCCAAGACACCCATGGTCAAGGTAAAGCACATGAAAAGGCCTCAAAGATTTAAATAAAATAAAGAAATTCAAATTCAAACTTTTTACAACACAAATCATAAAATATTGTTACAAGAGGGTACCCAAACCCACTCGACCATACGAAAGACTACATTACAACATCACATCAAACACAGAAAGATCTTGGTTCCTCGTGGAACCAGATCGGCTTAACAGGGGATAACAATAACAAGGTGCGGAATGATCTCTGAAATCTGTGGTTCGATTAGTAAATCCTGCACACTAAATTACAAGATCAGTATCCACATATAATCATCATAGCTGAAGCAACTTATAAACATGCATTATCATGACATAGTTCCAATTAACATAAATGAAATCATATTACAATTTTCCGACATCACCTAATTAACTTTTCTGAAATGTAAACTTATCCAAACATCACCCAATTAGTTTTTCCGAAATCAGAATAAAGTTTAATAGTTTGACAATTCCGGGAACTGCTATCCCACAAATATAAAAAGTAACAATAACAGTAATGTAAATAGTCATAACAACAGAAGTAAAAAGGGCGGTCCTCACAAATCTCTCCCTTCGTCATTGATGGCAACATATGATGTCAAAAAAAATTGAAAAGACCATCAAGACAAGATTCTCCCCCTTTCTCCCCCTAAGTTTTTCACATGATTTCTCTCCCCCTTTGACATCAATGGCAAAGGGCACATACTTGCATGTTGCTGCTTTGATCCATTTATTTTACTAGAAACACTTAGCCACTGCCCTGAGAGGTAGCCTTCATAACATCAATCCAGATCAAGGAATGACACTTTCAGCTCCACTGGATTGATGCATTCATATGCATCTTAGTTCATGACAAAAGGGGTAATGACTCCTAATTTTTGTCTGAGATACTCAAAGGTATCTTTAGGCAGAGGCTTAGTGAAAATGTCTACAATCTAACCCTTTGTGGACACATATTCCAACTTTACTTCATTCTCTGTCACCTTCTTGTTGGCAAATGGTCAACACTCCCTATAGGATTCGCGACATGGACTAACCGCCTCCCATGGATTCATTAACTCTAGTGCTTATATAAAAAATTAACAAGTCGACCTTTTGGTTAAACAATAATCGTGGGCCAACAATTGGTATCAAAGCGAAAGGTCAAGGGTTCGAATCCCCCAGGTAACATTGGGGGGAGTTTGTTGGCAAATAGTCAGCGCTCCTCGTGGGATTTGTGACATGGACTAACTGCCTCCCGTGGATTCATTAACTCTGGTGCTTGTATCAAAAATTCATAGGTTGACCTTTTGGTTTAATGACAATCTTGGGCCAACACTTCTCTCTCAAAAAGTGATCCCTTATTGATATGTGCTTTGTTCTTGAGTGCATCACTGGATTCTTTGAAATGTTTATGACACTTGTATTGTCACAAAAGATTGCAATTGGATCTTCATACACAACTCTTATATCCTTCAAAGTCTGCTTCATCCATAATACTTGAGTGCAACATGTTGCAATATACTCTGCTTCTGTAGTTGACGAAGATATTGAATTTTGTTTCTTGCTCAACCATGTCTATTACCCAAGAATAAGGCACCTCCACATGTGCTCTTTTTGTCATCAACATCTTTGGTCCAATCTACATCTGTATAAGCACTAAGAGTGAAATCATTGTCCTTTGGATACCATAAGCCATAATCTAGAGTACCTTTCAAATACCTCAAGATTCTCTTGACTGCCATCATATGTGATTCTCTTGGATCAGCTTGAAATCTTGCAACAAGACAAACTGCATACATAATATCAGGGCTGGTTTGAGTTAGATAAAGAAATCCTCCAATCATGGATCTGTGTTTTTTCTTATCAGCCTTAGGTGATTCATCAGCTTTGCTCAACTTGCAACCAGTCACCATGGGAGTACATACTGGTTTGGAGTCTTCTATCCCAAACTTCTTCAACAACTCTTGAACACATACTTAGACTGAAATATGAAGATTCTTTTATTTGATTGATTAATTTGCAGACCCAAAAAGAAATTCATTTCACCAAACATGGACATTTCAAATTCACTTTTCATCTCACCGGCAAACCTTATGCACATACCTTCATTTCCTCCAAAGATAATGTCATTAACAAAGACCTCAACAATCAAGATTTGATCATCATTGATTTTGAAGTACAAATTGCTATCTGTAGTGCCTTTACTAAATCCTAATTGCAATAAATACCTATCTAACCTTACATATCAGGCCGTAGGAGTTTGTTTGAGTCCATACAATGCTTTCTTCAACCTGCATACCATATCACCTTGATTTGACAATTAGAATCCCTCTAATTGCTCAATGTATACTTCCTCTTCTAATTCACCATTCAGGAAGACAGATTTCACATCCATCTGATATACCTTAAAATCTTTGTGAGCTGCAAATGCCCAAAACATTCTGATTGCTTCAATCTGAGCTACTGGGGCAAATGTTTCTTCAAAATCTATCCCTTCAATTTGAGAATATCCTTTACATACAAGTCTTGTTTTATTCCTTACAACTTCTCTATTTTCATTCAGCTTGTTCCTGAAGACCCATTTAGTTCCAATAACATTTTTGTCAACAGGTCTACGAACTAATTCTTAAGTTTCATTCTTCTCTATCTACAATAGTTCTTCCTCCATTGCCTTTACCTAATTTTCATCATTGCATGCTTCATTCACATTTTTTGGTTCAATCTTTGAAAGCAAACAATAATTGACGTGTTCCTCTACAACTCTTCTTCTTGTTAGCACACATTTGTTCTTGTCACCTATAATATGATCTTCAGAATGATTGATCCTTACATATCTAGGAGTTTTGACAACACTTTCTGGAGCCTCTTCTTCATCCTGACTATCTGCTTACTTATCTTTCTCTTCAATTTCTAGTCATAGGTTCATCTGGTTCATAACAACTTAGGTATGATATTCGTTCTTTGCCTTCATCTACTTTCACATTGCACTCTCAACAATCTTTTTGAGCCTTTTGTTGTAGCACCAGTAAGTCTTACTCTTAGTAAAGTATCCAAGAAAGATTCCTTCATCACATCTTGCACCAAACTTTCCTAGATCTTCATCTCTTCTGATATAACATTTGCTTTCAAAGACTTTGAAATATTTTACTGTGGAAATTCTTCCATACCACAATTCATAGGGAGTTTTAGTACCATTACCTTTCACTTGAACTCTATTTTGAATGTAGACAGCAGTGTGAATAGTTTCTTTCCAAAAGACTTTGGCAAACCTTCTTCCTTCATCATTGTCCTAGCAGCCTCCTGAACTGTCCTATTCTTCCTTTCCACAACTCCTTTCTGTTGAGGAGTCCTAGATGCAAACAGTTGTCTCTTTATCCCATGCTCTTCATAGAAAATGTTGAATTCGTTTGATGTGAACTCACCTCCTCTATCCAATCTCAAGCACTTAATCTTCAAATCTATTTCATTCTCAACCATTGCCTTGAAAAATTTGAATTTCTCTAGGGCTTCTGATTTATCTCTTAGAAAAGTAACCAAGTTATTCTAGAATAATCATCAATAAGCAACATGAAGTACTTGTCACCTTGTAGACTTCTCACCTTTGTAGGACCACAAAGATATGTATGCACTAGATCCAGCAAACTAGTAGAAAATTATTCTTTTCTCTTGAAACTTGTCTTTATCTGCTTTCCCAACTGACATTCTTTACAAATTGAGTTGGAGGGTTTCACAAGTTTTGGTAAATCTCTCACAGCCTAACTTGAGCTTATCTTTACCAAACTATTAAAGTTTATATGACACATCCTTCTATGCCACAACCAACTTTCATCTGCATGAGCTAATAAACAATAATCATTAGTTTCTTTCAATTGATAGATGTTACCTTTTGTCTTCTTACCAGTAGCAATCACAATTCTAGAACTTTCCATGATCTTGCACCCATTATCTTTGAATCTCAAATCATATCCTTTGTCACATATCTGACCAACACTCAAAAGATTATGCTTCAAACCCTTCACATACAGAGCATTGTCAGTATTATGCTTTCCATCAAATGAAATAGATCTTTTTCCACAAATCTTACCAACTACATTATCTCCAAACCTAACCAGTCCTCCATCATACTTTTCAAAACTTACAAACTTACTTTTGTCACCAATGATGTGATGTGAGCATCCACTATCAATAATCCATTCATCCTTATCTTTCTCAACCTGAACAGCCAGGTACTTTCTTCTACTAGTTTTTCATCCTTCACACAACTAGTAGAATTAGTAGACACAGGATCTTCTTTAATAACAATAAACAGACATTCATTTGCACTAGTACTAGCATCATCAGATTCATCATCAGTCACACCTTCTTCATCCAAATCTCTGACAGTAGCATTTCTTTGGGACTCTAGGTCTGCTAGATCATATCTTTTCTTATTTCCTTCAATTCTTTCAGGGCATCTGGAAGCATAATAACCTACATTACCATAAGAGAAACATTTGAAAGGTAATTTACCTCTAAACTTACCGGAACCTTTTTGCATCATGTCAACAAAGTTAGCTTCAATTTCATCAAAGTCATCATCCACTTTATATTTCTCAGCTCTGGAAATATTTTCTGAAGTACTGGCTTTGAAAGCTGATTCAACTTTTGGAAGAGCATCACCAAATTCTCTCATCTCAAAGACTGTGCTTTCCAAGTAACTAATCTCTGTCAATAGTTTTCAGTCATAAATTCTTCAATAGCAGCCACCTTGTGACTAGGATTTTGGTCGTGATCTGAGAATTTTCATCACAACTTCCTTATCAGTGAGGGTTCCTCCCATACATTTTATTCCAATGACAAGTTCATCAAGTCTTTGCATAAAGGTTGTTATGTTTTCATCTTTATTCATCTTCAAACCCTCATATCTTACTTTCGGGCTCTGTAGCTTGACTTCTCTTACAAAATTATCTCCTTCATACAAATTTTTCATCTTCTCCCATACCTCATTTGCAGATTCAAGGTCCACAACTTTTGTCAAAATTGAGTCACTTAAGGAACTTAACAGAGCATCCTTCTTTGACATCCAGCTCATATTCTTTGATATCATCTTCAGTTGTCAAACCACCTTCAGGCATGACATACTTTATAACCAAGACAGAGAAGATGGCTTTTCATTCGTGTCTTCCAAAGCGCATAATTTGTCCCATCAAAATGTGGAACTTCCTTATTATAAGACATCTTGGATCTTCCTCAAGTTGTTAGGCTTTCTCCAGACAAACTTGGCTCTAATACCAATTGTTGAACTGCACCAAACAATTGAGAAGGGGGGTGAATCAGTTTTACTAAAACTTTTAACCAAATATGATCATCAACTTATCAATTACTTATATTCAGATATAACCATGAAAGCATTAAATGAGAAGCTCAACACAAAAACATAAACAACATAGGAGACACTAGATTTTTATGTGGAAACCCCTAGAAGGGAAAAACCACGGTGGGTGTTAGCCCATAGAAATATATGTTATATCAATACCGAAAAATAGAGGCTCATTGCCTACAGGGCTCACTGCCCAAATTGCTCACTGCAAAGAAAGGCTCACTGCACAAAAAGGCTCACTAGCTATGGATGGCTCATTGCCAAAAGAAGGCTCACTACCAAAGGATTGAATTGAGATAACAGCGTCTACTTCATGGCAAAGTTTAGTTTCATTGAAGTGCAAACACCTCTGCTCTCCTCTACTACTTTTCTTCCCTTTTATCTTCGCACTTGGATACATTTTCACAACTCAATTACAAGTATTTATATACTACATCAATATTAGAATTATCATCAAGGTCGGCATTACAATCATCAAGCATTGGAACAATCATCAAGGTCGACATTACAATCATCAAGCATCGGAACAATCTCCAAGGTCAGCATTACAAACATACATAAAATAGGTCTGGACCTAATACAAATTTAGGAAAGGAAAAGATGTAAGAATGTATGTGGATCACGCCACGCCTTAGCTGGGACTCAAACACAATCTTCCATGCTACAACATGCTATCACAATCTTCGATCCATCTTCGCAAGTGATGAATTCAACCAGGTCGGCCAAGACTGATGTTAACACAAATATTCTCAAGAACACGCTTCATGCACGATCTGAATTACACCTTGCAGACCAATCCGAATATAGGAGCATGATCAGGTGACATCCACAAGCACATTATAATCACTAGGAACAACCGTACGATCTCTAACAACTCTATCAACAAGATTCTTCAAACCAAAGCACAAGAACAACACTGCCAGCCACTGCCATGAGTAAAAGATAGCTTGCGGACCACCAAATCACGAACCATTACACTTGAAGGTATTTATCATCATCACAGGCTTACTTCCAGAACCGCAGACCAAAATACTTCAATGCGGAGGAATGCGGAGAAAAACACTTTCTCCCTATCACCACTAAACACACAGAACAAGATGTTTTCACTCTAGAAAACATCTCACTCAATTCTTCATACCAGAGGCTCAAACTCAGAATATGACATCTTCAGACAGGCTTCTAAATAACTTCCAATCCGCAGGTAAAGATATTCATTCTTCAAGAAATGCAGAGCATTCTTATGGACTGTTCTTCTGCATGTAATGCACTATTTGTATTGCAACACATTGTTATCACTGGAGAGGCTAATTTTTTCAATATCCCCAACAAAGTAAGATCACAGTTGACACCAATGGCAACACAGATATGTTGACATCAATGACAACACCGATTAGGCCACACTTGCAACAAAGACATGGCAGGCACAACTTGATATTGAAAGACAAGAAGGATTCTATGAAGAACAAAGGAAACTTGTCTAACAGTAAGCCGACTATTCTTAAATATCATCAACTTCAATAGTCAAGAGTAAATTTTGGCCAATAAAAATGGGACAAATTTTTACCACTTTTTGTTATAAATGAGGTGTAAAACTAGCACTTGCACCCATAGGAGGTTCAAGGGATATGCCGATAGAAAATTGAAGGTAACATTTAATTGTATAATTAGTCATATAACAATATATTTATATGTGCTTTGAAAATAGAAAAATATTAATGATGAAAACAAAGTTGATTCTATCATTAGTTCCACGTAAGACTCAAATATGGGAATTGGAGATCATTAACAACACTATTTTTGGTGACAAGCCAACTTCTTCGTATGAAAAGCAAACAAATCTCAATGGGCTTTTGCTTTGCCACCCATATGGGAATCCCATCCATAAAGACATCCACTATGTCCTTTCTTTTGTGAGTCTTGAATAATCCACAAATTAATTTATTATCAACTCCTATGATGATGATGATCCAAGCTACAATACAACAAATTCTATGGCACTTCCTGATAAAATCTAGATCTGGAAAATATATTGTGTCTATTAAACTGGAAGTATTACAATTTATAATGGAATGCTGAGATTAACAGATCCACAAATAACTCAACAGATCCCTAAACTAACTCCTAGAATAGTGGATCTTACAACACAACTAAAACTCTTATTGACACATCTACAACAACTGATTGACAGCACAAAAGTAAACTGCCAGCACTTACACTTAATTATTCATTATATTCTAACATCCCCTCTTAATGAATAACTTAAAATAACTCCAACTCTCACATGAGCACAATATTGCTCCTTTGAAATCTCATGCACCACTCCTCCTCCAACACCATAAATGGAGGCATGTCGAGGAACGCATATTTCCTTTGACAACCTTTTTTCAATGTGCTTTGATGATCTCAAACTATCTAACAGTCATTCAAATAATTGAATGATTATTTCTTCTTCATCATACATTGACAAATAGAAGGAAACACTATGCTCTCATAGCCATCACCTTTCCCACGGTTTGCACTGCAACTCATAACAATCTACCTTGTATTATCACACATCTCCTAAAAAATCTAAGATGCAATTTCAGCAATCACATATCAAACAGAAAACCATTCCATTTGATTGTTTCTGTAGTATGATCATCTTCCTCTCCGGATTCCATGCTCACCGCACCAACTACTCAATGCAAAGACCAATATAAAGTGGTAGGACTTGAGTAATTTAATAGTGAAACAGAGAAATAGGCAGTAGAAGGAAATCACAGCAACAACAGGAACACTTGACACTAAATTAGCAACAGCTCTCTCTTTGTAGATTCTGCAGCACCCAAATTCCAAAGGCCTACAAAACAAATAAACGCCTTGTCAGGGGCCTGCGTGCCATGCGAATACATCCCCATGCCAACGCTCTGCCACCATGTGAAACACTAGAAATGCATCACAACCATCAGCGACATCAAGATTTGCCACAAAGGGCATCCGCCTATCTAGTATCCGCACTAGGGGTGTCAAAACTATGAGCCTGGAGGGCACACGTTTGTGAGAGTGCAGGGCAAAGCCAAATACGACAGCCCAAGTCCCCCCTGTCACAACCTGATTCTATGCACAGTTCCAAGTCTCTATAGCCTCCACGACCTTGCCAATGGGGTTTTTCCCACAGGGCTAAGTATCTTTGCCAAGAACAGGGTCGTCACACCAGACCGCCAACCAAATTGGCTCTACACAAAAAAAAAAAAAAAAAATAGAACATGAAACTATAAAACCACGAACCAGCAATGAACTCGGTATGGCTCTGATACCATGATAAAATCTAGATCTGGAAAATATATTGTGTCTATTAAACTGGAAGTATTACAATTTTTAATGGAATGCTGAGATTAACAGATCCACAAATAACTCAACAGATCCCTAAACTAACTCCTAGAATAGTGGATCTTACAACACAACTAAAACTCTTATTGACACATCTACAACAACTGATTGACAGCACAAAAGTAAATTACCAGCACTTACACTTAATTATTCATTATATTCTAACACTTCCTAGGGCAATCTTTTTATATGGGTGAGGGGGCGCGGAAGTGGATGTCATGCAGAAGAAAAGTGTGACCAACAAGTATGATATCATACATGCATGAATAGGGACTTTGCATTTGTGGGCTCAAATAATTCAAAGTGATCTTTCCTAAACTTTTAAGAAAAAGAAAGGAAAATATGAAAAGTATCAATTTTTTTTAAGGAAAATATCAAGGTGAAGGCATGTAGGGTATGTGGCACGGGGTTGTGCACCTGTCGACTACTGCTCTTCAAATGTACTTTGATTTTAGTGTTTGTATGCTTGCTAGCATGCAAGGGTGAGGCTCCAGAGAGAGATTTAAGAGCAATTGAATCACAAAGAAGGTGGTAGTTGTTACCTATTTATACACTTAAACCAAATGCAATAGCCGGACAAGCCATTTTGTCATTTAATCACAAGGTGAAGTCTGTTGTTCAATAGGACACCTCTTATGAGAGGAGAGCTTTGACCTATATTATATTGGATTTCTTGGGTATTATTCTGAGAATTGACCGGTTCTATTTCTATTTGTGCATGATATTGTCCTCTCGTCTGCGGGCATAAATATGGGATTGTCTAGGAACTGCAATGGAAGGAAGAGGGCTACTGAAGATCAGAAGTTTGTTTAGGATGCTAGACATAAGAAGCTCTATAGGCCTGCCGGGAGATGGTAGGAGTTTGTTTGGGATGATGGATATAAGAGGCTCTATAGGCCTACTGGGAGATAGTATGAATATGGTCTCTATGAAGCTTTAGTGATCTCAAATGACAACAGATGGTGATGGAAAATTATATTCAATCTCTTATAAAAAGTGATGATATTTTTGTATATAATGGAGTTTCACTCCCTACAAATAGCATTCGCATTTGCCTTTCGTGGACTTAACAGGGAATACCGAGGATCTGAGCATTTATCTCTGTGAGATTCATAATGTTCTATGGTCAGAGCTTTATTTTGTTGTGGTTATATGTGTCCGGCTCCTATTTCTGTCAATTAATGTAGACCTAGATGATTACGCAAAACCAACGTTGGACAACATAGAGCAGGAAGCAACATACAAGGTGCCAAAGGCCATAAATTCCGAGATTGAGTGGATACAAATCTACCCAGATACTCTGTGCACAGGCGGCCCTCATGAAGTGATGTGCGAGTGGGACGCAGGCGAGTGTAATGGGGTTTCAGTTTTTAGGTGCGTAATGAAATTGCTCCAAACATATTTTATTTTTTGTGCTAGAAAAACAAAGAACTGATGAAAATACCTCTTTTTTAAAAAGCAGATTTCCTCCACGGCCTTCAATCGATTCCTCGGAAGGCGATTCTTTTGTTTTTTGTTCGCACTCCCCTTCACCTCACCTCAAACCTTGCAATTTGATATGCTCGCCTGAGTTATTTGCTTTAAACCATTTTCACAGATTATCCCAGAGCATCCGGCAGGGAACATTTAAATGACATGAAACGATTTTGTGAGAACAACTAACGAGTTTAGAAAAATTCCCAGCATGAATTTGTTTACGGCGTGAAACAACTCCGAGCACTATAATGCTCACATATAAAAGCCTATCAGCTAATTACTATTGATTGTTTGACTGTTGAAGTGGATGATATTTAAGTATAGTGTAGCAGGCCCAAACAAACGCAGAGATGGCTCACTATGAGGATGAGTTGGCTAGAAAGGGAATGCGGGCAAAACATGAAGCCCAAACACAACAAGATAAAGGGCTTAAAAAATGCAAGAGGAATCGTTAGTGCGGCAAGAACAGATCAAGCCAAACAAGAAGAGAACTGTGCAGGAGGCTCCTGCGGCAACGCTGACAATAACCAACATCTATGTGCTTTTCGGACCCCAACCACCGTGCAACCCTGTATAGATGATTTGAAAGAGGAAGATATTAGCCTAAGGGAATGGTTGAATACGCCTAAAAGAACTGTAAATAGATTGGAATGTTTGCAAATATTTAAGCAAGTTCTGGAGATTGTAAGTCTTGCACATTCGGAAGGTGTTGTGTTGCAAAATATTCGGCCTTCCTATTTCACGCTATCCTCATTTAATCGAATTTCATTTATAGAATCTGCTTCTTGTACAAGCTCAGGTTCGGATTCTTCAGATGATTCAACTGGATGATTGCCTCGAACTATTCCAGGTCAGGCAGCAAACTATAATTCGGGGCAACATGGTAATAATATGGGGAATATTTCTAGAACGGGGCGAGAAATTGATCAAACTGCTTCAGTTTACATGGCAAGCCATAAAACCCACGCAAGAAACATTTCAACATGGGGAGCTGGGTTAAGGAGCTATCATTTAGAGATGCTAACACAGACGTCTCCAAAGTGTCTGGAAGGTTAATCTCTGCAGTTAATTGCAGCAAAAGCTTAGATGTTGCTGGTGATATGCATGTTATTCCACATGTAATGGATTCAGAAGCAGGGGGCAAGGTTATATGGTGGAACGGATTTCGTGCTTGAGGAGTGCTTGCCATGTCAAGGGCCATTGGTGACCGCTATTTGAAGCCATGTATCATTCCGCATCCTGAAGTTGCATTCACTCAAGGAGCAAAAGAAGATGAATGCCTGATACTGGCTAGTGGTGGTGGACTATGGGATGTAATACCCAATGAGGATGCTTGTGATTTAGCGCGCAGATGCCTTGCACATCGGCCTAACAGCAATACAGGTGTAGCTATTAAGCACACACATGAATGAGTCAATGGATCCTGCAGCACAGGCAACTGCTAATCATCTCTGCAAACTTGCTATTCAGCGTGGTAGCTCTGACAATATTACTGTGTTGGTGGTAGACTTGAAGGAAAAAAGGAGACGTGGACCAAGACGTTAATGAATTTGCTTTTGCCAGATTGATGTTAGTGACAACAATTACAGAACAGGGGTGTCATAGTTCCAGGACTGAACTCTCAGTTCTGGAGATAGTCTCTACAGTTGTAGACTGCTTCAAATAATAATGTCGTATCAGTCAAAAGCAACATCAGTGTTACTACATCATCTGGAAAAAACAGTTGTGTGGTAGACAGCAACCGTATTCCCTCTTGGGCCTATGCTTCCATTGCTGGCAGGAGACCAGAGATGGAGGATGCTGTGGCAGCTGTACCTGTTTTTTTTTTTTTCTCTTCCCTGTGCAGTTGTTGGAGGTTGCGTTGCCAGGAATTCACAAAGAGCCGGTGAAAGTTCTTCACTTCATTTCTTTGGAGTCTATGATGGACATGGAGGTACCTAGGCTTCCAACTTCTACAAAGATCGCCTCCATTAGGCACTGATTGAGGAATTACAGATGATAGCAAATGGTAAGGGATCAAGCATTGACAACAACAACCAATGTTGGCAAAGGCACTGGGAAAAGGCTTAAGTTGTTGCTTCAAGGTGGTGGATGTTGAGGTTGGACAAGATCCCAATAGCAGAGACGAGTGTGGGTATGAAGAGCACATGGAGTATTGCTCGGAGACCGTGGCTCCTGAAACTGTAGGAACTACTGCTGTCATTGCTATTACAGGTTCCTGTCAAGTTATTGTTACCAACTGTGGAGATTCAAGAGCAGTTCAATGTCATGCAGGAAGGGCCATTCCACTTTCAGTTGATCACAAACCTAATAGAGAGAATAAACAGGGGACTGTCTCTTCAGGGATCACGCAATTCCATGCTCACACAGCTAATGAGGTGATGGCTTTGCTCCATAGTGGCAACCATAACCGAACAACAGAGGCCACTCGACTCAATGAGACCTCATCACGATTCCATGCTATTCTGCAGGTTGTGCTGGAAGACGGAATAAAGGAGTGTCCAACTAAGAGGAGTCCAGTTCCATTACTCCTCCAGTGGTGGCAGTTTTTGAGCATTTTCAAGACAGTTTCAGCTGGAAGACCAAGCCTCTTTCTCAAAGGACATCATGGACAAGCATTAAAGAAGCATTAAGACTTCAACTTCTCAGTCTTCTTGCAGGCATGCTGAGATGAAACAGTCCGGCTATATTCTCTCCATGACTCAAAATTATCTGTTAAAAATAGGCAGAAAAGGGTAGTTGCTGTTAGATATTCAGGCTTTGAAAACAGTCAAGAGATGGTTTTTGTCTTATTTTTCTCAGTTCTGTGTACTCTTTTACTTAATATTAAATAACATGGTTTGTGGATTTTTTGCTTCCCTAGCAATGCTGATTAAGTGTTTTTAACTTTTTACCTTCAGGTATGAGTGATGATTTTCTGCCTCTCATAGTGCTATGTATGCTCGGTTTGCTTAGTTTGCAGGAGTTATATGTGGATTTCTCCTCCTCTAAGCCTGTTTTAGGGTTTGTTGTGTGGCTATTTCTTCCCCTCTTAGTGTTTGCAAACTCCTTACCTTCATATATATTTGCAGGAGCTGGTAAAGACAAAGAACTGTACGAGTTTGCAGCCCTTGAAGTTTCATGTGCTATTATGAGCAAGGGGAGTAACTCATTAAGTCCTAGGTGCATCAGTTTTATTTATTTACACACTTAAGTTTAGACAGGAACCAGCCTTTTCAGAAGGTCTGATCTCAAGGTCCCACTTGAGAGGTCATTCCCATTGTATCACTGAAGTGTTGAATTAAGTTCAGCAGAGGGTGCAAGTTCAAGTAATAACAGGTATAACATTAAAAGAAGTGTTGAACTAAGTTCAGCAGAGGGTGCAAGTTCAAGTACTAACAGGTATAACATTAAAAGAATTTGATGCATTTGAAATTAGTGCCTGGTCTGAGATTTGTGTATGGCAAGAAGCTCAGAGGCAGAGGATTGATCCTGTAGTAGCAAGCTTTCTCTGGAATTTCTCCTTCAGGTTGGAGGAATTTATTTGATTGCAACATTTCTTAAATTTAGACATCCAATGGATTGGGCTGTGCTTAAATATCATCCATTTTGATCAGAGGAATTTATTTGATTGCAGCATTTCCTGAGTTTAGGCATTTGACGGATTGTGGTGTGATTAAATATAATCTCTAATTTGGTCACTTTCAAAAAAATAAAATAATTATTTATCACTTTTTCATGTGCACAAGTCCGTAGGCAGATTGGTAAAGCTTCGTGGAAGCAAGAGGTCCCATGTTCAAGTCTGACTCATTTGACCACTCCAAGAATTCTAACAATTACCGAACTGGGTGATATTTAAATACAGCTGATTGAGGTGGACAGAGGAAGTCTCAAGGCAGACACACGCATTGATTCCAAGGCAGACACACATATTGAATTGTGATTGCTGGATAATATTTAAATAGAGTTGATTTGGAACAAACTGGGTGATGTTTAAATAAAGCTGATTGAGGAGGACACGAGAAGTCTCAAGGCAGTCGTGCATCCAATGAATTGTGACTGCTGGGTAATGTTTAAACAGACATGTACACATTGAATTATGATTGCTGGCGAATGTTTAAATAGAGCTGATTGGGAAGGGCAAGGTTAGTCTCAATGCAGCCACGCACACGGATTGGATCAATCAAAAGTATGATTACTTGGTGATGTTTAATGTTTAAATAGTCTTGCGCACATTAAATTGTGATTGCTGGGTAATGTTTAATTAGAGCTGATTGGGAAGGGCAAGGGAATTCTCAAGACAGCCCCACACACATCGAATTGGATCAATCACAAGTATTTCCGATGAGATTGAGGCCTAGAGTTGCTTCAATACTGGAATAAACAAGGTAATAAATTATTCTGCTTCAATACTGGAATAAACAAGGTAATAAATTATTCTGCTTCCCATGGAAGCAAACATTGCCTCGCATGCCTGCAGCAATGTTAAGTTTAACCTCAAAAATGTTAGAAATTTTAATAACTGGAGTAAGATTTTAAGATCTTTGTTTTGTGAATGGTAGCATTGCTTCAGAACAAGTGCATTCTGCTTCCCATGGAACGGAACGTTGCCTGGCATGCCTGCAGCAACGTTAAGTTTAACCTCAAAAATGTTAGAAATTTCAATGACTGGAGTAAGATTTTAAGATCTTTGTTTTGTGACAGCTAGCATTGCTTCAGAACAAGTGCCTTCTGCTTCCCATGGAACCGAACGTTGCCTGGCATGCCTGCAGCAACGTTAAGTTCAACCTCAAAAATGTTAGAAATTTCAATGACTGGAGTAAGATTTTAAGATCTTTGTTTTGTGAAAGCTAACATTGCTTCAGAACAAGTGCATTCTTTGAAGCATAAAAGAAACAAACCCGACAATTGGAAATCTTAAAACATAAAGATGAAGTCGAAGCATTAAATTAAATCTGCAACAGCCTAGAAACTGAAACAAAGCTATTAGATATTTAAGCGGTTTTTGAGAAAGATCACAGGGAAATAAATTTATTAGTCTATAAATTGTTGTGAAGATCTATAGGGAAGTAAATAGATCTATTTCATACAAAAATAAGGCAGTCATGTTTGAAGATATAATTACATGAATTTTGACATGCAGCTTCATATGTAGTGTAATGACAGATTTAGCTGTTGAGAACGTAATGAAACACTGTGGTGTCAACCATATGGCCATCTACCTCGTTTACCCCTAAGAACATACACAAAATTTTAAAATTGTTTTTTAAAGTGGGAATTTAATGTCACGCACAATAACAAGGTATGAAAGAATAAAATTGTTTTCCTGTCATGTAGTCTCCCCCCTCAACCAAAGAAGGCCCCCCAAAAATTGCTGATATCAGAAGATTGTTTCTAAACTTTGATATATACATTATAGATTACATGGATGAAATTTTTACATGGATGTTATAATTGGAAAATAAAACTGCTGTGTAAATTATTCTCATTTTATTTAACAAAGAGATTACAACTTTATAATAGGAGAGGAGCTCAATAACTCCCTACAAACCAGGAACCTAATATGACACCGAACTCAAGCTATGACAATTATTCATTAATCTCTAACAGTTATGAACAATGAGATTCAGAATGCTAATGCTTAACTGTCACTTGGACTTTGAGGTCATTGTGTTGGCCTTCGCATCAGACGAATTAGTGTTAAGGTTATGCGGCAATATGCAAAAATCCATTTAATATTATTAAGAAAGATAGCTCCTACCTGTAGGTAGTACACGGAAGAGAGAAAATGGCCAAAGATTACGCAAACTTCAGTACATGGTTTCTGAAATATAGGACTAATACATTAATCAGACTCAGTCTGGGCTTCGATATGGCAGTCTTGTAAGTATGAAGAGAATCTTGGAGGCAGATTAAGATAATTTGATTCCAGTCGATTAAAAAATCCCCCTTGCTCTAAAAAGTCCTGTGAAAGACCAGTGTTTATTGAGCAATTTATCTCCTGCTTCTGAGTATCAGCTTCATCTGATGAGATCCCACCGATCTTTTCATATATAGTATTGAAAATTGGTAGGAGGAAGATTGTGTTCACTATAACATTAAAACAATTTTATATTTGATGAAAGAATCTGATGCATTTGAAATTAGTGCCTGGTCTGAGGTTTGTGTATGTCAAGAAGCTCAGAGGCAGAGGATTGATCCCATAGTAGCAAGCTTTTTGGAATTTCCTCTTCAGATTGGGGGAATTTATTTAGTTGCAGTGTTTCCTGAGTTTAGGCTTCCTCTTCAGATTGGGGGAATTTATTTAGTTGCAGTGTTTCCTGAGTTTAGGCATCCGATGGATGTGGCTGTGCTTAAATCACAATTTGGTCAAATGTAATTTTTTCCCTTCTAAAAATGGGATAACTACTACTTTTTATATTCATGAAGTCAGGCTCGGCAGCACTTCAAAATTTCTAAAAATTACCAAACTGCCAAACTGGATGATGTTTAAATAGAGCTGACTGAGGAGGAGGACATGGGAAATCTTAAGGCAGTTACCGTGGGTAATATTCAAATAAAGTTGATTGGGAACAAACTGGGTGATGTTTAAATAGAGCTGATTGAGAAGTGCATGGGAAGTCTCAAGGCACACATACAATTAATTGTAATTCTGGGTCAAAAATTCGAAAAATTACTAAACTGGGTAATGTTTAACTGGGACTGATTGAGAAACGTAAGGAAAGTCTCAAGTCAGTCACACACAATGAACTGTGATTGCTGGGTAATGTTTAAATACGCACGCACACACATTGAACTCTGATTGCTGGGCGATGTTTAAATAGAGCTGATTGAGAAGGGCACGGGAAGTCTCACACACATCGAATTGGATCAATCATAAGTGTTTCCGATGATATTAAGACCTAAAATTATATCAAAACTGAAATAAACAGGGAATATTTCTTCCAAAAGGTATAAAATTACTCTGCCTCCTATGCTACCAAACTTTGAATGGCATGCCTGCACCAGCCTCAAAAATGTTTGAAATTTCAATGCCTGGAATAAGACCTTAAGATCCTTTGCTTTGTGAAAGCTAGCATCGCTTCAGAACAAGTGTATTTTTGAAGCATAAAAAAGACAAACCTGACAATTGGAAAACTTAAAACATAAAGATGAAGTCGAAGCATTAAACTAAATGCGCGACAAGCTAGAAACTGAAACAAGTTACAAAACCATTAGAAATATAAGTGGTTTTAGAGAAAGATCACCCGGAAATAAAGTTAATAGTCTGTATATTATGTTAAGTAATAAATAAATCGATTTCATTAAAAAATAAGGCAGTAAAGATTGAAGTAGTAATTATATGAATTTTGCTATGGAGCTTCATGTGTAGTGTAATGACAGTATTAGCAGTTGACATCGTAAGAGCCTTTAATGAAGCACTGTAGTGTCAACCATATGGCCATCCACCTTATCCCCCCTTCACCCCCTAAGAACATACAAAATATCTAAACAATTGATTTTTAAAATGGGAATTTGATCTCACGTACAATAACAAGGTATGATCAAATAAAATTAGTTTTCATGCCCTGTAGCTTACCCCTCAACCAAAGAAGGCTCCCACACAAATGCTGATATCAGAAGATTGTTTCTAAAGTTAAACTATGATATATAGAATCTAGATTACAAATTACATGGATGAAATTTTCACACGTTGGATAACTGCAAAAAAATGATTTAGCTAGGTAAAACCCATAGTATCCCCTGTATGCAGGAATTAATAAAGAGAATGTATTGATTACTTACAAAGATTAGAGACATGATATTTTCACAGTCCATGAAATTGTGTTATAATGCTTCTGGCAGAAAACTGTCTAGAATTTTTCGTATCAACTTTTTGGATCACTGAAGTTACTTGGAGCTTCTCCATTATGAAGCCAATCCAAACTAAACTGTGCTTCCAAAATTTCAACTCTAAGCTGACGATAGAAAAGGCCTTAGATCACAACCACTGGTGCCCAATCTTCTCATGGAAGCATAAAGTACCAGATGAAAAATGAGATTTAGAATGCTAGTGAGGTTTGAGGTCATTGTGTTAGCCCTTCACATCAGACGAATTAGTGTCAAGGTTATGTGGCAATATGCATAATTCCATTTCATATTATTAAGAAAGATAGCTCCTACTTATTCAGTAGGTAGGTAGTACTAAGAAGAGAGACAATTGCAAAGGTTAGTTAAAATTTGTTCAAATTCTTTAAATGAAAATTTTAGTATATGGGTTTTGAAATAAAGGACCGATACGTTCATTATACTCAGTCTAGGCTCCAATATAGCAGTCTTGTAAGTATGAAGAGAATCTTGGAGGCAGAAAGATAATTTGAATCCAGCTGATTAAAAAAAGTCCTGTGAAATACATGTATTCATTGAGGAACTCATCTCCTGCTTCTGCTTTATCTGATGGACTCCCATCGATCTTTTCACTGTATAGGATTGGAAATTGGTAGGAGGAAAATACTGTTTGGTATAATATTAAAATTATTTCAAATTTTATGAAAGAATCTGATGCATTTGAAATTAGTGCCTGGTCCGAGGTTTGTGTATGGCGAGAAGCTCAGAGGCAGAGGATTGTTCCCATAGTAGCAAGCTTTTTGGAATATCTTCTTCAGATTGGGGGAATTTATTTGGTTGCAGCATTTCCTGAGTTTAGGAATCAGACAGATTGGGCTGTGTTTAAATATCATCCAGTTTGGTTAAATGTACGTTTTCCCCTTTTAAAAATAGGATAACTATTTACCACTTCTTCACGTGCATGAGGCGATAAGCAGATTGGTAGAGCTTCTTCTTGCAAGCAAGAGGGGTCCAAAGTTCAAGTCAGGTCCATTTCATTGCTTCAAAATTTCTATAAATTACCGAACTGGGTGATGTTTAAACAGAGCTGATTGAGGAGGACACGTCAAGTCTCAAGGCAGTCATGCACATATGCATCGAATTGTGGATTCTGATTAATATTTAAAATTTAAATAGAGGTGATTGGGAACAAACTGGGTGATGTTTAAATAGACCTGATTGAGAAGGAAATGGGAAGTGTCAAGGCAGTCAAGCACGCAACGAATTTTGAATGCTGCATCAAAAATTCTAAAAATTACTAAACTGGGTAATGTTTAAATAGAACTGACTGAGAAGGATACGGAAAGTCTGAAGACGGTCACACATGCAATGAATTGTGATTGCTGGGTAAAGTTCTAATAATCACCCTCGCATCGAACTGTGATTGCTGGGTAATGTTTAAGTGCCAAAGCCACACACACGTTGGATTGAATTAATCACAAGTATTTCTGCTGAGCTTCAAGACTGGATTAAATAGAGAATATTTCTGCACAAAGGTATTAAATTATTCTGCTTCCCATGGTACAAACTTTTCCTGGCATACCTGCAACCACGTGAACTTCATTCAGCCCCAAAAATGTTTGAAATTTCAATGCCTGGAGTAAGACCTTAAGATCTTTGCTTTGTGAATGTTAAAGCAAGTGCATTCTTTGAAGCAGAAAAGAATCAAACCTGACAATTGGAAAACTTTAAACATAAAGATGAAGTCGAAGCACTAAATCTGCAACAGGCTAGACACTGAAACAAAGCCATTAGAAATTTAAGCGTTTTTTCAGAAAGATTGCAGGAAAATAAAGTTAATATCCTGTAAATTATTGTGAAGTAATAAAGAGATCTATTTTATAAAAAAATCAGTCAGTAAAGTTTGAAGGTGTAATTACATCAAATTTGCCATACAGCGTTGCATGTAGTGTAATGA
The DNA here is from genome assembly GCA_027924645.1 of Cunninghamia lanceolata. Lineage (NCBI taxonomy): Eukaryota > Viridiplantae > Streptophyta > Pinopsida > Cupressales > Cupressaceae > Cunninghamia > Cunninghamia lanceolata. The sequence goes on from BSBN01000167.1 coordinate 11,847,315, forward strand.
CAGAATTAGCAGTTGAGATCATAAGAGCCATTAATGAAGCACTGTGGTGTCAACCATATAGCCATCCACCTTATCCCCGTTCACCCCTGAGAACTTACACAAAATTTAAAAAATCGTTTTTTAAAGTGGGTATTCCATATCATGTGCAATAACAAGGTATGGAAAAAACAAAACTGTTTTCTTGGCACGTAGTTTCCCCTTCAACAAAAGAAGGTCCACCGAAAATTGCTGATATCACAAGATTGTTTCTAAAGTTAAGACTTTTATATATACATTACAAATTACAAGGATGAAATTTTTACATGTTGGCTCGCTGCAAAAATTATGTAGCTGGTATGAAACCTGTAGTATCCTCTGTATGCAGGAACTCATAAAGAGAATGTACTGATAACTTACAAGGAAAGTGAACTCTCTTGGAGCTTCTGCTTTGTGAAGTCAATCATCAAGCCAATCCAAAGTAAATTGTGCTTAATCATCTTCTGTTATTGTGATGTGGAACAAAATAAAACAGTATACCTAGGCATAAAGTAGTAGATGAACAATGATATTTAGAATGCTAGTGCTTAACCATCACTTGGGATTTGAGGTCATTGTGTTGGCCTTCACATCAGATGAATTAGTGTCAAGGTTATGTGGCAATATGCATAAATCCATTTCATATTATTAAGAAAGATAGCTCCTACTTAATTCAGTAGATAGGTAATACTTGTAAGACGGACAATCACCAAAGGTTAGTTAAAAGATATTCAACTCGGACCAAAATTTTAGTATATGATTTCTGAAATATAGGACTAATAACTTCGTCAGACTCAGTCTGGGCTCTGCTGATATAGCAGTCTTGTAAGTATGAAGATAATCTTTAAGGCAGATTAAGATAATTTGATTCCACCCGATTAAAAATCTTCTTGCTCCAAAAAGTGCTGTGAAAGACCATTATTTATTGAGGAATTTATCTCCTGCTTCTGAGTATCAGCCTCATCTGATGGAACCCCACCAATCTTTTCACTGTATAGGATTGAAAATTGGTAACAGGAAAATAATGTTTGGTAACATTTACTCAATTTTAAATTTATGAAAGAATCTGATGCATTCGAAATTGGTGCCTAATCTGAGGTTTGTATGGCAAGAAGCTCAGAAGCAGAGGATTGATCCCATGGTAGCAAGCTTTTTCGAATTTCTTCCTCAGGTTGGAGAAATTTGTTTGGTCGCAGCATTTCCTGAGTTTAGGCATCAGACAGATTGAGCTGTGTTTAAATATCGTCCAGTTTGGTCAAATGTAACTTTTTCCCTTCTAAAAATAGGATAATTATTTAGCACATTTTCGTGTGCATGAGATGGTAGAATAACTATTTACCACTTTTTCATGTACATGAGGTGATAGGCTTGGTAGAACTTCTTCTTGGAAACAAGAGGTCCCAAATTCAAATCATGCTCATTTCACCACTTCAAAAATTCGAAAAATTACCAAACTGGGTGATGTTGAAATAGAGCTGATTGAGAAAGAAACTGAAAGTCTCAAGGCAGTACGTGCTCATTGAATGATTGCTGGATAATATTTAAAGAGTTGATTGGGAACAAACAGGGTTTTGTTTAAATAGACCAGATTGAGGAAACGTGAAGTCTCAAAACAGTCATGCGCGCAGTGAATTGTGATTGCTGGGTAATGTTTAAATAGTAACGCATGCATTGAATTGTGATTTCTGGGTAATGTTTAATTAGTCATGCACACATGGGGATTGTGATAGGGAAGGGCACAGGAAGTCTCAAGACAGCCATGTACATGTCAAATTGGATCTATCGCATGTATTTCCGCTGAGATTAAGGCCTAGAGTTCTTTAAAAACTGAGATGAACAAGGAATATTTCTTCCCAAAGGTATTAAATTACTCTGCTTCCCATGCTACCAAACTTTGCATGGCATGCCTGCAGTGACATGAACTTCGGCCTCAAAAAATGTCTGAAATTTTGATGCCTGGAGTAAGACCTTATGATCTTTGCTTTGTGAACACTAGCATAGATTCAGAACAAGTCCATTCTTTTAAGCATAAAGAAGCATACCTGAATATTGGAAGACTCGAAACATAAAGATGAAGTGGAAGCATTAGATCTGTGACAGGCTAGAAACTGAAACAAAACTATTAGAAATTTAAGCAGTTTTTGAGAACGATTGCAGGGAAATAAAGTTTAATAGTCTGCAAATTATTGTTAAGTAACAAATAGATCTATTTCATAAAAAAGTAAAGCAGTAAAGGTTGAAGATGTAATTACATGAATTTTGTCATGCAGCTTCACGTGTAGTGACAGAATTAGCATTTGAGATTGTAAAAGCCATTAATGAACCACTGCGGTGTCAACCATATGGCACTCCACCTTATCCCGGTTCACTCCTAAGAACTTACACAGTATTTTATAAAAAAGAAATTAAAGTGGGAATTTGATGTCACGTACAATAACAAGGTACGACAAAAGAAAATTGTTTTCCTGTCATGCAGTTTCCCCCTCAACCAAAGAAGCCCCCCAAAAAACTTGCTGATATTAGAAGATTGTTTCTACAGTTAAACTTCGACGCATACATTACAAATTACATGGATGATATATACATTACAAATTCTTACAAAATTTAGCTGGGGTGAAACCTACAGTATCATCCATATGCCAGAACTGTAGAGAAAATATACAGTCCAGAAATAACAAATATACCCAATGAAAACTAATAAAGAACACAAAAATGAACAAATATACCCAATGAAAAGTAATAAAGAACACAAAAATGAACAAATAGACCCAATGAAAAGTAATAAAGAACACAAAAATGAACAAATATACACAATGAAAAGTAATAAAGAACACAAAAATGAACAACACACAGATTTACGTGGAAAGAAAAACCACGGGCAAAGTCTCACAATATTTTATTTCTCAGGAACAATTTGTTGTTACAACAATCCATACAAATATTATTCAAGCTCGACTAACTAAAACAAATTCTTACAAAATTTAGCTGGGGTGAAACCTACAGTATCATCCATATGCCAGAACTGTAGAGAAAATATACAGTGCAGAAATAACAAATATACCCAATGAAAAGTAATGAAGAACACAAAAATGAACAAATATACACAATGAAAAGTAATAAAGAACACAAAAATGAACAACACACAGATTTACGTGGAAAGAGAAACCACGGGCAAAGTCTCACAATATTTTTTTTCTCAGGGACAATTTGTTGTTACAACAATCCATACAATATTATTCAAGCTCGACTAACTAAAGCAAAAAAAATATATAAGTCCGATGAATCCTTTTCAAAGAACAATTTCCCTAAATAGAAAGCGCGAGTGGTGCTCCCGCATGTCGTACACATGTTGCACAACCAAAAAAATTCTCTGGTGAGGCCATTACGCAACCCAGCCCCCCTGGAATCCCCTGGCCTTCAGCCTTTGGCCGAACTTTCAAGCCTTCAGCCAACTTATTTATCAATTGCTGGAATAAGAAAATTGACTTCACATACCAACAATAACTAATAAAGAGAACATAGTGTACTTACAAGGATGTGAAGTTGCTTGGAGCTTTTGCTTTGTGAAATCAGTCATCAAGCCAATCCAAAGTAAATTCTGCTTCCACAATTTCAACTCTAAGATCAGGGATAGAAGAGGCCTTAACTCGCAACCACTGGTGCCCAAGCTTCTCATCACAGATGACACGTTTCAGAGAGGTTAGTCCACAAACACTTCTAGGCAACCTCCTCAAACGAGAACACTCTCTCATGTCAAACTCTTTCAATTTCTTGAGTTGACCTATTTCCACTGGAAGTTCTTTCAAGCCCTCACAGAGTGAAATGTCAAGAAATTCCAGCTGCCCAAGTTTTCCAATTGATGCTGGAAGCTCTTTCAGGCCTGGTAATGCTGATAACCTTAACATTCTTAAAGAGCTCAGATTTCCGAGATCATATGGTAACTTTTCAACCAGATGGCAATTGGTAACAGACCATATCTGAGCAGAGGGCATATGACAGATGTTAGGGGGCAACTCCTCCAAATCGCTGCAGTGGTCCAGGTTAAATTCTTGTAGGTCGGTGTTGCTGAATGTAAAAATATTTCTAAACCCTTCACATAAGCTTAGAGATAGTTTGTCTAATTTTTGTATTACTTTAATCTGTTTTGGAATAGTGGGTGCAACCACCTTCTCCAAGCGAACACTCTTGAGCTCAGTGAGTGAAGATAAGGTATCTAAACCTTTTAATGTGGCCCTCTTTGAGCTCAAGTTACATAACATTAAAAATTTCAGTTTTTTCATGGTTTTAAGAAATGGTGGTAGACAGTATTCATTCGCATAAAAAAGTAACACCAGAACCTCTGTCTCTGGAAAGTCCATCTCATACCACTGGTTCTCAGCCATAGAGCCTGCAATAGATCAATCACATATGCAAAATTGAATTAGAACATTTTTTAGCGGCCAAGAATACTAGCAGTTCACATAAAGAATTTATATCAAAGGTATTGTTTTTTCAATCATATCACTATTCACGATGACAAAACCACAAAAGCTAAAACATTTTAATAGTTCAAAGAGCCTGCAGAGTTTGCCACTAAACAAGTGTGAATATTTTTAGCAGAATAATCTACCTGTGTGGATAGAGACAACTTGGGCATTAAATGGTTTATCATTAAGCATCTCCCACTTCCCTGGCAAGCTCAGCTCCTTCCTAGGCATGAGTAATCTCTTTCTATGGACTATACTGTCCTGGCTTCCCAAATATATGGCCAAATCTTGCATTACATCATGCTGAGAAAAGTACAGCTCGGAGGCATTTCCATAAGAGATTGTTGCTTGGCTTCTGATAATTACAACCACAATATTAGCTCAGTGTTTAAAAAAATGATAGCAAGAAATTTAATATATAGAAGGATAGGTAAATACCCTGGACTGCTGATTAAAGTCAAGAGATTTTTGCTTGCAAGTTCCAATAACATGATAAAGGCATCTTGCCTCTCTAGCTTCCGAACATAAACCCAAATGTCCAGCAGTGCATCAACACAGATTTTCTTGTTCTCTGGAAATGAGGCTAAATCTAGGAAGCATTCCCTCCCAACATCATCCAAGAAATCAATACTGGTCTTCAAGCTTCTAAAAAGGCCTTCTTCGTGATAACTGGATATGGATTCCCCCTGGGAAAGCTTATTCTTTGCGTTCACCCAGGCCACATGAGGTTCCCCATTCAAAGAGCTCCCAATCACCTTTAGAGCAAGGGGTAAGCCCTTACATTCAGCTTGCACCTATCATTCATAATATTGATATTTTTATTAATGTCCCAGGGAAGCTCTGTAAAAGATCTAAAAAAGGACAAAATTATATTATACAATTTGAGCCATCAATTTTGTGGATTAACTGCCTACAACTGCCGAGTTATTTTAATTACTTTCTTTATGTACTAGAACATTCACTAATTGCAAGTTCTTAAAGCAAAAACACAAATAAGCAAGCATATAATTCATTTACTTTTGTTGTTGGCCTTACTTGATTCGATAAGAAGCTTTGGGCTTATTCACATTTTTTATTTTCAAGGTAAGAGAAGACTATACCTCCATGACCAGATTTGCATCTGCCGTAGTTGGAATTGATGTCTGTCCAAAAGCCGAGAAGCAGAAAAGCGAGAGAGCATTCTCGTGGCCCAGCAATGGCAACTGATATAGTCGAGTACAGGGGTTTTGGGGGATGGTAGAACTGTCTCTGGTTGTGATAACAGTCTTGTACCCTGGCGCTTCAAATAGTAATTCCTCCAAATTAGCCCTGGACCAGACATCATCCAAGATCATCAGGGTTCGCTTAGATTGACTAAAAAGCTGCTGCTTTAGCTGTATACGTGCATCTTCCACATTCTGAAACTCAGGCTTCTTCATTCCAACAATCTTCTCCCATATCGTCTCTATAATTGCCTTCAGATTTGGGGACCGTGAAACAGTGATGAAGTGTACATTTCCAAAATAACCTGATGTCCACAGGAAATACAATTATTTTTCAGTACGCTGCAAAAGAACTGCTCAATCCTTGACCAGAGCATCAAGAAGAAAAATTATGATTGGAAATCTAAGAGCGTACAAATTTAACACCAGAAATGGTAGGCAGGCCCACATGAAAAACACCTCACGAACAGAGAATATGTAAGGGTTGTAACCTACATGGTGCAATTCACAAAACACTACTACTTTTGTCACTTATCTGACAATCAGCACAAGTACATAGCCATTGCAACGCACCCTATATGAAATGTTAAGAGAATTTATTTTGAAACTTGACACCCGTAGAAACTCAAATAACGAACAGGTAAACAGTTGTCTAAACATGTTGACTATAGGTCCTACAAACGATCTTAGCCTTAAATGTCTACAGATCAATTTAACCTGGATGTCCTACACAGCAAAGCCCTTTGCGCAAAATCTTAAGACAAATGGGATGGGCCAAAACAATTCAGTGGTTTCCTAATAAAGGATTAAAACATCAGTAAAAACAACATACAAAATAGAAGGAAAGAAACATCACCTTTGATATGGGGATCATCACAAGCAGCCAAGGCCAAAGTCGTTTTCCCACCACCACCCATACAATGTACCCCAATGACCGACACCTCGCTCTGGAATAAAAGCTCCTTCAAATCCCTAACAGGCTTCTCCAACCCCGCATAAAACCGAGATTTCACAGGAACAGTACTAAGATGAGAATAATTGTTAGCCTCTTCCATTTCAGTACTTTGACACAAATTACCTAAACTCATCTGCTGTAGCATCATGGTATCCAGCGTACTACTTATATCTGGAGGCTCTAATTCCTTGTATAGATCTTTCAGGACTGCCATAAGATTTCTAGCATCTAATACCATGTGGTCTGGGACAGAACCCATGAAACCATTGATCTCCTCTTCTAGCTTGAGTATCTGCGAAGCATATCTACACTTACGAAATATATTTAAAGCGCTAATGCTCTCACAATATTTCACCAGCTCTGCGCCCCTAATAAGCATGTTTGAAAACTGGTGAAATGCAGGATTTTGCTGATCCTTGGGCAGTTGCATGTCAGATGCACAAAGTTGTTGAATAGCTGGGATAAGGGATTTCAGCAGCGCATCGGCTCTAGCGAAGACAACCTTGCTATTGTAACTCTCCATTCTATATATTTGCTAAAACGAAAATTGTTAGTCAAAGATTTCACAAAATCTCTACGAACTCTGTAACTCTCGAAATTTCAAACTTGTATCTGAGTATTGCTATAGCTTTTATTTTCTCTAGTTGAAAAGTTCTAAGACATATCTCATGGCGTTTATATAAGAACTAATGAAGCTTCATGGAGCAAAGAACTGCATTTCTGGGAAGCACGCAGGATTCTTGCAGTGCAAGACACGTCAACGGATACAAAACAAGTGTCGGTCACGTGCCGCGGGAATAATGAGACCGTTCCCCGCCACGTGCCGCGGGAATAGCCGTTGGTTTAATTTACTTACGTATGAGCCCTTTGTTTAAAGCCACGGATTTATCTATTCGAATGAGAGTTTTGCCTGATGTCGTATTCAGATGTTTTGGGTCAAACTTGTATCGAAAAGCGCCAACACAGGATTCTACATAATCGAAAGACTATTTGCCGCGTCTTGTCTTTCAACGCGTTGGAAGATGTCGTAATCGCTTTGCAACGCCAAAAAAACTCACAATGAACAATATTCACAGACAACTCGAAGATTCCGAACAATGTCGGGGAACCAGGGTAGAACCCATCCCATTATTTCTTGTGACACGGAGGTTACTTCAGAATTTTCTTGGAAACTTTGTAACTTCAAACTTTTTGGCAACCTTGTTTATGATGGTTGAAAATTACATAAGAAGGGAAGCTAATCACTGGTTATTTTAAATTAAATTATCATTGGCAGCTAATCATTGTCCTATATGTAGATGATATATGATATGTTATTTTTTAGAACATGATAAAGAGGGTATTTAGGGGACTTAAGGATCATTTATAATGTATATTTGATATGAAAGGGTTAGGTGTTGGAAAATATATCTTGGATCTGGATAGATCAAGTTAATAGGAAACTTTGGTTAAATTATAAGAACAATGTTAATACTATTTTGCAATGTTTTGTTATGCATGATTGCAAACTAGTAAGTATTCCCTTTTGGTGAGCACTAGGCAATGTTTGGAACAATGTCCTAAAATAAACGTTGATCTTAAATGCATAAAATTCTATATACCAATAAGCAAACTAGTCAGTATTCCCTTTCTGGTGAGCACTAGGCTATCTTTGAAACAATGTCCTAAAATAAATGTTGATCTTAAAGCGATGCCTAAAATTCCATATACCAATAATGTGGGAAGCCTCATGTATGCCATGGTCTGTACAAGACTCGATATTGCTCAAGTAGTGGGAGTTTGGAGTAGGTTTATGTCAAACCCAAGTAAAGAACACTAGACTTCTGTTAAAAGGATTTTTTGATATTTACATGGAATGTATAATCATTGCATTTGTTATCATGGGAATAACAATGTGGGCAATATGGTTGATTTATAAGGTTTTGTTAATTCTTATTGGTCTAGTGATCTAGATTTTAGGAGGTCTATAAGTGGTTGTCTTTACTTTATATGGAGGAGCAATAAATTGGATGAGCAAATGACAACCTATAGTCATCTTGTCCACTATAGATGCAGAGTACATGGCTATGACAAATGCTTGTAAAGAGGCAGTGTGGTTACAAAGGTTGTAACAAGCCGACTCTTGTTAATCTAAAATTAACCAACTTAATCATCATTTCAAAGAGAAACAAATAACAATCAATATGATAATCAAAATCGATATCCATATCTTTTATAGACACATCAAAACTAAAATTTACAATTAGTGTAAGTGCAAGAAGATGGGGGGCCAAAAAAGGGTCTTAAGTGGCCACTTTTTTTCTAAAATCAGGAAATACTAGCCTTGGATGAGAAATTGAGCATAGTTACACTCAAAATTTGGAGATGCAACCAAAACAATGTTCGTAGTGCTCCGAGTCTACTTTCTAAACTACTATTCTTTTAAAAAAATTGTATAGATTAAGGGGTTCAAAAGAGGGAGCCACAGAAATTGGTGTTGTTTCTATCAAAAAAACATAACATAGCGTGTTTTGTGGCTCCCTCAAAAGGTCAACTTTTTTTTTTGTATTTTTAAAATCGCTTCGGTGAGAAATTAGCTAATAGCATGTAGTTTATGCCTGATTTTTATGATAATTTTTTTATGAATATTTAATTTTTTACTAATTTTCAAAGTGGACACATCCTAAAAATAGAATTTTGGTCGTGCTACCCATATAAATTTTGAAAACTAATTGAAAATCTTTTTTTTAATATTTGTAGAATGGAGTCTAGTTTCTAAATATGTAATTTTTTTGAAATTTCAATGAATAGTTAATTTACAACGAAAAAAAGACCAAACAATGGTTTTTGCCCAAAAACGGACACAAACAAAAGAAATTAAAGATGAAAGGCTTAACATTGTTAAAATGTGAAAAAATTACATCGTCAGATAGCTAAAAGAAAGCCTAACATTACTCAGGTGTTTGATTTGTTCGACCTTGAAACACGTGTAAATCTAAGGGTTAGCACGAACTAAATTGAGGTTCGAGGGTTAAGGGTTTTGGGATAGGGTTGAGGGTCGAGGGATTAGGGTTAAAATAGGGTGTCGAGGGTATAAGGATTAGGGATAGGGTTGGAGGGTTTAGAGATAAGGGATTAGGGTTTAAGGTATAGTATCGAGCCCGTTGAGGGTCTAAGAATAGGGATAGCATTTAGGGTTTAGGGATGAGGGATTAGAGTTGAGGGATGATGGATTAGGGTTGAGGGTTGAGGGATTAGGGTTTAGGGATAAGGTTTAGGGTTGAGGGTTGAGGGATTAGGGTTTAAGGTATAGTGTTGAGGGTTTAGGGATAGGGTTTAGGGTTGAGGGATTAGAGTGAAGGGTTGAGGGATTAGGATTTGACGTTGAGGGTTGAGGCTTTAGGGTTTAGGGATAGGATTGAGGGTCAAGGGATCAGAGTTAAGGGTTGAGGGATTAGGGTTTGACGTTGAGGGTTGAGTACATTGAGGTTCGAGGGTTAAGGGTTTCAGGATAGGGTTGAGGGTCGAGGGATTAGGGTTAAAGTAGAGTGTGGAGGGTATAATTATTAGGGATAGGGTTGGAGGGTTTAGGGATAAGGGATTAGGGTTTAAGGTATAGTATCGAGCCCGTTGAGAGTCTAGGAATAGGGATAGCGTTTAAGGTTTAGGTATAAGGGATTAGAGTTGAGGGATGATGGATTAGGGTTGAGGGTTGAGGGATTAGGGTTTAAGGTATAGTGTTGAGAGTTTAGGGATAGGGTTTAGGGTTCAGGGTTCAGGGATTAGGATTTGACGTTGAAGGTTGAGGGTTGAGGCTTTAGGGTTTAGGGTTTAGGGATAGGGTTGAGGATCGAGGGATCAGAGTTAAGGGTTGAGGGATTAGGTTTTGACATTGAGGGTTGAGGTTCGAGGGTCAAGGGTTTAGGGATAGGGTTGAGGGTCGAGGGTTTAGGGTTGAGGTAGACAAGGAGTGACTGAGAGACATAGAGAGGGGAGAGGTAGAGAGGTGAGGGGGAGAGATAAGTGAGATATAGAACATGAGCTAATGGAACTAGAGGTGAGATATTGTAAAGGTGCTATCGAAGGTGAGATAGGCACAAATATTAATGGATCAATCTATAGCAAGACAAAACGTAAGCCAGTAAACAATGGGAGATTATTTGCCTATTTCATAACAATATACCTCCCCTAAGTGCGGGGTGGACAACAAAAAACATAGATTTAGGGTTTAGGGATAGGGTTTAGGGTTTAGGGATAGTGTTTAGGGTTTAGGGTTGAGGGATTAGGGTTTAGGGTTGATGGATTAGGGTTTAATGTTGAGAGTTGAGGGTTTAGGAATAGAGATAGCATTTAGGGTTTAGGGATGAGGGATTAGGGTAGAGGGTGTTAGTATTTAAATATGTATATGCAGGCCCCTTCCCAAAAATCCAAAAATTCTAACTCTTTTGGCCTCTGCAGTGCTAAAAAATGTAAAAAATCAGTCAGGTGCAAGTGTCTTTGTATATACAAAGGTGTTTGTATATACATATAGGTCAAAATGTACATTAGCGGGCTTGCAAAAGTCTCCATCGGCCTTCAAAAAATAGTAAAAATGAGTTATATGCATATCGGACTTTGAATGTGCATATACAAAGGGGAATCTTTCATAGATTCCTAAGAATATTCCCGCTTTGTATATCAGGTTGCATGGAGAATGTCCATTGAAAATTATACAAAGGCTCGCGACATGCAAAGTGAACAGTGCAAATGAGAGAGAAAATGGTCGGGCCCACCAGTTGTATACAAAGGCAGTTGTGTGTATGCCAATGTACATTCAAAGCATACACGTGAAATATGCATTTCGAAACCGAAGAAGAAGTTAGATGCGGCGGATAAAAGTTTGAAATCTACCTTGTATGTATGAGGCGATGGATGCAAGCAAAAAGACGTACAAGCCAGACGCGATGGAGGAATGAAATACAGTGAGTAAATATTTCAAGTCCATGGGTTCTATAAAGCGCTTGTATATGTTGATATACAAGCCGGATTTGAACTGATTCTCAAATTGTTCTATAAAATTTGAGGTCCGACTTGTATATATGGTGCTTGTATATGCTTTTGCATATACAAGGTGATAAGAGCAAAATGGACATGCAAGACGGACCTGATTAGAATTTTGATTTGCTCTATAACAGTTTGGGGTCCGCCTTGTATGATGAACAGTTGTATATGCATTTGCTCTTGCATATACAAAGGGTTTTTGGCAGGTGAACAGTGGTGATTGTATATGGATTTGAGCATGCATATATAAGGGCGAAAAAGGCAAAATAAAGAAACGAAAAGCCAACGATAGAAATGTGAGGTGCCTACGTGGCACGTTTTCACTGGCCGACGACTAGTCAGTACAATTTTGAGCCATGGATCTCAGTGATGGGAGTGGATTGACGGCTTTGTTTCAAAGTTGCAGTGTGGGTTTTCTTTGCATCTGCAGGTATTGTTTTAAGCGGGAAAACTCCATGGACACACTGTTGTTGCATTTTCAAAGGTTGTGGGTAGCTGAAGCCTTAATGGCAGATTGTGCGGGGAAGTATGGGTCATGTTGGCAGGTCAACCACCTGAATTGATGATGAAAATCTAGAAACGGCGGCACATCTCCTGATTCTACCTATTCCCTCTCCTTCCTCTGCTTGGTGCATTGATTATTTTGAGTGCCAATCTGAAGATGCACTGTATTTGGCAAATTTTTGACTTGCCATGTAATTAATTTTGCTGAGTTTACAGTCCTGGTATAAAAGCCAAACTGTGTTACTCATTGGTGGTGGAAGACTTGGGCAATTTTGGGGGAAAAATAACAAAATACAGGGCATTTTCCTGGTTGTTGTACCTCTGTGGAGTTTATGTGTTGCATCTAAGTTGTATCTTGCACATATGTTCAGTTTCAATGTTAATGTTATATGAAAAATGCTTCTTGCATGTGTTTTGCTGTCTGTCTCCACTTGTTATATGCATTTCTTCTTTTGAATTTGATTGCTAAGGGTTTCTCAAATTCTAGAGTACAGATTTATGTATTGCATGCTTAGTTTCTAACTTCCATTCAAGGAGTGGATTAAATCATTTTAGGTTGAGTGTGGAGGAAATTGTATGTCAGCTAGGATACCCATAAGTAGAGATAGTTAAAATACCCATTCTTGGGTGATGTTTGTAAGGCAAGCATCAATATAACCCCTTGAAACTCGAATGCTAGTTGCAGCCACTCTCATGTATACATCTATGTTGACTCTTTGCCCTGAGATAGGCACCGGTCTGTTCTTGTGAAGTAGTTATGATCCAAAACCCCTGTCTTGCATCCAAACCATAATTCAAACCATTTCACATTTCCAACCTGTTAGTTGTAGGACTAGGATTAGGAGCCCCTGCATACTCTCATCCATAACTAGACAAATATGTCCAAGAATGTTGCTAACCTTGTGATTTGTCATACAAATCTTGGTCCACATATGAGAATATTCTGCATGTTTTGAAAAGCTAAATCTTTCTATCATTGGGTGAGTCAAAGTGTCAAATATTTAGCTAATAGGGATACCCCCCTTGGTGTGGCAGAACCAGAAGTGAAGGGGAGGCAGCTCATGCAACCTCCCATACTCTGTTGGCCGAATCTGCCTATGCATTGGAACTGGCAAACCCTCTACCGATTCGGAGAAAAATACCAACAAAATTGGCGACTCTGCTGGGGAGATCAATGTCATATCCATGAAAGTTTGAGTCTAAAGGATTGAAGAAGCAGACCTGGAGGTGTTTGTTACAGTAAAATCTGAAAAGTTATGTGTGCGGCTTTGCTGTGGGAGAACTTAGAAAGAAATCAGTTTTCAGCTTCGGCCTATTTGAAGCTTATTCCTCTGCCAAGGAGGTGGTGACTCTGCATATAAATAACCTGATAAGAGGACACCAGAGGTGTTAAATCAACAGCTACAACATATCCAGGTATTTGTATAAATTGTGAAAAGGATTCCCTATTTGGTGAAATAGCACTAGTCAAAAGGAAAATATTGGTGATTAGATTGCATACTTTTGTGAGGACCTAGTTTGCATTTCAAAAGGAGTATGCAATATTGTTTAAAAGACTCATTTAATGACTTTAGGAAAGTTGAAATAGCAGTCTGAATTTTAAGGGCCTTAAAGTCATTGTAAAAGAAAATATGAGTTGAAAAGAGGGTTGCAGAAACACACAAAGATGTATTGTCAGCCCATGCACCCTTGTGAGGTGTCAAATGTAACCATGTATAATAAATCAGTCCCAACCATGTAGTAAAAGAAGTTTCAACATTGACAGATATAAGCCCATAGACTTTGATGGCATTTGTGGCTATCCAAATGCTTTTCCATCTAAAATTAGAAAATATTTGCCCAAATTTAGTGGTGCAAAGGATGAATCAGTTGAGAAACACTTACAGCAGTTTATAAATGTTGTAGATGATTTTGAAATTGACCATGAAGATGTAGTTATGAGATTATTTGTTCAATCTCTATATCAAGATGCAAGGGACTGGTTCTCCTATCTTCCAAGTTACTCTATCAGCTCTTGGCATGATTTTAAATCTACATTTCTAGAACAATATGGTGAAAGAATTTCTGAATATGCAGTTATTAGTGATTTTATGTATATCCATATTGAAGAAGATGAGTTGATCCCAGCTTTTAACCTCAGATTTATAAGGGCATTGAATAGAATACCAGAATGCATGAGACCAAATGATGCACTGTGCCTAGTTGTCTATTTGGGAGCATTTGATAGGAAAATGAGCTATAGATTGAGGGACAAGGAGCCCACCACATTGCATCAGGCACGTCAGTTTGCCATTGACATTGAAAATAATTGGAGGTATGGGATTCAAAAAGGGTATTTCTCTAAAAAAATTTGCTACCCTAGGGCCACTAATGTTGATAAGGGATATAGTTTGAATGTTGGAGATGAATGTCAAAGTACTCACACCCCTGCCGTCCCAGTTTTTGCATCATTCCATGTTGATGATGTTTCTGTTATAAAGGAGGATGTCCTATTTTGCCCAGCAAATGAAGTTGACAATAATAATTTCCCAAGTAATATTTGCATGACAGTCCTAAACAAAGAGAATTCATGTTTAAATGATCTAGTTGTGCAAAGTTGTAATCATATGGATCAAGAGTCAATATCAGTTTCATCAAGAAGCATTACAGGGCTGGAAAATGATGTAGATAGTTCAACTTCAGAGTGCATTGAAGTAGCAATAATTTTGTATGTGGGGCAATCAAAGATTAAAAATGATAAAGATGATATCCATGATCAATTCATGGATCAGGTTTGTTCTTCTTATGACTTTAGATTTGATAATGAGAAAGAAATAGATTATCATGAAGAAGAAACATAGACCTTTGCAATGAGTATGAATCCCCTTTATGATGAGCCTGTGGATGCATTTGATATTGTGAGTTATGACATTCATTGGTGCAGAATTAACCCTCTATTTGAAAATAATTATATTGATTTGCAAACTGTTGATGATAAATTCTTAGCATCAGTTGTTTCAGACATGTGCAGTGATGGCAATGGATGTGTAGATTAGGATTTGTTTTCAATGTCAATGAGTGATATAAATGATATTGAGGGTCTCATCTCTAAGTGTTTTCAATTTTTGGATCAGCTGGATATGTGTTTGGTTATATGCAACAGCCAGGTAGATAATGAATATTACCAAATGCAATATGAGGATATACTGTTTGAGGATTTTAACCTACATATGTTACCTAATGTTGAAACATATTCTACTATGTATGGTTATATGTCTGGTTGTAAAATGCAGAGTGACAGAGGCAGTGCTGACAGTGGCAAGTTTTCAAAAATGGTGAAGCATCTAATTGATCATACAGCATATGGGCAGATTGTTTTAACATTTTTAGCTATAGTTGGGATTATTCAATTTGGAATTAGGCATTTGACAGGATAAAATTATGGTTCTTTATTTTTGGTTGCCCGAGGCCACCAAAATAATGTGTAAAAATTTAGTTTGTAATGCAGGTTGGTGCAAGTTTGACTCTATAACCCAATGGACAAGGCCCAATCTGTGAAACCAAAGATTCTGAGGTTCTCGCCATGCCTGCAAGAGGCATGCGTCCCCAGACGGACCCTATGTTAGTATTTAAATATGTATATGCAGGCCCCTTCCCAAAAATCCAAAAAGTTCTAACTCTTTTGGCCTCTGCAGTGCTAAAAAATACAAAAAATTAGTTAGGTGCAAGTGTTTTTGTATATACAAAGGTGTTTGTATATACATACTGTATACGCCTAAAAATGACACGATTCAACTAAATAAATATTCTAAATATTTATTTCGTTCTTCTATCAATTAAATAAATATTCTAAATTTATTTAAAGTGGTTCACTATTCCATAATTAAATAAAATCTATTTATTTAATTAAATTCCTTAAATTCTTCTAATGTCTCACACAATTAAATAATCCTAAATTATTTAATTAATCTAAATCCCCCTATCCTAAGTTTTAATTTCAAAAATCCACCTCACCCGTACACCTCACTTTTCCACCTCACCTTGTCCACCTCACCGGGTTGCACATGTAATTAAATATATTAAATATTTAATTACCTATTTTCCCCCTCACCCACATGGCCTATTTCTTCTCAAATTAGAAGTTAGTTAACTAATCAATCAAAAATGTTAACTAACCAGTCAATTGAGTTAATCCCTCAATCAATTCAGTCAATTCCATAATTCATTCTTCCAATTAACTAATCAAGTTTGTTAACTAATCAGTTAAAGGAGTTAACTCTCCAATCAATGTTGTCAAGTCCCCTCTTTCATGATGGAGATGAGACACTTGTCATATTTCTATTGGTTGCACATTCCTCAATCATTCTCAGCCATTGATCATCATACTTCTCCTCAACCATTGATCCTCATTCTTCTGAGTCTATAAAAAAAGCCTCATCCTCCCATTCTAATCATCCAGGTTATTTGTACTGTTACTCTGCAGAATTCTACCCGCGCGCCTTTGGCACCCCAATACAATCTACTTGAGATCACCATTTGCTTTGAAGCTCTACTTCACAGCATTATCCATCAACACAGCCATTTACTATTGACATCCTACAACACAGCTAAAAAAGTGCACTCACTGAGGGCCTACTTTATCAGCAAAGGATGGTTGTAATAGGCGAACAACAGAAGCTTTGAAATAGGGAAGGTTTGCATTGTGTTCTTCATTGCTTCATTTCATTGAATCTTTCTTGTTTTCATTATTCTGTTAATGTTTGGGTTTGTTATTATTCATTTGATTAAACCATATTTTATCCTAACATTTTTGGCGCCTACCGTGGGGCCTTTGCCCCTTTATCTCATCAAAATCTAAGCTTTTTGAAGGCAGGTTCCTTATAGGTCACGCACAAGCACGCATAATTTACTTCAGCGCATTTGAACATTTCTATAACGCATATACCCATTTCTACAACACTTCTATTATTTCTGCGCTTCTGTGTATTCTTACTGCGCTTTTGCGCACTGTTACGGCACTTTTGTTATTTTTGCGCATATGTTCATTATTGCTGTGCATGTGACCACTGTTACTGCGCATTCATAATTCCCGTGCATCTGTTCATTTTTATGGCACATTTGAGCACAGTTACTACGCATTTGTCCCTTCTGCACTTCTGAGTATTTCTGCTGCACTTTTACGCACTGTTGCGGCGCATTTATTCTTGCTGTGCTTCTGTTGACTATCTCTGTGCATTTAGTCACTGAAGCTACGCATTTGTAATAAGCAATGGTTTTAGTGCTTTTCTATGAAAGTTTGCTAATGCTAACCTTTTCGCAGGTGTTCTTTGGAGCTATTTTGCAGGATCGGCTCGGGTTTAGTTCCATATAGTTGCATTTAAATAGTTCACACTTCACTTTCTAAGGGATAGTAAAATTGATGTTCATTCAAATCCTCACCTAGCTCTAATTAGGGAAGAAGTAACTGGATCATCTCTTTCTTGCATTGCAACACTTTCCAAGTTATTGCTATTTGGGATTAAAATTGAACTCACCATTGATCTTGGGGTTAAAATTGAACTACTGCTATCTCGTTGGACCAAAACTTCAAAGTTAACTATTTCATGCTACGAGGATTTAAAACTGAACTCACAATTGATTTTGAGGTTAAAATTGAACTACTGCTATCTCATTGGACCAAAACTTCAAAGTTAACTATCTCGTGCTACGCAGATTAAAACTAAACTCACCATTGATTTTTGGGGTTAAAACTTAACCAATGCTATCTTGCTAAAATCACTTCAAAGTTCTGTGCTTGCCCAAGTAGATTAGCCCATTTAGTTTTTCTACTTTTAACTAGGTTAGATTAATCAGTGTCTTCTGTGCTTGACGAATGACAATAGGCTTATGCTCTCCCCTTTTCTAGGTGATCAGAGTGCCAGACTTGTCATTCTATTTGTTTAACCTTTAGGAGGGGCCTGCCCTTGGATGCACGCTTCTCTAAGAGGGAACGACCCTGAGTGGTAACAGGCTAAAGCCAAGCCCTACCAAGCCACTTAAAATAAATTATGCTTGAGGTGAAAACCTCCTGCAATGAGTGCTGCTATGTTACACCGACAGCCAACCTCCCCTAAAACCCTCTCAAGCACAACCCTTTGAGGCTGGGAGACTCCACAACGGAGAGTAGTGCCGCCGCATGTGTAACCACTTGAACGGTTGCCTGCACTAAATACCTCTTGTTATAGTGGCCAAAATCCCTTGTAATCCATTTCTAACCTAGGATCTTTGTGCTTGCTTTTGTTCAATTTAGTCCAAAATAGAGTCAGAAAAACTACAAAAACAATGAAAAAACTATAAAATATTCTTTGTGCTTGCTATGTTTTCTTGCTGTTAATTCATAAAATCAGATCAAGAAGGCCTTTTTCCAGCCAAAAAAAAATCTAAAATTTTGCCCAAAAACCAGAGCTGCGCATTTACCTATTTCTGTTGCGCATTTATATCGACTTGCTGCGCATGCGTGTAGACTTACTACACATTTACAGACTATTGTTGCGCATACATACCTCACCAGTGCTACGCATACATTGCGACTTACGTTGCATATGTTCATTTCTGTTGCGCATTTATTTTTGCGCATACACGACAGTGAGCACTTGCACTATTTTTGAGAAAATATTTTTACCTGTTTGGAGCACCCATTTCAGCCTAGCTTCACATTCCGAGATCAGATTTAACCTTGCAGTCAGCCTTCATCCATTTCACCCAAGTCTCTCTCTTTCATCAATCGTCCCATTCACTTTTTGTCCAAACCCCTCTTGTCGCAAAGTTAGTTTATCCCATACTGGTTCGACATAGGTCCTTTCTTCATATCATTAGTGAATTCACGTAAGCCTAGTAGGTCACAGTACTTTTGCTAGTAGTCTTGTTGAATGACTAGGCCCTACACAGTAAGACTAGTATCGACTACCCTTACTAGTGGCTAACGTCTTGTGTCAACCATCTTACTTGAAGTCATTGAGCGAGAAAATCCTTTGTCCAAGTCTTGTCCTAGGTATCCCATTCACAACAGTCTCAGTTGGCACCTGGCCAAAATTTCTAATCCTAGTCCACTTCATCCCACGTCACCTTGCATGGTTCTTACTCGATCCCAGTACAAAAAGCAGCTAGAAATGGCCGGTTCATCCAATCATATCGTCACACCCCATGATAGTGACGAAGAAATATCTTACAACGATTATCAAGAAAACATCTAAAGTTGGAAATTCCAACGCCTAATAGAGAGGGCGCTCTATGAAAACCCCCATAAGTACTTCTATCACCTTGCTAGTCTCAGAATTAAACTCCCCACAGACTTTGATATAAGCTCAATCATGGAAAATATAGACAATGATCACGAAAGGGATACAAATGACACAGACCCACACGCAAATGAAAGAGAAAGGAATACTATAGACCTAAATACAACTGATAGAGGGAAGAGACCCATCGATCAAAATGCTCCTATGGAAGACATGAGAAAACAACTCAAAAGTCTAAAACAAGAAATATCTGACCTTAAGACCGATACAAGTACCAAGAACTACTCCTTGGAAGATATAGCTCCGTACCCTTTTGACAAAAGTTTGGTCATGAAACCATTCCCCTATCAGTTCGGAGTTCCAAAGTTTGACAAATATAAAGGGAAGGGGGACCCTAGAGATCATATCCGAGAATTCAATGCAGCATGTTTAGAAGTAGCTCATAATGAGACCTACTTGATGAGACTATTCCCAAGATCTTTAGGTGGTCAAGCTATGGAGTGGTTCTCGCGTCTCCCACCAGGAATCAGAACTTTTGATGAACTTGTCAATAAATTTATAACGCACTTCTCTTATAACATCGAACACGAGGTATCCATGCTAGATCTATGCAACACCAAACAAAAGAGTGGTGAGTCATTCGCCACCTTCTTACAACGATGGAGACAACTAGCTAGCAAGTGTTCTTATGATATACCTGAGAAGCAGCTATTGGAGATGTTTGTCCATAATTTGAACACTGATCTTAGCTATCAAATTCAGATACAATGCCCTACATCATTCTCAAAAGTCATTGAAATGGGCTTATTCATCGAAAAGGCTATGATCACTAAAGGAGCTATCAAGCTATACAAGGACACACCTACTTCTAATTACACAACGGATAAATCAAAGTTTTGGACCAAGAACAAGAATCTGGTCAACGATGGGGTAGTTGATGCCAAGGCGGTAGCTCCCAAGCAATAACCCATATTCACTCTTAAGGGAGAAACAAACAATGGTACACTCAACAAACCACCCTCTTGGGAGCCTAGACCTTGGTTCAGTTCAAATCTAAGGAGAAAATTCACACCATTGGGTGAGTCTCAAGAGTCTGCACTAAGGAAGTTGTTGGCTAACAACGAAATTTCTGTACTGCCAACAAGTGATTACGAGCCTATAGTCAAACCTCCCTACTGGAAGGACACAGACTATTGTGAATATCATTGAGGAAGGAGGCATACAACTAACAACTGAATCCACCTCAAAAATGTCATACAAGATATACTAGATCAAAATCAGGGAGGGACACAACAGCATACCTCCAATGAAACTCATTTGGCCTACATGGATCCACTTCTGAATCACAACAAGCCATATAACAACCACAACAACAACAACCATGGCCACAACAACAACGGCAACAACAGTAACGACAACAACAATAATCGCAACCAACCAAATCAGAACAGCGGGACTAGTAATGCCAACTATGCAAGTGTGCCATTTGACTACACCATAAACTGCATTTTTGAGCACATCCCACAAGTCAATGTCATCTCACCCAACCAACAACCAAGACCTTACAAAACTGGTTGTAGTATAATTACCCGCAGTGGTAAAGTCACGCTCAATACCGCCCCTCCAAGGTCGTCACCGTCTCCATCCACCTTCCGTCAGTACAATGTCATCGACCAGTTACAGAAAACTCTGGCTCACATTTCTATATTAGAGCTATTGCGTCTATCTCCTTCTCATAAGGAGATTCTTGAGAAAGCCTTAGTAGAAACCACTGTCCCCACTAACTTGGCCCAAGAGAAGTTTCAGACCATGGTAGGCAATCTGACATCCTCCAAATCCATATCGTTTACTGAGCAAGATGACCTCTCTGTATCTCAACCCCACAACACCCCTCTGCACATTGTCGCATTCATACACAAGCACCTCATCAAGAGGGTTCTCATTAATGGGGGTGCCAGTTTAAATATTTGCACATTGAAGCTAGTCCTTGCACTGGGGTTCTCCAAACAGGCAGTTGATCCAAGGAGGAAAATTACCATCAAAGCATATGACGAGGAAGAAAGAACCACAAAGGGAACAGTTGTCCTACCCATTCAAGTGGGACCAGTAATAAAAGATGTGGTGTGTCAAGTCCTTGATCAGGAGCTCGCTTATAATATCCTACTAGGGAGACCATGGATTCACGCCATGAAGGCTGTCCCCTCAACCTATCAGCAATGTATTAAGTTCCCTCACAATGGCAAGCAAGTCACCATTCAAGGCGACCCTGACCCCTACCAACACTAGAATTCTTTCCATGCAAAACATGAGTGTGTCATACCCAATAACAGAGCATACATTTCTCCTACCCTGCAACAGGACCATACCACTGAAGCTTCCTCCTCAAGACCCAAAGCACAGAAGGCTACCATAAAAGAAACCGGGGTGGGAGAGTACTCAATTGAGCACAGTCTCAATCTTGCCACATTGCCTTTATCTCCTAAATCTTTTGGCCAACCCAGACATTTTCCAAAGCCATCTGCTCCTCCCGAAGCCCCCGCAACTCCCTTTGTAAAATGGGGGGCCTTATCTGATGAATCAGAGGAACAAGATCTCTTGCAATGGCTTTATGCTAAAGAAGAAAACACACCCCAAGACCCACCTAGACTCCCAACAGAACTCTATGGGCGAGGTGAGACTATTCTGCACAGGATGGGATACGAAGGACAAGGCCCCATCAGCCTCAGAAAAGAAGGAATCATTGAACCTATTCAACCTTCTTTATCCTTATCAGCTAGAAACACAAGTGGCCTAGGATACAAAGGCAAGGGTAAAGCCAAGGAAAATGCTTGTCTTGTGGAAACGATCCAAACACTCCAGGAAGACAGTGATACAGATTCAAATGAGTACGAGTGGGATGAGCTAACAGAACATTCCTATGACAACAAAGAGGTCGACACCATCCAAACTCTTAGCCCCTACCGTGAGGGACAAACGCAATGGAACAAACCACTGGAGTCTGGTTTGCCCACCCCTGAGATTATGGCTTTCAAGGAAAGTTTAGATTCCATTGCGATAAACAACTTGGAAGAAAGTACCACCCTGAACACTACCCCTGCCAATGCTCCTAACATTTCCATTCACACCATCAATGAATCAGGTCTCTCATCCGACTCCCTTCCCCTCTTGCACCCTGAGCTTATTGACTGGGATTTGCAAGGAGCCCCCTAACTAGTTATGTTCCAAAATGACGATGCTTACATTGATTATATGGAACTTAGGGACCACTTGCCAAAAGGAGATCATAAAGCTGGTTTTGCTATCGAACTGAATACCATGGCTTACTTCAGGGAGGGTGCCAAGCCTTCCAGTCGCAAAAAAATCAAGATCAAAAATGGATCTGACAGTGAAAACTGCCTTGTGGCAGTGTCAGATCACAAAATAGTAAAAAGAAAGGATGCATCTGAAGGTGAAAACCCAACTGTCGCACCTGACGATGGAATGCTTGACACTCTCCCTAGTGATATGTACTAGGAAAGGTCACAAATTGTTGTGGAACTGACAGAGCCCGTGAATATTGGAACAGACGAACAACCCAAGATTATCCACTTTGCCAAATCTCTTACACCACCAGAGAAAACCAGGGTTGTACTATTCTTTAAGAAGAAGAGAGGCAGCCTTGCTTGGTCATATGCAGACATGCCAGGTTTGGACCCAAAGTTAATTCTACACCATCTGCCATTGGATCCAGGCATAAAACCAGTAAAGCAAAAGCTGCGAAAAATGCATCCTCACATAGCACTTTTGGTCAAAGAAGAACTCAAAAAATTGCTAGATGTGGGGTTCATCAGAGCCATAGATTACCCAGAATGGATATCTAACATTGTGTCAGTGTCTAAACCAGATGGCCAAGTTCAACTATGCAATGATTTTCAAGACTTAAACAAAGCATGCCGCAAGGATGACTTTCCATTGCCAAACGTCGATATCATAGTCGACCTTACTGCAGGACATATAATGCTATCACTCATAGACGGATTCTCAGCGTATAATCAAATCAAAATAGCACCAGAGGACCAACACAAAACAACTTTTACTTGCCCATGGGGTACCTTTTGCTGGAATGTCATGCCATTTGGGCTGAAAAACATAAGTGCTACATATCAACTGGCTTTGACAACTATATTTCATGACATGATGCATGTAACTATGGAGGACTATGTTGACGATATCTTAGCAAAATCTCTCACAAGGGACTCACACCTGGATGTCCTAGAAAAAGTCTTTCGATGATTGGACCAATTCCAAGTCAAACTGAACTTGAAGAAATATGTGTTTGGGGTAACTTCAGGCAAGCTGCTAGGCTTCATCGTGTCGGCAAACAGAATAGAGGTAGACGCTGCCAAGGTCAAAGCTATAATGGACATGCCACCGCCCAAGACTCTAACTCAGTTGAGATCCCTACAGGGCAAGCTGCAAGCCATCAGTAGGTTCATATCACAGCAGGCAAACAAGTGCCAACCTTTCAGCCATCTCCTGCATAAGAACATTCATTTAGGTGGGATGAGTGGTGTGAAGAGGCATTCAACAAAACACATCTAAATGCAAGAATGTTTTGTGGATTGAAATCATGGTTATGTTACAGCGTCTTGATTTTTGTTATCACGTCCTCCTATGCTACTCAAGGATGCCAAAAGCTAGAGATGCTATGATGGGGGCATGATCATTTTCTTTGTTTGCTATCTGTGGATTCCGCTTTAGTAATGTGACACCTTGTCTAAGGACGTGATCGGCAAAAGATCATCGAGGACATCAAAGATCTAACATGAATGGGGGCAATCCTTGTTTGTTGAAATGCAAGAAATACTCAGGCCATTTAGATTCAATTTTGACTAGATGCTTGTATTTACTTGCCAAATCATAATCCATGTAAGTAGTACTCAGGTCATCTCGGTCCAATTATACCTAGATGCTTGTATTCACTTACAACATTTCAAAAAATGTACCAAAAATAAATTGCCCAATGATGAAATAAAGCACTCTTAAAGCAAAACATCCATCTTATATCCATATACACATCCATGCATCCATATCCCATACAATCCTCATTTCCTAAAATCTACAGAGTAACAATATCAAATGAAGTTTCTAAGTCATTCTGTCAAAACCATTCTTCTATCTATCATCCTATCATTCTTGTGTTGATAGCGTACATTTGGACATCACAAAAACAAAGCATATAGGTGCATATCATATCACATTTAGAGCCAGTCATGAACATGATTAAGTCGGTTGCATACATAACACAATGCATTAGGTCATCCATACATCATCATCATATCACATCATAAAGCAAAGAAAATCAAAAACATAGCTAAGTGCATCATATACAAAGCTGCATAATCACATAGACATCATGTTGCATTTGCATACATTCGAAACATTAGATATATAGACATCACATAGCATCGTATCAAAAGCATCTCATATAACATCAGATAGAGCATCTAAGTCTACACATGCATCACATCGTACAATAGACATATATCATCATCTCATAACATATGCCATGGATCATAAGGCTGCATAATCATATATATAATCATAAAAAGAGGTCCAAATGTACAATATCATCATCTCTCTCTCTGAATCAAAATGTCATATACAATATACATCCAAAAGGATGGTGATACATGTCCCAAAAAGTACAAAATCTGGTGCAAGTCTACCCCTGCTGCTATGGGCCACCACTACCAGCTCCTGACTGCTCTATGAGTAGCCCCAGACTGACTCCTGAAACTGGCAGCCCTCTGGCTCGCTGACACTGCCCCATGATACAAGCCCCGATAATACTGTGCTCTAGCAAGCTCTGCCTGCACCTGTGCCAACTGTGTCTGCAACTGGCCTACTTGTGCCTCTGCCTACTGCACCTGCCCAACCAAAAAGGAGCTAGTTACATCTGTCCCCATGGCTGCTACTGCAGTGTCCCGCTCCACACGGATAACATGTACCCATACATCTACCATGTCCCTCTCACGAGTTAGCCTAGCGATCACCGCTACATCTATCTCTCACCGGCCGTCAGCCCTCCTAAGCTGTGCCCACAGCTCTCTCACATGTCCCCTCAAGCTAGCTATAGCCCTCTCATAAGCATCTGCCTGCACCGGCCCCTGTGCTACCTCTGCCTGTCCTGGCCCCTGTGGCTAGGGCACCTACTGGGGTGGCGGCATCTACTCCTGCTGAGGTATCTACTACTGGGCAGCCTATACTGGCTCTGCCTGGGCTACCTTCCGCCACTGTCTCAGCCTCTCTCCATCTCCACCACCCCGTCCTCCTCGACCCCATCCTCCTCTACCTCCCCTATAACCCGGGCCAACCTGTCCCTCCTCCTCTAAATCAGCCTCGGCAATACAAGGCACCAGCATGCCAAGTCCTGAGTATCTCGGGAAGGGATGTGCCGTCAGCCAATCCTCATAGTCCGGTGTCATCCCGGCGTCAACTATCTCTGTCCTCATATCCCATGCCACATACGGAGTCTGCCAGAACTCTGCCAAGGCCTCCTCATACGAAGCCATCGGCCCCCATCAGACCCTCTTTGCATGTGTCTGTGCGAACAATACCTGTCCCTGTGGCATACCCTGCCTCCTACCAAATTGTCTCAACACCCGGCCCACCATCTGTCTCTCCAGTATGTGTCATGTCCACCCTATCAGCCACCTCGTCTGAAAACAATATGGCAGCTCATCTCCCTCGTTGTCCCAGGGCTCGCAATCCAGATATGGTCGCTAGACGACCACATCCACACCATCCAATGTATGCCTCTAGTACTCTAACTTCCCCAGCCTGTGCTAGGAAATCACTTCTACATAGCCATAACTGTATGGCTCTCCTCGTTGCCTCACGAACACACATATCGGCCTTGTCACCGCTATGTGCTCCCACAGCCAAAACTGTAGCAGTAGTACCCCAGCTGATAGACTTGTGCTGCGGTGATACACCACCTAGTGTATGTCATGGTACAGGTGGGCCAGTACGCAAACTCCCCATGCATATCGGGTGCCCTCAGTCAGCATCTGCTCCATGATCCTGCCCCATCCAATGGGGAACCCATGCGACCTCCTGTCAGGGCATACAACGCCTCCAATTAGTCCAGCCACAATCCCAGGGAAGTAGTCATAACAGTCATATATATCATGCCACGGGATGACCTGTCCAACCAGCTCAGGGTCACTCGCCTGTACTTGGCAAGTCCCGCATCCCGCTGTGCATCATACTCTACCAACTCACCAACAACGGATAAGTGCAGTATCCTGTAGACATCCTCTAGAGTCACGGTCATCTCTCCAGTCAGAAAATGGAAGGTCCCATCCTCACTGTGGAATCTCTCCACAGCAGCTGTCAACAGTCCATGGTTCACCCGCACCTCGGGCATGAAGCAAACGTAATCCAAACCCATGGCACCAAGTGCCTCTCTGTCGATCTCTGTGAGCATATACCTCTACAATAAGGGCATAGGGAACGTCTCCCTAGACTGCAGTGTGTCTCGTATCTCCTCCTACAAGCACGCAAAGCAAAGCGTCAGTCTAAAGCATTTCAAATTGATCAAAACAACACACTACATCTCTTGACTAGATTCCTGCAATCTCGGAGATAGCTCATTGATTGCTGTGTCAAACAGGACACTCATCAAGTCAATTTTGCTAAGTACTTTGCTATCTCAAAGCAAATGCACCACTATAGGTGGTAAAAGCGACGTTTCTTTGCAAATGTGCCGCTTCTAGTGTATGCGCCGCTACAATCGGCAAATGCTCCACCCAATAACATATGCACCGTTACATTGGACGTTTGTGCCAGTTTACACATATGCACCGCCACATTCGGCAGATGCGCCACCCAACTATGAAAGTGCCACCAAAATCCACAAATGCGCAATTTCAACATATGCGCCGCTACATTCATTAGATGCACCGCGAAATTACGAAAGCGCCGTTAAAATGCATAGATGTGCAGCTAAACTACACATATGCGCTGCGAATTTACAAAAGTGTCATTTCGCACTGCATATGCACCGTTTTGCACTTCGGCGCATCCGTTTAACCTATTTTCTACTTGCATTTATGACACCCTAATGTGACTCTACAGAAATTTTTTTGAAGCACATACCGAGGGTCCTACCTCTGCTAGCCGCCCGAATCGACAGACTCGCTCGAATCGGTGCTCCTCACATGGAATGTCTGCTGCTCTGGCTGCCATGCTGCTCCAAGTTTGCTCTAAGCTCTCTATCTCCAATTCAAATCAAACAAGTGTACAAATGAGTCATCTTGTGGACCCAGCTCCTATTTATAGCCTACAAACCCTAATTCTTGCTAGGTAATGACTATGACTACTTCCCGCATCCATTTTCCCCCCTGTTTTCTTCCCGTTTCCCTGAAACGCGTCCTTTTTCCTCCAACCTAACCTAACCCCTCCGTCTTCGTGAGATTGTCCATCTCAAAATCTTTCGCCCTTTTCCTGTCCAATCTCTTAAGCGGGCATCCTATCATCATTAAACTTGTACTAGGGGCAAACTGGGGCATCTATCGCTGTCAGACTATCGATTTCTTTGAAACAACGCTGCAAACATTATTGCATCAAAGAGGGGCAAAATGTATACGCCTAAAAATGACACGATTCAACTAAATAAATATTCTAAATATTTATTACGTTCTTCTATCAATTAAATAAATATTCTAAATTTATTTAAAGCGGTTCACTATTCCATAATTAAATAAAATCTATTTATTTAATTAAATTCCCTAAATTCTTTTAATGTCTCACACAATTAAATAATCCTAAATTATTTAATTAATCTAAATCCCCCTATCCTATGTTCTAATTTCAAAAATCCACCTCACTCGTACACCTCACTTTTCTACCTCACCTTGTCCACCTCACCGGGTTGGACATGTAATTAAATATATTAAATATTTAATTACCTATTTTCCCCCTCACCCACATGGCCTATTTCTTCTCAAATCAGAAGTTAGTTAACTAATCAATCAAAAGTGTTAACTAACTAGTCAATTGAGTTAATCCCTCAATCAATTCAGTCAATTCCATTATTCATTCTTCCAACTGACTAATCAAGTTATTAAACTTGTACTAGAGGCAAACTGGGGCATCTATCGCTGTCAGACTATTGATTTCTTTGAAACAACGCTGCAAACATTATTGCATCAAAGAGGGGCAAAATGTATACGCCTAAAAATGACACGATTCAACTAAATAAATATTCTAAATATTTATTGCGTTCTTCTATCAATTAAATAAATATTCTAAATTTATTTAAAGCGGTTCACTATTCCATAATTAAATAAAATCTATTTATTTAATTAAATTCCCTAAATTCTTTTAATGTCTCACACAATTAAATAATCCTAAATTATTTAATTAATCTAAATCCCCCTATCCTAAGTTCTAATTTCAAAAATCCACCTCACTCGTACACCTCACTTTTCTACCTCACCTTGTCCACCTCACCGGGTTGGACATGTAATTAAATATATTAAATATTTAATTACCTATTTTCCCCCTCACCCACATGGCCTATTTCTTCTCAAATCAGAAGTTAGTTAACTAATCAATCAAAAGTGTTAACTAACTAGTCAATTGAGTTAATCCTTCAATCAATTCAGTCAATTCCATTATTCATTCTTCCAACTGACTAATCAAGTTTGTTAACTAATCAGTTAAAGGAGTTAACTCTCCAATCAATGTTGTCAAGTCCCCTCTTTCATGATGGAGATGAGACACTTGTCATATTTCTACTGGTTGCACATTCCTCAATCATTCTCAGCCATTGATCATCATACTTCTCCTCAACCGTTGATCCTCATTCTTCTGAGTCTATAAATGAAGCCTCATCCTCCCATTCTAATCATCCAAGTTATTTGTATTGTTACTTTGCAGAATTCTACCCACGCGCCTTTGGCACCCCAATACATTCTACTTGAGATCACCATTTGCTTTGAAGCTCTACTTCACAACATTATCCATCAACACAGCCATTTACTATCGACATCCTACAACACAGCTAAAAGAGTGCACTCACTGAGGGCCTACTTTATCAGCAAAGGATGGTTGTAATAGGCGAACAATAGAAGCTTTGAAACAGAGAAGGTTTGCATTGTGTTCTTCATTGCTTCATTTCATTGAATCTTTCTTATTTTCATTATTCTGTTGATGTTTGGGTTTGTTTTTATTCATTTGATTAAACCACATTTTACTCTAACACATACAGGTCAAAATGTACATTGGCGAGCTTGCAAAAGTATCCATCGACCTTCAAAAAATGGTGAAAAATGAGTTATATGCATTTTATATGTATATCGGGCTTTGAATGTGCATATACAAAGGGGAATCTTTGGCAAATTCTTAGGAATATTCCTGCTTTGTATATTAGGTTGCATGGGGAATGTACATTGAAAATTATACAAAGGCTCGCAACATGCAAAGTGAATAGTGCAAATGAGAGAGAAAATGGTCAGGCCCACCAGTTGTATACAAAGGCAGTTGTATGTATGCTGATGTACATTCAAAGCATACAAGTGAAATATGCATTCCATAACCAAAGAAGAAGTCAGATGTGGTGGATAAAAGTTTGAAATCTGCCTTGTATGTATGAGGTGATGGATGTAAACAAAAGGACGTATAACCCAGACGCGATGGAGGAATGAAATATAGTGAGTAAATATTTCAGGTCCGTGGGTTGTATAAAGCGCTTGTATATGCCGATATACAAGCTGATGTGCAATGAAAAGGATACAAGCCGGATTTGAACTGATTCTCAAATTGTTTTATAAAATTTGAGGTCCGACTTGTATATATGGTGCTTGTATATGCTTTTGCATATACAAGGCAATAAGAGCAAAATGGACATGCAAGCCGGACCTGATTAGAATTTTGATTTGCTCTATAACAGTTTGGGGCCCGCCTTGTATGATGAATAGTTGTATATGCATTTGCTCTTGCATATACAAAGGGTTTTTGGTAGGTGAACAGTGGCGATTGTATATGCATTTGAGCATGCATATACAAGGGCAAAAAAGGCAAAATAAAGAAGCGAAAAGCCAGCGATAGAAACATGAGGTGCCTATGTGGCACGTTTTAATTGGCCGACGACTAGTTAGTACGATTTTGAGCCATGGATCTCAGCGATGGGAGTGGATTGACGGCTTTGTTTCAAAGTTGCAACGTGGGTTTTCTTTGCATCCGTAGGTATTGTTTTGAGCGGGAAACTCCGTGGACACGCTGCTGTTGTGTCTTCAGAGGCTGCGAGTAGCTGAAGATTTAATGGCAGATTGTACGAGGAAGTATGGGTCATGTTGGCAGGTCAACCACCTGAATTGATGATAAAAATCTAGAAACGGCGGCACATCTCCCGATTCTATCTATTCCCTCTCCTTCCTCTGCTTGGTGCATTGATTATTTTGAGTGCCAATTTGAAGATGCGCTGTATCTGGCAAATTTTTGACTTGCCATGTAATTAATTTTGCTGAGTTTACAATCTTGGTATAAAAGCCAAACTGTGTTACTCATTGGTGGTGGAAAACTTGGGCAATTTTGGGGGAAAAATAACGAAATACAGGGCATTTTCCTGGCTGTTGTATCTTTGTGGAGTTTGTGTGTTGCATCTGAGTTGTTTCTTGCACGTATGTTTAGTTTCAATGTTAATGTTATATGAAAAATGCTTCTTGCATGTGTTTTGCTGTTTGTCTCCACTTGTTGTATGCATTTCTTCTTCTGAATTTGGTTGCTAAGGGTTTCTCAAATTCTAGAATACAGATTTATGTATTGCATGCTTAGTCTCTAACTTCCATTCAAGGAGTGGATTAAATCATTTTAGGTTGAGTGTGGAGGAGATTGTATGTCAGCTGGGATATCCATAAGTAGAGATAGTTAAAATACCCATTCTTGGGTGATGTTTGTAAGGCAAGCATCAATCTAACCCCTTGAAATTTGAATGTCAGTTGCAAGCCACTCTCATGTATACGTCTATGTTGACTCCTTGCCTTGAGATAGGCACCAGTCTATTCTTGTGAAGTAGTTATGATCCAAAACCCCTGTCTTGCATCCAAACCATAATTCAAACCATTTCACATTTCCAACCCATTAGTTGTAGGAGTAGGATTAGGAGCCCCTGCATACTCTCATCCATAACCAGACAAATATGTCCAAGAATGTTGCTAACCTTGTGATTTGTCATACGAATCTTGGTCCACACATGAGAGTATTCTGCTTGTTCTAAAAAGTTAAATCTTTCTGTTATTGGGTGAGTCAAAGTGCCAAATCTTTAGCTAATAGGGATACCCCCCTTGGTGTGGTAGAACCAGAAGTGAATGGGAGGCAGCTCACGCAACCTTCCGTACTTTGTTGGCCGGATCTACCTATGCATTGGAACTGGCAAACCCTCTGCCGATTTGGAGAAAAATACCAACAGAGGGTATACAATAAATAAACTAGAATTTAGGCAGGGTTGGGAAAATTTTGTGAATCATCATGGCTTGGAGATTGGAGATTTTGTTGTGTTCAAGTACATATCCAAGTCATATTTTAAGGTTAAGATATTTCAAAGAATAGGGTGTGTGAAAAATATCAATGCTCTATAACTTATGAATACCAACATTGATACAAATAAAAGATGCCCTTTTTCTAACAGAATATGCAGTTCAAGTCAACCAATGGGCAGCAATTTGCTAAATGAATTAATTTCTAATGGGGAAAAGAAAAATGATGTTGAATCAATGGAAGAAAATCAAAATTAGGGTTGAGGGTTGAGGGATTAGGGTTGAGGGTTGAGGATTGAGGGTTGAGGGATTAGGGTTTAGGGTATAGGTTTGAAGGTTGAGGGATAATGTTCAAGGTTGAGTGTCCAAGGTTAAGTGTAAAGGGTATATAGGGTTTAAGGTTTGAGGGATTAAGGGTTTAAGAGTTGAGGGATTAGGGTTTAAGGCATAGTGTCAAGTGTAGAGGGTTTAGAGACAAGGTTTATGGTTGAAGGTTTAAGGGTTGAGGGTTGAGGCTTTAGGGCTGAGGGTTAAGGGATTAGGGTATAAGGTATAGTGTTGAGGGTAGAGGGTTTAGGGATAGGGTTTAGGATTTAAGGTTTAAGGGTTGAGGGTTGAGGCTTTAGGGATAGGGTTTATTGTTTAGGTTAAGTGAGACACCTAGATGACTAAGGATAGATGAAGAGGCAGACAAGGAATGAGTGAGAGACCTAGAGAGGGGAGAGGTAGAAAGGTGAGTGGGAGATAGAGGTGAGAGATAGAGAGGTGAGGGGAGAGATAGAATAAAATGAGAGAGTGAAGTTGACAACTTGAGGGAAAGATGGGTAAGGAGGAGGGAGAGAGGTGGAGAGGAAGGGAAATATCTAGAGAGCCCTGAGAGATATACAAGTGAGAGACCTACAACCTAGGGAGAGAGGGGTGAGAGATAGGGGAGAGATGGGGGTGAGACAGATAGGGGAGGAGAGGGGTGGATAAGGGTTAAGGGTTTAAGGCTTTAGGGTTTAAGAGTCAAGGGTTTAGGGTTTAAGGGTTGAGGTATTGAGGGTCTAAGGGTTGAGGGATTAGGATTTAAGGTATAGTGTCGAGGGTTGAAATCAACCCTCGACACAATACCTTAAAACCCTAATCCCTCAACCTTGGGGTTTAAGGTATAGTGTCGAGGGTTGAGGGATTAGGCTTCAACCCTTGACACTATACCTTAAACCCTAATCCCTCAACCCTTAGACCCTTAATACCTCAACCCTTAAACCCTCAACCCTTAAACCCTAAACCCTTGACCCTTAAACCCTCAACCCTTATCCACCCCTCTCCTCCCCTATCTGCCTCACTCCCATCTCTCCTCTACCTCTCTCACCCCTCTCTCCCTAGGTTGTAGGTCTTTCACTTGTATATCTCTCAAGGCTCTCTAGATATTTCCCTTCCTCTCCACCTGTCTCCCTCCTCCTTACCCATCTTTCCCTCAAGTTGTCAACTTCACTCTCTTATTTTATTCTATCTCTCCCCTCACCTCTATATCTCTCACTTCTATCCCCCCTCACCTCTACCTCTCCCCTCTCTAAGTTTCTCAGTCACTCCTTGTCTACCTCTCCATCTGTCCTTAGCCATCTAGGTCTCTCATTTAACCTTAAACCCTAAACCCTATCCCTAAATCCTCAACCCTTAAAACTTAAATCCTAAACCCTATCTCTACACCCTCAACCCTTGACACTATAACTTAAACCCTAAACCCTATCCCTAAAGCCTCACCCCTCAACCCTTAAACCTTAAACCCTAAACCCTTAAAACTATACCTTAAACCCTAATCCCTTAACCCTCATCCCTAAATACTCAACCCTCATCCCTTAAACCTTCAACCCTAAACCCTCTACCCTTGATAGTATGCCTTAAACCCTAATCCTTCAACCATTAAACCCTCGACCCTTAAACATTGGGCAAACTTTTGCAAAAAAGAAAAAAATGCAAAGAAAACAATAACGTTCTCACGTTATAATGCGAGTGAGTTATGCTCGTGTTATGGTTTTGTGTTGCCAAGCCGAAGGCTCGGCAACACCAAGCCATAACGCGAGCGTGCTATAACGCACTCACGTTATGGATTTTTAAATTTTTTTAAGAATTTGGCCACTTTTTGGCCCCCCATCTTTTTGTACCCACCCATTATGCTAAAGATATCATATTAGTGATTTACCTTCACTATACATTTACAATGTTTTGCTCATAGCATCAATGATAAATTATACATAATGATGACTATCAAGTCATATAAGATAATGGATTGTATCTAGAACTTTGACATCCGTCTTCTTAAGCCTCGGCTAGTCTTCTGCTTGGAAAGGAGAGCATCATTCGAGAGCTTTTCCTCCAACCACAGATCAGCGGTCCCCTACACAACTTCCTACCTAGAAGCGGCCCTACCCTTCATGAAAGGAATAGATATAAGGAACCGATTGGTTTGCCATCTGAGTATCTGGTGTTGTGTCCTTCACAATACTTCAAAGTCATACAACTATAGATCCACTCTAACTATGTATGACACTACTGGAAGCATTGTGCCATCTGGAAAATAGTGAACCAACTAATGCATACAGAGACGGATGCGTTACTTTGGCCAAAGATTTATATGCATGACATTTCACAATGAACATAGTCAAATGTTCACACACCTTGACTCGACTTGACTTAGAAGTTGTCTCATCCTACAGTGTTCAATTTCGACCCTCCTAGGTCATAGTAGAAAAGTTGGGTTTAACTCACCCTTAGTCCATCTTTCTTGGACTTTTGACTCCAATCTCCAAGAGTACATCTAGTGATTATTTGTTGTCTATGAAATAGGGAACATGTGACTCCACGTCACTCTATTCCCATTTTTCTTTACTTTCAAATGCATGTTCATAGTTTCCAATTTCAAAAGACCACTCTCGGTCTAAGTTTATCTATGGTTACTTGTGTTCAAGGTTTTCATCGAATTCATATCGATCATATGACTTGCCAATATAGGCCAATAGTCATACATTTGTCAAAACAATTCAAATGGGTTCTTGAAACTCTTAGCTTCATCCACGAAGCTTTGCCATAACAAAAGAGACATATACATAATATGTACTCTACTACAAAGTTATCACCCTCGTTTTCAAGTCTTTCCTTCATGGAAGTAATAGTAATAATGATCAGGGTTTACTCAATGACATGCATAAACCGGCATGCACTCCATGTAGCCTTAAGCAAGGTTTATTGATGATAAACTAGCTTTATACCATGACAAGACAAATCTTGTTACTCTTTTAAATCACAATAGCCTTCAACCGAAGGTATAGTATTAACTTTCATAAACATAAGGTGTACCTTTTTCCTTATAAATGTCTTGTCTGTCTTGTAGTTTAGATACTGTCAAAGGCAAAGTTAATAGAATATTTCAATGCTCAAATGTAAGGCCATCGACCTTCTTTTAAACTATGTACTTGATTTGAATTGCATTTGGCTAAGATTGAAAGTTGATTTGAACGATGTGAATGGTTGAGATTGAATAAGGTTTCCCACTCCACAAGGAGTTGTAATCATGTGACAAGTGTGCAGTTAAGAATAGGGCTGGCCTAATTTAAATAATATTTTATTTAAATTAGTTGGTAGTGTGACAAAGCATTAAATGATAGTTGTAGTATGGACATGTGTTGGAATGAGATTTGTTGTTCTCAAAATCAACTAAGCTCGTTTTTGTAGACAACCCCTACGAAACTTGTCTATTTCGTAGCCTACACTCTAAGTTTGCAAATCAAGACAAGTCCTCTTGGCCTCGTGCGAAGTCCTCTTGGCCTCGTACGAAGTCCTCTAACATCATTGAAATGGTTTACGACATTCCCTTAGGTTGATTTCTCAAAAATTGTGAAACTTGACTAGGTCGTAAGCTTGTCAAAATATCAATTTTGGCTATTTTGGGGTGTTAGAAAAAAATTATCTTCACATGTAATAGCGGCAAAATTTACCGCTCTTACCTGTGCATTGTTGTTAAATATGCAATGTCGGTTGAATTTCTTGCCTCTATAAGTTTTATTTGTTGTTTTTTATAAATATGCATGAGTGGCAAATTTTGCCACCCATGCAGACTTCTTGTTATTTGATTATGTGCAAGAGCGGTTGAAATTGCCACTAGAGCATGTCTCAAGTTTGTCGAAGCCAAGTGTAGTGGTGGGGTTTTTCATTGCTCTGACATCCCTCTAGTGCGTTTGTAATTTCGGTGTTTTTTTCCAACCGAGTGGATCCCGCAAGATCGACAACTCAAAGTATGCATTAATGGCACTCATGCCATGTTTAACGCATGACCTTCAAGCCTTTTAAATTGTTTTATCTCATTCTAATTTCTTTATTATTCATTTTAGAAACTTATAAATGAGATTAAAATCTCTTTCACGACCAGATCTCTTCATCAAAGCTTGCGGGGATTCCAGATCTACTCGATCATGATTTCTTCACTGCATCCACTATTTTGTAGACCAGGTAAGTCATTATTTTATTTGTCTTGTTTTCATTTTGTTCTTCAATGTGCTAGGGTTTTGGTATGAATCGAATGCATTGTTTGAATGTGGTGGTGTATTTTCCTTTCTTATTTTTGTTTAAAACCCTAGTTTTTCATTTAGGTTTTTGAATGCATTATTAGAATGTGTCGATATATTTTCGCCCATAAAAAACTTAGGGTTCTTGACCAGTGTTTTTCCCTTTTGATAAGAGGTCGGCAGGAACCGCTACCTTCACATATCTTTTTGTTTCATGTTGGTAGTCTATGTAGTGTCAGCATTTTCTGCCGCCCCTACATGGGCCTTGTATTCTTAGCTTCACATGTAATGGCAGTTAAAGCCACCGCCGTTACACAACCATTTACTTCCTGATATGCATTAGTGGTAGAAAACCCTGCTCTTGCATACAGATATTTCAAAGCATGTGCAATGGTGGCAAATTTCGCCGACTTTGCACATACATTAAAAATCATTCCCAAACATGCAAAAGCAGTAAAAATCACCATCAATCCACTCAGAAATTTTCAACCTACCTACAAGGTCAACAAAATTTTCTACCCTGACACTTGTAATACATCCCTCAAATGCAAAGGCGACAAATTTTGCCGCCCGTGCATTTGTTCTCTCAAAATTTTCTAACTCTGAGAGATTTTCAATTTTGCTTTCCTGAGCCTGGTTTCCTCCATTTTTCGACCCGCTTGCACTCTAGTCCTTCCAAGCGTATCTCCATAGTCGTGATCATCAACATGCAATTTTCCCAGATTACTAGTATTTCCCCTAATTGCATGATCATGGCTTTTTGTTGCAGTTTCTTCTGCGGATTTTCTCTCTTCACCAACATCCTTCTGGTGATAGCTTTTTCAGATGACTGAGTTGTCTCTAAAGAAGTCGAAAGCGATGAAGTATAAGTATCAGGATGTTTTTCCAATCACCTCGGTTACTTCCAATGTTGATGACATTAGAGATACAGAGATCGACCATGTGGACATGGCTGGGTTTGTGAAAAGAACCAAGTCTAATAATCCTAGTTCTGCAATGAAGAAGATTATTGATAGCAACATTCATTCGGTGGCATCTTTCCTGGTGGTAGCTCATAATACAGAGTTTGTTCTTCAATGTGCTCAGTTCTACAACAGAGATACTAGGGCAGTGGTGGATACAAATGGCAATGTGATAATCAGATTGGATCCAGAATTCATTGATAAAGTTTTCATGTGTCCTATTGTTATAGAAGTTATAAAACTAGATTTTGCTGAAGCCTAAAAAGAATACGACAAAAATTCTGAGAAGGCTAAGAAGATAATCAATACTAAATGGCTTAAGACTTCAAGGTCAAACTTATCTAGGTGGCTGAGGAGTTTTCCAAGAAGTGATTTTGTAGAAGTTGGTGATCTCATCACTCTTCTTAGCAGGATAAGGGGGTTGGCCTCTTCCTCACTTTTTCATGAGTGGATGTACCCTTTTATCAAGGTTATACTTCAAGGCAAACAAGCCATCTTTTGGGGTGAGAAAATTAGCAATGCTCTGTATGAGAAATTGACTAAGGTATCCACTACCTTCAAATTCTATATGACTTCTTACCTAGTGTATATAGCAGCCTCCATGAGGATCTTTCCAAGTTTGACATCAGAAGGAGATAGGAGAGTGGTTCCTGTATATCAGTACTATTCTCAAATGACATTGAAAGGCTCTATCCACCATCTTAGGAGGGTAAATGATGCTTTCTTCGTAGTGTTCTTGTGTCTTTTTGACCCTCAACTGGAGCAAAGAAGAGTTTCAGACGAAGCTTTGTCAGTGGTGAATGATTATGGATGCATGTTCTTACAATTTCCTTCATTCTCATATTTAAGGGTTGGCTTTTTCTAAGGTTATCCTTATATGTTGCCAAGGTTTCCTTCAGACAAACTTGTTCTAATGGAATTATGTAAACAAATGATTGTTGTACATAATAAGCAAATGGAGCTCAAGAAACCTGGATTCAGGTTTCCAGTTGAAATTGGCAGGTTTTCAGTATCAACTGCTGCAAAGGCTAGAGCCATGGAAACTGAAATACAGCTAGTAACCATGAAACAATTCAAATAAAGACCAAGGTTTGATTATAGGGGTGTGAAAGACAAGATCAAGAGGAAGACCCAATTTCATGAACCAATGGTTGAAGATGTCTAGGTAGACT
This sequence comes from Cunninghamia lanceolata, assembly GCA_027924645.1. Lineage (NCBI taxonomy): Eukaryota > Viridiplantae > Streptophyta > Pinopsida > Cupressales > Cupressaceae > Cunninghamia > Cunninghamia lanceolata. The sequence goes on from BSBN01000167.1 coordinate 11,885,934, forward strand.
TGAGGACAGAAGAAGAGATTAGAAAACTGGACTATAGCAGGTTATCTCTGGAACAAATTGAATATCTAGGATTGGATGATATTCCTAAAGACCTGGTGGATGATGAAGAGTTGATTGATGATAGATATAACACTGAACAGGTTGCTGGTTCTCCTCTTCCTCCTATTCAATTGTCTCAAAAGGAATTGACTTCTCTGAGGAAAAGGTTTGAACCTATATTGGCTAACACCAACAAGTGGCTAGCAGATAAGGAAATTGCTTTGAAAGAATTCCTTACAGGATCAGAGACTGAAATCCAAGAACAAATAGGTAAGAAGGTGGAGGATAGGACGAAGAACAAGAGTGACATTCCCTCTTCTTCCAAGCCACATAAGCCCAAGATCAAATTTGTGACAAAGAAGTCAAAGGATGTAGAGAAAGAATCTGAGATAGAAGATATGGAAATTGAGAAACAGATCACTGAAAAGCCAGCTACCGAGGAAATGGAGGTTGAAAATAGATCAACAGAAGGACAAGGAGATGAAGTTTTGTCTCCACAAGAGAATGTACAATAGGAAACGGGAGTCTCTTCTCCTTTGTCTAACATACCTATTTTAGTTCCTTTATCTGTTTCACCCATTGACATCCCCTCTTCTGAATCTCCATCACCTTCAAAAATAATTTTTGATAATCCTCAAACTACTTTTGATGATGTTCTCCGTTCTTTAGAGTCTATTCCTAGCTTGTCCTCCTCATCTTTTGATATTGGAGATGCTTCTATATTTGATCACTTTGTAATGAGTTCTGAATAGGTTTCTAATGTGAATGTGTCAGGTGTAGTTTTCACTAATACTCCACCTATTGTTTCTACTTCTAGTGCTAGTGCAGTTCCAGTAACACCAACAATGGAAACAGACCCTAATGTGAGTACTTTTGTGCTTCCTCCCTGGTTGTCGGCATGTACACCTAAAAGAAAGAAACAAGCCATCTCTCTAGATGACTTTGATTTTAGTAAACTGGTGCCTGCTAAGGCTAAGACCCCGAAGAAGCCAAAATTTTTTTTGAGAATGCTTGGGGACAAAGGGCACAAATTTCTAGAGATTGTAAGACCTCCACAGGATGCAACCATAGAAAATTTTAGTACGAATGATTACTCTATCTCTAGGGTTGAGCTAGGCAAAATAACTCATGAAAAGTGCAAAGACTGACATGCAATCAGCAATGGATATTCTAATCCAGAAGTTTGACAAAGAAAAAGAGATGAAGGATCATGACAAAGTGATGGTAGAACAACTAACTGCAGTGGTGAGGAAAATTACTTTGAATTCAGAATCAGTGACTCCTGAGGCCGTTTCTGTAGAAGATCCTATCATCTAGAATGCTAAAAAGACTCATCTTAAGGGAAGAGTACTTGAAGAATATTTGGAAAGGATGTACACACAAGGAATCTCTCTTCTTACAGAGCTAGCTGAGAAAATAGAAAAAATGGAGAAAATAAGGGCAGAACTTGATGAATTGATTGATGTTATTTCTCAGGATATTGAGCGTCTAGAACAGAATCATGATAAGTGGGTAGAGATGAGGAAGCTGAAAATAAGTGCTCTGATATCAATTGGTGTCATTTCAAATAGGGATTCATATACTGAGACCAAAGAGGCATTGACATATCGGAGACGTGTACTGAAAGATCTGATTAATGACTTGGAAACTGCAAGGAAACTAAGTGATCAAAGTGATGTTAGTCTCTTGCACAAGTTGGAGGAGCTACCGTGCAATCTGGTGTCACAGGATAATCGATTTCTTTCTACAAAAGAAATGATCCAGGAATTTGAAAATATGTTTTAGAAGGAGTTTGAGGACAAAACATTTTTAGTGGCCTCCGTGGATAATATTCTTCATAATCAGTTAACTTTGGATAATCTGAAGACCAAGTTAACTAGTGATGTAAAATCAATTACCATGGTCAGAGATGCAATAGTTAGAGCCTGGATGATTTTCAAGGACACAGTTAGTCCGGACAGTCTTGGGATGCAAGCAACGTTCACCATGTATGATTGCCGTATGAAGAAAGAAGGCAATGTAAGTTGAAGTAGCTTTTCCATTACTTAGTTTATTTTCTACTTTTCATATGTACTTTTGAAATAATTTTAGACATTTTTACATGTACTTTTCTCATATGTAATTACATGTGAAAACATAGGAAGTCCTAAATCAAAAAGAACTCCTTTGTTGAATAAGTCATAGTTAGTTTTTCTTTTCCTATTTTTGCTCTCGGTTTCTCTTATAAATAAAGAGGACCTCCATTGTAATTATCATATTTTAGTTATTACAACAAAACTCTGCCAAATTGAAGAGCATTTTGAGACTTTGTGTTCAAATTGTAAATCAAATTTTATCAAGTGAATAGAAAAGCAAGTGATCGTTCAATCTTTTTGTTGGAATAACTTGTGGCGTATTGGAAATTGTTCTTATGTCCTTTTCCTAATACTATCTTATCTGCTTAATCAAATTGTAGTGTGAGTGTGAATAATTTGAGAGATGTTCTAAAGCTAATTGTGGAGACTTTGTGCTACAACAATTATCTTTAGTTTGTGACTTTATGTTTTGAAGTAAAAGATATTGGAAAGACTTTGAGCTGCTATTATCTTTTGTGATCATATGTTTTATCGTAGCATTCGGTGAAGACTTTGAGTTGAACTTTATAATCGTACTTAGTTCTAAATTGTAAATCAATAAAAGGAGCAACGATAGATTTTGTGCTCACGTGAGTTTCTTGGTTATTCAAATTTGTATTGTGAAAGTGCTCTTTTATTTTGTAAACATCATTTCTAAAAAAAGAGAAATGGATGATATGGTCTCACCCCGAAGTTAATATTTAGTGTAAATAGGATTGTGATAGTTAATAGGGAACCTCCCCTTGCTGAGAGGAGAGATTTATCTCATTATACTGTGGTTGATAGAACCATTTTGCCTTCAGTTAGTTGATGACAAAATATTCACCCAACAAGATTAAAGGTGAGAACTAATTCAAATATTTTATTTAAATTAATTAGAAAATGGGAGATGGCTAATTTAAATAATTATTTAAATTCGAGGAAAGGTGGAAAATTAATTAGCTAGTGGGATAAACGATTAAGATTTATTTAACTAATTAGGTGATGAATGAAAGGAGGCTAGGTGTGCGGAAATTGCTTCCTACACTAATCTAATGAAGGGAGGTGAGTGCAAATTCAATTTTATCCTTACTATTACAACAATGTTAAACCCACTAATAGAGATAACAGAGATATTGCAGCAAACACATAAACAAGAAAGTGAGACAGAAGAAGACAGACACAAGATATATGTGGAGAAAGCCCTTATTGGGTGAAAAACCCCACACTCCAAAACCTGCACAATGTATTATCAAAACTGAAATAGTTTACAATACACTTGCAATGCAAGCTCTTAGGAGTATTCAACACTCATATCTGGAGACAAACCGACAGCATAACAGTACTTGTCAAACCTGTAATACTTCTCCTCCTCCAAGCACTTGTTTATATAGAAACTACAAGGCAAAATTGCCTCTATCTTGAATGGGCGTCCAACTTGGCCTCATGGCCCAAAATCCCACGCCTATGGACACTTGGTCAACATTGTAAGATGCTTCTTACACTTGTCCACACACCCCATCCCAAAGAGGTTGCCTATTTCCAAAATGGGCTATGATAGATGCTCTTACGACTCTTACGACTGTCATAGAATCTATCATAGCAGTTACAACTTACTACTGTATGAGAATCTATCATACACAGGCTATAAATAACATATTCTCTTACAACATGTCATAGTCCACCTTGGGGTGCCCAAAGATGCCTTTTTCAAAGATGCTCTTTGACACATGTCTTCACATGTCATAGAATATCTTATTTTTGACTCTTACATGTCATAACTTCGTCATAGGAATCTGTCATGACCGTTACGGTCAATATTCCCTTACACAACATCTAAGATGCCGACACATGGAAAAATATTTCTAGCACAAAGTGGGATGCCTGTCTCCTCATGTGAGGACAAAATTACAAGTTGTCAACTTCCATGTAGGATGACACATCACCGTGCCACATCCCACAAGATGACAATATGAATTTACAATTTAATTTACAACATAGGAAATGAATAAATAAATACAATGAAAATAATACAAGGAATTACCAAGGTTGAGACACCTTAATTCTGAATATTCTCCCACTTGTCGAACACCTTGTAAGAGCCAATAGAAGTAACAGGATTTAATTGCCATAGGCCGAGAGGCCCATAGACTATGAACACCATCTGAATTTCTTTGTGCCCACTGGCTTCATTAATGCATTTGCAACATTCTTCAAAGTATCTACCTTCTCCAAATTTACCTTCCCATCCTCTACCATGTCTCGTACGAAGTGAAACTGTACATCAATATGATTTGTTCTAGCATGGAAAGTTGGATTCTTCGCAAGACAAATCGCACTCTGATTGTCAGAACAAATTGTAATCTATCATGCATCAACACCAATATCTGAACACAATCTCTTAAGCCAAATGGCTTCCTTACAAGCATGAGTTGCTGCCATGTACTTAGCTTCTGTCGCAGACAAAGCAACCACAGGTTATTATTTACTCATCCAATTAATTGCACCACCAAACATTATGAATACATATGCACTAGTGGACCTCCTACTATCAATGTCACCTGCCTAATCAGAATCCACAAATCCACGAATACAAACTAAATGCGGAGGTCCTATAGCATTGCCATGATAACAACTGGAATACTCGGAAGTACCCCTCAAATATTTAAACACTCACTTAACTGCATCCCAATGTACCTGTCTAGGATTAGCCATAAATCGACTAAGGACTCCCACTATTTAGGCAATGTCTGGTCTTGTGCAGACCATAGCATACATCAAACTACCAACATCACTAGCATAAGGTACTTTGCTCATGTCCTCCACCTCACTAGAAGATTTTGGACAATCATTAACAGACAACTTTGTTCCTAATGAAACAGGAACACACAATGGTCTACAATCTGCCATGCTGAACCTATCCAACACGGTCTTCACATACTTACTCTGGCTTAACCAAAGTTTTCTGTTAGCTCTATCTCTTCTGATTTCCATTCCTAGAATGTACCTGGCTGCCCCTAAATCTTTCATTTCAAACTGTGCTGCCAACTGAGACTTAAAATCAGAAATCATATTCTTACCCTTCCCAATCAGCAACATATTATCAACATATAATGCAACAATGAGAATATGATCACCATCAAACTTATAATACACACAATGATCTGATTTCGATCTCACAAATCCAATTGACAACACAAAGACATCAAACTTCAAGTACCACATCCTAGGAGACTACTTCAAACTATACAAAGACTTTTTCAATTTGCAAACCAAATTTTCTTTACCTTTCACTATGTAATGCTCTGGCTGTGACATGTAGATTTCTTCCTCCAAATCACCATGAAGGAAAGTTGTCTTCACATCTATATTTTCTACCTCTAAATCATAAGCAGTTGCAAGAGATAACAAAAATCTAATGGATGTCAGATTTGCAACGGGAGAAAATTTTTTACCATAATCAATTCCCTCCACTTGTGAGTACCCCTTCACAACCAATCTAGCCTTGTACTTTTCAACACTACCATCTACACATAATTTCTTTTTGAACACCCATTTGCATCCAACGAGTTTCTATCCATCAGGTAAAGGCACCAAGTCCCATGTTTTGTTCTTTTCCAAAGAAGTCATCTCATCCTCCATGGCCTCCTTCCAGGAACTTGCATCTTTCATGCCCATAGCCTTTTTTACAGTTCTAGACTCATCAGTGTTAGTAAGTAAAGCAAAAGCACAATAGGAATCAAGTAATGAATAACCAAACCTATCAAGTTGCTTTCTTGTTCACGTAGACCTCCTCAATGGCTGAGGTTGAGGTTCTTCTTCTTCTTCAGAGCTTTCAAAGCTGCTAGACCTCTCCTCATCATTAGGTTTCATAGGGTCTATCTATTCAGTCTTCTCAGGGGTAGAAGGAAACTAAATCACATCCTCTTTCTTTTCTGTCAGTTCTGGCTGTAGAACAACTGAAGAAGGTGTTAGCTCTCTGAAGATAACACTTTTGCTATACAACACTTTTTCAGCCACCAAATCCCAAAGCTTGTATCCTTTCACACCAACACCATAGCCAATGAAAATACACTTAACAGTCTTGTTCTCCAATTTAGACCTTTTCTCCCTAGGCACATGTGCATATGCCTCACAACCAAAAACACGAAGAGGTCTAACTGAAGGCTTCTTACCAGACCACACCTCCATAGGTGTCTTACCAACAAGAGCTGATGTAGGAGATCTATTTACCAAATAGCAAGTAGTGGCAATAGCTTCAACCCAAAACTTTTGTTCGAGGCTTGCTCCACTAAGCATACTCCTAGCTTTCTCCATTAGTGTCATGTTCATCCTCTCTGCAACTCCATTTTGCTATGGGGTATATGGAGTTGTATTATGCCTTTCAATCCCTTGCTCTTTTCAGAACTTATTGAAATATGTCGAACAAAACTCACCACCGTTGTCAGTTCTCAAACACTTAACTTTTTTACTAGTCTGATTTGCAGCAATGGCTTTAAACTCTTTAAACTAACTAAAGACTTCAGTCTTGCTTCTGATAAAATAAACCCATGTCCCTCTACTGTAATCATCTATGAAAGATACAAAATATATAGATTTTGAAATCGAAGGAACATTAATAGGACCAAACACATCAAAATGAATAAGATCTAATACGCCAAAAGACTTGTGAGAACTAGAGTAAAACTGAACATGGTTTTGCTTTCCACAAATGCAATGTTCATAAAAATCAAACTCGAGATTACAATTATTTAACCCCTCAATGAGGTTTTTACTTTTTAGGGGACACAGACCCTTCTCACCAATGTGGCCATATCTCAAATGCCATAATATAGTTTTTTTAGAAAGAAGCTTAGCTTCCATAGCATGTGCACTACCATTAGAACTAGTTACAATAGATTTCTTCACTGCTCATTTAGATGGTGGGGATGAAGTGACAACAACTCATTTCTTTGAGTCAGAAGAACTATTGCATGGTGAAGTGCATGTCTCCAGCTGAAACAGAATATCTCTTTGAGTACCCTTCGCAAGCACCATAGATCCTCTAGTCATCTTGCATCCATCCTTCGAAAAGACAACCTACACACCTACATCATTCAACATACTTACAAAAAATAGGTTTCGTGCAAGGCCTGGAATGTGCATAGCTCAAGTGATCCCCTTCATTCATCCATCAAGGAATCAGATTGAGACTCTTCCACAACCAACAATCTTCAAATGAGAGTCGTCACCCAGGTACACTCTTCCACCATCAAACTCTTCATATTTCGTGAACCAATCGCGATGCAAGGTCATGTGGAATGATGCACCAGAATCAATCAACCATACATCATCAGATGCATGGGTGGCCAGGGCTACGATGAAGGCATCACCATCATCTTGTGACTTGTCAGAATCTGAATTAGGAGCTTTCTTCTTCTTTTTCTTCTCCTCTTTGCATTCCTTTCAGAAATGCTCGGGTTTTCCATAGTTCCAACAGAGAGCCTTGGACTTTCTAGGAGATTTGGATCTCTCACAGGATTTGGATCTACCCTTCTCAACTTTCTTGTCCTTCTTCTTCCCTTTGTCTTTGGGTCTTCCAAGAACCACAAGAGCCTCTTTGGCTGCCTCAGAAGACTTCCTTCGCATTTCTTCTTATAACAATGAGGACACCACATCTTCTATCTTGAAGGTGGTAGTGGTGCTTCTGATAGCCATTACAAGATGATCCCACGAATCTGGAAAAGAACAAAGCAGGGTCATGCAATGATCCTCCTCCATTTTTACACCCACAGATGTCAACTGTGCAACGATCATGTTGAAAGCATTCATGTGGTCCGCAACAGATCCTTCGTCTTCCATCTTCAGAGTGAACAACTTCTTTTTCTAGAAGAGTTTGTTTACCAAGGACTTGGCATGATAAACATCACCCAACTTCTTCCAAAGATCTTTCATTCTCTACTCCTCATGGACATTCAATAGGATAGATTCAGCTAAATAGAGTCTTATGAGACCCTTAGCCTTCCGATCTTTGAAGTTCCAATTAGCTCATGACATTGCTGTAGGTTTCACACCGGATACCATTTCCCATAGGTCACGATCAACAAGTAGGTCCTCCATCTTGAGTTTCCACAACTCAAAATTAGTGCCATTGAATTTCTCAACCTCTAACCTTTCAGATGTGGTTGCCATCTCCTTGTTGCAACAAGATATAGAATACTCTGCACAACACTCCCACTCAACTTAAGATCAGCTCAAAACACCCCTACCCAACAACTAGGACCAAAGGTGATCAAGCTCTGATACCAACTAAAAGGAAACTAGGTGTGCAGAAATCGCTTCCTACACTAATATAATGAGGGGAGGAGAGTACAAATTTAATTTTATCCTTACTATTATAGCAATGTTAAACCCACTAACACAGATAACAAAGATATCACAACAAACACATAAACAAGAAAGTGAGACAGAAGAAGAAAGACACAAGATATACATGGGGAAAACCCTTATTGGGTGAAAAACCCCACACTCCAAAACCTGCACAATGTATTATCAAAACTGAAATGGTTTACAACACACTTGCAATGCAAGCTCTCAGGAGTTTTTGACACTCATATCTGGAGACAAATCAGCAGCATAACAGTACCTATCAAACCTTTAATACTTTTCCTCCTCCAAGCACCTATTTATATAGAAAATACAAGGCAAAATTGTCTCTATCTTGGAATGGGCGTCCAACTTGGCCTCATGGTCCAAAAACCCACACCTATGGACACTTAGTCAACATTGTAAGATGCTTCTGACACTTGTCCACACACCCCATCCCAAAGAGGTCGCCTATTTCCAAAATAGGCTATGACAGATGCTCTTACGACTGTCATAGAATCTGTCATAGCAGTTACAACTTACAGTTGTAAGATAATCTGTCATACATAGGCTATAAATAGGATATTCTTTTACAACATGTCATAGTCCACCTTAGGGTGCCCAAAGATGCATTTTTCAAATATGCTCTTTGACACATGTCTTCACTTGTCATAGAATCTCCTATTTCTGACTCTTACATGTCATAACTTCGTCATAGGAATCTGTCATGACTATTACGGTCAATATTCCCTTACACAACATCCAAGATGCTGACACATGGCAAAATATTCCTACCACAAAGTGGGATGCCTATCTCCTCATGTGAGGACAAAATTACAAGTTGTCATCTTCCATGTAGGATGACACATCACCATGCCACATCCCACAAGATGACAATATGAATTTACAATTTAATTTACAACGTAGGCAATGAATAAATAAATACAATGAAATTAATACAAAGAACTACCAAGGTTGAGACACCTTAATTCCCAACAATGAAAGGGGTATGAAAGGGACCTAGGACAAAATGTCGTAAGATGTCTTAAATAATGTATCAACAAGGTGATGTTGTAAGACATGGACAATTTTAGATGTCTACATTTTGCCCCTCTTTGAGATAATGTTGCTACTAGGAGAAGTAACATCATTTCAAATAAGATAAGTGTGGATAGAGGAAAATGATGCTTGGATAAATAAATGGGATAATGATATAAGGATAGGATGATGATGCCCCCTCGAGAGGATGGGTGGGTTGGACGAACACGGGTATGCTCTCGAAATAAAATGAAATGATAAAGGATGGATAAGAAAATGGAGGATGAAAGACAAGGGATGGATGAAAGAGATGAATGATACATTATGCTGCCATGAAGTGAGAAATCATATAGTTTGATAAAGCACTAGACATTATGCACCAAGGTATAAAGACTAGGGTGATAATGAGTCTTGTGCACCCAGTGTAATACAATCTTGTCTAGACGTATGAGGAAGTGAACTTAGAGCATTAAAGTCCTATGCACAAAAGGTATGATTAATTGATTGATTGATTAATAATGATAGTGTCTGGTTTCAAGAATGAGACACCTCGTATAAGATGCCTAGTCTGGTTTCAAGAGAGCAACAACCTGTATAAGATAATTGACATAATTGACTGATTGATTGATTTGGTTTATGACAAGATTAGGATCAAGACCAAAGGATGCAATTAGATAATTTGACAAGATTGATTGACTTGATTGGTATGAATAAATGATGACTGGCATTTGAGTTTATTGCTTGGATTTATTTGATTGATTTGATTTGATGGAAGAATTGATTTGATTGGAATGATTTGGTGATTGGATTGATTTGAAGAATTGATTGATTAGATTGAATTGATTTGAGGAATAGATTTGAAGAATTGATTTATTGGATTAAATTGATTTGAAGAATTGATTGATTTAATGAATTGATTTAATTTTGATGATTGGATTGATTTGAGGAATTGATTTGATTGGATTGAATTGATTTGAAGAATAGATTTGATGAATTGATTGATTTGAAGATTTGATTTGATTTTGATGATTAGATTGATATGATGAATTGATTTGATTGGATTGAATTGATTTGATTTGAAGAATTGATGTGATTTTATTTGATGATTTGATTGTTTTGATTAGAAATGAATTGATTTATTATGATGATTAGATTGATTGATTTTATTTCTTAGATTTTCGTTGGATATTTTTTTTTTTTTGAAGATATTTGATTTTTTGTATTTTTGAATGTTTTTGTGATGGCATTGGATGAAAATTTGGATAGCCTTTATGCCAGATACCAATGACAAGGGAAAACCAAGTCTAGATGCAAGGATGGGTGTAGGATTGGATGGATAAAAGGATGGTTGATAGTAAATGGGATGGAAGGCTCGTGATGGATGGATTAAAAGGATAGGTGATAGTTGATGGAAGGCTCGTGATATATGGATGGATAAAAGGATATGCTATAATGGATGGAATAGAAAGCTCATGATAGATGGATGGATGTATTATCACAAGGGAGCTAGGATGTTGTATCCAAAGACTATGTCACATAGGAATAACATGCCCCATTCTAGGTATAATGCTTAGGATTTTACATGACAAAGCTTATGAAATAGGATGATGATAGGATTTGGTTGGAAAGGATGTAGGTATACCAAGAGATATCCAAAGCATTTGTCAACATTTTTCCCCCATATCTTTATCAAGATCAAAAGGAGGAAGGGAGGATGAATGGACTCAATATGATAGGTATATGGGTGTGGTGCAGGAGCACCCCTTCATCAAGCTAATTTTACAGTTGAGGGAGATTAATAGGTTGTCATGTTTTAGGCATTATAATAAGGTCTGTTTGACCATACATGTCATTGTCATTATAATTAGTAATTTGATTTCTATTTGTAAGTCCCAAGGGACACTTGTCAATTTGTCATGATAGGTTGTTGAGTTAGTTAGTTATCTCTCTCAGCCGCTTGGAACTCTCTCCCAACCGCTAGGAATCATATTAGTACCACTGTTGGCAAGCTAATAAATAGCTTAGCTCAGATCGATTGGAAAAGAGAGGAGTTGAGTTTGGTTTTAGGAGAGATAGATCACAACAGTAATTGTGTATTGTATTTGCTTAGTTGTAATCACTTGTGAGAGCATAATAAAAGAGATCCTGTTTGCATTCGATTTGCTTTGTTTAATCGATTTGTTAGTTTGCAGCTGAGATGGATTTTTCCCCATTCCACCGATTGATTACTCTGTAATCGGTGGAATGGCTGTATATATTAGATTAGGTTTTCTGTTTTGTTTCTGTGCATTTTGTTTCACAAGATCAGGTTTTACAACATGCTGAATAATCCCTAGCATTCGCATGTGCTAGGTTATGAAGGTTTAAAATTTGTGCTAGTTTATCAGAGACAGTGGGTTGTTTCGGTGTGAAATTCATCGTCGGGCGAAGGATATCAAGTTTTGCTGATAATCGAAATCAGGCTGAGGCTCTTTTGTTTGAACCAGCTACGAAGGGTTCGGTAATTTCCATCGGCGAATTTTGAAGTATTAAATTCCTGGTGTTTGAACCATTCTTCAATGGTTCAATGGTTCCATAAGCCAACAGCTGAGAACAAAGCGACAACAAGTAACTCCGCCATCGGGCTCTATAAGAAGTGTTAAGTTGGCAGGAATCGATATGGAAAATTTGAAGAAAGAAAGTTTTGGATTGAACCCTTGAACTGGGGTTCAACGGTTCAATTGCGTGTTGGTTTGGGGGCCCCGTGGAACAACGAAGGTGGTGAAGATTAGTACCGATCGTTGAACCACCCAATTCTGTCGCCGATTTTGGTTGTATTTGGGTTTGGCCTGCTAAACGCTCCCCACCAGGGTGTAATGGATTTAAGGATGGTAGGATATGGTAAGTTAGGATATGATAGGATGGAAAATGATACGTTCAATGATACAACGTGCCCCCAAATGTAAGTGACATAGAAGATCAACCTACACATGACACTTGTTTGCCAGGTTTTCATCATGGTACTTATCCAAGGCACCACCAAGAGTGGTTTTCACCATTAGATGAAAGGATTTCTCTTTACTATTTTGATTTTTTTCTTTTTTTTTCTTTTTCTTTTAATTTATGGGGTATTTGGATATGGACAAGAGGGATTCAGGAATTTAGATCCATGAAAGGTGATAGGATTTCATTGCATGGACCATGTCAAATGTTAATATGCTCATAGATGTTGGTAAGGGATTACCTGAGAGAGGGAGATGGAGTAGGTAGATAGTGGATTTTGATGTGGATTATGGAGGAAAGGATAGTGGATTATGATGTGAATTATGTAGGGAAAGATAGTGGATTATGAGGTTTATGGTAGGGTAGGATAGTGGATTATGATGTAAATTATGTAGGATTCATGTACAAGGATGGATGAAAGGTTTATCCAAAAGCATGAACCATAGGAAGGTGATGGGTGAAATATGTAGGATAATGGCTAAAAGATGGAGAAATGGAGGTATGTGGGAATGTTACTGAATGGAATGAAACGAAGACCAATAGTTGCACACACCGTGATAAACATTGAAGCTTTTGATTTGGAGGAGGTGTAGAAAGCAATATACATGTTTGCTTAGGGGATGGTCAATGTAGGAATTTAGGTACCCACAGACTTAGGATTTTATGATTTTTATTTTTCTTGTGGGATGAAAGAATTTGAGATTTTTGAATGGAATGGGATTTTTGGGATGTGGATGCTTCATTTGACTTGCTTTCTTTTTGCTTAGGTACCCAAATTCTTGTGGAGATATGGGCTTAGGTAGCCTTTTAGATGGATTTGGCTTTAATTCGTTGCATTGATGTCCCAAGGCATGAGGATCCTAATAAATTTTAGCTTTATGGAAGGAGCATCCAAATTTTTATTTTTGAATCCCATGGGATTGGTGGAAGCTTCTTGTTTAGACGACGTGTGCATTGATTGGCCATGATTAGGAATTTTAGGAGATTTATGGATGGATGGATTAAAAGTGGGTTTATGGATAAATGGATCAGGGGATTGGATGATAGGAATATTAGGCATTGGGAGAAGTGGAGGTAAAGTGGATGGTGGGATATTAGGAGTTGGAAGAAGTAGAGGTAAAGTGGATGGTGGGATATTAGGAGTTGGAAGTAGTGGAGGTAAAGTGGATGGTGGAAGATGTATGGTCACATACTTTTGGGATTTGTAGGATGATGGAGAAGGAATGGCAACATATGTTTTGGGGGTATGATAAGGTTTGTGATGGAATTTGGGATGAAAGGAGGTGGATTTAGGAGGCATGGAGGTAGTACCAACATCTTGAGATTGCTTACCTTGGATTGTATATCCAAAGCCATATGAGTGTGGAGGGACATTGACATGGATGGGCTCCAAAATACCTTGTTCATGAAGGCCTAAGCCTTTACCTTGATAGTTCATTTTTTGGAGTATGCGATGGACAATGGGACTATGTGTGTTTTTGACACTAGATGCAAGTTCCTTAGTGGATGGAGAAGGTGAGGTGGTGGATAATGGTTGTTGCTTTCCTAGGGAAAAGCATTCATGAATGAAGGTAGTAAGACCAAGGGAGTAGGGTGATGGATTTGCAACATGGTCAATATTGGATGAGGAAGGGTCATTGGGATCTTGATTATCATTATGCTCACTAAGATCTAAGCTATTGATTTGATCATTAATGTTTGCTTCGGAGCCAAGTGTCTCATCAAGGGAAATGGATGTTTGTATATCATGGATAGGACTAGGTGGAGGATGGATAGGTGTAGTTGGGATATCTTACTCATGGATAGTTGTGGGATTATGGATAGATGGAGTAATAAGCTCTTGACCATGGAATGCATAAAGTTGGCTAAGAGGATCATCATGACTTTCTTGATCATAGATGGGAGCTTTATCATAACTAGGATTAAATGTGCTACGGATGGGTTGGATGAAGGTGATATCATCATAGATATGGGTGCTTTGATCTTTATTTGGATGAGGGGTTAATGTTTCCATGTGGTAAGGATTAGACTCTTGACATATCTTTTGTGGTTTAATGGAAGTGGATGTGGGAGACTCTTGGAGAGGCTTGATAAGTTCTTGACAATCACCAACATGAGGGTATGATGGACCTTGACTTGGACTCATGGGAGAAGACTCTTTAATAGGCTTGATGGGTTGTGGGTGACATGATGGGGTTGAAGGATTAGACATGGTATTGGAAGATTCTTTAAAAAGCTCAAGGATAGGTTTTTTACATGGAGATGGTTTATTCTTTGCTAATAGCCATTGGATCACATCCTTCATAAGTGTATGGGTGGATGGACAATATAATGGATGGATAATGAGGGTGGAAGTTGTTGGCTTATGATTAGGATTAGGTGGAGGGATAATTGGATTGGATATATTAGGATTAGGAGTGGATAGATCCCATGATGGAGGAATAAAAGGGGTGGAAGATGTTTTAGGCTTAGGATTTTGATTTTGATTGGATGGAGGGTTAAAGGGATTTAATGGATTGGAAGGTGGAGGGACCAATGAATTAAGACTAGGAGTACATGGTGGTTTTGGTATAGGACTAATATGCTTAAGGATAAGCATTTTATTAGATGGTGATGGAAGATACCTATAGGATACATAGGATAGAGTGGTGTTTCCCTTGTCAAAGGTAGCATGAGAACTTAAAGGCACTTGATCTTGTTTCAAGGGGTGACTTGGACAATCTTATGAATAGGTTTGAGGTTGGGGTGGAATAGTAGGATGTATTGGTGGAGGATCTTGTGGTTTGGATTGATATGGATGTCTTTGGGATGTAAGTTGGAATTGATGTTGGTTAACATTGAAAGAAGTGGGCTAGGTTGATGTAGGATTGACTTGATATGTAGATGGACTAGGTTGACATGGTGATGAAGGTGACACATATGATTGAAATGAAATTTGTTGATGTTGTGGTTGTGTTTGTTGGGTGGCTATGAGTTGTTGGATTTTGACTAGGAGTTGTTGTATTTGAGGTGATTGGTTTTGTTGAAGTGGTTGGATGGTGGCTTGTAGTCTTTGTATGGTTTTTTGGTCTAGGGGTTGTGGCATTTTGTGAAGTGTTTGGATGATGGATTGTATTTGTGGTGCTAGGATCTTGTTCTCTAGTGTTGGCATGGAGTTACACATGTGTTCAAGTCTTCGTATGTTGGCTTGTTCCTCAAGATATGCATTGTTATCTACAAGGTTCTCATGATCATTGGAGCTAGGAAGAGGAGCCCATAGAAGTATGAGTTTGGGTCTTGGATTGGACCTAGGCTTGTTAATGATGACCACCATTTTGACAAGTGTTTTATTAGAACTAGAATGATGATGTGGAATGATTGGGATAAAATTGATTGGATTATGGATAAGGAGGGTGATTAGGATGATTAGGATGGAGTGATTGGATGAGGTGAATGACAAGGATGATTAGGATGACTTGGCTTAGAATGATTGTGATGACAAGGATGTTTAGGATGATGTGTTTATGTGTTTTTGTTGATATCTTGATTTTGGCAATTTTTAAACAAAAGATTTCACATGTACATGCATGAATCACATACACGAGACACACTAGCAAGTTTGACTTTGAAATTGGAATGTTGTGATTAAACACTTAAAAACAAAAGGTGTAGATTACTATCTACTAAGATGTACGCAACCAAAATGCAAATTATCAGAATCAATGACAGATGGTGATGGACAAGAGTATCCAACTAGATTAGTGGTTGTTGAAGGCACATACTATCAACAAACAAAGATAGATACAAATGGTATTATATTTATTGATTATATGCCAAGTCAAAAGGTTCTGCATTATAGTCACTTAGTTATAGCAACACTAATAAATCTTGAAACTTTACCGAAAAGAGGACGTGTCAAACAAAGGTGGAGGTTATCTATTGAAGATCATGAAAGAATTTTAGAGATAATAAAAGATAGAGAGGATCCAGATTAGATGTACCAAGAACTTTAAGCTATTTTTGTACATGTATATATTTTCTATGACAATTTATTTTATGTTGAGTTCAAATAATTTCATTCAATGTGTGATACATTACTTTTTTCTTAATCATCGAAATAGATAGGTCATCAATTAATTGCAACTCATATGTTTCTTTTTCCTACATTTTGGTGTTCAGATCTTACCTAATATTTAGGTCATCCTAAGATATTGCGATTCAATGAAATTATCTAAGCTATCCTCTATGGCTCATAAATTCTAGATGTCATGGATGTCATGATAAAGTTATTAGCTATCTTATTTTATCTTAATGTAGCTTAATTGAATTGAGTTATTTTTGGACTTAAAAACTAAACTTTATCATGATAAAGTTATTAGCTATCTTATTTTATCTTAATGTAGCTTAATTGAATTGAGTTATTTTTAGATGTCATGATAAAGTTTAGTTTTTAAGGCCTAATAAACTATTTTATAGGTTCAAAAATTCTAGACATGATTGAGTATGATGCACGTGTGTAGTCATTTATGTGTTCACTAAGTTATTTGTTAAATCAACATGTTGGTGATCTGAGTTATTTTGTAATGACTCTATGGTATAAGCTTTGTTCTTGAGGGTAGGGAATGCTAATCTCAAGACCAATTTAGTTAAATAGCTTGTACAATTAGCCAAAGGATAGTTCAATCTTCAAACTTGTGTAATTTAGCATCTTACTAAAATTCTCTTTCATTTTAATCCAAGTATAATTTCACTTTTACTTCACAAATTTAATCAAGTAGAAATAAATCTTAGTTAATAATATTTAAGTAATAATTTTTGAGTGATAATAAATTAAATTTACTCTTTTTTTATTCATTCATTTTACTTAGAAAACATCTATTAATGAAATATTAACTTTTCTGACTTATTTATTATTTAATTCATACATAACTCAAGCAAGGAAATCATCTAACCTTTAATTTTAGTCTTTAATAAATTAATGTTAGTGATATATATATTGTTATACTTAGATAGATATTTCTTTTATCTAAATATCCAAATTCAATGTAATTGTGTCTATACAAGTGAATGAAATTTTATTGAGTTTGTTATGGATGGCATGGAGTTGGCCTTTGCTTCACATTTTCTTTCTTTTGGAGTAGTACATTGCATATGATCCAATTGTTATCATGTACTTATTATCATTTTAGATATAATTTAGACATGTAAAAAATGAAAAATAGGAATTTGTAATATGGTAAATGCACTATAATAGATATTACAAATAAGTACATTACAAGGCTAAGTAAATGCATACATCTACTCTAATTGGTAGCATGGGATTAAGTTCCAATTTATATCTCACTAGAAAACCAGTATACCAAACTAGTCATGTAACTTTCAAACAAGAGATAAACTCATCATACAAAAATAACTCATGTTCTAGAAAGTTAAAAAGTAAAAATAGACCCTAAAATTTCCATTCCCAACCCAACTATGAAAATATATGTACAATAAAAAATCCAAGAAAACAAGAATACTAGACGTAGCTAGAAGGCAACAAATATTGTAAGGGAAAAAGGAAGACAATGAAAAATATTGATACAAAATCACCTCAAGGGGTAGATGAAGAGTAGAGCTCTAAAAAACCATGGATTCCCAAGAAGGATGTTGTAAGTTAATTTTTCAAGCATTACATGGAATAATATGTCTAACTTGTGTGGTTTAATATGAATTTGAAATATGATGGTACCCATGCAAGATCTAGTCATATTATCAAATCCTCTAATGGTAAGGTTTAAGGGTCATCCCTTTGACATGTCTACTTTCAAAATTTTCAAGAAATTATGAATGAACATGTTAAGGTCAAATCCATTGTTAGATAATTTATCATTTAATAAAAATATTTCTACACTTCACCATGATGTGAAGGTATAGTTCTTTAAGGACATCCTTAGGTGGAATCTCCTTATCATCAAATGATATAGCCTTTTTTTCCTTGTGGTAAATATACTTAATAAAATATTTAACTAATTGTGGAATAGTGTTGTACCCAAATTCAATCTTCTCTATAGATTTTTTCATTGTATCTATAATAAAATGATGTGCATATTGGGTCCCATAAGCATGCATATCTTGGCTTCGATTGTTGGAATTTGTTGAATAATGTCATACTCCTTTATTTTAGATGTGCATTGAGGCCTAGGAGGTTAAATAGGTTTTTTAGTTGGTAGGATAGGTGGTGGTAGTTGACATCTCATCCTCTTCCTAACCTTTGGAGTGTTTGCCCCACTAAGTTATAATCATGTGAATCTAGGGTTCCATGAAAGTAAGTTATATGAGACATATAATCCATGTTGGTAGAAATTTGGTCAAGAAATAAATCATGAGAGGTCATTTCCAAATTTATGTTATCCTTATATGTGAGTTAGGGACCAAAACTTATATAATGAAAATATAGGCCAAAGTCATAATGGGAGTGTAAGAAAACAAGAGGAGTCAAACCCTTGTAAATCTCTACTATGTGAGGAGTCAAGCAAGAATGATTTCACATGTAAACATGCATCATTGGATCCATCATAGTCATCATGCAATAGTTCTTCACTAAGGCTTAGAATATCGTCATACAATGTAGAGCAATGTAGTGAAGCATCAATGGGGTGTACTTGAGAAGTTAGTAAATTGTCATTTATGTATAAGCTATCATCATGTAAGGAAAGATAAGATGAAATGCTATCACAAGAATTCATAGATTCAACAAGGGAAATATGATCATCACTATGCACAATATTATGTATGAAAGGGGATAATGCATTGAAATGATATAAATCTACATGGGCATAGTGATAGCATGACATGTAACAAATGTATCATGAAAAAGTGTACAGTGTTATGCATAAGTAAAAGAGGTGTGGGATCACATGGTAGATTTTGTACATGGATGTTCAATGTAATCATAAGGCATAAAATCCTTATGGAAAGTATTCGTAACTATCACTTGTATGATCTATAACATAAGAGGGTAGGCACTAACCAACTTAATGAAGGATATAAAAGATAAGACACGATGAAACAAAAAAATCCATAGAAAACACATGCATATGCAAATCCATAGAAAACACATGCATATGCCTAACATAGAAGGTCACAAGTATATTGAGAATAGATATATATTAATTTGATCTATATGATAAGAATAATTCAAAATTGCATATGCATTCATGTAAATTGTCAAGGAAGATACCTTAAAAGGAGCCATAGTGATGAATATCTGAGGGTGGGGTGAAGGGATAAAGAGGTATATCACTATGTATACCAAAACTATGTATATCACTATGTGTTCTATTAATTTCTTATCTTTTATAAAATATCTCTTTCTAGAAAGCTCCCAAAACCATAATTTCAAGCCCTACTTAAAGATAATCATAAATCTATTCTCATACTTAAGAATACACAATTAAAATATTGTTGTGGTTTGACATACACATTTTAGGGTTTCAAAATAGATGTAAATAGTGTTTCAAACATATTTTTTAGGGTTTTAAAATTCATGTATTAGAGTTTCAAATTTATATGTTAGAGTTTCAATTTGACGTTTTATGGTTTCATATTAACATTTTAGGGTTTAATCTACATCCAAAATTTATTTATAAAACATTAAAATATAGTGCATTTACCATATTAAAAAAATTCCTATTTGTAATATCTATTATAAAACATTGGCCTCTATTATATTACAAATAAGTAAATGAATGTTTGCTCTAATTTGGAAGCATATATCATCCATTTTTCATTTTTTATCATTTTAGATATTACAAATTCCTATTTCTAGTGATATTTAATCCCTATGATCAAGAATACAATGAATGTCTTACAAGGCTAGCTATGAGCCACAAACATGAACCAAATTTTCAAAAGACATGAATTGGAATCACAAAGCACATAACAATTATTGAGAAAGAGATTTGTTAACTACTTTTAGAATAATAATTTTATCTTTTCCAATTAATTATTTAAATCTAATGTATTTCTTGGCATGCAAGGATTAAACAAGAATCATTTATGATTTTCTCATGAATCAAATTTATTATTTATTCAAATCCTAATGTAGTGATGTCTAATTAGAGTAGTGATTCCCTATTTGCTTCCAAATTGCACCAATTAGATCTTGTTGTAGTAGAGACTATTATTACATACTTTCATTCAAACTATCCTTTGTATTTTTAAATATAATACAATTCAAGGAGAATGTCTTGATATGATAAAAAAATTAAAAAAAGGTTGTTTAAAGAGGACTTGCATACAAATGGAATTTGAAATAAAAATCATTGAGGGACTAAGTACCTATAGAATTGAATGTTACCACATTGCCAAAATGTTCAATTTGTATATAATATAAAATGTATATAATGTTCAAACCATAATATAAAATGTCAAACCATAATATAAAATGTCAAACCATAATGTCCAATGTCAAACCACAAAGGCAAATGTCAAACCATAATATAAAATGTCAAACCATAATGTCAAATGTCAAACTAGATAATGTCAAACATAATAAGATCTAGATCAATCTGTCGATCCATGTGTGGATCTACATCTCGATCTCTCTCTGGATCCTAATCCATGTGTGGATCCATGCTTCGATCTCTTTACGGAAGCCGATCCATGACCTGATGCACCTCCCTGCACAAGGAAGTACATAATTTAATTTAATGTACATGCGTATATATATGTAAAATCATCTTAAAGTTTTGTACTTTCAACATGTGTGAATTTATCATGTAATTTATATATATATATATATTATAAATGTACCTCAAATGTATCGTGCACGGGATCCTCTGCATGCTCTAGATCTCTGAAGTGTGACAAATTATCCCCTTGTTGCTATAAATTTTCAAATACAAGATTTCAATGAATAGTGAGAGCTACTTTTAAGTCAAGTTTATTTAATATATACACATGTGAATTTGTAGAATGCAAAATATAGAAATTATTCAAGTACCTGCACATCCTGGAGCACTCTACCAATCCCACTAATCTCAGATAATGAATGGTAAAATTAGGAACACCTATATCTGAAGGTAAAGGACCAGTGCCAAAGAGATGTGTTCTATATGTGCCATGTACATTAGGTGCACCCTGAAGCTATGTGGGGGCTATAGGCTGATTTGGAATATTCTGGTCCTCTGAAGCTACCTCACCCTAACCCGATTGTCTACTAGTATGTCGTCTAATATGAGTTGAGACAGCATCCAAAGGAATACCATACTCATCACTGATAAACTGGTAAACTGATAGTAAATCAAGAATGCAAGTTGAAGCAATATTTCATATAATGGTGTCACTCATATGGGTCACATCTGATGGGGATGGCATATCTGCACAAATGTAGGGGTCATAATTCACAGATGTAGCCTCAGTGGGAGGAAGGCCAATCCGTGGATGTAGTATCTCCCTACATGATTAGATGACATCTGATAACTTGAGTAGCAATGGTGGTAATCCTGTCAAAAAGCCTGGATCTAATCGGTGTGATTGCTACATCTCCTGCTGCTGCTAATTCCAAATGTTTTGGAAGAACCAAAAGGTTTAGACCAACTAATGCCCTCTTATTTTCCGGTGGTGGAAAATTTTGATGTCTAAATTGAGGTTTATCAGCAAACCTCCCCTTGCCCTATCCAGCATGTGCAGGCTTAGATGTGTAATCCACAGATAATCCTAAATGAAACTCAGCATATAATTGTTTGCAAAAATATAGTGGCAACTCGTCATTATGAGGCCATCTATGACTGGCTACCAAAAATCTAGGATAGATAAATGGACCAACTAGTGGATCTGTACACCTGGTAATAGTATAACCTCTAACTTTGTCTTTCCCAGTATAAAAAGGTAACATAGTATGCTCATTATGTAATGAAACTCTATCAGAAATAGTTTTGATATTCTCAGTGCCAGTAATAGTCCTAGCAAGGGACCTATAAAACTCCTCAGTGCTAATATCATCATATGGATTGTATGATTTTATTGTCTCAATCATATGTCTAATCTCACACTGAATATTAACTAATCTATCTCTATTAGCCAAATTTTGGGGGTTCTGTATAGTTTGATCCAAACATTTCAAAGCATTATCTAATCTAGAAATGCTATCATTATAAAAATTATTCCTAGCCTTAGCTTTGCGCTGAGACTGTGTGGAATGATGAGATCCTTGATCATCAGCCATATCTAGATAAAACTATGTAAAGAGATCTATATTTAATTAAAACAAAAAAATTAAATATGTACAAGCATTTTTCTTTTAAGCATACAAAAATATAAAAATGCAACATGTAGATCATCTAAATAAACACATAGTTTAGATTTGCATGCAAAGGAAAAGGATTCAAAGATAAGCTTGGACAATTTACAAGATTCAACTTTTCATAAGTATATAATGGTTTTCATAACTATAATGGAAGAAATATAATTAATGTATTATCAAATAAAGAGAATTGAAGTTACACACAATTATGTTCATTGACATTTCATAGATTAAAAGTGTATATTTAAAACAAACTTGACTCACGATCATCATTAAATATTCAATACCAAATGCAGGCAGTGAATTGTACTTAATGATAAAATAATGTTAGGTGATTTTGACAAAGTGCTGAACCATATTGAACAATTGCTCTTCCAAATAATGAACTTATAACAATTATGTTATGGGGATCGCTTGAAGAGTTATTTTAGAAAGAAAGTACCCCAAAACAAATGATAGTACAAAGGGGATTGCTAACTCATAGCTTCAATCATCATTACATAATTTCAATTCTGTAAGAACAATAATTACCATTTTACAACTTTTCTCAATAATAAAATACAAAAATTAATAAATGAAAGATGCAAAATTCTTCCAAGTTGTAAGTGAGACCTCCATAGCTCTAATGAGATCCTCAAGCTCCACAATTAATCATCATGACTCCATTCCATAAACCAACAATGGTGAGTCTGCGACTCAACATGTTGAACCCAAAGGCCCACCCCTCTTGACTATGGGAATGAGCTATGAATAGCATACACAAAATACAATCACTCAAGTGGAAATGAAGAAACACACTTGGTCATAGTTTTATTAACACATGATGAATCATATATGATTCCAAAAGGAAGGATTACAATGGTAGTCTAAGGCTTCCATGGCGTGGTTGTCCAGCTTATATTTCTAATATCTAAAGGTGAATCTTGGAGACATACTACACCTAGATCTTTCATATCCAAGGTGAGTAAGAAGATACACTACACCTAGATCTCTAATATCCAAGTTGGGTAAGAATATGCACTACATGTAGATCTCTAATATCTAAGGTGAGAAATAATCAAACACTTCAAGCCTTCTACTTATATCCATCCTACAAAATCAAAGGAGAACCATTCTGCAAACTCCACAGAAATTGCAGTTCTTGATGCCTCTCATGATCAAATGATGCTCAAAAGAGGCTCCTATCGTACTAGACATCATTAAAGGAACGTAACCAAAACAAAGAATCCAAGCTTTCTGGTAGCTAAAAGATTGCATGCCTATTAAGGTTCATGGTCAAAGTCATGCACATAAAATAAATAGAAGATGGAATACTGCATGGACAATATTCAGTTTTAAGAACAAATTATTAGGTGTCAATTGGTTCCCAGGTAAAAGAAAGTTACAATTGTGAGAAGCCAAGCAAAGCACAATAAGCATGAGCTTTGCTCCTTGACAGAGGACAAAAACACTTGTGCTAGGTGTAGCTTCTGATATTCCTTAAAAAATGTTGTATTCATTGGTTGCATTGCATTAATATGTAGACAATGAAATGTAATTGAAGATAATTATCTATAAATACCATTTGATCACCTGATCTATTCTTCACAACCTCCTTCTGAAAGTTAAGGATAATCAACATCAATCTAAGATAAGCTACAACTGTGAAATCATTATGTAATGAATGCATGAGGTAAAACCCGTTGGAGAGGTTTTATGAGATGACAGATGCCTCTAGTATTTTGCATATTAGCAATCTAATCTACTACTTCAAGATGGAAAAAGGGGACTTAATTACAAAGGATATTAACATGTTGAAAGAATAAAAGCATTGCAATAGTTATAATTGTTCACAGAAAACAAAGAGAAGAAGAAATGCTACATGGACAATGTTTAGTTTGCAGAACAAATTATTAAGACCTGTGTCAATTGGTTCCCAAGAGAAGAGTTATAATCGTGAGAAGCCAAGCAAAATAATGATTGGTCTAAGAAATCTATTCCACGTGGAAAATAATTAGCACAAAGAAAATGAAATCGTTGAGTACATGAAAGAGATACTCCTAACACATTGAGAAGGGATGATATCAATATGTTAAAAGAGGTGAATTAGTGTGAGCTTTTTCATATGCTACATGACTCCACTAAATGTGCAATAGCCACAATAATTTTAGAGAAGGAAGACGCAAGGGATTAAGAAGAACTTTATGAATGAGAGTATGAACCTAAAAATTATGAGGAGGTATATACATGTGATTATGTTGAAAAGTTTGACCAAAGTGAATATGATGCTTGTTTTGCTAATGAAGAAATCAATGAGTATGATCATATCAATTATTACGACCAATATAAAATACCTAGACATGACAATCTCCATCTCAAGGATCTCATGAAATAGAGATGCAAAAGGGCATGACCTTTATCTAAAGATATTATGTAGGCTTTATCACAAGTCATGGTTGTACAAGTTTGAAGTGACTATTATTTTAGAAATAGGCAAA
This sequence comes from Cunninghamia lanceolata, assembly GCA_027924645.1. Taxonomy (NCBI): domain Eukaryota; kingdom Viridiplantae; phylum Streptophyta; class Pinopsida; order Cupressales; family Cupressaceae; genus Cunninghamia; species Cunninghamia lanceolata. The sequence goes on from BSBN01000167.1 coordinate 11,911,175, forward strand.
TAGGCATTTCTCCCAACTCAAAGGTTGTTGTTAAATCATATACTTCTAATCCTAATGATGATAAAGGAAAAAATAAAGCTAATGTAGAGGTTGAAATAAATATTGCACAAATAAAGACTCAAGAAAATAAAAGAACCCTTAATCAAAAAATCATTTAATGCAAAAGATACATGTGGAAATACTAAGAAAGAACAAGTCCCTTCGTGGAAATACTAAGAAAGAACAAGTCCCTTCAACTAATGTTGATCCTTCAAAACATAATAGTGCAAATGCAAATGTCTATGAGTGAAGAAACAAGTTCAACAAGAGAAAATGGGTATGATTAAATATGAACTCCTTATGCAAACAAAAGGAAATTAGGGAAAAAAATCAAGTGTTGCAATATGTACTAGATGCACACTCTATCATAATATCTAAATCAAGTCTATTTCCTACTTACATGTCCTGATTGATATAATGTATCCTTTACATCAAATAATGATAGAATTTCCACTAATTGAGTTGTTTAGGATTCCTAAACATAAAATTAGAGCATTAGTGTACTTGACCATTCCCTCACCGCATGTTTGTTAATTGAATAGCTATTCTAGTGACCCCTAGTTAATGTAAATGCACAAGAAAACATTGAGATTACCTAAGCACATCATTTGTGGAGGTTCAAATAAACATAGACCCTTTCTTTACTTCTTTTCTAACTAGTGGATGACTAGTACACTATTGCATGTTTCACTATGGTGCTTCTAGTAATGTTAAATGTGTCTTGAAATTGTAAATGAACTATGCCTCAAGATCTCTAAGTCTTATGGGAAATTGTTTGCAATGGTTTCAAGAGATGTACATGTTATTGGCATTATCAATAGTGTTGAGCTTCAATTGGCTACATATCCAAGCGAATCCATTCTAATGGGAACCATTATAGTTCATTTCCCTATGGGTAATGTTTTTGTCACAAAATTGGGTTGCATCTATTGCAAGCAAAATATAGATGGATTTATCATTTGCCACCATCTCATTGCATGGTGAGAATGTCAACATATGTAGAGAGAAGGAAATGCTACACATTATTGTGGATCCTAAGAAATATAAGAATGGAGTTCTATATTCTAAAACTCAACCTGACCATTTCATAGCATAATATGATGATGTAGTAGATCTAGTTGATTGCACCTTATGTCCTCAAGCTTATTTTTATATGCCTAATTATTTATCAACCTTTTTTTTCAATGCATTCTCAAAAGAGGGTTTTGGTGCACAAGACTTATCATAAATTTGTCTAATGTAAAGCATTTCAAATTTTTAGTAAGAAACTTTTCAATGCACTAATAATATAGTGCTAAGCATGAAGCAATAATTTTGCGACCGATTATTACATTGAAGCATGGCATCAACTACTTAAAGGTTTATGGAGATTCATAGGTTATTATATAAAAAGTGAAAGGATCATACATAGCAAAAAACTAGAGGCTAAAAAGATACAAAAATGTAGTTTAGGACACCATTGATATGTTAGATTTAACAAAGATTATGCAATATTAAATCTCACTAAGATCAAAACAAAAAGATGACACTAATTCAAATTTACACAAGATTAGGATAATGGGATATTAACATCTATATTCAAGAGTCTATAAAACAAGGATATAAACTATTCTATATAGACTTTGAACATGCACAAGTTAGGGTGACAAGTGTCCTACGGGAAAGAAATAAACTAGAGGACTAACTCAAATTATTAAGAGGTGTCAATTGGTTCCCAAGAGAAAAATTATAATCGTGAGAAGCCAAGCAAAACATGATAAGCACAAGCTCTGCTCCTAATGGAGGATAAAAACACTAGTGCTAGATGCATCTTCTGATGGAGTTTCATGAAAGTATGGTGTATTTATTGGTGCACTGCGTTAAAATGCAGATAGTGAATTGTACTTAATGATAATTCATAATTATCTATAAACCTTATTTCATCTGATGGATTCTATGTTGCATCCTTCTCAAAATTTAGGACTTACTAATTAAGCTTAAACAGCAACTGAGAAACCATTGCAATGAGATGAACAGTGCCTCTAGAATTATGCATATTAGGAATCTTTAATATTACTTGAAGATGGAAGGTCACTTGAATGCAGAGCACATTAAAATGTTGAAAGGAAAAACAAGGTTCTAACGTGAAGAAAACTCTGCCCTAATTATGGCCCAGCTAGGGTTTTAAAAAAAATTCCATTCCAATAGAAATTGTGTTTTACTCTGCCCTAATTATGGACTGTGGAAATCAGATGTCTATCAGTGTTTACTGTTTTACTATGAAAAAATGTGCCATAATCATGGCCCGACTAGGGTTTTAAATAAATTTAATTAAAACAGAAGAATCTGTTCACAAGCACATAGATAGTGGTGCTTCACAAAAACAATAAAAACCCTAACATGTAAATATCATTCGAATTTACAAAATAAACAAATGCAATCATGATAATAACTGAAATAAAAACAGCGCAAAATAGAGCAAAAATAGTCTTAAACTAAAAATGCAATGTACAGTTATGAGAACAAAAAGAGTCTTATGCGGGCTTTGTAGGTTCCAAGTATTCGGTAGAGTAGCATCCACATGCAACCCACTCAACCGAAAATACAACAAATGATCGCCACAGCTTTATTTTTTGCTTTTTTTAATGTTTGATGGATTCGATCGAAAGGTACTCGACCCATAACCACTCGACCGAATAAATGCAGCCACATTGGCGCCAATTACACGCCACGTCGGTGCCAAGTTGATTCGATCGAATCCTACTTGGCCGACTATGATGCGACCTAAAACCACTCGATCAAAATTATTCTTTTAGCTCAAAGTGTCACACTACTTTGTGCTTTTACCCTCTTTTACCCCACATGTTACTAACTTGTATTTTCCAAAACTAACTAGTTGTTTTCCAATTTCATGCGTGCTCTCCATATGTATACATTTTTGCAAATGTTGCAAACCACCACAACTAACACATGATCCTTTCAAACATGACTTTTTATAAAAAAATTGTCCATCACATAAGACACTTGAAATGAAATCTCTTGATAATTTAGATGGGATTTGTATCATACATTCCTGCAAAACATCGTTCTAGTGTGCAAAGTAACACATATATGATGATAAATATCATAATGCATAGAAAATTCAATATGTATCCTACAACAACAAGTAGTGCATGCATGATTTATTTTAACATAAAAAGGTTTGACCATCTCAAAAATACCTTTGATTAATTCTTATTTTCAAAGAGAACTCTCAATAAACTTTTGATAGAATTGTGTTTTGCATCATATCAAAAAAATGTTTAGGACGCAGTTCACGATTTTGAGATCCAATTCTCCTTCTTACAACATCTCTTTGATTGGGTGAAACTCTTGTGTTATCTTTCCAAAATTGTTCAATTAATGCTCTTAAGGCATCAACAACAACCTTGTCTTTGCGTGGGAGTCTACCTGGGAATGCCCACAGTGCATTATTATTGGGATCCTCAAACATTTCACGTCTCCCAATGGATTTCAATAGTGTTCATCTACTTATCTTTAGTGATCTACTTGTTTTGCTAATCAAACAAGATCTTTTCATTTCATTGCTTACTACAGTTGATGTAAGAACACATCGGGTCACATTACTATCTTTAGTGCATGCTCATTGCTTGGTACACACTAATTAGATTTCTTACAATAGTTCTTTCACCATCAGTTTTGGATGATCTTAAACCGAAGATTTTTCATAGTATCTCTAAACTTAATATTTTTTATCATTTCAACAAACAATTGGCACCTTCCTGTTTCACTTAAGCTTTCAAAAAAAAATTATGTACTTTATTAACAATTCTTCTACAAGTGCATTAGGAAATTTTATTGGGCATTGGTTTCAAAATATCTTCATCGATTTCAATAAGATACTATGGTCTTTTATGGATAATTTTAGGTGTTTTTATTGGCATGTGTTCTTGGTTTGCATTGGGTAAATTTGGCTCATCATTTCTTATTTCAACAGGTGTTTTGGGACTTGTTTCTACATTCATATCAATTGATGTTGATGACATACCTTCTCCTCCAACTTTTCTCATTTGATGAAGTCTTTTCATGTGCTCCCTTTGTTTTTGTTTCTTCGTTTCAATTTGCTCGGGTGTCCCTCGTATATTCCTTCCCATGGTAATTGTCAGTTGTTCCTAAATTTACAAATTGTTAATATATGTTAATTAAGATTTCAATTATAAAATAAAAGAACAAAATTATCCAAAAGATAACATATTCATCACAAATACACTCTTAAAATACTTTGCACATGATTATTACTTACACCAATTAAAAATTGTCAAAAATATCTTAATAGACATCAAAATTGACAGCCAAACTGTTAAACAAACAACAAAAATGCAATAATCAGATATTTGTTGATTTCCAATGCATTTTAATAATTTGAATTCATATAAAACAAAAGATTCTCCTCAAATGTCACATAAAAGCACACAAAAATCATGTGTAGTAGTAGTGGGGCCTTGAACATGGGTTGCATGTGATTTTCTACCCATTTGTAGACTTTTTGAGTACACCTGAAATGCGCTCGCATTCTATAATGCGAGTGTGCTTTGTAACACGTGCACGTTACAAAATGCACATTTTGTAATGCTTTCACGCTTTGTAATGCGAGCACGTTACGAAACGTGCTCACACTTTATAGTGAAAAAAATTTCTCGTCTATTTTGCCTTGAAATAGGCTTGGGCAACAAACCTAAAGGCTTGGAGTGTTATTTTCCCTCATTTTGATGTTTTATTGACCTTCAGTAGAGTTTTTCAACTTCCACGTCATCAAGTTTACACACTGGATGACGATATTTCATAAAATTACCACCAAAATGTTGCATGTCTTCTTAGCTTTCTAACCATATAGTTTTTTTTTTTTAAATTTTGAAAAACATTAACATATTTATTGTCAATTTCTTTTACTAATGTTTTTATATTCCTCAAATACATATGTATTTGTTTTTCTTTATAAATTTTGATCTACTTATTGAAAATTGAAAAAAAAATAGGATTGTTCTATGCTTTATTCTTTACACATTAAAAAAATTATATTTTCAATTATTTTTGTCCAAGTTATGTGACGTGCATGCTTAGTGATGTAGTTTTCAGGATGCACCACTTTCAAAAATCACAAAAAAGATATTTAATAAAAATTACAAAAAAATACACAACTTCTAGTACTCACTCTTAACTATATTTCTGCCACATGGTTTTTAAAAATACTAAATGCAACAAAAAATAGGGGGCACACACCATACACTATGTTATATTTTAGTGAGAAAAATAGAACACTTTTGTGTGTGTGAAACATTTCACCCTTTTAATCTCGACTATTTTTTAAAAACTTTAGTAGTTTATAAGCTATATCCAGAGTACTACAATTCTTGTTCTTTTCATATTAATAAATTTTGAGTGCATGCATATCGAATTACTCATCCAAGTTCAGGTTAAGGTGATTTCAGAAAAAACAAAAAAAAAAAGTAGCCACTTTTGACCCCTTTTTTGTATTCCATTTCCATGCACTTACCCTCACAAGGCTTTAAAAGTTTGCAAGAAATCCAGGCCTCGAAAGGGAGTCTCAAATACTTTCCTGACTAACCCGTGGTATGATGAAGAGTGCAAAGCAGTAAAAAGATCTTACAAAGAGAATGAGACAAAGAAAGAAAGAAAGAAAAATATGAGAAATTGATAAAAGCCAAGAAGGAAAGTTTTGTAATCTTAAGAAGGAAGGTGTTAATAGTTTTGGGTAAACACAACCCCAAAGGCTTTTGGAGGGAACTACAACAAAAGAGTAAACAAATAGAAAATAATATCATGGAGGCTCAAATATTAGATTATGCAAAGCTACTTTATGAACGTGACCAAAAGGAAGTTACTCCTCCCATTATTAGCACGTCAACCAAGCTCTTTTCGATGGAGGATATCAAACAAGGTATAAAGAAATTGGAAAATGGTAAAGCCCAAGACATAGATGGGCTACAAGCTAAATTCTTAAAGTGGGGAGTTGAACACATTGCTCCTCACATCAAAAAAAATTTAAATGAGGTCACACAGGGGGGCTTTTCGATAGAGTGGACAACTAGTGTTGTTATACTTCTCTATAAGAGTGGGGATATCAATAATCCCTCTAACTATTGAATTATCATAGTCAACCCTCTTCTTGGTAAGCTTTTTGGGAGCTTGATAGAGTGCAAAATCAGCAGTTGGGTAGAAAAAGAGGGAAAAAAAGCAAAAAGTCAGGTTGGCTTTAGGCCAAGGCACTGTATCATTGACCATTGCATCACTCTTAGGCATTTGATTGAAAATTTTTGGGACACCCAAGGTGGGGAATCTTTTTGTTGCTTCATTGATTTTTAAAAAGCTTTTGACATGGTTCCCAAGGACAAGGGCCATCCCACAATAATGGGTTACACTTTTTTGCCAAACTTGACATTGAAATCAATATTTTGAACTAAATCTTCATGTTCTGACACCGATAGCCGCTAAACTATTAGGAATTTTAAGATGATGCAAACTAGTGATTTATGAGATTTTATTTGTAGATTCTAAATATATATATATTTTTAAAATTTAGAATTAAATTGTAAATTTTTTTGCATCTCCTTTGATAACTGGTTTTTAATAGTAAACGATATTTTTTTAAAGTGATGTGTATTTCGTAGCACATAACTTTTCTTCTAGAAAGGATAAAATTCTGATTCTTTTTAATTTAGATTGGTAACACCGATATATAGTGTATGCATTTGGTTTCATAATGTTTTGTTGAATATATATTTTTTAATTAATTTTTGAAGTCAAACCAATTATAATTTAGACATAAGCGTATTCCGTAAAACATAACTTTTTATGTATGTATTGATAATTCAATTATTTTTTTTGTTGAAACAAGGACATCAATACCTAGTGCATAGATATTTTTTAGAATTTTGTTTCAGTAATTTACTAATTTTCCATGTGTGTAGAATAGAGAATTTGATGTTCGATGAAAAACATACATTCACAAGAAATAAAAAATAAATATAATAATCAAAATAAATATATTTAAAATTATATTTTTTTGGAAGCTTATAATAAGGACTACATACTTACAAAGCATAAATTTTAAATGAATTCATTTGATCCCTCAAAAGATAAATCAAAATTAGTTTTTTATCAGCATTTTGATAGATGTAGAGGAGACTCCATTATAGGCATGGTTTAAAACTAGTGGGGTTCTATCTAAGGGGGTTTGATCAAACCCTCTTCAATTAAAATCCCTTAAATGGAACCTTTCAAGGCTTAAATCATTATATTTTCTAAAAATATGTGATTTCAACAAAAATCAGGATGTCCCAGAAAGTGTAACCTATTATTGTGGCAGCACCCACAAACTTTGAAAAAGGATGGAAGAACTTGGGGTTCCTGATGAGTATAGAGCTATTGTTCATAAACTTTATGAACTAGTTAGAGTTAGAGAAAAAATCATAACTAGAGAAGGTATGTCTGAATGCTTTGGTAGCAACATCGGGGTCAAGTAGGGGTGTCCTCTTTCTCCCACTTTGTTTGATCTATACATTGACAAACTTGAGGAATGGATAAATAAAACTGACGGAGGAGGTATCCAATTGGCTGGTTTTGTCGTAAAGTTACTTTTATATGTAGATGACCTTATTCTAGTTGCAAAAACAACTCATGGTTTGATATATCATTTGAAGGCATTAGAACTCTTTTGTTAAGATGTCGGGATGCAAGTGAACATTAGCAAGACTAAAGTCATGATCTTCTCTCTAAAAAGGAAGAAGCAACAAGTTAATTTTATTTTTGAAGGTAGCCCATTGGAAATTGTCAAAGAATACAAGTACCTTGACATTGTTTTTCACAATAGACTCAACTGGGAGACTTACAGAGCGAAAAGGATACAAGGGGGATGGAGAGCTTCTTACCTACTACATAATAGGTGTAGGAAAGCGAAGCTTTGGGATTGGAAAACCAAGAAAACCCTTTTTGGGTTGTTGGTCACGCTGATTGTCCTCTATGGTTGTGAGGTTTGGGGGAGCAACATGTCGAACCATAGGTGGAGATAGAAATAATTCAAAAGCATCTTATCACTAGTAGTCTTAAAGTCAAAGCAATGGTTCCATATGAGATTCTTTTGGCTAAAGTTGGTACTTTCCTGATGGAGACAGTAGCGATAACTTGGTTACTAAGTTACTTAAAAAAGGTTGAAAACATGGGGAATCATAGGTGGCCCAAAATGGTCAATGAAGGAGGAGTTAGATCAGAGGAAGAAGATGTGGATGAAGTAGAACAACAAGTGGTTGGGAAAAAGGGACATTAAGTTGCAAGAATGTCCTGACACCAAAGAGGAAATACAAAAGTGTGTGTTAGAAAAATTTAAGACTACCATGTGGACAATTCAGATTGGGCGTATGCAATCACATTATATCAAAGAGTTCAACCCCAATTGGGAGCATGGGGATAAAGCCTACTTGTGTGCTGATCTTAAGGATAAGGCTAGGCTCTTAGTTGCACAATTAAGGACCGGTTCGTACCTCTTAGGTATGAAATTGGTAGATGGACGATTCCCAAGGAAAGATGGGAAGATAGGACTTGCCTTTTTTGCAGCAAAAGAGTGGTTGAAATTGAGTGGCTCTTCATCAGGGACTACGATGCGTACAAGGATATACGTATGCAACATGAAAATAACTTGAACGTGGGCAGTCTTAGTGAGCTATTTGAGGAAAAGAGGCTTCACAATATGGCCCGTCTCTTGGTCAAGATTCATAGAAGAAGAGAGGACATCGAAAGGAGCTTGAAAATGTCTTAGTGTGGTGGTGCTTGGTCCCTTAAACTGCTTGGTCTCGTCAACGTCATTAAAAGTCATTCATTCATTCATTATCCCCAACACTCATCCATTTAAATGTCTCTCCCCCTCCTTTTTCATACTCACTCTGCAGTTTCATTTCTACCATAGTTTGAGCTAGTTAATCTTAGTAGTTGCAGTCAAGTTCAAATCCACCCCTACCCAATGCATTCAAACTGTTCCCCCTAAATTAAATAATCGTTACAAGTGTGATCGTTAAAATAAGGTGCAAATTGTTGAGTTTTTCCATGGTGGACTCCAAGAGCCATGATTACCTCCCAAATTGGAATACCCACCATATTTTTCTAGAACTATGGTGCGGCCTTTTCTGGCTACACCATCCATTTGGCCTGGTGCGACGATGGCAAAGAAATCATCTCTCACAATCTAACGAAACTGCCACTAGATTATTCATCATCTGTAATCTCATGGAAGTTGTTCAAAGTAGAGATCGTAATTGGCTGCTATAAACCATAGGAGCCAGGTGGTATAAGCTTTCTAGAGTGTGGCCTCAAAAGTTATGAATATTGCTAATCAGTGGACTTCAAAACATGTGATGAGATGGGGGTGAGCGTCTTAGAGTATTTTTAGATCAAAGTGGTGGGGAAGTCGATTGTTTCAGTCAACCCTTTGCTAACACCATTTGTCTAATATAAAAGTAGGGCATTCGTGTGTTTATCTTAGCTAGAAGAGCAGGCGCCTTGCTCAATTCTCTATGTGGCTTTCAGAATCCAGAGTTTCCTATCATAGCATGAGGTGAAAGAAACCACGTTGAGGTTGGAGAGTACCTACCATATGCCTCATGGAAGAGCGATGATATATATCACACTAGAGGGATTCTATGTGCGCGTTGAGGGGTGAGGAGTTGTGGTGGGAGAGTGGTTGCCACAGAGGGAGATTTTATCCCATCACTCGATAGGGGCATTTCTCACTCATTGCAGGTGGAACTTTATAATGGAAGGCATGAGCTATGGATTTCCTCTCATTACATCACCCATGATGTGGGATCAAGCCATCAATGCAAGCCACCTTTGTGAGCAATTGTGAGTGGGTATTGATGTGGGAAGAACACACGATGGTCTCTCCATAGAGAAGAAACCTACAGAGTGGTGAGGATGGTGATGGGGGAGGAGCAGGGAAAGGATTTCATAATCAACGCGAGCGCCAAACTGGAGACATGTTCAAGTTTAAAATAGTGGGTAGCAAGGAGGGGATTCTATCTTTGTCACAAGAGTTGTATATCAAGAATTGGGGATTCTATCACAAGAGTTGTATATCATGAACTTTATAAGTCTCCTACAGCTCTTTACTGACAGCTCTCCAATTACTATAGAGCTACAATTATGTGGCTTATTTCCAATACTCCCCCTTAAGTTACATTATAGGTGCTTAGGGTTCCTAGTTTGGTTCTGATATCAATTGTTGAGCTGCAAATTATGTGGACTAGTTAGGACTCAAAACCTAAGGACCTTCCATTTACCACTAGAGTGCTCTACCAATTGAGCTAGTCACTCCTTGTGGCCAATCCATAGTCATTCGGTGTGGTTTATTTCCAACAATTACATCACCCTCACAAATTACAAGGTTTCTAAGAAGTTTCTTAGGTAACCTCCATATTATAAGAAATAATGGGAAGGAGTAGGGTCTACCCCACACAAATGTATTTATTAATTAATTAAAATTTAAAATCATGTTATATTTTGAATTTCAATTATTTAAAGTCAAATGTGCATCAGAATGCTTGATAGACAATATGGACTCTGAAGTTGCAGGGTTTTGGGTAACCTCCATATTGCAAGAAATATTTCTTTTGTATTGAAGAAAATGCAAGATTACAAAGGAACAATGCTCAGTAAAGCAATAGAGTATAAAACATAGCTAGTGTACTAAAAAACTACACACAACAATACCAGCCATGGTAGCAACATTAAGATTTTAAAGATTTACTCTGAAGTTTCTCCACATTGTGTCTCTTTTGTCACAACTTCAGGGGGATTTGGATAAAAATTGGAGGGTTGTTCATCAACTCCAGCTTATTCAAATGCAAGTCTGACAACTTCAAACAAGAAATTCTTCTTTCACACAATGGTTGGTAGATTGGTGAGTGTTCTATTCAAAGTTGAGGAGATCCTTTTGTGTAGCTGTTTAATAACCTTGTTACGCTGCTAAGTGTTCTTGTAGTGAGTAGCACTACATGATTTATATAAATGAATGGCAGGGATTAAAAGGATTATGATAAAAAAGATCATGTCCATCCAATTTGTAGTTAATATATTGTGAAGTGCATCTTTCCTTTCAATGTCAGAGTGTTGTCGATTGCTGAAATTGTCGCTTGAAACATGACGGTCTGGACTGTCAAGCTATTCGGAAGAGCAACGACCTCAATAAAAGAGAGCACGCGGCACTCCAAGACTGGAAAATTCAGGCGAAACATTGGAGAAGATCAGGGAGTATTAGATATTATTATTACGTGATAGGCATTCCCCTCTGAAAACAAGTGAGCTCCTATACAGCCAGCATGGGAGATCAACAATTTGAGTTATTCCCTTATAATCTGGTTGATGTACATAACCTGTTCTAAAGCTCCCATTTTGGCATGCCCTGGAGGATGCTGACAAAAGTCGTGGAGACTAGATTTACACTTGCGAATCATATTTCCTCAACAAGTCCACTTAGTGCATTTCCTGCAATTATTACATTCCATGAGACCACATCCCTTTGAGGCATTTCATTGAAAAGTTTTAAACTTTCGTCAGGATCATCGTTTTGTGTATATATCCTACAATCATTACTGTCCACGAGACCACGTTCATTTGAGTCATTTTATCAAACAGTTTACGTGCCACATGAAAAATCCCACATTTTTATACATGTCTACCAGGGTATTTGAAACATCATTTGACGAAATTCCTTTTTCCATTATGCTTTCATGGATACCCATACCTTGTTTTGAGACTTCTATTTTGGCATAGATTGGGAGTATGCTGGAAATGGTGAAGTGATAGGTACGTTTGTTGAAATAGGAGATTTTAGGTCAGTTCTGAAATTGGGTTGGTTTTGGATTTTTTTTTAAAGTTTCATAAGATTTTTTCTTTTAAGTTTTTTAATTTTTCTATCTAAACAGGGTAGGAGGTGGGAACGACGGTTTTCCCTCGTTTATAGAGATGGTTGTGTAAATTGCTTGATTTACAGTCATATGTGCATGCCTTGTCTTTGTCTTTTTCTTTTTCAAAATTGCAAGAAAGGAATTATACACGAGTTTTGTTACTCTTCAATTCTCATGAAATGTAAATTTAATCTACCATATTGTAATTGAAAGTCTAGCCATAAGGAAGAATTTTCTAAATATTTAGAAGTTATCTTGTGTTTGCACATGCTAGGGTTGAATCTCAATTCTGTCTTATTTTGCTCTCTCTTTTCTACGCGGGCTCGTTGACAAGTATATGTATGATATGGCTTTAAAATCTGACCAAAAAAACTAAGCCAACTCAAGATTTAGGTAGTAATGACAAATCTTATTCTATCTTCTTCCTAACTTTTTGGAAGCTTTTTTATCATAGAGAAAAAATATATTTTTGTTTTTTTAATAAAATATGGATGAGTTTAATATATAACTTTAATATATTTTTAATTTTGTTGGTGCAATTATTAGTTCAAAATTTAATTCATTTTGTTATATCACATTACTTAGTTTAAAATATTTTTAATTTATTTTTCAAGTATTGTTTGTTTTAGACTAGATCATAGATGTGACTTTGAAGTTGAACTTCCAGATACTCTGTTCAAAGTTTTGTAATTCTATATTGAAGAAATTGAATAGATTCCAAATCATTTCAAAAGTACATAAATATAATTAACAAATCTAATAGATTTTTTTTTAAAAAAAATGGAATATGAACTCTGTGAACAAAGTTTTGTAACTATATATTGAAGAAATTGAATAGATTCCAAATCATTTTCAAAAGTATAGAAATATAATTTCCATATTGTAATTGTGAATTGAAGAAAGTGAATAGATTCCAAATCATTTTCAAAAGTATAGAAATATAATTTCCATATTTTGGTGTACAGCCTGTGAGTAGCCAACTTCTCATATATATCAATGTTTTAATTAGTTAGCATAGGAATAAAAAATACAACAATAGCACTAACAAATTTAAAAAGAAATATACATTAGGCCTCATCTTTTTTCATTTTATAATTTAATATAGAATAGCGACTTGCTTATTGTTTTTATACAATCTCTCACAAATAGTCAAACTTTGAAAATTTCAAAGGTAAGTCAATATATCTCAGAGACAATCTAACAAACATGTATATGAGTGGCTTGAAAATTTTAGAGTTAAATTAATAGATCTCATAGGCAATCTTACACAAACATGTATAGCACCCCTTTTGTCATTTGTAAACATGTATATCATCCACTATGCCACTGAAGATTTGACTATGAGTAAACTACTTGTCTCTAATGTTGATGTGTAAATTTGTGAGTTTAATCCATCACCAACATGGGAGATTCTGAGAATGTGGGATGACTCTCAGAACAACCTCCAGATTTTATAGAAGCTGGCTCTTCTTTTTAATGGGGGTTAAATAGAAAGGGAAGAAAAAACAAGATTAAAGAAATACCCTAAACTGCTGCTATGGTGATGCGTTGGATTTATTTCCTAACTCAAACCAGCACAATGATTAAACCCTAAATGATTCACTGGAAAACCAAAGAGCAGATAGCATGATTAATTACCTAGCATAAAAATCATATTTATCAGAGGCCCAGAAACAGAAATAAAGAAACAAGAAATAGAGACACATTCAGATTTACACAAAGCATTACTCCTTTTCATTATTTAGACGGGAACAAAATACAGAGGAAAATTGTTGCACAAAATATAATGTTTCCTCCCTTCATAAGAAGCATACTGAGGCCAAACATATCTCTGCTCTGTTGCTAATAATCTCTGATCTCTGATCTGTGTAGAACTGTAGAGCACTTCCAACTCCCTTTCTCTATCCCAGATCTATGTATATATAAGCCAAAAAGCCAAAGAAAAATATCTCCAACTGCTCAGAAAAATCTGCAACTGTAATCTCGAGAAATCCGGCTCTTGTAACTACTTCCCAGTTAACTAGGTCTTCTGTTCCAACTCCATGGCTACAACTCCTCTTTGCTTCTGCCTTGGCCAAAACAATACTCCCGCTCTTTCCTCTTTGTGGCTGCCATGAAAAATAAAGTTGTTGCGTGAGAAATTAGGGTTGCATCTTTCTTTACCTCCCGTGAGCATATGAGAGTCAAACGGGCCTTTAATAATAATAAAGCTTCACCTCATTCCTAAAGGGACCCACCATGTTTCTTAAAAGATTCTTATCATTATTTAAATCTGCTTTATGAACTCCCCGTGGCCCTTAAAAGATAATGAGACTCTTTATGCATTTATAAAATAAAGCATTTAGCTTTATGGAGGGTGGCCCACCATATGAGAGACACTTATTATTATTTTAATAACTCAGCCCCTTTGCCTTACGTGACTCTTTTAATGCATTTATAAAATAAAATAAAACATTTGATTTATCTGAGCTCCGCTGCCTCCACGTGGCTCAGGCGCATCTTTGGGAATGAATTTCCTATGAAGACATTCGGAATCAGTATGAAGACAACTTGAAGGTGGACAATTTTGTCGAGATCTTTGAGGAGTCAAGGCTACAAATAACTGCAGGTTTCTTGGTTAAAATCCATGGCAGGAGAAGTGACATCGAAAAGATCTTGAAGATTTCTTAGGGCTGCGGCTCTTGGTCCCTTAGGCTACTTGGTCTCGTGGACGTCATTAAAATCTATTCATTCATTCATTCATTCCTTTGAGCTCCTCAAATGCCCACCGTGCCGAAAAGTGGCAGCTTCCGGTGTTTTGAAGCTTTATTTCATGAAATGCTTCTCTTTGCCTCTTTTCCCGACATGTGGTGCACTTTCCTTCCTACCTTTCAAAACTCTGCGAGCCATTGATTTCTTTGCTTCTTCATCGGATGGTTGCCATTTTGTTGGGCATTGAAACTCTATCTCTGTGTTTTTTAAACCCAAATATCAAACTCCTTTTGAGACTCACGGCCATGATTGTTCCTTTCTGCATCTATGGTAGCTGAGAGTTTGTGCTGTGCCTGAAGGTCTCTTGCTGCTTCATGGAGCTTCACTTGTATGCCACTATCTCTATTCAACATTAGTTATGGCTGCATCTTATTTATCTATAGACTATACCATTTTATGATAGCCACACTTTGAACAATGCATGCTGTTTTTTATATTACTGAGCACCGCATCATTTTACATTGTTTCTTTGGTAAACCATGCCATGGCTCTTCAACTGCACCAGATATGATCCATGCCTTGATCCCTAAATGCATCTTTAACTCTTTCATCTGCTTCGTACCTCTGAGTGCCTTCCTTTATATGCATCGTGGCTTCTTTCTTCTATGTAGCTGATCGTTCCATCATTTTGCGCCTTGCTTTGTAATGGTTCGAGCCTCTATTTAGGTCGGCTGTGTCTTTGGTCCTTAATGCTGGCCGAGCCTTCCTTCTCTAACCCACACCACATTCTAGTGACTATGTTTTCAAGTTATGAGGTTGCATGAAGCTTATCTTATTGCTCTTCTCTAGGATTCCCCTTGAAACAGTGCTGCTCCTGTGCAGTGATGGTGTCACGATCATTTGAAGGGCCAAGTCTTGAAGTCATTTAAAACTACGAACTCATCTTACTGTGGGCAACGCCTTTTACATATGCACTTTGATATTGTGACAACATTATTATTTGAATGGCTAATGATCTAACTTCACCTTTTAGAGGTCGATCCTTCATAGCAGGGCGAGGCCATGCTTCTTGCTGAGAGTTTTTATATAAGACTTGCACCTATGACCACATCAAACCATTCATATGTGCCTGCATTATCATTATAGGCTGCGCCTTGAACATAGGCTAGTGACTTCTGACTGAACGTATGGGCTATGTCAAACTTACAAATGGGTGTGCTATCGTTTGTTATTGCTTGGAACCATACATTTGGAACCATACATTTACCTATGCTTCTTTAAGGCAGTGCCTCCATACCACTGAGCCATTTCATAGACCATGCCTTGATTTGTTTGGTCAAACTATGCATCGTATTTATATAGATGTCTCTTGCCTTGCAATGGCTTACGCATTGTTAGAGGCCGAGCTTTCACTAATAACTACGTGCCTTTAGTGAGCTGCGTTGATGCTTCTAAAATAGGCTGAGCCTTGTTTTCTATGAGCTGGTGCACCTTATTCTTAATCCTGTAGTGGCGCTCCTTGGAAGATCTTTTAGAGGAAGGCTGCCTTTCTTTTGACTCCTGCGCCATCATTATTTGTACCATACTTCACGTTGCTCTGCCTATCTGTATAGGCTTGTGCCTATAGATAATGGCTTGCTATGTTACCTTTATATTGGTATTATCTTCTTTTGGAATCTGCACCTTATACCTTGACTGGTAGCGCCACATCATTATTTACTATAGTTGTGCCATTCTTGTTATGGCTTGCTCACTGTAATATGCGCCTGAGTGCCATCTTATAACAGGTGGCTTCCTTCAAAACTATCTTTAAATTGTAATGCTACACACCTCTAACTTCAAGACTGCAACATCCTCATCATGATTGAGTGCTTTTGTTACACACGCAGTACACCTATTATAAATGAGTATGCCATCACAATATGGATTGTATATTGTCCTCTCTGAAGTCTGAATCTCCACTGAAACTTTAATGAAAGATTTTGCTCTAGAACCTCATTTGTAAACTAATCAATATGGTGTTTGAAAAGTTTCGAGATGGTGTGCAGAATTGCACACATCTAGCAAAGGTCTTAATCTGTTAATCTGTTAATCATAAATTTGAAATGAAGTATTTAAAAGAGTTCATTCTAAACTATGGAAGCACACATAAATGGCATGGTAATCATTTAAACTTCAATTGTTCAAGAAGACCCATGAAGTTTCACAACAAATTTTCTTGTTCGATAGCCTACTTGTAAATTGGTTGAGCAATCATCAACATTTTAAATGCAAACTACTTCGGATTGATGAAACTCATGTGCTCATGTTGCTTACCCATGTCTTGGCCACCAAGCTAGGCACAAAATTTATAAAGATCAGAAATAATGGCACCTATATGAGACCTAATAGAAATATCTAGGTTATAATCGAGTATAGAAACGAAAACCATATTCCATTTAAATCCATCTAGGCATTTTGTGATCAGAGGGCTCCATATGGCCACTATCATTTGCAATCTACAAGTAGATATGACACATGTATTTATTTATTAGAGGTAGATATATTTTCTATAATCAAATCCTTAATTACATGAGTGTACCTTAGGGGTGTGTTTGAATTAAAATCTATGTACAAATGCTTCATGATATTTTGGAATGAATTCTTTCTATCATATTTTTTGTTGCCTCAATCTAATGAACGTTTGAGAGCTTGAACTACAACTAAAATTAATGTGATAATTAAATAAGAGGATAGGGGGCTTATCTCTAGGATTCATGATAGATAAATGATGTTGATGTTGTTTTGGAATGATAATTTTACATTTGTCACAAAATTATTCACCTTGGGTTGATGAAGTAGTTCAAGATTTGAACTCGTATAGAAACATCTGCATATCAATTTCATGTCTTGCACGATCAATCCTAACTACTATGAACCTGATCTTGATGTGTTGAATTGATCTACGATGCACAAGAATGATTTTAAAAAGTTCAATAATTATTGTGAAGCTTGATATGTGGTCGAACATATGTCGTGAGAAAAATAATTGGGGGATCCTATAGAATAGTTGTACAAACAAAACTTTCGTAGAAAAATGTGTTTCATAAGTCTTCTAGAATTGATTTGACTGGGAAGATGATAGTTTTATGTGTTGTTATGATAATAGATTATAACAAACTATTTCCACATAGATTGTGTCTTTGTGGACTTTAGTGGAATGTTCCTTTGTTGTACTAAATCGTGAAGTGTTTGGTTTTTACATGGATTTGATTCCATTATTTATCTTTTGCTTTTGCGATAGGGATTGCATTTGTTTCTATAGGGGATTATATAAAAATCAATAAGGAATTCAATTAATTTACTGCATATATAGAAAGAAACAAGTTACTTATAGATTTATTTCACATAATTATATTTGTGGTGTATGTATTCTAATGTAGTTTGAAGGGGGTTATTGAGCAAAGATGAGTGTCATAATAAAATAGTAGCAATGAAGTATGAAGGATAAGACAATACTCTTTTGGGGAGAACCTTGCATGAAAAAAATTGTTAGCGTGCCCATTGAACCTATGATCCAATTACTAGTTGTAGTTGTTTGCAATGCTGTATGTCCTTTTGTAGCTGTAGCTGTTGCCAGAAATATTGGGAGGTGGTCTACCCCGGTTCGCCCATATCGTTAGGAATCTTCGGGTTATCTGTCATTATTATTCATTGTGATCTTTTTGGCGTTGTGGCATCTTCCAACAAATTGAAACGTCACTGATGAGAGCTATAAGAAGCGGCGAATAGTTTTACCATTATCCAGAATTCTGTGCTGGCGCTTTTCGATAGTTTGACCCAAAATATCTAAACAGGAAACATTAAGATATTTCCGTTCTTATCCTTGTTTCCATAGATCAAACACTAGGCAAGCTCTCATTCGATTCTAGACAAATCCATGGCTTTAAACAAAGGGCTTAGAATTTTAGTAAAATTATACCACCTGCTATGCCCCCGGCAGGTGGCCGTGGAACGATTATCATAATACCATTGTTGATCTGCTTTGACCGACACTTGTATGTATCCGTTGACGTGTCCTCTACGGGAACAATCCTGTGTGCTTCCAGAAATCCAGTTCTTAGCTGCACGAAGCTTCCAATCAGTCTTATATAAACGCCATGAGGTATGTCTTAGAATCTTTTAACTATAGAAACATAAAAGCTATAGCATTACACAGCTACGAGTTTGAAATTTTGAGAGTAACAGAGTTCGTAGAGATTTTGTAATATCTTTGACTGACAATTTTGGTTTCAGCAATATATAGAATGGAGAGTTTCAATAGCAAGGTTGTGTGCGCTAGAGCCGATGCCCTGTTCAAATCCCTTATACCAGCTATCCAACAACTTTGTGCATCTGACCTGCAACTGCCCAAGGATCAGCAAAATCCTGCCTTTCGCCAGTTTTTAAACACCCTTCTTAGGGGTGCAGAGCTGGTGAAATATTGTGAGAGCATTAGCGCTTTAAATATATTTCGTATCTGTAGATATGCTTCACAGATACTCAAGCTAGAAGAGGAGATCAATGGCTTCGTGGGTTCTATCCCAGCCCACATGGTATTAGATGCTAGAAATCTTATGGCAGTCCTGAAAGATCTATACAAGGAATTAGAGCCTCCAGTTATAAGTACTGTTCCTGTGAAATCTCAATTTTATGCCGGATTGGAGAAGCCTGTTGGGGATTTGAAGGAGCTTTTATTCCAGAGCGAGGTGTCGGCTGTTGGGGTGCATTGTATGGGTGGTGGTGGGAAAACGACTTTGGCCTTGGCTATTTGTAATGATCCCCATATCAAAGGTGATGTTTCTTTCTTTTTATTTTTGACGTTTTTGTTAATGTTTTAATCCTTTACGAGGAAACCACTGAATTTTTTGGCCCATCCCATCAATGCCTTAAGATTTGTTGTGTAGGACATCAAGGTAAAATTGATCTGTAGACATTTAAGGCTGAGATAGTTTAGAGGACCTATAGTCTGCATGCTTAGACGACTGTTTACCTGTTCGTTATTTGAGTTTCAATGGGTATGGAGTTTCAAAATAAATTCTCTTTGATATTTCATATAGGGTGCGTTGCAATGGCTATGTGCTTGTGCTGATTGTCAGATAAGTTAGAAAAGAAGTAGTGTTTTGTGAATTGCACAATGTAGGTTACAACCCTTACATATTCTCTGTTCTGCGGTGTTTTTCATGTGGGTCTGCCTACCATTTCTGGTGTTAAATTTGTACGCTCTTAGACTTCCAATCATATTTTTTCATCTTGATGCTCTGGTATAGGATTGAGCAGTTTTTTGGCAGCGTACTGAAAAATAATTGTTTTTCCTGTGGACATCAGGTTATTTTGGAAATGTGCATTTCATCACTGTTTCACGGTCCCCAAATCTAAAGGGAATTATAGAGACTATGTGGGAGAAGATTGTTGGAAGGAAGAAGCCTGAGTTTCAGAATGTGGAAGATGCACGTATACAGCTAAAGCAGCAGCTTTTAAGTCAATCTAAGCGAACTCTGGTGATATTGGATGATGTCTGGTCCAGGGCTAATTTGGAGGAATTACTGTTTGAAGCGCCAGGGTACAAGACTGTTATCACAACCAGAGACAGTTCTACTATCCCCAAAAACCCCTGTACTCGACTCTATCAATTGCCATTGCTGGGCCACGAGGATGCTCTCTCGCTTTTCTGCTTCTCGGCTTTTGGACAGACATCAATTCCAAGTACCTCAGATGCAAATCTGGTCATGGAGGTATAGTTTTTTCTTACCTTGAAAATAAAAAATGTGAATAAGCCAAAAGCTTCTTATCGAATCAAGTAAGGTCAACAACAAATGTAAAATGAATTAAGTGCTTGCTTATTTGTGTTTTTTATAAGAACGTGCAATTATTGAATGTTATAGTAGTTTAAGAAAGTAATTTAAATAACTCTGCAGTTGAAAGCAGTTAATCCACAAAAATGATGGCTTAAATAGTATAATATAATTGTGTCCTTTTTTAGATCTTTTACAGAGCTTCCCTGGGACATTAATAAAAATATCAATATTATGAATGATAGGTGCAAGCTGAATGTAAGGGCTTACCCCTTGCTCTAAAGGTGATTGGGAGCTCTTTGAATGGGGAACCCCATGTGGCCTGGGTGAATGCAAAGAATAAGCTTTCCCAGGGGGAATCCATATCCAGTTATCACAAAGAAGGCCTTTTTAGATGCTTGAAGACCAGTATTGATTTCCTGGATGATGTTGGGAGGGAATGCTTCTTGGATTTAGCCTCATTTCCAGAGAACAAGAAAATCTGTGCTGATGCACTGCTGGACATTTGGATTTATGTTCGGAAGCTGGAGTGGAAAGATGCCTTTATCATGTTATTAGAACTTGCAAGCAAAAATCTTTTGACATTAATCAGCAGTCCAGGGTATTTGCCTATCCTTCCATATATTAAATTTCTTGCTATCATTTTTTAAACATTGAGCTGATATTGTTGCTGTAACTATCAGAAGCCAAGCAACAATCTCTTATGGAATTTTTTCCGAGCTGTACTTTTCTCAGCATGATATAATGCGAGATTTGGCCATATATTTGGGAAGCCAGGACAGTATAGTCAATAGAAAGAGATTACTCATGCCTGAGAAGGAGCTGAGCTTGCCAGGGAAGTGGGAGATGCGTAATGATAGACCATTTAATGCCCAAGTTGTCTCTATTCACACAGGTAGGTTGTTCTGCCAAAAATATTCAGACTTGTTTAGTGGCAAACTCTGCAGGCTATTTTAACTATTAAAATGTTTTAGCTTTTGTCATCATGAATAATGATATGATTGAAACAACAATACCTTTAATATAAATTCTTTATGTGAACTGCTAGTATTCTTGGCCGCTTAAAAATGTTCTAATTCAATTGCATATGTGATTGATCTATTGCAGGCTCTATGGCTGAGAACCAGTGGTATGAGATGGATTTTCCAGAGACAGAGGTTCTGGTGTTACACTTTTCTGCGAGTGAATACTATCTACCACCATTTCTCAAAACCATGAAAAAACTGAAAGTTTTGATGCTATGTAATTTGAGCTCAAAGAGGACCACAATAAAAGGTTTAGATGCCATATCTTCACTCACTCAGCTCAGGAGTGTTCGCTTGGAGAAGTTGGTTGCACCTACTTTTCCAAAGCAGATTAAAGTAATACAAAAATTAGACAAACTATCTATAAGCTTATGTGAAGGGTTTGGAAATACTTCCACATTCAGCAACACCAACCTGCAAGAATTTAATCTGGACCACTGCAGCGATTTGGAGGAGTTGCCGCGTGACATCTGTCATATGCCCTCTGCTCAGATATGGTCTGTTACCAACTGTCATCGGGTTGAAAAGTTACCATATGATCTCGGAAATCTGAGCTCTTTAAGAATGTTAAGATTATCAGCATTACCAGGCCTGAAAGAGCTTCCAGCATCAATTGGAAAACTTGGGCAACTGGAATTTCTAGACATCTCACTGTGTGAGGGCTTGAAAGAACTTCCAGAGGAAATAGGTCAACTCAAGAAATTAAAAGAGTTTGACATGAGAGAGTGTTCTCGTTTGACGCTGCCTAGAAGTGTTTGTGGACTAAGCTCTCTGAAACATGTCATCTGTGATGAGAAGGTTGGGCAACAGTGGTTGCGAGTTAAGGCCTCTTCTATCCCTGATCTTAGAGTTGAAATTGTGGAAGCACAATTTAATTTGGATTGGCTTGATGATTGATTTCACAAAGCAGAAGCTCCAAGCACCTTCACATCCTTGTAAGTAATCACGATGTCCTCTTTATTAGTTCCTCTTTATTAGTTCTTGCATATGGAAGATATTGTAGGTTTCACCCCAACCAAATTTTGTAAGAATTGTAATGTATATACTATATATCATCCATGTAAAATTTTCACCCATGTAATTTTTAATGTATGTGCCAAATTTTTACTGTAAAAACAAACTTCTCATAACAGCAATTTTTGGGGGCGGCTTCTTTGTTTGAGGGGGAAACTGCATGACAGGAATACAATTTTCTTTTTTCATACCTTGTTATTGTACGTGACATCAAATTCCAACTTTAAAAAACAATTTTTTAAATTTTGTGTAAGTTCTTAGGAATGAACGGGGATAAGGTGGAATGCCATGTGGTTGATACCACAGTGCTTCATTAGTGGCTTTTACGATCTCAAGTGCTAATTCTGTCATTACACTACACGTGAAGCTGCATGGCAAAATTCATGTAATTACATCTTCAAACTTTACTGCCTTACTTTTTTATGAAATAGATCTATTTATTACTTCACAGTTCACAATAATTTATAGACTATTAACTTAATTTCCCTGCAATTGTTCTCAAAAAAATGCTTAAATTTCTAATGGTTTTATTTCAGTTTCTAGCTGTCTGCAAATATAATCTAATGCTTCGACTTCATCTTTATGTTTTTGAGTTTTCCAATTTCCAGGTTTGCTTCTTTATGCTTAAAAGAATGCACTTATTCTAACTTCTGAAGCGATGCAAGTGTTCACAAAGCAAAGATCATAAGGTCTTACTCCAGGTATGCCATGCAAAGTTTGGTGCCATGGGAAGCAGAGTAATTTAATACCTTTGGGAAGAAATATTCCTTGTTTATTTCAGTTTTGAAAGAATTCTAGGCCTTAATCCTCAGCGGAAATACTTGCGATAGATCCAATTTTGACGTGCACATGGCTGTCTTGAGACTTCCTGTGCCCTTCCCAATCACAATTCCCATGCGTGCGTGACTAATTAAACATCACCCAGCACAATCACAATTCAATGCGTGCGTGACTTTAAACATTACCCAGCAATCGCAATTCACTGCATGCGTGACTTCTTTGAGATTTAAAGTACGTTTCCTCAATCTGCTCTATTTAAACAAAACCCTGTTTGTTCCCAATCAACCCTTTAAATATTACCCAGCAATCACAATTCAATGAGTACATGACTGCCTTGAGACTTCCAGTGTCCTTCCCAATCAGCTCTATTTAAACATCACCCAGTTTGGTAATTTTTAGAATTTTGGAAGTGGTGAAATGAGCATGACTTGAGTTTGGGAGGGACCTCTTGTTTCCAAGAAGAAGCTCTACCAAGCTGATCACCTCGTGCACATGAAAAAGTGTTTAATAGTTATCCTATCACCTTCAGGCTTCATGCACATGAAAACAGGGTAAATAGTTATCGTATTTTTAAAAGGGAAATAGTTACATTTGACCAAACTGGATGATATTTAAACACAGTCCAATCTCTCTGATGCCTAAGCTCGGAAAATGCTGCAACCAAATAAATTTCCCCAACCTGAGGAAGAAATTTCAAAAGGCTTGCTACTATGGGATCAATCGTCTGCCTCTCAGCTTCTTGCCATACATAAACCTCAGATTAGGCACTAATTTTGAATGCATCAGATTCTTTCATAAATTTGAAATTGTGTAAATGTTATTACCAAACACTATTTTCCTCTTACCAATATTCAATCCTATACAGTAAAAAGATTGGTAGGGTTCATTAGATGCTTCTGATAATCAGAAGCAGGAGATAAATTCTAATTCCTCAATAAACACTGGTCTTTCACAGGACTTTTGGAGCAAGAAGAATTTTAATCAGATGGAATCAAATTATCTTAATCTGACGTAAAAATTCTCTTCATACTTACACAAGACTGCTATGTCAGCAGAGGCCAGATTGAGCCTGATGAAGTTATTAGTCCTATATTTCAGAAACCATATACTAAAATTTTCGTCCGACTTGAATATCTTTTAACTAATCTTTGGTGAGTTTCTGTCTTCCAAGTACTAACTAACTACTGAATTAGGTAGGAGCTATCTTTCTTAATAATATGAAAATGGATTTATGCATATTGCCACATAACCTTGACACTAATTCATCTGATGTGAAGGCCAACACAATGACCTCAAATTCCAAGTCATGGTTAAGCACTAGCATTCTAAATCTCATTGTTCATCTACTACTTTATGCCTACGTGTATTGTTTTATTTTGTTCCACATCACGATAACAAAAGATGATTAAGCACAATTTACTTTGCATTGGCTTGATGATTGACTTCACAAAGCAGAAGCTCCAAGAGACTTGACATTCCTTGTAAGTAATCAGTGTTAAATTTAGTAATCAGATTAATAGTAAGGAACAAGAAAAACACAAATGCATACATAACACAAAGATAACCTGGAAAAACCTCTCTCTTAGAGGTGAAAAACTCAGATCCGATTATATTAAAGGCAGAGGCAGATTACAACTTTGTCCAGCTAGGGCACAAAATCATAGGCACCAAGAATACAAATTATCGAACCACAAAACTGGTTGAACCGTTGAACTCTTTGAACTTGTGAACCCGTTGAACCTGTTGAACCCGTTGAACCTATCGAACGGTTCAACTATCGGCAGAAACCTTGAATTGTCGAACCCATTGAACCGTTGAACCTGTCGAACAGTTTAACTATTGGCAAAACTCCTTGCACTGTCGAACCCTTTGAACCTTTGGGGCTTGTTGAACCCTTTTTGAACCTGTCGAACAATTCAACTATCGGCAGAACTCCTTGCATTGTCGCAGATGAATATTGCTGGACTTGAAGTAGATCGCTGATCGATAGTTTTCTCAGAGCAGAGATCGGTGTGTGTTGCTGTGGAATGTGACTACAAGTCACTTTACATTTATATGAGATCGCACAAACAATAACCTTGGTCGGCCTTCTATACAATTTGGCGCGAAGTTATAGTAATTCAAATAATTACATACACGTTACATTGAAATAGGTTCAGACCTATTTGCAATTTCAAGATACATTGAATGAATTCGCCCAAATAGGGCCTGCCTTTAAATCGGATAATACAACTGAGATTCAAAATGCTAACGCTGATAGGCCATTCAGCATTTTATGACTAGGTCGGTCTCTAGGAGGGATCCGACCTAGCTACCAAAATCAACAATCAGTACATTCTCTTTTTTTTTTTGTTTCTGCATACTGAGGGTACTATAGGCTTTAATTTTTATCCCAGCTAAATAATTTTTGGCGTTTCTGTTTTTTTTTTGGAAATTTTGCTAAGGCAAACTTAAAATTTTAAACATAAGTCCGTGCGTTTCTATTTTCTAATTACTTACAGTTATTTAATATGAATTTGTTCTGTTTTTAAAATGTTTTTTTATTTATTCTTATTCTTATTTTTATTAGAAATAATAATTAAAGTTAGAATACATAATTATTTTTATAATTTTTGGGTTTTTTAAAATTAATTTAGAAAAATATTTTAAATATAAATATATTTTTTAATTTTTATAATTATAATTTTGAAAATGTATATGTATAATAAATCCGTTTCTTATACGCAACCTCCCAATACTCCGTTTCTCGTTTCTGGTAACATAGCCTTGTAGTTTGTAATGTATGTATCAAAGTTTAACTTTAGAAACAATCTTCTGATATGAGCAATTTTTCAGGGGGCCTTCTTTTGTTGAGAGTGAAACTACGTGACAGGAGAACAATTCTATTTTTTTCATACCTTGTTATTGTACATGATATCAAATTCCCACTTTAAAAAAACTTTTTTTAAATTTTTGTGGAAGTTCTTAGGGGTGAGGTGGATGGCCATATGGTTGACACCACAGTGCTTCATTAATGGCTCTTATGATCTCAAATGCTAATTCTGTCATTACACTACATGCAAAGCTGTATGGCAAATTTAATGTAATTACACCTTCAAACTGATTTTTTTTTTTTTATGAAATAGATCTATTTATTACTTAACAATAATTTACAGAATATTAACTTTATTTCCCTGTGATCTTTCTGAAAAACTGCTTAATTTTCTATTGGTTTTGTTTCAGTTTCTAGCCTGTTGCAGATTTAGTGCTTCGACTTCATCATTATGTTTTAAGTTTTCCAATTGTCAGGTTTGATTCTTTTCTGCTTCAAAGAATGCACTTGCTCTGACATTCACATAGCAAAGATCTTAAGGTCTCACTCCAGGCATTGAAATTTCAAACATTTTTGGGGCTGAATGAAGTTCACATGGTTGCAGGTATGCCAGGCAAAGTTTGTACCATGGGAAGCAGAATAATTTAATACCTATGAAGAAATATTCCTTATTTATTTCAGTCTTGAAGCTCTGCAGAAACACTTGTGATTAATTCAATTCGACGTGGGGCTTTGAGACTTACTGGGCCTACTTAAACATGACCCAACAATCACAATTCACTGCGAGGGTGACTATTTGAACTTTACCCAGCAATCACAATTCATTGCGTGTGTTACTCTCTTCAGACTTCCCGTATACTTCTCAATCAGTTCTATCTAAATATTACCCAGTTTAGTGATTTTTAAAATTTTTGATGCAGCATTCAAAATTCGTTGCGTGCTTGACGGCCTACACTTCCCATTTCCTTCTCAATCAGGGTCTATTTAAACATCACCCAGTTCGGTAATTTATAGAATTTTTAAAGCGATAAAATGCGTCTAACTTGAACTTGAGACCTCTTGCTTGCAAGAAGCAGCTCCTCTACTAATCTGTTTATCGCCTCCTGCATGTGAAGAAGTGGTAATAATTATCCTATTTTTAAAAGTGGAGAAAGTACATTTAACCAAACTGGATGATATTTTAGCACAGCCCAATCTGTCTGATGCTTAAACTCAGGAAACGCTGCAACCAAATAAATTCCTCCAATCTGAAGAAGATATTCCAAAAGGCTTGCTTCTCGCCATACACAAACCTCAGACCAGGCACTAATTTCAAATGCATTAGATTCTTTCATAAAATTTGAAATTATTTGATATTATACCAAATACTATTTTCCTCATACCAATTTTCAATCCTGTACAGTGAAAAGATCGATGGGATTCCATCAGATAAAGCTGATAGTCAGAACCAGGAGATAAGTTCCTCAATAAATACATGTATTTCACAGGACTTTTTGGAGAAAGGGGTTTGTCTTAATTGGCTGGAATCAAATTATCTTAATCTGCCTCCAAGATTCTCTTCATACTTACAAGACTGCTATATCGGAGCCTAGACTGAGTCTCATGAACGTATCAGTCCTTTATTTCAGAATCCATATACTAAAATTTTCGTCTAAAGAATTTGAACATCTTTTAACTAACCTTTCGCGATCGTCTCTCTTCTGAGTACTACCTACCTACTGAACAGGTAGGAGCTATCTTTCTTAATAATATGAAATGGAATTATGCATATTGCCACATAACCTTGACACTAATTCGTCTGATGTGAAGGGCCAACACAATGACCTCAAACCTCGAAGTCCAAGTGACGGTTATGCACTAGCATTCTAAATCTCAATGTTCATCTGCTATTTTATGCCTAGGTGTACTGTTTTATTTTGTTGCATATCACAATTCCATGAGACGATTGGGCACCAGTGGTTGTGAGCTAAGGCCTTTTCTATCGTCAACTTAGAGTTGAAATTTTGGAAGCACAATTCAGCTTGGATTGGCTTTATAATGCAGAAGCTCCAAGTAACTTCACATCTTTTGATCCGAAATGTTGATACAAAAAATTCTATACAGTTTTCTACCAGAAGCATTATAACACAATTCCATGGTTTTTGAAAACATAATGTCTCTAATCCTTGTAAGTAATCAATACATTCTCTTTATTAGTTTCTGCATAGGGAAGATACTATGAATTGTACCCAGCTAAATATTTTTTTGCAGTGAGAAAATTTCATCCATGTAAAATGTTGGGATTAGCGTCTCAACCTGTAGTTATAATGTGCAGTTTCTATTTCTAAAGAGGAGTCAAGTTTGGAAATTTGTATTAAAGGTGGAGTTGTGCATGTTGGCAGTTTTCTTATGATAAGGATGCTTTTTTTTGGAAGTGCAGTTGAAGACTCGTGCAAGAGCATAGCTGTGGAATTATATTGTAACTTGTTTGTTGTTGCCAAATAATATAATTGAGCTGTGTTTTGGAGTGTGGGGTCTTTTCTCCTATAAGGGTTTTTCCCAAGTAATTTTTGTGTTATGGTTTTAATGTTAATCTGTTTTATACATTTTGAATGTGCATCTGAGTTTGAATCTGTAACTGTTCAAGGATTTTAAGAAATTTTTGCAACCGTCTCTTGCTTATAAGCATCGGCTTCCTTCATAATTTGTAATGTATATATCATAGTTCACCCCTAAGAACATGACAAGAAAATAATTTTATTTGATCATACCTTGTTATTGTACGTGAGATCAAATTCCCACTTAAAAACACAATTGTTCAGATTTTTTTACATGTTCTTAGGGGGTGAACGTTGTGGTGGGGGAGGGGGTTGGTCGTGGGTTGGATGGCCAAATGATTGACACTACAGTGCTTCATTAATGGCTCTGACGATGCCAACTGCTAATACTGTCATTACACTACACATGAAGCTCCATGGTAAAATTCATATAATTACATCTTCAAACTTTACTGCCCTTCTTTTTTTAATGAAATCGATCTATTTATTACTTAATAATAATATATAGACTATTAACTTTATTTCCCGGCGAACATTCTCAAAAACTACTTAAATTTCTAATGGTTTTGTAACTTGTTTCAGTTTCTAGCCTCTCGCACATTTAGTTTATCGCTTCGACTTAATCTTTATGTTTTAAGTTTTCCAATTGTCAGGATTGTTTCTTTTATGCTTCAAAGAATGCACTTGTTCTGAAGCAATGCTAACTTTCACAAAGTTAAGATCTTAAGGTCTTACTCCAGCCGTTGAAATTTCAAACATTTTTGAGGCTGAAGTTCATGTGGCTGCAGGCATGCCATTCAAAGTTTGGTAGCACAGGAGGCAGAATAATTTAATACCTTTTGGAAGAAATATTCCCTGTTTATTTCAGTTTTGATGTAATTTTAGGTATTAATATCATCGGAAATGCTTATGATTGATCCTTCCTGTGCCCTTCTCAATCTGCTCTATTTAAACATTACCCAGCAATCACAATTCATTGCCTGCGTGACTGCCTTAAGACTTACCTGAGACTTTCCTTATGTTTCTCAATCAGTTCCAGTTAAAACATTACCCAGTTTAGTAAATTTTAGAATTTTTGACCCAGAATCACAATTCCTTGCATGCGTGACTGCCTTGAGACTTCCTATGTCCTCAATCAGCTCTATTTAAACATCACCCAGTTTGTTCCCAATCAACTTTATTTAAATATTACACTGCAACCAAATAAATTCCCCGCATCTCAAGAAGAAATTCCAAAAAGCTTGCTACCATGGGATCAATCCTCTGCTTCTGAGCTTCTTGACATACACAAACCTCAGACCAGGGACTAGTTTCAAATGCATCCCGATTCTTTCATTAAATTTGAAATTGTTTTAATGTTATGGCGAACACTATTTTTCTCCTACCAATTTTCAATCCTATACATGAAAAGATCGGTGGGATTCCATCAGATGAAGCTGATACTAAGAAGTAGGAGATAAATTCCTCAATAAACACCTGGTCTTTCACAGGACTTTTTAGAGCAAGGGGGATTTTTTAATCGACTGGAATCAAATTATCTTTATCTGCGTCCAAGATTCTCTTCATACTTACAAGACTGCATATCGAAGCCCAGACTGAGTCTGATTAACTTATTAGTCCTATATTCAGAAACCGGATGCTAAAGTTTTCGTCCAAAGAAGTTGAACATCTTTTAACTAATCTTTGGACATTCTCTCTTCTGAGTACTACCCACCTTCTGAATAGGTAGGAGCTATCTTTATAATAATATTAAATGGATTTATGCATATTGCCGCATAACCTTAACACTAATTCGTCTGATGCGAAGGCCAACACAATGACCTCGAAGTCCAAGTGACAGTTCAGCATTAGCATTCTGAATCTCATTGTTCATCTGCTACTTTATGCCTAACTGTACTGTTTTATTTTGTTTCACATCACAATTCGATGAGAATTGGGCACCAGAGGTTGGAAGCTAAGGACCTCAACTTATAGGTAAAATTGGGGAAGCACAATTTACTTTGGATTGGCTTGATGATTGACTTCACAGAGCAGAAGCTCCAAGCAACTTCACATCCTTGTAGTTAGTCAATACATTCTCTTTATTAGTTTCTGCATACAGAGGATACTATAGATTTCACTCTAGCTAAATTGTAAGAATTTGTAATCTATATAACATCCATGTGAAAATTTCATCCATGATGGATGTATCAAAACTTATAACTTTAGAAACAATCTTCTGATACCAGCAATTTTTTTGGGGGCTCTTCTTTGGTTTAGGGGTAAACTACATGACAGGAAAATAATTTTATTTTTTCATACCTTCAATTTTAAAATTGTGTACGTTCTTAGGGGTAAACGGTGATAAAGGTGGATGGCCATATGGTTGACACCACAGTGTTTCATTAATGGCTCTTACGATCTCAACTGCTAAACAGAAACTGCACTTATACTATACTGAGAAAATTGTTAACAAGAAGAAAAACCAGAACTGAATGAATCAAATCTTATTCATATACTGCTCTACTGATGTGCGATCACCATATACAAAGAGTAGCACTTTGTCTAACATAAATCTGCTGTTCATTACACTGAAAACAGCGATCTCAATACAGAATAAGAAGAGTTTCTTACAGCAGTCTAAAAGCTAAAAATAAAACCCTAAAAAAAAACAGTTATAAATAAAAAACTAAAACATGCGCTGATTCATACACTGCTTTTAAAACAAAAACAATCTAATTAAAACTAAAAAACTATTTTCATGCGGTCAAAGCCAAAAATCTAATGCAACTGTTGTTTGTTGAGCATGGACACTCCAATCTCCTCATGTATGTATTTGTCCATCTTGTACTAAATCACAAATAAAATGATGTCGGATCTCAATGTTTGTCATTGCAATGGCGCCATTGTTATCACAAAATAGAATAGTTGGATGTTCTTGTATGAAGCGTAGATCCAATGTCTGTTCTCAATTCAATGACTATTATTCTTTATGCTTGATCGATGGTGTTGCGACCAAATCACACATCGCCCCATCACTATGGGGACCCCAATTTTATGTCATAGGATTAGTCGTTTCTAGGTTAGTTGTTTGTATCACCTCGGAGTCAGTCAACCGATCAAGCTTTGTAAATGCAATACAGAGACTCCTTGAAGGTCAAAATTGGAGGGTTTTGTGTTAAAGTGAGGTCTTGAGTTCAACATGTTTCAGTAAGTAAGAGCTACAAATAGAGAAGGTTGAGTGTTGATCTAGGCGCCTATGGCTGTTCAGATCATCATCATAAGCGCCTTGGAAAGAGTGTCACCTTGAAGCATCTAGGCGCACTTTGCCAATCATTTCACCCCAGATGAGCGCCTAGGTTGAAGATAGTTTTCATTATGCCTTCATGTGATTTCCTTTATAGGTTGAAGATAGTTTTCATTATGCCTTCATGTGATTTCCTTTCATCATGAGCGCCTAGATAGAATATGAAGTAGAACTCTCAAGTAACACCTTGGAAGTTTGGGCGCATTTCCTGGTTTGTTCTACCTCATGAGTGTGCCTAGCATAGGGGTATTGTTCATTGCACTTTGTAGGGGAGAGATCAAATTGGCACCTTGGGAGAAGGTTAAACATTTGAAGATGTTTGGGCGCTTATTGTTGCTCAAACCATCATTATATTGCGCCTATAGTAAAGGACCCTTGACTTCATAAGTTTGAGTGGTTGGCTTCTCATAGAACTAGTGAAATGATTTTTAAGACCAAGCAAAGAGCATTAAGGTGCCAATTTGCGCTTGTTTAACCTCTTTTGGCACCCAAATGTAGAGTTCAACTGATTCATGTCTTCAATGCGCCAAATTTGCCTATGTATAGCCTCAAGGTAGCGCCTAGGGAGCATAGGAGTTTGATACCCCAAGGGTTGGCGCCTAGTGAAGGAAAGTTGCATGAAATATTAAACAAGGATCTGAAGCTCGATAATGCCAAAACAAGCCATAATATAAAGTGCACTTTCACTTCCATGGAGTTCTATATTAGCGCCTAACAACATCACTTGCATTTTTTTTGAAAACTTGAGGAAGTACAAGTTTGAAGACCATCCCACCAAGTCCTCACCTTGTCTTTGAACCCATCTATGATGAGGTAAAAACACCTATTTCATCTTGGGTGCAATTTCATAGTTGAATGATCACCTTGAGTGCTTAGAAAGTAAATGGTCAGAAAGATGCAATTTTGGCGCCTAGATCCAAGTTGGGGAGAATGATATTAAGAAGTGTGGAAGCAAGTGTGATGACATTTAGGCGCACTTCCTTGTCTAAACAACCTCTTTTGGCGCCTTGGTAAGGTTGATTCACTTCACAATAACATGGAGTCATATCCTATCATCTTTGATGTTCTAGGAGGGAATCATGTTGATTACAATTAGCCAAGGCGCCATTTCTTGTTTTTCTTTGTCATTTTGAGCGCTAGGGAGTAGGGTTGATTGAGAAGAGTTAAGGTGCCTAACTTAGAAGGCCTTCAATAATGAATGCTGGCCTTTCATTCTCAAGGGGCACATATTGAAATTTTACAAGTGTTTAAGAACCCTTAGGAATGAAACAAGCATCATCTAAGCACAAGGCACAATTTCTTGTTTGGAGAACCTCATGAGGGCGCCTTGGTAAGTGGAGGGAGTATTGGAGGTTTGAAAGTAAATTCAAATGTTGTTTTGGTGCTCCTTGCCTTCAAATTCATCTACATTGGCGCTTAAAGTGGAACTAGCTTACAATTGCAAACGATGGGAGGTTGAGGTAAGTGAAGAGAAAGTCTTTAAATACTTATGATTAGTTAAGGCGCTCTCTAGTATCCAGACAACCCTACATTGGCGCCCTGGAAGACCTCAATTCAAAATTATAAATTTTCAAATCTTTTGATAAGATCATGATTGGAAGGTGAAGTTAGTTGTTAAGGGGCCTTCATCTAACAAAGGCGCACTTTTGCACCTAGAAACTTACTAGAAGGCGCCTTGACAAGACATCAATCCAAAACTATAAGGTAAGTGCGCCTCGAAAGGTCTGAACTCTTTGAAGTGCTTAGAGTTGATTTCAGCTCACAAAATGTTCCAAATTATAATCAATATGCGCCTCAAAGTCAAGGAATCATAAGGTCAAGTGCATGGAAACAAGGAGACTTCTTGAGAGGTTGAATGTGAGGCAAAGCTTTGAACATGTCAAACAAGGATTATTCATAAAGGGCTCTAGGCGCTTCTTGTGCCTTTACTTGCTAATTTTGGCGCTCTTCATGTGAATCCTTATCAACTTTGGCACCCTAGAGTAGTTTTAAGCTTTAAACAATGCATTAAATGCTTATCTAGGCTAACCCTCTTCTTGGCCGACCAGAATTAAATGTAAGCAAAGTCACTATATATGGAGGGCAACCTTGTCATTTTCAACATCACTAACTCACAACTCTCTTCAAGGAGTGATTTTGACAAGAGAAGCAGCAACTTTAAAGGCAGGTCTGCGTTTTTGGAATTGTCTTTTTGTCATTTCATAATTGATTTTTCTTCATTTCTAGAGAAATCTACATTTTTTATGTCTGAAAATTGGTATAAGGTATGTTTCAACCACCTTTACTTCATAAATTTGCCTTTTTATTTACTTAATTTTGGAGATTTTCATAGTTTTATCATCAAAAATTAGATTTGTGAAGTTAAATTTCATCATTTCAAGTCACTTATTGAAGTGTTGTTTTGTAGGTAGATGGGTATGACGGCAAAAGAGCGTCAAGTGATGATCAAGATGGATGCCAAGTCTACCATACCCGACTCCAAGCTCAAGACTCATTAGAAGGATGTGGGAGACACCAACATGGGACACGTCAACTTGGAGGAGATGAAGGATTTCTTGCTCGCCATCACGAGGAATGAAGACATCAAGGGCATTGCAAAGAGTGGAATTGTACAAGCAGCATGCTTTCCACCTACCCTACCTAGCACTGAGTTAGTGTTAGAATGTATTCAGCACTATGACAAACAGAGAAAACAAATTGTGGCTAAAGATGGGACTGTCCTCGCCTACCTACAAAGAGAAGCCATTCAGGAGATCTTCAACATCCTGAATCGGAAGGCAGTGTTCATTTGTCCTACAACTGCCCAACGTACCTTTGAAGGTAATTCCAAGCACTACATGCAAGAAGTGAGGAAGAAGTGGATGATAGATTCATCAATCAAGATATACAACTCGAAAGATCCGAAGCTTCACAAGGCAGATTTCAAACAAGAGAAAGAGATATGTTACTTCATCATGTTCTTGAATCGAGTAACAGGTAGGCCTCAATCATCGGCTTTTGAAGGATGGATGTATACATACTTTGATCATGTGTTTACAAAGAATAAGATGGTTGATTGGGTTGGGCTTATAAGTCATTGCCTTGATGAACAATTTGAAAAGTTTGATGAGACAAAGTCTTTTTTCATGTCTTCCTATCTTGTTTACATACTGGCAAGAAATGTGGTATATAAAGGATTAACAGCTAAAGGAGAAGTAGGTGTAAAATCTAGCCGGATCCTATCACATAAGTGCTATCCACAGCTGCATTTAAAAAATATCAATCATTATAAGAGGTTTAATGATGCCTTCACCATGTACGTAGTGAGAAAGTTGAGAGGAGAACTGCATACAAGACTAACATGTGCTGCTAGGAACTTCATTGAACAATATGGAAGATACTACATTCAATATGACAAGTTCGCCTATATCAGAATTTAGGGCTTCACATCCTTTCCATACAGATTGTCGAGGTATCCTACCAATAGGATGCTATTGCTAGAAGTTTAGAGACATTTATTGAAGTTTCATAAGATGCAAAGGGCAAGAAAGAAGGCTGGAGTTCAGTTTCCCCTCAAGCTGGGGAGATATTACTTATGTCCATAACTTCAAGCAACTGAACATTCAGAGATTGAGCTTCAAGCATATCATTTACATCTTCATGATTCAAGGAAGGAGAACATCGATCAACATGGAGTTGTTAAGCAATCATACTCTTCCTATTAGCATGTTGAGCAACTTGAAGATCATTGGGCAAATGCCATTGATGATGATGATATAAGGATGCAGAAATATTCAAGGTTAAGATGGGATCTGATGAGAGTTACAAAGGTATTAAGAATTCCTGATCAGTTAGATGATGATAGAGCTCTTTCAGGTGATGAATACAATAAGATTCGGAACCTGCCTTATGACATTGACTGGACTGATAGGGAAAGAGTCTATGATGAAGAATTGATAGAACCTATCATTGCTATCACTAAGGAACATGTAAAAGAGCAAGTACAAGCATTGATAAACGAAGGGAAGAAGCTCACTTACACCGAAATGGGAGAAGTTGAACAGAAGGAACAACAGAGTGCACTTGGTAGGAATTCACAAAGTAAGGATAATGAAAGGGATTCAAGTCAAACAAAGAAAAGAAAACAACTTGAATCTACACAAGGAGAATCAAGCAAGAAGAAGAAAAGGATAAGTATTGAAACTGCTTCATCTAGACAGCCAGGAGATACTCCAATGAATCAAGATATAGTTGTACATGTTGAGGATGCAGTTCTGGATACTCCATTTGAAGAGATGCCTTCAAGTCCACATGATACTGAGATCATTGATGAGGCTAACACTGAAGACAAAGTTGAAGCTGAAGAAGAATCGTTGCCTATGCAAGGGAAGCAAGTACAACAATTAAGGGATCTTTTATCATTGCCGGAGTGGCTACAAGATAGAATTAAAGAAATCTGTGAAGAAGAAAAATATCCTCCTATTCCGGTTGAAGAGTTGCTCCTGGATATGTCTACTGAAAAACCAAAGAAGAAAGAAACTACTCTTTCAAAGATAACCAAAGATGAAGCTGGTGTAAGGAAAGTACATGTAGCTGTTCCAAGGCTTGAGAAGAATGTGGAAGATATTACACCTGAAAATTATGACATCAATACAATTGACTTGGGTCCATTGACTAGGGTGCAAGTAAAAGAAGAACTTCAGTATTCAATTGATAATGCTCGAGCTCTTATAAGGCAGGAAATAGAAGGCAGGATTAGAGCTGAGCAAAGGTGTCAAGCATTGGAACAGTATACTCTAACACTTAGTTCATCATATCCATTAGCAGGAGAGAGTTTCTTCACCTCCATCTCTTCTTCCTCCAAAAACAATTGTACATCTTGAGGGGTTGAGGTCTTCATCTCACAAGTTGAAAGATTAGATGAAAAGGTCAAAGGAAACCACGTATAGACACCTAGAAGATATCATGGAAGTGTATGATAAGATTGCTGATGTCAAGGAAATGGTGCTTGCATTGTTGACAACTTGTGCTGAGTTCAAGGTTATCAAAGAACAATATATGCCACATGTGAAGAGCTTGAT
Organism: Cunninghamia lanceolata; assembly: GCA_027924645.1. Taxonomy (NCBI): domain Eukaryota; kingdom Viridiplantae; phylum Streptophyta; class Pinopsida; order Cupressales; family Cupressaceae; genus Cunninghamia; species Cunninghamia lanceolata. The sequence continues at coordinate 11,948,186 of BSBN01000167.1, forward strand.
GGAGACATCAGTTGATAAGTTAATGCATGCTGAAGTGATTGAAGACGGTATAACATATGACTTCTCTTCTTGGTACTATTGCTTTCGCAATAAGGGACAGCTACTTGATAAGGTTGGAACAAATATGTCAAGAGTAAGGAGTGTACTTCAAAGAATTCAAGATGGAATACATGCATCCTTGATGAAAATATGCAATCTATTTGGAGAAATGACTTGATAATATGAAAGAACAAATCCAAGCTTTCTACTTTCAAGAAGATGATGTTTCTGATGAGAAGCTTGATAGTATATTTTCACTTGCTGTCCACCTTGGCACCAACAAAGCTAAGATGACCGATTGGGAGAAGACACTTGGCCTTTATGCAAATGATGTACTTGAAGCTGAAGGAACCACTAAGAATACACCAAGTGTACCTTTTGATGATGTCAAGCAAATAGTGTCCAGATTCATTGAATTCCATAACACTAGTGATGGTTATTCACATGGAGATTCCTCATAGGCTATTGATTGGTCATCCTTATCTTCTTGGGAAACGTGCCTTTGTTCCCTCTTTCATATACTAAAAATAGGAGTTTGTTGTAACTACTTGTGAGGTGGCATGATCTGGTCCATTGGCTTCGCTAATCGATCTTGACCCTTCATGTATTCTTGAGGTCTATATAAGGGCTCCTTTTACTCTCATTTGGAAGATTGAAGACTCTGGAAATTATTGCAAGAGCTCTCTGAAATAATATAAGACTCATTGTTTGGTGATTCTATATATGTTTCTAAGTGTTGCATGGTTTCCGATTCCTTCAAGCGAAAGTTAAGTTAGATTTCCTTTCAAGTGTTATGTTAGTTGGTGGAAGGTTTTATTATTGTTTGTGGTGAAATCTTTATGTTCATACCATTTGTAGTTTGTGGCTTGCAAATTGCAATGTATGGTTGGTCTGAGCGAATTGAGCTTAACTTTGATCTTTATGTTTGTTGAATTCTCATGAGCATAAGTGATTTGAACATCTTGTATAACCCTAGAAGATAGCATCAACCTTGTGTAGTTGTTTAATCTAGCAAAGCAAGAGTTGGTTTGATTTCGCCTAAGCAGTAATCATCTCTTACATCTAGGTTTAAATTAGTTTCACTGAACCTTTATCTTTTGTCATTTTTTATCAATCTGGTTAGAATTTAGGATCAAGTACTTCATTGCTATATCATGTCACAAGTTGTAGTACTTAGATAATCTAAGTGTTTGCCTTTTGCATTGAAACAAGTTGTCTGAACAATTGTGTAGGTCCCTTTGTGTTTAACAGCAGAATCATATGAAGTCATTGAGCTATCCACCACGAAATATAAGAAAAGGAACCTTGGTGTTGTCTCATCTGATCACTTTGTTTAGCATTCGAGAGGCTTTATTCAAGAGAGAGTTGGATACCTCATGTTTTACTCTATTGTTGACTTGTCGAAAAACAATCATCAACATTTTTGGCACTAGGAGGAGGGCCTTACACAGCAAGTTGTTTCATTGGGGAAGAAGGAAGAACATCCTGGAGCGAATCAGTTCTTTCTCGCCAGAAAGACACCATAGAATTCTAAGGTCTACACCAGGAGCATCCAAGGAGTTTGCCGAGTTAGAATTCCCTCCTAAGTCAAGAAAAGGGAAGAAGGCAACTTCATCAGGTCAAGGATCTCCAAGTGGAGGTGATATTTGAAACTTGTTCTAGACTCCACCTTTGCAAAATCAAAAACAAGGAGTTGCTCAACCTAGTAATACACAAGCAACCACCCCATGGACTCCACTTCAACTAGGAGCTACTCAAACAGGTCCAGGACAGCAACCTAACATTCCAATGGCAGCACCTGTACCAGCTTGGCCCTTGGCAAATGTTTCACCTCTTGGGACTTTCACGAACTACCATGACATGCCCAAGAATCTTGAGCACTTCTGCTCTAAATTCCATATTAATGATGTAAACAGGACAGCAAAGAACACATCAAGATCTTTGAAGACACCTTGGTAAACCGAAGGATCAAACATGAGGAAGTAGCATGCAGACTATTTCCATACTCACTTGAAGTAGATGCTACCTTTTGGTATGTCAACTTGCCCACGACGTCTATCACTAGTTGGAAGTAGATGAAAGATGCTTTCTTGGACAAATTCAGGATCCCCATCACTCCAGCAGAACTATATAAGCAGTTCATTGAAGTGAGGAGGCAGGAACATGAGCCTATCGCTGCTTTCAATCACAGGTTCCACAAGGCTTATTTAAGATTGTGAAGTCCATATAATATCAGTGAAGACATGGCAATGGAAATTTATTATGTAGCTTTGGATCGCCTCACTTCCATGTTTGTGAAGAGAGCAACGACGCCACCCGCCACTCTGATTGAAGCATATGCTGAAGTTGTTAGGTAAACACTAATTTAGGCATGAATACTCACGAACCGCTTAATCACCTAGGGTATGTGGCAATGCCTAATCAAATCCAAGGAATCAATCAAGCACTGGCTCAACATATGCTAGTGATGAACCCTGTTCCCATCCCTATTCCTACTAATCAGCCGGTCTTGCATCTGGGAGCACCAATTTCACAAGTGGCACCTACAAAGCCAGTATATCTACAAGAATTGTCATCTTCTATGAAGACTCAGGAAGAGAAAGATGAAATGAAGGAGCTAATAGATCAAGTGAAGAAATTATCTACTGAAGTTACACATTTGAGGAATCAGAATAATTATCTGCAGAGGAACTATCAGGGAAATCAGAGTGGGTATCAAGGGAATAATCCAAGATACAATCAAGGTTTCAGAGGAAATAATCAAGGCTTTCAAAGGCAAAATCAAACCTGGAACATAGCACCCAACAACGGAAGTGTGCCTTCACCACTCAATAATCCACCAACTTCTGACCCAAAGCCAACAGAAAAAAGTCTTCTTGGCGGAAGCAACATTATCCACTTGGTGCAGCTTAAATAATACTAATCAACATTCAAAATTGCAATGTCCTAAATTCAAGATAGCAGCCAACATTTTCCAGAAGGAAATGCATGGTTCACAGGCACCAAAAAATCCTCCTATCACTGGGTATGAGATCGTGCCAACGACAAGGTATGATCAGGCGTTAATTATTGAAGATTTCACTTTCCTGCCCATGATGGAATATGATATGACATAATACAATGGAAGGTTCCCGCCAGCCTCTACAAATGGGCCTGTTGAAGATGCATATTATCCTCCCTCATTCGATAATGATTTTCAAGCTCAAGCGACAGATGAAGTATAGGCTTTTCAACAATCTTCTGGAAATGCACCTCAAAGGGTTTATCAGCGAAATTACCGAGCACAAGATCTCCTTCAAACAATTTGCAAACTCCACCTAACCTGAATGCAAGCAATAACCCAAGTTATCCGAGGGATTCACTGGAATATAGACAAAGAAATCCAGCCTAGAAAGTTACCCCAACACAAGATGCTCAACAACAAAATGCTACTCCAAGAATTGATCCACTTAGGAAGGAAGTTCCCAAAGATGACTTGAAAAGATTAAGTCAATGTGTTGTGGAAGAACTCAAGAAGGTCAAGCTTAGCTTACCATTGACGGAATTGATGAGAATGTCTGAGATAAGGGAAGCCTTTTTGGGAAGTGTCAATGATACTACTGCAAAAGGTGGAAATCAAAATATGCAAGTCACAACAGGATCATTAAATCCATCTACTTCCAATGCACCTCAAGCAAATGTGGTTCAGAATTTGAATGCAGTTCAAGCAATGCCTTCTCATCCAACAGGGCAGAAGAATGCAATTTACGTTGCACAAGATTCACCTAGCATGGCTAACAATAAACAAGCTGAAGAGAAAAAAGAAGTAGCAGAAGACAACGACAAGCCAAAAGGACAACACTCACAAGGCAACCCAGAGCTAGTAAATGATGCGAGATTTAGCGCTCTGAAAAGGAAGTCAGTAGTTTTTTATCAAGGGAAAGATGAGCAACCCCCATTCTTGTTGTCAGTTAGAATGTTTGGAAAACTTTTGCATAACTGTTTAATGGATTCAAGAGCTTCAAGTAATGTTATGCCATTGGGAGTTTGCAAGAAACTCAGTCTAATCCCAAAATAGACTTCCAAGAAGGTTATTTAGTTGGATAAGACTGAAGTCTCAGTTGTGGGAGAACTACATAACATTCACATGCAATTGGCAGCTGATCCCAGGATTCAACACTATATTGATATTGCAGTGGTTGATATACCTAAAGGGTATGGAATGTTGTTAAGTAGAGATTGGTTAAGGAAGCTGAATGGATATGTTTCTACTAATTTCTCACACATGTGGCTATCATGGAAGGGATTGCCAAATCAGATCAGAATAGATAGCACTCCACAGCTGAAGTTAATGATCATTGAGTATGGCGAAGATAATTAAATTCTTTTTGTAGAGATAGATCTGGGTGTTTATAAGCCTAAGATTGAAGAAATCTTGATGTTGCACAACCCAACAGAAGGACTCATAGAGACTGATCATGATACAACATCAGATGAGGAAGGTGAAGGCATGTTTGAGAACTTTCAAAATTTTGTTATGAAGCATGTGAAGCAAGGCGTGGAATTAGGGAGTCATGTGCATGTTCAAAATTTACTATTACCTAATTGGTGCAAGATTCATAATGACTTCCATTCCAAATTTTCCTGTGCAATGTGTGGAGTAGCCCTAGAATAGGTTCAGAAAAGGATTCCAAAGGCAATGGGCCTGGAGATTCCAAGGACATTGAAGTTGAAAGAACCTGTTCCGGATACAATCTTTATGGAAGAAGCAAGTATGTCAGCATCAGCCGAAGGAGGTACTCAAGTTGAGTCTGGAGAAGTAAATGAAGATAGTAAAGTGTCGATCTTGAATCAAGAAATTGAGCAAATATGGACTTTAAGGTTTGATGGATCCAAATCCAAACAAAGATTGGGAGCAGGCTTTGAATTGATCAGTCCAGTTGGGGAAGCGTATCTATCCGCATTAAGATTGCAGTTTCCTTGCACAAATAATGTCGTCGAATATGAAGCTTTAGTGCATGGATTGCTTCTTGCCATAAAAAAGAAAGTCAAGATTTTGCATGTGTTTGGGGACTCAGAGATAGTCATCAAGCAAGTTAGAAAATTGTATGTATGCCATGATAAGAGATTGAAGAAGTACAAAAATCGGGTGTGGGATCTCATTGAAGACTTTGATGCATTCAACATTAAGTCAATCTATAGGTCAAAGAATCAAGTGGCCAATGCATTAGCCCAAGCTGCAAGTTCTCTTGAGCCTTTATCCATGGAAGGATTAAAGAAGTTCAAGGTTGAACTGACATCAATCCCTTCAGTGCCATTTAACATTATAAATTTTCAGGTCTTTGATGATGATAAACACATACTAGATTTCTTGACCAATTCAGGGATTTTCACTACCCAAGTCATTGATGAAAGTGAAGCAGAAGCTGAGTTTGATCCAAATGGGATCATGAATCTAAAAAACAACACTATTCCAAAAGGCATGATTGAACTAGAAAGACTTTTTGACTCAGAGAAGCTAAGCACTCTTCAGTACCACAATGAAGACGGAAACAAATGTGATGCAGTTAATCTGGGAACAGAACAAGATACAAAGAATGTCTTCATAGGGAAGGTTTGTACACCTGAAGAAAGAGAAATTATCATCAATAGCATGAGGGAGTTTCAGGATGTCATCGCTTGGGGGTATGAAGATTTGAAAACCTATGATACATCTATTATCACACACGCCATCCCTCTCAAGCCGGGGAGCAGGTCGTTTCGACAAAGACAAAGACCAGTGAACCCTTTGTTAGAACCTCTCATTTATTAGGAAGTGAAGAAATTGTTGCAGGCCAGAATAATCTTTCCAATAAGACATTCGACATGGGTCGCCAATTTAGTCCCAGTCAGAAAGAAGAATGGAGAAATAATGTTGTGTGTGGACTTTAGAAACCTCAATCAAGCATCAAAAAAAGACAACTATCCTTTGCCTTCGCTTGATGAAGTACTCCAGATAGTAAACGGATCACAGATGATGTCCTTTTTGGACGGATATTCTAGATACAATCAAGTGATGGTTGAAGAAGAAGATCGATTGAAGACTGCTTTCACCACTAAGTGGGAAACATATGCATACAGAAGAATGCCCTTTGGTCTAATTAATGCAAGAGTGACTTTTCAGAGAGCTATGGACATTGCGTTCAGGGATATAATTGGAAAGTGCATTATCATTTACATGGATGACCTCATAGTATTTTAAAAAATAAGAGCAGATCGTGTGGATCATTTAAGGAAAGTTTTTGAAACTTGTAGAACATATAGGATTTCCTTGAATCCGAAGAAATGTATTTTTGGGGTAACTGAGGGAAAGCTTCTGAGTCACATTTTATCAGAACACGGAATCTCTATTGACCCTGACCGAGTAGAAGCTATCAAAAGGGTTAGTATGCTTGCAAGTAAAAAGGAATTGAAGTCTTTCTTTGGCAAGATCAATTTTGTAAGGAAGTTTATCACTGGGTTCGCAGAGATAGTCAAGCCCTTGAATGACATGTTGAAGAAGGATGCAAAGATAGAATGGACTCCACAAGCAAAAAGAGCATTTGAAGAAATTAAGCAAGCGATTGCCAGTGCTCCTATACTTATCAGTCTGGATCATTTGAAACCCTTTTATTTATATTCTTTTGCATCAGATCATACTTGTGCAGGAATTTTGACTCAAAGGACAGAAGGTAAGGATGAGCATCCCATTGCATTCATGAGTGGTCCTTTCAAGGATGCAGAGTTAAGGTATCCTGGAGTTGAAAAACAAGCATATGCTTTGGTGAAGGCAATAAAGAAATTCAGACAATATATCTTGCGGAGTAGGGTCTTTGCAATAGTCCCAGATGCTGCTGTTAAAACATTGTTAATGCAGAATGAGTTGGGTGAGAGAAGAGGCAAGTGGGTCGCCACTATCCAAAAATATGACATTGAAATTCAACCAATGAAGTTGGTTCGGGGACAAGCGCTTACACAGACTATAGCAGTTGAAGGTCTAGGATTGGTGCAGCAGGCATATGTACTTGAGGCAGTGTCCCCAGATGAGTGGTATGACGATGTCATCTATTATTTGTTGTCTCAGAAATGCCCAGATTACATGAATTCAACACAGAGAAGAGCACTGAGGTACAAGGGTAGACTTTCATGTTGCAAGGGTCAGTTCTATTCTAACAAAATCGTGAGGGAATCTATTTGAGGTGTGTCAAAAGAAGTGAAGCTAAATGGATTATGGAGTAGTTTCATGATAAGTTTGGAACTCGTCATGGCGGTCAATTGGCAACAACAAATCAGATATTAAGAGCAGGTTATTATTGGCCAACCCTATTTCAAGATGCTCATCAGCATATCAAGACTTGTCACACCTGTCAAGTAGCGGCTTCAAGGGAAAGGAATCTAACAATGCCTCTATAGCCCGTTATTGAGTTCAGGCCTTTCGCCAAGTGGGGACTCTACTTTATTGGTATGATCAACCCACCTTCTTCTGCACAGCATAGGTACATCATAACCGTGACTGATTACTGTACCAGATGGTCAGAAGCCCATGCTTTGAAATTTTGCACTTCTGAGGTAGTAATTAAATTTTTGGAAGATAACATAATTACTACGTTTGGTTGTCCTAACGCTCTTGTTTGCGATAATGGTCCCACTTTTTCATCATTGGGTAAAAGTACAAAACTATGTCACACTTTATAAAGGAATCGGCCAACATAAAAAAAGAATCTCAACTTCGACCACATAAAAGTAGTCTTTATGTTTTGAATTTCAAAATGATGTAAACTAAGAAAATGTAGATATCTTGTTGAAGTTTGTTCTTGTAATTTTTTAGATTTTTTAAAAATTGTTTTGATATATTTTTTTATCAATTTAAGAGTAGATTTTGAAATGCTAAAAATTTGAAGAAAAATTGACGTTCAGTTGACGTCAAGAAACAAATAGAAAAAAATTTTATTTTCTCCTGATATTTTTTTTCCCAAATAGGTGACTTCAATATATAGGGTATGGAAAAAAAAATCAAATTTTTGATCCATATTTTTCTCGTAATAACGTTTTAAAGTCAAACTTACCTGACTTTTATAGTTTTTTGTTGACGTCAACTATTGTTTAATTTTTTTTTCATTTTCAAAAAACAAATTATACCCTTTTGAAGAGGATTCTCTCTTCTAGGGCATCATATATTTCCCAATTTTTTAACCATGTTTTACTATTTTTTTTTAATTTTAAAACAGCCTCTTTTTGAACTTGAACAACCTACTTGCATTATTTTCAAATATTTATATCCTAAAATTACTCAAAATACAATAATATATATATTTTCAGATTCAGCATTGCAAGCTCTACAAAAGGGTATTTTTTTAAAATAATTTTGATTGTAGAAATATTTAGCAGAAGTTGGAAGTTTTAGAAATTTTGAAAAAATGGTGACTTGGCTACCAAGTAGGATGCCACCTATATAGATTCGGTAGAATGGGTTTCAGCCGAAACTATCTGAGTATTTTTTTTTTTTAAATTTCAAATAGACAAAATACCCACACCCACCATTTTTTTTTTGCTTTTAATATTCATGGATTTGGCCGAAACCTACTCGACCGAAACATTCTTAAATTTTCGGGCCACATCAGTGCCAAACAAGCGCCATGTGGATTTGGTCGAATGTAACTCGGATGAATTCTCCTTGGCCAAAATTATTTATATGGCCCAAAGTGTGACACAAGTTTGTACTTTTACCCCATTGAAGTTTTCAAATTGGGCCTTTGAGTACGGCATAACTTTGAAGCTTTCGTCATATTATTATCCATAGGGTAATGGTTTGGCTGAATCCACAAACAAAAACTTGTTAAATGTAATCAAGAAGTTGTTGGACAAGAACCCAAGAGATTGGCATACTCAACTGAAGTTTGCTCTTTGGGCAGATAGAACCCGTGTCAAGTCATCTTTGGGTACTTCTCCATACCACTTAGTTTACAGCCAAGATCCCATCTTCCCGATACAATTAAGAATTCCAACCTTGTAGTTCATGCAAGAATACCTAGATGAAGATGAGAGAGTGCAAACGAGATTGTCACAACTCTTGCATCTAGAAGAAAAGCGTGACATAGCCCTGGATAAATTCATGAAAAATCAAGGGGTAGTAAAGTGTTGGTTTGATTGCCAAGCAAGGGTGAAATCATTCAAGATTTCTGATTTGGTCTTATATTGGGATAAAGCACATGAAAAACGAGGAGATCATGATAAGTTTGACTATCTTTGGAAAGGTCCATATCAGATTGCTGAGATCTTAGGAGAGAATGCTTTTAAGCTGAAAACATTGACTGGAGAAAACCTTCCATTCCTCGTTAATGGGCAGTTTCTGAAACATTACTTCTAGCCATGAGTTCCTTGTGGGACTTGTTTGTACATAGTTAGAATAGGTTTTCCTTTCTGTTATTTTCCTTTCTTAGATTAAGTTTGCTTGTCTTGATGCCATTTGACTCAAGTCTTTCCTGCTTTTAGTTAACGTAGTTGCCTTGGTTTGGGTCTTAGTTCAAGTCATTTTGGGGGGGTCTTAATTCATGCAAAGGTGATGAATTTTACGTAAGCATTTGGTATGATTTCGCTGGAATATGTTAGTTCATTTCTTAAATATTTATTCATGAAAATCTTAGAGTTGAAGGATCATGGTTTTCAATTTATTGACAAGATGAATTCTGGACTTGACTGGGACACTAATCATCTATTGTATCTTGACACTATTATCTTCTGATCATAATGTTTTAAAATGCCAAATCTTAACCTTATGAATTCTTATGTCTTCTTTTGAGAAACATGGGTCATGATTGATGGATTTCCCATGGATTCCATCACTAATGACAAATAGCAGGACTACTTGCTCTTGGGAGAGGAGTCAATTGTTCGGTATTGACTGAAATATTTTGAGGTTTTATATCTTACACATCTTAATGATCCTGAAGTTGCTAGGAAAGTCTTTGTGAACCTAGATCAAGTAAACATCTCAAGGTAATTCATAATTTCCGTTATGCTCCATCATAAGCATATTTGCATACTTCCATCCATCATTTCACTTATCGCCCTCATTTAAAAGCAATAAAGTTTTCATTCATTTTCATCCAATAATGAATTCAAGTCTAATGTCTGAATCATTTGAATAGTCATGTTGTTCGCTGCATACTCCAGAAGGATAAGTTGAAGTCCTTATGAATCATTGGGAGTATTTCCATGTCAATATCCTTTTCAAAAAAGACCTTAGCCACTGCATACAAGGCAAGGTCAAGATGTTGGTGTTCCTATTCATTCCGTTCTGTCTAAAATCCATCATTTTCCATTATCCAACTATCATATGTTTATTCCATCTTTGTTACCATGCAAAAGTATTAAAGCATGTAACTATCCACACCTCCTACCATCCACCCTACCTCCGCTTTTCCAAAATCATATTACCATAATTCCTTATTCTTTCACCTATTTTCTAATCATGATTAATGAATGTTAGTGTCGTCTGAACAAGGAGCTTGCAATCCACTCATCCATCCCATTGCTCACAAAATAAATATTCAGATGCCTTTACCCATAAAACAAAATTCATGAAAATGCTATAAATCTTTATGCCTCATGGTACAAATGCCAAAATCCTAAGCAAGGCATGTTCAAAAGCTATTCCATTCTATACTTCCAAATAAAGAAATGCTTAAAGAATGAAGCTTTAGGTACTTGTAGCCGAATCCAAAGAGGCTGTCGCATCCAATCCATCCATTCATCCCACGAACCAAAATTAAAAGGAAGAAATCCTAAGTTCGTGAAGGTCATGAAGGTATCATTACTAGTTATCATCCATTCTCGTTCCCTGTCATATATCCCTTTCCCACTTGCAAGCTTCAAGGTTTAGGTCGATATGAACAGATGTTGATCATGATTCCATTCCTTTTCGTTCCGTTGTTCATCATCTGTTTCCATTTCCTGCCATTCAACATATTTCATCATTTATTTGGTTTAGGACTAAATTCACTTTCATCCATCTATTTTATATATTCCATATCACAATCCACTGTTTCATCACTTTGTCCTTTCCTGCCGACATCGGTGTATACTGACTTGACATGATTTTATATGGACTACTGTGTCATCCACAGGCTCAGACTCTGGAGTTCTGCCTATTCGTTACCTCGGTGAAAACCTGGCAAATAGGCACCATGTGTAATGATGATTCTCTATAAAAAAAATATATTAAAAAGAAAAAAGAAAAAAGAAAAAAAAAAGAAAATAGTAAAGAGAAAAAAATTGTCCACTAGTGAAAACCACCTCTGGTGGCGCCTTGGATAAGTACCATGATGAAAACCTGGTAAACAAGCGTCATGTGTAGAGACACCCTGTCTCATTTCACTCCTTTCTGTTTCATTTCATGTTCACTTCCATATCATTTCATTCCATCATCGCTCCGGTCAAGGTCGTTGCATATTCCATTTCATCCATATGTACATATATCCATCCATCTGCTTTCTATGAATTTATCTAGTTTGAGACAGGTAAGCTTAGATGATCCTGGCTACTAAGGGATGGGAATGAACACAAGTGCTTGCATTTTACTCCTCACATATCAGATAGTCGCACTGGGAATTGGTTTTGATCCTTTGATCAGGAAGTTCTTTTATTTGATTTAGTGTGTGGGTGTACATGGAAATGTTGAAACTTGATTTTTGTTTATCTTCAGAATATTTAAGAAGCCTTTTAATGAAATTTACCTTAAATCATTCATCAAGGATGTAGTGTCTTGATCCAATTTATGATTCCTCTCCCTTTTAAGTCTGTTTTTGATTGGTCAATAGGTTGAAGAAGATGATTTGGAAGTTTTGAGTTAAGATTAAACCCTTATTTTTGAAATGTTCATAAACATTTCCCTCGTGGAGTCGCCAGATGTTGTGACCAAATCACACATCGCCCCATCACGATGGGTACCCCAAATTTTCTTCATAGGATTAGTCGTTTCTAGGTTAGTTGTTTGTATCGCCTCAAAGTCAGTCAACCGATCAAGCTCTGTCAATGCAATACAGAGACTCCCTGAAGGTCAAAATTGGAGAGTTTTGTGTTAAAGTGAGGTCTTGAGTTCAACATGTTTCAGTAAGTAAGAGCTACAAATAGAGAAGGTTGAGTGTTGATCTAGGCGCCTATGGTTGTTTGGATCATCATCATAAGCACCTTGGAAAGAGTTTGTCACCTTGAAGCATCTAGGCGAACTTTGCCAATCATTTCACCCCAGATGAGCGCCTAGGTTGAAGATAGTTTTCATTATGCCTTCATGTGATTTCCTTTCATCATGAGCGCCTAGATAGAATATGAAGTAGAACTCTCAAGTAACACCTTGGAAGTTCGGGCGCATTTCCTGGTTTGTTCTACCTCATGAGTGCGCCTAGCATAGGGGTATTGTTCATTGCACTGTGTAGGGGAGAGATCAAATTGGCGCCTTAGGAGAAGGTTAAACATTTGAAGATGTTTGGGTGCTTATTGTTGCTCAAACCATCATTATATTGTGCCTATAGTAAAGGACCCTTGACTTCATAAGTTTGAGTGGTTGGCTTCTCATAGAACTAGTGAAATGATTTTTAAGACTGAGCAAAGAACATTTAGGCACCAATTTGCGCTTGTTTAACCTCTTTTGGTGCCCAAATGTAGAGTTCAACTGATTCATGTCTTCAAGGCGCCAAATTTGCATATGTATAGCCTCAAGGTAGCGCCTAGGGAGCATAGGAGTTTGATACCCTAAGGGTTGGCGCCTAGAGAAGGAAAGTTGCATGAAATATTAAACAAGGATCTGAAGCTTTATAATGCCAAAAAAAGCCATAATATAAAGCACACTTTCACTTCCATGGAGTTCTATATTGGCGCCTAACAACATCACTTGCATTTTTTTTTAAAACTTAAGGAAGTACAAGTTTGAAGATCATCCCACCAAGTCCTCACCTTGTCTTTGAACCCATCTATGATGAGGTAAAACACCTATCACATCTTGGGCGCAATTTCATAGTTGAAGGATCACCTTGAGCGCTTAGAAAGTAAATGGTCAGAAAGATGCAATTTTGGCGCCTAGATCCAAGTTGGGGAGAATGATATTAAGAAGTGTGGAAGCAAGTGTGATGACATTTAGGCACACCTCCTTGTCTAAACAACCTCTTTTGGCGCCTTGGTAAGGTTGATTCACTTCACAATAACTTGGAGTCATATCCTATCATCTTTGATGTTCTAGGAGGGAATCATGTTGATTACAATTAGCCAAGGCGCCATTTCTTGTTTTTCTTTGTCATTTTGAGTGCTAGGGAGTAGGGTTGATTGAGAAGAGTTAAGGCGCCTAACTTAGAAGGCCTTCAATAATGAATGCATGTCTTGATAGAGCATGAAGCAAAGGCTCCAAAAGGTAGCACCTAGTGTTAAGAGGCTCTGAATGGCTAAAACTAAGCATGATGGTCTAAGGCGCATCTTATGTCTCCACTTATCTACCTTGGTGCCCTTTATGTGGATTCTTGTCAATTTTGGCGCCTAGCACCTAAATGGACTTTCATTATCAAGGGGCACATATTGATAGTTTACAACTGTTTAAGAACCCTTAGGAATGAAACAAGCATCATCTAAGCACAAGCCACATTTTCTTGTTTAGAGAACCTCATGAGGGCACCTTGGTAAGTGGAGCAAGTATTGGAGCTTTGAAAGTAAATTCAGATGTTGTTTTGCACTCCTTGCCTTCAAATTCATCTACATTGGCGCTTAAAGTGGAACTAGCTTACAATTGCAAATGATGGGAGGTTGAGGTAAGTGAAGAGAAAGTCTCTGAATACCTATGATGAGTTAAGGCACTCTCTAGTATCTAGACAACCCTACATTGGCACCCTGGAAGACCTCAATTCAAAACTATAAATTTTCAAATCTTTTGATAAGATCATGATTGGAAGGTGAAGTTAGTTGTTAAGGGGCCTTCATCTAACAAAGGCGCACTTTTGCACCTAGAAACTTACTCGAAGGCGCCTTGACAAGACATCAATCCAAAACTATAAGGTAAGTGAGCCTTGAAAGGTATGAACTCTTTGAAGTGCTTAGAGTTGATTTCAGCTCACAAAATGTTCCAAATTATAATCAATATGCTCCTCAAAGTCAAGGAATCATAAGGTCAAGTGCATGGAAACAAGGAGACTTCTTGAGAGGTTGAATGTGAGGCAAAGCTTTGAACATGTCAAACAAGGATTAATCATAAAGGGCTCTAGATGTTTCTTGTACCTTTACTTGCTAATTTTGGCGCTCTTCATGTGAATCCTTATCAACTTTGGCGCCCTAGAGTAGTTTTAAGCTTTAAACAATGCATTAAATGCTTAACTAGGCCGACCCTCTTCTTGGCCGACCAGAATTAAATGTAGGCAAAGTCACTATATATGGAGGGCGCCCTTGTCATTTTCAACATCATTCACTCACAACTCTCTTCAAGGAGCGATTTTGACAAGAGGAGCAGTAACTTTAAAGGCAGATTTGCATTTTTGGAATTGATTTTTTGTCATTTCATAACTGATTTTTCCTCATTTCTATAGAAATTTACATTTTTTAGGTATGAAAATTGGTATAAGGTATCTTTCAACCACCTTTACTTCATAAATTTGCTTTTTTATATACTTAATTTTGGAGATTTTCATAGTTTTATCATCAAAAATCAGATTTGTGAAGTTAAATTTCATCATTTCAAGTCACTTATTGAAGTGTTGTTTTGTAGGTAGATGGGTATGATGGCAAAAGAGCGTCAAGTGATGATCAAGATGGATGCCAAGTCTACCATACCCAACTCCAAGCTCAAGACTCATTGGAAGGATGTGGGAGATACCAACATGGGACACGTCAACTTGGAGGAGATGAAGGATTTCTTGCTCGCCATCACGAGGAATGAAGACATCAAGGCCATTGCAAAGAGTGGAATTGTACAAGCAACATGCTTTCCACCTACCCTACCTAGCACTGAGTTAGTGTTAGAATGTATTCATCACTATGACAAACAGAGAAGACAAATTGTGGTTAAAGACAGGATTGTCCTCGCCTACCTGCAAAGAGAAGCCATTCAGGAGATCTTCAACATCCCAAATCGGAAGGCAGTGTTCATTTGTCCTACAACTACCCAACGTACCTTTGAAGGTAATTCCAAGCACTACATGCAAGAAGTGAGGAAGAAGTGGATGATAGATTCATCAATCAAGATATACAACTCAGAAGATCTGAAGTTTCACAAGGCATATTTCAAACAAGAGATAAGATACTTCATCATGTTCTCGAATCGAGTAACAGGTAGGCTTCAATCATCAACTTTTGAAGGATGTATGTATACATACTTTGGTCATGTGTTTACAAAGAACAAGATTGTTGATTGGGTTGGGATTATAAGTCATTACCTTGATGAACAATTTGAATAGTTTGATGAGACAAAGTCTTTCTCCATGTCTTCCTATCTTGTTTACATACTGGCAAGAAATGTGGTATATAAAGGATTAATAGCTAAAGGAGAAGTAGGTGTAAAGTCTTGCCAGATCCTATCACATCAGTGCTATCCATAGCTACATTTGAAGAATATCAATCATTATAAGAGGTTTAATGATGCCTTCGCCATGTACATAGTGAGAAAGTTAAGAGGAGAACTGCATAGAAGACTAACAGGTGCTGCTAGGAACTTCATTGAACATTATGGAAGATACTACATTCAATATGACAAGTTCACCTATATCAGAATCTAGGGCTTCACATCCTTTCCATACAGATTGCCGAGGTATCCTACCAATAGGATGGTATTGCTGGAAGTTTCAAGACAGTTATTAGAGTTTCATAAGATGCAAATGGCAAGAAAGAAGGCTGGAGTTCAGTTTCCCCTCAAGCTAGGGAGATATTACTCATGTCCATCACTTCAAGCAGCCAAATATTCAGAGATTGAGCTTCAAGCATATCATTTACATCTTCATGATTCAAGGAGGGAGAACATCGATCCACATGGAGCTGTTAACCAATCATACTCTTCCTATCAGCATGTTGAGCAGCTTGAAGATCATTGGGCGAATGCCATTGATGATGATGATATAAGGATGCAGAAATGTTCAAGTTTAAGATGGGATCTGGTGAGAGCTAAAAGGGTATTAAGGATTCTTGTTTAGTTAGATGATGATATAACTCTTTCAGGTGATGAATACAATAAGATCTAGAACCTGCCTTATGACACTGATTGGACTGATAGAGAAAGAGTTTATGATGAAGAATTGATAGAACCTATCATTGCTATGACTAAGGAACATGTAAAAGAGCAAGTACAAGCATTGATAGATGAAGGGAAGAAGCTCACTTACACTGAAATGGGAGAAGTTGAATAGAAGGAACAACATAGTGCACCTGCTAGGAATTCACAAAGTAAGGATAATGAAAGGGATTCAAGTCAAACAAAGAAAAGAAAACAACTTGAATCTACACAAGGAGAATCAAGCAAGAAGAAGAAAAGGATAAGTATTGAAACTGCTTCATCTAGACAGCTAGGAGATACTCCAATGAATCAAGATATAGTTGTACATGTTGTTGAGGATGCAGTTCTGGATACTCCATTTGAAGAGATGCCTTCAAGTCCACATGATACTGAGATCATTGATGAGGCTAACACTGAAGACAAAGTTGAAGCTGAAGAAGAATCGTTGCCTATGCAAAGGAAGCAAGTACAACAATTAAGGGATCTTTCATCATTGCCGGAGTGGCTACAAGATAGAATTAAAGAAATCTGTGAAGTTGAAAAATATCCTCCTATTCCGGTTGAAGAGTTGCTCTTGGATATGTCTACTGAAAAACCAAAGAAGAAAGAAACTACTCTTTCAAAGATAACCAAAGATGAAGTTGGTGTAAGGAAAGTACATGTAGCTGTTCCAAGGCTTGAGAAGAATGTGGAAGATATTACACCTAAAAATTATGACATCAATACAATTGACTTGGGTCCATTGACTGAGGTGCAAGTAGAAGAACTTCAGTATTCAATTGATAATGCTCGAGCTATTATAAGGCAGGATTAGAGCTGAGAAAAGGTGCCAAGCTTTGGAACAGTATATTCAACACTTAGTTCATCCTATCCATTAGCAGGAGAGAGTTTCTAAACATCCATCTCTTCTTCCTCCAGAAACAGTTGTACATCTTGAGGGGTTGAGGTCTTCATCTCACAAGTTGAAAGATTGGATGAAAAGGTCAAAGGAAACCACGTATAGACACCTGGAAGATATCATGTAAGTGTATGATAAGACTGCCGATCTCAAGGAAAGGGTGCTTGCATTGTTGACAGCTTGTGCTGAGTTCATGGTTATCAAAGAATAATATACATGCCACATTTGAAGAGCTTGATGGAGACTTCAGCTGATGAGTTAATGCATGTTGAAGTGATTGAAGATGGTATAACTTATGACTTCTCTTCTTGGTACTATTGCTTTCGCAATAAGGGACAGCTACTTGATAAGGTTGAAACAGATATGTCAAGAGTAAGGAGTGTACTTCAAATAATTCAAGATGGAATACATGCATCCTTGATGAAAATATGCAGTCCATTTGGTGAAATGACTCTTGATAATATGAAAGAACAAATCCAAGCTTTCTACTTTCAAGAAGATAATGTTTCTGATGAGAAGCTTGATAGTATATTTTCACTTGTTGTCCACCTTGGCGCCAACAAAGCTAGGATGACCGATTGGGGGAAGACACTTGGCCTTTATGCAGATGATGTACTTGAAGCTGAAGGAACCACTAAAAATACGCCAAGTGTACCTTTTGATGATGTCAAGCAAATAGTGTCCAGATTCATTGAATTCCATAACACTAGTGATGGTTATTATTCACATGGAGATTCCTCATAGGCTATTGATTTGTCATCCTTATCTTCTTGGGAAACGTGCCTTTGTTCCCTCTTTCATATACTAAAAATAGGAGTTTATTGTAACTACTTGTGAGGTGGCATGATCTGGTCCATTGGCTTCGCCAATCAATCTTGACCCTTCATGTATTCTTGAGGTCTATATAAGGGCTCATTTTGCTCTCATTTGTAAGATTGAAGACTCTAAAAATTGTTGCAAGAGCTCTCTGAAATAATATAAGACTCATTGTTTGGTGATTCGATATATGTTTCTAAGTGTTGTATGGTTTCCAATTTCTTCAAGCGAAAGTTAAGTTAGATTTCCTTTCAAGTGTTATGTTAGTTGGTGGAAGGTTTTATTATTGTTTTTGGTGAAATCTTTATGTTCATACCATTTGTAGTTTGCGGCTTGCAAATTGCAGTGTATGGTTGGTCTGAACGAATTGAACTTAACTTTGATCTTTATGTTTGTTGAATTCTCATGAGCATAAGTGATTTGAACATCTTGTATAACTCTAGAAGATAGCATCAACCTTGTGTAGTTGTTTAATATGGCAAAGAAAGAGTTGGTTTGATCTCTCCTAAGCAGTAATCATCTCTTACATCTAGGTTTAAATGAGTTTCACTGAACTTTTATCTTTTGTCCTTTTTTATCAATCTGGTTAGAATTTAGGATCAAGTACTTCATTGCTATATCATATGTCACAAGTTGTAGTACTTAGATAATCTAAGTGTTTGCCTCTTGCATTGAAACAATGAGTTGTCCAAACAATTGTGTAAGTCCCTTTGTGCTTATCAGCAGAATCATATCAATTCATTGAGCTATCCACCATGAAATATAAGAAAAGGAACCTTGGAGTTGTCTCATCTGATCACTTTGTTTAGCATTCGAGAGGCTTTATTCAAGAGAGAGTTGGATACCTCATGTTTTACTCTATTGTTGACTTGTCGAAAAACAATCATCAATAGATGGGTCGATCTGCTCTTAATATGAGACTGTTGTATATATATCTTCCCTTATCCTCTCTTGAAATGACTTCTTATATATCTTGTCTCTTTATGAGACGACTCTTTTCGAATAGATACATCTCTTCATAAAGTTCGTTGACCAGTCTTAACTAAACTTAATTTAACTTTCTTTACTTTTCGATGTCTTTGTAATTAATGTCACTTCGATATTTTTTTTGATGAAAATGCAATTTATCTATTTAAATAAAATAACACTTCACAAAAAAATAATTGGTGGTTAAAAGGCACACCCCAAGAGTCACATGTGTATATACATGTATTTTCGTCGCCGTCATCTAGCATGAGTATCTTATAAATCTATGACAAACATAACCTTTATGTAATGTATTGTCCCATTTATTCTTCTAGTTCATATACTTATGTTAACAACTCTATTTGTTATATATTATTTCGCTGTTCCCCTTAAAAAATTCATTCATAAACTAATCACATCATGTACTAAATATGATTACTTCTCATTGCAGGATCGTTCCATATCCTCATATATGTCTTGATCGTATCAACATCACACATATATTTATTCAGTAATTATATGAAGCCGGCCATAAGTAAGTGTTTGAATTTTAATTTGTATTCCTATATCAGGGTCATGACAGAGACTCATAGTAAACAGAATATCGGGTCTAGTTGTAGTGAGGTACATGAGGCTCCCAACCAAACTTCTGTACAAAGTGGCATCTACCTTGGAACTTGCATCTTCCTTGGTTAATTTCTCACCAAGGGCTAAAGGAGTTGCAATTGATGCGCATGAAGTCTTTCTAAACCTTTTCAATAAATCAACAACATACTTGGTTTGAGAAATAAAGATACCTTCCGGTTGTTGTTACACTTCCACACCAAGAAAACAATGCATGAGTCCCAAATCTGACATTTCAAATTCTTGTTTCATTGCTATTTGAAATTCCTCCAAAAGACTTTTGTTGTTACCTATATAAATAAGATCATCAACATAAAGGAAAACAATGAGAATATCATTACCAACATGTTTGACATACAAGGTGGGCTATGAGGGGCTTCTGTTGAATCCCTTCTTCAAGAAATAACTATCATTCCTTGCATACCAAGCACAAGGGGCTTGCTTCAACTCATTAAGAACTTTCTTCAACTTGTAAACCAATTGTTCTTTACCCTGAATTTCATAGCCCATGGGTTGTTCCACATAGACTTCCTCATCTATATAACCATTAAAGAAGGTTGATTTTACATCCATTTGATATACATGCCACTTATTTTGTGCGGTAATTGCCAATATAATCTTGATGGTTGATGGTATCAAGTCTTGCAACTGGAGCTCTGAATAATCTACTACATGTGTTTGTGGAAATCCCTTGGCAACTAATCTTGCCTTGTGTCATTTTATAGTACCATCAACATGATATTTTATCTTATAAATTCATTTGACAACAATTCTCTATTTATCTTTTGGAAGATGCACTAATTCCCATGTATTATTTTTATCTATTGCTTCCATCTCTTCATTCATAGCATTAATTCACACTTTCTCTTTTACCGCTTCTTCATACATAGAGGGTTCAACTTGAATTTGACTAAGCAAAACAAAATTAACAACTGGATTTTATATTTGTACTCTGATAAATTTGATTTAAACTTTGTTTTCATGAAGAGCTTGGACTTGATGCTAGATTAGAACTATCACATGAATTTGAGCTATTAGAAGAACTTGGTGAACTTGAGCTTGGAGAACTCAAACTTGAACTGTTGTTGGAGCTTGAACTTCCACTTGAGCTTGTGGGGAGAGGAGGAACAAGTTTCATCTTCTATGTTCATAATTAATGTTGTTTTCACCTTTTTGCCATTGCCATACTCCCCCTTCATCAAAAACCACATCTTGACTCACAATCCATTTGTGTCATGACTATAAAATCTATAACCTTTAGTTGCATCAAAATATCCCACAAAGATACAAAGTTGGGATTTTGCATCCAACTTCTTTCACTTTCGAACCAGAATATGAACATATGCTAGACAACCAAATACATAGAGATGAGCCACAAAAGGCTTGTGACCACTCCAAGCTTCCTTTGGAGTGATTCTGAATTGCTTTTGTGGGGCTTCAATTCAAGATGTATACTGTTGTTTCCACTGCTTCTCCCCAATAACAATTAGGAATATTTTTTGACTTCAACATACTTCGTGTCATTTCCATAATGGTACAGTTCTTTGTTTTTGTAATACCATTTTGTTGGGGAGTATAAGCTATAGTAAGCTGTCTCTTGATGCCATAATTGTTACAAAAATCAAAAAATTCTCTTGAAGTGAATTATCCCCATCTATCTGTTCTGAGTATTTTGAGACAATACCTACTTTGATTCTCAATCGTAGCCTTGAACTTCTTAAAACATTCAAAGGCTTCATATTTCTGCTTAAGAAAATAGATCCATGTGTGGCAAGAAAATCATCAATAAAAGTCAAAAAATAAAGATTCTTACCCAAAGATGGCTCTTGCATATCACCACAAATATCAACATGCACAAGCTCAAGAGGAGCTTTCAATCACCGGAAAACTATCTTGGTGTTGCTTGCCAAGTGCACACCCTAAACAAACTTCTTTTGCCTGAATCATTGGAAGTCATCTCACCATATTCTTTTTGTGAAGCAAACTCAAACCTTGAAAACTCAAATGTCCATAATGTGTATGCCATAACCATGAATCATTTGTGGTTGTTTTGAGGGCATGCAAATTAGTAGAATGTAATTTGAGAGGAAATAACTTGTTCTCTGTCATAGAAGCCTTTGCTACAAAATGATAATTAGCTGATTTATCAAATATTTTGCAGCAGTTATATTAAAACACAACTTTATAATTTTTTGCTACAAGTTGCCCAATACTTAAAAGATTATGCTATAACTTTGGCACATGCAAAGTATCATGAATATAAGTAGTTTCTCCTTGCTTAATCTTTACTGCAAGGGTACCTTTTCCCATCACATCAGCCTCTTTATCATCACCAAATTTTACTCAAGACTTCTTACAAATTCATCTAATTTGACAAAGAGATCAGATTTACCTATCATATGATTTGAGCAACCACTATCTAGGAAACACACATCCTTTTGATGCTCCTTTTCCAAGTCACTTGTGAAGAAAGTGGAGTGTTTTGCATCTTCAAAGGATTCTTCAGTATACTTGGCTCTTGACTTATTCAAGTCAAATTTATTCTTTCTACACTTAGATTCATAGTGTCTATACCATTCACAATATATGCACTAGATCTTAGATGGCGGTGCCTTCATGGGAGGTGTCTCTGTGGTTTGTGGTTACACCACAAAGTGCAGATATAAGCTGTCCCTTCAAAGTATGGTGTAGCCTGAGAGTGGTGGGGTGTTGCAAAACCCATCATAAAGGTTATAATTTGTTGGCCCTTTAATTGGAATATTTGTGCAAGAACAACTACACTACGCAACCACATATGGTTGGTCCAATGAGGAAAGTCAATACAAAACATTTTGAATACATGGTGCTGGTCATCAGCCTACATTGTTCAAACTTATCCAATCTTTATCTTTACTAAGGAACTTCCTCCCAATGCAAACCTAGCTACCCCTCTTACCTTTGTATCTTTACCCTTTTGGATCCTTCTTTGTTAGTGACACCTCATTATCCGCTTATGGACTATGACCAATAGTGATACATATTCTTAGCTTAAAGTGACGTGTTTCTATATTGTTTCCATTGTACACTCTTATGTATGTTTCTATGTTTTCGTATGTCTCTATGTATGTTTCCATGTGTTTGTATCCATGTTTAGTATATTGTGATGTTTTCCATTTCATTTGTACATGTTGATTACCATAGCTTTTCTATGCATGCATATAGTGACTACTTTAACGAGATGCATTATAGGAAAAGGTATATATGCACTTAAAGATAGAAACAAAGATCAAAGATTGGTATTTTTTCTTGTGTATTATAATTTATGTTTACATGACATAGCTTATTTCTTTTTTCCCTTTAGTGTTGTTAGACCTATGTACTTGAAGATAGAAACAAAGATCAAAGATTGATATTTTTTCTTATGTATCCTAAGTTATGTTTACATGATATAGTTTATTGTATTTTAAATTTAGCATGCTTCTTCCCCTTAGTGTTGTTAGCTAGTTAAAGTGGGGGCGAAATGTAATAATTGAAATTGTATATTGCACTGATTTTAGTGCCCACCTAGTATGTATTTTGGGGCCTTGTTGTAGCCTTATTTAGATCATAACTCACTGCTTGATGATCACAAAGACATGGGATCACCTCTGCATATCCTAACATGACCCCCTTAGTATCCCATAGAAATTTGGAGCCCCCACCATTAAATGCCACACATGCCTAGGTTACCTAACAAGGCTAGTTTTGGTGAATTCTACCACCAAAACTAATGCATAGCTTCTATATGTCTATAATGCCCACCTGTATAATCACATACAAGTGGGCACACACATCCAACTATATTTAAAAAAAAAACATAAAAACATTATCAAGAATTAAAGAACATATAAACAATTGGAATTAAATTAGTAATGAACTTAAATGCAATCCATACCCAATTTATTCATACCGTAGGTAATTTTAACGACATTAAATTGTCTAACACTTTTTAATATCATAAAATTTCTATAAATATAATACAATCATCCTATATATAAATTTTGTTTTAGATAAAATAATAAAGATAAATTTGAAGAGTTTATTATGAAACTTTAGAATATTTGTAATAGGAACAAATAAATATTTTTCTCTTAGGCTTAAAGTTAAACTATATAATTATATTACTAATACTAAATCCATAATTTAATGTAATCATAGTTTTTTTATTCAACATGGGTAAACACTTTTGACCGGAGCTATGAATCGGGTACAATATCAAGTGGGCAGGGGGTAGACTGGACCTCGTGACCTCATGCCTACTACACGAAGCTCTCACCAATCAAGCCAAGATACCTACCCTTAATGTAATCATAGTTCAACATCTACTAATTTACATAATTATTTACTACTTCCACCTTAAAACAAAATCAATTTTTAAAAACACTTGTTCACTAAAGATTAATTAGCCACTAAAGAATGATATAGATTTAATTAATTAATTAAATTAAACCAGTGGCTCAATGGTAATAAAAATAATTAATTTAAAAATATTAAAGCATTTAAAAATATAATGAGCAATAAAATTAATTTAATTATTAATTAAATTAAATAAATAAAGCAATTAAATTAATTTAATTAAAACGATAAATAGAAATAAAGAAAGTTTTATCTATATCTTAATTCTTTTTGCTTTACCATGTTTTCTTTCTATTCTTTTTCTATTTAATTAAATTGATCTACCATGATTTTTCCTATTTTCATAATGTGTTACAAAGTAAAAATAGAGATATGAAAATATCATAAATAATTAAATAATAATTTTCTTTAATATAATTTTCTAAAAATCATATAATCACATGTAAAATCATAATTGTGAAAATAGCAGTATAGATAGATCATTATTAGTTACTAATTTGTACATATCTCATAATTGAGAATTTGGGTATGGTTGAATTCATGTGAGGCTTTTGTCAACTAGGTTTCACATCTTCAAAAAAATATCGAAGAAACCCACTTTTTAAAATGAAATTTATGAAAGATACAACAAATTGGTTTTTATCAAGATAATTTTATAGCAACACATACATCCAGTCAAATGCTTTTATATCTCAAATAAAAATATTGAAGAAACCTACTTTCTAAAATGAAATTTATTAATGATACAACGGACTAGTTTTTATCAAGATAATTTTATAACAACACATACATCTAGTCACAAATGTTTCTATATCTCAACATATAGAATCTGGGTATCAATTATTTTTTTATATGATTTAGAAAATGACACACTTGTCTTAAAATTTTCAGAAGAACCCAATTTCTAAAACAAAAGTTATTAAAGACAAAACATGCTGATTTTTCTAGGGATAGTTTTATAAAAATTAGCAAACTTGTTAAATTCACAAAATAAAAATAATGTGAGATGAAATTATAGAAATTATACATATACAAAAATTCTTCTACTATACAAATTTACAAATGGATGTATAATCCATAATCCTCAACTTTACAAAAAGATGCAAAAAGAAGAGCTCCAAGCTCTTGACAGATAGGAAAATAAAACAACATTAGTCTCTTCAAACTTTACAATTATCCTGCATGCATCAAATCAAACATGGATGGCCAAACATGCTCTCCTCCCTACTGTAGGATTGGAAAACCAATCCACCCCCGAGTTAGGAGATCTTCCAAGAACAAGGATTCATAACACTAGTAGAAATATGACAAATAAATGACCAGGTGACTAAAACTTTTAGTCACATGACCAAACTTTTAGTCACGTGACCAAATTTTTTTAAAACACAACTATAAATGACTAAATAAATGACTAATTTGGTCATCGATTGAAATGACTAAATAAATGACCAAATAAAAGACTAAATAAATGACTAATTTGGTTATCAGGCAAAAAACACAACTGAATAATTGGTCAGACAAATAAAAATGACTATTACTCTATTCTTTTTTCTTTCCAATTTGATCATAATCCATGAATTCAAAGACAATACAAGGCAAGGCAATAAATGTCTGCTTAGACCAAAGGAATAAAGGGAGAGAAAGCTCACACATTTCCCACGAGCAGAGTTGGATTATCTTGGCTCTTCAATCTATCTTAGCGCACTAGCCACGACACAACATGCCCATTAATGATCCACAGGCCTCGAGGAAGTGACTATCCATCCCCAACCTGCCAAAAACATCATTACTTGCCACCTTGCCAACATCTATCGAGGCCTTCAATTGCACTCTCATACTATCAGAAAATAGAGTCGGCCCACATAAAATGTCTATGGGTTATCTCTACCCCCTCCATGTGACCTCTCATGTCTACCTAAAGATCTAGCCCTTTATCGAACGATTATATAATATAATATATATTATATATTATATAATATTAAATATATTATAATATTAAATATATTATAATATTAATATATAATATTATAATATTATAATATAAATATTATATTATATAATATTAAATATATTATAATATTAATATATAATATTATAATATTATAATATAAATATTATATTATATAATATTAAATATATTATAATATTAATATATAATATTATAATATTATATTATATTATAATATAAATATTATATTATATTATATAATAATATAATATTAAAATATATTTAATAATATGAAGGCTTTTCATTTCTAACCTACAAAATGTTAACGATGGGCGCTGTTGGCACTCACATTTTTATAGAAAATCCAAGCGTTTATGTCAAATTGTTTGACAATTTCTGATTTGCATGGGGGTGGGGCTCCACCATTTTGGTGGAAATCTCGTTGCAATCCCTTAGATAAGGGGGTTTACATTCTACAGGAGGTATGAAGAAGCTCAAAAGTCATCGCAGTGTAGTGTTGACCGAGCCCTAGTCTGTGTCAGAATATTCTGGATGCACATTGACCGTATTTATTAATTAATTGAAATTCAAAATTATTTTGTACTCTAAATTTTAATTAATTAATAAATACCATCAAATGTGCATCCAGAATGCTAGATAGACAATACAATTTCGGTGGGAGTCATTTCCGAGTTCCTTCGACATGGTGACAAAGGTAAAAAAAGCATATTTGTGGTGGATGAAGCTTCATCAGTGGGAGGTCAGCTTTTCGGTGGGATGCATTCTGGGGACTCCCCGATGGGCCGATCGCACATAGCAACAAATAGATATCGAAGTGACTCCAGGCATCATAGTGACTTGTTTCTGGGTCTCTTCAACTGGCGATAAAGTAAGGTCCACAGAGACTTCAGATCATGAGCCATGTGTCAAGATTAGAGTCAATCTGCAGAGATAGAGGATCCAACGACTATGCTAGGCCCGCAAGGGAGTCTTGGGAAGGCGTGGTAGACTTGTGAGCGGGAATAGGGAAAATTTGGGGATTTTAGACCTCCTTCCTCGCTGTAACTGTTTCAGTCCTCATCTGTTTGGTCTTTTTGTAATTGAATTTATTTTTGATATCTTTGAGGAAAGCGATTGAAAAGAAGCCATTAATGAACTTTGACAGGGAGAAAGGAGAAGAATGGGCTAAAGACAGTTGACATCCAACTGGAAACCTCTGAAAAGTTGGCCTGATTTTGATCTTGCAGTCAGTATATCGAAAGAAATGGATTGCTCAGAAAACCCTCTGTAAAATCTTTGAGGAGTTGCAGTTACAAATTATAAGGTTTGCCTGTGCTTTTTCTCGAGTAGAATCACAATTTATTCATTTGCATTCAGGTAAAATAAATGAGGCAGAATTGCATGAATTAGTGGAGTGATTTTGGTTTCCTCTTTTTGCGGAGGCAAATCCTCATAACTTTGTAATTCCTAGTTTTTGTAGTGGATTGGGACTCTTTGCAAGAATTGGGTGTGTGTCTTGTTTTTTTTTGGTCTTGTTGTAGTGAATATTCAAGGCCGGTGCTGCTCATGTCTCTATTGTTCTCAAGAAAATCATTAGGTCATTGTAATTGTTTCGTCTACTACCTATAGGGCTGGCAAGTTCAAACTAGAACATAATGCAGGTCATGTCATTTCTTAGTCTATTAAAGCTTTAGAGTCACAGTTTTAATATCAGAAATTAGAATCCAATCACAGTGCACACCACAGTGCATGCATTAAAACAAATTACTCACTTATCGTATTCAAATCATAGCATATTTGTGTAGTGTTTCAAGACTTAGCTCTATTATTTAGGGTAATCTGATTGTGATTGCTTGATTGCATTTATTTGCCCTGATACTTCAAAAGAAATCTTTTATTTCTTTTTACTTTCCAATTGACAAGCCTTACCAAGCACGATACATTCATATTTATAGATGACACAGGGTTGTAAAATAATACCCTCCAAAATAAGTATGCAAAAGAAAGAATAATTTCTATTAACAAGATTTATTAGTCAAAACAAATCTAAAACAATATGCTCTTCAAATACAATTAAGAATAGATACAAACTTTACATCAATCAGTGTAGGTTCACTATTATTCATTACATCCCAGGCATGAGGGAATCTGCTTGGGCTGTGATGATTGAAATTTGCAAGGTGATACCCATGTGTGACAGGTGTATGCAGATGCTGGTTTCTTCTCAGGATTTTCTATCCTATTGTGCCTCCATGATGCTGGGAAGCATATCCCTTTCTAACATAATGTGGTTAGTGGCTTGAAGTGGTTTTAGACTCTCATGTTCCTATAAATGGGAGGTCATGGCTGCTGGGTCCGGGTTCTAATTTTTTCTCCAGGTCTTAAGCATTGTAATTTTTTCTCTAGGTCTTAAGCATTGTAATTTTTAACTAGACATTTTGATATGGGTTTCCTTTGGCAAAGTGTGTTTTCAACTACCTGTGTTGTTTTCTTTTCTGCATATCTGTAAATGGTGGAATAATTCTAAATCTTAATCTTATTTGTTTGATCTCAACTACTATGCTCTTTTTGTTTATAATGAGCTCATCTATTGGTTGATGAATTGAGATGTTTACAAGAACTAACTACTAAGCCTTTGTGCATATTTCTATCAAAATTTGCCTCCTGTATTGCTGTAAAAGAATTTTGATTTTTATCCCTTCGTATAAAAATTGCTTATATGGAACTTTTTGAAGTTTTGAAATGTGAAAGGTTATGTTGAATGCAAGCTATTCATATGTATAGTGTAAAAAGTTGATTTGGTTACATTTTATCTGACAATGCAGGATCTGATGCCTATCTTGTTGGTGGCTATGTAAGAGATCTCCTTTTAAAGAAGATACCTAAAGACTTTGATGTTATCACAAATGCAGATCCCATACAGGTTTCTTTACTTCCATAGAACAACTTACATTTTTACAACAATTTTTTGCTTTGTATTCTGATGGTCATGCCTGTAACTGAATGTTTCCCTGCTGGTGTAGATTATCAAAATATTTCGTAGATGCCACTGAGTCAGAAAATGATTTCCTATTTGTCTTGTATGGGTTAGAGGTTCTATGGTTGAGGTACTAATAGAAGTATTAAGGTTTATATCATTTATTATAGCATAATTATGTTTTCAGTAAAAAGGCCTAAGTTGCTGATCTTGGTACTAATATTGGTATGGGGTCTAGGTATGGATTGAAATAATAATTGATAATTGATAATTAAATGCCAAATATCATGATCAATCCAAATGAATTAATAGTCAGTGGTGGAACTACAATTAACAGTATAAAATATAAACTCAATATAAATCATTGTACTGCTTTTTGGTGAGAGCATCAACATCATTATGTGGTTGATTTGAACCAAAAGCAGTAGTAGTGCCAGTCCCACTAATTGTGCCATGTGGGTCCTTTGAAGGACTCTCTTTTCATTGTCTATAGAGTAATGAAAGATGGGCAATGGAAGTATCTAAAGACAGGATGCTCTTGCAATAAATCCTATTTTTCGTACTCAACCTACTCATGTGATAGAAGGCACAAGTTGGAATGCATGTAGATCAATTCCACCTTCTTTGCTGCCAATTAGTTGTGCTTATTTGAGTGGATAAAGGAGAATGGACCCCAATTCTACAAAGTTGAAGAGGAATTCACAACCTATTGAGTCAAGACTCAAAATCAATGTAAAATTAATATTTACAAATTTTAAAAGAAAATTAAAACTAAGTGCCTACAAAATTAAAACTAAAAGAATGCTACAGACTCAAAAATCACAACTACAATGGGATTTAGGTTTCAAAAAGTTGCAAGTACGTAGATCCTTGCCCATGGATTCACCAACATGTATGAACATCCTTCTTTCACTTATCTCAAAGAGCGCCAACATTGTGACCTGTGAAGGCCATGAAATTCCCAAACTCACCCACAACTGTGTCTTCTACATCTCGATCAGGGAAGAGTCTAGTGAATTCTTGCTTATATGCATCAAACTTCACATCCTTGTATGGTGGGGCCTTCCTATGCCAAGAAAGGATCTCCTTGTAGTATTTTGGAGTCAAGGCAAAGGCAAGGAATGGACTGAACAAGGTGTCCAAAATATGTATCTGTACCTTGCCTTAAATATACATTCCTGTGGCTTTGCAATTTTTAGCATTGTCCATTATGAGTTGGACATGTATTGAGTCCTCACTTTCTCAATGGACTTTATGAGGACGTTGATGATGAATGTGCTTCCTTCATCTCCTCTTCATAATCAATGACTTTCAAAATTATTGCTTCTTTTGAGCACACTACAACCATATTAGTCATTGGCCCATTAGCTACATCTTTCTATCCATTAGAAATGGGGGATGCCCCTATTTCGATCAATGAATCCATAATAAGCTGCAACGAATCATCTACCTATTTTCTTTCTTTGGCCAACAAGGTGTGCATGACATCTCCTTGGTGTAAATACAGTGTCCAATGATTTGATCTACTACTCATTTTGAAATAACCTTTCCAATGTGTTTCTACCTTCTATTCTTTTTTGAGAAAGAGATGAGTTCTCTTCATCTGCATATGGTGTAACCAAAATGGATGTGTTTAAGATGGAGCAGTGGGTGGATTGCTAGGTCTAACTTCTTTATTTTCCAAAGGATGCTTTGATTTTATGGCAAGTGTTGCAACGACTTCTTCTTGCTCTCTGATCTATTTACAGATCTTTGATTTTGGCAACCCTTTTCTACTCGCCTAAGACAACCTAATAGTCCTTGGCTAGGAATTGCACACAAATGGGATTTTACCAGATTGTATTAGAAAAAATTTCACCTTTTTGGTCAAAATACATAAATGCACATTCTAAGCTGTATTTTAGAAATAAAGAAGTGAAGAAATATGTTAGTATTGTGACAACTAGCACAATCAAGTATGACTTGATCTTTTCCAATTTATCAAAATTTACCCAACTTAGCAATGAAGAAATGTTCAATGTCAAGTTTAATGGTTATTTTTCAAGTGTGTGTGCACACTATTACATAGGCTTCAAGGACTCAGGATGATCATGATCTAGACATTAGGAAACTAGGATTTCTATCACATAAGCATTATAGCTTCTTATAATCTCTTTTTTTCTGTGTTCAAGTCCATATTCAGTTGAGGTTACAATATACTAGATAAAAGTGTTTTTCAGATTTTGGTTGTTCGGTTGTATTTAACATTTATTGATTGTGGGTTTCAATGGAGAAGGTGTACCAGATCTACTTATGTTACTTGTGTAGTTAACAAAAAAAATGATGGAGGAAAAGCTTATGTACAATAGTGAAGTTCAGGTAAGGTTCATTCTAATTATAACGTCTTAAGACTTTGCTAAGATGAATGCATTAGTTTATTTATTGTCAATAGTACCGTTGCAAGTATAGATGATGTATTGCTTGCATTTGATTGTTTGTGGCTTTAGATGTTTGTAGTATTTTCTCTGCATGACTTTATGTTGGATGGATGTGGATTTATTTCTTCCTTGTATAATTTCACATGTAAATGTTTATGTAATGTCACTTTAGCCAAGAAATCTTCTTGGCCATACGGGAGGTGTAGATTGAGTTGAGTTGCAGATCTAATGTTCTAGCTTCCTCCAAGATTCTATTCGGTGTCCTTTTAGGGGTTTAGCTTTCATTCATGCCAATAATCACCATAGAACCTTGAGTAGCAGGCTTTGCACACTAATGCCTTATCTATGCTTCCACATACATCTCTCTCTGTATATGTATATTCAATTGCATTTTCTTGAAAGTTTTTAATGCCTTATCAACAAATCCATTTTGTGCATATCATGCAATCGTTGCAGTCCATGAGACCACATTTCTTTGAGGGATGTAATCTAGTTTATGCACACAACTTAGCATAAATTAACCTAGATTGGTGGTATTTAAGAACCCCTTGAGAGGATTGCCATTATGTTGCTAGGAGACATGTTATCATAGGTTAACCCATGGAAAACTTGTGTAAAGGATTTAAAACAACAGGGTTCAACTGTGCAAATGCATATAAGTTGAATGTGTAGATCTAGATTCCTTTTAATTAATGGCATAGGAAACTACAAGGAACGTCAATTCTTATCCACACATTATAAGCTACAAAGAAATTGATTACAATTTGAAATCATTCACGAGAGAATTTGTATATAAATTCTATTCTTCTTTATTGAATTTTGTGCATAAGTCTTTGTGAAGGCTTTCATGATCGGAAGTGGCACTTGCAACTAAACATCTGACAAAAATCCACTTCCAATTATGCTTTGATGGATGTCCATATCCTCATCCAAAGCTTCAATTTGTGCACGGGCAAGGATGATGCTAGCAAAGGTTGAGGAGTTGGGCTTTACACCCGCTAGTTAGAAATCTGACATGGTGCACATTATTATAG
The DNA here is from genome assembly GCA_027924645.1 of Cunninghamia lanceolata. Lineage (NCBI taxonomy): Eukaryota > Viridiplantae > Streptophyta > Pinopsida > Cupressales > Cupressaceae > Cunninghamia > Cunninghamia lanceolata. Next base: position 11,980,513 of record BSBN01000167.1, read on the forward strand.
TGTATGCCTATTTTTCAGATTGATTCATTTAGCATCATCAATAATCTCCACAAGAACATTGTCCCTATTTAAAATGATGGAAAGGGTTCACATCTCACAACAATTTCTCTTGTGACAATCTTGGAGATAAATTTTGTTGCAGTGTGGCAATCAACACATACTCGAAGATTCTTAACAACTCTAATAGTTGTTCCATGGGGCATGTTTAACAAACCAAATGCAATTGCCAACTTTTCACCATGGTGGCAGAGAAATAATTCCTTTTCCCATCCTTCCACAACATTAAGTAAATTCTTAAATTTGGAAAATACCTTGTTGCCTTCATCTTCCAAGCCAATTTCTCCAACTTTGCATAGGTCTCCTTTGTCTATGGATGTGATCTATCTCCTACACAAAAAGCATGTACCATTTTATGCCCTTCAATCCAACTACATCTGGGGATTTTTTTAATTCCTCTATCTTTCATCAATCTCCTTACCTCACCACACCTGCCTTCTTCTGGATAGATGTTTGAGAGAAGAACATAAGTTGTGCAACATTTTTAGGATCCAAATCAAAAAGTAATGTTGCTATAAATACTCCTAAGCCTTTATTCATATGTGATCTACAGGCACCAAGAAAACACATCCATACAACCAGCACATATTTAACAGGTATCTCAAAAGATATTAAAAAGATAAGTAGAGGTTTCTTATGAAACATCACAAGCTGAATTCAAGTATGTGCCATACACTATTCTCTAGGATGTTGGGCAAATGCTTTTTACTTAGATTTAACAGCTTAGCTCAGTATCTATGGCTGTAAGAATATAAGGTCAAGCTTTGAGAGCCATCTTATTTGGAGAAAAGAGGCTTCAATTAATCATCTCAAGGTTACCATTCTAGCTTTTCAATAACTACTTATTGAGGATTCTATGCTTGATGTTTCACCTTGAAACAATTGAAAAAAGTAAAGCAACACTTTCTTGGTTTGGCTGCAAAGGCACTTTGGTGACACAGGTATAGTGGTTGTTTGATTCAATCCTTGCAAAGAAGTTTCCTTGTCCAATGTAGAAGTTTCAGACAATTTCCTCTGAACATAGTGGAAATGACGAGACTCACTCCTCATATTGATCTCGAATTCATGTAAGCATTTGCATGTACTCTTTGCTCTATTCACATAGCCATTCTTGATTGCATGTAAGCTAGACCAAGGTAATTTGCATTCCATGTTCTTGGGCACTTTGCATGTGCTTGGCCTTATCCAACTAACAATGATTGTCAACCATGCAAATCTTTGTAACCATACTAATGAAGAGTGTACAAGCTATCTTCTTGATTCCTTTGCTGTTCACATGTATTCTCACTTTTGGTGTGTTTTTGTGATGACTTATCAACCCTTTTATGGCAGTACTTTTTACTTTGTGACCATTAGGTTTTCATATTCACTTTGACATTGCGATAGAATACATCTTTTTATTATGCTTATATGTGACTGAGCACTTTTTTATGATATGTGCCATTTTAGCATCAGATTGGTCTAATATGGAATGAGTGTTTGAGTGCAATGATAGTGCATATCTACTAAATATGAACTTAGTATTGAGGTCAAATGCCATGGCATTGTAAATATACATGTTGGTTTCAATAATTTTCCTTTGTGACGGTTAGATTCTATCAAGATTTATGTTACCCATCTTGGATTAAGGGGAATGGAAATGAGAGATGTAGTCTTTTTTCCAACTAATAATTGATATTCTTGATTATTCATTGCCACTTTGAAGCACATTTTAACTAAAATATTTTTACTATTGCTGTATTAGGCATTTAAAGCTTTCTCACCTGAAATTTGTAATTAATTTGTTGACAAAATTTGTTGGTGTCTTTTAGAGGGTCAACAAGAGAAAATGGCCTGAAAGGGATTATCAATGCTTTTATGAATGACGTGCAGTATGAATTTATAGAAAGCAAGTAAGAATGCTAATCCTTGTCAAATATGACACTTGTTTGAATTCTTGTATTTATCTTAATTTGGCTAATCTTTTTGCTTCTGCATTTTATGCCCAATGTTATATTTATTAACATTACCAAAATTGTGATTGGCTATGAATTACAAGTCTAAAACAATCAGAATTGGGCAAAATGGACAAAAATGTCAATTAAACAAATACTTGGAATTTCGGTACTATAACAAAAAATGTTGAAGCTGTGTTTTTTTTGTTCTTCAATTTTTTGAAAACACAGTACGCTCTCACAATGGACTTCAAAAACACTACAAATTTAAAATTGCAATCAACTGTGATATTAATCAGAGATTTGACTAAGTCATTAACATTTTTGCAGGAATGAAACTTTGCTTGATCAGTTTATGAAATCTGATGAAACGAGGGTCTTCTTCTGATGTGGCTCTTACTGCACATGCTGCTGGTAATTTGTTTTTGAAATTCTTGTTAAAAAATAGTTTTACATGTTAAGTCTATTGTTATTTAACAGGATTTTCTAATTCAGGAGACTGATAGAAGGATTTTCTAAATCTTTGCAGGATTGCTAGCAATAACAATTGGGGTTGATGAAATAGCCCATAAAGTGATGGAAGATTCTATTCCCAGTTTTTCCCATGCATGCAAAACTGGATCAGATGCCGAAAGTTATTCAATGGTATGCAATTCTAGTTTGCTGCCATAACCTAGATTTTTTTGTTTATATTTATATTTATTTTTTGCAAATGTATCAAAAATTTGAAACTCTAATGTGGAGAGGACTATTGACATATGTGTAGCTAATTTACAATATTGCCTAGCCAGTTATTGTATTTCCACTAGTTTTCATTACGATATATTTAGGTTGTAATTGGTGATTATGCAATAGAAGAGTGCAAAAATGTGGAAAACATGTTAGTTCATGACTATTTTATTAAGGAATTGTTGTAGGTCTATGAGGACTCAGGAGTTTGGTTTGTTGGTTTCTCTAGAAAATCTAGATTCTAATTGCAAAGTAATCTAGACTGCAATTTGTTGGGAATGGATGGGAATTATACAACTGGTATCTCCTCACTGTGTGTGTGCATTCATGAAACTAGCTATGGCTAAATTTACAATAGAGTTTGTCTGGAGGGCAATGTCAAGGTATGGATAGTTGCATGTCAATCACGATGCTTGTGTGAATAATTATTCTGAAACTGTGTCAAGAATTTTCAAAACACTGGTCCATAGAATTGAATTTATTTGAAGTTTTGAAACTTTTGTGCATGTTTAATGAAATTAAAATACCTAATGGTGTTATTATTTTTTCACCTTTTTTTGATTTGCAGGCTTTTGATGGTACACATAATGTATCAAATTCACAAAAGGATGAAGCTTGGAAGGTGAAAGGTGAATACCAGCAAGGAAGAGATTGAATGTGAAATGCTCTGATACAAATTCATTGTTTAATAGTTCATGAGCTAAGATAATATTTTTTTGAATAAGGAGAAACACATTTTATAAATGTTTAATAAATGATGTAAATGAGCTGAGATGAATGTTCAATAAATGATGTAAGACAGTCAGTGAGACAAGTTGCTAGTGATGCCAGTGAGGCTAAAATTAGTGAGATTTCTATTTATCCAGTGAGGCTGTAACCAGTGAGGTTTTGCTTTGCCAGTGAGACATTGAATGCAACCAGTGAGACTTAATGAATTAAATTTTTAGAATATTTGTTCAAGCATTAAATAGTCTTCATTTCATGGTGCTTCTCTCAACATTTGATTATCTATGATACTTCAAGTTTATATGCATAAATTTGTGAGGATTAACTAAGTTAGATTTGATTTGTAACTTGAATCACTGATTCACCCAAATAAATGACTAAACCATGACTAAATAAATGACTACCATGACTAAAATAAATGACTACAATGACTAAATAAATGACTACCATGACTAAAATAAATGACTACAATGACTAAATAAATGACTACCATGACTAAAATAAATGACTACAATGACTAAATAAATGACTACAATGACTAAATATACTACCAAATTGATGACTAAATATACTACCAAATTACCAAATATACTACCAAATTGATGACTAAATATACTACCAAATTAATGACTAAATATACTACCAAATTACCAAATATATTACCAAATTGATGACTAAATATACTACCAAATTAATGACTGAATATACTACCAAATTTATGACTAAATATACAACTAAATTTTGTTTAGTCATAAATTTGGTCGCAAGATAAATGACCAGCAATAAACTACCAATGGTCACGTGACCAAACTACTGATCACATGACCAAATTTTGGTATTTTTTTAGTCATTTATTTATGTTTTTCTACTAGTGTAACAACAATCAAATTCCTAAAAACTCATAAACACAAACACTCATCCAAATTTGGAGATACACATACAAACACAAAGAATTTCAAGAAGGATTCTTCAAAGGGAGAAAGAGGGGATAACTTCCCTCTTGGGGGACAAATAACTTCTTCAACCCTTCATACTTATTCCACATACCCAACTATAATTTGCATCAACCCTTCATACACAAACCCAACTACAATTTGCATCAACCCTTCATGCACAACCTAGCTGCAATTTGCATCAACCCTTCATGTACAACCCAACTACAATATGGTCCCCCAAAAGAGGCTCCTCACTTCTCTCAAACCCCACACAAGGGAGGTTCTTTCCCAAAGGAAAAGCTAACTTCCAACCATTCAAACAAAATAGATAAGACATGCTTCACAATTTTCACAACTATTGTCAAAATCAACAAATTAAAAAATCATAATAACCATGAATTTAAGATCCTACCTTATGCTCTCCAAGTTAGGAGAAGCACAAAATGGCAAGATTCCTTTCAGAAACAATAAGATTTTCATTCAACCAATCCCAAGTAAGTCTTCCTTCTCCAATAATCCAAGAATTTCTTCTTTTCCAAAAACCCCAAGAAATCTTTTCCAAAACCTAATTCAAGAGAGATTGTCCAAAAGAATCCAAAAGCTCCCCCTTTTCAAAAATATTAATCCATAAAGATTAATTCCCCAAAAATCCCTTTTTTCGTCAAAAAGAATTAATAAAAACAAATAAAGCTCTAAATTAAAACAATTAAAACAAAAATAATGTTTTAATAAAAATCCATTAAAACAAATTCCCCTATTAATGGGGATGGGGGTGTTGACACCCTGAGGAAAAGAAAGGAGACTAAGTGGGAGCCACCATTGAAGGGTTGCGTTAAGTTAAACTTTGATGGAGCATCGAAGGGCAACCCAGGAGAATCGAGAGCTGACTGCCTAGTTTGTAATTGGAAGGGTGAAATCATAGGCAAGGTGGCAAAGAAGTTAGATTTTGGATCAAACAACGAAGCGGAACTCTAGGCTCTCATCATGGGACTCAATTTGTGTGGACAACTAAAAGTGCCAAAGATTGAAATTGAAGGCGACTCCTTAATTGTGATCAATGCAATAAGAAAGGAGGGATTGCAAATTGAAAACTAAATGTTTTACTAAAAGAGGCCCTACTCTTGTTGGAAGGTTTTGGGAGTGTGGTTATAAACTGTGTGTATAAGGAGGGGAACGTTGAAGTAGACAAGCTAGCCAATATGGTTATTAATTCTCGGAAAGCCTTCTCTGGGAGGTAATGTTTAATAATTACACCAGTTCATTCTACTGACACTCCATCTTGTCCCTGAGAAGCGATGGAGCTGGCGAAGTGTGCGGGTTGTTATATATTGTGCAATGGTTTGGTTTGGGATGCAGGGCAGTTTCATTGGGCAGTGAGTGGTGTTGATCTCTTTTCTTTGCCTATGATGGATACCCCCATTAGGTTGGTCTATAGGAAGAGGCATATGTCTTTCCTGCGACAAATCATAGAGTAGTTGAAGCAAGTCTTCAAACTAAAGAATGGAATTGTTTTGTTTGCGATTGAGTGGGTTTTGGGGGAAGAATTGTTGTTATATGGAGCCTAATTAGATTCAGAGGTTAAATTTTCCCCACTTTTATCAGCGCGGTTTCTCCCCAAATTATTTAACGAGGGAGTGCAAGGGGGAAGAGCCCCTCCTACGGGGCCCGGGGGGCTTATCCCCCCGGTGGGATTTATTTTTTCTATTGGCTGACATAAAAAACTCTATTTTGTAACTAACATAAGTCTTGATAAAAATGGCTAAGGGTTAGGGTTTCCGTTGATATTGTATTGTAGCATTTTCAGCAGTATTGAGTTGCAAGGATTGCTAGTTGTAATCAGTTCGATTTGCTGGATAATCATATTGGACTATCTATTGGTGGATGTGGCCTGAGTTTGGGTGAACCACGTTAAAAATTGTCTCTCGCTGTTATTATTTATGTGTATTTTCATTCCTCTATTTAATCTTTATTTGCATTTAATTGATATTTTCTGCATGCAATTCCTAACAAGAATTTATGGTGACCTTGCACAGGTATCAGGTTAATACCAATTTGGCCTCTATGTTCTTGGCGGTTTTGTTGGATTTAAATGAAGAACAAGCGACGATACACACATTGGGTGTGTGAAATAAGTTGAGTCCACTTTTTGGCCAAAAAGTGGAAGTGTTTTCCCTAATTTTTAGAATTTGTCACATTTGACCTAAAAATTTGAAGCACTTAAAGATTGAATCTTTAAAAAGTCAGTAATATGAAATGCAGTACTCAAAATCTAGTTTCTAAATATGTAATTTATTTTAATACTTAGATGATACAAATTGATTTTCAATAGGCATGTCTAAAAACCACTATTTAAAAGTCACTTTTTTACACCATACCATGCACGTGTATGTCAACCATATTTTGACCTAAGTAATTGTATTTTTCTGAATCCTTTTGGGAAAAGATCTGTAACACACTGAAGATTGTTGACGATATTTTTTGTAATTTTTTTTGAATATTTTTTGAATTAATTTTTTTATTGGCCGTAATTGTTGTTTTGAGAATCTCTCGTATACATCACACATAAGATGACCTAAACTTATCATTTTTTAATTCTTTTTTCAAATTGAAAATAATTGTCTAAAGATTTTTGACGTATAATTTGTTTTTCAATAATAAGAAAACTTGATATTTCAATTTTATGGACCAGTTTCATAAAAAAATAGTTGAAAAATAGGAAAATTAATCAATTTTTTTTTAAAATTACATATTTGGAATCTACACAATCTCATCTATAATGGGTTTTAGTTTCATCAAAAAATTATGTAAAAAACGTCTTTAGACATATGTCTAAAGTCACTCTTTTCTAGTGACACTGACATGACCTTCAAATTATAGGTCAAAGCAGGTCCAAAGCTAAGGGTCAGCTCCCAAAGCCTTTTTTCTGACCCAAAACCCATAGCAAAAACTGGGCCGAAAATTCAAATTTTAAGAAATGGGATCCCGTTCTAGAAACAAAATCCTGTTTTTGGCTTGGGATCCCATTTCACTTTTCCCAATTTCATGTTTTTGGCTAAGTCTAAAACTTCCATGAGAACTGGACTCATCTTCTTTCTTTTACCCCATTGATGGAGTCCTTTGTGGAGGTGGAGTTTCGCGGGGGTTGGAAAGAGGTGGTGGGAGTGGCTAGACATGGAATTGGTATTTCGCTCCCTGATGAATTCCATAGGATCAATGCAGTGGGTGATGCAATGGCTTGGCGTCCATTTGTTGTTGAAGCTGGGGTTGAAAAAATTGTTGGGCGCAGGAGGCATGCGTCCAAGGGAATTGCTTTTCTGAAAAAGTTGGCGGGCTTTGATGTGGAAGACAACTAGATGTAGGAGATTCTGGAGACCTACTATGTTGTGGATGTGAATGCTCAATTAGTGGCTCTGTTAGCAGTTAGTATGTAAATAATGATAGATATAGATATATGAGATTGTGCAAGTATTGTATACAGTCTTTCTAGTTTGTAACGGTTGAGCTTGTAGGGTAATTATGAGTGCAATAGGGATCTTGTTTAGGCCCTGTATTGTTATTATGATGGTGTTTCTCTATAAGGTTCTTCAAACTTTGTTAAACCTTTGTTAATATTTTAATATATATGGGAGCAGGCCCCTTGTCTACAATTTACTGATAAAAAAAATCTATTAAAATAAATTAAATATTTAAAATAAACACTAAAACAAAATAAATCTTCTCCATAATAAATTAAAACAAAGAATATAGAATTTATCTATGCATATCCAAAATAAAAATATTAATGTAAATCACTAAAAATAATAAAATTAAATTAATAAAAATTGACACAACACTTTTACAACACACACACACTTAAGCCAATATTCCTTAATGCAGAATAGGATTAAGATAATGGGTTTAACACATAAAGTTGTTCTTGGAAAGGTCTCCAATTCTATTGCCTTGGCCACCACTTGCAAAACTCAAATTTTAAATATCAGAATGTCCTGGTGAAGATAGCCTATCAAGACAACGGAAGCAACATTAAAGTAGTCATACAATTAAAATATTAACTAATCATTTCTCATCAAAAATCAATTTAACTATACAAAATTTATTTTCACACACACTAACATATAAGTATTCTAATCATATAATTACTCTAACATTCAATTTTTTAAATCACATATTTCTAATAATCCACAACCACAAATTAGCACATATATAAAATATCCAAATCCACATGCACCATAGTCTCCTACTCTATGCATAATAGTATCACCATAATAATAAAAGAATATAGTCCACTAAATATTGTCGTAAAAGCATAATAAATTTTATAAGTAAAAAGGTAGACCTTACATCCTCCCCCTAAGATTAGGCTTCCTCCTGGAAGCCCTCAAAGAGGTGAGATAGAGAATTAATTCATTGTAATGACAAAGCATCCAATACTTTGATTGAACACATCCTAGGTTGTGAAGAACTAATTACCGAGTTGAAGCACAAACATTCAAACCTTAGACACTATCCTTTTTATGAAAGCTACGAACTTCTACATATGTCAGATAAATAACACATCATGACCCACGTTGACAATCATAAGACTAGGTGCCCATAATGCTATTTAGTTCACAAAAATGCTACATGCCACACAATAATAGAATCATATTAGTATATATTAATGTGATTTATCACTATAAGACTGTTATTTTGCAACATATCTAGCATCTAAATATGAATTCTACATACAATGCATTCTACCACACATGCCTAGGTTACCTAGCAAGGCTAGTTTTGAGGAATTCTACCACCAAAACTAATGTATAGCTTCTAGATGTCTCACCTACTATGTTTCTAGCATTCACTCTATCAAAAACTTAGTAGAAAACTATTTATAATTCTATCTTCCTCCACTTTTCACTAACTAATCTACTTTGTGCAAAGCTTTCTTGTGCAATTGATCTCTCTCCATTCATCCACCATTCAAGCTATTTATAGGTTCATTATCAAGGACAATATGTTGAATATCTTGAGATATGGAGCTCTCTTTGCTTCTTTGATTGGTGCCCTTTTTGTATCTTGTTTTCTCGCCTTGCATCCTACTTTGTTTTCCATCCATTTTCTCACCAGTCTAAGCCTTTAAATCCTCAATTCACTCTCTAGATCTGTATACTTTTAGCTATTGGATCCCTTGTCATACCCTTGCCATCAAACCTCTATATTTTATCTTTGTGATCTCTTATGTTCATCTCCCATGTTCATTCATCACCTTGCACACAAATCACTTATTAATGGCTTTGCCCCCCAGGGTTTTAGTTTTTTCTTGTCACTGTTATTACACTTTATCACCATCACTTAGGTCTATATACAGACACTTTCCTATTTCCATATGGGGGATCTTGTTGGAATTACCCATAATGGGGATCGACTTCAAACACCCCTTTATCACTAACATTTGCAAGAGTTCCTAGCTCAAGACACTTTACAAGAATTTTCGTGTAGTTTTGGAGTGACTGATAGTTGAAAAAAAACTTATTAGATCTCATGGAACTTCCCCATAAGATTAAAAACATTCTTTCAAGGTGCTAGACTTGCCCCCTTGGGAACAATTTATTAGAGACTACGATTAGATAGATGAAAACAAGCACAAGCACAAAGATTATAAATTAACACAACAAAGAAATTGTATGCAAATCTGACCAATAACATTAGCTAAATAGCAAATACATATAGGTGAGGAGGTTGAGTCGACTCCAACACTCCACTCACCAAGTGACAAATGAGTGTCGATACATAGCTTGGAGAGTTGTGTCAAACTCTCCAAGTTGACGCTTAACCACCTAAGGTGGCTTAAAGCCATGTGCAAATTATATTACTTAGACTAAGTAATATAGATTAAAGTTTCGCACTAACACCCCACTTAAGCATAGCTTAGGTGGGTACAAGAAGAGATGGGTCCCAGCTACGAAGCCTGATGAGGTACCCATGTAGAAAGTAATCTCTCGTGAAATGGAGAAAGGTAGAAAACCCTATGGGAAAAAACTACCCTCCAAAAATAGAGAAAAGATGCATGAAAATTATACAAGTGAAGAAGTACTACTTCATTCACTAAGGACAATAAATATTTCCCCCCATAGGAGAGAAAATGATAGAAGGTTTATGAGACCCCCCATAATACATGTCCTATTGCAGTGAGGCTGGATAGTCGACAAAGGATGTAGATGTAGATCCAAGAATGTCAAACAATGTTCCTCCTTGTGGGAAGAAATGAAACCAACTGAAGATGTAGGATATCTCCCCACATGCTAGATGATATATGTATGTTCTTGAATCATGCTGAAGTTGATCCAAGGATGATGATGCCCATTTTGATATCTTTGAAGAGTGCTTAGGTGTCCCCATGTCGATGCCAGAAGATGCCATAATCAAATCGGGTGGATGCCTAATAGATGAAGATGATGACAATCCAGAACCATGTGTAGATGGATGTAGAGCATGAATATCCGAAGAGGATAATGGTGATGTAGTTTCATCAAAATTGTCATCAAAATGAAGATTGATGTCCTCAATGTGTGCTTCCAAGTCAACAATGCATGACTCTACAAACAGACAAACTATGTTAGGCAGAAATTTGTCCCAGTCAGTAATGCTAGAAAGACAAATGCGATCCTGCTGCAAAGAAGAAGTAATCGAAGAAACTATGACTCTAAAATCTGATGAAGCAACAGTAGATAGAGGTGGAATGATGATTTCCTTGATGTCAACTAGACATTTTGTATATGTATCATGATGTGGGATGTTATTTGTGATCATAGCAGGATCATGCAGGAATGGAGAAATGTTTGAGTCTCCATATATCTCCCAAATTTTGATCTATAATGCATGTGGACATTCAATATCCATGATTGCATACAAGGCAACATCTGGTATATGTAAACTGATTAATCCAACAATATGATCACGATTATTAAACCACTTATTCTTCTGAGATTGATTACCTAGTTCAAGGATAAGTCCATATAGATATGGCATGAGATTATGGTACCTAAGATGTTTTAGGATGCCATCACACCAAGACTTATAATTACCCTTGTTTAGGTTGATTACATAAAATTGAGTGTCATATCCCATGATTTAGAACAGGTAAAATTCTTTTAGACAAAGAAAATCAACACATTATGCAACCCCCCATAATTAGGTAACCCCCCAGATTTTGGCACTTTATTATGAAGTGTTATAGATCTAAGCAAAACAATTTAGATTGTGCCCTAATACTTAGTCTTTTTTAACAATACACCCCTGTGAATTTGACAATTTTTACTTCTAGCACTTGCATAGGCAAGACTAAATAGGTTGAAAAAAGCACTTTATGATAGTGCGTGATCGATCCCTAATACTTAACTAAAAAAAAAGCCTCTTTTAACTTTGACACGTAAATTGAATTGCCAAATTCAGAATTACAATTTTGGGTGTAATTAGCACTAAGAAAATAAATGCCTAGCAATTACAAGGATTATAAAGAACCTTAATCCTTTACAAATTTTAAATTACCCCTAAAAGCATAATTTTAAACGCCTTTGTAAAAAAATCCCCATTTTGTTAATACTTTGAAATAAGCATAATTGTAAATGCTTGTAAAAAACAAAATTTAGTTTTTGAAGAAGGGGCGAATTAGAGCAGAAAAGCCCAAAAATATGGCAAAGGGGCTCGCAGTGCCAAGATGCAAATGGCGGCCAAAATTTGATGCAGGGGATAGTGGGCAGGGGAGGTTCTGTAGGGTCAAGCTCCTTCAACAAGGCATGCTCCTTTGCGTGCTGAGCCTGCCAGATGTAAATGCCAAAAGAATCTCTCCTCTGCATGTTGGGCCTACCAGATGCAAATGGAAAAGAGGGCTTAATGATACACTGAAAGGAGATAGGGCGGATTTGTATGTCCTCGCGCTCCTGGAAGAGGGCAGATTCCTTGCCTTAGGGGTTTGAATGCTCAAAGAGGTCACCCAAAGAGGCTGCCGGTAGAAGCCTTGCGTCTGGCGTCACCTCTTCTTTATGGACTTTGGATTGGAATACCTCTTGCACAGGTTGGGAGTCGAAGGTTGGGAGCTAACAAGACCCGTGGACTGGCTCGTGGGTGCCCACAAGGCACACACCCTGCTCCCTGAGCTAAAAAAATATAATTTTAATACTACAATGTAAACCAAGACAACCTTACAGACTAGATTTGAACATCCTCCTACTCTGATACCATATTAGAGACCAAGATTAGGAAGACGAAAACAAGCACAAGCACAAAAATTGTAAATCAACACAACAAATAAATTGTGTCCAAATCTAGCTAATAACATTAGTTAAATAGCAAGTACATATAGGTGAGGAGGTTGAGTCGACTTAGGAGTCTGACTCCAACACTTCACCAAGTGGTAAATGAGTGTCGACACATAGCTTGGAGAGTTGTGTCGAACTCTCCAAGTCGACACTTAACCACCTAAGGTGGCTTAAATCCATGTGCAAATTATATTACTTAGACTGAGTAATATAGATTAAAGTTTTGCACTAACACATTTGTGTCCCCTAATGCAACCCTTTTGTAGAGGACACTTCGTGGAGTCTCCAAACATCTCCCAAGACTTCCCATGTTCATTCACATTAAGTTTCAAGTTTTAGATCCACTTTATCATTGTGTAGTTATTCCATAGATCTATCTTTTCATTTGAATAAATTCCATAGGCTTATTATCACACTCTAACCCACTTCTATTTGCTATTTCTTTCTTTTTATTAAGATGAGAGACATGTGATTAGCTAAAACATACTCCATAACATTAGAAAAGTTACATTTCTAGTTTTAGGTCATTTTGACAGTGTACCAAGCTCACCCCTAGGGAAATCTACATCTTTCCAATGTAGGTGGTGGGGCATCCCCCCTTCTAGTACGATTGACCTCACCCCTTTTGGAGTAGACACATTTGATAGTCTTCATTTTTCTCCTAGGTCTTTTTGCAAGGATTTTAAGCCTTCCACAAGTCCTAGACCTAATTTACGAGGTGCACAACATTCAATTTTCTAATTTCCATTTCTCAACTCCTAGTTAACTGCCTTATTTGTTTCCATTTTCAACCCCAACTCTAATGTTTGTTAATTTATATTGAGTTAGGACTATATTATTGGCAATCTGAAAGTGTAATTCGATAAACATGTTGAAGAAAGAATAAACCCTATTCTCATTCTAAAACGCACATGGGGCTTATATACATTTTTATTTCTTTCACTAGGTTAGGAGTGTTCACATTTGGTTAAACCCTCGATATTGAGTCAACGATACAAAACAAATGATCAAAGACAATAGGGAAAACATGTAGTGATGCCTATAATGCTAAAGTAAGCTAATGATGTAATGTTGATGCTCTATTAATGCTCCTAGAATGATAGTGTTATGATGTATGAAGGAATGTTCGTAGTTTTAGATGATTTGAAATGAATTAGGGTTTGTCCTTAAATCCAACATCACACAAATTAACAAATTTGGGACTTAAATTAACTTGTATTAGCTAGTTAGGAGGAGTCGACTTAGATCCAAATTTTAAATTTGAATTTTGAAAGCCTTGAAATCATTTTCACCCTCACACCAACCTAACCAAAAATAAAAGATTACTGTATTAAAAGTTAAAAGGACCTTTAAAAATATATTTAAATACAATTAAAAAAATTAAATTGTTTGTCCATTTTTATATTGAAATTTGAAAAATACTCTTATATACTAATAATTACATTAAAACAACCTAATCAAAATAAACCCCAAAAAAGGGGGAAAAGTCCATAGATATAGTTTTATCCATCACCAATAAAGTTCCTCCACCACGTCACCACGCCCCACAAAAAAGTTTTAGAAGTTACAAAGTGTTCCTGCCGCGCCACCCAAAAAGTTATTAGAAGTTACGAAGATTCCAAGAAAATTCATAGGTAACCGCCATGTTGCAAGAAATAATCGGACTAGACGGATTCTATCCCCGATATTGTTCGGAATCTTCGAGTTATTTGTGATATTACCTATTAATTGTGATCTTTAAACTATTTCCTTTTCTTATCGTTGTCTCCATAGGGCAAACACTCGGCAAACTCTTATGATTCATCGGGAAGACAAATCGGTGGCTTTAAACTACCGGCTCCCAATTTAAGTAAAATAAAATAAACTAACGGCTCCCAATTTAAGTAAAATAAAATAAACTTTCGCTTAAAATTAAACGAACGGCTACAACTTTCGAAATTAGAACAACGGCTACAACTTTCGAAATTAGAACAACGGCTATAACTCGAAATTAAACCAACGGCTAGAACTTTCGAAATTAAAACAACGGTCTACAACTCTCGAAATTAAACCAACGGGTATTCCAATCAGTCTTATTTGAACGCCATGAGCTCTATCTTAACTCTTCAACTAGAGAAAAATAAAAGCTATAGCAATACCCGGAAGTTTGAAATTTCGAGATTGAGTTCATAGAGATTTTACTGGAATCTGTGACCGACTATTTTCGTTTTACCAATATATCGAATGGAGAGTTTCAATAGCAAGGTTGTGTGCGCTAGAGCCGATGCCCTGCTAAAATCCCTTATCCCAGCCATCCAACAACTTTGTGCATCTGACCTGCAACTGCCCAAGGATCAGCAAAATCCCGCCTTTCCCCAGTTTTTAGGCACGCTTATTAGGGGCGCCGAGCTGGTGAAATATTGTGAGAACATTAGCGCTTTAAATATACTTCGAAAGTGTAGATATGCTTCACAGATAATCAAGCTAGAAGAGGAGATAAATGGCTTCATGGGTTCTATCCCAAACCACATGGTGTTAGATGCTAGAAATCTTATGGCAGTCCTGAAAGATCTATACAAGGAATTAGAGCCTCCAGATATAAGTAGTACGCTGAATACCATGATGCTACAGCAAATGTGTTCAGGTAATTTGTGTCGAAGTACTGAAATGGAAGAGGCTAACAAATACTCTTATCTTAGTACTGTTCCTGCGAAATCTCAGTTTTATGCGGGATTGGAGAAGCCTGTTGGCGATTTGAAGGAGCTTTTATTCCAGAGCGAGGTGTCGGTCGTTGGGGTGCATTGTATGGGTGGTGGTGGGAAAACGACTTTGGCCTTGGCTATTTGTAATGATCCCCATATCAAAGGTAATGTTTCTTTCCTTCTATTTTTGACGTTATTTTTACTAATGGTTTAATTCTTTATGAGGAAACCACTGAATTTTTTTGCCCATCCCATCAATGATGCCTTAAGATTTTAGGCAATGGTCTTTGGTGTGTAGGAAGTCAAGGTTAAATTGATCTGTAGGCATTTTAGGCTAAGATCATTTGTAGGACTTATAGTAAACATCATCCACTTCAACAGTCAAACGTCAATTTTGACCAATAAAAATAGGACAAATATTTACCACTTTTTGTTATAAATAAAGTGTAAAATTACTATTGACTGTTTGACCATTGAAGTGGATGATATTTAAGTAGAGCCATTTCCTCTTGGTTATTTAAGTTTCAAGATATCTGAGTTTCCAAATAAATTCTCTTTAAGATTTCATACAGGGTGCGTTGTATTGACTATGTACTTGTGCTGATTGTCAGATAAGTGAGAAAGTAGTAGTGTTTTGTGAATTGCACCAGTTAGGTTAGAACCCTTACATATTCTATGTTCCTGAGGTGCTTTTCATGTGTTCTGCCTACCATTTCTGGTGTTAAATTTGTACGCTCTCAAATTTCCAATCATGATTTTTCTTCGCGATTCTCTGATCTATGAATGAGCAGTTCTTTTGCAGCGTACTGAAAAATAATTGTTTTTCTGTGTACATCAGGTTATTTTGGAAATATACATTTCATCACTGTTTCACAGTCCCCAAATCTGAAGGGAATTATAGAGACAATGTGGGAGAAGATTGTTGGAAGGAAGAAGTCTGAGTTTCAGAATGTGGAAGATGCACGCATACAGATAAAGCAGCATCTTTTAAGTCAATCTAGGCAAACCCTAATGATATTGGATGATGTCTGGTCCAGGGCTAAATTGGAGGAATTACTATTTCAAGCACCAGGGTACAAGACTGTTATCACAACTAGAGACAGTTCTACCATTCCCCAAAACCCCTGCACTCGACTGTATCAGTTGCCATTGCTGGGCCACGAGGATGCTCTCTCGCTTTTCTGCTTCTCGGCTTTTGGACAGACATCAATCCCAAGTACTGCAGATCCAAATCTCGTCATGGAGGTATGTTTTTTTCTCACCTTGAAAATAAAAAATGTGAATAAGCTCAAAGCTTCCTTTCGATTCAAATAAGGCCAAAAACATAAGTAGAATGAAGAACATGCTTGTTTGTGTTTTTGCTTTAAGAACTTGCAATTATTGGATATTGTAGTGCTTTAAGGCTGAAATTTAAATAACTCTGCAGTTGAAAGCAGTTAATCCACAAAAATTTGGGCTCAAGTTGTATAATATAATTTTGTCCTTCTTTAGATCTCTTACAGAGCTTCCCCTGCACATTAATAAAAATATCAATATTATAGATGACAGGTGCAAGCTGAATGCAAGGGCTTACCCCTTGCTCTAAAGGTGATTGGGAGCTCTTTGAATGGAGAACCTCATGTAGCCTGGGTGAAAGCAAAGAATAAGCTCTCCCAGGGGAAATCATAAGATCTTGAGATCTTAAGATTTAAATTTCGATTCAAATAAGGCCAAAAACATAAGTAGAATGAAGAACATGCTTGTTTGTGTTTTTGCTTTAAGAACTTGCAATTATTGGATATTGTAGTGCTTTAAGGCTGAAATTTAAATAACTCTGCAGTTGAAAGCAGTTAATCCACAAAAATTTGGGCTCAAGTTGTATAATATAATTTTGTCCTTCTTTAGATCTCTTACAGAGCTCCCCCTGCACATTAATAAAAATATCAATATTATAAATGACAGGTGCAAGCTGAATGCAAGGGCTTACCCCTTGCTCTAAAGGTGATTGGGAGCTCTTTGAATGGAGAACCTCATGTAGCCTGGGTGAAAGCAAAGAATAAGCTCTCCCAGGGGAAATCCATATCCAGTTATCACAAAGAAAGGCTTTTTAGATGCTTGGAGACCAGTATTGATTTCTTGGATGATGTTGGGAGGGAATGTTTCTTAGATTTAGCCTCATTTCCAGAGAACAAGAAAACCTGTGCTGATGCACTGCTGGACATTTGGGTTTATGTTCGGAAGCTGGAGTGGCAAGATGCCTTTATCATGTTATTGGAACTTGCAAGCAAAAATCTCTTGAATTTAATCAGAAGTGGAGGGTATTTGCCTATCCTTGTATATATTAAATTTCTTGCTATATTTTTTTAAACATTGAGCTGATATTGTGGCTGTAATTATCAGAAGCCGAGCAACAATCTCCTATGGAAATGCCTCTGAGCTGTACTTTTCTCAGCACGATGTAATGAGAGATTTGGCCGTATATTTGGGAAGCCAAGACAGTATAGTCTGTAGAAAGAGATTAACCATGCCTACGAAGGAGCTAAGCTTGCCAGGGAAATGGGAGATGCTTATTGATAGACCATTCAATGCCCAAGTTGTCTCTATTCACACAGGTAGGTTATTCCACCAAAAATATTCAGACTTGTTTAGTGGCAAACTCTGCAGGCTATTTGAGCTATTAAATTGTTTTAGCTTTTGTGGTTTTGTCATCATGAATAATGATATGATTGAAACAACAATACCTTTGATATAAATTCTTTACATGAACTACTAGTATTCTTTGCCGCTGAAAAATGTTCTAATTCAATTGCATATGTGATTGATCTGTTGCAGGCCCTATGGCTGAGAACCAGTGGTATGAGATGGATTTTCGAGAGACAGAGGTTCTGGTGTTACTCTTTTCTGCGAGTGAATACTTTCTACCACCATTTCTCAAAACCATGAAGAAACTGAAATTTTTAATGTTACGTAATTTGAGCTCAAGGAGGGCCACAATAAAAGGTTTAGATACCTTATCTTCACTCACTCAGCTCAGGAGTGTTCACTTGGAGAAGTTGTTTGCACCCAATATTCTAAAACAGATTGAAGTAATACAAAAATTAGACAACCTATCTCTAAGCTTATGTGAGGGGTTGGGAAATATTTCGACATTCAGCAACACCAGCCTACAAAAATTTAACCTGGATCACTGCAGCGATTTGGAGGAGTTGCCCCCTGACATCTGCCATATGCCCTCTGCTCAAATATGGTCTGTTACCAACTGCCATCTGGTTGCAAAGTTACCATATGATCTCGGAAATCTGAGCTCTCTAAGAATGTTACGATTATCAGCATTACCAGGCCTGAAAGAGCTTCCGGCATCAATTGGAAAACTTGGGCAGCTGGAATTTCTAGACATTTCACTGTGTGAGGGCTTGAAAGAACTTCCAGAGGAAATAGGTCAACTCAAGAAATTGAAAGAGTTTGACATGAGAGAGTGTTCTCGTTTGAGGAGTTTGCCTAGAAGTGTTTGTGGACTAAGCTCTCTGAAACATGTCATCTGTGATGGGAAGATTGGGCACCAGTGGTTGCAAGTTAAGGTCTCTTCTATCCCTGATCTTAGGGTTGAAATTGTGGAAGCACAATTTACTTTGGATTGGCTTGATGATTGATTATTTCACATCCTTTAAAGTAATCACTATTTTCTCTCTATTAATAATGTATTTATCATCCATGTAATTTGTAATGTATATGTCAAAGTTTAACTTTAGAAACAATATTCTCATATCAGCAAATTTTTAGGGGGGCGTTCTATGGTTGAGGGTGAAACTGTAGGGTATGTATGGAGGATACTGGAGGTTTCACCCCAGCTAAATTGTAAGAATTTGTATTGTATATCATTCATGTAAAAAATTCATCTTTGTAATTTGTAATGCATATGTCAAAGTTTAACTTTAAAAACAATCTTCTAATATCCCCAATTTTGGGGGGATCTTCTTTGGTTCAGGGGAAAACTTGAATGACAGGAAAACAATTTGTTTTTTTTAGGTTCAGGCGAAAACTGCATGATAGGAAAACATTTTTTTTTTTGTTTTTCATAACTTTTATTGTAGGTGACATCAAATTCCCATATGGTTGACACTACAGTGCTTCATTAATGGCTCTTACGATCTCAAATGCTAATTCTGTCATTACACTACATGTGAAGCTGCATAGCAAAATTCATGTAATCACATCTTCATACTTAACTGTTAACTGCCTTGCTTTTCTACGAGATAGATCTATTTATTACTTCACAATAGTTTACAGACTATATTAACTTTATTTCCCTGCAATCGTTCTCAAAAAACTACTTAAATTTCTGATGGTTTTGTTTCAGTTTCTAGCCTGTCAGGTTTGCTTCTTTTATGCTTCAAAGAATGTACTTGTTCTGAAGTCACAAGCAAAGATTGTGTAAGGTCTTACTCCAGGGATTGAAATTTCAAACATTTTTTGAGGCCAAATTCACGTGGGCCGCAGTCATGCCAGGCAAAGTTTGGTACCTTTGGGAAGAAATATTCCCTGTTTATGTCAGTTTTGAAAGAATTTTAGGTTTTAATCTCAGCGGACATACTGCGATTGATCCAATTCGACGTGACTAATTAAACATTACCCAGCAATCACAATTCACTGCCTTGAGACTTCACGTGCCTTCAAACTTCTCTATTTAAACATCGCCCTGTTTGTTCCCAGTCAACTCTTAAAAACCAAGCAATCACAATGCCTTGAGACTTCAATTATCCTTCTCAATCAGTGATATTTAAACATCACCTAGTTCAGTAATTTTTAGAAATTTTTGTAGTAGTGAGACTGGGATTACTTGCAAGTTTTAATATTTGAAATATTTATTTAGTTGTATTTATTATGCCACATATATATTCTAGGCATCCCACTTGGAGTGGCAATTTGTATTTATCACTTAGTGTCATGGAAATTTCTAAATGCAACTATGACAACTTATAAGGTGCGTAAGAGTTGCTAGAATGGGAAGAGCTTGTAAAAGGAAACTTGACAAGCATGATTTTAGGAGATTATGGAAGCATGATTTTAGGAGCCAAAAATGGAGTGCATATTTTGGGAGAGTCAATCATGATTTATCACATGTAAGCAACTTTCTATTTTACAGTGGATTTGATTCTTTGTGACTAGGAATTGGATATTTCCTACTCAATATGGGTGCCACATTTAAGGGTGGGTTTAGCTCATGGTTTTTGGGTTTTATTTTGGTGGTTTCTTGTATTGGAAGTCCTATAAATTGAGTGCTTGAGGAGACATTTGTATGAGAGAGTTTGCAAGTGCACATATGTTGCTGAAATTACTTTGTATTTAAATGCTTATGAATACTCCTCCTATAAAGACTTGCTTTGCAAGTGTGTTGTAATCACTTGTTGATTTGTGTGGGGTTTTTCTCCTAAAAGGGTTATAGTTGAATTCTATTTACAAGTTTATGTATGTGTTTATTTGCTTTATGTAATAAGTTAAGGTCTATATCAAAGAAATTTACATAACCCTTCTCTCTAGGTTAGGGTAGGAAGTTGTTTTCACACACCTCACTTCCTTACAATGAGCATGACTTGAATTTCACCTCTTCTTTTTTATTAAGAGAAGCAACTTGTACAAGGGGTTGAACCCTTTATAAACAAGGCCCCCGGGGTAGAACAAAATAGGCCACAAACAGACCAGGCACAACATAGAAGTAGTACAGAAACTGCAGACAAACATCAGCCAAGCTGCAAAACAAACTAAACAACACCAGAACCTAAGGGTAAAAATCTAACTCCCTTAACCCTTTATCGTGAAGCAACGACAAACTTGGGGAGACCTTTCTTCTTTCTCTGCACAACAATCCAAGCACACTCAACGTCAAAATCCTTAGATCGAGGTGAGAGGAGGGGACCCTTTGCAACAACCGTTTCCAAAGAAAGATCATGTGTTGAGCGAGAAGACGACAACGTAGAAGAAGAATTAGGGATCGACAAAGAAGTATCCCGACACATGGCAGACGGGGCCAAACAAAGAGCTGAAGGCCCAACAGAAGCGGCCAGAGGCAACGGGGAATGGGCAAACCTTGCATATCAGTAGTGGCAGACCCAATCACCATAGGCTCTACAAGAGGGGCAGCCAACAAAGGGTCCTGGGAAAGGTCGTTCTCCTGGGAAGAGTCACCCTCCAGGGAAGGCTCACCCTCATGGGAAGAATCATCTGTCGGGGAAGCACAAACAGTCAAATGATCAGTGAGTGCCTTCTTCCACCAAGTTGCCATACCCTTGCGCCAAGAATGAGGGCAACCAGAGGTTAAGTGACCAATAGAGAAACATCTCTTGCACCTCAAAGGGAGACCCTCATAGTCCAATAGTTGCATCCATGGCCTATCCTCAACTATCAAAACTGTTGGAATTAGCCAAGATTAGCAAATGAGAACTAAGATGAACTTCCACAAAGCATAAGCACACAAAAGCTAAAATATATAATCAAGAGATTACATCAAAAGTTTACACCAAAAGTTAATGAAAATGTACAAAGAGCCTTGCATATATAGGCAAGGAGAAGGAGGTGAGAAGGAGACAACTAACTATGACTAACCCTTTATGTGATGAACACGTGTGCACAAGTGGAGGGTGATGGACAAATGTCTCCAACCTCCCATAAGGTGATGAGAGAATATCTCCAACTTCTAATGAGGTGAAGTGTTAAAATGACTAACCTCATGTGAGCACATGTGGTGAGACAAAAAAATGACTAACCTCAAAAGTGAACTTAATTTTTAATGTCAAGGTTAAGTTAGACCTAACCACTAAGTGTGACTTAAGCCTAGGTGTGGGTTAGGATAAACCCTACACTCTAACACCTCCCTTTAAGTGATACTTAGGGAGTAACAATACAAAGATGATGATGGGTCTCGGCTACTAGGCCATGTTAGGTACCCATAGACAAACAACTTTCTCAAAAAATGGAGAAAAGGAGAAAACCTAGTGAGAACAAAACTCCTCTCCAAAAGAGAAAAGATGCATGAAAGAAATGTACAAGTGAACAAGAAGAGTGATAGATGGAGGACTCAGAACCCCCCAAAGACTATTTTTAACACATAAGTATATGAAATGTTCCCCCCATAGGAGAGAGAAGAGAGGTCTTGTGACTCCCCAGAAACTATGAAGTGATGAACTCCATGTGAGGAAATGCTTCCTCCCAAAATTGATAAGAGAAGAGAAATCATGCAGCCTCCCCTCAAAATACCTCATGTAGTGCTAGTAGATGCTCGAGACTGGATGTTGAAGATGATCCATAAACGTTGAACAACATTTCTCTCGTTAGGAAGAAATCGAACCACAGCAATGTGTAAATAATCTTCCCATTCCGAATAGGAACATACAGGAAGACAGATGAATGTCTTTGAATGTTGCACATGATACAAAGGCAATGATGATGCCCATGATGTCTTCGAAGAATGCACAATCATCTCTAAGCCAATGCTATCATGTGACAAAGATTCGAGAACATGGACCATAGATGTATGGTGAAATCTGAATCGATGTGAATCTAATACTTCTGCAAAAGGTGTCAAACTGAATGATGATAGAGTCTGATAAGTATCTGCAGAATCAACCACTATATAAGCTAAAATAGGTGAGGCATGAACAAGTATACCTGAAGACGATGGTGATGCAACTTCATCGAAGCTAATATCGAATAGAAGATGAATGTCCTCAATGGTGTGATCCAAATCTGAAATACGGGATTCTACAAACAATGATGAGATGTCTAGTAGATATGCATTCCAATGTGGCAGATTTGGAACAATGATGACAATGTTCTGATGCAAGGAATCAATGAAAGTCATCCTAAAGGTAACATCAGGTGGTGATTTTGCAGTCTTACAGAACATTGAAAAAACAACATGAGAGAAATGAGGACAGAGTGCATCCCCATGTTGAGTGCTCCCATAATAAGTACACTTGACTTTGCAACATGTAGACATGGTATAATGTGCAAAAGATCAAATACAAAAAAGCCCCCCCTGAAACTATCGAAAGAGAGACCCCCTAGATTTTGGCACTTTATAACTTAGTGTGTTTTACAAAATAAATTTGACCAATGCGTGGAGAATGAAAAACCATTCTTTTTTGCAAAAACTGGTACTCAATTTTGAGCTACTGAGTAAACATTATTAAACAATCAATTTCTCGCAAAAAAGACCTAATTTAATAATCAACACTAAAAAGCAAAAAAAATGCCTATCTGTGAGGTGAATATAACCTTCCAACCACTCGTTGGAATCGGGGTGAAATGAAGATTACAATGATGTTAACCTTGAGAGGGGGTATTGTTCTCCTGCCGACCAAACCTCTCCCACCGTCTTCAACAATCGAATAGTCAAGGTTGGAAAAACCTTATATACTTGAAATATGCTCCCATTCAATTTTGCCCAAAAAAATTGAAAAACTAACCCCTTTACAAAGCTTGAAACCACTTTGTGATCACCGTTTGACATAAATGTGAAGTCTTTATTGGTTTGCTAACTACTAGTAGTTTGTATGACACCGTTACAACATGAAATGTGAGGCAGTTAACATTAACTGCTAATTGTTAAGGTATCCATTATTGCTAGAAATACTCCTAACATCAAACATGTACGACCAATGTACTAAATGTCAACAATAATGGAGATGAAGACCAGGTCCAGGGGCGCAAAAAAAGTCGAAATGAGGGCGTTGAGGGCCGACAGGGGCCAAATTTGGGGGCAGGTAGGCTAGATCGAGGGCCGATGGAGAGGCAGTAGAAGAGTCTAAAAAAGGACTGTAGAGTCATGGCCGATGCAGAGAGTAGGTCGTCAAACAAAATAACGAAAAAGACGCCCGCCATGGCTAGGCCGGCTCCAAAGCTTTACAACATCCATCCGTCTAGTTTTCGCGACCTCATTCAGGATCTCACCTGCAATAGTTTCGACATGAGACATTCTAGAAACCACCACTGTTGCTGCCTCCAATGGCTAATTTCAATGGTTGTTTACAGAAGTTCATGCCACTACCGCTGAGCTTGCAGAAAGGCCACCAAAAGAGGACGAGGGAGGCCTTGTGGCCTGAACTTGGGCAGAGAAATTCCTCAAAAGGAAAGGCCAGTGCCAAAAAAAAACCCAGTGACGGATCTTCAAATAAGTGCAAAGTTGACCAATAAAAAGCTTTGCGAAACAACCTCGATCCTGATCTTGATTGACCAAGAAATTACCATGAACAAGAAGACTATTTGTTGAAATGGCAAGAAATCTTCATGGAAGACTGTGACCCGAACCACATGGAAGTGCTGAGAGATGCAGCAACCATACATAGCAGCCTATTGAAATGAGCAAGAGGTCACAGTGACCCCAAACAAGAGCTCGACAAAGGCATGAAGCTGTGTGTAGAACTAGCAAAGGGGTCGGTAGAAGGCCGAGTAGGTGCCCTAGAAATAAAGCTAATGTTGAACGCACCAGAGAGCCCAATGGAAGATGTGCACAGGTCGAGAGGCCATAGAATGTGCACAAAGCAACCTGCAAAAAACAGATTTTACCCAAAATGGGTAGAAGAGCAGAGGGTTGAAAGGTCCTCTGTTAAATTTTTTTTTTTTCAAATTTTTACAACTCTTCTGTACAGAATTGATTTCAATACAGGAACCTAATTGCAAAGAAAAATATCGAAAATGAACCTTGAAATGGCTAGGTGTTAGATTTAGCTCAAAACGAGAAGCATTTCACTTGCATGGCTCTGATACCATGTTGGAATTAGCCAATATCAACTAGCAAGAACTAAGATGAACTTTGACAAAGCATAAGCACATAAAAGCCAAAATGTATAATCAAGAGATTACATAAGGAGTTTACACCAAGAGTTAATGAAAATGTACAAAGAGCCTTGCATATATAGGCAAAGAGAAGGAGGTGATAAGGAGACAACCAACTATGACTAACCCTCTATGTGATGAACACATGTGTGCACAAGTGGAGGGTGATGGACAAATGTCTTCAACCTCCCATAAGGTGAGGAGAGAATATCTCCAACCTTTAATGAGGTGAAGTGGCAAAATGACTAACCTCATGTGAGCACATGTGGTGAGACAAAAAAGTGACTAACCTCAAAAGTGAACTTAACCTTTAATGTCAATGTTAAGTTAGATTTAGCCACTAAGTGTGACTTAAGCCTAGGTGCGGGTTAGGATAAACCCTACACTCTAACAAAAAACAACATCTCCATGGAGGGGTTTGGAGATGCCAACATTGTCTACTAAAATGCGGGCAACCATAGTATGCCCTAAATCTAAGGTCGTAGAGTCAACCTTCAAGAAGCACCCTATAATGTTGTTAATGGCTTCATAGCAAGAATCCTCCCAAAATTGAAGAGGGAGATTCAGTAGTCGCACCTAAATAGGTTTGTTATTAAGCGACTCAATGAGAGGATTGAAGGAGCAAACCCATGGTTTGATGGACAACGAATGATCACCTCACATCCAAGCCTTATCTAGCACTAAATCTCTTTCCTCAGAGGAAACAAAAGTTGCTATGAAGAACCCCCTTGTGCAAGGAAATAGCTCAATTAGCCCAACAATACGAGGTTTCCATGATTCCATGACCCAACAATGAAGATTGGGGAAAGAGGGCCAAAAACTATTGAATCTACAGATCACCCCACGTTTCAAATAAAAACCCTCATTCTCTGAGACCTCAGGGCCACACATCACCACAAGAGATGAGTGGGCACAAGGAATAGGCCTAGCCCTAGCCTGGGTAGGGCATGCACGGGCTCTTGAGCCATTAACAACATCATAAAATGATTTCTGAGGGCGGCTACGAGCGCTGTGCCAACACCTCCAACCCTAGAGACAAAATTTTTAAGCCAAAATTCTGCTCTGGTAGCATCTTAACAATATTTATCGCCACAGTTGCTGGAACTCCAGTCTCCCGAGGAGAAGACGACCCAATACCAGAAGTGCCCTCCCGTCCTATAGAAATGAAATCCTGCGAAGCATCAGATGGGATGGAAACTAGATCTAGGGGGAAAGTGCACACGACACAGTCGAACAGGCTCCCAGATCTGCAACCTGTGAGTCTTGCATAGCCACGCTCACCAGTACCCGCTCAGCACCTTTCGAACCTATAATTTCCCGCTCGATTCCAATGGTCACCATAATTTGACCTCTTGTTTCCAAGAAGAAGCTCTCTTAAATCGCCTATCACCTCATGCACATGAAAAGGTGATAAATAGTTATTCTATTTTTTAAAGGGAAAAAATTACATTTGACCAATCTTCCTATCCAATTGGACATGTGCGTGGTTGTCTTGAGACTTCATGCGCCCTTCCTAATCACAATTCCCATGCATTCATGACTAAATAAACATTACCTAGGAATCACAATGCATTGCATGTGTGACTACCTTAAGACTATGTGTCTCCCTCTCAATCACAATTCCCATGCATTTGTGACTAATTAAACATTACCTAATAATCACATTTCAATGTGTGCATGATTATCTAATTCATTGCATGTGTGACTGCCTTGAGACTTCATGTGTCCTCAATCTACTCTATTTAAACATCACCTTGTTTGAATCACAATTCAATGAGTACATGACTGCCTTGACACTTCTAGTGTCCTCAATCAGCTCTATTTAAACATCACCAATTTGGTAACTTTTAGAATTTTTGAAGTAGTGAAATGAGAGTGACCTAAATTTGACTTCTTATTTCCAAGAAGTTCTACCAATCTGCCATCACCTCATGCACATGAAAAATTGGTAAATAGTTATCCTATTTTTAAAAGGGAAAACATTACATTTAACCACACTGGGAGATAATTAAACACAACCCAATCTGTCTGATGCCTAAACTCGGGAAATACTACAACCAAATAAATTTCCCCAACCTGAAGAAGAAATTCCAGATGAATCCTCTGCCTCTGAGCTTCTTCCCATACACAAACCTCAGATCAGGCACTAATTTTGAATATTTCAAATTCTTTCATAAATTTGAAACTGTTTGAATGTTATATTGAACACTATTTTTCTCCTACAAATTTTCAATCCTATACAGTGAAAAGATCGGTGGAATTCCATTAGATGAAGCTGAAACTCACAAGTAGGAGATAAATTCCTCAATAAAGACTGGTCTTTCAAAGGGCTTTTTGGAGCAAGGAGATTTTTAATTGGGTGGAATCAAATTATCTTAATCTACCTTAAAGATTCCCTTTATACTTACAAGACTGCTATATCAAAGCCCAGACCGAGTCTGATGAAGCTATTAGTCCTATACTTTAGAAACCATATACTAAATTTTTTGTCCAAAGAACTTGAATATTGTTTAAGTAACCTTTGGTGATTTTCTCCCTTCCAAGTACTAGCTAGTAGGTAGGGAACTATCTTTCTTTAATATGAAATTGATTTGTGCATTTTGCCACATAACCTTAACACTAATTCATCTGATGTGATGGCCAACACAATGACCTCAAATCCCAAGTGATGCTTATGCACTAGCAGTCTAAATCTCATTGTTCATCTACTACTTTATGCCTAGGTGTACTGTTTTATTTTGTTCCACATCACAATAACATAAGAAGAGTAAACACAATTTACTTCGGATTGGCTCAATGCTTGACTTCACAAAGCAGAAGCTCCAGCGACTTCACATTCCTTGTAAGTAATCGATACATTCTCTTTATTAGTTCTTGCATATAGAGGATGCTATAGGTTTCATCCCAGCTAAATAACTTTTGCAATGAGCCAACATGTAAAAATTTCATCCTTCTATCTTGTAATGTATATATATCAAAGTTTAACTTTAGAAAATCTTTTGATATCAATAAATATTTTTTTTTTGGGGGGGGAAACTAGGTGACAGGAAAACAGTTTTATTTTTTTCATACCTTGTTATTGTACATGATATCGAATTCCCAGTTTAAAAAATATTTTTTTTTGATTTTGTGTAAGTTCTTTGGAGTCAACAGGGATAAGGTGGATGGATGACCATACCGATTCACACCACAATGCTTCATTAATGGCTTATATGATCTCAACTGCTAATTCTGTCATTACACTACATGTAGAGCTGCACGAGAAATTTCATGTAATTACATCGTCAAACATTACTGACTTATTATTTTATGAAATAGATCTATTTATTACTTCACAATAATTTACATAATATTAACTTTATTTCACTGTGTCTTTTTGAAAAACTACTTAAATTTCTAATGGTTTCAGTTTCTAGCCTGTCACAGATTTAGTGCTTTGACTTCACTTTATGCTTAAAGTGTTCTAATTGTCAGGTTTGAGTCTTTTCTGCTTCAAAGAATGCACTTGCTCTGACATTCACAAAGCAAAGATCTCAAGGTCTTACTCCAGGAATTGAAATTTCAAACTTTTGGGGGGCTGAATGAAGTTCATGTGGTTTGGTACCATGGGAAGCAGACTAATTTAATACTTTTGGGAAGAAATAGTGCTTAGTGATTATTTATTCCAAGCCTTAATCTCAGTGGAAATATTTGTGATTTTTAAACAATAAAATCAACAAAGGTTTTTAATGTAGTTCACCAAAAGGCTACGTCCACATAGAGTAGGGGATAGCTCTGTTTCTATTCAACACAGAATAAAACTTTGTTATAGCATATCTTCAACTCTCCTTTAACCTACAACTGTTAACCTTCAATCTTAACCTCCATAAGACTCATAATAAATTCTATTATAGTATATCTGTAGCTCTTTGCTCATACGACAGCTTACATTCTATATATTATTAACTTGCAAAGGATTCATCACTATTATTAACCCCCAACGAAAAGGAAATGACAGAAAGAAGTGAACGTTACACCAAACATATGTTAGGGGCATTACAATAGAGGTGACAGTTTGAAGGAGTGAATGGGCTTCATCTCCTAACAATAGAAGTGAGTGTTACACCAAACATATTTTAGGGGCGTTATAATAGAGGTGATAGTCTAAAGGAGCGAATGGGATTCATCTCCCAACAATCTCCCACTTGAAGTCCAATCGTTGCTGCAAGAGATCTACTCAAAGATATCCCCCACTCCAGGCTTATTGTCAAAACTTGACAATGCCGAGAGAAATTCTATAGAACTCGAGCTTCTCCCTCATTATGATCTTCGTTAAAGCATCCATCAGACCCCATTGAATGACATTCAAAGAATCTAAAGTATCACAACCTGCACTCTACCCCAACTAAGAATCACCATCAACTTCATCTACCTCAGGTTCTTAGGCATCAACCTGCTCACCATCATCTAACTGATCCCCAAAACTTTCACTGTCAACCATACTAAGAAAATCATTAATAAAAGAATCAATTTTAGCATCTAATTGATCCAAAAAAAATTTCTGGGCAGTCCATATTTCACATAATGATGAATTTGAAGTAGGATGGACATCTCCCACTTCAACATGACTCTCTATTACATATAGGGTGCCTAATTTGTTGCCCCTTGCAATTACCAAGGCCCCCTTTTAACTTTGCATTTATTCGATTCAAAACTAATTTCACAACCTTGAGAACCTAATTGTCCAATCGAGATTACATTTTGTTTGACCTGGGGAACATATCTAACATCACGTAACAACCAACTATATCCATTCTTTAGTTTTAATGAAATATCCCCTTTGCCAACAATATCACAAGAATCATTGTTACCAAGAAAAACCTTACCGGAGTCACTAATTTGTAGATTTTTGAAATACTCCTTGCACGAAGTGACATGAAATGATGAACTTGAATCAAGCACCCAAACATTAGTTGGAATTTCTTCTTTGATTAAAATAAGAACACCTACATCTTCTTGGTATGCTACATTGGCTTCAACTTCCTTTGGCTCTTCTATAGATTTCTTATAAGACCAGCAATTCCTTTTTATGTGACCTTGCTTGCCACAAAACCAGAAAACACCATCTCTACCTATATATTTTGATCTTCCTTGCGACTTTCCACACTTTGTTGGATTCTTCTCTCTTTCTTTTGATCTTCCTATGTCTTCTACATTCAAAGTGCTACCCGATGTTGATGTCTCACCCATGCTCTTTCTACACATTTCTTCACTCAAAATTATACCAACAACATCATCAAATTTTAACGTATTTGAACTAGAAATAGAATTACTAACAACCATAACCAAGCTATCCTAGCTTTCTAGCAAAGAGGACAAAAGTAAAAGAGCTTGAACTTCTTCATTAAAACTTATTTTTATAGAAGCTAATTGACTAGTAGCTGTATTAAAATTATTTAAATGTTTAGCTATAGAACTACCTTCAGCCATTTTCATATGAAACAACTGCCTTATTAAAAATACCATATTCAATGCTGAGGGCTTCTGATACAACTTGTCCAAAATACCCATTAACTCCATAGACGTGGTTGCTTTAGATATGTTAAATGCTACAGATGGAGATAAGCACAATCAAATCGCTTCCAATGCTTTTCTATCCAAAATATCCCAATCTTCATCTAACATATTAGCTAGTTTCTTTGCCTTACCATGTAATGGTCTCCATAGATATTTCTGGTATAGAAAATCCTCCATCTACATCTTCCACAATGGATAATTATGACTATTGAACCTTTTGATCCTTCCTTCTTCAATCGACATTGCTCCCACTCGAACTCGAACCTCTTTTGCCAAATGATTGAGCACAATCAACTCTGATACCAATTGTTAAACAATAAAATCGAAGATAAAAACTAAATGCAAATAGATAAATCAAAACATAGACAACAACAAATAGAAGAACAAAGGTTTTAATGTGGTTCACCAAATGGCTACATCCACATAGAGTAGAGGACAGCTCTGTTTCTATTCAACCCAAAATAAAACTCTGTTACAGCATATCTTCAACTCTCCTTTAACTTAAAACTGCTAACCCTCAATCTTAACCTCCATAAGCCTCAAAATAAATTCTATTACAGTATATCTGCAGCTCTCTGCTCATACGACAGCTTATATTCTATATATATTGTTAACCTGCAAAGGATTGATCACTATTATTTGTTGGCAAGAGACACTGTATGGCTTCATAAGTGTTGTCATTGATGGCAACAAAGTCTATTCTACACATCCGCAGTACATAATATGCCTATACCGGAAGTCAGATTGAAGATTGTTTTGGTCCAGTGGACAAGAATAGAGTATGTAACAAGGTCCGACAATTAGGTCCGGATCTCTTAGATGGTGTAACTCAGTAAGTTGCGGAATTGGATAAGTCAAGAGGGGTATCATGACTATTGTATTCCAGAGATTTAGCCTCTAGTGATAAAGCATGAAAAAGATATGAGCATCTGAGTGTTGGGTTCCAGTCAGGTAGAGCAGACAGAGGAAGAACTGACCGACAGAGTATCAAACCTCAATCCGGATGTGCAAAAGGTGTTGATCAAGCAATTTGTGGCATTATACATTGTTGGATGACATGACTAATGGCTTCTATGCCTACGTTTTTGATGCGCATCACTAATCAAGCATGGATTCAACCGACAGATCAATAACTTGAAAATATCTTAGGTATTCTTGTTGCTGACTAAGAAGTTGTTGGAAATCCTTGATGCAGATATATATACCCGATGGATTCAAGCTTGTGAGTGTGTGGAAGTGATAGTATGAATGATTAAGTGCAAAGAAAATCAGAGACAAGTGTGAAGACAGTAATTCAAGCTCGGAATGTGATAGGAAAGCAATATTGAGCAGAGGAAGAATGAAATGTGCCAGATCAATATATTGTGCCTAACCAGAACTGAATTCCTGCATGTATAGATGTTGTTCACCAGTTCAAACACCTTGGTATCATCTGTAAGCATTTGTAGACTGTAAGTCTCTTGTAGGCAGTGTGCCTCTTGTGAGCAGTGTGCTCAGGCAGTGAGCCCTAATTGGCAAGTGCCAAATTTGTACTCTATTCTTTTAACAAAGAATACAATCTTGGGTTAGTCACCCTATGGTTTTTCCCTTAGCAGGTTTTCCACGTAAAAATCCTTGTGTTATGTGTTAATTCATTTTCAATTCTTACGATTACATTGTTTTGAAATAGCACTAAATGATAAGATAAGATAAGAAAGTAAAAAGAAGAAAAGTTATAAGATAACTTATTCACCCCCCCTCTCAGTTATCTGCATTGTTTCCAACAATTGGTATCAAAGCTTAGTTCCTCTAAACAAGCCTAACAGCTTGAGGAAGATCTGGGAATCTCAATGGATGCATATGGTATGAAAGAACAACTTCAGTCTGCCCTAGATGATCTTGAACAATCCCACTCTGAGGTCAATGATTTGAGAGAGAAACTTAAGGAAGCTAATGATTTAATCAATGAGCTGAGAGAAAAACTCAGTATTTCTGTGAAAAAGAGAAAGGAACTACTCCAGAAGTTAGCAAATCAGAATGAAGCCAATAATATTGATGAGGATCTGAATGAGAAAACTAAGCCATGTGAGAAGATGTCAAAAGAAGTGATTATGATAAGACATGAAATGGAATCAGGGGTTATGAAATTCACCCAAGAAATTGAAGAGAAGAGAAAGATTGAAGATAATCTAAAATAATCCCTCAAAGATAAAACAAAGGACTGCCACAAAATGGACAGAATAATCAGGCATCTTGAATCTAATCTTGAAGAATTCAGAGACAATGAAGAACAATTTGAGAACCAAATAGACACTCTCAAACAAGATCTTCAATTTGCAAATGAATACAAAGAAAAATTCAAGATAAGCTCAGCCCAACTTGAAGTTCTTCTTGCAAGTCAAAAGAGGATTGATGATAAGTGTGGCTTGGGGTATGAGAAAGGTGAAAGCTTTGGATCTGGTCAAAGGAACTTTAGATCAGGAAGTCAAAGGAACAGGTCTAGAAGACCTTTGGTAAGGCAACCAAATGCCCAAAGATATCCATATTTCAATGGGAATTGCTTCAATTGCAACAAATTCAGTCATAAAGCAACTTAGTGCAGGAACAGAATGAATCAAAATAATTCATCCTTCTCCGATCAATGTTTTAGTTGCAAAAGGTATGGTCACAAATCTCATGAATGTAGAAATATGCAAATGAACAATTCTTTCAATAGTAGATGCATTACTTGCAATAGAATGGGGCATATGGCTAATCAGTGCAGATCAAAAGGAAATCAACCAAATAAGCAAAGAAATGTTGTGTGTTACAATTGCAATAAATCAGGTCATATAGCCAGATTCTGTAGAAGCAGAAATCATGATGAAAGGGGTCCGCTAAAACATGATCAGAAACAAGATAAAGGCAAAGGTAAAGTAAATGCGGATGAAGTTCAAAAGGAGATGAGTAAGATTTGGGTGAAGAAGAGCACAATGAATATTGGAGATGGATCTGCATTGAAATCCGGTGCTGATAATCCTTCCGAAAACTAAAAAGTGAGCTCTAGCTTAGGGGGAGCTACAAAGATCTTTTTCCCCCCAACCAACTAGTGAGTGCCTGAATTCGGCACATTGAGTCAGAATAAGAGGTTACGGTTTAAATGGTTTGAGGAGATTCATTTAAAATTCATCCAGTCAAAATTTGACAAATCCGCATGCAAATTTGAGGAAGGTATGAGGAACTCCTATATTGACAGCTATCCAGTAAAGCAGAATGTCATAGATAGATCCGGTATGATCCAGAATTGAAATGTTTTAATCCATGGACCTATGGCATGTTTGAAAAAGGTGAAGATATGTTGTCAACCCTCATAAACAATGATTTTAAAGATCCGCGTAGTGATTCAAGAAAATCTCTCTCAAAACAGGGTAACCAGATGACTTAAGTTGTGCATTTATTACAAAGGGAAATTAGGTTTTTGGGCAAGGTTAAAAGGTTTCTCATCCATCATTTGCAACACTTTGCACTCACAAAGAAGGGAGAAGAGCTCTGAGAAGAAATCCAACAAAACACTCAAACTCAGTTGAAGATCAAATCCAAGTGCAATCTGTTCTGGTAGTCACTCCAAACCTTTAGGCGTGAAGAATTATTTCTTTTAATCTCTCTAATCTTCATTGATTAGAATGGCTACTCCTATGGTTGTAAATGTTTCCAAGAGACCAAGGCCAGTTTTCAAGAAACATCCTCACAAATCTATTGAGGTTGATCCTTTGGGTGAGTTTTCCTGTACCTCGTATGGCGTTCTCCATGTAGAAGACATTAGGGTTTATATACATGCAAACATTGAGGACATTGGAGACTTGAAATTGATGAAACTATATCGCAATTAGTTAAGCAGTGAGAACTTTGATATGAAACCAGAGTTCTAGACCCTAAAAGATAAGCATTTTGCACATTGCATACATTTTCTGTCTTTTGGAGAGGACGAATGGGTCTGGTATATCTTAAGTAGGATCCATGATAACTTCATGTGGTTAATGAGGCCTTTCAAAATAACCAAAGATGCCATCAAAACTGTAACTAGTTTGCACTCCATTGGTGGGTTGTCTGCTCTTAAGTTTGTGAAGAATCAAACAATATCTGAAGCCACAGGTTCAAAATATGATAAGAGGGCAATGACCATTGATGACATCACTGATCCGGATGTCAAGTTTGCCTCAATTGTGATTGGATACAAGATTTACCATTCAAGTAGAGAAAACTCTGTATTCGGTACTACTATCTACATTGCATACCAGATGCTAAGAGAGAATGCAGATTATGACTTGTGTGAACTCCTGTTGAATTAGTTGTTGGAGAAACTACAAAAGATCAAGAAAGATAAAAAGAATTCTTTCAAATATGGTGATTTGGTGTTATGCTTGTTTTTCTACTTCGTGAATGAGTTACCAGGCTCAAAAGGTCTGATCTGTGAAAATGACAAACCAGTTTCTATACAGATCAAGGATTACTTGTATGAACTTGGTGACACTCAAACCCAGAAGACAACTCTTTGGGGTTACTTCAAAAACTTCCAGAGCATGATGCAAGCTAGAGAAAGAATTCCCAAAACAATAGTGGAGAAGTACAAAGACATAGTCTGCTTTATGGTAGATACTGATCAGTGTCTAATAGAGGTAGTTGAGCCAAGGACAGTATGGATATTGCCCATGGGCTATGAGGTTGATGGAAACATATTGGAGACTCATATTCAACATTTACTAAGTCAACCCAAAGACCCCAAAGTAGAGAGGTTTGGCACTTTTGAAGAATTAAACATAAAACTGCATGTTGAACTAAGAAGGCCTGAGATAAAAAGAAAGGCGAGAAAAGAAGTTGAAGAATTGGCTGAGAAATTTGGCATCACCAGAGAAGCTATTATTGAAAATGGAGAAAGAATAGAGAAAATTGAGAAAGAAAAAGAGGAAGTAAAGAAATAACAGGTTTTGGTAGAAGCCTGCACCCGGACTAGAACTACCAGGAGTTCTACCTCTGGGAGCTCTAAAGCTGCAAATTTGGAAGCCCATTCATCTGCAAAAGAAAAGAGAAAGAAATCCAAGGCCAAAAGAGCCTATGTGAGTCTCAAGGATGATGATGAGACTGAGTCAGATGTAGAGATTAGAGAATTGAAGAAAGCAAAAGTAAAAACCCCCAAGGTTGATGTGGAACAGAAGTCAACAGAGTATGTTGAGAAGCCTACTCTTTCTATTGATGATATCATCAAGGCAGTTACTCTGGATGGGAACCTGCAGCCAATGACAGAGTTCTATGATGAATACAAGAGAATTCTAGAGGAAGCTACTGTAAGGTATTTGAATATCTATAACAAAGCATTCATTGAAATAATTTCATTAATTCCAAAGAGCCTAGAAGATGTATTAGAGCAAAGAAAAGAGAATGCA
Organism: Cunninghamia lanceolata; assembly: GCA_027924645.1. Taxonomy (NCBI): domain Eukaryota; kingdom Viridiplantae; phylum Streptophyta; class Pinopsida; order Cupressales; family Cupressaceae; genus Cunninghamia; species Cunninghamia lanceolata. The sequence goes on from BSBN01000167.1 coordinate 12,016,640, forward strand.
AAGGCAAAAGACTTGGAGATCCGGGAGCAGATAGTGATACAACTATGTTTCTCTATCACTCCAAAACAAATGGATATGGTTTTTAAGGATTGTAAAGATGGTTTCCGAAGCAAGTCCCAGATGAATAAACTCATGGTTGGAGAAACTGACCAAATAGAAAATTAAACAAAAGAAATTCTCTAGAATGCCTTGAAGAGATTTAATCTTCCCATTACAGAGGAAACAGATGAAGATCCTTCTAACATGGATGTTGAAGGATTAAAGAAAAATGATGAAGAGTCATCTAAGGCTTTAGATTCCTCTGTTCCGGAAGAGGAAGGACAAAAAGAAGAAACATTTTCTAACAAGGATGTCGAAGGATTAAAGAAAAATGATGAAGAGCCATCTGAGGCATTAGACTCCTCTATTCCAGAAGAGGAAGGACAAGTAGAAGAAACAAATATCAATAAGCAAGTCAGTCTAGATGCCCCCAAAAGGAAGGAAGTAGAGTCAGCAAGAGACACTACAGAGATAGTACAGAATTTCTTGAACAAATAAATAATGGAGCTAGATGAACCTGAGTTAATTCAAGGGCCACTAAACTTTGACTCTCTCTCTTCGGTTCAGATAATGAAAGTAGCATCTTTTGCTCAGGCCAAAGTAAAAGAGAAACTTCTAAAATCACACATGGAGGATTGTGAGATGTTGGAGATTGCATCTAGGATGCTGGAGAAGATTATGCCAACCTATCAAAAGGATCCTTCTGCCTCTCCATCCAGTAATCTAAAAAACTTAGTCAATGCTTTTAACACTCACTTTGAATCCTTGAGAAATCGGCAGAAACTAAGGTCTAGAAGGAGTTCTTGGGAAAGAGGTTTAGTGAAGTACAAGGGCTAATTGCTATGATAGAAGAACCTTAGGCATTGGCATAAAGATCCTTAAAAATGCTCTTAAGGATGGTGGGGACATATACAAATTTTGTTTAACTTGGCCCAAAGTGACAGAGGACATTGAGAAGAAAGTGAAAGAACAAGAAGGAAAACTGTCAAGTTTATCTCAGAATTTTGATCCCCTTACTACCTCTTTGGTGAATCATGAATGTTAAGCTATTGCTATAATAAATGAAATTAAAGAACTGGTTAAAGAGAAAAAGAACATAATGGATAGAATGGGTGATCTAGAGGGATAATCATCCCTAAGTTAGAGGCAATGCATGATGCCTTGACAGAGGCACAAAGTACAGTCCAGACCAGTGATCCAACAGACTTAAAGAGGGCAGAAGCATATGCATTTTTGTTAAGTGGACACATCTCCATTTTGGATAGAATGAAGAGGAGTTGGGCCACATAAACTATACAGTTGAATACAACCTTTGTGGATATACTTAAGTATATGTAAGTATAACATATGATTTGTATATACTTATGCGGCCATGTATATAATAGTTTAAATTGCACAATTTTGTATACGGATTCCACCCTTTGCCATTGATGTCAAAGGGGGAGTTAAGAATAGTGAAAAATGAGGAATCCAGCAAAAGGGGAGCTCCGGTAAGGGAGTGTAAAGAAATAGAGCACAAGCAAAGGGGGAGTTACTGTGACACTTAGTCATTTTTCACTAAGTGTTGCCATCAATGCCAAAGGGGGAGGTTGTTGGCAAGAGACACTGTGTGGCATCATAAGTGTTGTCATTGATGGTAACAAAGTCTATTCTACACATCTGCAGTACATAATATGCCTATACCAGAAGTCAGATTGAAGATTGTATTGGTCCAATGAACAAGAATAGAGTATGTAACTAGGTTCGACAATCAGGTCCAGATCTCTCAAATGGTGTAACTCAGTAAGTTGCAGACTTGAACAAGTCAAGAGGGGTATCATGACTATTGTATTCCATATATTTAGCCTTCGGTGATAAAGCATGAAAAAGATATGAGCATCTGAGTGTTGGGTTCCAGTCAGGCATAGCAGACAGAGGAAGAACTGACCGACATAGTATCAGACCTTAATCCGGATGTGCAAAAGGCATTGATCAAGAAATTTGTGGCATTATACATTGTTGGCTGACAGGACTAATGACTTCTATGCCTACGTTTTTGATGCGCATCACTAATCAAGCATGGATTCAATCAACATATCAATAACTTGCAAATATCTTAGGTATTCTTGTTGCCAACTAAGAAGTTGTTGGAAATCCTTGATGCGGATATATATACCCAATGGATTCAAGCTTGTGAGTGTGTAGAAGTGATAGTATGAATGATTAAATGCAAAGAAAAGTACAGACAAGTGTGAAGACAGTAATTCAAGCCCAGAATGTGATAGGAAAGCAATATTGAGCAGAGGAAGAATGAAATGTGCCAGATCAATATACTGTGCCTAACTAGAACTGAATTCCTGCATGTATAGATGTTATTCACCAGTTCAAAAACCTTGGTATCATCTGTAAGCATTTGTAGACTATAAGTCTCTTGTAGGTAGTGGGCCTCTTGTGAGCAGTGTGCTTGGGTAGTGAGCCCTAATTGGCAAGTGCCAAATTTGTACTCTTTATTCTTTTAACAGAGAATACAAGCTTGGGTTATTCACCTCGTGGTTTTTCCCTTAGTAGGGTTTCCACGTAAAAATCCTTGTGTTATGTGTTAATTCATTTTCAGTTCTTATGATTGCATTGTTTTGATATAGCACTAAATGATAAGATAAGAAAAGAAAGTAAAAAGAAGAAAAGTTATAAGATAATTGATTCACCCCCCTCTCAGTTATCTGCATTGTTTCCAACATTATTAACCCCCTAATGAAAAGGAAATGACAGAAAGAAGTGAGCGTTACCCTAAACATATGTCAGGGGCATTACAATAGAGGTGACAGTCTAAAGGAGCGAATGGGCTTCATCTCCTAACAATAGAAGTGAGCGTTACACCAAACATATGTCATGGGCATTACAATAGAGGTGACAGTCTGAAGGAGTGAATGGGCTTCATCTCCCAATAGTGATTAATTCAATTCGACGTGTGTGTGGCTACCTTGAGACTTTTTGTGCCTATTTAAACATTACCCAACAATCACAATTCAATGCGAGGGTGACTATTTAAACTTTTCCCAGAAATCACAATTCATTGTGTGAGATACTATCTTCAGACTTTTCATATCCTTCTCAATCAGTTCTATTTAAACATTGCCCAATTTAATAACTTTTATAATTTTTGACCCAACATTCAAAATTCATTACATGTGTGACTGCCTTGAGACTTCCCATGTCCTTAATCAACACTACTTAAACATCACCTAGTTTGATCACAATCAACTCTACTTAAATATTACTGAGAATTCACAATTTGATGCCTGCATGACTACCTTGGGACTTCCCATGTCCTCAGTCAACACTATTTAAACATCACCCAATATAGAAATTTTGAAATGATGAAATGTGCCTGACTTGGAAGAAGAAGCTCTACCAATCCGTCTATCATCTCATGCACATGAAGAAGTGATAAAAGGGAAAAAGTATATTTAATCAAACTGATGATATTTAAGCATAGTTGATGCCTAAATTCAGAAAGTGCTACAACCAAATAAATTCCCCCAATCTGAAGAAGACATTCCAAAAAGCTTGCTATTATATGGGATCAATCCTCTACCTCTGGGCTTCTCTCCATACAAACCTCAGACCAAGCAATAATTTCAAATGCATCACATTCTTTCATAAAATTTGAAATTGTTTTAATGTTATACCAACACTATTTTCCTCCTACCAATTTTCAATCCTAGAGTGAAAATATCGATGGGATTCCATAAGATAAAGCCAGTAGTTAGAAGCAAGAGATGAGTTCCTCAATAAACACTTGTGTTTCACATGAATTTTTTGGAGCAAGTAGTTTTTCTTAATTGGCTGGAGTCAAATTATCTTAATCGGCCTCCAAGATTCCCTTTATACTTACAAGACTGCTATATGATGGCGGTGGATGTAATGTCCCCTTCTAACAAGCCAAAATTTCCGCAACCTTGCAAACAATTTCAACTTGTAAATGAGTACATTAGTATTCAATTCCTCTTTTCTATGTTAATAAAACATAAACTATATGCTTTCTTATTATCATAGATCTATTATGTAAGTCTCATGTTACCATGGAAGAGATATACTTGGGCCTATTGTTAATCAAACCCTCCACCTTATCAGAGTGAACTCGTTAGGGTGCAACATCATACCAACTGTCATAGGTCCTTCCTTTCTTGACTATGAGGGGTGCCCTAGATCCACTTGTCATAGGCCATCCTAAGGCCTATCTTAACTTTCTCCTTTGATTTGGGGTACCCTAGACCACTCGAATCAAATGCCTAACCACTTGTCTCATAAGGTACCCTAGACCATCTTGAGACAAGGGCCTTTTTCTTGGTTCAAAGGGGTACCCTAGACCACTCGAACCATACCTATCCTTTGGTCAATTGCCAACCTTAACCTTTATTTCCTCTTCATAGTGTTGGGTGGATTAACACTAAGGCCTCTTATCTATCCCTTGGGTAATCATGCCTTTTACAAATCCATTTCATATTCATAACTATGAACTTATAACCTTCTTGTCCTCATTATCTTATTTAAACAAGAATCATGCATTTATGTAGGACATCTATTAATCTTATATTTATTTGAGTTCATAAGACCTCTGACTTTATATCTCATTTATAATGAATCATCTTTTCTTACTTATATGCAGTTCTAAGACTAATCTTAGATTGTTATTTTCATACATGTAGATTCCTAATAATATCAATTTATATATATTTATTCTTTTATATATAATAATCTTACCACTTATTTTTACCAATTATAGATTGAACAAATTAAATATAAATACTTACTTACCTGTTGTAGCTTTACCTCAGATTTCTTACCTATTGTTGTCATATTCTTTCTATTTTCCAATGTTTTCCTTTCTCGATGGAATGACTAATATAATTTTTATTGTATTGCTGCTGCTGTTTATATATTATATAATATATACTTTCACCTCCTTTTTCCCATCATACCCCTTATGCCCTTTTATATATTTCCAAGGGTTTTTTTTACCAAAGATCGTGGCTTTTAGTGATTTTACTACATATTAATAAACTCATCTTATAATGGTTGTAATTATAATTGCCGCATACATATTTTATTTATATTTGATTACCCTAACTTTATCTTATGGGAACTACTCTCTATTAGTTTATATAATTATCGTATAGGATAATAATAATATTATTTATATTTATATTAACAATATTGATATTTATATCAATATTTATGTTATTTATATTCATTCCCATATATAATATAATAATATTATATGTTTTTTAATTTATTATTATTTTATTAATATTATATGTTATTAATATTTATATTATATATAATTTAATAATATATAAATTTTTAATATTTATATTTATCATTGTCATTTATGACTCTTGTCAAATAGATATATTATATTTTAATTATAGAAAGAATATTATTTAATATTATTTATTAGATAATAAGTATTAATAATAATATATATTTAGGTAATTATCTCTATTGTTTAAATTGACTAAATACTGTATATTTTACCAAAGCAATTTCACCGACTTTTATCATGTTGTTTAAATCTTTAATTTAAACAATGTCTTAATATCGAATATGATAGACTTTATAATATTTAGAATAATTAACTTATAGTATTGTATTTATGTTTATCCCTATATAATATAAAAATATATATTATAATAATATTTATTAATATTTATATTTATAAACATGTATTGTTATATTATAATAATAATTAATATTACTATTTATATTTATTATCATTATGGGGACATGACAACCCTCCCCACTCAAGATTGCTTGTCCTCAAGCAATCTTTAATTAGGTGTCCTAAAGTAATATTTTATAACATTATATTTTATTAAGTTTCCTTTTATATAAAATAACATTACACTCTCCAATAATATAAAATGTCCTCTATAAAATGTAGCAAATAATTTTTATAAATCAGGGTTTTACCCTTTAAGATTTTTTAGCACTATATTATATATATTTGATTAATGCAAATTTTACAAACCTTGGTGAAGATGGAAAATATTATTTTATAAATAATTTATTTTATTACTATGTTTTATTAAGGTTTATGTACATAATAAATACTTTGGGTTAGTTGTTTACGTATATTTTAATTTGTTTTTCTCACGCCATTTCACCTGTGGTGCACTTAGGTTACCCATAGATGAAAATAACTTTGTCAAATATATTACTTTATAAGAACTAAATAGAATTATATTTTAATTATTTTATTTTACTATTTCATTTAGTATATTTACTTAATGTAATTTTATTGTTATTAAGAGTTGTTTTATTTTTGCCTTATTTACTTGTTATTTATTACATATTTGTAATAAATTTTAATTTTTTTAAAATTATTTTAGTAATGTATTAAACACCATTATTCCAGTAATTCATGAAATTCATACCTACGATTTTCATTAATTTTTGTGTTTTTTTTTGTTTTTTTATATAACTATTATTCACAAGATGGTAGGATGACCACTTTGATACCATGTAATGTCCCCTTCTAACAAGCCAAAATTTTTGTAACCTTGCAAACAATTTCAACTTGTAAAAGAGTACATTAGTATTCAATTCCTCTTTTCTATGTTAATAAAACATAAACTATATGCTTTCTTATTATCATAGATCTATTATGTAAATCTCATGTTACCGTGGAAGAGATATACTTGGGCCTATTGTTAATCAAACCCTCCACCTTATAAGAGTGAACTCGTTAGGGTGCAACGTCATACCAACAGTCATAGGTGCTTCCTTTCTTGACTCTGAGGGGTGCCCTAGACCCACTTGAGTCATAGGCCATCCTAAGGCCTATCTTAACTTTCTCCTTTGATTCGAGTGGTCTAGGTCCTTTGATTCGGGGTACCTTAGACCACTCGAATCAAAGGCCTAACCACTTGTCTCATAAGGTACCCTAGACCATCTTGAGACAAGGGCCTTTTTCTTGGTTCGGAGGGATACCCTAGACCACTCGAACCATACCTATCCTTTGGTCAATTACCAACCCTAACCTTTATTTCCTCTTCATAGTGTTGGGTGGATTAACACTAAGGCTTCTTATCTATCCCTTGGGTAATCATGCCTTTTACAAATCCATTTCATATTCATAACTATGAACTTATAACCTTCTTGTACTTATTATCTTATTTAAACAAGAATCATGCATTTATGTAGGACATCTATTAATCTTATATTTATTTTGAGTTCATAAGACCTCTGCCTTTATATCTCATTTATAATGGATCATCTTTTCTTACTTATATGCAGTTCTAAGACTAATCTTAGATTGTTATTTTCATACATGTAGATTCCTAATAATATTGATTTATATATATTTATTCTTTTATATATAATAATCTTACCACTTTTTTTTTTGATAGATAAGATACTATAGATTATATTAAAAACTGTGAAAAAAGTTACATCAGGGCCACAATCGCTATTGAAGTATTTCAGCAAAAAATCCCACCCAACTAAAAGCTAATGACCACACAAGGTCTAGACTGCACTGAGCATTGTATTTTCCAAAAGATTAACAGAGGAGACTAAAAATAGAGAACCCTAACCCCTGACACAGATTGTATACATTTTGCACAAAAACATTCCTGAGACTGAAGTGAAACCGTAACCATGGACAATATAGCTATATACATGAAACATATGAAAGCAAAGAGAAAGAAGGGAGCACCACCAACCACCAATCGCACACCAGCAGCAGAGACTTAAACTTCTCCTTCTTCAAAAGTATAGTCACGAAACTCATGAATCCAATCAAAGCCCTCAGTGTGAAGCATATTGAATGATTTTTTTAGAAAATCTGTACCTCTGCACACCCTTCTCCTGTGGGCTTCTAGTCCAGTACCCCTGATGTCCAGGATGAAAGGGAAGAACTCTACTACCGCTCCAGGTTGACTGGCCTTCTATAGATCTTTAGGTCGAGGAAGCCCACCTCTCTCAGCCACTGCCAAGACCTCATTGATTCTGCTAAGAAAGATGGGTTTAAATAGTCACTGCACCACAGCCTTAACCTCATCCTTGGGAGTTGAAACATCTAACAAAGCTGCCATTGTCCTGGAGGATAGGTTTGAGTCTACATGATACCTCTCGTTTCCTAGAACAAATTTCTTTTCTAGAATGAGTTTTAGAGCTTTGATGGTGAAGGTATCATATTGTCTGAGAACTCTCCTTAGCCTTTGCTCTGAAACTTCCTCCTTGAAGGCCATCTGCCTTACTTGCATAGTGAGACACATTGGAGACTCCATACTGCCACACTCCAAATGATGCACAGGAAGAAGGTGGATAATTATTGGAGAAGGGGGGATCACCATGCAAGCTTCTGTAGAAGACACTAAAGAAATGGAGTGGTATAAAATGGAAATTGCCTTGTTAACTAATGATTATGCAGAGAAGGGAAGTGATTGCCAAAGTTATCGCCAGCTCATTACTTATTAATGCCTAGTCTTTGGGAAGTGAGTCTGTCCTTAATCCATCCCATCTCATGCTTGGGAAAAACTAAATTTTGTCCTTGTCCCGATGGTTCGATCCCCCTAATCAGTCATGATGTCAATTCTTCCCTCTCATCACTGTCGATGGTGTGCAATAATCATTGCATACGGGGGGGTGTGCTCAATTGCTGACTGGAAAGGAGGGTGAGTGTTGACTTAGTAGGAAGACCCTTGTGTCCAGGGTGTTGCAACATCCTGACTCCACTGAGCCCTGGTCCTTCCACTACCATGGGTGTGGAAGGACTCCCTCCCAACCTGCCACAGGCTCATTCAAACTTAGTTAGGAGGCAGAGATAATGTTGAGATTTCCTTAAGGTTTTTGCCATCCACTCCCAACTTTGAAAGAGCGTCTGCCTCTAGATTTCCTTCCCTATAAATATGCTTTATCACCGATAGGTCAAAGTAATCTAGAAGGATGATTGCCTGCTCCAATAAGGTGTTCAATTTCCAATTAAACATTTGCTTGGTTCTGAGGGCATTGATAATCAATGAGGAGTCTCCCTCTATTTCCAGATTTTTTATATTAAGTTCCTGGCACAACTTTAGACCCAGAATCAAGGCTTGCATTTCTGCCATGTTGTTTGTTCCTTCCTGCAAGCTTTCCGCTAGTCTACCAATTGTCTTTCCATTCCAGTCTCGAACTATACATCTAGCTCCAGAGATACCTAGATTACCTCTAGCAGCCCCGTCAAGGTTGAGTTTAAACCATCCTACTTTTGGAGGGGCCCACTTCACCTTCCTTCTGTCGACTTCTGAGTCCCTAGGCACAGGATCAATGGTAGGAAGAAGGAGGCCTTGCCAACTTTTCTACATTTCTGCATCCCACGGGAAGAATTTCTTGTCTCGAGGCCCCCCATCTGCCAACCTTGCATTTACTACTTCTACTATATTAACTTCTAGTTTGTTAATAAAGGAGGGGAAAGGGATCTCCTTATCCTTGAAAATCTTCCAATTTCTCTCTTTCCAAAGTTCCCAAAGGAGCAACGAGGGGCTGGTGATCCAAAGGATTCCAAATGTTGAGTTTTTGTAGAGAGAAGGCCAAGCAAGAAGATGGTCCAACAACTTTCTTGGTAAAGCCGCTGACCAACGGAGTTTTTTGCACAACCAAACCCAGCATCTGAAGGAGAAGTCACAGTTAAGAAAGAGGTGATCTCCTGTTTCTTCTTCTTGCCTGCAAAGGACACACCATGAAGGGCTGACATAACCCAATTTTTTGAACCTCTCACCAGCTAGAACTCTTCCTCTTGACGCAACCCAGGTAAAAATACCTGCTTTAGGGAGACAAAATTTATTCTAACACAGATTGAGTGGAAGGCTATCTTCTTCTTCTGGGATTTCAATTAGAGCTCTGTAACCATCTTTGACACTATACTTTCCTGACTGGGCTGCATTCCACCTAAGAACACCTGAGCCTGTTCTTGGACTGAATCTATGATTTATCAGACTTTCTTCGAATAAAACTGCCAACCTATTGTCCACTCCCAGGCTTCTAAAATTTTTCCAGGTGACCATCGAACCCAGATTTGCTGGGTTAGAAATGATGTAGTCTTTGACTTTATCACCCCAATGTGTTTTTGTGATCAGTCTTGCTACCTATAGATCTGTAAATTCAGTTGGCGTGCCCGTTCCAAGAGTCCTCCCAGAAGGATGCCTTGCTTCCATCTTTGACTTCCCAGGTTGAATGATTTTGAATCAGGGATCTGCAGTTACTTATGAAGTTCCAGATCCTAGAACCTTTTGGCAGAAGTCTCATTGTGAAGATGATGTTTTCCTCTTCCTCTAGATATTTAGCTTTGACAATCTTTACCCATTTGAGATCAAGCTTCTCGTGAATGGACCAAACCAATTTTGCTCCTAAAGCCAGGTTTTGTAGTTCAAGATTCTTCAAACCTGTGCCCTTTGACTCTTTCAGGTCACAGTCCTGACTCCATTTGATCAGGGGAAACTTAAAATGATTTGAGTTTCCCTGCCAAAAGAATTTTTTCATTTTCTGATTTAGATTTTTCAAATCCAATTTTGAAAGAGGGAGGTAAGACATCATATATGTCGGTATTGCAAAAATGACTGCCTTGAGTAGAGTTAGATGACCAGCCCACGAGATCCATTTGCTCTTCCATGAGCCTAGTCTATTTTTAATTCTTTCTATCATTGATTCCCATATGTTGCTAGGCCTCACACCTTTTGCTAGAGGCAAACCCAAATATTTGCAAGGTAGCTCCCCTTTTTAAAATCTCAACAACCTTCAAATACTGTTTTCTATTCTGCCACAAGAATTGAAAAATAGGACTTCTGATTTTGCTAAACTTACTTCCTGTCCTGAGGCCAAAGAGTATTGATCCAACAACTACCTGATTTGTCTAGCTTCCCTAATTTTAGCCTCTCTGAAAAGCATGGTATCATCAGCAAATTGCTAATGAGTGATTTACTGTAAGCCTTGGGAGATCTGAATGCCTTTTATCAGTCCCTCCTGTTTTGCCTTGTGAAAAGATCTTCCTAGAGCTTCTACCATTAGAATGAAAAGAAATGGGGAAATAGGGTCACCTTGTCCGAGACCTCTAGAAGCATTGAAAAAGCCTTCCAGAGATCCATTCACTAAAACTGAAAACTTCAGACATACCACGCATTCAAAAATCCAATTGATCTAATATTTATCAAACCCGAAAGCTTCCAGTACTTGGAAAAGAAACCTCCAGTTTACCTTGTCATAGGCCTTCTTTATGTCTAATTTGATGAACATTACTGGTCTTTAGGATAGTTGTATAGAATGAATGACTTCCTGGGATATTATCACTCCATCTAAAATTGATCTACCTGGTACAAAACCTGTCTGCTCTTCAGCAATTAGGTCTGACAAGATAATTTTTAGTCTATTTACAACTGCTTTTGCTAATATTTTATATAGAGTATTGCATAAAGCTATGGGCCGATATTCCTCCATAGATTCTGGTTTGTCCTTTTTAGGGATGAGAGCTAGAAAGGTGTTATTTATCTCTTTTAGGGCTGTGCCTGAGACTCTAGAATCCTCGATTGCCTTTGAAATCTCCTTTCCTAAAAAACCCCAACACTTTTGAAAGAAAGCTATCAGAAAACCATTGGGACCTAGAGTTTTGTCTAAATGTAGGCTGAAGACAGCTTCTTTGATTTCTGCCTCTAAGAACTTGGTGGTTAGAAGCTTGTTATGTTCCTCAGTACTAAACTCAGAATGCAACTTAAAAGTGGCTGCAGGCTATCCACATTGGAGGCCATTTCCTCATTTAGGAGATTTTGAAAGAAGTTGACTGCCTCTCTATTGATGTCTTCCATCTTATCAGAAGAGGTGCCATCTCTCAATTTGATTGAGGAAATTCTATTAATTTCTCTTCTTGATCTGGTCGAATTATGGAATTTTTTTGTGTTTTTATCCCCTGCCCCTAGCCATACTTCCCTAGACTTCTGATGCCAATAAATTTCCTCCTTGGATATCAAATCTCCCAGTTTACTGAGTAGGGATTTTTCTAAGAGGAGGCTCTTACTGTCCATTCCTTCCTTTAGGATTTTTTCATTTAGCAGAGAGATATTCTTCTATTGACTTTTTTTCCTCGAAGATGTTTTTGAAATGTTCCCTGTTCCATTCTTTTAGATGTTGTTTGATGATCTTGAGCTTTGAGGAAACGATAAAAAGCTTTGTTCCTTCAGGCTTTACCTCATTCCACCACAATTTGACCATATCTAGGAAGCTGGAATCCTTAAACCCAATATTCTCAAACTTGAAAGGACTCCTTGTTGGCCTCTTTTCTCCTAGAAATTCCAAGCTGATGGGGTAGTGATCTGATCCTGATTGAGGTAAAATCTTTCCTTCCATGGTAACAGGGAAGTTTCTCAAATCTCCTTTGAAGAGGAATCTATCCAGTTTCTTTGCAATATTGCTAAAGCCAAGCCTCTTGTTTGTCTAGGTAAAGTTGCCATTCCCCAAAGGAATCTCAAAAAATTGGTTTCTTTCTACAAAGTTTTCAAAGTCAATCTGCAACTAAAGTTTTCTCCCTACTCCCCTTTTTTATCTTCAGCTCTTAGGATTGCATTGAAGTCCCCTCCCAAGATGTAAAATTTAGAGACATAGTTGCTACAAAAAAGATCTATCTCTTTCCATAATTCCTTTTTCTCCAAGCATGAATTGGGACCATAGATGTTAATAAGCAAAAAACACAAGTTAGAAGCTAGACTCCTTACCTTGGAGGCAATCCAAGACTTGTTATCAACTACTATTTCCACCAGAACTATTTGGGGCTTCCACAAAGTTATGAGGCCTCCCGAGGCTCCCAATGAGTTGACTCCTACAGATTTCTAGTGCCCTAGACTCCTAACAAACTTCTCTCTTTCCTCTTGATTCAGTTTGGACTCCTAAATTAGCCAAATGTTTGTTTGGTGAGATCTTAGAAGAAGCCTAAATAGGCTTCTTTTGTTAGGGGTATTTAAGCCCCTAACATTCCAAGAGATAATTTTCATTGTTTTTCAGGAAGGGTGCTCCCCTTCCCTACTTTCAATAATTCATCGATCTTGAGTTGTTCGTTAGCTTCTCCATCCACTTTTAATTTTTCTATGTTTGGAGTTCGGCCCCTTCCTTTAGAGTCCCCACAATCAGGGACCAGTTTAACCAGATCTTTCTGCCCTAGACCCAGAGTCCCTTTGGAGCAAGGGCATTCTCTATTTTCTTTTGGTTCTGACTACATAATAGAGGGGAAGACCTCTTCCCAATCAAGCCCTAGATCTTCTTCATTCCTACCTTCTAACTAGGCCTCCTCCCCAACTACCCCTAATTCTTCATCTGCCAAAGGGATTGATCCATCTTTCACAGCTTCTGCTAAAGTTATTAATTATTTCCCTACTTATATTAAGGAGTTTAAATCTGACTTTTGAACCTCCGGATGTAGCAGATCCAAAGTCGTTGAGATTTTCTTGTCCAAACTCTTAACTTGTTCCCACGAGGAATCCTTTGGGGATACTAAATCCTCCATTCTGCTAACATTCTACTTTTCCTACACCTGATCAGGTTTTGTAGGATTCTTGAAATCTTCTGGTTTGGGAGGATGTGTAGTGTTTGGTCCTTCTCTTTTCTCAATAGGAAGGTCCCAGGAATGCCAACCCAACGCTTGCAGGGGGTAACCTTTGGGCCTAGGGTCAAAGATAAGCTCTTGATTCAGAGTCCCCCAATCTATGAAAATCTCTATTTCCCTCCAATGTTGTGAATTAGGCTTGTTTTCCACACATATTTTGACAAAAGAGCCCTTTCCATTATCCTCTAACCATTCTTCGACACAAATATACTTTCCAAGAAAGTTCCCCACTTCCTCCAGAATTTTAGGTTGCCAAAATTCCAAGGGTAGGTTTGGCATTTTATACCAATCCTGCACATATTCTAAATGATGATTGCTAGGGTTAAACCCTAGTTCCCAGTTTTTAAGGTAAAAGTTGTAGCCATCCAAGATCCAAATTCCTTCCATTATTTCTATTTTTATTTTTAGTGAAGGGCATATGATCACAAAGAAATCATTTAGAAGTATTTTTATTTTAAGGTCCTTCCCCCAGTGCTCCTTCCACCAAACCACTAAGCCCTTCCAGTCAAAATTTGATCGAACCATTTTCCAATGATACCAAAATTAGATAGATGTTCTATTGAGGGACCAAGAAATTTTGAGGGTATAACCATGGAAATTTTATTCCTCTTGATTCCAAAGATTTTCCTTACTAGGACCGCCCTTTCCGAAGAATTTTTAGTTCCATCTTTGCCCTTCGTTGCATCTTCTGTGAAAGCGATCTAGTCTCTGAAATCTCTAAGCATTTTGGCGCTGTGGGTTTTTGCTCCCTTTCCCATGATTCACCTGCTTTTTGAAGCTTCAGTTGCTGAAATGATTTCTCTAGTCTTCTTTGCGAGCTCTCTCCCAAAGGACATCCAGGGAGACTTCACTTTCTGCAGCATGTGCCGAGGAGGTTGAGCTAGTTCCTTCTATTCTCCTAGTTGCCTGCAACTTTTCCCTTTGCTCTCTATTGTCTCCTTGATTATGCTCTTGTCCAGACCTTACATTGTCGCATTTTTCGCTCTCCATTGTCAATTCTCAATCTAAAAAAATTGGGGGTAATGTCCCTCAATTGTTGACATGGTAGAGGGCAACCCCATGAGGTTTGAACCTAGGTTGTTAAAAAATTAGGGGTAAGGTCCCTCAATTGTTGACGTGGTAGAGGGCAACCCCACGAGGTTTGAACCTGGGTTGTTAGCACTACAGGCAAGAAGGCCCACTATTTCACCACAGGATCTCCCCTAGGTAAGGTCCCTCAATTGTTGACGCGGTAGAGGGCGACCCCGCGAATCTTACCACTTATTTTTACCAATTATAGATTGAACAAATTAAAAATAAATACTTACTTACCTACTGTAGCTTTACCTCAGATTTCTTACCTATTGTTGTCATATTCTTTCTATTTTCCAATGTTTTCCTTTCTCGATGGAATGACTAATATAATTTTTATTGTATAGCTACTATTGTTTATATATTATATAATATATACTTTCACCTCCTTTTCCCCATCATACCCCTTATGCCCTTTTATATATTTCCAAGGGTTTTTTTACCAAAGATCGTGGGTTTTAGTGATTTTACTGCATATTAATAAACTCATATTATAATGGTTGTAATTATAATCACCACATACATATTTTATTTATATTTGATTGCCCATCACTAACTTTATCTTATGGGAACTACTTCTCTCACTTTGTATTAGCTTATATAATTATCGTATAGGATAATAATATTATTATTTATATTTATATTAACAATATTGATATTTATATCAATATTTATGTTATTTATATTCATTCCCATATATAATATAATAATATTATATGTTATTAATATTTATATTTATTATTTATATTATATATAATTTAATAATATATAAATTATTAATATTTATATTTATCATTGTCATTTATGACTCTTGTCAAATAGATATATTATATTTTAATTATAGAAAGAATATTAATATAGTAATATTATTTAATATTATTTATTAGATAATAAGTATTAATAATAATATATATTTAGGTAATTATCTCTATCGTTTAAATTGACTAAATATCGTATATTTTACCAAAGCAATTTCACCGACTTTTATTATGTTGTTTAAATCTTTATTTTAAACAATGTCTTAATATCGGGATATGATCAACTTTATAATATTTATAATAATTAGCTTATAATATTGTATTTATGTTTATCCTTATATAATACAATAATATATATATTATAATAATATTTATATTTATAAACATGTATTGTTATATTATAATAATAATTAATATTACTTTGTATATTTATTATCATTATGTGGACATGGTAGTGGATGTGTTGGAGTATTGTAATTTCTCCCAAAAAGTGTAAATGGCTTGTTTCAAAAAAATTTAGAAAAATGAGTCTTATTTAGTAAGTTTCTAGATGGCTAAAGAAGATAAAGTTCTAAAGGAAGTCAAGATAAGGATTAGAGAGTTTTATATAAGGAAGTTTTCAAAGGAAAAGAAATGAAATGTATTGTACTAGGATTAATCAAGAGATCAATGATCAATTATTGAGTGCTATAGTATTCTAGGTGTTTGGACAAATTTTGTGTTTTGTGTAATTTGTGTGTATTGTGCATCTCTGTCCACCACCAGGGCGGGTGCAAAAAGTTGGGGGGCCAAAAAGTTGCCAACTTTTTTAAAAAAAAATTTAAACCATAATGTGCTCACATTATAACATGAGCACGTTATGCTCTGCTATTTAAAAAAAACCTGCATTTCATTTCATTGTTTCATTACATTTCACAACAAACCTGCATCTTGGAGACAAAGGAGAGAGCGCTCACATTATCGAAGGGCATATCATCAGCAATTTGTCGTTGATTCATCATCAAAATACCGCCATGACATCAGGGAGGCCGAAGGAGTAAGTTCTATTTTATTTCTTGTGTGAATTTGTTGCTAAATAGGTAGGTTTAAGTAGTTTTTTGATGTAAATTTCTTTAATTTACAGGAATTGATAATGCACCTCCTCCTCCTGAAAATTCAAAAAATCCTCCATCACCTGAACAACAAATACCTGCTGAAGAACAACCCCAACAACAAACACCTCCATTCATTCCTTACTATGCCCCTAAAACACAAGAAAATATAATGGGGCAAATTGAAAACAATAAAAAACAAATTGAGGACATAATTGGAAGGTTGAAAGAACCTGCAACTTCAACCTCACATAGATCTGTGCTTGCTCAATCTCTTGAATCTATGTTATCAAATGTAGATTCAATTAGCAAGCAAATCTCTAGTTGGTTAGAAAAGAGGAGAGAATTTAGAGAGTTCTATGTAGACAAGTTGTCCTATGAACAAGTTAAAAATGAACAAATTACAAAATTGGACTTGTGGTCCATTTTCACAGATCCACGTGAACAAATCAACCTCTACCCCTTACATGCAAGAGGTTCCCTATCCCTTGGTGCAACAACCAAGTGATAAGGGACCAATTTTGGATAGAGGTGGTGGATGGTTTTTGACCATCCTCCATGGAACAATAATGAGCTCCCACAATACTTTTTAAGGAAACTCTACTGTGAGTTTGTAAAAAATAAAGTGCCAAACTATTTTGATATGCAGGAGTTCCAAGGTAGAGATGGGGGGTCAACACAAGATAGACCAGGGGCACGTGTTGACCCACAACGACCAACGAGATGAGCACTCACCAGACTAGCCCATGAGCATGTGTCTATCTCTTCTGGTGTGAAGGAGAGTGTTGAGGTTGAGACACTTCAATCTATTAGTTCCTTGACCCAAGGCATCATAGAGCATGCCGGTCATGTAGCATAGTGTGGGCCGGGGGAGAGTTCGAGGAGTAGGGTTCCACCCCATACTTGTCAGGCTTGCAGGTCAGCCTGTAGTTATAACCCCACAGATAGTTAGGATGTAGGTGCATAGGCTACATCTGTAGCTGAGCAGATGGTGATGATAAATGCCCTCCTGAGTGAGACTTTTGGCCTTGATACTCATGTAAATGTTAGCAAGTTCAATGAATTTAATTTATTAAATTTCATTTTTGAAATGTAATATTAACTAATTTAGTTTGATGATTTTAATGAAAATTTAGGGTCATAGCATTGATGCAGTGTTAGTGATTCTCCACCTGCATATTACACTACGACATCTACTACTAGGGTATGTAACTAGCAAACAATTATAAATATTACATGTGAATAGCATTGTTAGATGAATGGTATTCTAATATTTGATTTTAGATGTTGAATAGGTTAATCTTGGAGATTTCACGGCAACACCTGCCAGTGGTGGTGGAGTTCAAAGCTTCACTTAGGTAATAAAATAAACAATTTAACTAATGAAATGTACTTACTAGATTTTTGTATTTTATATTCATATCATTGATTATATTACATTGCACATCTTTCAAACTCAAAGCATTACTAGACATTGCATAACTAATAACTAGATGTTGATAGATGACAAAATTTCAATTACACTATAGTTATTTGAAAAAATGCCTCAAAGAAATGTGGTCTCATGGAATGTCATGACAAGCAGATGCATAGACAAGGACATCACCATGAGACCACATTTCTTTGAGGCATCTTTTCAAACAACTCACTGCCTTGTCTATGCTACCACATTTTCCATACATGTCTACCAAAACTTGTTGATCTCCTCCACACTATTCTTTGACAAATTCTCTCTAATAAACTCATCCAATTACCACCAATTAGACCCCATGACATGACACTAGAGAGGGGCACAAGCCTCTGACATCTTATATAGCATATGATTGATTCCAACATCATCTAGGTTTTAGGTATTGATTATGGGGGCAACAAGTCACCCCTAACCAAAATCTTCAAATCTACACTAACCCATTCCCCTATAAACTATGTCAATTCTATTGGCTCAATTTATTCCATCCCTACTTCTGATCCTACATCTAACAGAGACATTCTAGATAGAGTCAAAACAAAGACATTCTGAGTTGCAAAGAGGTGTTACTAGAATCTTGAATCATGAGCCTAATATATTCTAAGAATGGACCATTACCATTTCCATTCCTACAACTTGATAATGTATCATTAGTTTGATATGTTTATAAATAAAACTTGACTATTTTGACACAAATATCTTCACCAATGAAACACCATTGTTTCGAGCCTATAATTTAATAATTGCTTAATAGGTTGATAACTTCACCAATGAACCATGATTATTACAAACTTGCACTCTATTACAGGTCCATGTAATTTATGTCTAAACATCAATAAACCATGACTATTTCAACACCTAAACTAAATAATTTTTCATGAACCAATATATTTTCCAATAAAATAGAACCATTTCAACGTCTACAACCTAGTATTTTCTTTTGCTAATTTCTAACTTCTTAAGGAAACCATGAACTTTTCTTAAAATTATCAAACTCCTCACTTCAAAATTTTAAAAACTTTCAACCCACTAAAGCTTAAATTTAATATATTTTTTTATCAATAACACTATGTTTAAACCAATCAACCTAACCAACATTAATATCTACAACTTGATAATCAATATCAATAGACCAAAAATCACAACTCCTTACCCTAACTAAACATACCACCATATTTCCAAGGTGTTGATATCATACAAATGCTCATGGCTCCTTCATTCTTCTTAAGGGCAAAGTAAAACACCTCTTTAAATACACAACCACCTTTTTTATAGACCCCTTAACCTTTGAAATGATCAAAGTTCCCTCTTATAATATACTTTACCTACTTGGAGCCTAGTAGGGTTCTAATTTCTATCCATAAGGGAGTCGATCCTATCTTCCCTATCCAAAATAAGCAATAACTTATTTACAATTTCAATGATTGTTACCTCCAACATTCATAGCTCTCAACCCAAGAAGCTAGATCAATAGATTAAACTCTTGGTTTTGATGTTTTTGATGCCCATACCCAAGACTTTACTATGGGAATTGATGGTGAAGAATATGTATTATGTGTCTAGTTGTATCATAGTGATGCATTGGTGACAATGAATATCTTTTTTTGGTACAATTCAAAGCTTCATTACAATATATAGACAAAGTACATTCTGCATAGTTGGATACCTTTAACATGTTATTTGTAGAGATAGATCATGTTATGTATTTAGATGGAGCCCTTTACATTTATCTGCATGGTTGGAGTCCTTTCCGCATAGTCAGAGTTTTTATCACTTTTAGTAATAGGTGGAATCTTTCATCCTACTATTTTTTTATTTTTTTTCAAACAATTTAGCAAGTCATGGTTATGCTTGTTGGCAAGAGACACTATGTGGATTCATGATTGTTGTCATTGATGGAAACAAAGTCTATCCCACACATCCGCAACACATAGTATGTCTATACCGGAAGACAAATTGAAGATTGTTTTGGTCCGGTGAGCAAGAATAGAGCATGCAGCAAGGTCCGACAATTAGATCCGGATCTCTTAGATGGTGTAACTCAACAAGTTGCAGAAAGATTTTTTTGGTCCAGTGAGAAAGAATAGAGCATGCAACAAGGTCCGACAATCAGGTCCGGATCTCTCAGATGGTGTAACTCAACAAGTTGCAGACTTGGACAAGCCAAGAGGAGTATCATGACTACTATATTCCAGAGATTGAGCCTCCGGTGAGAAAACATGGAACGGATATGAGCATTTGAATGTTGGGTTCCAGATAGGCAGAGTAGACTAAGGAAGAAGTAACCGACAGAGTATCAGACTTAAATCCGGATGAGTAATTGATGTTGATCAAGCAATTTGAGGGATCATACAATATTGGCCGACATGATTGATGACTTCAATGTCTATGATTTTGATATGCATCACATATCAAGCATGGATTCAGCCGACAGATCAGTAAGTTGTAGATATCTTTAGCATTCTGGTTGCCGACTAGAAAGTTGTTAAAATTCTTAGTGTGGATATATATACCAGATGGATTTCAGTATGAAGTGCATAGAAGTATAAATGTGAAAGCATAAGGTACGAGGAAAGGCAGAGATAAGTGTGGAAGCAACAATACAAGTCTGGTATGTGACAAAACAACAACACTAGAGTAGAGGAAGAATGAAGTGCATTAGATCAGTGTATTGAACCTAACTAGAACTAAACCTCAACATTTGTGGATGCCTCTCATCAGTTCAAACACCTGGTATCTTCTATAAACTTTGTAGACAGTGAGTCTCTTGTAGGCAGTGTGCCTCTTGTGAGCAATGTGCTCAGGCAGTGAGCCCTAATTGGCAAGTGCCATTTTGTACTTCTTATTCTTTTAATAGAGAATACAATCTTGGGTTAGTCACCCTATGGTTTTTCCCTTAACAGGGTTTTCCACGTAAAAATCCTTGTGTTATGTGTGTTGATTTTATTTATGCTCTCATGATTATGTATGCTTATATGATTTGATGCTACACTAATTATTAAAGAAGAAAAGAAAGTTAAATATTTGAGATAACTGATTCACCCCCCTTTCAGTTATCTACCTTGTTTCCAACAATTGGTATTAGAGCTAAGTTCCTCTAAACAGAGCCTAACAGCTTGAGGAAGATCTGGGAATCTCAATGGATATGTATGGTATGAAGGAGCAACTTCAGTCTACCCTAGATGATCTTGAGCAATCTCACTCTGAAGTCAATAACTTGAAAGAAAAACTCAAACAAGCTGATGATTTCATGAATGAGCTAAAAGAAAAACTGAGTATCTCTGTGAAAAAGACAAAGGAACTACTTCAAAAATTAGCAAGTCAAAGTGAAGCCAATGATACTAATGAAGATCTGAATGAGAAAAACAAGCTATGTGAGAAGCTATCAAAAGAAGTCATTATGGTAAGGCATGAGATGGAATCATGGGTTATGAGATTCACCCAAGAAATTGAAGAGAAAAGGAAAATTGAAGATAATCTAAGACAATCTCTCAAGGAGAAGATAGAGGACTACCACAAAATGGATAGAATAATCAGGCATCTTGAATCTAATCTTGAAGAAGCTAGAGATAATGAAGAACAACTTGAGAATTAGATAGACACTCTTAAACAAGATCTTCAAACAAAAAATGAATACAAAGAGAAATTCAAGATAAGCTCAGCTCAACTTGAAGTTCTTCTTGAAGCCAAAAGAGGTTAGATGACAAGTGTGGCTTGGGATATGAGAAAGGAGAGAGCTCTGGATCCGGTCAAAAGAACTCTGGATCAGGAAATCAAAGAAACTGACCTAGAAGACCTCCAGTAAGGCAGCCAAATGCTTAGATATATCCATCCTTCAATGGATACTGCTACAATTGCAACAACTTCGGTCATAAAGTAACTCAGTGCAGAAGGAGAATGAATCAGACTAATCCATCCTTCTTCAGATAGTGTTTCAACTATAAAAGGTATGGTCACAAATCTCATGAATGTAGAAATATGCAAATAAATAATTCATTCAACGGTAGATGCTTTGCATGCAATAGAATGGGACACATGGCTAATCAATGCAAACCAAGAGGATATCAGTCAAATATGCAAAGAAATGTTGTTTGTTACAATTGCAATAGATCCGGTCATATTGCCAAATTCTATAGAAATAAAAATTAGGATAAAAAGGGTCCGGTGCATCATAATCAAAATCAAGACAAGGGAAAAGGAAAAGTGAATGCAGATGAAGTTCAAAGGGAGATGAGCAAGATCTGGGTGAAGAAGAGTATAGAAAATGATGGGGATGGATCCGCACCAGAATCTGGTGCTGATATTGCTTCCAGAAACTGAACAGATGAGCTCTGGGTTAGGGGGAGTCACAAAGAAAAATAAATTCCCCTAGCCAGTCAATTGGTGCCTAAATTTGGCACATGAAATGTTGCGGATAAAAGGGTTCTCAGAAAATTATCTATATAACCCTCAGTGAAAATATGAATGATCTGCATAGAGTTTTTGCAAGAGTTTAATCATCCAAGATTGATCCGGTCTGATAGCCATCTGATAAAAGAAAGATTTTCATAAATAGATCCGGTGTGATTCAAAGCTGAGATATCTCGATCTACGGACTCATGGCATGATTGGAGGAATGAAGATACATTGTCAATTTTCACTAAAAATGATTCTAAGTGCATCTCAGTGATTCAGAAAGATCTCTCTCAGAACAAGACAACTGGATGACTTAAGTTGTGCATTTATTGCAAAAAGAAATTAGGGTTTGCATAGAGATAAAAGGGTTCTTTTACTCATCTTTTGCACATTTACATTCGAGAAGAAGAAAAGAAGAGCTCTGCATCAAGTTTTTACAACTTTCTCAAAGATCAACTGCAGAATCTGATTCAACCAGCGATTTGTTCCAACTCTTTTTCCTGAACCCTAAAGCGTAAAAAGGTACTTCCATTCTAAATATATCTATCTAAATCTTGTGCAAAAATGGCTACTCCAATGGTTGTTAAGATCTCTGATAGGCCGCGCCCAAAGTTCAAGAAACACCCCTACAAATCCCTAGAGGTTGATCCCTTAGGCGCTTTTTCTAGCATTCCGCATGGGGTTCTGCAGGTAGACAATGTTAGGGTTTACATTCACACCAATATTGAGGAATTTGGAGATTCTAAGTTGATGGACATCTACCATAAACAATTAATAGATGAAAGTTTTGAACTCAAACCTCAATACAAGGCCCTCCGGGATAAGTACTTTGGACATTGCATCCACTTTCCCTCTTTTGCAGAAGATGAATGGGTCCAGTATTTTCTTAGAAGAATACATGACAATTTCATGTGGTTGATGAAGCCTTTCAAGATAACAAAAGATGGCATTAGGGCAGTAATTGGATTGCACTCATTTGGTGGGTTACCTGCACTCAAATCTGTCAAGAACCAGATAGTAAGTGAAGCTATCAGATCTAAGTTTGACAAGAGAGCAATGACCATAGAAGACATTATAGATCTAGATATCAAATTTTCCTCTATGATAATTGGTTATAAAATCTATCATTCTAGCAAGGAGAATTCTGTGTCCGAGAATGCAATTTACATAGCATATCAGATGTTAAGGGAGAATGTTGATTATGACCTATGTGATCTTCTTCTATTAAACCAACTATTAGAAAATCTGCAGAAGATCAAGAAGGATAATAAGAACTCATTCAAGTATGGTTATTTAATACTGTGTCTATTCTTTTACTATATGAATGAGCTACCCGGATCAAGTGGTTGGGTATGGCAAAATGACAGACCGATTGCCATACAAATCAAAGACTATATGTATGGACTTGGTGATGCTAAGGGTCAAAGCACAGCACTCTGGGGATACTTTAAGAACTTCCAAAGTATGATTCAGGCCAGAGAAAGAATTCCTCAAAAAATAGTTGAAAAATATAAGGGTACAATATGCTTCATGGTAGACACTAATCAATGCCTAATGGAGGTAGTTGAGCCCATAATAGTTTGGATTATGCAAATGGGATATGAGGTTGATGAGAAAATCTTGGAGTTGCATATCCAACACTTGTTGAGTCAGCCTAAGGATCCTGAGGTAGAAAGGTTTGGAACCTTTGAAGAATTAAGTGTAAAGATACATGTTGAACTGAGACAACCGGAGATAAAAAGAAAAGTGAGAAGGGAAGTAGAGGAAATTGCCAAAAGATATGGCATATCAAAAGAGATAGATGATGCAAACAGAGAGAAAATAGAAAGAGCTGAGAAAGAGAAATAAGAAGTAGAAAAAGAAAGTGTTTTGATGCAAGCCTCCTCCCGGACTAGATCCTCTAAGAGATCTGCACCTGCCACCTCTAAGAGCTCAAGAGCCTCAAAACTGGAAGCCAAGACATCCATAAAGGGAGAAAAGAGAACGAAAACAAAGGCCACAAGGTCCTACATAAGTCAAAAGGATGATGAAGAAACAGAGTCTGATGAGGAAGTTAAGAAAATGAAAAAGAAGAAAACATCCAGGGAATCCTCTACTGGCAAAAACAAAGAAGAAAAGGTAGAAGAATTTGTTGAAAAGCCCACTCTTTCTATTGATGATATCATCAAGGCAGTCACAGTGGATGGGAACCTGCAACCAGTCAGAATTTTATGATGAATATAGTGATACTGACAAGAGGATCTTAGAAAATGCTACAGTCAAGTACCTGAATAATTATAATAAAGCATTCATTGAAATCATTTCTCTAATTCCCAAAAGTCTAGAGAAGGTACTTGAACTCAGAAAAGAGAATGCCAAAGAAAAGGACTTAGAGATTTGACAATAGATTGCTATTCAGCTCTATCCTTCGATTACTCCAAGGTAAATGAACATGATCTTTAAGGACTGCAAGGATGAATTCCAGAGCAAAGAAAGAAGGAACAAACTAATGCTTGGAGAGAATGATCAGGTAGCAAGAGAAAGAGAAGACATCCTCCGGAATGCCTTCAAAAGATTCAATCTTCCTATCATAGAGGAAATAGATAAAGAACCTTCTACCATGGATGTTGAAGGATTAAATGCATCAAGAGAAGAATCTACTGAGAAAAATGTAGAAGGGTCAAAAGAGATAGATGAGGAGAAGTCTAAAGACTTGGATTCCTTTGTTTCAGAAGAGAAAGTTCATGAACAAGTTAACATCTCTCCTCTAGATCCCACTGCAGACATTCCAGACTTAGGAACTAAAGGAGAAGGAATAAAACAACAAAAAGTGAGTCAAGAAGAGGAGGTAAAGGGGTGAGAAGAAGAACAAATAGAGAAGATCTCTGATGATAGTTTAGAGATTCCAAAAGAAAGGAAGACTCAGTCTCCAACAAGAGACACTGCAGAGGCAGTGAAGAAATTCTTGAATAAAGAGATGATGGAGATAGATGAATCAGAACTATTCCAAGGACCACTAAATTTTGATTCTCTCTCTCTGGTCCAAACAATGAAAATAGCATCTTTTGCCCAAGCTAAAGCAAAAGAAAAGCTTCTAAAATATCACATGGAAGACTGTGAGCTGATAGAGATTGCATTTGGGATGCTGGAGAAGATCATGCCATCCTTCCAAAAGGATCCTTTGGCCTCTCCATCTGGTAATTTGAAATCTCTGGTTAACTTTGTTAGCACCCTTTTTGATTCTTTAGAGAAATTGGCAGAAGAGAAAGTCCGGAAAGAGTTTTTGGGAAGGAGACTCACTGAAGTACAGGGCTCATAGCTAATGATAGGAGGACCCTGGATATTGGGATAAAGAGCCTAGAAAATGCTCTTAAAGATGGTGGGGACATGTACAAATTTTTTCTATCTTGGTCTAAAGTGACAGAGGATATTGAAAAGAAGGTGAAAGAACAAGAAGGTAAACTATTAAGTTTATGTCAGAATTTTGATCCCCTCACTACATCCATAATGAATCAAGAATGCTAGGCTATTGTCATTATAAATGAAATAAAGAGGCTAGACAAGGAGAAGAAGAATATAATAAGCAGGATGAGTGAACTCAGAGGGATAATCATTCCTAAGTTAGAGGCAATGCATGAGGCCTTATCAGATGCTCAAACCACAACCTGGACCAGTGATCCGACAGACTTAAGAAGGGCAGAAGCTTATGCATTTTTCTTAAGTGGTCACATGTCAATTTTGGACAAGATGAAGCAGAGTTGGGCAACATAATATGTACAGTTGAAGACCACTTTTGCGGATATACTTAAGTATATATAAGTATAACATGTATATATACTTATACGGCTAAGTATAGGTTGATTTTTGTAAATTTTGGTATGCAGATTCCACCCTTTGCCATTGATGTCAAAGGGGGAGTGAGGAGTAGCGAAAAACGTGGAATCTAGCTAAGGGGGGGCTCTAGTAAAATAGTACATAAGATAGAGCATCAGCCAAGGGGGAGTTTGCTACGACACTCAGTCATTTTTCACTGTGTTGCCATCAATGCCAAAGGGGGAGATTGTTGGCAAGAGGCACTGTGTGGATTCATGATTGTTGTCATTGATGGCAACAAAGTCTATCCCACACATCCACAGCACATAGTATGTCTATACTGGAAGACAGATTGAAGATTGTTTTGGTCTGGTGAGCAAGAGCAGAGCATGCAACAAGGTTTGACAATCAGGTCCGGATCTCTCAGATGGTGTAACTCAACAAGTTGTGGACTTGGACAAGCCAAGAGGAGTATCATGACTACTATATTCTAGATATTGAGCCTCTGGTGAGAAAACATGGAAAAGATATGAGCATCTAAGTGTTGGGTTCCAGACAGGCAGAGTAGACTAAGAAAGAACTAATTGACAGAGTATCAGACTTCAATCTGGATGAGTAATTGATGTTGATCAAGCTATTTGAGGGATCATACAATATTTGCCAACATGATTGATGACTTCAATGTCTATGATTGTGATACGCATCACATATCAAGCATGGATTCAGCTGACAAATCAGTAAGTTGTAGATATCTTTAGTATTCCGGTTGCCGACTAGAAAGTTTATGAAATTCTTGGTGTGGATATATATACCAGATGGATTTCAATATGAAGTGCATGGAAGTACAAATGTGAAAGCATAAGGTGCGAGGAAGTGTAGAGATAAGTGTGGAAGCAGCAATACAAGTCCGGTATGTGACAAAACAGCAACACTAGAGTATAGGAAGAATGAAGTGCATTAGATCAGTGTATTGAGCCTAACCGGAACTGAACCTTAAGATTTGTGGATGCCTCTCATTAGTTCAAACACCTGGTTATCTTCTATAAACTTTGTAGACAGTGAGTCTCTTGTAGGCAGTGTGCCTCTTGTGAGTAGTGTGCTCGGGTAGTGAGCCCTAATTGGCAAGTGCCATTTTGTACTTCTTATTCTTTTAACAGAGAATACAATCTTGGGTTAGTCACCCCGTGGTTTTTCCCTTAACAGGGTTTTCCATGTAAAAATCCTTGTGTTATGTGTGTTGATTTTATTTCTTCTCTCATGATTATGTACGCTTATATGATTTGATGCTGCACTAATTATTAAATAAGAAAAGAAAGTTAAATATTTGAGATAACTGATTCACCCCCCTTCTCAGTTATCTGCGTTGTTTCCAACAATGCTATCCCACAACCCTACCCCACCCTACCACCAACCTAAACCTAAACTAACACCTTCACTCCCTCTCTAACTTCTTAAACCTAAAATTTGATGCTACTATGGTCCCTCCTCTATTGACCCTTATACCACACAATAGTCATGAATCTTTGTCTAATTTGTATATATGCATACATGACTTGTGTGCTTTATTGTGTGTACTTCCATGTTTAGGTGAACGTGTGTGTATGTTAGGATCCATGACTTGCATCACTATTCTAGTTTTCGTAATTGAATAATCTTGTTTTATTTTCAACATGACTTTAACTGTCCTTTAGGATGATTGTTGCTCTCTTCAATTTGTAGCATTGGCTTTCTTGTCTCTTCTATATGACTATTTGCTTGACTGTCCTATCTATTTGTTGATAGTCATCATTGTTGACTGATTTAACCTTATTTTTTTTGTCTTTGATAGTCCCTTGTATGGATCTCATTACTTTATGCTTACTTCTCTTTTCACACAATCTATACTCTGCATCTGATGAATACATATGAAATGTTTATGTGAAAACTATGAGCTAGGAGCAACCCTTGTGGGAGCCACATTGTCTCCACTCATAATATAAACTGATGAATCATTCAGAAACACAATTTCACCTGTATCTGCACATGAAGCAAACTTGTTAGAAAATAAATGCATACTCTGGATGTGTTTGATGACTTGCTTGTTTTGTAGGACATCTAAAGTATACATTCCTTGTTTAATGCATTTTAGGATTAGTTTATACATGCATAGGTACTTGTTCATGTCAGGTTAGGGACCATTCATTGCTTAGAGTATTACTCTAGCATCACTCTTTTGCCAGATGCAGGAACTAGAGACGACATGAACTAGGAAGGACAAAGATAACTCGGGGCAACAGGACAACACACCTGAACCAAAACCAGGCATTCTCAGGCAATGACTAGCCTCTATCCTTACATGTACTTTTACTTTCATTTACTTATTCAGGTATAAATTGTTTCTTCAATTTTATTGAATAAGAAAGTTAATCTCATGGCTTGTGTGAGATAATGTACATTTTACATTCAATAAAGATTATTTATTTGTTTCAGAAAAGATTTGTATAAATCTTTCTTATGTTACATGCAATTGGATAAATGTAGTAATTTGATAATCATAATCTTTTGAATTATCTCATTTATGCATTTGAATGTAATGTAATCAGGATTAGATAAAAATGTACCTTTTAAACTTTGAATCAAAACTCTACCTGAATGAGCTGTAGTAAAATTTAGGTAACATTTTTGGCGACATCTGCTATATGTTTGCCCGCTAAACATTAGACCAGTTGCCTGAATCTTATCCATTGGGCATAGGGTCACTCATAGACTTTTAAAACACTTGGACAACAGATTTCTGACCTCTGCAACTCAGCAGAACAATAGTGAAAGACACTTGGAAACCTAACTAAAAAGAAAAATGAAGAAAGCAACCTATCTAACGGTGCTGGACAACATTTAGGGAATTGAAACTGCAACTAGAAACCTATTCTAACCTACCCTAACCAGCAAAGAAGCTAGTCAAACAAAACCATCGACTAGATTTGCAAAATAACACCCCTTTCTAATCAACAACTGATGCATTACATGATCATATATTGCTGAAAGAACATGAAACACATGCAAATATTCAATAGGCTATTGCAATTTTTCATGAAAGGTGCAAATAAACTCACTCACACCTTGATTTTGATCATGCCTATTGCTGTCCTGGACTGGACAAGTGAGTTGAATTTGATCACTTTTAGTTGCAACTCCAAAATTAGTTTCTTCCTCAATTGCATTCTCAAACTTGGGTGCAAGCATGACCTCTGGTACGTCAGTGACCTTGATACTAGCTAAATATCTGATTAGATAGCCACTAGAATGGATAAAACTTGGACTCCCATTGTCGGTTGCTTCACATTCTTCCTGCTGATCATGGTTGTCCTACTTCGTGACTAAATTTGGACTATAATAATATGGATGCTTAGAAAAAACAACATTACCTTCACCTTTCATAATAATTTGCCATGTTGATGTAGGAGTCAAGGACATTACTAAGAGGGGGGGTGAATTAGTGTTGTGTGAATTTTCAAATCTTTTGCAAACTTTAACTTTCAAAACACAAGGAGAGAATGCTATCATTAATTTGTCAAACACATATGCACATGACTGAGAATGAGGAAAGCTAACAAAACCTCATGAGAAAAGTATACACACATATAGATAAAAATAATATGAGACATAACATAGATTTGCACGAGTGGAAAACCCTCCAGGGGTAGAAAAACCACTCCAAAACTGCCTCACTGGCTTTTTCAAGAATCTCACTGATTACAATGTTTAGAAGCACCAACTTCAAGGAGCACCAACCCGTAATTCATTTAGAAGCACTAACTTCAAGGAGCAACAACCCCTAATACAGAACAAATTGAAAAGTGTGCAAGAAGTGATTGTTGCTCAATCAGATTTGCACCATTCAAATCAATTCATCTGCAACATATATTCCACCTTTGATATTTTATCCTTTAATCATCTAATTCACCTAATCAGGGAAACATCTCTCATACATTACAAATTGGTTTTTCATATTTTATACATTCATCTATATTAACAAATTATTTCATCATTGATCTACACACTCATACCTAAAAAAAAACTTGTAGAGTTATTAAATATCATATATCCTTTCACATTCAATTCTTCTCTGCTTTTTCAATCTACCTGTTCAAATTCATCTTCTGCAAATCTTCATCTTTATTGTCTTCAACAACAATATTTTTAATCTTCCCTTGTAGAAGAAAATAAAATCTCTTTGATCATCTTCAAAAAGTCTCTTCATATTCCTTTGAAGAAAATACATTTCCATTCCCATCATAAGATATTCTTCAACTGGGTGAGTGCAGGATCATGATGGGACAAACACTACTCCTAAGTGGCAATGTAAATGTGAAAAGCAAACTTAAGTAACTTCATGTCAAAAATTGAATGAGTTATCTACACAATCTAGAAATAAGGTAGTAATAAAAGTTGTAATAAATTGAATTTAGTTTATGGGCTACTACTTTTTTTCTTAAAATTTTTTAAAATAGTTTGTGAAAATTGGATATTTCAATGAAGCACTACTAAAATTTCTAGAAAAATGTAAAAAGTAGGTGTCATTCCGACCAACCTAAGTATGAGAAAAAGATAATATTTTTCCTCCATGATTTGGATTTAAGTAAAGGACACATGAGAAGATGTGACACATATTGTTTTGAATCTTTTAAGTAAATAAAAATTTATTTATGAATTTCTTACTGTGAATTTTTTAAAATATTAAAAATTAATTTTCCAGCCAACCTAACTTGGTCAAAAATATATGAAACTCAAAAATTTTAAATTTTAATGTATACCCAATAAATCCTAGAATGCGACACAACTTTTGGATTTAAAAAAGGATTAATATGTTGAAAGTTATGGATGTGTTTCAATATGTATATCTATCAGCAAATCAGACATAGCATATGTAGAAAATTATTAATAATTACTTATTAAAATTATTATGAGGTGTATATTATATTTTTAAAATCTTAATAGCTTCCTCTATAAACCCTTTTCATTTGATTAAATTTAGTTACAAAAAAGTCTGTCAGCTTCAAGGATGAAATTGTAGAAATTTTTAAGATAACACTAAATGGGTGGTTTTGCAAGTTTCTTTGGCAAGTTTTGGGACTCCCACTTGCCTAAATATGAGGTTCTCCTAAGGTATTTTTGGAGGGAATCCATATTTGAGCTAGAAATATTAACA
This sequence comes from Cunninghamia lanceolata, assembly GCA_027924645.1. Lineage (NCBI taxonomy): Eukaryota > Viridiplantae > Streptophyta > Pinopsida > Cupressales > Cupressaceae > Cunninghamia > Cunninghamia lanceolata. Next base: position 12,048,048 of record BSBN01000167.1, read on the forward strand.
TACTTTTCATCCAAATCTAAATATTAGTCTAAATGTTAGCACTTTTTGATCCAGAAAGTTTTTTCTCCATTACCACTATTTGGCCCATCATGATCTCGCACTCGCCCAACCCTGCATATTCAATCACACAAAAACCATACATACAAAATTCCTGCAAAAAAATCTATATGACTTTTTTTGTTTTCTCTCCAAAAAAAATCTTCAACTCCTTGGTTCTATTCATATTCTTCTTCCCATACAAAAACCTCAGCAAAGGTCCATCTGAATAATAAAAAACTCTTAGGCTTCCAATAAAATCATACACCTGCAAAAATACTTTAAACTTCTCATATCATCTTTAAAAAATAAATCCAATATGCCCTGTTCATCTTCCCTTGCATAAACAATCAATAAATCTTCTTTAAAAACCTCTGCCCAAAAAACATCTTCAAAAAGATTAAAAAATCGTTCAAAAATAAAAACTCAATAAAGAAGATTTTCTTCCTTAGAAACTTTTATTTATTTCTTTCTCTTCCACTATCATGGGAGTGAAAAAATAGAAAGATTTCTTTCTTAAAAAAATGCTTTAAAAAGCATCAACAAGCTGCCGTTAATCAAACATTCTAAAGATAATTTTATAAAACCTTATCACTCCATTGACAACCAAGAGCCCGTCAAACATAAATCAAGGAAGTCGGGGGCAGTTTGAATGATCACCATTGATCATTATTTTCATGCTTTCATACTTTAAAATATATCCTTTGATTAATAAATGGTGTCCAAATGGATGAGTGAAGACCGATTCTATCGGTTATGCAAAGTGGAGGGCCGGTGGACCACATGTAATACAAACCCTTTAACAAGTCATGTATAAGTGACTGAACTATATTAATAGGTCAATAGTAAAATAAAACAAAAAAGGTTATTACTAGAATGACAGACAGAAAGGGATTATAAGAGCTTGGTTTAGAGTTCAACAAAATAAAAATCTTTAGGTCTTAGACATAGGATACAGAATCCTAAGTCACTTATATCCAAGAGACCATCAATCATAAAGGTGATATATGAACACCTTTGTATAATAACATAATGACTTCAAGAAACATGAAGGAGAAACAAACCAACACCACTAACATCATGAAATTGTAATATGACTTGAAAGAATGATCCTTTATAACAATCTTCTAAGGCAAGTAGAACCTATAGACAATGAACCACAAAACCTCAGAGAGATCATAAAGAAATAAGTATGAAAGGGAATGTGATAGCATGATGGCACTTTCTAAAGCAAGATCTAACAAGAGCCAATATGAATCAATAAGAACCAAGTATGATACTTAAAATGATCTCAACATCTTGTTGATAAATCTTGACATTATTCTCCTGATCTAATTTCCAGGATGATGATAGGCACAAGACTCTTGAAGACGACATCTTTGATAAAGAGAAGAAGACAATCATATGATGAAGTGCAACATCACATCAACATTAAGCCACTGTCATTTAGAAGACCAAGCCACTGTATACTATTTGCAACTGACTAAAACCATGATGCCACTAAATACATATGTCAAAAACTTCACATATGAAGCCATTCACCTTATGAAGACGCACACTAATTCAACTAAAATCTACATCTGTATAGATCACTTCAAACAAAGATCATTTCATTTCTCTATCTTGATATGATGTCATAAACTCATCCTTGTTCCAACCTTGACGACCAAGCATTCTCACTGACCAAGCTCCTAATTAGTGACCTTCAGATGTTCACTAATATCAACCCAAGATCCGGTCAAAAACAAGATCAAATATGAACCAATATAAACACTAAACATGAGAATCCATCCTGAGACAACTTTGAAGATACCCTGATCAAATCAAACCATGAATATGAACATGAACAACTATCTCCTCCTGATGTCCTGCAATAACTATGGCAACTTTGCATCATCAACTGAACACACTTTTGACATCAATGACAACTCTTACCATCAATCTCCCCCTTTGTCATTGATGGCAAAACTTTATGATGCAATTTATCTTTCTCCCCCTTTTTGACATCTGATGACAAAGACACAAACCTATTTGCTCCCACTGTGTTGAAGTACACAAACAAATCACTACTTATAAATATCACTGGTAATCATTGACACAACTCAACTCAACTCAGCACTGATCCACTTCCTGACTTAGCAATGAATTAACATATCAACCTAAAGTATACCATCCAACACCTTTTGACATCACAATCAACTTTTCTTGTATCAATGTAAAGACAACAAGCTCTCAGCAAAATTATTACACTTTGAAATGGATATTATGACATCCTTGTAATGAACTATTCTCATTATGAAGAGCATCATAATGCAACAACTTCAAGCCAAACAAATCTTTGAAATTCACTTCAACATAATATCACTTTTTGACACAATACCAATATGAGGATGAAGAAGACATATCTCTGCAACTTTTTGAACACTTTGCAAAGAAAAACATAAACACACCAATACTCTTTGATGAACAATTTTGTAGGCAAAAATCATTAAGACTCCTCATCACACAGTTCCCAACACAAGATGCCAAGATGACTAATTTTTTATAAGACCTTTACTTGCCTCTGATTTGATGAAATACAAGACTCACCATTGACCACTTCTAAATGAACATTCATTCTACAACCAAGAATGAAGATCATCCTCCTGCACAAGATACTTTTTTGTAACACAATATCAAATCTGATATAACCATTATCAATACCTTTGCAAAAACAAATCAATTGACTTCTTTCATTTTCAACTTCCTCAACCAACACATGATAACATTTGAAGAGAACTTCTTGAGAATACCCAAGATCCATTATACAAATCAGCCTATCAAGATTGCACAACCTTCACCATCAAGCTCTTCCTGTAACAACACTTTGCAAAACCAAATGCAGAGAAAAGTATTATGAATTGACTTCTTTCATTTAGCCAACATAGGCAAATATCTGATAAGAGCTCTTTGAAACAACTAAAGCTCTTTGCCATGATAACCAATACTTTTCAATAACAAGATCCCATTGGACTGCAACATCATAACAACTCAACCATTGTCAGTAACAACATGCTATGAATAAAATATGAATAGGATCATTTATAAACCAAAACTCTCAACGCTATCAAACTCTTTGTGCTTTGAACCCTTGAACATTTTATCACAAACCACTGAAAACATTATCAAAGATGAAACCAAAACCAACAAAACAAGATCATCAAATTGATAAACATCAAATGATTTGAAACTTTTGAGGATACTTGATAGAACATGAATAACTCCCCCTTACTTCATGCTCTTAGTTATCCAACTAATGAAGTGACTTGTGCAAGATGCACAAGTTTAGATTCTAACTTTCCTTTACTTTCTTTCTACTTCCAAATTTTCACAGGTGCTTTCTTCCTCCAAACCTTTTCTGCCTCTTTCATCAAATTAGGTGATGCTTTTCTGCAACTAAATGCTTTGTGACTAGGAGAATTGCAATTATCATAATCAAATGATTGATAATACCTTCTTAACATCCCTTAAGTATTTATGTTATTCCTCCAAGCAGAATCATACCTTCTATTCATTTTGTATTTTCTTTGAATGTGACCAGCATTATTGTACTTGTAATATACAAGGTTAGTATTCCTTCTGCAATCAACTACTTTATGTCCAAAATAATTACAAGTAAAACAATAACCATTAAATGAATAATTATACTTGTACATGTATGCTTGCCTTACAGAAACATTTCTTCTGAAATTTCTTCTCCTTTGATTATGCATTCCATCTTTGATATTTATTTCAGCTTCTGACTTCTTTTTGTCTTCAGGAGCACTAGCATGAAGATCAATTTTCTTTCTAGGAGTTTGCCTGGTTTTTGAACACTCTCCTTCTTCAAATCCTAAACTAGTAGTGTCATTATGATGCTTCTGTTTGCCCAACAACTCATGTAACTTTCTTGTGCTTTCTTCAAACTCCTTATACTTCTTAGATAAAGCCTTGAGACCATCATAATCTTTTCTGAGTTTAATAATTTCACCTTCAAGTTTTAGATTCTCAATCCTTCTAACTTCAAGGTCAGATATTAAAACATCTGCTATCCTCTTAGCTTCTTCAATTTCTGTCTTCAAATTGACAATCAATTTGTCTGATTCACCTGCTTGATTCTTCAAGTCTACAATTAGGTTTCTAGCATCTTCAAGATCTGTAAGAGTTGTCTTTTAAATCTCTTTCTTGTTGCAGCTATAACATTAATTTCTGGTTATCCTTCTTATAATTCTTGAGCTCACTCAGAGCATATATAAGCTCTCCTTCCATATCAATCTCATAATCTTGTTCATCATATTCCTGATCATCATCACTTATAATGTTAGCTTCTTCTAAAAGAGATTGGACCTCAACCTCTTCATGTGATTGTCTTCTTTCATGGTCACTTTCTTTAGACACAAAATTATCCTGTTCTTCATCACCATCTTGATAAATTTTTATCAAATTCTTCCACACATCCTGAGCTATTTCACACTGCACAACTTTACAAGAGACATCATTAGATAAACCAGATAAAATAACCTTCTTGGCTATATGATTGAATTCAAGAACCTCTTTGTTATTTGCAGAGTTAGAATATCCATTCTCAATAGACATCCATACATCATATCCTAAGGAGGATAAATAGACTTGCATTCTCATACACCAAACTAAAAAATTTGAACCATTAAACAGAGGAACATCAGAAAAGTCTTTCACTGATTCAACTTGTGAAGCATCTTTATCAACTGATTGAACATTAACACCTAAATTTGATATGGATGATGTCTTTTGAGTCTTTTGACCAGAATGAAGCTTGACATTTCTCATGTTCTTATTTCTTCTGCACTTACCCATTGAACTCCACTACCACGACCTACCCGAGCCTATTAGACTTCAAAAAGGGAACTTGGATCTGATACCAATTGTAGGAGTTAAGGAAAACACTGAGAGGGGGGGTGAATCAATGTTGTGTGAATTTTCAAATTTTTTGCAAACTTTAACTTTCAAAACACAAGGAGAGAATGCTATCATTAATTTGTCAAACACATATGCACATGATTGAGAATGAGGAAAGATAACAAAACCTCATGAGCAAAGTATACACACATACAGGTGAAAATAATATGAGACATAACACAGATTTGCACGAGTGGAAAACCCTCAAGGGGTAGAAAAATGACTCCAAAACTACCTCATTGGCTTTTTCAAGAATCTCACTGATTACAATGTTTAGAAGCACCAACTTCAAGGAGCACCAACCCCTAATTCATTTAGAAGCACCAACTTCAAGGAGCAACAACCCCTAATACAAAAAAAATTGAAAAGTGTGCAAGAAGTGATTGCTGCTCAATCAAATTTGCACCATTCAAATCAAATCATCTGCAACATATATTCCACCTCTGATATTTTATCCTTTAATCATCTAATTCACCTGATCAGGGAAACATCTCTCATACATTACACATTGGTTTTTCATATTTTATACATTCATTTGTATTAACAAATTATTTCATCATTGATCTGCACACTCATACCTAAAAAAAACTTGTAGAGTCATTAAATATCATATATCCTTTCACATTCAATTCTTCTCTACTTTTTCAATCTGCCTGTTCAAATTCATCTTCTGTAAATCTTCATCTTTATTGTCTTCAACATCAATATTTTTAATCTTCCCTTGTAGAAGAAAATAAAATCTCTTTGATCATCTTCAAAAAGTCTCTTCATATTCCTTTGAAGAAAATACATTTCCATTCCCATCATAAGATATTCTTCAACCCTGCATATTGAATCACACAAAAACCATACATACAAAATTCCTGCAAAAACATGTATATGACTTTTTTTGTTTTCTCTCCAAAAAAAAATCTTCTACTCCTTGGTTCTATTCATATTCTTCTTCCCATACAAAAACCTCAGCAAAGGTCCATCTGAATAATAAAAAACTCTTAGGCTTCCAGTAAAATCATACACTTGCAAAAATACTTTAAACTTCTCATATAATCTTTAAAAAATAAATCCAATCTGCCCTATTCATCTTCCCTTGCATAAACAATCAATAAATCTTCTTCAAAAACCTCTCCCCAAAAAACTTCTTCAAAAAGATTAAAAAATCATTCAAAAATAAAAACTCAATAAAGAAGATTTTCTTCCTTAGAAACTTTCATTTATTTCTTTCTCTTCCACTATCACGGGAGTGAAAAAATAGAAAGATTTCTTTCTTAAAAAAATGCTTTAAAAAGCATCAACAAGCTGCCTTTAATCAAACATTCTAAAGATAATTTTATAAACCTTATCACTCCATTGACAACCAAGAGCCTGTCAAACATAAATCAAGGAAGTCGAGGGCAGTTTGAATGATCACCATTGATCATTATTTTCGTGCTTTCAAACTTTTAAATATATCCTTTGATTAATAAATGGTGCCCAAACGGATTAGTGAAGACCGATTCTATCGGTTCTATAAAGTGGAGGGCCGGTGGACCACATGTAATACAAACCCTTTAACAAGTCATGTATAAGTGACTGACTTGTATTAATAGGTCAACAGTAAAATAAAACAAAAAAGGTTATTACTAGAATGACGGGCAGAAAGGGATTATAAGAGCTTGGTTTAGAGGTCAACAAAACTTAAAATCTTTAGGTCTTAGATAGAGAGTATAGAACCTTAAGTCACTTATATCCAACAGACCATCAATCATAAAGGTTATATATGAACACCTTTGTATAATAACATAATGACTTCAAGAAACATGAAGGAGAAACAAAGCAACACCACTAACATCATGAAACTGTAATATGACTCGAAAAAATGATCCTTTATAACAATCTTCTAAGGCAAGTAGAACCTATAGACAATGAACCACAAAACCTTAGAAAGATCATAAAGAAAGAAGTATGAAACGAAATGTGATAGCATGATGGCACTTCCTAAAGCAAGATCTAACAAGAGCCAATATGAATCAATAAGAACCAAGTATGATAATGAAAATGATCTCAACATCTTGTTGATAAATCTTGACATTATTCTCCTGATCTAATTTCCAGGATGATGACAGGCACAAGACTCTTGAAGATGACATCTTTGATAAAGAGAAGAAGACAATCATATGACGAAGTGCAGCATCACATAAACATTAAGCCACTATCATTTAGAAGACCAAGCCACTGTATACTATTTGCAACTGACTAAAACCATGGTGCCATTGAATACATATGTCAAAAACTTCACATATGAAGCCCATCACCTTATGAAGATGCACACTAACTCAACTAAAATCTACATCTGTATAGATCACTTCAAACAAAGATCAGTTCATTGCTCTGTCTTGATATGATGTCATAAACTCATCTTTGTTCAAACCTTGATGACCAAGCATTCTCACTGACCAAGCTCCTGATTAGTGACCTTCAGATGTTCACTAATATCAACCCAAGATCCTGTCAAAAACAAGATCAAATATGAACCAATATAAACACTAAACATGAGAATCCATCCTGAGACAACTTTGAAGATACCCTGATCAAATCAAATCATGAATATGAACATGAACAACTATCTCCTCCTGATGCCCTGCAATAACTATGGCAACTTTGCATCATCAACTAAACACACTTTTGACATCAATGACAACTCTTACCATCAGTTGATTCCTCCTCAATGGTCAATGGACAATCCTCTTCCACTAGGGTGTCTAAAAACTCATCAAAGCTATCAGCTCTTAGAAGGCTCCTAGAGACAACTGGTTCAAGTTCAAAATCCTCATTATCACTCAAGGAGGTACACTTCAAATCAAGACTTTCTTCTTCAATGAAGGAAAAAACTCAAACATTAGAGTATCCTTTTGAAGCAAGATTTTAGTTGATATATCAGCCTCAAGCTCTTCAGAACAGTAGAAAGGAAGCTCCTCCAACTAGCTAAGACTTTGCAAATCTGATTCATGAGAAGTTTCTTGATTTGAGAGAATGAACTCCTCTCTATCAGAACCATACTGCTCCTGTTGCATCAACACTTGTTCAAGCTTATGAACTTGTTCTAGTTCATCATGGTTATCAACTTCTCCTAAAAGGTCTGAATCCTTGTCATCCAACATTGAACAAAACTGCTCAATTATGCCTATGCACACTTCTCCAAAAAGATCAACATTAGCTTTCTCATGCATAACATGCTCGAATATATCAAAGATCATAACTTGGAAAATGGTGTTAGGTTCAGATTTATGATCTTCTTCATGATCCAATGCTCCATGTTCATACTGATTATTGTCAATCAGCACCTCCTCAGATTGTTCAATGTCCTCTTGTTGTTCTGAAACTGCTGTTGGAGTGGAAAATCTCACACCTTCTTCATTCCAAACTGTAAACTACTCTTCACGACTAGCCTCCTCTGTAGGTAATTGTAGCAATTTTATATTTCTATTTTCCTCCATGTTGAGTGAGCTATACTCGTCAAAAGTCTGCTCTTCTTTTGCTTTCTGGATGTTAGGAAGAGTTGAGCTGAAACTAGGAATGGAAAGGGCTGCTTGGGTTTCACACCCTTTTTGGCATTGATAATCTGAGTAACCTTGACTACTTTGCACTTGAGAAGACAAAAACTTCATTTGCTCCTTTTTAGCAGCTATCTCTCATTCAAGACTTCTTTCAAACTGTATTCTTTTTGTCACCCACTCTTGATCATAAACAACTAATTGCTCAGCCAACTCTTGCAACTGCAAGATAATCTTTTTTTTCTTATCGATGTCAACCAACATCTAATACATGTGTGAGAACTCCTTACTAATGTCACTAATCTTCATATGTTCAAGCTTTTAGCTCAAATCCCACAAAATACAGTCAAACTTTTAGATTAGATCCAACATATTCTGGTAAGGGTGCTCTTGAGGCTGATTACATCACTAATCATGTTGTTTGACATCAAAAACCTCTTCTCAGGGTTGAACTTGATCATATATCAGCTGATATTGAGATTGAGCAGGGATGGGAGGGTGGAAAACATGATAGGACTGCTGGTAATATGTTGTTATAGGATCATTTGGAATAAAACCATCAAGTTGTTCTGTGTGATATGGTTGGTAAGAGGGTACATATGCATGATTTTCATGGAATGGAGGTGAAAAACCATCATAGTGCTGATAACTAGACATTGTAAGAGTAAAACATGAAACATAGGCAAGTCTAGATAACTGATTTGGAATGTATGTAGACAACGAAGTCTTGAAACACTAAGAAATGATTTATAACACCAAATAGAGTCACCAGGTGCTGAGAAAATACTTTCAAATGGTAGAAAACCAACAAGTAGCACCAACCTCATTAGTTGCTTGTACCTGGACTGCTAAAACTAGTTGATTCTTCACTTGTAGAGTCACCACGTGTGTGAATATTGCCTCCAAAGGCTGATGTTGTTGACATACACACCAAATATCAACAATGAATAGAGGACTTGTGAACTATGATAGTCCAATCGGTCCCACCGAGCGTGCCAAAAATTGTTATCGATGAGATTTGCACCCTATTAAACATAAGGTTTAACAATCTATTGAAACATAGGAAGACCTCTAAAGTTGTGGGTCACTTTAAAAGTAGAGGTCAACCTCCAGAGAAGGTCGGCTTCCTATGGTTATCACCTAAACTACTGCTTTGACAAGGAAAAGGGTGAAGAAGAAATTGTATAAAAATGAAATCTATGACCGAGGTGATGCACCAAAACTAACTAGGACCTACAAACACAACTTGTATACACTAGGTTTGATCAACAAAGTAACTTGACATACACAACCCAAAATGATATGCTTTTACATAAATATTTCATAAAAAGGTTATATGCCTTACTCCTAGCAGGAAAAATATATTTTCAGAACTAAAATGTTTGCATTTTCAACACAACCTGACCTGTAAATTGCATATTCCTCTGCAAAAGATGCTAAAATTGAGACAGAACTACAAGGAAATAGATAATCTCACAAGTAATTGCATTAATCAATATGAATGCATACAATGAAATAGAAAATTGAGAAGATAAAAATAACTTATCTTTATTGATTTCCAAGGTGATCACTGGTAAACATATCCAAAAAAGTAAATGAATTACAAACTCACAAAATCTGAGCAAGGATGAAAATGACAAGTCTCTGAAATCTGCATGTACGAACTAAGGCAAAAGAGTCACAAAGTGACTATATCCACCACTATCCAAGTGGTTCCACAATACAAGGAGTCTGAAACAACTGGGGTCGGATGCCCACAAAAAGCCTAAAATCTAGGGCCTATATCCTCTCCAAAAGTATCCATAATGCAAGGAAAATTCCATCAAGACTTAGTCAAACATGAAGAGTCATGAAAACAAGTCCAAAAGGACTCTAAGAGCAATAAAACACTCCTAGATAGCCTCTCCAAAACAAACCAACTGCTAACTACCCTCAAGACCTAGTCAAACTCCTCCCTCAAGGCAATAAACAAACACCTATATCATTGGCATGTGTCTGCCACATCTCCACAACTCCAACTATATCCTCTCCAAGACAATAAAGATTCACAACACTCCCTATTATTCTCTCTTTTGCAATAGGAGCTAACAATAACACTTAAATGATTCATAAAGGTCATCATTGAAGGTGATTGTTTTACATTTCCTAGTATATGCAAGGAGAAATAAACATAAATGTGACAAAAAGCATCAAAGTGCATAACCTAGCATGAAGGGAAATAAAAGACTTAATCAAAGTCTTAACAAATATTCGGCCACCTTGTGGCATTACCTAGGCAATTACACTTTTGATGTTTTGACCACGAGCAATTTTAAAACTTATGCAAAATAAAATAAAAAACAAAAAGAAGACCCATCGGGTCCTTAGGGTTTTGAAACCCTATGAAACACAAAATCAACCTTTACTTTCATTTGGCACTTTGCACTTTTACAAACTTGCTCTGCATTTCTGGCCGCTGACATGAGGGTTTCATTCTCGAGCTTCCTGTAGATGATTCTGAGAGCATTTTGACTGTGTTCTTTACACTCAACCATGTGAGCTTGCCCTACTGGATTTATTAAGTCAAAATCTCTTTCTTCTGAAAGAAAAATGAAGGAAAAACTTTAGTTTTACCTGTTATTTCTACATATCTCTGAATATATGACTGTATTTCTCTTTTTATGTCATGAATTTGCAACACATATGGCAAAACTGGTACTCTCTCATTGTATATACTTGTTCAAACTCTGATGAGTAGCATTCTCATTAGAAACAACTATAATAATGAAGGTATTTGCTTCAAATCACTGACTCTTGTCTATCACTGCTCCTGACTGTGTGAATTCATGCTTGATTGTTTAAAGCTTGATACAAATGGGTTCATTTCTTTTCAGCTGTAGCCCTAACTAGGGTTTGTGTCCTCACTTGTATCTATTTTAGTAGTTTGCCACATGTGATGATGACTATCATCAGCATATTCTTGATAAACCAAGGAGGAAATAAGATCAATGTGTGACTGTAACCTACACCTTGTAAATGAAATCTTTTGGATGCCTTGCTTATTCCTTTCTGCATATTGACCTATTAAAACAATCCTTTTTTGTTATCTTTCTGTCAAGATGTTGTTGCTTGCTTTCACTATCATTGGATACTTGATGCTTTTGTGGTCATCATGTTGGTTTATAGGACATGTGTCTCTTGAAGTTTGACTACACCTTTTTCATGTCTTGGCAACATTTTGTCAACATCTTTACTTAACTATTTGGCAGGGTACTCTGTAGTAGTAGTAGTAGTAGTGGATTGTGTTCATCATAAGTACTTTGTAGATCTCCAGAGTTATTGATATCTTTCGCAACACCTCATCCTCTGTCGAAGTATTTCATTATCCTATCATGAGTCTCATTTATTGATCACTGTGTGCACCTCTTTTGACTATATCTTAGACATATAAACATTCAATAAAGTTCTCTAACAACATTTAGGTTATCCTAGGCTTGGTTTGATCTCATCAAAACTTATCAGGATTCAATACACCCTAGGTACCTTTCAATACACTTTTCATGCTATTTTGGATTGTCTTGAGACTATTTATCATTTGAGTAAATATGTCACCCACCATAGCAACATAAAAGAACTCAAGCAAGATGTGTCTTTGTCTAACCAGTTGTCTTAACTGTGACTATTATTTGATATTGAAGACTGCCTTTTGACATTGTTATAACAATCACCTATTGACTGATTTGGACTATCTTTTGGCAGTTACCTCTCATCCTTTTCCTCCATTCTATGATAGTCATTTAGAACTGTCCTAAGACAATATAACAGTCACCTACGACTGTTCCATCCCCCCTCTGACTGTCTTTGTTTCACATGCTTAATCTTCAAGTTTTCAACCTCAAATGCCTTTTACCATGATCTCATAGTCACTTAGTACAAGTGCAAGCCTGTTAGGATCTTACAAGGACCATAAACTTTGTGATAGTCCTCTAAAAATATTGCATATACAGGGCTACTATGATAGAATTGAGAACTATTGAGACTCTTCCAATAGTTTTGACTGTTCATCAAACTTAAAAACCTAGAGGTAAAACAATGATAAAATGCATAACATTATTTTATTGGTAGAGTTATACATCTCTTACGTATCCTTATGATTGTTATCATGCATGGTATGATGTATATCTTACTCGTAGACCGCTATCTAAGACTTTTACAAAAGTCAGTGTCTCATAACTCTATGTTTACCTCTATTTTCCACTATCCCCACATGATTCCTCCTAACTTCTTCATGACTATTGTCCTCTCTATTTTGGTTCTTAGTGATTGCTACCTCCCCGAAAAATTGCTCTAGGCACTATCTATGAGCCTCACGACTATCCTATATCTCTTAACACCACTGTCTCTCATGACTCCGTCTTCTATATGACTATCAACATGACTATAACTGTCCTTTAGGATGATTGTTGCTCTCTTCAATCTCTAGCATTGGCTTTCTTTTCTCTTATATATGACTATTTGCTTGACTGTCCTATCTATTTGTTGATAGTCATCATTGTTGACTGCTTTAACCTCATTTCTTTGTCTCTAGCAGTCGCTTGTATGGACCTCATTACATGATGCTTACTTCTATTTCCACACAGTCTGTACTCTTCATCTGATGAATACATATGAAATGTTTCTGTAACAACTATGAGCTGGGCTCAACCCTTGTGGGAGCCACATTTTCTCCACTCATAATATAAACTAATGAATCACTTAGAAACACAATTTCACCTGTATCTACGCATGAAGCAAACTTGTTAGAAAATAAACGCATACTCTGGATGTGTTTGATGACTTGCTTGTTTTCTAGGGTATCCAAAGTATACATTCCTTGTTTAATGCATTTGAGGATCAGTTTATACATGCATATGTACTTGTTCATGTCAAGTTAGGGACCATTCATTGCTTAGCATATTACTCTAACATCACTCTTTTGCCAGATGCAAGAACTAGAGACTACATGAACTAGGAAGGATAAAGATAACTTGGGGCAACAAGACAACACACCTGAACCAAAACCAGTCATTCTCAGGCAATGACTGGCCTCTATCCTTACATGCACTTTTACTTTCATTTACTTATTCATGTATAAATTGTTTCTTCAATTTCATTGAATAAGAAAGTTAATCTTAAGGCTTGTGTGAGATAATGTACATTTTACATTCAATAAAGATTATTTATTTGTTTTAGAAAAGATTTGTATAAATCTTTCTTATGTTACACACACTTGGATAAATGCAGTAATTTGATAATTATAATCTTTTGAATTATCTCATTTATGCACTTGAATGTAATGTAATAAGGATCAAATAAAAATGTACCTTTTAAACTTTGAATCAAAACTCTAGCTGAATAAGTTGTAGTGAAATTTAGGTAATAGTAGCCTCAGATGGAATGTTTCTAAGTGACATAGTTTTTGAGTAACAGCTCGTCAAAGATTGCTGCCTTTTTGCACTTTGGTCTCTTAAAGGATATTGTTGGTACAATGTAGCTCGGACTATTTTGACATGTTGGGGTGCAAAACAGGACCATGCCTAGCCTAAAAGGACCCATCCAAATGTGTTAGAACTATCAGTTTGGCCGCACAAGGAGTAGAACGAAAGTTACACCCCTTTGCAACTTTACGTTGCATGCATCTGACCATTTTTGGAGCAGAAGAAAAAAAATCACCACAGGAAAATGCCTCAGAGATATAAAAACTTGAGAGAGATTATTGTAGAGATACCCTACTTGATCCCATAGCCTCAGACATAATGTTTCTGAGTGACATAGTTTCTGAGTAACAACTCATCAAAGATTGTTGCCTTTTTGCACTTTGGTCTCTTAAGGGATATTGCCGGTACAATGTAGCTCAGACTATTTCAACATGTTTGGGTGTGAAATAGAACCATGCCTAGCCTAAACATACCCATATGGACACGTTGGAACTATCGGTTTGGCCGCACGAGGAGCAAAATGAAAGTTAGACCCCTTTGCAACTTTACACTACATGCATCGAACAATTTTTGGAGTAGCAGAAAAACTTTCACCACAGGCAAACGCCTCAGAGATATAAAAAACCAACAGAGGTTATTATAGAGGGACCCTACATGATCCTATAGCCTTAGATGGAATGTTTCTAAGTGACACAGTTTTTGAGTAACAACTCGTCAAAGATTACTAGCTTTTTGCACTTTGGCCTCTTAGGAGATATTGTCGGTACAATGTAGTTCGGACTGTTTTGGCATGTTTGGGTATGAAACAAGACCATTCCTAGGTTAAACATACCCATATGGATGCATTAGAACTATTGGTTTGGCTGCATGAGGAGTAAAACGAAAGTTACACCCCTTTGCAACTTTACACTGCATGCATCTGACAATTTTTGGAGCAGCAGAAAAACTTTCACCACAGGCAAACACCTCAGAGATATAAAAAACTGAGAGAGGTTATTATAGAGGAACCCTACATGATCCCATAGCCTTAGATGTAATATTTCTAACTGACACGGTTTTTGAGTAACAACTCATCAAAGATTGCTGTCTTTTTGCACTTTGGTCTCTTAAGGGATATCGCTGGTACAATGTAGCTCAGACTATTTTAGCATGGTTGGGTGTGAAACAGGACCATGCCTAGCCTAAACATACCCATTTGGATGTGTTAGAACTGTTGGTTTGGCCACACGAGGAGTAAAATGAAAGTTACATCCATTTGCAACTTTACATTGCATTCATCTGACCATTTTTGGAGCAGCAAAAAAACTTTCACCACGGGCAAACACCTCAAAGGTATAAAAACTGAGAGAGGTTATTGTAGAGGGACCCTACATGATCACATAGCCTTAGATGGAATGTTTTTAAGTGACATGGTTTTTGAGTAACAGTTCATCAAATATTGTTGCCTTTTTGCACTTTGGTCTCTTAAGGGATATCATCGGTACAATGTGTTGAAAGTTGTTTGCCATTGATGTCAAAAGGTCAAGAGGTGTTGAACATATCCCTGTTGGTGTTGTTGTTAAAGGATTAGGATGCTCAATTATGGTGTTCATGTTTCATGGTATGGTCTTCATAGGATGCCTTCATTCACAGAGCTCACATGCCTTTCATGCTTCAAGATGGTGTGTTTATGTTTCACAAGAACCCTGCAAGACATGTATGCAAAGTGTGGAAGCATATACAACGAACGTGAACTTTTTGACACTATGCCTCAAAGAAATGTTGTCTCGTGGAATGCAATGATTGCAAGATATGCACGAAATGGATTTTTCATAAGGCTTTAAGAACTCTCAAGCAAATCCACAAAAGTAAATTTCAACCAAATGCAAATTTTGGCATGTCTAAAACCAAATTGCACAACTTTATCCAACTTCCTCCTTGCCTATGCCAAAATAGGATATGGGGAACATGGTGTGGACAACCATCAAAGCATAAATGATATAGGAATTTTGTCACATGTATTGTATTTGCAGCTGCCCTTGTAGACATGTATGGAAAGTGTGGAAGCATAGACAAGGTGTGTGAACTGTTTGAAATGATGCCTCAAATAAATGCACGATCCCACAGAATGCAATGATTGCAATATATGCACAAAATGGATTATTTGAAAATAATTTATAAACTTTCAAGCAAATACAATTGGCACGGGTAAAACCAAATTCCTATAATGATAATTGATCATCATATTAAATATTTAATATAAACTATCATATACATAATGTGATGAACATAACATCTATTTTATATGTACAAAGCCATATAGGCATCCAAATAAAGCCATACATCTACATATATACAAAAATATACATCGGTAACATACAAAAAGTATGTATACAAAGCCATCTAGGCATACAAAAAATGTCCCGGAAACTAGTTTCCTATGGACTTTTATGAAACAGTCAGCGGCCCTTGCTTGACTATGAAGATGGAGAGCTAATCCATGACTCATCCTCTCTCTGCCGTCAAGTAGACCTCTTCGACATAAGTTCATTCAGCTCCACCTGTTAATACAATCAAACAATATGCACATTAATATAGAAAATGTATGAAATATATAACATCACATATGTAATCGATCACTTATTGCCACCCGATGATCACTCTCCATCATCTTGTCTCTCTCTTCATCCGTAGTTGGACAGGCTGGAGTTGTGACCTATTGTGAGAAGCATCAAGAAGCATAATTGACTAAACATAAATATCATTTATGTACATCAAATAACATGAGATAAAACAAGAAATAGAAAATTATGACATTTTCATGTTATTGGCTCATACCTCGGTCAAAGGATAGGAATCCTTAGAAGAATGGAGTGGTTGAAAGAAAGAATAGGATTGTTTAAGAAGCTGCAAGGACAATGGTAAGAGAAGCAAGCCTATCGGATGTATACCTGGAGGGAAGCAATTCATACTACTATTTATATACAAAACAAAGTACAAGTAACCATCTAGGAAAGTTTTATGCATACTTAGAAATTAATCCAATGAACCATCTGGGTCTGTTCTACTCTTTATTGTGTCAATTATTCCCCAATGGTCAGACTCACGCACCTTCCACAAGGTCTTGTTCAAAGGTCTACCCCGATATTGTATCAAATAGACATTTGATGCCACAACAAGGTTCGAGTAATGAAGAATTTTTTGATGCGTGTCAAAGTCTTGAAACTACCAAACATTAACACTCTTATGTGGGTACCTTCTAAGCCATGTTCCAGTAACAACCACCAAGCCTATAGGGTTTTAGATGTTTTCTCCATTTGTAACTGGGGCCTCCAATATCTTTTTGGCGTCAACACAACGACACAAGTAATAATCCATTCCCTCTTTATTGTCTTCATTTGCAATAACTACATAAACATGCCCTACATTGATATGTGCAGTAAATTAGATGAAATTAGTCAACATTACAAAATAATACAAAGTAAGATAACATTAGGAATTTCAAAAACTATGCAAGTAGATATATTACCTGGTTGAACTAGATCTGATACATGGTCAAAGTCAACTGATGATTCCATCTATGTCAGTTCCAGTGTCATCGGGGGTCGATACGTGTCAAGTGGGCTAAGATAATTTAACTATCATTAGTCAACCCACTCCTTTGATTCGCACTCATTCCAGGCTTGAATTGTACATGAAGAACAAAAGCATGCCATTTTCCATGTATGGATACTCTATGAACCTACAATTGAGCTTCTGAAAGAATGTAGCTCATTTGATTCTTTCATTGTACAACATTCCTCATATGGTGCAATGTTAGTATCATCTATCAACCAAAAATATCTATGAACTAAAGACTTAGCTTCATTACTGAGACCCATTGAAGCATTGCACCACTCGACGATTGATTTTTCATCTATCAACTTTGCATTGTCTTTATACTTTAACTCTTCTCATGTTATGGCTCTTTTGATACATGCTCTTGCACCATCATGCTCCCCCTTTCCATGCCTAGCCTCACAAAAGTTCCACATATGTTGAACACCTGTAATATTATGCCTCTTGCTTAGCCAATAGAAATTCTGTGAGTTCTTGAATTGTGATGCACAGTTATTCAACCATATGATATGTTGACTGAATGATATGCCCCTTCTAGCCAAATAATTGTAGAACACCTGAAAGAAAACTTGCACGAACTCCGTAGAATGAATGCGATCATCACTAATATAAAAATGATACTCCCTTATGATATTTTTGTCATCCTTTGTACTATCATTCACATGAATGAATGCGGTGTGCACAAATATAGAAACCTGTGTGGAGTTGTAATATTGTGATTGCACCTCATGTTGTGGCTGTAGACTATAGTTCTTTGCAAAGTTGATGGCTAAAACAATGCTACCAAGTGAAAATGTGACCTTTCATAACTTGAATTGCAAGTCTAACCATCGAGCTCTATGGGTATGCCTTGCATACTCATACACTATACTGTCACGAAATATAGACATAAATTGATACGTGCCGAACTCTACTACTTCATTTCCAATTGCATGTGTGTTTTCCATATGTTCACATATTGGAGTATGTTGCAAGCCACCGCAATGCTGACATGTGCTATCCAAGCACAATTTCCTGTAGAATATTTGACCTTCCTCTCTTTCACATAAAATTGTTGATTTGAAGTCTCTTGAAGATGTTGGTGAGGCATGTATGCCACAATCTTGCAAAACATTGTTAGTATGCAAATCTAAACATATAGACCGATAAACATCAAAATGGTTAGAAAATTCAATATGTAATCTACAACAACAAGTAGTGCGTGTGTGATTTATTTTGACATAGAAAGGTTTTATCATTTCAAAATATCTTTGAGAAATTTTAATTTGAGGATACATCTCTAGAAATTTACCAAAAAATTGTGTTTGAGTCATATCCAAAAAATGCTTTGGATGTGGCTCATGGTTTCAACTATTGATTCTCCTTCTTACCACATCCCTTTGATTCGGAGATACCCTTGTGTAATTCTTCCAAAAGTCTTCAATTAGTGATCTCAATGCTTCAACAATTGGTTTATCTTTTCATGGTAGTCTCCTCAAGAACGCCCATAATTCATTGGCATCGGTGTCCTCGATTCTTTGGTGCCTTCCAACGGCTCTTGATAAAGTTTTTCTATTAATTCTTAATGCTTGACTCGTCTTTCTAATGAGACAAGCTTTCCTCGTTTGATTACTTACTATTGTTGATGTAATGCCATGTCGTACGACATTACTATCTTTTGTGCATGAGGTGTTACCCACACTCTCATATGCACTCATTAGATTCTTGACAATAGATTTTGCACTTGAAGCCTCTAATGTTCTCAACCCAAGAATCTTTATGATGGACCTATACTTTATACTTCACATCATTTCAATGAATAGTTGACATCTTGCAGTCTCATTTAACTTTTCAAAGAACACTCTCCAAATCTTATGAGCATATCTTGTACAAGTGCGTTTTGGAATCTTACCTTCCATTGGCTACAAAATATTCTCATCAATATCAATCAAATACTTTGGCTTTCTATGCAAAATTCTAGGTGGTGTTAAGAAAGGTAAATTCATCTCAAAATTAGGAATTTCATCAATATTTAAATGAGATGGGCTAGATGGCATACCTTCGATCGGAGATGGAATAGATGACATACCTTGAGGTTGAGGTGGGAATGATGATGTACCTCCTTCCTCACATGTGAGTGATGATGCACTCTCAACTTGAGATGCGGTAGATGGTGTCCCTCTATCTTGACTTGTGGTAGAGGACGTGTCTCCAATTGTAGTATTCAAATCTCTCATAGCACTAAGATTTTGCATTCGTTCCCTTTGTGCCGCCAATACCATATCTCTTGTTGATGGTTAAGGTTCCTCTTCAATTGACATGTCTTCAACAATCGTTTCCAATTTCCTCTTCTCACGAAGTTCCCTCATAGCTGCTGCTTTCTTTGCATTCTTAGCTTCTTTCTCTACTTGTGTTGGTTTAATCCTTGATCATTTTCTCATCATGAAAAAGAATTTATATGTAGCATGATAAAGAGATAAATATTAGTTCCTAAGAAATGAATATAGTTCCAAATTTTAGGTCTTCTTCCCTCAAAATATTTATAGGTCTATTGCTTTTTAAATTGGTGTTAATTTTATGTCTATAAGATATCAACATTGTATGTGCATACTCAACTAAGTAGTAGATTTTATGGTAAAATTTTGGGTGGACAAAGAGCCCCATATAGCACCCTACAACCATCAAACCAATTCTTGGGTTGGAATATAGATATTCATTTAAGATATATGCCTCATTAATTTTATGCATCTTTGAAGGCCCTTAAAAATTTCCCTTCCAAATTCATGGTCAAATTGTGACCATTTTTTAATCTTTCAAGCCCTATAAATCAATTCCATTATGATGTTTTTGGGGCTCTTAGAGTTGATCATGGTGAGTGTACTAATCATCCCTATGCCTACTTAACTTCTCATTTTAGCTTTAAGTTAGGGTGTGTAATCCAAGTATTGACATTAATTGTAAAGTGTGATATTTTCAAAAAATTAAGGCACTAAATTTTTTTATGGTGGTTTCAAATTGGTTAGTTGAGTAGTGGTTGTTGGGGGTGGTGCTTGTGGCTTATTATTAGGTGTATAGGTGCAACGTCTCTTAAGTCTAATGAAGGTATACCTCACGACTCTTTTAGGAAATGTTTAATGTCAAACAATAAAATATCTTTAATTTTTAATTATTTCTCTCTAGCTGCCTTAAATTTTGTCAAAGCTATCTAAGGAAGGGGTGTGGATGATGAGCGCATTGAGACTTAAAGCATATAATAGAAGTGATTTTGTGGAAAATCTAGCTACTTTCATCACTTTAATGAAATGGTGGTTAAGGCTTCTCAAGTTTGTATTCCCAAGCCACTTTGAAGGTATGTGTTCAACACCACTAGAAAATATCTTCACAAGTAAGAACTTGGTTTTGGTTGTATAGAAATTTTTTAGGAATTCTATTTCTTTGGTTGGTATGTATATTTGTTTAATAGTTGTCAGATCATTATTAGATGTACTATGGTTGTCCTGACTAGTTTATTTTGGAGAGGAGTGTATTGTAATCCCATTTTTTTAGTTTTTGAATTTGAATAAAGGAACTCAGTTTTGCAACTAGGCTACTATGTTCCTATTGATCATTTTGATAAATTCATGTTTTGGATTGATGATATCTTTCATGAGCATCTACAGGTCTGCAGGTATAAAGAAGAAATTCAAAGCAATAGAAATTTATAGCTATTTGGGAAGAAATTCATAGCTCGGGTTGCAAATTCCTTATTAGACATGTATGCAAAATGTGGAAACATAAACAAGGCACATGAACTATAAACACAAAATATAAAAACAAAATATAAACACAACTAATATAAACATAAAATATATAATCCATACAAGTGATATAAACATGTATTCAATGAGGCATGATAAAGTAATTCAAATAGAATTAAGGAAAATGTAACTTAGAACATGTGTAAAGACTTGACATACCTAAAAAATAGAGATTCAAATGGAGAGAGTATCCAATTATGTAGTCTTTTTTTCTTCTTGCATCAAACTCCTCAACAATTTGGGTTTTTCACCACTTGCTTCCTTTTCAACATTCAATTGAATAACACTCAAATAGAATTACTAACAACAATACAATTAACTAATGTATAATGTTAAATTCCTACAATTCAATCACACTTAATATTGCAACACTACAAAATTTGAAACTTGAATTGATATATATCAAATTCGATGTGAAAACTATGTTATTTCCTCCTTAAGTTGGCAAACAAGAAAAAGGTGGTGGAAAGTTCATGCAAAGGTGGTAGAATGTGAAAAATGTGCATGTGTACTTCCCAACAACATGAAACAACTTTTTTTTATCAAAAAACATGCATAACCAGAAGAAAATAGAGCATGTGGGCATGGATCATGGGCATCCTAGCCTTTTTACCATTTCAATAGCAAGAAAAAATGCACTCGCGTTATGGCTTTCTATACAAAATTCTATATTATTCACTCTCTCATGTATTTCTTCTAGATCTCTCCCTTAACCCTAAACCCTAATCCCTTATCCCTAAATCCTAAACCCTATCCCTCAACCCTAAACCCTAATTAATTAACCATAAACCCTAAACACTAATCCCTTATCCCTAAACCTTATCCCTAAAGCCTCAACCCTAAACCCTTAAACCTCAAATCCTAAACCCTATCCCTAAACCCTCAACCCTCAACACTATACCTCAAATCATAATCCCTCAACCCTAAGCCCTAATCCCTCAACCCTAAACCCTAAACCCTCAATCCTAAACCCTAATCCCTTATCCCTAAACCCTAAACCCTATCCCTAAAGCCTCAACCCTCAACCCTTAAACGTTAAATCCTAGACCCTATACCTAAATCCCCAACCCTCAACACTATACCTCAAACCCTAATCCCTCAACCCTAAACCCTATCCCTAAATCCTCAACCCTCAACACTAGACCTCAAACCCTAATACCTCAACCCTCAACCCTAATCCCTTATCCTTAAACCCTAAACCCTATCCCTAAAGCCTCAAGCCTCAACCCATAAAAATTAAATCCTAAACCCTATCCCTAAACCCTCAACCCTTAACAGTATACCTCAAACCCTAATCCCTCAACCCTAAACCCTAATTGCTCAACCTTAAACCCTAAATCCTATCCGTAAAGCCTCGACCATCAACCCTTAAACCTTAAATCCTAAACCATGTCCCTAAACCCTCAACCCTCAACACTATACCTCAAACCCTAATCCCTCAACCCTAAACCCTATCCCTAAATCCTCAACCCTTAACACTATACCTCAAACCCTAATTCCTTAACCCTCAAACCCTAATTCCTTAACCCTCAACCCTAATCCCTCGACTCTAAACCCTAATCCCTAATCCCCAAACCCTAAAACCTATCTCTAAAGCCTCAACCCTCAACCCTTAAAAACCTAAACCCTATCCCTAAACCCTCAACCCTTGACACTATACCTAAACCATAATCCCTCAACCCTAAACCTAAATCCCTCAACCCTAAACCCTATCCCTAAAGCCTCAACCCTCAAACCTTAAACCTTAAATCCTAAACCCTATTCCTAAACCCTCAACCCTCAAAACTATACCTCAAACCCTAATCCCTCAACCCTAAACCCTTTCCCTAAATCTTCAACCCTCAACACTATACCTCAAACCCTAATCCCTCAACCCTAAACCCTAATCCCTCAACCCTAATCCCTAATCCCTTATCCCTAAAGCCTCAACCCTATCCCTAAATCCTCAACCCTTAACCTCAAACCTTAAATCCTAAACCCTCAACCCTCAACACTATACCTCAAACCCTAATCCATCAACCCTAAACCCTAATCCCTTATCCTTAAACCCTAAACCCTATCCCTAAACCCTCAACCCTCAACACTATACCTCAAACCATAATCCCTCAACCCTAAACCCTAAACCCTCAACCATAAACCCTAATCCCTCAACCATAAACCCTAATCCCTTATCCCCAAACCTTAAACCCTATCTCTAAAGCCTCAACCCTCAACCCTTAAACCTTAAATCCTAAACCCTATCCCTAAACCCTCAACCCTCAGCATTATACCTCAAACCCTAGTCCCTATCCCTAAATCCTCAACCCTAAACACTATACCTCAAACCCTAATCCCTCAAACCTAAACCCTAATCCCTCAACCCTAAACCCTAATCCATTATCCCTAAACCCTAAAACCTATCCCTAAAGCCTCAACCCTCAACCCTTAAACCTTAAATCCTAAACCTTATCCCTAAACCCTCAACCCTCAACACTATACCTCAAACCCTAATCCATCAACCCTAAACCCTAATCCATCAACCCTCAACCCTATTCCTAAAGCCTCAAACCTCATCACTTAAATCTTAAATCCTAAACCCTATCCCTAAACTCTCAACCCTCAACAATATACCTCAAACCCTAATCCCTCAACCCTAAACCCTATCCCTCAAATGTTAACTATCAACACTATACCTCAAACCCTAATCCCTCATCCCTAAACCCTAATCCCTTATACCTAAACCCTAAATCCTATCCCTAAATCCTCAACCCTCAACCTTTAAACCTTAAATCTTAAACCCTATCCCTAAAACCTCAACCCTCCACACTATACCTTAAACCCTAATCCCTCAACCCTAAACCCTAATCCCTCAACCTCAACCCTAATCCCTCAACGCTAAACCCTAAACCCTATCCCTAAAGTCTCAACACTCAACCCTTAAACCTTAAATAATAAACCCTATGCCTAAACCCTCAACCCTCGACATTATACCTTAAACACTAATCCCTTATCCCTAAATCCTAAACCCTATCCCTAAAGCCTCAAGCCTCAAGGTCCTTGAACCTTAAATCCTAAACCCTTAACCCTCAACACTATACCTCAAACCCTAATCCCTCAACCCTAAACCCTAATCCCTCAACCCTCAACCCTAATCCCTTATCCCTAAATCCTAAACCCTATCCCTAAAGCCTCAACCCTCAACCCTTAAACCTTTAATCCTAAATCTTATCCCTAAACCCTCAACCCTCAACACTATGCCCTAAACCCTAATCCCTCAACCCTAAACCCTAATCCCTCAACCCTCAACCCTAATCCCTTATCCTTAAACCCTAAACACTATCCCTAAAGCCTCAACCCTCAACCCTTAAACCATGAATCCTAAACCCTCAACCCTCGACACTATATCTTAAACCCTATCCTTTATCCCTAAACCCTAAACCCTTATCCCTAAAGTCTCAACCCTCAACCCTTAAACCTTAAATCCTAAACCCTATCCCTAAACTCTAAACACTATCCCTAAACCCTAAACTCTTGACACTATACCTTAAACCATAATCCCGTATCCCTAAACCTTAAACCCTATCCCTAAAGCCTCAACCCTCAACCCTTAGACCTTAAATCCTAAACCCTATTCCTAAACCCTGAACCCTAGTCACTATACCTTAAACCCTAATCCCTAAACCCTAAACCCTAAACCCTATCCCTAAAGCCTCAACCCTCAACCCTCAACCCTTAAACCTTAAATCCTAAACCTGTTCCTAAACCCTAAACCCTCAACACTATACCCTAAACCCTAATCCCTCAACCCTCAACCCTAATACATCAACCCTAAAGCTTTAAATCATGAACCCTTATCCACCCCTCTCCTCCCCTATCTGCCTCACCCCATCTCTCCCCTATCTCACAACCCTTAGCCACCTAGGTCTCTCACTTATCCCTAAAGCCTCAACCCTCAACCCTTAAACCTTAAATCCTAAACCCTATCCCTAAACCCTCAACCCTCAACACTATACCTTAAACCCTAATCCCTTCACCCTTAACCCTAAACCCTATCCCTAAAGCCTTAACCCTCAACCCTTAAACCTTAATCCCTAAACCCTCTACCCTCAACACTATACCTTAAACCCTAATCCCTTAACCCTCAGCCTTAAAGACTCAACCCTCAATCCTTAAACCTTTAACCCTAAACCATATCCCTAATCCCTCTACCCTCGACACTTTGCCTTAAACCCTAATCCATCAAACCTTAAACCCTTAAACGCTAAACTCTCAACCCCTAGATACCCTAAAACCCTATACCTATACACTTAACCTTTGACACTCAACCTTGAACATTATCCCTCAACCTTCAAACCTCTACCCTATACCCTATACCCTCAACCCTATAGTTATGCCCTAAACCCTCAACCCTCATCCATATGCCTTATACCCTCAACCTTAAACCCTAAACTCTATATCTTAGACACTCAACCTTGAACATTATCCCTCAACTATAAACTCTCAACCCTCTACCCTATACCTTTAACCATATACTTAAACCCTAATCCCTCAATCCTCAACCCTATACCTTAAACCCTGAAGCCTACACCCACAAACTCTCATCCCTATACCCTATAACCTCACCCTTATACCCTAAACCCTGAATATTGTGCCTCAACCCTATACTTAAAACCTAAACCATACACTGTCAACCCAAGTTGCCCTATGCCTTATATACCTTGAATCCATATCGTAAACCCTAAGCCCAATATCCTAAACCGTAATCCCCGTGCCTTATGTACTTAATCTTATACACTCAACAAGCTAAATATTATCCCTCAGCTGTAATTCTCAACCCTCAACCCTCTACCTATTACTTAAGCCCTAATCCATCAACCCTCAAGCCTATACCTTAAACCCTAAACCCAAAAAACTCAACCCTCAACCCTAAAAACTATACGGGCTCAAGTCCTTATATACCCTAAACCCAAAACCCTTACATACATACATACATACATACATACATACATGCATACATACATACATACATACATACATGTACATACATACATACATACAAACACATGCATACATATATACATACATACATGCATGTAAACATGTACATACATACATACAACCATACATACATACATACAAGCATACATATATACATACATCAAACATACTTAAGAAATTTGAACAAAATCATTCAAAGGGAGACATAACATGAGTGTGTTATAACACGCTCGCATTATGTCGAACTAGGAAAGCATCAGACAAACTTGCAAAAAAGAAAAAAATACAAAACATAACGTGAGCGCGTTATAACGTGCTCATGTTATATTTTTCTTTAGGAATTCCAAGCCTTAGGCTTGGGATTTGCTTTGGATTTCCAACCCAAAGGCTTGGAGTGCCTTCCCAATGTCCAAAGACATGTTTTTGCATATTCTACAGGATTTCACATAATTTTGTTTGTGCTAACCCTCAGATTTGCACGTGTTTCAAGATCAAACAAATCGAACACCTAGGTAATGTTAGGCTTTCTCTTATCTATTTAATGATGTAATTTTTTTCACATTTTGACAATGTTAAGCCTTTCATCTTTAATTTCTTTTGTTTGTGTCCATTTTTGGGCAAAAACCAATGTTTGGTCTTTTTTTCATTATAAATAATTAACCGTTCATTGAAATTTCAAATAAATTACATTTTTATAAATTAGACTCCATTTTACACATATTAAAAAAAAAAATTCAATTAGTTTTCAAAATTTACAAGGGTAGCATGGCTAAAATTTTATTTTTTAAGATGTGTCCACTTTGAAAATTAGTAAAAAATCAAATATTTGTTAAAAAATTATCAGAAAAATTGGACATAAACTACATGTTGTTAGTTAATTTCTCACTGAAGTAATTTTAAAAATACCCCAAAAAAGTTAACCTTTTGAGGGAGCCACAAAACACGCTATGTTATGTTTTTTGACAGAAACAACACCAATTTCTGTGGCTCCCTTTTTTGAACCCTTTAATCTATACCATTTAAAAAAAATTAGTAGTTTAGAAAGTAGACTCAGAGCACTACAAACATTATTTTTGCTGCATCATAAAATTTTGAGTGTAACTATGCTCAATTTCTCATCCAAGGCCAGTATTTCCTGATTTAAAAAAAAAAAAGTGGCCACTTAAGACCCCTTTTTGGCTCCCCATCTTCCTGCACTTACCCATCAACAAGTGATATCAGAGCAGGTTTTGAAGATCAAGGGATTGTAGATCAATTTGTGGGATCAAATGAGTATCATTAGAGCCAAGATTATGTTTAGCTAGGAGAAGAGATCATGCATTATAGTCTGAAGACATGTGTAATGACCTCAAAGATTACCAATATAACTATCACACACACACACACACAACTTAGATTATTGGTATATTCTCTCCAATACCAAGATACTAACTCACATGGCTACACTAGTGATCAAAAGAATATAAATAAAATACACACCTCATTAGGTTCCTAACTCAACTAAGTTCTATATAATGAGGTCTAAATTTTTTGCATAAGAATTTAATACACTGCTAATTAGTTCCCAATATATAGTTTAGCTAAATAATCTATTTTCTAAGAGTTATGGTAATAGAGGTTTTCTTTCTAAGACTTTATATTTCACCATTCTAAGTCAACTTAGGCCTCACACTCCTAAGGAAATATTATTAGCACTACTGCATCTAGGGTTTGTTATGAACGACACAAGGAGTAAACATAGCAACGCTCTTATTGTGGGTAATGCTAGTTATTGTTACTATTGTTCTACATTCAATCCAACATTACAAACATACATGAAACATCACATTTATAACATAGATCAACCATGATAAATTGTTGTCATAACAACCCTTAATTTTGGAGATTAACTCCCCATAAATACATCAAGTAATATCATAGTGTACAATCATGAAAAATGGAACATAAATAAGTAAATAAGAGAACATAGCTATGCATAAGGAGCTAGAGATTGTAGTATTTTGAGATAGGGTAGTTTGGTTTCCGATGTCCATTAGTTTCCAAGGTAGGGTGCAAAATATACCAACCATGTGAATAAGATGCCCTATCCACCCCAACTAAGGGACTCTTATGTTCTATCCAAGTGGATAGTTCAATACCAAGGGTCCCAAGGAGCCTAGGTATAGTAAACTAGAACAGTTGCTATTATTCATCCTAAAACACTACACATAGGAAGGTTGACTCTTCTTGTAGTACTTTTAGTTGGGTGATCCCACAATACTTGGTTGCAAACTTAGGACATCAATATTTTGATAGTAGACATGTAAAAAATTTCATATCACCTTCGTTTGAAGATTTTTTTTCAAACAAATGTACCTTGGTTTGAAGATTTTTCTTTGAACAAATGTACCTTTGTTCGAAGATTTCATAGAAATCACCTTCGAACAAAGGTCTTCCTTCGTTCGAAGAAAATATTTGAATGAAGGTATTATTTTATTGTTTTTTAAAAGACTATATAATGTAGAAAAAGTTTTCACCTGTCATTTCCCCAATAGACTGCTTTCAACCACAGAATTTCTTAAGGCTTCTTTTAACTATCGATCTTCAATTCAACAATGACCCAAAGGATGACTTTGCGTAGTAGGAAGGTCCACCAACTTGCCACTTGTCTTCACTCAAAGGTGTCCACTTAGCCATCAACATCAGCAAGGTCACATTGTTGCATTTTAACCAGGTATTTTTCGTCTACCCCTATGAATATTTTAGTTTTTGACTTCAATTTTTTTTGTCAAAACTGTAATATGGCTTCAATTTTTTTTATAAAAATTTTGAAACCCTTTTGTATGAATTTACAAACCCTAAACAAGAATTTAGAACCCTAAAATATCATTTTGAAACCATATTATGTTAATTTCCAAACCTAATACCATAATTTGAAACCCTAAAACATCATTTTGAAATCCTATTATGTGAATTTTCAAACCCTAATACATCATTTTGAAACCCTAAGATATGAAAATTGAAACCTAAACATCTATTTTGGAGCCCTAAAATGTTTATTTGAAACCCTAATGTAAATTTTAGTTCTAATGTTGTTATGATGGCAAATGTATTCATTAGAATTGACAATAAAATTAGAAATCTTGAAAAAAAATTACAAAAATATCAAACTATAGTTCATTACAAAAGCCACTATAAAAAATATCTTAGTTACCTTAAATAATTGAAAAGAACTTAAAAAATCGTAACCTTCAATATTAGGAGTAACACCAGAATTTAGGGTTTACTTGATATTTCTAGGGTTAATCCATAAACCCTAAATTAAATTAACCTAAAATACTAGGAGTCACTCTAAGCTAACCCTTATTAGTTAAATTCTTCTATAGAAACTCATCCTACATGATTATCCATACTATCATATAAATGAGGGTTAAGCTATGTAAGATATGAAATGTATAATAAGTCCCAATCCCACCATTAGACAAAATGAGGTAGATTATTACTTAATTTAGTGGCCTTTTAAATAATCCCTTACTCCACAATTATCCCAATTAGAACCCTTTAGGGTTTATAAAAACCAGGCTTAGAATATCCATATATATTCCATTTTATCAAAATATTTGTTTTTATAATGCCATATCTTAATTGATTTATCTCAAAGTTTATGAACCAACCTATTATTAGTGATGAGAGATCAAAATTGATGCAAGAACATCTATTGTGTAAGACAAATCTTGCATCACCAATAATATATTTTTAATGTATCTTTGTTTTATAAGAACTTTTCTAGTTTCCTATATGTTTTGTGTTAGTTTAAATCTATTTTGTAACACACCGTCTCATCGCACTTGAATATTTCTCAATCAAGTTTTACATTAGTCGTGGTAGGCATAAGAGATAGTATTCCATGTTACATGTTTTGTTGTAATTGATTATTTCATATTGTAGTTTGGAACATAAGTCCTATAAATTATCTAACATGTTCCATTGAAATTTCAAGAGACTTGGGTCACCAAATCTATGTTTGACATCTTAAGGACCTTATTTGGTCTATTCTTTATATAAAAAAACCTTGGTTGGGCCACGTGCTAAAAAATTTGAGTCTTGCACCAATTTTTGACCTTGGTTTGGCCACATGCTAAATAAATTGAATCTTGCACTAATTTCTAAGGTTACATACTTTAATTTGGGTCCTAAGAAAGGTCGTGTATGAAACCACATTGGAATTGGAGACTCCCAACTTGAATTACATTGAATAAGGTGAATCTACATGCTACTAAGGTGGTATGCCCAATTCCAAGATCAACTAGGGATGAAATCATTAAATTCTATGACCATTGATCTTTTCGCATGGACCTTTGTTAGTGTACTATGCTTTCCTATTGTATACATCGTTCTTCATCATCTATATAAAGGGAAGTCTAATATCATTTGAGGAATTCTAGCTAGCATATTGAGTAGAGAAGGACAACAAGGCCATAATAGTGAATAGAATATTAAGTAGAGATGTATTAGTTGGACTTAGATATCTAAATTTTAAAAGATATCATTTTATTTATATCATAATCAAATGTTTTCAAGGTCTAGCATATATTAGTTTCATTCTAAGTTACATTTATAGAATAATAATCTAGATCATTACTGTGTTTTATGTTATTCCTTATGCATAAGTATTGTGTGTTTACTTCAGAAACATGGTTAGATAGTCTTTAATTCACCCCTCTAAAACTTTAAAATATCAATAAATTAACTAAACATGCTATCAATTAAGGGGTAAGTAAAGGACTAGATCATAAAAGGATTATCAAGGAATTAATTCACATCCACTTTAGATCTTGCTTATTGACTTTAGAATTAATTATGTATTGGACAATATCATAGGTGTACATAGACAAGAATAAGACACAACATAACCTAAGACCTAGGTACAATAAATATTAAAATAAAAAGGTATCTTCAAATTTTCTTCATAACCTACATCTAATGTGTTATCTAATAAATCATCAACATCATGATTATCACATGTATTACAATAAGCCTTTTCATGTTCAAGTGAAAATAGTGTGGGGTTCTAGTTTAATTAGGGGGAAGAAGGTTTAATGAAGAATCATAGAAAGTTGAAGCCTTGGAGAAATTAAGGGGTGGGAGTAGAGGTGTTTCAGAAAAGTGTGAAGGGATGATCATCATAAGGAATAGAGACGCTCTTGCATAGGAATGGAAAGAGTAGGAGTTCAATATAGTTCATGTGTACACTCAAATTAAAGTGCTTTATATTCCTTGAATTCTCATAAATTAGATATCTATTATGTGGAAAAGTGTGTAGCATTATCAGTGACAACATTCAATGGAAGTTAACAAAATTTAAAGTTAATTATTTTTTCAATATGTTTAAAAGGATTAAATTTATTCCAGTTGATCACACTCATAATTTATAAGTTTTCAATTTATGTGTAGTCACTATCTAGAATCTGTATCATTGTCTAGTAAAATTGTTAGAACATAATGTTATTAGGGGTCATACCCTTATAACATTTATATAATGTTCTAATATCAGGTTATAAAACCTTATGTTATAAAGCATATACCATTTAATAATTAATAATCTAATAACTATTAGATTATTTATTATTTATAAATGGTTGCTTTAAAGAGATGTGACTAATACCCCTTCAGGTATTTTGCTACCCTAGATTCCTTTATTTAAGGAGGTTCTGTCTCATTTGAGAGTGTGAATTTGGAGTTTTATAGTGAATTATATCACTGTGGACATGAGGTATAATTGGCCATGTGGAAGTATGTAGAGGAGTATATCCCCAAGTTCAATTTATTCTTTAATAGACTATATTATGTAAGTGTTTTAATAAAATGATGCTTTATGGGGTTTTTTTACCCGAAAGAGTTTTCCCCATGTATATCTTGTGTAATGTGTTAAATCTATGCTTGTATAATGCTCATTCTATTTATTTTATATTTTGTTTATAATGATTTGTATTCTAAGATCCTGATTTCTAACATGGTATCAGAGCAGGTTAGGCTATACTAATTATTTTTATAGGTTATACTAGAAGACATGTAGAACTTGATGGGAAACCTCTCTATGTTCAATCAACACCTATGGAAGGCCATTTGTGCAAGACATCCAATTTGTTTTTTCTATTATTTTAAAATCAATTCATTAAAGGAAGGATATAAAATACTAATTTTGGTAAGTGATATCGATGAGAATTTTCATACTAATCTTTTTTCTAATACAAAAATTTCCCCTAATGGCTCCTTCACTTTATGTGATGTTGAGTTGTAAGGTGAGGTCTAGGTCTATTGATATATTGTCTTTTTATTAGTCCTATAGATTATGACTCTCCTTTCAACAACTAAAGATTTATATTATTAAATTTGGTTGTAATATAACCATTATGTACTATTTGGAAATATATACATGAACTGATTTAAAATTATCAATTGAAAAATCATGAATCATTTCAATCAATCCTATTAACCATTTATATAACCTCATCTAGTTCAACAATGGCTTTAATTCACTTTGAGTCTAAAATCTTAACAACATAGAAAAGATTAACAAGACCATAATTAAATCATACACTCCTAACCAAACATATGAACAAACTCCATTTTAACACCAACAAACTACTACAACACTTTAATCAAGTCATGAAATTTAATCAAACAACATAATATTGTACATTTAAAAAATTCCATCTGCATCTCTGTGAGAAATTTGTGAATTATTGCTCTTGTTGTGCTCATCTACAACATTCTATTTGGCATTCTCAAGGATCCTACATGGTTGTACTATTGTATACATGCTCATGTGTGAGATTTCTTGAGGGTTCATGGCTTCTTTATGGGGTTTACTAAGACCATTACTTGGTGGGTTCTCCACTTTCAACTTGGTAGTTTGCACCCTTCATTAACCAAGTGATTGAGTTCCATTTACCCTCTTCCATTACTCTTTTGTAGTGTAATCCATTAGTTTGTTTGTTGCAACTATGTGGGTTAACTCCACATTCCTTTCTCTCCTTCAATAAATCACACTAGTTTGCTCTCAAGATTGAGTATATTAGTTTAATTTTACAAATTAGTAAAATAGTTTGTCAATATTATTATTCCTTTTAGACACACATAGAAAGTAGCAATACACATTTTGATTTTTAGTATTTTCAATTTAAGCTATTGTGAAGACAGAGACACCAAAACATGGGTTTGACCTAAAGGCAAACCCTCAAAACAACCCCAATAATTTTTCTTTTCTTTGTAGGTTACAGATTTGAGGGGGAAGCTCCATTTCTCTTCATTGGTTTTGTGAGCTCTTTCCTTGAATATCTTCATTTCTATCATTCATTTTATCTATTTGGATTTGCATTGTTCATTTCTTTTCAATTTTAGTTTATCTCTTTCACTTAGAGACTACTGTTGTGGTATTTCATTTTATGTTATACAATACAAGTGACTAAAAGTGAAGCAAACTTGAGATTTCTTATTTTCCTTATAGTTCGAACTACAACATGATGCAGAGATGTCCCCACAACGTGCAGGTATCCTTGGCATAGGGCTCCTTTGCCTTATATCAAGTTCTTTTGTACTCCCTCTTTTCTATTCCCCTTTTGAGATGTTTAAATTTTGTTTATAACATTTCATTTTCATCATTTTATCAACATTTTTTAATCTTTCAATTAGTTAACACAATTTCCATTTATATTTCATAGAACAAAAAGGGACTAGTATTGTTACTCTATGTTAGTGTAGGTTTTTTATTTTCCTTATGTTAGGGAATATTTATTTTTCCTACACATATTATTAAGCTTTCTTCTAGGTTATATTAGACACCGTTAATATGAGGACATGTGGCATAATCCATTAGTTACATGTGTTGATCTCACCCACCTTTGGGTAGTTGAGCCTCACACCCTCTTTTTGATTTATTTTCCACCTCCCATAACCATTTATTTGTCTTACTGGGTAGGTGCAACCATGTAATCTGATATTTACCAAGTAGGTATAACTCTCACCTATTTTGGGCAATTGGGAGTTATTACTCCTCTTGGCATTATTTTCCCTTATATATATATATAGCACTCTCCTCTCTCTTGGTAGATTGATTGAAGTTTAGTTCAGTTCAGTCAAGGGAGTGCTAATTCTATTCATCTCTAGGTTTCTGTTCTTGCATTCCTTTAGTCATTTTGATCCTGGGTGGCTTCACAGCCAAATATAACATGGTATTAGAGCTGGTTGTGAGTTGTGGATTAGCATTTTTTAAAGAAATCTAGGTTCATTTCATTCTTGAAAGTAAAGTATGCTCTTCTCTTGCATCCTATGATGACCTAGAGAATTAGAAATGCGTGATAGACATCTTAGTTTCTAGGGGGGCTTTCTTTCTTGGATTTGTATTGTAGGTTGCTTTGAGAGATTCTTAGAGTCATTTTGAGCTCACCATTGAGTTTAGAGATGCTAAAAAAGTTAGATTAGCTCTTTATTTCATCCAAATCAGACACCAGATTGAAGATCTATGAAAGGTTGAATAACAGATGTTTCTTATGAAGATCTTGTGAGCCTCTCAAGAATGGGGTATTTTAAGACCAAATAGACCCTGCCATTGCATCTGGAAGGTCTAAAAACCCCTATTTCAATATAAAACTTGTCCATTTTGGGCAAAGTTGATTTTGGGGCAAGTTTTTTGCAGGTAGAGCCATACCGCCCCACCTGCGCAAAATACAACATATTTTTCAAAAATAATTTAGAAAAAACTTCTATGATTTTAAAATATACATACATTCAAGAACAATATTTTATTGTAGTTTTTTAACTCCAAAGTTTGTATTAAAAAAATTTCAAATTTCAAATTTTGGTACCTAGGGTACTAACAGACCTACAAAGGCCTTTCAGCCTTGTACAAGGGCATACCACCCTCTATGGGATCCCTTGTGGTTTGATCCCCACACCTAAGTGTAGGTAGTGGGCCCTCAAATGGTTGCAAACACCTTATAACTATGCAACTTGGTATCAATATGCATGAAATGCCTTGATGCAACATGGGTATACTCCATATGTTGAACAAAAGGTAGTTGAACCCACACATGATAAGGAAACGATAAAATGGATACTTACATGAATGTAATTTGGAGGGGATCTGTTGATATTGGGGATGACACTTTTAATGATGTTTTATGTGTACCTCATTTGTCAGACAATCTCTTTCCATTTATTAGATTACCCATGGTCGAGTAGGGAAGACTATGGAATCCACACCTGATTCAAGTCATTATCACAAATTTGGATAGCAGAGAGATAATTACTACTAGGATGGTTGATCATGCATCTCAGTTATACACCTTTTTAGACTTTGCACTTGATGATGGTTCTAATCCTTTGGCTATTGATCACACTCCCAATGTGAAATTTGATTTTGAGGATAATTTTGGTTACTTGAACCTAGGAATTCTCACATATGATCTAGTTCTTGAGCCTTTTATTTCTTCTTCTCCTCCTCCTCCTCCTTGTTCCAAGATCAACATTGCAATGTTGCATGAGGTTCACATTGGTATTCCTAATCTTATTTTTGGGACATATTCCTACCAGACATTTCATTTTTGTGTTGCAAGTATGTGCCTAATCGGTGTTGTCTTTGATGTCAACATATCTGTGGTCATTAGTGTCAAGTGTGCTCTTACCTTGTTGAGGATATTGAGAAAATTAGCCCCTCCAATGATAACAAATGTGTTGCAGTAGAAACAGTGCATTACATGTAGAAGAACAGTCTAGAAGAATGCTCTGCATTTCCTGTAGAATAAATATCTTTACCTGCAGATTGGATGTTATTTAGAAGTCTGTTTGAAGATGATATATTCTGAGTTTGAGCCTCCAGTATGAATAATTGAGTGAGTTATGTTCACCAGAGTGAAAACAACTTTTTCTGTGTTTGGTGGTGATAGGGAGAGAGTGTTTTGCTCTGCATTCCTCTGCATTGAAGTATTTTGGTTTGTAGTTCTAGAAGTAAGTCTTTGATGATGTTAAATGCTTTCAAGTGTAATGGTTCGTGATTTGGTGGCCTGTAAGCTATCTTTTTCTTATGAAAGTGGTTGACAGTGTTGTTCTTTTGCTCTAGTTTGAAGAATCTTATTGATAGAGTGGTTAGAGATCGTGTGGTTGTTCCTGGTGATTACAATGTGCTTGTGGATGTTTCCTGATCATGCTTCTACATTCAGATTGGTCTACAAGGTGTAATTCAGATCGTGCATGAAGCATGTTCTTGAGAATAGTTGTGTTAACATCAGTCTTAGCCGACCTAATTGAATTTATCATTTGTGGAGATGCATTGAAGATTGTGATAGCGTGTTGTAGGATGAAAGATTGTGTTTAGTCCCAGTTAAGGCATATCGTGATCCACATACATTCTTACATATTTTCCTTAGCTAAATTTGTATTAGGTCCAGACCTATTTTATGTATGTTTGTAATGTTGACCTTGGAGATTGTTCTAATGGTTGATGATTGTAATGACGACCTTGATGATCATTCAAAGATTGATGTAGTGTACAAATACTTGTAATTGAGTTGTGCAAAATGATCCAAGTGCGTAGATGTGAAGATAAAGTGAAGTAAGGTAGCAGAGTAGAGCAGAGGTGTTTTGTGCTTCAATGGAACTGAACCTTGGCATGGAATAGATGTTATCTTAGTTCAACCTTTTGGCCTAGTGAGCCTTCCTTTGGCAGTGAGCCTTTCTTTGCAGCGAGCAATTTGCAATGAGCCTCTATTTTTCGGTGTTGATATAACTTATATATTTCTATGGGCTAACATCCACTGTGGTTTTTCCCTTTTAGGGTTTTCCACGTAAAAATCTGGTGTCTGCTATGTTGTTAATGCTTTTGTGATGTGCTTCTCATTTGATGTTTTCATGGTTATATTTGAATATAAGTAATTGATGAGTTGATAATCATATTTGGTTAAAATTTTTAGGACAACTAATTCACCACCCTCTCAGTTGTTCAGTGCAGTTCAACAATTGGTATCAAAGCAGGTTCCTCTGAAGAAAGCCTAATAGCTTGAGGAAGATCCAAGATGTCTTTTAAGAAGGAAGCTCCACATTTTGATGGGACAAATTATGCTCTTTGGAAGGTATGAATGAAAAGCCATCTTCTTTGTCTTGGTTATAAAGTATGGAAAGCTGTAGAAGAAAAATACACCATTCCTCCAAATGGTCTGATGACTGAAGATGAAATCAAAGAATATGAGGTGGATGTCAAAGTAAAGGATGCTCTATTAAGTTCCTTAAGTGACTTAGTGATGACAAAAGTTGTGGATCTTGAAACTGCAAATGAGGTATGGGAGAAGTTGAAAAATCTGTATGAAGGAGATGATTCTATAAAAGAGGCCAAGCTACAAAGTTTGAAAGTGAAATATGAGGGTTTGAAGATGAATGAAGATGAAAATTGTAATGTTAGAAAATGTCCCCTTGGGAGATTTTCCCTCAAAAGGTATAGCTCACGGGTCTTTAGTGTGCATTTAGGACATCTTACATCATATTTCAAGATCCCGATGAGAAAACCCCTAAGTGTCTTGACGAATGGGACTTAGGGAACCACTTGAGATAACCCTTTCCCAAAATAAGGGGGAGGACTTGGGCGCCCACACCCTAGTCCTGCCCTATTTTGGGGCAGTTCCAATTTTTGGGTGTCAGCTTGTGACTGTTATTTGGGTCCTATGTTGACACGATAAGTTTGAATTATGAAATTCTTGGTGAGAGTGTTTGTAGTTGCATATAAAGCATGTTTAGGCATTCATTTGTAAACTAGAGCATTATTAGATGATTACTAGCAAGCTATTGTGTTCTAAAGGTGATTCAAGGCTTTCATTGTAATGCAAGAGCAGATTTGTGTTGTCTATGCATTTGTGTTTACAAATTTAAGCATCCATCTCCTCATGGAATAAAGAGATTCTTCCTCCCATGAGATCTTCACTACAAGGTGACATCGATTGTGATTATTGAGCATTTATCATTTGATTTTTGTCTCTACCTCCCTAGGCATGCACTCTCTATCTGACAACAGTGTTCGAAAGACTTGAATGTCTCTCTGGGGCTTGACTAAGGCAAGCCTCTAAACACCAGAACCCCCTCCCAAAGTTTTCATGATTACAGGTTACAGGTTGGAGTTGCAGACAAAGTGAAGTTGCAAGAGGGTACAACAGAGTGTCAAAATTGTAGATCAGAGAAGAAAACAACTCTCTTGACTTGGGCGGTTGGTCATTAGTCCTCGAAGTTCTGCAACGGGAAAATCTCTGGTACAATAGGTATAGGTTGCAGACCTTGTTTCCAGATCTCAACAAAAAGTAGGGCCTTGGACTTGGGTGTGCACTCTTTAGTACCTAATTTTTCTGCCTCGGAACCCCAAAAATAGGTGCACAATTATTTGTTATTTTACACCTTTCTGTAGAAGTATTTTCTATAATTCATCTATTTACTGTCATATTTGCATAATTAGGGTTTTAAGGTACAATTGAGCATAAGAGAAGGAAATTATCAATCAAATCATAAAATCCAAGTTTCCCTACATCTCAATAGTGACATAGGGTATGCTAGTACATTGCAACTCGACCCTAGGTCCTTGAATGTAAGGGTGAAAGGAGGATATACACCAAAACTACCAGAAACCTAACATCCAAATTCCACCCTTTACAAAAACATAACAACCTTTATGCAAAGAGTTGACAAACTTGTCACTAGAATAAAGGGTATGGGAGGAACTCTCGGTGATAAGAAAGTTGTGATGAAAATTCTCAGATCACTACCAAAGTCATATAGTCACAAGGTAGTTGCAATTGAAGAATTTATGACTATGAAAATTATTTACAGAGATCAGTTACTTGGAAAGCTTACAACCTTTGAGATGAGAGAATTTGGTGATGCCCTGCCTAAAGTTGAATCAACTTTTAAATCCAGTACTTCTGCAAAGATCTCTAGAGCTGAAAAATACAAGGTGGATGATGACTTTGATGAAATAGAAGCTAAATTTGTTCACAGGCTACAAAGAGGCTCTTGTAAGTTCAACGATAAATTACCTTTCAAATGTTTCGCTTGTGGCAAAGTAGGTTATTATGCTTCTAGATATCCTGAAAGAATTGAAAGAAATAAGAAGAAACATGAGAGCAGGCTTAGAGTTCCAAAGAAATGCTACTATGTTAGAGATTTTGATGATGAAGGGGTGATTGATGATGAATCTGATGATGCTAATACTAGTGCAAATGAATGCCTGTTTATTGCAATTAAAGAAGATCCAATGTCTACTAATTCTGCTAGTTGTTTGAAGAATGAAAAACTAGTAGAAGAAAGTGCTTTCGTTGTTCAGGTTGAGAAAGATAAGGATGAATGGATTATTTATAGTGGATGCTCACATCACATGACCAGTGATAAAAGTAAGTTTGTAATTTTGGAAAAGTATGATGGAGGACTGGTTAGGTTTGGAGATAATGCAGCCGATAAGATTTGTCGAAAATGATCTATTTCATTTGATGGAAAGCATAATAGTGACAATGTTCTATATGTGAAGGATCCGAAGCATAATCTTTTGAGTGTTGGTCAGATGTGTGATAAAGGATATGATCTGAGATTCAAAGATAATGGGTGCAAGATCTTGGAAAGTTTCAGAACTGTGATTGCTACCAGTACTAAGACAAAAGGTAACATCTATCAATTGAGAGGAACTAATGATTATTGTTTATTGGCTCAGGCAGATTAAAGTTGGTTATGGCATAGAAGGATGTGTCATATAAACTTTGATAATCTGGTAAAGATAAGTTCAAGTCAAACTATGAGAGATTTACGAAAACTTGTAAAACCATCCAACACAATCTATAAGGAATGTTAGTTAGGGAAGCATACAAGAACGAGCTTCAAGAACAAAGAGCAATTCTTTGTCGGTTTGCTGGATCTAGTGCATACAGATCTCTGTGGTCCTACAAGGGTAAGAAGTCTACAAAGTGACATGTACTTCATGTTACTTATTGATGATTATTCTAGAATGACTTGGGTTACTTTTCTAAGAGATAAATCAGAAGCCCTAGAGAAATTCAAATCTTTCAAAGCAATGGTTGAGAATGATATAGATTTGAAGATCAAATGCTTGAGGTTTGATAGAGGAGGTGAGTTCACATCAAATAAATTCAACATTTTCTGTGAAGAGCATGGGATAAAGAGACATATGTCTGCACCTAGGACTCCTCAGCTGAATGGAGTTGTGGAAATAAAAAATAGAACAGTTCAAGAGGCTGCCAGGACTATGATGAAGGAAGCAAATCTGCTGGAAGTATTTTGGAAAGAGGCTATTCATACAATTGTTTACATCCAAAATAGAGTTCAAGTGAAAGATCTAGGAAAGTTTGATGCAAGGTGTGATGAAAGAATCTTTCTTCGATACTCTACCAAGAGTAAGGCCTATCGATGCTACAACAAAAGGTTTAAAAAGATTGTTGAGAGTACAAATGTGAAGGTATATGAAGGCAATGAAAGAATATCAGAACTAAGTTGTTATGAACCAGATGAACCTGTGACTATAGTAAATGAAGAGAAAGATAAGCAAGAAGACAATCAGGATGAAGAAGAGGCTCCAGAAAGTGTTCTCATGACTCCCAGGTATGTAAAGATCAATCATTCTGAAGATCAGATTATAGGTAACAAGAACAAAGGTGTGCTAACAAGAAGGAGAGCTGTAGAGGAACAAGTCAATTACTGTTTGCTTTTAAAGATTGAACCAAAAACTATGAATGAAGCATGCAATGATGAAAATTGGGTAAAGGCAATGGAGGAAGCAAATAGAGAAGAATGAAACTTGGGAATTAGTTCCTAGATCTGCTGACAAAAATGTCATTGGAACTAAATGGTTTTTAGGAGCAAGCTAAGTGAAAATGGAGAAGTTGTAAGGAATAAAGCAAGACTTGTATGCAAAGGATATTCTCAAATTGAAGGGATAGATTTAGATACCTTTGCTCCAGTAGCTCGGATTGAAGCAATTAGAATGCTTCTGGCATTTGCAACTCACAAAGATTTTTAGGTATATTAGATGGATGTGAAATCTGCCTTCCTGAATGGTGAATTAGAAGAGGAAGTATACATTGAGCAACCGGAGGGATTCCAATTGTCAAATCAAGGTGATATGGTATGCAGGTTGAAGAAATCATTATATGGACTCAAACAAGCTCCTAGAGCCTAGTATACAAGGTTAGACATATATTTATTACAATTGGGATTTAGTAAAGGTACTATAGATAACAATTTGTACTTCAAAATCAATGATGATCAGATCTTGATTGTTGAGGTCTTTGTTGATGACATTATCTTTGGAGGAAATGAAGGTATGTGCATAATGTTTGCCGGTGAGATGAAAAGTGAATTTGAAATGTCCATGTTTGGTGAAATGATTTTTTTTTGGGTCTACAAATTAATCAATCAGATAAAGGAATCTTCATATCTCAGTCTAAGTATGTGAAAGAGTTGTTGAAGAAGTTTGGGATGGAAGACTCTAAACCGGTATGTACTCCCATGGTGACTAGTTGTAAGTTGAGCAAAACTGATGAATCACCTAAAGCTGATCAGAAAAAATACAGATCCATGATTAGAGGATTGCTTTATCTAACTCAAACCAGACCTGATATTATGCATGCAGTTTGTCTTATTGTAAGGTTTCAAGATGATCCAAGAGAATCACATGTGATGGCAGTTAAGAGAATCCTGAGATATTTGAAAGGTACTCCAGATTATGGCTTATGGTATCCAAAGGACAATGATTTCACTCTCAGTGCTCATACAAATGCAGATTGGGCCAGAGATGTTGATGATAGAAAGAGTACAAGTGGAGGTGCCTTCTTTTTGGGTAATAGATTGGTCTCATGGCTAAGCAAGAAATAAGATTCAATAACTTTGTCAATTGTAGAAGCAAAGTATATTGCAGCAACATGTTGTTGCACTCAAGTATTATGGATGAAGCAGACTTTGAAGGATATAGGAGTTGTGTATGAAGATCCAATTGTAATCTTTTGTGACAATACAAGTGCTATAAACATTTCAAAGAATCCAGTGATGCACTCAAGAACAAAGCACATATCAATAAGGTATCACTTTTTGATAGAGAAGGTGACAGAGAATGAAGTAAAGTTGGAATATGTGTCCACAAAGGATCAGATTGTAGATATTTTCACTAAGCCTCTGCCTAAAAATACCTTTGATTATCTCAAAGAAAAGCTAGGGGTCATTGCCCCTCCTATCCTAAACTAAGATGCATAGGAATGCATCAATCCAGTGGAGCTCAAAGTGTCATTCTTTGATCTGGATTGATGTTTTGAAGGTTACCTCTCAAGGGGAGTAGCTAAGTGTTTCTGATAAAGTAAATGGATTAGAGGAGTAGCATGCAAGTATGTGCCC
The DNA here is from genome assembly GCA_027924645.1 of Cunninghamia lanceolata. Taxonomy (NCBI): domain Eukaryota; kingdom Viridiplantae; phylum Streptophyta; class Pinopsida; order Cupressales; family Cupressaceae; genus Cunninghamia; species Cunninghamia lanceolata. The sequence goes on from BSBN01000167.1 coordinate 12,090,780, forward strand.
TTTACCATTGATGTCAAAGGGGGAGAGAAATCATGTGAAAAATTCAGGGGAGAAAGAATGCATATGTGTAAAGAGAAAGTGGGAGAATTTTTTCTTGATGGTCTTTTTAGTTTTTCACATCATATGTTGTCATCAATGACAAAGGGGGATATTGTTGCAAGTATGTGCCTAATCGGTGTTGTCATTGATGTCAACATATCTGTGTTTTCATTGGTGTCAACTGTGCTCTTACCTTGTTGACGATATTCAGAAAATTAGCCCCTCCGGTGATAAAAAAATGTGTTGCAGTAGAAACAGTGCATTACATGCAGAAGAACAGTCTAGAAGAATGCTCTACATTTCCTGTAGAATAAATATCTTTACTTGCGGATTGGAATTTATTTAGAAGTCTATCTAAAGATGATATATTTCAAGTTTGAGCCTCTGGTATGAAGAATTGAGTGAGTTATATTCACTAAAGTGAAAACAACTTTTTCTGTGTGTTTGGTGGTGACAAGGAGAAAGTGTTTTGTTCCACATTCCTCCGCATTGAGGTATTTTGGTTTGCAGTTCTGGAAGTAAGTCTATGATGATGTTAAATGCTTTCAAGTGTAATGTTTCATGATTTGGTGGCCCGCAAGCTATCTTTTTCTTATGACAATGGTTGATAGTGTTGTTCTTGTGCTTCATTTTGAAGAATCTTATTGATAGAGTGGTTAGAGATCGTGTGGTTGTTCCTAGTGATTACAATGTGCTTGTGGATGTTTCTTGATCATGCTTCTACATTTGGATTAGTTTACAAGGTGTAATTTAGATTGTTCATGAAGCGTGTTCTTGAGAATAGTTGTGTTAGCATCAATCTTGGCCAACCTGTTTGAATTTATCATCTGTGGAGATGCATTGAAGATTGTGATAGGATGTTGTAGCATGGAAGATTGTGTTTGAGTCCCAACTAAGGCATAGCATGATCCACATACATTCTTACATCTTTTCCTTAGCTAAATTTGTATTAGGTCCACACCTATTTTATGTATGTTTGTAATGCCGACCTTGGAGATTGTTCCAACAGTTGATGATTGTAATGCCGACCTTGATGATCATTCCAAGGTTGATGTAGTGTATAAATACTTGTAATTGAGTCATTAAAAATGATTCAAGTGCATAGATGTGAAGATAAAGTGAAGTAAGGTAGGAGAGCATAGCAGAGGTGTTTTGAGCTTCAATGGAATTACACCTTGGCATGTAGTAGATGTTGTTATCTTAGTTCAACCTTTTGGCCCAGTGAGCCTTCCTTTGGCAGTGAACCATCCATAGGCAGTGAGCAATTTGGGCAGTGAGCCCTATAGGCAATGAGCCTCTATTTTTTGGTATTGATATAACTTATATATTTCTGTGGGCTAACACCCACCGTGGTTTTTCCCTTTTAAGGTTTTCCACGTAAAAATCTAGTGTTTGCTGTGTTGTTAATGCTTTTGTGATGTTCTTCTCATTTGATGTTTTCATGGTTATATATGAATATAAGTAATTGATGAGTTGATAATCATATTTGGTTAAAAGTTTTAGGACAACTGATTCACTCCCCCTCTCAGTTGTCTAGTGTAGTTCAACACTTTGTTTGTGGAGTCCCACATTTCAGATTGGGGAGACACTATTGATTGCATTCATTTTCTCTTTGATGAAATTTATTCTTCTTCATATGTTATGAGGGCACATTCAGATCCTCATGTTCTTTTTCTTCCTACATCAACTTCTACAATGGCATATTTTGTAGATATTTATGAGTCCACATATCCAACTCAGTCATATTTCATGTTGACACCCTCTACAAGAGTACCTAATTCTCATCAATCTAGTGGTGAGCACCATATATCCATGGGAACTGTACCTGAATCTTGGATGGTATGTGATTTACCTTATCAGTGTTTGTCACATTTGGGCATTGACTTAGAGATTCTTGAGAAACATTTGGAGGGGGAACCTCTATCTTCAAAGGAGATATCTCCATCTTTGGATCTTGTTCTACTTTAGTTTCCACTTGGTTCTAGATTGTCAATTTCATCAATTAGGCTTGGGACTCTTGATTTGGTTGTGGCATCTTTCGGCATCAACATGGAGACATGTGAGCAATTTTCAAAGATATCATGTACATTTTGAGATTTCTTCCATCATATTCCTTTCAAGAATGGGAAGACATCATGCATACACCTTTGGCTTTGTTTCTTCCTAATGGGAGGAACATTGTTCTACAATCGTGGACCATCTTCTACATCCAGTTTTGAGCATCAACCAAATACAGTTGACTACTTGGGGGAAGGCTATTTAGTCTCTCTTCTCCTCTCTATTCTAGAAGAGGCTTTTTCCTTACATGAGATTCCTTCTTATGTGGTGGAACTTCTTTTATTTTCTCTCTTTTGGGCAGGTGTTTTGTCCCATTGGGTTTTCTCATTTACTCCATTTGTGAGAGATTTGGTCTATACATGGGTACCTAACATATCCTTGTAGTTGGGACCCATATTTGCATCTTTTCACCCACCTAAGCTATGATTAAGGGGGGGTGTTAGTGTAGGTTTTTAATTTTCTTTATGTTAGTGAATATTTAATTTTTCCTACACATATTAATAAGCTTTCTTAGGTTATATTAGACATGGTTAATATAAGGATATGTGGCATAATCCATCAGTTACATGTGTCGCTCTCACCCACCTTTGGGTAGTTGAGCCTCACACCCTCTTTTGGATCTATTTTCCACCTCCCATGACCATTTATTTATCTTATCTGGGTAGGTGCAACCATGTAATATGCATTTACCAAGTAGGTATAACTCTCACCTATTTTGGGCAGTTGGGAGTTATTACTCCTCTTGGCATTATTTTCTCTTATTCTACTATATATACATCACTCCCCTCTCCCTTGGTAGATTGATTGAAGTTTAGTTTAGTTTAGTTTAGTCAAGGGAGTGCTGATTTTGTTCATCTCTGGGTTTCTATTCTTTCTTTCTTCAGTCGTTTTGATCCTAGGTGGCTTCACAACCAAATCTAATAATCTATTGAAAACTAATAAGCAACAAAAATAAAATAGTCCTGAGTGTATTTGTAGAAAAAAATTCCTTTGACTAATACATGTTAGTCAAAGTGTAATTTTTCCTCATCTATAAAACCTTACAAATGGAGAGTGTAACTAGATTTAATGAAGAGTAGTAATTAGGCCCTCATTAACTAAAATTTTCTCCCAACTAGCCATCTTTGAACCCCTCCCAACAAAGTTCGAAGGTATTGAAAGTGGGGCACCATTGCTGTTAGAGATAAAAAAACATTTGAAGATGGAATACCTCTAGTGGCACCATTCACCAAGGGAAAAACCTTTGAAGGCTGAGTAGCAAGAACCTTATTTTCTTTTCTCTTCTAATAGTAAGCGTCCTCCTATTGTTTGGACACATAGCAATAAAGTGGCCAACCTTGTGGTAGTTTTGGAACACAACCAAAGAATCTTCATAAACAATCTATTGATTCCACTTCCCAAATTTAGAAGACAATATAATAGAAGAAGGAAGCATCAAGTTCACATTAACATTTACATACAGTTTGGTGCAAACACGAGGCATTACTTGAGTTTGGTCACTGCATCAATGGCTATGAGTTGACCAATAGAGATAGCAATACCCTCCATGACTTCCTACTCCCAATTATTATATTAGCAAGCACAAGAGCCTCACCCACATTGGAGGAACCTCCTGATGCATTCTTTCTTAGGGTCAAAACTTAGTTTTCATTTTTTCAGGAAAAGCCCTACCTTACCCAAAAACTATGGGTCATCCAAGAGGAATTGAACACTATCATTATATTGTATACTCTCATGTCAAAGTATTACATTTTGTGTTGTGATAGACATGTATAGATAAAAACAATCTATTCTAAGATATTGGATGACAATTCATACGGCTCCACTAATTAGATGACATACTATCTAGCAATATGATGAATACTAAGTCTGAATAGCACATCTTCATTTATGTCTAGCTATGTTGCAAGTATATGCCATAAATAGCATGCAACCAACACATGTAGGAGAAGGGATCATATTCAACTAAAAAATAGAGTAAATCAAATAAGTAGACAATGTAAGGTGTAGATTCTTCCACAGAACTTCCATAGAGATTCTATAGAGCTTGGAGTGCTTGTACACCATCTTGTACAACCATTATTTGGGCCTCTTTAGGGAATTTTGAAGGCATATTTGAAATTTGAAAGAGGTACACCATTTTTTGGAAGAGTATTTTGCACTAGGCTATTACTCACAAGTGCATTTAATTCTAGAAGAGAAATACCTGAGAAGAAATGATCCAAATGTAATGCCAATGGAAGGAGCTTAGATATGCCCAGAATCCACGTATTGTGAATGGAGGGATCAGGACAATTGTACTTTTGATGTCTCTTTCAATTATACTTTGTTCGATGTCAATCATGTTGACCGTGCATTTTGATGGATGAAAATGAACATAGCAGTAAGGAAAAGAAGTCTTTCCCATTGGCGGTCTCCACATGCATTGCATGCCACGTGTATGTATTGTCAAATGAAGATTAAATGCACTTACAAATTTAGACGGTCATGATAGATTATATTGTCTTGCATCATTGACACTATTTCAACCTCTGATCAGTCAAGCTACCTTGATCCCCCTCATAGAAGGAATCCACTAATAAATACAAATGAATAAATTAAACTTTCTTTAATAATGTTTTAATTTTTAAAGCTAATGAAACTTTCCAAAGTCTTCATGATCAAGAAGGAGCAAGAATTTAAGTGTCACATCCCTGTGGCAAGTACTCTTACACACATTAAATGGCGTGGACAAAATAAAGAAATTAAAAGATGCATTATAAAAGGAGACAAATAGCCTAGGCCAGAGGGAGGAAAAACAATTACAAATGTATGGGTGGCAGATAAGCAAGTGAATTACTTGCAACATTATTAAAGCATGGTGCTCACTTGTTACGGATTGGTGAACAAAGACAAAAGCATGCGTAGGGTATGGACATCCATAAAAAGCATTCATGATAGATGAAAGTTTCATGCCACCTCCTAAAACACACGATCTCTCTCAAAGGGGTGAACAAATTCTTTTTATCATAACAAAAAATCATTGTTTTAGGGAGGATATTAGAGAGCTAGAGTCATGGTATGACAGCTACACGTTCTAGGTCTGAAATTGTTTATCTATTATTAAGGGGATTTAGAAGATGAGTAGCTCAGTGATAAAGAATAGTGCCATAGTTATTCCATGGACAAAATAATAGAAAAATGCATTGGTGGCTTTGGTGTTGCTACGTAGTTTTAGGTGATTGTGCTATGGTGGAATGGGCCTTTGATGCTTAGACCACCTTCCTCACCTTTCTCACTGACGCCTAGCCTTCGTTTAAGATTCTACTTTAAGGTTTTTCTTGCATTGAGGGGGGATGTTTAGCTTTCCATTTTTGAGCCTTTGGTTTTTTATTATTGTGGAGGGAAGACATAAAACGAGTGGGAGAAGGGTGACACAGTGGGATCGATCTGCAACATCATGCCACATCCCCTATTTTCAATAATTAATTTATAATTTAATATTACTATTAAAATTTCGTTGACCAAATTTTGTTTGATGTGCGTGATAGGAAAATACTCTCGGCAGAGAGAGAGTATCATCGAGAAGGGGGTGTCTAACTGTTGTAAGCGATCGTGGTGAAAGAAATCTATACACACACACACTTAGCTGGCATTAGTTTCTTTTTCAATGCATAAATTAATCAAATTGATATATATTGCTTCTTATTTTAAGTAGAAAAAAAATGAAGTAGATATATTAATTTATAAAGAGATTTTTATTTAATTTTATATGTGAAGGAAGAATTACGATTATTAATATTTATTATTTTTGAAGATAATTGTGATGCAAAGTTAATTAATAAATCATGTTAATTATTAAATATGAGTTTTTACTTGATAATATAAAATAAATCTTGGAAAAAAAAAAGAAAGCAAGATTTAGAAAACAAAACAATGAGAGAAAAATAAAAAAATAGAAAAAGGGACTTAAATTTTGAAAATAAAACATAAAAACAAAGCAAAATAAAAATAGAAAAAGAAAAGAAAAAAAAAGAGAAAATAATGAAAAGAGAAGGAACTCTCATTCTCTCAACACACAAGAATCATTCACAACATAGAGCACAGACAGGAAGAATTGAGAGATTTGGGCTAAGGAAACATTTGAGGAATGAGAAGGAGAAGTGGAGGATTGGATAGGATTCAATTATTGGAGAGCATATAATCAAGTTTTATTTCAAATCCATAGGGTCTTTCTTCGTTTTAAGTGAAAGGATGAATTCATTGTTTTTGTAAATTGATTGTATGAGTACTGATATTATATTTATGATTTTGATTTAATTTTCATTAACTTAGTATGAAGATTTGTGTATTATTGATTGGCTGATTGAAGCTACCCTATATATATGTATTGATATTTTATTACAGTGACTATGCCTGAAACATTGTTGTTGAAATATAATTTAAATTTTGCACATAAACATGTTTAGTTTTGGCCTTTGCTCCCCCATGCATTGGAAATGGTCACGAAATTCAGCATTATTCCTGCTTGCGCTACTTGAAACTTCTATCAATCCCTCTTGTGCATATCTTGAAATCATTGTGTTCTATAGGAATTCTGTCAACCAGCTCGAGTGCCTAGTCTATGCTTCCACATTTTTTCATACATGTCTACCTGAGCTTTTCCAAATTTATTACCTATCAAAATGGTATCAGACCTTTTCAACGCTGCCATGGTTTGAGGGCTATCGCCTGCCGATTGCACTCGATTGAAAGTTTCTAGATCCTATTCAACAAATCCATTTTTTTTGCACATCTCCTACAATCATTGAGATGACATCTCTTGAGGCATTTTGATAACCCATTCACACGCCTTGTCCATGTCTCCCTGTGGTATAGATTACTTGCATGTCGACCAGTTCACTTGCCTCGTCTAGGGCTTCCACGTTTCATTACATGCACAACGACTAGCGCAGCTCCAACTATAACGTCTAGTAAAATTGGCCTTTGTTTTGCCTTGACGGAGGTCCATACCCTCATCCAAATTTCAATCTGCACACATGCAGAAAGGTTACTAGAAAAGAATGTGAAGTCTAGCTTACACCTGCCAATTGCATTATGTGAAAGGTTTTAAAACCTTTACACCAAATCTATTCAGATATCCTATGATCACGGCCTCTAAAGTCCGCAGCATTTTTGGACCCAAAACAAGAACAGTGTCACTGTGAACCCTCCTAAATCTATAATCTTATGTGATCTATGGCACCAAGAGACACATCCACTATCACCTCAAAACGTGACCAAGAATGTTTACCAAGTTTTTCATAATCGATCAAAATCACTGATATCCTGCAATCATTGGTTTCAACATATGACATCCCTTCAAGGCATTCTATCAAATTGTTCATGTTCTTATTGTAGCCTTCTTCCTTCGGCTTATTGTAGACTGTAATGTCGTAGAATTCTTATAACCATATCCTTCCTTGTAATGATCAACTTTATGCATCTGTTTCTTGTACATCGTTGTGGAAATCAAATCTACTAGGAAGTATTGTTTTATAAAGGTTAATTATTCTTTTCAAGAATAATATCTTAACCTTAACCGATTTCTGTTTATTACTTAGTTAGAAACTTAAGCTTGTCTTGCTCATTTTATTATTAGAAAGAGTTAATTATATTTTCAACGGTGGATCTTAGATATTTTAGTAATTATTTCCTGAATATTCTATCAGAATTGCAGTAAAACACACACACACACATGATGAAGAGTTGAATAGAATAAATGAAGTGTATAATATTTTATTAAATTCATAACATTAGCCTTCCTGTTTTATTTCAGACATAGCAAACTTAAACCAGTTATTCTTGAATTATGTGAAATGTTATATATTTATTCTTTCTGTGAATATATATATATATATATATATATATATTGCTGTATTTATGAGTAAATCAAACACTATTAGTGGAATAAGGGTGAACTGTAAAATTATATTCGTATGATCATTTGAAAACAACGTAACTCTGGAGCAAACACTTTTCTCAGATGTGAAGGAACATTATGTGATGTAGATTTTATGGTTGAGTATGACATTTGGTTAAGACCTTGATTTGAGAATAAAATAATCAAACGTATAACTTTGTAAATTAAAAAGAAAGTTTAAATGCCTTTTAAAAGTTGTTGGTGTTGATAAAGTTAAGTATAGCTAGCAGACTAAAGATAGGAGTAATTGGTTTAATGTAAATATATGGAAGAATATGATGTCTCTGCTCGCATGTATACCTTGTGATAATAGTGGTATGATCTTTCCATGATATTGTTGTGGACTCTTTTGACTTAGTACAACTTGAACATTGGAATTGGAACTAAATTTAATAAATATCAACCTTTGGACATTAAGTTAGACTTAATGAGAGCTATGGATAGATTGATCAAAATCCAAAATAAGATCCAACTTGATGATAAACATTATAAGGTTGTTCTTAATCACTTATAAGATAGGTATTTGATATTAATTGGAACATAATGGGACCAAATCGAGAAGTATGTATGAACTATGTATGCAAGTTCATTTATGCATTTACGGGCAATAAGTTTAAGAAGAGCACATATTTCTTTCACCTACGTTGGTTCCTGATTGCTAGACCCCTCGTGATAGGTCGGGCTTTCCAGTTAGAAAGCATGGGGAAGTTTTTATGCTTTGTGGCAGGGTGGATATCACCCCGACGATACTCTCTCTCTTTCTCTCTCAGATTCCATGATGCTCGTGCGGAAGAAGTTATTTTCCATTATGCTATTCATGTAAAAGCCTAAGTGGCAAGAACTTGTAAAGGCATAGCCTTGTTTGACTCGTGATGTATTGTAATCCTACTTGGATATATATATATTAATGAAAGTTAGTTAATTCTTATCTCTCATCCACTCCATAATATAAATAATTTACTCTAAATTATACACTTGGTGTCTATTTGCTTCTTCGAAGGTTATTTATAGTAAGTGTGAATTGTGGTCCTTACACATACCCTTCTAAGATCTATCATCCACACACCCTCAATTCTTGGCTTACTATGCCCATTCATTGTGGTGTCTCAAGGAGCTTTTGTTGATGTGGGATTTCAAGTCAATATCCACAAGTTCAACAATTATTCTCTTGTTTTATAATGTGGAGCCTTCAAGGTTTGGGGGAGGATGTGGAATGAGAGGCAATGAAGAAGATTTCAACGCCTACAACATGAATACCGTCAATAATCTTCTTAGAGCTGAGTACACTCCTCTTTCACTCTACTCTCCTAAAATAGTGTTAAAATCTAAATTAGATCTATTCACTACTGAAATAATTAATCTAGATGGGTTCATGTTTACATGCACATATCTACATTTATTAAGACTTTTGTGGAAGAGTTCATGAACCCTGTGCCTTCTGTCATTTTTCCTTAAAACAATTGGTTAGACAGTTCACCTTCTTTGTACTCGTGTTTCCATTTTGGAATATGTGTGTGATGAGAATCTTTGCTATTGGAAGTGTTGGGGTTAAGTTTTGTCTCTATGCACACACACGTAGAGAGAACTTGTATGCAAACTATGGAATCCTAGACAAGGCACATGAGTTGTTTGACACAATGCCTAAAGTAATGTGGCTTCAGGAAATGCTTTCGTAGCAAGGTAAGTTCAAAAGGGGTTTGTTAGAAAAGGCTTTAGAATCTTTTAATTAAAAATAAAAAGAACATCCTACCTGCATATGCTCAAGTTGGAGCTTGAAAAGAGGGTAAGGATGTCCATCAAAGTTTATTACAATGGATTTATGTCAATTATTGTAGTTATAGTGCCACTACATTGTGAATGTGAGTTATTGTAGTTATAACGTCACTACATCACACCATGGTCTTCATAGCTTAAGCACAAAATTTAATAAGGAAGAATTTATACAAAATTTCTCTTATGAAGGATTTCAAATCATGATTAATTCTCTTGGTACCTATTTAAGATTTTTCCTTAGCTTGATCTGGATCCTATTATTATTATTACTATTAGGAATGATTGTTTTATCTTATTAAGAACTTTGTTGGGTTGAGATATTCTTACTACTAAGGTAAACGATAACTAATGAAATTTTGTAAACTGTGTGAGGGATTATGCTTAGGTGAAATAGAAATCACATATCATTGCATATTTTATTCAAGTTAAGTTGATAAAATGAAGGCTAAGTGGAACTACACTTAGAATTTAGAGTAGCCAATCATTAGCTTGATTTAAATTATCAACCCTAAGTTTGAATTCATGTTTGATAGTAATATAATAATCTTATTATATCATATCTTAACAGTTGTTATTATCATACCTTGTATTATGGTATTAATGAAGTTCTTGTAGATAGTGTAAATATGCTTTAAGGTCTCTTGTAGAGGGAAAATGTCAAATATATCAAATGAAAAGCATTGGAAGAAATATGATAGCATTATTTAAGTATATCATACCTAGGTTGCATCGTAAGAAATAGTTTCTGATCTTTTTATAACAATATCATGCTATAAGGAGATTGTCACCTTCTTGTAAAATGTAGCCCTATGTCCACAATAAGTATGAAATAGTTGAAGCTTGAGCTGTTATCATAGGCATTGTGCCAAATGACTGTATATCCCCATAAGATAATGGATATAGAATTGCCATCGGTCTCAAATATGATTCTTATTTATAATAGTTCTTTAAAAGTTTTGGATAAATTTTATGTGGCCTTGATGATGCATATTATTCTTCCAAATAAGAATGAGGTTGTAATATGATAGGATATGGGATATCATTGGATTGTTATTATAGTAGGACATTACTTGGAGCCTTATCTTGATGCAGAGTGAGGATATTTTGATTACTACTATCTAGGGATGCACATTCTCTACCGATATCCTATCCTTAGATTGAGTCAAGATTCTCTAGAAAATTCGTGCCTAGGTATGTTGGGATCTCTATGCCTAGAGAGTTATCTTTGATAACAATATTATTTCCAAAACCCAGTTGAGCCTTATTCTCATGGATAAAGAACCTTAGTGTATATGGAAGATAAAATGAGTATTATATTGGTGGTTGGAAAATTGTATCACCCTTATTAATTGGAGGGGGGTTTCGATGTAGGGATTACATGCGTGTACTCATGAGAGATTAAAGTGAGGAGAACTACATGTGATTTCGATCATGTTTGGAAGAGGGTATGTAGGCAATTCTTGGGCAAAGGATGCTCGTGGACCTCAAGTCCGTAGGGGAGGGGTTTAGTGAATGACTCCAAGGTATGGGGTGTTCCTAAACTTGATCAACCTTCCCTCTTGAGTGCATTTAAGTTTGAGGCTAAAATTGCATCAAATGGCTATGAACTCACATTCCAATTAATGTGTCCTAACTATATAGGCTTGAGCCAATAAATGCACTCCATTATCATCAAGCTTACCTACTCTGAGCTTGCGGAGTTTGGTTTCCACAATCTACTCTACTCTTGGATGAACTTTAAGAGTTACTGCCATCATGGTCAGTCTCTCATGAAGACTTGTTGGGACTAAGATTATTAGAGTTTTGGGTGAGGAACACTATGGTAGTGTGTAGGGGCTCAGTGGTAAGTATAGGTTAGACTCAAGGCCCTAGAGAGGTCTATTCTCTAAGAAATATGGGCATGATAAACTAGGCCGTGATAGAGTTATAAATGTGTTAAGGAAACTTGATAACTTTGCATTTAACATTGTTGCTAAGCTAATCCATTATGATAGGATGGTGTGAACAACTCTTAATAGGTGTGGATGATCTTCCTACTCTAAATTTGTGCCTAGATTTGGGTTGAGTTAGGATGGAATTTATTTATGATTGGTTTTTCTAATTGTGAGCAACTAACAGTAAGTAATACCATTTATATGGTATGGTGGTTTACATGTATATTGGTTTGGTGAGTAATTGTATATTAAGTTTTATGATTGGTAATATGTAAGTGTTACATACTTAGAAGTACGATATTGTATATAACAATAGTATTGTCGGTTTGAGTTTTTGTCTCATAGCTACTATGAATTTGAGTAACAATGGAATGATGTAAATAGTGTTTGAGATTAATTCACGAGTTGTTTCCTTATGTATTTATGACCCAACTCTTTAGGGTATAATGTGTTACGTGCATGTTGGTAGTTTAACCCAAAGACCTATAAGACCATGTGTATAGGGTTATGGATCCATGTGTGGTAATTGTAACCTCATTGACTAGTCTAAGGTGTAAGCCCTTAGGACTGTATGTTTTAAAGCCTTGTCCTTACACCTTTTAAATGTCATAATGCTGAACTGAGATCGATACATGAGTTGACTTCTTGGCATCGCATGACAGTTGGAGTAAGGGCTCTACAAGGGCATAGGTAGGTGGTATGCAATACCTCCTAGAAAGTAGCTTTGTTCCGCTCCATACGTGGTGATCACCGACATTATAAATCCTATGACCCGCCTATAGATAAGCTTATCGTTGCTCTAGCTTGACAAGAGTCAGGGAATGTGCTTTGCCTAAAGAAGTATTCAGCTGTATCACATGGTTAGTAGGCTTTCACTAGTAGCATGCAAGTGATAGATGTTAGGAGCTACCCGGTATCATAGGGTTAGTAGACTTTCACCAGTAGCATGCAGGTGATAGATGCTAGGGGCTACCCAGTTTCATAGGGTTTAGATACACTTTCGCCAGTGGCATGCAGGCGATAGATACTAGTACTAGTTCGGCTTTCACTAGTGGTATGCAGGCGATGGATGCCAGTATCTACCCCTCTCAGGATTTCGGTATTGACATTGTTGTAGACAAATGAATGTGATCTCCCTATGTTATGTCAACCTGCAGTATGTTTCTCATGATTCTGATTGTTAAAATAGTCCAATGATTGATAGTATAGGCACTAGCTTTAGTTGACGTAAAACCAAAAGATACTGTGAATATGTTTATCTAGTTATAAGATGAGTCAGATACTTAGTGGACTATGGACATATTAATAATGGCCTCATGTGTTATAAGTTGTTATACTACACCTTATCCGGTGATGACTGCAAGTAGTATGGGATGCTTGTTGTTTGAACACAACTAGTTGTGAGTTGGAAAAAGGATGGAACCATGTTGTAGCACAAGAAGCACCGACATTCCTTTTTCTAGCTAGAAGTTAATTAAGGGCTTATGGGTTAGTGAACCAGGTAAAAGGGAAGATGCTCGCAGTAAAGTGTAACCATTCCCTTTGTTAGCTAGACACTATGTGTACCTATGATGTTTGTATGATACAATCACACTATGTAGGTGTGGTACATGCGTGAGATAGTCACTTAATGTGTTACAAGTGACACATGCATGAATTATTCTCTGTATGTATATGTGTTGTATGCATGAGATAGTCACTCTGGTTGTATGTGACGTAGGCATCAGTTATTCACTCTATGTATATGTGGTATGCATGATCTAGTCATAATTATGTATATGTGACATATGCGCGAGTTATTCACTTTGTGTATATGGGTTGTACCCATGAGCTAGTCACACTGTGTATGTGTGACCCATGTGAGAGATTGTCACATAGTGTACAAGGAATGTATGCTTGAGCCAATCCCTATGTGTTAACAGGTAATGTTTATATGAGTTGGTCACTATGTGTATTTGTGTTTCTTCATACACTAATATTGGCGTTGTACTATCATTCAATTAGAATGTTTCGGCTATCATGAATTGAACTGGAATCATATGATTTACTTAAAAGCTATGATTTAAAAGTGAGATTAGAGATCTCATATCAGAGGAGAGGATGAAGCCTCTCTATTGTTGAAGTACAAACTATAGAGCCTTTGATTCCCACGAAGGGATACGTAGGCATGGCCATTATGAACGAGCCCTCGAGGTTTAGGTTTGGGTCTAGGGATGACCTTAACCTTGAGAACTTATCATACTCTAGTGTAAGTATATGAGATGTGGAATAGAGTAGTTTCCATTACTATGATGGGTAAATCTGTGAAGTTGGCACTTCTAAATCAAATAGAAGATGCTTGGTCGATTAAGTTAGTACATGGAGTTTATATATATATATATAAGTAACTCAGGGTGGTTATTACATTAAGTTTCTTCGAGATAACTAAAATTTAAAAACAAAAGCTTTCTTTAAAAAATTATAAATAAGCCTTATGGTAGAAAATGTCCAATGATAAAAAATATAGGTCGACGAAACTTCGGAAAGAGTTCTTCGGAGTCGACTAAGTTTCCAAGAAAATTCTCTCGACAAAGCTCCATGTTCCAAGAATTGGGGTTGCACTATATTTATCGGATTCTTCACGCTACTTTCCATATAAATTCCTCTCTCATTCCTATTTCTTAAAGAAACGAGAATAAGGTTCAACTGGGAAAAAACAATTGTATCTTCGTTTCCGCGATATGAAAGGTCAAAATCAGCGGGTAAACGGGCTTCCCAGAAATCCAGTTGTTGGTTCATGGAAACCTGCCAATCACTCTGTAATAAATATCATGAGCTCTGAGAACTCTTCAATCACTGAAAATTAAGAGCTAGCAATCTGAAATAATTTGCGAAATTTCATAAGACAAAGTTCAAATTTTCAAAAGTTCTAAATTTTATAGAGAATTTGCGAAATCTTTGATTAACAATTTCGTTTTGGCAATATAGAATGGATGGTTTCAATTGCAAGGCTGTGTGCGCTAGAGTCGATGCCCTGCTGAAATCCCTTATCCCAGCTGTTCAATACTCTTTTCACAATAATTTCTCTGTGAAATCTCAGTTTTGTGTGGGGTTGGAGAAGTCTATTAAGCATTTGAAGGAGCTTTTCTTCCAAAGCGAGGCCTTGGCTGTTGGTGTGCATTACATGGGCGGCGGCAGGAAAACGACTTTGGCCTTAAGTATCTGTGATGATCCCCATATCAAAGGTGATATTTCATTCCCATTGGTTTTGGTGTTCTCTTACCAGTCATTTTAATCTTTCATTAGGAAGCCACTCTGAAATTTCTGGGCCTTCTCGTCAATGACTATGATATTAGCCAAAGGGCTTTGGTCCGTAGGGCATTAAGGCGAAATTCGTCTGCGATCATTTAAGGCTAAGTTCGTTTGTAGGGCCTAAATTCTTAACTGTTTCCCTGTTTAAAGACATTAGATTTCCACAGTCCATAGATTTGTATTTCAATGGGTGTCCAGTTTTGAAATAAATTCTCTACACTAGTTTTCTGGATGACTGTTTACCTCGATGTTGATTGAATTTCTATGTGTGTCCAGTTTTAAAATAAATTCTCTATGGTTTGGAGTGTTGTCATGGTTTAAAATCTCATGTAGGGTATGTTGTAATGCCTGTGTAGTGCGAATTGTTAGATTTCTTAGAAGTGGTGGTTTTGGAGTGCACTGTTTAGGGCCTAGGCAGCAGTTTACATCCAATATATATTCTCTGTTTACGGAATTTTCGACTTCGAATTTTCTCGACCTGTTCACTGCAATAATGTCTACTTGTTTAACCCTGTTTTATTTTGATCAATTATTTTGATCAAATGGTTGAAATAGGATTTTGACCAACCGGCTGTTTGCAACATGCGGCTGGTTAAGCTCTTCCTTTATTTTCTGTGGCTTTGTCTATTATTTCTGGTGTTAAATTTGTAGGCTCTTGGTTCTGCAGTCATTGAGTTTTTAATTGAAGTTAATTACTCGCAGAGAGGGTGCTCTGCTTAATGGTTGGGCAGTTCTTTTGCAGCTTACTAAAAGCACAATTATTTTTATGGACATCAGGTTATTTTGAAGAAGTACTTTTCATCACTGTTTCACAATCCCCAAATCAGGATGTGGAAGATGCACGTGTACAACTGCTGCAGCAGCAGCTGATTATAAGGCAATCTAAGAGAACTTTGGCATTGTTGGATAATGTTTGGTCCAGGGATAATTTTGAGAAATTACTATTTGAAGCTCCAGGATACAAGACAGTTATCACAACCAGAGACGCTTATACCATCTCCAGAAACCCCTCTACTCGACTGTATCAATGGCCGTTGCTAAGCCAGGAGTATGCTCACTCACTTTTCTGCTTCTCGGATTGTAGACAAACATCAATATCCCATTATTGCAGAGAAAGGCTTTTTAAATGCTTGGAGATCAGTATTGATTTCTTGGATGATGATGAGAGGGAATGTTTCTTAGACTTAGCCTCATTTCCAGCGGACAAGAAAATCTGTGCTGATGTGCTGCTGGACATTTGGGTTTATGTTCGGAAGATGGAGTGGCAGGATGCCTTCATTATGTTACAGACATTTGCAAGCAGAAACCTCTTGAATTTGATCATTAATAAAGGGTAAATGCCTTTCCTTATATATATTAAATTCCTTGTTTTAGTTTTTTAACATGGAGCTGACCTGGTGGTTGCATTTATCAGAAGTCCAGCAACAATCTCTTATGGAAGTGCCTCCGAGGTGTTCTTTTCGCAGCACAAAGAGGTGCGAGACTTAGCCTTGTATTTGGGATGCCAGGACAGTATAGTCAATAGAAAGAGGTTACTCATGCCCATGAAGGGGCATAGCTTGGCAAAGAAACGGAAGTTGCTTAGTGATAGAGCATTTAATGCTCAAATTGTCTCTATTCACACAGGTGGGTTACCCCCAACCAAAAAAAATAAACTCTCATTTAGAGGCAAACTCTTCAGGCTATGTGAACTATTAAAAAAACTTAAAACTTATTGTGCTTTTGTCCCACTTCTTCTTATATAGATACATATAAGTTTATTCTTGAGTGCTTCAGGATTTAACTGTGTGAGAGTTTTTCATCAACGTTTCAGATCACATTATCAGGAAGAAGAGAGCCAAAGAAGAGAATGAAAATCATGGAGTGTGATTGGAAATGTTGATGAAAAACTCTCACACAGTTAAATCCTGAAGCACTCAAGAATAATATCGTGGACTGTGGAATGCTGATGTCTATTACATATAAGATATCAAAATTTTACAAGAACTACTAGTATACTTGGCTAGTGAAAAATTGTTCTAATTCAATTGCATATGTGATTGATCTTATTCAGGTTCTATGGCCGAGAACCAGTGGTATGAGATGAATTTTCTGGAGACAGAGGCTCTGGTGCTACTCTTTTCTGCCAGCGAATACTTTCTTCCTCCATTTCTGAAAACTATGAAAAAGCTGAAAGTTTTAATGGTATGTAATTTGAGTTCAAAGAGGGCCACAATAAAAGGTCTAGACGCCTTATCTTCACTCACTCAACTCAGAAGTGTTCACTTGGAGAGGCTGGTTGCACCCACTTTTCCCAAACAGAGCAAAGTAATACAAAACTTAGACAAACTTTCTCTAAGCTTATGCGAAGGGTTTGTAAATATGTCCACATTCAATGACACTGACCTGCATGAATTTACCCTAGACCACTGCAGCGATTTGGAGGAGTTGCCCCCTGCCATCTGTCATATGCCCTCTGCTCAGACATGGTCTGTTACCAACTGCCATCTGGTTGAAAAGTTACCACATGATCTCGGAAATCTGAGTTCTCTAAAAGTGTTAAGATTATCAGCATTACCATGCCTGAAAGAGCTTCCGGCATCAATTGGAAAACTTGGGCAGCTGGAATATCTAGATATTTCACTGTGTGAGGGTTTGAAAGAACTTCCAGAGGAAATAGGACAACTCAAGCAATTGAAAAAGATTGACATGAGAGAGTGTTCTAGTTTGAGGAGGTTGCCTAGAAGTGTTTGTGGATTAAGCTCTCTTGAACATGTTATCTGCGATGAGGAGATTGGGAACCAGTGGTTGCGAGCTAAGACCTCTTCTATTCCTGATCTTAGAGTTGAAATTGTGGAAGCACAATTCACTTTGGATTGGCTTGATGATTAATTCTTTTCCTAACTCTTCACACAGCAGTAGCTCCAAGCGACGGTGAAGAGAAAAAACTCACAATTTTATTCCTCAATCGAAGGAATATGGCAACATTGGCTCTGAGAATCATTCCTGTCATCAATTCCCAATACCATGTGGAATAAACATTGTTTTATTCTATGGCCGCTGTGGCTCCAGTGTAAGCGAAGAGCAGATTCGTGGAGCTTCGCAACGGAAATCTGATAAAGCGAGTTTGGGATGCAATCGCAAAGGCAATCCTCTGTATCTTTACTTCCAAGCCATTGTAAATTTTTGTTAGTACGCCTCTCTGCAGGAAGGGGCTGAAAGCCCATGTAAATAAAATTTAAAAAATTTCAAGAAATTAAATTTTTATAAATTGTTTTTTTAATTATTTTTTAATTATTTTAATTATTATATTATTTCTATTATACTAATTTCAATTTTTTCTTAAAATAATATATGTTATATTTGATATATCCAAAAATATTTTAAATATATTTTTTAAAATATAAATATGTTAATTAAATATTTATATTAATTGAAAGATTATAATTTAATTAATTAAATTTAATTGTAAATATGATATATTTTTTAATTACACTATCTTTAAAAATTTAAATCCTCTTAAAAATATAATAACATATCTATATTGACGATCAAACAAAGTCACTTAGGTTTGAACCTCAAATGCTAAAAAACGTTATTATATGGACGTTATATTTTATTAGAATTGAGGTTTCGTTTTTTATTTCTTTTATATTATATTTTATGAGTTGCACCTTGCCTTTTACATATACTATAATATTTTCACATTACTTTTTACTTATTTACTTTTTCTTTTATTTTCTCTCTTTATTCATTTGGAACCTTTCTTAGGTCTTGCACTATTTTTGTAAACTCGTTGGTTGTTTTCACGCCCGGAAAAAAATCGTGTCAGAAAAAGTCTGATGTCGTTTAAATGTCCCCCGCCGGATAATGGATGTTGCGAGGATAATTTCGAAATCTTCAAATAACCAATTCAGCTAAATATAATAATTCCCGGTCCGCCAATGCTTTTTAATTATTTGTTCTGTGACTTCTGTCCGTGACTCGGTAATGTTGCGTGAAGCCCACGAATATGAATTATTAATTAAATTTTACTATTTTGTATTTGACCGTCACATATCATTTTATTTAGGGCAAACTTTTTCCTTCGTTATTGAAAGATTACATTATGAGAGTTTACCATTTGTAGGGTTGGGATTCTCTCATGTGACTTTTAAGGGTTTCCACATTAACTCACATAATATAGTTATCCCCACGCCCAATTTAATATTTTAATTAAAAAATTATAAGGTTTTACTTAAAAAAATTAAATTATGTTCATAATCAATGAAACTAACTTCATTTTTGAATTAACTTACATATAATATTTAATAGTATATTATTATATTTATTGTACAATGTTAATTTATTAGTTTACATATTATATTAACTTTTAAATTATAGAATATTACATGTTTACTAATTTTAAATATATATTTAAATAATTATTAATTATTATATACTTATACTATATTTATATTATTAATCAATTAATTTTTTTTTTTAATATTATATAATAATTTACAATTTAATTTAATATAAAATTATAATTATAGAAATAATATTTATTTAAATTAATAATTGAATATGTAAATAAGGTATAAATTAATAGGACAAATAAAATTAAAATATAATAATTTACAAATTAATATTTACCTTTTTCCATTTTGGTTTGGCATTTTTTTGGCCTCTTGGTGCTCTCTCTCATTTTAAAGCTATATAATAGTACCCTTGTTACAAAAGCCGCCCCCATTTATTGACTTGCATTAAGTATCATATTTATCACCATTTGAATCAATCTATAATTTAATATTTATTTTCATTTGACAACCCTATTTTAATGTGGCAATGCCTATTTAGCAAATGCATGTGATAATAATTAGTAATTTAAAAAAAAAAAAAATTTATATAAAATATTAAAGAGGCTCAAATAACTACTTAGCAAAAGTACAATAGTTATTTGAGCCTCTTTAATCTTTTATATAAAAAATATTTTAAAAAAATTACTAATTATGTAAAGTAAAGTTTTTATCTTACTCTCTTATCTATATAGGATATTAAAAGGAACTTAATCTATATTAAATTTATTTAGGACACTGTATCTTTGGTTATTGTCTCCTATATTCTTATGCTATTGTAAAGTCAGTGTAATCAAGGGGGTCGATCTAGGAGAACACAGCCCTTGCATTCTAGCAATCTCTTCGAGTTATTTTTCAATATTGTTAGTCCTTATGTACATAAGAAATATCAAAGTTTCAGGTGTCATAGATCCCAATGGTAAACACATTCTTCAGATCAAGAGTATCTATTTTATAATACCAAGGTGATCAAATTGTATGTGGTATTAGGTTTATTTATTCATCATAGTTCCCACATCTAACTGCCCAATCCTTCTTATTTAATTTTTAGTATTCATTTTAATTGCAACATTTATTTACCTCTTCGATTAACCTAGGTATACACCCTCTGGTATACTATACACATAGTACAAGTAAAAGTATGGTGGGCCTTGCTCAAACTCTTTAAGATTCCACTATCAACCAACAAGGTGATTTTTTTCTAAATCGGTACCCTAACAAAATTTAAAAATTTATTTAGGTGGACAAACCCTATCCTTAATTCTGTATGATGTTGAACTAACATTTGTGAATTCAAAGTACCTTTCAGTTTCAACTAGAGAATATGGCTACATGCATAACCTTCCTATGAATAATTATTTCCAAATTCTACCTTTACCACCCATGACAATTGAAGAGACATTTCCTAAAACACAAAATCATTAGTCAACATGGGATTACAAAACTAAGTTTAACTGCATAAACATAGTGGCAAAAAGTGTTCTGTTGTGTGATAGACTTGGGGCTTCGGTCAAGCATTCTAATGGAAAACCCTACATTAAAGATCGAGGTATGGTACTTTTACAATGTAAAAATGGAGCTTCATATGGGTTGGTCCATGTCATTTAGCTTCACTAGAGCTTCATGAAATGACATTTCTCATACCATCGATCCAATGATAAAGAATAAAGAGAGTGAATTTCAATCGATCATTCCATGTCAATGATCCATAGATGGCAAGAGCTTTACCAGAGCGATGCAAGATGATTCAAATAATCATGCCAATTCATTCTACCTTGTACCTTCATCTGTACAAGTGAAAAGCAAGGAGAATTTCTCGATTGACATTTTCCAACTATTGGTGCCTTATAATGAATAGCAACTGCACATTCAAAAGCATTCATTGCCTACGTTCAAAAGCATTCATTGCCTATGTATGATAACAAATCTCTAGCTTTGTGTTGTTTATCATTTTGGTTCCCATTTTGTCAAGGCACTGTAAATTTAGTTGTATACTTTTTTGTTTATCACTAGATACATTGTGATACTTTACCTATGATTTGAACTTTATAAAATGTTGACTTAGTAACATACTTCTGGAATTAACTGTGTAATTTATTTTAAATCTATATTTTGGATCACACTCAGTGATCCATCATCAAGATGAGGAAACAATGAATGAATTATAGACATAACTAACCAAATACATGATGAAAACAAGGAGAGGGAGGGGAGAGCATGGTGAATGAGGTGGAAAAGTTATGAGTGTAGATATTTAAAATATGAAAATAGATAAAAAGATTGATAGAGACACGAGGATAATAATAAAACTATGATATTTGTAAAGGGATAAGAAAAGACAATGAAAAAAATATAACTGTTAATGAAGGAGCTAAATAAGTAATATGCTAAGATAAGGTTACAAGAGTAATAAAAAACAAGGGATATCGAGGTCCCAAGAATAATTATAAAGATGCAAACAAGGTATCCAAAACTGGGAGAGATAAGAGAGGGGTAAGAAGGTTGGAGATTGAAGAGGGGAAAGTTAAGAAGAAATGAGTGCATCTTCCTTATCTCCCCTTACAATACTAAAAAATTGAGTGCTTGAAAGCTATTGACAATGGTTTGGGTAAAATTCAAAGCATTTCAAAAGAAACTATCAGTTTTGATTCCTTCATCTGTGCAAGACTTTGTGTTGAAATGGATCTGTGAAAAGGAGTTTGTCCAAATCATAGAAAAGGAAGACAAAAATCCAGAAGTAGGGGCAAGTGTGATGTTAATTTGAGTCAAAAAGAGTTCTTACCAATGCAAAGGATTAATCATTTAAAGTTGTTTGAAGAGAGTGAATTTGATTCTAATGGGCAAATTGAGCAAGGTGAGTTGCTGGTAAACATAGTGCAGGGGGAAGAGTGTGAGCAATCTGCTGGGAAGATTGATCCATTTCAATTGTTATTGCACAAGGTATCTCTGGAAGGTGAGTTGTAGCATAGTTTATATGTCTGTCATATGTTTTGTCAAGGGTTAGCAACAGTTATAAGTGAATTCAAGTCCCTTCAAGTTCAAGAAATCAAGCAACTTGAGTTTGCTGCTTCATATATACAATATAGAGTTGTTGTTCCAGTTATAAAAGCATTATTGAAAGAAGGATTTAGAGGTGCAAATAGAGGACATGTTTATATTGACAAGTTCAAACATCTTTGTCAAATGTTCAAGAAACCTACAGTGAAGATGAAACCAACATGGGACTATTTCAAAGATAATTCAAAGGGATTTAAAGACATCAAGTAGGAGCTTTCAAGCATAGTTCTCATGTTTCTACCTTCCATTCAAGTGGAACTTGAATCTTTTCTTCCCCGGGAGTGTTGGTGCCTACATAACATTCAGATCTCAAGTATTTAAATTCGTAGGCACCTTCATAAAAATCCAAAAGATTCTAAGTCCCTCGGCCTCTTGAGTTTCATGCATGTATCTTTGTATATGCATTGGTGTTTGTATGTACATTTGAATGTACAAGTTCAAATATACATTGGCGGGCCAGAAAAAATGTTCAATCGGCTTCAGAAAAATGGTAAAAAATGATTGTATGCATCTTCGTATGCATATTGGGCTTGTATGTGTTATTCAGGTGCACTTTTGAACATACAATGGTGGAATATACATTGCAGATTCCCAGAATATTCTGCAGTTGTATCAAGAGTTTGCATGTATATTGTGTTGTATGTTCGCATATACATTCGCCGCATGCAAAGGGAAACATACATTGGGAATGTACAAAGCAAATTGTATGTCAGAATATACAAAGGGTTCCTTTGGCAAGAGAAGGGTGATCGGCAGCCTAATCCACGCTCTTCCTGATGGGCCGATGGGGGGCAGACATACAAAATAGTATCGCTAAAACAATGCACATCGGCACCCAAGCTAGATCTCTTTCCAACAGCTGATACATACAAAGGAAGCATATGTAAAGAGAGGATACAAGGGGTGGGGTACACTGATTGTATGTAGGCATATACAAGTTGAAAAGATATGAAGAAATATGCAAGGTGGGAGTGGTCAAAGTCAAAAGTCTGTATGCAATGGTGGGGCCCGCGTGGTTGCATGTATGTTGTCGTTGTATATTCGCATATACAATGGGTATATACAAGTGACGAATTTCAAATATATTCAAATTGGGTTGAATAATGGTCAGGCCCACCAGTTGTATGTCCGCATTGTATGTTTGCACATACAAGGCCGATATACAAAGGGAAAAATATGCAGAGCCCGGACGCGAAAGGACGCGAAAGGAAAATAAGTTGTGGCAGATGAATTTTTGGGGTCTGCAGCTTGTATGATAAAATGCTTGTATGTGCCGATATACAATGGATGAGATACATTGGGCCGATGCAAGCTGAATTTCAAGGGTTTCTCTAATCTGATCAATAAATGAGCTGGAATCCGCATTGTATATTGCATTTGTACATGCGATATACAAAGCGATATGCAAAAGGGAAGTTACAAGCTGGACTCGATTGAGATTTACAGTTTGTTTATAATGTTTTGGGGTCCACCTAGTATGTAAGGTGATTGTATGCAATCACAAAAGCATGAATGAAGATACAATGTGTCATCGGTATGACATTGTTTATCAGTGAATATTTCCTGAGTTCCTCTGATGACCGATGAGATGCAAATGGTGGGTCCCGATAACTCAAAGAGGTGAATGTTTGTACATGCATAAACAAGGATTTGAATGTGCATCAGGTAAAAGAGGCAAAACGTATGTTCGCTGGGAAAAGTCAGTGATGGGAAAAGGGTGCCTATGTAGCGTGATCACACTGGTGGATGCATGTTTTGGAGCCACAGATCTTGGCAATAGAGAGGAGATCGACGGCCCTGTTTTAAACTGTCAAAGGAGGGTTTTTCAAGCGCATCTACAATTGCATCTTCAGGCAGGAAAACCATAGAGCACGCAGCTGTTGGCGAATCTCCATGGGCCGTGGGTAGGTAAGCTATTGATGGCAGGGGAGTTGCAGAGGTATGGTCTGATTGACAAGCCAACTACCAAATTTGTAAGGAAAATCTCCATGCGGCGGCACGATTCCTAATCTCACCTGCTTCTCTCCTCTTTGTCCCCTGTTACATTGATTATTTTTGGGCACTATTCCATGGTGCAGTGTATTTGGCAGCAATTTTGATTTCACCATTATACTGTATTGATGAGTACACAGTCTTGCTATAAAGGGCAAATTGTGTTACTCAATTCTGGTTGTTGAAGACTTAGGAATTTTTTGGAGAGAATAACGAAAACAAAGCCTTTCTTGGTTGTTTTATCTCTTTTGTGAGTTTATGAGTTGCATCTGAGTGCACCTTACACATTTTTTCAGTTTCATGTTGTGTTTATATGAAAAAATGCTTCTTGCATGTGTTTAGTTGCTTGTCTCCATTTGTTGTATGCATCCCTTCTTTTGAATCTGGTTGCTAAAGGTTTCTTAGATTCTAGGATACAGATTTTTTGTATTGCATGCTTAATCTGTGACTTCCATTCAAGGAGTGGATTAAACTGTTTTAGGTTGAAGTATAGAGAAGGTTGCATGTTAGCAGGGATGTCTATAAGTAGAAGTAGCTAAATACTCAATCTTGGGTGGTGTTTGTAAGGCAAGCACCAATCTGACCTCTTGAAACTTGAATGCCACTGCAAATCATTCATTTGTATACATCTAGTTGACTCCTTGCCCTGAGATAAGCACCAGTCTGCTCCCTGTGTTGTGTTATGTTTCCAAAACCCCTGTCTTGCATCCAAAATATCAAAACCAATCCTTTCAAAGTTTCAACCTGTTAGTTTGTAGGAAGTAGAAATAGGACCCCCTGCATACTCTCATCCTCAACCAGTTAGATATGTCCAAGAATGTTGCCAACTTTGTGATTTATCATACAAACCTTGGTCCATACATGAGAGTATTCTGTCTGTTGTTGTCAAGCTAAATCTTTTTATCATTGGGCGAGTCAAAAGTTAAATCTTAAGCTATAGGGATACCCCCTTGGTGCGGCAGAACCAAAAATGAAGGGGAGGCAGCTCACGCAACCTCCCGTATCTATTGGCCGAATCTGCCTGTGCATAGGAACTGGCAAGCCCTATGTTGATTCGAAGAGAAAGACCCAACAGGGAGTATGGTGCAGGGGCACCCATAACTTTTCATGTCTTCAAGGGATCAAAAGTTAACATTTTGTTTTATTTTGGTATTTTCATGTAATAAGGTCTTCTAAGACCATTCTTGTGTGTTGGAGTCTAATTTGAGTCATTAGGTGTAAGTTGGAGTCTAGAGGAGTATGAAAAGTCTCAATGTTGCAAAACATGGAATATGAAAAGACACAAGTGTAAATGAAGAAATTAGAATGGTTGGTACATGTTTAAATAGCCTTGGGGAAGTTGAAACCAAGCAGAGTGGTTACATTTTGAAGTGATATCAATAAAAGACATCCTTGTTTCTACATTTCTAAACGTTAAATTGATGTTTCAGAGCTTGGTAGGACTTGTATGGTTGGTTCATGATCTAAAACCAATTGGAGTTGATAGATTATTGAGTCTACTTCCTTATGCTTTTTATTGCATTCAATTTCATTATGTTTCAAGAAAGTTATGGCCATTTTACTGTAAACAAGTCTGAAACCCTAGTTAGGGTAATAGTGAGCAAACAAATTAATTTTTGAAGGTTTCCATACAAAATAACCTATCTTGATTCTTAGATATGTTGTATAAGGTCCAAATGGGTATCTATAACTATGTTTACATTTTTGATATCACGTTTACAATGAAAGTTATAGCCAAAAAACCCAATTTGTTGCTACCAAGTTTGTTCAGGCAATTAGACCTAGAGACTAGGACAATCAATTTTTAGAGCTTTCTGTACAAAGTAACCTACCTTGGTCATGAAATATGTTGGATAAAGCCCAAATGGGTATCTGAAACTATGTTCACTTTTCTGATATAATATATGTACGAAAATTTATGAAGGAAAAACCAGTTTTGAAGGGCTACAAGGAGAATGAGGCCTAATGAAAGAAAACCCATCATATGATGTTTAAATGATTGAAATATTGGTTTATTGAGATAGCTTTGGTGTTGTCCACCCCTACCCTGCATCACAGAAGAAACTTGTGCAAGTCCTCATTAGATTTTCTCTTCTTCACTTTTTCCAAATTAAGGTTAGTTCCCATATGATTATGGTTACCAAAGTAGAGAGAGTAGTGGCTGACCTATGCATATCTTTAGTAATGAATTGAATCATTTTGTTGACATTATTTTCCAATAGATTCATTTTATCCTAGAGAGCAATCTCTTAGATAAAAAAGAGAGACTAGCCCAATAGATCAAACTAGGTCAAACCCTCTTCTATCCAACATTAGAACACAAGTCGAGCTTGGCTTCTACCCTTGAAGGAGAGCCAAACTACATGGGATTTGTCCCTTTTTTGTATAGAGGAGAATCAACTAAATCCAACCAATCAAACTAGGGCAAAACATGAAACCCTAATTGAGTAAGATCGAAGCATAACAAACTATCAAAAACATATATCAGAAATCTAACACTATAGCGAGGATGAGAAGGCGGAGATGAACTTGGATCTTGATTTGAGGCCCCAAAGGACTAGGGTGCTTGGATGCCCTAGACCTAGATTAGGGTTTAGCAGGATGTGAAATCTCCCATGTCTTTTTGTGTTTCTGCCTCCTGTAACTTGATTTCTGTAAATTCCTCTAAATTTGGAAAGAGTGATCTAGCCTTAAGAGTTAAACTAGGTCAAACTCTCTTCTACAAACATTGAGACACAAACCAATCTTGGATTCTACCCTTGAGGGAGAGCCAAACTACAGGGGTTTTGCCTCTTTGTTGTATAGATGAGTGTCAAACCAAATTCACCAATCTAGCTAGGGCACAAGATCAAACTCTAATTGAGAGAGATTGAGCTACATACAATAGTTGAAAATGAAACTAGAGAAACTAAATGCACAACAGGGATGAATAAATAGATCAGAATAAGAACCTCAAATAAAAAAGCCTCAAGTACCAGGACACTCAAGTGCCCTAGGCCTTTTTTAGGGTTTGCATAAACTATCACTTTTGTTAGAACTGGACCTGTAACACCTGTCTTCTCCCAGACTAATATCTCCCAAAACCTATTTCTCTGATCTACACACAAGAAAGAAGGGAAAATTATCTGTGGCTATATAGGAGCTTGCCTCAGTCAAGCCTTCGTTTCTGTATTCCTACCTCATGGATACCCAAGATTAGAACTAGATGTTGTATGTGCTAAGAAACCCTAAGTGTGAGCAGTAACATGCAAGATCTAATCAAATAATATCAAACCCTAATCCTATATGACTCAAGAAAATAGGAAGGAATGATAACAAAGATGCTTTGCTCAAGAAAGCTCACAACTTCACCTCAAGGATGAAGATTCAACGAAGGTTTGCTGAATAAGAAGGCGATCAACCATACCCTTGGAGGGTAGTCAAGCCAAACTCAAGTTGGTGGTTCTAACCCTTCTCCTAATCATGCAAAGTGCTTCAACCTAGGAACAAAATGAGATAGACTCAAGATCTCATCTCCTAGCCTTCATACAAATCTTTCCAAGAGAAAAATAGAACTTCACTTGATTAGAAACCTGCAATAACACAATAGCATAGAGAACAATAATAATAGAGAGATTTTTCACATCAAATCAATCTAGTTTGAAATGAGACAAATCACTTACTTTTATACAAGGCTATAGAAAAGAGTAATTTGAATTAAAGCACTGACAAATTTAGGGTCAACCTAAACAACATCAAAGTTGAATTGTAGACTTAAATTGCCTCCCTAAAACATGGGAGGGACTAGGGTACTCAGACACCCTAGGCCCTGGAGCAATTTAAGGCTCAAGCCTGCACTTAATGTGCGGCTAACTCCAAATCTCAATTCATTTATTGGGTTATGATGAAACTTTAATTTAAATCATGACATTTTCTATGAACGGGGCCAAAAGCCAAAACAGGGCTTTAAGGTGAACCTAAAAATGAACTAGGCTTGGGATCACTAAAGGGAGGAGCTAAACATAGTGAAATTGTGCCTACACAACTAGTGTACACAATTTACAACGTAACATTTAGCCCCCACTTTAGCAGTCATATGACACCACAAGCATATGCAAGCTAAAGGACAAGAAAGACAAAAATATATTGCAAAAAGGATATCAAAAAGGATATTGTAGAGGAGACAAATCATCATTGAGAAAGAAGGTGAAGCCCCTAGTCTATGATCCTGCAAACCACAACATTAGTGTGATAAAATAATCCTGCAACCAACATATTTGTATATTAGTCCAAAACTCTAAAGGGGAAAGGTGATGCGACATAATTAGAGTGAAATTCATAGGTAGATATATGCCCCCTATTTCTACTTGCTACTTTAGGATGTAGAAACAGGGTGGCGATCCTTCCACTTTGACTTCCAAGAGAGAAGATTGATGAGTATCTTTTCCAATAGGGTCATTCTAGTGAATAACTCCAAGACACAAAACATATAGTTGTAGAGATGGCAGAACCAAGGTTCAAATGCAACAAATGACACTCAAATCCAAAATTGTTTGCTAGCCTAAGTTATTGATGAATAGATGAAGAGAGGTTTAGAGAAATGTGGTCTTTGACGCTAGATAGTAATCAAGAGTTCTAAAATTTTTACTATAAACATTTTACCATTCTATTGTCATTATTAGTTTTTGATGGGATAGAGCAAGGAGGAGAGTGATCATGCTGAGATGAAGGCCATATCGACCACTGAGGTTGGAAGCACTATAGAACTGAGTAGCATAGGGACTTGACGAGCATGAGGTAGGCTTCTATCCAACTTGTAATTTTATTTATGTGATTAAATTTTAATGAGTTTTTCAAATTTTGAGCCAAAAATGGGCACTGAGGAAATTTTTTTGGCCATGTTCCACATGTTCACCATGTAAAATTGCATGCAAAAGTATCACTCATGATTTTATACATGGAAATCTATCTTTAGATTTGATCAATTTTTGCATGTGCTTTTTCATGAATATTTAGGGTTGTTGATCTTGAATCCCAAGGCATGAGAAAAAGTTTTGAAACTGTGAATTTTTTTCTAAGAATAAAATTGGGAGATCTCTGCTCGTGGTTTTTTCTTGGTATATTACTAGGTTTTCCACGTAAATTTGAATTGTCTATTTTGTGCTTTTATTGCTAATTCACTGTTATTTCAATTTTGCACTGCTTATATTTCTAACAGTTGCAACATTTGCCAATTTGTGAACATATGGAGAACACACATGCAATTGGGAATGAACTAGTAAGTTTTGGCAAATATAAGATAGTGGCATATAGTCTAAAAGATGGTAAAGAAGAAAAAAGGTGTGAATTGGCCATTTAAAATATTCTAGTGTATCAGTTTATCTCTATTTTTTAAGAGAATATAGTTTACACGTATGCAAGACATACCCATAGAGCTTGATGGTTGGACTTACAATTCAAGTTATGCTAGGACACTTTTAAACCACCTGGTACCATCATTTCAGTTGTTGACTTTGCAGAGAACTACACATTACAACCATAAAATGAGGTGCAGTTGCAATATTACAACTCCACGCAGGTTGCTATATTTGTGCATATAGCATTCATTCATGTAAATGATAGTATAGAGGATGATATGAAGATCTTGAGGGAGTATCATTTTATATTAGTGATGATTGCACACATTCTATAGAGTTTGTGCAAGGCTGCTTTTAGATGTTCTACCATGATTTGGCTAGTAGGAGCATATCATTTGATCAACATATCATATGGTTAGATAATTGTGCATCATAATTCAAGAACTCATAGATGTTCTATTGGTTGAGCAGGATGCATAGGGGGAATGGTGTTTAACATATGTAGAATTTTTGTGAGGTGGGGCATGGAAAGGGGGAGTATGATGGTGCAGGAGCATGTATCAAAAGAACATTAGCACGAGAAGAGTTGAAGTACAAAGACAATGCAAAGTTGACATATGCAATGTATCTATTGTTGAATGGTGTAATGATACAATGGGTCTAGGTAATGAAGGTAAGTCTATAGTTTGTAGATATTTTTGGTTGGTTGATGATACTAAGATTGCAAAATATGAGGATTGTTGTACATTGACAGGATTGAGTGAGCTATACTCTTTTAGAAGCTCTAATGCAGGTTCATGGAGTATTCATATGTAGTGGATGGTATGCTTTTATTATTCATGTATAGATCAAGCTTGGTATGATTGTGAGTCAAAGGAGTGGGTCGATGAATGGTCTACAAGAAGCCTAATCTCAGTTGACACGTATTGACTCCTGGCAACACTACAACTCACATAGATTGAATCATCAGTTGACTTTGACCATGTTTCAAATTTAGTTCAACCAAGTATTATTAGCATTCAAATTTAATAAAATTCAATAATCCATCTTATTTTGTAGTATTTTTGTATTGTTGACTATATTCATCGAACTGAATGCACACATCAATGCAGGGCATGTTTATGCAGTTATTGCAGCTAAAGACAATGAAGAAGGAACAAATTATTATTTATGTCATTGTGTTGAGACAAAAAAGAAATTAGATGCCCCTGCTATAGATGGAGAAAACATCGAGTACCCTACAGGATCAGTGGTTGTTATTGGAACATGGCTTAGAAGGTACATAGTAAAAAAGTCTGATGCGTGGTTGTTTGAGGACTTTGAAACACATAGGAAGATTCTTCATTATTCTAACCTTGTTGTGGCATCAATCATTCATTTGATCAAATATGGGGGTAGACCATTGAACAAGACCTTGTGGAAGATTCGTGAGTTTGACCATGAGGCAATACTCGACACAATAAAGAGTAGAGAAGACCTAGATGGTTCATTAGATTGAATCAGTGGAATGATAGAAATGTATGCTATTTTTCTTTTCTATCCTCATTTCACCTTCTATATTTTTTACACCTATCTTACCTTCTTATATGTGCTCCTTGGTCCTAGTTGATTAGCTTCATTTCATTGTAGAGTTCATTGTTGTACTCATTTTAGCTAAATAGTGCAATTGCATTTGCATGTAGGATTTGAATATGATGGAGGTAGGCATAGTCCTTATGAAGTTGTCTTTGTAAGGAAAGTAAGGTAGGTTTTCATGATTATTTCATGATGATATGTCTTTTAGTTACTATATCGTAATAAGTTTTAATGAGTTTTAATGATGTTACTATGAGTTTTAATGACAAACTCTCATTTGTTTCTTCACATTGGGTTCTAACAATTGATAGTAGATGTAAGGGTAGCCTTAATTGATTCCCTACAACACATTGGATCAAGTGAGAACACCTTTATAGTACTGAATTTTCATCTGCTAGAAAGGTATTAGGATTGAATTTTTACATTAGATGTCTCTTGGGGCCAAACGGATGCTGCCAACATGTCTGATTAGGTAGGTAAATGCTAGGGTAAATGTCTTTTTTGTGGTGAAGCCTCCTAGTCATTCTCGACCACATTGGACGAAGACAGTCTCTTAAGAGCCCTAAGAAAGAAAAGGTGTATGCACCAGCCGTTCCATCAAACTGTGACACCTAGGAACATATTCTTTGCATGTACAAGTGGATGTTAGGTCCACCTACAAAAACCTACCTCAATTTGTTTTAAATCAATTTCATATGCCTATGGTGGCAAGGAACACATTGTTCTAAAATGCTTCAGTTTCATGCAGTGGAAAGGTGCTAGAAGTGACATTTTCCATTCCACAACTCATGGGGCTAAACCAACTGCACCAATGAATCAGGGTGAGTGGGTAAATGATAGGGAAGGTCTCATTTCATGTGCCAAGTGTCACAGTCATTCGGGGCAACAGGCTACTGGCAAAGTCATTTAAGATCCTAAGAGCAAAAAACTGCCAAACTTTGATAGAGCAGTTCTCAGGATTGTTGGCATCTAGGAATATTTTGTTTGGACCTATAGGTGCATGTAGGGTCCATCCACAATAACTTCTCTCAATTTTGGTCAACTCTAATCCATTTGACCGTGCTGAATTCAGATGCATTCTTGCAAAATGCTTCAGTTTCATGTAGTGGAAAGGTGCTAGGAGTGACATTTTGCATTCCACAACTCGTGGGGCTGAACTAACAGTACCAATGTGTTGGTGTGGGAGGGGGTAAATTTTAGGAGATGTCTTATTTCATGCACCAAGTGTCCCAGTCGTTCGGGGCAGTAGGCTACCGACAAAGTCACTTAAGATCTCTAAGAGGAAAAAGCTACTAAACTTTGACAGAGTAGTTATCAGAGTTCATGGTAGATGGGAATGTTATTTTCAAACCTATAGATGCATGTGGGGTCCATCAACAATAAAATCTCTTAGTTTTGGTCAACTCTAATAGTTTGACCATGCTGAAATCAAATGCATTCTTACAAAATACTTTAGTTTCATGTAGTGGAAAGGTGCTAGGAGTGACATTTTTCATTCCACATCTTGTGGGGCCGAACTGACCATGCCAACGCATCAAGGTGGGTAGGTAAATGCTAGGGGAGGTCTCATTTTGTGTGCCAAGTGTCACAGTCATTCAAGGTAGGAGGCTACTGGCAAAGTCACTTAAGATCCTAAGAGCAAAAACTATCAAACTTTGATGGAGTAGTTCTCAGAATTGATGGTTGTTGGGATTGTTCTGTTTAGACCTACAAGTGCATGTGGGGTCCATCCACAATAACCTCTCTCAATTTTGGTCAAATCTAATCTGTTTTATCATGCCGAAATCAAATGCATTCTTGCAAAATGCTTTAGTTTCATACAGCACAACCTTGCCAGGAGCCATATTTTTCATTTTGTTCATCGTAGGGCTAAACTGACAGCACCAATGCATTGAGGTGGGTGAGTAAATGCTAGGGGAGGTCTTGTTTCATGCGCCAAGTGTTGAAATCATTCGGGGAAGTAGGCTACCGACAAAATCACTTAATATCCCTAAGAGCAAAAAACTACCAAACTTTGATGGAGCAGTTCTCATAATTTGTGGCAGATAGGAATGTTCTGTTTGGACCTACAAGTGCACATGGGGTCCATCCACAACAACCTCTCTCTTAGTTTTGGTCAACTTTAATCTATTTGACCATGCTGAAATCAAATACATTCTTGCAAAATCCTTCAGTTTCATGTAGTGGAAAGGTGTTAAGAGTGACATTTTGTATTCCACAGGTTGTGGGGTCGAACCAACTATGCCAATACGTTGGAGTGGGTGGCTAAATGCTAGGGGGGTCTCATTTCTTGTGCCAAGTGTCTTAGTCATTATAGGATGCAAGCTACCAACAAAGTTGAAAGGTGCTCGGAGTGAATTTTTGCATTCCACAGATCGTGTAATATCACATTGTAAATACTCAATAATTAACATAAGTATTCATATTAACCAAGAATTAGAATACATTTTGATTACCCAAATTAAAGTTAAACAAGAATGAATCATTATCATTTAAATAATTAAGCATGTTGTTCTAAACCAAAATAGAACAAAACTTACAATTACAATGTCCAATTACATATCATTAGTGAATAACCTTCATAATGCATGTACAAAGCTATGCTCAAGGCATCAAATATCAAATTATACATAATAACTGACTATCAAGTCATATAATGAAAAAGCACTGCATTTGGAACTCTTAACATCTGTCTTCATAAGCCTCGGCTTGTCTCATGCTTGGGAAGGAGAGCATCATCCGAGTGCTTTTCCTCCAACCATAGACTGACGGTCCTCTGAACAACTTCCTACCTGGAAGTGACCCTACCCTTCATGGAAGGTATAGATATAAGGAGCCATTAGGTTTTCTGAGTATCTAGTTTTGTGTCCTTCATAATGCCTCTTGATCACACAACTATAGATCCACTCTAACTATGCATGACACTACTAGAGACATTATGCCATCTGGAGCACTGTGGACTGATAATGCATGCATAGACGAATGCATTACTTTGGCCAAAGATTTACATACATATATGTTACGTAATGAATGTTGTGGTATGTCCACCACCTTGACTTGACTTAGAAGTTGTCTCATCCTACAATATGATTAATTTGACCTCTCTTTAGGTCTAGTATAAGTGGGTTCATTTCGATTCATAGTCCTATACCAGGAGGATCGACTCCCATCTTAGGAGTACATATCAAACATAATAGGTTACTTTCATAATGAGGAACCTATGACTCCTTGCCACTCCATTCCATTTTTCAACCATGTTAAAAGTTAAACCAAGTTTTCCAACCTAGGTCTTCCATGGTTTACAGTTTCAATGTGATCTATCATATAGGTTAAGTTCAAGATCATAATACCATAGTTTTATCTACCCATAGTTCTCATTTTCAAAGTGATCTACTATATAGGTTAAATTCAAGATCATAATACCATAGGCATACATTACCTTAACCAATAAAAATAGTTTTAGTAATAGACAATAACTCATACCCATGTGAGTTTTTAACGTTAAATACTCCCTTCATGGAGTTCAATCACAAGTAAAGTAGAGGTTTTGATTCACATTATAATATATATAAGACTTAAATAAATTATGCTTCCCATATCATAATGTTATAAACAACAAGATGTGAATCCTCTCTAATATACCGACATGAATGCAAATCTACCATAGAGTTAAACAATAATCCTTTATATTGCAATCCTCCTCCTTAATCGAGGGGTCAAGAAATATTGCCTTTAGTTATCTTAATATCCCTTCGAAAGCAGTCGAATTCAATGTATGATGGTTTCAAGATTGTAGTTAAGTGATCTTGACATGGTCTAAGATTAAAGTTTCAAAAGATCATCATAATAGTTCAAGGTTGGTGCCTTAGCCACATGCAGGTCGAGTCTTCAAACATAAATATTACACAATGGTTTTACACATGATATGCCATGAGCACTATTGGCTCAAGCTCATCACAAGAGCTTTAGTGTTATTTTTAAACTTATTATCTATTATGCCATGTCGACACTCAACATGAGTTTGCTATAGTAGTTTTGAGCTCGGCCTTAAAGGCCTCGAGAAACAACTATAGGAATTACAGTCAATATTAACTTGTGTTATATATATATATATATATCGACCCCGCGACCTAGAGTATACCTCCAAATGAATACATTAACAATTTTAAACACAAGAACTTAGAAATGAAGTTCTGAGATATAAAATTTGGCTTATTGATGGACTGTGGCCCAATATCTTCAAACGATTAACACAACAATTATATCATATGAAAGTTGACACAGTCGACACTATACTACAAGGAATCATTACTTATAACAATCAACATTAAATAAGTCCTTCCATACTTCAATTCTAACCTGAATGAAGTCATTTTGGTGTTGTCAACACAGTCTATCGAGACTCACATTCGAGTGTTAACATGCCACATCCTATGGTCTCCCAAAGGTTTCATGCAACTAAATATTTCCTTTTTCTTTCTCTATCTCCTGACTGAAGAGAACCACCAAAATGATCATCGATGATGATAAGAATGAATAATGATAATAATCAATAGTGACAAGACTTACCACAATTGGGTTTCGGTCTTGTTGGCATGCCGAGCATGTAGGGTAACTACCACCCGCGCCCATGAAGTGGTGGGTGGTTTCTCCACTCCGCCACCCATGGTTTCTAAGGAGGATCTCGATCTAATACTTGATATATGCAAGTGGGTGGTGAGCATAAAGCTCCCATTGGTCAAAAATGACATTTCATCATTCCACTATCGTGGGTGATGTCAGCCAAAATACAAAACAAATAACCATATTAATATTAACATGGGATTCGATATTAGGTTTAAATAGTCATAGCAAAATATTATTTCCATACATCTTCTTAATGTATGAAGATACTCTTAACAATCAAGATGTTGTCATACGACATCTTCACCAACATGGTGGCATGGTCAACATGCGATTTAGGGGTCGAGCACCACTCCCCCTTCTTCGCTATAAACCCAAAGCATATTATACCAAGAATAATAAGTTCAAAATCCTAATTCAGGAATAAATAGAGAAACAAGAAGGTACTCTGCCACTTGGCGAGACTATCTCTCGACTCACGTTGACATTCTAAGAAGATCGTTTGGTCAAGTCGACACAAACATTATCGAAATGACTCAATCGACAAGATGACACATATAGATAATAGACTAGCAAATAAAAGACGTAACTTATGCCAACTTAAAAGAGTTCATAAGGACATAAAGTCTGATACTCAAATGGCAATTGGACCCATTTCTTGACATCTATCTCTTCCTCTCGAATGATACTCTCCTTCTATCTTTGAAGGAAGATCCATTTCCTATTCACACTCACCATCATAAAACCATGATAAATGCATCATCTAATTCATAATTCATAGTAATCAAATATTCATATGTTCATGTAATTTCATAACTAACTATCATTAGTCAATATTCTCATAATCAATGATTAAATCAGATATTTCCACAACATCTAATCATTAAACTATGGTTAATTCTCTCCTGATTACCACATAAAGTTAAGATTAAGTCAAATCATAATTTGGGGATGTAACATATCTCTCCCATAAGAATCATCGTCCCTGATGATTAATTGTCTTAAAAGTTAACCAACATAATAAGAAATTTTTTTAAGATCATAATAAAAAGTTTTTCAGAAAAGATGAGGAAATCTCACATAAATGTCATCATAGTTTTCCTAGGTGGCATTTTCCTCTACATATTGGTCCCACTAGACCTTGCACTATGTTATCTCTTTGTTACATAAGCACAGCTTACGCATTTCAAGCATCTTGATGGGCTCAATCACCACCACCCCTGGGTCCTTCACTTGTATAGCATTCTAATCAAGAATAGGAATTTGATTATCTACAACATTAAACCTTTTCAAATAGGAGACATGAAAAACATTATGCATCATGGCAAGAGTTGGTGGTAGAGCAATTCTGTATGCTACTGGGTTGACTTCTTCAAGAACTTTGAAGGGACCCACATATCTAGGTGCCAGTTTAGATGTCTTCCCAAATTTAATGGAACTCTTCTAAGGTTTCACCCTTAAAAGGATGTTCTCTCCCACTGAGAAATGCCTTTCGATACGCTTAGCATCTACACAACTCTTTTTCCTATCATTGGCTTTCGCTAGCCTTCTCTTAATATGGACTTGCTCTTCCATCTCTTACAACATTTCTGGACCAAGGCTAACCCTATCTTTTAGCTTGTCTCAACTTATAAGGGTTTGACACTTCCATCCATATAATGCTTCAAATGGAGCCATCTTAATAGCAGAGTGATGGGTAAGTGCACAAAGATGAGGGACCAAAATGGGGTCATAAGTTGCCACTTTTTTTCTAAAATCAGGAAACATTGATGTTGGATGAGAAATTGAAGATAGCTACACTCAAAATTTGAAGATGGAACAAAAACAAGAGTTGTAGTGCCCCAAATCTAGTTTCTAAATTACTATTTTTTCCAAAATGGTTGAGATTAAGGGGTTCAAAAAGGGGGGAGCACACAAATTGGTCCCATTTTTCTCAAAAAAACATAACATAGCG
Source organism: Cunninghamia lanceolata (assembly GCA_027924645.1). Taxonomy (NCBI): domain Eukaryota; kingdom Viridiplantae; phylum Streptophyta; class Pinopsida; order Cupressales; family Cupressaceae; genus Cunninghamia; species Cunninghamia lanceolata. The sequence goes on from BSBN01000167.1 coordinate 12,128,669, forward strand.
TCTAGTGTGCTCCCCCCAAAATGTTAGCTTTTTTTAGTATTTCAATATTCGCTCCAGTGAGAAATTAGCTAACACCATGTAGTTTATCCCTGATTTTCTGATAAATTTTTAATGAATAATTAATTTTTTAGTAATTTTTAAAGTGGACACATTCTAAAAAATAGAAATTTGAGCGTGCTCCCCCCTAAAATGTTTGAAAACTAATCGAAAATCAATTTTTTTTAATACGTGTAGAATGGAGTCTAGTTTCTAAAAATGTAACTTATTTCAAATTTTGATGAATGGTTAAAAAAAGTCAAAATTACTAGACACTAGTTTTTGACAAAAAATGGACACACTAACAAAAGAAATTCAATATGAAACCCTTAACTTACTCAAAATGTGAAAAAAATTATATGGTTAGATAGCTAACATAGAGCTTAAGATTATGGTGGTATTTTTTTTGAGTTTTCATTGAAAAGAGTGCCATCCTAATGGGAAGCATGCTCCAGATTATCTCCAGATTTTGCTAAAAACTGATAAAAACATGTCAAAGAAAGCTGAGCATAACACAAGCATGTTATAATGTGCTCGCATTATGCTGAGCATAACTGACAATACACATGCCAATTGCATTTGCTTGAAAGTTTCTAAAGCCTTTTCAACAAATCCATTTTTGCATATCTTGCAATCATTGTATTCCATTATAGAACATCTCTTTGAGGTGTTACGTCATACAAATGACATGCCTTATCTATGCTTCCACACTTTACATACATGTCTATAAGGGCAGCTGCACTTCCTATCGTCTCTCACTCTCTACTTCCCTCCCCTCTCTACGTCCTACCCTCTCTTCGAGTCTCTGCTTCCCTCCCCTCTCTACCTCCTACCTTCTCTCTCACTCTCTTCTTCCCTCCCCTCTCTACCTTCTACCCTCTCTCTCACTCTCTACTTCCCTCCCCTATCTACCTCCTACCCTCTTTCTGATTCTTTACTTCCATCGCCTCTCTACCTCCTACCTTCTCTCTCACTCTCTTCTCCCCCCCACTCTCTACCTCTTACCCTCTCTCTCACTTTCTACTTCCCTCCCCTATCTACCTCCTACCCTCTCTCTTAGTCTCTGCTTCCCTCCCCTGTCTACCTCCTACCCTCTCTCTCTTCTTCCTTCCCCTGTCTACCTCCTACGGTCCTCTCCCACTCTCTACTTCCCTCGCATCTCTACCTCCTATCCTCTCTCTCACTCTACTTCCCTCCCCTCTCTACCTCTCCTCATCATTCTTCCCATCCAATGAAATTTCATAAATTATCCTGTTTCCTTTTCATCATCCCAATTTATATCCTCGTCCCTCTTTGCATGTCCTAGTTTTCTTGTTTCCATATTCTTTGTCGACATGCGAGAGGAGAGGGAGGAAGAGGGAGAGAGGATGGAGATGGATGGGAGAGAGATAGGGTGATAAGGAGGGAGAGAGAGAGAGAGAGAGAGAGAGAGAGAGAGAGAGAGAGAGAGAGAGAGAGAGAGAGTTGGTCAGGTTTATGAGTTTAGGGTTTATTGGAATTATTTAGGGTTTAGGGGTTTAAGTTTTCTTGGGTTTATGATTTAGGGGTTAGATTTTAGGGGTATTATTTAGGGATTAGGGATTTTGGGAGAGAGAGAGGTTTAGGGTTGCTAAGATTTAGGGGCATATTTAGGGTTTATGAGTTTAGGGTTGCGCAGACCTTTAGGGGTAAATTATTTAGGGTTTATGAGTTTCTAGGGTTGCTCAAGTTTAGGGTTTAGGGGTTAGGGTTAAAGGGGAATTATTTTATAATTTCCCTCCAATCCTCCTAATACTAACACATTAGTCCACCCATCTCCTAATCCATTAATCCCTATCATCCATCCACCATATAACTCACTATCTAATCCACCATCAAACATTCTAAGCTCTAATCCATCAACCCATGAACACTTGAAACATTTTCTCCAAAGAGTCTTTACAAAATCCAAAAATAAAAGCAAAGATATGGAGCCATCCAAATCCATTGATCCAATTTCATCCCCCTCTACCATTCTCAATCCTAATCCATCCGGGCCTCCTATATCCATTCACTCGATCCTAATCCTAACCCCACAACATCTTCCATCATTATCCACCAACTATATGCATATCCTAGTCCATCAACCCATGAAGCCATGAAGGATGTGACCCAAGGACTATTAGCAAGGAATCTAAGAACATCATGTTCTCAAATTCCTATCCTTGAGTCTAACAAAGAACCTCCTAATAACATGTATATCACTCCAACACCATCATCCACTCCTATGTCTATCCATTTCATTGAAGAGTCTCCTACCATAAGTCCAAGTCAAACCCCATCATGTAGCCATGTTGTCATTTACATCCAAATATTATTGATCTTGGATCCAAGAACCCATCACATCCATCTAAGAAACCCAATAGCTATACATTAAGAGCCTAGTCGAAAGAATGTGGAAACACCAACCACCCATCCTAATCAAAATCCAAACATCCCATATAATCCCATCTCAGTTCCCTTACCATCTCATGGTCAACCCCTCTATACATCGATCCCATCATTAATCCTCCAACATCTCCTAGTGAATCCCCATCACCACCTCTTACTCCCCAATCCAATGAATATGAATGCATCCCCACTTACCCCATCCATATATAATATCTCACTATATATGCTTATCCTCCCTGCGATCAAGATATTATCTATGATCAAGATCTTATCCATGAGAAAGTAACCCACATCACTCCTATTCATCATCCCATGCTAGTCCTATTCATTATCCATCGATATCCCATGATGAGACACTTGGTCCCCAAGAAAACATAGACAATCAAACAAATAACTTGGATCCTATCATATCACATCCCAATGAGTATAATGATTTAATCAAGATCCAATAATTCTACATCCATTTCCCATTGATCCTCCATCATCCCCTATCAAACTATATGTTTAGGTGTTTAGCCTGGTTGCTCGAGTTTAGGGTTTAGGGGTCAGGGACATTATTTGAGGTTTACATGAGTTTAGGGTTGCTAAAGTAAATAGGGTTTAGGGGAATTATTTAGGCTTTTGGGGTTTAGGGATGTTCAAGTTTAGGGTTTAGGGTTTAGGGGTTAAGGGTTTAGGGTTGCTCGAGTTTAAGGGTTAGGGTTTAGGGTTTAGAGAGATAAAGCGAGGGGACCAATAGAGATTAGCAGAGATAGGGAGATAGAGGTTTAAGGTTGCTTCCAGGTTTTATGGTTTAGGGGTTAGGGGTTTAGGGTTGCTCATTTTTAGGGTTTAGGGGTTAGGGGTTAAGGTTTAGAGGTTTAGGTTTATGGTTTAGGTAGAGAGGAGAATAGGGGGATATAGAGGAGACCAATCCTAGGAGAGATAACTCTGTCTCCTCTATCCCTTTCTCTAACTATACCTACCTCTCTATCTCTCTCTCCCTGTCTCTCTATCTTGATCTCTCTTTTGATCCCCTCTCTCTAACTCTATCTTTCTATCTCTCCCTCCCTTACTATCTCACTCCTCCTCTCTATCACTCTCCCAATCCCTCTACCTCAAATCTATCTCCCTATGTCTCTGGAAGTTATATCTCTTGATCCCTTTCTCTATCTCTATCTCTCTAGACATATGGATCCCTATCTCTTAATCTATCCCTCGCTACCTCTCTCTCCTCCTCTCTATCTCTCTCCCCATCCCTCTACCTCTTGAAATCTCTCTCCCTATGTCTATAGACATCTCTCCATCTCTTTCCATATCTCTATCTATCTGCATAACCCTATCTCTTAATATATCCCTCTCTACCTCTCTCTGTATTTCCCTTTCTTTATGTGAGAGTATGACATCCTAGACCATGATTTTGGAACGAACATTGAGAAGGTTATGATTTTTACATGCATGAACCTTTATGTTTTCATGCTTCCTAGAATGCGCTCATGTTATAATGCGAGCATGTTATAACACGAGTGCGTTCTGGGAAGCATGAAAAATGGTAAAAAAGCATGTGGGATCTGTGTTTCAAATCCCACATGACTGTTATTCCTACTTTTCATGCAGTATATTAGACAAGAAAACACTTTTTATGTTGTTTGACTTATTGAGAATCATTTTTATATCAATCCACCACCTTTTTTGTTTTTTCAACGTAGAAGAACTGATTTTGCATATTTTTTGGATAAAATTTGATTATTTAAATTGAAAGTTTCATGTTTCATGTGCGGTATTGTTTCAAAGCTAATTACCATTGGTATATAGATTGAGTTTGATAATATATGTTTGTTTTGTTTGTTTTTTCCATAAATTTCACTAATCCTATTCTAGAGTTATATAGAATTCATAATCAAACTTGTGAAAAAGAAGAATTTGAGGATTTGGAAGCCATATTTTGGAGAATTGGTCAACTGCAATATCGAATTCTAAGGTATGTTCAACTTATGTCCATTTTAATTCACATATATATGTTCTTTATGTCTTTATGTCTTTATGTCTTTATGTTCTAAGATATATATGTGTCTAGGTATATCATTTAGTTCAGTCAAAGAGACTCCAAATTCCTCATGTTTCCACCTTGTTTCAGCCATTCATGCCTTCATTTCACCCATTTTCAGCTATATAGGGAAAAACAATATCAAATACTTCATAAAATAATTTTAGTGAACAATTGTTTGTCATACTCATATTCATGATCAATGGAGCCAAAATTGATTTTGGAAGACTCTTAATTTTTGCCCTAGGATGATATAGAAGGATTTATTCCTTAATATGCATAATTCAATTCATTCAATAGAACCATGCAATGGCTTGAATATTAGACTATCCTATGCCCCCTATTATGACAATCCTACTTGTCTCTTTTGATCATTTAGAAATAAATGTTAGGTGTCATTTTGATAATTTATCCACACATGTTTCATAGTATGAATTCTCTTGGAGAAGGTTGGAGGATGTGGAGACTTCTTTAGTGTCTTGGGCTAGGACATTCCTTATGCACCTATTCATGATGATTTGTATGCACATGACACAACAATATTTCAAAATTTCCTAATTGTCCTTTGTTAGCACATGATGGTGGTTACCTTGATCGACTATATACCTTTCAATACCCTAAATTATAGAGATTAGTTTAATGTGTTTTATGACAGTCCTAGGTATGTCTCCAAATATTCATGTTTCCAAGATAGCTCTAGCTAATGTCCACTTGTTTCTGGAACTTCTTAGACCTACAAGAAACAATTATGAGCATTATATTCATCATAAATAAGTCACTTTTATTCAATAGAATCCAAAATACATCCATTTGCAATCATGGATTAGTTAAGGACAGTTAGGTGGTAAATTTGTTGTCATTGACAACTTCACAAATTTTGTGTCTTATCTTGTCCTCCTTAGTTTTCTCCATGGATCTCCATCATTGTCTTCATGATTCGTATAATTCATCATGTCATAGTGGCTTCATCATTCCATAATTATCTAATCACAATAACCCTAGATGGCTATCCCTAGAACTACTCTATGAATTGCACACTATGTATTTCCGTAATTTAGATTTTCTTCATGTGTGTTTCAATGGTTTGTAGTGTTAGGATAGTTGTATGTGAAACTTATTGAACATAATTAAACTCTATCACAACAACTCAAATGAAATCAAACTCAATCCAAATTTCATAAATATGACTATCCTTTTGAATAAATTAGTTATGGCATGACAATCCTTTATGAGCATGTGGTCAACTTCTTCAAACTTTCACCTTTTGTCTGTATCGAAAACTCTCTAAAATAATCCTCTTAGAACCTTACGAATAAAGTTATTATCATGTCCATTAAGTGAACAACAGTAATGGTTGTCTCTAGAACTAGGTGTGATAGTCTTAGATAGTTAGGACTGTTATGACTGCCCTCATAGCGTGACAGTCTTATTTGCATCTGAATATCACAGTCACGTCTCCATGCGATGAACTTGTCTAGGATATCTTTTTGCAACACCCATCCTCACCTTCATTCTTATTGCAAAGATCAACAACACTCCTGAGCAAGGCATTTGTACCTATTCATGATTATCCTACTTGTGGTTATGACAACAGATTGTCTCCTTCTTCATAGTGGCCTTTATGGCAATTTAGCTTATGCACATGATTATCTACTTGAGTTTGGCATTTCCATATTAATGAGCCTTGATTTCAATATTTGTCTCTTGATATCCCTTCTTCACCCTCTACACTAATCCAAAGCATAATTTTGTCACTACTATTGACAACATATTTCATGAGACTGTCTTTCTTTTTGCCATCGTTGTGACAATTAAGGAATGACTAGGGAGTAGTTGAATGACATCTCTTCTTAATTAAGATAGTCTTCTTCCTTATTTGACAAGCTTGTAGGATCTCATGAGTCACTTGACCCATACTTCACTAGAATAATCTTGAGGTGTGGAGAGATTTAATCATAGATAGGGTATTGACAATTTGGTAAACAATTTTAAAATGTTGCTTAGGACAGTCCAAATCATGGAATTTTGATAGGTTGCCTTTCACAATCAAATTTGAGATTGAGGCTATGGTGTTCTTCCAAATACCCTATATGCAGCCCTCCTCTGTACTAAAAACTAACTTCTTATTGACTCGAAATGGAAATTAGGGCACAAAATATACATAGTATTGCCATTGTTTTGGCAATCCCATATAGACAAGAGACTTCATATAGACAAGATACTTCAATGTAGATTGAATTGTCTTTTGATTGACAATGTTGGTGAATAGTTATCATGTGCATAGTGGGAAACATCAATCTCGTGGATAATAATCGGTGATCTTCCCTTGTTAAACCATCAAATGAGAGATTTATTATATCCTTATTGGTCCATACTCATTACCCTTACTTGTGTGTGTGCTTCACAACTCATTGGCAACTTTGCCAATCCATTAGAGTATGGATGGCTATGAATATGTCCATTTTCAACTATTATGGAAGAGATATGCATAACTGTCCCAAAATTCTCAGTGATTTTGGTATGACAACCCTTTCCCTTACCTTCTAGTTACCTTCATGATAATCCTTCTACAAAAGTTTAACATCTTGTGAGACATGTTGGCTAATTCCCTGATGCTAAATAGGCTCACCTTGGGTAAATGTCTCATGACAATCGTGAGGGTTAATGACAATCATCTAGGGACTATCCTATGGCTATTGGTAATTCTTTATTGTAACATGATCACATAAATACCTACCAAGTGTAATGATTATGACTGACATCTTGATGATAACATGTGTGAGTTTTAATCACATCATAATAAACTATTAAACACTTAATACAATCCCCATCTTTGTTTTGTAATAGGATTGGAGGTTTATAGGATGACATTCATAGCAGATTTGTTGACAATCCCACAAGCCTTGTATAGTGGTTCTCATTTTAGAGCTTAGACAAATACTTTAATAGCATGCAATATATTTAGTTCTCATAATGACTATGATGTAGAGAAGGGGGTATAAAATGATCAAACACAATCAAACAACCACTCACAAGAACCCTTAGTCATTATCTATTGGCTTTCCTTCTCAAACTGCCATTGATCCTTAAAGCCTTTCAAAAAGGCCTTTTTGGACATAACTTTTGGAGTAGACCCAACATTCAGAAAGTGAGACCAATTTGAGATACCCTTTTGGCCACTACAACACATATCATCATTCAACTGACCCAAATAACTTTTGAAACAACTTTGCAAATTGGTTCATTACATAGAAAAGTTCATTGACAACATTGACAACAAATAGCAACTTTTACATCTTTTAATCAATTGACTCCAAGCTTTCAACAATGACTCCAAATGATCATCCATGGCCCAAAATGACCTTATTCACATGAAACAACACAAAATAAGATAAAACCCAAAGTTTGAACATTTTGATCAAGAGGGTGCTCCTGCACTAGATTATCCTTACTAAGACAACATCTTGATGACCTCCCAGATCCACATTCCTCTTTTATTCATAATGATATTCTTCACAGTGTGGGTTTAATTAATTACCCATGCCCCATTTGAAACTACTCGCAAAGGGATTCATTCAAGTCATGATTTTTTTCTTCACACATCTTCCTCTAGACTTTGGTACAGTGGTTATAACTTTTTTCACGGGTCAAGAAAATGAACAACAGAATAATTTTTCAGAAGTTACAAACCTTATGCATGTTTAGGACAACCTGGGCATCATAAAAATGACTTTTATCAAACCTACAAAAGCCATGAACATGAAGAACAAGTTGCTGATTTGGTTGAGAAAATGGGTATAAATCAAGATAGTCTTTCACCACAAGGGGAGATGCATGATATTTGTGCATTTGGATGAGTTCAAAAGTATTTTAGATACCTCCATGATACTAACCTAGCCTAGGAAATACTCACACATGAACATAAGCAAGAATTAGGGGAGTTATTGGTGCAAGAGCACCTGATCCACAGTGGCCTCCATAAGGTGTTAACTGTTTACAGTTCATTTTGATGTTTCCAATAAGGTCCTAAGCTGACCATTCATATAATAAGGTATGTTTGACCAATGCATGTCATTGTAGTTTGTATCTAGGTTTATGTGTAAGTCACAAGGACACTTGTCAATCTGTAATCACAAGGTTGTTAAATAGTTAAGGGTTGTTAGTTGGTCGTGATCTCCCAGCCGCTTGGATTAGTCTCCTAGCTTCCTAGAGTCAAGTCAGTACTACTAAGGGTAAGTAGATAAATACCCCAAGATCAGATTGATTATAATGATGATAGATAGTTGTAATCAGTTGTAGTTGAGTTCAGATCTGATCAGATTGTTTACAATTGTAAACAAAGCATCTGTGCATGTGCATGTTCTAAAAGGCATAATAAAATTATGTGTCATACATCTTCCTGGTATTCAAATTCATTGTGCAATTGATTTTCTATTCTAAGGCTGAGATAGGTTCTTAGCCCATTCCACCAGTTAGAATTCTTGAAAATCAGTGGAATGGTTGTATAGTGTTTTCATTTTGTTTTCTGTTTTGTTCGATTTCATGCTTGCAAGATCAGGTACGGGATGCATTGAAAGATCCTAGCATCCTCATGTGCTAGGTTGGGAAAGTCTAAAATTTGTGTTAGATTGTTAAGGAAACAAATCTGTGAAGTTGCAGGGTTTGCAGCGGTTCAAATCGGTGAAGAATCGCGTTGTTTCACTGAGTATGCGTTTTGTGTGTATATCGCTAATGTAAGTCAGGTTCATTTCCTGTGTATCCCACAATTGTAGGTTTGTGTGTATCTCACAAATGGTTATCGCAGCTGTATGCAGCAGATGTACATTGTGATGATACATTGAGTTCGATACAAGGAGGTCAATGGTCGGTTCTGTATGCATGTTTTGAATGCATCTTTCGAATGCATGTTCTAGGAAGTATGTGGAGAATGCATCTTGTGAATGTATATTGAGCACATAGATTGCACAGATACATTGTATCAGATGCAAGAGACAACCGGCAGCAGCAGTGAAGGAAACCAACGATCACAGGTCAACTGAAGTTTACACAAGTTGTTTTCTATCGGTGTTTCAGGAGCACATACAAAGCGCTCACCAACGAGGAAGGTCACACCGAATGTATATTGCGATTGTATATTGCAAATGTATATTCTGAATGTATATTGGGTAATGTATCTTGAGGCAGATACAAATTTGAAGACATACATCAGAGAGGGTTGTGATGTCAGAATAACAACTTCGAGGGTTGTCGATAGCATATGGTCTTGCCGATAGGCAAGTAAAGTGTAGACATACAAAGGGAAATGCAGGTCAGGGTATTTGGCTCTACATCATAGTGGTATCAGAGCCTAAAAAATATTTGGGTGGAAAATTGAATTGAGGATTTGCAGGAGTGTTGGCATTTGGGTGTTGTCTGTGAATGTTTATGTCAGACAAAGAAAGCGAGCCAGAGGCAGAGACGATGCCTCCCAAAAGTATGTCATGAGACACCATTAAGATGTTGATTGAGGAGATGCTTGCAACCAAGTTGGGAGAGTTCAAGCAGTCCAAAGGCAAAGAGAGGGACGATGAAAGTGACAATGATGAAGGCGATGTAGAAATTGTTGAAACTAGTAAAAAGATAGAAGAGATACCGGCAGACGAGAGGGCATTTTTAAATGCATTAAAGTCAGTCAATAGGGACACCATAGATGGGTTACCTATGTATAGTGGAAGTATGGAAGCTAAAGATGTGATTGATTGGATTGAGGCATTGAACAATCATTTCGAATATAAAGAAATCCCTGATGATAAGAGGGTTAAGTTGGCAAAAGCAAGGCTGAAGGGATCTGCTCTTGCATGGTGGAATTATGAACAATGAGAGAGAGTCAAGGAGGGGAAGAATATGATAACCTCCTGGGAAAGGATGAAGACCAAACTCAAGGCACAGTTCTTACCCTTGGACTATGATGTGCAGATGTATAAGAAGTTACAGAATCTCAGACAGAGAGACCTTGATATGAATGCATACACACAAGAGTTTCATAAACTCAGTCTCAGATCAAAGAGACAAGAGGAAGAGTCAGAGAAAGTGGCCAAGTACTTGAATGGCCTAAGGATGAACATCCAAGATGAGATCAACATTTTAGCACCAGACACAGTGAACAAGTGTTTCCAAATGGCCTTAAGGGCTGAAGAAAAGATAAAGAGGAAGAGTGAGCAGAACAATAGAGGTAGAGGTGACAGAAATTTTAGAGGCAATTTCAGAGGAAGAAGTCCTAACCAGAGGCCTAGTGGTGAGTCTAACCAAGAAGAGACTAGTAAAGGACAAGAGCAGTCTGATTTTAGGGATGGATGGAAAGGCACAAGAGGAAGATTTGGAAGTGGTAGAGGTTCTAATGTTTTCACTGGGAGATGTTATCATTGTAATGAAATTGGTCATACAACATTCAAATGTCCAGAAAGGTAGGGTTCATCATCAAGAAATGATAGGAAGAATGACAAGAGGGTTCAATTTGTGCAAGAAGAGAAGGTAGATGAAAGTGTTAACTCTCCAATGGGAAGTGCAGCCCCAGCTAAAGATGGCGGATCATTGATGCGAAGGAGAACACTCCTGAAGACATCCAAGGACATGCTACAAAGGAGAGCATTTTTCAGGACCAATTGCAAAAGCAAAGGAAAAAAAATGCAAGATAGTAATAGATTCTGGTTCAACAGATAATATGGTATCTTAGGAAATGGTGGATAAATTGAAACTGGAAAGGATTCCACACCAAAATCCTTACAAAGCATCTTGGGTGAGTGATAGTCAATCACTTTTGGTCTATGAACAAGCATATGTTGATTTTTAGATTGGAGAATATAAGGATAGGGTTTTGTGTGATATTTTGCCCATGGAATGTTGTCACCTACTTTTGGGTAGGCCATGGCAATTTGATAGGAGATCATTGTATGATGGGTATGCTAACACCTACACCATCAAGAAGGATGGGAGAACTTTTGTGCTGACACCATTACAGGAGGATGTTGAAGACAAGAAGGTAGCCAAAATCATTTTGGTAGGAAAGAAAGAGTTTGTGAAGCTCCATGCAGATGACACATAGATAGTTGAGGATACCTCAGGGAATGGGGTTGCTAAGGATCAAAGTTTGAAGGAAATTTCAATTTTGGATGATGGAGATCAGAAGGATTAGCAAAAGGTCAAAGAGCAGGTTTACAAGCAGCCACAAGTTGATTGGAAAGACAAGGATGTTATCATAGTAGGGACAATTGTTTATCCTCTAGCACCAACAAGAGTTGAACAACAAACATATTCTACCATAGCAGTAGTACAAGAAGCATTACCCAAGGTGTATAATGCAGGGTTCAGGCAAAGATGACAGTAAGAAACCAAGGTGTGAGTAGAGCCTATAATGCTAGGCATGAGTTTTTGACTCCATGGAAGTAGGTTGCAGTCTAGAGATCATGGGAAAGACATGAGATAGCAGAGTATATAGTTGGAGCAAGACAAAGACCTAACTCATGTGGCATGAGTTCTTTTCGCAGTGGGGTGTATGGTGCAGGAGCACCTGATCCACAGTGGCCTCCATAAGGCATTAACTATTTACAGTTCATTTTGATGTTTCCAATAAGGTCCTAAGCTGACCATTCATGTAATAAGGTTTGTTTGACCAATGCATGTCATTGTAGTTTGTATCTAGGTTTATGTGTAAGTCGCAAGGACACTTGTCAATCTGTAATCACAAGGTTGTTAGACAGTTAAGGGTTGTTAGTCAGTCATGATCTCCCAGCTGCTTGGATTAGTCTCCCAGCCACCTAGAAGTCAGTACTGCTGAGGGTAAGTAGATAAATACCCCAAGATCAGATTGATTATGATCATGATAGATAGTTGTAATCAGTTGTAGTTGAGTTCAGATCTGATCAGAGTGTTTGCAGTTGTAAACACAACATCTATGCATGTGCATGTTCTGAAAGGCATAATAAAATTCTATGTCGTACATCTTCCTGGCATTCGAATTCATTGTGCAATTGATTTTCTGTTCTGAGGCCGAGATGGATTCTTAGCCCATTCCATCAGTTAGATTTCTTTGAAATTTGTGGAATGGCTGTACAGTGTTTTCATTTTGTTTTTTGTTTTGTTCGATTTCATGCTTGCAGGATCGGGTATGGGATGCATTAAAAGATCCTAGCATCCTCATGTGCTAGGTTGGGAAAGTCTAAAATCTGTGTTAGATTGTTAAAGAAATGGATCTGTGAAGTTGCAGGGTTTGCAGTGGTTCAAATCGGTGAAGAATCGCGTTGTTTCACTGAGTATGCATTTTGTGTGTATATCGCTAATGTAAGTCAAGTTCATTTCTTGTGTATCCCACAGTTGTAGGTTCATGTGTATCTCACAAATGCTTATCACAGTTGTATGCGGCAGATGTACATTATGATGATACATTGAGTTAGATACAAGGAGGTTAATGACTGGTCAATGGTCAGTTCTGTATGCATATTTTGAATGCATGTTCTGTGAAGTATGTGGAGAATGCATCTTGTGAATGTATATTGAGCACATACACTGTGTAGATACATTGTATCGGATGCAAGAGACGACTGATAGCAGCGGTGAAGGAAACTGGCAATCGCAGGTCAATTGAAGTTTACACAAATTATTTTCTATCGGTGTATCAGGAGCACATGCAAAGCGCTCACCAACGAGGAAGGTCATACCGAATGTATATTGCGATTGTATATCGCAAATGTATATTTTGAATGTACATTGGGTAATGTATCTTGCGGCAGATACAAAGTTGAAGACATACATCAGAGAGGGTTATGATGTCAGAATAACAACTTCGAGGGTTGCCGATAGCATATGGTCTTGCCGATAGGCAAGTAAAGTGTAGACATACAAAGGGAAATGCAGGTCAGGGTATTTGGCTCTGCATTAGTTATCTTAGCTCACTTGACATGTATCGACCCCCGACGACACTAGAACTGATAGAGATGGAATCATCAGTTGACTTTGACCACATATCAGATCTAGTTCAACCAGGTAATATATCTACTTGCACAATTTTTTAAATTCCTAATGTTATCTTACTTTGTAGTATTTTTGTAATGTTGACTAATTTCATCTAATTTGCTGCATGTATATCATTGTAGGGCATATTTATGTAGTTATTAGAGATGAAGATAATGAAGAGGGAACAGATTATTACTTGTGTCATTATTTTGAGGCTAAAAAGAAATTAGAGGCCCCAGTTAAAGATGGAGAAAACATCGAATACCCTACAGGCTCTATGGTTGTTACTGGAACATGGCTTAGAAGGTACCCACATAAGAGTGTTAATGTTTGGCTGTTTGAGGATTTTGACATAAATCAAAAGATTCTTCATTACTCGAACCTTGTCATGGCAACCAATGTTTATTTGATATAGTATCGAGGTAGACCTTTGAACAAGACCTTGTGGAAGGTGTGTGAGTCTGACCATGAGGCAATACTTGACACAATAAAGAGTAGAGAAGACCCAAACAGTTCATTGGATTAATTTGTAAGTATGCATAAAACTTTCCTAGATGGTTACTTGTACTTTATTTTGTATATAACTAGTAGTATGAATTGCTTGCCTCCAGTATATTTAAATGTTTAGTCAATTTTGCTTCTTGATGCTTCTCACAGGAGGTCACAACTCTAGCCCATCCAACTACAAACAAAGAAGCTAGAGAAAAGATGATGGAGAGTGATCATCAAATGGCAGTAAGTGATTGATTACATATGTGATGTTATATATTTCATGTATATTTTCTCTAGTAATGTGCATATTGTTTGATTGTATTAACAAGTGGAGCCGCATGAACTTGAACTGTCGAAGAGGTCTACTTGATGGCAAAGAGGACGAGTCATGGATTAGATCTCCATCTTCACGATCAAGCAAGGGCCACTGATTATTTCATAAAAGTCCATAGGAAACTAGTTTTTGGGACATACTTTTGTATGTTACCGATGTATATTTTTGTATATATGCCTGTATGGCTTTGTTTGGACATGCCTATATGGCTTTGTATGTAAACTAGACATTATGTTCATGACATTATGTATACGACAATTTATATTAAATATTTACTATGATGATCAATTATCCTTATATGAATTTGGTTTTATGCATGCCAATTGCATTTGCTTGAAATAAGGAATGCATAATTGTGCAGGTCTATTGGTTGTCTATTGTTTGATGATACCATTTTGCTTTCAGGATATGTTGCTGGGTTTTGTGATATAAAGACACTTGCTTCTTCATAGAGTATGTGATGTGATGCATAGAGTTTTAGTGCTTCAAGACAAGGCATGAGCTTGAGAAGTGAAGATCTCACTCAAGCAATGGTATGAACTTGACAAGCAGTGGTATGAACTTGAGCAGTGAAGGCCTCATATTTTGTTTGATTTATTTTCTATGGTATACATTTGATGTTTTCATCATCAACATGTTATGCCTGATGGGGTTAGATCTAAGTGATGGATGAAGTTGATCCTTATTGGTCTTAATCATGTTCACTCATGTCATATCAAGATTGATGTCAAAGGGTTTGGATGTTAGTTCATAACATTCATGTTTATCATGTTACAATAGTAGGACATAGTTTCTTATGTCATTGGTTTATGCCATTGGATCATTGGATTTGGTTGTGGTTCATCATAACATGTCATGCTTTTAAGAGTTGGATTGGGTTGTGGTTCTTCCTCATGACAGGAGTTTGTTCATGTCTTCATACTTCTTTGTCCTCCATGTCTTTAGTGTTCTCAATGTCTTCATGTGTCATAGATTTCTTCAGTGTCCTCATGATATTGATGTTGATCACAAAATATGGTGTTAAGCACCTCAATCGTTCGAGGTAGCAGGCTACCGACAAAGTCCCTTAAGATCCCTAAGACAAAAAAACTACCAAACTTTGACGGAGCAGTTCTTAGAATTTGTGGTAGCTGGGAACATTTCATTTAGACCTATAGGTGTATGTGGGGTCTATCCACAATAACCTCTCTCAGTTTTGGTCAACTCCAATCCGTTTGACCATGTCAAAATCAAATGCATTCTTGCAAAATGCTTTAGTTTCATGCAGTGGAAAGGTGCTAGTAGTGACATTTTGCATTCAATATCTTGTGGGGCCAAACGAACTTCACCAACGAGTCAGGGTGGGTGGGTAAATGCCAAGAGAGGTGTCATTTTGTGTGCCAAGTGCCCCAGTCATTCGAGGCAGCAGGCTACTGGCAAAGTCCCTTAAGATCCCTAAGATGAAAAAACTACCAAACTTTGATAGAGTAGTTCTTAGAATTTGTGGTAGCTGGGAATGATTCGTTTAGACCTACAAGTGCATGTGGGATCCATCCACAAGAACCTCTCTTGGTTTTGGTCAACTCCAAACCATTTGACCGTGCCAAAATCAAATGCATTCTTGTAAAATGCTTTAGTTTCATGCAGTGGAAAGGTGCTAGAGTGACATTTTGCATTCCATAGCTTGTGGGGCCGAACAAACTTCAACAACGCATTAGGGTGGGAAGGTAAATGTCAAGGGAGGTCTCATTTCATGTTCCAAGTGCCCCAGTTGTTGGGGGCAACAGGTTACTGGTAAAGTCCCTTAAGATCCCTAAGAAGAAAAAAATGCCAAACTTTCACAAAGCAGTTCTCAAAATTTGTGGCAGCTAGGAATGATTCGTTTGGACTTATATGTGTATGTGGGGTATGTCCACAATAACCTCTCTCAGTTTTGGTCAACTCCAATCCGTTTGACCGTGCCGAAATCAAATGCATTCTTGCAAAATGCTTTAGTTTCATGCTGTGGAAAGGTGCTAGGTGTGACATTTTGCATTCCATAGCTCGTGGGTCTAAAAGGAATTCACCAACGTGTCAGGGTGGGTGAGTAAATGCCAGGGGAGGTCTCATTTCATGTGCCAAGTGCCCTAGTCATTCAGGGAAGCAAGCTACGAGCAAAGTCCCTTAAGATCCCTAAGACGAAAAAACTACCAAACTTTGACGGAGCAATTCTCAGAATTCATGGCAGTTGGGAATGTTTTTCTTGGAATTATAGGTGCATGTGGGGTCCATCCAAAATAACCTCTCTCAGTTTTGGTCAACTCCAATCCATTTGACCATGTTGAAATCAAATGCATTCTTGCAAAATGTTTTAGTTTCATGTAGTGGAAAGGTGCTAGGAGTGACATTTTACATTCCATAGCTCATGGGACCCAATGGATTCACCAACGTGTCGGGGTGGGTGGGTAAATGCCAGGGGAGGTCTCACTTCGTGTGCCGAACACCCCAGTCATTCGAGGTAGTAGGCTACCGACAAAGTCCCTTAAGATCCCTAAGACGAAAAAACTGCCAAACTTTGACGGAGTAGTTCTTAGAATTCATGGAAGCTAGGAATGTTTTGTTTAGACCTATAGGTGCATGTGGGATCTGTCCACAATAACCTCTCTTAGTTTTGGTCAACTCCAATTCGTTTGATCGTGCCGAAATCAAATGCATTCTTGCAAAATGCTTTAGTTTCATGTAGTGGAAAGGTGCTAGGAGTGACATTTTGCATTCCATAGCTCATGGGGTTGAACGGACTTTGCCAACGCATTGGGGTGGGCAGGTAAATACTAGGGGAGGTCTCATTTTGTGTCTCAAGTACCCCAGTCGTTCAGGGCAACAGGCTATTGGCAAAGTCCCTTAAGATCCCTAAGCCGAAAAAACTACCAAACTTTGACTGATCAGTTCTTGAAATTCATTATAGCTGGGAATGTTTCATTTGGATCTACAAGTGCATGTGAGGTCCATCCACAATAACCTCTCTCAGTTTTGGTCAACTCCAATCCATTTGACTGTGCCGAAATCAAATGCATTCTTGCAAAATGCTTTAGTTTCATGTAGTGGAAAGGTGCTAGGAGTGACATTTTGCATTTCATAGCTCGTGGGGCCGGATGGACTTCTCCAACATGTCAGGGTGGGTAGGTAAATGCCAGGGGAGGTCTCATTTTGTGTGTCAAGTGCCCCAATCGCTTGGGGCATCACGCTACCAGCAAAGTCCCTTAAGATCCCTAAGACGAAAAAACTATCAAACTTTGATGGAGCAGTTCTTAGAATTCGTGGCAGCTGGGAATGATTCATTTGGACCTATAGGTGCATGTGGGGTCTGTCCATAATAATCTCTCTCAGTTTTGGTCAACTCCAATCCATTTGACCATGCCAAAATCAAATGCATTCTTGCAAAATGCTTTAGTTTCATGCAACACAACCTTGCCATGTGCCTTATTTTTTCATATTCTTGACGTGAGGCCAAACAGATTGTGCCAACGCATCGAGGTGGGTGGGTAAATGTTAGGGAAGGTCTCATTTCATGTGTCAAGCATCCTCAACCTCATTTTCATGGCGATTTATTGAGTCATAGGGTCTCTAAGATGACATAATGATAGTCTTTCATGACTATGACAACAACAAATACTCTTTTGAAAGCTTCTTTGAAATTGACTTCTTACATTCACCCAGTAATTTCACCTTTTTGACACATCATCACCTTGATAAGAAGCAATTTAGCATGGTCATACATATTTCAAGGCAATCCCCCATGGATAACAACCTTATTATTTCAGGATAGTCCCTTGACCGTCCATGCTTTTGATTGTTTTGTGCCTTCTTGACTGTGTACGATGGTAGGGTTTGGAAAGATGAAAATTTGTTGTTGAAATTCACAACATCTTGAGGGTATTGTGACCATGATCTCCTCATTTGACATGAGAAGAGCTATTCCATAACCTTGTTGTCCCATAACCTTGATTATTATGATTAGAAGCATGGAAACAAACCCTACAAGAAACAAAGCAATGATTAGACCTCAATATGATCATGAGATACCCAAGCATCTGTATTAGTCTAAATCATAAAATCTCTTTATTTATAAAGATTGAACTGAGGGTTTGGTGATTTGCCATTGGTACCCAAATCCTAGGTCTTCATTAGAAATCCTTGAATGCTAATTATTGCCATTATGCTTCTTTCTTATTAATTCTTACTAATTAGGGTAATCATATAGAAATATATAGTATCTCATGTATTCTTACAAAATGCATATGGGAATTTTATCAAATGTTGTAGTTGCATTGAATGATGCCTCAAGAAAATGTGGTCTATTGGAATTTTGAAAAATGTTGTAGTTGCAACTGCCCTAGAAGACATGTATGCAAAATATGGAAGCATAGAGAAGGTGAGTAAACTGTTTGACATGATGCCTCAGAAATGTGGTCTCATGGAAATTAGAAACTTTCAAGCAAAACCAATTGGTGGGTGTAAAGCTAAAATCCACAACCTTTGACTACATCCTCTCTACTAGTGCCAAACTAAGATCTTTAGAACACAGTACATGGACATCCATCAAAGCATAAAGGATATGGGAATTTTGTCAGATGTTGTAGTTGCAACTGTCATAGGAGACATGCATTCAAAATGTAAAAGCATAGAAAAAGGCAAGTGGATTGTTTGACATGATGCCTTAAAGAAATGGAATCTCATGGAATGCCATGATCGTAGGATATGCATAAAATGGTTTTGTTGATAAGGCATAAAGGATATGGGAATTTTGATAGATGTTGTAGTTGCAACTGCCCTAGAAGACATATATGTAAAATGTGGAAGCATATATAAGATAACTAAATTTTTGATAAGGCTTTAGAAACTTTCAAGAAAATGCGATTGGTGAGTGTAAAGAAAAATTCCACAACCTTAGCTAGTATCCTCCTTGCCTATGCCAAAATGGACATCCATGAAAGGATAAAACATATGGGAATTTTGTTAGATGTTGTAGTTGTAACTACCCTCAGAGACATGTATGCAAAATGTGGAAGCATAGACAAGACACATGAACTATTTGGCATGATGCCTCACATAAATGTCGCCTCATGGAATGCAATGATTGCAAGATATGAACATTTAATGGATTTGGTGATAAGCCTTTAGAAAATTTCAAGAAAATGCAATTGGTGAGCACATAAAGCCAAATTCCAAAAACCTTAGAAGTGGTATCTTTGGAACACGTTATAGACATCCATCAAAGCATAAAGGATATAAGAATTTTGTCAAATGTTGTAGTTGTAAGTACCCTGCAAGACATGTATGCAAAGTGTGGAAGCATATACAATGAACGTGAACTGTTTGACATGATGCCTCAGAGAAATGTTGTCTCATGGAATGCAATGATTGCAAGATATGCACAAAATGGATTTTTCATAAGGCTTTAAAAACTCTCAAGCAAATGCACAAAAGTAAATTTCAACCAAACACAAATTTTGGCACGTCTAAAACCAAATTGCACAACCTTATCCAACTTCCTCCTTGCCTATGCCAGAATGGGATCTAGGGAACATGGTGTGGACAACCATCAAAGCATAAATAATATAGGAATTTTGTCACATGTATTGTATTTGCAACTACCCTTGTAGACATGTATGGAAAGTGTGGAATCATAGACAAGGCACATGAACTATTTGAAATGATGCCTCAAAGAAATGTACAGTCCCATAGAATGCAATGATTGCAAGATATGCACAAAATAGATTATTTGAAAATGATTTATAAGTTACTTTCAAGAAAATGCAACTGGCATGTGTAAAACCAAATTCCTGTAATGATAATTGATCATCATATTAAATATTTAATATAAACTTTCGTATACATAATGTCATGAACATAACATCTAGTTTACATACAAAGCTAGATAGACATGTCCAAACAAAGCCATATAGGCATATATAAAAAAATATACATCGGTAACATACAAAAATATGTACATACAAAGCCATCTAGGCATACAAAAAATGTCCCAAAAACTAGTTTCCTATGGACATTTATGAAATAATCAGCGGCCCTTGCTTGACCTTGAAGATGGAGAGCCAATCTGTGACTCATCCTCTCTCTACTATCGAGAAGACCTCTTCGACCATTCAAGTTTATGCAGCTCCACCTGTTAATACAATCAAACAATATGCACATTACTATAGAAAATGTACATGAAATAGATAACATCACATATGTAATCAATCACTTACCACCATCTGATGATCACTATGCATCATCTTGTCTCTAGCTTCTTTGTCTGTAGTTAGATGGGCATGAGTTGTGACCTCTTGTGAGAAGCATTAAGAAGCAAAATTGACTAAACATAAATATCATTTATGTACATCAAATGACATGAGATAAAACAAGAAATACAAAATTATGACATTTTCATGTTATTGGCTCATACCTCGGTCAAAGGATTTGAAGACATCATGGCTGCAACGATGCCTATCTGCGCTGACTTGCGAAGATGAGGAGTCTCCACTGTATTTAGCATCTAAAAATCAAGTTCAAGATTATTCAAACAAAATAAATACATAACATTATTTTAAAAATGCATAATGATTAGAAATAGTTAAATTTACCTCCATAAAAGTGGTGGATTTGTGTCTAGGGGACCAAGGAAACCGTGGAGTTGTCAGTGACTGTTAAAATCATCAAATTGTCACAAAATAATTACCATTGACATATCTACAATAATTATGATCATGTGATAAATTACATACCTGTTGACTTGACCTCCTCTCATAACCCACCAATGGATGGTGAACGGAGGTAGGATGAAGACTCTGACCCTAGAATTTCATTGCGCAGATAATTACATACATGTTATTTTTGACTTATAATATAGATAATCATAACAAATTAATTACAAATTTCAAATAACAATATATTAAATCAAGATGAAACTTGTAACAAATTACCTGAAAGTCAATACCAAATGTAGTCTGTAAGAGGTCATCGGTGAGAACAATCTAATCCAATATGGATTTCTCCATCATTAGATGCTGCTCCTTCATCATAGCATCCTACCGAGAGTCCTCCCATACATCCTGCATCTTAGCATCTTGCCAAGAGTCCTGCCATGCATCCTGCGTCCCATAATCACACAGGTTCCCACATGAACTGCACAAATGTGGGGACACATGATGCCTACTACTGCCACCCTTATCGGCTTGGGTAAGATCATCGACATGCTGTGATAGAGTTTGGGTGAGAGTAGTCAATGAATGTAATGTATCCACCTCAACACTCTCCTTCAAAGTCGAAGGGAGTGACCTACATTCTGGCCTCAACAGGGGTACAAGCACATGATTTTTCATTTCGCTGAGCCCTGGGTCTATCTTGGGCAAAGCCACCACCTCTACCCTAGAAATCATGAATGTCAAAATAATTAGGAATCTTGTTGAGGATGAACTTGCAATGGAGTTTCCTCAAGAAATATTGTGGTACCTCATCATTGTTGCATGGGCGCTCTTCGAAGACCATGTACCACTATCCCGAAAGTTTTAGGATATTTCTTCATTCCTACACCAATGAATAGGAAATTGTTTGCAAGTTTCTTCTAATCTTTGGCCAGTTTTGGGATTAATAAAGTGTACACATAATTGAGATTTTGTAATTTTTTCATTCTTGACTGTTCATATGACAACTTTTCGGCATAATATTGTTAACACCTCTCCCTATAGTCTTGGAATTTGGTGATTTGTTTTATCACTGAATCAGTGTGGGAAACAACCCCCTCTAGTGACTTTGCAAGCACCCTCCTACAGTCAGTGGTTCCACTTGGATTATTTAGCATTTGAATAACAGTTTGAAGATGTTTCTTGTTTACTTCTATTATTCATAGGTAGTTTTCTTGACTATTCCTTACATTATGAGGACGTGAAGGTGGGTTTTGAGGGTTTGGAGGGTTTTGGGGGTTGTTTTCACCCTCATCAGTTGGATTTGGGTTTTCTCTTGCCTCAAAAACTGTAAATGTAATATAAAAACTAATCAAACAATGGAAAGTCCAAAAATTCTTCTAAAACTAACAAAAATTGATCAAACCCTACCTTCTTCAGCTGCTAAACCCTCCAAATTTGCTACACGACGTCTTTGCCAGCGAGGTGGCATTGTGAAAATGATGTTTTCTCTCTTGTACATTCTTGGATAGGCTTTCCAAATATGTGCTTGTGCTTTCTTCTTAGGTTTTTGGCACACAAAAGAGTTTTCTCATGGTGAATGGCAGAAATGACATTGATTTGCACTTTTTATGTCAGAAAAAATGCAAGCGCATTATAGCGTGTTTGCATTTTTCCTTGTTTTCGACCATGGTGACTTTTTGGTCCCCCATCTTTATGCATTCACCCTAATAGGAATTATTATAGGAAAATTCCACCAGAGGGAGATAATCTTCCCATTTGTATTGTTGGTACATGGAATACATTCTCAATAAATCCTGCAGCGCTTGGTTTACCCTCTCAGTTTGGCGATCTATTTCAAGATGATAAGCAGAGCTTATATTCAACTGGGTTCTAAGTGAAGAGAACAAGGTTTGCCAAAACCTTGATGTCATTCACGCATCCCTATTTGAGATAATCTTCTCGGGTATGCCATGCAATCAAAAAATCTCTTGAACAAATTTTTGGGCTATGACAGGTGCCCCATCCATGAAGTTTCCAAATATAAAATGAGTGGCTTTGGTGAGTCTATCCACCACAACCAAAATAGAATTGTACTTGTTCCTTAACATAGGAAGCCCTTGCACAAAGTCCATGCTTATAGTTTGTCATTTACACTTAGGAATTTCATGAGGGTATAAGAGTCTTGCTAGGTGATGGTGTTTTTCCTTCACCCTCTGGCATTCCATACACGTAGCTATAAAATTTGTTGGGGTTTCACATCAGCAAGTAACTTTGTTACTCCAGGATGTCCAGAATACAGTGTAGAATGAACCTTCTTCTACACCATATTCCTTAACTCTATAGAGTTAGGTACATAGATCCTTCCTTTAAACCTTAATAACCCATTTGGTTCAAGTTTGAATCCTTCATATCTCATATTCTAGGGGTTTTCTTCAAGGGCCTATTTTACCTGCTCGTAAAACTCATCTCCCTTAGATTTCTGTAGTACTTGATTCCTAAAATCAGAATGTATGGAGATCATTGAGGAGATGTGTCTTCTCCTGCTCAAAGCATCTACCACCCAATTTTCTTTTCCTTGAATATATTTAATCTCAAAATCATAATTTGAGATGAATTCCCACCATCTTCTTTACCGAGCATTAAGATGTGGTTGAGTGAACATATATTTAAGTCCTTGGTGATCTATTTTTAGCTCAAAAGGTTTCTAAAGAAAGTAGTGTCTCCACATTTGTAGTGCATGAATGACTGCTGCTAGTTCCAAATCAAGTGGGGCATAGTTTTGTTCATAATTTTTTAGTTTATGGGATTCATACACAATGACTTGTCCATCTTGGACTAGGACACCACCTAAGCCTTCTCCTGAGGCATCGATAATGACTTAAAATTGGTGCTAAAGTCAAATTTCCTTCAGTAGGTCAAAGGCCTCCTAGCACTTTTCTGACCACTCAAATCTCTTGCCTTTTCTCTGTAAGGAAGTTATAGGGTATGCAATTTTTGAAAAGTTTTTCACAAACTTCCTATAATAACCTGCAAGGCCCATGAAACTTTGGACCTCATGAACATTTCTTGGTACCAGCCATTCCAAAATAGCCTTAATTGATCCACGGCTATTCCCTTAGATAAAATTATGTGACCCAAATACTGTACTTCCTTTTGAAAGAAACTACACTTAGAGAGCTTGTCATACAGTTTATGCTCTCTCAACCTCTGAAGAACAATCCTTAGATGCTAAAGATGCTCATCCTCATTCTTAGATTAGATTAGAATGTCATCAAGAGACACTAGGACAAACTTGTCCAAACAATCCTTGAACACACTGTTCATTATGTTCATAAATGCCATTGGTGCATTCATTAAACTAAAAGGTAAGACAGTAAACTTATAATGCTTGTACCTTGTTTTGAAGACTATTTTACGGATGTCCTCATCTTGTAACCTCAATTGATGATACCCAGACCAAAAATTAATCTTGGAAAACACAGTTGCACCCCTCATTTGATCGAAAAGATCATCAATGTGAGGCAACATGTATTTATTCTTAATTGTTGCTTTCTTCAACATGCGGTAATCTATGCATAACTGCAAAGTGCCATCTTTCTTTTTCACAAATATAACTAGTGCTCCCCAAGGTGACACACTGGGTCTAATAAGTCCTTTATCCAACAATTCCTATAATTGAGCCTTAAGCTCCATTAACTTGGTGGTGGTCATTCTATAGGGGGCTTTAGAAATAGGTTCCAACCCTAGAATTATATCAATAGAGAAGTCAAAGGATCTTTTAGGAGGTAATCCCGGTAGCTCATCCAGAAATACGTCCTCAAAATCTCTAAGGAAATGATACTTGTCCATATCTGATCTTTCCTAATCTATGGACTCCCTCTTCCAAACTTAGAAAAGGAATGTTGGTATACCTAATAGTACACCATGGGTTCCATCATTTTTCCTAATTTGCAGCCAACTATGATGACAAGCAAGCATCCCATACTACTTGTTGTCAACACTGGCTAAGGACTAGGGTAGCAACGTACACATTCACAACCAATTGTGATGACAAGCAAGCATCCCATACTACTTGTTGACATCACTGGTTAAGGATTAGGTATAACAACATACATCACTGTGGCTACTAAGAAGATTTCCACAGCCTGGTAAACCATTGTGTCGGTGGATCCTAACATCTATCGCCTCCATGCCACTGGCAATAGTCAGTCCAACCTGGTATTGGGTAGCTCCTAGTATCTATCACCTGTATAGTACTGGTGAAAGCTAGCTAAGCCCTATCATGCCAAAGGGTAGTTCTTGGGATCCATCACCTCTGCGGTACTGATGACAACCAACTAACCCTAAGATGCAACATATAGAACCTGGCATCTGTTACCTCCACAGTATTGGTGACAACCAGGTAAACCACACCTATATCATAACCTATCCCAAGTTAGACTTATAGATCTCAAGCCTAACGCCATTTTCTTATTCATCCACCATGTGGATGCTTCACCCACCAACTGGTATGCTCCCCATACCACTTTGGTGATCTCATTATAGTTTATTATTTCAAGATATTTTTTCATTTTTGTAAGCCATGCCTCCATGGCATCTCCGCTTACATATCCATCACATTTAGGATGAATAACCTTTTTCATGTCTTGGGATAGTTCTGTTTAGGTAGAAATTTGGATTTGTTAATGTTCTAGTGTTTAGATGCTTAAATCCTCCTTTCCACCTTACATTCAAGGATCTAGGGTCAAGTGACGAGCACTATCTTACCCTAGGTCACTTGTAGATGTAGGGAAACTTGGATTAGGGAATTTAATTATTAATTTTCCTTCTCTTATGTCCAATTAACCATTAAAACCCTAATTATGCAAATACGGTAACAAATTGATGAAAGACAAAAAAAAATCTTGCAAACAGGAACAAAATATCAAATCACATAATACCTTTTTTTGAGGTTCTAAAGTGGAACAGTTAGGGACACTGGAGCCGGGCACCCAAGTCCAAGGTACCTACTTTTTCACGGAATCTAGACCTCCTTCTGACACTGATTATCCCTATAACTTCTATTTTCAGAGATCTGTCTATGGAGGACATTGGAGCGAGCACCCAAGTCCTAGAAGTACTCCTTTGTCTAACTTTTCTTCAAATCCTGAATCCTTGATGCCTGCCAATCCTTCCTGCAACTTTGCTTTTCCCAAATGTGACACATGTAACCTACAATCACAAGACTTGGTTTGGGGGTTGTGGTGTTTAGAGGCTTGCCTCAGTCAAGACCCAGAGGACACTTAAACTCTCCGAACACCATTGTCAGATAAAAGAGTGCATGCCCTTGTGAGGCAGAGGTAAAAAACAAAGGAATCAATGATGAAAACACAATATTATATCACTTTTTAGTGAAACTCTCATGGAGGAAGATTCTCTTCATGCCATGAGGAGATTGATGCTCAAATCTACAAATATCAACACACAAGTCTGCTCTTGCAACACAATAGAAGCATTGAATCACCTTGAGAATGCCTAGAGTACACAATGATCATCTAATTGAAATCTCTAGTTTACAAATGAATGCCTAAGCTTGCTTATATATGCAACTACAAGCACTCCTGCCAAGATTTTAAAAATCAAAACTTACCGTGTCAGCAAAAGGACCTAATAACAGTCATAAACTAACACCCAGAAATTAGGGCTGCCCTAAAATAGGGCAGGACCAAGGCGTGGGTGCCCAAGTCCTCCCCCTATTTTGGGTAGGGTACAGCTCAAGGGGTCCACCTAGGTCTAATTTGCCATGGAAACTAGGTCTCGTTCCATCGGGATGCCAAAATATGAACTAAAATGTCCTAAATGCATATTAAAGACCCGGGAGCTAAACCTTATGAGGGAAAGGCCCCCAAGGGGACATTTTTTGACGTTACATTTAGCCCCCACTTTAATGTATGTATAAACATGAGGCCAATACATGCATTAAAGTAAGGCCACAAACACAACAAACATGCCAAGCACGGAGAAGACACACCAATCGCACAGAAGACAGTAACAAGCATGCAAAACACAAAGAAAATAGTTACAGTCACGTAGAACATGAAGAATATAGTCAATGCATAGAAGACACATTAATGCATGGAAGACAGAAATGACATCTTTTCTTTTCTTTTTCTCATATATATGAAATGCAAATGCAAGTACTGGAAAGTAAACAAACCTCCCATAATACAGGATGCACTACCTTAAGGCGCATGTCTCTGTATAAATGGGGCAACACACACAATACATGCAAAACCTCCCAAAATGCAGGAAACACTATCTGAAGGTGCTAGTATCTGCATATGGGCAACAAACATGCTGCACAAAACAAGCACGCCAAAACACACACAATTGAAGACACGGAGAAAACACGACAGACAATCGATGGAGTGTACCTATTTCTAGGTCCAACACCATCTCAGGCACATTACAAGCACACACTGATGATTGGGATTTTTCACAACAATCATCTAAGAAACACTTAAGGGTTGAGTTAGTCATAGAACCACTCCTTGCCTCCGTAGAGGACTTTTAAAAATGATAGGATGATGTAATCTGCTCTGAGAAATACACCATCCCCACCTCCATAGAGGGCTTAAGAAAAATGATATGCTCTATATCCTCCAAAGAGGGCTTACATGATTGATTGATTGATTACAAACAAGCTTAGGATGCATGATGCACCACTTTGGGGCACAAGTCTCTGCATCTGAGGTCAAACACATTGCTAACCTTATCTATGCCCCCACCTTAAGGTGGTTAATATTAGTTATCGATATCAAGCACATTAAGGTAGGAAGAAAACACACAAGGGAACACAGACTTTTGCAAAGCCCATTGATGGGAATTAAGGTGTCTCAACCTTGGTAATTCTCTACATTTGTAATGTTTGTATTTATTATTCATTGCCTATGTTGTAAATAATTGGAAATTCCACTTTGTCATATTGTGGGATGTGGCACGGTGATGTGTCAATCCTACATGGATTATGACAACTTGGTATTTTGTCCTCACATGAGGAGATAGGCATCCCACTTAGTGGTAGGAATATTCTTCCATGTGTCAACATCTTCTATGTTGTGTAAGGAATGTTTGACCGAAACGGTTATGACGGATTCCTATGACGGATCTATGACATGTAAGAGTCAAGAATAGAAGTTTGTAAGATAGGTAATGACATGTGTCATGAAGCATCTTTGAATGAACCATATTTGGTCACCCCAAGGTGGAATATGATGTGTTGTAAGAGAATATGCTATTTATAGCATCTGTATGACAGATTCTCTTACAGCTGTAAGTTGTAACCGCTATGACAGATTCTATGATGGTCGTAAGTGTCGTAAGAGCATCTATCATAGCCCATTTTAGAAAGTGGCAACCTCTTTGGGATGGGAGTTGTGGACAAGTGTCAGACACATTCTACAATGTTGACCAAGTGTCCCTAGGTGTGGGTTTTGGTCCAAGATGCCATATTGGACGCCCATTCCAAGAAAGGTCCAATATTGCCTTGTATGTTCTATTTAAGCAGGTGCTTGGAGATGGAGTTTGTATCACAGGTTTACAGGTACTGTTATGCTGCCGGATTGACTCCAGACATGAGTGTCAAAGACCATTGAAGCTTGCATTGCAAGTGTATTGTAAACATTCTTTCAGATTTGTTAATACATTGTGCAGGTTTCTGAGTGTGGGGTTTTTTACCTAATAAGGGTTTTCCCCACCATAAATCTCTGTCTCTCTTCTTCTATCTTCTTTCTAGCTCTTGTGTTTTGTTGCAATATCTCATGTTAATGGTTTAACATTGCTGTAATAGTTAGGATAAAGTTGAATTTGCATAGTCCTCTCTTCAATAGATTAGTGTAGGAAGCATTTCCGCACACCTAGCTTCCTTTCACCCATGCCCCCTGAAGGTGACATGAACTTTACGATCGCCAAATATTCCCACAAACACATCCCTGCAAGAAACATGTTAGTGTCTACAACATCATGATAAACAACACCATCAATGCATATGATTAACCACACAAAGAGCCAAGGTTATACAACGAATTCAGAGTTCGAGGATAACCAGGGGTTATATCACGAAGCTCTCTGAATCGAGTACCGCCAAGGCTAGATTCAAAGGCAAACAAAGGTGCACTGAGCAACAGTATTATTAAGATTTGTAAATGTGATAGAAACATCATAAAAGTCACTATGCGGAAAGCATGAGTGCTTCCACTAGCCAAGCGTCAGATAAGATATACAACCCCATTGTCATATTAGGAACTAAGTCCATTTTTTTAATTTCTCTCAAAAGGGACACTAGGTCTGCATCAGTATAAATGTTTGTCATCATCCGCCCGCTAGATGGAAACACTAGAGGAAGGGAAACAATAAATAAGAGAGGATAAACAAGTGTCTTAGGGACAGTCATGTAGGAGGGTACCCCCAAGTCACCAACCGCAACGCTATGTCTGTAAGACACAACACTCAACAATGAAATCAGAGAGAGCAATTTAGAAGAATGATGATACAAATAGAAGAAGGTCACAACAGAGGCAGTCTCCTGGTATCCTGAACCTTATGGGTGAATATGAGTTCATTCTTGGAGGCCTAAACAACATATAACACATCACGAGGGAAGCACATTACGAGAGAGATAAAGGGTTAGAGATACCTGTAGGATCTTCCAATCTAACCTTTGTCACCAATTAAATCAATACCATTTTTCCATGGGTTAGGTAAATTATTAACTTCTTCTATTAGACCAATTATTGCATCATAGTTCATATAGTCATCTTCAACCTCATAAGGTTTATTAAGAGAGTTTTCATGCTCATCATTCTCAATGTATTGTGTTAAGTCTTCTGCTACCCGAGGGTATGTATCCATGAGAGATGTATCATATCGAGGCATGAAATTAATTAGCATGATATGCGTTATTCCTGGAACAACATCAATACCCTCTTGTCCTTCTTTTATCAATTTTCTTATGTTGTGAATCACAGGTATAGCTTCTTCAACTATCTTCTCGGTTTGTACATATTCTTGGAATTCAGCTAGGTCTTTATCAAGTTTTTCTATTTGCTCATATGTTATCACATCAATAGGGACCTCAACATTATGAATTATTTTTTCTTCTATTGTAGGAGGTATGATGTCTTTCAAAAAGTGCTTTCCTTCTATTGTGTCATTGATTTCTTCATTTTGGACCAACATACCCTCATGGGAAGAAGTATTTTTGAAAGAATGATTAGAGGACAAGTTTATGCCATCATCACATAAAGTAGGTATTGAATGCATGGGAAAAGTTCTATCACCATCATCTTTTTCATTGCTACTCATGGAGAAGAACTTAGATAAGCTTTCTAATGTCGTAGGATGTTCACTCATGAGGGTTAAAAATTGGTCAAAATCAAGATCTTTGATAAATGCATACAAAGATACCATTGAAAAATGACATGAAGGTGCCATTTCAATGTTTTCAATGTAAAATCAGATTTTGAAAGTTTTTCAAAATTGATGCAAAAGACAAGACCAAAAATAGCCCAAAATGCTTTATGTTTTGATACTTTTTCAAAGCCAATGAATGAAACAACAAATGTTGTAAGGATTTTGATCAAGGGAAGCAAGTTATATGTTTGATATAAGTCCAAAACAGAAATATAATCACTCCCAACACACTCTTGATGCAAATCCAAGAAAATGCCAAGTCAAAATATAGTGAAAATATGTCAAAATAGGCACTTTTTTTTTACCAAAGATCAATGCAAAAGAGAATAAAAAAGGGTGTTGTGAGGAAAATGATGATGGAAAGAAAATAATATTAGTAATAATAGCCACTTGATGTAAAAATACCCAACACAACACACTTTTAGTGCCACTTAAGGTAAAACCCTAGTGAAAATATAGCAAAATATGCAATTTTTTCACGGTTTTTCAACTCTAAGACCTAGAAAAAGGGGTTTTGTAAGGAATTTTAGGAGGTACAACAAATAATATCAATAATATCAATCACCTCAATCCATAAAATTGATCACAACATGCTTGGAGTGCCAACTAGGTCAAACCCAAGGGCCAAAATAGCCAAAATGTGCGGTTTTTTGCAAAATTTTCACAAGAACCCGATAAAAGGGTGTTGTGAAGATTTTTATGAGGGATAGAAAATGATTACCCTGATAACAGAAAAATAATTCAAAAATACATTTCACAACACACCTATAGTGCAAGTTTATAAACTTGATAAGACCAATTTTAGTGAAAATTATTGTTTTTGAAGCCCTAGGTTTGAGATCTTGGGATAAAATTCTATGTGAATGTTTTGAAGTCTAATTTATGATGAAATTGACTTACTCTTAGATCTGAAAATGATTTTCAAGCCTTACCATGCAAAATGCCCATGCAAATTTAATGAAAATGCATCAAAATTGCTAGTTTTTGTTGAAATTTTCTATGTAAAAATGCAAATATTTTAAATCTGAATGCAAATTCACACTAAAATACAAGACTACAAACAAATGAAAATTTGAATGAGCCTCTAAAATTAGTAGAAAAATCTGATAAAAGATTTTTCCTACTAACCCTAGATTTTGGGATTACTAGGTTATATAAAATTGTCAAAATTTCCACAAAACCCTAGCAATTAAATGATAAAAATGCAATGCAAATTTTTGAATTTTTAGATTTTTCTGTAGTTTATATCAGATTTGATGAAAAAATCATGAATTAGGAAAATTTAGGAAGAATTGATGCAAGTTAGTAAGCCAAACGATGCAATTTTTTTGTATTTTCCAAATTTTTCAATTTTTTTGAATTTTTCTCAATGCAATAAAATGAATGACCAAATGAATGAATGAAATAAATCCAAATCTGAAGACAAACACTCAGCAAGTTGTAATTTAAGTCTAAAAACATGGGTTCACCAAAATTTTTAGTTGGAAATTTGGATTTGTTAATGTTCTAGTGTTTAGATGCTTAAATCCTCCTTTCCACCTCACATTCAAGGATCTAGGGTCAAGTGATGAGCACTATCATACCCTAGGTCACTTGCAAATGTAGGGAAACTTGGATTGGGGAATTTAATTATTAATTTTCCTTCTCTTATGTCCAATTAACCATTAAAACCTTAATTATGCAAATACAGTAACAAATTGATGAAAGACAGAAAAAACTCTTGTAGACAGGAACAAAATATCGAATCACAGAATACCTTTTTTCGAGGTTCCAAAGTGAAATAGTTGGGGACACTGGAGTGGGCACCCAAGTCTAAGGTACCTATTTTTTCATAGAATTCAGACCTCCTTCTGACACTAATCAGCTCTGTAACTTCTATTTTTGGAGATCTGTCTGTGGAGGACACTGGAGTGAGCACCCAAGTCTTGGAAGTGCTCCTTTGTCTGACTTTTCTTTAGATCCCAAATCCTTGATGCCTTCCAATCCTTTTTGTAACTCCTTTTCCCAAATGCGTCACCTATAACTTGCAATCACAAGACTTGGTTTGGGGGTTGTGGTGTTTAGAGGCTTGCCTTAGTCAAGCCCCAGAGGACACTTAAGTCTCTGAACACCGTTGTCAAATAAAAGGGTGCATTCCCTTGTGAGGCAGAGGTAAAAACCAAAGGAATCAATGATGAAAACACAATATTATATCACCTTGTAGTGAATCTCTCATGGAGGAAGATGCTCTTCATGCCATGAGGAGATTGATTCTCAAATCTATAAATATCAACACACAAGTCTACTCTTGCAACACAATAGAAGCCTTGAATCACCTTGAGAATGCCTAGAGTACACAATGATCATCTAATTGAAATCTCTAGTTTACAAATGAATGCCTAAGCTTGCTTATATATGCAACTACAAGCACTCCTACCAAGATTTTAAAAATCAAAACTTACCGTGTTGACAAAAGGACCTAATAACGGTCATAAAATTGACACCTAGAAATTAGGGCTGCCCCAAAATAGGGTAGGACTAGGGCGCGAGTGCCCAAGTCCTCCCCCCTATTTTGGGTAGGGTACAGCTCAAGGGGTCCACCTAGGTCCAATTTTCCATGGAACCTCAGTCTTAGTCCATCGGGATGCCAAAATATGAACTAAAATGTCCTAAATGCATATTAAAGACTCGGGAGCTAAATATTATGAGGGAAAGGCCCCAAGGGGACATTTTCTGATGTTACAAGTTCCAAAGCCATATGGCTCTTTCTATCCACATCTTGTCTGGCCTCAGATTTATTCTCTATGTGCTCACTTTGGGTGGTTTTATTATGATGTACCTCATCATCACCCCCATCATAGGCATCCTGCCTGGGTCCTTGCTAGCCCCTAACCTCTTGTTTGAGAGTTCCTACTCTCGCTCTTGTGTCTTGAAACAGTATGATAATCTGATCAAGTTTAGTTTCAGAGTACCTTGAAGATTGCCCTTCATCTTGGCTATCTCCCATCCTAGTTCTTATCTGAACCTTTGTTGCAATCTACTTCTTCTTGAAGCTTTTAGATTAATCATGGATTAGTTTTTCCATGTCATTGAATTCATTCATAATACAAATCTATTCTCATTCATGTAATCTTTAACAAGAAAGGAAAGATTGTCAAAAATTTTCAATTGCATTATAGTTTTCATTGGATTACATATAATCCATCAAAATTACAAAATTTTGTTTATACCTTGCTACTGCAAGTCATTTTCAATCCGAGATAGCTTCCCATGTTCATTTCTCAACATTGAGATTTATCATTTTAGTTTTAGGAGGTGGATGTACATACAAGTACTCTTCCACAACCTCCTTGGTTACATCATAACCCTTAGAATTGTTTTCCATAGTTGGTGCTTTAGGTGCAGAGGGTTCTGTTGATGCATCAATAGAGTTACAAGCAACAATCCTAATTGCTTTCCTTAACTCCTGCTTGATGCATTTTATAGCATTAGCGAAGGTCTCCTCATCGGTCAACCATGCTCCTACCAAGTAGCCAGTCTATTCAAGTCTTTTAATTCTTGAGGCTCGCTCCCTCAAGACCTTTTGATAACATAGGTAATGTCCATGTTACATTACCTTCTTTTGGGGTGTTGTTCTAATCTTTACCATTTTGGCATAGAACATCCAAACATTAGCATCTGTAAATGTTGGATACAAATAATCATCAAGTAGTGAGCTCATAGGTCCATGTATTGAACCTAGTAGCTCTGATACCATATGTAACATCATATTCTAAATACTCAATAATTAACATAAGTATTCATTTTAACCAAGAATTAGAATACATCATGATTACCCAAATAAGAGTTAAACAAGAATGAATCATTATCATTTCAATAATTAAGCATGTTGTTCTAAACCAGAATATAACAAAACATACAATTACAATGTCTAATTACATCTCATTAGTGAATAACCTTCACTATTCATGTACAAAGCTATGCTTAAGGCATCAAATATCAAATTATACATAATAACTGACTACCAAGTCATATAATGAAAAAGCACTGCATCTAGAACTCTTGACATGTATCTTCATAAGCCTCAGCTTGTCTCATGCTTGGGAAGGAGAGCATCAACCGAGTGCTTTTCCTCCAACCACAAACCAGTGATCCCCCTCACAACTTCCTACCTGGAAGTAGTCCTACCCTTCATGAAAGGTATAGATATAAGGAACCATTAGGTTTTCCATCTGAGTAGCTGGTGTTGTGTCCTTCATAATGCCTATCGGTCACGCAACTATAGATCCACTCTAACTATGCATGACACTACTGGAGACATTATGCCATTTGGAGCACTGTGGACTGACAATGCATGCAGAGATAGATGCATTAATTTGGCCAACTATTTACATACATGTACGCTACCCAATGAACATTTTCGTATGTCTACCACCCTGACTCGACTTTGAAGTTGTCTCATCCTACAATATGCTTAATTTGACCTCTCTTTAGGTCTAGTATAAGTGGGTTCAGTTCGATTCATAGTCCTATACCAGGATGATCGACTCCCATCTTAGGAGTATATCAAACATAATAGGTTACTTTCATAACAAGGAACCTATGACCTCACCACTCTGTTCCATTTTTCAAACATGTTAAAAGTCAAACTAAGTTTTCCTTGACCTAGGTCTTCCATGGTTTATAGTTTCAATGTGATCTATCATATAGGTTAAATTCAAGATCATAATACCATAGGTTTATCTACCCATAGTTCTCAGTTTCAAAGTGATCTACTATATAGGTTAAATTCAAGATCATAATACCATAAGCATACATTGCCTTAACCAATTAAAATGGTTTTAGTAATAGACAGTAACTCAAATACCCATGTGAGTTTTTAATGTTAAATACTCCCTTCATGGAGTTCGATCATAAGTAAAGAAGAGGTTTTGATTCACATTATAATATATATAAGACTTAAACTAATTATACTTCCCATCTCATAATGTTATAAACAACAAGAAGAGAATCCTCTCTAATATAATAGCATGCATGCAAAGCTACCATAGAGTTAAACAATAGTCTTTTATATTGCAATCCTCCTTAATCGAGGGGTCAAAAAATACTGCCTTTTGGTTATCTTAATATCCCTTCGAAAATAGTCGAGTTTAATGTATGATGGTTTCAAGATTGTAGTTAAGTGCTCTTGGCATGGTCTAAGATTAAAGTTTCAAAATATCATCATAACAGTTCAAGGTTAGTGCCTCAACCACATGCAGGTTGAGCCTTCAAACATATATCTTACACAATGGTTTTACACATGATATGCCATGAGCACTATAGAATCAAGCTCATCATAAGAGATTTAGTGTTATCTTTAAACTTATTATTGATTATGCCATGTTGGCACTCGACATGAGTTTGCTATAGTAGTTTTGAGCTTGACCTTAAAGGCCTCAAGCAACAACTATAGGAATTACAGACAATATTAACTTGTGTTATATATATATATATATATATATCATTATCAGCCTCGTGGCCTAGAGTATACCTCCAAACATGAATACATTAACAAGTTTAAACACAGTAACTTAGACATGAAGGTTTGAGATATAAAATTTGGCTTATCGATGGACTATGGCCTGAAAGATTCAAATGATTAACACAACAATTATATCATATGAAAGTGGACACAGTCCACACTATACTACAGGGAATCATTACTGATAATAATCAACATTAAATAAGTCTTTCCAAACTTTGATTCTAACCTGAATGAGTTGCTTTGGTGTTGTTAACATAGTTTATCAAGACTTGCATCTGAGTATTAACATGCCACTTCCTATGGTCTCCCAAAGGTTTCAGCTAATTGAAAATTTCCTTGTTCTTGCTCTATCTCCCTAGCATAGAGAACCACCAAAATGATCATCAATGATGATAATAATGAATAATGATAATAATCGATAGTGACAAGACTTACCACAGCTAGGTTTCGGTCTTCTTGGCATGCTGAGCATGCAGGGTAACTACCACCCGCTCTCATGAAGTGGTCGGTGGTTTCTCCACTCTGCCACCCGCAGGTTCTAACGAGACTCTCAATCCAATACTTGCTATATGCAAGTGGGAAGTGAGCATAAAGTTCCCATTGGTCTAAAATGACATTTCATCACTCCACTACCATGGGTGATGTCTGGCAAAATACAAAATAAATAACCATATTAATATTAACATCGAATTCAATATTAGGTTTAAATAGTCATAGCATAATACTATTTCCATACATCTTCTTGATGTATGAAGATACTCTTAACAATAAAGGTGTCATACGACATCATCACCAACATGGTGGTACAATCAACATGCAATTTAGGGGTTGAGTACTTCTCCCTCTTCTTCTCTATAAACCCAAAGCATATTATACCAAGAATAATAAGTTCAATATCCCAATTCGGGAATAAATAGAGAAATAAGAAGGTACTTGGCCACTTGGCAAGACTATCTCTCAACTCACATTAACATTCTAAGAATGTCGTTTGGTCGAGTCGACACAAACATTGTTGAACTCAATCGACAAGACAACACATATAGATAATCAACTAGCAAAGAAAAGACATAAGTTATGCCAACTTACAAGAGTTCATAAGGACATAAAGTTTGATACTCATATGGCAATTGGACCCATTTCCTGACATCTATCTCTTCCTCCTGGACGATACTCTCCTTCCGTCTTTGAAGGAAGATTCATTTCCTGTTCACACTCACCATCATAAAATCTTCATCAGTGCATCATCATCTAATTCATAATTCATAATAATCAAATATTCATATGAACATGTAATTTCATAACTAACTATCATTAGTCAGTATTTTCATAATCAATGATTAAATTAGATATTTCCACAACATCTAATCATTAAACTATGGTTAATCCTCCTTATTACCACACAAAGTTAAGATTAAGTCAAATCATAAGTTGGGGATGTAACAGATTGTGGGGCCAAAATGACTACACCAACACATGGGGGTGGGTGGGTAAATGCTAGGGTAGGTCACGTTTCATGCACCAAGTGTCTCAGTCATTCCAAGCTGCAAGCAACCGACAAAGTCGAAAGGTGTTAGGAGTGAAATTTTATATTCCACAGGTCATGGGACCGAACCAACTATGGCAACACATCAGGGTGGGTGGGTAAATTCTAGTGTAGGTCTCTTTTCATGCGCCAAGTGTCTCAGTCATTTTGGGCTGTAAACTACCAACAAAGTCAAAAGGTGCTAGGAGTGAAATTTTGCATTCCATAAGACATGGGGTCAAACTGACTATGCCAACACATTTGGGTGGGTGGGTAAATTCTAGGAGAGGTCTCATTTCATGTGTCAAGTGTCTCAGTCGTTATGGGATATAATCTACCAACAAAGTCAAAAGGTGCTAGGAGAAAATTTTTCACTAGTAGAATTTTGGCAAATAAATGACTAAGTGACTAAAACTTTTAGTTACAACAACTAAAAATGACTAAATTCTTCTAATTTTTTGTAACTTATCTATAAATGAGTAAATAAATGAATAATTTGTTCATTGACTAAAAAATTATTTAGTCACACAAATAAAAATGACTAAATAGTTAGTCATTTATTTATCACAATCCATTTGAATATATCATTTAAGGAATAAAAAATCAATATCCCACCAAAATACTCTAAAACTTTAATAAACATACTCTAAAACTTTCGTCGAAATCTTATTTTCAGGCATATCCCGCCAAAATGGAGTTTTCATTTTAATAAACATACTCTAAAACCTTCGTCCAAACCTTATTTTTAGGAATAACTCACCAAAATGGAGAAGTGTTTTAGTAAAGAATGACAAATAATGGTAAGGACATGTGCGTCACAGAGGCATAGGATTCATTGCTACTTATCTCATTCCTGCTTTGCTCAACAAGGGTTACATTGTTCGTGCTACTATTTTTAATCCAGGTATTTAATTGACATATATTTGCATAATCTCAAATTCCTAATTCAGATGCTTTTGAAGTACCAATGTATCCTATATAGTGTTTAGAATGTATCCTATATATGGTTTAGAATGATTTCTTTTAATTTAAAAAAATAAATAAATGATGTATTTACCTGTGATTAGATAATGTGGAGATCTCCTAAATCTGCCCCAGCTCACTGTCCTCTTTGGCACTGTATTCATTACTCCAACTGCTAGGGTTTTGCATGTGACATCTTTAATATCTTCATGATAGTGGCTTTTAAATAGATCTTAGTCTTTGCTTTAATCTTTATCATGGTAAGCCTTGAATTCCATAATCCACCTTCAATCTCTTCTAAGAACGTTGTCTTAAGCTAAACTGCATTGTATGCATATAAAGCAAGTCCTTCATACCTACCATTGTTCCAAACCACCACTCACTACCTTGCTTAAAATGTTGCCTCCATAAGCACAATAGCATGTTTTAAAATCATGATTTCTAGTGATTGACCATTAAGGTCACTACTTTCATCAAGATACAATGAGATTTTTGTCTTCAAACTCAAGGCATTATGCAAGATAACATTGTGAATTGTTTGTTGTGTAGGGTTTGATTTTCTTGCATATTTACTGCTTTTCTAACTGCCTTTAAGACTGGATATTGCACCCTCAGTTGCAATCTCAAACAACTCACTCACTGTCACTTGAAGATTCCTTTCATGAGCATCCTTCTATAAAATCAAACCATGCCCTATAGACTTCCTACTTACTACAGGGGACTCATTATTTCATGGTATTGCGGGTCTTAAGATCCTTCAACCTTATTGTCGTGGCTTCATAGTCCACAAGGTATTATTCACTATTCTCCCATCTTTGATGGGTCTCAAAACACTTCTCAAACATGCAATCCACTAACTCCATTATACAATGGCTAAGAAGAAACATTGAACCTACGATTACCATTGTTACTTCATTTGGACAATCATTCCTTGATTGCATTTGCCTTGTCTAACACTATCAATAGTATTTGAAAAACCCTTAAGGTTAGCAAGGGGCTAAGGAAACTCACTGTTAAAATCTCAACTTTACTATGCAAGGTTTGAGCTTTATTATCTTGTCACTTCTCAGCCTCTTTTTGACTGTCACACCTCAAGTGACTGTCATTCTTCTTACCATAGATTACATTTACAAATGTCACTGAGCTACATAGTGTGTTTGTTATTGGCTATAATCTTTAGATTGCAAGATTTTGTTATTGGCTACAATGTCTCAATCTTTCTAGTATTGCAACCTCACTAATCCGCTAGAGTTATGGTTTATGTTTCTACGGAGGCCTAGGGTTTGTACCCTAGTCATGCTCTTACCAATGCTTTTGTTGGTATTAAAAACAACCTTAAATCCTGGGTCAAAAAATTAGTTGTCTTAACAGGGTGTGGTATGATCTTG
Organism: Cunninghamia lanceolata; assembly: GCA_027924645.1. NCBI lineage: Eukaryota > Viridiplantae > Streptophyta > Pinopsida > Cupressales > Cupressaceae > Cunninghamia > Cunninghamia lanceolata. Next base: position 12,168,427 of record BSBN01000167.1, read on the forward strand.
GATTGTATCCTAGAGTGTGTGGGAAGCTTGTGTTTGATCATTAAGGTACATGTAAACCTAATCAAGGAAATGTATCCTATATAGCATGGATCTTTCTTTAATACTTCCCATAATGGTTATTAGCAAATCACATTATTATAGCTTGCGGTAACCCAAGATTGCATTCAGGTATGTAACAAACTTGATCTGTAGTTTAAGTTGTACACTTTTAAGTAACATTCATAAGGTTTAGAAAATCTTGATCACTCTCTAGAATAGCCCATTAAACATGGGTTGTGCTTGAATGCACTACATGTCTGACTGCATTACTTCAAGTGTGGAGAATTTTGTTTCTACTTATAATACATCCATTGAGAGCTGTAGTATAAAGATTCTTATATGAAACCCATCCTGTAAACTTGCTTTAAGATACATTTAGGAGGCTTCATGGATTTTTTGTGATTTATACAATTTTTTTTATAGTAAATGCCATTGGATTCTTTCTGAAATTGAAATAATTTATTAATTATGGTTTTATGATGATCAAATGTTTTATTTAAAAGGGGTTAGTATGTGGCATTTTTTATGTGCAAGAAGAATAGATTGTAATGCAACATTTGGGTATGGATGGTTCAGGCAAAATTGGATTGCTATCAGTGACATAACCAAGTTAGAGAGTACCTTGAGCCAGTCTAAAACACTTCTAAGTGTTTTCGCTCGGAAGCAAAACCTAAGTATAGGAATAGAAATGTCAGTGGACAGAGAAAATCATAAATCTGTTGATCCAATTTTGGATCCAATTTGAGGTTATGAATATCAGACAGAGAAAGTTTCTACATTATAAATATAAAATCATAAATCTGTTGGTCCAATTTGAGATCTAATTTGAAGTCATGAAGCTCCCACAGAGAAAGTTCCTACATTCTAAAGATAAAATCATAAATCTACTTTGTCCAATTTGAGGTGCAATTGTAAGGATTCATCTTTTTAATTATACTTTCTAACATTTTTCTTGATACAAATTACTTTAGAATTATGGTATTTCTTTTCTTCTAATGTTTTCAACCCTCATTTCAGGGAAGAGCTCCAAAGATGGTTCCTTCAGATGGAGACTACACTTTTTTGCTATAGGTTTCATCTAGAAACACCAGAAGCTCAGGTACTGTCATACTCAGAGCAAAAGTAGGAGTCATGCAATGACAAGATACTCATTTTTTGAGCTTTGGTTAAGAACTTTAAATGTTTGGCTATGTGCACAGAGAATGTTCATGGAGTGCAAACTTCCTTACAAAGCAATTACCACAACAGAGTTTGAGGTGAATTGCACTTGCTATTTTATGTTGATATGGATATGTTCTAACATGTTGTTAATTGTTGTAGCATAAAAGATAGGATAAATAGTTGTTCATTTACCATTGTTTCTAATTCAAAATTGCTATACCTTATTCTAGGAGAAAATCATAGGGGGAGTCTATACATAAGACACCATTGCTTTAAATTCAAAATTGTTGGCTCTTTCACAATTGTTTGCTTCATTTATTTGATCTAAGACAGTCTGTTGTATAGAAGATGCTCTCAAAATCACAGTAAAATCTTTTATTCTGGGAAGACTGTTCAGAATCTTCCCATCATAACAATGAACAAAAGTATCAATCATTAACCTGAACTTTGCAAGAGTTTCATCAAATTCTACTTTTCCACTCTCTTTTCCATTCTTAATTTTATTCCCAATTTCATCCATGAAGAACTTCCTTAGCCTATAGATCTTGCTATTAGCCATAACTTTACCAAGTGTTGAGGATAGTTTTGAGTTTTTACCCAAGAAGCAATTGGCAAAATTTAGCCTTACCAAATACAATGTGTTGAAAATCTCTTTGAATTTATTCTAGAAAAGAGTTACTGAGAGTATAATGTGAAGTTTTGAATTAACCTTTTTGCATGAATTCCATTGTATTTGGTAAGGCTGAATTTTGACAAAAAGTAGCAATTGACAAAATTTGACCTTACCAGATACAATGAAATTCATGCAAAAAAGTTAATTTAAAACTGCGCATTATACTCTCAAGAACTATTTTCCAGAATAACTTCAAAGAACTTTTCAACACATTGTATTTGGTAAGGCTGAATTTTGTCAATTACTATTTGGGTAAAAACTCAAAGCTATCCTCGACACTTGGTAAAGTTATGGCTAATAACAGGATCTACATGCTGAAGAATTTCTTCATGGATGAAATTGGGAATAAAATTCACAATGGAAAAGAGAGTGGAAAAGTAGAATTTGATGAAACTCTTGCAAAGTTTAGGTTAATGACTGAAGCTTTTGTTCATTATTATGATGGGAAGATTCTGAATAGTCTTCTCAGAATAAAGGATTTTACTGTGATTTTGAGAGCATCTTCTATACAGTAGGTTGTCTTAGATCAAATACATGAAGCAAACAATTGTGAAAGAGCAAACAATTTTGAATTTGAAACAATGTTGTATTATATATAGACCCCCATGTGATTTGCCCCTAGAATAAGGTATAGCAATTTTGAATTAGAAACAATGGTATATGAACAACTATTTAGCCTATCTGTTATGCTACAAAAATTGACTATAGGTTAGAACATATCCATATCAACATAAAATAGCAGGTGCAATTCACCTCAAACTTTGTTGTGGTAATTACTTTGTAAGGAAGTTTGTGCTCCTCCATGAACATTCTCTGTGCACATTAGTATGTTGGTTATTATCTTGATGTCCTTTGTGATCAAAAGAATAGTGAAGTTCATTGCACAACTCATGGCCATTTTGTAGTGCTATGATCCAATGCTCTTTGGGTTCTCAATCACCATGTGTAAATGACTTAGAGGACAGAGCTTTGATTTCAATGGTCTTACATAGCACTTGAAGAAATTTCCATTCATGCCTTAGCATTTAACAACCATATAGGGCATATGAAACATAGCTTATTGAATTCACTATTGACACAAAACTCCTAAAGATCACCACCCTAGACTACTAGACAACTTCCTCCATTCATGTCACAATGTAAGGTCCTTGTAGGTTTAAAGTATTGCCCTTGAAAACATACCATTGTATTGATAATGTCTTGAGGACTAAGGGTCCCACTGAGGTAAAGAATAATATCATATGCATTCATTCTCAAGTTCATATTTCAATTTGTTATATTTATGTGTAGCTTCTACTGAGCTTGGTGAACTGCATTGTGTAAAATGAGAAGCTTCTTTAGCCAATTGTGTTGTTTCCTAAAGTTGATGGCATGGAAGAATCTGCAACACCGTCTTCCAACATTGAAATCACTAACCTTCAAAACAAATATACTAGGACTGCCCCTTCAACATTTGTGAAGTCACTACCTTAATCAAATTGGTCATTGTCCTTTCATCATCTTTGTTTGGCATTTTACTATACTATGACAGTCCTCTCACAATGACCACCATATTGTGATTGTGAAAATTATGAACCCATCACTTGGACAGTCAAAACTTCCACCTCACAGCCATAAGAATAAGATACACTAAGAATGCACAGTCCCAAGTAAGTGTATTAGACTCGGCAATCCTTGTTTTTTGTCATATGTTGTAGTTACAAGTGCCCTACTAGACATACATGAAAATGTGGAAGCATAAACAAGGCAAGCGAACTATTTCAAAAAATGCCTCAAAGAAATGTGATATCATGGATACCCGCTCTCTTGCAAGAACTTCAAGTCATGCCTACAGTGATGTGGGGCTTTCTCGCATCACCGCATGCATGACTTGAAGTGCTTGCGGGAGAGCAGGTGATGTGGATCTTTCCCAAAAATATGGCTTTGCACAAATATATATTACAAAAATTTGGCTTTCTTCTTCATTCATTTCAGGAATTAGATACCCCCGCATCACCCACTCTCCTGCAAGCACTTCAAGTCATGCCTGCGGTGACGCAGGAAAGCCCCACATCACCACATACATGACTTGAAGTGCTTGTGGGAGAGCAGGTATCCATGATATCATAGGCAAGATGTTGGCAAAGGTTGTTGAATTTGGATTTACACCTGCTAATTGCATTTGCTTAAAATTTTCTGAAGCCTCTTCAAAAAATCCATTTTGTGCATATCATGCAATCATTGCATTCCAAGATATGACATCTCTTTGAGCCATTCCATCAATCAGTTCATGTGCCTTATACATACTTTCACATTTTGCATACATGCCTACCAGAGCATTTCCAGCTATAATATCTAACAAAACCCCCCCTTCCATTATGTTATGATGGATGTCCATACCCTGTTCCAAAGCTCCCATTGTGACACAGGCAGGGAGGATGCTGGCAAAGCTTGTCAAATTTGGATTTACACCTACTAATTGTATTTTGTTGAAAGCTTCTAAATCCTTTTCAAAAAATCCATTTTGTGCATATCCCGCAATCATTGCATTCTATGAGATGACATCTCTTTGAGGTATTCTACCAAATAGTTCAGATGCCTTATCAATGCTTCCACATTTTGCATACATGTCTACCAGGGTAGTTGAAACTACAACATCTGACAAAATTCCTCTATCTATTACTTCTTGATGGATGTCCATACCTTGTTTTAATTCTCCCATTTTGGCATAGGCAGGAAGGATACTGGCAAAGGTTGTGGAATTTGGCTTTACACCTACCAATTGCATTTGCTTGAAAGTTTGTAAAGTCTTTCCAACAAATCCATTTTGTGCATATCCAGCAATAATTGCTCTCCCCGCATCCCTACGCACACACAAAAGTTCCTTCATGGGGATGCGGGGAGAGCTCACCATCCTGTACCCTCATGCCTTGGCTCCTTGTGGGGTTGTGGGGGAGCCTAGACTGCATAGAGATAAGTAGGTGAGGCAGTAATCGCGCCAAATGAAATACCCAACAAATGTCTTCCCTAAATTTCTAAGCAAGTTCATCGTGCACAAATGCATTACTTACACCTCTCTTCATTCTTCTTTCATCCTTTATATTGCAGTCGATCAGGAGGCTAAAAATATGAACACACTACCATTCAAATCATTGTACATACCACGAAAGTTTCATGCCACCTTCTTAATCATATGAGCTCTCTCTAAGCTGTTAAAAGCTCTCTCTATACAGTCCATGAGACCACAGTTTTGCTCTTCCCACATCCCCGTGCACACCCAAAAGTTCCTTCGTGGGGATGTGGGGAGAGCCCACCATCCTGCGTCCTCATGCCCTGGCTCCTTGCTGGGCTATGGGGGAGAAATCATGCTAAATGAAATACCCAACAGATGTCTTTCCTGAATTTCTAAGCTGGTTCATCCTGCATGGCTGCATTACTTACACCTCTCTTCATTCTTCTTTCCTCCTTTATATTGGAGTCGATCAGGAGGCTCTCTCTAAGATCTCTCTATGAAGTCCATGAGACCACATTTTTTTGAGGCATTCTATCAAACAGTTCATGTGCCTTGTCCATGGTTCCACATTTTGCACACATGTCTACCAGGGCAGTTGCAACTACAACATCTCACAAAATTCCTTTATCCTTCATGGTCTGATGGATGTCCATACCCTGTTCCAAAGCTCCCACTTTGGCACAGGCAGAGAGGATGATGGTAAAGGTTGTGGAGTCTAGATTTACACCTGCCAATTACATTTGCTTGAAAGTTTCTAAAGTCTTCTAAAAAAGTTTAATTTGTGCATATCCTGCAACCATTGCAGTCCATGAGACCACATTTCTTTGAGGCATTTTGTCAAACAATTCACGTGTTTTATATTCCTTGTAATACAGAGACATGATTTCTACTTATATTCCTTTTGGGAAGACTTATGTTTTTATATTCCTATTTTTCTGCTAACTGGGAAGACTTATGTTTTTGTTGTTATAGAAAAATAGTTCACATGCTTTATGTTAAAAAATGGTACTTTTGGGAAGACTTATATTCCTACAGAGAAAATGGTGCATGAGATAGGATTTCTATAGAGATGATAGTGTGATCTTGAACTAGGACAGTGAGCTTCAATATGGGACAGTCATGAATTTGTGAAGAAGACATCTATGAATGTCTTTGTGCTTCTATGCTCAGTGATACTCAGAAAATTAGTTTCTTGCTCATTCTTTGAGCTATGTATTGTAACCATGGAGGTTTTTTTAGCAAAGAGATTGCATTGTAACTTGTTTTTAGATCTGTATGTTATTTGTAATTATTTTTGATCAATAAAACAAGTTGTTTTTACCTTCTCAAAGTTGTTTCATTGTGCAAGCTACTAAATATACTAATGACTAAATGCAAGATTCAAAATGACTAAATATACTACTAATTAATGTCAATTAATAATTAAATTGACTAAATATACTACCAATTAAACGAAATCAGTGAACAATGAATAAATATGACTAAATATATGACCAGAATTAAATTAGTGAATAAAAATGACTAAATATACTACTAAATTGATCAAAATGATGATTAAAATTAATGACTAAATACACTACCAATGGATAGAAATCAGTAAATAAAATGACTAAATAAGACCAGTTAACAACAATCAATGACTAAATATAGCAGTGAATAAAAAATGACTAAATAAGTGACTAGATTACAACAATCAATGACTAAATATACTACCAAATTGATCAATCAAAACAACTAATAAATGACTAAAAATGGTTTAGTCATCAATTTGGTCGCGTTATAAATGACTAGCAATAAACTACTAATGGTCATGTGACCATGTTTGGTCATTTATATGCAGTTTCTAGTAGTTTTTTTAGTAATATATTGTTGTTTATGTACTAGTGTCTGTATTTCACAGGTCATGGGGCCAAACCAATTATACCAACACATTGGGGTGGGTGGGTAAATGCTAGGGGAGGTCTCATTTCACCTAGTGTCTTAGTCATTTTGGGTTGCAAGCTACCAGTAAAGTCGAAAGGTGCTAGGAGTGAAATTATACATTCCACAAGTCGTGGGGCCAAACCAACCATGTCCACATGTCGGGGTGGGTGGGTAAATGTTGGGGGAGGCCTCATTTCATGATCCAACTATCTCAGTCATTTCACGTTGCAAGCTACCGACAAAGTCAAAAGGTGCTAGGAGTGAAATTTTACATTCTATAGGTTGTGGGGCCGAATCGACTACACCAACACGTCGGGGTGGGTGGGTAAATGCTAGGGGAGGTCTCATTTCATGTACCAAGTGTCCCAACCTTTTCAGGCTGTAAACGACCAGCAAAGTCACTTTGTTGGTATCTTATAGCTTGAAATGATTGATACACTTGGCACATGAAATGAGACCTCCCCTAGCATTTACCCACCCACCTCAATGTGTTGGCATGGTTAGTTCAACCCCATGATGAGTAGAATGAAAAATATGGCACCTGGCAAGGTTATGCTGCTTGAAACTAAAGCATTTTATAAGAATGCATTTGATTTTGGCACGATCAAACATATTGGAGTTGACCAAAACTGAGAGAGGTTATTTTGGATGGACCCCACATGCACCTGTAGGTCCAAACAAAACATTCATAGTTGCCATAAATTTTGAGAACTACTCCATCAAAGTTTGGTAGTTTTTTGCTCTTAGGATCTTAAGTGACTTTGTCAGTAGCCTGCTGCCCCAAATGACTGAGACACTTGGTACACAAAATGAGACCTCCCCTAGCATTTACCCCCCACCCTAATGTGTTGGCATAGTCATTTCAGTCCCACAAGTTGTGGACTGCAAAATTTCACTCCTAGCACCTTTCCACTACATGAAACTGAAGCATTTTGTAAAAATGCATTTGATTTCGGCAAGGTCAAATGGATTGGAGTTGACCAAAATTGAGAGAGGTTATTGTGGATGGACCCCACATACACATGTAGGTCTAAACGAAACATTCCCAGCTACCACAAATTTGAGAACTTTTTCGTCAAAGTTTGGTAGTTTTTTGCTCTTAGGGATCTTAAGTGACTTTGCTAGTAGCCTGCTGCCTCGAATGATTGTGACACTTGGCACACAAAACAAGACCTCCCCTAGTATTTACCCACCCCACCCCAATACATTGGCGTAGTCGATTCAGCCCCATGACTTGTGGAATGCAAAATTTCACTCCTAGCACCTTTCGACTTTGTCGGTAGCTTGCAATCTAGAAGGACTGAGACACTTGGAACATGAAACAAGACCTCTCCTAGCATTTACCCACCCACCCCAATGCATTGGCATAGTCGGTTCGACTCCATGACCTGTGGAATGAAAATTTTCACTCCTAGCATCTTTCAACTTTGGTGGTATGTTGTAGCCCAGAACAACTGAGACACTTAGCACATGAAACAAGACCTCCCCTAGAATTTACCCACCCACCTGATGTGTTGGAATAATGGGTTTGGCCCCACAACTAGCAAAACAAAAAATATGGCTCTTGGAAAGGTTGTGTTGTATGAAATTGAAGCATTTTGCAAGAATGAATTTGATTTTGGCATGGTCAAATGGATTAGAGTTGACAAAAACTGTGAGAGGTTATTGTGGAGGGACCCCATGTGCACCTTTAGGTCCAAACAGAACATTCCCAGCTACCATGAATTTTGAGAACTGCTCCATCAAAGTCTGGTAGTTTTTTGCTCTTAGGATCTTAAGTGACTTTACCGGTAGCATGTTGCCCCGAATGACTCCGACACTTGGTGCACAAAATGAGACCTCCCCTAACATTTATCCACCCACCCCAACATGTTGGCATGGTCAATTTGGTCCCATGAGCTGTGGAATGCAAAATGTCACTCCTAGCACCTTTCCATTGCATGAAATTGAAGCATTTTACAAGAATGCATTTGATTTTAGCATAGTCAAATGGATTGAAGTTGACCAAAAATAAGAGAGGTTATTGTAGAAGGACCCCACATTCACTTGTAGGTCCAAATGAAACAATCCCAGCTGCCACAAATTCTAAGAACTGCTCTATCAAAATTTGGCAGTTTTTTGCTCTTAGGATCTTAATTGACTTTGTCGGTAGCCTACTGCCCCGAATGATTGGGACACTTGGTACACAAAATAATACCTCCCCTAGAATTTACCCATCCACCTTGATGTACTGGCATAGTTGGTTTGGACCCACAAGTTGTGGTATGCAAAATGTCACTCCTAGTACCTTTCCACTGCATGAAACTGAAGCATTTTGCAAGAATGCATTTGATTTCGGTGCGGTCAAAGGGATTGGAGTTGACCAAAACTAAGAGAGGTTATTGTGAATAGACCCCATGTCCACCTGTAGGTCCAAACAAAACATTCTCAGCTATCACGAATTCTCAGAACTGCTCCATCAAAGTTTGGCAATTTTTTGCTCTTAGGGATCTTAAGTGACTTTGCCAATAGCCTGCTACCTTTAATGTCTGGGACACTTGGTGCACAAAATAAGACCTCCCCTAGCATTTAACCACCACCTTGACATGTCGGCATTGTCAGTTTGGCCCCATGAGCTGTGGAATGCAAAATGTCACTCCTAGCACCTTTCCACTGCATGAAACTAAAGCATTTTGCAAGAATGCATTTGATTTCGGCACGGTCAAATGGATTAGAATTGATCGAAACCGAGAGAGATTATTGTGGATAGATCCCACGTGCACTTATAGGTCTAAACAAAACATTCATAGCTGCCATGAATTTCAAAAATTGCTTCATCAAAGTTTGGTAGTTTTTTGCTCTTAGGGATCTTAAGTGACTTTGGTGGTAGCCTGCTACCCCGAACGCCTGGAACATTGGGTGCACAAAACAAGACCTCTTCTAGCATTTAACCACCCACCCTGACATGTTAGCACTGTTGGTTTAGCCCCATGAGCTATGGAATGCAAAATCTCACTCTTAGCACCTTTCCACTACATGAAACTGAAGTATTTTGGAACAATGCATTCCTTGCCACCGTAGACAAATGAAATTGATTTAAGAAAAAATGAGGTAGGTATATGCATGTGGACTTGACATCCACCTATACATGTAGAGAAGATGTTCCTAGGTGTCATGGTTTGACGGAACATCCAGTCCAAAGTTTGACACCTTTTTGTCTTAGGTCTCTTGAGAGATCATCTGCGTTCGATGTAGTCGATAATGACCAGGAGGCTTCTCCATTAAAAAGACACCTCCCCTAGGCTTCATCCACCCACCCCGATGCATTGGTATAATCAATTTGACCCCATGGGGTATGAAATGTGTTCTAATTACATCCATCAAAGCATAAATGATATGAGAATTTTGTCAGATGTTGTAGTTGCAATTGCCTTGATAGACATGTATGCAAAGTGGTAGGTGTAAAGAAAATGTATAAAAGTGAAATGAGGATATGCAAAGCATAGAAACCATATATATGGTGAAATGAGGATATACAAATCATACTAAACCTCTCTCTCTCTCTCTCTCTTAGTCTCTTCCTCATTTTGTAAGAGAAAGACAAAAGCACAGTCAACGTAGGTAATGAGAAATTTTTATAAGATCTATAAGAGAGTTGTTATCACATTTATTTACATAATTTATATTTTGAATTGTAGCTAACTTCACTCATTGACTAGTGAATGTGAGGAAACAAGTCTACTTGAAGGTAATGAAGGACAAGAAGGTAAAGTTTATGAGGCAATGTAACTTCATCCCTCACATTTCTTAAATATTGTACAAAGAACACATCCATTATCATTGATAGCAAACATGTACACATCCATTATCCATTATAAGATGAAAACATAGTTTATCCATTAGCATGAGAAAGTAAGGGATATATAAACATTCAAGAAAATGTGATTAGCATGTGTAAAACAAAATTCCATAACCTTATCCAGCATCCTCCTTGTCTATACCCATATGGGATCTTCGAAACATGGTATGGACATCCATCAAAGCATAAAGGATATGGGAATTTTGACAGATGTAGTTCCAGCTTCCCTATGATACATATATGAAAAGTGTGGAAGCATAGACAAGGTGCGTGAATTGTTTGACATGATGCCTCAAAGAAATACACAGTCTCATGGAATGCAATGATTGCAAGATATGCACAAAATAGATTATTTGAAAAGGACTTATAAACTTTCAAGCAAATGCAATTGGCATGTGTAAAACAAAATTTTTGTAATGATAATTGATCATCATATTAAATATTTAATGTAAACTATCATATACATAATGTCATGAACATAACATCTAGTCTATGTATAAAGCCATATAGGCATGTACAAACAAAGTCATATAGGCATATACAAAGACATACATTGGTTGTTGGGAATTAAGGTGTCTCAACCTTGGTAATTCCTTGCATTATTTATGATTGTATTTATTAATTCATTGCCTATGTTGTAACTTAATTGTAAATTCTATATTGTCATTTTGTGGGATGTGGCACGGTGATGTGTCATCTTACATGGAAGATGACAACTTGTAATTTTGTCCTCACATGAGGAGATAGGCATCCCACTTTGTGATAGGAGCATTTTGCCATGTGTCGGCATCTTTCATGTTGTGTAAGGGAATGTTTGATCAAAATGGTTATAACAGATTCCTATGACAAAGTTATGACATGTAAGAGTCAGAAATAGAAGCTTGTAAGACAGGTGAAGATATGTGTCATGAAACATGTTTGAAAAAGGCATATTTGGGCACCCCAAGGTGGACTATGATATGTTGTAAGAGAATATGCTATGTATAGCCTGTGTATGATAGATTCTCTTATAGCTATAAGTTGTAACTGCTATGACAGATTCTATGACGGCCATGTCATAAGAGCATCTGTCATAGCCCATTTTGGAAATAGGCGACCTCTTTGGGATGAGAGTTGTGGAGAAGTTTTAGGCACATTCTACAATGTTGACCAAGTGTCTTTAGGCATGGGTTTTGGGCCATGAGGCCAAGTTGGACTCCCATCCCAAGATAGGACCTATATTGCCTTGTATATTCTATATAAATAGGTGCTTGGAGGTGGAGAAGTATTACAGGTACTGTTACTCTACCGGATTGACTCCAGATATGAGTGTTGAATACCATTGAAGCTTCCATTGCAAGTGTATTGTAAACAACATTTAGTTTTGATAATACATTGTGCAAGTTCCTGAGTGTGGGGTTTTTCAACCGATAAGGGTTTTCCCCACATTATATCTTTGTCTCTCTTCTTCTGACTTCTTTTTGTTTCATGTGTATTGTTGCAATATCTCTGTTAGATGTTCTATGTTGCTGTAGTTGTAAAAATTAAATTGAATTTGCATAGCCCTCTCCTCATCAGATTAGTGTAGGAAGCGATTTTCACACACCTAGCTTCCTTTCATTAGTAACATACAATAGTATGTATACAAATCCATCTAGGCATACAAAAATGTCCCAAAATCTAGTTTCCTATGAATTTCTATCAAATAATCAATGGCCCTTTCTTGGCCATGAAGATGGAGAGCCAATCAATGACTCATCTTCTCTCTCCAATTGACTAGACCTCAATAGAGATTTTTGCAGCTCCACCTGTTAATACAATCAAACAATATGCACATTAATATAGAAAACATGAAATATATAACATCACATATGTAATCAATCACTTACCGCTAGCTGATGATCCCTCTTGATCATCTTTTCTCTATCTTTGTTTGTAGCTAGATAGGTTGGAGTTGTGACCTCTTATGAGAAGCATCAAGAAGCAAAATTAACTAAATATAAATATCATTTATGTACATCAAATGAGATGAGATAAAGCAAGAAATACAAAATGTCATTTATATGTTACTGGCTCATACATCAATCAAAGGATTTGTAGACAACACAACTACAGCAAAGCCTTCCTCCACTGAATAGCGAAGATGAGGAGAAGTCTCCATATTCAACATCTAAAAATAGAGTTCAAGGTTATTGACCAAAATAGACACATAACATTATTTAAATGCATAATGATTACAAAAGGTTAAATTTACCTCCATAAAAGTGGTTCTGCATCCAGGGAACCAAGGAAATCATGGAGGTGCAAGTGAAGCTCCCTATTGAAATTATCAAATTGTCACTAAATAAGATTACCATTGATATATGTACTCTATTTATGATCATGTGATAAATTACATACCTGCTGACTCAACCTCCTCTCATAACCTGCCACTAGATAGCTAATAGAAGTAGGATGAAGACTCTGACCTTAGAATTTCATAGCACAAACAATTACATACATTAATTTTGACTTATAATATAGATAGTCATATAAAATTAATTGCAAATTTCAAATACAAAAATATTAAATCAAGATGAACCTTGTAAAAGATTAGCTAGGAGTCAATACCAAATATGCGCTATAAGACATCATCTGTGAGAACAATATCTTCCAATATGGATGTGTCCATCACTAGTTGTTGTCCCTACATTGCAGCATCTTGTTGAGAGTCCTACATCCCATAATCACACAAGTTCCCATATGAACTGCAAAGATGTGGGGACAAATGATGCCTAGGTGCAATAAATGATGGGCTTTGTCCCTTTGTTGTATAGAGGAGAATCAACCAAATCCAACCAATCAAACTAGGGCAAAACATGAAACACTAATTGAGTAAGATCGGGGCATAACATACTATCAAAAATAGATATCAGAAATCTAACACCATAGCAAGGATGAGAAGGCAGAGATGAACCTGGATCTTGATTTGAGGCCCCAAAGCACCAAGCTGCTTGGGTTCCCTAGAACTAGATTAGGGTTTAACAGGATGTGAAACCTCCTGTGTCTTCATCTTTTTGTGTTTCTTCCTCCTATAACTTGATTTCTACAAATTCCTCTAAATTTGGAAAGAGTGATCTAGCCTTAGGAGTTAAACTACCTGGCAAACTCTCTTCTACAAATATTGAGACACAACTGAGCTTGGATTCTACCATTGAGGGAGAGCCAAACTATAGGGGTTTTGCCTCTTTGTTTTATAGATGAGTGTCAAACCAAATTCACCAATCTATCTAGGGCACAAGATCAACCAAAGCCCATGTAGTTTTGCAACAAATTTCTTTTCAAATTCACAAAAATCAATCAAACCCTACCTTCTTTGGCTACGATACCCTCTACATTTCATTCACTATGTCCTCAAGAGTGGGATTGGCAAGGTGGCATGGGGAAATGGTCAATTCCACTTCGAAATTGCTTGAAGGGTATATGCACAAATATGAAGGACCAAAAAATCACATGACTTTTTGGTCCCATACAAGGCATAACGTGAGTGTTTTGCAAAAGAAAAACTCTCTCTCTCTATCCCTCCCTCTCTCTCCCTCTCTCTCTCTCTCTCCCTCTCTCTCCCTCTCTCTCTCTCATGCTCTCCCTCTCCCTCTCTTTCTCTCTCTCCCTCTATCTCCCTCTCTCTATCCCTCTCCTACTCTCTCTCTCCCACTCTCTCTCTATCACATTGGAGTTTGAATTGTCCATGTCATTTCAAAGAGAGAGAGAGACCTGAGAAACCCTAAACATGTCTCTCTCTCTCGGTCTCCCTCTGAGTCAGAGAGAGATAGCGAGCGAGGTAGAAAGTGATATATAGGGAAAGAGAGATAGAAAAAGAGTCATAGTTTTCTTTTTTCCATTTCCTTCATTGATAAGGGAGAGGGAGAGATAGGGAAATAGAGGAATGATAGAGGAGAAGGAGGTAAGAGATATGGAGATAGTGAGAGATAGGTAGGTATAAAGAGAGAGGAGATAGATAGGGAGAGATAGAGGAGAAAGAGGGGAAAGATGGGGTGATAGAGAGTGAGTGAGATGTCCAGAGAGATAGGGAGATAAGGGAGAGATATGGAGATAGAGGTTTGGGGTTGCTCAGGTTTAGGGTTTAGGGGTTAGGGGTTATGATTTAGGGGCATTATTTAGGGTTTAGGGGTTTAGAGAGAGAGAGAGACTTCTTTTGACATGCAACCCTAAACCCTAAACCCAAGCAACCCTAAGCCTCTAAACCCTAAATAATTCCCCTAAACCCTAACCCCTAAACCCTAAACCTAAGAAACCCTAAATCTCCATCTCTCTATCTTTATCATCCCTCTACCTCTTAATCTCTCAATAATGCCCCTAAACCCTAAACCTGAGAAACCCTAAACACCTCTCTCTCAACCCCTAAACTAAAGCAAACCTAAACCTTTATCTCCCTATCTCTCCCTGATCTCCCTATCTCTATCATCCTGCTACATCTCAATCTCTCTACCTATGTCTCTGGCCATGTCCATCACTCTCTATCTCCCTATTTCTCCCCTCTGTGTCCTCTATATCTCCTTATCAATCCTCTCTCACTAAACCCTAAACCTCCAAACCTTAACACCTAAATAATACCCTTAAGCTCTAAACACTAAACCCTAAACTTGAGTAACCCTAAACTACTATCTCCCTATCTCTCCCCTATCTCCCTATCTCTATCATCCCTCTACCTCTCAATCTCTCTCCCTATGTCTCTGGACATGTCCCTCACTCTCTATCTAGAGAGAGAGAGAGGTGTTTAGGGTTTCTCAGGTTTTGGGTTTTGGTGCATTATTTAGGGTTTATAAGTTTAGGGTTGCTCAAGTTTAGGGAGAGAGATTGAGAGGTAGAGGGATGATAAAGATAGGGAGATAGAGATTTAGGGTTTAGGGGAATTATTTAGGCTTTAGAGGCTTAGTATTTAGGGGCATTATTTAGGCTTTAGGCGTTCAGGGTTGCTTGGGTTAAGGGTTTAGGGTTGCATGTCAAAAGTAGTCTCTCTCTCTAAACCCCTAAATCCTAAATAATGCCCCTAAATCATAAACACTAACCCCTAAACCCTAAACCTGAGCAACCCCAAACCTCTATCCCCCTATATCTCCCTTATGTCCCTATCTCTCTGGACATCTCACTCACTCACTCTCTATCACCCTATCTCTCCCCTATTTCTCCTCTACCTCTCCGTATCTGTCTCCTCTCTCTCTCTCTCTACCTATCTATCTCTCGCTATCTCCATATCTCTTACCTCCTCCCCTATCATTCCTCTATTTCCCTATCTCTCCCTCTCCCTTATCAATGAAGGAAGTGGAGAAAATAAAACTATGACTCTCTTTCTCTCTCTTTCTCCCCCTATATAGCACTTTCTCCCTATCTCTCTCTGCCTCTCAGAGAGAGAGTTTTTTTAGTTGACCATAATGTGAGTGCATTATAATACATTTGCATTATGGGAATGCACATAATGCGAGCACATTATAACACGCTCGCGTTATGTTGTGCCTTGGTTATTTCCAAGCCTAAGGCTTGGATTTGTCTTGGTCTTCCAACCCAAAGTCTTGGACTATGTTTAGGACGTCCAAAGACGTGTTTTTATAGATTGTAGAAAAAACCACATAATCTGGAACGTGCTCCCCATCAGGTTTGCCCTTATTTCGATGAAAACTCATAAAATTACCACCATAATCTTAATGTCTTTGTTAGCTATCTAACCATATAATTTTTTTCACATTTTGAGTATGTTAAGGGTTTCATCTTTAATTTATTTTGTTATTGTATCCATTTTTTGTTAGAAACTAGTGTCTAGTATTTTTGACCTTTTTTTTTAACTATTCATTGAAATTTGAAATAAGTTACATTTTTAGAAACTAGACTCCATTCTACACGTATTAAAAAAAAATGATTTTCAATTAGTTTTCAAAAAATTTAGGGGGGAGCACACTCAATTTTCTATTTTTCAGGATGTGTCCACTTTGAAAATTACTAAAAATCAATTATTCATGAAAAAATTATCAGAAAAATTAGGGATAAACTACATGGTGTTAGCTAATTTCTCACTAGAGTAATTTGTGAAATACTAAAAAAAAGTTAACATTTTAGGGGGAGCACACCAGACGCTATGTTATGTTTTTTTTGAGAAAAATAAGAACAATTTGTGTGCTCCCCCTTTTTGAACCCCTTAATCTCAACCATTTTTGGAAAAAAATAGTAGTTTAGAAACTAGACTCGGAGCACTAGGACTCTTGTTTTTGTTCCATCCACAAATTTTGAGTGTAGCTATCTTCAATTTCTCATCCAACATCAATGTTTCCTAATTTTAGAAGAAAAAAAGTGGCATCTTGAGACCCCCTTTTGGTCCCCCATCTTTGTTCACTTACCCATAGGTGCAGGCTCAAATAATCCTATCATTGATGAGCCTACACAGCTGTACGAGTCATCTCTCATATTTCAAGTCCTATAGTTAAATCCTATGTCATTTCAAAGTCTTTTATATCATTCAACCTTGCATTTTGTATCTATACTCTAGCCTAATTCATGTGTTTTATTGAAATATAGGAATTGGCAACATAGACATTTAGTATGCCAGAATTAGTACCATCTGTTGCACATGAGTATGACAAGAGAGATGATGAGCCCGTTTTGGTATGCTTAGACATTTTCAAGTTTAGATTTAAAAAGTTAATTTGATGGTTTTGTTTTAAATATTTGATTTAAATAATTTGGATGCAGATTTGACATTAAAATTTATTTGAAGCTTCTTTTTTATTATACATAGCATGAGCCGCCCTCTAAGTCATGTGGGACTAAAAGGCAGATCGAAATGGATGATGATCAAACTTAGGGTTCACACATGTGTATTAGATTGTTTATTTCATGAGGATTTTATGACTATTTCAATATTGACTGGACATATGTACTGTGACTATTTCACTAATTTTACATGGATTGTTATTATGTTAGTATTTATATCTCATAGACTATTTCATCTAGACTAGGTTTAACTATTTATTGAATGTCCACTATATGCATCTATATTCAAACTTTAATTTCATATCTCATATTTAACACTTCAAATTATCATGTGTTTAATTGTAAAATTGCAAACTACTAATTCTAATTAGATAAGAGGAAATTTTCAATTGATTTATTTTATTAAACATTTAATAGATACAAACTAGGTTGGATATTTATACATACTAGATATCATACAAGTTCATGTAGTTACTAATAATTTTTTGGTATATCTCAATGCTTTGACTAGGTTTAATCTTTGCTTGCTCAATATGTTCTTGATAAGTCAGATTAGGAGTAAGTTTTTCATAATTTATATTTGGACATTGTAGGGGCTTTATAGAAAACTGTATCGAAATACATACCCTTTAAATTTACAAATTAAAATAAAAATTAACTTTGTTGATCTAGAATGAATATAAATAATTGGAAATTCTATAAGGCAATTGATCATAGACACTAAATCTTAAAAATATTTATGTGTTGAAAGATAGGTTATTCTAGTAATTTCTATGGTTATGTTTGGATAAATACATGAGTCAAATGTTGGGACTTGTTAAATTATAATTGAGTTAAATCTTTAGGTAATTTTTTTATTAGATAAATGTCAAGAGTAACCATGTTTAATCAACTTATTTAATCTATTAAACATTTCATAGATCAATACCTACCCTATAAATTTACTAAAAGACAAAAAAAATTAGAGAAATACCTACCCTTTAAATTTACAAAAGAAATTTAGAAAATTAGAGAAATTTAGGTCTACCCTAAATTATATCAAAAGAAAAATAGACAAATAGCTACTCTAAATTGTTATATATAAATTTGATAAAGAATACTTGGTTCTATCTACTAAAACTTTCGAGATTTGCTTCTAATTTTGAAAAAAAACTAAAAATTATAATCTCTAAAAAATATAATATAATTAGCATTTTGTATGTAATTTCATCAAGAGCACCAAATAATAACTTAATCAATGCATTAATTGATTTTTCATAACTTCTTTGTACAAGAAAAAGAGCTTCCCTTAGATTTAAGAAATATAAATTTTCTATACTAACAAGGCCAACCACATGAAGGTGGAAGCTAATGTGGCCTCACCTAAGATCTCAGACACGTATTATAGTAGACGTGGGACACCTAAGAAACCTATTGTATAGTATGTATGTAGATTTTATAGACATAGTAGACCTAAGACACCTAGTCTTTATACCTTATCATAGTCTAGACCTAAGTCACCTAGACACCTATTATAGTTCTACCTAAGACACCTCTAGACACCTATTATGGTAGACCTAGTTGACGTATAGTATCTACCTAGGACACCTAGATTAAATTATACCTTATTCTAGTCTCTAGACAGGTAGTTGATATATAGTACTTATCTACCTAAGACACCTAGTTTGGATTATACCATTTTTCTAGTCTCTAGACCTAGTTGACATATAGTATACCTAAGACACAGGTAGAGACACCTATTATAGTTTGATGAGGAGCCAAACTTTAACATACATTCCCCGATGTATGTCTTCACATTACTCGCCTATCAACAAAACCATATGCTATCGGTCAACCAAACACCTTTCGCACCAAAATCCTTCCTCATACCGATGTGTCTCTGACACCACTATCGCTATGACTTCTTCCATTGGCGTAACTCAAGACCCTTCCACTGATCACCAACTCTTTCCGATAACCTTAATACCAAGCTTTGCCTTTGGTGAGACTCCTTGCATCGGTCAACCCAAAGTCTTCCTTGCCGATGCACCGATGGACCTCCTTCGATCTGCAGATACAACTAATCTTGTATGTGCATAGCATGACTTATGATCATCGGTCCTTTTCATCACTGCATCTAACACAATATATGTGCACAATGTATATTCTCAATATACATTCGGAAGATACATTCGAAACATGCATTCGGAATATGCACTCGGTGAGATTGACCGTTGACTTTCCTTGTATCATATGAAATGCACTTTCACCACATAAAACTACGATATTTACTTGCGAGATACACATGAAATGACCTCCCGACATACATTAGTGATATACACACAGAATGTATACCCGATGAAACAACATGAATCTTCACCGATCTGAACCTCTGCAAACTTTGTAACTTCACAGATCTTTGACTTCGCCAACCTAGCACATGAGGATGTTAGGATCCTTAGAGCATGATGTACCCGATCCTGTAAGCACAAACAAACAAAACAAAAAACACAAAAACGAACTGTACAGCCATTCCACCGATTTCAAAGAAATCTAACTGGTGGAATGGATTAAGGATCCATCTCAGCCACAAAATAGTAAATCAATTGCACAGAGAAACCCTAATGAAATCGAATGATAGAAAGATACACAGAACAAGACTTGTTTATTATGCCTTTCAGAAATGTACACACAGATGCTCTATTTTCACAATTACAAATCACACTTCTTCCTGATTTGATCTTAACTGAACTGAACTGAACTGATTACATTTGATCTGCTCTAGGTATTTATCTACTTGCCCTGAGTAGTACCAACCTGACTCCAAGCGGCTGGGAGACAACCTCCAAGCAGCTAGGAGACAACCTCCAAACGGCTGGAAGACAACCATCTTAAATAGCCTCCAACTACCCAACTGCCTATTTTTGGCATTATTGCTATTTTTAGCATTATGCAATTACAACTTGGCAAATGCCCACTTAGGACTTACAAAATGAACCTAGATACAAACTGAAATGAAAATACATTGGTCAAATAGACCTTATTACAATGCAAACATGATTTTCTAAACAAACATCAACTTAAATGCCTCATGGAGGCCACCTTGTGTTAGGTGCTCCTGCACCATAGTTAGAACCCAAGACACCTAGAGACACCTAGATTTTATACATTATTCTCTAAAGTCTAGATCTAAGATTTTATATTGACAAGGCCAACCACGTGAAGGTGGAAGCTCATGTGGCCTCACCTAAGACCTAAGACACATGTATTATAGTAGATGTAGGACATCTAAGACACCTATTTTATAGTATGTATCAAGATTTTATAGACATATTAGACCTAAGAAACCTAGTCTTTATACCTTATCGTAGTCTAGACCTAAGTCACCTAGACACCTATTATAGTTCTACCTAAGACACCTCTAGACACCTATTATGGTAGACCTAGTTGACATGAAGTATCTACTTAAGACACCTAAATTGAATTATACCTTATTCTAGTCTCTACACCTAGTTGATATATAGTATCTACCTAAGACACCTAGATTAGATTATACTTTTTTCTAAGAGTCTCTAAACCTAGTTGACATATAGTATACCTAAGACATAGGTAGAGACACCTATTATAGTTAGAACCCAAGACACCTAGAGACACCTAGATTTTATACATTATTATCTAAGTCTAGATCTAAGATTTTATACTTGACACCTAGAAGTTGAAGACTCTAGATATCGAGCATGTGTAGAGATCATACCTATGCAACAAGAAACAATAGCTTGAAATCCTTTCAACACTACATGTGATCAAGAAAAAAACAAATCTAGAGGTTAGGCCACGATGAAACGTAAATATAAATTAGAACCTAGAGATCATTTTATTTAAAGATAGAATTTTTTAAGAAGTTCCATTGAAATTATAAGGAAAGGAAAGAACTATTGAAGAATAAGTTAAAATAATTAATAGTATAAGTCTAGTGAATACCTGAAATAAAGCGTAAGTGAAATTTAAATAATAATTTAAAACACCTTCTGTGTTTCTAGCCTCTATTATGACTGCAAAAACATCTCCTGCACCATGTAATGAAATGTAAAAAAGTTAAAATGTGTCATGATCTAAGAGAATTAGGAATATTAATATGAAGGCTTAAGGGGAGTTAAGAGGATGGCTTAAGGGGAGATGCAATCAATTAGGGGAGATGCATGCTAGTAAATCAATAAGCTATAAATATACTTAATCCAAATCTCACATTTTAAGAACTACCTAATTAAACTAAATCATACTTACCTAACTTCTGAAACATAGCTAGGGGATGGGTTAATGGGAGTTAACATGATAGATTAAGGGGAGATGAAATCAGCTGTAGTATTTTGGTAAGGGTACATGCACTAACTTATATCATTTAACTATATTGAAGTTATTTTAAACTAAATCCTAAGTTTAATACCTAACTTATGGAACATAGCTAGGGGATGGCTTAATGGGAGTTAAGAGGATGGCTTAAGGGGAGTTAATAGGATGAATTAAGGGGAGATGGAATCAAATGTAGTATTTTTGGTAAGGGTACATGCACTAACTTATATCATTTAGCTAGGGGATGGCTTAAGGGGAGTTAAGAGGATGGATTAAGGGGAGATGGAATCAACTATAGTATTTTTGGCAAGTGTACATGCACTCACTTATATCATTTGGCTAGGGGATGGCTTAAGGGGAGTTAAGAAGATGTATTAAGGTAAGATGGAATCAACTGTAGTATTTTTGGTAAGGGTACATGTACTAACTTATATCATTTAGCTAGGGGATGGCCTAATAGGAGTTAAGAGGATGTCTTAAGGGGAGATGGAATCAACTCTAGCATTTTGGCAAGGGTGTGCTAAGTTATATCAATTAACTATATTGAATTTATTAAACTAAATCCTAACTTTACCTAACTTATGGAACATAGCTAGGGGATGGATTAACAGGACTTAAGAGGATGCTTAAGGGGAGATGCAATCAATTAACTATCAATCATATTAATCCTAAAATCACATCCTAGACGTGTTCGCAAGAGGCACTATATGGATTCATGAATGTTGTCATTGATGGAAACAAAGGTTATCCCACACATCCGCAAGACATGATAAGTCTCTACCGGAAGTCATATTGAAGAAATGTTATGATCTGGTAAGAAAGAACAGAGCAGTCAGCAAGGTCCGACAGTCGGGTCCAGATCTCTCAGACGAAGTATCTTAGTGAAGTGCGGATTTGGGGAAGTCAAGAGGAGTATCTTGACTAATAGATTCCAAGGATTTAGCCTCCGGTGATGGAAGGGTGAAGAGATATGAGCACTTGAGTGTTGGATTCTTGTTTGGCAGAGTAGACAGAGGAAGAACTATACCGGCAGAGTGTCAGATCCAAATCCAGAAGAGATATTGCTAATGACTAAGTTTCTTGAGGTATCATTCATGATTGGCTGACATGATTGAAGACTTCTACAAGCATATCCTTGATCCACATTACTTGGTATGCAAAGATTCAGCCGACAGACCAGAGTTTGGGATAATATTGACTATTCCAGACGCCGACTAGAAAAGTGTTGAAATCACTTGTGTGGATATATATATACAAGATAGATTTAGATGTGAAGGTGTGTGTGGTGTATTGTGTGGTGTGAAGAAAAGCAAAAGAGTAGAGTGAAGACAATAAGACAGGTCCGAAATGTGACAGTACAGCAGCATCAAAAGAGAGTAAGAATGAAGTGCAGCAGATCAGTCTATTGAGCTTAACCAGAACTAAACCTCAGCATGTGTGGATGCATCTCATCAGTTCAAACATTGAGTTACCTTTCTTTCTTGTAGACAGTGAAGTCTCTTGTAGGCAGTGAGCCTCTTGTGAGTAGTGTGCTCGGGCAGTGAGCCCTAACTGGCAAGTGCCATTTTGTATCTTCTATTCTTCTAATAGAGAACAACATCTTGGGTTAATCACCCCGTGGTTTTTCCCTTAACCGTGTTTTCCACATCAAAATCATTGTGTCATGTGTATTGGTGTTGTTTCCATTTCATGGTTATATTTATTCGTTTGATTAACTGTTAAGGAAGTTCAAAAAACTGAAGCAATTAAGATAACTGATTCACCCCCCCTCTCAGTTATCAACAATTGGTATCAGAGCAAAGTTCCTCCAAACAGAGCCTAACAGCTTGAGGAAGATCTGGGAATTCAAATGGATATGTATGGCAACAACTTCAGTCTACCCTAGATGACCTTGAACAATCTAATTCTGAAGTCAATGAACTAAAGGAAAGACTCAAACAGGCTGATGATTTCATAAGTGAACTAAGAGGGAAACTAAGTCTCTCTATGAAAAAGAGACAGGATCTACTTCAGCAATTGGCAAGTCAAGGTGAAACCAATGATACAAATGAAGATCTAAAGGAGAAAACCAAGATATGTGAAAAGTTATCAAAAGAGACCATTATGATAAGACATGAAATGGAATCAAGAGTCATGAAATTCACCCAAGAAATTGAAGAGAAAAGAAAAATTGAAGATAGCCTAAGACAATCTCTCAAGGAGAAATCTGAAGACTGCCACAATATGGATAGAATAATCAAACATCTAGAATCTGATCTTGAAGAAGCTAAAGAAAAAGAAGAAGAACTTGAAAATCAGATTGACACTCTCAAAAGGCATCTTCAAACAACAAATGAATATAAAGAGAAATTGAAGATAAGCTCTGCTCAACTTGAAGTTCTTCTTGAAAGCCAAAAGAGGGTAGATGACAAGTGTGGCTTGGGGTATGAAAAAGGTGAAAGCTCCGGATCCGGTCAAAAGAACTCCAGATCAGAAAATTCAAGAAATAGGCCTAGGAAACCTCTGGTAAGACAACCAAATGCTTAAAGATATCCATCCTTCAATGGATACTGCCACAACTGTAATAACTTTGGTCATAAAGCAAATCAGTGTAGAAGAAGAATGATTCAAACTATTACATCCTTCTCCGGACAATGTTTCAATTGCAAAAGGTATGGTCACAAATCCCATGAGTGTAGATATAGGCAAATGAGCAATTCATTCAATGGTAGATGCTATGCATGCAATAGAATGGGACATATGGCTAATCAGTGTAGATCAAGAGAATATCAATCAAATATGCAAATAAATGTTGTTTGCTACAATTGCAATAGATCCGGTCATATTCTGTAGAAGCAAGAATCAGGACAAAAGGGGTCCAGTGAATCATAATTAGAATCAAGACAAAGGAAAAAGAAAAATGAATGCGGATGAAGTTCAAAGTGAGATGAACAAGATTTGGGTGAAGAAAAGTACAGAGAATGTAGCGGATGGATCTGCACCAGAATCTAGTGCTGATATTCCTTCCAGAAATTGAATAGATGGGCTCTAGCTCAGGGGGAGTAACAAAAGAAAAACCAATACCCCCATCTAGTTAATTGGTGCCTGTAATCGGCACATGAAATGTTGTGGATCAAAGGGTTTTCAGAGAAACACCTAGATAAGCCATAGTAAATATTTGAAAGATCCGTATGAAGATTTAAAGAGTCTAATTCCTTCAGATAGATCCAGTTTAACAATCTTCTGGTAAAAGCAGGTTTCTTACAAGTTTGGTCCGGTGTGATTCTAAAATTGAGACATCTTGATCTGTGGATAAATCAAATAGTTGAGGAAAGTAAGAAAGCCCATTGTTAATCACCAAGGATAACTCTAAGTATATTATAGTGATCTGGAAAGAAATCTATTTTAGAATAAGGAGAACAGAGCAACCAGAATAAGTTAAGTTGTGCATTTATTGCAGTATGAATTTAGGGTTTTTCTTGCAATTAAAAGGGTTCATGTGTTCGTCATTTGCACATTTGCATTTGAAAAGAAAGAAAGGAGAGCTCTGCAACAAATTGCGTCAAACTTCTCAAAGACCAACCATTGGAGTTGATTCAATCAGCAAATCACTCAAGTTCACTCCATGATCCTTACAAGTGCAAGAGGTACTTTTCGTTATCAAATATCTCTCTGTAAATCCTTGAATGATGGCTACTCCAAATATTGTGAAGATCACTGATAGGCCTCGCCCCAAATTCAAGAAAAATCCCTACAAATCCTTGGAAGTAGATCCCCTAGGAGCATTTTCCAGTGTGCCGCATGGTGTCTTGCATACAGAAGATATTAGGGTTTACATTCATGCAAACATTGAAGAATTCAGAGAGTTCAAATTGAGGGATATCTACCACAAACAACTAATAGATGATTCATTTGAGCTCAAACCCCATTTCAAGGCCCTCTAGGACAAGCACTTTGCACAATGCATACATTTCCCCTGTTTTGGTGAGGATGAATGGGTTAGGTATATTTTGAGAAGAATACATGACAACTTCATGTGGTTGAATGGACCATTCAAGATCACAAAAGATGCCATTAGGGCAGTTACCAGATTGCACTCATCCAGTGGGATACCTGTTCTCAAATCTGTTAAAAACCAAACTATGAGTGAGGCTACCGGATCAAGGTTTGACAAAAGGGCAATGACAATAGAAGATATCATTTATCCGAATATCAAGTTTGCCTCCATGATCATCAGCTACAAGATATATCATTCTAGTAGGGAGAATTCAGTACCTGGAACTGCTATCTACACTACCTATGAAATGTTGAGGAAAAATGCAGACTATGACATTTCTGAGCTCCTTCTAAACCAACTCTTGGAGAACCTGCAGAAGATAAAGAAGGATAAGAAGAATTCCTTCAAATTTGGTGGCCTAATACTCTGTCTATTCTTCTACTTTATGAATGACCTACCCAGATCCAGTGGATGGGTATGGCAGAATGACAGACCAGTTGCCATACAAATCAAGGATTATTTGCATGGACTTGGTGATGACAAAGCACAAAACACGACTCTCTGGGGTTTCTTCAAAAACTTTCAGAACATGATGTAAGCTAGAAAGAGAATTCCCCAATCTCTAGTTGAGAAATACAAAGACACGGTATACTTTATGGTAGAGACTGATTAGTGTCTAATGGAGGCAGTGGAACCAAGAACAGTGTGGATCATGCCAATGAGGTATGAGGTGGATGAGAACATCGTGGAGCTGCATGTTCAACACATGTTGAGTCAACCAAAGGATCCCAAGGTAGAAAGGTTTGGAACCTTTGAATAATTAAGTATGAAGATCCATGTTTAGCTAAGGCAACTAGAGATGAAAAGAAAGGTAAGAAAAGAAGTAGAAAACATTGCCAAAAGTTTTGGCATCTCAAAAGAGGCACTTGATGCCCACAGAGAAAGGACAAAAGGAACAGAAAAAGAAAAAGAAGCAGAAGAGGAAAGTGCTCTAATAGAATCTTCCACTTGGACCAGATCATCAAAGAAATCTGCACCTGCCACTGCTAAAAGCTCAAGGACATCAAAACCGGAAGCAAAATCATCTGGCAAAGGAGAGAAGAGAACTAAGACAAAAGCCACAAGATCTTATGCTAGTCAAAAGGATGAAGAAGAAACTGAATCTGATGAAGAAGTCAAGAAAATGAAGAAAAAGAAGAAAACATCCGGTAAACCCTCTATCGGTCAAGGCGAAGAAGAAAAGGCAGAGGAATTTGTAGAAAAACCCACTCTTCGCATTGATGACATCATCAAATCAATTACTGTGGATGGAAATCTTTAGCCAATGGTTGAATTCTATGATGATTATGATCAAGCTAATCAGAAGATATTGCAAGATGCCACAGTTAGGTATCTAAACATCTACAACAAAGCATTTATTGAAATTATATCTCTGATCCCCAAAAGCTTAGAGAAGGAACCTGAAATAAGGAAGAACAATGCCCAAGCCAAAGATCTAGAAATTCGGGAGCAGATAGCTATTTAGCTCTATCCTTCTATTGACTCAAAGAAAATGAATATGATCTTCAAAGATTGTAAGGATGAGTTCCGGAGCAAAGCAAGAATGAATCAGCTCATTCTTGGTGAAACTAACAAGGTGGCCCAAGAAACAGAAGTCATCCTCTGGAATGTTTTTCAAAGATTCAATATACCTATCATAGAGGACTTGGGTGTTGATCCCTCGGTTACAAGTGTTGAAAAAGAATCTACTGAGGCAATGACAGAAGAAGTAATGGACACCGGTGAAGATAAGGGCTTGGAATCCTCTGCTCTGGAAAAGGTGGCCCATGAACAAACAAACATCACTCCTCCAGTTTCCCCTACTGACTTCGGATCCAAAGGAGAAGAAAGAATAGAGGCGAAAGAAAAAGAAGTGAAGGAAAAAGAAGATGACAGTACTAAGGCTGCAGAAGGAAAGAAAACTTCAACAGAGGTTAGTGGTAAGAGTGTAGAAGAGAAAGCTCCAAGAGACAGCTCTACGACTGCAGAAGAGAAGAAGAATCTATCTCCAGCAAGAGACACTACAGAAATTGTCAAAGAGTCTTTAAACAAAGAGACAATGGAGATTGATGAACCAGAACTTCTACAAGGACCATTTGATTTTGATTCTCTTTCCCTGGTACAAACAATGAAGGTAGCTTCATTTGCTAATGCAAAGGCAAAAGAAAAACTCCTGAAGTCTCACATGGAAGACTGTGAGCTAATAGAAGTTGCATCCGAAGTATTAGAAAAGATCATGCCATCTTTTCAAAAGGATCCCTCAGCCTCCTCATCTGGTAATCTCAAATCTCTAGTCAATAGTGTTAGCACACATTTTGATTCCCTAGAGAAGTTAGCAGAAAGTAAGGTCTGGAAGGAATTTTTGGCTAAAAGATTATCAGAGGTACAAGGATTAATAACTAATGATAGGAGGAATATGAATATTGGGATTACAAGCTTTGAAAATGCCCTTAAAGATGGTGGGGAAATGTACAAATTTTGTTTATCATGGTCCAAAGTAACATTGGATATAGAAAAGAAAGTGAAAGAACAGGAGGACAAACTGACAAAACTCTTTAAGAATTTTGATCCTCTCTCCTCCTCCATAATAAATCAAGAATGTCAGACTATTACAATCTTGAATGAAATCAAGAATCTTGAGAAGGAAAAGAAAAATAGGATAAGCAAGTTGGGTGAACTTAGAGGGATAATTATCCCTAAGTTAGAGGCCATGCACGAGGCCATAAAAGAAGCTCAGACCATAGACCAGACTAGTGATCTGATAGATCTAAAAAGGGCAGACGCATTTGCATTCCTATTGAGTGGTCACATCTTAATTTTGGATAGGATGAAGCAAAGTTGGGCAACAGAATTTGTCCAATTGAAGACAACTTTTGCAGACATACTTCAATATATGTAAGTATGCTATATGTATATACTTATGCGGCTAAGTATAGTTAAAATTTTGGTGTACGGACCCTACCCTTTGCCATTGATGTCAAAGGGGAAGTGAGGAGTAGTGAAAAATGAGGAATCCAGCTAAGGGGGAGCTCCAGAAAATGTACATAGAGACAGAGCATCAGCTAAGGGGGAGTATAGTGTGACACAGTCATTTTTCACTAAGTGTTGCCATTAATGCCAAAGGGGGAGATTGTTGGCAAGAGACACTATATGGATTCATGAATGTTGTCATTAATGGCAACAAAGGTTATCCCACACATCCGCAAGACATGACAAGTCTCTACTAGAAGTCAGATTGAAGAAATGTTATGATCCGGTAAGCAAGAACAGAGCAGTCAGCAAGGTCCGATAGTCAGGTCTGGATCTCTCAGAGGAAGTATCTTAGTGAAGTGCAAATTTGGGGAAGTCAAGAGGAGTATCTTGACTAATAGATTCCAAGGATTTAGCCTTTGGTGATGTAAGGGTGAAGAGATATGAGCACTTGAGTGTTGGGTTCCTATTTGGCAGAGTAGACAGAGGAAGAACTATACCGGCATAGTGTCAGATCCAAATCCGGAAGAGATATTGCTAATGACTAAGTTTCTTGAGGTATCATTCATGATTGGTTGACATGATTGAAGACTTCTACAAGAATATCCTTGATCTGCATTACTTGGTATGCAAGGATTCAACTGATAGACCAGAGTTTGGGATAATATTGACTATTCCGGATGCCGACTAGAAAAGTGTTGAAATCACTTGTGCGGATATATATATATATAAGATAGATTTAGATGTGAAGGTGTGTGTGGTGTATTATGTGGTGTGAAGAAAAGCAGAAGAGCAGAGCGAAGACAATAAGACAGGTCTGGAATGTGATAGTACAGCAGCATCAAAAGAGAGTAAGAATGAAGTGCAGCAGATTAGTCTATTGAGCTTAACCAGAACTGAACCTCAGCATGTGTGGATGCATCTCATCAGTTCAAAAATTAAGTTACCTTTATTTCTTGTAGATAGTGAAGTCTCTTGTAGGCTGTGAGCCTCTTGTGAGCAGTGTGCTCGGGCAGTGAGCCCTAACTAGCAAGTGCCATTTTGTATCTTCTATTCTTCTAATAGAGAATAACATCTTGGGTTAATCACCCCGTGGTTTTTCCCTTAATCGGGTTTTCCACGTCAAAATCATTGTGTCATGTGTATTGGTGTTGTTTCCATTTCATGGTTATGTTTATTCATTTGATTAACTGTTAAGGAAGTTCAAAAAACTGAAGCAATTAAGATAATTGATTCACCCCCCCTCTCAATTATCAACAAGACAAAGATTAAAATTTTAAAAATTTCTACATACTTGTTAACC
Organism: Cunninghamia lanceolata; assembly: GCA_027924645.1. Lineage (NCBI taxonomy): Eukaryota > Viridiplantae > Streptophyta > Pinopsida > Cupressales > Cupressaceae > Cunninghamia > Cunninghamia lanceolata. Next base: position 12,198,411 of record BSBN01000167.1, read on the forward strand.
ATTTCAAAAATTTACTCCATTGTACCATTTGCATCCTCTCTTTTTTGTAATGCATCTATGATTGCCTCATGCTCTTCCATAGAAAGTGTCCATAAATCTTTTTTGACGGGTCTCCCTTTATATCTCACTAATTGTATATTTGTTGCCACAACCAGATGCGAGTAGTGAAAAATGTTCTTATGTGTTTCATAATCTTCAAATGCAGGTAGACCATTCCTCCTTATCAGATATTTACGTAGCCACAAGTGTCAACAACAACCATAGAACATGTTGGATACTTAAAGTTATCATCATCTACTCTAGGTTGTAACAACTTTTGTTTTGCCTCAACACACCAAGCCAACCAATACTTTGTTTCCTCTTCATTACCCTCAGGTGCAACAACAACATACACATGTCCTGCAAAAAACATTCAAATTCATGTCACAAAAATATACATGCACACATATACAATTAAATATAGATTGCAAAAAAATGTATCGAAAAGAAATATTGAATTACTGTACCTTCTTGTACAAGGTCTGAAATATGACCATAGTCATCCGATGCTTGCAAATGATTATCCTCCTCAAATGTTCTCATTTTGATCATGTGTTTGTAGAGTTGTTAAGGATCTTTGTTGCCATTCTTCAACCCAATTTGTATTTTCACATGCTTCCCACTCACCTGCAATACAAAACTGACAAAAACATGTGAGCTCCCTAGTCCATATAGTCCATGTGCTTGTATTTGAACTCTTAAATGAGTGCCATTTTGTTGATCCACTAATTGTATCACAATCATATTGGGGAGGAATGTTTTATTCTTCAACCAACCAAAAAACCATTGAACTTTAGAGTTTTCACTTGATCTTGTAGTCAATTTGCATTACAATAATCTACAATTGCACATGCATCTTGAAACTTTGTTGCATCATGAAATTTTAGTTGCTCCCTAGAAAGAACCCTTTTCACACATGCTCCAGCTCCATCATATTCTCCTTTAACATGTCCAGCTTCAAAGAAACTCCATATATGTTGGATATTATTTTTTTATGGACCCTACTTAACCAATAAAACATTCAGATATTTTTGAATTATCCTATACAATTGTTTGACCATATGAGATGTTGTGTCATCTAGATTTGTCATTCTTTTAAGTTGTCTTTAAATACTTTGAAACAATACTACACAAACTTTGATGAATGTAACCGGTTATCACTCACATAGAAATGGTACTCCCTCAAAATTTTCTTGCCATCTTCTGTACTGTCGACTGCATGTTTGCATTTAATATGAACAAATATGGCCACCTATACTGAGTTATAATATTGTGACTGAATCTCCTCTGGTGGAGAAAGGGTTTAGTTTTTTGCAAGGTCAACCACTAAAAGTATAGTTCCAATTGGAAATGTGTTCTTACATCTGCAAAATTGTTCATCAAGCCACTGAGCATATTGAGAGTGGTTCACATATTTATACACAATCTTATTCTTCAACTCTATGATGAATGCATGTACACTACTTTGATATGTGACTAACTCACAACACTTTCTAGTTTTTCCATCCTTTAATGGATATTGAACATTGGTGAGCCTCTTCACATCCACTAACTGTTGTCCAAAATCATGTGAACTAATTTCATGCATGCATTCTCCTAATAATGAAAGGTTACCACATCTATTGCATTGTCTAGAAACATATGGTTTTGAAAAAAAGAATTGTCCATCAGTTGTTTCACAAAGTAAACTTGTTATAAAATCTTTAATTGTTGTAGGTGGCATATTAATACCACATTCCTGCATAATTTGGTTAGTATGTAAAGTACAATGTATATATTGAAAAGCATCATAAAAATAATGAAATTGCACATGAGTTTTACAAAAAGAGATTCATTTCTTATTAATCTTGACATACCAAGGTTTACATTTCTCAAATGATCTTTGACGTATACTAAAAGTTTCTATAACAAAATCATCTAGAAATTTGCTATATAATTATGTTTGAGTCATGTCTAAAAGATGTTTTGGATGTGGATTATGATTTTTTGACTCCACCCTTAATTTCAAAACATCTCTAGCATTTGATTAAACCCTTGTATTATCATGCTAATAGTTTTCAATCAAAGACCTAATTTCATTCTTTAATTTCATGTCAGACCTTAGGAGTCTGCCACTATAAGTCCAACAATGGTTGATTGGATCCTCTTCAATACTTACTCTTCTCTTTTCTACTCTTCTTAAAGTTACATTATGCACATTTAAATATCCACTTGTCTTACTTATCATTCTTTTGCTCATAACTAATTTATTAACTAAAGCAATTGTTATTACTCGACACGTGTTGCATTCTTATCCTTAGATCAACTATTTTTTCCAATAAAACCAATAGCATTAGCAACACTAGACATAACTTGTTCCATTGATTCATCCACCTTTTTGGGTTTTACAAATGTTATGTCAGAAAAAGTAACCTTGGGGGCTTTTTCCTATTAAGGTTTAGCTCTCGAGTCTTGTAATTGCATTTAGAGCATCTTGCATGTTATTTATGACTCCTGATGAGAAAACCCTTGGGTCGTGTGACAAATAGGACCTAGGGGGCTGTATTTTGATGATCTCTAAGTAAAAATGGAAGGTTGGACTTGGGCGCTAGCACCCTAGTCTAGCCCTATTTTGGGTCTGCCCTAATTTCAAATGTTGGTTTTATGACTGTTAATTAGGTCCTATGCCGACATCTAAAGTTTAACAGGAATCTTTGTAGTTGCATATATAAGCATGATTAGGTTTCATTTGCAAACTAGATGGAAATTGGATAACTTTATGCATTCTTGTGATTAGAGCAGTTAAAATATTTATTGTGTTGTAGAGAAGAGAATTGTTATTATGTTTGTGTTTGCAGATTTGACATCCATCTCCTCATGGCATGAAGAGCATCTTCCTTCCATGAGATCACTACAAGGTGATATCTATCATGTTTTCAATCATTTATCATTTAGATTTTTTCCTCTATCCCATCAGGATATGCACTCTCGTCTGAAAACGGTGTTAGGAAGACTTGAATGTCTCTCCAGGGCTTGAATGAGGCAAGCCTCTAAACACCACAACCCCATCCCACACTTCTTGTGATTGTAGGTTACATGTGTTGAGTCTCGTGGAGTGAAGTTGCAGGAAGGAGTAGCAGACACAAAGGATTCAGAATGTGAAAATAAGTAGGACACTAATGCATTTCATGGACTAGGGCGCTAGTCCTTGTGTCCTCCACATTGGAATTTCTAGAAACTAAAGTTACAGTGTAGATCAGTGTCAAAAGAAGCTCAGGTCCCCTCAAAGAAATTGGTACCTTGGACTTGGGCACGAGTCCCCATGTCCCTGTCTTCTCCACCTTCCAAACTTTGAAAAATAGTAAGTTAAGTATCTCTGTCCTTTGTTCCATTCTGAAAGGATTTGTCATAATTTGATAATTTGCTTACTGATTTGCATAATTAGGGTTTCTAAGCATAATTGAACATTAGGCAAAGATATTGTTTGACACATCCAAGAGTCCATAGGTTCCCAAGTGGCTGTCCAACATGATAGGTGACTACTCTCACTTAGTGGAGATTCAACTTAGCTAATAATCCCTTGGAATGTTTGTTGGGAGAGGATTACACATAAACAACTAAAACCCACACACCATTCAACCAACCTCGTTTTTACCTCAAAAATTTTTGGTGAAACCATGTTTTTGAATTTTTTGGCACCTTTCTGAGTGTTTTTTGATAGATTTTCATTCATTCATCTTATTGCATTCAAAAAATTACAAAAAAATTGAAAATTTTGAAAAATTCAAAAAAAATTAGCATTTTAGGCTTGCATTTTAGCATAATTTGAAATATTTGGCATTCAATTTCATTAAATTTCTATCATTTTAAATAGATCTGATTTAATTTGTATAAATTCATCATTTAGAATACATTTTGATTGCTTTTGTGTGCTTAATTTGACAAAAATTGCTTGAAATTGTGCACTTTTCATAAAAGCCTAGTTTTGCATTAACTAGGGTTTGAATTCAAAATCTTGTTTCAGATTTTACTATCATTTTAAAACACTCATTAGGACTGATTTATAATAGTAGTGTTGCATCATAGTGGTCTTCTTGTAAAATCTCATGCCTAGGGTTTAAAAACCTTGATTTTGCATTAAATTGCATATTTTGGGCCTATTTTCACTAGGTTTTGACTTATCATCACTCTAGAGTTTCTTCAAAAGCATGTTGTGAAAGATATTGCTGCATCATTGGACTATTATTAGGCATCTAATTTTCTGTCCCTCTTGAAGATTTTCACAACACCTCTTCTACTAGTGATTTGCATTGAAAAAAGTCAAAAAATCAAACATTTTCGGATCTTAAACATATCTTGCTCCTAGGGTTTGTTCTATTAGTTTGTGCATGCTTTTATATGAGTATTATTACTCACTTCCCTAATAGAAATATCCAGAAGCACCACGATTCATAAATATCCCTTTCAGAAGAAGTATAAGACTCATGGGAACTAGTGCCTTTGAAGAATTAGACATTCCTACCTCTAAAAATCCATTAAATACCTTCTTTACAAAAGGTGAGACACAAATTTTGAAAGACATTATACCTTATACAACCACTATGGAAGATAAAAAATTTCATGATGTCGATGACACTATTGAGGTGGTCGCACATGTACTTGATGAGCAAATAAACAAACTTGATAAAGACTTAGCCGAATTTCAAGCATTTATTGGAAGTGAAAGGATAGCGGAAGAAGTTGTCCCTATGATTCACCACATAAGAGAATTGATAAAAGAAGGACAAGATGGTGTTAATGTGGTTCAAGGTTTAATGCATATAGTACACAATAATGTCATGACGGTGACTGAATGTGCGAATGGTATTAAAAGAATGTCGTCACCGTCTTATACGCAAGTATTGACACCTATACCAACTATGAGAATATCTATTTTTACATCAATGATTTCAACCACCAATGTAAATGATTGTAGTAATGCTACCACTAGTATTGGAGTATCTAATGGCAAAAATTCACAAAATTACAAAGCTATGGGATTTAACTATCAAAACTTGATATCTAAAGGGACTTCTTCTATGAATAAGTACTCTCAACCACCTCTTCATCCCACCTATTCGCAACCATCTTCCACCTATCAATATGTCCAACCACCACTGATGCAGAGGTATAGGTAGAGGTTGTAGAAGTTCACTCAATGAACTTAAGTCACTCAACTTTCTCCAAGAGGTTTACAAAGGTGTTTGTGTTTACAAGCCTACACAAGGCTACTGTGGGAATCAACTTAGCCTAGGATCACCTTCTGATGTCATCCACTCAGGCTACTCACCACTCACTTTGGGGAGTCACAACTCAACCCAACTTAGAAGCACAACCCACCTTCAAGAGCTCAACACCTACTACCAATACCTCTACCAACATGGACAACAACATAAATCAACATACACTTACCTATGACATGCATGGAACAAGGTCACTAACCAAGAAACTCCCATTCCACTCCTTATGAACAAAACTAGCATTAACTCCCCTATCCACAAGAATCTTCATACCAACCACCACATGTATCTACTGAGGATAGGACCAACAAGAATTTGCTGACAAAATGACTACAATCTATACTATATAGAATTGTGGACAACAATTACCATGTGACTGTCTTGCAACAGTGCCAAAAAGAAGACCATTCTCTTGTAGCATAAACATTGATTAAACCTTCAATAACCTCCCAAAGGCCTCAAATGACCATTAATGCCTAATGCATAACAAACACCCCCATGTGAAAAGAAACCATTTTCCCACATGCAGACTCACATTGTACGATATAGGACAGAAGACAGCAAATAACTAGATGACTGTCCTATGACAGTGTCAAGGGAGACTACTTCTCTGTATTTCTTAAGATTTATCCACATAAAAACAAATTCTCAGACCTTCCAAAGGCAATCAACATACTTTACCCATTCCAAACTGCATTATGGACTTCCATCTGTCCTCCAAGCTGTAGAACCGTACTCCGTCAGAGGCTAGAATAACAGCAAATTGTTGTATTCCATGAAAAAGGCCTACTTTTGATAGTTGTATGAAAGAAAGGTATCAAATTGATATGCACAAGGTATTCCAAATAGTCATACAGACTTGTCAGCACCATAAGACACCAAAACCAACATATATATGTTTTTCCCTTTGACTGTCATGACACAGTCCATCATTAAATTCTCAACTAGTCACTGGTAAGACTAGTTAGATGCATGCCAACACCTTACAGAGGGGAGTTTAACCTGAAAAACATGAAAGAACACTAAATCTACTCTACCTTCCTCCATTCCACCAAGAAATGGGCGACCACCTTCAGAGGACAGAGGAAGAATGGAGCATTTTGTCAAAAACCCTAGCTATGGAGGGTTAGAAACCAGTCTGCCAACAATGGTTCAAACAAAGCACTAGAAATGTTTCAAAAGATCTAAACAGATGCAAATGAAAGGTAATCTGACCTACAACAATATTTTTGAGACCATGGATCTTCTACCATCCGTACCAGGCCGTACAAGAAGACTGTTTTCAGCAAAAAGCATAAAAGCATAGTTTTTTCCTTAATAAACTCCTCCTCTTATTCATTATATGGCATGTTTAAACACAAATGAAGTTTATAGGAAGTTTCTAACCTTTACACTTCCTATTTTGTCCGTACAACTGCCCATGAAGGCAATGAATCGATGGGAAAAGCTTATTTTCTAAAAAAACTCCAAGTTTCTAAAAGAGAAATCCTAGAAAATAGGTCTTATCAAACACTCTAGTGGACTAGTCAAATAAAATGGACTAAGTCCTTATTACAAAGTATGAAAATGGCTTTCAAATCCTTAGGGATAACCAAAATAACATGAAGACAAATAAATAGCCAATAGAATGACTAAACTGGGGAGCTCCTGCACCATACTCCCCCTGTAGGAAGAACTCAAGTCCCTTGAGTTGCTAATTGTTGAAGTGTCATGCCATGCTTCAAGATATCTGCTTCAGTCATCCAGGTGGCCTCGGAGTCAGGGGGATCCTTCCGTTTCACCAAGTAGTCCTTATAGACACCTCTCTGAGTCTTCTTGACAACCTTGGAATCTAGAATGCACTCCAACTGTAAAGGTTTTCTTGGAGGCAAATCCTTGATCCAATCAGCATCTTCAGCCACCACATCTGATCCACTTTCATCAGGCAATGGATTTCTGAAAGGAAAAAGATCACAAACATTGAAAATTGGAGAGATACCGAGGCCAGTTGGTAGCTCAATCTCATATGCATTTGGACCAAATTTGTGCACTATTTTGCATGGCCTAATCTTCTTCATCAGGAGTTTAGTTGGCTGACCCTTTGGCAACCTTTCTTTCCTTAGATATGCCATAACTAAGTCACCAACTTTGAATTGTACTTCTCTTTTCTTCAAATCTACCTTTTCCTTGTACTTTGTGATTGATTTTTCTAGTTGCAACTTGACTTGATCATGAACTATTTTCATGGAGGCAGCAAACTCTTCACCAAGTACACTCCTTCTATCCCAACCTTGGAGATCCTTCAGCTCAAGTGGCCCTCTTGGATGAAAGCCATAAACTATCTCAAAAGGAATTTTACCAGTGCTCCTATTCCTTGAATCATTGTAGGCATATTCAGCCTGACTGTTAACCAATTCCCATGCCAAACCATGCTGCTTTGTAAGGCACCTTAGAAGGTTTCCAAGTGACCTATTAACCACCTCAGTCTGACCATTAGTTTGTGGATGGTAGGCTAATGAAAAGGACAACTGTGTGCCCAGCTTCTTCCACAAGGTCCTCCGAAAGTGACCTACAAACTTAGAATCTCTTTCAGTTACAATGGACAATGGTAAACCATGTATCCTTACTACCTCTCTGAAAAATAGACCTGCAACATGAGATGCATCATTTTTGCATTTACATGGCACAAAATGAGCCATCTTGCAGAACCTATCAACAATAACAAACACACTATCCACCCCTCTGGCTGTCCTGGGTAACCCAAGCACAAAATCCATGTTGATACTTTCCCAAGGTTTGTTGGGAATGGGAAGGGGTTGGTATAGACCTGCATTTGAAGACACACCTTTGGCTCTTTGACAGATTGCACAACTAACTACATACTTCCTCACATCTGATTGCACCTTTGGCCAAAAATAGAACCTTGTGACTTGTTCTAGTGTCTTGTCCAAGCCAAAATGTCCTCCTAAAGAACCATTATGCTTCTCCTTGATGATGTTGTCCCGCATGGAGCACTTAGGGACACACAACAAATTGCCTTTAAACAAGAGGCCTTCCTGCAAAACAAAATATGCATACTCTCCATGGAATGTGTTAGCCAAATTCATACAAACATCATAAGCCTCTTTGAAATCAGAATCTTCTTTATACAACTCCTTTAAACAGTCAATACCCATGCTTTCTAACTAAATTTCATGAACAAGAAGCAACCTCCTACTCAATGCATCATCCACCTTATTAGAGACACCTCTTTTGTGCTAAATTGTGAAGGTATAAACTTGTAGCTGTTCCATCCATTTAACATGTCTATGGTTCAATTTTTCTTGACTGTTTAGAAAGCTTAAAGCATGATTGTCAGTAAACACAATAAATTCTTTGGGCAGCAAATAATGTCTCCATTTCTTAAGAGCTTGCACCATTGCATAGAGTTCTAAGTCATAGGTAGAATACCTTTGCTTCATTCAACTTTTCTGAAAAGAATGCCATTGGATGTCCTTCTTGGCTAAGAATAGCACCAATAGCTTGCTGACTTGCATCACACTCAACAGCAAACACCTTATCAAAATCAGGGAGTACTAAGGTAGGTAACTCAACCATCTTTGTTTTCAACAACTCAAAACTATCATCAGCTTCCTTTGTCCACTGGAATCTACATTTGACTCCACCCTTGATGGTGTTGAGGATGGGAGCACTAATATGACTGAAACCTCTAATAAACTTCCTATAGAAAGTCACCAATCCATGGAAACTTCTCACATCTCCCACTATTTTTGGGGTAGACCAACTAAGAATAGCCTCAACCTTAGAGGGATCCATCTTCAAACAGCCATTAGAAATGACAAATCCCAAGTATACAAGTTCAGTTTTCATGAACTCACATTTGTCTAAGTTGATCATCAACTTGTGCTCATGCAGCTTCTCCAACACCTGACCAACATGCTTCACATGGTCTTCCCTTGTCCTGCTAAAGATTAGTATGTCATCAAGATAAACAATAACAAATTTACCAACGAATTCAACTAATACCTCATTCATCAGGTGCATAAATGTACTTGGCGCATTGCTAAGACCAAATGGCATAACAAGCCATTCATAAAGACCTTTATTAGTCTTGAAAGTAGTCTTCCATTCATCTCCCTGTCTGATCCAGATTTGATGATATCCAGATTTCAAATCAATCTTTGAGTAATAGCATGATCCTCCCAGGTAATCCAAGAGATCTTCAATCCTTGGCATTGGGAATTTGTACCTTATTGTGATCTTGTTTATGGCCCTGGAATCTGTTCATAGCCTCCACTTTCCATCCTTCTTAGGTGCAAGTACACTTGGAACTGCACAAGGACTTAGACTCTTCCTAATCAGCCCTTTCTCCAAGAGATCTTGAATTTGCCTTGCCACCTCTTCATTTTGCTGTGGAGTCAGCTTGTATGCAGCCTTGTTAGGCAATGTAGCACCAGGTATTAAGTCAATTTGATGACTAATATCCCTCATGGATGGTAAGGAGTTGGGAACTTCCTCTACCACAAGGTCTTGATACTTATCTAGAAGTTGCTATACTTCCAATGGAATCTCCTTCTATTTTTGATCTTGCTGATCTGATCCACTCTTGGGCTTCATGACCAAGGCATACCCCTGGTTGTCATTCTCCTTCAAGATGTTTAGGAACTCATTGCCATTCACCAACATGACACTGCTGTTATTTTCCTTTCCCCTGGGCTGCTCCAACAAAGGATCCATTTTGAATGGCCTTCCATTCTTGATGATGACATAAGTGTTCTTCTCACCATCATGCTGAGCTTTAACATCATACTACCATGAGCGGCCAAGAAGCAGGTGACATGCATCCATAGGGACGATTTCACATAGCACTTTGTCCCTGTAGTCCCCAATTGCAAATTCAACCCAAGTTTGTTCCTCCACCATGAAACTTTGGTTTTTGTTCAACCAAGAAACCTTGTGAGGACTGATATGAGGCAGCCTCTTCAACTTGCACTTCTCAACCATCTCAGTGGATACCACATTCTCAGTAGACCCTGAATCCACTATGATTTTGCAAAGTTTCCCATAGGCTAGGCCTTGGGTCCTAAAAAGATTCTTTCTCTGAGGGGGCTCTTGTTTCAATGGCATCTTCAACATAGACCTTTTTATCATCATACTCTCTCCATCTAAAATAGGTGCAGCACTTCCCATTGGTGAATTCACACTTTCACAGTCATCATCTTTCACTAACTGATTTCTCTTCCCACTGTCATGAGAGTTGCTGGCTTTCCCTAGGCATTTGTTCATTGTATGGCCAACTTGGTTGCAGCCATAACATCTTCCAGTGAAGACTCCTAGTCCTCTACTTCCTCCACCATTTTTGCCTCTGCCATTATGACTTCTACCACCTCTAAAACCTCCTCTATGCTCTATTGCTGATTGTGTTTCTTGCTGACTATTATTTTCAGTTTTGTTGAACTGTCCACAGCCAAAATTGCCTCTTCCTCTTTGATTTCTGCCACCTCTACCTCTGGCACTTTGTTCACCCTTCCTTCTCAGCTTTTCCTCTGCTCTAGAGGCCAATAAGAAACATTCATCCACTGTCTTTGGTAACACCAAACTTATCTCATCTTGCAGATTGTATTTCAATCCATTCAGGTACCTAGCCACCATCCCTTTTTCATCTTCATTATGATTGGCCCTCATACTGAGTCTATGAAATTCTTCTGTGTAGGCAGCCACATCCATGTCTTTTTGTCTCAAATTCTAAAATCTCCTTATGATTTGAATCTCATAGTCAGGTGGCATGAACTTGCTTCTAAGCATAGCCACCATTCTGCTCCATTTAGTGATGGGACTCTTCCCACTCTTTTCCCTCTCACTCTGCATATAGTTCCACCATACAAGTGCAAAACCTCTTAGCCTTGTCTTGGTAAACTTGACCTTTTTGTTGTCATTGAACTCCTTGTAATCAAAGAAGTTGCACATAGCTTCTATCTAGTCGGTGAGAACATCTCCATCCAGCTTGCCATGAAAAGTAGGCACTTCCATCTTGGGATCACCACTATCTCCATGAGCACCCTTAAGTGTATTCAAGAAGGCTTTCTAATCTGCAGACATATCTTGCTCTAGAGGATCCTCTTCTGCCTCTATTTCTTCATTTGTGTCAGAAGAACTTCCCTCTTCTTTGGTCTTGCCCTTGGACTTCTTCTCTTCTTGTAATTTTGCTTCTTGCAATTTTGCTTCTTACAATCTTGCTTCAACCATATCTTCCACCAATTTCTTGATGGCATCTTGACTCATTGTCTTGGGAGGCATTGTACTAGCCTCTATTTCAATTTCCTCTTTTGACATACACTTGCTTCCAATCAGAATATTGGCTCTAATACCAATATGATGCAGAGGTATAGGTAAAGGTTGTAGAAGTTCACTCAATGAACTTAAGTCACTCAACTTTCTCCAAGAGGTTTACAAAGGTGTTTGTGTTTACAAGCCTACACAAGGCTACTCTAGGAATCAACTTAGCCTAGGATCACCTTCTGATGTCATCCACTCAGGTTACTCACCACTCACTTTGGGTAGTCACAACTCAACCCAACTTAGAAGCACAACCCACCTTCAAGAGCTCAACACCTACTACCAATACCTCTACCAACATGGACAACAACATAAATCAACATACACTTACCTATGACATGCATGGAACAAGGTCACTGACCAAGAAACTCCCATTCCACTCCTAACAAAATAGTGGATAGCAAATCTTTGTATGATTGTCTTTTGACAGTGCCAAGAAAGCTTATACCTTGTAGCCTTTATGAACAAAACTAGAATTAACTCCTCTATCCACAAGAATCTTCATACCAACCACCACATGTATCTATTAAGGATAGGACCAACAAGAATTTGCTGACAAAATGACTACAATATGTACTATATAGAACTGTGGACAACAATTACCATGTGACTGTCTTGCAACAGTGCCAAAAAGAAGACCATTCTCTTGTAGCATAAACATTGATTAAACCTTCGATAACCTCCCAAAGGCCTCAAATGACCATCAATGCCTAATGCATAACAAATACCCCCATGTGAAAAGAAACCATTTTCCCACATGCAGACTCACATTGTACGATACAGGACAAAAGACAGCAAATAACTAGATGACTGTCCTATGACAGTGTCAAGGGAGACTACTTCTCTGTATTTCTTAAGATTGATCCACATAAAACCAAATTCTCAGACCTTCCAAAGGCAATCAACATACTTTACCCATTCCAAACTGCATTATGGACTTCCACCTATCCTCCAAGCTACAGAACCGTACTCTGTCAGAGGCTAGAATAACAACAAATTGTTCTATTCCATGAAAAAGGCCTACTTTTGATGGTTGTATGAAAGAAAGGTATCAAATTGATATGCACAAGGTATTCCAAATAGTCATACAGACTTGTTAGCACCATAAGACACCAAAACCAACATATATCTATTTTTCCCTTTGACTGTCATGACACAGTCCACCATTAAATTCTCAACTAGTCACTGGTAAGACTAGTTAGATGCATGCCAACACCTTACAGAGGGGAGTTTAACCTGCAAAACATGAAAGAACACTAAATCTACTCTACCTTCCTCCATCCCACCAAGAAATGGGTGACCACCTTCAGAGGACAGAGGAAGAATGGAGCATTTTGTCAAAAACCCTAGCTATGGAGGGTTAGAAACCAGTCTACAAACAATGGTTCAAACAAAGCACTAGAAATGTTTCAAAAGATCTAAACAGATGCAAATGAAAGGTAATCCAACCTACAACAATATTTTTTAGACCATGGATCTTCTACCGTCTGTACCAGGCCGTACAAGAAGACTGTTTTCAGCAAAAAGCATAAAACAACAGTTTTTTCCTTAATAAACTCCTCCTCTTATTCATTATATGGCATGTTTAAACACAAATGAAGTTTATAGGAAGTTTCTAGCCTTTGCACTTCCTATTCTATCCGTACAACTGCCCATGAAGGCAGTGAATTGATGGGAAAAGCTTATTTTCTAAAAAAACTCCAAGTTTCTAAAAGAGAAATCCTAGAAAATAGGTCTTATCAAACACTCTAGTGGACTAGTCAAATAAAATGGACTAAGTCCTTATTACAAAGTATGAAAATGGCTTTCAAAGCCTTAGGGATAACCAAAATAACATGAAGACAAATAAATAGCTAACAGAATGACTAAACTGGGGAGCTCTTGCACCAACCAGTGAATTATTCATAGCCTTCACTTATCACTACTCGGGCTCAATCACCCCCTCATGTTGGTTCTAATGCCTTGCAGCAAACCGCATCTCCCAATGATGTCATCCTAAACAAACTTTTGCAAGGCATGACTTCATTACAACAAAAGGTGACAAACTTGACAAATTCTTCACAACCTAACATACCAACTTATCATGGCTGTAACCCTTTATCTTATGTAATTTTGAGAACCCCTATGTCTGAGAGGTTTGAGACTCCTCAGTTTGAAAAATATGGTAGAAAAGGTGATCCCAATACTCATGTGGCGGCATTCACAGCTATGTGTAGCGATTTCTACTTTGAAGAGGATTTGTTAGCAAAACATTTTTCGTGATCTCTTAAAGATATAGCTCTAGAATGGTTTTGCTCTTTACCTCTAAATTCAATACATTCTTTTTCATAGTTAGTTGATCAATTTCTACAACACTATCAAGCAAATATTGGACCTCAAGTCTCCTTGATTGATTTAGTTCATTGCAGGCAAGGTCCGAAAGAGAAATTAACTGAGTTTATCAGTTGGTATCAATCTCTCTATGTAAAAATTTAATATCAAATGAAGGATGAGGATGTTCAGAAGGTGTTTATTACAAATCTATAACCTAACATCTATGATAAGATTCTCTTGATGAAGTATAACTCCTTTCAACAATTATGCAACACCCTTCGTGATTATCAACTTTCGTCTAGTTAGTATGAAAACTAGAACTCATCGGCTCAAGTTGGCCAATCCATGGGTGGACCATCACAAAATAACTTTAAATGGAACAATATGAGTTTCATCAAGGTTAATGGACTGAATTCAAACAACTTTTCACAAGTCTCTACTATCACTAATCCAAAGAAGGCACTGTCAACAAAGAAAGTTTACTCTGATATTTGAATCCTATCATTGTATCATGAATCAAGCTCTAAGTAATAATGTTATGAAGCTTCCCTTGATTAAACCTTTAGGTCCTAGTAGAGTACAAGGACCTTATTTTGATGCTAATTCTTTTTGTCATTACCATCAGACACAAGGACAGGATACCGAATGATGTATGTGTCTTAAACATGAAATACAAGACCTCATTGACTCAAACATGATACATGTATCGGGTGTGAATGATAATGGAAATAAGTCAATTGCTCCATTGAATCAGAACTTACGAATCTTCACTAATCCTTTCCCTATGCATACTGATAATAATTTGATGGAACAAAACACACTAGAGGTAGAAGATGACTATTTGGACTATGATGAGATATTGCTACAATAGAAGTGGATAAGGAAAATAATGAAGTATCACCTCGTCCATGAAGGAATGGTATTTATTCTAAAGTTCCTCCTCTATTATCCCTTCAAGGATTGGGAGATACATAACATACATCAGAAAGACAAATGGAACAAGAGATTCTGATAAATGAAAAGATCAATACAATACAAGATAGCCCTTGTCATTTTGATAGACGAACTCAACAAAGAAATCTAGCTAAAAATCAGAAAAGAGCAAGACAATTATCATCAGTTAGGAATAATAGTGGTTCTCCTCCTCATAATCAACAAAAGAATTCATATACACAAGGATATGAGAAACAAACATTGCATGTACTTCCTAACAACAAACAAGATTCTCATAAGAACCACTCAAGCTTCACACAAAACTTGATGGAGCATCTCTCCAAGAGGCTCACAAGTTCCAAAATTTAGTACGATTGTACTGGTAGGTAAGTATTTCTAACCCTTTGCCTCTGTGATGTGTTATGTGTTTTTTAGGCCTCCTAGGATGACCCTTGATACTCTCATAAGGTCAAGGATACTAGGATACCACCTCTGTTGTGACCCTTCTTCTATATTGCTTCTCCTCTATTTTCACTATTGTGTGTTGTGTCTTATGGACATAGCATTGTGGTTGGTGACTTAGGGACACCCTCCTATGTGACTATCCCTAAGAAACCTATTTCTCCTCTCTTGTTTTATTGTTTCCCTTCCTTTAGTGGTTCTAGCTAGTGGGCGAATAATGAAAAACATTTTATACTGATGCAGACCTAGTGTCCCTTTAGTGAGTAATCAAAAAATGGATCTAGTCCATACATGACAATGGGGTTGTTATATATTATCTGAAGCTTGGCTAGTAGAATCACTCCATGTGATCTTGATGTTGTCTTATCGTACTTACAAAACATAACAATACTGTTGCTCCGTGCACTTTGTCTATCTTGAATCTTGCATTCCTCGGTTTATCATATGCATTGTTGTTTATCATAATTATATGGACACTAACACTTTTCTTGTAGGAATGTGTTTGTGGGAATATTTGGCGATCGCAAAGTATGTATGTCACCTCTGAGGGGCATGGGTTTTGCGAGAGCCCGTGTTCCCTTGTGTGTTTTCTTCCTACCTTAACGTGCTTGATATTAGTACACGGCATCAACCACCTTAAGGTGGGGGCATATATAAGGTAAGTTGTATGTTGTAAATTATGTTAGCAACATGCTTGTGTTTGTGAATCTTGAATCTATTGCAATCACTTAAGCCCTCTGTAGAGGCGGGATATCATGCATATCCTTTTTTATCTTAAGCCCTCCATGCAAGGTAGGGATGGTGTATTTCTCGAGGAGAGTGCACAATCTTGTCATTTTCAAAAGTCCTCTGTGGAGGCAGGGAGCGGTTCTGTGACTAACTCAACCCTTAAGCATGTCTTTGGTGATTGTTGTGGTGAAATCCAATCATCAGTGTGTGTCTGTAATGTGCCTGAGATGGTGATGAACCTAGAAATAGGTACACTCCATCACTTGCATGTCATGTTTTCTCTGTCTTCTAAGTGTGTGTGTATTGCATGTTTGTTCCCAAGCATAGTCTAAAGACCAGTGGTAATGAGTCCCTCCTGTGCTTTGGGATTTGTATGGCGTGCTTGATTTGTATGGCATGTTTGTTCTCAAGTGTAATCTAAAGACTGGTGGCGATGAGTACCTTCTACACTCTGAGATTTGTTTGGCATGTTTGTTGCCCCATGTGCAGTCTAAAGACTGGTGGCGATGAGTCCCTCCTGCATTTTGGGTTGTGTGTTTACTTTCTTGTACTTGCATCTACATTTAATATATGAGAAAATGAAAAAGAAAAGAAAATTATTCCTGTCTTCACTACATTCACTGTATTCACTGTATTTTTCATGTCTTCAATGTTGTCTTCTCCATGTTTTGTGTGACTGTAACTATCTTCTCCATGTTTTATGTGCTTGTTACTATGTTTGGCATGTCTTCTATGTGCTTGGCGTGTTTGCTGTGTTTGTTGACTGTACTTTAATGCATGTATTGGCCTTGCATTTATACATACATTAAAGTGGGGGCTAAATGTTATGTCAAAAAAAGTAGCCTTGGGGGTTTTTTCCTATTAAGGTTTAGTTCCCAGGTCCTGTAATTGCATTTAGAGCATCTTGCATGTTATTTATGGTTCCCGATGAGAAAAATCTTGGGTCTTGTGACAAATAGGACTTAGGAGGCTACATTTTGATGATCTCTGAGCAAAAATGGTAGGGTGGACTTGGGCACTAGCACCCTAGTCTAGCCCTATTTTGGGTCTGTCGTAATTTCAAATGTTGGTTTTATGACCGTTTATTAGGTCGTATGCCGACATCTAAAGTTTGAATTAGGAAATTCTTAATGAGAATCTTTGTAGTTGCATATATAAGCATGATTAGGTTTCATTTGCAAACTAGATGGACATTAGATGGAAATTGGATAACTTTATGCATTCTTGTGATTAGAGAATTCAAAATATTCATTATGTTGCAAAGCAGAGCATTGTTATTATGTTTGTGTTTGTAGATTTGACATCCATCTCCTCATGGCATGAAGATTATATTCCTTCCATGAGATCTTCACTATAAGGTGATATCTATTATGTTTTCAATCATTTATCATTTAGATTTTTACCTCTATCCGTTGGGATACGCACTCTCATCTAACAATGGTGTTTGGAAGACTTGAATGTCTCTCTAGGGCTTGACCGAGGCAAGCTTCTAAACACCACAACCCCCTCCCACACTCCTTGGGATTTCAGGTTATAGGTGTCGAGTCCCATGGAGTAGAGTTGTAGGAAGGAGTAGCAGACATAGATGATTCAGGATCTGAAAAGAAGTAAGAAATTGGTGCTTTTCATGGACTAGGGTGCTAGTCCCTATGTCCTCTGCATTGGAATTTCCAAAAACTGAAGTTACAGTGCATATCAGTGTCAGAAGGAGCTCAGGACCCCTCAAAGAAATTGGTACCTTGGACTTGGGCGCGAGTCCCCGTGTCCCTGCCTTCTCCATCTTCCAAACTTAAAAAATAGTAAGTTAAGTATCCCTGTCCTTTGTTCCAGTCTGAAAGGATTTGTCATAATTTGATAATTTGCTTATTGATTTGTATAACTAGGGTTTCTAAGCATAATTGAACATTAGGTAGAGACATTGTTTGACACATCCAAGAGTCCATAGCTTCCCAAGTGGCTACCCAACATGATAGGTGACTACTCTTGCTTAGTGGAGATTCAACTCGGTTGATAAGCCATTGGAATGTTTGTTGGGAAAGAAGGATTGCATATAAATAAATAAAACCCATACACCATTCAACCAACCTCCTTTTTACCTCAAAAGAACAAAATTGCCTAATTTTTTCATTACTTTTCTCATTCTTGACATTCTCATCAATTGTAATACAAGTTGGCATTGAAATCCAAGAGTTTTTCTACTAAAAAAAATTGTTTGTACAATCTATTTGCATGGGTTCGAATTTGCCTCCAAGATATCTTACCATGAAGATCCTTTAAAACATTGCTTTGAATTTAAATATATATATATATATATATATTTTCACATATACAAGGGTTTTCATTTTCATTTTTATTGTCTTGTTTGTAGTAGAAGCATTTATATCAATAATGTTATATCTAGCTTGCTTTAAATCATTAATCTCATTATCATTCAAGGGATTCGAAGACATACCTAGATTTGTTCTTATATTTGCATTTTCCATGTTCTTGACCTCTTCCACATTTGCATACTCTACATTCACTTCATCCATATTGGTCTTTTCAATATTCTCCTCTTCAATGTTCTTTTCTTCAATAGTCATCAAACTGAATGCTACATCATTCTTCACTTTTTTAATCCTCTCTCTCCTATCTCTTTGTCATTTTGCCTCTTTCTCTCGATGTACTTCAATTTCTTCAACTATCATAACCTTCCTCTTCTTTTTTTGTTGATGTTTATTTGATCCCATGATTTCCAAAATGTGTTGGATCCCTTCTTAAAAAATGTATGAAATACAAGTAGATGTAGATCCTTTGTTCAATATGATAATTGTTTGATCTCTCCAAGAAATTGAATCCTTCTAAAAAATATATTTTCTACTTCATTCCATCTAAAAATGCTCCTTACGATTGAATCCCTTTAAAAATTGCATAAAATATGTCCCGTTGATCTAACCATCACCTCTCCTCTCTCCATACTCGATAAAGTTCTATGTCCACATCAATGGACCTGACAGCATCTATAATGTTTTGCATCGAAGATGCAAAATGTATCAGGTGGGGTAGCATGAATGCTTTATTTCGATTTGCATTATTTTTTCCTTCAATGGATCTAATGTTGTCATTGATTTGAGCTCGCAAGGGAGCCTCATCGGATCCTAGGGGTGGAGGTGGGGAGTTTTGGGGTGGAGGGTTTTGAGGTGGAGGTGGGGGATTGAGATAATCCTCAATATCAAAGTTATCCATGATATAAAAGTGAACCTGCATATATATAAATATACAAACAAGTACAAAATTAACTTTCAAGAATCTATATATAAATTATAAATAAAAATATTAAAAACTAGATATTATACATGTTGAGAAATTACAAGAAATATTTAAATTAAGTATACATGACTATTTAAAAAAAATAGGATACATACACATACATACATCATTCAACTTGAACATACATACAAATTTCAAAATTTAAGATCTAACTATGTAATTTTAATACATGTACATACTAAAAAATAAACTAAAAACATACATAAATAAAGGTAAATTTCTAGGTAAATTTAATCCCCTTAAGCCATTTTCTTAAAAATCCCCCTAATCCATGATATAAATTACCTAATGATACAAATGAAAAAATGTTTAAGCCTCATTTATGTCTAAGGCATGTAAAATTTTCTGGCTTGATGTACTTTAAAGTGTTTACAAGGAATAGTAAAGTTTCCCCTTGAATCCTATTTTCTTAAATCCCCTTAATCCACATGTCATCTTTCCTAGGTCCATAAACCATGCTAATGGAATGATTTTGTCCTAAATTAACCAAGTTTAATATATACATCTAATAAGTTTGTAAAAACTTCAAGCATCTAACATTATACAAATTGATCAAATGTGAATGATCAATTTGACTATTATTAGTGGCTTAAGGGGATTAATGAGTAGATTTCAAGTTGTACCATCTACATCCTCTTAGGACGGGCCTTAAGAAATTTTCTTAAATCCCCTTAATCCATGTCATCTTTCGTAGGTCCATAAATCATGCTAATGGAATGATTTTGTCCTAAGCCATTTTCTTAAATCCTTTTAATCTATGCCATGAAGAGGCTACATTTATATGGATCCATGTATAAGGGGAAAATAAGTATATGCATCCATGTTTAAGGGGAAAATGTCAAAGTTATTATTAAATTTTACACTCCATCATCAATGTTAGTGTAAAATTTAACACCCCTCAACCATCTTCACAATGCTCATATTGGATGATAAAACTATGACTATATAAAACTATGCTTGTGGTTATGATGATAATAAAATTTATTTTGTGGTTTTTAGATGAAGAATAGTTTCATATAAAATATTTATGTGAAATCTCACTCGAACCAATTGATGAAATAAAATTTACTATACATACTTGGTGTGTATTGTGAATAATGTGGACTATGTTGGTGTAGTCCTCTTATGTGATGTAAGTGTGTAAAGAGAATATGTGGTATGAGATCATGATATTAACTTTATGATCATCCCTTGAGAATGCAGTGTAGTTTGTCTACCTTTGAAAAAACAAATAATTGTTAATGTGATGTGAAATCTAGTTTTGTAGCCACATTTTGATGAACTATTTTTCTAGGTTAATTATTGGTTCTTTCAACCCCCTACCAATAATTAATTGATAGTACACTTTTCATTTTACATATCCTATTTTTTAAAATGTATTTAGGAGGTAATTAATAATATAGGATGGCCTCCTATTGTTAATGAATAACTATAAACTTACGATTTTGATGAGATATTATTGATTTCTATTGATACTTGTGTATAGACTCCTATTGATAAATTTTATAGAAAGATTTAAAAAAAATGATACTTCTTCCTTAATCTCTATAGCCATAAAGAACTATTCTAAATGATTCTCTACTTACATGCACTACCAAATTTAAAGCCTCCTTAGTATCCTTTTAAATTCCTACTCAAGTTTCTCAATTCTTTCGCTATACTCTAGCATACATTGCCACATAGAGGTCATTCAATGCTATTGATTTTATCCTTTATTTCTATTCCCCCCATAATCTACTAATGTAACCATACTTCACAACATAAAATTTAGCAATATTATTAATGTAAAGAATATAAAAAAAACTCAGAACTATTTTCAACTTCCTTCTCATTCCATTTCTTCCTGCTACAACTGAAAAAATACCAAGTTTATACAAAACAAAAATTACCATTTTTGGCAGATTTTAGCAACTTTCTAAAATTGTCATTTTTGGTAACTTCACATCCTTATCCGTATGACTATCAAAGTTTCCAAATATTTGAAACTTACAAAAAGATGACTAATCAACAACTTCATAATCTAATTGCAAGTAAAGTTTGAAAATAAATTAGAAAAAAACAACTTGGAAAATCTCAAAAAAAAATATTAAAACCTCATTTTGAGGTGCTAGATGATCAGATAATGTTCCAAAAAAGTTTCAAAATGGTGACCTACATAATTTACCAATTCGGTGGGATTTTTATTAAACTCTTCAAGATGCATCTGCCCACCAAATTTTAGCTCCAACGGACCTTCGAATCAAAAGTTGTGACCTCTAGAAGTTCTTGCATCATCTACCTATTCATATCTAGAATCATTCCCACATCTAAAATATTCCTTCATCTACCTCCTTAAGCAATTGACCATCATTAAGGGGTTGATTGCCATTAAAATATAAAATTTCACATTTATCCTATTACTCTCAATGAAATACCATTTTATCAATTAGTTTGAACCATTGGGGCTTAAAAATAATAATCTATATTAGAATGGATTAATTTTACAAACTCATTCAGATCATCCAAATTCTTAAGGTCCTCACAAGTATGAGAATTACATTTATAGATTGGGTGGTAGGGATTAGACACATTAGGGAAGATATCTATGAGATAAATTATATGATGAGATTTAAATTTATACATATGCCCTAAGAAACTCTTTAAACATGAAATTATTTTATGACAGAAGATATAAATTAAGGTTAGTCTTTCTTACTTACCTCATGCTCTTCCATTTTTTTCCCCATAAATCTCTCAAATCAAATTGTATTTTGCAAAGAGGATAGCTATATTTTGAATGGTCGGTCTTAGTCAAAGCCATTTATTTCTTTGAGGATAGCTACATTTTGAATGTTCACTCTTATTAAAAGTTATTAATATCTAGTATTATTTTGTTGGTTGTTGCATATTTAGGATGAATGTTTCCTTATCTAGTAATTACAATTATAAATAGAAATATTCAAGTCTAAAAATATATGATTCCTAGAGCGGATAAAGCTTTTTATAAATACATTATAGCTTCTCATTTAGGATGAAATTTGGTTAGCCATGGATTAACATTTTATTCCTATAATTCCAATTGAACCACATGGATATATTACATTAATGACATAAAATAAAATATCTCACATGAACATTATATGTAAATTTATAGGTAAATTTAATCACCTTAAGCCATTTGAGAAGGATAACCTAAATGAACAATCATATTTTAGGAGGGAGTATTAGATGCTCCATTATCAATATGATCATGCTAACATATTCCAAGATCATGGTTTCTATCAATTTCATTCTTCTATCTTGGATCTAACGTGTGACCCTAATGATATAGACTAGGTATATGTAGCTTGAACAATAAGATTATGGCAATGTGTGATTCTAATTTTATATTTTAATGTGAAACTAAGTAATTAGTCGATAGGTTTAACTAATTTGTATCTTATTTGTAATTCAACATATCTAGAAACCTCATAGGGATTATGATTATAAAAAAGGAATATATACTAGCACTTGCACCTAAAGGAGGTTCAAGGATTATGCCAATAGAAAACTATATGTATGTTAATATGTTAGAGAGTGGGTGTTTGTGCATGGGTACATATGGATGCCATGTGCTGCAAATTCTAGTTGTATGTGGCTAGATTAAACAATCAATAAGTGCTAAATAATGGAATGAAATAAACTTAGACAAATCTAGATTTTTTTCTCAAAGAAATTAAGTATTATCTGGTTTTGAAATATTTGCATACAAATTTAAAACATAAAGCAATGCAAATTAAAAAAATAAAGTTGCCATCAAATTGACAAAAAATATTACAAATGGAAATAGTTCTATGTTCCCATCCAGTTGGAAAATAAATATTTATCTAGATTTTATGTGATAAATGAGATTTTGGAGGCTTTCACCTGATATTTGGAGGCTTTTACTATTAAATGGCAGTCAATTTACCATTAAACAGTAACTAAAACTTGTTTTCCAATGACTCAACAGTGGTTTGCAGACGTGATTGAATCTCCGTTTAGCATTCATATTTTTGTTTGAAGGGTAAATATTTTTGTTTCAATTTAGTTTAGGGTAATTTTATTGTGTAGGGTAAAATTTTTAGTTTCAATTAAATGTAGAGTTTATATGTTTTGCAGGAAGATTCAAACCAAAATTTAAAACCTAAATACAAATAACAAAATACCAAAAAATGAAAAAAATGGAAAAAATAATTCACTTGGATTGTTTGATGGCCAAAAATCACTCTCTTAGACTTGGGATCCCATTCTCTCTCTACTATGGCCACTGGTGAAAATGAGCTTGTAGGCCATTTTTTAAAAAATAAATACTTTTATGAGAGGGATCATGTTTATAAATGGGATCCCGTTTCATGATCCTTGGCTTGAGATCCTTCCATGAAATGAGATCCTATTTTAAATTTAGGCTTGGGATCTCGAAGCATAACAGGATCTCATTTTCTAAAGAGTGGGATCCCATTTTGTTTTGCCTGATTTTGGGTTTTTGGCTAAGTTTGAAACTTACATGAGAAGTGGACTCATCTTCTTGCTTTTACCCCTCGATCATGTTCTCCTTTACCATGTCCATCTTCAAAAAACTCCACATATTTTGGACATTATTTTCCTCATGAACCCTACTTAACCAATAAAACATTCAATCATTCTTGAACTGTCTTGTATAATTATTTGACCATATGAGATGTTATGTCATCTGGATTCCTCTTTCTCTTAAATTTGTATAAAATATATTGAAACAATATTGAACAAAATCTAACGAGTGTAATCAGTTGTCGCCCAAATAGAAATGATAATCCCTAAAAATTTGCTATCATTCTTTGTATTGTCATCTACATGCCTATATACAACATGAACAAACATAGCCACATGCACTGAATTGTAATATTGTGATTGGATTCCTCTTGTGGAGCAAGAGTATAGTTTTCTGGAAAATCAACCACTGATAGTATAGTTCCAACTTGATATGTGTTTCTACGTGTGAAATTGTCCATCAAGCGATCAAGCATGTTGATAGTGTTTGACATATTTCGGTACAATCTTACTCTTAAATTCTGATATGAATGCATGTATAGTATTTTTTCTAAGATTAAATCACAACACTTTCTAATTTTTTGATCCTTTAAAGAATAATCAACATTCATAAATCTTTTAACATCCACTAATTGTTTTCCAAAATCATTTTCAACACTTTCATGCATACAAACTCCTAATAATGAAAGATTGCCACAACTAGTGGATTGTCCAGAAATACATGAACTTAAATAAAATAAATGCCCATTAGATCTTTCACAAAACTAGCTATAAACTCCTTGATTGTTTCAGGTGGCATATTAATACCACATTCCTGCATAATCATGCTAGTATGTAAAGTACAACGTATATATCAAAAAACATCATAATAATAATGAAATTGCACATGCATTAAATACAACAAGAAGAGATTCATTGCTTATTAATTTTGACATACCAAGGTTTGCATTTTTCAAATGATTTTTGACTTATGCTAATATTTCCAGGTAACACTGAATCATCTAAAAAAATTCTATAAAATTTGGTTTGATTTGTGTCTAATAGGTGTTTTAGATGAGGATCACAAATTTCAGACCCCACTCTTAATTTCAAAACATCTCTAGCATTAGATGATATCATAGTATTATCATGCCAATATTTTTCAACCAAAGATTTGATTTCAATATTCAATTTCATGTCAAACTTTGGGAGTCGACCACAAAAATCCAACATTGGTTGATTGGATCATTTTCTATACTTTCTCTTCTCTTTGCCGCTCTTACCAATGTTCTAGGATGTATGTTTAGAATTCCACTAATGTTGCTTAACATTCTTTTATCCAAATTTATTTTATAAACTATAGCAGTTGTTATAACTCATCATGCCACATTCTTATCTTTAGATCGACACTTCTTTCCAATAGACTCAATGGCACTAGCAATAGTAGATATAGCATTTTTAAGTGATTCATCTTTTCTTTTTGGTTTCACAAAAATGCCTAACTTTTTTATTATTTTTCTCATTTTCCACATTCTCATCAATTGCATCATGAGTTGACATTGAAATGATAGTTTTTTTGATAAAAAAATTGTTTGTATAATCTATTGGCATATGTTCTTATTTGTCTCCAAGAAATCTTACCAGGAAGATTATCCGAAACAATACTTTCAATTTTTTAATAAATATTTTCATTTTCAACAACTCAAGGATTTTCATTTTCGACAACACAGGGATTTTCATTTTCACCAACACAGGGATTTTCATTTTCAACAACAAAAGGATTTTCATTTTCACCAACACAAGGATTTTCTTTTTCAACAACAAAAGGATTTTCATTTTGACCAACACATGGGATTTCATTTTCAATATTCATTTCTACAACTTGTCTACAAATTAAATCAATCTCAACATTGTTATATCCAGCTTCTTCTCAATCATCAATACGAATATCATCTAGAATCAAATTGTCCATATCATTCAAAGGTGGATTTGAAGATGTACATGGATTCGTGTCTATCATCACATTCTCCATAGCATTGAAAGGTGGATTTGAAGACATACCAGGATTAGTTTCTATAATCAAATTATCTTCCACATCCACCTCTTGCAAATTTACATCATCTACATCCATGGTCTCTTCAATATTTTTATCTTCAATACTCATGGAACTGGATGCTTCGACATTATTCATTGCTTGAATCCTCATTTTTCTATCTCTTTTTCATTTTGCCTCCTCTCTTTTTGCTTGAATTTCTTTAGGGGTCAATACCTTCCTACCTTTCCTAGCTTTTGACAACGTTGTGATCCCATGATTACAAAATTATGAAG
The DNA here is from genome assembly GCA_027924645.1 of Cunninghamia lanceolata. Classification (NCBI taxonomy): domain Eukaryota; kingdom Viridiplantae; phylum Streptophyta; class Pinopsida; order Cupressales; family Cupressaceae; genus Cunninghamia; species Cunninghamia lanceolata. The sequence continues at coordinate 12,224,603 of BSBN01000167.1, forward strand.
TACAAATGAATTTCAATAGTAAAAGTCTTTCCTTTTTATTCCTCCTTCAAATGAGTAGAAAATAAACACAATTCCACTCCAAAATTGTCCCAATATTGCCTCCTTCCAAAATTCAAATGAAATTGCAAGTTCAAGAGCATGTAGGAGACAAGATTTGATAAAAAAAAATTGTAGAATTAGTCACTGTCGGTCGTGCACTATCATAAGATGTCAAATTGCAGAATTGACAGTAATTTTTTATCATTAAAAATTTTTAAAATGGTAAAAAATGAAATGGGATCCCGTTTTGTTTTCAACCATTCGAAATAATAAATAAAGCAAATGGGATCTTGTTTAGGAAAAGGGATCTCGTTTCTAAAGTGGGATCCCATTTCTTAAAACTTGAATTGTAGGTGTGGCTTTTGCTATGGGTTTTAGGTCGGGAAAAGGCTTGGGGACGTGACCCTTATCTTTGGACTTGCTTTGACCTACATCTTGAAGGTCATTTCAGTGTCACTAGAAAAAAGTGACTTTGGACATATGTCTGAAGACATTTTTTATAGAATTTTTTGATGAAATTAAAACCCATTATAGATGAGATTGTGCAGATTCCAAGTATGTATTTTTTTGACAATTGAATTTTTTTCTCTTTTTCAGATAAGTTTTGATGAAACTGGTCCATAAACTTGAAATATCAGGTTTTCTTATTATTTTAATAACTTTTTATTAAAATATTTTTTTGAAAAATAAATTATACATGCACAATCTTTAGACAATTCTTTTCAATTTGAAAAAAATAAATCAAAAAATGATAAGTTTAGGTCATCTTACGGCATGATGTACATGAGGGATTTTCAAAACATCAATTACAACCAATAAAAAATTAATAAAAAAATATTCAAAAAAATTACAAAAAAAATCATGCACAATCTTCAGTGTGTTACAGATCTTTTTCCAAAAGGATTCAGAAAAATACAATTATTTAGGTCAAAATATGGTTGACATACACATGTATGGTATGGTAAAAAAAGTGACTTTTAAATAGTAGTTTTTAGACATGCCTACTGAAAATCAATTTGTATCATCTGGGTATTAAAATAAATTATATATTTGGAAACTAGACTCCAAGTACTACATTTCATATTACTGACTTTTTTAAAGATTCAATCTTTAAGTGCTTCAAAATTTTAGGTCAAATGTGATAAATTCTAAAAATCAGGGAAAACACTTCCAATTTTTGGCCAAAAAGTGGACTCAACTTCTTGCACACACTCGACTAAGAGAAGTAACATCATTAATTAGTTTGATGATGGAATGGGTATTAAAGGGATAATACTAATTAATTAAATAATTCTAATTAATCTAATTAATTAGTGTTATATTAAGATGAATGTGTTTAGGATGGAATTAAGAAAGGTGTCGAAAGTGACATTAGAGGTATGGTCAATTTCAAGTGTCTATACAAACTATCATTTTTGAAGTAGTTTATAGTCAAAATTACAATATACCTATTTCTTTGTTTGATCTAATCCATATAATATGCTAGGGAAATTTAAAAAAATGTAAGAAATGGCATAATGATTAACAAAGAAAAACATAATATGAAAATTGCACAAGATGGATATAAAAATTGGGTTGATTCAAAAAGATCTATTAAACAGTTTAATATTGGTGACCAAGTATTTCTTAGAACAAAACCAAAAAATAGTTCTTTAGAACTTAGTAAATATGCTAAAATAGGTCCTCATTTTTGTGAACCTTATGAAATTTTAGAAAAAAAAAATATGATGTACCTTATATACTTGTACTACCACCACAATTACAAATCTGTGATGTATTTCATGTAAGTTTACTTAAAAGATATATTTATAGTTTTGGTCATGTTATTAAGTGACAAATTATTTCTATTGAATTCCTAATTGTGAATTTGAAATTGAATTAGAAAGTGTTATTTAAAGAAGATCTAGAAATTTAAGAAACAAAATTATAGATAAAGCCAAAGTAAAATAGACCAATTATGATATTGATAGTGCAACTGATGAAAATATTTATTAAACATCAATATTCACATTTATTTGACTATTCATTTTTGTGAATTATGTTGTAGATGTGTATTGTGCTATTGAAACAACAAATTATAAAGGGAGAAATTTTATGGAACTATTTTCACAACTAAAATTAGAAGGAAATTATTTCCACGTGAAAAACCCTTTTGGTTAAAAGGGAGAATGAAATTAGAAAAATAATTTTTAAAGTGTGAAAACTTATTGTAAGGGGATTATACACGAAAGAACTTTTGTTAAAAGAAAATAAAAAAGATTTAATATAGCCTCTTTTATTTAAGGAGTTAATGTGAAATAGCCTTATTGAAATTAAAAATTAACGTATTTAATAAATAGTTAGTACAACTATTATGATTGAGTGTGTTGGTTATAATCACTACAAAAAATTTTTAAATTGGGTGAGAGACTTGGAAATGGATACTATAAAACTCTACAAAGAAAATGGAAAAGTGGGTGGTGGGCATTGTAGAAGAGGCACACAAAATGTGTCCAACCAATTGTTTGTAGTACACCTTGGATGATTCTAGTTAGGGCACTAAAATAATTTTCTTTTCAATATTAATTATTTTTCCAAATTGTGGTCATAGTCTAAAGGGCCTTGCCACTAATATTCTAGAGGGTGTGAAGCCATTTCAAATTTTACCTCATATATGTGTTGTTCATTCGATCTAATATATTTTTTTATAGTTGATATTAAATATTAAACTTCTATTCTTTTTAATGATTAAGTAATATTTTGGAAGTTATAAAATTCATTTATTCAAATACAATAAAATTATTTATTATATGAATAAAATATTTAGATCATTTAGATTATTGCTCATATCTTAAAAAATTGCCACAATATAAATATTTACAAACCTATCATAAAGTTGTTTAGATGAAAATAGAAAATTTAATAAATTTTCAAAGGGAAGACAACAATATTAAATGAATATCTTCTAAGAAAATCTATCTACTAGCATCAAGATCATAAAACGAACAAAGACGGACCACATTTAAAAGGTTGAGATCCAACCATTATACCATTACATATTATATTGATTTATATAAATACATTTTAAACTTGAATATATAAGTGAATTAAACTTTAAACCAAATGAAAGATTAATATGAAAAAATAAATGTAGTTCAAAGGGAAAAAAACTAGAATATTGAAAATAAACAATTTAAATTCTTGAAACATGAAGGAATACTACTTCAAAATTCTTTGCCTACGTTTTACAAACTTTAAAATTACAATTAAATTACCTATATTTATAAAAATAAAATATTTTGTGAATAATTTTTAATAAAATGGTAATCTAAAGTAGAATTTTTTTATAAAAGAACACCATTCTGCATTTCACTACCCCACCCTCCCCAACCTCACTTAACAACTAGTAATCACGAGTATATATGATGACATTGGGGTTATTGGCTTTCATTTTATTACACAATTCCCCACCCTCCTTGAACATAATCTTGAATCTAGTAGGGAAGCCACACTCTTTCAGACTTTTCAGGTGCTCCAATCCACATTGAACTTTCTTCACAATGGGACAGTCAACTACCCGTAGTATCTCAAGGCGTGGCATCGCTCCATCCTCTAATTCTGGCAACTCCTCTAACACTGAAAAGTACTTAATTTTAAAATCACGCAGCTGAGGGAATCCCCCGGGCTTCCCGAACCCTTTTGGCAATGCCTTGCAAATATCATCTAGCTCTAACTCCAACTTTATTAAGTTGGGTATCATTTCTAGTGTTGGATATTCAGCACAATGGCACCTTATTAAAAACAATTCCATCAGATTTGAGAAGCCACATATCCAATTTGGCACTGCAAATTGATGTAGGTAAAGGTATTCAAGATCCTTCATAGCTAACATTTTCTCTAATAGAGGTGGAAGATTACGTACCCCGGTATGACCTTGAACCAAGTTATATATTGTCAGATTCCGCATCTTCACCAACGTGGCAAGGATCCCATCTATACTTTTCAATTCAGCCTCGTGATGAATATCTATGCGCACTTCGCGAAGGTTGACCAAATTGACAAAATGTTCCAGCTTTAAGAATTCATTCTCCTCAACAGATAGTTTGATATTCCATGATCGCAGTACCTGTAAAGACACAAGCTTTGATATTTCCTTGGCCATCAATCCGTCGAATTTTCTCTGAGGTATTAGGCGTATATCCAGATGTTCCAGGCAATTAAGCTCACCAATCCACTCAGGAAACCATTCTAGACTCTGGCAATAAGAAATATCAAGGAAGAGAAGATTTTTATTACTTTTAACACATTCCGGTACCTTGGTAATTTCTGTCCTGCTTAAATTCAAAACTCTAAGGAGCCTCAAATTTCCAACACAAGTGGGCAACGACGAAACTTTAGTGCCACTCAAGTCAAGAATGCGCAGTACTCTCGCACCACTAAGCAAAATTGCCAGAACATTTTGAATGCCTCTATTTTGTGAGAGAGAAAGAGTGCGAAGACGCGATGCAGAATATGCCCTGTTGCTTTCCATCACATCTACATCGTCATCCTCTATGCTTTTCTTGCCCAGTAAAATCCTGCGATACCTGCTGCTCGTTTGCACAGCTGGACCTTTCTTAAAGGCTTCCTCCACACTAAATGCACATTGACTTTCTTTTGATATACTAATCGCCAAATCAAGCAATAAATCATGCAATTTGAACCTTCTATTTAACTGACTATAAATGTGGCCTACTCTCTCGACTAGACATAGATTGTGAAGATGACATATATAACTCCATCCAATATCTAGCTGGTCCTCTCCTTGAGGAACATATCCTTCTGCTACCCACAGGTTTATGAGATATTGGGAGTCTATTTCCTCATCCTCGGGAAAGAAAGAAAGAAATGCAAAACAAGGTTTAAGATGAGCAGGGAGAGAATCATAACTCAACTTGAGAATCTGCATAATTGGATCCTCGGTATAAGATGCCGCTCTTAGCTGCCCCAATCTGGAATCCCACTCGCCTGACAGTCTCTTGCCTGCCAGAGATGCTGCCACCGTTTTAACAGCCAAGGGCAATCTCCCACATTCCCCCTCAATTTGTCGAGCAACACCTTCAAGGTATTGTGGCGGTTGATTTTGCTGGAAGTCAGGAAAGGCAAAAGCACAAAACAGGATCCAGCTTTCTTCTTCTGACAACGGTTGCACCTTGTACTCACGAGCTTTCATGATTCCGCACACAACTCTGCTTCGTGTGGTGACCACAATCTTGCAGTGGGTGTTATTCCCCCTTGGAAGGCCAAGTGCAGATATCAAGTCATCTTCCCCAGTTGCCCTCCACACATCATCAAGCACAATAAGAGAGCTTGTGCTTGCTAAGCGCTCGTGAATAAACTCTGCTGCCTGCACCTCATCTACCCTTCCGTTAACGACCTCAATCAAATCTATTTTCGAGGCCAAAGCAGCTTGCATCTTCTGAAGGGAGTAAGTCTGAGAAACAGAAAGCCAAATTGACTTCTCAAAGTTGCCCTTTGCTCTGTTGAAAACATTTTGCAGAAGAAACGTCTTCCCGACGCCGCCCATTCCAACGACGGCAATGACAGGAGCGGTAGGGTCATCCAGGAGGCGGAGGACATCTTGAACCTTGGGCTCAATAGCCACTGGTCGTGAATCGCTCTCCATTCGACTTGTTCTCCTCCACCTCACATTCTGCAATGCACTCTTGGAGGGTTGGTCTGAATGAGTCAGATCCTTAACAAGCCTCAGCTCCTCTCCATCTTTCACAATGGACGTCATTCTATCTTTCACGTCCTTAATCCGACGTGCCATTTTATAGCGAAAGATTAATTGAGAATAACTGAAAGCACAGACACAAGAGGACTGGGGGCTTTCGTTATTAATACCTTTAGATTTTACAGCACATTCGTCAAGTATGTCCTCTGCATCCAAAGCAATATCTGCAACATCCAGCAGCCAACTTTTCACGGACGGATTGCGTACACTCTCCGCATCTGCATCTCTGAGATACCCTTTTATGTTTGTGAGCTTCTTGCTCAGCCATTCAAAATCCTTTCTGAAGTTGAAGACGAATGAAGCCTCTTCATTTGTGATCGCCCAAAGTTTTGCAACCACAAGACCAACCAAAGCAGATGCCATCTTTGATTTTTTGAATAACTGCTGAGAAACTGAAGCTTAGTACTCAGCTATTGTTCAATTGAAACCAACCAAAAAGAAGACCTAAACTGCAATGAATGTGAGTAAGCCAGAGGAAAGATGTAAATTTATAACAGTTGAGGTCGAAGTCGTTCGGAAGCATTCCCGGTCTTGATAAGAAAGTGGTGCACCGCCCCATGTGACTATCACTAATTGTCCGGAGAAAGTTGTGTACAGCTCCATGTGAATTATCACTACTTTATTTAAATATCACCCATTTCAATAGTCAAACAATTAATAGTAATTTTACCTTATTCACAATAAAAAGTGATAAATATTTGTCCTATTTTTATTGGCCAAAATTGACTTCTAAATGTTGAAGTGGATGATACTTAAGAATATCACATTCTTCAAAGTGATTGTATGTTTATATCAATATCATCATTTACTAATTTTTGGTTTTTTCTCTTTAGGCTAGCCATAGGTTTTATGTCAAGTCATTTTTACGCCGCGACGAGCTCCGTAATGTTGTCAATGCTCTTTGTCCACCCATCTGTGTCCCTAACAATGGAGATGGTTGTTGTACATGTTTTCTTACGCACTTTCCATCCAGCATTAATGCTTCTTTACATCCAGCATTAATACTTCATTTGGTCTTCTCCAGCCACTCGTTTTTTCTGGATTGATGGCTACGCTTGAGCACTTATTTGGGTACATTTGTTAGTGGTCTCTTTGTTGGTGTTAGTAATGTTGATGACAATGTTTGTATCAGATTGTCGGCAATGTTGTTTAGCCATTGATTTGTGTATTGGTAACGTGTATTCTCATATTCATAACCATGTCCATTCATTTATTCCACTACACATGAGGGAGATACGTACAAAATAAAGAAATACAAATGCTCACAGGTATAAAAGTATTTCCCTATCAAATTAGGGGAGAGGGCCCATAGTGGGTCAGGTTCCTATATGTAGTATAAGAGTTGACCAAAGTGGGGCCACAAGTTGGTTTTTATTGGTCTAATTAATATTAAAAAAATTTATTAAAAAAACACAAATAGGGACCAATCAATGTACACATCATATATGTTTATTCATTAGTATTTTATTATTCATATTAGGTGACATACAAATGATTTACAAGGATTTGAAAAACATAAATGCAACTGACATGATTTGAACATGTAGACAAGTGGATCCAACATAAGACAATAATAGAGTTTATATTAAAAACTTAAAGAGTACTTTCTTCAAAGATCAAGAGCAGTGATCAACCTAGACTGACCTTCTTTTTGGTTTAAAAAAATATTTTTAAATATTTATCATTAAAAACTATCGCATCCAATATCCACCACCATCCCAGAAAAGATTCATATTTTCAAAAGTTCGAGTCCCAAGTAAAAATGACTAATGCCCAAGTGCAATCCATCGACTGATAAATGACCAACTACTAGTCCCTTCAAGTTAATACCTGCAAAAATCAACACACTCGAAGGTGTAAGGCTCACCAAACAAGCCGTCAAAACTAGAGGACATAAATTTATTAATCCAGCCCAAACAAGCATTCAACCAAATCAATCAACTCTTCCATTTAATTTCACACAATTGAAGGTTTAAGGCTCACCAATCAAGCTGTCAAAAAAACATTAAAGGAATTCAAACACTTCAGACCAAATAAGCATTCGACCAAATCAATCACCTATCCAATTTAATACCAAATTCAAATTTATAGACATCCATCAAATCATTCAAATGAAGTGCACTCAAAACTATTTCAACCAATCAAATGAGAGTGCACATATCACAAACATTTCCTTTCTCATTTTCTACATAAACCCTAGTTTTTTTAGTTCAATTTGCCAACATCCCATACATAAGTGTCATGAAGGCTTTGAATTGCACACTGTTATCAACATTACTATAAGTTCACAGAAAATGCTTCGAATATTCCAACATCCCATAAATGTATGTTTTAGCTTCAAATGTATGTTGTTTTAGTTTAAACTGTATTGTTGTTTTGGTTTTAAGTATTTTAGTTTAAATTGTTTAAACTATATTATTATTTTTGTTTTAAGTGTTTTAGCTTAAATTGTTTAAACTGCATTGTTGTTTAGCTTAAAGTGTACAGGGAAATAAAAACAATACAGTTTAAACACTTTAAGCTAAACAACAATACAGTTTAAACCAAAACAACATACATTTTAAACCAAACAGCAATACAGTTTAAACACACATATTGTTTAATGCGAGAGTGTGAGAAATAAAGGTGGTACAATGCTCACAAAATGTTGTTTTGGTTTAAAATATTTTTGAAACAACCATTGAAATGGAAACTATTAGATCTAGGGCACACAACTGAGAGGAGGGGTGAATCAGTTGTACAAAAACTTTGCTTCTACTTCAACATTTGATTCTTCTTGTTATTTAACAGCATATCAATTAATCATTCATGAAAGCACAAAGCATAAACACCGGAGCAAATAAACATCAACACATTTGACACCAAGATTTTTGACGTGGAAAACCCGATTAAGGGAAAAACCACGGGGTGATTAACCCAAGGATTATTCTCTGTTAGAAGAATAAGAAAAATGAATGGCACATGCCAATTAGGGCTCATTGCCCGAGCACACTGCTCACAAGGAGGCACACTGCCTACAAAGAGACACATTGTCTACAAGATCATAAGGATCACAACCTTGAACTGGAGAATGACATCTTCACCATGTCTGGATCAGTTCCATTTAAGTTCGAGTCACACTTGCTCTGCCTTTCACTCTTTCACTATACCACACTCATCCGCTCCACACCACACACTTTGAAATAAACTCACAAACCTTTATTTATACAAGACATCAACTTAGGAACAATCATCTAAGTTGGCAATCAACCATAAGAACATTCGCAGGATGAATAACACATCCGGTCGGCCACCACAAGAACATTCGCAAGATGAACAACTCATCCGGTTGGCTAGTTTGAACAAGAACTTCATCTGGAAGAATATCTTCAATTCCGGGCTCTACCACCAATGCGGACCAACAACACAACCTCAACATGATCCAAGAACCTTCACAAGCTTGCATGAATGACCAAGTACATCCGCACTTCCTCTACTCACTGGAATCTCTTCTCTTCCTCATCTAAAACTTTAAGAACACAATCTGTTGCCACTGTCATACTGCAAGAGGTGCTTCCGAACCTCCAAACCATGAACAAATCGAGATGACACATCACAAGGACATCCCCAACACTCTGTCCAATCCGCAAAATAGGACAAAGCACTTCTGGATCTCACCGGACCTTTTTGTAACACTCTGTCACTCCGAAGCATCTCCCTGAACCGGTTCTACTTGATCAATCACAACTTCTTCACATCTTCATGCGGACCTCTGAAATCTTAACTAGATCATCACAAGGCTCATATCTATAAACCCTTTAATCCGCATCCTCTGAATCTCAACTTATTGAGTACTTTTGCCTTCTTCTCATCACTGTTCTTCACTGTTCCTGATTGAGACTAATTTTCTCAATATCCTCAACACACAACTCATCCAATCCTTCTTGTCAATGCAATATGAGTATGTTGACATCAATGACAACACTGGTTCACCTCATACTTGCAATAGAAACTTCCACCTGAACAGTTGAAATGGAAAAAACCATAATGTAGTTAGGAATTCTCCACCTAGACACTACTTGTTAATGTAGTTAATATGTTTTTTGCACTGACTATTTGAAGTATGATTTCTTTTTTTTATTGAAGAAATGCAAGTTACAACTAGAAAGCAGTCAAAGGATTGCAGAAAATAAATAAAGTGTAATAGAAATTCAAACAACCACTATAATCAATGGAGAAACCACTATTACCACTACATCTCTAAATGATTTGGTAGACTATTGTGATGTCTTGAATAGGATGAATCTTGGTTTGTCTCCAAATAGCCTCCCAACACAACCTCAAAACCTCTACCTCTTACTGCTTGTGCACTGCTTAACCATGATCCTCTACTCTTTGACATGTCTTTAGGATGACCATTAAAATGTTGATGGAATCTAAGAAAAATGGAAACACAAACCTCTGTAATTTCTTGGCAAACCTCGCAAATTGTTAGCAGATCTACCAATAGTTTCATGCAACTCTAAATAGTTATTACAAGGGTTTATTGCATCACAACCTTTCTAATAACTTCACACATCTTTCATACCTCTAACAAGCATGTGGAACAAATTGGTGACCCAATGATAGGCATTCATAGCCCTACAAATGGCTAAATTTGCCTTTTAACACAATCATAGAACTGTAAGCTCCTTCATAGGTTTCATAGATACCTTGCCAAAGGTATGCAACAATGTTGCAGTGTTTCAGGCTTTTATGAGACCTTTTAAAATCCTCACAGGATTATATATCCATAATAGACCTTGTAGAGATTAAAATGGACTCCCTCGTACCTTCATAGACCTACAAAAAATTATTTTCCTGCCTAAAATAGTGGGATGATCTCTAAAACTTCTTAATAAGTATACATAACTATGCACTGTAGGACACACTTACTCAAGGACCTCATAAGCATGTTCATGGTCTTCCACTATTTTGCATTCTTTTGGACCTGCTATGGCTTGATACGGGACCCCTAATGATGATCAAACCTCACACAATCCTTCAAATGGTTGCCACAGTCCTCTGTATGTTCTTGTTCAAGCAAGATATGTAGACTTAACAATATTTGATAGTACTCCAAACTGTCTAATAGTGCTTGAAACCTATTAATGGACTTTGAGAACTCTTAACTTAGTTTCTTTTGGTCTTGACAAGCTTGTAGGCATTTAGTTTGATGACATTGTACAATTTGCAAACCCACAACTATTATACAAACCCCTTAAATGATGGTGTAGAATTAAAACAAGAAGGAGATGTGATTGTTAATCTTAATCTAAAATTCAATTTACTCTTGCCAAAACGAGAATGACATGAAGAAATGAGATTGTCTAGGTAGTTAACAAGATTATACAAGACAAGATCCATGATTGACACGAAGAAGATGAGATTGTGCACTTAGTTGACAAGATTATACAATTAATATGGAATTACCTAACTGCCACTCATATATTCATATTGTATCAAATTGTCAAACAATTAAATCAAACATAGAACAAAGAACATCACAATGTCAAATTGTAAAAATAAACATTATAGAACATAGGAAATCAAAATGTCAAACTGTAGAAGATCAAACATAGAACATAGAACATCACAATGTTAAACTGTAAAATCAAACATAGAAAATACAAAATCAAAAATGTCAAACTGTCAAATTAAACATAGAACATCACAAATCTTCTATTCAGAGAATCACTGTGAACTCTTAGACTGAACTTACAAACTCAAGTTACAAACTACAATTACAAAGATGAAGAAAATGGTATGAAAATTGTTGTATTGCCTGTGAAATATATTATTAATATTATTAAAGCTGATTGTTGCTCTTCATTGTTATCTTATTGTAGAGAGTTTACACTGTCAACCTCACTGCACGCATGTTGGAGTAAACATAATTGATGTACATGTCATGTATAATCCCTAGTAGATCCTGATAGTTAGGTTGCACCACCTTGCAGGCCTCTATACTAATCAACACAGGCTGGTGGGATGTCTAGTTCAATGCTTTAGGCTTTTTGTTTCTTTAACTTTGTACTAAAAAGATTCAAAAGATTCTAGATTTCAAAACTGGTGTTCAAAGGTGTTTGTTCCAATGTCCAGATGAAGAACAAAGCTCAAATGTGGACCCACCATGGCACCAAGAGACTAAAGACAACCATGCCTCTAGAAAAAAGAGGAGTTAGATTCTTGTCGAATGAAGACACTGAAGTTGCTAACGAGAGCAATCTTCAACTAGTTGAACTAGTTATTCAAGTCAATGCAGCTACGAGAAGCAAGAAGGTTTTAGTTCAACAAGAGTGGAGGAAAGAGGATATGGAATCAACATTGAAATATGTGGAGGACAATGGCATGTCAACAAGGAGTGCAGCCAAAAAGTGGGGAATCCCTGCCACAATACTCAGCAACTGGTTAGGCAATTTAACATCAACATCAAAAAAAGGTCCTCCCATAGTCTTGATAGCAGCTAAAGAGGGTTTTATAGTGGAATGGTGTAAACAAATGGCAGCAGTGGACCATGGGCTAGAGATTATTAATCTCAAAGCAGAAGTCACGCAAATTTGCCAAACATGACCAAACCCATTTAAGGATGGGCTGCCTGGCAAGTCATTGTGGACTATATTTAAAAAGTGCCTTCTTGAATTGACATTGAGGACAATAGAAGGCCTTGATGGAGACAAAGCTCTAAACCTTAGGCCTACAATTATTGTTGCATTCTATGACACATTGTCCAAGGCATATGAAGCCAACCTATATGGACCACATAGAATTTGGAATTATGCCAAAACTAGAATTTAGGCTAGGAGAAATGGAGCCATGTAGGTGTTGGCTAAAAGAGGTAGCAAAAGTGTTTCATACATCATTTAGAAGAGCAGGGAATGGATAACAATTCTGTGTTGTGTTAATGCTACCAGACAGAGCATACCGGGGTTCTATCTTTTGAAAGGTAAAAAGTAGCTTAAAAACTATATTGCTAGCTGTGAACCAGGTGCTTGCATAGCTGCCCAACCCCATGCTTGGATGACTAAAGAGATGTTTATGAACTGGTTGCATCATTTTGCATGATCAGTTCATGGTGGTGTATCAGTGACAAATAGGCACTTGCTGATATTCGATGGCTATGGAAGTAATGTAGCTGTGAAAACCATCCAAGAAGCTAGGTCTTTGGGTATTGATTTGCTAAAACTACCAGTACACACCTCACACAAATTACAGCCATTGGATGTGAGTGTATTTTCAACATATAAATCATACTTCAAATTAGAAAGAGCAGTGTGGCTAGCAAGGTTTCCAAACATAGAAATAAAAAAGTAGAATTGGCAGAATTAGGTAGTAAGTCATTTCAAAAAGCACTCGCAATTTCAAACATCACAACTAGATGCTCTAATGGAGGACATGCACTCGAGAGACACTTTTTAGTTCAACATGCACATTGATGCTTCTGTGTGCAGAACATCCTTAGTCTTTCTGCGGTTGATGTTTCACAAGTGGAAATTTCCAACACATTGCCTTTGACCAATACCATTCCTCCCCCTCATCGATGGCATCCACCTAGAGCCATGAGACCCGCAAACCCCTAAACCTATTTAGGAGAGACTCAACCCTCTTCCTTCTCACCATCCTCTTTCTTCCCATCCTTCTACTTCCTCCACTTCACCTTCATTCTACCCTTCGTGTTGATTCCACCCTTTCTCCTCCTTAGGCTATGCTCATAGACAATACTTTAGTGCCCCTCCTTAAGGCCCTCGCTAGTGAGTCTCCTTCGCAATTGACTCATTCTCCTCATCCTCCATGTTTACTTAATGTTGTTCCACATCCACCTCCTACCGTGTTTGACTCCATCCCTCATGTTCCACCTCTCATTTCCACCTTCACTCCACAATTGATGTAAACAATTTCATCGATACTTTGTTCTCTAATGATGACCTAGCAGATGACAAGCTTGCACCGAGTGGGGCTTAGGTGCCTAATGTTTCACTCTCTTACCTTCATTACTAGGGAAAGTATCATACAGGTTAAATTTTAGATTTGTAGCTCTAAAGTATCATATATGTTAGATTTTAGATTCAACCTCTAAGCTCTTTCCACATCACACAACTGCACACATGTCCTATGTTTATTAGATAGTATCTTATGCACTTTACACAACTACCTTGTCAACTCAAGAAATGCTATCTTGTCACTTAATTATTTGGTCAACCTAAAAGGAGAACCTACAAAGCCTTCTTCTCTAATGTATGTGAAGGTTGGCAATTGGATAATCCAATTACCTCACTTGACAATTGTTGTTGTAGCTTCCAAGGAGAAGCAATTGTTTAAGTTATTTCCATCCATTTGATTAGGAAGAACATGAAAGAAAGTATTATCAAGTATTTGCATCATATTTCTATTATATTCTTCTCTTCCACTGTACAAGTTATTTCATTACAAAAAACATGTACCAAGTCAACAAATTTTGACTTTGAATTTATGCATCTTAGAGGTTAGTTCCATGTGGTGTGGGATCAATCCTTGATTAACCTCATGCTTCCTTGTATAATATCAAGGCAAATGTTTAAACAACATACACTAATTTCATTGCACAAGTTTTTAAAAACTACTTACAATGAACCTCATTGTCATGCATTGTCGTAAACAATGCATTAGTACTTTAAAATGTCCAAACCCTGATCTCGTATCTAAATATTCTCTTCGCCCCCTTAAAAAACATAAAGAACAAGAAGTTTAACTCAAGAGTGAGAAAGGATCACAACTTGGGAGGACCTATTATGTCATATGAAACAAAAGACAATTTGGAAGCACATTGGATCTACAAATAAAAATGAGAAGCTCTTACTACAACGATGACCCAAGCTCAAAATCTAACAAGTGAACCTCCCTACATTGAGGGGTCTTTGTGTTGTAGTGGCTTGGAGGTTGTGGTAGGGGGGTGGACTTTTAATGAAACCAATGATGTCCAACATAATAACAAGATTCCTTGCTTCTCAAATTGATATAAATATTACATTATGACAAGAATTTGTATTTGGGCAACCTTGCTCCTAGGAAACTAATTAGGATTAAAAAATGGGGAAAAATGAATGGTAGATAAAATATTTCAACCAATAAGGAAAGATCAAGCTACTCACATTGCTAGAATTACAATTTCTGCAAGTTAATGGCACTTTATACTTTGAAATAAAAACTCGTTCACTCTTATAGCTAGCTAGACCAACAAATATGCCAAAAAGATTTAATGAATAGCTATAAACCCAAAAGAAATATTTATAAACTCAACTTGTTCCCTCTAATAATTAATCCTAGGAGAGATAAAGTACTGTAAGTAAATTCAATTGGTACTTCTTATTAAATGCTTTAAACTTTACCTAAATTAAGTTTTACAAAATATTGACAAAAGGCAACATTCCTCCAACAAATTAAACTAATAAATACTTTTGGGGTAAGATATACCACCATGTCTGCTTACAAATGCTCCAAACAATGAAAGAGACAAAGTGAAAGCAAATCAATGGTAAACCCCTAATCGAATGGGAGAACAAGGAGGAGAGTATATCATAGTTCGTAGGTATCAATAGCAACTAAATCTAATTGCAGAGAATCGAGGAAATGAAGTGATGAAACTACAAATCTTACCTTTGCCAAGGCTGATTCGAAACTTGATTGCCAGACTAAATCTAATCGTGTTATCCGCATGAGCTCAGTGGATTTGACAGCATACTCCAACAGAACGGCAATGCTCGTCTGTCTTCTGTTCCTGAGTTTTGCAATGCTCACAGCGGCCTTATTATAGAGGTGTCGTTCTTGCATTTTTTAATAGTCATCCACCAGGTGGAGGCAGGAAAATGCTCTCGGCCTATAGATAAATCAAACAAAAATTCTTAAAAATCACTTGATATTCAAATCTCAAAATCATAGGACCATTCTTAGCAACAAATTTGACCGTCACAAGTACATTTTTTAAATTTGACGTTCGTATCTGACCATCACAATACACATGAAGCAAAAATTTGATACGCAAAACCCTTAGCGGCATAAATATGACGTGCAAATCTGCCCGTCATACCACGTCATCAGGCATAAATTTGACGTTCACATTAGCCCGTCAGAGGGCCTGGGCGAGCATAAATTTGACGTTTATATCTACCTGCCACAGAAATCATTTCAGCATAAATTTGACGCTCAGATTTGCCCGTCAGAGGATCAAGATGAAGATGAATTTGACGTTCAAATCTGCACGTCACAGTTCATAGATGAGGATAAATTTGACGTTCGAATCTGCCGTCACAGTTACGCGTGAAAATAAATTTGACGTTCGAAACTGCGCGTCACAGAACAAATACGAGTAGAAATTTGACGTTCACATATGCCGTCATAGCACTGATTTTACCATAAATTTGACGTTCAGAGTTGCCCGTCATAGGACCTTTACGAGCAACAATTTGACGTTCAGATTTGGCCGTCACAAGACTTACCGGGGTGAATTTGACGTTCACAGATCCCGTCATGTGACCTAGTTGGGCATAAATTTGACGTTCATAACTGGCCGTCACAGATTTGCCTGAAAGTAAATTTGACGTTCATATCTGGCCGTCACAGAACTTTTGGAGCAAAAAGTTGACGTTCAAATCTGGCCTTCGCAGAACCTACGTGACCATAAAGATGACATGCAAATCTGGCCGTCACATAAACTGCGTTGTCGTAAATTTGACGTGCAAATCTTCCCGTCACATTGGGCGTCATTGGAGTAGAATCAGCGAATCAAGTTTTATTGTGTTAAAACGATCTAATAGATTTAATCGTCCATTGTCGCAGCAGTAATTTCTAACACCTTTGCACGTTGAATCACACCATTGCTTCCCAAACATTCCAACACTACGCTTTATACACAGAACGCTGCTTGTATGCTGCATTGACAATAGCCTGTCTCACAATTTAATTGCGTTTAAGAAAGCATTATGTGGAGGATTTTTATTAAGTTATAGTTCGGCTTTCCTTCCCAAGCGAAGTGCATTACGTTAAATGGTTATCTTTATTGTCTGATTGAATTGATCTCGTGGTGCATGTCTACATTGCTCCTACTTGTTTTGAATACAATCCCTCCAAATAAATTTGAATACAATTTTAAATTTGCACTGTCAATGATGAAACTCTAATATGACGGGGACAGAAATCACACATAATATTGAATGCTATTGAAAATCTAATACAGATTATTGTATTCTAAACAAAAATATATAATCACAATAATTGATTTTCATGATATTCCCACGTAGCTTTCAATGAAATTGGAACCGATTTTTACATATATATTTAATTATGGCTGCTAGATGGATTAGCATGTTTAAAACTTGGGACCATGTTTGTCCTCCTCAAAAGGACATAAATTTTAAAACAAAGAGACTTTGGATTTCCTCATCTTATTAATAATTTTCATATGTATATTGTTGGATTTGAAATTTGGGTTTATCATATTAGGAACAAAATTAATTAAAATTATATTTATATATATATAATTTGAGAAAGAGATACTTTTGAATTATGCTATCTAATATAAATTTTGTTGTTATTTTAATAGAGATTGAGAATTATGTTTCTTTGATTTTTTATATTTGTTATGGATATTGACTCATTTAATATTAATTGCTAAATATAACTATACTTAATATTTTATCTTTTCCACTTTTTCATCTTTTTTAAATTGAAAAATGTTTTGGAAAATATAAATACCTTTTGATCATGCTTATTTTATATTGTTTACTAATATCAAATTAACCTAATTACAACCTAATGTCTTTTCTAATTAATATTTTTAATCAAAAATTTTAAAATGTTTGAGATTTCATTGAGGTTTTGAATATCTCCCTATCCAACACTTTTTCTTATTGACTAAGGAATTGGAATGTGTAAAGTCTACAATCCATTCATATAATTATGTTAAATAGGTGAAAGAATTCATAAGAATTTAAACTAGATTTTTTTGGTGGGATTTCAACCATGTGATTTTAGTCATTTTCAAGCCTGAATGAATACTCAATATTCTAAAGGAAACATGCATTTATAGCTGCATGTGCTAACAATAAGCATATTATAAACTACATTGTATTTTAATCCTCTAATTTATTTTTCATTAGAAATACTTTTGGAGCATGTACAATTATTACCAATTTAAATTTAAGTTAATTATAACCCACTTACATATTTATATTATGTAGATGAAGTATTTTGGTAAACATTTTTAACTTTTTAATTTCCTTTCTTCTCTTTTGAAAGAATACTGCCATTTTTTAAAATGGGAAGAATATTATGCTAAATTGGTTTTGTATTTATATAAAGGAACCTTTTTAAAATTTTAATTATTGAATATTATCAAGAAACCACATGCCTTTAAAGCTAAAATACTAGTTAACCATCCATCCTATTAAAAATTAAACAACTAGAAAATTACATTAAAAAATATCCTCTAAAAAATGTCTAAAAAGGCTCGTTAAATTGGTGCAACAACTCTTTTTTTCTTTTTTTTGAAGCTCTACCAAGGCTGTTAAAGATGTGAACTATTCAAAACATAAAAACTAAGGGACATGCCCTCCAAAATCTTTTCTATGGCTAGTTCCATATTTTTCTCTTTCTCTAAAAATATATTTGAGGCTAATCTAGTGGTGCTTTGTTTGTTGAACAAAAGTATTCCTTTCACAACTTTAATTATAAGAAAACCATGGATTCTCTCGAGTAGTTTGACACTTTTGGATCATAAATTATGCAAGTAGTTAGAAAATGTAAAAGAATTTTACAAAATTCGCTTTCCTTAAAACTTTCTAAGAAAGCCTTTTGGCAAGAGACACCTTTAAACACCAAATTGTCATTTGCTCCAATTCACATTCATAATATTTTTTATGATTCCATAAACATCAATATTATCAAGTGAATTCTCTCTAGAAGCAATATTAGGTCCTCCCATGGAATTAAGAAGAACTAGAATGGTTGGCTACAAACCAATGGAAAAAATCAAATGTATGTGAGGCCTTGAAAAGATGACATTAGCAACTAAAATGAGCTAGTAGTGCTAAAAATAAGATTAATAAGAATATTAAATACCAAAATCAAAAGGGTTGAGTTGCAATTACAGTCCCTACCAAGGATTGAATTGGTTGTTTACGAGGAAATGAATTTGATTTGAAAGAATGTTGTATCTATGAATAGGATGGGAGCATTTACAATTGCTTGGAAAACATAGTCATACCTAACACACAATCATAATCTATCATATTATATCTGCTTACTTATTTGTATGCCTTAAACTTGTGAAACTTTGACATCAAGGCACTAAAAAATATGAAAGGAATTTATTATTTTCATAAAGGATTTTACATATATGGAACTGTTTAAGAGTAAAAAGAGGGGTTGATTGGTTTTAAGGGTTTATGTTGATCCTCCTTTCACCACTAAACATTCAAGGACATTCAACTAAGTAGAAAATGGATATCCGTTTCTTCTAATTTGATTTAAAAAATGCTCCCCCCCAAAAAAAATAGGCTTGGGAATCCAAACCTGCCTTTTCAACGTGAATGAAGAATTGATATGTTTTTACAGATTTTTCTCGACTTCACCCTTGATGTTAACGGGCTTTTTTTAATCCAATTTTGATAAAATTAAAAGGGTATATTCGGGACACTATCAAGATTCTAAAAATATAATATATGTCTGATTATAATTTTAATAGGTAATTATTGATAATTTTCTACCTACACTACGTCTAAATTCTTGAGAGACATACTGATTGAAAAACATCCATAACTTTCAAACCATTTAACTTTTTTTAAATTTGAAAGTTGCATCACACTCTATACTTCATTAGCTACATGTCTAAAAAAATTTGAATTTCATATTTTTTTGACCAAGTTAGGTTGGCTAGAAAATTACTTTTAATATTTTTAAAAAGTTGTAGTAAAAAATTCATAACTAATTATTTACTTGTACAACAAAAATTCATAAAAATATTTGTCACATCTAGGCATGTGTCCTCTACTTGTATCTAAAGATTCAAAAAATAATATTTTTTTTTCTCATACTTAGGTTGGTCGGAATGACACCTACTTTTTTTTTCAAAAACTTAACTAATGCTTCATTGAAATATCAAATTTTCACCAAATAAATTTATTTGTTTTCAAAAAAAAAATAGTATCCCATAAACTACATTCAATTTCCTACAAATTTAATTACTACATATTTTTCAAATTATGTAGGTAACCCATTCAAATTTTCACGTGAAGTTACTTAAGTCTGGTTTTTAACATTTTCATTGCCACTTAGAGGTATTGTTTGGCCCATCATGATCCTGGACTCACCCACATATATTTGTTAAATATATAATGCTTGCAATGGCTCTTGTGTCCGATGGTCTTTAGCTGAGACGATTGCGATCTTAATATTTCTACTTTTTTTGTGTGCAAATAGTGATTAGGAGCATCTAAATCTCTTGTAATGGATGTGACCTAGATTCTATTGAC
Source organism: Cunninghamia lanceolata (assembly GCA_027924645.1). Taxonomy (NCBI): domain Eukaryota; kingdom Viridiplantae; phylum Streptophyta; class Pinopsida; order Cupressales; family Cupressaceae; genus Cunninghamia; species Cunninghamia lanceolata. Next base: position 12,244,919 of record BSBN01000167.1, read on the forward strand.
AATGCAGCTTAGGCTTTCTATTGACCCCCATGGGCCTATATGTGTCATGAACCGATGAGGCCCCTATAGATAATAGGGCATTTTTGTGGTTTGAATGCGTGAAGGAATAGGGCATTCATTTCCCACCATTGATTTCCATTATGAGCTAACAGTTGTCATTTGATTCTATAAGTTTATAACTATATGTCATAAAAGCTATTTACTCTTACCTAAAATTAATTTGGGTCTCACGACTAGATATTAATGGATGATTGTGATTTGATTCTACGAGTTATAAGCACATCTATCAACAATTGTTTGCACTGCCCAAAATATAGTCTAGGTTGCACAATTAGATTTTGGTCGACATACTAGAATAAATTTCGAGCAAAGAAAATGGTTTTTCATGGCATGCATTCTTATAAACTTGTGGAATCACATCCCAACCATCCGATCAATAGGGTGACATGAAGTGTAGATTCATTCATATTTAGTGTCTTATTTTTTATAGTGGGAGAGTTTGAAAATGTTTAGTATGTATGTGTTATGGCATGTTGCCAACTTGTGCCCCTTGGCCCTCACAAGATGGTGTTGCCCCTTGTCCCAATCGGTGGTTACTACCCCTGAGCCTTCGCTTTAGCATTAGGAAAAAAAAATGAATATACTGGAGCACCATGCTAATGAATATATTAGTTTTTAGAGGAAGGATCTACCTTGATAATTAATTCCTTTAGCTAGTATTCATCAAGATCCGTCAGGATTGTATACAAATCTCGAGTAATGTGCATAAATTCTCCAAGAAAATTAATATTTTTTTAAAAAATGATAGATTCGCCATGAAAATTAATTCCCTTAGCCAAGATTCGCAAGGATTTTATAAAAAATTTGAGAGGCCCTTTTCTTAGAGTTATCACTAACGAGGGGGTGGAACTTAGGAAAGAGAGGAGGAAGCAATGAAGGGAAAGGAGGAAATAGAGAAGGAGAAGGTAATAACAATGGGAAGGTAAACAAGGAAAGTGATCAAAGGAGGAGAATTGGATCGAGCGTTTAAGGTGAAGAGTGACGGTCATGGGATATGATGTTGCAAGGGATGCAAATGAAATAAGATCGTCCAAACTCTATCCTGATGAATAAATCTGGGTGATTGATGAAGGGTCAAGGGCATGGCTTACATGACATGGATCCAAGGTCTACCTAAGTGAATGCCAAATGACAAATGTCCTTGCATATCATGGAATAATGTGTTAAAACTGACGTGGCCAACAAGGATAAGAAGAGTGAAAGTTTCGAATGAATCTCGACGAACATCATCAAAACCACTAATAGAATTTTTTGTTGAATATCTAATGAAGTGGGATCAACATGGATCTTGGTCAAGGATCAAGTGGTGAAAACATTAAAGCATCATCCATCATCAATGAATGTTCATTTGATGTCATTATTATGATAACTTGCAATGATGAGTAAAGGATAATTTATGTGAATAGAAGGTGGTGATGGAAGCTTAATTGTGAGAAAAATTATGTCCATACTACCTGGAGAAATAGATTAGAAGATAGATGTGATTTTCTCTGGTAGAGTGTTAAGATGAATAGGGATACGATGAAGATATTTACAAAGGGATTCATTATTTAAAGGAGATGTATTGGAAAGATCCCCACATAGATGCAGGAATATGAGAAGAAGAAGGACAACCATATAGTGGAAGAGAAGGTAGACCTTGGACCACTATAGGTATAGGGATAATAGGTTGCTTGTGACTCAATGGTACAAAATCGTGGGTACAAACAATGACCTTTATAGGAGAATGATGAGATCAAGTATCATGTGTAGTAGAAGATGAAGAAGAGTGGTGGAGGTCAGTGGGTTTGGGTGTCCTCGTGAGATAAATGTGGCATGGGACAATCAATAAGAATAAAAGATGATGAAGTATGATGTGAATAGTCTATTGGTATAGAACTAGGTGTGGTGGAAATGATAGGCTCATCAGAATATGAAATACATGAGGTAGTGGTAGAAGAAGAAAGAGTAGCCCAATATTGGCGTCTAAATCTAGAGAGTCTTGGTCAAAGTAAGGAGGATAAATGAAAGCGAAAGATAGAGGTGGAGAAGTGGTGTCTATAAAGGGAGAAATAATGTGAAGTGGAGGCAAAGTGCAAGATTTAGGGGTGGGCAGGGTGGAAGAATAAAAAATATACTGCCAATCTAACAACACAAAATATAGAAAAAGAGTGATGAATTGGAAGGAGTTCATCTTATAAAAACTAACTCTAAGTCCCACTAAAGTTGAGTATGAACAACTAACAGAGGCTACCCATGAAATCTAGAATCTGTCTAATGCAAGATGAAAGCTGGTTAGGAAAATGTAGTGCGCCCAAAGTGGCAGGCTTGACATGGGGAGGCTTAATCCTCAACCTGGAATTAGATTAAATTTGAAGAGGACCTCCATGATGTGATCTTGAGCACTTTTCTCTTTTTTCACCTATGTCAGATAAACACATATTGCTCCATAAATGAATTGCAAGCATGGATTAATAAAGGAAACCCTGTAAAAAATGGTTAAATTGGAGGTTTCCTTAGTCAGTCCCCTCACAGGTGAACAAAGATGGTGGACATGAAACGATAATGGTAAATATGAAAATTAGATCTAAGCTATGAAAGTATGCAAATTGAAGCACGTAAATGAAAAACCCTAATTGGATGGGGAAATGGAAACAAGGATCTAGGTGATAAAAAGAGACAAGGGGAGGAAGGAAATGGGTAAAAAGGTGAATGGGAAATGGAAGCCCAAACACTGCACACATATTTGGTGCAAGTAGAGGCGTATGTTATGATCCAATCCAATAATTGAGGATGATGAAGGGATAGGGTATATGTGCATATTGTGATCAGGACAAAGATGATGAGGGAATTTAGTAGCATTGCTGGAGGAAATGATTTTACTCAATTAAATAAACCTAGCACCTTGGCCCTAAAAGTCTTGAAATCCTCTACCATCTCATACCAATTTCTGATCAGTTCAGTGTTCTCTTAGGTTGTCCTTGGGTCAACATTTCACAAGTTGTTCCCTTAGTGATTCACAAGTGCCTAAAGTTAGTCCATGATAACGAGTAATTTAGATCCCATCTCATGAGTACCAGCCTCTCTCCGTACTTAGGAACTTTCCCATCAATTCTTACATTATTAAGCCTAAGAGGCCTCAATATAAATGACACAACACTTTATGTAATCTTTACAAGTGTTATAGATATGAAAAGTTCTTTCCAAAAATCTCATTGTTTCCATCCACCCTTCCTAACCCCTTGTTTACAACTGTGTACATACAAAGTGAACCATAAAAGAGAAAATTAAACTAAATTATCCATAGGCTCTATTCACAATTATAAGCCTCCTCAAGACTAGACTAAGAAAGTTTTAAACAAGGATGAAAATACGCAATAATTCCCACCCAAAGCCTCCTTGTTACACACAAGCATGTGTGGATGTGTCCAAGGATACGTTGTGGGGAGAATTGGGATGTCAAACACTCACACCGGCAAAGTAACTTTGCATTCAAGTGAGTTGTAAAAATGGCCTATGGGAGGTCCAATTTATAGATGTTTTGGAGGATGGAGGGAGGGCTAGGATTGCCTTGAGAGATCAATGGATCATCACATTTAGCTTGAGAGGATTGGAGGTATGTGAAGGGCCCCCAAGTGTCATGATTTGGATGGTGGCCAAAGGGGCTCCCAAGATTCAAGGAGAATCAAGGGTGGAGATTTACCTTGGAGGAAGTGGATGGTGAGAGACAAAAAGTAGATTTTTGGAAGGATGTGAAGATCTTGTCCACGCTTCCAAGTACCCCTTGTGTGCATGTTGAATGACATGTATAGGCCTCTTTAGCAATTTGTGCATATATTACCTTGATTAATCATATCTAGGCATCTGCAAATGATCAATGATGGTTGATGATGTGATTTGGTCAACTAACAAAAAGTGCACAAAAATTAGAGAATTAAATAAATATTTGAATTTATCTAATTTTTAGATAGATGAGATGGGCTTAAGTAAATAAATATTTGCATTTATTATATAAGATTGGACTATAGAGGAAGATTAATTAATTGAATAGATAGTCTGAATACTTATTCAATTAATTATGGGTGGATAGTGATGAATAGTGATTTTATTAATTAAGTAATAAAAAAATTATTTAATTAATGGTGGAAGGGAAATCGGATAATTAATCCTCTAAATATGAGTTATTCCATTAATTATAGAAGAAACAGTTGGTGATGAACTCATTAGAGTTGTAACAGGGATGGGGCAATTTCAGGTGTCTATGACAACCTACATCTTATTGAGGGCCTTGATAATTGCCTTCATGTCCCTCGCATGCCAAACCCTATTAACCCTCTCATACTAATCTCGACCCTCCTACTCGTCCTCCTAGACCTCCTTCCTAACCTACGATGCAACCCAACACTAGACACAACCTCAATTGCAACCCCAACCTCAACCTAAGCCAAAAACATATCCCTACCCACCCTGGAACAAACCCAAAGCCAAGGGACCTCCTGCACCTAAACCTATTGTGATTACCCTCCTCCTACCCTACGATGCAACCCAACACTAGACACAACCTCAATTGCAACCCCAACCTCAACCTAAGCCAAAAACATATCCCTACCCACCCTGGAACAAACCCAAAGCCAAGGGACCTCCTGCACCTAAACCTATTGTGATTACCCTCCTCCTACCCTACCTCCATCGCTACCTACTTCCCATTAATGTCCTCTTCCCAACACATTGAAAACAATTTTCTCCCAAAAGTACCTTACTTTCTTTAAGACCCAAACCTAGAATTATGCCCCTAATAAACTTTTAGCTTCTATTTATGATCCACGTGCTACCCCCACAACTTCCCCTTCTCTACATGTTGTTCCTATGAAGCCCTTATCCATTCCAAAGCATCATCCTCCTGTTGTTCCCACCTTATCTACTACTATTAGTACAGTTCCTCTTCCTATGGTGCCCGATTTGCCTTCTCCCTCTTCTGATGAGATGTTAAATATTTTGGTCTACTATTGGCATCCCTCTCCTCTCTCGTGCACTCACCTATTTCTTTGCTCTTCTAAGCTTTCTCTAGATCTTTCTATCGGCCTTCTTAAATGCCTAGAAGACCTTTGCCTAGGATGTTCTGGGTCAACCATACAATCGTGAACTTGTCCTCTGTTGCCAAATTTGACCCTACAAGATGTTCAATTCTACTCCTTGACATGTCAAATTTATCTCTACTTCAACCTTTCTTTATATCTAAGGCTCTTGTCATTTATAAAAATACCTTGGAAGGGTTTTCATTACCTATATAAGGTACATGTTCTTCTAGGTGAACTCGCAAAATTGTGTGAACAAAATGGAATATTGTACGCAAGCCTCTTGGAGGGATGCACGCATATTTGTTACTCCTTTTAATGCACCAAATCCAAACGTTGAGGTATTGATTGTTCAGTTAAAGCTCTGACACGAGAGAGGACGTATGAGAGATGAGAGAGGATGTAGAAGAGACGAGATATGTGAAATGAGTGCAAATGAATGCCTTTAAATACAAGCACATAACACCAAATCACACAAACACGTACCTAATCAACTCAAGGGAGGAAAATAATGGCTGACACTCAACCAAAATATGAATTTGAATTTTAAAAAGGCAAGGATCAAGTTCATAGCCACAAATTCAATATTCTAATCATGAAAACGATCGTAGGTTGGCAAAAGATCAAATCCAGATGGATAGCGACTGTATTGGAGTAGGTGCACAAATAGGTATAATAAATGCAAGGCTCATGCGAATATATCAAAGTATATGCGTATAAGGAGATGATGGGAGCTAAATGTGCACATGCACATATAGATAGGTAAAGGCTATGGGAATGAGCCCAACTTTGCACAAAATCAAATCATTTGTTGATATGCATATAGATTAAGGCACTTCCTCGAAATGAGCACACCACCGAATGGGAAATGACATGATCATGCAAATTTCACCATTGTAAGTGTTCACAAAAGGGAAATGTAATGTCACTTGCAAAACATGTTTGAAACAAGTTGTTTCCATATCAAACAATAATAATGTTATGTGGAGGGCATGTAGGCATCATGACACAAAGTGAGTTGTTTCTTAAATTGGTCTCTCCAAAGCTTGTGAGGGACATTTATCAAGAGCATTTTGTAAGTATGGTGACATCATTTGTAATTTACTCCTTTTTAAATATTTTATGTAATTTTTCATGTGTGTGAAACATGCATACCCCAATCTTCATATAAAGGTAATAAGTTTATAAATTATAAGTTGACATTATGTTTGGCAAATTCCCATGGGGTGACTTTTAGAATCTTATGGTAACTCTATTTGTGATCTCTATCCATCAACAATCTCATATTATGAACTATCTATTTTTAAAGAGTGACTTGTGAAAGAAATGTTGTTGTGATTGTTAGTTTCACTTTCTTTTTCCTTTTTTAAATTTTAATTTGAATGTAATTGTTTACGAGAATAATTTATGATTCCTTTAACGCCCCGCCATGAACACGTTAGAGAACAACACATCTATGCTATGCAAACAGGATAATTTTTTTTTTAAGTGAATAAGATAACAAAGGTATGTTTAACATACCTATACACATCATTAAACTAACCACTTGTCCTCTAAGGTTCCATGGTTGCATTACTTGACAAATCAATTAACATAATCTATCATTGTTAATATTGTCATTATTGGAATTAGTTATCAACAAATGGGATTTGAAATCGTGATTTTGTTTATTTTTTATAATTACATTGTGCAATCAATATGAAATAATTAAGGTTGCAATGACAATATTTTACTTTAAATGTTACAATTAAACTAGACTAATAAAAAGGAGCTTCCCTTAGCTTCGAGAATATTCATTCTCTACTAACAAGGCCAACCACGTGAAGGTGGAAGCTCATGCGGCCTCCCCTAACCTAGACCCACAACTACCTCGTCTATACCTTCTTCTAGTAGACCTAAGACACCTACAACACAACAAAGACACATCTGTATAAAATGATTTTGTTTTGCTTTTAAAATTTTTAATTAATTTTCTTGTCATTTTGTGATTTATCATTATGTGAATCAAGGTTGCTTTAGCACATCGATAAAAGGAATTGTAATGGTGTTTGCAATACATGTGTCGTGGTGTCAAGTGTAATCGATTTTTTATACAAGCAATGTCTCATGTTTATGGGCAATATAATGTGTCATGTCTATGGACAGAAGTATTATGTGTCATGTCTATCAAAAATGTTACTTGTCATGTCTTTTGGCAATATTATGTCATGTCTTTGGATGGCGTTATGTTTGAGTTAATAATCGTGTCCATTGGGAACTGTTTTTAAGGGAAATAGCTAGCTGCCATTTATAAAAGGAGTAATTTCTGATTTGTAATATTGGTGTTTAAATCATAAATATTCAGGTTGTTTTTAACTTTAAATTTAATAAACCTTATTAAAATTTTGAAAAATACAAAAAAATAACACAAGAGAAAGAACACTAGACCCTAAGGAATGATCGTGGCCAACGGCCGTTCCTTTTGGGTCCTTAGAAGGGGGTTGTTAACCCCTTCCAATAAAATGATTTTTATTATTATTAAACGCAATTTTTTACATGTTACAAGATGCTAGGTCATTTTAATTGACCGAAATTATTTCCTCCAACAAGCCTTCATCATCTTCATCATGACACCCTAACCCTTCGTCATCTCCAATTATCAGATTGAGTCATAATACACATCTCTGCCTGCACCAAATACACGTACAGAGTTAAGTTCTGTGCATATAAACTTGACAAGAAAACAATAATCCATCATTCTAAGTAGAACCCAATTTGCCCACATTACCTTCATTCAGGAAATAGAAAGAGGTATATGTCCATAAGAAATATATAATTGGTTAATTTAGAGCAAGAAATGCTTCAGCAAGGGTACAGAGAGAGAATTGGATATGAGAAAAAACTGCTACCCGGAAAGGAATGCAAGTGAATAATCACTTGCTCAAAATGCTCCTGTTTGATGTCAAGGCCTGAGGTATTTTAACTGTCTCAGCCTGCAGCCCTTCCACATCTTTGCAAACTGCACTGCATGTAGCAACAAAAGATCATAGGTTTTTTCTTGAAACTTTTGCATTGAATTTAATGTTGTGTTACCAGCTTGAGCTTGCTTTGAATTTAATGCTGTGTTACCAGCCATTTTTCACCATCTAATTGTTGGGCTTGTCATCTTCTTTAGGCAACCAAAGGCCTCTTCTAAGTTTGGGTTTGGGTCTGAAATTGTTGGTCCACCTGTTTGCTCTTAAGTTCCCTCACAACGGCTGCAGAGGATGGAGTTTATTCATATTCAAACTGGAAAGGAAACACACGGTCGACCTTACCCTGCACAGGACAAATCCCAAATCCCTCTGTTTGTTATAATGCCAGAGTGTGGCTAATATTATTAGCCTTACAAAATACACTCAAGGTTAAAGAAATTCAGACGTTTCACAAACTAATATGTAAACTCCATCAGTCAAAATGATCGACATGGCAGAGTTTTGCCCATGAACCGACAAACAAATACTTACTAGTGCAGAAATTGAAATTGATGATCTGCCTTTACAGAGAATGAATTCTAAGTCTGTGTTCAGTTCGTAGGAAGGGATTACCATCCCACTCTTTGCCCATTCTAAGGTGGTGATTGTTGTCTAAAAACATGTCCTGTCAGAAGGAAAGAAGCAAAAAATTTATAAGATGAATATAATTGAAAATTCAAGGATACCCTTCACTTCTCGGCACTGAATTAAAGAAGGTAAATAATTCAACCAAATGTCAATATAAAGAAATACTAGAGTAGTCCAGAGGGAGGGAAGCATACAAAAATGTGTTCTCTAGTGATTTTCATTCTGTGCCATCTCCACAAGTCGAGAGATGCTATAGCCTTGCTCACATTCACAGCAACGGTGACATGCTTGCTCTTCACCGCCAAAGAGACCTGAAACTCTCAAATCTCTTGGCACTCAGCAACTCCATGACACAGACTTTCCTCATGTGTCTTCAGTAATCTCCAACCCCAACATTCTTTTCATTATAAGCTACAGCAGATTCAGCCCTGTTGGCAAAACCCAAAACTCTTTGGCCAGAGACCACCACAGTAGGAGCAGAACCCAATCTCAAAACCCAAAACTCTTTGGCCAAAGACCAACGGTGAGAGAGCTCCCCCAATTGATGGGCCAGGGTACTGGCCCTGGTGGCAATCTAGATGCCTTTGCAAACCTAACAATTTGTACTCATTCTCCTATGGATTGTGTGTTTATGATGAAGAGATGCTGTGTCAGCTCCCTGATTAAGTAGAAACCTGGAGATACCAGGATACCCCATGGCAGCCGACATGTACAGAGATGTTGCTCCTCTATTACTTTTTGCATTAAACTCTGCTCCTTTACCAAGAAAAAATTCAACATCCTCTTTCCTTCCACCTTCAACAGTACAGTGTAGTGCCGTATGACCCTCTGCGTCTTCAACCCTAATATCTGCTCCGAATTCAATTAGTTTTGCAAGTACATCAACGTGCCCTTTCAATGCAGCACAATGCAGTGCAGTCCATCCATATTGATCACTTATGTTTACTAATGACAGCCTCTAGATTCCCTCTTCTTGCAGCAGTCAAAAGCTCATCCCCACTTCAAGGATTTCAAGCACTGATGTCTGCAAACAAGCAAATTAAAATGTTAGCAACCAAAGGGGTTACCAGATTTCCTAGGTTTATAGCATTATACATCTGTAAAGCAACAGCCCAAGCCACTGGAAAAGGGTAAGACGCAGTTTGCAGGTACTATTGTACTATGAGAGATGACTGTAAACAAGAGGAATAAAATTGTGTACAGGAGACTTACATGGCCTTTCTCCACCATGAGTTATTTCTCCATTAACGGCTCTAATTCGATTGTCTGCACCCACATCCAAAAGTAACTCTACAAGCTCTGGGTAACCATTTGCAGCTGATCTAAAAAGAGTAGTCCTTCCATCATTGCTTGTAGCATCCTTGTCGGCACCAAGATTGTGAATAGTATGTGAGGCAATCTGAGGTCAATCGCATGAGCCTTATTCAGACCCATCGACATTGCCTTCAAACCATTCTCTTCATAGAGAATTCCCCTGTATATTACTTATTAGTCAAACAAACCAGAACCAGAACCATCTATCTACTATGTAGAATTCTATGCCGCGAATGCTAAAGAAAATTAACAAGAGAGTGAAGAATACCTGGATTAACAAGAAAATTATCTGCCGGTGCCCCCTCCGCCTCCCCTGCTACCGCCTGCCACCATTGAAAAACATACAAAACCAAACCAAAAAATGGACTGACCAGCGTGCACGCGACTCAAGCCAAAAATAAAATCAAAACCCAAAAGACTCAAGCCAAAAACAAAAATATCCAGTTGAAATCAAAACACAGAGAAACAAAACAGAAAAGGGAGGAAAAAAATTCGCAGCAGAAAAGAGCAGAACCAGGCAAGTCGTAAAGAATTGATGAGGAGGGCGAAACATTAAGAATTGATGAACAACCCTTTCGCTCTCCTCGTTTGCTTTTTCTCCCTCCTAAAACGGCCTTGTTTTTTGAATTCTCTCTCCATTTTACGCCCCTCCTCAATCTCAACGGCCTTAGTTTTTTAAATTCGCCTCTCCATTTTCCCTCCCTTAAGTTCAACGGTTAATCGCACTTCATGTGCAATGGGCACGCACAGGGCTTAAATTTGACAGTCCACCTTGCCTGTCAAGGAATTTTTTTCCTACAGTTTAGTCTTCAATATTGACTGTCGCGCGACAATTAATTTTTGAAAATGCAAGTCAAAAATTTATATATAAAGTTGGAGCGTGAATGCTTTACCAAGTGAATATACAATGCGTCAATTCTGCACAGTCGTCTGTGGGCAGTGGACTCATTTGAAAAACTCAGTCAGACTCAGAATATCAGTGTTTGTGCCATATATCTGAATTGGAACCCTCAAGACTTACTCGCCACTGTGCATGAATTCTGACTCACGATATTCGCATTCATTGGCTATGTCTTGTCTTCAAGAAATAGAATGGCAGTCGAGAAAAATGAAAACACTTTGCCCAGCCAATCAAATAAACACATTAGAAGCATTTGGTATAAGATCTTATACAGCTATACATGAACAGTCATCAAACATTCGGTATGGTATTGTGAGTTAAAACTCCGGTTGCATTAATTTGGTTGCCTGCTAACATTGGGGATTACTTTGTGGGGCCTGATTTTGATCGCCTCATTGAGTAATTGACTCAGAATGACAGGTGTGGAACCCCCTACTCTTGCAAGTGCTGTGGATGCCATGCCCACAGTTAGGGTAACTATAGACCATATTTGATCCAATGATGCCAATCCCAACTGCCCTGTTTGCACTAAGCCCTTCGAGATTTAAGCCCTGATTCTACCCATTGAGAAAAGATCACTACTGTCATCATAAACAGATTGTGAAACAAAATTTACAGAATTATTTTGCACTTGTTTTCTGGCTGCCACACCTAAGCATTGATTTTTCTAATGTCTAGATTCTCAGTTTTGTCAACTTTCTTGGAGATCTTGATTTGTGTACAGAGCAAATAAAAAGCAGGAAAAGTTCAAACCAGATCTTGATATCAAATTATTTGACAAAATGTTTCAGTAAAAAACAAATGATCTATTGGTGTGTTCTGCCTCATATGGGATACATCACCAATCCATTACAAATATGAACAAAAATAAAAATTTATAAAACATTTTAAATTCTTCTTTTCTTGGCATCTTTCCAAATTTCATACACTCTGCTCCATTCCACTGTTGATACATCAAGTGTTGTTAGAGACACTCTCATCAGAGCATCCAATATATCCAATGTTAGAGCTGTTCGTCAGATATCTTTTATTATGTTTTGCCTTGAAAACCCTCTTTCACATGCCACTGTACTTGCTGGAATAGTAAGGACTGTTTGCCATAGCTTTGTCATGTTTGGAAAACTTGTATGTGAGTTTGTGACACAAAAAACCCTCCAAGCTTCCTTCATTGATAATCCCTCACAAGTAAGACGAAGAGTATCAACAAATATATGCAACTCTTGTTTACAAGATTCAACATTAAATAATGTTCCATTTTCTTCTCCCTCACATAAAGTATGTTGCATGTGTTGAAAAAGATTATCAAGCCAACGCTTTGAATTGTCTTCGCTAGCATGAGCATCCTGTAAATAATGGCAAGGACTAAACAACTTTATAGAGTTGAAAAACACAAGATCGGGAAATCTTCCATTCAAACAATCTATAAGTGCTTGAACATATTCTTTTGCAAGTTGTTTACAACTCTCTAATGATCCATCAATGCAAGGTTTTAGTGATTGTTTTTGTGAATCAACATAATCACCATTTGCATGTGAAATTGCCACAAACCGCAATTCATGCCTATGAACAATGCCCTCTTTATCAGTAATCTCTAAATAACCATATTTAGAGGCATCCAAGAATTTAGATAAGTAACATGTGCCATCTGCAAATGTATCACTTCTCATAAACCACCTGCTTAAAGTGTTTATAGTAATATCAATAGATGCCCCTAATGATGTAACATCAACATACTCTTCTTGAAATTTTCTATTCAATTTGTTCAGCATAAACATTATATCTGCAAGCATGTGTAAACAAAATTGAACTGAAAATATTCTTGCCTTATCATACCATGACTCTCTTTTTTCATTTTTCCATAAAGTCAATATAGGAGGCATCAATACAACAAGCCTTTCAATAACTTGTCCTCTTGAAAGCCATCTAACTCCATGAATTTGAAGAGCTTGAAGAGTTTCAAGTTGCATGACTTCTTGTAAAGAAATAAGTTCCTTGTTTCTTTTAGTAGAATTTTGTACCCAAAAATATACCTTATTTGCTAATTTGTCAACAAATAACAATTCAGGAATTTTTTTAGAAGCATCTGATGTAGCTAGAGCTTCACGATGAGCAATGCAATGAATACCTACAAGATTAGGCACATCTTTTTTCATAAAAGAAACAAACCCATTTTCACTACCAACCATGGATGAAGCACCATCTGTGGAAACAGCTATTAAGCATTTATTTGAAAGCCCCCTTTCTTCCTTTAAAACATTGATTGCATCATAGATTGTTTTTCCTTTTCCATCACAAACATTTATGAGCTTTAAAAATTGTGAAGTTGGCTGCCCCAACCCTTTTGAATCTAAAAAAGTTGCATAAACCATAAGATGCTTCTCTAAACTGCGATCTGTACTTTCATCCAACATCAATGAGAAAAAAGGACTATCCAACATTGCAACAGTTTGTACCTCTTCAAGATATTTAGATATAGCAAGAAGAAATTGATTTGCAGCCATTTGATTTGTGTATGACATGTAGTCCTTATTCTTTGGCATGTTTGGTAATTGCAATTTCATTTCAAGAGAGCAGAGTGACTCATATTTTGAGAGGGGTAAATCCTCCTGAACCATCCAAAAAACTAATTTCATAGTCGTGATGACTCTTTCCTTGTTAATGTCATCAAAATTTTCTATATGTTCTGTAATAGATTTTGTTTTTTTTTCATTTGCACATGTCCATTTAGCTAGTGAAATCTTATGGATGTTTGAATTTGCATGAATAACTAAGGAGTCATGTTGCAAATTAGTGCAACCATTACCTACTCCCCATGGTCCAGCTACATTATATGTTTCACAATATATGCATTTCATAACTTTTTTTCCTTCATATATTGCACATCTCAACCACTTAAACTTAACCTTCCATTCCTCGCGAAATTCTCGTTTTACTTCAAGTTTTCTTTTCTTCTGTGTATTATTTTCTTCTATTTGATATTGATTAGTACACTCTTCAGTGTGTCCCAGAATATCTAAATCTTCATTTAAATCAAAATTATGATCTTGATTTGGTGGTGATGTACTTGACCATGGAAAAAAATGTTTGATAGAAGGCTGATTTTTTTTTTGTGAGACATTTTCAAATTGTAGTCCCTACATATATAAAAATATGAAAGATTTAGATATTCTGTTTAAATTCATCTAAATTTATAAAAAATGAACCATAAATAGAATATTTAATATTTAAATCTACACATTCTTAACAATTTAAGGTTTACAAAAATTAATAGATTCATTTAAATCATAAAGCATAATTTTAATGAAATAAATTACATTAAAAAGATGATGCATAAGATTCGAATCAATAGATATGCATGTAAAATACAGAAGCAATAGTCATGTATATAAAATGCGGAAGCAATAAAAGAATAAGAAAACATGCATGGCGTAGTCTTACCTCTAGTCACACCCCTGGTCACTTCCTTATTTTCTTTGCAATTCGTGATTCTCCTCCAATGCAAAACCAAAGCATTCTAGACTGGAGTGACTTATAAATTATAATACTTGTTCAATTACAAGTATAATATTTAGTTGAAATCTCGTAAGATTTTGTGCTCTTTGGGCTGTGTTGGAAATTGGAATTGATTGGGAATTTGGATCTAAAACTTCAACTTATTCTGAAGGACAGAATCACAAATATATAAGATATTTTAAAAAGGTTAACCTTTCACTATTTTTGATGTGCAGCAAAAGTTTAGAAAGCTCTGTTGAAAAAGCCTAGGAGGTTAGGATAAATAAAATATTTTATTTAAAAAACAAATTTGGGGGAATTATTTTTTAAATAATAGAAGTTCCTATTAAAAAATTTAAAAATAAAAGTAAAAAACTAGAAATTTAGAATGAATATATTCTATATTTGAAAATTTTTTGTTAAATAATAGAAGTTACTATTAAAAAATTTAAAAATAAATTGAAAATATATATATTATATATATAATATAATTTAGAGCGAATATATAATTATATTCATAAAAAAACAAATCTAAAAATTGAGATATATTCTATTAAAAAACAAATCTAAAAATTTGGAATATATTATCCTATTAAAAAACAAATCTAAAAGATATATATATGAATATATAATTATACTAAAAAAACAAATCTAAATATCTACTCTATTAAAAAACAAATCTGAAAATTTGGGATATTTATCCTATTTAAAAAAAAATCTAAAAGATATATATTTAGAATGAATATATAATTATACTCATAAAAAACAAATCTAAAATTTAGGATATATATATATATATATATATATATAGAGTCAGATTTTTATATTAATTGTTTTTTTTACAGTTTTTAAAATAAATTGCTTGTATTGATATACAGTCAAATATTTATTTTAATTGTATTTTACAGTTAAAATCTTTAAATACAGCTATACAACTGTCAAATTTAAGCCCGCACGCCGATACGTACTTTTATGTAGTGTATTGTAATAAATAACCACATAAATATAAGGCATAAATCTTTTATTCTTTTTGAATGCAATGCACTATACAAAATGTACAAAATAAGGATTTGAATTGCATTGTTTGCATTAAGATCCAATCTATTAGTTCAAAGGACCAATAAATTCAATCTAGAGCACCATGTGTTTGATGTCAACTCTTTTCGACCTTAAGACTGGAGCTTCCATCGATTGTGAAAATTCTCGACGAGCTCCTTCGAAATAAAATTCTAGGCCCATGGGCACCTCCAGACATGAAATAAACTTGCCACCACAAACTTGAGATTGCTACTGAGCCATGACATATATAAGAGTCTCATTCCACCAAAAAACATGCAATACATCACTAGACAAAAAAATTCCTGATAAACTTCAATAATGTAAAGTCTAGGGCCATAGACATCTAAACCTTCTAGACTTGAAATATAATTTTAATAAGTGAAATCTAGAAGGCTTTTTACATTTAGTATTCACTTGTTTGGTTTCTTCCAAACCCTTTGTACTCTGAAGTTCACAATTGTAAGGTGTTGCTCAAGTCAATCGAGATTTGACATGTGGCTTGATAGTGACAATGATTGTGGAAAGAGTAGACACAAAGCAATCTCTATCAATTGCTATTGGTCCTTTGGCCAATGTGCAAGGTCCCCTAGACATGAGGAAGAAAATGCAATTTGATTGATTGAATGAGTTTAGCTTTGCTATTCTCTACGAATTCATGGCTTTAAGATCACAAACACAAACTTAATATAAACTTTGACCTAAGATGCTTTCAAGTTTGTCCAATGAGTCTCCTTGAACTTTTGAATTTATTATTCAATCCTTTGAACTCATACAAACATCAAGATATTATTCATAGTGACTATAGTTGTTCATTGTCAACATAGTCAACCAAGATTTGAATATTTGCATTTGTGATTGCCTTTTCAACATATCAATATACTTTGAGTAAAAATTGGTTAGCATTATTAAAATGTGTGCATCAAAGCCACCAAGCATTAGAGTATTGAAATCAAGGAACGAAGGCCCTCTACAATGTTTAAACTTTTCACCATATTCCCTTTTAATATTTCAATATGAAAATCATCATCAAAAGTAGTGAAGTCAACAATGAAAAGGAAAAGAGGATTATCCAGATATCATTGAATGCCCAAAACATTAAGAAATGGCAAAGATAACACATTAACATATATCCTTCAGTTTATCTTAATCATTGTCATCATCTCGAAGACCACTCAATACAATTGTCATCATCTCGAAGACCACTCAATACAATTGTAACCATGTGATGAATCCTTTTCAATAGATGTTCCATATAGCATGCATATGACTAATAAATCAAGACAACCAAATGGATATCAACTCCCAAATAAATGTTTTCAAAAGCATTTATCTAATCATAAAGTAGTGTGCAAGCAATACCAAACATTTAACTTCTATATATAACAAGCTTCATCAAATAATTCATGATTATTTAAAAAATGGAGGAACCCCAAAATTTTAAAGAAAATAATTTCAAAGTCATTTCATATCATTCCAACTATCTGCCTCTATATGTAAATATTAAGGTCAAAATATATGGAATACCCATGCCACATTTGACTATCAACAAGCCATTATAAATAAACCCAACAAAACCCTCATTACAATTTTTACCATTCAAACTACAATTAGGGTTTCAATCTTTACAGCTTCATAAAAACCCATTATAGCTCAAAGATAAAGGGAAGAAGTTTCATAAGACTTGAGAACCTTAACAAAGAATAACAAATACAGAGACATTTTAATCACTTGAGAAACCCATCAAACTTAAATATACAAGCTCAAAATCCTTATGTGCTTTTTGTCTTTGTTCTTATAGATTTTGTTTAAAGAAATGAGTTGTCGCTAAACAAAATTTAAAGCACATAAAGATTTTGAGCTCGTATAGTTGAATTTGATGAGCTCAATATAACCCAATTCACAATCGTATACTCTAGTTAAATTGCATGTTCCATGCCCGCTACAGTCTGCAGAGCAAGTTCCCGATACAAAACCCTGTATAAGGATTTACTTGTACCATAGTCATTGCTAATAAATCCTAAAAAGCAGTGACATTTTCCATCAATGCACTCCCCCTTATAGTTACATGAGTGAGGGCATTGACAATCCAAGGCCAAAGAATTATCCCCACAAAGTTCGTTAATGGTAGGGCACAACTCCTCCCTTTCAATAGAACTTCAAAAAGTCAAAAAGTAGTAAACATAAATAATTCATCTAATAGCCTAACGATGCTTCATATCACGGAATAGTTTAAAAAATATTGTTCCTTTTCTACATTCAAATGAAAATCACATAAGCTAGAGCTGCAAATTTAATTTTCTCAGGTTACAAGAATACCATTATTCAATCATGTGGATGGAGAAGAGATGTGTATACATCAAAATTAGCTGGGCAGCCAAACTATGGTTGAAGGTTAGCAACCCATTTACTGTTGTCAAGATGTAATGCTGCCAAGGTCCTATCCTAGCAGAGCCTCGCTTTGATCAATTAATTCATTGCCGCCATAGTATCTTCCAAAGCCAGACTGCCAAACTCCTCCACTTGTGCACCCACCTACCAAGAGTTGTTCTTCCCCCATCACAACATAAAACCATCATCTTTAGTGCACAGAGAGAATCAATACTAGTTGCTTATGGAAAGATCAAAACAGGTGAAGAAGAAGATGTAATTGCAACACTCTGCATGTCAGTGTAGTAGCTTTCCACACCGTATTCCCTCACCATGGTTTGTTATTATTCCATGATTGCAGTAAATTCAGTGTTTGGATGTACTTCAACATCTATCAAAACTTGGAATCAAATAGATCAAATGAATAACCTGCTATAATTAGAGAAATCAAGGTCAAAAGATCTTTTGGAGCTTAAATAAAAATTTTGTAGTTAACAATCCTCATTTCTAAAACTAAATAGATCAAATAACCATCCTAATCTAACTAGAACTACATAATCAAATGAACTGAACTGGAAAAAATATTTTCTACAAATATTAACCCAACAAATCATGATAGATGTTGCAAAACCTCAAATTATTAGGTTTTTTGGATTAATATTTTCTACAAATATTAACCCAACTGATAGTAGAGATTCAACATTAAAACCCAAATTTCTGTAACTTTGTTTTTTTTCAATTTTTCATTGATCCAAAACAATTGCAAGTGAATCTAAGTTGCGCTAACCATTTCCAAACGAGGAGATCCCTATACCTATCTACCACTAAAAATCTGCTCAAAAGATTAAAGTCTCTAAAGAATTGCTAAAACTGGCATTACCTGCAAAAAAAAACATTTCCATAGTGAAACCCCTATAAGAGAGAGACGGTGTCTTGAATAATTCTCCAAAGCCCAGGCTCTTGCTCTCATTTTCTAGGGCTTCAAGCTGAAAGTTCAAAAAAATGCAGATGCAAGAAATAACCCCCTGCAACCACCTTCCTGATTTCCATGTCGAGGAAATGCCACTCGTCCCATTCACCACACTGTAGACATGCTTTTCCCCCACCATAATCTCTTCTAAAACAACACATTTGGATATCTTCTTGGGCCATAAGCTTGACAGCACTGTGTCTATGTTCTAGCACAGCAGCTGTAGGCCCCAACGCCTCGTCCCACAGAAAAATCTGTACCGTAGATTTTCTGCCACATAAATCTGCCATAGAGATACTACCAAACTACATTATGTTTCACCCAACTCTAATGGAATGAAAAACATGGATAATCCAAACAAGACCTGATGGATGTCTCCCATGAAGTGAGACAGAAAAAGTAATGCTTCTGTCAAATTATCAGTGAAATTCAGGGATATCTATAAGTTTCCAAATTAGATGTCTCCTAAAAAAATATGTCCATTTGATCAGAAGCTATAAATTAAATACATAATCAAGAAGCATCATTTAGTTATAGAAAGTAGAACAGCACCTAACAAGCTAGAATAATTCCTAAAGAAGAAGCATACATTTCACAGCAGACAATGTGCCATATGTTGTAAGCTGAGAAGTGTAATTATTGATGGCTCCTGCCACACACACGTCTCTTTCTCCCTGTGCATTATGACAGTCCCCTGTACCATAAATAATAGTGACATTCATTTAAATAATAGTGGCAATAATGAATGTCAAAGTATGGTAATTGCATTCATTTTTATATACATTAAATTTAACTATAAATGGATGGAAAAAGATGAAATCTTTTGAGTAGGCGCCTATTTGTGTCCAAAAAATGATAGCAAATTACTGCTAAGCTTCAAACATTCCAACATGCTTTTAATAGAAAAATAGGTGAGACTAAGAATCATCATAATCAAAATGACATTTCTCCTTATGATCTCAAGTGCAGAAACATACTGTACTTCTAGTCTTGATGATGAAAACAAGTAACATGATGATAAGTAACTTCAATTTTCTGAAGATGCTTTAAGTACTGAGAATCACATTACCCAATCAAATTTGACTGATGATTTTATGTATTTATATTTGATGATTATATGCAGTTGACATCAGTACATAGTGTCTCCCTGGAAAAAGCGCTTATAAGAATAGTCATAGTTACACCTAAAATCCCGTGTATCAATGTAGTGCAGTGTGCTGCTCCAATGGTATTTGTGCAAAAATTTAATCTGGTCAGGCCATGAACAAAGGGATGCAAGATCACCCTCTGCATAGTCTGGAAGCAGTTGCTGCACTACATCTGCTGCTGCTTTACTTAGAAAGGCCTACACTTGCATATTATGACAGACAATGAAGACAAATTTTCAGCTTTTAAAAACAACAAATAGACAAATCACAACACTAGATAGAATCATTGTGGCAGCCCAGAACCCCAGCAGACATGTGGCAAGGTTGTGTTTTAACAAATATGGGATACATTCAAGCATGGCCCAGTTTAATGGGGCATATTCATGTCAGACCAAGGATTAAATCCTAAGAATATAGCCCAAGATAGCCCCAGACTAGATTGTAGCCCAACCTTACTTCATGCCAATTAAAGGTCGCCATAACCTCACCCACGATTAACAAAGCAAAGAAAATCATTTACAGATTGAAAATATAAGAAGAACGAGAGAGAGAACTTATATTAATGTCCCTGAGTGACCAATGAGACTCAAAACTACATTCAGTTATAATAGAACAGTACTAAGGTAGAAAAAAATCCTATAAGCCAAAAATTGAATAGGACTAAAGCTTCAAAAATAAAATACAACTTACAATGGGCCATGGTGGACTGGTAAGTTGGGGCACTTACTGCAGAGAGAACAAGGTTCAGACACAGTGGTTAGCCCTTGGTGTGTGTGGTCCTACTTGTGAAGCAACTTAGATTTATTCTTTTCATTGACATGGGTGTGTGTCTTGTGATAGTGGGCTCTAGTGACATTAATGATGCCCATTATTGTAAATGTATCGAATAGTCAAAACAGAGGGTTATACATCGGAAAACCCCATAAACAAGGAAGGCGTGTCTTGGTTTCTGTGGTCCCATAGACTGTCTGGCCTCGTGGACGTTATTAAAAGCCTTCATTCATTCATTCAACTTTAGCCATAGATTCAATTACAAATATAAACTGCCAAATGAGGGGGAACTCCTCAAGTGAATATATGATTTTAATTATTTGTTTCGACTATTAGAAAGAAAGACAAAAGAATCATGTTAGTGTTGGCCAATGAGACTGTAGAGTATAGTCTGTTAAGACACTACATGGCATTCCGTCAAGAGAGAATCTGTTGTACTTAAACTTCATGAAATTTGACTAACAATTACAGTGCTTGGTTTGGCCTTCATTTTTAACTAAGCTGATAGTCTAGATTTTTAGCAATAGTATATTGCTATGTATTCTAGCAATGCATTTGCATCTATAAACATTGATTTTTCAAGATTATTCTTGTACGGTATTAAATCATACCTTCAACGCCCCCTTCCTCATGAGTAGCCATTCCTTCTCATAAGCTTAAGTGGTCCACTAGGATATCATTTTGGAACAATTAACTTGGTGCAGTATATTTAATTCCAGCCCATTCTTTAATGACCCATTTTTCTGTGACTATCTCCAACCATATGGAATGGTCCACTTGTAACTTATTGGGTTAAACCATGGGATTGAAACTAGCCGAATGAACCATCACATAAATTCAATAGGTGTCACGTTCAATAAGAGAGAATTTGCCTCGTTCCAGTAATAATCTGGCTCAGGCATACTCAAGTTTTGAATTTGCATTCAATTCATTTGAATTCACAAGCTGGTGGAAAATCGGTTCTCAATCTATTGACCTAAATTGAAATCTTATACTTGTTTTGTTATAATGTACAGTTAAGAAACAAAGTTGTGGCCTAATTGGGTACATTGATACGGATTTAAAATCTTAGAAAAACGAATCAACCTTACCCCGTGCCATAATAAAGGTAGTCCATAATCTCATCCAAGATATCGAAAAAAAGGGTGAAAAAATGCACCGGTAAAAGAAAAGGCTCCTCACCTCAGCAATCTTGCATGTAGCATAATGCCCTTCTTTTCCCAACACAGTGCACTAGGAAGAGCTAAAGCCATAGAAATCACTACACTCCACATTAGAAAAGACCTAAACCTGCCCGTCATATTGCAATTTTTTCTGTCAACAAACAGATAAATGGTGATCTACAATATTTCTCATGGGGTTGAGATGTGGAGTGCAATATATGAAGTATGCAGGGTGCGTCACATTGCATCAAATAATGGAAATGTATGTTGTATTCTAACTTGCATCGCAAGATTCCTACATTGTTCCTATTATTTGACATGAGCGGTTGAAATTGGTTTGATGGTCATCTTGTACCCGCGCTAAGGAGGAGACCCTCGATTCCAAGACTGGCACTGTACAGAGCTAGACTCCTTCTAGAGTTAAACGCCTATCGGCGTAATAAACCATATATATATGATTCTATATAAATTTTGAGAGTTTGTCCAAAATCTCTCCTTTTATGTGATAGAGTATTTTTAAAATGTTGATTGTATTGTATGGTAAAAATTCTTAAACACGGCCATACGGCCATCAAAGTTAAGCCCTCCCTCCTCAACTTCAATGACCTTCCCAATTTTGAATTTTCCTTTGACTTTTGACTCCATTCTTTTGTGTTTTTCTTTTCTCCTATTTGACATTTTCTACAATAGCTTTATGGTGGGAAGTTTCTAGATCACACGTGTCATTTTGGCTCTATGGTGTGAAGTTTCTAGACCACACGTGTCATTTTGGCTCTATGGTGTGAAGTTTTTAGACCACACGTGTCATTTTGGTTTTATTACAGTGTTTGTTTTCCTTCGATTTTGATTTTGTTACACAAACTTAAATTGCAATTTTAGATATTTGCAGAGGAATAAAAGTGTAAATGGAAAACACACTTTCCCTAACATTAATTTATGCTAATTAAAAAGAATGCACCACCCTAGATTAAATAAACGAGATCTGGGAATGATAAAGTATGCAAATAGATTAATATTATTTTAATAAATCAACTCTAAGAATTACTGTACTTAGTTCTTGGGTCGAAGTGGGGATATGGAAGTTGATAATTTGCAAAGTTGATTAGCTCGGGGGCTGAAAATGGGCCCTCTTCTTTTGGTAAGTGCCTCAAAATAGATATTGCAATGTACGACCTCTACATAGGTCAACCCCACAACTCTAGGATGCTTATGCACAACGCATATATATGTTATCTGATCCACTGATCTAAATTGGACTACTATGCATGTAGATGGTCCTAGTTCACCTTGAATCCTTGTCCTTGCCAATCATTTTAACGGATTGTGGGTATCTTACAATGCCTTGGGGAAATTGTCAAATCACAGGGGGGCAAGTCCTCGTGTGATCAACCCCCTTGATTGGACAAACTTTCCAATCATGGAAATGAATGGGGACAACAATCCCAAGCAATGAAGATGTCCTAAAATCACTTTGATGCAAATTAAATTATTTTTGGTGATTCAAATCAAAAGATTCCCATGACAAATGCTCTTTGAGCTATTAGGATGTCTAATGACTCTAGGATGATGATCAAATGAATGCCTTTATATACCAATATGTACGAATAAATCAAGCAAAATGTGTACCAAGTGGGCTTGTGGTAGGAATGACATGGTGTGAGAGTCAACAAAATTTGAATTTGAACTTTCAAATTTTATGAGGTGCGAGATCGATCTCGTGTCATAGGATTGACCCAGGATGTAACGGAATGCTTTAATGTCGATGTGGGGAATGAATGTCTACACATGGGATGCAATGAAAGGAATACTAAATGCCATATGTATGGGACTATGTGTAGATGGGAATAGGATATGGGGTAAGTGCACGAAGATGGGGAGCCAAAAAGGGGTCTTAAGTGGCCACTTTTTTTTTTCTGAAATTAGGAAATGTTGGCCTTGGATGAGAATATGAGCATAGTTATACTCAAAATTTAGAGATGCAACCAAAATAATGTTCATAGTGTTCCAAGTCTACTTTCTAAACTACTAATTTTTTTTTTAAAATGGTATAGATTAAGGGGTTCAAAAGAGGGAGCCACAAAAATTTGTGTTGTTTCTGTCAAAAAAACATAACATATCATGTTTTGTGGCTCCCTCAAAAGGTTAACTTTATTTTAGTATTTTTAAAATCGCTTCAATGAGAAATTAGCTAACAGCATGTAGTTTGTGCTTGATTTTTCTGATAATTTTTTGAAAAATATTTGATTTTTTACTAATTTTCAAAGTGGACACATCCTAAAAAATAGAATTTTGGCTGTGCTACCCCTATAAATTTTGAAAACTAATTGAAAATCAATTTTTTTTAATATGTGTAAAATGGAGTCTAGTTCTAAAAATGTAATTTATTTGAAATTTCAATGAACGGTTAATTTACAATGAAAAAAAGACCAAACACTAGTTTTTTGCCCAAAAACAGACACACAAACAAAAGAAATTAAAGATGAAAGGCTTAACATTGTCAAAATGTGAAAAAAATTACATCGTTAAATAGCTAAGAGAAAGCCTAACATTACCTAGGTGTTCAATTTGTTCAACCTTGAAACACATGCAAATATGACAGTTAGCATGAATGAAATTATGTGAAATCCTATAGAATTTGCAAAAACATGTTTGTGGACATTGGGAAGGCACTCCAAGCCTTTGGGTTGGAAATCCAAAGAAAATCAGTACGATCAGTGGATCAGATAACACAACATTTCGGGCAGAGGTGGTGGATGGTTTTTGACCATCCTCCATGCAATAATAATGAGGTCCTGCAATACTTTTTTAGGAAACTCTACTACGAGTTTGTCCTCAATAAAGTGCCAAACTATTTTGATATGCGGGACTTCCAGGGTAGAGGTGGGGGCTCAGCACAGGATAGACCAGGGGCACGTCTTGACCCACAGTAGGTAGTGAGATGAGTAATCAGCAGACCAGCCCACGAGCATGTTTCTATCCCTTCCATTGTGAAGGAGAGTGTTGAGGTCGATACACTGAGGTCGATTAGTGCCTTGACCCAGAACATCATAGAGCATGCCGATCCTGCAACACAGAGTGGGTTGGGAGATAGTGCGAGGAATAAGGTCCCACCGCATACTTGCCAGGCTTGCGGGTCAGCCTGTGGTTATGACCCCATGGATAGTCAGGACGTAGGTGCACAGGCTACATCTGCAGCTGAGCAGATGGTGATGACAGATACCCTCCTGAGTGAGACTTTCGGCCTTGATACTCAGGTAAATATTAGTAAGTTTATTGAATTTAATTTATTAAATTTTATTTTTGAAATACAAGATTAAATAATTTAAATTGATGATTTTAATAAAATTTCAGGGTCATAGCGTCGATGTAGTTTTCAGTGGTTCTCCACCTACATTTTTCACTAGATCATCTACTATCCAGGTATGTAACTAGTAAACAATTATAAATATTACATGTGAATAGCATCGTTATATGAATGGTATTCTAATTTCTGATTTTGGATGTTGAATAGGTTAATACTGTAGATTTCATGGCAACACCTGCCAACGGTGGTGGACTTCAAAGCTTTACGGAGGTAATAAAATAAATAGTTTAATGAATGAATTGTACTTACTAAATTTTTGTATGTGATTTGTGTGTTTTATTGTGTGTACTTCCATGTTTAGATGAATGTGTGTGTATGTTAGGAGCCATGATTTGCATCACTATTATAGTTTTCGTAATTGAATAATGTTGTTTTATTTCCAGATGATGCAAGCTGCGGAGACACCTCCCCATGTTCATAGGGCAATGGAGCAGGGTGTGGCCTCTGCGATTCATAGCTCCATGGCATTGACAGGGGTATGAGGCAGATTAGTAAATTTTAATTTACATTCATTGTTATAGTTGTCTATTTTTGAAAAATCAAAAGATTATTGATTTGAAGTTTAATTTCTATCTGGATGGTTTCTATAGGACATGACATCACCAGGGCCTATTCCTGCTACTGAGGCAAGTGAGGAGACAGATTATATGTTAGCGGTAAGTGATTATTTTGTTAAATGTTTCATTTTTTCATAACATGTAATTTCTATATATTAATGTCTATACTTTTTTTTGTAACAGATAAAGGTGCAGGAAGAACTAAATAGGAGGAGTAGCCCTCGGGTTCGTAGTAGACCACCCACATGCATGTCTCCATCCCCTAGAAGATCAAAGGCTGCTCGTGATTTATTCTCTTCACCAGCCAGAGGGGAATGACTTTTTATTGTGTTCCTTTGTTGTATGCCTATATGGCATTTGTGGACATATATTTTGTATTGTACATAGTTGACATTGTATGCCTATATGGCATTCTTGTAAGCCTATATGGCTATTTTGTATATATGTTATACTTATATCGACAGATATTGATGTATGCCTATATGGATATTTGGTTAATACAAATCTTTTTTATTGATGGCGTCCATACTTGCATTATAAATCCACTTTTGAATGGATATTTGTAGATGGCTACTTCAAATATTTAAAGTCCGATTGTATTACATAGGATGTTTGCATTTTCTTTGATAGGCTTGATAGGCCATGGATTACATGATGGTGTTTGATGGAAAAGTATGGTACTAGAAGACTCTAGTTCATTCTTAATAGGCTTGTGATTGATAATATCTTTGCATGATTGCACTTGATCTTGGATCATGGGCATGTTGTTAGGATTTTGATTACATTGTGATGTTTGATGGATAGGCATGATGTAAGATACCCAACTAGTTCTACGAAAATTTTTCCTTACTTAAACAATTTTACTTGCTATCAATTCATCAACTACTTCAACAACACAAAGATATACATCAAAGATAACTACTTGAATGAATCAACCTTAGAGTTGGGTACTTGTCTAGTTATTTGACTCAATCAACTTGCAATGTCTTATTACATGGATAATGCTTTCAATAGCATGAAGTTACAACTTATTCAATGGAGATACAAAAGAAAAGCCTTGAAGCCTTGATGTTTACAATGGCGTCTACACTTGATCAACTCAATCAAACTCAATGATGTCAATTGAATGTCAACACCTCACAATATCACAAGGGAGCATCACCTTGCTTGTTGCATGGATGAACGTCATAGTTGCAAGACTCTTAGGGTTAGGCGCCAACTGAAGGTAGTAGAGACCAGACTAGGCACCATCCTAAGCTGGGCGCTTCCTTGAGGTGGTAGAGACATGGATGAACGTCTGGTGGGGTTTGATGACTCTATATTGACACTCAAATTCACTTAGGCGCAATATTAGTGTTCTTCTAACTAGGCGCCAGATAGGAGGATTCTTAGGGGTTTTGGTGCCTAGGTTACAACTTGTCAATTTCTCAAAGAATCTTTGAAACACTTGACTTCCAAGGATTATCATCTTACCCTCTGATGGAGCGCCTTGTTCCAAAATTGGTCTTGGGGACTTGCATCTCTCTTAGGCGCATGTTTGGAGTAATGTCAACTGGTATCAGTGCCTATTATCTCAATTCACACTTGACATCAAACTTTTGAAGCTCTTTTACCCTAGCGCCTTTATCTTCTATCAAGCGCCTAACATTCTGGAGGTGAATTCCATCTTAATCCAAGTCTTCAAGGTACTTCCAAGTTTAGGCGCCAAAACAAGGTTATGGAGGAGTAGAACCACGCCTTAGGAGGATGACTGAACCCTAGGCGCCAATTTGAGGTTGCAAGAGCATAGGTATGCGCTAAGTAGAGTTTGATGCTCAAAACATTAACATTATACAGTGAAATCCTTTTTTGACTCTAGGCACCATTTGGAGGCTAGAAAGAGGGAAGTTGACACCAACTGCATTAGGTGCATTTCTGAGGTGATGGAGACCAATAAG
Source organism: Cunninghamia lanceolata (assembly GCA_027924645.1). NCBI lineage: Eukaryota > Viridiplantae > Streptophyta > Pinopsida > Cupressales > Cupressaceae > Cunninghamia > Cunninghamia lanceolata. Next base: position 12,272,657 of record BSBN01000167.1, read on the forward strand.
TGTGCCTTGTCCTCTGGCTCTATTCCTTGTTAACTTTACAACTTAGATTATCTGAACAACACTGAGAATGCTTCCCTTCTTCCTGACACAAGTTGAAAGATCCACTGGGCGCCATTTCAGGTGTCTAGAGAGATCATCAACCAAGGGCGCTAATAGAGCCTTTGGCAAATGGAAAGAGCGCCTTACTTAGATTTGATTTCTGGATGCTAGAATTGAGGAATTTTGCGCCTTGGCTAGGAGTTTCTCATTTCAATCTTGATTATTCATCTAAGTGACTTTCCTTAGCTCCCAAGCCTTCAATCTACCCATTACCCCCTGCTAGGCGCTCAAAATAGAGTGTTAACGCCTTATGAAGGTTAGGCGCATTCTGAGGGTGGGGTAGGCAAGTGAGGGTGCCAGACCAGGCCTTGAGACTTCTCTCCTCATCAAAGGCTTTCAATCCTAGGTGCCAGATCCAAAGAGTTCCAACCAACACATGCGCCTAGTGCTGTGAGTTCACCCAAAGGACATCTTTAACTTGAAAACTTTCAATCTTCATCCATCTATGCTAGGCGCTCAATTAGAGGATCCCTAGAAACATGTATAGGTGCCTTGAGGTTCTTAGGCGCTTAATTTGGATGATCCTTGTGCTAGGCGCTTAGTAAGGAAAATTGGAGTGAAATGGGTGCCTAGGCTCCCAAGCTTCCATACTTAGTCAAATTTTAGGGTTCTGACCTTGTTCCTGCAAAACAAACAGATAGAGTTAGTCCGAAACCAATTCATTCCCTCATCATTTGGAATTAGCCTCCGGGAATGAGGAATAGGCTAATCCATTATACACTTGATGATCAAGTCGGGAACGGGGACATGACACATGGTACTAGGCTAATCATTTTGGGTTTTGCATGAGCCTCGGACAAGGTAATAGGCATAGGGTTTTTATCTTGCATAATAATTTTTTCAAACCAAGGGTCCATGATGGAAATGATTAAGGATGATAGAATGTTTGGATTTTAGACTTTGAGATGTTTATTGTTGTAAATGTTTATTGTTTGGACTCAAATTTTGTTAAATGGTTGTTTGAAAGAGGACACATCAAACACAACAATAAGATTGGTTTAAGTATGGATGCAAATGATGTTTACTAGTTTACTAATGTGATGATGTTTACTAATGTGATGATGATTTTGCATGTTTTCAATGGTTGGGATCTACAAGTTATGCATTTTTTTGGGATGCACACCTCATTGATTGTAGTGGGATGACTTGAATGCATATTGCCTATATCCACGGGATGAATTTGTTATTTTTCCTTGTCTATGCTCATTTGTACATTGGTATGTTGCATTGGGATGAGAGGATGGATGTTGCTTTGATAGTGATGTGTATTCGTCACCTAGTGATGGATGATCTTATATAGTGGTTGGGTGTAATGGTTATCGTCATGTGGTTGTAGATGTTGATCCTTGGTTTAGAGGTGTTTGGTAGCGTGTCTTGGTGGACTCTTGATTCTAGATTAGAGTATTAGCATGATACAAGTTCTCTTGAGACTAGGATGTCTGTATTGGTGCATGTGATCTTCTAGGAGGAGATGTTAGATCATGATGTCATGTTTGGATACCTAATTTTGTAGTTGGAGTTTTGACAGTGGTCTTGTTGGTTCTCTTGGTATTGAGTACATTGGTCATGTGCTTAGGAGCTTCATGATAATGTGGTGTTGCATTTGGAGCTTAACATGGATTGATTGGTTGTAGGTTCTCATACATACTTTGAGACTTGGGTGAGGCTAGAGTTCTCTTGGGATTAGAGACACTTGTTGAGATGGTTACCCTTTAGAGGTTTTAGCAGGAAGACCAAGGAGACTTTCACTTGGATATGGGTGTGAGTTAATTATGGACCTAGAGAAGATTCTTATTGGTTCTAGAGGGTTCATTCGAGGGGTGTCTCTAAACATGTTTTTTCTCAGGCGCTAAACTGGAGTTGTCTAGATGCACAAGTGCGCCTCCCTCAATGAAGTTCCTTTTGTTAACTTAGTTCATCCTAGTGACTCAAGGGGTTGTTATATTCTTTAGGCGCAATCTTTCATAGACTAAAACATTCACTCCATGTTAAGGCGCTCAAAGGAGGCTCTGGAGATGGAAAATGGTGCCTTAACTCACTTATGTAAATTTTAGACTTTTAGGCAATTGCAAGATGTCTTGGAGGGCTCAATTCTTCAAGGCACCCATTTTGTTCACCACTTGTAGCATCACTTGTTCAAAGCGCATGTGTGATTTGGTCAAAAACAAGCGCCTAGAGTGAATAGGCTTTCATCCTGACTTAATACACTGCTTCCTTCTGACGATTTTTGGGGCAGCAGAAAACCTTTCACCACGGGAAAATGCCTCAGAGCTATAAAAAACTGAGAGAGGTTATTGTAGAGGCACTCTACATGATAGCGTTGCCTCAGACAGAATGTTTCTAAGTGACATGGTTTTCGAGTAACATCTCGTCAAAGATTGCAGCCTTTTTGCATTTTGGACTCTTCAGGGATATCGGGGTACAATGTAGCTCAGACTGTTTCGACATGTTTGGGTGAAAAACAGGACCATGCCTAGCGTAAATGTACCCATTCAGACGCGTTGGAATAGTCAGTTTGGTCGCATCAGGAGCAGGACAAAAGTTACACCCCTTCGCAACTTTACACTGCCTCCTTCTGACGATTTTTGGGGCAGCAGAAAACCTTTCACCACGGGCAAATGCCTCAGAGATATAAAAATAGAGAGAGGTTATTGTAGAGGCACTTTACATGATCGCGTTGCCTTAGACGGAATGTTTCTAAGTGACATGGTTTTTGAGTAGCATCTCATCAAAGATTGCTGCCTTTTTGCACTTTGGACTCTTCAGGGATATCGTTGGTACAATGTAGCTCAGACTGTTTCGACATGTTTGGGTGAAAAACAGGACCATGCCTAGTGTAAATGTACCCTTCCGAACGCGTTGGAATAGTCAGTTTGGTCACATCATGAGTAGGACACCAAAAATGCAAAAGTTGCTTTGTGCAACTTGACAACATTGACACTTTTTTGCAACATGACTCAAAGACTCAAACTGACCCCAAATGACTCAAAGTGACTTAAAATCACCTTGATTTGGTGCCCAATGTACATTATAGAGGTCGAGGAACTCCTTATCATTCAAACATCTTAGATGAGCGCATAGGAAAGGAAAAAGCTCTAAGTTTCATCATCATGAGCGCCTAATATCAAGAGACTTTAATGGCTCAAACCTTAGCATGGAGTCCTAAGGTGCATTTCATGTCTCCTTTCATCCAGTTTGGCGCCCTTATGTAGATTTTTCAACTTGATTTGGCGCCCTATATGTGAAAGAAGATCTAAAGGCATGAAAGTGGATGTCATATTGCAAGAGTTTGGATCATCAAAATTGAAAGAAATAAGTCTATTAAGCTTGGGCGCCCTTGGTCTTCTTTTCATTCATTATGAGCGCCTTGGGAGAATGTATATAGGTCATCATCATGATTGGGCACCCTGGATCCAGAGTGTTGGAGAGATCATCAAAAAATGTCTAGTAGGGTGAGTTATGAGTTTGGTTGCATCAGGAGCAGGACACCAAAAATGCATAACATGATGATGTAAAAATGTGTACATATGTGTAAAAATGCAGGAGGAAATAAAAAAAGACAAACCTTACAAATTAATGTGCATACTTACAACTCAATGTAACATAACTTTACAAAATCAATGTGAATACTTACAAATTAATCCAATGAACCATCTGGGTCTGCTCTACTCTTTATTGTGTCAAGTATTGCTTCATGGTCAGACTCATGCACCTTCCACAATATTTTGTTCAAAGGTCTACCCTGATACTTTATCAAATAAACATTGGATGCCACGAAAAGGTTTGAGTAATGAAGAATCTTCTGATGCATGTCAAAGTCCTGAAATAGCCAAATATTAACACTCTTATGTGGGTACCTTCTAAGCCATGTTCCAGTAATAACCACTAATCCTGTAGGGTATTCGATGTTTTCTCCATCTGTAACAGGGGCCTCCAATTTCTTTTTGGCCTCAACACAACGACATAAGTAATAATCTGTTCCTTCTTCATTATCTTCATCTGCAATAACTGCATATACGTGCCCTACATTGATATGTGTAGCAAATTAGATGAAATTAGTCAACATTACAAAAACACTACAAAGTAAGATGACATTACCTGGTTGAACTAGATGAAATTAGATGCATATACGTGCCCTATATTACCTGGTTGAACTAAATCTGATATGTGGTCAAAGTCAACTGACGATTCCATCTGTGTTAGTTCCAGTGCCGTCGGGAGTCGATACGTGTCAAGTGGGCTAAGATAACTTAACTGCCATTCGTCAACCCACTCCTTTGACTCGCACTCATCCCAGACTTGAATTGTACAGGAAGAACAAAAGCATGACATCTTTCGTGTATGGATACTCCATGAACCTGCAATTGAACTTCTGAAAGAGTGCATCTCATTTGATCCTGTCAGTGTACAACAATCCTCATATGGTGCAATGTTAGTATCATCTATCAACCAAAAAAATCTACGAACTAAAGACTTACCTTCATTACCTGGACCCATGGAAGCATTACACCACTCAACAATCGATTTTGCATCTGTCAACTTTGCATTGTCTTTATACTTTAACTCTTCTCGTGCTATGGCTCTTTTGATACATGCTCCTGCACCATCATGCTCCCCCTTTCCATGCCCTGCCTCACAAAAGTTCCACATATGTTGAATACCTGTAAAATTATGCCTCCTACTCAGCCAATAGAAATTCTGCGAGTTCTTGAATTGTGATGCACAATTATCTGACCATATGATATGCTGACTGAACGATATGCCCCTTCTAGCCAAATCATGGTAGAACACCTGAAAGCAACCTTGCATGAACTCCGTAGAATGTGTGCGATCATCACTAATATAGAAATTATACTCCCTTATGATCTTTCTGTCATCCTCTATACTATCATTCGCATGAATGAATGCGATGTGCACAAATATAGAAATCTGTGTGGAGTTGTAATATTGTGATTGCACCTCACACTGTGGCTGTAGACTGTAGTTCTCTGCAAAGTCGACGACTGAAACAATGCTACCAATCAGAAATGTGTCCTTGCATAACTTGAATTGCAAGTCCAACCATCGAGCTCTATGGGCATGTCTTGCATACTCATACACTATGCCGTCACGAAATATAGGCATAAACTGATACACTGGAATCTTTTCAATAACTAATTCACACCTCTTTGCTTCTTTACCATCTTTTGTATTGTATGCCACTGTTTTATACTTGCCAAACTATACTAGTTCATTTCCAACCGCATGTGTTATTTCCATATGTTCACATATTGGCAAATGTTGCAAGCCACCGCAACGATGACATGTGCCATCCAAGCATAATTTCTTGTAGAATATCTGACCTTCCTCTCTTTCACATAAAATTCTTGATATGAAGTCTCTTGAAGATGTTGGTGGGGCACATATGGCACAACCCTGCAAATCATTGTTAGTATGCATATCTAAACATATAGACCTATAAGCATCAAAATGGTTAGAAAATTCAATATGTAATCTACAACAACAAGTAGTGTGTGTGTGATTTATCTTAACATAGAAAGGTTTTAGCATTTCAAAATATCTTTGACGAATTTTAATTTGAGGATACTTCTCTAGAAATTTACCATAAAACTGTGTTTGAGTCTCATCCAAAAAATGCTTTGGATGTGGCTTGCTGTTCTGACTACCGATTCTCCTTCTTACCACATCCCTTTGATTTGGAGATACCCTTGTGTAATTCTTCCAAAAGTCTTCAATTAGTGATCTCAATGCTTCAACAATTGGTTTATCTTTTCGTGGTAGTCTCCCTGAGAACGCCCATAATTCATTGGAATTAGTGTCCTCAATTCTTTGGCGTCTTCCAACGGCTCTTGATAAAGTTTTCCTATTAATTCTCAATTCTTGACTTGTCTTTCTAATGAGACGAGCTTTCCTTGTTTGACTACTTACTATAGTCGATGTAATCACACGCCGTGCTGCATTACTATCTTTTGTGCATGAGGTGTTACCCACACTCTCATACGCACTCATTAGATTCTTGACAATAGATTTTTCACTTGAAGCCTCTGATGTTCTCAACCCAAGAATCTTCATGATAGACCTATACTTTATACTTCGCATCATTTCAACGAATAGTTGACATCTTGCAGTCTCATTTAACTTTTCAAAGAACAATCTCCAAATCTTATTAGCATATCTTCTACAAGTGCGTTTTGGAATCTTACCTTCCATTGGCTGCAAAATATTCTCATCAATATCAATCAAATACTTTGGCTTTCTATGCAAAATTCTAGGTGGTGTCAAGTTAGGTAAATTCATCTCAACATTAGGAATTTTATCAATATTTAAATGAGATGGGTTAGATGGCATACCTTCGATCGAAGATGGAATAGATGACATACCTTGAGGTTGAGGTGGGAACGATGGCGTACCTCCTTCATCACATGTGAGTGATGATGTACTCTCAACTTGAGATGTGGTAGATGGTGTCCCTACATGTTGACTTGTGGTAAAGGACGTGTCTCCAACTATGGTATTCAAATCTCTCGTACCATGAAGTTTTTGCATTCGTTCTCTTTGTGCCGCCAATACCATATCTCTTTCTGATAGTTGTGGTTCCTCTTCAATTGGTATGTCTTCATTTATCGTGTCCAATTTCCTCTTCTCACGAAGTTCCCTCATAGCCATTGCTTTCTTTGCATTCTTAGCTTGTATCTCTTCCTGTGTTGGTTTAATTCTTGATCGTTTCCTCGGCATGACGGAGAATTTGTCTGTAGCATGATAAAGAGACCAATATTAGTTCCTAAGAAATGAATACATGATAATAGTGGGATTGTATTTTTTTTATGTTGTAAGGATTTATTCTTGTATAGTTTGACATCATGGTATGAACTAAGGTTTGTTTATTACACATAATTATTAAAGAGCCCAAGTGTAGAAAATATACATGGCATCATGTGAGATTGTAGGTTGCTTTCTTGATTGGGAATGTGTCTATTTTAAACATATATGATAAAGCATAATAAAGTAATTCAATCCAAAATAAGGAAAATGTAAAGAACATGCATGTAAAGACTTGACATACCTAAAAAATGAAGATTTGAATGGAGAGAGTACCCAATTATGTAGTGTTTTTATCTTCTTGCATCAAACTCCTCAACAATTTGAGTTTCTCACCACTTGCTTTCTTTTCAATGTTAAATTCCTAAAATTGAATCACAATTAACATTGCAACACTACAAAAATTGAAACTTGAATAGATATATATCAAACTTGGTGTGAAAACTATGTTATTTCCTCCTTCTCAAGTTGGCAAAGTAGAAAAGGTGGTGGAAAGATCATGCAAAGGTGGTACAATGTGTCAAATGTGCATGTGAACTTCCCAATAGCATGAAAGCACTTCTTTTTTGTCGGAGCACACGCAGAATCAGTAAGAAAACAGAGCATGTGGGCCTAGATCACGGGGGTAACCGCTTTTTTACCGTTTCAATAGAAATACAAAACGCGAGCGCGTTATAACACGCTCGCATTTTTTCCTGCTATAGATTCATCACATCCTTTACATTGATCACATCTTTTTCCTGCAAGGGCTTGCCAGATGCTCTGCCATATGATAGGCATAACAATGAAGGGGTAAGCCCTCATAATCAAGTTCGTGATAGAAAATGCCCTCAACCCTCAACGTCAAACCCTAATCCCTAAACCCTCAACTCTGATCCCTCGACCCTCAACCCTCAATGTCAAATCCTAATCCCTCAACCCTCAACCCTATCCCTAAACCCTCAACCCTCAACATCAAATCCTAATCCCTCAACCCTCAACCCTATCCCTAAACCCTCAACCCTCAAAGTCAAATCCTAATCCCTCAACCCTAATCCGTCATCCCTCAACATCAAATCCTAATCCCTCAACCCTAATCTGTCATCCCTCAACTCTAATCCCTCATCCCTAAACCCTAAATGCTATCCCTAATCCTACACCCTCAATAGACTCGATACTATACCTTAAACTCTAATCCCTTATCCCTAAACCCTCCAACCCTATCCCTAATCCTTACAACCCTCAACCCTAATCCCTCAACCCTTAACTCTGATCCATCAACCCTCAACACTATACCTTAAACCCTAATCCCTTCAACCTCAACCTTATCCCTAAACCCTTGACCCTCAAACCTCAACCCTTAACCCTCGACGTCAAACCCTAATCCCTCAACCCTTAACTCTGATCCCTCATCTCTCAACCCTAACCCTAAACCCTCAACCCTCAACATCAAATCCTAATCCCTCAACCCTTCACTCTAATCCCTCAACCCTAAGCCCTATCCCTAAACCCTCAACACTATACCTTAAACCCTAATCCCTCAGCCCTCAACCCTAAACCCTAATCCCTCAACCCTCAACCCTAATCTGTCATCCCTCAACTCTAATCCCTCATCACTAAACCCTAAATGCTATCCCTATTCCTACACCCTCAACAGAATCGATACTATACCTTAAACCCTAATCCCTTATCCCTAAACCCTCCAACCCTATCCCTAATCCTACACCCTCAACAGACTCGATACTATACCTTAAACCCTAATCCCTATCCCTCAACCCTTAACCCTTAAAACTTAAACCCTATCCCTACACCCTCAACACTTGACACTATATCTTAAGCCTTAAACCCTCATCCCTAAGGCCTCAACCCTCAATCCTTAAACCTTCAACCCTAAACCCTATCCCTAATCCCTCTACCCTCAACACTCTAACCCTAACCTTGACATTAAATGCTAATCTGTCAACCCTAAACCCTCAACCCTCAACCCTCAACACTATACCTTAAACCCTAATCCCTCAACCCTCAACCCTAATCCATCATCCCTCAACTCTAATCCCTCATCCCTAAACCCTAAATGCTATCCCTATTTCTAAACCCTCAACAGACTCGATACTATACCTCAAACTCTAATCCCTTATCCCTAAACCCTCCAACCCTATCCCTAATCCTTATACCCTCCACACTCTACTTTAACCCTAATTCCTCGACCATCAACCCTATCCCTAAACCCTTGACCCTCGAACCTCAACCCTCAACGCTCAACATCAAACCCTAATCCCTCAACCCTTAACTCTGATCCCTTGACCTTCAACCCTAACCCTAAACCCTAAACCCTCAACGTCAAATTCTAATCCCTCAACCCTTCACTCTAATCCCTCAACCCTAAACCCTATCCCTAAACCCTCAACACTATACCTTAAACCCTAATCCCTCAACCCTAACCCTAAACCTTGTCCCTAAACCCTAATCCCTCAACCCTCAACCCTAATCTGTCATCCGTCATCCCTCAACTCTAATCCCTCTTTCCTAAACCCTAAATGCTATCCCTATTCCTAGACCCTCAACAGGCTCGATACTATACCTTAAACCCTAATCCCTCTACCCTCGACACTCTTATTTAACCCTAATCCCTTGACCATTAACCCTATCCCTCAACCTCAACCCTCAACCCTCAATCCTCAACTCTCAACATTAAACCCTAATTCATCAACCCTAAACCCTAATCCCTCAAACCTAAACCCTATCCCTAAACCATCAACCCTCAACACTATACCTTAAACCCTAATCCCTCAACCCTCAACCCTAAACCTTATCCCTAAACCCTAATCCCTCAACCCTCAACCCTAATCCCTCATCCCTCAACTCTAATCCCTCATCCCTAAACCCTAAATGCTATCCCTATTCCTAAACCCTCAATAGACTCGATACTATACCTTAAACTCTAATCCCTTATCCCTAAACCCTCCAACCCTATCCCTAATCCTTATACCCTCCACACTCTACTTTAACCCTAATTCCTCGACCCTCAAACCTATCCCTAAACCCTTGACCCTCGAACCTCAACCCTCAACCCTCAACATCAAACCCTAATCCCTCAACCCTTAACTCTAATCCCTCGACCTTCAACCCTATCCCTAAACCCTCAACCCTCAACGTCAAATTCTAATCCCTCAACCCTAAACCCTATCCCTAAACCCTCAACACTATACCATAAACCCTAATCCCTCAAACCTAACCCTAAACCTTGTCCCTAAACCCTAATCCCTCAACCCTAAACCCTAATCTGTCATCCGTCATCCCTCAACTCTAATCCCTCATTCCTAAACCCTAAATGCTATCCCTATTCCTAGACCCTCAACAGGCTCGATACTATACCTTAAACCCTAATCCCTCTACCCTCGACACTCTTATTTAACCCTAATCCCTTGACCATTAACCCTATGCCTCAACCTCAACCCTCAACCCTCAACCCTCAACTCTCAACATTAAACCCTAATTCATCAACCCTAAACCCTAATCCCTCAAACCTAAACCCTATCCCTAAACCATCAACCCTCAACACTATACCTTAAACCCTAATCCCTCAACCCTCAACCCTAATCCATCATCCCTCAACTCTAATCCCTCATCTCTAAACCCTAAATGCTATCCCTATTCCTAAACCCTCAACAGACTCGATACTATACCTTAAACTCTAATCCCTTATCCCTAAACCCTCCAACCCTATCCCTAATCCTTATACCCTCCACACTCTACTTTAACCCTAATTCCTTGACCCTCAACCCTATCCCTAAACCCTTGACCCTTGAACCTCAACCCTCAACCCTCAACATCAAATCCTAATCCCTCAACCCTTAACTCTGATCCCTCGACCTTCAACCCTAACCCTAAACCCTAAACCCTCAACGTCAAATTCTAATCCCTCAACCCTTCACTCTAATCCCTCAACCCTAAACCCTATCCCTAAACCCTCAACACTATACCTTAAACCCTAATCCCTCAACCCTAACCCTAAACCTTGTCCCTAAACCCTAATCCCTCTACCCTCAACCCTAATCTGTCATCTGTCATCCCTCAACTCTAATCCCCCATTCCTAAACCCTAAACGCTATCCCTATTCCTAGACCCTCAACAGGCTCGATACTATACCTTAAACCCTAATCCCTCTACCCTCAACACTCTTATTTAACCCTAATCCCTTGACCATTAACCCTATCCCTCAACCTCAACCCTCAACCCTCAACCCTCAACTCTCAACATTAAACCCTAATTCATCAACCCTAAACCCTAATCCCTCAAACCTAAACCCTATCCCTAAACCATCAACCCTCAACACTATACCTTAAACCCTAATCCCTCAACCCTCAACCCTAAACCTTATCCCTAAGCCCTAATCCCTCAACCCTCAACCCTAATCCCTCATCCCTCAACTCTAATCCCTCATCCCTAAACCCTAAATGCTATCCCTATTCCTAAACCCTCAACAAACTCGATACTATACCTTAAACTCTAATCCCTTATCCCTAAACCCTCCAACCCTATCCCTAATCCTTATACCCTCCACACTCTACTTTAACCCTAATTCCTCGACCCTCAACCCTATCCCTAAACCCTTGACCCTCGAACCTCAACCCTCAACCCTCAACATCAAACCCTAATCCCTCAACCCTTAACTCTGATCCCTCGACCTTCAACCCTATCCCTAAACCTTCAACCCTCAACGTCAAATTCTAATCCCTCAACCCTTCACTCTAATCCCTCAACCCTAAACCCTATCCCTAAACCCTCAACACTATACCTTAAACCCTAATCCCTCAACCCTAACCCTAAACCTTGTCCCTAAACCCTAATGCCTCAACCCTCAACCCTAATCTGTCATCCGTCATCCCTCAACTCTAATCCCTCATTCCTAAACCCTAAACACTATCCCTATTCCTAGACCCTCAACAGGCTTGATACTATACCTTAAACCCTAATCCCTCTACCCTCGACACTCTTATTTAACCCTAATCCCTTGACCATTAACCCTATCCCTCAACCTCAACCCTCAACCCTTAACCCTCAACTCTCAACATTAAACCCTAATTCATCAACCCTAAACCCTAATCCCTCAAACCTAAACCCTATCCCTAAACCATCAACCCTCAACACTATACCTTAAACCCTAATCCCTCAACCCTCAACCCTAAACCTTATCCCTCAACCCTAATCCCTCATCCCTCAACTCTAATCCCTCATCCCTAAACCCTAAATGCTATCCCTATTCCTAAACCCTCAACAAACTCGATACTATACCTTAAACTCTAATCCCTTATCCCTAAACCCTCCAACCCTATCCCTAATCCTTACACCCTCCACACTCTACTTTAACCCTAATCCCTTCAACCTCAACCCTATCCCTAAACCCTTGACCCTCGAACCTCAACCCTCAACCCTCGACGTCAAACCCTATTCCTTCAACCCTTAACCTTGATCCCTCATCTCTTAACCCTAACCCTAAACCCTAAACCCTCAACCCTCAACCCTCAACGTCAAATCCTAATCGCTCAACCCTAAACCCTATCCCTAAACCCTCAACACTATACCTTAAACCCTAATCCCTCAGCCCTCAACCCTAAACCTTATCCCTAAACCCTAATCCCTCAACCCTCAACCCTCATCTGTCATCCCTCAACTCTAATCCCTCATCCTTAAACCCTAAATGCTATCCCTATTCCTACACCCTCAACAGAATCGATACTATACCTTAAACCCTAATCCCTTATCCCTAAACCCTCCAACCCTATCCCTAATCCTTATACCCTCCACACTCTACTAATTCCTCGACTCTCAACCCTATCCCTAAACCCTTGACCCTCGAACCTCAACTCTCAACCCTCAACGTCAAACCCTAATCCCTTAACCCTTAACTCTGATCCCTCGACCCTCAACACTATACCTTAAACCCTAATCCCTATCCCTCAACCCTTAAAACTTAAACCCTATCCCTACACCCTCAACACTTGACACTATATCTTAAGCCTTAAACCCTCATCCCTAAAGCCTCAACCCTCAAACCTTAAACCTTCAACCCTAAACCCTATCCCTAATCCCTCTACCCTCGACACTCTAACCCTAACCTTGACATTAAATGCTAATCGGTCAACCCTAAACCCTAATCCTAAACCCTTAACCCTCAACCCTCAACACTATACCTTAAACCCTAATCCCTCAACCCTCAACCCTAAACCTTATCCCTAAACCCTAATCCCTCAACCCTCAACCCTAATCCATCATCCCTCAACTATAATCCCTCATCCCTAATCCCCAAATGCTATCCCTATTCCTAAACCCTCAACAGACTCGATACTATACCTTAAACCCTAATCCCTTATCCCTAAACCCTCCAACCCTATCCCTAATCCTTACACCCTCCACACTCTACTTTAACCCTAATCCCTCGACCCTAAACCCTATCCCTAAACCCTTGACCCTTGAACCTCAACCCTCAACCCTCAATGTCAAACCCTAATCCGTCAACCCTTAACTTTGATCCCTCAACCCTCAACCCTATCCCTAAACCCTAAACCCTCAACCATAATCTGTCATCCCTCATCCCTAAACTTAAACGCTATCCCTATTCCTAGACCCTCAACGGGCTCGATGCTATACCTTAAACACTAATCCCTTATCCCTAAACCCTCCAACTCTATCCCTTATCCCTTAACCCTCATGATTAATAGCCTTGAACATAAAAAAATTTGAGTGGGACATAACGCGAGCGCATTATAACGCGCTCGCGTTATGTCAAACATGACAAAAGATAGACTTGCGGGAAAGAAAAATGCAAGGCAAAACATAACGCGAGCTCGTTATTTCTTGCTTTGGGAATCCCAAGCCTTGGGCTTGGGATTTGCTTTGGATTTCCAACCCAAAGGCTTGGAGTGCCTTATGAACAGTCACAGACGTGTTTTTCTATATTCTTCAAGATTTCACATAATTTCGTTCGTGCTAACCCTCAGATTTGCATGTGTTTCAAGGTCGAATAAATCAAACACATGGGTAATGTTAGGCTTTCTCTTAGCTATTTGACGATGTGATTTTTTTCACATTTTAACAATGTTAAGCCTTTCATCTTTAATTTCTTTTGTTTGTGTGTCCGTTTTTAGGCAAAAACCACTGTTTGGTCTTTTTTTCATTGTAAAATAACCATTCATTCAAATTTCAAAAAAATTACATATTTAGAAACTAGACTCCATTCTACAAATATTAAAAAAATAAAAAAATGATTTTCAATTAGTTTTCAAAATTTATAGGGGTAGCACGGCCAAAATTCTATTTTTTAGGATGTGTCCACTTTAAAAATTGGTAAAAAATCAAATATTCATCAAAAAATTATCAGAAAAATTAGGCATAAACTACATGCTATTAGCTAATTTCTCACTGAAGCGATTTTAAAAATACCAAAAAAAAGTTGACCTTTTGAGGGAGCCACAAAACATGCTATGTTATGTTTTTTTGACAGAAACAACACCAATTTCTGTGGCTCCCTCTTTTGAACCCCTTAATCTATGCCATTTTCAAAACAAAATAGTAGTTTAGAAAGTAGACTCGGAGCACTACGAACATTGTTTTGGTTGCATCTCCAAATTTTGAGTGTAACTATGCTCAATTTCTCATCCAAGGCCATTATTTCCTGATTTCAGAAAAAAAGTGGCCACTTAAGACTCCTTTTTGGCCCCCCATCTTCCTGCACTTACCCCTATGAACTTAAAAATTTTGTGTAGCAAAGCTGAAATAAAGATTAACTTGTAACAATTTACTCAACAATTGATTTGAATATTCAATTCAATATAGAAGAGAAGAGAAGAGAAGAACTTGCACAATATTTATGTGGAGAAACCCTTTCGGGAAAAAAACTCCACACCCAAAGATATTTCCTGCTTGTATTAAATCTTCTTTGAAAGGATTACATTTAATACTTGAAATTTCTCTAAGTCCTTGATACACTTCAAAAACTTCTTGCTTTTTTCTCTAAGTCTTTTTTCCTCAAATCAACTCTCTGGAGAATGTATAGAGTTCTCAATTAAATAAAAGCACCCTCTTTTAATTCAACACTTCTTAACAAGAGCTTGAAACTCAAAATATAATCAATTACATTTGATAACATAGTTTCCAAAGCTCATGCAAAAATCAAGCTAAGTTAAATTGAGAAGATTGAACTCAAACATATTCCAAACACTGAGTTAACTGATCCTCCAAGATGTGGGCGTCCAAGTTGGCTAAAAATAGCTTTCCCATCATCAAACTTATCACCAAGTAAAAGCAACATTGGAAACTCCTCTATTTGGGCGTCCATACTTGCCCAATGAGTTTCTGTTAACTGAAATGATCAAATACACATCAAAATCATGCAAACAACATGCAAGATTGATGTCCCCAAGGTTATTCTGAAATATCTTGTTCTGTACATGCAAGTGACATGCAAACACCAGATCCAACATGCATCTGATACCCATTACCTAAAATTCTGAGAAGTACCATCCTACAACTTTCAAGAGTTGGAATGTCCTACAAGTAATATCTTAAAACTGGCATGCAACTGATATGCAAGCATTTTCAACAACATGCAACTGATACCCATTTCTTGAATCACTGAGATGTACCATCTTGCAAGTTTCTGGAGTTGGAGTGTTTTACAAGTAATCTCACAAAAATGACATGCAATTATATGCAAAGTCATATAAATGATATGCAAGAACATGCAAGGTCATACAAGTCCATAGGAATGACATGCAAGAACATGCAAGCACATGCAAGTGACATGCAACAACATGCAAGGTCATTCAAGTCCATAGGAGTGACATGCAAGTGACATGCAACATGCAAGCACATGCAAGTGACATGCAACAACATGCAAGCCAATATGAACAACATGCATCAACATGCAAGTGCATGCAAGCTACATACAAACTATTCTGACCACATGCAAGCAATATCCACTTCATGCATTTCTAATATTGTAGTTAACTCCAACATTATATCCATGCAAGGTGTCTCAACAATATCCACTCATGTACATAAAAAAAAAGCACAACTCCAAGTCTAAAAATAGGACCCAAGTCAAACTCCCACTGACTAGGAGTTATCAAACTCTATCTTAAGACTTAGGAGAAGTCAACGAGGTCTTTATGGCTCCCATCTCAAAGTGGGCGCCCAAGTTTGATATTATCCATTTAGAACATATATGCAAAAGTCAAAGTGTTGTAATTAATAAATAATTAATCTCTCAAAGTCTTAATGTGTTGGGGAACACATTCCAAGATCTTTGGAGACACATGAATTGGTTAGGATTGCAAGTTAATGGCAACTTATCCCAACATTGTGGGTGTAGGCTTCAAGGTTTAAGGTATAGGGTTGAGGATTGAGGGATTAGGGCTTAAGTATATGGTTGAGGGTATAGGGTTAAGAGTTTAGGGATAGGTTTTAGGGTAACTTAATGTTTAAGGGTTGAGGGATAGGGTTTAAGGTTTAGGGGTAAGGGATTAGGGTTTAAGGTATAGTGTCTTGGGTTGAGGGTTTAGGAATAGGGATAGCATTTAGGGTTTAGGGATGAGGGATTACTTGGTTGAGGGTTGAGGGATTAGGGTTGAGGGTTAAGGGTTGAGGGATTAGGGTTTAGGGTTGACAAATTAGGGTTTAATGTTGAGAGTTAAGGGTTGAGGGTTGAGGGTTTAGGGATAGGGTTAATGGTCAAGGGATTAGGGTTAAAGTAGAGTGCCGAAGGCAGAGGGATTAGGGATAGGGTTTAGGGTTGAAGGTTTAAGGATTGAGGGTTGAGGCTTTAGGGCTAAGGGTTAAGGGATTAGGGTTTAAGATATAGTGTCGAGCGTCGAGGGTTTAGGGATAAGTTTTAGGGTTTAAGTTTTAAAGGTTAAGGGTTGAGGGATAGATTTTAGGGTTTAGGGATAAGGGATTAGGGTTTAAGGTATAGTGTCGAGGGTTGAGGGTTTAGGAATAGAGATAACATTTAGGGTTTAGGGATGACGGATTAGGGTTGAGGGTTGAGGGTTGAGGGATTAGTGTTTAAGGTATAATGTTAAGGGTTGAGGGTTTAGTGATAGGTTTTAGGGTTTAGGGTTGAGGAATTAGGGTTTAGGGTTGACAGATTAGGGTTTAAGGTATAGTGTTGAGGGTTTAGGGTTTAATGTTGAGAGTTGAGGGTTTAGGGATAGTGTTGATGGTCAAGGGATTAGGGTTAAAGTAGAGTGTCAAGGGTAGAGGGATTAGCGATAGGGTTTAGGGTTAAAGTTTTAAGGATTTAGGGTTGAGACTTTAGGGATGAGGGTTAAGGGATTAGGGTTTAAGATATAGTGTCGAGTGTCGAGGGTGTAGGGATAGGTTTTAGGGTTTAAGTTTTAAGTTTTAAGGGTTGAGGGTTGATGGATAGGGATTAGGGTTTAGGGATAAAGGATTAGGGTTTAAGGTATAGTGTCGAGGGTTGAGGGTTTACGAATAGGGATAGCATTTAGGGTAGAGGCATTAGGTGTGAAGGTTTAAGGATTGAGGGTTGAGGCTTTAGGGCTGAGGATTAAGGGATTAGGGTTTAACGTATAGTGTTGAGGGTAGAGGGTTCATGGATAGGGTTTAGGGTTTACGAATAGGTAGAGAGGTGAGGGGAAAGATATAATAAAATGAGAGAGTGAAGTTGACAACTTGAGGGAAACATGGATAAGGAGGAGGGAGAGAGATGGAGAGGAAGGGAAATACGTAGAGAGCCGTGAGAGATATACAAGTGAGACCTATAACCTAGGGAGAGAGGGGTGGATAAGGGTTGAGGGTTTAAGGCTTTAGGGTTTAAGGATGAAGGGTTTAGGGTTTAAGAGTTGAGGTAGTAAGGGTTTAGGGTTGAGGGATTAGGGTTTAGGATTTAAGGTTTAAGGGTTGAGGGTTGAGGCTTTAAGGATAGGGTTTTGGGGTTTAGGGATAAGGGATTAGGGTTTAAGGTATAGTATCGAGCGTTGAGGGTTTAGGGATAGGGTTTAGGATTTAAGGTTGTAGGGTTGAGGGTTGAGGCTTTAGGGATAGGGTTTAGGATTTAGGGGTAAGGGATTAGGGTTTAAGGTATAGTATCGAGGGTTGAGGGTTTAGGGATAGGGTTTAGGATTTAAGGTTTAAGGGTTGAGAGTTGAGGCTTTAGGGATAGGGTTTAGGGTTTTGAGATAAAGGATTAGGGTTTAAGGTATAGTGTCGAGGGTTGAGGCTTTAGGATTTAAGGCTTAAGAATTGAGAGTTGAGGCTTTAGGGGTAAGGTTTAGTGTTTAGGGTTAAGTGAGAGACCTAGATGGCTAAGGATGGATGGAGAGGTAGACAAGGAGTAACTGAGAGACGTAGAGAGGGGAGAGGTAGAGAGGTGAGGGGGAGACAAAGGTGAGATATAGAGAGGTGAAGGGAGAGATGATAAAATGAGAGAGTGAAGTTGACAACATGAGGGAAAGATGGGTAAGGAGGAGGGAGAGAGGTGGAGAGGAAGGTAAATATGTAGAGTCGTGAGAGATATACAAGTGAGAGACCTATAACCTAGGGAGAGAGGGGTGAGAGAGATAGGGGAGAGATGGGGGTGAGGTAGATAGGGGAGGAGAGGGGTGGATAAGGGTTGAGGTTTTAAGGGTTTAGAGTTTAAGGTTAAGGGTTTAGGGTTTAAGGGTTGAGGGTTTAAGGTTGAGGTATTAATGGTTGAGGTTTGAGGGATTAGGGTTTAAGGTATACTGTCAAGTTTAGAGGGTTTATGAATAGGGTTTAGGATTTAAGGTTTAAGGGTTGAGGGTTGAGGCTTTAGGGATAGGGTATAGGGTTTACAGATATAAGATTAGGCTTTAATATATAGTATTGAGGGTTGAGGGTTTAGGGATAGGGTTTAGGATTTAAGGTTTAAGGCTTGAGGGTTGAGGCTTTAGGGATAGGGTTTAGGGTTTAGGGATAAGGGATTAGGGTTTAAGCTATAGTTTCAAGGGTTGATGGTTTAAGGATAGGGTTTAGAATTTAAGGATTAAGGGTTGAGGGTTTAGGGATAGGGTTTAGGATTTAAGGATTAAGGGTTGAGGGTTGAGGCTTTAGGGATAAGGTTTAGTGTTTAGGGTTAACTGAGAGACCTAGATGACTAAGGATGGATGGAGAGGCAAACAAGGAGTGACTGAGAGACGTAGAGAGGGGAGAGGTAGAGAGGTGAGTGGGAGACAAAGGTGAGAGATAGGGAGGTGAGGGGAGAGATATAATAAAATGAGAGAGTGAAGTTGACAACTTCAGGGAAAGATGGGTAAGGAGGAGGGAGAGAGGTGGAGAGTAAGGGAAATATGTAGAGAGCCATGAGAGATATACAAGTGAGAGACCTATAACCTAGGGAGAGAGGGGTGTGAGAAATAGGGGAGAGATGGGGGTGAGGCAGATAGGGGAGGAGAGGGGTGGATAAAGGTTGAGGGTTTAAGGGTTAAGGCATAGGGTGACTTGGGTTGAGAGTGTATGGTTTAGGTTTTAAGTATAGGGTTGAGGCACAATATTCAAGGTTTAGGGTATAAGGGTGAGGTTATAGGGTATAGGGATGAGGGTTTGTGGGTGTAGGTTTTAGGGTTTAAGGAATAGGGTTGAGGATTGAGGGATTAGGGCTTAAGTATATGGTTGAGGGTATAAGGTAGAGGGTTGAGAGTTTACAGTTGAGGGATAATGCTCAAGGTTGAGTCTCTAGGATATAAGGTTTAGGGTTTAAGGTTGAGGGTATAAGGCATATGGATGAGGGTTGATGGTTTAGGGATTAAGTATAGGGTTGAGGGTATAGGGTATAGGGTAGAGGTTTGAAGGTTGAGGGATAATGTTCAAGGTTGAGTGTCTAATGTTAAGTGTATAGGGTATAGGGTTTAAGGGTTTAAGGTTTAGGGTTTTAAGGGTATCTAGGGGTTGAGTGTTTAGGGTTTAAGGGTTTAAGGCTATAGGGATTAAGGGTTTAACAGTTGAGGATTTAAGGGTTGAGGTATTAGGGTTTAAGGCATAGTGTCGAGGGTAGAGGGTTTAGGGATAGGGTTGGAGGGTTCAGGGATAAGGGATTAGGGTTTAAGGTATAGTGTCGAGGGTTGAGAGTTTAGGAGTAGGGATAGAGTTTAGGGTTTAGGGATGAGGGATTAGGGTTGAGGGTTGAGGGTTTAGGGTTTAGGGATAGGGTTTAGGGTTGAGGGATTAGGGTTTAGGGTTGATAGATTAGGGTTTGACATTGGCATAAATGCAAGAAGTTGTGTCCACTTAAGGTGGAAGTTTTGGAGTTAGAAAAAAATCTGAAATCCCGTTATAGATCAAGATCCTAAGCCTAAAATCTAGAACAGGATACCATTTCTTAGCGGGATCCCAAACCTAGGACCAAAAAATGGGATCCCATTTTGCAAAATGCGATCCCGTTTACGGGATCCCATTTTGTGAAAATATAATTTAAAAAAAAAATGGTTGTAACCCCATTTTTCCCAATGACAGGCGACAGTTAAGAACGGGATCTCGAATTCAGGAAGAGGATTTTTAGCCATCAAAACATTAGGTAAGTGGATTTTTCCACTTTTTTAATTTGTCAATGAATTTTTTGAAGTTTTTCTTTCTTTTTTTTGGTGTAAAATACAATCAAAATTTAAAACGTAAATTGTTATTTAGGGTTTCAATTTATGAGTTCAATAGTTGTATTTAGACATTTTAGTTGTAAAATACAATTGAAATTTTGAAAGATTGTATCATATAAAAGGATAGAATCTGAACAAACTATCAAAATTTTGTTTAAATTTGAGAATTGAATAGCTGTATTTAGACATTTTAGCTGTAAAATACAATTGAAATTTTGAAAATACTGTATCATATGAAAGGAGAGATTTTGAACAAACTGTCAAAATTTGATTTCAATTTGAAAGTTGAATAGCTGTATTTAGACATTTTAGCTATAAAATACAATTAAAATTTTGAAATGACTATATCATATGAAAGGTGAGATTTTGAACAAACTGTCAAAATTTATATAGCATTAGGATGATATATATATTTGGTTTTTATAAAATTTACTTATATTAATGTATGTCATTGTATTTTAAAGGCATTATTGAATAGATAACTATCATGCAAAAAAATTACAACAAACCACAATAAAACCTTTACCACTTCCTTCATAATCAAACCTTTAGAGATAGCCAACTAATCAAGAATTGAGAAGATTTTACAGTTTTTGTGATAGCCAACTAATGAAGAATGAAATCAAGCCAACAAATGTAACTTTAGAGACACATATAATGTCCCTTGAAACATTTGAGTTAGACATGGAGACACCTAGATTATGGAGGGGTCTATGTAACAAAACACCTCCTGTAGACTCAACACAAACTTATCCCTCAACCCTCTAAATTGTGACTTACAACATTTGATTACCCTGGAACACACTATAGACAACTCTATACAAATTTGGCAAAAGATATTTTCTCCTAATAGAAAATTGTATATATAGAAGTAGACTACTATATAAGATCCTCTAGGATAATAACACTTGTTATAATCTCCAACACTATGATCCATATGTACTCTTGAATTTGTTGATTGTCATGCCCACTTTTTCCATGTGGTTATAACATGCATTACACACGTGTCATGTCCACATGCGCAATGTGGTCATGATATGAACTATCAAAAATTTTCCTTTACTACTCTGAAAACCCCTCGCACGCATAAGCGTGCTCAGCAGTGCATGCTTAAGGCGAAAGTAATACAGTTGACGGCGGCATACCAAATACATGTGCACACACCCTAGACAAGGAAACGTGTGGTTCTCTGACTTAGGTAAATCTCACGAATTATATTTGAACAAGGTTGTTTTAGGTGATAGATCATTTTTCAACCAAGCACGATCATCTGTTCATTTGCCCTCTCTTCCTTTTCTTGAAATTTAGTTTTGATTGTATTTCTATCTCATTTCCCTTCCTGTTGTGCAAGATCTTCTTTTTTTGTATCCTATTGTTTTTCTTCAACATAATAAGATTTTAATAGTTTGAAAATATGGGAACAACAGTCCCATAAATATAAAAATACCAACAACAGTAAGCTAAATAGTCACATGTATGGAAATAAAAAAGTGTAGGCCGCATGTGGACATGACACGTGTGTAATGTGTGTTATAACCACATGGAAAATAGTGGGCATGACATTGATACAACTCTTGATGAACATGCATCGAATTAACTTCAAAATTTTGTGCATATAATTAGATTTGATATACTTCTTAAGGAAAGAAGAAAATCCACCTTGGATAAAAGTTTGTGTAGGAACATGTAAAGAAGCATTTTCAATCATGCATGCAAGCTTCTAGTATCTAACCCAATCTTATTGGTTCTTGGTGCCAAATAAATGCTAGAATAGTATTGAAAGAACAAAAAATACGCTTATTAGTGCTAATTATTTCTTTAAGTGAGTGTTAAGATAGTGCAAATTAAGACTATTTAGACTAATTAAATAGGCTTAGTCTTAAGCTAAATAACACACATAAGAGTTGGGACTAACAACTAAATAGAAAACAACAATTGCAAATAGGAAATAGGAAACAAAATCAAGCTAGAACCATCAACTAATATCTTTTTCTAGCTAGATCATCCCTACAATCACAAGTTAAATAAATCATCAAATTCTTCATTTTTTAAATCACAAATCATCAGAATATATTCATCTTCATACTCAGATTAGTCCTAGGCAACTAGTAGTCAATCCTATCTCCATTATCAAATTTGGTTGCCATAGGCAACTTCACCAAATTTAGGATTTCAGATCATGTTGCCATGCATAAGATATCCACCTCAAGGTAGTTTTCCAAGTCTAGTTATAGTCTTTCATATGTTCATTATGATTCTACCTAGGTGGTATGTCCTAGGCAACTAGTAGTCAATCCTATCTCCATTATCAAATTTGGTTGCCATAGGCAGCGTCACCAAATATAGGATTTCAGATCATGTTGCCATGCATAAGATATCCACCTCAAGGTAGTTTTCCAAGTCTATTTATAGTCTTTCATATGTTCATTATGATTCTACCTAAGTGGTATGATAGTCCATTGGTTTCTATGACATCATTCAATAGTGTAGATGCATCTGAACATTCACTCTTCGTTGATATATATTGATAGTAAAATAGAGTTTTAAATTGTTCTTAATGTTTGGGACAATCATAGTGTTAAGATAGTGCAAATTAAGACTATTTAGACTAATTAAATGGGCTTAGTCTGAAGATAAATAACACACATAAGAGTTGGGACTAACAACTAAATAGAAAACAACAATTGCAAATAGGAAATAGGAAACAAAATCAAGCTAGAACCATCAACTAATATCTTTTTCTAGCTAGATCATCCCTACAATCACAAGTTAAACAAAGCATCAAATTCTTCATTTTTAAAATCACAAATCATCAGAATATATTCATCTTCATACTCAGATTAGTCCTAGGCAACTAGTAGTCAATCCTATCTCCATTATCAAATTTATTTTTCATAGGCAACTTCACCAAATTTAGGATTTAAGATCATGTTGCCATGCATAAGATATCCACCTCAAGGTAGTTTTCCAAGTCTAGTTATAGTATTATAGATGTTCATTATGATTCTACCTAGGTGGTATGATAGTCCATTGGTTTCTATGACATCATTCAATAGCACAGATGCATCTAAACATTCACCCTTCATTGATATATATTGATAGTAAAATTGAGTTTTAAATTGTTCTTAAGGTTTGGGACAATCATAGTGATCAATAGTCTATGTGATTTCTCATTTTCCATTCATGACTACCTTCCACCTTATGATAGTATCCTAACATTCTTACCTCATCATCTATCTTAAAAGTGGAAGATTTAATCATTACCACATGGTTATGTCTCTTTGATTATGAAGATAATGCAATTGAATCTCTAGAGGAGTCTTACATCTTAACAACAATTTCATTGTCCCTTTGAAGTTCATCATGTGAATGTGATAGGACTCTTCACATGTTTCCTTGATGGACTTTTGATAACAAGGGAAGATGAAAATCTTATGATCAATGACTAATCCTAGAGAAATCATGATGTAACAACCCAACTGAACTCCTCATGACAAGTCTATTATTGGTTTAAGGATATCTTAAAGGTCCATAACAATCTAGGAATTTAATAACAATTAACAGTCCTTAATGGTCATGACAACATTATACAAGATACTAAAGTTTGTGCTAAGATGATGATTTCCTCTTTCCTATCAAATGGTAAGGATTCACTCAAATATTCACATACTCAAACACATATCCAACTTATGAATTCATGATTGATCCAATGCTCAAACCAATGCAAGCATGACTATTGTTTGTTGACCAAGCTTATTGATAGTCATAAAGTTAGAGAAATTCATCCAAAACCATTACAAACTATTTGTAGCTTTGCCATAGGAAATGTTGGATCTTCTAGAATGAGTACCTAACATCAAACCAATAGCCAACTCCATAGAAAAATTAACAAAATTGAAACCTTGGACCTAACATATGATGACAAACCTTGACAACAAATTCATTATGGTAGTCCTAATAGCCCTACTGCTATACTCTAACTACTGTGACAATACAATGCTTGGCTAATGATATCTCTCTGAGTCCTTAAGAGGGATCTTTTGATATGACAGTCCTGCATATTGACATTTAATCTTGATGTACCAAACACCATAATGATAGTCGTAGATAACAAAATCAATTATAGGGCCTAGTCCTGTTGAGAGGGTTGTGACAAGATGAATTAGAGGATAACTCATAAGCATAACATGACCTTGATAATATATATGCATGCAAATCCTTTTTTACAAACCTCTAGTCTTGAAACAAAGATGCCCAAGTTTATGCCCATGATTGTCCTAGTATTTGATTGAACCGAACATGATTGTCTGTATAGTCTTAAATTGATCTTTCTTGTCTCCCTCACTACAAGAATCAAAATTTAGGTCTCGAATGAAAATCCCAACTTCAATTTGAAAATTACATAGTTCACTATAATAGCTCTTACATTTTGAAATTTGTATACACATATATCTATACGTTTAATTTAAATATTTCATGTGTAATTTCTTGAAACATACATATAATTTATCTGGTTTATTTATAATTTATAATTTTTGAACATGTACATATGTTTATTTATAATATATATATTTTCTTGAAAATTAATTTTGTACTCAAGTTTGTATGTTTATATGTATATATGCAGGTTCATATAGTTTTTTATATATATCATGAATTTGGATGATATTCACTTTGATGCTGAGGACTTCCTCAATGCACAAGATGATCAGGCACCATCTCCACCCCCACCCCCACCTCCAGATGCCCCACCGGGACCTCCACCTGGAACTAACCAGGCTCGCTTGCGAGCCATAATTAATGAAAATGTGGATTCCATACAAGAAAAATTGAATTCCATTCGCAATGAACAATTCATGCCACCTCATGTGGTACATTTTGAAATTTTGATGCAAAACATTGTAGATTCTATGGGGTCTATTGACTCAAACTTTGATGGATTCTAAAAATGGAGAGAGGAGAGGCACCAATTTTATGCTGGCCTCTCCTATAAGGATATTTTGGATCTTAAAATCACAAAAGGTCATTTAACACAATATTTTAGACATTCCATTACAAATGAATCTATTCCTGCAAATAAGAAAAGAATATCAATCAGGTGGTGTAGACATGAAGGAATGTCTACCAATTTTTGGGACAAATGGTGGATGGTGTTTGATTATCCACCTCATGCTAATTGTGAGGTTCCTTTATATTTTTTGAGAAAATTATATGTAGAGTTTGTTATGAATCAGAAACCCAACTACTTTGATTTTAGATCATTCCAGGGTATTGGTGGCGGCATGCCACAATAGAGGTTGGGGGCACGGGTTGATCCCCAACGACCTGTGCCTATTCAACCTCTTATTGACCCTCTTGTTGCTACCATTCTTACGCCCTTCCAGCATCGTGCAGTGGTATCCACACTAGGCACATTGAGTACACTCTTAGGTAGCCTAGATGAGCAGACTTCTATGTTGGTAGCTCAGGTTAGAGACCATGGAGGAGTTGATGATAGAAGTGGTCCTAGTACCACTCCACATGTGTCAATGCCGCATACATGTATGAGTTGCAATCAGTTGTGTTATGGACCTTATCACGCAGTTGCACCCACTTCAGCTACACATGCATCATCTGATAATATGGGTGAATCATTTGTTGATTATCTTTTTGCTAAGGATCATCCCACTGATCATTCAACATAGGTATGTATAGGTTGCACACATGTTGAATTTATAACAATTTTAAGCACGTGTTTTTAATGAACATATAGATCAATTAAATTGTAATATTTTAACAATCAAATTATTTGGTGTAGATGATGGCAATAGGGACCATTGATTGATTTAATTTTTCATCGACACTTGTTCATCTCGGGCACCCATTTGGGGTATTTTGAATGATTTATATTTTAAATAAATTTATTTACTTGATTTTAATTTGTAATTCAGTCTTGAACATGTACATTAAATATTTATGTCGGTTCAAGGTTCTTCCACATTGAATCCTCTATCTAAAGGTGTCTCGAGCACTCCTCCATCATTGGGCATCTCACATGACACTTCTACAATATGTATATTGTTTTAAAAAACTATATATACTTAGATTTTTCTATTTTGATTTCACTATATCTGAAAATGTGCATATACTATTTAATATATATTAAAAATATATGTCTATGTAGGTTGACACAACAATGAGGATGGGCATTGCTGCACACTTGGATGATCCAAGTTTATATCAGGAGTCGACTGCATTTCAGGTTGTTCAAAAACATATCTATGTCTACGTGTAATATATGTATAGGTCTTTTAGATAGATTAAAACAAAAATTGAGTACCTATGTACACAAGTGAATATATATGTTTTAACCTAATTTGTACACACATGTGCTAAGTTATAAATGACCTTGTAGGAGCTTGTCAGTGACACGTTTCATCAACACACAACACATGCAGAGCAGGAGGACAGAGGAGATGGGCAGCCTGATATGGTATAATTTAAAATTTAGATTATATTTAAAGTCGATTAAAATATACATTGTGAATTTAAAGTAAATTTCAATAGATATATATATGTTGACATGTGTTAAAAATTCTTTTTCTTTTATAGCGTGAGACATGTCATGTAGCTAAGCCTATAGAGATAGGTCCTGGAATAGAGGATGCACAACAACCTCTTATGGTATAATAATTTAAATATGATGAATTATAAATTAAATTGAATTAAATCATTTTTAAAATCATCTTACATCTAATTTTAACTTTCTTTCTCTTGTATTAAATAGATTGATTTAGAGCATGTAGAGATAGGTCCAGGTGCACCAAAGCATGCCTCTCAGCCTCACACGATAATTTAATTTTATGATAAATTATAAATTTAAAAATTATCATTAAATCATTTTTAATCATCTAAATCTCTCTTCTACAGAGTGATTCAGGTCATCTGAGTAGTTCGCATGGTGTGAAAAGGACTCTTGATTATAGAGATAGTATGAGTTAGGTTATTTCATGGGCTACATAATTTGACTATTTCATGGACTATGTTATATATTGTTTGTCATGGACTTTATATAAATTGTTGAACATGGACTTTATATTTTGAACATGGGTTGTATTGTCACATGGACTTTATATTTTTTTTAACATCCAGACTTTATTTCATTTCAGTATTTTATTTCTAGTATTAAATAGTAATATGTCTCATCAAGGTTATGGGAAATTTTTTACTTCATTTATTAAATTGTTGGCAATTCTTATATATCATGTCTTTAGAAATTAAATAATGAACATTAGATCAAAATTTTGTATTAATAGAATGAGCTAACTAATGTATAGATAAAAAGAGAAGTTGGCTTTTATCTTAATATCATGTTGTTTTGGTTATGGAAATGTACCACATTTTTTATATTAAAAAGTAATGGTCAATATGAAAGACTTCCACTATTTTAACTAGTAATTAAATAAGTAATTAAATAAATACAATTAGTGAAGTAATAATTAACTTTGATAATAAAGTTGAGGTTTTCTATATAAATCATTAGTAAATATGACTTTATGACTTTGAGCAAAGATTGGAAGGTAGAAAACAAGAGTAAAAACTTAAGATGACTTTATGTCTTTGAGAGAAGATTCGAAGGTGGAAAACAAGAGTAAAAGTAGACCTAAAATGATGTGCTCTAATAATTTATCTAATAATATGATGCTTTAGAATAAATTTCTTCTATTAATAAAACTCTAGCATCTTTCTCCTGATAACCTCTAGATGATCCATTTCTACTTAGGGTTATTTGTTAAATACAACATCCTAATGAGTAATTTCACACAATTCACACTTTAGTTAGCTCATAATGGCTAGTAAAGGGGTGGGAAAAGTTTGAATTTGAATTAAATCTTCAAACTTCAGGGTTCAGATCGACAGTCACAGACCTAATTGAGATTAGGTCCACACTTGTGTGTTTGACCTAAAGAGGGAAAATAAACTATTTATGGAATGAAGTAAAATCTTGAGATGTGTGATGATGTTTTTTTAGGAATTTCTTTTAGACTTGATCACACTATATAAATTATAGTCCTTTTGAGCTCTTCTTCATAATAGAGTTGCATTAAAGACTTGATCTATTCATCCTAGGTCCAAAACATAAGGTAAAATGACATAGGCATATAGTTTTCCCTATTACAATGTTATAATTAAAATATATTGTATTATTGTGAAAGCATTACCCTTCCACAAGAAAGAGTGAACTTGGAGAGTGTTAATTTCCATCACTATATCATTAGGCAAGCACTTAATATCGTAAATGGATGCCTCACTAAACAACAAAGGCTCATGAAGTGTAGGGTAGATGTGTCAAAGGATATAGACCTAGGAGTGATACTAACACCCTCAACATCATGTTGAACCCTAGCATAAATCATAGATCTACCCAAAGCTTCAACCAATATAATGAAACTTTGGAATCTATTAACTAAACATCTAGACCAATCATTTATTCTTAATCTATATGAAACCATTGTTATATCCTAGGTTTGTAGCTAGGTCCATGATCATTATCCAAATAAAAACCAAATCTTATTGTAATTTGAATCACAACAATTGTATGTCAAGGCGCACTTGGGTCTCAACATAAATAATGCATATTTACCAAGCCATGTGGGAAAAGTGCATGGTAGGGTATGTGATAGAGACACATATCATCATTGAGGATGATATTTTCCTCAACCTAGATATTTTATTGGTGAAAGGATGCATACATTTACCCTAGATTTTAAGTATATTGGTGACATTGTGATTATTTCTTACCAAAGGAAAGCAATTGAGGACCTTGTTAAGGTTTCCATTTAGGCCTAGGCCATCTCTTCAAAGGAGGTGGGTGAGTACTTGTTGAGGAATCCACACAACTCCTCTACATCACATCGAGCATCTTCATTGCAACACAGTCCATATTATATTTTTGTCTTTCCTGCCTTAAGAGGACACCTTAGGAGGAGCTTGATTGTATCACGGATACTAATCAATTACATCATTCTATGTGATGTATATTATTAGACTTGATGAAGGTATACTAGGTAATATCCATGTAGTTTTGAGTCCTTCTCTTAGATGTAGTGACATATGTTAATCATATCATTGCTAATATAGAGAGATCCTATATATCACCTCATCAATGCACACCCAATCTACAAACATTGAAATATCCTCAGCATTTGGTGGATAAGGCCTCAATTTAACATAGATTTTGTCTTCAAGTTCCATTCCCTCTCACATTCATAGTCCATTGAGGTCATTATTAATGGCCCAAGTGTTGGATTTGAGATTAGAGTCAGTAGTGGAGACTTCTATTGCGATGTTATTAACACATATCTACAAAAATATGGTAATTTGGATTGACATAAAGATCCTTTTGCAAGTACATAAGAATAATTTATAATTAAGCTTACATATATAGTAAAATTTACTCTATACACAAACTTGTGGATGTCTAGAAGTTAATTTTAAATTATTTTTATTTTTTCCACACATAGCCTAGGTCAACACTAGATATTCTTAGTCTGAGCTTAGGGAACATATACATGCATGATTCACCTCATGGTAGTGATTAGGTGATAATTTATGTATATTGTTACATTAGATTAACTATGTGTTATAATTTTATTATAATGCTCATGTTCTAATGTAGGGTCACTTAGCAAGGAGATAGGATTCACCCATATTATGATGTATTTTGAGTAATTCATGTACTTTGATAGATAGGACATTTGTATACATATTTTTAGATCCATGGTATTTATATACTTTAATCTACCTCACATTTTCATACTTTGATCTAGGACACATGTACTTTTATCTACAACATTAATAATGTATACTTTGAGATCTATAGCATTTACATACTCAAATTTAGAACATTTACATATTTTGATCATGTATTTAAGTATTTGTGTATGTAGGACATGTTAGAATATATTTTGATCACTTTAAACTTTCATATATACATATGTATATCTATTGTTTAGTTGTGTCTATATATAGGTTCAAATCAATATGTACACTACTTTATAATTTATAATTATCAATAATATACAATATATGTGCTAAAGTTAAATATGCCTTTTGCATTCCTTTCATGTCATTAATCCTAATTAAAACTCCCAAAAATGATTACCTTTCTTATTACTAATTCACTATACCATCTTAAAATTGAGTGGAAAATTGATTACAAAGTTTGGTGTAGTTTAATCCATCAATTAAAAAGGTGTCATTAGAATAATGTTATCCATTTTTTACTAGTTCTAAGTGTAGACATCTAAAATTGACCATATCCTAACATCATCTTCTAACATCATAACACTAATACCACTTTTGACACTTTCAACAATGTCCCAAGCCCATCCTAACCATATTTGTATCATCTTGGTGCTAATTAATTAGATACATTATATTTATTTAATTAATTAGGATTAGCCTTTTACATGCCTTCCATCATCAAATTAATTAAATAAATCATATTTATTTAATTAAACTAATTTCCTACACATTCCCCACTAATTAAATGACTAATCTTACTATTTGATTAATTAGTCTAATCTCCACTAATAAAATAAATCAAATCTTAAATCATGTTTCACTCACAAATAAATAAATTCAAAAACTCACATGACTAGCTAAAAGGAAAAATTCAAACTAATCTATCGTAATATGATGTCTTAAGGGGTCCTGATAGGACTTCTTAAGGGGATCAAAGAATTCAAACTACATGTATCATATTTAATCACAATTCATCTAATTTAGAATGACTCATCATAACAATCCGATGTCTTAATTATGTCGTAATGGGATGTCTTAAGGGGTTCTAATATGATGTCTTAAGGGGACGTCTTAAGTTCTCAAAATTTGGTGAAGTTTCCTAAAACTAGCATCTTTGTAGGTTATTCAGATAGTGTGAAAGGTTATTGCCTATTCCACCTATCACACTATCTGAATAACCTACAAAGATGTTAGTTTTGGATGTCTTAAGGGGTCCTAATACCATGTCTTAAGGGGACATCTTAAGTTCTCAAAATTTGGTGAAGTTACCCAAGGCAACCAAATTTAACAATATAATAAAATTAAATTTAAAGTAAATTCAAAGTAGAAAAACATGTGCATTTAACAAACAAAATATATAGAATAATAATTTTGATATATGAAAGTGTAGAGTATAATTGTGTATATACACATGCATACAAATTTGTGTACAAAATGTGTAATAATGTAATTGTGTATTTACATATATGCCAACTCAAAATAATGTTTACAAAATGTGGCTATGCCATCTCAAGAAAATCCAAAACTTGTGGGGAATGTAGCAGGTCTTCACGCCACCTGATATAAAAATAATACAAGTAATTTATCAATATATCATCAAAACATGTATTTTAATTTATTTAAAACTATCTAGATATACACAACTTGTACTGTATTTACAAGTGCCTCACACATGTGTAGATATAGGTTTAATCTGCATCCTCTCAAGTTTTTGTTTCAAACTATGTGATGAATTTGTGATGATAGCCTAAGGATATAAAAGGACAATTTAAATCAATTTCAACTAATAACACACAAGAAATATCAAAACATGTATTTAATGTATTTAAAAGAACAATATAAAACTATTTAACTATATTTATCTGTATATACTTATTCCATTGTACCATCTCCATCCTCTCTTTTCTCCAATGCATCGATGATTGTCTCATGGTCTTCCATAGAAATTTTCCATAGCTCTTTATTTGTAAGTTTTCCACGATACCTCTCCAGTTTTATATTTGTTGCCAACACCAAATGTGAGTAGTGTATAATCTTCTTATGTGTTTCATAATCTTCGAATGCAGGCAAACCATTCTTCTTTATTAGGTATTTCTGTAGCCAAGTACTAACAATCACCACCAAACCTATTGGATAATGATAGCCATCATCAAAGAAATTCTTAAAATTTGCTTAAGGGGATCAAAGTTCTTAAAATTTGCTCAAGGGGATCAAAGACTTGTTATCAAAATTTACTTAAGGGGATGTCTTAAGGGGATCACCAAACCTGTTGGATAAGGAAAGCCATCATCATCTTCTCGAGATGTTGTTAACTTATGTTAGTCTCCACACAACGAGCCAACCAATATTTTGTTTTCTCTTCATTTTCCTTAGGTGCAACAACAACATACACATGTCTTGCAAATAAATTTTAATTTAATAACTTACACATGTCCATAAAATTTGACCAATCAACATACATGTATTCATATGTACACATATAAATAAATAAAAGTATTACAAATTAGTAATGAAGTGAAATAAAATGAAATAATTTAAATTAAATTACCTTCTTGTACAAGGTCTGAAACACGGTCATAATTGTCTGATGCAAACAGTTGATCATTGTCTTCAATTGTTGTTTCATATTGATCGTATGCTTGTGCAGGTGTCAACGGTCTTTGCTTCCACTCTTCAACCCATTCTGTATTCTCACATGCTTCCCAATCTCCTGAAATACAAAACTGACAAAAACATGCAAGCTCCCTTGTCCAGATAGTCCATGTACTTGCATTCGAACTCCAAAATGAATGCCATTTACTAGATCCACTAATTGTCTCACAATTAAGTCTAGGTAGAATATTTTCTTCTTCAACCAACCAAAAGAATTGATGAACTGTAGAGTACTCCCTTGATCCAGGTGTACATAATCTTGTATTGCACCAATCCACAATCCCACGTGCATCTTTAAATTTTACTGCATCCTCAAATTTCAATTGTTGTCTAGCAAGAATTCTTTTAACACATGCACTAGCTCCATCATGTTCTTCTTTACCATGTCCAACTTAAAAAAAAAATCACATATGTTGGACATTATTCTCCTTGTGAACCCTACTTAACCAATAGAACATTTGAGCATTCTTGAACTGCCCTGTACAATTATCTGCCATATAAGATGCTATGTCATTTAGATTCTTCTTTCTTTTAAATTTGTATAAAATATATTGAAACAATATTGAACAAACTCTGATGAGTGTAACTAGTCACTCAAATAGAAATGATACTCCCTCAAAACTTTTCTATCATTCTCTATGCTATCATCTACATGTCTATAAACAATATGAACAAACATAGCAACCTACACTGAATTGTAATATTGTGATTGAATTTCCTCTTGCGGAGCTAAAGTATAGTTTTCTAGAAAATCAACCACTGATAGTATAGTACCAACTAGAAATGTGTTTCTACATTCACGAAACTATCCATCAATCCATCGAGCTTGTTGAAAGTGCTTGACATATTTTGGTACAATCTTACTCTTAAAATCTGATATGAATGCATGCACACTAACCTTTTCTGTAATTAAATCACAACGCTTTCTAATTTTTCCATCTTTTAAAGAATATTCAACATTCTTAAATCTTTTAACATCCACTAATTATTGTCCAAAATCATTTTCAACACTTTCATGCATACAAACTCTTAACAAAGAAAGATTGCCACAACTAGTGCATTGTCCATAAATACATGAACTTAAATAAAATGATTTTTTATTAGATCTTTCACAGAACAAACTTGATATAAACTTTTTTTTTTGTTTTAGGTGGCATATTAATATCACATTCTCGTATAATCATGTTATTATGTAAAGTATAACATATATATCGAAACACATCATAATAATAATGAAATTGAACATGTGTTTTACAACAACAAGATATCCATTGCTTATTAATCTTTACATACCATGGTTTGCATTTTTTAAAAGATCTTTGACTTATTCTAATATTACTAGGTAACACTAATTCACCACAAAATTTTCTATAAAATTTAGTTTGCATTTTATCTAATAGGTGTTTTGGGTGAGGATCATGAACTTTGGACCCCACTCTTAATTTTAAAACATCTCTAGCATTAGATGATACCCTAGTATTATCATGCCAGTATTTTTCGATCAAAGTTTTGATTTCAACATTCAGTTTCATGTCAAATCTCGGGAGTCGACCACTAAAACTCCAACATTGGTTGATTGGATCATTTTCTATACTTTCTCTTCTTTTTGCCGCTCTCACCAATGTCTTAGGATGTATTTTAGAATTCCACTAATATTGCTTACCATTCTTCTATTCAAAGTTGCTTTATTAACTATAGCAGTTGGTATAGCTTGTCTTGTTGCATTCTTATCTTTGGATTGACTATTCTTTCCAATAGACTCAATGGCACTAGCAATAGTAGACATAGCATGTTTTACTGATTGATCTTTTCTTCTTGCTTTAACAAAAATGCCTAACATTTTCATTACTTTTCTCATTTTCCACATTCTCATTAATTACATCATTAGTTGATATTGAAATGATAGTTTTTTACGATAAAAAATTCCTTGTATAATCTATTGGCATGTGTTCTTATTTTTCTCCAAAAAATTTTACCAGGAAGATTATCCAAAACATCTCTTTCAATTTTGAAATTTTTTTCTCATTTTCAACATCACATCCTAGATTTTTATTTTCATTTTCATTTTCAACTTCAAAACGATTTTCATTTTCAACAACAAAATGGTTTTCATTTTCATTTTCAACAAAAAGATTTTCATTTTCATTTTCAACAACAAAACGGTTTTCATTTTCATTTTCAACAAAAGGATTTTCATTTTCATTTTCAATAACAAAACGGCTTTCATTTTCATTTTCAATAAAGGATTTTCGTTTTCATTTTCAACAACAAAATAGTTTTTATTTTCATTTTCAACAAAAAGATTTTTATTTTTATTTTCAACAACAATTTGTTTCAAATCTTGATCTCTATGAATATTATCAACCTCAACATTGTTATATCCATCTTGTTTTAAATCTCCTATCAACACCATTTCCATTTCATTCAAAGGTGGATTTGAAGACGTACCTGAATTTGTACCTATTGAAACATTCTCCATAGCATTGAAAGAGGGATTTGAAGACATACCAGGAGTAGTTTGTATAATTGTATTAGTTTCCACATTCACCTCTCACAAATTTGCATCATTTACATCCATGGTCTCCTCAATATTTTTATCTTCAATAGTTGTAGTATTGGATGCTTCAGCATTATTCATTGATCGAATCTTTATTCTTCTATCTCTTTGTCTTTTTGCCTCTTTATCTCTATTTGCATCAATTTCTTCAAGGGTCAATAGCTTCCTATCTTTCCTCTTATTACGACTTTGTGATCCCACAATTAAAAAATTTATGAAGTATGTACAAATGAATGTCAAAAACTTGAAAGCCTTCCTTCTTTGTTCAAGTCTTTCAAACAAGTAGCAATTCAACAAAATTTCACTCAAACCGTGTCTCAATGATGGCTCCTTTCAAAATTCAAACAAAATCCCAAGTTGATGGACCTGCAAAAGACAAAAGATGGTAGAGAATGTTGTAAATGTCGCTATCGGCAGTACAGAACAAGTTACAGGGCTAACAATCACAATCTTATTAAAAAAAGGTCAAATACTAAACAGGATCCCATTTTCTTCTGTACCGACAGAGTAAGAAATAGGATCCTGTTTAGTAAACGGGATCCTGTTATTTAAAATTTGAATTTTAATCTCAGGTTTTGCTTTGTAACCCAGTTCAGGAAATATTTTGGGGACTCGAACCTGATCTCTAGACCTAGTTTGACCTACAACTTGAAGGTCATGTCAATGTCACAACAAAATAGTGACTTTGGGCATATATTTGAAGGTCTATTTTGCAGAATTTTTTGATGAAATTAAAACCCATTATAGATGAGATAGTGTAGATTCCAAATATGTAACTATTTTTACAATTGGATTATTTTTCTATTTTTTAATCAATTTCTGATGAAACAATTCCATAAACTTGAATTATCAGGGTTTTTTAAAATATTTTTTGTAAAAAAAAATTGTAGGAAAATGTACTTTAGACAATTCTTTTCAATATAAAAAAAAATTCAAAAAATGTTAAGTTTAGGTCATCTTATGTGTGACGTACACGGTGATTTTTTAAAAAACTAAAAAATGGCCAATAAAAAATTAATTAAAAAATATTCGATAAAAAATTATAAAAAATATGGAAAACGTGCTTTAGTGAGTTACAAATCTTTTCCCAAAAGGATTTAGAAAAATATGATTATTTAGGTCAAAATATGGATGATGTACACATGCATGGTATAGTAAAAAAAAGTGATTTTAAACAGTGGTTTTTAGAAATGTCTATTCAAAATCAATTTCTATCATCTGGGTATTGAAAAAAATTACATATTTGGAAACTAGACTCCGAGTGCTACATTTCATATTTAGTGACTTTTTCCAAGATTCCACATTTAAGTGCTTCAAAAGTTTAATTCAAATGTGACAATTTCTGAAAATCAGGGAAAACACTTCTAGTTTTTGGCCAAAAAGTGGATTCAACTTCTTGCACACACCCATTGAGGGTTGAGGGTTGAGGGATAAGGTTGAGGGTCAAGGGATTAGGGTTAAAGTAGAGTCTTGAGGATATAGGGATTAGGGATAGGGTTTAGGGTTGAAGGTTTAAGGATTGAGGGTTGACGCTTTAGGGCTGAGGGTTAAGGGATTAGGGTTTAAGATATAGTGTTGGAGGGTCAAGTTTTTAGGGATAGGTTTTAAGGTTTAAGGGTTAAGGGTTAAGGGTTGAGGGATATGGTTTAGGGTTTAGGTATAAGGGATTGGGGTTTAACGTATAGTGTCGAGGGTTGAGGGTTTAGGAATAGCATTTAGGGTTGAGGGTTGAGAGTCAAGGGATTAGGGTTAAGGTAGGGTGTCGAGGGTTTAGTGATAGGGTGTAGGGTTTAGGGTTGAGGGATTAGGGTTTGGGGTTTAGGGTTGAGGGAATAGGGTTTAAGGTAAAGTGTTGAGGGTTTAGGGTTTAGGGATAGGGTTTAGGATTTAAAGTTTAAGGGTTGAGGGTTGAGGCTTTAGGGTTTAGGGTTAAGTGAGACCTAGTTGGCTAAGGATGGATGGAGAGGTAGACAAAGAGCAACTGAGAGACATAGACAGGGGAGAGGTATAGAGGTGAGGGGAAGAGATAAGTGAGATATAGAGAGGTGAGAGATAGAACATGAGCTAATGGAACTAAAGGTGAGAGATATTGCAAAGGTGCTATCAAAGGTGAGATAGGCACAAATATTTATGGATCAATTTATAGCAGGGTAAAATGGGAGCGCATCATAATGCGAGCATATTTTGGCTTGCTATACAAACAATAAAAATGCCTAGACCCCTATGATCTAGGCCCACATACTCTATTTTCATGTTGTTTATGCATGTGTTCCGAAAAAAAAAAGTGTTTTCATGTTGTTGGGAAGTTCACATGCACATTTTGCACATTCTACCACCTTTGCATGAACTTTCCACCACCTTTTTCTACTTTGCCAACTTAAGGAGGAAATAACATAGTTTTCACATCAAATTTGATATATATCAATTCAAGTTTTAATTTTTGTAGTGTTGCAATGTTAATTGTGATTGAATTGTAGGAATTTAACATTATAGATTGGTTAATAGTGTTATTGTTACTAATTCTATTTGAGTGTTTTTCAATTTAACGTTGAAAAGGAAGCAAGTGGTGAAAAACTCAAATTGTTGAGGAGTTTGATGCAAGAAGAAAAAAACACTACATAATTAGGTACTCTCTCCATTCAAATCTCCATTTTTTAGGTATGTCAAGTCTTTACATGCATGTTCTTTACATTTTCCTTAATTCTATTTGAATTACTTTATCATACATGTTTATATCACTTGTATCCAGTATGCATAATAAAAGACTATGTATACATATTTTGTGTTTATATAGTAGACTATGTTTTAAATTAGTTCATGGTATGCGTAATAAAAGATATCTCAAAGGTCAAAATTAATTAAAATAGACACAATCACGATCAAGAAAGCAACCTACAATCTCACATGGTGCCATGTATATTTTCTACACTTGGGCTCTTTAATAATTATGTGTAATAATGAATTAAACAGACCTTAACATACCATGATGTCAAACTATACAAGAATAAATCCTTACAACATATAAATATACAATCCCTTAAGCATAATGAAATACTATTATCTTGTCATATTAGCAAGTTAAAATACAAATGAATAGGTGCCAAGATCATACAAGTAAATCCCAATTGGCTTAATCCAATCATGATCCATGCTATGCTACATTATTCTTCATGTTGGAGGATGTGGAGACCTCTTTAGTGTCTTGGGCTAGGACATTCCTTATGCACCTATTCATGATGATTTGTATGCACATGACACAACAATATTTCAAAATTTCCTAATTGTCCTTTGTTAGCACATGCTGGTGGTTACCTTGATCGACTATATACCATTCAATACCCTAAATTACAGAGATTAGTCTAATGATTTTTATGACAGTCCTAGGTATGTCTCCAAATATTCATGTTTCCAAGATAGCTCTAGCTAATGTCCACTTGTTTCCAACTTCTAGACGTGCAAGAAACAATTATGAGCATTATATTCATCATAAATAAGTCACTTTTAGTCAATAGATGCCAAAATACATCCATTTGCAACCATGAATTAGTTAAGGATAGCTAGGTGGTCAATTTGTTGCCATTGGCAACTTCACAAATTTGGTGTCCTATCTTGTCCTCCTTGATTTTCTCCATGGATCTCCATCATTGTATTCATGAATTGTATAATTCATCATGTGAAACTTATTGAACATAATTAAAATCCATCACACCAACTCAAATGAAATCAAACTCAATCCAAATTTCATGAATATGACTATCCATTTGAATAAATCAGTTATGGCATGACAATTCTTTATGAGAACTTAGTCAATCTTTTTCAAACTTTCACCTTTTGTCTATATTGAAAATTCTTAAAAATAATCCTCTTAGATAGTTAGGACTGTTATGACTGCCCTCATAGCTGTGACAGTCTTATTTCCATCTGAATATGACAGTCTTGTCTCCATGCGATGAACTTATCTAGGATATCTTTCTACAACACCCATCTCGATGCAGAGCAGGGTGGAGAACTTCTACAAACACTAAAACAATTAAATTTCCAAATTCTAGAGTTCCAACTTAGTGATTAGCTTCACAATCTTCTATTTCCCTCGTAGGACAACAAATAGGGTTTTTGTGGTATATCTTGCAGAAAACAACTCCAACTCACAATCCAAAAGTTGTTTAA
Organism: Cunninghamia lanceolata; assembly: GCA_027924645.1. Classification (NCBI taxonomy): domain Eukaryota; kingdom Viridiplantae; phylum Streptophyta; class Pinopsida; order Cupressales; family Cupressaceae; genus Cunninghamia; species Cunninghamia lanceolata. The sequence goes on from BSBN01000167.1 coordinate 12,312,347, forward strand.
AATACCCTTTTGGGATTTTAAAACATATCCAAAATTTAAGGGTGGTTGTTTTGTAATACAAGACCTTAAAATTAACTGTCCCACTTGACAAGAGGCCTAATTAGGCTTGTGCAAATAGCTCACTACAAGTTTTTGATCTCAAGCCTTCCAATCTTCAAACCAAGACTCTAAACATGTCAAATTGGGTCTGCCTTAGCCTTTTCAAGCATTACAAACACCTTCCAAAGAGTTTCTCTAAAAACCCTAACCCTTATGCAACTTAATTGCCTAAAAACATGAGTTTTCAGCCTGGAATAATTTGCCTCTAAAATGCGCATGATTATCTACTTAAGTTTGCAATTGCCATATTAATGAGCCTTGACTTTAATAATTGTCTCTTGATATCCCTTATTCACCCTCTACACTAATCCAAAGCATGCCCTAGTGTGATTTCTCCCATGATCTCAATCACATATCCTCTCATGACTAGATGGTTATCAACAAGTAGTCAACATGAAGCCTCATGTACTCTTCACTTGTAGCCTCAATAGGTGACTCTCCTTTGACCTTATCCTCATAGGACTAAAGTGAACTTTGTACCATAATGCTTGGTATGGCTGCAATAACATTATGCAATAATGCTTTGTACCTATTTTGGTTGAGTGACATTTACTCTTCTACATGAGGATTGTATGTACATTTACTATGAAGGGTTGAATGACATATATTTTAGTTATTTGTATGGATTCATTTATTAGGAATTAATATTGGTCTCTTTATCATGCTACAGACAAATTCTCCATCATGCCAAGGAAACGATCAAGAATTAAACCAACACAGGAAGAGATAGAAGCTAAGAATACAAAGAAAGCAGCGGCTATGAGGGAACTTCGTGAAAAAAGGAAATTGGACATGATAAATGAAGACATGCCAATTGAAGAGGAACTGCAACCATCAAAAAGAGATATGGTATTGGTGGTACAAAGAGAACGAATGCAAAAACTTTGTGCTATGAGAGATTTGAATACCGTAGTTGGAGACACATCCTCTACCGCAAGTCAACATGTAGGGACACCATCTACCGCATCTCAAGTTGAGAGTACATCATCACTCACATGTGATGAAGGAGGTACACCATTGTTCCCACCTCAACCTCAAGGTATGTCATATATTCCATCTTTGATCGAAGGTATGTCATCTAACCCATCTCATTTAAATATTGATGAAATTCCTAATGTTGAGATGAATTTACCTATCTTAACACCGCATTGAATTTTGCATAGAAAGCCAAAGTATTTGATTGATATTGATGAGAATATTTTGCAGCCAATGGAAGGTAAGATTCCAAAACACACTTGTAGAAGATATGGTCATAAGATTTGGAGATTGTTCTTTGAAAAGTTAAATGAGATTGCAAGATGTCAACTATTCGTTGAAATGATGCAAAGTATAAAGTATAGGTCCATCATGAAGATTCTTGGCTTGAGAACATCAGAGGCTTCAAGTGAAAAATTTATTTTCAAGAATCTTATGAGTGCATATGATATTGTGGGTAACACATCACACATAAAAGATAGTAATGCAACACGGTGTGTGATTACATCAATTATAGTAAGTAGTCAAACGAAGAAATCTCATCACTTAGAAACATTTTGTTTGAGGAAATGCAATCATGTAGGGTCCCTCTACAATAACCTCTCCCACTTTTTTATATCTCTAAGGTGTTTGCCCGTGGTGAAAGGTTTTCTGCTGCCCCAAAAATCATCAGAAGGAGGTAGTGTAAAATTGCAAAGGGTGTAATTTTCGTCCTGCTGCTGATGCGATCAAACTAACTATTCCAATGCATCCAAATGGGTACATTTAGGCTAGGCATGGTCCTATTTTGCACCCAAACATGCCGAAACAGTCTGAGCTACATTGTACCGGCGATATCCCTGAAGAGTCCAAAGTGCAAAAATGTAGCAATCTTTGACGATCTGTTACTCAAAAATCATGTCACTTAGAAACATTCCATTTGAGGAAACTTGATCATATAGGGTCCCTCTACAATAACCTCTCTCAGTTTTTTATATCTCTAACGTGTTTTCCCGTGGTGAAAGGTTTTCTGCTGCCCCAAATATCGTCAGAAGGAGGTAGTGTAAAGTTGCAAAAGGGTGTAACTTTCATCTTGCTCCTGATGCAACCAAACAGACTATTTCAACATGTTTGGATGAGTACATTTAGGCTAGGCATGGTCCTATTTTACACCCAAACATGCCAAAACAGTCTGAGCTACATTGTACCGACAATATCCCTGGAGAGTCCAAAGTGCAAAAAGGCAGCAATCTTTGACAAGATGTTACTCAGAAACTCACTTAGAAACATTCCATCTATGACAACACAATCACGTAGGGTCCCTCTACAATAACCTCTCTTAGTTTTTTATATCTCTAAGGTGTTTGCTCGTAGTGAAAGGTTTTCTGTTGCCCCAAAAATCATCAGAATGATGTAGTGTAAAGTTGCAAAGGGGTGTAACTTTCGTCCTGCTCTTGATGTGACCAAATTGACTATTCTAATACATCTGGATGGGTACTTTTAGGCTAGGCATGGTCCTATTTTGCACCCAAACATGCCGAAACAATCTGAGCTACATTGTATCGACGATATTCCTTAAGAGTCCAAAGTGGAAAAAGGTAGCAATCTTTGACAAGTTGTTACTTAGAAACTATGTCACTTAGAAACATCTCATTTGAGGCAATAAAAGCACGTAGGGTCCCTCTACAATAACCTCTCTCAGTTTTTTATATCTCTGAGGTGTTTTCCCATGGTGAAAGGTTTTCTGCTGCCCCAAAAATCATTAGAGGGAGGTAGTGTAAAGTTGCAAAGGGGTGTAACTTTCATCCTGCTCCTGATGTTGATAGTTCCAACGTGTCCAAATGGGTAGGTTGATAGTTCGGAGCTACATTGTATCGACGATATCCCTGAAGAGTCCAAAGTGCAAAAAGGCAACAATCTTTGACGAGTTGTTACTCAGAAACTGTGTCACTTAAAAATATTTTATCTGAGGTAACGTGATCATGTAGGGTCCCTCTACAATAACCTCTTTCAATTTTTATATCTCTGAGGCGTTTGCCCGTGGTGAAAGGTTTTCTATTGCCCCAAAAATTGTCAGAAGGAGGTAGTGTAAAGTTGCAAAGGGGTGTAACTTTTGTCCTATTCTTGATGTGACCAAATTGACTATTATAACGTGTCCGCATGGGTACATTTAGGCTAGGCATGGTCCTGTTTCACACCCAAACATGCCAAAACAGTCTGAGCTACATTGTACCGGTGATATCCCTGAAGAGTCCAAAGTGTAAAAAGGCAACAATCTTTGATGAGTTGTTACTTGAAAACTGCATCACTTAGAAACATCTTATCTAAGGCTACGAGATCACGTAGGATCCCTCTATAATAACCTCTCTTGGTTTTTTATATCTCTAAGGCGTTTGTCCATGGCAAAAGTTTTTTTGCTGCCCCAAAAATAGTCAGATGCATGCAGTGTAAAGTTGCAAAGGGGTGTAAATTTTATTCTTCTCCTCGTGCGGCCAAACTGACTGTTTCAATATGTTAGGATGGGTACGTTTAGGCTAGGCATGGTCCTGTTTCGCACCCAAACATGTAGAAATAGTTCAAGCTACATTGTATCGGTGATATCCTCACACATTGCCTTTGCTATAACTGTTATAGTCTTCACATATCAACATGCATCTTATGGTTGTTAACATACTTGTTTTAGTAGTCAACATAGTCATATATGAATTGCTTGTTCTTTTATCTTGCTTCACCTTGACTTTGTTCTCTAGTACTATCTCTGTAGGGTTTGTTTTAGTCCTTCAATGCATTGTTCCATCACTGCAATCTTAGATCCCTATTAGAATTGAAATAGACCTTTGTTAGGCTACTCTCTTAAACCTTAATATAATCTTCATGTTGTCATATCCCTGTTTAACCCTCATCATTTTCCACCTTTAGGTCATTGTGTTATTAGGCTTGAAGATAACATCATTACATAGCCAAGATATACAAGTTGTCAAATACTAAAACTAGATCATCAATGATAATGAATGCAATAAGCTATGAACCACCCACCATAAATACAAGTGGCCATATTACAATGTATATCATGAACAATATTTGAATAACTCCAAGCTCAACTCTACAAATGAATCCTCTAAGATCCTATGGTCTTGGTGTTGATTGAGGAAGGGGTTGAACCTGATAACGCGAGGATCTCCCTTTCTTCCCCATCCATAAATCAAGGTGATCAAGCACCATCCATAATTCAAAAATGTGGTAGAATGGCGATTATATTATTTAATTCATTTCCTTATTAACACATAAGTATACACATAAATTCATGGATCCAAAACATCTCAAATGCATGGGAATAGATTTCTCAACTAACATGAACACATCCTTTCTAGCATCTAATACACAAATAAATACAAGTACATGATCAAGCCAAATATGACCATTGATAGTAACCACAAGTCATTTTAATCCTACAAGTTTGACTTAGAACTATACATCCAAGATCATATCCAAATCCACATGAATTGCTAATCACATCCCATATTATGAAAGCTCTCTTCGGGTGAGGATATATTGCTTACTAAGAACACATGCCCAAGGTAGAACTATATGCATCCCATACTACAAGAATCTTAACCTTAGTACAACACAAGTATCCAAACATACATAAAATAACAATTCAAATACGCATTTGAACACACACAAAAAAGAAATACCATACAACAACATACAATTCAAACATTAAAAACCAAGCACACAAGACCAATCTTATTTTCTCTATTTTCTTGAGCATGTCTAGTTTTGAGAGATTAAAACATTCAAGCCAAAATACTCAAATTCTCTTATCATCAATTGGGATGGATTCTTTGGCAATTAAACTTTGAAACCTAAAGGCATACAAAAATGATCTATACTGCACCTATCCATATTACATAATGATCAACAAAAATGATTTGTATTAACCAAATATCCATATAGGCATACATCAATATATGTCGATATAAGTATAACATATATACAAAATAGCCATATAGGCTTACAAGAATGCCATATAGGAATACAATGTCACCTATATGAAATACAAAATATATGTCCACAAATGCTATATAGGCATACAACAAAGGAACACTAAAAATTCAATCCCCTCTGTCTGGTGAAGAGAATAGATCACGAGAAGCCTTTGATCTTCTAGGGGATGGAGACACATATGTGGGTGCTTTACTAGGAACCTGGGGGTTGCTCCTCCTATTTAGTTGTTCATGGATCTGTAGCTATTACAATAAAAAGTATAGACATTAATATATAGAAATTACATTATAAAAAATGAAACATTTAGCAAAATAACCACTTACTACTATCCAAAAATCTGTCTCCTCATTTGCCTCAGTACTAGGATTAGGTTGTGGTGATGTCATGTTCTATAGAAACCATCCAGATAGAAATTAAACTTCAAATCAATAATCATTTGATTTTTCAAAAATAAACAACTATAACAACGAATGTAACTTGGAAATTACTGATCTACCTCATACCCCCATCAAAGGCATGGAGCTATGAATCACAGAGGACACACCATGCTCCATTGCCCTATGAACATTGGGAGGTGTCTTCGTAGCCTGCATCATCTAAAAATAAAACAACATTATTCAATTACAAAAACTATAATAGTGATGCAAGTCATGGCTCCTAACATACACACACGTCCACCTAAACATGGAAGTACACACAATAAAGCACACAAGTCACATGCATATATACAAATTAGATGAAGATTCATAACTATTTTGTGGTATAAGGGTCAAAAAAGGAGGGACCAAAGTACCATCAAATTTTAGGTTTAAGAAGTCAGAGAGGGGGTGAAGGTGTTAGTTTAGGTTTAGGCTAGTGGTAGGGTGGGGTAGGGTTGTGCTCAAATTTTTGTTTGTTTGGTAGTTGTGGAGGTAGGACAATGCCTAAGATAGAGTTTGTGGGTTTACAAGACAATGCCTAAACTAGAAATCACATAGACATTAGGTAAGTTTATGAATTTACGGGAAGGAGGAATATCAAGAGTTTGTGGGATAATATGAGGGATGAAAGATATTAGATAGGAGAAGAAAAACCTTATTTTAAAAATTTCTTATCATTTTCTTTGTCTTGAGTTTGTTAGGGGGTGGGTTGGAAGCAAACTAGGTCTGAGACGTCTGGTAGGGGTATATTATGAAATAGGTAGGGTAGATATTGGTTGGTTAGTAGGTTGGGTGTAGTGTTGAGGAAATTTCTTAGACCTACTATTAGAAGTGGATGGGGAAAGGTTCTACACTTTTTCTTTTACTTTATCTTGGAGGGGTGTTAGAGGGGAGATAGAAGTCAACAAGGAAGGTGAAGTAGTAATAGGTGGATATATGGTGGGGAAGATAGGGGCATAGCTAGTGGAGTAGGTGAAGTAATAGAAAGAGGTGGTGGGGTTGGGGCAACAATGTGTTTAGAGGCATAAGATAGGTAAAGGTGAAAGAGGGAATTGGTATGAGGTTGAGGTGGACCAGAAGGGGTTGACAAAAAATAATCTAAGGAGAAGTGTCTTAAGCTAACAACTAGTTGGTATGGGCTATGAGAAATGGTGAAGACATTACCATCATGGGGAATTTTAGAGTCGACAAAGGAGGGACCTAGATGATGTTGGAGTCAATGGAGGGACCTAGATGATGTTGGAGTCAATCATATGCTATATACGATGTCATAGGCTCATACCCCTCTCTGGTGTCATGTCCTAGGGTCTAATTGGTGGTAATTGGATGAATTTATTAGAGATAATTTGTCGAAGAATAGTGTGGAGTGGATCAACAAGCTTTGGTAGACATGTATGAAAAACGTGGTAGCATAGACAAGGTAGTGAGCTATTTGAAAAGATGCCTCAAAGAAATGTGGTCTCATGGTGATGTCCTTGTCTATTTATTTGCTTGTCATGACATTCCATGATACCACATTTCTTTGAGGCATTTTTTTAAATAACTATATTGTAATTGAAATTTTGTCATCTATCAACATCTAGTTATTAGTTATGCAATGTATAGTAATGCTTTGAGTTTGTAAGATGTGCAATGAAATGTAACCACGATATGAATATAAAATACAAAAATCTAGTAAGTACAATTCATTCATTAAATTATTTATTTTATTACCTCTGTGAAGCTTTGAAGTCCACCACCATTGGCAGGTGTTGCTATGAAATCTCCAATATTAACCTATTCAACATCCAAAATCAGATATTAGAATACCATTCATATAACAACATGTAATATTTATAATTGTTTACTAGTTACATACCCCAATGGTAGATGATGTAGTGTAATATGCAGGTGGAGTACCACTGAAAACTGCATCAACGCTATGACCTTGAAATTTCATTAAAATCATCAAACTAAATTAGTTAATCTTGCATTTCAAAAATGAAATTTAATGAATTAAATTCAATGAACTTGCTAAGATTTACCTAAGTATCAATGCCGAAAGCCTCACTCATGAGGGCATCTATCATCACCATCTGCTCAGCTGCAGATGTAGCATGCGCACCACGACTATTTGTGGGGTCATAACCACATGCTGACCTACAAGCCTAACAAGTATGGGGTGGAACCCTACTTGAACTCTCTCCTAGCCCATGTTGTGCTATAGGACTAGCATGTTGTATGATGCTATGGGTCAAGGCACTAATGGACTAAAGTGTCTCGACCTCAACACTCTCCTTCACAATGGAAGGGATAGAAACATGCTCATGGGCTGGTCTAGTGAGTGCTCATCTCGCTGGCTAATGTGGGTCAACACGTGCCCCTGGTCTATCTTGTGCTAACCCCCCACATCTACCCTGGAACTCCCGCATATCAAAATAATTTGACACTTTATTTTTGACAAACTCACAGTAGAGTTTCCTCAAAAAATATTGTAGGACTTCATTAGTGTTGCATGGAGGATGGTCAAAAACCATCCACCACCTCTGCACAAAATTGTCCCTTATCGCTTGGTTGTTGCACCAATGGATAGGGAACCTCTTGTATGTAAGGGGTAGAGATTGATTTGTTCGTGGGTTTGTGAAAATAGAACACAAGTCCATTTTTGTAATTTGTTTATTTTAACTTGTTTGAATATGACAACTTGTCTGCATAATACTCTCTAAATTCTCTCCTCCTTTTTGTCAAACTAGTGATTGCCTTGCTAATTGAATCTCCATTTGATAACATAGATTCAAGGGATTGAGCAAGTGTGGATCTATGCAAGGTTGAAGTTGTAGATTCTTTCAACCTTGCAATTATGTCCTCAATTTGCTTTTTATTATTTTTAATTTGCCCCATTATATTTTCTTGTGTTCCAAGGGCATATTGAGGAATAAATGGAGGTGTTTGTGGTTGGGGTTCTTCTTTAGTAGGTATTTGTTGTTCAGGTGATGGAGAATTTTGTGCATTTTCAGGAGGAGGAGGAGGTGCATTATCAACTCCTGTAAATTAAAGAAATTTACATCAAAAACTATTTTAACCTACCTATTTAGCAAAAAATTCACACAAGAAAGAAAATAGAACTTACTTCTTCGATGACCCCAATGTCATGGCTGCATTTTGACGATGAATCGGCGAGGAAAAGTTGACGATTGGATGTTGGATAACGTGAGTGTGCTCTGTCCTCTCTCCAAGCTACAGGTTTCTTATAAAATGATGTCAAATTATGAAATGAAAGGCTATTTTTTTATAGGAGACCATAATACGTTTGTATTATAATGCGAATGCATTATGGATTGGGGTTGGGCTCATCAACACCAATCCATAACGCGAGCACGTTATAACATGCTCACATTATGTTTAAAACTTTTTTTAAAAGTTGGCCATTTTTTGGCTCCCCAACTTTTTGCACCCGCCCTACGGTTAAGTGTATGGGAATGAATGGAAATGAAGATAAGTAGCGGATCAAGGAATGGCCCTAGCTTTACACAAGAGCGTGTCATTTCTCGATTTGGAATTGTATTGAGCCATTCCATCAAAATGAGACTATAATTAAATGGGAATTGGCATGACTACATAAATGTCACCATTACAAAAACACTCTACATAAATTATTTATGCTAATTAAAGAAATGCGATCAATTAGGCATAATTGACATAGATTGATTAGAGCTGGAACAAATAATTATAATAAATACAAAAAGAATAAATGCATAGAATGAGAGTACCTAACCCTAGAATTGATGATGGAAGAGTGACATTGATGATGTTCTAAATTCATTTGTCATCTCCAGAATATTAATGGCCTTCATCAAATGACTATCTCAATTTTTGTGTTGTCTAAAAAAACTTTGGGGTTCACTTTTGACCACTGTGAGTTTGATCATGATTGAATTACAAACTTGATATGCCGTACAAGTTTGATTTTGTACCACACAGGATCGACTTGACAAAATATACACTTAAAAATTTATTCACCTTCATCCTCTAAATAGTCAAACCAATCGAGGTGCTGCCTAGGGACACCATTTTGAGTTTGCAAACTCAATATGTCACATCCCTAATTTTGATTGTTTTACCTTTTACTTGTATGTAATTAATAGATAATTTTGCATGGATTAATGATTTGACGTTGGTGACAATGTCATGATGAATCAATGATTTTATGAGTTTGAGTTAATAAGTATAAGAATTTAGACATATGATCATATGATGTCAAGATTATTTTTTTTAATGTTTATGGATTGACTAACGATGCACTAATCTCAGTTTGGTGAATGCAAGTTGTAATCAGGAAACATGTTTCCATCCTCTAAGAAAGAGAGGGAGAGCATCATTAGAGAGAAGTGAATAAACGTATGGGAAGGAATGGGTTGTTGCCATCTAAGTCTTGTGCTTATATTTTTTAGTGAACTTGTTATGACCTGCATAACCACACCCACATTTAGCAGATTGGGACCCCTCTTTTTGTCTTATTGTCATTTTTTTCATTCATGCGTCAAGTTTGTGATAATCTTGGGATCATCTTTCATCCCTTATTTTTCTACGGGAGTTTTTGTTTTGCCTTAAAAACTTATATTTTTAGGCTTTCTCTATTGAGGGCCGAGAGTTCTTTCACTCCTAGGCTCATGGGTTCCCAAGCCCATTTTGGTTCTTAGGACTTAGTGTTGTGAATCTAATTGGGACCTCGAGCCCCGATCAACTTTTTGGCCTCTAGGCTTCCAAGGTCCATTAAACCTTTTTGTCCCATTTCCTATTTTTTTCCCACCTCCCACTCCCGTCAAGTCCTGTAAGGATCGCAAGGCCTAGTCAACTTTTAGACCTCTTTGTGTAGGGACCAAAATCATGTTTCGCCTCCGCACCCTACGAGAAACTGTTGCATTAATGGTAGTATGGGCTTCGTACCATGCAGAGGTATTTAAGACTTTCAAAGCCTTTTCTTCTTCACTTTTGCATCCTATTTTCTCTCTCCTCCCCATTGAGCAATCCTTGGAGCTTAATTAACCCAATTTAATAGTGATTATTGGCAATTAGAAGTGATTAAAGGTTAGTTTGTTGGTTGGCATGTGAGAGCATTAGACATTTGGTCATGTTCCTCCCATTGATTTGAACTAGGTAAGGTTTGTTCCCCCTAGATTGCATTGTTTTGTTGTTTTGGTATTTTTCTTCTCTATTTATTCGTTGTTGTTTTCAGTTCTTTGTGTTTACTTTAGTCCTTGTACAGTTTAAGATTTTCTTGGGTGAATTTGGCTTGTTTTCCACATTTTTCAGATTTCCTTAGGGTTTAGTTTAGCTTAGGGTTTGAAATTGTAGTAGGATTAGTCAATAAAATGGACCATTTGGATAGTAGATTCAAAACCTTTTGGAATCATTGAAAACTTGGTCCAAGTTTAATCGAAGTCCCTTTTTGGTATTGAGCCCCGATTGTTTTTGAAACTGTTGAGTTTTTGTTGTGTAATAGTAGAGCCTAATTGGAACTTCAACTCCTGATTGGCTCTTTGGTTTCAAAACCCAAGTTCCCAAATTCATCTTTCAATCTGCTCCCCACGGACCTTTAAGAAAATTTATAAGTCAAAAGTTTCTTTTAGGACTTCAGACCCCGAAAGGAACTTTAACCCAAAAGAGTGCAAAGGGTCAAAACCATTTTTCCATCCCATGCCTAACAAGACCTTAGAAAGGTCACCAAGACTTAGGTCCTTCTGGGGCTTCGAGCCCTAAAAGGATTTTTTACCTTAAGATTTCAGAAGTGCCAAATCCAATCTTCGCCCCATGCCCCACCAATTGTTAAAGAGTGATTTCGTGACTTTGGACCCATTGGGAATTTCAAGTCTCAAGGTAAAAGTTACAAATGCCATGTTTCTCCTACTAATCCATGCCCAGCTAATAAAAGACTTTAGAAGTAATAATCTCATCGGGACTTCGGGTCTGAGGCAACCTTTTGGCCCTTTTAACAGATTCATCCTAAAAATAATTTCTCCCTGATGTATTTGGACCCGATTAGGATGATGGGCCTGAGGTCAGCTTTTGGACCCTGGTCAAATTTTCCAACTTGCTCCCGTAGACACACTAGACTGTAAAATCCCCCCAAAATGCTTAACTTTGAGGGTTCATTTGGTATTTTCTTGAATTCTTATGTATCCCTTTTTCCTCCTACAAGTTAGATGAATGTCTGAAGGACAGACCCCTACCCATCAAATTGAGGAAACAACATCCAATTTAGACAAATCCACAGAGGAAATAGAGCTAGAGGCAAAGGAAGTAGGGTCATCACAAACACCAAAGAAACAAGTAAAACCAAAAAAAAATGAAGAAAGAACTGCCCATAATAATGAAGTATCAGTTTTAGGGAGTTCCTTTCACACACCACTACAACCTTGAAGAGAGGAAATGTTTGATTCTAGTGGAAACCTCTTGCTAGACATCACTCCTGATCTGATCAGAATAGTTTTTGATTTTCTTGTATTTGCACAAGCTGGTTTGTTAACAGTCACTAAGGCAGCCAAATTTTACAATCAAGATGTTACTGTTAACAAGGGGTACTTAAACAAGCATTATCTATCCAAACCAAAGAAGTATGCCTCCAAGTATGATCCAAGCTGACAAGAACATATTTTCAAGGAGAGGTTTCTGATGTTATTACTTTGCTAAGTAGAGCATTTGGAAGGGAGGAATCCAAAACCTATGAAACATGAATGTTTCAATTTAATTATTACACTATCAAGGGAGAGACCTGGCTAGATTGGGCTACTATTATTTCTGACAATATTCATGCACAACTTATGTTAGTAGTGCAGACCAAGAATTTTTACATGACTGCATATATCATTTGGCTAGCTGTTAGGATAGGTAATTTTCCTAGTTTGAAAACTATAGGAGTTAGAGGGAAACTCCGGGATAGTAAAATTTGGGAGTTCTATCCCCAATTAGAGCTCAAAGAAGCTGAGAAATGCTTCAAGAGAGTTAATGATGCATTTTTATATGCTATTATTCTACAACTAATAGGTGATCCTTCTTGGAGGATGTATGAGAAAGAAATGGATCTCATCAAGCCTTGGGGGCAATGGTTTATCCAATTCCCTAAGTCAACATATATTAGAATAGTAGGCTTTAAGAGGACACTAGTTTTGCTCCCAAGGCACTGCAGGAACAAGATTATTCTAATGAAATCTTCCCACCAGATCCACGAAGTTCATCTGAAGCTATCTGGGAAACATAAGTTGGGGGTGAAATATCCTTTTAAATTGGGTTTCTATGAGTGTCCTTCTATTGTTGTGGTGAAGAAAGCAATTGAAGAGCTAAATGCTCTTAATTTGAAGGTATATGAGTTGAGGGAAGATTTTGACCCTATTGGAAAGCTTAGCCAGTTGTTTCCTATAATGGAGTTCAAACATAAACATTCTTTGGTAGATTTTTGGGAAAATTGCCAGGATGAGTTTGAAGTTAGACTAAAGTAGTGGACCAGGCTCATTACCTTTCAGATGAGAGAGTTTGGGTTAAGGAATGACATACCTGAGGAGTTCTCTGATGATGGTATAGTATCAGATCATATCTATCATTTAGATTATGTGGATAAGAAGGAGCTAGCTCCAATAAATAACTCAGAAAATGAAGAGAATTCCATTCGAGAATTCAGTGCTTATGTTATTGAAAGGAGCATGAATTGGATGAAGTTAAGGTTAAGGAATTATGTGCCACCTGCTCCTAGAGAAAGGAAGCAAGATAAACATGAAGCCTCATCTTTAGGATCTCCAACTGCAAAGAGGTAGAAGACACAAGGTAAACCCCCTAAGACCACAAAGCTGGGGTGTCAATTGATACGACCTCTCTAGAAGATGTTTTCAAAGAAGTTAGAGAAAATTTTACAAAGTCTTCCATGATGTATAAAGAAGGAGAAGCTAGAATAACATCTAGTATAGGGGTTAGGCCAATAATGCAAGTTATTCCTCCTTGAGCTGCCATTGGACTATGGTCAGGGAAGGTGAGCAAACTACTAAGGTTGAAATGCCTCAAGGGACCTTTTGTACAATAGTTTTTCCACCTCCCTCTTCAAAACAACAACCCAAAACTGTACAACTAGAACATGAACAATAACAACAGTCTAAGGGGAGGCTAACTCCTCAAAAAGATGAGAAGCAACAAGAGGAAGAGGAAGAAAAAAAGATGGAGGAGGAAGTAGATAAAACTCAAGACATATCTGAAAATTTTTCTCAAGAATAAGAAGAAGAAGAAGAGATAAGAGAAGAGCATGTGCTAACATAGCAAGAGTAGCAAAAATTATTTGATCCTGCAGAGAAGGCTCCTTTGAAAATATTGAATCATTAAACGTGACATGGGATCAACTTCACTAACAACAACAATGAGAAGAAGCAAAAGGGATAGTGGATCAACTTCACCAACAACACCATTATGGTTGAATTTGAAATTGGAAAAGAGGCAACAAGTTGTTATCAAGCCTCTAAATTTCTAGGAGATGGTTGTTGAAATTGAAAAAGAGAAGCCTAAGAAGAAACCTAGGACCTTACCAGCTATCCATGTAAATGATCAGGGGGAACAAATTGCAGAAATAGCCACCCCAATATATAGCTGATAAAGATGACTGAGAGTTACAAGTTGAGGATTACCAAATCACTAAAGTAAATTTGGAAAAACAAACCTGGGTAGAAGAGATAGCTTCTTTTGATTTTGCTTACAGCACAGTCAAATCCAGAATGGAGAAGAATAAGTAGACAAAAGACAATCTAAAAGTGCAACTAAGCCAAATGAGGACATTTGTAAAAGGTCTTTTGCAACCAATTTTAGAGCAGCCAGCTACAACAAATGTACCAATTTTGATGACAAAACATGAAGTAGATTCTCTTCAGGCAATGAAAGAAAAGTCATTTATAATTGACTGATGGGTGGCTAAGTTCTTGGAAGAGGCTTTTAGCATTTTTTATAAGTATTTTCCCTATTATGAAGAGACATGTAAATTGGAAAAGGAGATAGATTCTTTTATTGAAAACCATAAGAAAGAAGAGCCAAAGCTGGAACAAATTTTGAGAACTTTAAAACAGATTGATAAGTTGACTCATGAAGAATTGATAGAGTTAGATATTTTATAGGATGAAGAGCCCAATTTTGTTGATTTCTGTGTAAAGATCACTGAGTACAAGATTGAACAAATAGTTGAATACCATCTTGCATTGTTGAAGTTACTATTATGTTGGAAAATGTCCCCTTGGGGGCTTTTCCCTCCTAAGGTTTAGCTCCCGGGTCTTTAGAATGCATTTAGATCATCTTGCATTTTAATGATGACTTCTGTTAAAGAAACCCTTAAGTTTTATGGCAAATGGGACCTAGGGGATGTACTTATGATAAATCCTACCTAAAATAGGGGGGAGGACTTGGGCGCCCGCATCCTAGTCCTGCTCTATTTTGGGTCAAGGCCTATTTTCATGTGTCAGTTATGTGACCATTATTAGGTCCTATGTCGACACCTCAAGTTTGAATTATTAATTTCTTGGCGAGAATTTGTTTAGTTGCATATATAAGCATGTTTAGGCATTCATTTGTAAACTAGAAGATGATTATGAGCTTTTGGCATACTTATGATTTGAGATCTTTCAAAGTATTCATTGTTGTAGAGCAGTATTGTTTTGTTATTGTGTTTGTTATGCAGATTTGGCTTCATCTTCTCATGATGTGAAGGATCTTCATGTTCATATGAGCTACACCATTGAGGTGACAATCATTTGTATTTTCAATCATTTATCAATTGGTTTTTGCCTCTATCCCACAGGGATACACACTCATTATCTAACAATAGTGTTCGGAAGACTTGAATGTCTCTCTGGGGCTTGACTGAGGCAAGCCTCTAAACACCACAACCCCCAACCCACTTTTCTGTGATTAGAGGTTATAGGTTTCAGAAGTGGAAGAAGTGGAGTTGCAGGGAGGCATGACAGACTATCAAAAGTGCAGAGCAAAGAAGAAAATTAGGGCTTGGACTAGGGCACCTGTTCATTAGTCCTCTGGATCACGAAGTAGTAAAGTCTCTGGAACAACAAAATAAGGTTGTAGACATTCTACAAAGAACCCAACAGAAATAGGTACACTAGACTAGGGTGCCCACTCATTAGTCCTTGACTTTTATGCACACCAAACTTCAAAATCTGGTATGTATTTGATTGTCATTTTATATCTCTGTGTGCAATCATTTTCCATGATTTCTCCATTTGTTTATGATTTTACGAAATTAGGGTTTTGAGCATAATTGAGCTTAATTTAATAATAAATTCACATAATTCCAATATTCCCCTTTGTTCCAAGTGGCAGGAGATCTATAGTAGAGTTCTCTACTTAGTTGAATGTCCTTGAATGTTGATGTGAAAGGAGGATTCCACATAAACCCTTGAAATAAACCAAAAACCCATCTTCCTCTTTTTCCACGCTAAACAGTTACAATGGGAAATATTTGAATACATTGCTATTTTTGAAACTTTTGTTAAGGCAGTGGTAGGTTCAGAAATTTATCTATATGATAAGTACAGACTGGAGATAGTGGATAAAGTGAAAGAAGTCTTCAAAAATAAAATAGATGATTTGTTGAAAACTCTGGGTTTGGATGAAAATGTGTTGGATAAATTTGTGGAGTCTAAAGCTCATTTTAAGTTAGCAATGGTGGATATCAGTAAGATGGAATGGAAATATGACCAGGTTACTCAGCGGTTGGACACCTTCAAATTTAAATATGAATGGTTAGATGGGCCAGAAGTAGACAGAGTAGATCGACTGCTATCAAATTTTGTTGAGTACAAGATGACTCAGATTTCTATAGGAGTGTCAAACTCTCACTAAGTTTATCTTTTGGACTTAGTTAATTTTTTATGTCTAAAATCTTGTAAATCTACTTTTATAAAAAGGGACTCATTATCTTATAAAGTGGGCCCTACAGGATGTCTTTCTTTTTCTTTTTATATTTTTGAGTTGAAAAATTAACTTAGAAATTGACACACAAAAACAATTCTATTTTTCAAGTTGCTTTTTGAGTTGCATGGGAATGGTGATATAAATGAAGACAAAAGGTATTGCATGTGGTTTAAGACTACTATAATAATTCAAGATTTGAGGTGCCTATAAAAGGGAAGGACTCATTATGTTCAAGGGTTCGAAAGTTGAAGAGTTAGGTTGTTGGCCCATACTTAGATTTTGAAGCTTTTTCAATAGTTAGTTATTTTTACAGCATTTTTACATAGAGAAGATGGTCCTTGTGGAAACAAATCCATATTTCTGGTACTTGTTGCTGATCTATTTTCTTGTATTAAAGTTCAAAGAAATTAATACAAGATGTCTATCAATTCCATGGGATCTATCATCATTTTTCTAGTGTGGTGCTTTGAACTTATTCTTTACTTTTGTATTTAGTCAAGGGATTTTGAAATTTGTGCTTTAAAATTTGGAATTCTATTTCTGATTTGCATGTGGAATACAGTGGTCAAAATATATATTTCAAGTCATACTTATTCTGGAAATCCTTTGACTATTGCACTATAATATGAATGATTGGGTTTTGAAAAACTAATTTTAATATTGTAGTTAATGAATTTCTTTGGTGGATATGTTGATATAAAGTTTAAAATATAAAGTGTTGTCATTTATTTCTCATTTTCCTTACAATCTTTTGATCTTTCTTTCATAACAATGATGAGTAGATTAATTCATGCACAATTTGAACAATTAATTGAATAACCAAGACCCCTTGATAAACTGTCCATATATACCCTATGCTTGCACATCATAGCTGTGACCCAACTCCCAAGACCTTGGGGATCACTGATTCACTTTTGGGTCAGTTGTCCTTTCAGGAGAGGCATGTTGAATCTCACCTTGCATGTGTTGCATGCATGTGTTAAATAGACCATCAACAAAACCCTTGTTGATATTTGGTAAGTTGTATTCATCCTTTTTCATTAGAGTTTGGATTTTGACTCAATAGTCATTGATTTGACGTCAAGACCCATTAGTGTTGGTTTTGTCAAAACTGAGTCAGGATAAAAATGACCTTCGACAAGACATGGTTGATAGTCATTCTTTTCCTTATATGCTATGATTATAGTTTATGTTATTATAACAATTTTAATTAGAGGTTAATTATTCTAATTATCAGAGATTTTCGATAAGTCTTTTGTTTTGGTAACTTAACAATTCTTTGATGCTTTTGTGAGACAGATAGGGGAGAGAATCTTGACCCTATTCTCATATCCTTACAGATGTTAGTATCAACGTAAGTAAGAAGTGGGAGATTTTTACTTTACTTTGTGGTTATGTTATATATATATATATATATTTATTTATATATAGTTTAAGGAGAAAGGTCTAGTGATGTGGTCGACAAACTTCTCTATGGAAGTAGGAAAAGATTCCATGTTTTAATTATGTGGTTGTTCGATGCCCCTTACATTCTCTAATTGTTTTAGAGAAGTGGAGGCACTTTATGACTGATTATGGGAAGTGGCCCTTTATGACCATTATTTCCATTTATTAGCATTCCTTCATGAAAATAATTTAGGCAACATTATAGGAGTGGAGAAGGTGATCAATAGAGGGAAGTTCTATCTATCATGGGAGACTCTCTCAACACATACATGGGGAGAAGAGAGATACAAAAGAGCTCTAGATTTAAAGATTTTGTGGGTAGAGATGACATAGGAAAAAGAGTATTGGAGCTCATCGAGGAAAGAAAGAGAGAGGTTGCAAAAGGATCAAAGGAAGCCTACTTAGTTCTTCTATCTCTTAGGTTCTTTCTTGCTTATGAAAATGTTATTTAGGTTGAAAATCTTTCCTATGTATTTGGCACGGTTGATTTGTAACTAGGAAGGCAAAGATTCTAGATTACCACTGTGTATACATATACCTAAAGCTGACATGCTTAATATATTACTATGTATACCTATTTAGCCGACATGCTTAACATTCTATTGTGCATATCTAAAGCAGTCATGTTTAACATGTTGTTGTGTGACGTCATGTTTAGCATATTCTTTACATCAAAATATAGATTTTAATAAAAGATTTGAAAACTATTGTGCAAACCCTAAAATCTATATTGAGTGCAACATAAAAGATTAACGATAAGACTATAAAAACCAAACAAATATAAATGTTACCGAAGTATTGAAATGTGGTTGCTCATAATATTGGCATAACTACATTATAAATTTTGTCAGGGGGATAAATGAAAATGGAATAGATTTTTATAAGGTTTGGTGAAAAATGGTTTGTGGGTAGTAGAACCGTAAAGTTGGTTAAATAGTGAAGGTAGGTAATTAATGAGTTTTGGATTGTTACGAATAGTTTTTAGGTTTAGGTTAAATAATAAATTAATTTTATTAATCTTAATTTATTATTTATGGGAGATTTTTGGGTTTATAAGTAAATAATAAATTAATTTTAATTTATTATTTATGGGATATGGTAAAAGTGAAAGATTATAAATAATAAATTAATTTTAATTTATTATTTATGGGATATGGTAGAAAGTGAAAAGATTTAATTAATCAAAATTAATTAAACCTTAGGATTAAGGGCAATTTAAATAATAAATTAATTTTAATTTATTATTTACGGGAGGGAAAAGATTTAATTAGTTAATTAAAATTAATTAAACCTTAGAATTAAGGGTGGATTAGGGATTAAGGGAAATTTAATTAATTAATTGAAATTAATTAAATTTCATGGTAAGAGAGGACTTGGAAATATTAGGGATTTGATCGGTTGATCAATTTTTGACATCTACATTTTGCCCCTCTTTGAGATGATGTTGCGAAGCAATGTCGTTTCAAAGAAGATTAAAACATAGATTTTGGATTCGAGTTTTGGGTAGGCTGGCACTCACATGGGGCTCATAAAAATGAAGGATTGGAAGATAATGCCCCCTCAAGAGGATATGTAGGGATGAAGGAGATGGATAGGCTTTTGAAAAAAGAAATGAAGGGAAGGAGGTGGAGTTATGTTGATTAAAATTTGAGCAACCTAATATTTGATATAGCACCTGACATTATGCACCAAGGTATAAGGACCAAGGTGACTATGTGTCAAATGCACCCAACGTAATACAACCTTGTCTGATGTATGAGGAAGTGAACTTAGAGCATTAAAGTCTTAATGCACAAAAGGTATGATATGACCTCAAATGCAAAGGATAATGCAAAAAAGCTATTCCAACATACACAAGATATGAATATTAGCTAGAATGATATAGATGTGATTCAAATGCAAGATGAAATGATGACACACACAAGCAAGCATGCACAAATGATTCAAAAACAAATGATGATCGATTGGATTGATTGATGCTGATAATGATTAATGATTGATTAAGAGCATTGTTGATGTGGGAACGATTTATCCCAAGAATAATGCAAGGATTGTGTTGTTGATATGGGAATGATTTATCCCAAGAACAACACTAGGATTGGGAATGATGTATCCCATTGATGATGATGATGATGTGATAGATCGATCAAGTTCACAACAAGGCTAGGAACAAGACTATTGATGTGATTGGATAATTTGACAAGATTCATTGACTTGATTTGAAGGTTGGAGAATTAATTAGAAGAAGAGATTTGATTAGAATGATTCGATTGATGATTTGATTAGATGAAGTGACTGGATTGGGTTTGGAATGAATTGACTTTATTGCTAGGATTTTTGTTGGATATTTGATTTTTTTGTATTATGTGAATATTTTGATTTTTTTGGATTTTCAAATGTTTTGATTTTTTTTGGATTTTTAAATGTGTTGGGATGTTTTAGCATTGGATTGTGTGTCGATAGGATGGTGATCTCCAGATGATAACTAATGACAAGGGATCACTAAGTCAAGAAACAAGGATGAGAAAGTTGGGTGATTTAGGCTAATGAACGTATTGGATTGGATGAATGATAGATGGACGAAGGGAGTAGTGATAAGAAATGAATAGGAAGTGTGTAGGGATGATGGGTGGATAAAAAGGATGGATGATAAGATAAATGTAGGATTTAGATGGATAAAAGGAGTGGCGATAGCATAAAGGTAGGTTGGATACAAGGAGTGGCGATAGAAGGATAATGGATGGGAAATATATGATAGATGGATGAAAGGAATTGAGGATGTGATCTCCAAGGACCACATTCCATAGGAATAACCTGCCCCCACTCTAGATATTATACCTAAGGATTTGGCAAGGTGATTCTTATTAGGATACATGATGGGAATAATGCTTGCAAGGGAGAAATGGACTTAGTAGTAAATGAATGTATGGAGGATATTCTTAGAAACAAATGGGTGGAATTTGGAGTATGAAAAGAGGTGTCAAAAGAATTTTTCAACATTTTACCCCTACACTCATCAAGATCAAAAGGAGGAAGGGAAGATGGATGGTGCAATGAGGAAGGTATGACAGATATGATAGGTAAGGATGGCAAGATAGGATGGAAAATGATAGGATAGGATATGAGATGGGATAGATAGACAAGATGGGATAGGCGCGATAGGATAGATGTGACAACATGCCCCCAAGTGTAAAGCACATAGATAATCACCTACACATGATGCATGTTTGCCAGGTTTTCATCATGGTACTTATCCAAGGCACCTGTTTACCAAGTTTTCACCATTAGATGAATTGATTTCTCTTTACTATTTTGATTTTTTTTGTAAAGGAAAGTTGGATGGAATAGGTAGAAGATAAAGGTTTTGTTCCCATAGCAAGATGGTAATGTCCTACTAGAGAGGGATATCATCGCACATAGACTATGTCAAATGTTCATATATGTTGGTAGGGGGTTGCAAAGAGGGAAAGTAAGGAGATAGTATATAGTGGATGGATAGATAGTGGATTATGATGGAGATAAAGAGATAGATATGGACTTATACAAAAGCATGGACCATAGAGATATTATGGAAGAAGTAAGTAGGATAGTACATAGAAGATGGGGAGATGGAGGTATGTGGGAATGTTGTGGAATGGAAGGGAACCACGACCAATGGTTGCACACACTGAAATGGATTTTGAAGCTTGGAAGGGGGATTTGGGAGTAATGGAGATGTTATCTTAGGGGTTTGCCTATTTATGTCTTTAGGAACCCAAATGGACTTATGAATTTTAGGAATTTGTGATAGGGAGCGGGATGTTTGGGATTTTAGGATTGTGGATGCTCCATTTGAACTAGGTCCTTTTTGCTTGGGTAGCATTGTTAAATTTTGATTTTACTTTGATTTTGTGGATTGGTGCCATGTGGCATGAGAATTATTAGGATGTTTTTCTTTATGGGTGGAGGCATCCAAAGTTGTATTTGTGAATCCCATGGGAGTGTTTAGGATAGCTTCATGTTTAATTGATGTGTGCATTTGTTGATCATGATTAGGAATTGTAGGGGATTTATAGGAACTAGATGTATGGATGGATTTGTGGTTAAAGTGATAAGGGGATGTGAGGATGGGAATATTAGGAGTTGGAAGGAGCGGAGGTAAAGTAGATGGAGGGATGTTAGGAGTTGGAAGAAGTGGAGGTAAAGTGGATGAAGGGATGTTAAGAGTTGGAAGAAGTGGAGGTAAAGTGGATGGAGGAAGATGAATGGTCACATGCTTTTTAGGTTTGTAGGATGGTGGAGGAGGGATGGAAACATATGTTTTATGGATGCGATGAGGTACATCTAGCTTGGGCTTGGATGAAGTGGATTTAGGAGGTGGAGGTGTGATACCAACATCTTTGATTTGACTTACTTGAGATAAATAACCAATATCATATGGTTTGGGAGAGACTTTGACATGGATGGGTTCCAATGTACCTTGCTCATGAAGGCCTAAGCCTTTACCTTGATAATTCCTTTTTTGGAACATACGATGTGCGATGGGATGCTTATTTTTAAGGATACAAGACATAATAACTCCTTATTGGATGACGAAGGTGAGGTGGCAGATAATGGTTGCTGCTCTTCTAGGGAAGAACATTAATTTAGGAAGGTAGTAGGACCAATAGGACATGATGGTGGATTTGAAAT
Source organism: Cunninghamia lanceolata (assembly GCA_027924645.1). Taxonomy (NCBI): domain Eukaryota; kingdom Viridiplantae; phylum Streptophyta; class Pinopsida; order Cupressales; family Cupressaceae; genus Cunninghamia; species Cunninghamia lanceolata. Next base: position 12,334,873 of record BSBN01000167.1, read on the forward strand.
GGTATCAATATGAGATGGTGAAGAAGCAATAGGATCTTGATCATCATTATGCATATTAAGATCCAATGTATTTGTTTGATCATCTATGTGCTTGCATGGGGACCAAGTGTCTCATCAATGGAAGTGGATGTTGTGGGATCATGGATAGGGGTGGTGGAGGTTTCTTGAACATGGATATTATTAGGACCATGAGTGGAAGGAATGACAAGCTCTTGATCTTGGAATGCATAGAGTTGACTAAGAGGATCATCATGATTTTCTTGATCATAGATAGCATCATTATCATATATGGGAGCTTGATCATAAATAGGATTAGGTGTGTTAAGGATGGGATCATTTTGGTCAGGGATAGGCTCATCATCATAGATAATATCTTGATCATAATAAATGTATAGGTTGTGGATGGGTTGAATGGAAGGGCCTTGATCTTCATTTAGTAAGGAGCAAGGTTGATCATGCTCTGGATTTGACTCTTGACATAGCTCTTGTGTATGGATGAAAGTGGAGGTCTGAGACTCTTAGATAGGCTCAATGTATGATGTGGAATGAATTGGGCTTATGGTAAGTGGATTTTCAAGAGACTTGATAGTTTGTGGAGTGCAATATTGGATTGGAGAAGTAGACATGACATTGGAAGGTTCTTGGATAGTTTCAAGGATAGGGATTTGATGGCATGAGGGTGGTGGTTGATTCCTTGCTAGTATCCAATGGATCACATCCTTCATTAGTACAAGGGTAAATGGACAATATAATGGATGGAGAATAATGGTAGATGGTGTAGGCTTATGTGTAAGATTATGATTGCTTATACTAGATGAGGATGAAATTGGACGAGTGGATTTGGATTTTCCATAAATTTTCTTTTGCTTTTAGATTTTGCAAAGAATCTTTGGAGAAAGGATTTGTTGGTTAATGGATTAGATCTTGGAAAGTTTGATGGTGGTTTTGGTGTAGGATTAATAGGATTTGTGATATGCATTATATTGGATGGTGATGGAGGTTCCATTTGGATGGATGGATGAGGGGAGCTAGTAGATGGGTGGATGTATGATTCCAAACTTGAGGCAGTATTTCCCTTGTCAAGAGTATCATTAAGATGACCCAAGGATTCTACAAAGTCCTCATCATCACTAGGATCTACAAAGTTCTCATCATCACTAGGGTCTACAAAGTTCTCATCATCACTAGGAACAAATTTTGGGTCACCTCAGAGTATGTATGGTTTTGGCTTTAGCCTAGATTTGTTGATGATCACAACCATTTTAACGAATGAAGATTGGACTAGGCTCAATGAGAATATGAGTAAGATGACACTGACTAAACTTTAGTGGGTTGATGATAACTCTAAAATAGATCAAGGTAACTCTAGGTCTGACAATGATTATGTAGGCAATGATTGCTTGTGCTATGATGAATAGACACAAGGGCAATGATCAATGAGAGGGTATGCTAAAGTAGGAGATGATAAACTCCAAGTAGGTTATCCTATCCCAAGATGATGATATGTTTCTCAAATCAAGTGGTAAAAGCAATATGATAGCCAAATGTTTTGATTGAAGACCAAAGATAGCAACCTAGATGAAAACTAAGAGTTTTGTTTGATATACAAGTGTGTATGGCTGACTGAGAGTTTTGTTTGAATGGTGGTTGATATGCAAGTGTGTATGACTGACTGAGAGTTTTGTTTGATTTTTTGAGGTTTTGCAAGGTTGGGATGTTGCAGACAGGTGTGATGCTTGGTTGAGATTTGTTTCAAGAACACACATCAATCATAGAAGACACATGGCAATCAGATTAGCTATCTTTAATGACATCTATTCAAACACTTGTAGACATACACAATCCTAGGCTAGGCAAGGGCAATACTTGTTGAGTTCTCACTTGGATTTCTCTAGCCATGCCTATTTAAAGTGGATAGCTCCAAAAACTTGATGGCACAGGCTCCCCCTTATAGTGCACTCACTTTTTAGGCACACCAAGTTCCAAGTCCTCAAGATGCGCAGATCTTAGGTACTTTACTATCTCTGCTTTAAACTGCGAGAATGTGGGACAACTTCAAAGGTCACTTATGTGCCAGCAAGTATAGGGATTTTGGCCACTATACAAAGGTTCGTAGTGAATATCTGTTGCAAATATGTGCCTAATTGGTGTTGTCATTGATGTAAACATATCCTTGTTGTCATTAGTGTCAAATGTATCATATTATATTACTTGTTTAGAAGAATTTTATGTTGAGGATATTGAGAAAATTAGCCTCTCTAGAAGAAACAAGTGAGTTACATATCTCTCTGTCAGAGATAGTGAAGACAGTGCAGTTCAAGTGAATTAGATTACTCCGCACTCCCAGTGAAATGAAGATCATAGTCTGTGGATCAAAGGGTTTGTGGATGATTGTTTGAAGTTGCTCCAGTCAAGATTTGAGAGGTCCGCATGGAGAATTTGTGAAGTTATGGCCATCTGAGTAGAACTGGGTTTTGCAGTTGTTTAGAGGTGACAAAGTGATAGAAATTTGGTCTGGATTGATCTACATTAGAATATTATGATCTACGGATATAAAGGTATGTTTAGGATGTCAGTGTGTATCCTCAACTTAAGTGGTTCATGGTTTCAAGGTCTGCAAGCAATCTTTCTAGTGTAACTATCAAGGTAGTTAGTGTTCTTGAGTTTCAGTATGAAGATGCAAGCGATTCTAATGATTTGAGGTGGTACAATTGCTCCTGGTGATTTCATTGTGCTTGTGGAGATCTCTAGTTTGTGTGCCTATTGTGTTGGTGGTCCACATTGAGAATTGAGCTTGTAAGTTGAATATTTCTTTGAGTGTTGTTGTTCTCTCCATTCTTGGTCAAAGGGATGCTTTGTGCATGTTATGGATGATCTAAAAGAGGTTCTATGAAGAGTGGCGTGTTGTTCGAAGAAGATTCAAGTCCCAGATATGTTTGGCTAACAGTATAGCGATTTGCATTAAGTCAAGCTGACCTTGATGTTCATTCCAAGGTTGATGAAGAGTATAAATACTTGTAGCTGAGTTGTAGAAAAGGAGTCCTTGTGCAAAAATGATAAGATCCTAAGAAAGGAAAAAGGCAGAGTAGAGAAGAGGAAGAGCATAAGAGGAAGAGAAATAAAGATGAGGAGGTAGTAGAGAAGTGTTTGAGGGCAGAACAGAAATATTGTGAGCTTCAACGGAACTAAACCTTGGCATGAAGTAGATGTTTCTCAGTTCAATCCTTCTATGTTAATCATACATTTATCTTGTAGGCAGTGAGCCTCTTTTGAGTAGTGAGCTCTAGGTAGTGCACTCGAGGTAAGTGCCTTCCCATTTTCTATTCTTTTAATAGAGAATAAATCTTGTGGGTTAACCCCCACTGCGGTTTTTCCTTAACCAGGTTTCCACGTAAAAATCTTGGTGCTATGTGTGTTGATTATGTTTCTTCTCATGTGTTGTTGATTCATGCTTTAATGGTTGTATCATTAATCTATTAATAAGTGATAAAGAAGATAAATTGCAGGAAAAGACAAAGTTTTGAGATAGCCAATTCACCCCCCCTCTCAGTTGTCTACCCTAATTTCAACAATTGGTATTAGAGCCGGTTCCTCTAAAAGAAGCTTGACTGCTTGAGGAGATCCAGGATGTCAACTTACAAGAAGGATAGTTTGAGATTTGATGGAACAAATTACTCTCTTTGGAAGAGTCGCATGGAGTGCCACTTGCAATGCATGGGTGATGCTTATTGGTTAATAACTAAGGATGAGTATAAGCCTCTGGAGAAAAGTCCTTCAACTCTAGATGAACTCAAAGATGCTAAAAACAACATTAAGTCTAAAGAAGCATTGTTGAGTTCCCTGACTAATACAAAAATGACAAATGTCCTGGAATTAAAAATTGTTCATGAAATCTGGAAGAAGTTGAAAACTCTATATGAAGGTGATGAATATGTCAAATGTGCCAAGTTATAGAGCCTGAAGAGTAGATATGAAAATTTGAGGATGAGTGAAGATGAAAACATCACTTCCTACATGTAGAAGGTGAATGAACTTGTGTGCAATATCAGTTGTACTGGTGGAAAACTAGAAGAATCAGAGATTGTTGGCAAAGTGCTCAGATCCTTACCTACTTCATACAAACATAGAGTTGTTGCTATTGAGGAAATCAAGACTGTGACAACTATTACAAGGGATCAGTTAGTTGGCAAGCTTTTAGCATTTGAAATGAGTGAGTTTGGTGATTCTCTTCCTAAATTAGAATATGCTTTTAAGGCCAATATTTCTAGGAAGAAAAGATTTGATCCAGGTGAAAGCTCTTCAAGAAGACCAACTAGATATGAGAAGACAAGGAAGGAACTTGAAGAAGATGAAATGGGGATCGAAGAAATTGAAGCTCTTATTGCCAAAAGATTACCTAGAGGATCCGATAAGTATGGACGAAAGCTGCCTTTCAAATGTTTTTCTTCCAATAAGATTGGTCATTTTTCTTTAAGACATTCGAAGAGGGTTTCAAAGACAAACCCTAACAGACCTAGGTTTCAGAAGAAATGCTACTATGTCTAAGAAGCTGTTGATGAAGGAGTTACAGATGATGAATCTGATAAGGGAAGTACATATAGAAATGAAAGGGTGTTCATTGCTATCAAAGAAGAAAATATGGTGCCTTTTGAATTTGCTAGCTATATGAATGTGGAAAATACCTTAGCTGCTCAGGTTGAAGAAAAGGATGAATGGGTGATTGACAGCGGATGTTCTCACCATATGACAGGTGATAAAAATAAGTTTGTAAGCATGGAAAGATATGAAGGTGGAATTGTGAAGTTTGGAGACAATTCAGCTGGTAGAATCCATGGCAGAGGATCCATCTCTTTTGATGGCAAGCACAACACTAATGATGTTTTATATGTAGAAGGGTTGAAGCATAATCTTCTCAGTGTTGGACAGTTAGTTGATAAAGGGTATGACCTCAAATTCAAGGATGGAAAATGCAGAATCTTAGAAAGCTCTGGAACTAAGATTGCATCTAGTACACAGACTAGAAATAATATCTTTCATTTAAGTTGCACTGATAAAAGATGTTTGATTGCTCAGATTGATCAAATTTGGTTATGGCATAGGAGAATGTGTCATGTAAATTTTGATAACATTGTCAAGACAAGTACTACTCAGGTTGTGAGAGATCTTCCAAGGCTTGTAAAACCTGCTAATAGCATGTGTAAGGAATGTTAGTTGGGAAAATAGAGCAGAACTACATTCAAAAGTAAAGAACAATTTTCAAATGGATTGTTGGAACTTGTGCACACTAATTTGTGTGGTCCTACCAGAGTTAGGAGTTTGCAAGGAGACAAATACTTTATGTTGTTGATTGATGATTACTCCCGGATGATGTGGGTCACCTTCTTGAGAGAGAAATCAGAGGCTCTTGACAAATTCAAGGTGTTCAAGGATAGGGTAGAGAATGATATTGGTGTGAAGATAAAGTGTCTGAGATCTAACAGAGGTGGAGAGTTTACCTCCGGTGAGTTTAATGCATTTTGTGAAAAGCATGGAATAAGAAGACAGTTATCTGCTCCTAAGACTCCTCAGTAGAATGGAGTTGTGGAAAGGAAGAACTGGACTATTCAAGAGGCTTCTAGAACCATGATGATGGAGGCTAATGTTTCACATGTCTATTGGAGAGAGGCTGTGAGTACTGTTGTCTGCACTCATAATCGGGTGCAGATCAAAGGTAATACTGGTAAAACACCTTATGAACTTTGGTTTGGTAATGCTCCTACTGTGAAATACTTTAGATTTTTTGGTAGTAAATTCCATATCAAAAGAGATGAAGATCTAGGCAAGTTTGAAGCAAAGAGTGATGAAGGAATATTTTTGGGTTATTCCAACCAAAGCAAGGCATACCGATGCTTTAACAAGAGATTGAAAAAGATTGTTGAAAGTGCTAATGTCAAAGTAGATGAGAGCATGGAGAGACCTTCCAAGTTTTGTGGATATGAATCAAATGATGAAAATGAAAAGCAAGTTCAATCTCAGAATCATATTCAGATTGCTCTAGAAAATCTAGTGACTCAAGAAGCTAGTGAAAATATTGACCAACAAGTTCAAGAATCAGAAGCCAAAGAAAATCCCAAAACTTCCAGGTATGTAAGGTTGAATCATTCTAAAGATCAGATCATAGGAGATAGAAATAAAGGTGTTCAAACTAGAAGAAAAATTGTTGAAGAACAAGTGGAGTATTGTTTAATTTTAAAGATTTACCAAAATCAATGAATGAAGCATGTAATGATGAAAGTTCCAAGGGTAAAAGCAGTGGAAGAATAATTAATGCAAATTGAAAAGAATCACACTTGGGATCTTGTTCCTAGACCTAAAGACAAAAATGTAATTGGAACTAAATGGGTCTTCCAAAATAAATTGAATGAAGATGGTGAAGTTGTGAGAAACAAATCAAGATTGGTGTGCAAAGGATATTCTCAGCTAGAGGGAATTGATTTTGAAGAAACTTTTGCTCCAGTGGCAAGAATTGAAGTAGTGAGATTATTTCTTGCCTTTGCTACTTACAAAGATTTCAAATTTTACCAGATGGATGTCAAGTCAGCATTCCTAAATGGAGAGTTAGAAGAAGAAGTCTACATTGAGCAACCGGAAGGATTCCAGTTGTCTGATCAAGGAGATATGATCTGTAGATTGAAGAAAGTATTGTATGGACTTAAACAAGCCCCAAGAGCTTGGTATACAAGGTTAGATAAGCATCTGCTAAAGTTAGGCTTTAGCAAAGGCACTGCTGATAGTAATCTTTATTTCAAAATTGATTATGAACACATCTTAATTGTTGAGGTGTTTGTTGATGATATCATCTTTGGTGGAAATGAGAGCATGTGTAAAAAAATTTTGATTAGATGCAAAGTGAATTTGAGACGTCCATGCTTGGTGAAATAAATTTCTTTTTAGGTTTGCAAATAATTTAGTTAGAAAAAAGGTATCTTCATATCTCAATCTAAGTATGTGAAAGAGTTGTTGAAAAAGTTTGGAATGGAGGATTCAAAACTAGTGAGTACTCCTATGATAACTAGATGCAAGTTGAGTAAAGATGATTCCCCTAAGGCATATCAGAAAAGGTATAGATCAATGATTAGAGGATTACTTTATCTAACTCATACCAAACCTGATATTATGAATGCAGTTGACCTTGTTACTAGATTTCAAGCTGATCCTAGAGAATCTCATGTTGTAGCAGTCAAAAAAAATTTAGATATCTGAAGGAAACATCTAATTATGGCTTATGGTATTCTAAGGGAGATGATTTCACTCTTCATGCATATACAAATGCTGATTGGGCAGGAGATGTGGATGATAGGAAAAGTACTAGTGGTGGTGCATTTTTCTTGGTTAAGAGATTGGTTTCTTGGTTGAGAAAAATGTAGGACGCAATTTCTCTGTCTACTGCAGAGGCAATGTATATAGCAATAGCAAGCAATTGTGCTCAAGTTTTGTGGATGAAGCAAATGTTGAAGGATATCAAAATTGTGTTTAAAGAACCTGTTACAATCTTCTCTAATAATTCAAGTGCAATAAACATTTCAAAGAATCTGGTGTTGCATTCAAAGACAAAGCATATATCCATCAAGTTTCACTTTTTTGAGAGAGAAGGTAAATAAGAATGAAGTTAGATTGGAGTTTGTTTCTTCAAAGGATCAAATTGTCGATATCTTCACTAAGCCTCTACCTAAGGACACTTTTGAGTATCTCAAAGAGAAGCTATAGGTGATTACCCCTCCTGTTCAGAACTAAGGTGCACTAGTGTGAATCAGTCTGGTGGAACTGATAGTCATATCTTGTGATCCAGATTGATGGTAAGGGGATGCTACTCAGGGGGAGTAGTCATCATGTTATGAGTTTAGTTTAGTCTTGTCTAAGAAACAAAAAGGTGAGATATGATTGCAAATATGTGCCCTTTTCCATTGATGTCAAAGGGGGAGAGAAGTCATGTGAAAACCTTGGATGGAAGTGAGTAATTGCTAGTGAAAGGGGGAGCAGTGAAGAAAGTGATTGCAGATGTGATAAGAGAAAGGGGGAGAATTTCTTGTCTTGATGGTTGAAACAATTTTTCACATCATATGTTGCCATCAATGACAAAGGGGGAGATTGTTAAAAATATGTGCCTAATCAGTGTTGTCATTGATGTTAACATATTCTTATTGTCAATAGTGTCAACTGTATCTTATTCTATTACTTGTTTAGAAGACTTGTGTGTTGAGAATGTTGAGAAAATTAGCCTCTCCAGAAGAAACATGTGAGTTACATATCTCTCTGTCAGAGATAGTGAAGACAGTGCAGTTCAAGTGAAGTAGATTTCTTTGCACTCCCATTGAAATGAAGATCAGAGTATGCAGATCAAAGGGTTTGTAGAGGATTGTCTGAAGTTGCTCCAGTCAAGATTTGAGAGGTCCGCATGGAGAATTTGTGAAGTTATAGCCATCTGAGTAGAACCAGGTTTTGAAGTTGTTCAGAGGTAACAAAGTGATAGAAATTTGGTCTGAATTGATTCACATTGGAATATTATGATCTACGGATCTAGGTGCATGTTTGGGATGTCAATGTGTATCCTCAACTCAAGTGGTTCGTGGTTTGGAAGTCTGCAAGCAATCTTTCTAGTGTAATAGTCATGGTAGTGTTCTTGAGTTCTAGAATGAAGATGCAAGTGATTCTGATGATTTGAGGTGGTACGGTTGCTCCTGGTGATTTCATTATGCTTGTGGAGATCTCTGGGTTGTGTACCTATTGTGTTGGTGGTTTGCATTGAGAATTGAGCTCATAAGTTGAAGATTTGTCTTTGAGTGTTTCTGTTCTTTCCAATCTTGGCTGAACGGATACTTTGTGCATGTTGCAGATGATCTGAAAGAGGTTCTATGAAGAGTGGCATGTTGTTTGAAGAAGATTCGAGTCCTAGATATGTTTGGCTGACAGTATAGTGATTCGCATTAAGTCAAGCCAACCTTGATGTTCATTCCAAGGTTGATGAAGAGTATAAATACTTGTGGCTGAGTTGTGGAAAAGGTGTCCTTGTGCGAAATGATAATATCCTAAGAAAGGAAAAAGGTAGAGTAGAGAAGAGGAAGAGCAGTAAAGATGAGAAGGTAGCAGAGAAGTGTTTGGGGCCAGACCAGAAATATTGTGAACTTCAACGAAACTGAACCTTGGCATGAAGTAGATGTTGTTTCTTAGTTCAATCCTTCTATGTTAATCATACATTTATCTTGTAGGCAATGAGCCTCTTTTGAGCAGTGAGCTCTAGGAAGTATGCCCAAAGGCAAGTGCCTTCCCATTTTCTATTCTTTTAACAGAGAATAAATCTTGTGGGTTAACCCCCACCATGGTTTTCCCTTAACTGGGTTTCTACGTAAAATTCTTGATGTTATGTGTGTTGATTATGTTTTTGCTCATGTGTTGTTGATTCATGCTTTCATGGTTGTTTCATTAATCTATTAATAAGTGATAAAGAAGATAAATTGCAACAAAAGACAAAGTTTTGAGACAATTGATTCAATTCCCCCCTCTCAGTTGTCTACCCCAATTTCAACAATATCTGGGGGACCGACACCTTACGAGCGTCCAACAAGCCACTTAAGGCTTTAACTAACCCTACTATGAGCTTTAATATACACAAAGGTATGCCTCCTTTCGAGCTAGAACTGTACAGTAAGCGCTAATACCGATTTGGACTTGGATTTCACCTTATCCTAATTTGTATAGCGGATAGGATGAAAGTATCTCTTGCGGTCGTAAATGAGTTCTCCTTGCGGATGTGTCTCAAAAGCAAGCCCACTCTAAAGGGTAACACAAAATCAAGACAAGAACATGTTTTTGATCTCCAGGCTCATACTAAGACGCAGGGAGAGAGCATACACATGCAACTTGCTCACACTAGCATGGGGTTCATTTTAATTCCAAATCCAAATGTGTGGGTGATTATACAAAATGTCAAATGAATGCTTTTGATTCTCAAGATCGCTGAGTGACGCAAGAGAAGAGCATACACATTCAATGACAAAAATGCAAATCACAAGACATGGCAAACACTTGTTAATTTTAACCCTTGCTTATGATGAGACAAACACTTGAATTTATTTTTAGACCAACGAATCCAAATGTGATCTAATCTATAAAAAGAAGACATAATGTTTCAAGATTAGATTCTTTGACAATCGAACCTGCAACACACTGATTAGTAGTTTGAATTTTTTATGTCTTTGACATGCGTAAGAGCTACAAATAAAAAGTAAAACATATGAATCCTACAAAAACCTACACAAAAACGTTAACACACAACAAGAAGAAAATGTTTGATGTTTGCAAAATGAAAGTCTAAATTTCAAATGGTTATACCAGAAAATCTGAGATGAGTTTGAAAAAATGACTTTCACCATGATGTAGTTCTCTGAATTAGCTTTCCAATGCCTATAAAATCATGAAAATATGATGAAAAATGAAAAAGATATATCTGTTTGCACGAAATATCCTCCAAGGGCTAAAATTGGGCACTCTGGGGGTTTACTAATTTTGTTTTTGACATTTTAATGGTGGTTATGGTAAAAGTCACATGTCACAGGGTTTTTTCTGAGAGTAAACATTAGCATTAAAAATAAGTGTTATTTACCTTGCAACAATAAAAGATTAACATTAATACCAAATGTGAATGATGTTTATGAGATAATTTTTCGGACACTAAAATGCTGGCATATAAAAGAAATAAAATGAATATTATTTACGGCATGAGACAATTTTCTTTCACTATAATGTTAAAATGTTTTTATAGTGTGAGATAATTTTCTTTCACTATAATGTTAAGATGTTTTGTCAGCATTATAATACTCACATAAAAATCTCGTGAATAGCTTTTAAGGTGTGATTTTTTTAGCACTATAATGCCTCACATATAAAAATGTTAAAAACAACGTGAAAACATTTTTTTTCCAACACTATAAAAAACACCATGAAAACAATTTTTTTAGCATTATAATGCTTCACATATAAAATGTTAAAAACATCATCAAAACAATTTTTTCCAGCACTATAATGCTTCACATAAAAATGCTCACATAAAAAAGGTGAATATCTTTTACCATGTGAGATGATTTTCCAGCACTATAATGAAACAACCTCCAATTTTGAAAGCACTATAATGCTACATATAAAAGAAAAGCCCTAAACATTTTGTAAATATCTTTTACAGCAAAATATTTTTTTTTCAATAATATGGTGCTTATAAAATACATTTTAGGGTGTGAAAAAAATTTCAAACACTATTAATGTTCAAATATAAAAGTTGGGTGAATATATTTTAACCTGTGAAACAATTTTTCCAACTCAACCTGCAAGTTTTTCAAACCACAAAAAACACTTGCAAACTAATGATCAGAGGGGTATTCACGTCAGGTTCACCAATGTTTACATCAAAATATAGATTTTAATAAAAGATTTGAAAACTATTGTACAAACCCTAAAATCTATATTCATTGCAACAAATAAATATAAAAACCAAAAAAATATAAATGTTATCTAAGTATTGAAATGTGGTTGCTCAAAATATTGGCATAACTCCGTTATAAATTTTGCTAGGGGGATAAATGAAAATAGAATAGATTTTTATAAGGTTTGGTGAAAAACGGTTCATGGGTAGTTGAACAGTAAAGTTGGTTGAAGGTGAAGGTAGGTAATTGATGAGTTTTGGATTGTTAGAATAGTTTTTAGGTTTAGAATCTTAATTTATTATTTATGGGAGATTTTTGGGTTTATAAGTAAATAATAAATTAATTTTAATTTATTATTTAGAGGGAAAAGATTTATTTAATTAATTAAAATTAATTAAACCTTAGAATTAAGGTCGGATTAGGAATTAAGGGAAATTTAATTAATTAATTGAAATTAATTAAATTTCATGGTAAGGGAGGACTTAGAAATATTAGGGATTTGATCGGTTGGTCAATTTTTGACGTCTACACATATTACTGTGCTTATCCAAAGTCGATGTGCTTAACTTATTTACTGTTGTACCTAAAGCTGTCATGCTTAGCGTATTGCTATGTAAAACCAAGGCGGATATGCTTAGAGAGTCTCTGTGTATAACTATGGTCGATTTACTAAGAGTTACATGTGTCTTATGACTATCAATCTTTGATTATTCTTATGTTTACATGGTAGAGGAACTAAGTATATTATGTGTGCTTAAGATTGATAATCATAGAACACCTCCTTGTGCAAAGCTAGTAGTATAGGATATGTTAGTGTTATCTCTATGTAGTCTTGTTTGTTAGAAAAATTAAAGACCCATTACTTATGTCTCCCTTTTGCACTTTAATTTTATTTTTTATAAGAAAAATTAAATATACTTCCACTACTTAAATGCATGCCTTTAACATTTTGATTTTTATCAAATATCCTGAAACTTTTTTTTTTACATCTCCTTTGTTTTTTTTTTCTAAATGCAAATCACTTCAATTTCTTCTTTCTAAATAATACTCCTTAAGGATAAAAGAATCTTTTTTTAAACTTCACGAGAGTTTTAGGTTTCTTCTTTTTAAATAATGCTCCTTCAAATATAAAAGAATCTCTCTTTAAACTTCACGAGAGTTTTGGAAAGGAAAGTAAATGATTATATGCACCTTTCTAAACTTCGCACGCCTACTTATTTTCGTTTGATTCATCCTCCAACTGTAGTGAGATTTTTGCAAGAATAATGGCTTCTTCCATGTATAATAATAACTTTTATATATTAAATAATGCACTTTTCTTTTTTTTTAATCTTCAATCCACAAAAGAATATCAGACTGTTCTTTTGCTGGAACAACTTATTACTTGCTTAAGCATCCCACAAAATAATGGAAGAATCATTACCTACACTGTAAAATTCTTGCTCATTGGAGGGCCAACTACACGTCCTCAGCCATATCTTTATGTCTTTAGATAATGAATCTATATGATCCAACCTTCAAAACCGCTTCTGGAATTGTATTTAAACGTTTTTCTTTTCTACACTCAACTCTTTATCCTTCACATATAGCTATATCAACATGCACGCACTTTAAACTTAGCAATGTGAAGATCTACATTAGAAGTTGCTCCTTTAAACACCTTCCAAATGTCAACAGTAGCAATACATCTCAAAATGTACACAAGATGATATGTATGTTGGGCGGCAGAACTACTCGTCGGTAGAACTAGACATTGTTTAGATACTTCAATGCCCGTAGAATATCTTCACACTACTCTTCCATGACAACACTATCACAGGCACAGAGATATTACATGCTCTAATACCATATTGAGAAAATGGTGAACAAACACAGCAGATCAAAACATTATGAAAAATAAAATAACAGAAAATAATATATTGATTTCTTCATATTGTCTTACATTGATTTGCAATGGCTTATAAAGCCAATATATTACCGTGTACAAACTACCATAATAACTTACAGGAAACTAACTCCCACAAACTAACATTTGTTTTATTTATGTAAACTATAAACTAACCTATTTACTAAATATAAATTTAACTATATGTAAACCTTATTTTATTCTAACAATTAGCTAAGAATAAAGGTTGGGTACATTCATAAAACAACTTTTAGAATGAGGTATGGACATTATGAGTTCACAATTCTACCTTTTGGACTTACAAATGCCCATGTATCATTCATGAATCTTATGAACAGTGTTTTCTGAGATTACCTAGATAAATTTGTTCTAGTGTTTCTAGATGACATTCTTATTTATTCTAAGAATGAAGAATAACACTTGCAACATTTGTGATTAGTTCAGTAGCAACTGAGAGATCATAAGTTGTTTGGGAAGCTTTCAAAGTGTACTTTCTTTGAGAAAGAGATACAATATTTGGAACACATAATATCCATTGAAGGAATTTTAGTAGACCATGCTAAGATCAAAGCTATAATTGAGTGGGATGTGCTAAAGAATGTGCATGAATTGTGTAGTTTCATGAGGTTAGCTGGATATTATAGAGAGTTTGTTTTGAACTTCTATAAGATTGCAAGCCTAACCACTTCACTTCAGAGAAAAGGAAAGCATTTTCACTAATCAGAGGAATGTCAAGAGGTATTTGATTAGTTAAAAGAGAGGTTAACGACTACACCAATATTGATAGTTCCTAATCTGGAAATCCAATTTGTTGTAATTATTGATGCCTCAGGAGAAGGTATAGGTGGAGTGCTTATGCAGAATGGGCAAGTGGTAGCCTATGAATCTTGGAAATTGAGAGCATATGAGTAGAACTATGCTCAGCATGACTTAGAGCTAGCAATAGTTGTGCATGCTTTGCAAGTTTGACGACACTACTTGCTAGGAAAGCCCTTTGAATTAAAGTCAGATCATCATGGTCTTAGATATATATTTTCTCAACCTCATTTGAATGCTCGACAAAGAAGATGGTTGGAGTTGATATCTGACTATGACTTTGAGATAAATTATATCAAGGGTGAATTGAATCAAGTTGTGGATGCTCTGAGTCGACAGCCACATATTTCATCAATTGTCACTATTCACTCAAACTTCAAAGATAAAGTATTGCAAAACTCTGTAGGTGATGAGTTCTATGAGCTAGTTAAGCAGGCTCTCTTAGTAAATCCTCAAGATTTGAGGTATGATGGGTTCTATTTCGAATCAGATGGTCTTTTAAGATACAAAGGAAGGATGTATGTTCTAGATTAGACAGAATTGAGAAACCTTGTGTGGAAGGAAGTGCATTCCAGACCATATTCAAGTCATCCAGGAGTAACCAAACTCATAGCCAATGTAAAACCTCTTTATTTGTGGAAAGGAATGAAGAATGATGATGCACAATTTGTAGCAAGTTATCTAGAGTGCCAGAGAGTCAAGGTTGAGCATCGGCATCCAACAAGACTCCTGTATCCACACGATATTCCAGATTGGAAGTGGTAGGTTATTAGCATGGATTTTGTGCAAGGTCTTCCAATGTCACAAAATAGACATGATGCTATTTTTGTGGTGGTGGACAAACTCACCAAGTTAGCTCACTTTATACCTGGAAATTCAACATATGGAGCACCAGTTATAGGTCAAAAATTTGTCCAGGGAGTGTTTACATTGCATGGAATTCTTGCATAGATTATTTAGATAGAGATGTGTGCATGATGTAAAGGTTTTGGCAAACTTTGTTTTTAGTGCTAGGAACTCAACTTCATATAAGCTTGGCTTACCACGCTAAGACAGATGGTCAGACTAATAGGGTAAATCAAGTTTTAGAATATTTGTTGAGGATGTATTGCATGGATCAGCAATACAAGTGGGAAAAGTACCTTTCGCTTGTGGAGTTTGCTTATAACAACTCCTACAATTCTACTAGCAAGATGTCTCCATTCGAAGCATTGTATGGAAGAAGATACGGAACTCCTATAAGTTGGAATAAAATAGAAGATAGGTTTAGAATTGGTTCTGAAATGTTGGCAAAAATGCAAGAATAGGTTAAGTTGATCAGGAAAAGACTAGCAGAAATGAATGATAGACAAAAAGTTATGCTGATGGAAAACATGCCCCAAGGCAATTCTCAGTTCGAGAAAAAGTTCTTTTGAGGGTCAATCCTTAGAAAAGTTCCATAAAGTTTGGAAATTCTTTAAAATTAGCTCCTAGTTATGTAGGATCCTTTGAAGTTTTCGAAGTGATCAATCCAGTTGCCTACATAATCGCTCTACTACCAGCACTTGTGATGCAGGGACTTCCAGAGGTTGTAACTTTTGACTCGGATGTGGGTTTTCTACAAGATTTTATGGGGCAAATCAAGTTTTAGAATATTTGTTGAGGATGTATTGCATGGATCAGCAATACAAGTGGGAAAAGTACCTTTTGCTTGTGGAGTTTGCTTATAACAACTCCTACAATTCTACTAGCAAGATGTCTCCATTCGAAGCATTGTATGGAAGAAGATGCGGAACTCCTATAAGTTGGGATAAAATAGAAGATAGGTTTAGAATTGGTTCTGAAATGTTGGCAAAAATGCAAGAATAGGTTAAGTTGATCAGGAAAAGACTAGCAGAAATGAATGATAGACAAAAAGTTATGCTGATGGAAAACGTACCCCAAGGCAATTCTCAATTCGAGAAAAAGTTCTTTTGAAGGTCAATCCTTAGAAAAGTTCCATAAAGTTTGGAAATTCTTTAAAATTAGCTCCTAGTTATGTAGGATCCTTTGAAGTTTTCGAAGTGATCAATCCAGTTGCCTACATAATCGCTCTTCTACCAGCACTTGTGATGTAGGGACTTCCATAGGTCATAACTTTTGATTCGGATGTGGGTTTTCTACAAGATTTTATGGGTGGATGTGTTATGAGGTGGAAAGTGGTTTCGCAACCAACCCTAGTGGGTTGGACCCCGTCTTGACACTTTTTCAGGGCTTGAAACTTTCATCTTGGCCCTCAAAATAGTAATTTAGTATTTTTTTGTAGATTTTTAAAAAGTTGCTTTTGTAATAAATTGAAACTCATGTTTCAAATTTAGAATATTAGTTGGCATTTCATCCTACCTTAGTTTTAGGAAGCTTTTGGGAAAAAACTGGATTCTCAAGATATGATTGTAAAATTACCTAAAATGACAAAATCTGACAATTATCGAAATCTGCTAAAAAAGTTAATTTTTTATTTTTTTTGTTTTTCTTGGATATAAGAGAGTTTTCTTTCATTGTAGCAGTGGAGTTGATGAATAGAAGTTTTTTTTATGTTCCAGTCTTCAAATCTTTGGCTCTCACATGATTAATGGCAAAATTGTATTGAGTGTATGTTATGTGTTGCATCAACTTGTCAGGATGCATAATATTTTTCATGTTTCATATTTGAAAAAGTATATAACAGGAGATAATCATATTCATTATTGGAATGCTTTATAGGTACAGGACCCAGGAGTGGTCATAATCGATCCTCTCAAAGTGCTCGAAGTTCACAAGCTCCACTTGTGTAACAGAGAGGTTACTCAATGCAATGTCCAGTGGGACCAGTATGCAAAGGATAGTGCCACATGGGAAGATTATCATGGATTTTATCAAAGATTTCCTCATTTGTTTTATGCTTTTCAAAGTTGAACGCAAAAACTTAATATTATTATTTTGGATACATTCGATCATCGAGGATAATGAATCCTATGGGGGAGGTATGTCACATCCCTAATTTTGACTATGTTTTACTTTTTACTTGTATATAATTAGTAGATAATTTTGCATGGATTAATGATTCGACGTTTAGTGACAATGTTAGGATGAATCAATAATTTTATGAGTTTGAGTTATTATGTATAAGAATTTAGACATATGATCATATGACATGTCAAGATTATTTATTTATAAAGTTTATGGATTGACTAACGATGCACTAATCCTAGTTTGGTGAATGCAAGTTGTAATCAGGAAACATGTTTTTGCCCTCCAAGAAAGAGAGGGAGAGAATCATTGGAGAGAAGTGAATAGACGTATGGGAAGGAACAATTTGTTGCCATCTAAGTCTTGTGCTTAGATTGTTTAGTGAACTAGGTTGTCGAGATTTGATAAGTTGTATTCATCTTTTTTTGGTTAGTGTTTGGATTGTGACTCGACAGTCGTCAATTTGACGTCAAGACCCATTAGTGTTGGTTTTGTCAAAACTGATTCAGGATAAAAATAACCATCGACAAGATATGGTCGATAGTCATTGTTTTCCTTATATGCTATGATTATAGTTTATGTTATTATGATGATTTTGATTAGAGGTTAATTATTCTAATTATCAAAGATTTGTGATAAGTCTTCTGTTTTGGTAACTTAACCATTCTTTGATGTTTTTGTGAGATAGATAGGGGAGAGAATCTCGACCCAATTCTTGTATCCTTGCGGATGTTAGTATCAACTTAAGTAAGAAGTGGGTGCTTTTTACTTTACTCTTAAACTTATCAAAGAGAAAGATTGAATAAGTTTAGAGTTTAGTTATGAAACTAATAATATTTTTATGAAGAGGATAAACCTCGAATGAGATGTCTTTTCATGATACATGATTTATGTAAATATTACAATGTTCAAGAGGTCAAGAGTAGACCAGTAGATATTTTTATAATCTATTATTTTGGAGAATGTTAGTTTGGCATTACAACATATTGGGCTGGAGGAATTTTAAACCCTAGAACCAACTCAAATGAGTTAGAGAACTTAGAATCTCTTAAGTCCGATTATGACACTATGTTACTCTATGGTATTGTATGGTCGACAGATAAGGGTTGAGAAACCATAAATTAAGATATTATTAGAAAGAGTATGAGAAGCATTTTAATGAAATCTAATGTTTTTCATGTAAGAGTTGAAACAAGAGTTATAGTGCATAGAATGTTTATTCCTTGAGTCTTGAGTAGAATGACAGGAAGTCATAGACTCTTATGGTTGCAAGAATGCAACTAAGGACTCATTGAAGAGTTAAAACTTCTAAACCTATACATTGTATATGAATAACTGAGAGTTCATGGTTAAATTCTCTAAGTTAGTTTGACTAGGAACAAAGCATAGTATAAACATTATATGTCTAGTGTGTTTAGCTAAACAAGTCAAACTGTAGGATGAGATAGTCTCCAAGTCAATTTAAAGGTGCATGAACATATGACTATGTTTATTGTTAATGATTATTTATATAGAAACTTTGGTCAAAGTGATGCATTTATCTCTACATGCATTAGTCGGTTCACAAGTGTCTAGATGGCGTAACCTGTCAGGATGATCATGCTTAGCTAGTTCATATTTTGTCTAAAGTTGTATGATCGATTGTGTTATGTAGGACATAGCATTAAGACTTAGATGGGAACCTTGTTAGTTCCTTATTTCTATACTCTTTGTGAAGGGTAGGGCCACTTCCAAAAAGGAAGGTGTGTGGGCGACTATCAGTTTGTGATTGGAGGTAAAGCACTCGGATGATGCTCTCCCTCTATAGCAGAAGAATCGCCAAGACTTGAGTGACAGATATCAAGATCCCAGATGCAACATTCATTACTTTATGATGAAAATTTTTTTTGATTGCCAAGAGCAATTTATGTATTATAAATGTAAAGTTAAATATTTTTCATAGTAATTATCTTTGAATATATTAAATTTTCAAGGTTGAAAAATATTCCAAAATGATGTGTATTTATTTTCTTGCACGATTATGCAAAAAAAAAGGTTTACCTTGTTCATTTACTTTCTTGTTAAATCTTTGAGTAAATTCAAGTAATATGAGAAGGCATGTTACACAATAGGTGAATGTTCAAATTCTCCATGATGTCCTCTATTTTCTGAATCATGCTTCAATGCACATATGGATGTCTGTAAATACCATGGCATTACAACATGTCTCGCATAAACATATGCGTGTTAAGTTGGCTCATAACAAATAATAGAAAACGAGGCAAGAAAGTTTGAATTTGGACTTAAAGTTGGGATTGAACCAAAAGAACCTAGAAAGAAAACATACGTGGGTGAATGATTTGGATTCTTTTTATGTGTATGTAATTATAGTAAATGAAGTCTTTTCACTTTAATACTACTCTAATCAACTAACACTATAGCTAAGTCTAACAAAAGATTAGAGACTAAATTCAACAAGGCTAGAAATAGAAACATACAGTTGCAAAAGTATGCTTAATAGTGAAAAAGAGGAATCCAAAGCACCTACAAACAAAGATGGCGTTTATATAAAATGTTTAGAATTGAATGCAAGGACCGTGGCTAAAATATGGAGATGATCTAAGGTATGCTCAATGCAACCTACGAAAAAGTATTTTGCCTAAGGGGCAACCTTGACCTTAACATAAAACTGATTGAAACTTATTGTGCAAGAATATGATAGTCTACTAATGATTTCTCTTCAC
The DNA here is from genome assembly GCA_027924645.1 of Cunninghamia lanceolata. Classification (NCBI taxonomy): domain Eukaryota; kingdom Viridiplantae; phylum Streptophyta; class Pinopsida; order Cupressales; family Cupressaceae; genus Cunninghamia; species Cunninghamia lanceolata. Next base: position 12,354,738 of record BSBN01000167.1, read on the forward strand.
TATGCAACGCTGCTAGAAGAAGGCGGATTCAACATGCAATGCTACTAGAAAATTACTGTTGCGATAATGGACGATTGAATCAGTGAGATTGTTTTAACATAATAAAATTTGATTCGCTGATTCTCCTCCACTGACGCCCAAAGTGGGTAACGGCTAGTTATGCGTCAAATTTATTCTAGTGTATGTTTTGTGATAGGCAGATTTGAACGTCAAATTTATGCTCAAATAAGTCTCATGACGGGCATATGTGAACGTCAAATTTATGCCCACATAAGACCTATGACGGCCTTATCGGAACATCAAATTTATGCTCGAATAGCTCCTATGACAGACATCTCTGAACATCAAATTTATGCTCATATAAGTCCTGTGACGATCAGATCTGCACGTCAAATTTATGGTGAAATAAGCCCTATGATTGGCATATTTGAAAGTCAAATCTATGCTCAGGTGAGTCTTGTGATGGGCAGATTTGAATGTCAAATTTATGCTGAAATAGGTCCTATGACGGGCAAATGTGAACATGAAATTTATGCTCAGCTAGGTTCAATGACAGGTAGATTTGAACGTCAAAATTATGCCAACGTAAATTCTGTGACGGGCAGATTTGAACGTCAAATTTTAGCTTGGCTATGTTCTGTGACGGGAAGATTTGAACATCAAATTTATGCTCATGTAAGTACTACGACAAGAAGATTTTAACATGAAATTTATGCTCGGAGATGTTCTGTGACAGGCACGTTTGAACGTCAAATTTCTCTTCGCATAGGTCCTCTAACGAGCAAATCTGAACATCAAAATTATGCCCACGTAAATTCTGTGATGGGCAAATTTGAACGTCAAATTTCGGCTCGGCTATGTTCTGTGACGGGAAGATTCGAACATCAAATTTATGCTCATGTAAGTACTATGACAAGAAGATTTTAACATGAAATTTATGCTCGGAGATGTTCTGTGACAGGCACGTTTGAATGTCAAATTTATCTTCGTGTAGGTCCTCTAACAAGCAAATCTGAACGTCAAATTTATGCTCAGAGGTTATGTGATGGGCAGATCAGAATGTCAAATTTATGCCCTTGTGGGTTAAGCGACAGCCAGATTTGTGCATCAAATCGGTCAAATATGAACATCGAATTTAATAATAGTACTTGTGATGGGCAAATTTGGACGTCAAATTTACTGTAATGAATGGTCCTATGATTGTGAGATTTGAATGTCAAACTTAATGGAATGGATTTTGCCCTGTGAATTTAGTGATTTTTAAGAATTTTTGTTTGATTTTTCTGTAGGTTGAAAGCATTTTCCTGCCTCCACTTGGCGCATGACTATTAAAAATACAAGAGCGACACCTCTATAATGAGGCTACTGTGACCATTGCAAAACTCAGGAAGAAGAAGATGGACGAGCATTGTCGTTCTGGTTGAGTATGCCATCAAATCCAAACATCTACTGCTGCAAATGTAGTTGCACACGATTAGATTTACTCTGGTAATCAAGTTTCGAATCAGCCTTGGCAAATGTAAGATTTGTAGTTTCATCACTTCATTTCTTCAATTATGCCATTAAATGTGAAGTTTATTTTATTGCTATTGATACCTACGAACTCTGATATACTCTCCATGTTGTTCTCCCTTTTGATTAGGAGTTTGTCATTGATTTTGCTTTCATTTTCTCTCTTTCATTGTTTGGAGCATTTGTAAGCAAACATGGTGGTAGTTCTTACCCCAAAAGTATCTTTAGTTTAATTTGTTGGAGGAATGTTGCCTTTTGTCAATATTTTGTAAAACTTAATTTAGGTACAGTTTAAAGCATTTAATAGGAAGTACCAATTGAATATATTCAGTTTACTTATAGTGCTTTATCTCTCTAGCACACATATTGGATTAATCATTAGAGGGAACGAGTTGAGTTTATAAATATTTCTTTTGAGTTTATGGTTATTCATTAAATTTTTTTGGCATATTTTTTGGTCTAGCCACAAGAGGGAATGCGTTTATATTTCAAAGTATAAAGTGCCACTAACTAGTAGAAATTGTAATTCTAGCAATGTGAGTAGCTTGATCTTTCTTTATTGGTTTGAAATGTTCTATCTACCATTAATTTTCTGTATTTTTTCTTTATCTTAATTAGTTTCCTAGGAGAAAGGTTGCCCAAATACAAATTCTTTTCATAATTCATTATTTATATCAATTTGAGAAGGAAGGAATCTTGTTATTATGTTGGACATCATTGGTTTCATCAAAAGTCCACTCCCCTACCACAACACAAAGACCACTCAATGTAGGGAGTTTCACTTGTTACATTTTGAGCTTGGGTCATTGTTGTAGTAGGAGCTTCTCATTTTTATTTCTAGATCCAATGTGCTTCCAAATTGTCTTTTGTTTCATATGACATAATAGGTCCTCCCAAGTTGTGATCCTTTCTTACTCTTGAGTTAATCTTCTTGTTCTTTATGTTTTTTTATGGGGGCAGAGAGAAAATTTAGATACGAGATCAAGGTTTGGACTTTTTAAAGTACTAAGGTGTTGTTTACAACAATCCATGACAATGAGGTTCATTGTAAGTAGTTTTTAAAAACTTGTGCAATGAAATTAGTCTATGTTGTTTAAACATTTGCCTTGATATTATATAAGGAAGCATGAGGTTAATCAAGGATTGATCCCACACCACATGGAACTAACCTCTAAGATGCATAAATTCAAATTCAAAATTTGTTGACTTGGTACATGTTTTTTCTACTGAAATAACTTGTACTATAAGAGAAGAATATAATTAGAAATATGATGCAAATACTTGATAATACTTGCTTTCATGTTCTTCCTAATCAAATGAATGTAAATAACATAAACAATTGCTTTTCCTTGGAGGCTACAACATTAATTGTCAAGTGGGGTAATTGGATTATCCAATTGCCAACCTTCACATACATCAAAGAAGAAGGCTTTGTAGGTTCTCCTTTTAGGTTGCCCAAATAATTAAGTGATAAGATAACATTGCAAGAGTTGACAAGGTAGTTGTGTAAAGTGCATAAGATACTATCTAATAAACATAGGACATGTGTGAAGTTGTGTGATGTGGAAAGCTATTTCAGGTGTCTACAACAACCTACATCCTATTGAGGGCCTTGATAATTGTCTTCATGTCCCTTCACATGCCAAACCCTGTTAAACCTCTCATACTAATCTCGAACCTCCTACTCATCCTCCTAGACCTCCTCCCTAACCTACGATGCAACCCAACACTAGACTCAACCTCAATTGCAACCCCAATCCCAACATTAACCTAAGCCAAAAACCCATCCCTACCCATCCCTACCCACCCTGGAACAAACCCAAAGCCAAGGAACCTCCTACACCTAAACCTATTGTGATTCCCCTCCTCCTACCCTACCTCCATCGCTACCTACTTCCCATTAATGTCCTCTTCCCAACACATTAAAACCAATTTTCTCCTAGAAGTACCTTACTTTCCTTATGACCCAAACCTAGACTTATACCCCTAATGGAAATTTAGCTTCTATTTAAGATCCACATGCTACCCCCACAACTTCCCCTTCTCTACATGTTATTACGAAGCCCTTATCCATTCCTAAGCATCCTCCGCCTGCTGTCCCCACCTTATCTACTACTATTAGTACCGTTCCTCTTCCTATGGTGCCTAATTTGCCTTATCCCTCTTCTAATGAGATGTTAAACATTTTGGTCTACTACTGGCATCCCTCTCCTCTCTTGTGCTTTCACCTATTTCTCTGCTCTTCTAAGCCTTCTCTAGATTTTTCTACCGGCCTTCTTAAATGCCTAGAAGACCTTTACCTAAGATGTTCTGGGTCAACCATACAATCACAAACTTTTCCTCTGTTGCCAAATTTGACCCTACAAGATGTTCAATTCTACTCCCTGACATGTCAAATTTATCTCTACTTCTTCAATCTTTCTTTATATCTAAGCCTCTTGTCATGTATAAAAATACCTTGGAAGGGTTTTTGTTACCTATAAAGTACACATTCTTCTAGGTGAAATCCCAAAATTGTGCAAATAAAATGGAATATTGCACGCAAGCCTCCTAGAGTGATGCACACATATTTGTTACTTCTTTTAGTGCACCAAATCCAAATGTTGAGGTATTGATTGTTTAATTAAAGCTTTGGCATGAGAGAGGACATATGAGAGATGAGAGAGGATGTAGAAGAGACGAGATATGTGAAATAAGTGCAAATGAATGCCTTTAAATACAAGCACATAACACCAAATCACACAAACACGTACCTAATCAACTCAAGGGAGGAAAATAATGGCTGACACTCAACCAAAATATGAATTTGAATTTTGAAAAGGTAAGGATCAAGTTGGCGACTACAAGTTCAATATTCCAATCATGAAAATGATCATAGGTTGGCAAAAGATCAAATCCAGAGGGATAGCGACTATATTGGAGTAGGTGCACAAATAGGTATAATAAATGCAAGGCTCGTGTGAGTATATCAAAGTATGTGCGTATAAGGATATGATGGGAGCTAAATGTGTACGCACACATATAGATAGGTAAAGGCCACGAGAATGAGCCCAACTTTGCACAAAATCAAATCATTTGTTGATATGCATATATATTAAGGCACTTCTTCAAAATGACCACATCACCAATGGGAAATGACATGCTCATGCAAATTTTACCATTGTAAGTGTTTACAAAAGGGAAATGTAATTTCACTTCGAAGCAAGTTGTTACGTGGAGGGTATGTAGGGATTGTGATGCGAAGTGAGTTGTTTCTTAAATCGGTCTCTCCAAAGCTTGTGAGGGACATTTATTAAGAACATTTTGTAAGTATGGTGATGTCATTTGTAATTAACCTTTTTTAAAATATTTTATGTAATTTTTCGTGTGTGAACATGCATACACCAATCTTCATATAAAGGTAATACGTTTATAAATTACAAGTTGACATTGTGTTTGGCAAATTCTCATGGGGTGACTTTTAGAATCTTATGGTAACTCTATTTGTGGTCTCTATTCATCAACAATCCCATATTACGAACTATCTATTTTTAAAGAGTGACTTGCGAAAGAAAAGTTGCTATGATTGTTAGTTTCACTTTCTTTTTCCTTTTCTAAATTTCAATTTGAATCTAATCATTTACGAGAATAATTTATGATTCCTTTAATATCGTTGTTAATATTTCGTAATTATCAGAATTAGTTATCAACAAATGGGATTTGAAATAGTGATTTTGTTTATTTTTTATAATTCCACTATTGCAATGACAACATTTTACTTTAAATGTTACAATTAAACTAGACATATAAAAAAGAGCTTCCCTTAGCTTCGAGAATATTCATTCTCTACTAACAAGGCCAACCATGAGAAGGTGGAAGCTCATGTGGCCTCCCCTAACCTAGACCCACAACTACCTAGTCTATACCTTCTTCTAGTAGACCTAAGACACCTACAACACAACAAAGACACGTACTTCTATATAAAATGATTTTGTTTTGTTTTAAAAAATTTTAATAATTTTTTTTTTTGTTTTGTGATTTATCATTGTGTGAATCAAGGTCACTTTAGCACATCAATAAAAGGAAGTGTAACAACGTTTGTGATACATGTGTCATGGTGTCAAGTGCAATCAATTTTTTATACAAACAATGTCTCAGGTTTATGGGCAATATAATGCATCACATCTATGGGAGGTAGTATTATGTGTCATGTCTATCGAAAGTGTTATGTGTCATGTCTTTGGGCAATATTATGTCATGTCTTTGGACTGTGTTATGATTGAGTTAATGATTATGTCCATCGGGAACTGTTTTTAAGGAGTAATTTCTGATTTGTAATATTGGTGTTTAAATCATAAATATTCAGGTTGTTTTTAACTTTAAATTTAACAAACCTTTTAAATTTTTTGAAAAATACAAAAAAATAACACAAGAGAAAGACCATAAGCAATGACAATGGCTATGCATCCCATAACCATCTCTTAGGCCTTCAGAAGAACACTAGACCCTAAGGAATGACCATGGCCAACGACGATTCCTTTTGGGTCCTTAGAAGGGGGTTGTTAACCCCTTCGAACAAAATGAATTTTTATTATTATTAAACACAATTTTTTACATGTTACAAGATGTTAGGTCATTTTAATTGACCGAAATTATTTCCTCCAACAAGCCTTCATCATCTTCATCATGACATGCAAACCCTTCGTCATCTCCAATTATTAGATCGAGTCATAATACACTCCTCTGCCTACACCAAATACAGGTACAGAGTTAAGTTCTATGCATATAAACTTGACAAGAAAACAATAATCCATCATTCTACGTGGAACCCAATTTGCCCACACACAACATTACCTTCATTCAGGAAATAGATAGAGGTACTACACAACATTACCTTCATTCAGGAAATAGATAGAGGTATCTGTCCATAAGAAATATATAATCGGTTAATTTAGAGCAAGAAATGTTTCAGCAAGGGTACAGTGAGAGAATTGGATATGAGAAAAACCTGCTACCCAGAAAGGAATGCAAGTGAATAATCACTTGCCCAAAATGCTCCTTGTTTGATGTCAAGACCTGAGGTATTTTAACCTTCTCAGCCTACAGCCCTTCCACATCTTTGCAAACTGCATTGTATGTAGCAACAAAAAATCATAGGTTTTTTCTTGAAACTTTTGCATTGAATTTAATGTTGTGTTACCAGCTTGAGCTTGCTTTGAATTTAATGTTGTGTTACCAGCCATTTTTCACCATCTAATTGTTGGGCTTGTCATCTTCTTTAGGCAACCAAAGGCCTCTTCTAAGTTTGGGTTTGGGTCTGAAATTGTTGGTCCACCTGTTTGCTCTTAAGTTCCCTCACAACGGCTGCAGAATATGGAGTTTATTCATATTCAAACTGGAAAGGAAACACACGGTCGACCTTTTCCTGGACAGGACAAATCCCAACTCCCTTTGTTTGTTATCATGCCAGAGTGTGGCTAATATTATTAGCCTTACAAAATCCACTCAAGGTTAAAGAAATTCAGACGTTTAACAAACTAATATGTAAATTCCATCAGTCAAAATGATCGACATGGCAGAGTTTTGCCCATGAATGGACAAACAGATACTTACTAGTGCAGAAATTGAATTTGATGATCTGCCTCTATAGAGAATGAATTCTAAGTCTGTTCAGTTCGTAGGAAGGGATCACCATCTCACTCATTGCTCATTCTAAGGTGTTGATTGTTGTCTAAAAACATGTCTTGTCAGAAGGAAAGAAGCAAAAAAATTTATAAGATGAATATAATTGAAAATTCAAGGATACCCTTCTCTTCTCGGCACTGAATTAAAGAAGGTAAATAATTCAAGGATTGTGGGTTTATGATGAAGAGATGCTGTGTCAGCTCCCTAATTAAGTAGAAACCTGGAGATACCAGGATACCCCATGGCAACCGACATGTATAGAGATGTTGCTCCTCTATTACTTTTTGCATTAATCTTGTTGGCCTGATATTCTCACCGGCATGTTTTATCTCTTATCAAACTAAGATTTACTCCTGGTGAATAAACCCATTGTTTTCATTAACACGTTATCATCGGCCCACGGATACTTCTGCCAAACTCTTAACACCACCAATCAAGCATTAAACATGAGGTGTTATGTCCTATCGATTGATCGGATGATATCGTTAGTTTCTTAAATGACGATGATACCTGAAACGGCTTTGAAAGATGACACCTCAACATCGTTTAGCGAAGCATAACTCAGACGTTATGCTAAGTAACCGCCAAGCATCCACTCTCTCCTGAGGCACAATAATCGGCATGTGAAACATAGAAACACAAAGAAAGGAATAACAGTTAAGTTTTAAATGTAATGCTTCAAGGCAAAATGCAAGTTCTTGATTTACGAAGTCTCCTCAGTATTCATCTGTTTCATTTTGCCAACCTCTCTGAGTGAAAAATACCAGTGCTATTCCCACCTCGAAGGGGATATTTAGAAAGTTTGCAGTCTATACTGACTACCTCCATGGATGAAGATTCTAGTTATCTGCAGATGTGAAGCAAGAATGACAGACATGAAAGATGTTTTGGCAGAACATGTGCTTTTTCTAAATAACCCAAGGTCGGGGAGTCTAGTGACGGACACCGAATGAGATCTTCATCATTATTTCAATCGCTATGAAGTATATACCTTAGAAAGATTGTGTGTAGCCTCAAGCAAAATAATTGTTTACAAAATCCTTCGAAAGTTTCAAGCAAATGCAAGCTATAGGTGTAAAACTAGAATGCTCCACCTTTGCCAACATCCTCCCGGCTTGTGCCAAAATGAAAGCCTTTGAACAGGAGTAACTATCCATCAAAACGTGATCAAAGAAGGAAGGTGTCATTAAGATGTTGCAGGGGTAAGTTTGTTGGAAGACATATACGCAGAGGCTGAAGCATGGACAAGTGTGCCAGAACTGTTTAATAGAATGCCTTAATAAAATGTCATCTCATGGAGTGCAATGATTACAGAAAATGGTTTTGTGGAAAAGACTTCATAAACTTCCAAGCAGATACAGTTGATTATAGTAAACCCAGACCACAACCTATGTCAAAATGAGAGCTGTAGAATGAAAGGTTTGCCAGATATGATAGTTGAAAATACTCAGGGTATTCATTGTAAAGGGTTTTCAGTCCTTCTAGCAAAGTTGGTTAAACAGTTTATATTATTAAACCTGTGAAAACACCATCATGAAGTATAAGCCTCAAAATTACGAGTATGCTCCTATGATCGACACCACACTTCGGGAGGTATTTGATACTAAAATGGGCCATATTGATCTACAGGAAATCAAGAAGTCATTGACAGAAGGAGAACAATCAAAATTGTCCCAAAGGATTGTAGACAGTAGCCTAGTCAATGCAGCTTGTTTTCCCACCGCTGTCCAATGTCCGGAGCTAGTAATTGAATGTGTAAAAAGGTACAATCCTGAGGCCAGAGAGATCAGATCCATTGATGGGCATCTGATGGCCAAACTCAATGGGATCTCTATCGCCATCATTCTTCGATTGCCATACAAAGAAAAGTTCATCTGTGTTGATAAGCAGAAGGCCTACAAGTATTTTAGTGATAACAGGAGCAAATGCTTGAACAATTTGGCTAAAGAATGGATGGTAAAACTGAGAGGCGGACAGTCCCAACTTCCTAAGACACTACACCGTTCTCTTTTTATCAAAGAAATCTTTTATCTGATTGCCCTTCTTCACAGGTTGACAGGCAACCCAGACTCAACTGAGTTTGAAATGTGGATGTATCTCTTCATCATTGTCATATCGGTAGGAAAACAATTTATTGATTGGGGCCACCTTATCAGTGATTGCATACATGACCAGCTAATTCACTTCAAGACCAGTCAACGATTCCACATGTCATCCTACTTGGTATATGCAATTGCCAATTTGAGATCATGGCCTGGTTTGGCTACCACAGGTGTCCTTAATCAGGAAACACAAGTTTACAATTACTACAAGCAGTTGCAGTTAGAACAAAGCTTTGTATGTTTCAGACGAGTGAATGATGCTTTCACAATGCTTGCAGTAAGGTTACTTCAAGGAAAAACAACTCTCAGAATTTCAAAAGAAGCATCATTGTTGATAAAGAAGTATGGTAGCTACTTCATCCAGTTTCCAAGGTTCACCTATCTTCGAGTTGGAGGATTTGATGGTTACCCTTCTAAATTGCCAAGATATGTGGATGACAAGCTTGTTTTGGTTGAGCTTTGCAGACAGCTGGTAGTAGTTCAAAAGAAATGTCGAGATAGGAAGAACAAGGGGGTGGCATTCCCTATTTGTCTCAGTCACTACAAGTGTGAATCTAGCTCAAGGGCTGAAAATATGGAGAAGGCCCTAGCCATGATCAACTTGTATACATACCAGATGAGATTCCCCTTTGACAGCAAGGGATATGTGAAGAATAATTTGAGGCTTGGTCCTGGATACCTTTATTTCCCCAATCTTGAAGACTTTTGGGAAGATTTTGAAGACGAGTTTGAAGTCAGAAAAAGAGACTGGACGAGGTTTACTCTGAAGCAGATTCAGGATTTCAAGATGGAATGGGTTGTTGAAGGCATTGAAGATGATGAATCAGATCTGATTGATCCCTTCTATTTTAAAGAAATCTAGGCTCAACCTCTTCCTGCTCTTAATTGGGCAGATCCAAAGGTTAGAAATGTCAGAGAAAGAACCAGTTTCGTGATCAAGAAGTCAGAAGCCTGGATCAAGAAGAAGATATCCCAGATGACCGCAACTAGACCAGTAAGTAGGAAAGAGACACCAAGAGGAAGAAGTGACCAAGATAGTTCCACGTCATCAGTTCCTTCCCACACACCAGTTATTGACATTCTTTCTCACCAGAGAACCTAGGGAAGTGGTGGAGATGAAGACCCTCCGAGGAAAAGCAATCTCCAAAACACATGTGGAGATGAACCCAGGCAAAAGAAGAAGAAACCAAGGTTGAAGGAAAAAGAGATAGGTTCTACTTCAAGAGAAGAAAAAGAACAAGAAGAAGTCCTATTTGATCCAAAGTTTGATGAAGCCATACCAACCACATCTTCTTCCATACTCATTGAATCCCCTCTCCTTGATGTACCACATTCTACTTCAGTTATCGAGCCTCCTTCCTCGAAGGATCCAGTGTATCAAACAGAAAAAGATGAAGAGAAAGCAGCCTCACCAATACCTGAAAAACAAGATCTCCAATCAGGCAATGCACTTGAGCTATCAGAAGATCTTTCACTACCATGGTTAGAACAAAGCCTATTGAAGAAAAGGAAGGTAGAAGAACTAGTGATTCCTAAATTCAGTACAGTTTCTGATCTCTTTAGGAGATCTGAGAAGCCAAAGAAGATTAAGGTGACTTCAAGAATAAAAACCGATGCCAATTCAGGAAACATGTGCCTTGAGATAGCTCAGCCCACTTCTGAAAGAAATGTGAATGAAGCCACTCCGGCAGACTTTGTTGTGTCAAGGATTGATATGGGCCCATCCACTCATGAGGCCGACATACAAAACTTCAATGTCGTAGCCGCAAGGCTGGTAGAAAGGACCGAAAGGGAGAAGCAGTCAAAAGATCAGTTAAAACAACAAGTACAGAGTCTGTCTTCTTACTTGAAGACCATAGTTGACACTTCTACCATGCCACTTAGCATTGATCATCAGTCAACCATCTGGGGCCAAGAAGGAGAAATTGAAAAAGGTACTATTGACAGTTTGTAGAAATATCAAGTTTATGGAAAAACTACTGAAAATTGGGTGAACAAAATCAAATCTATTGCATTTGATTTCATTATTAAGGCAAATGCATTGCATGATGAAGCCTTAATAAAAAAGGAGGTCATTGAAAAAGAGTTGAAAAATGTCAGGAAAGAGGAAGTTGTTTGGAAGGATATCCTGAAAGATTTTGCAAAAATGATGGAGATTGATGTTAATATCCTCGTGGCAGAAAAGATCCTACCTGGTACAGAAGAAAATTACTTGGAAATTTGGACAGAGAGTATAAATTGGAAATTAGTAATTATTGGCCAAGTTTCAATAGAACAGGAAAAGCTAATTCTTGCTTGTGAACGAGTATCTGCAAAGCTTCAGGATCAGCTTGGTGCCATCCTCCTGAATGCATCATTGATGGGAGAATCACAGATAATTCAAGATGATTTTCAGAATATGATTGATCGACAACTTTTCAACAAAGAAGTTTTCAATGAGAACACAATGGACAAGTTGGTCGATCTCTATACTTCATTGAAGATTTCCATCTCCCAAATACCAAGCATGGTGGTAGAATTGAGTGATGTCCACAATTGTCTGAAAACTTGGAAGATGAGGATAGCAAACACTCTGATTCCTAAGGGCAAATCTATCACCCCGGCCATTCAACTTTTCAGAATGTTTAGAGAAAGAGAATCCGGTCTGCAAAATCAGTTTCTAGAGTTCGCCACTCCGTCAACGGCGCCATCGACAAGCAGAGAATAAATGCAAGTTTGCATATTGTATAGTTTTCATTTTTGTTGTGTTTGTGTGTAGCTCAATTTGTGATTTTTGGCTTGTTTTGTAAATAGTGATCATGATTGAGTCTTCTCCTTCGAGTCTAATCTTTTCTCTTTTTGATTGTAAAGTTAGGTTCATCCTAACTATTTCTCACATAATAATTCTTTTAAGTGCTTAAGTGAAGTAGTTATTCTAAGCAACTAGCTTTGTAAAAGAAAGTTAGTTCTTCAAAATCAATGCACTTAAAGGGAGTTGGTTACTCCAAGTAGTTATAAAAAGTGATTGAGGTAGTTACCCTAGGTGGTTACTAACCTCACCTATATATACTTCATTGTATTTCAATCAAAGGGGGTTCCAATTTTTCACATGACAGTGTATGAAAGACTCAGATAATATTATTCAAGTTTGAAAGCAATAAAGAAATATTTTGAATGTGTGTTCAACTTGATTTCATGTGTTGTTATTGATATTCGTACGTTTCATCAATAATGATCATGTGCTTTCCTTTCAAAGTTGCATTGTGAGAAAGATATTTCACATCAAGTTTTGGTATCTCTACTTGGATGCTTGGAACTTAAATTCATTATTTTAACTCTTATTTCATCACTACTATTTGTTATTTCTTTGTTTTTGTTCTTATAATTCCAGAAAATCCAAAATACCCCTATCATACGAGGGAGTTGCCCCTCTTAAACGCAGAGAGCAATCGACATAGACCTGTGATTGTTCAACTATTGTGAGCAGGTTGTTGCAAATCCAAGGGCGAATGGAGTTACTCAAGAAGATTATTTTAAAGCAACAAATCTATTTACCAACAAATCTCTACTCCTTTACCAAGCAAAAATTCAACAGCCTCTTAAATCCTTTGCGTCTTCAACCCTAATATCTGCTCTGAATTCAATTAGTTTTGCAAGTACATCAACGTGCCCTTTTAAATGCAGCACAATGCAGTGCAGTCCATCCATATTGATCACTTCTGTTTACAGGTGCACCCTTCTTCAGACACACGATGACAGCCTCTAGATTCCCACTTCTTGTAGCAGTCAAAAGCTCATCCCCCACTTCAAGGATTTCAAGCACTGATGTCTGCAAACAAGCAAATTAAAATGTTAGCAACCAAAGGGGTTACCAGGTTTATAGCATTATACATCTGTAAAGCAACAGCCTAAGCCACTAGAAAAGGGTAAGACACAGTTTACAGGTACTATTGTACTATGAGAGATGACTACATGCACACAATAATATGGGTTTTGAGTATGTAAACGAAGCAGTGTCTCCTCAAGGAAATATGTATCCTTAGGAAAACAGTCTAAATTGTCAAGAAAAGGAGAGTATGGTTTTCACATGCACGAAAAAAAAATGCAGGTCACCAAGGGTGTACCAAACACAGAAGCCCAAATCTTTAAACAAGAGGAATAAAATTGTGTACAGGAGACTTACATGGCCTTTCTCCACCATAAGTTATTTCTCAATTAATGGCTCTAATTCGATTGTCTGCACCCACATCCAAAAGTAACTCTACAAGCTCTGGGTAACCATTTGTAGCTGATCTAAAAAGAGTAGTCCTTCCATCATTGCTTGTAACATCCTTGTTTGCACCAAGATTGTGAATAGTATGTGAGGCAGTCGAAGGTCAATTGCATGAGCCTTATTCAGATCCATCGACATTGCCTTCAAACCAATTCCCCTATTTATTACTTATTTCAAACAAACCAGAACCAGAACCATCTATCTACTATGTAGAATTCTATGCCACGAATGTTAAAGAAAATTAACAAGAGCAGTGAAGAATGCCTGGATTAACAAGAATATTATCTGCCCCTTCCGCCTCCCCTGCTACCATGTGCCACCATTAAAAAAACAAACAAAACCAAACCAAAAAAATGGACTAACCAACGTGCATGCGACTCAAGCCAAAAAGAATATCAAAACACAAAAGACTCAAGCCAAAAACAAAATATCCAGTTGAAACCAAAACACAGAGAAACAAAATAGAAAAGGGAGGAAAAAAATTCGCAGCAGAAAAGAGCAGAACTAGGCAAGTCGTAAAGAATTGATGAGGAGGGCGAAACATAAAAAATTGATGAACAACCCTTCCGCTCTCCTCATTTGCTTTTTCCCGCTCCTAAAACGGCCTTGCTTTTTGAATTTTCTTTCCATTTTCCCTCCCTCCTCAAGCTCAACGGCCTTATTTTTTTAAATTCATCTCTCCATTAATGGTTAATCAAATTTCGGTTAAGCAAAATTTTTATGACTGTTATCCATTCAAAGGTGCCCTTAAAATATTAGGACATATCTTAGTATAAATAAAATTATAATTATATATATATTTGTATTGAGAGTTTGTCCAAAATCTCTCCTTTCATCTGATAAAGTGTTTTTAAAATGTTGATTGTATTGTGATCCACTGATTTAAATTGGACTATTGTGCATGTAGATGTTGCCTAGTTCACCTTGAATCCTGGTCCTTGTTAATTATTTTAACGAACCATAGGTATCTAACAATGCCTTGGGCAAATTGTCAAATCATAGGTGGGCAAGTTCTCATGGGGTCAACCCCCTTGATAGGACAAGCTTTCTAACCATGGAGATGATTGGTGACAACAATCCCAAGCAATGAAGATGCCCTAAAATGACTTTGATGCAAATTAAATTGCTTTCGATGATCTAAATCAAAAGATTTCTGTGACGAATGCTCCTTGAACTGTTAGGATGTCTAACAATTCTAGGATGAGGATCAAATGAATTCCTTTATTTACCAATATATAGGAGTAAATCAAGCAAAATGTGTACTAAGTGGGCTCATGGTAGGAATAACATGGCGCGAGGTTAGCAAAATTTGAATTTGAACTTTTGAATTTCACGATGTGTGAGATCGATCTCATGCCGTAGGATTGACCTAGGATGTAATGGAATGCTTTAATGTTGATGTGGGTAATGAATATCTACACATGGGATGTAATGAAATGCATACTAAATGCCATATGTATGGGACTATGTGCAGATGGGGATAGGATACGGTCCAGTGTATGGGAATGAATGGAAATGAAGATAAGTAGCGTATCAGGGAATGGTCCTAGCTTTGCACAAGAGAGTGCCATTTCTCGATCTGGAATTGTATTGAGTCATTCCATCGAATTGGGACTAGAATTAAATGGGAATTGGCATGGCTATGCAAATCTCGCCATTACAGAAACACTCTACATAAATAATTTAGGCTAATTAACGAAATGCAGTCAATTAGGTGTAATTGACATAGATTGATTAGAGCCGGGACAAATAATTATAATAAATTTACAAAAGGAATAAATGCTTAGAATGAGATTACCTAACCCTAGAACTGATGATGGAAGGTTAACATTGATGATGTTCTAAATTAATTTTTCATCTCCAGAATATTAATGACCTTCATCAAATGACTATATCAATTTTTGTGTTATCCAAAAAAGCTTTGGGGTTCACTTTTGACCACCGTGAGTTTGATCATGATTAAATTGCAAACTTGATATGTTGTACAAGTTTGATTTTGTACCACACAGGATCGACTTGACAGAATATGCACTTGAAAATTTATTCACCTTTGTCCTTCAAATAGTCAAACATATCAAGGTGTTGCCTAGGGACACCGTTTGGAGTTTGTGATGCAGAGTCATAGCTGGAAACATGTACTAATGGTGGAATTTGATATTTACCTTACTATCAGCCAGACTAAAACCATCGGCATCACATGCACCTTTCACTCCGATGCCCATCTCACTCCGATGTGTGATTTCATTTATGTGCCTATCGGCAAGACTTCGTCTATCAACTTCTCCAAACTGAGCTATCCCGATGACTTGTTGTCGTGATGATACATACATACAAACAATTACTTGCTGAACCTGCGGTCCCTTTGCATCTGTTGCTTCCTTTACATAGAACATGCAAACTCTGACCTGTCGGTGCCGGTCACCTCCACTCTCACTGTCGGTTGACTTTTTTATCTAGCACTTGTATCTGCGCATTGTATATTCTCCTCACACAACCGATACATACAAATCAAAATTTACAATCACCAAATATTCCTCTGGATATGCCCTCAATGTATGTTTGACTGGCGTTGACTTCTTTGTATCTGCGGAATGTATGTTCAAACATACAACCAAATATACAACACTGAATATGCATTCATCAAATATCCCTTGGAATATTCCTTCTGCAATCCGCTGACCGTTGACCTTCCCTTGTATCACCCAAATGTATATTTGAAATATACATTCGCTATATACAAACCATAAAATGCATTTGACGTATACACAGAAACATGCAAATGCAGTATGCGCAGAACTTGTATGACCTGATACACAATTGCGATATACACAGAGATTGTATATCGACACCTTACCAAATCCACAACTTACAAACTCAATATGCAAATGACAGATACACACAAAATGACCCTCGGATGCAAAAGCGATATACACATAGATTGTATGTCGCATACAAACACTATATATTCGTCAAATGTACATTTTGAAAAAACCCTCAAAACTTTACAAATTTCACACAGAAAATACTGTGATCGGGCCAAACCATTTCCTAGGCAACTTTAACTTAGAATTTAACCTTTAAACCCTAGCACATGAGGATGCTAGGATAACTCATAGCATGCTATAAATCGATCCCCTAAACATGAAATGCATAAACAAAAACACGGAAATGCAAACTAAACTACTGTACATGTCCATTCCACTGATTCAGAGAATCAACCAGTGGAATGGGTGGATGAATCCATTTCGCCTGCAACCAAGAAAATCAGTACACAGATAGACCGGAGATCAACAAAATGAAATCAATGGGATCTCTTTGTTTCAATATCAGAAATGCATACAGATATCACAGCCCCGCTGTATCACAATGCTCAGTCTGATCTTCAAAAACAATGTCTTTGTTTTTCAAATGCCATTTTATATCTAAAACAAACTGAGCTAGGTCATATATAACTACTCCTCACGAGTAGTACAGACTCGATTCCTAGCGGCTGGGAGCTTCCAAGTGGCTGGGAGAGGACAACTAGCATAACAAACTTCTAACTGACTTGCACATAAACCTAGATTGACTTAAACATAAGAATTGGTCACATGGACCTTATTACATCATAATGTAAAACATACTATAATTAGGTTTTATTCTTTATTTCGAAGGGGTGCTCCTGCACCATACTCCCCAGAAGAAGAAATCTCAAGTCCACTTGAGATGAGAGTATGGAGATCTAAACCATGTTGGTTGATCTGTTCTTCAGTCATCCACACTGCTTCTGAATCAGGTTTTCCCTGCCAAGCCACCAAATATTCCAGATATTCATTGTTCCAGGTCTTCTTGATCATTCTTGTGTCCAAAATCTTCTACAACTGTGGTGGATCATGTTTTGGAATGTCATCAACTATTGTATTCTGTAGTAGTTCCTGTTCTTCAGCTGGATTATGTTTGTATGGAGTTAAATCACATACATTGGATATAGGTGATAAACCAAGATCAGAAGGAAGTTGTATCTCATAAGCATTCTGTCCATGCTTTCTCAAAATCTGACATGGTCCAATCTTCCTCTGCATGAGTTTGGTATATTTACCTTTAGGAAGTCTTTCCTTTTTCAAATGAACCCATACCAAATCTCCAACATCAAATTGTACATCTTTCTTCTTTTTATCAGCATATTCTTTATACTTGAGGGTAGTTTGTTGGAGTTGGTTTTTGACCTGATCATGTACCTCTTTTATGGCTTCTGTAAAAGCTTCTCCATCTGCACTAACAGAATCTCCTGTAGGCAAGTTTCTTAACTCCAAAATACCTTGTGGATGCATACCATAGACTATCTGAAAAGGTGATTTCCCTGTGCTTCTATTGACAGTATCATTATAGGAAAATTCTGCCTGAGATAGGATATTATCCCACTTGTCTCCATGCTGTCTTGTCAAACATCTGAGCAAATTCCCTAAGGAATGATTTACCACTTCAGTCTGTCCATCTGTTTGAGGATGATATGTGGATGAGAAAGACAAATTTGTTCCAAGTTTCTTCCAAAGAGTCTTCCAAAAATGGCCAATAAATTTCACATCCCTATCTGATACTATGCTCAATGGCAATCCATGTATTCTTACTATCTCCTTGAAAAACAAATCTGCAATATATGAAGCATCAGCAGTGGTTTTGCATTGCAAGAAATGTGCCATTTTGCTGAATCTGTCCACTACAACAAAAACACTATCATATCCCTTTCTGGTTCTGGGTAAACCCAACACAAAATCCATACTTATGCTTTCCCATGGTCTAGAAGGAATGGTTAATGGCTGATATAAACCTGCATTAGTTGATCTTCCTTTTGCTTTCTGACATATCACACATGTCTCTACAAATTTTTTGACATCTGATTATAACTTAGGCCAATAATAATGTCTTCTGACAAGATCAAGAGTCTTATCCAAACTATAGCTCCACAATGTCCTACCATAGCTCCACAATGTTTCTCTTTTATGATGTTCAACCTCATGGAACACCTTGGAATACACAACTGTCCACCTTTGAACAGTAATCCATCCTAGATTAAGAATTCAGAGAAATCAGCATGATATTTATCTCCAAAAGAAGTACATACCTGATATATACCTCCAAAATCTTCATCAGCATCATACATGGTCTTCAATGAATCAATGCCAACACTTTCCAACTGAATCTGGTTGACTGTTAGAGTTCTCCTGCTCAAGGCATCTGCCACCTTATTCTTGACTCCTTTCTTATGCTTCAGTGTGAAAGTAAAAGCTTGCAAAGTTTCTACCCACTTCATATGCCTGTGATTCAATTTTTTCCTGGCTGTTTATGAAACTCAGAGCCTGATTATCTGTGAATACTATGAATTCTTTTGGCATCAAGTAATGCCTCCATTTCTTGAGTGACTGGACTAAAGCATACATTTCCAAATCATATGAGGAATACCTCTTTTTGGCATCATTGAGCTTCTCACTGAAAAATGCAATTGGCCTACCTTCTTGGCTGAGTACTGCTTCAATTGCCATGTGGCTTGCATCACATTCTACCTGAAAGATTTTATTAAAATCTGGAAGTGCAAGGACTGGCTGCTAGGCCACTCTCTTCTTCAATGTTTCAAAGGAATCATCTGCTTCCTGAGTCCAACCAAATCTGCACTTCTGTCCTCCTTTTATGGTATCAAGCATGGGTGCACAAATATGACTAAACCCTCTTATAAACTCTCTGTAGACTTGGTTGCTAACCCATGGAAACTTCTGACATCATTCATAGTCCTAGGAGTTGGCCAAGACAATATGGCACTTACCTTCTTATCCATTTGCAACTTGCCTTGTGAAATGACAAAATCTAAATATGTGATCTCCTCCTGCAGGAACAAACACTTGTCCAAATTTATCATCAGTTGTTCTTCATGTAACCGCTTGAGGACCAAATCTATATGTCTGAGATTTTTTTCCTTTGTATTGCTAAAAATTAGAATGTCATCTAGATAGACTATGACAAACTTACCCATGAATTCTCTCAAAACCTCATTCATCAATCTCATAAAAGTACTAGGTGCATTAGACAAACCAAAAGGCATAACTTTCCACTCATACAACCCTTCATTGGTTATGAATGTTGTTTTCCATTCATCTCTTGGCCTAATTCTGATCTGATGATAACCACTCTTCAAATCTATTTTTGTAAAATACTTAGCACCTCCCAAACAGTCAAGTAAATCCTCTATCCTAGGTATTGGAAACCTATACCTGATTGTGATCTTATTAATAGCCCTATAATCTGTGCAAAGCCTCCAAGTGCCTTCTTTCTTTGGTGCTAGTACAACTGGTACTACACATGGGCTTAAACTTTTACCAATCAGACCTGTGTCTAACAATTCCTCAATTTGCCTTGCTACTTCTGCATTCTGTTCTGGAGTAAGTTTATATGCTGCTTTGTTTGGAAGTGTAGATCCTAGGATTAGATCTATGCAATGGTTGATATCCCTTACAAGTGGGAGGGATCTTGGCATTCCATCAGAGATGATGCCTTTATACTTATCCAATAGTTCTTGGACAGCTGGGTCTATGAACCTCTGCTTCTTCTCTTTCTTGACTTCTTGCTGCTATTCTTTATTCACTGTGAGACATGGAATTAGGGCATAGGCAACTGCACCTTCTGCTGCTACTTCTTTCATGAACTGTTTTCCTTCCATCAACATTACCTTTACCTCTTTTCCTTTTGATTTCTCCTCCTTCTCTGTCAATGGTAGTAACTCAGTCACTGTACCATTCTTAGTGATTGTATAGGTGTTTCTAACACCATCATGGCATGCCTTCAAATCATACTACCAAGGTCTTCCAAATAAGAGATGGCAAGCATCCATCTTAGTAATATCAAATAATAACCTGTCTTTATATGCTCCAATCTGAAATTCTACCTGAGCTTGTTCTTCTACAACTATTTGTTGACCTTGGGTAAGCCATGAGACCTTATATGGGGATGGGTGAGGCAATCTTCTAAGCTTAAGCTTTGTTACCATTTCATCAGATACAAAATTTTCAGTAGAACCAGAATCAATTAAAACTTTACATGCCTTACCTCCTGCCTTGCATGTAGTTCTGAAAAGAGACTTTCTTTGTGGGGGTTCTTTGTCAGGTATCTTCATGGAAGTCATTGTTCTCCTCATCATCAGAGATTCTCCACTCTCTGGATATCCATAATTGTCAGGAATGTTCACACTTTTAAAAGTGTATGAGCTTGTTGCACTTTGATTATCAGGTTCTTGAATCAGATTCGTTCTCCTTTCTCCTGTTGACTTGTTGCCTTTTCTAGACATCTGCTGGCTATATGGCCTTCTTTACTGTAGTTATAACATTTGATAGATCCTCTACCTTGGGATCTTCCTCTGAAAGGTCTTCTGCCTCTGAAGTTTTCTTGCTGATTGTAACTTCCTCTTTGGTTCTAACTGTTGTCTCCCTTGCTGTTGTCATGACTGGATTCTCCCTAATATCCAAATCCATGTCCTCTGCCTCTGAAAGGACTTCTTCCACCTCTTTGCTATTTTCCCCTTCCTCTATTGTTCTATTCTTGTCTTCTCTTTAACTTCTCTTCCACTTTTAATGCCAACTAAAAACATTTCTGAACTGTATCTGGGTTATGCAGATTCAAATCTTCCTGAATGTTGAACCTCAATCCATTAAGGTATCTAGCTACCTTCTTCCTCACTCTCTTTTACCTTTGTCTTGACACAAAGCTTCATGAACTCTTCTGTATATGGTTGACATCTAGCTCCTTCTACTTCAAATTTTGCTTCCTCTTATGCAATTGGATGCTGTAATCCAATGGAACATAGGCTTCTTTTACTAAAGCCATCATCTTCTTCCATGTAGCAACTCTACGCTTTCCTTCTTGTACTATGTCATCTTGGATGAAATTCCACCAAGTTAATGCAGCCTCTTTCATTTTTGATTGGGCTATCTTTATCCTCTGGTGTTTTGGTATCTCCTCTGTCTCGAAGAAATTGTTTAAGGAGTCTATCCACTCCATCACCGAATCAGGATCCATCTTTCCTGTAAACACTGGCAAATCCAGTTTCACATCCATGGTTCTCCTCTCCATGGATTTGAGGGCATTAATCAAAGGTCTCTGGTCTGCAGGAACGTCTTCCTCGTTCCACCTAGGGATCTCTTCTTCTTCCCTATCTTCTTCTTTACCATAACCTACTATGTCCCTCAACTTCTCCAACTCATTTTTCAATGCCTGATTCTGAGCCTTTACAACAATGCTCTCTAAAATCTGCTTCTTTACCAGAACTGCCAACTTAGTGTTGGTCATCCTTGCCAGAATTTCTGATGATCCTTCCCCATTCGACATCTTTGTTGTCTTCTTATCTTTTCCTGAAGATCCTTCCTTTGCTTTGATACCACTATGATGCAGAGTCACAGTCAGAAACGTTACTAATGGTAGAATTTGACATTTACCTTACTATCGGCCAACCTGAAACCGTCGGCATCACATGCACCTTTCACTCTGATGCCCATCTCACCCTGATGTGTGATTTCGTTTATGTGCCTATCGGCAAGACTTCGTCTGTCGGCTTCTCCAAATCGAGCTATCCCAATGACTTGTTGTCACGACAATACATACATACAAACAATTACCTGCCGAACCCGCGGTCCCTTTGCATTTGTCGCTTCCTTTACATAGAACATGCAAACTCTGACCTGTCGGCGCCGGTCACCTCCACTCTCACTGTCGGTCGACTTTTGTATCTAGCACTTGTATCTGCGCATTGTATATTCTCCTCACACAACCACTACATACAAATCAAAATACACAATCAACGAATATTCCTTCGGATATGCCCTCAATGTCTGTTTGACTGGCTTTGACTTCTTTGTATCTGCGGAATGTATGTTCGAACATACAACACTGAATATGCATTCATCGAATATCCCTTGGAATATTCCTTCCGTAATCCGCTGACCGTTGACCTTCCCTTGTATCACCTGAATGTATATTTGAAATATACATTCGCTATATACAAACCATAAAATGCATTTGACGTATACACAGAAACATGCAAATGTAGTATACGTAGAACTTGTATGACCCGATACACAATTTTGATATACACAGAGATTGTATATCGACACCTTACCAAATCCACAACTTACAAACCTGATATGCAAATGACGGATACACACAAAATGACCCTCAGATGCAAAAGCGATATACGCATAGATTGTATGTCACATATAAACATTGTATATCCGTCAAATGTACATTTTGACAAAACCCTCAAAACTTTACAAATTTCACACAGAAAATACTGCGATCGGGCCGAACCATTTCCTGGGCAACTTTAACTTAGAATTTAACCTTTAAACCCTAGCACATGAGGATGCTAGGATAACTCACAGCATGCTATAAATTGATCCCCTAAACATGAAATGCATAAACAGAAACATAAAAATGCAAACTAAACTACTGTACATGTTCATTCCACCGATTTAGAGAATCAACCAGTGGAATGGGTGGATGAATCCATTTCGCCTGCAACCAAGAAAATCAATACACAGATAGACCAGAGATCAACAAAATGAAATCAACGGGATCTCTTTGTTTCAATATCAGAAATGCATACAGATATCACAGCCCCGCTGTATCACAATGCTCAGTCTGATCTCCAAAAACAATGTCTCTGTTTTTCATATGCCATTGTATATCTAAAACAAACTGAGCTAGGTCATAAATAACTACTCACGAGTAGTACAGACTCGATTCCCAGTGGCTGGGAGCTTCCAAGCGGATGGGAGAGGACAACTAGCATAACAAACTTCTAACTGACTTACACATAAACCTAGATTGACTTAAACATAAGAATTGGTCACATGGACCTTATTACACCATAATGTAAAACATACTATAATTAGACTTTATTCTTTATTTTGAAGGGGTGCTCCTGCACCAGTTTGCTAACTCAATAGGTGAATGTTCAAATTATCCTTGATGTCCTCTATTTTCTAGATCATGTTTCAATGCCTAGATAGATGTCTTTAAATACCATTGCATTACAACATGTATCACATAAACATACACGTGTTAAGTCAGCTCATAATAACTAATAGAAAGCGAGGCAAGAAATTTCAAATTTGGACTTAAAGATTTTGATTTTAGATTTATTCCTACATGCTTTGGGATTGAACGAAAATAACCTAGATAGAAAATATATGTGGGTGAATGATTTGGATTCTTTTTATGTGTATGTAATTATAAAAAATGAAGTCTTTTAACTTTAATACTACTCTAATCAGCTAACGCTATAGCTAGGTCTAACAAAAGACCAGAGACTAAATTCAACAAGGCTAGAAATAGAAACATACAGTTGCAAAAGTATGCTTAATAGTGAAAAAGAGGAATCTAATGCACCTACAAACAGAGATGGCAGTTATAGAAAATGTTTAGAATTGAATGCAAGGATTGTGGCTGAAATATGGAGATAATTTGAGGTATGCTCAATGCCATCTAAGAAAAAGTATTTTGCCCAAGGGGCAACCTTGACCTTAACCTAAAATTGACTAAATTTTTTTGTGCAGGAATATGTTGGTCTACTAATGATTTCTCTTCATTGCCATCTATCAAGAAATAGAGCTGAAACTAGAATAAAATGTAAAACATGTCACTAATCTAACATTGCAAAAGATGGAACAAAATTGATGAATTGCAAGGATTTCACCTGATAAAAATGGATCATAACTAGTAAAACTAGATGTGAACACTCAATAGAGATTTCCTGTGAAATCTAGAAACTATCTAATGTAAGGTCAAAGTTGCTTAGGAAAAGTGGAGCGCCTCGAGGGCAACCTAGTCCTTGACTTGAAATTAGCTCAAAATTCGTAGAGGATCTCCTTGATGTGATTTTAAGCACTTTTATGTCAACCCCATTAGATCTCCACAGAACACTTTATAAATGACCTGCAAGCACAAATCGATAAAGGAAACTGTGCAAAACAAAATGCTTAAAGGAGAGTTTGCCTCAGTTAGTCCCTCTATGGGTATTCAAACATGGTCCACAAAATGCTTGCAATAACATCCACGAACCTCAAGAAACTATTGAAGTGCTTCACACGAAAGCCATGACAATGCTTTAGAGATCTATTGTTCTAAGAATGCTAATTCAAGAAAAGATTTTGCTTGTAAACAAGAGATAGAAGGAAATCGATAGCTTGCAATGTAAAAAATGAAGGAGAGGAGGGTGTATTTGTAGTTTTTTTGCTAATATTTTAAGCAAGAGAAGGGTAGAAACATATTATCTCAACATCAAGGAATCTCACATTTGATTTTGGAGGTTATAGGAGATGAGGTCAAGGTCACCACCCTATACACCTAAGGGGCCTGACATTGACCCTACACCTAAGGAGGCTCAATTTTCTAGGGAAAAGGCAAGGTCAAGAGAGGAGCATCCAAGGGCGGTGATTTTAATTTAATATTATCTACAAATTGCAAGAAGAGTTCACTACATGTGAGAATAGCTACAAAAATTAAATGTGGTGTTTGGAAGGGATGATTATACATGGGAAGGATAACTACCCGAGGATAGCTCAGAGGTAGGTAAAATGGTAAAAGGTATATATGGAGATAATCATCTACATCATTTGCAATTTATCATGTCATTGTTTTAAGAATATCTTATGTAGGTTTTCATGTGTAAATTTATGTACATGTTAATCTTCATATAAAGGTTTAATGTGTTTATAAGGTTATATTATGTTTGGGGATTTCCCTCCAGCAAGTTTTAGAATATTATTGTAACTCTATTTGTGATAGATTTTTCTACCAACAAATTTATATTACCAATTGTGATTATGTCCGTTGTGAACTATCTATCTTTTTAAAGAGTGGCTTGCAAAAGTAATGTTATTGTGATTGTTAGTTTCATTTTTTTTAATTTTAGTTTGATTGTATTTATTTATGAGAGTAAATTACGATCTGTAATATTTTTGTAATATTATCAAATTATCAAAATTAATTATTGGCAAATAGTATTTAATAGTTTTTGGTCATTTTGTAACTTATCATTATTTGTGAACTAAATGCAAACCAAGAAAGGACACAATAATCTTGATGGGATGCGACATGAACCCACGTGGACAGAGTCTTGATCCTTATAGTAGATATATAATAAGAAATTATGGCTCATCATCCTCTATTGACATGTCAGCCAAGAAAGAAAAGGCCAAAAGAAAGAAGGAAAGTTAAAATTGGGTCAACAAGAAAATGGGTGCCAAGTCCTGAATACGTGGCATCATCCCCATGCTGAGCAAGGAAGAATGAACAAAGATGAGAAGAAACAACATAAAGAGGAAATGCACATGAAGGATAGACAACATCAAGAGGAAATAGTGGAAAAGACAAGGAAATGAAGAAGAGGAATCAAATGAAAAGGCAAGCACATCACAACACAACATTGAGTGTTGCCTCCATAAGAGTGGGAGCATAATAACTCGCACAAGAATAGGGGGAATCAAGCACAAAGTGATGCAGTGCAAGATAACAATCAATTCATGTTTCAAACAAACCAATTTGCAAGTCTCAAACCTCTAAGATGAATGGTTTCCTTCACTAGCCCTTCATATTCCTTGTAGCCCTCCTAATTGAGTTTTTTCAACATAGCTTTCAAATTTGGCCACAAACCCACACTCATTTACCTTTTTGAGTACCCTTTATACCCTTCTTCAACATACCAGAAACTTGGGTAATTTTGTTTCAGACCAACCTACTCAACAATTTGTTGTTGTTGTTGTCCTAAAGGGGCAATTAGGTCACTTTTACAAAGCAACCACCATGTAAACTCTTCGTTAACCCAAAATATCAATTCCAAGACCTTAAATAGGTTTCAAATGGATCAAATCAACAATTTTTATCAGTGAAAACTCTTACAGTTTCACCCAACACAAAAATCTCACTTCTAGGCCTTTTAGGCTTGCCTACAATGAGGGTTTATTGAAACTCTTATCTCCAGACCTTTTCTAACCTCACCAATGGCTCAAACATCTTTATTTGGACCTATACATGCTATACCAACCATTCCCCAACATTTACCAAGGTCATTTCATCACATTCTAGCCTCTAACCATACAAATTTGCTTAAAAATGAAGGTTTTACCAGCCTAGGGCATCGCCATACACACATCAAACTCAAACCTCTGCTCTAGCCACTTTGAGGAATTAAAATACATGTTGTTATAGTCCATTTCAACAATTTTGAGAGATTTTCACTAAAAGGATTTGTCAGAAAGTTAATTTTCTCATTTCATAACCTAAAAGACAGGGTTTCCAGGCTGCTTGCACTCAAACTCTCAAATTCAATAAAAATTGATGCAACCAATTGCAAAATAAAGAAGATTCATAGGTTCATTAATTCCAATTATTAAATGTACTCCTACAGGTTGTACTAGGCCATACCAAAGCAAAAATAGGGATTGTTACATAAAATATGGTCTTTTTTATTGATTTTAATCACCAAAGATGGTTACAACTCCAATACAAAGCTTCTCATTCATTGTTTCGACTCTTCCCAAGTGACTATGAATAATACACACCAAAACCAACTAAAATATTTGACCAAACTAACAACACTTAGAGTCCTATGACTGTTGGCATTCCACACTTTGCAACTTTTCATTTACATCATTTTGACAATATTGCAATATTTACAAAAAAATGAACTCTATAAATGACTTAAGACACTAAATATGGTCTATTATGACCTTATTTGAACTCAAAAGACTCAAAACACTCCTAACCAACCTAAGACCATATTTACAAAAGATGGACTAACATGGTGCCCCTGCACCACAAAGACACAACATAGGATGCTACCTCCCCAAGAGTGGTGGTATACAATAGCTCATGCACATAGACAGAGGACAACAAGCACAAAGACACAACATCAAGCACTACCCTCAAGAGTGATGTCATGATAGCTCATGCATGCATAGATAGAGGACAATAAGCACAAAGAGAATCTATAGGTTAAAATAAGGTAAGAGAGTGAAACGTTAGACATCTAAGCACCACTCGGTGCAGGCTTGCCATCTGTTAGGTCATGATTAAAGAACAAAGTATCAATAAAATTGTTTATGTCAGCTGTGGAGTGAAGGTGGAGATGAGAGGTGGAATATGAGGGATGGAGTCAAACACAGTAGGAGGTGGATGTGGAACAACATTAAGTAAATATGGAGGATGAGGAGAATGAGTCACAAGAATATTAGGAGATGAAAGTGGTTGCAAGGGCCTTAAGGACGGGCACTAAAGTATTTCCTATGAGCATAGCCTGAGGAGGAGAAAGGGTGGGATCAACACAAAGGGTAGAACAAAGGTGGAAGTGGAGGAAGTAGAAAGATGGGAAGAATGAGGATGGTGAAGAGGAAGAAGGTTGAGTCTCTCCTAAATGGGTTTAGGGGTTTGTGGGTCTCTTGGCTCTAGGAGGATGCCATCAGTGAGGGGGAGGAATGATATTGGTCAAAGGCACAAGAGGAATCAAAAGTGGATGTCATGAATGAGGATAAGTGGCAGCTCAATTTTTTTAGTGGAAAATCTTTTCCAAATGGCCAATAGTTTAAATTAGGGCCACTATTTTTTGTTGAATAGGACAACTTATAAATGTGACTAAATCACTATTTTTACAAAAAAATAGTTTAGTGTTGGTTAAATTTCCTGAGCATTATTTACTAAACTTTAAAATTGAACTATTTCTCCACAATAAATGGTGCATGATTGGAGCCTAAATGCGAGAAGTTTATAATATCAAATTACAAGCCTTAATCATATTTTCCTTTAATATTACATTCCCACTTATTTTGTGTGCCATATCACTATTACTATTACATTCCCGCTTTCTTTTGGGGCCATATTCACTTTGAAATTGACATTTGGAAAGATTTTCCACCTATAATTGTATATAAATAGGTCTGGCAACAACAAGACCATTCAATGATGAATGTGACTGTTTCACTCCTTTGTTATCATGGCCTATAAAATCTAGGACATATAAGGCCTCAAATCTGATGATTACAAAGAATACAGGTAACACATGGTTCATGTACTAATATCATTTTTAAAGTTTGCATGGATAATAAATTAAGATCTTGTCTACAATCCATGACACATATTTGCTAAATATATAATGATTGCAATGGCTCTTGTGTTCGGTGGTCTCCAACTGAGATGAATGCGATCTTAAGCTTTCTGTTCTTTTTGTGTGCAAATAGTGAGTAGGAGCATATAAAGATCTTTTAATGGATGTGACCTAGATTCTATTGACAATGCAACTTAGACTTTCTATTGACCCCCATGGGCCTATACGTGTCATGAACCAGTGAGGCCACTATAGATAGTAGGTCATTTGTATGGTTTGAATGCATGAAGGAATAGGGCATTCATTTCCCACCATTGATTTCCATTATGAGCTTAATAATTGTCATTTGATTCTGTAAGTTTTTAACCATATGTCATAAAATCTATTTACTCTTCCCTAAAATTAATTTGGGTCTCACAACTAGATATTAATGAATGATAGTGATTTGATTCTACGAGTTATAAGCACATCCATCGACAATTGTTTGCACTGCCCAAAATCTATTATAGGTTGCACAATTAGATTTTGGTTGACATACTAGAATAAAATTCAAGCAAATAAAATGGTTTTTCGTAACACGCATTCTTATAAACTTGCAAAATCAAATCATAGCCATATGATCAATAGGGCGACATGAAGTGTAGATTCATTCATATTTAGTGTCTTATTTTTTATAGTGGGAGAGTTTGAAAATGCTCAATATGCATGTGTTCCAACATGTTGCCGACATGTGCCCCCTGCCCCTCGCAAGGTGGTGTTGCCCCTTTTCCCCATCGGTGGTTGCTACTGTCGAGCCTTCTCTTTAACATTAGGAAAAAAGAAATGAATATACAGGGGCACCATGTTGATGAAGATATTAATTTTTAGAGGAAGGATCTACCATGGTAATTAATTCCTTTAGCTAGTATTCATCAAGATCCATTGGGATTTTATACAAATCTCAAGTAATGCACATAAATTCCCCAAGCAAATTAATATTTTCTCAAAAAATGATAGATTCGCCATGAAAATTAATACCCTTAGCCAAGATTCATGAGGATTTTATAAAAAATTTGAGGGGCCCTTTATTAGAGTTATCACTAACAAGTGGGTGGAACATAGGAAAGAGAGGAGGAAGCAATGAAGGGAGAGGAGGAAATGGAGAAGGAGAAGGTAATAACAATGGGAAGGTAAATGATGAAAGTGTTCAAAGGAGGAGGATTAGATCAACCATTTAAGGTGAAGAGTGACGATTGTGGGATATGTTGTTGCAAGGGATGCAAATGAAATAAGATAGTCCAAACTCTACCCTGATGAATAAATCTAGGTGATTGATGAAGGGTCAAGGGCATGACTTATGTGGAATGGATCCAAGGTCTACCTAAGTGAATGCCAAATGATAAATGTCCTTGCATATCATGGAATAATGTGTCAAGACTAATGTGGCCAACAAGGATAGGAAGAGTGAAAGTTTTGCATGAATCTCAATGAACATCATGTTGATGGTGTTTTTAGCACGCAACAACGTAGGTGTGATTGCTGGTATCACACCTCTATTGAAAATTATCTTACCCGAGGTAAGAGTACTCCAAGGATAATACAACTAGGTCTTAGCATGCTTGGAATTTCTCAGTTGAAATGTTCTAGCTGTTCCTATAAGGGGTCTTACATGCAGTTTGATAGATTTGACAAACTAGAACAATTCATGCAAACCCTTATAATTTTAGTTGATATAAAAGTGTAAAATGTTGTTGGAAAACCTAAATCTAACAGTTGATTTAAAAGAAAATGTAAAAGGGAGTAGGGTTTAGAGAAATCCTAAGTGACATCCACAATGAAGTGATTGTATCTGGTAGACAAACATTCATAAATTTAACCGATTTCCTACTTTACCAAGCCACAAAGATTGCTACAACATCACAGGAAATAGTGCTATCTTCTATGGATTTCTATATGATTTTTAGATTACATTCATTTATCAAATACCTAACTAATGGCGTGATTTAACTCCTGAAATGTAATTGAACTTTGCTCGAACTAAAGCCCAGACTAACTATGCATAGATACTTACAATTATCAAATAACTAATAGTATGGACTAGAATGCTCATCAAATACCTTTAACAACTCAACAACATTGCAAAAGCACAATTTAACTAATGTAGATCAAGATGTCAACCATGAAACCAAATTGACAATACAAGAAACAAATTCCCAGAGAACCCGCAGTAACTTGCTTTGTATTAATCAGAAAATTTGGCAGAGCATCAACAATTTAGCATCAAGAGTCTTACAAACGAGAGAACAATGGCCCTTTATATAGAAGAGGCACCATATTGAGTTTTTGAATGAACGATGGAGATTGTCTCAACACCGATGGTCCAGATTTAACAACAATTGGAGCATTTACAACAACACTTCTCATTCCCAGATTACAATTTGTCTTGTGGGAAAAGGACAAAAAGTGACCTCCAAATACATTAAACTTGGACAAATTGAATACCCATTTAACTATATATATTGAAAAGACAATTTTCAAGACATAATAGTGTCACATGACTTCCTGAATATAGCATTTTTTTGCAAGTGACGGGATTACATTCAAAATATTAAAAAATATTTTATTGCTCCTTATCCAAATCTATTTTGTCTTCTTGTGCTTTCTTATTGCTGTAAGTGACCCAAGCTGATAATGCTGGATTAATGTTGGTGGGGTTTGGGTCCTTGATGTGGTCCACTCTAAATCGAAGAATCTCCAGCTCTTCCTTGTACTGAATATACATTTTCTCCACTGCCTTTTTGCTTTTCTAGAAGGTGATGAAAGCAATCTAGAGATTGTTGACTTTGTGTAATCTGCTCACAAAATTTGATGTAGTCTCCCCAAAGATTATTTGATGCAATTTATCCTTACACCTTGCTCATCATATGGAGACAAATCATCAAAGTTAATCACTAGGCAATCCTTCAGAGAGTCATTTATCTCATAAATCAGAGATAATATGTGACTATCAACCTCTTTGTAAGCCTCTCTGATATTATCAAAGACTTCCTTTCTTAACTTCATCCGCTAGTACCACTCTACTGTTTTGTGCAATTTATCAGCTGCTAGGATATTTTCTGACAACAGTATTTGAGTAGGCAGATCCCTTATAGCTTGTACCTACAAAAACATATGAGAATAGTATTCATCATAAGGGTCGCATTCTTCATGCAATTCCTCCCATTGATTCAACAACTAAAAAAAATCTTTGTGAAGCATTGCTGCAAAGGTGATTGCATCACATCCTTCTTGATAAACCTTGTCAAACCATCTCTGAGTCCCAACAGCCATGGTCTTGTGTCATCGAATTTTCTTAATTCATCCTTTGATAACAAAGTCAGGACTGATCTCGGCTCTCCTTCAGAATCCAGAGGTCTTACTAGGAACTACAAACATGCTCTAAGTTCTTCATTCTGCCACTTCAATTCTTTCTTAGTAAGTTCATCTTTATCCAATTGCTCCAAGATAGAAGAAACTGAGCCTTTGAATTCATCAATCTTCTAACCTTTTGTAGCAAGCCCCAAATCAATAGTTGTTATGGTATAATCTTCCTCCATGACTTATCTTTTGTCCATATCAGCTAGTGGAACAACTACTTCAGCCATTCTAGATCCTGTAGCATCCTTGTAGATTCTAGATTGAACTTTAACCCTTTTTTGTTTCTTTGGCTTCTTTGCCTTAGCTAAAATGGCATCTAGATCTAGCTTCATAACTTCAACCTGGGGCTCTTGATAGGCAAATCTATTGTACAACCAATTAGGTGATGTAGAAGAAGAAACCTTAGGCTTATTAGTATTTTCATTATTTGTGCTTGATGGCCCCTCGAGCAACTTAAGTTCTTGCTTAGATTCTTTATTTACATCCTCTTCTTCATCTCTGACATTATCCAAATTTTCTAACATTTCCTCTTGGGTAGTTCCCAAGACTATTTCTGTCGTGTTCTTTTCTATAGGACTGTCAGAGACTTCTATTACTTCAACTTTCTCTGTCTGTGGAAGAGGTTCTTCAAATGTATCCTTTTCAACTTCTGATTCCTGAAGACCCAACTCTACACATACCTTTTCTATTCCTGGCAGCAATGGTACTGATAAAGGGGCTGGATCTTGTGTTGGCATGATTAGGGAACTTGGAACTAAAGATAGTGGAATTGTGGAAAATGAAGACAAGCTAACCTATGCCAAGTTTGTAAATGAGGTAAACCCCAAGGAAGGTGGAACGAGAGAGGTTGGCAGAATAGAGGAAATGACAATAGGTGAAGTAGTGGAGGAAGAAGGCATAGGAAAAGATGATGAAAGAATTTAGAGGAAATAGGTTGCAAGGAAAAGGAGGTGGAGAATGAAACAGAGGATATGGAGGGCATAGACATGGTGGAAATGGAAGGAAGTGAAGAGACATCAATGGAAGAAGTGGGGCTACTTGGGGTGTTTGAGTCTATCATTAATGAGCATGAGGCAGTTGAGATGGAAACCACTGGTGGAGGAGAAGCAGAGGTATCTTCTTGGATGATTGTAGTAGTGGCAATCGAGGCAGCAATTGAAACATCAGGAGAGAGTGTAGCAATATTCACAATTGGAGCAGTAGGGGGTGAAGAGGTTACTGACAAGTTTGTATCATCAAGTGTTGCAGTAGCAGAGGTTTCTATAGTTATGCTAGTAGCCTTTAGTTTAGTCTTCTTCATTTTGGAACCTTCCCCTAGTCCACTAGGCATATCCCTCTTCTTAGATGCCCTTGTTCTTGTCACATGAGGCATATCCTTCTTCTATGCCTTTGGGACAACCCTCTTTACTTTCTTTCCTTTATCTTTTTCTAACAAAGGGATATGTTCTTCACTATTAGATTTCTTGGCAGACTCTTGAGCTTGTTATGCTTCATCTAGTATCTCTATTGGTGCATCCTCTTCATCTCCAAATTCCTTTTTTGAATCAAGAGGTGTATAGGTTAACTGTACTCCTTGTCTCTCTAATACATCTATTTGACTTCTAACCCATGATTTGCTCAATCTTATTGGTTCCTTCATTACTTCATCTAAGGAGCTTTCCTCCACATTGGCCCAATTTGGCAGTGGGACTGGTTGGTGATACTAGGCTTCCCAAGGCCCTCTCTGGATTACATTTTCATCATCATCAAGTTGATCTGGGGCTTCTATGATATGGAATTTTCTTATAAATCCTAAGGACAATCGTCTACACAATTGGCCCAGAAGCCTTCTAGGTGCATTTTATGAAATAGCATTTTGCTCACAAATTTCTTCATCACCCTATGTGGATCAAAATGATCTCTCTTTGTGTAAAAATGGAGGTTAAGCAAATGGAGTTCTTTGTCTGAATGTTCTGCTACCCCCAGAGAGACACATGCATAATTACCCTTTCCTAATTTGATGGGAAACTTGACATTCAGTCTATGAAGGTGTTTCAATTTCTCTGCACAAGTAATCAACTGCCTTGACAACTATAAGAGTACAACTTTGTCCATGGGAAAACGGGGCGGTCCATATGGTATTCTAGTGAAGCCTTGAATCCTCAAATAGGTGAATTTCTAGAATTGTATATAAACCATCTCCCATACTTCATTACCTCATTCATAGCCTCAATGGATATCCTAGGGGCTGTAGTTCCTTGCAACAACCTAGTGATATACATTGTAAAGGCATCATTCACCCTTTTGTAGTGGATGAGAGATTGGGATAGCACCAATTGAGTGTAGCATTCATAAACTTTGACTTGCTATTGTTCATCATTACCGACTTCTCCTACTTTTGACAACCCAGCATATTCATTCCTCATGGCTAACGAATACACTACATAGGAGGTCCACCTGACGATTTGCTTATCCTTGAAGTTTACAAATGCTTCATGCATGTTATTACTTAATATCTAAGCTCCATCATGTAAAAATGGCTAAAGGAGATTCAGTCATTTCATTTTTTATGAAGATCTCTGAGTTGAGAGATCAACTAAGCACTATTGGAGATAAAGTTGCAGACAAAGATCTTGTTATGTTGACTCTAAATGGTCTTCCCCAATCTTGGGAGCCTTTTATTCAGAGCATCAGTGGAGATCCAAGTTGCCCAAGTTTAATCATCTCTGGGCTAACTATATTCAAGAAGAAACCAGATTGGCAGCAAGAGGAAATGGGTGAAACTCCCATGATGAAGAAAATCAAGTTCTTGCTGCACATACTACTAGAGAAAGAGGGAAAGGAAGAAAAGGAAAAAGAGGCACTTTCAAGAGGAATAGAGACAGAAAATTAGATTCTATTCCAGAATGGAAAAAGAAAGATCTCTCTCATATTCAATGCTACAGGTGTGACAAGTATGGACATTATGCCCGAGAGTGCAATTTAAAGCTAAAGCAACATGTTTCTACTGCATACATTAATAAAGAGTCACCTCAGAAGGAATCAAGACATTCAAAAGACAATTCAGAGGGATTTTTATTCATCTCTACTCTTTCAAGTAATGTACCAACTGACAGTGATACTTGGTTGATAGATAGTGGAGCTTCATGTCACATTACATGTTATAGAGAGCATCTTACAGACTTAGTAAAGAAAGAGTCTAACCTACAGGTGATAATTGGAGATAATGCTAGCTATGCCGTAAAAGGGACTGGGGCCACTTCCTTCCAGCTAAATTCATGTATTCCTCATCATTTGAGTGATGTCTTGTTCATGCTAGGGATCAAAAGAAACCTTATCTCCATTTGAACAACCTTGGAGGACAAAGAGTACAAGGTTGTTTTTTCTAAAGGAAAAGTTCTTGCATGGCCTAAGAACTCTAGCATAAAATCAACTCATGTAATCAGTATTCATCAGGAGAGCCTATACAGATTATCAATTCATCCAATTCATGCATTATCTCACAACTCTATCAGTTTGAATGAGCTATGGCATAGAAGACTTGCTCACATTTCAGAGCCCTTCCCTCTATGGAGAAAGTGGTTACTAGTCTTTCAAAGCTTAGTTTAGAGCATGATGGTATCTACAGAGGATGCGTAGTTGGTAAAAATATCAAAAGTCCCTTCCATTGCAGTGACAATAGATCAAAGGTGATCTTAAATCTTATTCATTCAGACTTGTGTGGACCAAAGTATGTGGCATCATTGAGTGGATTCTTGTACTATCAGACTTTCATTGATGATTATTCTCAAAAGACTTGGATTTACCTCTTGAAATCCAAGGAGTCAAAGAAAGTCCTTGATAGATTCCAAGAATTCAAGGCACAAGTTGAGAACATGTCCAGGAAAAAGATTAAGGTTCTGAGATCTAATAATGGAGGGGAGTATACTTTCGGAGGATTTCATAATTTCTGCATTGAGGCAGGGATCAAGAGGGAGTTCTGTGTTCCGTACAACCCTCATCAAAATGGAGTTGTCGAAAGATAGAATAGATTCATAGTAGAGGCAGCTAAGGGTATGATTCATGATCAAAGTTTACAAAGTTTACTATGGGCAAAAGCTTCCAGAACCATAGTATATGTTCTGAACATAAGCCCTCATAAGATATTGGGAAACATGACTCTAGAGGAGGCCTTCACAGGTGTGAAGCCTGAGGTTAGTCACTTGAGAATATTTGGTTTCCCTGTGTACATTCATGTGCCCAAGGACAAAAGATCAAAACTAGAACCTTCAAGAAAGAAGGGTATATTTGTGGGATACAGTGAATCTTCAAAGGCTTACAAAATATATATTCTAGGGCAGAAATAGATTTAGATCAACAGGGATGTCTCCTTTGAGGAAGAAGTAGCCTTCAGAAGATCTAAAGGATCTTACATGGGGATAGATAGTGAGGAGCAGGAGACTTCACAGGATATGGATTTTGATCATACTCCTAACATTCAAAGGGAGTCCAACGAACCGGCTGAGACTATTGATCTAGTTGATCCTATAGAACCAACTGATGGACCTAGAGATATTGTTGTAGTTCAGAAAAGTCCTCTATGGGCTTGACAAACCATACAAGAGTCAAAAAAATATGCAGCTCCTCGAAGAACTTTTAGGGAAAGCAAGAGACCTCATAAGTTCTCAGATTATGTGGTATTGATGAGTCACATCATTGATTCTGAGCCTTCCAGTTTTGAGGAGGCATTTAACCAGTAGGTATGGAGAGATGCAAAGATAGAAGAGTATCAGTCCATAATTAAAAATGATGTATGGGATGTTGTTCTAAGACCTGAAGGGAAGTCAGTAGTGACTTCCAAATGGCTCTACAAAATCAAACATGCAGTTGATGGAAGTATTGAGAAACACAAAGCGAGATTCGTGGCAAGAGGATTCTCTTAGAAGGAGGGAATAGATTATGAGGAGACATTTTCTCCTGTTGCTTGATACACCTCTTATTGCTATTGCCTCTACAAGGGGTTGGAAGTTACATCAAATGGATGTCAAGACTACATTTCTTAATGGTGTGATTGAGGAAGAAGTGTATATCGAGCAGCCAGACGGTTTTGTGATTCATGGGAAGGAGTCTCATGTATGCAGATTGAAGAAGGCCTTGTACAATCTTAAACAAGCACCTCGTGCATGGTATGAAAGGATTGATAGTTACTTGATGAGTTTGGGTTTCTCCAAGAATGATGCAGATTCTAACCTTTATTTCAAGATAGTTGATGGTGAGGTCTTGATCTTGGTCCTTTATGTTGATGATCTATTTCTCACTAGAGAAGAGAACCTCATTGTCATATGTAAGAAAGAGTTAACCTTTGAATTTGAGATGAAGGACCTTGGCCTTATGCATTACTTCTTGGAATTGGAAGTATGGCAAAGACCTAATGAGATCTTTCTAAGTCAAGGGAAATACACTATAGATATACTGAGAAGATTTGGGATGATGGGCTGGGAGTCCATGTCTACACCTATGGAGACAAATTTGAAGAAGTTGAGTAACTCAACATCCAATTCAAACTGGGTAGATCCCACCATGTATATACAATTGATCGGATCATTGATGGGTAAGTGCAAGAAGATGGGGGGCCAAAAAGGGGTCTTAAGTGGCCACTTTTTTTTTTTTCTGAAATCAGGAAATATTGGCCTTGGATGAGAAATTGAGCATAGTTACACTCAAAATTTGGACATGCAACCAAAACAATGTTCATAGTGCTCCAAGTCTACTTTCTAAACTACTATTTAAAAAAAAATGGCATAGATTAAGGGGTTCAAAAGAGGGAACCACATAAATTGGTGTTGTTTCTATTAAAAAAACATAACATAGCATGTTTTGTGGCTCCCTCAAAAGGTCAACTTTTTTTTGGTATTTTTAAAATCACTTCAGTGAGAAATTAGCTAATAGCATGTAGTTTAGGCCCGATTTTTCTAATAATTTTTTGATGAATATTTGATTTTTTACTAATTTTCAAAGTGGACACATCCTAAAAAATAGAATTTTGGCCCTACTACCCCTATAAATTTTGAAAACTAATTGAAAATCATTTTTTCTTTTTTTAATATTTGTAGAATGGAGTCTAGTTTCTAAATATGTAATTTTTTTTGAAATTTCAATGAATAGTTAATTTACAATGAAAAAAAGATCAAACAGTGGTTTTTGCCCAAAAACGGACACACAAACAAAAGAAATTAAATATGAAAGGCTTAACATTGTTAAAATGTGAAAAAAATCACATCGTCAAATAGCTAAGAGAAAGCCTAACATTACCCAGGTGTTTGATTTGTTTGACCTTGAAACACGTGCAAATCTGAGGGTTAGCATGAATAAAATTATGTGAAATCTTGAAGAATATGGAAAAACACGTCTGTGGTTGTTCAAAAGGCACTCCAAGCATTTGGGTTGGAAATCCAAAGCAAATCCCAAGCCCGAGGCTTAGGATTCCCAAAGCAAAACATAACGCGAGCTCGCATTATGTTTTTCTTTGCATTTTTCCTTTTCTGCAAAAGTTTGTGTTGTTTGTCATGTTTGAAATAACGCGAGCACATGTTATGTTCCCCTTAAATTTTTTTATGTTCAAGGCTATTAATCATGTATGTATGTATGTATGCCTATATGTATGTATGTATGTATGTATCTATGTATCTATGTATGCCTATATGTATGTATGTATGTATGTATGTATGTTTCTATGTATGCCTATATGTATAGTGTCGAGGGTAGAGGAGGGTAGAGATGGGAGTGAGCCAGATAGGGGAGGAGAGGGGTGGATAAGGATTGAGTGATTAAGGTTTAAGGTTGAGGGTTGAGCGTTTAGGGTTAGGATTTAGAGTTTAGGGATAAGGGATTAGAGTTTAAGACCTTGAGGGATTAGGGTTTAGGGTTGAGGTTTTAGGGATAGCGTTTAGGGTTAAGGGTCAAGGGATTAGGGTTAAGGTAGAGTGTTGAGGGTAGATGGATTAGGGATAGGGTTTAAGGTTGAAAGTTTAGGGTTGAGGAATTAGGGATTAAGGTATAGTTTAGTAGTTCTGTGGATAGAGCCAGTAAACAATGGGAGATTATTTGTCTGTTCATAACAATATACCTCCCCTAAGTGCGGGGTGGATAGCAAGAAACATGGATGTACCCCAATGCAAATCTTTTCTCATAATGATCATCCTTCTGATTTCAACTATTAATTACTCACTGTGGATGTACCATACGCAAAGTTTTTCTCATAGTGTGTACACCTATTGGCATAATGAACCCCAGATGGGCCAGAAAAACATGCCATATAACATTACTAACATTAAAAAGTTCATAGCCATTTTTCTGACATATTCTTGCAACTCAAATATCTTTAAGAGAAGAGTGTCAAAAATGATGGGTTTAAAAACCTAACATAAGGCAAAGTAGTTTTGTTGGGTTTAGGGATAGGGTTTAGGGTTGATGGATTAGGGTTTAGGGTTGAGGGATTAGGGTTTAAGGTTGAGGGATTATGGTTTAAGGTATAGTGTTGAGGGTTGAGGGTTTAGGGATAGGGTTAAGGGTTGAGGAATTAGGGTTTAGGGTTGACGGATTAGGGTTTAGGGTTGATGGATTAGGGTTTAATGTTGAGAGTTGAGGGTTGAGGGTTTAGGGATAGGGTTGATGGTCAAGAGATTAGGGTTAAAGTAGAGTGTTGAGGGTAGAGGGATTAGGGATAGAGTTTAGGGTTGAAGGTTTAACGATTGAGGGTTGAGGCTTTAGGGCTGAGGGTTAAGGGATTAGGGTTTAAAATATAGTGTTGAGCGTCAAGGGTTTATGGATAGGTTTTAGGTTTTAATTTTTAAGGGTTAAGGGTTGAGGGATAGGGTTTAGGCTTTAGGGATAAGGGATTAGGGTTTAAGGTATAGTGTCGAGGGTTGAGGGTTTAGGAATAGGGATAGCGTTTAGGGTTTAGGGATGAGGGATTAGGGTTGAGGTTGAGGGATTAGGGTTGAGGGTTGAGGGATTAGGGTTTAAGGTATAGTGTCGAGGGTTAAGGATTTATTGATAGTGTTTAGGGTTGAGGGTTGAGGGATTAGGTTTTAGGGTTGATGGATTAGGGTTTAAGGTATAGTGTTGAGGGTTGAGGGTTTAGGGATAGGGTTTAGGGTTGATGGATTAGGGTTTAGGGTTGACGGATTAGCGTTTAATGTCAAGGTTAGGGTTAGAGTGTCGAGGGTAGAGGGATTAGGGATAGGGTTTAGGGTTGAAGGTTTAAGGATTGAGGGTTGAGGCTTTAGGGATGAGGGTTTAAGGCTTAAGATATAGTGTCAAGTGTTGAGGATGTAGGGATAGGGTTTAAATTTTAAGGGTTAAGGGTTGAGGGATAGGGATTAGGGTTTAAGGTATAGTGTTGAGGGTTGATGGTTTGGGGATAGGGTTTAGGTTTGAGGGATTAGGGTTTAGGGTTGATGAATTAGGGTTTAATGTTGAGAGTTGAGGGTTGAGGGTTGAGGTTGAGGGATAGGGTTAATGGTCAAGGGATTAGGGTTAAATTAGAGTGTTGAGGGTAGAGGGATTAAGGATAGGGTTTAGGGTTGAAGGTTTAAGGATTTAGGGTTGA
Source organism: Cunninghamia lanceolata (assembly GCA_027924645.1). Lineage (NCBI taxonomy): Eukaryota > Viridiplantae > Streptophyta > Pinopsida > Cupressales > Cupressaceae > Cunninghamia > Cunninghamia lanceolata. The sequence continues at coordinate 12,395,351 of BSBN01000167.1, forward strand.
GGCTTTAGGGATTAGGGTTTAAGATATAGTGTCAAGTGTCGAGAGTGTAGGGATAGGTTTTAGGGTTCAAGTTTTAAGGGTTAAGGGTCAAGGGATTAGAGTTAAGGGTTGAGGGATTAGGGTTTGATGTTGAGGGTTGAGTACATTGAGGTTCAAGGGTTAAGGGTTTCGGGATAGGATTGAGGGTCAAGGGATTAGAGTTAAAGTAGAGTGTCGAGGGTATAAGGATTAGGGATAGGGTTGGAGGGTTTAGGGATAAGGGATTATGGTTTAAGGCATAGTATCGAGTCTGTTGAGGGTTTAGGAATAGGGATAGCATTTAGGGTTTAGGGATTAGAGTTGAGGGATGACGGATTAGGGTTGAGGGTTGAGGGATTAGGGTTTAGGGATAAGGTTTAGGGTTGAGGGTTGAGGGATTAGGGTTTAAGGTATAGTGTTGAGGGTTTAGGGATAGAGTTTAGGGTTGAGGGATTAGAGTGAAGGGTCGAGGGATCATAATTAAGGGTTGAGGGATTAGGGTTTGATGTTGAGGGTTGAGGGTTGAGGTTCGAAGGTCAAGGGTTTAGGGATAGGGTTGAGGGTTGAGGGATTAGGGTTAAAGTAGATTGTGGAGGGTATAAGGATTACGGATAGGTTTAGAGGGTTTAGGGATAAGGGATTAGGGTTTAAGGTATAGTATCGAGTCTATTGAGGGTTTAGGAATAAGGATAGCATTTAGGGTTTAGGGATGAGGGATTAGAGTTGAGGGATGACGGATTAGGGTTGAGGGTTGAGGGATTAGGGTTTAGGGATAAGGTTTAGGGTTGAGGGTTGAGGGATTAGGGTTTAAGGTATAGTGTTGAGGATTTAGGGATAGGGTTTAGGGTTGAGGGATTAGAGTGAAGGGTCAAGGGATTAGGATTTGATGTTGAGGGTTGAGGGTTTAGGGTTTAGGGTTTAGGGTTTAGGGATAGGGTTGAGGGTCGAGGAATCATAGTTAAGGGTTGAGGGATTAGGGTTTGACATTGAGGGTTGAGGGTTGAGGTTCGAGGGTCAAAGGTTTAGGGATAGGGTTAAGGGTCGAGGGATTAGGGTTAAAGTAGAGTGTGGAGGGTATAAGGATTAGGGATAGGGTTGGAGGGATTAGGGATAAGGGATTAGGGTTTAAGGTATAGTATCGAGTCTATTGAGGGTTTAGGAATAGGGATAACATTTAGGGTTTAGGGACGAGGGATTAAAGTTGAGGGATGACAGATTAGGGTTGAGGGTTAAGGGATTAGGGTTTAGGTATAAGGTTTAGGGTTGAGGGATTAGGGTTTAAGGTATAGTGTTGAGGGTTTAGGGTTGAGGGATTAGAGTGAAGGGTTGAGGGATTAGGATTTGACGTTGAGGGTTGAGGGTTGAGGCTTTAGGCTTTAGGGTTTAGGGATAGGGTTGAGGGTTGAGGGATCATAGTTAAGGGTTGAGGGATTAGGGTTTGACGTTGAGGGTTGAGGTTCGAGGGTCAAGGGTTTAGGGATAGGGTTGAGGGTTGAGGGATTAGGGTTAAAGTAGAGTTTGGAGGGTGTAAGGTTAGGGATAGGGTTGGAGGGTTTAGGGATAAGGGATTAGGGTTTAAGGTATAGTATCAAGTCTGTTGAAGGTTTAGGAATAGGGATAGAATTTAGGGTTTGGGGATGAGGAATTAGAGTTGAGGGATGACGGATTAGGGTTGAAGGTTGAGGGATTAGGGTTTAGGGATAGGGTTTAGGGTTGATGGATTAAAGTGAAGGGTCGAGGGATTAGGATTTGACATTGAGGGTTGAGGGTTGAGACTTTAGGGTTTAGGGTTTAGGGATAGGGTTGAGGGTCGAAGGATCAGAGTTAAGGGTTGAGGGATTAGGGTTTGACTTTGAGGGTTGAGTTCTAAAGATAGGCAAACAGATATTTTGTATTCAGGTTATTTAGATGTTGATGGGTTTAGACTTGAGCTGAAATGTTGGACTCTTAATCTAGCCTGAAGAGAGTTTCTGTCGTCAAATGCAGATTTATGGGTTCAATTATATTGATTGCCTCTCTAGTTTTGGGGTGTGGATGTTTTGGAATCAATCAGGAAGTCTTCAGATGACTTTGTGGAAGTGTATTGGTAATCACTTGACAGAACCCCTGCTATTTATGCTTGGGTAAAAATTTGTCACAAACTAGAACTTCTACTTCCAAAGACGATCTATCTTTCTTCCTCAATGGGCATTTTCTATCAAGAACTTGACTATGAGGGCTTGCCCCTTCATTGTTATGCCTATCATATGGCGGAGCATCTAGCAAGCTCTTGCAGGAAACACGAAAAGTTCTCCCTCAAAAACCTTGTGGTCATTCAAGTCTGAAGAGGAAGGTTTGGAAAGAGAAATGGATCACCAAAGAGATGAAGAATTTCTTATTTCTTAGACACCATCAGTGGTTTTTCTTTGATGCAGAGGACCTACCAAGATGGAAAGCATTTAAGGATTATATGATCTCCAAAGGAAAATCTCCTAATTCTCCCAGAATGTCATCCTTCAACAAGGCGGGACCAAGTGGCTTGGCTCTTCCAGTCATGGATCCTCCCATATTTAAGAGGAATTGTAAGGCTTGGAAGTGTTAGTTGATGAAGCACATGATGTGGTCATCCCTGCTTGTGTTAAGGAAGATAATGCACAGGATGTGATCAATCTATAGTAGGACAAAATGCGAGCACGTTATAACATGCTCATGTTTTGTCCTGCTATAGAAATAGTAAAAAAGTGTTGACCCCCGTGATCCAGGCCCACATGCTCTGTTTTCATACTAATTTTGCGCGTGCTCTAACAAAAAAGAAGTGCTTTCATGCTGTTGGGAAGTTCACATGCACATTTGACACATTGTACCACCTTTGCATGATCTTTCCACCACCTTTTCTGCTTTGCCAACTTGAGAAGGAGGAAATAACATAGTTTTCACGCCAAGTTTGATATATATCTATTCAAGTTTCAATTTTTGTAGTGTTGCAATGTTAATTGTGATTCAATTTTAGGAATTTAACATTATAGATTGGTTAATAGTATTGTTGTTAGTAATTATATTTGAGTGTTATTCAATTTAACATTGAAAAGGAAGTAAGTGGTGAAAAACTCAAATTGTTGAGGAATTTGATGCATGAAGAAAAAAACACTACATAATTGGGTACTCTCTCCATTCAAATCTTCATTTTTTAGGTATGTCAAGTCTTTACATGCATATTCTTTACATTTTCCTTAAATTCAAATTGAATTACTTTATCATGCTTTATCATACATGTTTAAAATAGACACATTCCCAATCAAGAAAGCAGCCTACAATCTCACGTGATGCCATGTATATTTTCTACACTTGGGCTCTTTAATAATTATGTGTAATAAATAGACCTTAACATACCATGATGTCAAACTATACAAGAATAAATTCTTACAACATAATAGAAATACAATCCCACTATTATCTTGTATTCATTTCTTAGGAAGTAATATTGGTCTCTTTATCATGCTACAGACAAATTCTCCGTCATGCTGAGGAAATGATCAAGAATTAAACCAGCATAGGAAGAGATAGAAGCTAAGAATGTAAAGAAAGCAGTGGCTATGAGGGAACTTTGTGAGAAGAGGAAATTGGACACAATAAATGAAGACATACCAATTCAAGAGGAACCACAACCATCACAAAGAGATATGGTATTGGTGGCACAAAGAAAACGAATGCAAAAACTTCGTGCAATGAGAGATTTGAATACCATAGTGGGAGACACGTCCTCTACCGCAATTCAACATGTAGGGACACCATCTACCACATCTCAAGTTGAGAGTATATCATCACTCACATGTGATGAAGGAGGTACACCATCGTTCCCACCTCAACCTCAAGGTATGTCATCTATTCCATCTTCGATCGAAGGTATGCCATCTAACCCATCTGATTTAAATATTGATGAAATTCCTAATGTTGAGATGAATTTACCTAACTTAACACCACCTAGAATTTTGAATAGAAAGCCAAAGTATTTGATTGATATTGATGAGAATATTTTGCAGCCAATGGAAGCTAAGATTCCAAAATGCACTTGTAGAAGATATGCTCATAAGATTTGGAGATTGTTCTTTGTAAAGTCAAATGAGACTGCAAGATGTCAACTATTCATTGAAATGATGCAAAGTATAAAGTATAGGTCCATCATGAAGATTCTTGGGTTGAGAACATCAGAGGCTTCAAGTGAAAAATCTATTGTCAAGAATCTAATGAGTGCGTATGAGAGTGTGGGTAACAACTCACGCACAAAAGATAGTAATGCAACACAGCGTATGATTACATCGACTATAGTAAGTAGTCAAACGAGGAAAGCTCGTCTCATTAGAAAGACGAGTCAAGAATTAAGAATTAATAGGAAAACTCTATAAAGAGCTGTTGGAAGATGCCAAAGAATTGAGGACACTAATGCCAATGAATTATGGGCGTTCTTGGGGAGACTACCACGAAAAGATAAACCAATTGTTAAAGCATTGAGATCACTAATTGAAGACTTTTGGAAGAATTACACAAGGGTATCTCTGAATCAAAGGGATGTGGTAAGAAGGAGAATCGGTAGTCAGAACCGTGAGCCACATCTAAAGCATTTTTTGGATGAGACTCAAACACAGTTTTATGGTAAATTTCTAGAGAAGTATCCTCAAATTAAAATTTGTCAAAGATATTTTGAAATGCTAAAACCTTTCTATGTCAAGATAAATCACACACCCACTACTTGTTGTTGTAGATTACATATTGAATTTTCTAACCATTTTGATGCTTATAGGTCTATATGTTTAGATATGCATACTAATAATGTTTTGCAGGGTTGTGCCATATGTGCCCCACCAACATCTTCAAGAGACTTCATATCAAGAATTTTATGTGAAAGAGAGGAAGGTCAAATATTCTACAAGAAATTATTCTTGGATGGCACATGTCATCGTTGTCATGGCTTGCAACATTTGCCAATATGTGAACATATGGAAAGAACACATGCAGTTGGAAATGAACTAGTAGAGTTTGGCAAGTATAAAACAGTGGCATACAATACAAAAGATGGTAAAGAAGCAAAGAGGTGTGAATTGGTTATTGAAAAGATTCTAGTGTATCAGTGTATGCCTATATTTTGTGACAACATAGTGTATGAGTATGCAAAACATGCCCATAGAGCTCGATGGTTGGACTTGCAATTCAAGTTATGCAAAGACACATTTCTAGTTGGTAGCATTGTTTTAGTTGTCGACTTTGCAGAGAACTACAGTCTACAGCCACAGCATGAGGTGTAATCACAATATTATAACTCCACACAGGTTTCTATATTTGTACACATCGTATTCATTCATGCAAATGATAGTACAAAGGATGACAAAAAGATCATAAGGGAGTATAATTTCTATATTAGTGATGATCGCATGCATTCTACGGAGTTTATGCAAGGTTGCTTTCATGTGTTCTACAATGATTTGGCTAGAAGGGGCATATTGTTCAGTTAGCATATCATATGGTCAGATAACTGTGCATCACAATTCAAGAACTAGCAGAATTTCTATTGGATGAGTAGGAGGCATAATTTCATAGGTATTCAGCATATGTGGAACTTTTGTGAGGCCGGCATGGAAAGGGGGAGCATGATGGTGCAGGAGCATGTATCAAAAGAGCCATAGCACGAGAAGAGATAAAGTATAAAGACAATGCAAAGTTGACAGATGCAAAATCGATTGTCGAGTGGTGTAATGCTTCCATGGGTCGAGGTAATAAAGGTAAGTCTTTAGTTCATAGATTTTTTTTGGTTGATAGATGATACTAACATTGCACCATATGAGGACTATTGTACACTAACATGATCAAATGAGATGCACTCTTTTAGAAGCTCAATTGCAAGTTCATGGAGTATCCATACACGAAAGATGTCATGCTTTTGTTCTTCCTGTACAATTCAAGTCTGGGATGAGTGCGAGTCAAAGGAGTGGGTTGACGAATGGCAGTTAAGTTATCTTAGCCCACTTGACACGTATCAACCTCCGACGGCACTAGAACTAACATAGATGGAATCATCAGTTGACTTTGACCACATATCAGATTTAGTTCAACCAGGTAATATAGGGCATGTATATGCATCTAATTTCATCTAGTTCAACCAAGTAATGTCATCTTACTTTGTAGTGTTTTTGTAATGTTGACTAATTTTATCTACTTTGCTACACATATCAATGTAGGGCATGTATATGCAGTTATTGCAGATGAAGATAATGAAGAGGGAATAAATTATTACTTATGTCGTTGTGTTGAGGCCAAAAAGAAATTGGAGGCCCCTGTTACAGATGGAGAAAACATCGAATACCCTATAGGCTCAGTGGTTATTACTGGAACATGTCTTAGAAGGTACCCACATAAGACTGTTAATGTTTGGATGTTTCAAAACGTTGACATGCATTGAAAGATTCTTCATTACTCGAACCTTGTCGTGGCATCCAATGTTCATTTGATAAAGTATCAGGGTAGACCTTTGAACAAAATCTTGTGGAAGGTGCGTGAGTCTGACCATGAAGCAATACTTGACACAATAAAGAGTAGAGCAGACCCGGATGGTTCATTGGATTAGTTTGTAAGTATTCACATTGATTTTCTAAACTCATGTTACATTGAGTTGTAAGTATGCACATTAATTTGTAAGGTTTGTCTTTTTTTAATTTCCTGCTGCATTTTTACATATATATACATTTTTACATCATCATGTTATGCATTTTTGGTGTCCTGCTCCTGATGTGACCAAACTGAATGTTCCAACGCATCCAGATGGGTACATTTACGTTAGGCATGGTCCTGTTTTTCACCGAAACATGTCGAAATAGTCCGAGCTACATTGTACCGACGATATCCCTAAAGAGTCTAAAGTGCAAAAAGGGAGCAATCTTTGACGAGATGTTACTCAAAAACTGTGTCACTTAGAAACATTCTGTCTAAGGCAACACGATCAAGTAGAGTGCCTCTACAATAACCTCTCTCAATTTTTTATATCTTTGAGGTATTTGCCCGTGGTGAAAGGTTTTCTACTGCCCCAAAAATTGTCAGAAGGAGGTAGTGTAAAGTTGCAAAGGGGTGTAACTTTTGTCCTGCTTTTTATGCGACCAAACTAACTATTCCAACGCATCTGGATGGGTACATTTATGCTAGGCATGGTCCTATTTTTCACCCAAACATGTCAAAACAGTCTGAGCTACATTGTATCGACGATATCCCTGAAGAGTCCAAAGTGCAAAAAGGCAACAATCTTTGACGAGATGTTACTCAAAAACCCTATCACTTAGAAACATTCTGTCTGAGGAAATGTGATCATGTAGAGTGCCTCTACAATAACCTCTCTCATTTTTTTATATCTCTGAGACATTTGCCCGTGGTGAAAAGTTTTTTGCTGCCCCAAAAATTGTCAGAATGAGGTAATGTAAAGTTGTAAAGGGGTGTAACTTTCGTCCTGCTCTTGATGCGACCAAACTGATTGTTCCAATGCATCCGGATGGGTACATTTACACTAGGTATGGTCCTGTTTTTCACCCAAACATGTCAAAACAGTCCGAGCTATATTGTACCGACATTATCCTTGAAGAGTCCAAAGTGCAAAAATGTAGCAATCTTTGACGAGATGTTACTTGAAAACTGTGTCACTTAGAAACATTTTGTCTGAGGCAACGCGATCATGTAGAGTGCCTCTACAATAACCTCTCTCATTTTTTATATCTCTAAGACATTTTCCCATGGTGAAAGGTTTTCTGCTGCCCCAAAAATCATAAGGAGGTAGTGTAAAGTTGCAAAGGGGTGTAACTTTCATCCTGCTCCTGATGTGACCAAACTGACTGTTCCAACGCATCCGGATGGGTACATTTACATTGGGCATGGTTCTATTTTTCACCCAAACATGTCGAAACAGTCTGAGCTACATTGTACCAACGATATCCCTGAAGAGTCCAAAGTGCAAAAAGGTAGCAATCATTGACGAGACATTACTCAAAAATTATTTCACTTAGAAACATTCCATCTAAGGCAATATGATCATGTAGAGTGCCTCTACAATAACCTCTCTCAGTTTTTTATATCTCTGAGACATTTGCCCATGGTGAAAGGTTTTTTGCTGCCCCAAAAATCGTCAGAAGGAGGCAGTGTAAAGTTGCAAAGGGGTGTAACTTTCATCCTGCTCCTAATGTGACCAAAATGATTTTTCCAACGCGTCTGAATGGGTACATTTACGCTAGGCATGGTCCTGTTTTTAACCCAAACATGTCAAAACAGTCTGAGCTACATTGTATCGACGATATCCTTGAAGAGTCGAAAGTGCAAAAAGGTAGCAATCATTGACAAGATGTTACTCGAAAACTGTGTCACTTAGAAATATTCTATCTGAGGCAATGCGATCACATAGAGTGCCTCTACAATAACCTCTCTCAATTTTTATATCTCTGAGACATTTACCCGTGGTGAAAGGTTTTCTGCTGCCCCAAAAATCATTAGAAGGAGGCAGTGTAAAGTTGCAAAGGGGTGTAACTTTCGTCCTGCTCCTGATACGACCAAACTGACTATTCCAATGCATCTGGATGGGTACATTTACGCTATGCATGGTCTTGTTTTTCACCCAAACATGTCAAAACAGTCCGAGCTACATTGTCCCGACAATATCCCTGAAGAGTCCAAAGTGCAAAAAGGAAGTAATCTTTGACGAGATGTTACTCAAAAATTGTGTCACTTAGAAACATTCCATCTGAGGCAACGCGATCACGTAGAGTGCCTCTACAATAACCTCTCTCAATTTTTTATATCTCTGAGGTGTTTGCCCACGGTGAAAGGTTTTCTGTTGCCCCAAAAAACGTCAGAAGGAGGCAGTGTAAAGTTGCAAAGCATTGCTAAGAAATCCTCAATACTCAAACACTCCAATGAACTGAAGCAACTTCTTCTTAGGTGCAAATGTAAGGGTACACAAGGGGAAAATGGCACCTAGATGACTTAGTGCATTTCTATGACTTCATTCACATGTTTAAATGTTTGAGAAACTCTCATTTACTAAGTGCTTGTCCTCATGTCAATGTTAAGCTTTATACCTCCTAGGCGCTCAATTAGGTGATGTCATTAGATACAACTTACCCTTAGGCGCCAATGTAGCTTCTTCAATCCATCACACTTCTAAGCACTCAAATTTGAGGTCTTGGACTTGTATCTTATTCCTAGGCGCAATTGGATGATCTTTCTAGATGTAGGCGCTCATGATGGTGGGAAATTACATGAAGGGGCGCCTAAGTCCAATTTGACTTTGTATTTGATATTTTATGACTCCAATTGACTAGGAATGGCTCAATTTCTAAAGTACTGACTCAATAATGTAAGTTTAAGGTCTTTTCCTCCTAGGCGCCAATTAATGAGTTCACTAGATGCAATTTCCCCTGGACTTGAAGATTGTGAAAGAACTTGGAGCTTGGATGGATGTCTTCGAATGTTCAATGAAGAAGTGTTCCAACTTGAAAGGTCCTTTGAAGTGTAGATATTGATGATAACACTTTCCCTTATATGTGAAGTAGATGACTTCTTAAGGAGGCTTGAATGTATCAGAGGGACTTGAAATTGAATGGATGTCTTTGGAATGCTTGATGATGATGAGAAGTTTCTTTGGAGCAGCTACATGTTGATCTTGAAGCAATGATTGATGAAGAATCTAGTTGATACTTGAAGATGAATGGAGCTTAAAGTGATAGATGGAAGTCTTCGAACATGATGCAACTAGTGATGTCGTTGATGAAGAAGACTTGAAATATATCTTGTTGTGACCTCTTGGAGCCACTACCTCTTGAAGTGGTGTTTCCTTGGGAGTGATTACTTCCATCTTAACTCTCTGGCATGAATGAATGTGAAAGGCTCCTTTGGAGCATCTACATGATGACTCTAGGCGACTCCAAGCTCTTGCTCCTACCTTTTCCTTCAATCTTCCTACAATACAAACCAAGAAACACATCAATCCTCATGATAAACATTTTATAACACAAAGGAATCCTCTTTAAACATGGAATAATCTTACTACAAATCTAGGCGCATATATAGGTAAAAGGAAGAGCAAAGGGCACCTAACACAAGTTGGTCCATATTTATCACTTTAAATGATTTCAAACAATTGTAATGGCTTAAAGAGGTCAATCTCCCTTAAGAGATTCATTCAAAAGGTGTCTTTCAATGCAATTTCTCCCTTAGGTGCCATAATGGGTTTGTACTGATAGAGTGTGCGCCTAGATTTAAATGTCTTTATACTTGCAATTTTGCAATTCTAAATGATGAGACATGTCTTAGAATGAATTCTATCTTTCAAGCGCTCACTCCAAAAGGTCATCTCATGCAATTTCATCGAAGGCTCTCATTGAGGTGTCCTCAGAGGCTAAAGTGTGCCTAACTCAATTGCCTTTATCTTTATCATTTTTGTGCTTTCAACAATTGAAAATGACCTAGAGTGATCATTTCTCTCAAGGCACTCACCTATTGATATGAAATCAAGTTATTTCCCTTAGGCACAATTTTAGGCTTGTATGGGTGAAAAGTGTGCCTTACATCCTTAGGTGGTTCTTTCTAATTCTCAATGATTTCAATCAAATGCCAAGTGTCTAAGGAAGCTTTTGTCTTGAGATGATTAAATTTTGAGGTTCAAATCCCTTCCTCAATCAAGGCACAATCTGAGGGTTGTATAGATGAAAGTTGACTTCAACTTGGGCGCTCATTTGAGTTGGAAGGAGCTAGAATTTGTGCCTAGATTGGAGATAGATATTTTGGCTTATTTGATGATGGTCTCAAGTCTCTCTACCAAGGCGCATTTTGATGATGTTCTTATTTAAACTCTTATGAAGACTATCTCATCCCTAAGTGCTCATCCTCATGATTTTCATGCACTTAGACTTCAAGGCGCCAAAACTAGTAGGAAAATTCACAATGAGCGCCTTTGCTTTGAAAGAATTTCTTATTGATCATTAGGCACACTTTGGAGTTGATATGTACTTCCTTTACTTCCATGTACTCAATTCATCATAATTATTGTCAAACTTCTCCAAGTTGATTGATAACATGCTTCTTGATGTTAAGATCCTTCATTCACTCCTTCTTAGATCTAGGCACTCATGATGGTGGGAAATTACATGAAGGGCGCCTAAGGTTCAAGATAGCTTCTTTCCACTCATCTTAACTTTCAATCATTGTAGTTAATCTTAAAAGACATCATCAAAAATGAGCAACCTCCAAGACTTGTCATTGTAAGTTGATTTCCTCCAATGTGCCAATACAAGGTTCTTTTGAAGGCAAAGGGCACCTAGGCTTATGGGGCTCAATTTGATGTATTTATTGAAAGCTCAAGGTGAATTGATGCTTATTGAAATTTGCACTTAGTCCTTCATTTGCATTCTAGGCGCCATTTCCTATTGACTTATATACTCCTCCTCATGCTAGGGCACCCATAATGAAGTGGTTTAGACAATAGGTGTGCTTCACTTACTAGAGGCTTGTTCTCCTTCCACCTTAGGCACACTTTTATGGTGGAACAAGTGTCAATGGGTGCCTTGTTTTAAATGAATTCTCTCTCCAAGTTGGGCTCACTTTATGAGTTGCAAATTGCGCCTTAACCCTTCATGCTTGTTGCTCAATGTTTGAATGTTTAACAAAGTCTCCTATAGGTGCTCATATTAGTGACTTTTTCTCAAGGTGCAATCATCCTAATGACTTGGATATTTATCCTAGTGTTTCAGGATATCAGGCTACCAGACTTAGTCATTTTCAGGATCTCAAACATAAAGAATAACATGATGATTCATTTTTTTGTATTGCATATAGTTGACATTGTATGCTACTCATAAAGAATATTAATATTTTCTGTTCAACATGATAATTCATTTTTTTTTTAAATACAACTTTTACATTTTAGTTCTAAAATGAGGTTTAGGTGATACTTGAATAACAATAGCTAGCTTATTGGATCAACAAACATCCTATGTAATACAATTGGATTTTAAATATTTGAAGTAGCCATCTACAAATATCCATTCAAACGTGGATTTATAATGCAAGTATGGACGCCATCAATAAAAAAGATTTGTATTAACCAAATATCCATATAGGCGTACATCAATATCTATCGATATAAGTATAACATATATACAAAATAGCCACATAGGCTTATAAGAAGGCCATATAAGCATACAATGTCAACTATATACAATACAAAATATATGTCCACAAATGCCATATAGGCATACAACAAAGGAACACAATAAAAAGTCATTCCCCTCTGGCTGGTGAAGAGAATAGATCACGGGCAGCCTTTGATCTTCTAGGGGATGGAGACGTGCATGTGGGTGGTCTACTACGAACTTGAGGGCTACTCCTCCTATTTAGTTCTTCCTGCATCTTTAGCTATTACAATCAAAAGTATAGACATTAATATATAGAAATTACATGTTATAAAAAATGAAACATTTAACAAAATAATCACTTATCGCTAACATATAATCTATGTCCTCACTTGGCTCAGTAGTAGGAATAGGCCGTGGTGATGTCATGTCCTATAGAAACCATCCAGATAGAAATTAAACTTCAAATCAATAATCTTTTGATTTTTCAAAAATAAACAACTATAACAATGAATGTAAATTGAAATTTACTAATCTACCTCATACCCCTGTCAATGCCATGGAGCTATGAATCGCAGAGGTCACACCATGCTCCATTGCCCTCTGAACATCGGGAGGTGTCTCCACAGCCTGCATCATCTGGAAATAAAATAACATTATTCAATTACGAAAACTATAATAGTGATGCAAATCATGGCTCCTAACATACACACACGTTCATCTAAACATGGAAGTACACACAATAAAGCACACAAGTCACATACAAAAATCTAGTATATACAATTCATTCATTAAACTATTTATTTTATTACCTTCGTGAAACTTTGAAGTCCACCACCACTGGCAGGTGTTGCCGTGAAATTTCCAATATTAACCTATTCAACATCCAAAATCATATATTAGAATACCATTCATATAACGATACTATTCACATGTAATATTTATAATTGTTTACTAGTTACATACCCCAATAGTAGATGATCTAGTGTAATATGCAGGTGAACCACTGAAAACTGCATCAACACTATGACCCTGAAATTTTATTAAAATCATCAAACTAAATTAGTTAATCTTGCATTTCAAAAATAAAATTTAATAAATTAAATTCAATAAACTTGCTAATATTTACCTGAGTATCAAGGCTGAAAGTCTCACTTAGGAGGGTATCTGTCATCACCATTTGCTTAGCTATAGATGTAGCCTTTGCACCTGCATCCTGACTATCCATGAGGTCATAACCACAGGCTGACCCGCAAGTCTGACAAGTATGGGGTGGGACCCTACTCCTTGCACTATCTCCCAACCCACTCTGTGCTGTAGGACTGGCATGCTCTATGATGCTCTGGGTCAAGGCACTAATGGACTGAAGTGTATCAACTTCAACACTCTCCTTCACAATGGAAGGGATAGAAACATGCTCATGGGTTGGTCTGCTAATTACTCGTCTCACTACCCGCTGTGGGTCAACACGTGCCCCTGGTCTATCTTGTGCTGACCCCCCACCTCTACCCTGGATGTCCCGCATATCAAAATAGTTTGGCACTTTATTGAGGACAAACTTGTAGTAGAGTTTCCTCAAAAAGTATTGCGGGACCTCATTATTATTGCATGGAGGATGGTCAAAAACCATCCACCACCTCTGCCCAAAATTATTCCTTATTGCTTGGTTGTTGCACCAATGGATAGGGAACCTCTTGCATGTAATGGGTGGAGGTTGATTTGTTTGTGGGTTTGTGAAAATCGAACACAAGTCTAATTTTGTAATTTGTAATTTTTTCACATCTTGGTATGGTAGCTTGTCTACATAATAATCTCTAAACTCTCTCCTCTTATCCATCCAACTAGTTATTTGCTTGCTAATTGAATTTACATTTGATAACATAGATTCAAGAGATTCAGCAAGCGTGGACCTATGCAAGGTTGAAGTGGAAGGATCTTTCAACCTTGCAATTATATCTTCAATATTTTTTTGTTGTTTTCAATTTGCCCCATTATATTTTCTTGTATTCTAGGGGCATGTCAAGGAATGGATGGAGGAGGTTGTTATTCCGCAGGCTTTTGTGGATTTTGAGGAGGAGGAGGAGGAGGTGCATTAACATTTCCTAACAATTAATGAAATATACATCAAAAAATAATTCAAACCTACATATTTAGAAGCAAATTCAAACAAAAAGATAAATAAACTCACTCCTTTGGCGTGCTTGATATCGTGGTGGCATTTTGGTGACAAATCGATAAGATTTTTGTGTTGAATTGAGGAATCCAAAATGCGAGCACGCTTCCTAGGGTTTGCGGACCGCAGGAATAGTGGAGAAAAAAGAAATGAAATGAAATGAGATGAGTTTTTTTTAAATTTATAATAGGTGATAACGCGCTCGCATTTTGCATTTTTTTTTTTTGAAAATAATTTGGCCACTTTTTGACCCCCCATCTTTTTGCACTTACCCTGATGTTCCTAGTCAACACTAGACCAAACATTTGTTATACAGTGAGTTCTCTCAGCCAGTTCATGTGTGAGCCAAGACAAATACATCTAGTGCAAAACATATACTGAGATACTTATGTGGTACTGTGGGATATGGCTTGAGGTATACTTCCAGTGGGGATCTAATATTACAAGGCTATTCTGATTCTGAATGGGTTAGGAGTGTAGCTGACAGGAAGAGCACCTCTAGATGTTGCTTCAATTTTGGATTTGCCATGATTTCTTGGTGTAGTAGGAAGCAGACCTTTGTGGCACTAAACATAGTAGAGACTGAATATATTGCAGCATGTGTAGTAGCCCGTGAAGCAGTATGGCTTCGAAAGCTCCTTGCAAGATTATTTGGTCAAATGGTAGAGCCAACATTAATTCACTGTGATAACCAAAGCTGTGTAAATCTCTCAATAAATCCTATATTTCATGATAGGACAAAGCATGCAGAGATCAAGTATCATTACATTAGAGACATGGTGCTGAGGAAAGCAATCCAACTCAAGTATATTTGCACTAATGATCAAACGACTAATATCCTCACCAAGCCTCTTTCCAGAGTAAAGATCGCATACTTCCGAGACAAGCTTGGTGTGGTGGAGAATGACACTCTCCCGAAGAGGGAGTCACAACATCATTGAGAGCCCTTGTATTGTATATTTCTCTGAGACAGAGAAATATGAGGTGAAATCCCTTGTATCATATATTTCTTTGAGACAGAGAAATATGAGGTGAAAGCCCTTGTAAAATATATTTCTCTAAGACGGAGAAATATGAGGTGAAAGCCCTTGTACAGTACACATCTCTGAGACTGATTTGTGTTTTCCACAATTGGATGTAGCCATTGTGGATGTCATGTTGAGAGAGTTCATGACAAGACATGATACCGTTGAGTAGGACTCAAGGAAGACTTTGCTATACCTCCCTAGCTAAGAGGGAGTGTTAATGTTTTGTAGCTTCGGGAGGTCATGTCAATTCTAACCTCATCGGCCCTAAACTAATAGTAATCACACTTCTAATTAAATGGATGAGACATGATATTGGAAGGACATAGTCTTCCAGCATATGCGCCCTTTATATATATCAATCAAAGCAAGGTAGAATAGATGATTAATCACAGTTCTCTAATCTACCTCCATACATAGATATATTCAGGGACATCCAATTTGGCAATCCTCAGCACATTCATCACAGTAAATACAACAAATCAAATCTGAAGCCATTCCATTTATCGATCACAGGAGTAAAACAAAGATATACATTTAGACAGTCAATTCTGAGTTGTTCCATAATCACCATAACAACATATCTGACCTAAAAATTTAACATTAGGGAAATCAATATCTAATATGGCATAGACAATTAAATATGGACACCTAAAAATATTCTACAGTTGGAAGGACAAAAAAAAATTAAGGCTCAATCAAATGCAAATAAATTGTCTGTTTTAGCTTGAGAGATTTTGAGTTTTTGTGCTTTGTTTGAGAGAAGGGAGACACTGTGTGACAATTGGAAATTATTAGTTTTTATTCTTCTTTACATATTGACAACTCAATTTTAAATTTAATAACCAAATTATTTTAAAAGCCAAAAACCAGAGTATTACGTCGAAAGCTAAATTTAACAATTTGCAAAACCCTACCACCAAACATATAGTTTGTGCCATGCATACATTGTGTTACATAATTCCCACGCATACAAAAGTCATATGGATAGTTGTCAATAATAGTCCTAGACTGAACGCTCTTTTACCATTGTGCCTTGGAAGTCAAAATTTAGCATTACTGGACTTTGCAATCAAGGTCCAATGCTCATCCTCTTTGAAGATTTGCATGCTTTTGTGCTAGAGCATCTCATACACAACTTCATCATCAAATTCTAAAATGCACCGTCTTCAACAAGGCCTGGATGTTCTGCCCATTTGAAAACACCTCTGCAAATTCAGTTGCTAATGACAACCTCACCTTTGGATTGTGTGGATTAGATTTCTGTATTAAAATCCTGTTGTTATCCTTTTCCCAGCGTACAAAGAAGGTGCAGTTGCAACAATGTTCTCTAGATTGCCATCTTCTGTTCTAAGTGTCAGACTATATGAAATTCTCATAGGTTCTGTGATTCATAAGCAAATGACACTGAAAGAGCTCTAACTATTCCATGTCATTTATCTGCTGATAAATTGAAGGATGGGTATGCGAGATAAGCGAGAACAATTATGTATAGTCGTCCTTTGAAAAATCCCTCCCCTCTTTGCAGCTTGCGCAGAGACGCGTCATTTGAAATAGAGATTTCATTTTTCTGAACTACTTCTGAATATTTTTA
This sequence comes from Cunninghamia lanceolata, assembly GCA_027924645.1. Lineage (NCBI taxonomy): Eukaryota > Viridiplantae > Streptophyta > Pinopsida > Cupressales > Cupressaceae > Cunninghamia > Cunninghamia lanceolata. The sequence continues at coordinate 12,412,292 of BSBN01000167.1, forward strand.
ACTTCAATGGAGTTATACAACGAGAACAATAAGTGCAATTGCTATTCTTAAATATCATTCACTTCAATAGTCAAGAGTTAATTTTGGCCAATAAAAATAGGACAAATATTTACCACTTTTGTTGTAAAAGGTATAAAATTACTATTGATTGTTTGATAGTTGAAATGGATGATATTTAAATAGAGTGTAAATGCAACCATATTTCCTAAACATTTGACTAAGTCTGAAATCTAAGGGATCCTCCAAAATATACATAATAACTTAAAGTATAAGAAAGGTAAATGATAAAAGGTAAATACCAACTTATACTTAAATGTTTATTTTATGTATATCTCCCTGGTCTCTCTCTAAACATAACCCTACTCTAGATTGAAGGAAGTTCAAGGATTCCCATTTTAACTACTTTAAAACATGAGTGTGTTATAATGCACTCACATTATGGCTTAGTAGTTACTGACCCATAATGCGCGAGTGCATTATAATGCGCTCATATTATGGCTTGGTAGTTACTGAGCCATAACGCGCACTCACATTATAACGTGAGTGCATTTTTGTGTGCTTTTGGAAATTCCAACCAACCCTTTGGTATCCAACCCAAAGGGTTGGAGGTACCTTTTGAATGCCAAGGATGTTTCTTTAACAAAAGTTAAAAATTTTGACCAAATATCATGCGTGCTCCTCCTATGGTTTACATGTTTTTCAATGTTAATACAAAAAATGCCAAGATGACTTCAAGTTTTTTTATTAGCTTTCTAACCATGTATTTTTTTGAAAATTTGATAACATTAAGTTTCCATCTTCATGTTCTTTCGCTAATGTGTTATTTTTTCTTTTTTATTTAGATTTAACCTATCTAGCATTTCTAGTGTCATTTTTTACACGTTTATCAAAATTTGAAACAAATTACATTTTTAGATTCTAGACTCAATTCTATAAAAATTAAAAAAAACAAATTTTGATTAGTTTTTAAAAAAATAGGGGAGCACACTCAAGTTTTCATTTTTCAGGAGGTGTCCACTTTGAAAATTCATAAAAAATCATATATTCATAAAAACTAATAGAAAAAACAGACATAAACTAAATGGTGTTGGTTAATTTTCCACTGAAGTGATTTGTCTAATACTTAAACAAGGTTGACATTTTAGGGGGAGCACACTAGACACTATGTTATATTTTTATGACAAAAACAGGAGCACTTTGTGTGCTCCCCCTAATTGAACATCTTAATCTTCACCATTTTTAGAAAAAAAAAAATAGCAACTTTTTGAAACTAGACTTGGAGCACTATAAAACTTGTTGATATCACATCTTCTAATTTTGAGCATGGCTATCTTCAAATTCTCATGCAAGATCATTTTTTCTGATATCAGAAAAAGTGGCCACTTATGATACCTTTTTGGTCCCCCATTTCCATGCACATACCCATTGTAATTCCTTATATACTCAATCTCTATTGACAAAAAAATTATAATTCGTGTCACGTTGATCCCTCATTCAAACAATAATGACCGGAAAATCTTTTATTCGATGTGGTAAAACCTTTGAAATATTTATTACATCATATGAAAAACTTATTGTGTGTCCTTTGTATTTATATTAACCATCGGTTGCATGTGTGACTTGTAGGATAGAATTGACATGTGCTATGACCATTTCTTCTACTTGTGTCAAATTTGCAAGCTCTTGTGGTTGGGCGCTAGGATCCATATTATTTGGTGTTGAAAACTGATTATTGTCTTTTTCTTGGCGACATCTATTGCAAATAAGACCTTGAGGTGTGTAAGAAACTTTTATTCCAAGCTAACATTCTTGACATATATAGCACGTGTTTGGTGAAACAAAGCTATCTATGGCATGTTGAAATTGCTTTAGAAAAGTATTGAAATCTATCTAAAGAATTCAATTAGGATTTAGTAAATTTTGTCCATCATTTCAAATAGATTGATCCATGGCATGTCAAGGTGCATTTTTGCTGTTTCAATTACATAATTTATTGATATTGAATTGTCATCTCCAACATTCAAACCAAGGGCATATGATTGATTAGGTTCCTCTCTTTCATCTCTTTTAGGGACATTGAATATTTATTTGTTTGTGCATGAGTTATTGTCACCATATTTGGTCGTGCTGATTTTGTAATTCCAATTCATCAACTATTGTTTGAGTTGTATGTTTACAATATCTTTCTTTGTCAGCCTAATTTCATTGAATCATTTGTTCTTGTCTTTCTACATCTGTCATTACTTGGCATTGTTATCTTCAATATTCTCTCTGATATTCTTTTTATTGGTCATCAGATTCAAAATTCAACTTAGGTGGAGTCATACCTATATAATAGTAGAAAACCAATATTTATAAGTGTAAAGTTAAAAGTTTGAGTAAATTGAATATACTATATAAAATTATAGTTTTATTTTAAAAAAATCATCTTAAATAAAAAAGAGAAAACTAAATATTAAAATATAGTATTTTGATTATAGAAAAATTTTAAAATATAAAAGTACCTATATTGAAGTAGCTTAGTGTTGTTTAGGCCTTAAATACATGAAAAAATTATAAAATCCGAGCTTGTAGAAGATGACTAATGTTTAAATTGAAATAGAAATGTAAAAAAGTATTAGTTAAGAAAAATCAATTTATATGAAAATGTTTTTGATAAAAATGACATACCATTCTCAAATAATTTCTAAAAACAAAAGGCTCTTTTATGTATAGCAAACTGTGTTGGATTTATATTGAAGTCTAAAAGATGGACAAAACTCAACCAAAATTGTAAGATATACCACCAAAGGCGGGTCTATCATCTATACATCCCTACACTAATCACAAAACATGCATCCCATGTTGTTCACCGACAATTTTACTAAAAGTGGGTCATTGTGATAGGTAGAAAACTGAGGCTATTGAAATAGTTCATGAGCATCAAATGTTATTAGTGCTTACATTTCGATACCAATAAACTGAACTACAATCTACCACTTGCATGAGTCCTTTTTTTCAATCTCATTAGCTCGGGGAAATCGATACCTAACATGGCATAGACAATTAAATATGGACACCTGCAAATATTCTACAACTAGAGGGACAAGAAAATTTGAGGCTCAATCAAATGCAAATAAATTGTCTGTTTTAGCTTAAGAGATTTTGACTTTTTGTGCTCTGTTTGAGAGGGGGAGACACTATGTGACAATTGGAAATTATTAGTTTTGATTCTTGACAACTCAATTTTAAGTTTAATAACCAAATTATTTTTAAATCCAAAAACCAGAGTAAGGATTAATAGATAGTAATATAATATGCCAAGAGCTATATTAATTATATTACGTCAAAAGCTAAATTTAACAATTTGCAAAACCCTACCACCAAACATATAGTTTGTGCCATGCATACATTGTGTTACATAATTCCCACGCATACAAAAGTCATATGGATAGTTGTCAATAATAGTCCTAGACTAAACGCTCTTATACCATTGTGCCTTGGAAGTCAAAATTTAGCATTACTGAAATTTGTAATCGAGGAAACACTCATCCCCTTTGAAGATCTGCAAATTCATTTGAAAACACCTTTGCAAACATCTATTTGAAAACGGCTGTTCTTAAATATCATCCACTTCAACAGTCAAAGGTCAATTTTGGTCAATAAAAATAGGACAAATATTTACCACTTTTTGTTATGAATGAAGTGTAAAATTGCTATTAGTTGTTTAACTAGTGAAATGAACGATATTTAAGTAGAATGTTTAAAAACACCTACAAATTCAGTTGCCAATGACAACCTCACCTTTAGATTGTGTGGATTAGATTTCTGTATTAAAATCTTGTTGTTATCCTTTTCCCAACGTACAAAGAAGGTGCAGTTGCAACAATGTTCTCTACGGCCACCATGTGGAATCCAGATTTTGATAAGAGTCCTCGTCACTAGGTGTCCAATGGAAATGGCTAAGATATTTTTAAAGCATGGTTGTGGCCTCGAAATCTGTATGCATTTGAAGATGTTTTGCAACCACTTGACACCCCTCTCCAAACTTAAATATCAGGGCACTTGACCATTTGGTGGTTTTAGATGTGGAATATCTTTTGCCTTGCGTTAAGTCCACCACTAATAAATAGTGTAAGATCATTTAGATTCCTCATCAACCCATTTATTTTTACCCATTAACTTTGCCCATTTCACTATAGCTGCTGGGACAAGTGTTGTTTGGCTCCCGATTCACTAAGTATCGGCAATTTGGAGCACAAGGCTTGCATCTTTGTTGAATAAAATTTAACAACACGTTTCCTACATAACGGTCAACTGAACGTGAAATTTCACAACATTGTTTTATGAGTGACGGTCACATGGACGTCTAATTTAGCCACGACATTTGCTACTTAAATATCATCCATTTTAATGGTCAAACAGTTAATATATGTCAAATTTTATCACCAAGTTTGAAGTGAGATGGTCAAATAAACGTCAAATTTTAGGGTTCCGTTTGTTCGTGACGGTCAAATGAACGTCAACATAATTCAATAGTTTTAGGCGTGGCGGTTCAATGAGTGTCAAATTTAACCATTTGTTTTTTGCGACGGTCAAATAAACGTCAAATTTAACCTTAGTGTCGTGAGCGTGACGATCAAATGGCCATCAAATTTCATCAAATTTTTCGGCGTGACGGTCAAATGATTGTCAATCTTTATCATAGTTTTTTCTGCGTGACAGTCAAATGAACGTCAAATTTAACTATATTGTGTTGAGGTGTGACGGTCAAATGAACATCAAATTTAACTTGTCAATTGTGTACGTGATAGTAAGATAAACGTCAAATTTAAGAAGATTGTTTTGAGGTGTGATGGTAAACTGAACGTCAAATTTAACAAAGTTGTTTTGAACTCTGATGGTCAAATGGACGCCAAATTTAAGCATGATGTTCTTCGCGTGACGGTCAAATGAATGTCAAATTCGGCTAACATGTGTAAGTTACTCTGTTAAATTTGACGTCCATTTGACAGTCACGAGAAAAACTGACAGATTAAATTTGACGTTTATTTGACCGTCACGCAAAAAGGGCTAAGTTAAATATGACGTCCAGTTGACCGTCACGCAAAAAACGTTAAGCAAATTTGAGGTTTGTTTTACCGTCCGGCACAAAACCAGTTAATGAAATTTGACGTCCATGAAAAGGGCAAAAGACAAGGTGCGGTCTACATAGGAGAGAAAGGTACTGTACTGTATTTAGTATCAAAAAAATGCGATTAGATTGTTTACTGTTTATAACATAAAATAAATCAAACTCTTGAAGATTTCGAACACAACAACATAGAAAGAAAATACATATGAAATGCAAACGAGTTAAATAACTCATATCATAAATCCAGGCCAAACGGGTTAAATAAATCATACCATATATCGAGGCTACAATTTTTATATGATTAAACTTAATAAACAACCTTTCGTTCACAAAAAAGGAGGATGTAAGAGCACGAATGAAGAACTTATTGGTAATTTATAACTTCAAAGTTTAAACCCATCACAACTTTCATGTGATGGAGTACAATATAAATGATGGTTTGGACTCTGCAGAATCGGAGATATATAATGCCAAATCATTTTACCTTACTGAGATATCTTTAACTTTACTGCGCCGGTCACTCTGACAGAGAAAATGGCTTAATTAATTATTTATGGCTATCAGATGCTCTGTTTACAGCCAAATTGATTATCATTAGGTTTTTAAGATCACCATGTCATCAACCTACAAGGAAATCAACAACAATCACTGAAGTGGGGTGAGTTCATCGAACTTAAAGAATTTTACTCTCCTTAACGTCTTGAATTGATTGATAGTAAGTAGCCAAATGCAAATCTCTGGAGAGCCTCAAACAATTTATTTGTCCCGCTAAGCTCCGGCCTGATTTGCTTCCCTTCACCAATATCGAAGAAGACTGCCATGAGTTTATAGCTGGGTTATTGGTCTAATCAGTTTCATAATGGAATCCATAAAGTAAAATAAAATGATAGCGATATGTAAATTATTGCTTTCAATTTGAAGATATTATTGTTTTCATTTTCAAATAAACTTTGGAATTAATTTTGTATTGCATCAAACATAGTTGTTTTTGCTTGCTTCATGTGGGACATAAATAAATTATATTTTATTTGTTAAAGTTTTAATTTTTATTTTGGGTTTTTATATTTGGAAAGGAAAGTCAACTTTTTTATAGTGGGTTTTCCATTAATTTAATAGAATGCATATAAGTACAAATTAATCTAGATTAGTATATGTAGGAGTTGGGTTAATGTATTATGATACTAAAAATAAAGGTGCATGTTGGCAGCGTAAATGTAAATGAAATGCTAATATATGGAATGAAAGATTTCCTTTTGAAAAGTGAGAAATCACCCTCCAAAGTTTGGGAAACTTGTTAATGCAAGCTTGATTTTATTCAATGGTCAATGATAATTGTTTCATTCAAAGGACTACATGAGATCTTCCAGGAAATATAACACAAGGATTCATTCCTATAAGCAATATTAGAGACTAAGTACTTTAATCCAACATTCAAGGGATATAGCCCTACAATTGAGATATGTCACTTTTTTTAATAGAAAAAACAAGCCTAAATCAACCACAAAAATAACTAAAGAATAGGCTAACTAATTCTTCAAAATGAATGTGCGCGTGTGCGTGTGCGAGAGAGAGAGAGAGAGAGAGAGAGAGAGAGAGAGAGAGAGAGAGAGAGAGAGAGAGAGAGAGAGAGAGAGAGAGAGAGAGAGAGAGAGAGAGAGTATATTTGATCTAATGAAGCAAATAAATCAATGGGTAAATCAATCTTAACTTGACAAGTTGACACACAATTGAGAGCTTAAAGTGGTGCAATCATTACAGGACAAACTTACTAGTAAAGTTGTTGGGACTTGGGTGATATTCATCTCTAGAGAGTCCTTGTAGATAGATTTTATTTGTAGTCTTCATTGTAGTGGAATTCAGTGAGTTTTCAAGATTGCAGTATAGTGATTTACAAATGATAATGATGTTGTAGGTCTTGCAGTACATCATATATGTTGTTTTACATGTGGAAGTGCTATGAGTTTAGTGTCTCTTAGAGTATGATTAGAGGGGTAGATAATGTCCTAGAAGATGACACTAGATACCACAGGTAATCTAGAGCAGTGTGATGTTGGTGTGGGCTATCGCAAGAGAGGAGTTGGAAGTGGTGTCTATACTAGAAACATGTATTCATAGACACAATATTATGGTTATAACTATTGATTCATAGTGTGTGATAGCGACATAGTAAAAAGGTGATTATCCATGTGGAGGTGTCATTGGTGGTGTTATTTATGGTATGTTGATGTGATATATGGTCATAATAAAGTTACATGACTTGGTATTCTACAACTTGGTTGGACAATTAGATGATTGGTATTCCCATATATATATATATCAATTTGTTTGAATGTGCCAAGGTTAACTTCTCGAACTCATTGTGTCGACATTGAAGACATTTTGTATATTGGTGTGTAATAATTAGAGTGATTGTAGAAGAGGGGTATATAATAGATTGTGAGACTCTGTAAAAGGTTTCTAAAGACCCTACTATATTGAAGTAGTATTGATTCTAAAAAATACAATTGTGAACATATTTTAAGTGGTGGATTTCCTCTTGTAAGAGTTTCCTACATAAATCTTTGTGTCTTGAGTAATCTTATGGATGCATACTATTCCATTACTTTCATATGTGTTTATATTTAGATTTGGTACTTGTTGTTTACTATTAATTAAACACATAATCTTAAGAATTCATTATTCCAATTTCTTGGTCTTCCATAATAAAGGTGAAAATACCCAACATTTGGTATAAGAGCACAAGGTTGGCTTTATGGGTGGTGACTACATTGTTGGAGTACAAACCCTAGTGTGTGTGGTGGTGTAACCCTACAATGATTAGTAAGTTATAGTTAGTGTATAATTGGAATCAAATAAAATATTTTGAGGATTCTGTGAGAAAGTGTAACATTAAATTTATGGTGAGCACATTGAGGTCTCAAATTGACAAATTTAATGGTCAAAACATTGAATTATGGAAGTTAAACATTGAATTAGTGGACTACAATATCTAGTTCGACTAAAACCTCAATATGTCTAATGAAGATTGGGTAAATTGGAAGCATAATCTGATTTTGTCTACCAGATTCTATGTTAATGAGTGTGTCTTAGGAGTAGACAACATATTCATTATAGAAGAAGTTAGGTACATAATATTGGTCCAATAGCCTAGTTAATAAACTTGTTTTGAAGAAGTTATATTATTTGAAAATGAGGGAGGAGGCTATGTAATTGATCACTTGGATTATTTTAATATGATATTAAATCAACTTGCACTAATAGGAGTCAAGATGGAGGAGGAGGACAAATGCATTATGTTGCTTTGTTCCTTACCAAATTTATGAGATAACCTTGTAATGTCTATAAGTAGTAATGATACAACACTTAAACTAGAAAATTAGAATTTTGTTAAGCAAAGAAACTAGGAAGAGGTCCATAGATGATAAATCTTTATACTATTAGGAAAAGGTTCATGGAGAAAAAGGTATACTTTATAATATTTTTATCTATTTAATACATAGGCTTAGCATTTAGTTGGTTATTTTTGGTGCACTTGTTGACCCTAAACTTATATCCAACACTTTGTTATGTCGCATCACTTAGTCTAAAAGCATCATCCATACATTTTATAACTACTTGTTTAGCTAAATGCTTTGCAACTAATTTTACATTTCCCTAGTTCATTCTCATTAATACAATAACATTACTTGAATTTTGATTTCCCTCAACTTTTAAGTTGATAGAGATGTTTAAAGTTTACCATGCAATACAATGATAAACATTCAATTGAGACTACTTTGTTTACATATTTCTTATTAAAATACTTATCCATTCCACAAGTCATGAAGATCTCTATTCCTTGGGAGTTGTAGGGTAGTTTAATTTTTTGAATAATCTCAAATAACTAGGTTACAATGGTGTAATTCAACTTCTCTTGAATGAATCTATACCTTATAGTGTCAATTATATAGAAAATGATACTAATTGGATAAATAAACCTTATTAAGTTAAGATATGCAAAATGTTGGTTTGACTTAGTAGTTGGGTGGGTTTTAATAGTTGTGAATGTAAACAAATGTAATTTAATTCCTCCCAAGCAATCAAATGCATTTATTTTTTATTGTAGTGTTGGCATTTGCTCTTTTGATGTGAATATTCAAATTTGTTAACCCAAAATTTAAATTGTTTGATTAAATCAATTGCTAAATATTTTTTTGTTTTAAAATTGTTATTGTAAATTTTAGAAAAAATAATCAACTAGAACAATTGATATTTACTAGTTCTACATGATACATGTCCTTAGCTGCAAGGTAATAAGTAGTTTACAACTATAATATAAATAAACTATAGTGAAACAATATATTTATGTACTAATGTAAGTTTGATATTTAAATTTGTAGACAAGTGTAGTGTGATTTGAGAGCAACCGTGAAACTTATGGAAGGCTGTAGTGGGAATATAAGTTGGCAAATCAACAATGTGACAGAAATGCTTATGACGTGTCAATTATAGTGGATAAAGAGTGTAGATCAAATGATGACAAGGGTCGTCATTATTTTTGTAAAATCTCACATTATCATTGTCTTTTTCTATTTTTTCATGAATTTTATATTTCAGTTCTATAGATATCAATTATGGGCCCAAAACATCTTACAAACTAAATTTTAAACACCTTCCATAAACAATTTTCTCAAAGGAGAATACTTTAGACTTCTCGAGAGCATATTGAGTTCAAATATGAAGAACTTTGAAAATTAGAATATGTGATTAATTGGTTATGTGCCTAGATTTTATATTTACTTATCAAATATCTTTTTAATATCATAATATTTATATATAAACGCATAATAAAATTAATATATTATTATAATAATTATACTATAATAAAGGAAAATATAAGTTAATATTAAATTCATATTATTATGTTAAAATCATATTAAATTTTGTCTTATGGGCAGATAGAACCAGAACTAAAGCCTCTCTAGGAACTTCTCCATACTAGATTGTATATGGCATGAACTCGATCTTTTCGATGAATCTCCAGATACCCGTCCCCCAATTTATGAAAAAAAATTTAATAGATACTTGGACAAAGTAGAAGCTAGGCTCATGAACTTGCTCAAGCACTTCATCAAACATCAAGTGGTGGTCGAAAGGTGGTTTGACAAGAGGGCTAAAATAAAGGCTTTTAAAATTTCAGACCTAGTTCTGTTATAGGATAAAGTCAAAGAAAAGAAGGGTGACCACTACAAATTTGAAAAATTGTGGCTTGACCCTTACCAGATCTATGAAATTCTTGGAGAAGCACTTTTAGGATCAACTCATTAAATGGAGAACTTGTCCCATTTCCTGTCAATGGACAGTTTCTCAAACACTATTTTGGTCCTTGAAACCATTGTCACTAATTTTGTATTATAATAGGGTAGGAGTCTTTTGTTGTTCATTTGTCCACAGTCATTCTTCGTCTCTTTTCTTTGGTGTGTTTGTTTGTTTGTTTGTTTGTTTGTTTGTTTGGTGTTTCTTTCTTTCTTCCATTTGTTTGTTTGCTTGTCAGTCCTTCTTATTTATGGAGGAGATTTGTGTGTAGTGTAATATCAGGGTGACTTGATCAAGATTTTGCTGGTAGTATTTTCAGTATATGGTCAGTTGTTTCCCCTTAAGTCTTTTATTTACTTCTATTTCTCATGATCCCTGGAAACACAAAGCCTTTATAAACAACTTGATTGTGGTGAATATTAAGGGATAACATAAGAGCTTACTACATCATATACACACTTTAACATTCAGAAGTTAGCTTGGATCCAAATCTTGTAATGGCCTTCTTCAAGTGAAAACCAGGGTGATTATATTCCTTAGAATAGGGGACTCACATTCATCTCAGTATTGCACAAGGTTTTATCAAGAGGGTGATACATTTTCAACTCACCTTTCATCAATCAAAGAAAAGAAGGCATTTTACCACAACATAGTATTTCTTACATATCTGACACATGGTCAACTATGTCTCTGACATCAAAAGCTATTTATCCACATAATAGAACATACATTCAGGTACTCTAAGATGCACCAAAGGTATTTGTTCAACATTTGATAACAGGTGAGAATTAAGATATTTTCTAGCAAAACCAAAAGTTAACATATCTATAAAATTCATATCTATGACATGACATTGGATCTTCAGTAATTCTCATAATTGTGAAACAAATTTCACCCTCATGCTTCACAATTTCATACTTCAAGGGTTACATCGAGAGAAGACTATCCAGAAGTTCTTTTCAACATTTAGGAGCAATGTCATTCGGGTTTACAAAGATCAGCAACAACTAGAAGATCAACAAACAAGCATTGGCTAAGGTAACCATATCTGTCTAGGTTTATTGGAATAAGGTTTTCAATTGTTCTTACCATCATCCCATTCACCTTTCCATTAGTCCCTTTCACCCTCCCCCCACCACAAGGTGTTCCTGGTACTTTGATTGATCAACCCTACTGCCCAAATCTGTTGATTATCATAAGTTCAAAATTTCATCCTATGCCAAGATAGTCTAAGAACACGTAATGATCCCATTCATTCTCATATATTGTTTGAAGCATCAAAAGGAGAATATATTATTCAAGTTAGAAAATTCCCAATATATTCCTAATCCTTATTCCGAAGAATACTCAGAATTATCAACAACATGATAGCCCCTAAAGAAATAATCTAGAACATTGTTTGTTTGCACTCACTAAGCCATCCATTTCATTCCATCCCTCGCCCATCAATCAAGCAGTCAAAAGAAAATCAATACCTCTCATGAAAGAGGGAAGCATTTAGGTCTCTTATGAAGATCTTTTACTGCCCACCTTCCATCCGTACCATACTGTTTGTCAGCTCTGCTCCCCTAAGCCAGTTTTCCCTAAGAACATTAAAAATCCATGGTGTAGAGATCAACCCTTTTGGAGATGACCAACTTAGCTAGTGAAATAGTTCAAAGCAGAATGGATCCAAAATATCAGATTCAATAGAATGCCTATATATGCCTACTTGGGTTGAATATTGTAGAAGTACTCCCTGAGGAGTAGGATTTTTAGGCAATCCAACATTAGGTTTGAGAAAGCATGGAGCAATTTTTAGTTCAGGATACTTCGACCCTTTTCGACCATCAAGAATAAAAAGAGAAAAAAGAAAATAGTAAAGAAAAAAAATTATCCTCTAGTGAAAACCATAATGTATGACGTCTTGGACAAGTACCATGATGAAAACCCATTTATGGGCATCATGCATAGAATGTAATCATCAAGGAACAACTTGATGGGGTGAGTTATAAGATTTTGGATCTAGGTGAAGCTTGTTGAAAGAAATGAATAACATGCACACAATTGTAAGTTTCAAGCGTCATCTTGTTGTCATTACTGTAATTATTTATTTATGGGGTTTGTCATTTCAGTGTTCATCCTTGATGGATTCAAACTTAAGACTTTAGATAAATTGAGGGTTCTATACTCAAAAATGCTTAGAGCATTTTCCTAGTTGAGTCACAATTTGTTACGCCCTACATAACCATCCCTTCTTTTTGACGGATTGGGACTCTCTTTTTTGTCATTTTGTCATTTTTCGTTCATGTGTTGGTCTTGTGATGATCTTGGGATCATCTTTCATCTCTTAGTTTTCTAAGGGAGTTCATGTTTTGCCTTAAAAATTTATGTTTTGGGGTTTTCTTTGTTGATTCCCGGGCCTATTTTGGTTCTTGGGACTTAGTATTGAAAGTCCAATCAGGAGCTCAGGCCCCGATTGGCTTTTTGGCCTCGGGGCTTCCAAGGTCCATTGGACCTTTTTGTCTCTTTCCTTGTTTTTCTCTCACTCCCAATGAGTTCCTTTAGAGTTGCGGGGCTCAGTCAGTTTTTTGACCTCTATGCGTGGGACCAAAATTCCATTTTACTCCCATGCCCTACCCAACTACCGCATTAATGGTGATATGGGCTTCGTACTGTGTGAGGTATTTAAGCTCTTAAATATTTTTCTTCCTCATTTTTGCATTTTCATTTCTCTCTCATACTTGATTAGCGACCTCTATGAGAATATTGAATTGCTTGCAAGATTTTGATCTCAATTTAGAGACATTTGAAGCTATTTGTGTGCGCATGTGGATGAGAGTTTTAGTTGGCGCTCATGCATTCTTCACATCCCCCACCCCTCTTCTTCTATATTCTACGTGCCAGGTAGGGTTTGCTCCCCTTTGTTTGTGTCATTTTGTTGTCTCATTATTTTTGTTCTTTGTTGCTTGCCGTTGTTTGTTTTGTGTTAGTGTAGGTTTTAACATTAGTTCTTGTCAATTAGGGTTTTAAAAGCTTTAGTTTAGTACTTTGTTCTTCTGTATTTTTGGCTTTCCTAGGGTTTAGGGTAGATTAAAGATAGGGAATAAATGGACCAATTAAAATAATCAATTCAAATTCTTTTAGAACCATGGAAACCTTAGTCATTTTCGATCAAAATCCCTTTTGGGCCTTGAGCCCCATTTTGTTGAAACTGATAAGATTCCGCTTAGTACAGTGGGTCCAATTGGGACCTCAGGTCCCAATTGTCCCATCAACCTTAGGTTTTCTAGAAGTGCCAAAGCCAACTTTCCTCCTGCTCCCCGCAGAGCTTTTAAAAGATACCAAGTCTAAGAGTTCCTTTTGGGACTTCAGGTCCTAAAAGGTTTTTCGACCCAAAACAACATCAAGTGCCAAAAGCCTTCCTTTGTCTCACTCTTCGCAAGGTCGAAAGTCATTAAGGAACTAAGGTCCTTTCGGGGCTTTAGGTCCAGGAAGGCCTTTAGAACTTGACTCATCCAAAATTACAAAGGGGCAAAATCATTCTTCCGCCCCGCACATAACAAGCACTTAGGAAAATCTGTCAAGACTTAGGTCCTTTTGGGGTTTCAGGTCTCGAAAGGCTTTTTGGCCTAAAAACCTTCAAAAGTGTAAAAGCTAGCTTTCCTCCCACTCCCCACGAGGAAAAGAAACTTTCAAAAATCACTTAGGTCCTTTTGTCTGTCGACCTTAAGAATGTGTGGAGTGCCAAAACCCATTTTTGCTCCGCATTCTGCCAACTGTTAGAAGAGCCAATTCATGACTCTAGGCCTGCGGAGCATTTTTGGTCCAAAGGTCAAAATTTCTAAAAAATCAAAAGTTCCAAATGCTAAGTTTCCTCTGCTGGCTCGCACCCTACCAATAAAACACTTTGAGCATATTATCCTTGTTGAGATTTTGGGCCCGAAGCAGCTTTTTGACCCCTTTAACACTTTTTAGTTGAAAAGCTTAGTTTCCTTGGTTATTTTTGGACCCAATTGGAACAGCGGGCCTGTGGTCCAAATCTGGACCATGGTCCAAATTTCCAACTTAGTCTCGCAAACCTGTCAAGGCATAAAAACCCTCTAAATGCTTAGAATTAAGAGTTCTTTTGGTATTTTCTAGTATTTTTATGTATCCCTTTTGCCCCTGTAGGTTAGATAAATGTCTGAAGAAGAGACCTCTGCCCATCAAAGTGAGTAAACACTTTCTGATTCTGATAAATCCATAGAGGAGGTTGAGCAAGAGATAGAGGAAGTAGAAGTAGGTGAAGTGGGATTGTCACAATCATCCAACAAACCAACTAAATAGAAAAAGAAGAAGGAACTGCCAGTAATAATGAAATATCAATTTCAAGGAGTTCCAAAGAATTCTAAGTTCAAGAATGAGCTTATGAATATCACATATATAGAATTAGGTCACATAGACCTAGGAGTGTTCAAACATGACACATTTGGGGATAATGTCACCCCAAGGGCCAAGAAAATTGCATAATCAGGGTTGGGGCATATAACTAGCTTTCCACCAATAGTCCAAATGCCTTGAGTTGATTCTTACTTTCACCCACCATTACAACCCAAAGGAGAGAAAATGCTTTGATTCTAGTGGGAACCTCTTGCTGGATTTCACCCCTGAAATGATTAGGATGGTCTTTGATTTACTAGTATATCTACAAGTTAGTTTATTGAAATTTGTTGAAGCAACAAGATATTACAATCAAAATGCTACTGGGAACAAAGGGTATTTAAACCAACATTGGTTGGAAAAAAAGAAGAAATCTGCTTCCAAGGTACCCACCAAACTGACAAGAGCAAATTTTTAGGGAGGTCTCTAATGTAATTACATTGTTAAGCAGAGCTTTTGGAAGAGAAGAGTCCAGAACCTATGAAACATGGATGTTTCAATTCATTTTTTGCACTATTAAGGGAGAAACTAGGTTGGACAGGGATAACATTGTTTAAGACAATATACATGCACAACTGATGTCAGTAGTGCAAGTGAAGAAATTCTACATGACATCATACATTATTTGGTTGGCTGCAAGAGTAGGAAATTTTCCTAGTTTAACAACTATGGGAGTCAAGGGAGAAGCTCCAGGGCAAAGCAAAATCTAGGAATATTATCCCTAGTTGGAACTCAAAGAAGCAGGAAAACATTTCAAGAGAGTTAATAACGCATTTTTGTATGCAATTATTTTACAATTGACAGGTGATCTCAGATGGCGGATGTCTAAAAAAGTAATGGATATCATCAAGCCATGAGGATAATGGTTTTTCCAATTCCCCAAGTCAACCTATATCAGAATAGCAGGCTTCAAGAGGGCCCCATTTTTGCTATCAAGGTACTGCAGCGACAAGATTATTCTGATGGAGTTATCTCTCCAGATCAGTGAGGTTCATCTAAAGTTGTCTGGTAAACATAAGTCTGGGGTAAAATATCCTTTTGTGTTGGGTTTTTATGAATATCCATCCATTGTTGCAAGAAAGACAACAATTGAGGAGCTCAATGCTCTTAATCTAAAGGTATATGAGCCTAGGGAAGACTTTGACCCTATTGGAAAACTCAATCAGTTGTTTCCAATGATGGATTTCAAACACAGGCATTCTTTGGAGGACTTTTGGATAAATTGCCAAGATGACTTCGAAGTGAGGAAAAAGCAATACACCAAACTCACTTCTTTTCAAATGAGAGAATTTGGACTAAGGAATTACATACCAAAGGAATTTTCTAATGATGGTGTAGTATTGGACCCTATGTACCAATTAGATTCTATTGATAAGAAAGTGTTGGACCCTATCAATTGGTCAGAAAAAGAAAAGAATTCCATTAGGGAATTCAATGCTTATGTCATTCAAAGAAGCATGGCTTGGTTGAATCCAAGGTTACAAATTTTTGTGCAATCAAATCCTAGAGAAAGGAAGTGAGGCAAAGACTAGGCTTCATCTTCCAAATCACCAGCTGTAAAAAGGCAAAAGGTGCAAGGGAAGCCTCCTAAAATAACAAAAAGAGGTGTTTCTATTAAGGTTACTTCTCCTGAAGATGTATTCAAAGTTGTTAAGGAAAAAATGTTGAATCATCTATGATGTACAAAGAAAGAGAAATAGGGATAACATCTAGCATCAGATTCAGGCTAGTTACATAGGTCATTCCTCCTAGAGCTACTATTGGGCAAGACCCAGGTGAAGGAGAGTAGGTTGTTGAGTCACAAGCAACATTTGGCACAGTTGTGTTCCCACCTCCTTCTGCAGAGGAACAACCTAAAACTGAACAATTGCCACAATAACAACTTGAAGAGGATACGGGTACATATGATCAATAGGAAATCCCTAGTGAAGAGATATCAGAACAAGAGCAGGAACAACAATCAGAGGGAAGCAAAGTCTTCATGAAGAAGAAGAAGAAGAAGAAAAGGTGGAGGAGGAAGTGGATAGAATCTAGGATATAGAGGAGAATATTCCTTTTGAAGAGGAAAAAGAAGATATAGGTGAAGAACATGTGCTAATAGAGCAAGAGAAGCAAGAATGGTTTGATGCTGCAGAGAAGGCTAAGAAAGATAGTTTCGTTAAACATGTTGAGTCTTCAAGGACTTCCAAAGAACAACCACATGAAGAGTAGCAATAGGAAGATAAGATAGATGAACAGACTGATCAACAATAGCAACAAATAACACAAAATCAACTTGATCAAACACTGCACCATCTTGGGTCAATCTAAATTTGGGTAAAAGGTAACAAGTTGTCATTAAGCCTTTAAATTTTTAGGAAATGATTACAGACATTGAAAAGGAAAAGCCTAGGAAGAAGGCTAGGGCTTTGTCAGCTATCCGTACCAATGACAAAGGGGAAAGAATTGTAGAAATCACTACCCTGATAGCTAATAAAGATGACCAGAAGTTGCAAGCTAACGATTACCAAATCATGAGAGTGAATTTGGGGAAGCAGACCCGCGTAGAAGAAATTTCTTCATTTGATTCTGCATATACAACTATGAAATAAAGAATGCAAAAAGACAAACAAACCAAAGACAATTTAAAACTATAGCTAAATCAAATGAAGACATTTGTTCAAGGTCTTTTGACACCCATTTCTGAGCAGCCAACATCAACAGATGTGCCAATTCTAATGACAAAATAGGAAGTAGATGCTTTACAAGAAAGAAAGAAAAGTGATCGATAATTGATAGATGGGTGGCCAAATTTCTGGAAGAGGCCTTTAGTATTTTTGATAAATATTTTCCTTATTATGAAGAGGCATGTCAATTAGAAAAGAAGATAGATTCTTTTGTTGAAGATCATAAGAAAGAGGAGCCAAAGTTAGTGCAAATTTTAAAAACTTTGAAAAAAATTGGTAAGCTTACTCAAGAGGAGTTAATCGAGTCAGATATTTTGCATGATGGAGAGCCTAATTTTGTCGACTTCTATGTAAAGGTTACAGAGTATAAAATTGAGCAGTTGGCTGAGTACCTTTTGTTAGTATTTAAATATGTATATACTGGCCTTCCCAAAAATCCAAAAAGTTCTAACTCTTTTGGCCTCTACAGTGCTAAAAAATATAAAAAATCAGTCATATGCATGTGCCTTTGTATGTACAAGGGTGTTTGTATATACGTGCAGGTCAAATGTGCATCGGTGGGTCAGAAAACTCTATCGCCCTTTGAAAAAATCAATTAGATGCATTTCTAAATGCATATCGGGCTTTGAAATGTGCATATACAAAGGGGGAATCTTTTGCAGATTCCCAGGAATATTCCCACTTTGTATATCGGGTTGCATGTGAAGGTGCAAGAAAATATACAAGGGTGTAGATGCATTTGCTACAGTGCTGGAGATACAAACGAAAAATATAAAAGGGTGGCATATTCTAGGAAAGATTCCCTATTTGTATATGCAGGAGCGAATGTATGTTTGCGTTTAGATGCATTCCTAGAATATTCTGTTGCAGATTCTGCAATTGTATAAAAGGGTATATGCAAGGGGCCTTGTATATTCGGCAACATACGAGGCAACAAAGATACAATTAATGGGGCCCACCAGTTGTATGTGCATTCGCTTGTATGTTTGCACATACAAGCTAATATACAAAAGAAGACAAACATTTCAGACCCGAGGAAGAAATCAACTGCAGTGAATAAAATTTGGGGTCCGCAGCATGTATATTGGGCACTTGTATGTGCCAGTGTACATTCAAAAGATATAAGGGTTAAGATGCAAGCCAGATTTCAAAGTAACTTCAGCAAGCTTCATAAAATTTGAAATCTGCGTTGTATGTATAAGGAGAATGTATATGCGCATATACAAGGAAAGAGGATACAAGGTGAAACCGATTGAAAATTCCAATTTGCTCTATAACAGTTTGGGGTCCGCCTTGTATGATGAACAGTTGTATATGCATTTACTTTTGCATATACAAGGGTTTTTGACAGGTGAACAGTGGCGATTGTATGTGCATTTGAACATGCATATACAGGGCAAAAAAGGCAAAATGAAGGAGCAAAAACCCAGTGATAGCAAAAGGTGCCTACATGGCACGATCTAATTGGCTGCGACCTAGTCAACATGATTTTGAGGCCGTGGATCTCAGCGATAGGAGTGGATCGAAGGCCTTGTTTTGAACCTGTAGTGATGGCTTTTCCTGAGTGTGTGTGGCCATTTTTGAGTGGGAAAATCTCTAGATGCATCTGTTGTTGCATCCCGTGGGTAGCTGAAGTATTGATGGCGGTTGTGTAGAAGAGGTATGGGTCGAGTTGACAAGTTCAACCACCCAATTTAGGAAGAGGATCTCCACACGGCGGCACTTTTCCCGAACATACCTGCTCCCTCCTCCTTGTTCCTTTGCTGCATTAACTGTTTTGAGCGCCATTTCTCATGCATTGTATCTGGCAGATTTTTGATGTGCCATGTAATTAATGCGGAGTACACTTTCTTGATGTATTAAGCAGACTGTGTTACTCAGTCTGTTGTTGTTGAAGACTTGGGCATTTTTGGGGAAAAATAATGAATTACAGAGCATTTCCTGTCTGTTTTATCTCTGTGGAGTTTATGTGTTGCATCTGAGTTGTATCTTGCACATATGTTCAATTTCAATGTTAATGTTATATGAAAAATGCTTTTTGCATGTGTTTTGCTGTCTGTCTCCACTTGTTGTATGCATTTCTTCTTCTGAATTTGGTTGCTAAGGGTTTCTCAAATTCTAGAATACATATTTATGTATTGCATGCTTGATCTTTAGACTTCCATTCAAGGAGTGGATTAAATTGTTTTAGGTTGAGTGTGGAGGAGATTGTATGTCAGCTAGGATATCCATAAGCAGAGACAGTTAAATACCTATTCTTGGGTGATGTTTCTAAGGCAAGCATCAATCTAACCCCTTGAAACTCAAATGCCAGTTGCAAGCCATTCTCTTGTATACGTCTAGTTGACTCCTTGCCTTGGGATAGGCACCGGTCTGTTCTTGTGAAATAGTTATGATCTAAAACCCCTGTCTTGCATCTAAACCATAATTTCAAACCATTCCATAATTTCAACCTGTTATTTGTAGGAGTAGGATTAGGAACCCCCTGCATACTCTCATCCATAACTAGACACACATGTCCAAGAATGTTGCTAACCTTGTGATTTGTCATTCAAATCTTGGTCCTAAAATGAGAGTATTCTACCTATTATCACAAAGCTAAATCTTTATGTCATTGGGTGAGTCAAAGTGTCAAATCTTTAGCTATAGGGATACCCCCTTGGTGTGGTAGAACCAGAAATGAAGGGGAGGCAGCTCACGCAACCTCTCGTTTCTGTTGGCCAGATCTACTCGTGTATAGGAACTGACAAACCCTCTACCGATCCAGGAAAAACACCAACACCTTCCTCCATTGTTGACATTACGGTAAAACATATTTCAGTATATTGCTATTGTAGACATCCAAAATTGACCGAATCTTTCATTTTCCCTGATTATCCCCAAATCCAAAATTATCCCTAATAATCCCTAATATTCCATTTAATCTATTATTACCCTGCATGTGATTTAATTAATGTTAATTAATTAAATCCTTCATTTTACCATATCCCATAAATAATAAATGAAAATTAATTTATTATTTACCAAACCAATTTAAAACCTCTCAAAAAATAATAAATTAAATAAACTTAATTTATTATTTTATCCAAACCTAAACCTAAAACAAAAACTAAAAACCTGTAAAATACCTACTGCTTTTTTGTTCAACCGCTCAAACCAACTTTTATCAAAACTTTATAAAATCCATTTTTGTTCTAATTTACCCCTAGCAAATTTTACATTGGAGTTATGCAAAAACAATGAGCAACCACATTTGAATCATTCGGTAACATCTGCATTTATCTTTATTTGGTTTCAATAGTTTATCATTTATCTTTTTGTTACACTTGACATAGATTTTAGGGTTTGCATATAATTTTTAAATCTTCCAATAAAATTTATATTTTGTTGTAAACATTGGTGAACCTGACGTGAACCTCCTCTGATCATTTTGTTTGCAAGTGTTGTAGCTTGAAAGCTTGTAGGTTTTTGGTGCATTTCTGGAGATATCTCGGTTTGAAAAATCTCATAACCATTTTAATGAATGCTATAAGTCTAATTTCAATACTCCTACTAGCTATTAATCATTGGTCTTTGATATGGTAAACTACTTTTGTAATGTGAAAAATTAAATTTTGCTATTGGTTGGGAAGCACAAGTTAATCATTGGCAATATTCAATCCGTGGGTTGTTATTTTATGCTGTTTATATCAAACTTTAATATTTGCTAAAATGGCTTCAAATAATCCTAAGCCAATGCGAGCATTATAGTGTTGGAAAATTTTATTTTTTCACATTGTTTTTATGCTTTTATATGTGAACATTATAGTGCTGGAAAATTTTATTTTTTCACGCTATTTTTATGCTTTTATATGTGAGCATTATAGTGCTGGAAAATTTTATTTTTTCACATTGTTTTTATGCTTTTATATGTAAGCATTATAGTGCTGCAAATTTTTATTTTTTCACACTGTTTTTACACTTTTATATGTGAGCATTATAATGCTTTGAAAATATATCCATTGATGTTCTTTTATATGAGAGTATTATAGCACTGAAAAATTTCTCACGCTGTACAAATATTCAATGCGGTTAGTTCATATTGTGAACATTATAGGTTCGAAAATTCATGAAAATTCTTTTTGGGTCTAATGCTATAAATGATATTCATGCTGCAAGTTTATAGTGCTGGAGAAAATTATCTTACATGGTAAAAGCTATTCGCATTATTTTTCATGTGTGCATTATAGTGTGTCTGCATTATAGTGTGGAAAAATGGTCTCATGCCGTAAATAATATTCATTTTATTTCTTTTATATGTGAGCATTTTCATGTTTAACGTTTGTTGTTTCTAGTTTATAAAATGTTATCTATTGAGGTTTAAAATCTTTTAAATGTGATCAAAGCTAAACAAACGGCTAGTGGTTTATTCAAACAACCAAAGCTTAATTGCCAATTATAACAATCAGGGATCAAATTGCTTCATATGAACACATTCAAACCAAGCCATCAGAAAATTGCTTCATATGAACACATTCAAACCAAACCATCAGACAACAGAGATAATTCCCAGAGTGCCTATCCCTAGCCCTTAGAGGCTGTTTTATTCAAACTATAACAACTTTTGCATTTTTCATTAGATTTTCATGTTTTTACAGGAGTTGGAAAGGTGACTCAGAGGGCTACATCATGGTGAGGGTCATTTGTGAGGTATGCTCATTTGAAATTCAAGCTTTGGTTTTGAATCATCAAACATTTTTTATCTCGTAGTGCATTTAACATTTTGTGTGGACTTTTGCAGAATCATTCATCTTGTTCTAACACTTTCTTGTAGCTATACACTTGTCAAAGACATAAATTTTGCAAACTACTAATCAGTGTGTTGTAGGTTCGATTGTTAGAGAATCTAATCTTGAAACATTGTGTCTTCTTTTTATAGATTAGGTCACATCATAAGCAAGGGTTAAAATTAACAAGTGTTTGCCATGTCTTGTGGTTTGCATTCTTGTAATTGAATGCATATGCTCTTCTCTTGTGCCACTCGGTAATCTTGAGAATCAAAATCATTCCTTTAACATTTTGTAGAACCACCCACACATTTAGATTTGGGATTAAAATGAACCCCATGCGAGTGTGAGGCAAAGGCGTTGTGTATGCTCTCTCCTTATGCTTCATGTGACCTGGGAGATCAAAAACAATGTGCTTCCTTGCTTTTGTTACCCTTTGGAGTGGGCCTGCTCTTGAGACACATCCGCAAGGAGAACTGATTTGTGACCCCAAGTGGTACTTTTGTCTGATCCGCTATATAAATTGAGGATAAGGCGAAAGCCAAGTCTAACTAGTATTAGCGCTTACCATACAGTGCTAGCTCGAAAGGAGGCATACCTTTATGTATATTAAAACTCCTAGTAGGGTTAGTCAAAGCCTTAAGTGGCTTGTTAGATGCTCATAAGGTGTTGGTCCCCTAGATATTCACTACGAACCATTGTTTAGTGGCCAAGAACCCTCTACTTGTTGATAAAGGAGGTCGAATGATAGATCTCTAATAGCCATCCCACATTTTCGTGGCTTATGGCAGAGATAGCAAAGTATCTTAAGATCTGTGCGTCATAAGGACTTGGAACTTGGTGTGCCTGAGAAGTGAGTGCATTGTAAGGGGGAACCTATGCCCCAAGTTCCTGGAGCTACACACCATAAGTAGGCGTGGCTGGGTAAAACCAAGTGGGAACTCAACAAGTATTGTCCTTTCCTAGACTAAGATCATGCATGTTTATAGGTGTTTGCAAAATATCAAAATGTCATTAAAAATAGCCAAATCTGATTACCATATGTCTTCTATGATTGATGTGTGTCCTTGAAGAAAATCTCAACCAAACATCACATCACACCTATAATCTATAACATTTCAACTCTTGCAAACAAAACCTTGCACATATCCAAATCTTGGTGTCAAACCAACTTTTCAATTTTCCAAATAAAGTCATCATTTTATGCTCATCTTGTGAAGAGTCCATCTTAATCTCATACGTACCAAGTCCAAATTCACATCTTAGCTCCTAGCTACCTCAAAATACCTTTTGCAATTCTTCATCATGCATAATAGGGATTCTTGGTTTGAAAAGTTTATTAGGCAAAGTAGAACTCCTAGCCCTACAACCATCAATAGGCCATTGTCAAACCCAAAATCATACTCTGAGGTGCCAGCCAAAATTCACTTCTAATGATGATGAGAACTTCGTAGATCATGATGAATATTTTGATACTCATGCACCATATATCTCCCCATATTCGCTTCCACCAACATCCCCATCAAATTCATATGAACCTTCACCCCATAATGAACCCCTTTACATAGAAGTCGTGATCAAAAGGTGTTTAGTCAAAAGGGTCCTAATGGATTGTGACTCAGGGATAAACTTGTGCACTCTAAGGTGTTTTAAACAAATGGAACAATTGGGATATTCCACCACAGATATTGAAAAATACCATTCCATCAATATTAAAGCCTATGATGAAACTGAAAGGGGAACTAAAGGTACTATTCAATTACCCATCACAATAGGTCCAGCCTTAGTAGAAATCACTTGTCAATTCCTAGACCTTAATCTCCCATATAATATCCTCCTAGGACATCCATGGATTCATACCATGAGGGTTGTTCCTTCCATCTATAATAAATGCATCAAATTTCATTTAATGACCAAGAGGTTACCATTTATGCCAACCCAAATCCTTTTGAATATTGCCCAATCGAATGCCTACCTAAAACCTATTCAACAATAACTTTACCTCAAACTTCACAAGTTCAAATTCCTACACATGCTTCATCTTCGTACATACCAAATCCCCTCACCTCATATCTTCAACAACAAATCCAACATAAACAAACCCTCCTTCAACAACAACAAATCTTAGCCCAAAATATTCTACATCATGAGCATGCTAGTACTGGTCACTCCTCACACCAAGATCAAGAATCCTTAAGCCACCTTAATGATACCCTTGACAAGGGAGATACCACCTCAAGTTTGGAATCATACACCAATCCATCCACTAGTCCTTCTCATCTATCCATCCCTATGGAACCTCCATCATATAATCATTCCAACCTTCCAAATCCTAATCCATTAAGTCAATTCCCAACACACTTAAAGTCTAAACCTACAACTCTTCCACCTAAGCCCAATCCTATGATCCATCAACCTAAGCCCAATCCAATTCTTGATCCTATCACAACCAATCCTATCATCCCCCCAGCTAACCCAAATCCCAATCCTATTATATCCAATCCTCTTGTCCATCCACCTGATCCTAATCCCACTCCTATCACACCTAATCCCATTATCCCTCCATTGCATTCTAAACCTACACCATCTACCATCATTATCATTATCCATCCATTATATTGTCCATCCACCCATATACTAATGAAGGATGTGATTCATTGGATACTAGCAAGGAATCAACCACCACCCTCATGCCATCAAATCCCTATTCTTGAAACTATCCAAGAACCTTCAATTGTCATGTCTACATCTCCAGTCTAATCTTGCAGTCCACAAACTATCAAATCTCTCAAAGATCCACCTACTATAAGCCCAATTCATTCCCCACCATTTATTGAAACTATCCAAGAAACCTCCATTCCTATCCAAACTCAAGATTCATGTCAAGAGTCAAATCCAAAGCATGATCAACCTTTCTCCTTACCAAATAAAGATCAAAACCCTTCCATTCAACCTATCCATAACCTATATCTTTTCTATGATTAGGATATTATCTATGATCAAGAGCTTGTCACTCCTTCCACTCATAGTCCCAATAATATCCATGTTCAAGAAACCTCCACCACTCCTATCTATCATCCCACAACATCCACTTCCCTTGATGAGACACTTGGTCCCCATGAGCACATAGATAATCAAACAAATACATTGAATCTTCATGAGCATAATGAGCATAATCAAGATCCTATTGCTCCTTCACCATCTCATATTGTTCCTATTTCAAATCCATCCTCATATCCTAGTGGTCTTACTACTTTCATTCATGAATGTTCTTCCTTAGGAGATAAGCAACCATTGTCTACCACCTCACTTGCTTCATCCATTAATGACCTCAAGTCTAGTTCCCAAAACATAATAGTCTCATTGTTCATTGTATACTCCAAAACATGAACTATCAAGGTAAAGGCTTAGGCCTTCATGAACAAGGTATTTTGGAGCCTATTCATGTCGAAGTCCCTCCACGCTCATATGGCCTTGGATATACACCCTAAGGTAAGCAATATCAAGATGTTGGTACCACATTTTCACCTCCTAAATCCACTCCATCCCTCAAGCTAGATGCACCTCATCGCACCCATAAAGCATATGTTGCAATCCCTCCTCCATCATCTTATGAACCCAAAAAGCATGTGACCATTCTTCTACCTCCATCTACTTTACCTCCACTTCTTCCAACTCCTAACATCCCTCCATCTACTTTACCTCCACTCCTTCCAACTCCTAATATTCCCATCCTCACATCCCCTTATCACTTTAACCACAAATTCATCCATACATCCTATTCCTATAAATCCCCTACAATTCCTAATCATGATCAACAAATGCACATATCAACTAAATATGAAGCTATCCCAAACACCCCCATGGGATTCAAAAGTAAACATTTGGATGACTCCACCCATAAAGTAAAACATCCTAATAATCCTCATGACACATGGCACCAATGCAAAGATTCAAAGCAAAATCAAAATTCAAAAATACTACCCAAATCCACATCTCAAAAAGATAATTTCAAACCAAAATGGTTTGGGTCCCCAAGCAAAAAATACCTAGTTCAAATGGAGCATCCACAATCTTAAAATCCCAAACATCCTACTTCCCATCACAAAATCCTAAAATTCATAAATCTATTTGGGTCCCTAAAGACCTAAATAAGTAATCCCCTAAGAACACATCTCCATTACTCCCAAATCCCCCCTCTAATAAAAAGCTTCAAAATTCAATTCAGTGTGTGCAACCGTTGGTCTTGTTTCCTTCCACTCTGCAACATTCCCACATACCTCCATCTCCCCATCTTCCATCTACTATCCTAATTATTTCTTCCACCATAATCCTATGGTCCATGCTTTTGCATAAGTCCCATCTATCTCTTTATCTCCTTCCTAATCCACTATCCTTGCATCCTAGTCCACAGCAAAATCCACTATCCACTTAATCCATCTCTCTCATGCAATCCCCTACCAACATCCATGAGCATAATACTACTTGACATGGTATACGAGTGACTTCTATCCATCATGAGACATGTTATCACCTTGCTATGGGAACAAAATCTTGAGTTCCTACCTATTCCATCCAACTATCCCCCATTCAAAAGTAATAAATAAATAAAATCAAAATCAAAATAGTAAAGAAAAATCATTTCCTCCAATGGTGAAAACCTAGTAAACATGCACCTTGGATAAGTACCATGATGAAAACCTGGCAAATAGGCATCATGTGTAGATGATTATCTATGTACTTTGCACTTGGGGGCATGTTGTCGCATATATCCCATCACATCTATCTTATCTTAACTACCTATCTCATATTCTATCCTATCTTGCCATCCTTACCCATCATATATCTATCATACCTTCCTCATTGCATTATCCATATTCCCTTCCTCCTTTTTGATCTTGATGAGTGTAGGGGCAAAATGTTGAAAACTGCTTTTGACACCTCTTGTCATACTCCAAATTTCATCCATACATTTCTAAGAATATCCTCCATCCATCCACTCTTCTAAGAATTATCCCCATCATGCATCCTAATAAGCATCAACCCACTGAATCCTAAGGCATAATATCTATAATGGGGGTAGGTTATTCTTGAGTGACGTAATCCTTTGAGATCACATCCTCGGTTCCTTTCATCCATCTATCATATATTTCCCATCTATTATCCTTTTATCGCCACTCATTGTATCCACCCTACCTTTATGCTATCGCCACTCCTTTTATCCATCCAAATCCTACATTTATCCTATCATCTATTCATTTTATCCACCCATCATCCCTACACACTTTCTATCCATTTCTTATTGCTACTCCCTTCACCCATCTATCATTCATCCAATCCAATACGTTCATTAGCCTAAATCACCCAACTTTCTCATCCTTGTTTCTCGACTTGGTGCTCCCTTATCATTAGTTATCATTTGGAGATCACCATCCTATCTACACACAAGCCCATGCCAAAAATCCAAAAAAATCCAATATCCAACAAAAAAAACATCAATCAAATCATTCCAATCAAATCACTTCTTCCAAATCAATTCTCCAATCTTCAAATCAATTCATTCATCCAATCAATTCACCTCATTCATCTAATCCAATCATTAATTCAATTCATCAATCAATCATTTCATCCAAATCATCAAATCAAGTCAATCCAAAAAATAATCCAAATGCAAGTATCCTTAATCCATACCAATCAAGTCAATCAATCAAGTCAAATTATCTAATTGCATTCATGGTTTTGGTTCCTAGTCTTGTTGTAAACCTAATCGATCATCATCATCATCAATGGGATATATCATTCCCAATCCTAGTGTTGTTCTCGAGATATATCATTCCCATATCAACAATACAATCCTCACATTGTTCTCGGGATAAATCGTTCCCACATTAACAATGCTATCAATCAATCATCAATCATTATCAGCATCAATCAATCCAATCAATCATTGGTTTTTATCTTGACAGGGGCAATATCTTGTTTGTTTTTAAATCATTTGTGCATGCTTTCTTTCTTGCTTGTGTGTGTTATCATTTTTTATCTTGCATTTTCATCAAATTAGTATCATTCCAGCTAACATTCATATCTTGTGTATGTTGGAATAGATTTTTACATTGTCCTTTGCATCTAAGGTCATATCATACCTTTTGTGCATTAGGACTTAAATGCTCTAAGTTTACTTCCTCATACATTAGACAAGGTTGTATTATGATGGGTGCATTTGACACATCGTCACCTTGGTCTTTATACCTTGGTGCATAATGTCAAGTGCTATATCAAACATCAGGTTGCTCAAATTTAATTAGCATAACTCCAGCTCCTTCCCTTCCTTTCCTTTTCAAAAGCATATCCATCTCCTTCATCCCTGCATATCCTCTTGAGGGGGCATTATCTACCAATCCTTCATTTTTATGAGCCCCATGTGAGCCCTAGCCTACCCAAAATCTGAATCCAAAATCTATGTTTTATTCTTCTCTGAAACGACATTGCTTCGCAACATCTTGCTTTTCAATATCATCTCAAAGAGGGGCAAAATGTAGACATCTAAAATTGACCAAATCTTTCATTTTCCCTGATTATCCCCAAATCCATAATTATCCCTAATAATCCATAATATTCCATTTAATCTATTATTACCCCACATGTGATTTAATTAATGTTAATTAATTAAATCCTTCATTTTACCATATCCCATAAATAATAAATGAAAATTAATTTATTATTTACCAAACCAACTTAAAACCTCTCAAAAAATAATAAATTAAATAAACTTATTTATTATTTTATCCAAACCTAAACCTAAAGAAAAAACCAAAAACCCGTAAAATACCTACTTTTCTGTTCAACCGCTCAAACCAACTTTTATCAAAACTTTATAAAATCCATTTTTGTTCTATTTTACCCCCTAGAAAATTTTACATTGGAGTTATGCAAAAATAATGAGCAACCACATTTGAATCATTTGGTATCATCTACATTTATCTTTATTTGGTTTCAATAGTTTATCATTTATCTTTTTGTTACACTTGATATAGATTTTAGGGTTTGCATATAATTTTCAAATCTTTCCATAAAATCTATATTTTGTTGTAAACAACTATTTTTGAGACTTTGTCATAGTAGTTGTGGGTCCTGATATGTATTCTCATGAAAAATATATACTTGAACCATTGGATAAAGTGAAGGAAGTCTTCAAGAAGAAAATGGATGATTTGTACAAAACTTTGGGTCTAGATGAAAATGTATTGGATAGATTTGTGGAGTCTAAAGCTAATTTCAAGCTAGCCTTGGTAGACATAAGCAACATAGAGAGAAGGTGTGAAAAGGTTTCTCAGCACCTTAAGACTTTCGAATTCAAGTATGAATAGTTAGATGGGCTAGAGGTGGACAGGGTGGATCAGCTTCTATCAAACTTTGTTGAATACAAGAAGGCTTAGACTTCTACAGGAGCGTCTAATTCCCACTAAGTTCACTTTTTGGACTTAGTTAATTTTTGATGTCTAAATCTTGTAAATCCACTTTTGTAGAAAGGGACTCACTGCTTTTATAAAGTGGGTCCTACGAGATATCTTTCTTTCTCTTTTTATATTTTTGAGTTGAAAAGTCAACTTGGAAATTGACATGCAAAAACAATTCTATTTTTGAATGCGCTTTTTGAGTTGCATGGATATGGTGATAAAAACAAAGACAAAAGGTATTGCATGTAGTTTAAGACTATTGTAATTATTCTTTTGAGATGCCTATAAAATGGAAGGACTTATTTTGTTGAAGGGTCTGAAAGTTAAAGAATTAGGTTGTCAGTCCATACTTAGATTTTTAAGCTTTTTTCAGCAGTTAGCAATTTTTATAGCATTTTTAGCAAAGAAAACAAATCCGCATTTCTAGTACTTGCTACTGGATTTATTTTCTTATATTGAAGTTCAAAGAAATTAACGCAAGATGATTCTCAATTTTGTGGGATCTATCATCGTGTTTCTGGTGTAGTGCTTTGAACTCATTCTTTACTTCTGTATCTATTCAAGAAATTCTAAAATTTGTGCTTTAAAATTTTGAATTTAATTTCTGATTTGAGTGTGAAATATAGTAGTCAAAAAATACAATTCTAATCATACTTATTTTAGAATCCTTTGACTGATGCATTGTGATATGAATGATTGGGTTTTATAAAACTAATTTTAATATTGTAGTTAATGAATTTCTTGGGTGGATGTGTTGATATAAAGTTTTATAATTTAAAGTGTTGTGTCATTTACTTCTTGTTTTCCTTGCAATAATTTGATCTATATTTTGAAATAGTGATAAGCAGGTTAATTCACACTCAGTTTGAACAATTAATCGAATAACCAAGACCCCTTGTAAACTGTCCATATTTTACCAGGATGTGCTTGTGCAGCATAGTTGTGACCCAACACCCAAGACCTTGGGGATCACCAATTCTCTTTTGGATTAGTTGTCCTTTTAGGAGAGGCAAGTTGAATCTCACCTTGCCTTTGTTGCATGCATGTGTTAAACCAACCATCAACAAGATTGTTGTTGAAACCTTGTTCAGCTAGAATTAGCCTAATTGTCTCTAAAGGTCTTCTGCTGTGAACACACATGACCCTACACTTTGTGTCTAAGTTTTTTGATCTTTACGTGAAGGCAGAGCCTTCCAAGCCCACGCAGGACCTCCCTATGCACTGCTTGAGTTTTCTGACCCTGATTTAGTTGCTACAGATTAGGTTTAGAAGCAAGTGTATTTGTCCTATTCCCACCTCTTTGCTAAAAAGATTGTTTGATAGAAGTTTGATTTTGTGGTGGCTGATTATAGTTTTTATGATGGTCTCTATTATCCTATTTATGGTGAATTTCTTTGGTAATTAATGCTTTTTCCACTGCTATTTATAAGGTAGAAGGTTCTGCCAATTGAATAGGTCTTGCTATACTAAAATTAAGTCCTATAATAAAATGATTAACTAGAAGATTTGCATTCTGCATATACTCAATGTACTGCATAAGTTCTAGGAACTTATTCTCATATTGTGCCATAGTCAGTCCCCTCTACTGCAAATCATGGAACTCGTCTATTTGACACTGCCTAAAGTGCTTTGAGATATATCTACTTCTGAACTACTCTAGGAACAACTTCCAGGTCAACATGTCCATAGTATAATGGTTCTTACATTCCTCCTAGTGCCACCAGGTAGTTATCGTTCCCTTAAGAAAATGTACAACCACTCGAGCCTTACGATTGCTCTCATAATCCTTAAGTACAAAGCACTTATCAAATCCTAACAACCATGATTCTGCCTCAACACCCTCTGTAGCACCAGAAAATGAAGGTGGTTGAAGACGTAAAGTTTCTCTTATCTTCTTTCCCAAATCTTGATGAACACCTTGATCCTCAAAATGATCCCTCTGTCTAACCCTAAGAGTGGTACGATGATGCCTGGAATCATCCACCCTTTCACAAAATTCTACCCTATCCCAAAGGGGACTATGCTCGTGATGAGCTGAAACACGCCCGACAGAGTGCTGAGACTAACCCCTAGGAGGATCCTTAACTGGTTGTGGAAGTCTAGTCTGAACCACATCCAACAAATGCCACAAAACCTGCATCATCTGAGGTGTTGGATCCATAGGTGGCTCCTATTGGACAGACTTAGACGAAACAGGTTGCAATGGGACTAGGTGCATAGGAGGAGTTTGAGCTAGCCCCTGAGACTGAGTACACCTATGCTTAGATGGCATCCTACACTAACCAAAACATACATTAATACCTAGAGTACCCAAAGTGTTGGAAACCTGGCTTTGACACCAAATGTAATTCCCACCCATACACAAAGGTACAGATGGGCACACAACCTAAATTTTTTTCTTTAAAAGTTAAATGAAGTTAAATTTATTTAATTACAACATTTACCTAATAGAGTTTCTTAAACGTGTAATCCCAACAAAAACAAGACTATAGAATTCCTCAATTCAAATTATCTATACAAGTCAAGGAACACCAGCAAATTGTTACAACCTTGACATACAATTTTTAATTAACTAATTGGAGATAAAAACAATTCATACATTAAATCTTATAACTAAAAATTGAAACATAAGAGCACAAATTGGAGTAAAGTGATATAGACAATAATAATATAAAAAATAATATTAAATTGAAGACAAAGTTTTAATTAAGTTATTTACTTAATTTACTATTGACAAAATAAAATCATTTTATTTATTTATTAATTTCAATTACAAAATTATAGAATTTAAAATTAAAAGCACAGGTTAATTTATAAAATGTTTTTTTTTTAAACGTTATAAAGCAAATTAAAGCGAATTTGCAAAAATAACCTTACACACAATGTTACTATTTTTCTATTGGTTTTAAAACATTTTCTTACTTTCTTCTGTATATATACAAAACCCCATTTTATCTCATACCGGTTTTATATCTAAAAATTGATTTTCATTAAATCCAAATCTTATTTTTATGCATGAATAAATACATATCTAATAGGAGAATATATATATCTATAAACCAGATTACTTCTAATCTAGCAAAATAAAACCCAAATCTATATATATGCAGCATTTAGATTGCATATATATATATTCGAGCCTCTAATGTCACAACAACAAAAATATTATATTCAGTGCAATAGAGAAAATTAAATTCAGATTATAATAAATAGTGAAAAGTAAGCAACAATTTTTTTAATTATAGAACATAGATAAATAAAGGTGAAGGGGAGGCGCAATGGGGAGTTCCCATGTCTCCCCACAACCTTGACTGTGGGGAGCTATGGAGCTTCCCACAGCCCCAAGGGCCCTCTATACTTGCATTGTAGGTGCAGCGGGTGCCACAGGCACAAACATAACCTTTGATCAACATTTATTTATTAGTCTTCTACAATGCAAACAAAATCTTATTTTGTATGTTTTGATTTTAGTAGTATATATATATATATATATATATATATATATATATCACTTAAAATATTAATCCTCTATAATTCCTTCATTGTCAATGACAGTATCAATTTTCAACTGTATAGTCAATCGATTATATATATATATATATATATATATATATATATATATATATATATCAACACTGCATAATAACAATCAAACACAATATATTGTTTTTATACAGAGACACTAGAAAATCTACAAATGAAAAATCTTCACATATATATATAGTTCAATAAAAATACACATCTTCAAAAGAACAATCTTTTTTTTTTCCGGCTATAATCTAAAATCACATAACTTGATCTCTTGCAAAACAAATTTTACTTTCACATACTAACAGATTGTTTCACCCACAAAGAAAAATGAAATACAAATACATATTTACAATTTTCCTTTCCTTTCTTTCCAAACTACAAAATAACCAACTTTATAACTTCAACACAAACTGCACTGACAAATAGATCCAAGCAAGAACCTGCACAATGATAACCAAAAGTGGATGGCCTAGCTCGCTCTCCACCCTACCATAGGGTTGGAAAACCAACCCACCCCTGAACTTGGGAGAATCTATCTGGAACATGGGTTTCAACATAACACAAACACAAATATTTTCAACCACTCAAAAACTTTTCCCAAACCCAAATTTAAAACCACGAAGGGTGCCAAAATAAAAAAAGATTCCTGATCATAGGGAAAGAGAGAGTGACCTCCTATCAACCCAACTACGGAAGTATCACATCCCATCAAAAATATAAACCCCAACTTTGGAAGGTGTTCCCCATAGAGAGGTAAGACACCTCTTTGGATCCCTTAACAACAATTTCCTAAAAAAAACCAACAACAAAACCAAAATCAACACATTCATTTAAAAACATCATTTTTTAATTTAGATCCTACCTCTGCCTTCCAAGTTAGAGAGGCACAAGATCTGGATATCAAAAAGAAGACTTCCACAAGCAACTTCAATTCAGAAAACCAAATTCTTCAAAAAACCTCTTAGCTCCTTCCCACTTTTCCCAAAAAAATTCATGTAAAAACCCTTTTCCTTTCACAAATATCTTTTTAAAATCAAAGAAAATAAGTTTCCTTTTTCACCCCAAAAAGAAAAAGAAAAATAATTATTTTTAAAACCATAAATCTTCCTCACAACAATAAAACAAAAAAAAACAATAAATAAACAAAACTAAAACTTTATCTTATCACATCAATAAAGAACAATAAATAAATTATCAATTTAAAATATTTTCCCAAAGTAAAAAACATGACAATTTAAAATCTAAAGGATTACATTCATTTCAATTTAACAAAACTATTATAAAGTCTAACAAAGTAAATCATAAAATTCACACCAAAAATGACTATGCATTATTCCTCTAGGCAGAATAGGCTTGGGTAAACCACTAGTTTGACACGCGAAAGTATTGGATAGATCTCTGTATCTTATAAGCCTTGGCCACCCCTTTAAAACTCCATTTCAAAACATCAAATTGTCTTGAAAACATATATAGCCGAAGCAACAAATGTAATAAAAAAATACATTAAACCATAATCGATCATTACATAAGTAATTAAATTCCATATTATTTAACAACATCATTTTCTTTCATTTTAAAAATAAATATGTGCATCACTATAACATAATATCATTTATTAGAACATCAATTAATCCAAACACCTTATGAATTTAATCATCCAATAGTGAACATCTCACAGATGAACAATCTCAACAACACACATTAACCAAATAATAGTTCAAACCACATGTTCGATAACTTATATGACAAACTCAAACCACAATCCAAAAAATGAGTACACAAGTCTAAAGTCATGAAACACACATGTCTAAGAAAAATAAAAGGGTAGGCCTTACAAAGTGGGCTTGTGGTAGGAATAACATGGCACAAGAGTGCAAAATTTGAATTTAAACTTTTGAATTTCGCAAGGTGCGAGATGAAACTCGTGTCATAGGATTGACCCAAGATGTAATGGAATGCTTTAATGTCGATGTGAGGAATGAATGTCTACACATTGGATGCAATTAAAGGCATACTAAATGCCATATGTATGGGACTATGTGGAGATGGGGATAGGATATGATCCAATGTATGGGATTGAATGGACATAAAGATAAGTAGTAGATCAGGTAATGGCCTAGCTTTACACAAGAGCATGTCATTTCTTCATTTGGAATTGTATTGATGCCTTCCATCGAAATGAGACTAGAATTAAATGGGAATTGGCACGGTTATGAAAATCTCACCATTACAAAAACAATCTACCTATCTAATTTAGGCTAATTAGAAAAATGATCAATTACACGTAATTGACATAGATTGATTAGAACTAAGACAAATAATTATAATAAATACAAAATGAATAAATGCATAGAATGAGAGTACCTAAACCTAGAATCGATGATGGAAGAGTAACATTGATGATGTTCTAAATTAATTTGTCATCTCCAGAATATTAACAGCCTTCATCAAATGACTATCTCAATTTTTGTGTTGTCTAAAAAAACTTTGTGGTTCACTTTTGACCACTGTGAGTTTGATCATGATTGAATTGCAAAATTGATATGTCATACAAGTTTGATTTTATACCACACAAGATCGAATTGACAGAATATGCACCTGAAAATTTATTCACCTTCCTCCTCCAAATAGTTGAACCTATCAAGGTGTTGCTTAGGGACACCATTTGGAGTTTGCTAACTCAATAGGTGAATGTTCAAATTCTCCTTGATGTCCTCTATTTTCTGGATCATGTTTCAATGCATAGATGGATGTCTTTAAATACCATGGCATTACAACATCTATCACATAAACATACACATGTTAAGTCAAGGCTCATAATAAATAACATAAAGAAAGGAAAGAAAGTTCAAATTTGGACTTAAATCTTTTGATTTTAGGTTTATTCCTACATGCCTTGGGATTGAACTGAAAAAACCTAGAAAGAAAACATATGTGGGTGAATGATTTGGATTCTTTTTTATGTGTATGTAATTATAGCAAATGAAGTATTTTCACTTTAATACTACTCTAATCAGCTAACACTATAGCTAGGTCTAACAAAAGACCAGAGACTAAATTCAACAAGGCTAGAAATAGAAACTTATGGTTTCAAAAGTATGCTTAATAGTGAAAAAGAGGAATCTAATGCACCTACAAATAGAGATGGCAATTATAGAAAATGTTTAGAATTGAATGCAAGGACTATGGCTGAAATATGTAGATGATCTGGGGTATTCTCAATGCCATCTAAGAAAAAGTATTTTTCCTAAGGGGCAACCTTGACCTTAACCTAAAACTAACTGAAACTTGTTGTGCAAGAATATGATGATCTACTCATGATTTCTCTTCACCGCCGTCTATAAAGAAACAGAGCAGAAATGAGAATAAAATGTAAAACATGCCACTCATATAACAATACAAAAGATGGAGTTCAAAATTGACAAATTCAGAGGGTTTCACCTGATAAAAATGGATCATAACTAGTAAAACTAGGTGTGAACAATCAATAGAGGTTGCCCATGAAATCTAGAAACTATTTGATGTAAGGTCAAAGTTTCTTAGGAAAAGTGGATCGCCTCAAGGGCAACCTAGTCCTTGACTTTGAATTAGCTCAAAATTTGTAGAGGATCTCCTTGATGTGAATTTGAGCAGTTTTCTGTCAACCTCGTCAGATCTCCACAAAACACATTGTAAATGACTTGCAAGCACAAATTGATAAAGAAAACTGTACAAAATAAATTTCTTAAAGAGGAGTCTACCTCAGTTACTCCCCCTATGGGTATTCAAACACGGTCCACATGATATGATAATGGCAAAATATGAAAAATATCTCTAAGCCATAAATGCATGTAAATAGAAACCCTAATTGAACACAAAAATGAAAATAAGGAACAAGGTGATGGAAAGAGATGTGAGGAGAAACAAAAAGGGAAACAAATGCTAATAAAGTGGATGAATAAAGTAATAGGAACTGAAAGGAATACACGCTATCATTGTGGAAACTAGATAAAATCAAGACCTAGGTAGTGAAAAATTCCTGCAATAACGTCCACAAACCTCAAGAAACTATTTAAGAGCTTCACATGAAAGACATGACACTTCCTTAGAGATCTATTATTCCAAGAATGCTAACTAAAGAAAAGATTTTTCTCGTAAACAAGAAATAGAAGGAAATCGACAGCTTGCAATATTAAACTGAGGGAGAGGAGGGGGTATTTGTAGTTTTTTTGCAAATATTTTAAGCAAGAGAAGGGAATAAACATATTATCTTGACATCAAGGAATCTCTCATTTGATTTTGGAGGTTATAGGAGATGAGGTTGAGGTTGCCACCCTATACACCCAAGGGGGCCTGACATTGACCCTACACCTAAGGAGGCTCAATTTTCTAGGGAAAAAGGCAAGGTCAAGAGAGGAGCATCCAAGGGTGGTGATTTGAAATTAATATTATCTACAAATTGCAAGAAGAGTTCACTACACGTGTGGATAGTTACAAGAATTAAATGTGGTGTTTGGAATGGATGACTGTACAACATGGGAAGGATAACTACCCAAGGATAGCCAAGGGGTATGTAAAATGGTAAAAGATGTATATGGAGACAATCATCTGCATTGTTTGCAATTTATCACGTCATTCTTTTAAGAATATCTTATGTAGGTTTTCATGTATAAATTTATGTACATTTCAAACTTCATATAAAGGTTTAATGCATTTATAAGGTTATATTATGTTTGGCGATTTCCCTCCAGCGAGTTTTAAAATCTTATTGTAACTCTATTTGTGATCTTTGTCTATCAAAAAATTCATATTATCAATTGTGATTATGTTCGTTGTCAACTATCTATCTTTTTAAAGAGTGGCTTGCGAAACTAATGTTATTGTGATTGTTAGTTTCTTTTTTTAAAATTTTAGTTTGATTGTATTTATTTATGAGAGTAAATTATGATTTGTAATATTGTTGTTAATATTATCAAATTATCAAAATTAATTATTGACAAATAGTATTTAATATTTTTTAGTCATTTTGTAACTTATCGTTATTTGTGAATTAAATGCAAACCAACAAAGGATACATTAATCCTGATGGGATGTGACATGAACCCACGTGGACAAAGTCTTGATCCTTATTGCAGAGATATAATAAGAAATTATGGCTCATCGTCCTCTATTGACGTGTTAGTATAGAAAGAAAAGGCAAGAGAAAGAAGGAAAGTTTAAATTGGGTCAACAAAAAATGGGTGTTGAGTCCCAAATACCTGTCATCATCCCCACATTGAGCAAGGAAGAATGAACAAAGATGAGAAGAAACAACATAAAGATGAAATGCATGTGAAGGACAAACAACATCAAGAGGAAATGGAAGAAAAGACAAGGAATTGAAGAAGAGGAATCAAAAGAAAATGCAAGAAAATCACAACACGACATTGAGTGTTGCCTCCCCAAGAGTGGGGGCATAATAAATAACATAGGGATAGGGGTATTGGGTACAAAGACACAACATTGGATGCTAACTCCCCAAGAGTGGTGGTAGAAAATAGCTCGTGCACATAGATAGAGGACAACAAGCACAAAGATGAAACATCAAACATTGCCCTCAAGAGCGATCAAATGATACCTCGTGCATGCATAGATAGAGGACAATAAGAACAAAAGGAGAAGCTATAGGTTAAAATAAGGTAAGGGAGAGAAATGTTAAGCACCTAAGCACCACTCGGCATATGCTTGTCATCCGTTAGGTCATCATTAGAGAATGAAGTATTGATTAAATCATTTACGTCAATTGTGGAGTGAAGGTGGAACATGAGGGATGGAGTCAAACACGGTAGGACATGGATGTGGAACAACATTAAGTAAATATGGAGGATGAGGAGAATGAGTCACATGAAGATTATTAGATGAAAGCAGTCGTGAAGGAGACTCACTAGTGAGGGACTTAAGGAGGGGCACTAAAGTATTGTCTATGAGCATACCCTGAGGAAGAGAAAGGGTGGGATCAACACAAAGGGTAGAAAAAAGGTGGAAGTGGAGGAAGTAGAAGGATAGGAAGAAAGAGGATGGTGAGGATGAAGAGGGTTGAGTCTCTCCTAAATGGGTTTAGGGGTTTGCAGGTCTCATGGCTCTAGGCGGATACCATCGGTGAGGAGGAGGAATGATATTGGTCCAAGGCACAAGAGGAATAAAAAATAGATGTCATGGATGAGGATGAGTGGCAGTTTAATTTTTTTTAGCGAAAAATCTATTCCAAGATTAGGGCCACCATTTTTGTTCAATAGGACAACCTATAAAGGGGACTAAATCACCGTTTTTATGTAAATTTAGTTTAGTGTTGGTTAAATCGTCTAAGCATTATTTCATTAAACTTTAAAATTGAATTATTTCTCCACAATAAATGGTGCATGATTGGAGCCTAATTGTGAGAAGTTTATAATATCAAATAACAAGCCTTAATCATATTTTCCTTTAATATTACATTCTGTCATGCCCACTTTTCCCATGCGGTCACGACACGCATCACACGTGTCATGTCCACATTTGTCATGTGGTCATGACATGGAATATCAAAAAAAATTCCACACTTCCCAAGAAACCCCCTCGCATGCGTAAGTGTGCTCAGTGGCGTACACTTAAAGCACAAACAAAATAGTTGAAGGTGGGGTAATACGCACACGTGCGCATACCAAACGTACGAAGGCCATCAAGGGGGTCATCGCGACGCGGCTAACATCGCTAATAGGGTTCAACTTTACTAAACCATCCAAACCCTAAATCCCAGGAAACTTTGGCAGCATAACACCTCACAGGCGTGAGTAGGGTTTTCTGTACTAACCCTAATTTTGTTCAAGGGATTTCCTAGTTTGGGTTAATAAATTTCTTACATCTCACTAATACAGTTGATTAGGTTAATTGAACATTTTTCAACAAAGCCCAAACATTTGTTCTCCTTCCTGTTTCTCTGAAATTTAATTTTAATTTGTTCTCTTTCACATTCTTTATCACTCAGAGTTATCACTGCATCCTTTACATTATTCCTAATTTCTTGGTAGATCAGTTCTCTATCAATCAGAGTTATCACTGCATCCTTTACATTATTCCTAATTTCTTGGTAGATTAGTTCTCTATCAATCAGAGTTATCACTGCATCCTTTACATTATTCCTAATTTCTTGGTAGATCAGATCATGTAAACATGACTCACTAACTTCGTTTGATGAAGTCCACTAGGTTTCCACTCTAGGCTTAATAAAATTGCCCCCAATCATGATTAAAGGATTATTAAATCCCAATTAGTACTCTTAGCCCTATTTTGGAAAAGTCACGCGTTTTCTCCTCTTTGTTTTCACTTTTATCTTTCTTCTCTTTTTCTCTCATTTTCTCAATTTGTCGTTTTCTCAAATTACAGGTTGAGTTTAAATAGCCACATATGAAATGCATATGATGGCTTAATTTATTTAAAAAGATATAAATACACACACACACACACACACACACACACACACACACACACACACACACACACACACACACACACACACACACATATATACTATTTGCATTTATATCTCTAGGTTCTCTTTTAATAAATCAATGAATTTATTTTTCATTTATATATATATATATTTTACTTATGAGGAAGTTTATTTTTCTTTGATATTTTATTTTAAATAAAGTTGAAGCCCTAAAATCTATATGTTTAGACTCATTGGCTGAGCCCTAAAAATGTTGCTTGTTTCCATTAGCAGGTTCAATGGAGGGCGGCGACGCTGATAGGGTGGCGGAGATTTGGAGTTGGCCGCAGAGGAAAGTGTGAGGGGATGCAGTGGAGGAGACACCACTGAGTGGTGGCAGAGGTCTGGAGTGGAGGTCGCGGGTGGAGAGAGGGGCACAGAGGAGGGTCTGACAGCAATACTAGTGGCGAAGTTTGGTGGCGGTTTAACACGTAAAGGGGAGTAGAGGCCACGCGGGGGTTTTAGGTTAGCGGGGGTGTATTTGTTGGAGCATAGCGGATGGGGAGTGCAGGCTGCGCAGCGGCCACGAGATTCTTAGGGGTAGCGGAGAGTGTGGGGAGGGGTGTGGAGTGTGGGTGGGAGCTCTGCCCCCCTCCCCACACCCTTAAAAAATAAACGGTGGGGGTTTGAACCCCCACCAAAATTTGTATAATTTTTTTTTATTATATTCTATCCCTCATACAATTCCATTAAAAAAATACAGTCCCTCCAAAATTCGGTATTTATTCAAGTTTATTTTAATTAAAATTTATTCAATATATATATATATATTTAGGATTTTACACAGCAATCACAAATTTTTTTTTTTTGAATTTAATTTCACAGTTAATAAAAATTAAAGTATAACTGAATATATATATATATATATAATGTATTTTCTATATATTTTCTTTTCTTATGCAGAATATTAAAATTTGTCAAATCTAAATAAAATAATACATTCTACTCAAAATATATCTAAATTACATATATTTTTAAAAGTAATTTTCTTTCTAAGCACTCATAGGATTTCTATTTTAAAACTAATATACAAGATTATGTATAGCAAACTTTTTCTTTTCTCAATCCATCTAAGAGTCAAGGAACTCTTTTAAAATTCTATTTATTATAAGATTTATATTTACACATTTTTTTGAAGGGAAGAATTAAATGTATTTGTAAATATTTAGCAAAAACAACTCTAATGCTTAACTACAACCAATTTTCATTTCTTTCAAATAACAAACTATAATTTCACATTTGCCATAATAACAACTTCCTAACTTATCAAATTGATATTTCCATTTTGCCATACAATGAAGTAGATTATAACTAACTTTCCTCATTTCATCCTTTGAATAATATACATTTAAACTAACAATTTCTAACTTTCAATTCATTGATAAATGTCCAACACACAACTTCAAGAATGTAATTTTACAACCAAAGAAGAGAGAACCAAGTTCTCATTTTTGAGCACTAACAATGGTACGATCTCCAAGAAGGCCAAGCTCTCTCTCATGAGCTTTAAGAGTAAAGGAAAATAAAATATTTTCTAAGACAAGAAATTTCTTCAACTTCACACTAAGCTCCAAGGAACCTGCATATCACACAAGGGAAGAAAACACCACACATCTTGCTCTCCTCCCTACCGTAGACCCGCAAGAGGGTCACCCCCGAGCTAGGGAGGTCATCCACACACCTAGGGAATTCAATCCACTTCATAACAAGACAACAAACATCCCAAAACACAATATTACTCCCTTGGATATTTACAACACACAAACTCAACTAAGGTGAGTTTCAAAGGGGTAGGAGAGTGGACACACTCAACTCTAGAGTGCCACTCCTTCAAAATACCTCAACACAATTTCTCTTATGGCCTCAAGCCAACATGTTTAGCAAAATTTCCAAAAGTATTCATATTTTGGCTCTCAAGCCATATAACAAATTGCTCAAAATCACATAAAATGCCCTCAAGGCTTTTAACATCCCAAAACAAGGTAATGACCTCAAGGAGGATCACTCCTCCCCTACCCCACACTTGTTGAGCATTCTCTCCCAAGTGGGAGAGGCTCTTACAACACCCAACCAAAATTCCCCACAATAACAATAACACTCAAAGAAGAAAAACACACACATATGCATCAAGAAAGCAAGTGTGTCCCAAAGGATGGATGTTGACACATGTCACTCACCCATCCCCAAAGTCTCCCTCACCCCTTACCACATGTCCTCTCTCCAACACATGGGAGAGAAAAGGGGAGTTAAAGAGGGAAAGGGTGACACATGTGTCCCCTTCCTTTCCTCTCCTGAAGGACTACACAACTCCATGGGTACTCTCACCAATTGTGAGAGAGACTTGAAGTCAAGTCCTCCACAATAGGTGGGTTTTGGAGTCATCTCTAACCTTGGGAATTGAAAAGGGATGGGTTTGAGTGTTGGCACCACTCATCCTATCCCTCCCATGCCTCCAAATTCGTCACTTAACTTCAGTGTGAAGTTAAGGTGACCATATGGAGGTTTACTATGGGTTACCCAAGTCAAAAGGGACCCTAGACCCATGGGGTATAACCCAGGTCAAGTTTTGCCTAGTTAGAACACCCAGGGTCAAGTTAAAACACAAGAAAAGGGTCTCCAAAAATTTAAAATTTAAAAATGTAATTCAAAGACAATTCTTACGACACATATCATAATTCAAATTAAAAGAGGGTAGACTTACCCAATTAACCTCATGCAAATTAACATTACAACATTACATCATACACAGAGTTGATCTTGGTTCCTCGTGAAACTAGATTGGCTTCATAAGGATTTACAAAATCAAGTGTGGGATGATCTCCAGTATTTGTGGTTGGTTAGAAATACCTGCGCACTCAGTTGCAAAGTTAATTCCACATATCAATAACATAACCAAAGCAAATTAAAAACTTGCACTCGCATAAGATATCACAAGTTCTCTTAAGCATAAAGGAAATCACATTACAATTTTCTAACTAACATCACCCAATTAGTTTTCCTTTAATATAGAGCATCTATCTAACATCACCCAATTAGTTTTCCTATAATATAAACATCTATCTAACATCACCCAATTTGTTTTCTCTTAATATAGACATCTATCTAACATCACCCAATTAGTTTTTCTATAATATAAACATCTATCTAACATCACCCAATTAGTTTTCCTATAAAATAAACATCTATTTAACATCACCCAATTTGTTTACTATTAATACAAGCATCTATCTAACATCACCCAATTAGTTTTCCTTTAACATAATAAAGTCTAAAAGTTTAGGAATCCAGGATCAACAGTCCCACAAGTATAAAAGTATGGA
Source organism: Cunninghamia lanceolata (assembly GCA_027924645.1). Taxonomy (NCBI): domain Eukaryota; kingdom Viridiplantae; phylum Streptophyta; class Pinopsida; order Cupressales; family Cupressaceae; genus Cunninghamia; species Cunninghamia lanceolata. The sequence continues at coordinate 12,456,327 of BSBN01000167.1, forward strand.
TCTCCTGTTCCCTACAGGCAACCAGATCCTTTTTTAACTCATTCCGATTACGTACCCATCCTGTCGAGCGCCCCCTACTAAGAATTCGGTGGTGCATCATGCATCAGTGGCTACAATAAATAGTGACCAATCCGCTGGTTCCTAGAAAGATGCAGACATATATTGATCAGAAGCTGGTGGTTCTCGTTTGTATCACATTGAATTGGAATGGTAAATAGTTTGGATAGGGGTCGATTGATGCCCTCAACCTATCGTTACCTCCTCCCACCCACCCAACTATTATAAAAGAGGGGGGCCATTGGGGAATTCTAGCTATAGTGCTAGGTAGAAAGGGCAAAAAAATAGTAAGGTAAATAGTCACATGAATGGAAATGAAAAAGGTAGGCCTCACACATTCCCACTTTTTTTTTCAGCCATATCGTCACTACTATTAAATTCTTGCTTGCTTTTGGGGCCATATTCACTTTGAAATTGACATTTGGCAAGACTTTCCACCTAGAAATTGTATATAAATAGGTCTAGCAACAACAAGACCATTCAACAATGAGCGTGATTGTTTCACTCCTTTGTTATCATGGCCTCTAAAATCTAGGGCATATAAGGCCTCAAATCTAATGATTACAAAGAATATAGGTAACACATGGTTCATGTACTAATATCATTTTTAAAGTTGTCATGGATAATAAGTTGAGATCTTGTCTACAATCCATGACATATATTTATTAAATATATAATGCTTGCAATGGCTCTTGTGTTTGGTGCCCCCCAGGTGAGATGATTGCGATCTTAAGATTTCTGCTCTTTTAGTGTGAATATAGTGAGCATCTAAAGCTCTTGTAATGGATGTGACCTAGATTCTATTAATAATGCAATTTAGACTTGTTGGCAAGAGACACATTGGAGCTTCATGATTGTTGTCATTGATGGCAACAAAGGTTAACCCACACATCCATAGGACATGATGAGTCTCTATCGGAAGGCAGATTGCAGAGTATTGTGATCCGGTAAGCAAGAATAGAGCATGTGGCGAGGTCTGACAGTCAGCTTCAGATCTCTCAGCGGAAGTATCTTGGTGAAGTGCGGATTTGGGCAAGTCAAGAGGACTACCTTGACTGATAGATTCCAAGGATTTACCCTCCAGTGATAGATGAAGAAAAAGATATGAATACTTGAGTGTCGGGTTCTTGATTGGCAGTGTGGACAGACGAAGAACTGACTGGCAGAACATCAGACATTGTTCTGGATACGTTACTGATGATGGTAAAGATTCTTAAGGCATAAGTTATGATTGGCTGACATGATTGATGACTTCTACAAGTATATCCTTGATCCGCATTACTTGGTAAGCAAGGATTCAGCCGACAGATTAGAGTTTGTGAAAAATATTGACTATTCCAGATGCCGACTAGAAAGGTGATGAAATCACTTGTGCGGATATATATACAAGATGGATTTAGTTGTGAGAGGTGTTGTGGTTTTTATGAAGTGCGAATAAAAGTAGTAGAGCAGAGTGAAAGCAGTAAGGCAGGTCTAGTATGTGAAGGGATAGCAACACTAAGGAAGAGAAAGGATGAAGTGCAGCAGATCAGTGTACTAAGTTTAACTGGAACTGAACTCCAACATATGTAGATCCTCCTTATCAGTTCAAGTATTGTATTACACTCTTTATAAATTGTAGATAGTGAGTCTCTTGTAGGCAATGGGCCTCTTGTGAGCAGTGTGCTCAGGCAGTGAGCCCTAATTGGCAAGTGCCATTTTGTAATTCTATTCTTCTAACAGAGAATACAATCTTGGGTTAATCACCCCGTGGTTTTCTCCCTTAACAGGGTTTCCATGTCAAAAATATTGTGTCATGTGTATTTCCATTGCATGGTTATGTTTGCTTGTTTGAATTGATGCTGCACTAATTATTAAGAAAGTTTAGAAAGATGAAATAATTAAGATAACTGATTCACCCCCCCTCTTAGTTATCAACAATTGGTATCAGAGCCAAGTTCCTCCTAACAGAGTCTAACAGCTTGAGGAAGATCTGGGAATTCAAATGGATGTATATGGTATAAGGGAGCAACTCAAGACTGCCCTTGATGATCTTGAGCAGTCAAACTCTGAAGTCAATGAATTAAAGGAAAGACTCAAACAGGCTGATGATTTCATAAAAGAAATAAAAGACAAATTAAGTCTCTCTATGAAAAAGAAAAAGGAGCTACTTCAGTAATTGGCAAGTCAAGGTGAAGCCAATGATACAAATGAAGATTTGAAGGAGAAAACCAAGTTATGTGAAAAGTTATTAAAAGAAATCATTATGGTAAGACATGAAATGGAATTAGGAGTTATGAAGTTTACCCAAGAGGTTGAAGAGAAAAGAAAAACTGAAGATGATCTAAGACAATCTCTCAAGGAGAAATCAAAAGATTGCCACAAGATGGATAGAATTATTAGACATCTTGAATCTGATCTTGAAGATACTAAAGATAATGAAGAAAAACTTGAGGATCAAATTATCTCTCTTAAAAGGGATCTTCAAACAACAAATGAATATAAAGAGAAATTCAAGATAAGTTCAGCTCAACTTGAAGTTCTTCTTGAAAGTCAAAAGAGGGTAGATGACAAGTGTGGTTTGGGATATGAGAAAGGAGAAAGCTTCAGATCCGGTCAGAAGAATCTTAGGTCAGAAAATCCAAGGAACATGCATAGAAGACCTCCGGTAAGGCAGCCTAATGCTCAAAGATATCCATCCTACAATGGATATTGCCACAACTGCAATAACTTTGGTCATAGAGCTAATCAATGTAGAAAGAAAATAAATCAGACTAATACATCCTTCTCCAGACAGTGTTTTAACTGCAAAAGGTATGGTAAAAAATCTCATGAATGCAGAAATATGCAAATGAACAATTCATTCAATGGTAGATGCTTTGCATGCAATAGAATGGGTCACATGGCTAATCAATGCAGATCAAGAGGATATCAATCAAATATGCAAAGAAATGTTGTTTGCCAAATTTGCAATAGATCTGGTCATATTGCAAAATTCTGTAGAAGCAAGAATCAGGACAAAAGAGGTCCGGTATATCATAATTAGAATCAAGATAAGGGAAAACAAAAGGTGAATGCGGATGAAGTTCAAAGTGAGATGAACAAGATTTGGGTGAAGAAAAGTACAAAGAATGTAGGGGATGGATCCGCACCAGACTCTAGTGTTGATATTCCTTCCGAAAATTAAAAAGTGAGTTCTAGCTCAGGGGGAGCCACAAAGAAAACCTTGTTCCCCCAGCCAGCCAATTGGTGTCGGAACTGGCACAAGAAGTGTTGCGGATTTAAGGGTTCATAAGAGAAACATCTAAGTAAACTATGGTTAAGATTTGGAAGATCAGTAAGATGTTTAAGATCAAGTTTGATACGGTTCTTCAAGTCATTCAAATAAGGCAAACTGGAATGACTTAGGTCGAGCATTTATTGCAACTTAGTTTTAAGGTTTACGGAACAATATAAGGGTTCTTCTTATTAAACATTTGCTCATTCTACATTCAAGAAGAAGAAAAGAGGTGCTCTGCAACAAATTTCCTCAATCCCATCAAAGATCATTTGCAGAAGTCAATTCTTTTAGAAATTGATCAGGCTCACTCCGTGAAACCTAAAGGCACAAAAGGTATTTTCCATTCTCAAATATCTCTCTATAAATCTTCTGAAAAGATGTCTACTCCGAATATTGTGAAGATCACTGATAGGCCTTGCCCTAAATTCAAGAAACATCCCTATAAATCCTTGGAAGTAGATCCCCTAGGAGCATTTTCCAGTGTTCCGCATGTTGTGTTGCATACAGAAGATATTAGGGTTTACATACACGCGAATATTGAAGAGTTCGGGGAATTCAAACTAAGAGATATCTATCATAAACAATTGATAGATGATGCTTTTGAACTTAAACCTCAATATAAGGGCATCTAGGAGACATTTTGATCAGTTCATTCATTTCCCATGCATTGAAGAAGATGAATGGGTCCGATATGTATTGAGTAGGATGCATGATAACTTCCTATGGCTGAACAGACCTTGCAAAATCACTAAGGAGGCAATTAGGGCAGTAACCAGCTTATACTCCTCTGGAGGGATACCTGTCCTCAAATCTGTCAAAAACCAAACTGTAACCGAGGCCACTGGATCAAAATTTAATAAGAGGGCAATGACCATTGAAGATATCATGGACCCAGATATCAAGTTTGCATCTATGATAATAGGTATAAGATATATCATTCCAGTAGGGAGAATTCAGTGTCCAGAACTACAGTGTATATTGCCTATGAGATGTTGAGAAAGAATGCAGAGTATGATCTCTGTGAACTTCTTCTAAGTCAATTGATGGAGAACATACAAAAGATCAAAAAGGACAAGAAGAACTCCTTTAAATATGGTGGACTGACATTGTGTTTATTTTTCTACTTCATGAATGAGCTGCCTGGATCCAATGGATGGGCATGGCAAAATAACAAACCGGTAGCAATTCAAATCAGAGATTACTTGCATGAACTTGGGGATGCCAAGGCAAGGAATATAGCTTTGTGGGGGTACTTTAAGAACTTCCAAAATACTATGCAAATAAGAGAAAGAATCCCAAAATCATTGGTTGAAAAATATAAAGATATAGTGTGCTTCATGGTAGACACTGATCAATGCCCAATGGAGGCAGTAGAGCCAAGGACAGTCTGGATCATGCCTATGGGGTATGAAGTTGATGAACAAATTGTGGAGCTGCATGTTCAACACATGCTAAGTCAGCCAAAGGATCCAAAGGTAGAAAGGTTTGGAACCTTTGAAGAGCTAAGTGTAAAGGTTCATGTGGAACTCAAACAACCGGAAATAAAGAGGAAAGTGAGAAAAGAAGTTGAAGAAGTTGCCAAAGGCTTAGGCATCTCAAAGGAGGCACTTGATGCCAACAGGGAAAAGATGGAAAGGGCTGAGGAAGAGAAGAAAGAGGCAGGAAAGGGAAGTAAGGAAAGTGCTCCGGTAGAATCTTCCACCTGGACAAGATCATCAAAGAGATCTGTACCTGCCACTGCTAAAAGCTCAAGGACATCAAAATTGGAAGCAAAATCATCCGGCAAAGGAGAGAAAAGAACTAAAACAAAGGCCACAAGGTCTTATGTTAGTCAGAAGGATGATGAAGAAACTGAATCAGATGAGGAGATAAAGAAAATAAAGAAGGAGAAGAAGAAAACATCCGGTGAACCCTCTACCGGTCAAGGTGAAGAAGAAAAGGTAGAAGAATTTGTAGAAAAGCCCACTCTGTCTTTAGATGATGTCATCAAATTTGTCACTGTGGATGGACAGCCAATGGCTGAATTCTATGATGATTACAATGAAGCAGACCAAAAGATCTTGTAGGAAGTAGCAGTTAAGTATCTGAACATATATAACAAGGCTTTTATTGAAATTATATCTCTTATTCCCAAAAGCCTAGAAAAAGAGTTAGAAATAAGAAAGAATACTACCATGGCAAAAGATCTTGAGATCTGGGAACATATAGCCATTCAACTATATCCTTCAATCGATTCAAAGCAAATGAACATGATCTTCAAGGATTGCAAGGATGAATTTCAGAGTAAAGCCAGAATGAATCAGCTCATGCTTGGTGAGACTGACAAGATAGCCAAGGAAACATAAGAGATCCTTAGGAATGCCTTCAAAAGATTCAATCTTCCTATTATAGAGGACTTGGGCGTTGATCCTTCAGCCACAGGTGTTGAAAAGGAATCCACTGAGGAAATGACAGAAAAACTAATGGACACTGGTGAAGATAAGGGCTTATAATCCTCTGCTCCGGAAGAGGTGGCCCATGAACAAACAAACATCACTCCTCTAATTTCCCCTGCTGACTCCAGATCCAAAGGAGAAGAAAGAATACAAGAGAAAGAAGTAGAGGTGAAGTAAAAATAAGATGACAGTACCAAGGTTATAGAAGGAGAAAAAGCTCCAAGAGACAGTTCTGAGACTGCAGAAGAGAAGAAGAATCTGTCTCCAGCAAGAGACACTGCAGAAACTGTCAAAAAGTTCTTAGACAAAGAGACAATGGAAATTGATGAACCAGAACTTCTGCAAGGGCCATTTAATTTTGACTCTCTTTCTCTGGTACAAACAATGAAGATAGCTTCATTTGATAATGCAAAGGTCAAAGAAAAACTCCTGAAGTTTCACATGGAAGACTGTGAGCTTATAGCAGCTGCATCCAGAGTGTTAGAAAAGATCATGCCATCTTTTCAAAAGGATCCCTCAGCCTCCTCATCCAGTAATCTCAAATCTCTGATTAATAGTATTAGTACACATTTCAATTCTCTAGAGAAATCAGCTGAGGAGAAGGTCAAGAAAGAGTTTTTGGATAAGAGATTCTCTGAGTTGCAAGGGCTAATAGCAAATGATAGAAGAGTAATGGGTATTGGGATAAAGAGCTTGGAAAATACTCTCAAGGATGGAGGAGATGTATACAAATGTTGTATATCCTGGTCTAAAGCAACAGTGGAGATTGAGAAGAAAGTGAAAGAATAGGAGGACAAACTAATAAAACTTTCTCAAAATTTTGATCCACTTACCACATCCATAATAAATCAAGAATGTCAGATGATTGCAGTTTTGAATGAAATTAAAAAGCTTGAAGAAGAGAAGAAAAATAGAATTAGCAGGTTTAATGAACTTAGAGGAATAATTATCCCTAAGTTGGAGGCCATGCATGAGGCCTTAAGTGATGCTCAAACTATAGCCAGAACAAATGATCTGACAGAACTGAAAAAGGAAGAAGCTTATGCATTCCTGTTGAGTGGTCACATCACAATTTTGGACAGAATGAAGCAGAGTTGGGCAACAGAATTTGTCCAGTTGAAGACATCTTTTACAGATATCCTTCAGTTTATGTAAAGTATAGCATGTATAAATACTTATGCAGCTAAGTATAGAAGTGTTTTTGAGAAAAAAAATTTGTGTGTGGACCCCACCCTTTGCCATTGATATCAAAGGGGGAATGATGAGCAGTGAAAAATGTTGTATCCAGCTAAGGGGGAGCTCCAGAAAATGTACATAGAGATAGAGCATCAGCTAAGGGGGAGTATAGTATAACACTTAGTCATTTTTCACTAAGTGTTGCCATCAATGCCAAAGGGGGAGATTGTTGGTAAGAGACACATTGGAGCTTCATGATTGTTGTCATTGATGGCAACAAAGGTTAACCCACACATCCGTAGGACATGATGAGTCTCTACTGGAAGGCAGATTGCAGAGTATTGTGATCCGGTAAGCAAGAACAGAGCATGTGGTGAGGTCCGACAGTCAGCTCCAGATCTCTCAGAGGAAGCATCTTGGTGAAGTGCTGATTTGGGGAAGTCAAGAGGACTACCTTGACTGATAGATTCCAAGGATTTAGCCTCTGGTGATAGATGAAGAAAAAGATATGAATACTTGAGTGTTGGGTTCTTGATTGGCAGTGTGGACAGAGGAAGAACTGACTGGCAGAACATCAGACATTGTTCCGGATGTGTTACTGATGATGGTAAAGATTCTTAAGGCATAAGTTATGATTGGCCAACATGATTGATGACTTCTACAAGTATATCCTTAATCCACATTACTTGGTAAGCAAGGATTCAGCCGACAGATTAGAGTTCGTGAAAAATATTGACTATTCTGAATGCTAACTAGAAAGGTGATGAAATCACTTGTGCAGATATATATACAACATGGATTTAGCGGTGAGAGGTGTCGTGGTTTTGATGAAGTGTGAATAAAAGCAGTAGAGTAGAGTGAAAGCAGTAAGGCAGGTCTGGTATGTGAAGGGACAACAACACTAAGGAAGAGAAAGGATGAAGTGCAGCAGATCAGTGTACTGAGTTTAACCGGAACTGAACTCCAACATATGTAGATGCTCCTTATCAATTCAAGTATTGTATTACACTCTTTATAAATTGTAGACAGTGAGTCTCTTGTAGGCAGTGGGCCTCTTGTGAGTAGTGTGCTCGGGCAGTGAGCCCTAATTGGCAAGTGCCATTTTGTAATCTATTCTTCTAACAGAGAATACAATCTTGGTTTAATCACCCCATGGTTTTCTCCCTTGACAGGGTTTCCACGTCAAAAATATTGTGTCATGTGTATTTCCATTTCATGGTTATGTTTGCTTGTTTGAATTGATGCTGTACTAATTATTAAGAAAGTTTAGAAAGCTGAAATAATTAAGATAACTGATTCACCCCCCCCCTCTCAGTTATCAACAAGACTTTCTATTGACCCCCATGGGCCTATATGTGTCATGAACCAGTGAGGCCCCTATAGATAGTAGGGCATTTGTGTGGTTTGAATGCGTGAAGGAATAGGGCATTCATTTCCCACCATTGATTTACATTATGGGCTAATAATTGCCATTTAATTTTGTAAGTTTATAACCATATGTCATAAAAGCTATTTACGCTTCCCTAAAATTAATTTGGGTCTCACAACTAGATATTAATGGATGATTGTGATTTGATTCTACGAGTTATAAGCACATCCATCAACAATTGTTTGTACTACCCGTAATCTATTCTAGGTTGCACGATTAGATTTTCAAGCAAAGAAAATGGTTTTTTGTAACACACATTCTTATAAACCTGTGGAATAAAATCACAGGAATTTGATCAATAGGGCGACATCAAGGATAGATTCATTCATATTTAGTGTCTTATTTTTTATGGTGGGATAGTTTGAAAATGTTTAGTACGCATGTGTTTCGACATGTTGTCAACTTGTGCCCCCTGGACCTCACAAGGTGGTGTTGCCCCTTGTCCCCATCAGTGGTTGCTACCCCCAAGCCTTCACTTTAGCATTAGGAAAAAAGAAACGAATATACGGGGGCACCATGTCAATGAAGATATTGGTTTTTAGAGGAAGGATCTACCATGGTAATTAATTCCTTTAGCTAGTATTCATTAGGATCCATCGAGATTTTATACAAATCTCAAGTAATGTGCATAAATTCCCCAAGAAAATTAATATTTTTTCAAAAAATAATAGATTTTCCATGAAAATTAATGTCCTTAGTTAAGATTCGCAAGGTTTTTATAAAACAATTGAGGGGCCTTTTCTTAGAGTTATCACTAACAAGTGGGTGGAACATACGAAAGAGAGGAAGAATCAATGAAAGGAGAGGAGTAAATGAAGGTAATAACAATGGGAAGGTAAACAAGGAAAGTGTTCAAACAAGGAGGATTGCATAGCTAGTATTTGTCAGGATTCGTCAGCATTTTATACAAATATAATGTAATGTGCATAAATTCTCCAAGAAAATTAATATTTTTTCAAAAAATGATAGATTCACCATGAAAACTAATGCCGTTAGCCATGAAATTCAGGAGGATTTTATAAAAAAATTGAGGGGCCTTTTCTTAGAGTTATCACTAATGAGTGGGTGGAACATAGGAAAGAGAGGAGGAAGTAATGAAGGGAGAGGAGGAAATGGAGAAGGAAAAGGTAATAAAAATGGGAAGGTAAATGAGGAAAGTGTTGAAGGAAGATTCAATCGAGCATTTAAGGTGAAGAATGACGGTTGTGGGATATGATCTTGCAAGGGATGCAAATGAAATAAGATAGTCCAAACTCTACCGTGATGAATAAATCTGGGTGATTGATGAAGGGTCGAGGGCATGGATTACATGGCATGGATCCAAGGTCTACCTAAGTGAATGCCAAATGACAAATGTCCTTGCATATCATGGAATAATGTCTCAAGACTGATGTGGCTGACAAGGATAGGAAGAGTGAAAGTTCCACATGAATCTTGATGAGCATTGCCGAAGCTACTAATAGAATTTTTTGTCGTATCTAATGAAGTTGGGTCAACATGGATCTTGGTCAAGGATCAGGTGGTGCAAACATTAAAGCATCATCCATCATCAATGAATGTTCATTTGATGTCATTGTTATGATAACTTGCAATGATAGGTAAAGGATAATTTACATGAATAGAAGGTGGTGATGGAAGCTTAATTGTGGGAAAAATAATGTCCATACTACCCGAAGAAATAGATTAGAAGATAGATGTGATTTTCTCTGGCAGAGTGTTAAGATGAACAGGGATATGATGAAGATATTTACAAAGGAATTCATTATTTAAAGGAGGTGTATTGGAAAGATCCCCACATAGATGTAGGAATATGAGAAGAAGAAAGTGTTGCAAAGATGGTTGCCGTTGCACCAAAAGATCAACCTATTAATGCCCGATGCAACCTCTAGAGTTAATGAATCCATGGGAGATGGTTAAGTCTTGTCATGAACCCAAGCATTGCACTACACAACACAAGGAGACCAAGGGTGCACACCTTGCAACAATCCCCCTAGCGAAAGCAAGGGGTTTGAACCCATGACTCAGGCTTTGATACCAATTGTTGGAAAGATGGTTGTTGTTGCACCAAAAGATCAACCTGTTAATGCCCAATAGAACCACAAGAGTTAATGAATCCATGGGAGGTAGTTAATCCTTGTCATGAACCCAAGCATTGCGCTGTACAACACAAGGAGACCAAGGGCGTACACCTTGCAACAGAAGGACAACCATATGGTGGAAGAGAAGGTAGACCTTGGACCGCTATAGGTGTAGCGATAATAGGTTGCATGTGACTCAATGGTACAAAATCGTGGATACACACAATGATCTTGATAGGAGAATGATGAGATCAAGTATCATGTGTAGTAGAAGATGAGGAAGAGTGGTGGAGGTCAATGGGTGGACAACATGTAGAACGTGTATGCAAATGGGTTTGGGTGTTCTTGTGAGATAAATGCGGCATGTGACAATCAATGAGTATAAATGATGATGAAGTATGATGTGAATGGTCTATTGGTATAGAACTAGGTGTGATGGAAAAGATAGGCTCATCAGAATATTAAATACATGATGTAGTGGTAGAAGAAGAAAGAATAGCCCAATATTGACATCTGGATCTAGAGGGTCTTGGTCAAAGCAAGGAGAAGTGAAAGCAAAGGACAAAACTGGAGAAGTGGTGTCTATAAAAGGAGAAATAATGTGAGGTGGAGGTAAAGTGCAAGATTTAGGGGTGGGCAAGGTGGAAGAAAAGAAAATATACTGCCAATCTAACAATGCAAAAGAAAGAAAAAAAGTGATGAATTTAAAGGAATTCATCTTATAAAAGTGTTGAATTGGAAGGAATTCATCTTATAAAAACTAACTCTGAGTCCCACCAAAGTTGAGTATGAACAACTGATAGAGGCTACCCATGAAATCTAGAATATATCTAATGCAAGATGAGCTGGATATGAAAATTTAGTGCAACCAAAGCGGCAAGCTTGATATGGGGAGGCCTAATCCTCAAACCGGAGTTACCTAAAATTTGAAGAGGACCTCCATGATGTGATCTTGAGCACTTTTCTCTTTTTTCACCTCTGTCGGATAAACACATATTTCTCCACAAATGAATTGCAAGCATGGATTAATAAAGGAAACCCTACAAAAAAAATGGTTAAATTGGAGGTTTCCTTACTTAGTCCCCTCATGGGTCAACAAAGATGGTAGACATGATATGATAATGGTATATATGAAAACTAGATCTAAGCTATGAAAGTATGTAAATTGAAGCAGGTAAACGAAAAATCCTAATTGGACGAGGAAATGGAAACAAGGATCTAGGTGATGGAAAGAGATAAGGGGAGGAAGGAAATGGGCAATAAGGTGGATGGGAAATGGATTAGGGATGGAAAGGGGTGAAGGGAGAAGGAAAACAGGTGAAATTGGTTCAACTAGGGAAAAACCTAATGGGAAAGAAAGGTAAATGTAAAAATGCAATGGAAACTAGAGAAAATAAGGACTTGGAGAGAGAAAAATGATTGTGGAAACTTCCACAAGCCTCCAAAAACTATTGTAGATATTTACAAGGAAGCCCAAACACTACACACATATTTGGTGCAAGTAGAGGTGTATGTTATGATCCTATCCAATAATTGAGGATGATGAAGGGCTAGGGTAGATGTGCATATTTTGATTAGGATGAGATGATGAGGGAGTTTAGTAGCATTGCCAGATGAAATGATTTCAGTCAATTAAATAAACCTAGCACCTTGGCCCTAAAAGTCTTGATATCCTCTACCATGTCATACTAATTTCTAATCGGTTCAGTGTTCTCTTGGGTTGTTTTTGGGTCAAAATTTCACAAGTTGTTGCCTTAGTAATTCACAAGTGCCTAAAGTTCATCCATGATAACGAGTAACTAAGATCCCATCTCATGAGTACCGACCTCTCTCCGAACTTAGGAACTTTTCCATCATTCTTACATTATTAAGCATAAGAGGCCTCCCTATAAATGACATGACACTTTATGTAATCTTTACAAGTTTTATAGATCTGAAAAGACCCACATTCTTTCCATATATCTCATTGTTTCCATCCACCCTTCCTAACCCCTTGTTTACAACTGTGTACATACAAAATGAACCATAAAAGAATAAATTAAACTAAATTAGTCGTAGGCTCTATTCACAATTGTAAGCCTCCTCAAGACTAGACTGAGAAAGTTTTAAATAAGGATGAAAATGTACAATAATTCAAACCCAAATCCTCCTTATTGCACACAAGCATGTGTGGATGTGTCCAAGGATACATTATGGGGAGAATTGGGATGTCAAGCCCTCACACCGACAGAGTAAATTTGCATTCAAGTGAGTTGTAAAAATGGCCTATGGGAGGTCCAATTTATAGATTTTTTGGTAGATGGAGGGCTAGTATTGCCTTGAAATATCAAGGGATCACATTGAGCTTGAGAGGATTGTCAACCTGTGAATGGCCCCCAAGTGTCATGATTTGGATGGTGGCCAAAGGGGCTCCCAAGATTCAAGGAGAATCAAGCGTGGATATTTACCTTGATGGAAGTGGATGGTGAGGGATGAAAAGTAGATTTTTGGAAGGATGCAAAAATCTTGCCCGCACTTCCAAGTACCCTTGTGTACATGTTGAATGACATGTGTAGGCCCCTTTAGTAATTTATACATTTATTACCTTGATTAATCATATCTAGACATGTGCAAATGATTAATGATGGTTGATGATGTGATTTGGTCAACTAACAAAAAGTGCACAAAATAGAGAATTAAATAAATACTTAAATTTATCTAATTTTTGGATGGATGAGATGAGCTTAGGTAAATAAACATTTGCATTTATTATCTAAGGTTGGACTATAGAGGAAGGTTAATTAATTGAATAGATAGTCTAAATACTTATTCAAATAATTGCAGGTGGATATTGATAAATAGTGATTTTATTAATTAAATAATAAAAGAAGTATTTAATTAATGGTGGAAGGGAAATTGGATAATTAATCCTCTAAATATGAGTTATTCCATTAATTATAGAAGAAATGGTAGGTGATGAAGTGATTAGAGCTGAAATGGTGACGGGGTGATTTCAAGTGTCTACAACAACCTACATCCTATTTAGGGCCTTGATAATTGCCTGCATGTCCCTCACATGCCAAACCCTATTACACCTCTCATGCTAATCCCGACCCTCCCACTCATCCTCCTAGACCTACTCCATAACCTACGATAAAACCAACCACTAGACTCAACCCGAATTGCAACCCCAACCCCAACCTCAATCTAAGCCAAAAACCTAACCCTACCCACCCTGGAACAAACCCAAAGCCAAGGGACCTACTACACCTAAATCTATTGTGATTCCCCTCCTCCTACCCTACCTCTATTTCTACCTACTTCCCCTTAATGTCCTCTTCCCAACGCGTTGAAAACAATTTTCACCCAGAAGTACCGTACTTTCTTTATGACCCAAACCTAGACTTATACCCCTAATGAACTTTTATCTTCTATTTATGATCCACGTGCTACCCCCACAACTTCCCCTTCTCTACATGTTTTTACTATGAGGCCCTTATCCATTCCTAAGCATCCTCCTCCTGTTGTCCCCACCTTATCTACTAATATTAGTATCGTTTCTCTTCCTATGATACCTAATTTGCTTTTTCCCTCTTTTAATGAGATGTTAAATATTTCTGTCTACTATTGGCATCCCTCTCCTCTCTCGTGCATTCATGTGTTCCTCTGCTCTTCTAAGCCTTCTTTAGATCTTTCTACCGGCCTTCTTAAATACCTAGAAGACCTTTACCTAGGATGTTCTGGGTCAACCTTAAAATCGTGAACTTGTCCTCTATTGCCAAATTTGACCCTACAAGATGTTCAACTCTACTCCCTGACATGTCAAATTTATCTCTACTTCTTCAACCTTTCTTTATATCTAAGGCTCTTGTCATGTATAAAAATACCCTGGAAGGGTTTTTGTTACCTATATAAGGTGCACGTTCTTCTAGGTGAACTCGCAAAATTATGCAAACAAAATGGAATATTGCATGCAAGCCTTCTAGATTGATGCACACATATTTGTTACTCCATTTAGTGCACTGAGTCCAAATGTTGAGGTATTGATTGTTCAATTAAAGCTCCGACATGAGAGAGGACGTATGAGAGACTAGAGAGGATGTAGAAGAGACGAGATATGCAAAATAAGTGCAAATGAATGCCTTTAAATACAAGCACATAACACCAAATCACACAAACACGTACCTAATCAACTCAAGGGAGGAAAATAATGGCTTACACTCAACCAAGATATGAATTTGAATTTTGAAAAGGCAAGGATCAAGTTCACAGCTACAAGTTTAATATTCCAATCATGAAAATGACCGTAGGTTGGCAAAAGATCAAATCCAGATGGATAGTGATTGTATTGGAGTAGGTGCACAAATAGGTATAATAAATGCAAGGTTCATGCGAATATATCAAAGTATGTGTGTATAAGGATATGATGGGAGCTAAACGTGCATGTGCACATATAGATAGGTAAAGGCTATGGGAATGAGCCCAACCTTGCACAAAATTGAATCATTTGTTGATATACATATATATTAAGGTACTTCCTCGAAATGAGCACACCACCAAATGGGAAATGACATGCTCATGTAAATTTCACCATTGTAACTGTTCACGAATGGGAAATGTAATGTCACTTACAAAACATGTTCGAAGCGAGTTGTTTCCATATCAAACAATAATAACATTACATGGAGGGTATGTAGGCATTATGATGCAAAGTGAGTTGTTTCTTAAATATATTATGTAATTTTTCATGTGTGAACATGCATATGCCAATCTTCATATAAAGGTAATACGTTTATAAATTATAAGTTGACATTGTGTTTAGCAAATTCTTGTGGGCTGACTTTTAGAATCTTATGGTAACTCCATTTGTGGTCTTTGTCGCATCAACAATCTCATATTGCGAACTATCTATTTTTAAAGAGTGACTTGTGAAAGAAACATTGTTGTGATTGTTAGTTTCACTTTCTTTTTCCTTTCCTAAATTTCAATTTGAATGTAATCATTTACGAGAATAATTTATGATTCCTTTAATATCATAATTATTGGAATTAGTTGTCAACAAATGGGATTTGAAATTGTGATCTTTTTTATTTTTTATAATTCCACAGTGCAATCAATATGAAATAACTAAGGTTGCAATGACAACATTTTACTTTAAATGTTACAATTAAACTAGACTAATAAAACAGAGCTTCCCTTAGCTTCGAGATTATTCATTCTCTACTGACAAGGCCAACCACATGAAGGTGGAAGCTCATGCGGCCTCCCCTAACCTAGACCCACTACTACCTAGTCTATACCTTCTTCTAGTAGACCTAAGACACCAACAACACAATAAAGACACGTACATCTATATAAAATGATTTTGTTTTGTTTTTAAAGTTTTTAATTAATTTTTTTTCATTTTGTGATTTATCGAATCAAGGTCGCTTTGGCACATCGATAAAAGGAATTGTAACGGTGTTTGTGATAAATGTGTCATGGTGTCAAGTGCAATCAATTTTTTATACAAGCAATGTCTCAAGTTTATGGGCAATATAATGCATCACGTCTATGGGTGGCA
The DNA here is from genome assembly GCA_027924645.1 of Cunninghamia lanceolata. NCBI lineage: Eukaryota > Viridiplantae > Streptophyta > Pinopsida > Cupressales > Cupressaceae > Cunninghamia > Cunninghamia lanceolata. Next base: position 12,472,303 of record BSBN01000167.1, read on the forward strand.
ATATCATGTGTCATGTCTATCGAAAGTGTTACATGTCATGTCTTTGGGCAATATTATGTCATGTCTTTGGACTACGTTATGTTTGAGTTAATGATTATGTCCATTGGGAACTATTTGTAAGGGAAGTAGCTAGCTGCCATTTATAAAAGGAGTAATTTTTGATTTGTAATATTGGTGTTTAAATCATAAATATTCAGGTTGTTTTTAACTTTAAATTTAATAAACCTTTTTAAAATTTTGAAAAATATAAAAAAATAACATGAGAAAGACCATAAGCAATGGCAATGGCTATGTATCCCATAACCATCTCTTAGGCTTTCAAAAGAACACTAGACCCTAAGGAATGACTGTGGCCAATGACCGTTCCTTTTGGGTCCTTAGAAGGGGGTTGTTAACCCCTTCCAACAAAATGATTTTTTATTATTATTAAACGCAAATTTTTACATGTTACAAGATGCTAGGTCATTTTAATTGACTGAAATTATTTCCTCCAACAAGCCTTCATCATCTTCATCATGACACCTGAACCCTTCGTCATCTCTAATTATCAAATCGAGTCATAATACACTCCTCTGCCTGCACCAAATACAGGTACAGAGTTAAGTTCTATGCATATAAACTTGACAAGAAAACAATAATCCATCATTCTAAGTAGAACCCAATTTGCCCACACACAACATTACCTTCATTCAGTAAATAGATAGAGGTATCTATCCATAAGAAATATATAATCAGTTAATTTAGAGCAAGAAATGCTTCAGCAAGGGTACATAAAGGAAGAATTGGATAGGAGAAAGACCTGCTACCCAGAAAGGAATGCAAGTGAATAATCACTTGCTCAAAATGCTCCTTTGTTTGATGTCAAGGCCTGAGGTATTTTAACCGTCTCAGCCTACAGCCCTTCCACATCTTTACAAACTGCACTATATGTAGCAATAAAAAAATCATAGGTTTTTTTCTTGAAATTCTTGCATTGAATTTAATGTTTTGTTACCAGCTTGAGCTTGCTTTGAATTTAATGTTGTGTTACCAACCATTTTTCACCATCTAATTGTTGGGCTTGTCATCTTCTTTAGGCAACCAAAGGCCACTTCTATGTTTGGGTTTGGGTCTGAAATTGTTGGTCCACCTATTTTTTCTTAAGCTCCCTCACAAAGGCTATAGAAGATGGAGTTTATTCATATTCAAATTGGAAAGGAAACACACAGTAGACCTTTCCCTACTCAAGACAAATCCCAAAACCCTCTGTTTGTTATTATGCTAGAGTGTGACAAATATTAATAGCCTTACAAAATCCACTCGAGGTTAAAGGAATTCAGACGTTTCATAAACTAACATGTAAACTCCATCAGTCAAAATGATCGACATTGCAGAGCTTTGCCCATGAACCAACAAACAAATACTTACTAGTGCAGAAATTGAAATTGATGATCTGCCTCTACAAAGAATGAATTCTAAGTCTCTATTCAGTTCGTAGGAAGGGATCACCATCTCACTCATTGCCCATTCTAAGGTGTTGATTGTTGTCTAAAAACATGTCCTGTCAATATGAAAGAAGCAAAAAATTTATAAGATGAATATAATTGAAAATTCAAGGATAACCTTCACTTCTCGGCACTGAATTAAAGAAGGTAAATAATTCAACCAAATGTCAATATAAAGAAATACTAGAATAGTCTAGAGGGAGGGAAGCATACAAAAATGTGTTCTCGAGTGATTTTCATTCTATTCCATCTCCACAAGTCCATGACACAGACTTTCCTCATGTGTCTCTAGTAATCTCCAACCCAATAGCAGATTTAGGCCTGTTGGCAAAACCCAAATCAGAAACCACCACAATAGGAGTAGTGAACTTGATCTCAAGAACATAATGGGACCATATTGCTTAGCAAGGTTGCCAATCGAACAGGTGAGGGAGCTCCCCCAATTGATGGGCCAGGGTAGTGGGCCTGTGGCAACCTAGATGCCTTTACAAACCTAACAATTTGTACTCATTCTAATGCAGAGCCAAACACCTTGACCTGCATTTCCCTTTGTATGTCTACACTTTACTTAACATACATTCTCTGATGTACATACTTGCACCTCTCACCTATCGGCAAGACCATTCTCATCGGCCACCTTACAAACGATCAATCCGATCTTACTACCTTATACATGCATATCATGACCTGTGAATACCGGTCTCCTCCACCGTCATTGCCAGTCGTGCTTTGCATCCAATACAATGTATCTGCGCAATGTATATGCTCAATAAACATTCAAAACATACAACCCAAATATGCATTCGGAACATGCATTCAAAACATGCATTCGACCAACACCTTAACCCAATGTATGTCCTCAACATACAACTGAAAGATACATTTGCGGAATGTACATTTGACCATTGACTCCTTTGTATATAAACCCGATGTACATTTGCGATGTACATTCACAACATGCAATTCAAGTATGCAGTTGATGGGTTTGATCGAACCGTTGACTTCGTTGTATGCCGATTGGAAACTTCAACTCTCTCTCCTTTGTATACTGATACACTTGTACATTTACAATGTACATCCACCACATACAACCATGATAGACATCTACGAGATAATCACAAATAGACAACTATGGAATACACAGGAAATGAACCCGACATACGTTAGCAATATACACACAGAATGTATATCTGATGAAACAACTCGAAACTTCACCGATTTGATCCACTGCAAATCCAGCAACTCCACTACTACACAGATCTATTCCCCCACCAATCTAACACAGATATTCACCCTGCCAACCTAGCACATGATGGTGCTAGGATCTATCTGCACTCTGCACGTGATCCTGTAAACATGAACACAAACAAAACAGAAAACAAAATGAAAACACTGTACAGCCATACTACTGATTTCGAAGAAATCTAACCAGTGGAATGGGCTAAGAACCCATCTCGGTCTCAGAACAGAAAATGGATTTGCACAAAGAAAACCAGATGAATTTGAATGGCACAGATGCACGAACAGGATTCATTTATTATGCCTTCCAGAAGTGTGAATACACACAGATCCTCTATTTACAATTGCACAACTCAACTGAACTGGATTCAATTGATTACAACTCTACTACTGATTGCATTCGATCATCTTGGGGTATTTATCTACTTACCCTTAGTAGTACTTCATCAACTACAAGCGGCTGGGAGACAACCTCCAAGCGAATGGGAGATCACAACCGACTAACAACCTCTAACTGTCTAACAACCTTCGGGATTACAAATTTGCCAAGTATCCTTGGAACTTACAACATAAACCTAAATACAACCTAAATTAACATGCATTGGTCAAACATACCTTATTACATTGAATGGTTAGCTTAGGACCTTATTGGAAACAACAAAATGAACTATAAACAGTTAATGCCTCATGGAGGCCACTGTGGATTGGGTGCTCCTGCACCATACACCCCACTGTGAAAAGAACTCATGCCACATGAGTTAGGTCTTTGTCTTGCTCTAGCTGTATACTCTGCTATCTCATGTCTTCCCCATGATCTCTAGACTGCAACCTGCTGCCTTGAAAGTAAATACTGATGCCTAGCATTGTAGGCTCTTCTCACACCTTGCTTTCTTACTATCATCTCTGCCTAAACACCTGCATTAGAAACCTTGGTAAGTGTTGCTTGTACTACTGCTATGGCAAAATCTTTTTGCCTTTCAACTCTTGTTGGTTCTAGAGGACAAACAATTATCCCAATTATGATTGCATCACCTTCTTTCCAATCAACTTGTAGCTGCTTACAAACCTGTTCTTCGAGCTTCTGCTGATCCATCTGATCTCCATCATTCAGAACTAAAACATTCTTCAAACTGTGATCTCCATTCCTTGAGATATCCTCAATTGTCTATGTCTCTGCTTCAGTGATTTGCACAAACTCTTTATTTCCCATCAAAATAATTTTGGCTGCCTTCTTTGCTTCAGCATCCTCCTGCAATGGTGTCATCACAAAAGTCCTCCCATCCTTCTTGATGGTGTAGGTGTTAGCATAACCATCATACAATGCTCTCTTATCAAATTGCCATGGCCTACCCAAAAGTAGGTGACAACATTCCATGGGAAAAATATCACATAAAACCCTATCCTGATATTCTCTAATCTAAAAATCAACATATGCCTATTCAGATACCAAAAATGATTGACTATCACTTACCCAAGATGCTTTGTAAGGGGTTTGATGTGGAATCCTTTCCAGTTTCAACTTATCCACCATTTCTTGAGATACCATATTATCTATAGAACCAGAATCTATTACTACCTTACATAGTTTACCTTTAGTTTTGCATTTGGTCCTGAAAAGAGCTCTCCTTTGTATCATGTCCTTGGATGTCTTCAAGATTGTTCTCCTTAGCATCAATGATTCTCTATCTTTAGCTGGGGCTGCACTTCCCATTAGAGAGTTAACACTTTCATCTACCTTTTCTTCTTGCACAAATTGAACCTTCTTGTCATTCTTCCTATCATCTCTTGATGATGAACCTCGCCTTTTTGGACATTTGAATGTTGTATGACCAATTTCATTACAATGATAACATATTCCAGTGAAAACATTAGAACCTCTACCACCTCCAAATCTACCTCTTGTTCCTTTCCATCCACCTCTGAAATCATATCGCTCTTGTCCTTTACTAGTCTCTTCTTGGTTAGACTCACCACTAGGCCTCTGGTTAGGACTTCTTCCTCCAAAACTGCCTCTAAAATTTCTGTCACCTCTTCCTCTATTGTTTTGCTCACTCCTCCTCTTTAGCTTCTCTTCAGCTCTTAATGCCATTTGGAAACACTTGTTCACTATTTCTGGTGCTAAGATGCTGATCTCATCTTGGATGTTCATCCTTAGGCCATTTAAATACCTGGCCACCTTCTCTGACTCTTCCTCTTATCTCTTTGATCTGAGAGTGAGTTTATGAAACTCTTATGTGTATGCATTCACATCAAGGTCTCTCTGTCTGAGGTTCTGCAATTTCTTATACATCTGCACATCATAGTCCAAGGGTAAGAACTGTGCCTTGAGTTTGGTCTTCATCCTTCCCCAGGAGGTTATCATATTCTTCCCCTCATTGACTCTCTCTCCTTGTTCATAATTCCACCATGCAAGAGCAGATCCCTTCAGTCTTTCTTTTTCCAACTTAACCCTCTTATCATTAGGGATTTCTTTATATTCGAAATGATTGTTCAATGCCTCAATCCAATCAATCACCTCTTCAGCTTCCATACTTCCACTATACATAGGTAACCCATCTATGGTGTCCCTATTGACTGACTGTAATGCATTTAAAAACACCCTCTGGGCTGCTAGTATCTCCTCTATCTTTTTACTGGTTTCCCCAATTTCTGTATCTTCTTCATCACTGTCACTTTCAGCTTCCTTCTCTTTGCCTTTGGACTGCTTGAACTCTCCCAACTTGGATGCAAGTATCTCCTCAATCAACTTCTTGATGGCATCCTACGACATACTTTTGGGAGGCATCGTCTCTGCCTCTGGCTTGCTTTCTCTGTCTGACATAAACATTCACAGACAACACCCAAATGTCAACACTCTTGCAAATCCTCAATTCAATTTTCTGCCCAAATCTTTTTCAGGCTCTGATACCTCTATGATGCAGAGCCAAACACCCTAACCTACAATTCCCTTTGTATGTCTACACTTTACTTAACATACATTCTCTGATGTATATACTTGCACCTCTCGCCTATCAGCAAGACCATTCTCATCGGCCACCTTACAAATGATCAATCTGATCTTACTACCTTATAAATGCATATCATGACCTGTGAACACCGGTCTCCTCCACCATCGCTACCATTCGCGCTTTGCATCCAATACAATGTATCTGCGCAATGTATATACTCAATATACATTCGAAACATACAACCTAAATATGCATTTGGAACATGCATTCAGAATATGCATTCAAAAGATGCATTCAGAACATGCATTCGACCAACGCCTTAACCCAATGTATGTCCTCAACATACAACCGAAAGATACATTTGCGGAATATACATTTGACCATTGACTCCTTTGTATATAAACCCTGATGTACATTTGTGATGTACATTCACAACATGCAATTTAGATATGTAGTTGATGGGTTTGACCGAACCGTTGACTTCCTTGTATGCCGATTAGAAACTTCAACTTTCTCTCTCCTTTGTATGCTGATACACTTGTACATTTACAATGTACATCCACTAGATACAACCACGATAGACATCTATGAGATACTCATGAATAGACAACTGCAGAATACACAGGAAATGAACCTGACATATGTTAGCGATATACACACAGAATGTATATCTAATGAAACAGCTTGAAACTTCACTGATTTGTTCCTTTGCAAATCCAGCAACTCCACAACTGCACAGATCTATTCCCCCACCAATCTAACATAGATCTTCACCCTGCCAACCTAGCACATGATGGTGCTAGGATCTATCTGCACTCTGCACGTGATCCTGCAAACATGAACATGAACAAAACAAAAAATAAAATGAAAACAATCTACAACCATTCCACCGATTTCAAAGAAATCTAACCGGTGGAATGGGCTAAGAACCCATCTTAGTCTCAGAACAGAAAATGGATTTGCATAGAGAAAACCAGATGAATTCAAATGGCACAGATGCACAAATAGGATTTGTTTATTATGCCTTCTAGAAGTGCGAATACACATAGATGCTCTGTTTACAATTACACAACTCAACTGAACTGGATTCAACCGATTACAACTCTACTACTGATTGCATTCGATCATCTTGGGGTATTTATCTACTTACCCTTAGTAGTACTTCATCGACTCCAAGCGGCTGGGAGACAACCTCCAAGCGGCTGGGAGATCACAACCGACTAACAACCTCTAACTATCTAACAACCTTCGGGATTACAGATTTGCCAATTGTCCTTGGAACTTACAACATAAACCTAAATACAACCTAAATTAACATGCATTGGTTAAATAGACTTTATTACATTGAATGGTCATCTTAGGACCTTATTGGAAACAACAAAACGGACTATAAACAGTTAATGCCTCATGGAGGCCACCGTTGATTGGGTGCTCCTGCACCACATTCTCCCATGGATTGTGGGTTTATGATGAAGAGATGTTGTGTTAGCTCCCTAATTAAGTAGAAACCTAGAGATACCAGGATACGCCATGGCAGCTGACATGTACATAGATGTTGCTCCTCTATTACTTTTTGCATTAATCTCTGCTCGTTTACCAAGCAAAAATTCAACATCCTCTTTCCTTCCACCTTCAACAACACAGTGTAGTGTTGTATGAACCTCTGCGTCTTCAACCCTAATATCTACTCTGAATTCAATTAGTTTTACAAGTACATCAACGTGCCTTTTCAATGCAATGCAGTCCATCTAGATTGATCACTTTTGTTTACAGGTGCACCCTTCTTCAGACATGCAATGACAGCCTCTAGATTCCCTCTTCTTGCAGCAGTCAAAAAGCTCATCCCCACTTCAAGGATTTCAAGCACTAATGTCTGCAAACAAGCAAATTAAAATGTTAGCAACCAAAAGGGTTACCAGATTTCCTAGGTTTATAGCATTATACATCTGTAAAGCAACGACCCAAGCCACTGGAAAAGGGTAAGATGTAGTTTACAGGTACTATTGTACTATGAGAGATGACTATAAACAATAGGAATAAAATTGTGTATAGGAGACTTACGTGGCCTTTCTCCAAGGCTGCACCATAAGCTATTTCTCCATTAACGGCTCTAATTCAATTGTCTGCACCCACATCCAAAAGTAACTCTACAAGCTCTGGGTACCCATTTGCAGCCACTCTAAAAAGAGCACTCCTTCCATCGTTGCTTGTAGCATCCTTGTCTGCACCAAGATTGTGAATAGTATGTGAGGTAGTCTGTGGTCAATCGCATGAGCCTTATTCAGACCCATCGACATTGCCTTCAAACCATTCTCTTCACAGACAATTCCCCTGTATATTACTTATTATTCAAACAAACCAAAACCAGAACCATCTATCTACTATGTAGAATTCTATGCCACAAATGCTAAAGAAAATTAACAAGATAATTATGTGCCCCTCCGCCTCCCCTACTACCACCTGCCACCATTAAAAAACATACAAAACCAAACCCAAAAAATTGACTGACCAACGTGCATGCGACTCAAGCCAAAAAAAAATCACAACACAAAAGACTCAAGCCAAAAACAAAAATATCCAGTTGAAACCAAAACACACAGAAACAAAATAGAAAAGGGAGGAAAAAAATTCGCAGCAGAAAAGAGTAGAACCATAAAGAATTGATGAACAACCCTTTGGCTCTCCTAATTTGCTTTTTCCCCTCCTAAAATGGCCTTGCTTTTTGAATTCTCTCTCCATTTTCCCTCCCTCCCTCAACCTTAACGGCCTTATTTTTTTAAATTCATCTCTCCATTTTCCCTCCCTCGTCAACCTCAACAGCCTTATTTTTTAAATTCATCTCCATTTTCCCTCCCTTAAATTTTTTATGACTCTTATCCATTCAAAGGTGCCCTTAAAATACTATGACATATTTTAGTATAAGTAAAATTATATATATATGTATATAAAATTATAATTCTATATAAATTTTGAGAGTTTGTCCAAAATCTCTCCTTTCATGTGGTATAGTCTTTTTAAAAAGTTGATTGTATTTTATGACAAAAATGCCTAAATATAGCCATACAGCCATCAAAGTTAAGCCCTCCCTCCTCAACCTCAATGGCCTTATTTTGAATTTTCCTTTGACTTTTGACTCCCTTCTTTTGCATTTTTCTTTTCTCCCATTTGATATTTTTTACAATAGCTCTATGGTGGGAAGTTTCTAGATCACACATGTCATTTTGCCTCTATAGTATGAAGTTTCTAGACCACACATGTCATTTTGGTTTTATTACAGTGTTTATTTTCCTTCGATTTTGATTTTGTTACACACAAACTTAAATTGCAATTTTAGATATTTGCAGAGGAATAAAATTGTAAATGGAAAACAGACTTTCCCTAATGTTAATTAACGCTAATTAAAAAGAATGCATCACCATAGATTAAATATACAAGATTTGGGAATGATAAAGTATGTAAATTAATTAATATTATTTTAAGAAATCAACTCTAAGAGTGAGTGTACTTAGTTCTTGGGTCGAAGTGGGGGTGTGGAAGTTCATAATTTGTAGAGTTGATTACCCCGGGGGCTGAAAATGGGCCCTCTCCTTCTGGTAAGTGCCTTAAAATAGATATTGCAATGTACAACCTCTACATAAGTCAACCCCACAACTCTGGGATGCTTATGCACAATGTATATATCTGTTATGTGATCCATTGATCTAAATTGGACTACTATGCATGTAGATGTTACTTAGTTCACCTTGAATCATGGTATTTGCCAATTGTTTTAATGGACCATGGGTATCTAACAATGCCTTGGCGAAATTGTCAAATCATTGGGGGTCAAGTTCTTGTGGGGTCAACCCTCTTGATTGGACAGGTTTTCTAATCATGGAAATGATTGAGGACAACAATCCCAAGCAATGAAGATGTCCTAAAATGACTCTGATGTAAATTAAATTGTTTTTGTTGATCCAATCAAAAGATTCTGGTGACGAATGCTCCTTGAACTATTAGGATGTCTAACGATTCTAGGATGATGATCAAATGAATGCCTTTATATACCAATATATAGGAATAAATCGAGCAAAATGTGTACCAAGTGGGCTCGTGGTAGGAATGGCATGGCACAAGAGTTGGCAAATTTTGAATTTGAACTTTTAAATTTTGCGAGGTGCGAGATCGATCTCATGTCGTAGGATTGACTTAGGATGTAATGGAATTCTTTAATGTTAATGTGGGAAATGAATGTCTACACATTGGATGCAATGAAAGGCATACTAAATGCCAATGTATGGGACTATGTGCAGATGGGGATAGGATACGGTCCAGTGTATGGGAATGAATGGAAATGAAGCTAAGTAGCGGATCAGGGAATGGCCCTAGCTTTACACAAGAGTGTGCCATTTCTTGATTTGGAATTGTATTGAGCCATTCCATCAAAATGGGACTAGAATTAAATGGGAATTGGCACGGCTATGTAAATCTCACCATTACATAAACACTCTACATAAATAATTTCAGCTAATTAAAGAAATGCGATCAATTAGGCATAATTGACATAGATTGATTAGAGGCAGGACAAATAATTATAATAAATACAAAAAGAATAAATGCATAAAATGAGAGTACCTAACCCTAGAACCAATGGTGGAAGAGTGACGTTGATGATGTTCTAAATTAATTTGTCATCTCCAAAATATTAACAACCTTCATCAAATGACTATCTCAATTTTTGTGTTGTCGAAAAAACTTTGAGGTTCACTTTTGACCACCGTGAGTTTGATCATGATTGAATTCCAAACTTGATATGTAGTATAAGTTTGATTTTGTAGAAGACGAGACTGACTTGACAGAATATGCACTTGAAAATTTATTCACCTTCATCCTTCAAATAGTCAAACCTATCAAGGTGCTAGCTAGGGACATCATTTGGAGTTTGCTAAGTTGATAGGTGAATGCTCAAATTCTCCTTGATGTCCTCTATTTTCTAGATCATGTTTCAATGAACAAATGGATGTCTTTAATACTATGGCATTACAACATGTCTTGCATAAACATACACGTGTTAAGTCAGCTCATAATAACTAATAGAAAGCATGGTAAGAAAGATCAAATTTTGACTTAAAGCTTTTGATTTTAGGTTTATTCCTACATGCCTTGGGATTGAACCTAAAGAACTTGGAAATAAAACATATGTGGGTGAATGTTTTGGATTCTTTTTATGTGTATGTAATTATTTCACTTTAATACTACTCTAATCAGCTAACACTATGGCTAGGTCTAACAAAAGACCAAAGACTAAATTCAACAAGGATAGTAATGGAAACATATGTTTGTAAAAGTATGATTAATAGTGCAAAAAAAGGATCCAATGCATCTATAAACAAAGATTATTGTTTTTTCCCTAAAATGCTTAGAATTGAATGCAAGGACTGTGGCTGAAATATGGAGATGATCTGATGTATGCTCAAAAAAAGTATTTTGTCCAATGGGAAACCTTGACATTAACCTAAAATTGATTGAAACTTATTGTGCAAGAATATGACGGTCTACTGATGATTTCTCTTCACTGCCATCTATCAATAAATAGAGCAGAAACTAGAATAAAATGTAAAACATGTCACTAATCTAACAATGCAAACGATGGAAAAATTTGACAAATTGCAAGGGTTTCACCTGATAAAAATGGATCGCAACTAGTAAAACTAGGTGTGACCAATCAATAGAGGTTGCCCGTGAAGTCTAGAAACTATTTGATGTAAGGTCATTTGAAGTTGCTTAGGAAAAGTGGACCACCTCGGGGGCAAGCTAGTCCTTGACGTGGAATTAGCTCAAAATTTGTAGAGGATCTCCTTGATGTGATTTTGAGAACTTTTTGTCAACCCCATTAGATCTCCATAGAACACTTTGTAAATGACATGCAATAACAAATCGATAAAGGAAACCGTGCAAAACAAAATGATTAAAGGGGAGTCTACCTGAGTTAGTCCCTCTGTGGGTATTCAAACATGGTCCACATGATATGATAATTGCGAAATATGAAAAATATCTCTAAGCCATAAATGCATGTAAATAGAATGAATAATCGATTAAATCATTTATGTCAGTTGTGGAGTGAAGGTGGAAATGAGAGGTGGAACATAAGGGATGGAGTCAAACATGGTAGGAGGTGGATGTGGAACAACATTAAGTAAACATGGAGGATGAGGAGAATGAGTCATAGAAGATTAGGAGATGAAAGTGGTTGCGAAGGAGACTGACTAGAAAGGGCCTTAAGGAGGGGCACTTAAGTATTGTCTATGAGCATAGCTTGAGGAGGAGAAAGGGTGGGATCAACACAAAGGGTGGAACGAAGGTGGAAGTGGAGGAAGTAGAAGGATGGGAAGAAAGAGGATGGTGAGGAGGAAGAGGGTTGAGTCTCTCCTAAATGGGTTTAGGGGTTTCCAGGTCTTGTGGCTCTAGGCGGATGCCATCGATGAGGGGAGGAATGATATTGGTCAAAGGCACGAGAGGAATCAAAAGTGGATGTCGTGGATGAGGATGAGTGGCAGTTCAATTTTTTTTGTGGAAAATCTTTTCCAAATGGGCAATAGTTTAAATTAGGGCCACCATTTTTGTTGAATAGGACAACCTATAAAGAGGACCAAATCACTATTTTTATGAACATTTAGTTTAGTGTTGGTTAAATCGCCTAAGTATTATTTCATTAAACTTTAAAATCAAATTATTTCTCCACAATAAATGGTGCATGATTGGACCCTAATTGCGAGAAGTTTACAATATCAAATTACAAGCCTTAATCATATTTTCCTTTAATATTACATTCCCACTTATTTTGTGGGCCATATCATTGTTTCTATTAAATTCTTGCTTGCTTTTGGGGCCATATTTACTTTCAAATTGACATTTGGCAAGATTTTCCACCTAGAAATTGTATATGAATAGTTCTAGCAACAGCAAGGCCATTCAATGATGAACGTGATTATTTCACTCCTTTGTTATAATGGCCTCTAAAATCTAGGGCATATAATGCCTCAAATCTGATGATTACAAAGAATACAGGTAACACAGGGTTCATGTACTAATATCATTTTTAAAGTTTGCATGGATAATAAATTGAGATCTTGTCTACAATCTGTGAATATATTCGCTAAATATATAGTGTTGAAATGGCTCTTGTGTTTGGTGGTCTCCAGCTGAGGCGATTGCAATCTTAAGCTTTCTACTATTTTTGTGTGCAAATAGTGAGTAGGAGCATCTAAAGCTCTTGTAATGGATGTGACCTAGATTCTATTGACAATGCAACTTAGACTTTCTATTGACCCCCATGGGCCTATTGTTGGGAATTAAGGTGTCTTAACCTTTGCAAGTTCCTAAATTTATTTATTTTATAATTACTCATTTTCCCGTAATTATTTGGAAATTGTTATAATGTATTTTATTTAATAATTGTGCTCCACCAAAATGGGGCATGGGATTTCCAAGGTGGCATCTTTATCTTGTGGTGTGTTGTAAGGTGTCATCAGAAGGTTTATTTATAGTAGATTCTTATGACAGGTTTTATGACAGATTCTTATGATGCGTAAGAGCATGATTATAGGGAGTTACTAATTATGAACTGGGAATCTTGACCAATATTATGACAGATTATGACGTATGTCATAGGCATCTTTCTAAAGGAGGTAAATGTTATATTTTGGGTGCCTAAGTTGGTGGGTTGACTATGAAAACATATGACATCATCTTACATGTGTAAGGAATATTCTAATAATAGTATGGAAGCCCAAACTTAGCCTAGGCATTGGAATTTTACGTCATGGAAATGTGGGTCGTATGGATTTTTACCATGGTATTTTTGGACCTTGTTTGGGCCCATGGTAATGACTTATGGTTGTATTTTGGGCCCCCATGAGTCTATATATTGAGGGCTTGAGATGGAGGCATTGAGGAGTGTTTTATGCAGGGTTATGCTGTCAGTTTTTCCTCCAGAGGAGCAAGATGTATATCTCCATGTTAAGGCTTTGAGCCTGCAAGTGTATTGTAACATGTTTGTTGTTGCAAATTAATACATTGGTTTGATGCTTTGGAATGTGGGGTTTTTTACCCAAAAGGGTTTTCCCCACGTATATTGGTGTCTCTTCTCTTCTATCTATCTTTCTTCTATTCTTCTTCTTTCATATTTTTAAAGTGTTAATTTACATGCCATTATGCTGCAGAAATTTACTTAGATCTATAAGCTACATTATCTTTCCTCTAAGGGTTAATGTGATGGAAAGTCAACTATGTTTGTTTCTGCTTTAAGGGCATAGTAGTATGTGCTTGTATCGACTTACTAAATATATGTTTAAGATAATTATAGGATACTAGAAGGTGCATACTGGGTTCTCTTTTCCTTGCAATTGGTATCAGAGGTTAAGGTTGTTCCATGGCTTGCATGTGCTTGTACGTGCTTGCATGTGAGTTGCATGTTGCTTGCATGTGCTTGTATGTGTTTGCATGTGCTTGCATGTGAGTTGCATGTACTTGCATGTTGCTTGCATGTGATAGATTCATGGTGTTTAAGGTTTTGGGTATTTCTTCTGTTGTGATTTCTTAGCTTGGAAAGCCCTGAGGGAATATGTAGGAAGGAATTGGTTGATTATTAATCCTTGTTTGAGTGGAAGTCTTGCAGTTGATCTTATTTTTAGGTTACAATAGACATTTGAAGGATGGAAAAGATGGAGTATAATGGAGCTATATTTCATGTGGTTAGATTTAATATGATATTGATTTGAATCTCTTGTTTGATAGTATGAAATAATCCTCATGCATGGTGGTTATGTCCTTTCATTCTATGGTCATTTGCAGCAAAGTATTCATGTTGGGTGTTTGTTCTTGGCTCCTTGATCACATGGAGAAACTTGGGTTGCCATGACTATGGTTTGATGTGCTTATGTTGGGTGCTTGGTTTTAGTCCCTAGCATTGGAATGCATTGTTTTGTTAACCTTGAATGCATGTAGGCTGTGGAGTTGATAATTGGATGATCTGAAAGCTTCTGGAATAGCCTAGCTCCTTCGCATGCTTGTACATGGTGGTGGTTGTGGAGTTGGCCTACAAGTGGGCCTGAAGATCCTGGACCTCTACTTCATTTTGGTTGGTTGTACTTGCATGTATCAGTTTCATATTGATTTGATCTGAGGGTTTTATAGATTTTCCATTCAAAATATATGGTTATGCTTATCTATCTTATTCCATTATTTTGGTTTAACTATTTTGGTGGTTTTTAGACTTGTTGGTCTTCCAGATGATAAGTGGATATGGATTTGCATATATGTTAGCGACATGGTGGTTTTACAGGTTTTACATGATCAATCAAAACTTGTGGTTTTGTAGATCTATGGACAAACTACTTTTCCGATTACGATTCCTTGAGGGTGTTTTTGGATGTAAGATAGTTGCAAGTTTGCATGTATGCTTCATTTATGGTGTGAGGAGGTTTGTAGCTTTCTCAGTGTGGAGATGTTGGTATATGATTAGTCACTCATCATTTCTTTAGTATATGCTTCATGGGTTCCTTGACTATGGTTACTCATATGTGGACTTGTTAGGCAAATTGAATCTAGTGATGATTTGGTGTTTGAGTCTTGAAGTCTATAGGTTGTCTTCTTTGATATCTTAGTTTGCAGGTTACTAATGTAATGATGAGTTTGGATGTTACATTTGTTTTGGATCTTTGAGTTATGTAGTTTATGGATTAGCTACCTGTTGGTCATGATGTTAGTCATAAGCAAACATAGAATAAAAGTTACACAACAACCTTTTACTCATCTTGACAGATACGATGAATTCAAAGAATTTATGATCCCAAGTCTCTGTGGATTAGTTCATAATCTACTGACATTACTCAGTGGTTGATGTGTGTTGTTGTTTTCCATTCAGGGGCCTTACGTTTGCTTATCAGTAGGATTCTGTTTATGTAAAGATGCTACACAGAAAGGTCATTCTACATAGTATATTTCTATAAATAATGTGTCTGCACTAGGATCTTTGCATGATATTTATCAATTGAACATGCTTTAACTCTAAATATACTAAGTATTTTCAGTTATCTAAGAGATATCAACATATTTCATGTTATTCACTTCAGATTATCCATTATTTGCAATTGTGATGGTGAATTTATGAAATTAAAAGAAATTGAAAAGAATACTTCAAATTATGATGAATCTTCAGCTATTGAGCTGCATACACACTTGATACTGTCATTAAGAGAAGAAATCAAACCATATTTTCACCAGGATGTTCCACAGCTAGATACAGTTGATGCTAACTTCAAAGGATGATGAATGAAGACAATACATGTAGACTGATGAGCACTCCAAGGGACGCAGCAAATCAAAGCATGTATCAAGAATTCAGACACAAACTACTCAAGATTTACGATGATTTGTAATCAAAATGGTCTTCTCTTTCATTAGGTATGCAAAAACATATAGGTTTACAATAACTTTGAAATAGGCCTTGATATTTCAGCAAACAAATTTTAATTAAGCTTTGAATGTTCAAAATAAGGCATCCCTCCACCTTTTATAGAATAAGGTGAGGGAGCAGTTACAAATGATCTATGATAAGGATTTATCAATTACGATCCATGATGCATATTCCTTTTGACTTGGTCAACTATCTCTTGTGGCACAAGTTGCCAGCTAGCAACCATCTAGGTAACTTATTTTCTTCCAAGCATCTGATGCAGATGTTTCCCATGTAGCACATCTTCATTTACTCTTCAGGCTCTTCTTCTTCCTCATCATGATCATCATGATCATCACTTTCTGTGTCTTCATCTCCCTGATGAACATCACCTTGTACATGGACCTACATTATCATCCTGATATTTTCATAGGCTTCTACTATTCTTTCAACTTCCCCGCCATCCTGAGTTTTGGCTTTATTGATGGCGTGCTTGTGGGCTTGAAATTTATCTCTGAGGGTCTCCAATTTACCCTTCCTATTGCTCAATGTTTCATTATAGTTTTCTACTCTAACTTTGATCCTCATGATCTTGTTCATTGCTTCTTCAGTCAAGTGGGTAAGAGGATCATCAGCCATTGGCTGGAAGTTATTATGTAGAGCTTTAATGGCAAAGTCCACGTCTTGATTTTCAATTTTCCCCTCTACTTTTCCTTCTAAGGCCTCCAGGACCTCTACTTTATAGGACATCATGCTGTGCAGTTTCATACTGATATCTCTTAATTTATTACTGCACTTCTTCAGTACATCACATTCAAACCTGATGTCCTTATACCAAATATCTACCAGCATGGCAGTGTTATTATCCAGCACCTGATTATTTATCAAGATCTGAGGGTTAATCATCTTTATTTCACTCAGAGCACTCAAGGCTTTCTCTAACTAGAATGACCTTCTTCCGGCTTCATTATGTAATTTATCAACCTTCTTCCTTGAGATACTCAAAGAATTCCACCTCTACAAAGAGGCTCTCACTACTTCCTCAGTTTTTGTTAGTGCTGATGACATCCATTTTCTTATGATTACTAACTCATGCTTCATAAGGTCTAATTTATTAACCTCCTCTTGAGAAATTGCAGTCAATGGGACTGCCTGGTCAGATGATGTATTGTCAAGGTTAATCAACCCTTTTATGTATGAATGCAGCTGAGCAATGTGCTCTTTATGCTGCTTATTCTTCTCCTTTTCTTTCTTCAACCTTTGGGTCAAAGAATCTATTATATCCTTCACTTCCTGACCCTCTTGGTCTTCATTGAAAAACCCCGAGTCAACTGTGGTGATCTGGAATTCTTCTAGGGCGATTTTGCCTTTCTCTTTCTCGACGATGGGAAGTGCTACCTGGGCGGTCCTTTTGCCTATACCAAGATCTCTTCTAATTGTAGATGTTAATTTAGCTTTCCTCTTAGGCTTCATGATGGTTTCTAAAAATAATGTCAAAACATCAAATTCTTGAATCTCAAAACCTGATTCCGTACCTATTTCTTTCTCAAGCCATCGAGGTATTTGGTATCGAGATCCTTGGTGTCCATCATCATCATCATCATGTCCACCCTGATCTCCAGCATTTGTCTCAGTTCTCGGTGGAGAGGGTGACTTCCTTATTTCTTCCTCATGATATTCATCATGAGGGGGATCTTGTTATATTTCCTCATCTTGAAGAACTTTCTCTTGCGGGGGAGGATCTTGCGGTGTATCTACATATTGGTCATGGACCTGATCGTTTACTCCCTCCTTTTGTATCTCATCCACTTTAAGAATTTCCTCATCTTGAGGCACATTTGTATCCATGGATATCATTGCATTTGAACTAGGTCCATCTACCTGATCCTGAATCACATTTTGCTCCGCACCTGATTTATCTACCTCTTGGGTCTTAAGGTCCTCATGACTTTCTATATCCTTATCACCTAAGGTTTCTTGAGTCCAGGTGGCATCATCTCCTGATGTGTCTTTATCATTCCCACCCTTTTGCTGGACTTCTACTATTTTAGGCTCAACTAGTATTTCTTGTTGTTGTTGACCTATGTCTGGAATGTTGCTTTCTATTTCTACCAGCTTGGTTATCTCAACATTTTTTGTTATCTCAGGTGCACCTGCATGGTGTTCAGGATGTGTCACATCCTCCCTGTATGTTAAGTCTATCACCTCAGGGCTAGTTACCTGATCAACTAACTTATCAAGCCCGATTTGCTGGGGTGCCCTCTCTGGGCTACTTTCTCTCTCTTGTTCTGTTTGCTTCAACTCCTCTAATACCGCCATCTGTGAGGATGGGGTTCCTTGTGGGGTCATGCGAGTGTTAGAAGCAAGTGCCTCCATCTGCCGAGAAGCCACGTTTTGTACCACTTCATCATCTGATAGGTCCACAGTTTCTTCTAATGAGAAAGGACCACCTTGAACTGCTCTAGTGGCTTCTTTTGCTTGCTCTTCAGCCTTCTTAGTCTTAAACTGAATGATGGTAGGAAGTGGCACATCATGTTGCAATTCTTTCCTGAACACTTCACTACCTACTCCCCTTAATACTATGGGGTCATGTCTTATTTCACCCCTCATAGATGCTCTCTATCTTTTAGGTGGTGATGCCATTAGGGGTGCCTTCCTCTTTCTCGTGAATGTCATAGGGTCATCATCTGAAGGCTCATTAGTCACTGGCTCCTCCTTAATAAGGATATCCTTTTCCACATTCTGCTGTGAGGTTTGGCCCCTATCTCGTACTCCTACAGTCTCCACAGTTGGCCTTAGGATTCTTTTTGTTCTTGGTTCATCTACGAAAGGCTGTGCAGATGAGGCTGATGCCTGTCCTGATGCAGATGCACCTTCAACTGATATATCAACTCTTTCAACTATCACCCCCTTAGTACTATCATCAGTTTTCTTCTTTCCTCTGGGGGGTCCTTTGCTTTGTTTCTGAGGTGGCAACCTTTCTCCATTAGATTTCCTCTTCTCAACAAGAAAGTCATCATATTCTTCATTTGGAATCTCCTGCCTTTTCCTCTTGTTATCTACTATGACTGCCACACCTTTCTTCTTCAGTGTATTGATTTGCTCATTTACCCATGATTGGGTCACCTGCAGCACTCCACCTATAAACTGATCTATTGAAATGTCTTCAGGTTGCGTCAGGTCAGGGGCTGAAATGGTGTCATTATACACCTTATTGTCCTCATAATCATTGGACATGGTCTTGCCATCATCCCTCTTTAATTGTGCAGGCACTGGAATGCAATCAAATGTCTTAATCTGATTGAGGGTGAGTCTCTGATATTTTCTTCTTCTGACTTCAGCCTCACAGTTAGTCCAGAAATCCTCTAAGTGCTTTTTATGTATAGGTTGGCCTATAATCTTTTGCATTCTTCCATAGGGATCATATGATCTAGCCAATGGAAATGGTTGTAAGTTCATCATGTTATGACCCGCTATGGCCTTCTTTATGTTTTCAGAATCAGGGCATATGGACCACCCTATAGTCACTGGAAATAATACTGGAGGTATTTTCTTGTTTTCTTTATATGCATCTAGTATAGTTGATACTTGTCTCAGAAATTCCATCAGGACTACCCCATCAGTAGGGTACCTGGGTAACATTAAGGGCTGTCCCTCAAAGCCTTCTATTCTAATGTAAGAAAATGTGGGAAACTGGATGAACCAGGCACCATGCTTGTATATAACTTCCTGAGCTTCCATGCTTAGTCTTTTGGTCCTATCCTCCTCCATTGTTCTGACCAGATGCATAGAGAATGCATCATTCACCAATTTGTAGTCAAGGAGATAGTTCGTTCTCTACAACTGAGGATAATGGTCTCATATATGGGCATCATTTAAAATGCCACCAATCTTTCCAACTGTGGTTAGTGCATCAAATGTACCCTTATAAGCACATGAATATACAACATCTGAAGTCATGTAAAATGAACACTCCAGGCCTCCTAGGTTCATCAGCTGTTCATCTAGAGCATCACTGATGATTTTAGCCCATAATGGCTTGTTATCTATATAAATGCACATCATGATGACTCCATACATCCAATCTTTGAAACTTCCAGCAGTAGGCTGGTCTGTCACTCTGCTGAGCAGGGCAATCATATACTGATATTCATCATCAAAGTCAAATTTGTACAGGTGCACTGGTAATTTGGTCGAGGCAGTGTAAGTGTTGTTCTTTGCTCTCCATTTGTACATCCTCTTTCTTGCAATCTTTTTGTTATTTACATATTCAATCTCCAGTTTTTTCAGATCCATACTGACTACCTTCTTTCCAAGTGGGAGATTGAAAGTAGATACAATTCCTTTGATGGACAAATCTACATAAACCCTACCATGTTTTTCCACTCTCCTCGTTTGAGGATTATAATTTCTGGTACATTCTATTATCAACTCTAGAGTTTCCATGGAATAGGGAAATCCAGCCGCATACCACATTCCTGATGTAAAAACAGAGTCCAGTAGGGTACTTTCTTTATCATTATGCATCTTGGACAACCATGCCACTAAATTTGTGTTTCCCTAATGAGTATCTCTGATGACACCATACTTGAACTGCACTCCTTCAGGTTGAGCAAACACAGGCTTAATAAATTTAGACTCAGACTTGTTCTTCCTGATGTCTGCCATGGATTCGTGCAATGAGCACGACTAGTCTTACGATAATATTCATATCCATTCATATACAACATTATACATCTATAGTATCATGCATATTATATTTATTAATCTCCATTTCATTATGATATGCATAACCTTAGTTTCAACCTACTGGAAAAACATCCTACCTGGACATGCAGAAAATGACAATAGGAGGGTTTTTTTAATTACTTGCCTGATAACGCTTATCTTTTGAATTAGGTTGATGATTATGGAAAATGGGCTCTGATACCAGTGATAATCACGTGTTTTGTTCTGTTGTAAGCTATATGCATCCTCAGATAGGTCGTATGAGGGTTTGAATGTTTGCTCTGGAAATTCTTGTTTCTTCGCAAGGTAAATACAAAATGACCTTAGAAATTCACTTTTATCCTCATTAGTAGGGCAAATTAGGGCAAATCCAGGTTAAATTGATCAAAACCATTGATCTTCTGTATGAAATTCACGGATGTCGCCAGGTGTGTGTATTGCACTCGCAATCAGCAGGAATCCACCTACTGCATTTATGTGCATTAAATGTTACGAGGCAAGAGGAGGGGGTGATCTTCAGAAGATCAGGTGATATTCGAAATATGACCTCCTCTGTGTAATATCAGGTGATGTTGAGAATATCAGGTGATATTCAGAACATCAGGTCATGTTTTTAAGATTGGGATGATGTCACCGTCATGTTATTGTAAAAGGGTGATCGTTGGAAATATACCTCCGCGAGGTAAAAAGGATGATGACGTCACCGTTAGGGTGATTTTCTTTGTTCATCAGGATTGGATGATGTCATCAGCATATTGGTTCTAGGGTGATATTTTGTGATAGGGTGATATTTGAAAGATCGGGTGATATTGAGAATATCGGGTGATATTCGAAATATGACCCCCGTAAAATATATGAAGCTGTTTGACGGGTAAATATCACTATCACGTAAAATTGACATCCAGAGCTCTAGACCGAATGATTATCAGGTGATAAAATTGGATCAGGGTGATCTTACATAAGATGATTGATGTTAAGGAATATGACCCCCTCTCAGAATATCAGGTTTGGGTAGGACTTTGACTCGTCATAACTTTCATTCCCTAAGGAATATCAGGGTGATCCAAAAGGCAGACCTACATGAAATTTTGTACTCTTTCCAATCATGAGGTTATTGACATGAAATTTTGTACTCTTTCCAGTGTCTACTAATTTTGCTAGCTGTGTGAAGAATGAAAAACTAGTAGAAGAAAGTGCTTTCGCTGTTCAGGTTGAGAAAGATAAGGATGAATGGATTATTTATAGTGGATGCTCACATCACATGACCAGTGACAAAAGTAAGTTTGTAATTTTGGAAAAGTATGATGGAGGACTGGTTAGGTTTGGAGATAATGCAACTGGTAAGATTTGTGGAAAAGGATCTATTTCATTTGATGGAAAGCATAATAGTGACAATGTTCTATATGTGAAGGGTCTGAAGCATAATCTTTTGAGTGTTGGTCAGATGTGTGATAAAGGATATGATCTGAGATTCAAAGATAATGGGTGCAAGATCTTGGTAAGTTTCAGAACTGTGATTGCTACCAGTAATAAGACAAAAGGTAACATCTATCAATTGAGAGGAACTAATGATTATTGTTTATTGGCTCAGGCAGATTAAAGTTGGTTATGGCATAGAAGGATGTGTCATATAAACTTTGATAATTTGGTAAAGATAAGTTCAAGTCAAACTATGAGAGATTTACCAAAACTTGTAAAACCATCCAACACAATCTGTAAGGAATGTTAGTTAGGGAAGCATACAAGAATGAGCTTCAAGAACAACTGGATCTAATGCATACAGATCTCTGTGGTCCTACAAGGGTAAGAAGTCTACAAAGTGACAGCTACTTCATGTTACTTATTGATGATTATTCTAGAATGACTTGGGTTACTTTTCTAAGAGATAAATCAGAAGCCCTAGAGAAATTCAAATCTTTCAAAGCAATGGTTGAGAATGAAATAGATTTGAAGATTAAATGCTTGAGGTTTGATAGAGGAGGTGAGTTCATATCAAATAAATTCAACATTTTCTATGAAGAGCATGGGATAAAGAGACATCTGTCTACACCTAGGACTCCTCAGCTGAATGGAGTTGTGGAAAGAAAAAATAGAACAGTTCAAGAGGCTGCCAGGACTATGATGAAGGAAGCAAATCTACCGGAAGTATTTTGGAAAGAGGCTATTCATACAATTGTTTACATCCAAAATAGAGTTCAAGTGAAAGATCTAGGAAAGTTTGATGCAAGGTGTGATGAAAGAATCTTTCTTGGATACTCTACCAAGAGTAAGGCCTACCAGTGCTACAACAAAAGGTTCAAAAAGATTGTTGAGAGTACAAATGTGAAGGTATATGAAGGCAATGAAAGAATATCAGAACTAAGTTGTTATGAACCAAATGAACCTGTGACTATAGTAAATGAAGAGAAAGATAAGCAAGAAGACAATCAGGATGAAGCAGAGGCTCCAGAAAGTGTTGTCATGACTCCCAGGTATGTAAAGATCAATCATTCTGAAGATCAGATTATAGGTAACAAGAACAAAGGTGTGCTAACAAGAAGGAGAGCTATAGAAGAACAAGTCAATTACTGTTTGCTTTTAAAGATTGAACCAAAAACTATGAATGAAGCATGCAATGATGAAAATTGGGTAAAGGCAATGGAGGAAGCAAATAGAGAAGAATGAAACTTGGGAATTAGTTCCTAGACCTGCTAACAAAAATGTTATTGGAACTAAATGGTTTTTAGGAACAAGCTAAGTGAAAATGGAGAAGTTGTAAGGAATAAAGCAAGACTTGTATGCAAAGGATATTCTCAAATTGAAGGAATAGATTTTGAAGATACCTTTGCTCCAGTAGCTCAGATTCAAGCAATCAGAATACTTCTGGCATTTGCAACTCACAAAGATTTTAAGGTATATTAGATGGATGTGAAATCTACCTTCCTGAATGGTGAATTAGAAGAGGAAGTATACATTGAGCAACCGGAGGGATTCTAATTGTCAAATCAAGGTGATATGGTATGCAGGTTGAAGAAATCATTATATGGACTCAAACAAGCTCCTAGAGCCTGGTATACAAGGTTAGACATATATTTATTACAATTGGGATTTAGTAAAGGTACTATAGATAACGATCTGTACTTCAAAATCAATGATGATCAAAGCTTGATTGTTGAGGTCTTTGTTGATGACATTATCTTTGGAGGAAATGAAGGTATGTGCATAAGGTTTGTCGGTGAGATGACAAGTGAATTTGAAATGTCCATGTTTGGTGAAATGATTTTTTTTTGGGTCTACAAATTAATCAATCAGATAAAGGAATCTTCATATCTCAGTCTAAGTATGTGAAAGAGTTGTTGAAGAAGTTTGGGATGGAAGACTCTAAACCAGTATGTACTCCCATGGTGACTGGTTGTAAGTTGAGCAAAACTGATGAATCACCTAAGGCTGATCAGAAAAAATATAGATCCATGATTAGAGGATTACTTTATCTAACTCAAACTAGACCTAATATTATGCATGCAGTTTTTCTTATTGTAAGGTTTCAAGATGATCCAAGAGAATCACATGTGATGGCAGTTAAGAGAATCCTGAGATATTTGAAAGGTACTCCAGATTATGGCTTATGGTATCCAAAGGACAATGATTTCACTCTCAGTGCTCATACAAATGTAGATTGGGCCAGAGATGTTGATGATAGAAAGAGTACAAGTGGAGGTGCCTTCTTTTTGGGTAATAGATTGGTCTCATGGCTGAGCAAGAAATAATATTCAATATCTTTGTCAATTGTAGAAGTAAAGTATATTGCAGCAACATGTTGTTGCACTCAAGTATTATGGATGAAGCAGACTTTGAAGGATATAGGAGTTGTGTATGAAGATCCAATTGTAATCTTTTGTGACAATACAAGTGCTATAAACATTTCAAAGAATCCAGTGATGCACTCAAGAACAAAGCACATATCAATAAGGTATCACTTTTTGATAGAGAAGGTGACAGAGAATGAAGTAAAGTTGGAATATGTGTCCACAAAGGATCAGATTGTAGACATTTTCACTAAGCCTCTGCCTAAAAATACCTTTGATTATCTCAGAGAAAAGCTAGGGGTCATTGCCCCTCCTATCCTAAACTAAGATGCATAGGAATGCATCAATCTAATGGAGCTCAAAGTGTCATTCTTTGATCTGGATTGATGTTTTGAAGGTTACCTCTCAAGGGGAGTAGCTAAGTGTTTCTGATAAAGTAAATGGATTAGAGGAGTAGCATGCAAGTATGTGCCCTTTACCATTGATGTCAAAGGGGGAGAGAAATCATGTGAAAAATTCAGGGGAGAAAGAATGCATATGTGTAAAGAGAAAGTGGGAGAATTTTTTCTTGATGTTCTTTTTAGTTTTTCACATCATATGTTGTCATCAATGACAAAGGGGGATATTGTTGCAAGTATGTGCCTAATCGGTGTTGTCATTGATGTCAACATATCTGTGTTTTCATTGGTGTCAACTGTGCTCTTACCTTGTTGAGGATATTGAGAAAATTATCCCCTCCGGTGATAAAAAATGTGTTGCAGTAGAAACAGTGCATTACATGCAGAAGAACAGTCTAGAAGAATGCTCTACATTTCCTGTAGAATAAATATCTTTACTTGCAGATTGGAATTTATTTAGAAGTCTGTCTGAAGATGATATATTTCAAGTTTGAGCCTCTAGTATGAAGAATTGAGTGAGTTATGTTCACTAAAGTGAAAACAACTTTTTCTGTGTGTTTGGTGGTGACAAGGAGAAAGTGTTTTGCTCCACATTCCTCCGCATTGAGGTATTTTGGTTTGTGGTTCTGGAAGTAAGTCTATGATGATGTTAAATGCTTTCAAGTGTAATGGTTCATGATTTGGTGGCCCGCAAGCTATCTTTTTCTTATGACAATGGTTGACAGTGTTGTTCTTGTGCTTCATTTTGAAGAATCTTATTGATAGAGTGGTTAGAGATCATGTGGTTGTTCCTAGTGATTACAATGTGCTTGTGGATGTTTCTTGATCATGCTCCTACATTTGGATTAGTTTGCAAGGTGTAATTCAGATTGTTCATGAAGCGTGTTCTTGAGAATAGTTGTGTTAACATCAGTCTTGGCCGACCTGGTTGAATTTATCATCTGTGGAGATGCATTGAAGATTGTGATAGGATGTTGTAGCATGGAAGATTGTGTTTGAGTCCCAGCTAAGGCATAGCATGATCCACATACATCCTTACATCTTTTCCTTAGCTAAATTTGTATTAGGTCCACACCTATTTTATGTATGTTTGTAATGCCGACCTTGGAGATTGTTCCAACGGTTGATGATTGTAATGCTAACCTTGATGATCATTCCAAGGTTGATGTAGTGTATAAATACTTGTAACTGAGTCATGAAAAATGATTCAAGTGCATAGATGTGAAGATAAAGTGAAGTAAGGTAGGAGAGCATAGCAGAGGTGTTTTGAGCTTCAATGGAATTGCACCTTGGCATGTAGTAGATGTTGTTATCTTAGTTCAACCTTTTGGCCTAGTGAGCCTTCCTTTGGCAGTGAACCATCCATAGGCAGTGAGCAATTTGGGCAGTGAGCCTCTATTTTTTAGTATTGATATAACTTATATATTTCTGTGGGCTAACACCCACCGTGGTTTTTCCCTTTTAAGGTTTTCCACATAAAAATCTAGTGTTTGTTGTGTTGTTAATGCTTTTGTGATGTTCTTCTCATTTGATGTTTTCATGGTTATATATGAATATAAGTAATTGATGAGTTGATAATCGTATTTGGTTAAAAGTTTTAGGACAACTAATTCACTCCCCCTCTCAGTTGTCCAGTGTAGTTCAACACTTTGTTTGTGGAGTCCCACATTTCAGATTGGGAGACACTATTGATTGCATTCATTTTCTCTTTGATGAAATTTATTCTTTTTCATATGTTATGAGGGCACATTCAAATCCTCATGTTCTTTTTCTTCCTACATCAACTTCTACAATGGCATATTTTGTAGACATTTATGAGTCCACATATCCAACTCAGTCATATTTCATGTTGACACCCTCTACAAGAGTACCTAATTCTCATTAATCTAGTGGTGGCACCATATATCCATGGGAACTGTACCTGAATCTTGGATGGTATGTGATTTACCTTATCAGTGTTTGTCACATTTTGGCATTGACTTAGAGATTCTTGAGAAACATTTGGAGGGGGAACCTCTATCTTCAAAGGAGATATCTCCATCTTTGGATCTTGTTCTACTTTAGTTTCCACTTGGTTCTAGATTGTCAATTTCATCAATTAGGCTTGGGACTCTTGATTTGGTTGTGGCATCTTTCGGCATCAACATGGAGACATGTGAGCAATTTTCAAAGATATCATGTACATTTTGAGATTTCTTCCTTCATATTCCTTTCAAGAATGGGAAGACATCATGCATACACCTTTGGCTTTGTTTCTTCCTAATGGGAGGAACATTGTTCTACAATCCTGGACCATCTTCTACATCCAGTTTTGAGCATCAACCAAATACAGTTGACTACTTGGGGGAAGGCTATTTAGTCTCTCTTCTCCTCTCTATTCTAGAAGAGGCTTTTTCCTTGCATGAGATTCCTTCTTATGTGGTGGAACTTCTTTTATTTTCTCTCTTTTGGGCAGGTGTTTTGTCCCATTGGGTTTTCTCCTTTACTCCATTTGTGAGAAATTTGGTCTATACATGGGTACCTAACATATCCTTGTAGTTGGGACCCATATTTGCATCTTTTCACCAACCTAAGCTATGATTAAGGGGGGGTGTTGGTGTAGGTTTTTAATTTTCTTTATGTTAGTGAATATTTAATTTATCCTACACATATTAATAAGCTTTCTTAGGTTATATTAGACATGGTTAATATAAGGATATGTGGCATAATCCATCAGTTACATGTGTCGCTCTTAACCACCTTTGGGTAGTTGAGCCTCACACCCTCTTTTGGATCTATTTTCCACCTCCCATGACCATTTATTTATCTTATCTAGGTAGGTGCAACCATGTAATATGCATTTACCAAGTAGGTATAACTCTCACCTATTTTGGGCAGTTGGGAGTTATTACTCCTCTTGGCATTATTTTCTCTTATTCTGCTATATATACATCACTCCCCTCTCCCTTGGTAGATTGATTGAAGTTCAGTTTAGTTTAGTCAAGGGAGTGTTGATTTTGTTCATCTCTGGGTTTCTATTCTTTCTTTCCTTCAGTCGTTTTGATCCTAGGTGGCTTCACAACCAAATCTAATAATCTGTTGAAAACTAATAAGCAACAAAAATAAAATAGTCCTGAGTGTATTTGTAGAAAAAAATTCCTTTGACTAATACATGTTAGTCAAAGTGTAATTTTTCCTCATCTATAAAACCTTACAAATGGAGAGTGGAACTAGATTTAACGAAGAGTAGTAATTAGGCCCTCATTAACTAAAATTTTCTCCCAACTAGCCATCTTTGAACCCCTCCCAGCAAAGTTCGAAGGTATTGAAAGTGGGGCACCATTGCCGTTAGAGATAAAAAAACATTTGAAGACGGAATACCTCTAGTGGCACCATTCACCAAGGGCAAAACCTTTGAAGGCTGAGCAACAAGAACCTTCTTTTCTTTTCTCTTCCAATAGTAAGCTTCCTCCTATTGTTTGGACACATAGCAACAAAGTGGCCAACCTTGTGGTAGTTTTGGAAAACAACCAAAGAATCTTCATAAACAATCTATTGATTCCACTTCCCAAATTTAGAAGACAATATAATAGAAGAAGGGAGCATCAAGTTCACATTAACATTTACATACAGTTTGGTGCAAACACGAGGCATTACTTGAGTTTGGTCACTGCATCAATGGCTATGAGTTGACCAATAGAGATAGCAATAGCCTCCATGACTTCCTACTCCCAATTATTATATTGGCAAGCACAAGAGCCTCACCCACATTGGAGGAACCTCCTGATGCATTCTTTCTTAGGGTCAAAACTCAGTTTTCATTTTTTTAGGAAAAGCCCTGCCTTACCCAAAAACTATGGGTCATCTAAGAGGAATTGAACACTATCATTATATTGTATACTCTGATGTCAAAGTATTACATTTTGTGTTGTGATAGACATGTATAGATAAAAACAATCTATTCTAAGATATTGGATGACAATTCATATGGCTCCACTAATTAGATGACATACTATCTAGCAGTATGATGAATACTAATTCTGAATAGCACATCTTCATTTATGTCTAGCTATGTTGCAAGTATATGCCATAAATAGCATGCAACCAACACATGTAGGAGAAGAGATCATATTCAACTAAAAAATAGAGTAAATCAAATAAGTAGACAATGTAAGGTGTAGATTCTTCCACGGAACTTCCATAGAGATTCTATAGAGCTTGGAGTGCTTGTACACCATCTTGTACAACCATTATTTGGGCCTCTTTAGGGAATTTTGAAGGCATATTTGAAATTTGAAAGAGGTACACCATTTTTTGGAAGAGTATTTTGCACTAGGCTATTACTCACAAGTGCATTTAATTCTAGAAGAGAAATACCTGAGAACAAATGATCCAAATGTAATGCCAATGGAAGGAGCTTAGATATGCCCAGAATCCACGTATTGTGAATGGAGGGATCAGGACAATTGTACTTTTGATGTCTCTTTCAGTTATACTTTGTTCGATGTCAATCATGTCGACCACGCATTTTGATGGATGAAAATGAACATAGCAGTAAGGAAAAGAAGTCTTTCCCATTGGCGGTCTCCACATGCATTGCATGCCACGTGTATGTATTGTCAAATGAAGATTAAATGCACTTACAAATTTAGACGGTCATGATAGATTATATTGTCTTGCATCGTTACAGACACTATTTCAACCTCTGATCAGTCAAGCTACCTTGATCCCCCTCATAGAAGGAATCCACTAATAAATACAAATGAATAAATTAAACTTTCTTTAATAATGTTTTAATTTTTAAAGCTAATGAAACTTTCCAAAGTCTTCATGATCAAGAAGGAGCAAGAATTTAAGTGTCACATCCCTGTGGCAAGTACTCTTACACACATTAAATGGCGTGGACAAAATAAAGAAATTAAAAGATCCATTATAAAAGGAGACAAATAGCCTAGGCCAGAGGGAGGAAAAATAATTACAAATGTATGGGTGGCAGATAAGCAAGTGAATTACTTGCAACATTATTAAAGCATGGTGCTCACTTGTTACGGATTGGTGAACAAAGACAAAAGCACGCGTAGGGTATGGACATCCATAAAAAGCATTCATGATAGATGAAAGTTTCACGCCACCTCCTAAAACACACGATCTCTCTCAAAGGGGTGAACAAATTCTTTTTATCATAACAAAAAATCATTGTTTTAGGGAGGATAGTAGAGAGCTAGAGTCGTGGTATGACAGCTACACGTTCTAGGTCCGAAATTGTTTATCTATTATTGAGGGGATTTAGAAGATGAGTAGCTCAGTGATAAAGAATAGTGCCATAGTTATTCCATGGACAAAATAATAGAAAAATGCATTGGTGGCTTTGGTGTTGCTACGTAGTTTTAGGTGATTGTGCTATGGTGGAATGGGCCTTTGATGCTTAGACCACCTTCCTCACCTTTCTCACTGATGCCTAGCCTTCGTTTAAGATTCTACTCTAAGGTTTTTCTTGCATTGAGGGGGGATGTTTAGCTTTCCATTTTTGAGCCTTTGGTTTTTTATTATTGTGGAGGGAAGACATAAAACGAGTGGGAGAAGGGTGACACAGTGGGATCGATCTGTAACATCATGCCACATCCCCTATTTTCAATAATTAATTTATAATTTAATATTACTATTAAAATTTCGTTGACCAAATTTTGTTTGATGTGCGTGATAGGAAAATACTCTCGGCAGAGAGAGAGTATCATCGAGAAGGGGGTGTCTAACTGTTGTAAGCAATCGTGGTGAAAGAAATCTCTACACACACACACTTAGTTGGCATTAGTTTCTTTTTCAATGCATAAATTAATCAAATTGATATATATTGCTTCTTATTTTAAGTAGAAAAAAAATGAAGTAGATATATTAATTTATAAAGAGATTTTTATTTAATTTTATATGTGAAGGAAGAATTACGATTATTAATATTTATTATTTTTGAAGATAATTGTGATGCAAAGTTAATTAATAAATCATGTTAATTATTAAATATGAGTTTTTACTTGATAATATAAAATAAATCTTGGAAAAAAAAAGAAAGCAAGATTTAGAAAACAAAACAATGAGAGAAAAATAAAAAAATAGAAAAAGGGACTTAAATTTTGAAAATAAAACATAAAAACAAAGCAAAATAAAAATAGAAAAAGAAAAGAAAAGAAAAGAGAAAATAATGAAAAGAGAAGGAACTCGCATTCTCTCAACACACAAGAATCAATCAAAACATAGAGCACAGACAGGAAGAATTGAGAGATTTGGGCTAAGGAAACATTTGAGGAATGAGAAGGAGAAGTGGAGGATTGGAAGGGATTCAATTATTGGAGAGCATATAATCAAGTTTTATTTCAAATCCATAGGGTCTTTCTTTGTTTTAAGTGAAAGGATGAATTCATTGTTTTTGTAAATTGATTGTATGAGTACTGATATTATATTTATGATTTTGATTTAATTTTCATTAACTTAGTATGAAGATTTGTGTATTATTGATTGGCTGATTGAAGCTGCCCTATATATATGTATTGATATTTTATTACAGTGACTATGCCTGAAACATTGTTGTTGAAATATAATTTAAATTTTGCACATAAACATGTTTAGTTTTCGCCTTTGCTCCCCCATGCGTTGGAAATGGTCACGAAATTCAGCATTATTCCTGCTTGCGCTACTTGAAACTTCTATCAATCCCTCTTGTGCATATCTTGAAATCATTGTGTTCTATAGGAATTCTGTCAACCAGCTCGAGTGCCTAGTCTATGCTTCCACATTTTTTCATACATGTCTACCTGAGTTTTTCCAAATTTATTACCTATCAAAATGGTATCAGACCTTTTCAACGCTGCCATGGTTTGAGGGCTATCACCTGCCGATTCCACTCGATTGAAAGTTTCTAGATCCTATTCAACAAATCCATTTTTTTTGCACATCTCCTACAATCATTGAGATGACATCTCTTGAGGCATTTTGATAACCCGCTCACACGCCTTGTCCATGTCTCCCTATGGTATAGATTACTTGCATGTCGACCAGTTCACTTGCCTCGTCTAGGGCTTCCACGTTTCATTACATGCACAACGACTAGCGCAGCTCCAACTATAACGTCTAGTAAAATTGGCCTTTGTTTTGCCTTGACGGAGGTCCATACCCTCATCCAAATTTCAATCTGCACACATGCAGAAAGGTTACTAGAAAAGAATGTGATATCCTGCAATCATTGGTTTCAACATATGACATCCCTTCGAGGCATTCTATCAAATTGTTCATGTTCTTATTGCAGCCTTCTTCCTTCGGCTTATTGTAGACTGTAATGTCGTAGAATTCTTGTAACCATATCCTTCCTTGTAATGATCAACTTTATGCATCTGTTTCTTGTACATCGTTGTGGAAATCAAATCTACTAGGAAGTATTGTTTTATAAAGGTTAATTATTCTTTTCAAGAATAATATCTTAACCTTAACCGATTTCTGTTTATTACTTAGTTAGAAACTTAAGCTTGTCTTGCTCATTTTATTATTAGAAAGAGTTAATTATATTTTCGACGGTGGATCTTAGATATTTTAGTAATTATTTCCTGAATATTCTATCAGAATTGCAGTAAAACACACACACACATGATGAAGAGTTGATTAGAATAAATGAAGTGTATAATATTTTATTAAATTCATAACATTAGCCTTCCTGTTTTATTTCAGACATAGCAAACTTAAACCAGTTATTCTTGAATTATGTGAAATGTTATATATTTATTCTTTCTGTGAATATATATATATATATTGCCGTATTTATGAGTAAATCAAACACTATTAGTGGAATAAGGGTGAACTGTAAAATTATATTCGTATGATCATTTGAAAACAACGTAACTCTGGAGCAAACAATTTTCTCAGATGAGAAGGAACATTATGTGATGTAGATTGAACATTATGTGATGTAGATTTTATGGTTGAGTATGACATTTGGTTAGGACCTTGATTTGAGAATAAAATAATCAAACGGATAACTTTGTAAATTAAAAAGAAAGTTTAAATGCCTTTTAAAAGTTGTTGGTGTTGATAAAGTTAAGTATAGCTAGCAGACTAAAGATAGGAGTAATTGGTTTAATGTAAATATATGGAAGAATATGATGTCTCTGCTCGCATGTATACCTTGTGATAATAGTGGTATGATCTTTCCATGATATTGTTGTGGACTCTTTTGACTGAGTACAACTTGAACATTGGAATTGGAACTAAATTTAATAAATATCAACCTTTGGACATTAAGTTAGACTTAATGAGAGCTATGGATAGATTGATCAAAATCCAAAATAAGATCCAACTTGATGATAAACATTATAAGGTTGTTCTTAATCACTTATATGATAGGTATTTGATATTAATTGGAACATAATGGGACCAAATCGAGAAGTATGTATGAACTATGTATGCAAGTTCATTTATGCATTTATGAGTAATAAGTTTAAGAAGAGCACATATTTCTTTCACCTACGTCGGTTCCTGATTGCTAGACCCCTCGTGACAAGTCGGGCTTTCCAGTTAGAAAGCATGGGGAAGTTTTTATGCTTTGTGGCAGGGTGGATATCACCCCGACGATACTCTCTCTCTTTCTCTCTCAGATTCCATGATGCTCATGCGGAAGAAGTTATTTTCCATTATGCTATTCATGTAAAAGCCTAAGTGGCAAGAACTTGTAAAGGCACAGCCTTGTTTGACTCGTGATGTATTGTAATCCTACTTGGATATATATATATATATATATATATATATTAATGAAAGTTAGTTAATTCTTATCTCTCATCCACTCCATAATATAAATAATTTACTCTAAATTATACACTTGGTGTCTATTTGCTTCTTCGAAGGTTATTTATAGTAAGTGTGAATTGTGGTCCTTACACATACCCTTCCAAGATCTATCATCCACACACCCTCAATTCTTGGCTTACTATGCCCATTCATTGTGGTGTCTCAAGGAGCTTTTGTCGATGTGGGATTTCAAGTCAATATCCACAAGTTCAACAATTATTCTCTTGTTTTATAATGTGGAGCCTTCAAGGTTTGGGGGAGGATGTGGAATGAGAGGCAACGAAGAAGATTTCAACGCCTACAACAGGAATACCTTCAATAATCTTCTTAGAGTTTAGAACACTCCTCTTTCACTCTACTTTCCTAAAATAGTGTTAAAATCTGAATTAGATCTATTCACTACTGAAATAATTAATCTAGATGGGTTCATGTTTACATGCACATATCTACATTTATTGAGACTTTTGTGGAAGAGTTCATGAACCCTGTGCCTTCTGTCATTTTTCCTTAAAACTATTCGTTAGACAGTTCACCTTCTTTGTACTCGTGTTTCCATTTTGGAATATGTGTGTGATGAGAATCTTTGCTATTGGAAGTGTTGGGGTTAAGTTTTGTCTCTATGCACACACACGTAGAGAGAACTTGTATGCAAACTGTGGAATCCTAGACAAGGCACATGAGTTGTTTGACACAATGCCTAAAGTAATGTGGCTTCAGGAAATGCTTTGGTAGCAAGGTAAGTTCAAAAGGGGTTTGTTAGAAAAGGCTTTAGAATCTTTTAATTAAAAATAAAAAGAACATCCTACCTGCATATGCTCAAGTTGGAGCTTGAAAAGAGGGTAAGGATGTCCATTAAAGTTTATTACAATGGATTTATGTCAATTATTGTAGTTATAGTGCCACTACATTGTGAATGTGAGTTATTGTAGTTATAACATCACTACATCACACCATGGTCTTCATAGCTTAAGCACAAAATTTAATAAGGAAGAATTTATACAAAATTTCTCTTATGAAGGATTTCAAATCATGATTAATTCTCTTGGTACCTATTTAAGATTTTTCCTTAGCTTGATTTGGATCCTATTATTATTATTACTATTAGGAATGATTGTTTTATCTTATTAAGAACTTTGTTGGGTTGAGATATTCTTACTACTAAGGTAAACAATAACTAATGAAATTTTGTAAACTGTGTGAGGGATTATGCTTAGGCGAAATAGAAATCACATATCATTGCATATTTTATTCAAGTTAAGTTGATAAAATGAAGGCTAAGTGGAACTACACTTAGAATTTAGAGTAGCCAATCATTAGCTTGATTTAAATTATCAACCCTAAGTTTGAATTCATGTTTGATAGTAATATAATAATCTTATTATATCATATCTTAACAGTTGTTATTATCATACCTTGTATTATGGTATTAATGAAGTTCTTGTAGATAGTGTAAATATGCTTTAAGGTCTCCTGTAGAGGGAAAGTGTCAAATATATCAAATGAAAGGCACTGGAAGAAATATGATAGCATTATTTAAGTATATCATACCTAGGTTGCATCGTAAGAAATAGTTTCTGATCTTTTTATAACAATATCATGCTATAAGGAGATTGTCACCTTCTTGTAAAATGTAGCCCTATGTCCACAATAAGTATGATATAGTTGAAGCTTGAGTTGTTATCATAGGCATTGTGCCAAATGACTGTATATCCCCATATGATAAGATAATGGATATAGCATTGCCATCAGTCTCAAATATGATTCTTATTTATAATAGTTCTTTACAAGTTTTGGATAAATTTTATGTGGCCTTGATGATGCATATTAATCTTCCAAATAAGAATGAGGTTGTAATATGATAGGATATGGGATATCATTGGATTGTTATTATAGTAGGACATTACTTGGAGCCTTATCTTGATGCAGAGTGAGGATATTTTGATTACTACTATCTAGGGATGCACATTCTCTACCAATATCCTATCCTTAGATTGAGTCAAGATTCTCTAGAAAATTTGTGCCTAGGTATGTTGGGATCTCTATGCCTAGAGAGTTATCTTTGATAACAATATTATTTCCAAAACCCAGTTGAGCCTTATTCTCATGGATAAAGAACCTTAGTGTATATGGAAGATAAAATGAGTATTATATTGGTGGTTGGAAAATTGTATCACCCTTATTAATTGGAGGGGGGTTTCGATGTAGGGATTACATGCGTGTACTCATGAGAGATTAAAGTGAGGAGAACTACATGTGATTTCGATCCTGTTTGGAAGAGGGTATGTAGGCAATTCTTGGGCGAAGGATGCTCGTGGACCTCAAGTCCGTAGGGGAGGGGTTTAGTGAAAGACTCCGAGGTATGGGGTGTTCCTAAACTTGATCAACCTTCCCTCTTGAGTGCATTTAAGTTTGAGGCTAAAATTGCATCAAATGGCTATGAACTCACATTCCAATTAATGTGTCCTAACTATATAGGCTTGAGCCAATAAATGCACTCCATTATCATCAAGCTTACCTACTCTGAGCTTGCGGAGTTTGGTTTCCACAATCTACTCTACTCTTGGATGAACTTTAAGAGTTACTGCCATCATGGTCAGTCTCTCATGAAGACTTGTTGGGACTAAGATTATTAGAGTTTTGGGTGAGGAACACTATGGTAGTGTGTAGGGGCTTAGTGGTAAGTATAGGTTAGACTCAAGGCCCTAGAGAGGTCTATTCTCTAAGAAATATGGGCATGATAAACTAGGCCGTGATAAAGTTATAAATGTGTTAAGGAAACTTGATAACTTTGCATTTAACATTGTTGCTAAGCTAATCCATTATGATAGGATGGTGTGAACAACTCTTAATAGGTGTGGATGATCTTCCTACTCTAAATTTGTGCCTAGATTTGGGTTGAGTTAGGATGGAATTTCTTTATGATTGGTTTTTCTAATTGTGAGCAACTAACAATAAGTAATACCATTTATATGGTATGGTGGTTTACATGTATATTGGTTTGGTGAGTAATTGTATATTAAGTTTTATGATTGGTAATATGTAAGTGTTACATACTTAGAAGTAGGATATTGTATATAACAATAGTATTGTCAGTTTGAGTTTCTGTCTCATAGCTACTATGAATTTGAGTAACAATGGAATGATGTAAATAGTGTTTGAGATTAATTCACGAGTTGTTTCCTTATGTATTTATGACCCAACTCTTTAGGGTATAATGTGTTATGTGCATGTTGGTAGTTTAACCCAAAGACCTATAAGACCATGTGTATAGGGTTATGGATCCATGTGTGGTAATTGTAACCTCATTGACTAGTCTAAGGTGTAAGCCGTTAGGACTGTATGTTTTAAAGCCTTGTCCTTACACCTTTTAAATGTCATAATGCTGAACTGAGATCGATACATGAGTTGACTTCTTGGCATCGCATGACGGTTGGAGTAAGGGCTCTACAAGGGCATAGGTAGGTGGTATGCAATACCTCCTAGAAAGTAGCTTTGTTCCGCTCCATACGTGGTGATCACTGACATTATAAATCCTATGACCCACCTATAGATAAGCTTATCATTGCTCCAGCTTGACAAGAGTCAAGGAATGTGCTTTGCCTAAAGAAGTATTCAACTGTATCACATGGTTAGTAGGCTTTCACTAGTAGCATGCAAGTGATAGATGTCAGGAGCTACTCGGTATCATAGGGTTAGTAGACTTTCACCAGTAGCATGCAGGTGATAGATGCTAGGGGCTACCCAGTTTCATAGGGTTTAGATACGCTTTCGCCAGTGGCATGCAGGTGATAGATGCTAGTACTAGTTCGGCTTTCGCTAGTGGTATGCAGGCGATGGATGCCAGTATCTACCCCTCTCAAGATTTTGGTATTGACATTGTTGTAGACAAATGATTGTGATCTCCCTATGTTATGTCAACCTGCAGTATGTTTCTCATGATTCTGATTGTTAAAATAGTCCAATGATTGATAGTATAGGCACTAGCTTTAGTTGACGTAAAACCAAAAGATACTGTGAATATGTTTATCTAGTTATAAGATGAGTCAGATACTTAGTGGACTATGGAAATATTAATAATGGCCTCATGTGTTATAAGTTGTTATACTACACCTTATCCGGTGATGACTGCAAGTAGTATGGGATGCTTGTTGTTTGAACACAACTAGTTGTGAGCTGGAAAAAGGATGGAACCATGTTGTAGCACAAGAAGCACCGACATTCCTTTTTCTAGCTAGAAGTTAATTAAGGGCTTATGGGTTAGTGAACCAGGTAAAAGGGAAGATGCTCGCAGTAAAGTGTAACCATTCCCTTTGTTAGCTAGACACTATGTGTACCTATGATGTTTGTATGATACAATCACACTATGTAAGTGTGGTACATGCGTGAGATAGTCACTTAATGTGTTACAAGTGACACATGCATGAATTATTCTCTGTATGTATATGTGTTGTATGCATGAGATAGTCACTCTGGTTGTATGTGACGTAGGCATAAGTTATTCACTCTATGTATATGTGGTATGCATGATCTAGTCATAATTATGTATATGTGACATATGCGCGAGTTACTCACTTTGTGTATATGGGTTGTACCCATGAGCTAGTCACACTGTGTAGGTGTGACCCATGTGAGAGATTGTCACATAGTGTACAAGGAATGTATGCTTGAGCCAATCCCTATGTGTTAACAAGTAATGTTTATATGAGTTGGTCACTATGTGTATTTGTGTTTCTTCATACACTAATATTGGCATTGTACTATCATTCAATTAGAATGTTTCGGCTATCATGAATTGAACTGGAATCATATGATTTACTTAAAAGCTATGATTTAAAAGTGAGATTAGAGATCTCATATCAGAGGAGAGGATGAAGCCTCTCTATTGTTGAAGTACAAACTATAGAGCCTTTGATTCCCACGAAGGGATACGTAGGCATGGCCATTATGAACAAGCCCTCGAGGTTTAGGTTTGGGTCTAGGGATGACCCTAACCTTGAGAACTTACCATACTCTAGTGTAAGTATATGAGATGTGGAATAGAGTAGTTTCCATTACTATGATGGGTAAATCTCTGAAGTTGGCACTTCTAAATCAAATAGAAGATGCTTGGTCGATTAAGTTAGTACATAGAGTTTATATATATATATATATATATAAAAGTAACTCAGGGTGGTTATTACATTAAGTTTCTTCGAGATAACTAAAATTTAAAAACAAAAGCTTTAAAAAATTATAAATAAGCTTTATGGTAGAAAATGTCCAATGATAAAAAAATATAGGTCGACGAAACTTCGGAAAGAGTTCTTCGGAGTCGACTAAGTTTCCAAGAAAATTCTCTCGATAAAGCTCCATGTTCCAAGAATTGGGGTTGCACTATATTTATCGGATTCTTCACGCTACTTTCCATATAAATTCCTCTCTCATTCCTATTTCTTAAAGAAACGAGAATAAGGTTCAACTGGGAAAAAACAATTGTATCTTCGTTTCCGCGATATGAATGGTCAAAATCAGCGGGTAAACGGGCTTCCCAGAAATCCAGTTGTTGGTTCATGGAAACCTGCCAATCACTCTGTAATAAATATCATGAGCTCTGAGAACTCTTCAATCACTGAAAATTAAGAGCTAGCAATCTGAAATAATTTGCGAAATTTCATAAGACAAAGTTCAAATTTTCAAAAGTTCTAAATTTTATAGAGAATTTGCGAAATCTTTGATTAACAATTTCGTTTTGGCAATATAGAGTGGATGGTTTCAATTGCAAGGCTGTGTGCGCTAGAGTCGATGCCCTGCTGAAATCCCTTATCCCAGCTGTTCAATACTCTTTTCACAATAATTTCTCTGTGAAATCTCAGTTTTGTGTGGGGTTGGAGAAGTCTATTAAGCATTTGAAGGAGCTTTTCTTCCAAAGCGAGGCCTTGGCTGTTGGTGTGCATTACATGGGCGGCGGCAGGAAAACGACTTTGGCCTTAAGTATCTGTGATGATCCCCATCGGTTTTGGTGTTCTCTTACCAGTCATTTTAATCTTTCATTAGGAAGCCACTCTGAAATTTCTGGGCCTTCTCGTCAATGACTATGATATTCGCCAAAGGGCTTTGGTCCGTAGGGCATTAAGGCGAAATTCGTCTGCGATCATTTAAGGCTAAGTTCGTTTGTAGGGCCTAAATTCTTGACTGTTTCCCTGTTTAAAGACATTAGATTTCCACAGTCCATAGATTTGTATTTTCACTGTTTCCCTATTTGTTACTGAAGTTTCAATGGGTGTCCAGTTTTGAAATAAATTCTCTACACTAGTTTTCTGGATGACTGTTTACCTCGATGTTGATTGAATTTCTATGTGTGTCCAGTTTTAAAATAAATTCTCTATGGTTTGGAGTGTTGTCATGGTTTAAAATCTCATGTAGGGTATGTTGTAATGCCTGTGTAGTGCGAATTGTTAGATTTCTTAGAAGTGGTGGTTTTGGAGTGCACTATTTAGGGCCTAGGCAGCAGTTTACATCCCATAAATATTCTCTGTTTACGGAATTTTCGACTTTGAATTTTCTCGACCTGTTCACTGCAATGATGTCTACTTGTTTAACCCTGTTTTATTTTGATCAAATGGTTGAAATAGGATTTTGACCAACCGGCTGTTTGCAACATGCGGCTGGTTAAGCTCTTCCTTTATTTTCTGTGGCTTTGTCTATTATTTCTGGTGTTAAATTTGTAGGCTCTTGGTTCTGCAGTCATTGATTTTTTAATTGAAGTTAATTACTCGCAGAGAGGGTGCTCTGCTTAATGGTTGGGCAGTTCTTTTGCAACTTACTAAAAGCACAATTATTTTTATGGACATCAGGTTATTTTGAAGAAGTACTTTTCATCACTGTTTCACAATCCCCAAATCAGGATGTGGAAGATGCACGTGTACAACTGCTGCAGCAGCAGCTGATTATAAGGCAATCTAAGAGAACTTTGGCATTGTTGGATAATGTTTGGTCCAGGGATAATTTTGAGAAATTACTATTTGAAGCTCCAGGATACAAGACAGTTATCACAACCAGAGACGCTTATACCATCTCCAGAAACCCCTCTACTCGACTGTATCAATGGCCGTTGCTAAGCCAGGAGTATGCTCACTCACTTTTCTGCTTCTCGGATTGTAGACAAACATCAATATCCCATTATTGCAGAGAAAGGCTTTTTAAATGCTTGGAGATCAGTATTGATTTCTTGGATGATGATGAGAGGGAATGTTTCTTAGACTTAGCCTCATTTCCAGCGGACAAGAAAATCTGTGCTGATGTGCTGCTGGACATTTGGGTTTATGTTCGGAAGATGGAGTGGCAGGATGCCTTCATTATGTTACAGACATTTGCAAGCAGAAACCTCTTGAATTTGATCATTAATAAAGGGTAAATGCCTTTCCTTATATATATTAAATTCCTTGTTTTAGTTTTTTAACATGGAGCTGACCTGGTGGTTGCATTTATCAGAAGTCCAGCAACAATCTCTTATGGAAGTGCCTCCGAGGTGTTCTTTTCGCAGCACAAAGAGGTGCGAGACTTAGCCTTGTATTTGGGATGCCAGGACAGTATAGTCAATAGAAAGAGGTTACTCATGCCCATGAAGGGGCATAGCTTGGCAAGGAAACGGAAGTTGCTTAGTGATAGAGCATTTAATGCTCAAATTGTCTCTATTCACACAGGTGGGTTACCCCCAACCAAAAAAAATAAACTCTCATCTAGAGGCAAACTCTTCAGGCTATGTGAACTACTAAA
Organism: Cunninghamia lanceolata; assembly: GCA_027924645.1. Taxonomy (NCBI): domain Eukaryota; kingdom Viridiplantae; phylum Streptophyta; class Pinopsida; order Cupressales; family Cupressaceae; genus Cunninghamia; species Cunninghamia lanceolata. The sequence continues at coordinate 12,513,880 of BSBN01000167.1, forward strand.
AAAACTTAAAACTTATTGTGCTTTTGTCCCACTTCTTCTTATATAGATACATATAAGTTTATTCTTGAGTGTTTCAGGATTTAACTGTGTGAAAGTTTTTCATCAACATTTCCGATCACATTATCAGGAAGAAGAGAGTCAAAGAAGAGAATGAAAATCATGGAGTGTGATTCGAAATGTTGATGAAAAACTCTCACACAGTTAAATCCTGAAGCACTCAAGAATAATATCGTGGACTGTAGAATTCTGATGTCTATTACATATAAGATATCAAAATTTTACAAGAACTACTAGTGAAAAATTGTTCTAATTCAATTGCATATATGATTGATCTTATTCAGGTTCTATGGCCGAGAACCAGTGGTATGAGATGAATTTTCTGGAGACAGAGGCTCTGGTGCTACTCTTTTCTGCCAGCGAATACTTTCTTCCTCCATTTCTGAAAACTATGAAAAAGCTGAAAGTTTTAATGGTATGTAATTTGAGTTCAAAGAGGGCCACAATAAAAGGTCTAGACGCCTTACATTCACTCACTCAACTCAGAAGTGTTCACTTGGAGAGGCTGGTTGCACCCACTTTTCCCAAACAGAGCAAAGTAATACAAAACTTGGACAAACTTTCTCTAAGCTTATGCGAAGGGTTTGTAAATATGTCCACATTCAATGACACTGACCTGCATGAATTTACCCTAGACCACTGCAGCGATTTGGAGGAGTTGCCCCCTGCCATCTGTCATATGCCCTCTGCTCAGACATGGTCTGTTACGAACTGCCATCTGGTTGAAAAGTTACCACATGATCTCGGAAATCTGAGTTCTCTAATAGTGTTAAGATTATCGGCATTACCATGCCTGAAAGAGCTTCCGGCATCAATTGGAAAACTTGGGCAGCTGGAATATCTAGATATTTCACTGTGTGAGGGTTTGAAAGAACTTCCAGAGGAAATAGGACAACTCAAGCAATTGAAAAAGATTGACATGAGAGAGTGTTCTAGTTTGAGGAGGTTGCCTAGAAGTGTTTGTGGATTAAGCTCCCTTGAACATGTTATCTGCGATGAGGAGATTGGGAACCAGTGGTTGAGAGCTAAGAACTTTTCTATCCCTGATCTTAGAGTTGAAATTGTGGAAGCACAATTCACTTTGGATTGGCTTGATGATTGATTCTTTTTCTAGCTCTTCACACAGCAGTAGCTCCAAGCGACGGCGAAGGGAAAAAACTCACAATTTTATTCCTCAATCAGAGGAATATGGCAGCATTGGCTCTGAGAATCATTCCCGTCATCAATTCCCAATACCAAAATGGAATAAACATTGTTTTATTCGACGGCCGCTGTGGCTCCAGTGTAAGCGAAGAGTGAATTAGTGGAGCTCCGCAAGGGAAATCTGATAAAGCGAGTTTGGGTTGCAATCGCAAAGGCAATCCTCTGTATCTTTACTTCCAAGCCATTGTAAATTTTTGTTATTACGCCTCTGTGCATAAACATGTAAATAAAGAAATTAAATTTTTATAAATTGTTTTATTTTTATTTTTTTATTATTTTAAATTCTATTACATTATTTCTATTATACTAATTTCAATTTTTTTTTAAAACAATATATTTTATATTTGATATATGGAGGGATATTTTAAATATATATTTTAAAATATAAATATGTTAATTAAATATTTATATTAATTGAAAGATTATAATTTAATTAATTAAATTTAATTGTATAAAAATTTAAATCCTCTTAAAAATATAATAACATATCTATATTGACGATCAAACAAAGTCACTTAGGTTTGAACCTAAAATGCTAAAAACGCTATATCTTGAGGTTTCGTTTTTTATTTCTTTTATATTATATTTTATGAGTTGCACCTTGCCTTCTACATATACTATAATATTTTCACATTACTTTTTACTTATTTACCTTTTTCTTTTATTTTCTCTCTTTATTTATTTGGAACCTTTCTTAAGTCTTTGCACTATTTTTGTAATATTGTCTAATATATCATATTTACTTATTGAATACTATGATACATATTGCAATTAATACTGTATTTATTATTTCTTATTTAATCTCTTCTTGTCTTTTCCTTTCTATACACATAATGTTAATACTTATCATATATTACATTACTTGATACATATTTTATTTGAACTATTGTTTTTATTATTTCTTTTTTATTAATTGTAATTATTTACACCTTGTCTTTTACATATATTATAATATATTCCCTTTATTTTTGATTTCTATTATTAATTCATTGTTCTCAACCTAATGTTTTTTTGTCCTAGGTAACCCTAATTCTCCTCCTCATCCTTTTTAAAGAGCAAGCCTGCAATCCAAATCATAAGAATCCTCTTCCTGATGATGGATCACGCATCCACTGAATACTACTATGGATAGTGGAAAACTCATGCCTACTAAACGCTATATTGATCGGAAGATGAAAATGACATCGGACAAGAACGAAGGCCCATTCATTAACAGTACAAACCAATTAGTGGTAAAATTGTAATGTATAATAGTGGTTCTATCTCGCTTATGAGATTAAAAAAAGGAGATATTTGTAAAAGCAAGTTCAAAAGTTTTCAAGATTCTTATCAAAACTAAAGTAAAAGTGATCCTCTCCAAAATAAAGTTGAGATGGAGACTATTGGATGATATTATTTATTTAGTATTAATAATTGTCTTAATTAATTTTTGACACGTTTTAATTATATTTTTATTTATTATAAAATTAAAATTTAGATTAAAAAATAAAATTTATACATTTTTAGGTATTTCATCTAATGTTTTAAGGTGTTTTTTATTAGATAAGTGGGAAAATCAAGGTCTAGATCCTTTACAAAAGCAATCTAAAGGAAAAACAAAAACATGTCTAATTGGGCACCAACAATGAACAAACAACACTAAAACAACAAAAAAATAAAGCTAAAGACAATAGAACAAAAGATTGACCAAGAGCCTAACTCTAGGGGATAGAGATATTCCCCCTGTCCTCCAGAATGGTGTAGGGGCACCCATAACTCTTCATGTCTTCAAGGGGTCAAAAGTTAACATTTTGTTTTATTTTGGTATTTTCATATAATAAGGTCTTCTAAAACTATTCTATGTGTTGGAGTCTAATTTGAGTCATTCGGTGTAAGTTGGAGTCTAGAGGAATATGAAAAGTTTCAATGTTGCAAAACATGGAATATGAAAAGACACAAGTGTAAATGAAGGAATTAGAATGGTTGTAGTTTGAAAATCAGTTATAAATTGTTGGTACATGTTTAAATAGCCTTGGGGGGTCGAAACCAAGTAGAGTGGTTATATTTTGAAGTGATATCAATAAAAGACATCCTTGTTTTTGCATTTCTAAATGTTAAATTATTTTTTTAGAGCTTGGTACGGCCTTGTATGGTCGATTCATGATCTAAAAATAATTGGAGTTGATGGAGCATTGATTCTACTTCCTTATGCTTTTTATTGCATTCAATTTCATTGTGTTTCAAGAAAGTTATGGCCATTTTACTGTAAACAAGTTTGAAACTCTAGTTAGGGTAATAATGAGCAAACAAATCAATTTTTGAAGGTTTCTATACAAAATAACCTACCTTGATTATGAGATATGTTGTATAACGTCCAAATGGGTATCTAGAACTATATTTACATTTTTGATATCATGTTTACAATAAAAGGTATGGCCGAAAAACCTAATTTGTTGTTACCAAGTTTGTTCAGGGAATTAGACCTAGAGACTAGGACAGTCAATTTTTAGAGCTTTCCATACAAAGTAACCTACCTTGGTCTTGAAGTATGTTGAATAAAGCCCAAATGGGTATCTGAAACTATGTTCACTTTTCTAATATCATATCTGTACGAAAAGTTATGAAGTAAAAACTAATTTTGAAGGGCTACAAGGAGAATGAGGCCTAATGAAGGAAAACCCATCATAGGATGTTTAAATGATTGAAATATTGGTTGATTGAGATAGACCTTTTGGTGTTGTCCACCCCTACTCTACATCAAATTGGTATCAGAGCCCACAAAGATTTGGGCAAGGAAGTTTTGGGAGTTTGTGTATTGTCTTTTTGCAGGTTGAGAGAAGAGCCTAGATACCAAAATACTAGGCCAAGGGAAAAGAAAGGGGCCTAAGGTGAGGTATCATGAAAACAAGAAGAAACAAAATGAAAGAGATTTGCTTGAGAAAGAAGAATGGAAATGTTGAGAAGATTAGTCCATAGAGACTTGCAAAGTAAGGAGGTACCAAGCAAGAAACAAGAGAAAAGAAAAGAGAAAAGTGAGATGAAGAAGAAAGATGCGAATGCAGAACAAGTATTTAGCAGGAGATAATAAAGTTGAGCCATGCTTTGGAAGAAATAGAAAAAAGAATGGAACTTGAGATGCAACATCTTCTTAAGAGAGCAAAACAAGAAAGTGGTTGGCATTTACCAATAAAGAAGAAGGTAAAGTGGCCCATCAAGGAGATCATTCAGAAGAGAAGGATGCAGGAAAGGATAGAAGAACTAGACATTGAAGAATCTTTGTTGATAAAGGAAGAGCGAAAGCCATTTGAGGAAGAGGAAAGTCATGAATCACAATTGGGTTCTAGTACTATGTTTGTGGGTGAAAAGAAGTTTGTTCAAATCATAGAAAAGGAAGACAAAAATCTAGAAGTAGGGGCAAGTGTGATGTTAATTTGAGTCAAAAAGAGTTCTTACCAATGCAAAGGATTAATCATTTAAAGTTGTTTAAAGAGAGTGAATTTGATTCTAATGGGCAAATTGAGCAAGGTGAGTTGCTGGTAAACATAGTGCAGGGGGAAGAGTGTGAGCAATCTGTTGGGAAGACAGATCCATTTCAATTGTTATTACACAAGGTATCTCTAGAAGGTGAGTTGCAACATAGTTTATATGTCTATCATATGTTTTGTCAAGGGTTAGCAACAGTTATAAGTGAATTTCAGTGCCTTCAAGTTCAAGAAATCAAGCAACTTGAGTTTGTTGCTTCATATATACAATATAGAGTTGTTGTTCCAGTTGTAAAAGTATTGTTGAAAGAAAGATTTAGAGGTGCAAATAGAGGACAAGTTTATATTGACAAGTTCAAACAGCTTTGTCAAATGTTCAAGAAACCTACAGTGAAGATAAAACCAACATGGGAATATTTCAAAGATAATTCAAATGGATTTAAAGACATCAGGCATGAGCTTTCAAGCATAGTTCTCATGTTTCTACCTTCCATTCAAGTGGAACTTGAATCTTTTCTTCCCCAGGAGTATGGTGCAGGGGCACCCATAACTCTTCATGTCTTCAAGGGGTCAAAAATTAACATTTTGTTTTATTTTGGTATTTTTATGTAATAAGTTCTTCTAAGACCATTCTTGTGTGTTGGAGTCTAATTTGAGTTATTAGGTGTAAGTTGGAGTCTAGAGGAATATGAAAAGTCTCAATGTTGCAAAACATGGAATATAAAAAGATAGAAGTGTAAATGAAGGAATTAAAATGGTTGCAGTTTTAAAATTAGTTGTAAATGGTTGGTACATGTTTAAATAGCCTTAAGGAGGTCAAAACTAAGCAGAGTGGTTACATTTTGAAGTCATATCAATAAAAGACATCCTTGTTTCTGCATTTCTAAACATTAAATTATTGTTTCGAAGCTTGGTACGACTTTGTACGGTCGGTTCATGATCTAAAACCAATTGGAGTTGATGGAGCATTGAGTCTACTTCTTTATTCTTTTTATTAGATTCAATTTCATTGTGTTTCAAGAAAGTTATGGCCATTTTACTATAAACAGGTTTGAAACCCTAGTTAGGGTAATAGTGAGCAAACAAATCAATTTTTGAAGGTTTCCATACAAAATAGCTTGTTTTGATTTTGAGATATGTTGTATAAGGTCCAAATGGGTATCCAAAACTATGTTTACATTTTTGATAGCATGTTTACAATGAAAGTTATGGCCGAAAAACTCAATTTGTTGCTACCAAGTTTGTTTAGGCAGTTAGATCTAGAGACTAGGATAGTTAAATTTTAGAGCTTTCCGTACAAAGTAACCTACCCTAGTCTTGAAGTATGTTAAATAAAGCCCAAATGGGTATATGAAACTATGTTCACTTTTCTGATATCATATTTGTACGGAAAGTTATGAAGGAAAAACCAATTTTGAAGGGCTATAAGGAGAATGAGCCCCAATGAAAGAAAACCCATCATAGGATGTTTAAATGATTGAAAGATTGCTTGATTGAGATATCTTTGATGTTGTCCACCCCTGCTTTGCATCATAGAAGAAACTTATGCAAGTCCTCATTAGATTTTCTCTTCTTCACTTTTTCCAAATTAAGGTTGGTTCCCATATGCTTCTTCTTGGAAGACCAGAGTAGAGAGAGTAGTGGCTGACCTATGCATAAATTTAGTACTGAATTGAATCATTTTGTTGACATTATTTTCCAATAGATCCATTTTATCCTAGAGAGCAATCTGTTAGATAGAAAAGAGAGACTAGCCCAATAGATCAAACTAGGTCAAACCCTCTTCTATCCAACATTAGAACACAAGTTGAGCTTGGCTTCTACCCTTGAAAGAGAGCCAAACTACATGGGCTTTGTCCCTTTGTTGTATAGAGGAGAATCAACCAAATCCAACCAATCAAACTAGGGTAAAACATGAAACCCTAATTGAGTAAGAACGGAGCATAACAAACTATTAAAAATAGATATCGGAAATCTAACACTATAGCGAGGATGAGAAGGCAGAGATGAACCTGGATCTTGATTTGAGGCCCCAAAGGACCAAAGGTACTTGGATGCCCTAGACCTAGATTAAGGTTTAGCAGGATGTGAAATCTCCTGTGTCTTTGTCTTTTTGTATTTCTGCCTCCTATAACTTGATTTCTGCAAATTCTTCTAAATTTGGAAAGAGTGATTTAGCCTTAGGAGTTAAACTAGGTCAAACTCTCTTCTACAAACATTGAGACACAAACTTATCTTGGATTCTACCCTTTAGGGAGAGCCAAACTACAAGGGCTTTGCCTCTTTGTTGTATAGATAAGTGTCAAACCAAATTCACCAATCTAGCTAGGGTACAAGATCAAACTCTAATTGAGAGAGATTGAGCTACAAACAACAGTCAAAAATGAAACCAGAGAAACTAAGTACACAACAGGGATGAATAAATAGATCAGAATAAGAACCTCGAATAAAAAAGCCTCAAATACCAAGGTGCTCAAGTGCCCTAGGCCTTTTTTAGGGTTAACAAAAACTGTCACTTTTCTGTAACACCTTTCTTCTCTCAGACTAATATCTCCCGAAACCTATTTCTCCGATCTGCACACAAGAAAGAAGGGAAAATTTTTTGTGGCTATATAGGAACTTGCCTAAGTCAAGCCTTCATTTCTGTATTCCTACCTCGCAGATAACCAAGATTAGAACCAAATGTTGTGTGTGCTTAGAAACCCTTAGTGTGAGCAATAACATGCAAGATCTAATCAAATAATATCAAACCCTAATCCTATATGACTCAATCAAATAGGAAGGAATGATACAAAAGATGCTTCGCTCAAGGAAGCTCACAACTTCACCTCAAGGATGAAGATTCAATGAAGGTTTCTTGAATAAGAAGGTGATGCAACCATACCCTTGGAGGGTAGTCAAGCCAAACTCAAGTTGGTGGTTCCAACCCTTCCCCCAATCATGTAAAGTGCTTCAACCTAGGAACAAAATGAGATAGACTCAAGATCTCATCTCCTAGCCTTCATACAAATCTTTCCAAGAGAAAAATAGAACTTCATTTGATCAGAAACCTGAAATAACACAATAGCATAGAGAACAATAATAATAGAGAGCTTTTTCACATCAAATCAATCTAGTTTGAAATGAGACAAATCACTTACTTTAATACAAGGCTATAGAAAAGAGTAATTTGAATTAAAGCAATGACATAGCGTGCCAAAAAACAAATTTGAATTTAGGGTTAGCCTAAACAACATCAAAGCTAACTTGTAGACTTAAATTGCCTCCCTAAAACATGGGATGGACTAGGGTGCTTGGATGCCCTAGGCCTTGGGGCAATTTAAGGCTCAAGCCTACACTTAATGCGAGGCTAACTCCAAATCTCAATTCATTTCTCAGGTTATGACAAAACTTTAATTGAAATCATGACATTTTCTATGAATGGGGCAAAAATAGGGCTTTAAGGTGAACCTAAAAATGAACTAGGCTTGGGATCACTAAAAGGAGGAGCTAAACATAGTGAAATTGTGCCTACACAACTAGTGTACACAATTTATAACATAACATTTAGCCCCCACTTTAGCGGTCATATGACACTACGTGCATATGCAAGCTAAAGGACAAGAAAGGCAAAAATATATTGCAAAAAAGATATCAAAAAGGATACTGTAGAGGATGCAGATCATGTCTGAGCAAGAAGGTGAAGCCCCTAGTCTATGATCTTGCAAACAACAACATTAGTGCGATAAAATAATCCTGTAACCAACATATGTATATGTTAGTCCAAAACTCTAAAGAGGAAAGGTGATGAGACATGATTAGAGTGAAACTCGCAGGTAGATATATGCCCCCTATTTTTGTTTGCTACTTCACGATGTAGAAATAGGATGGCTATCCTTCCCTTCGACTTTCTAGACAGAAGGTTGATGACTATGTTTTCTAGTAGGGTCATTCTAGAAAATAACGCTGAAACAAAAAACATATAGTTGTAGAGATGACAGAACCAAGGTTTAAACGCAACAAATGACACTCAAATCCAAACTTGTTTGCTAGCCTAAGTTATTGATGAATAGATGAAGAGAGGTTTAGAGAAATGTGGTCTTTGACCCTAAATAGTAATCAGGAGTTCTAAAATTTTTACTATAAATAGTAAAAGAAGTTCTCACATTTTACCATTCTATTGTCATTTTCAATTTTTGAGGGGATAGAGCAAGGAGGAGAGCAATCATGCTGAGATGAAGGCCATATTGACCACTGAGGATGGAAGCACTACAGAACCGAGTAGCGTAGGGACTTGATGAGCATGAGGTAGGCTTCTATCCAACTTGTAATTTCATTTATGTGATTAAATTTTAATGAGTTTTTCAAATTTTGAGCCAAAAATGGGCACTGAGGAAATTTTTTGGCCATGTTCCACATGTGCACCATGCAAAATTGCATGCGGAAGTGTCGCTCGTGCTTTTATGCATGGAAATCTATCTTTAGATTTGATCATTTTTTGCATGTACTTTTTTGTGAATATTTAGGGTTGTCGAGCTTGAATCCCAAGGCATGCGAAAAAGTTTTGCAACTGCAAATTTTCTTCTAAGAAAAAAATTGAGAGATCTTTACCCGTGGTTTTTTCTTGGTATATTACCAGGTTTTCCATGTAAATTTGCGTTGTCTATTTTGTGTTTTTATTGCTAATTCACCGTTATTTCAATTTTGCACTGCTTATATTTCTAACAGTTGCAACATTTGCCAATTTGTGAACATATGGAGAACACACATGCAATTGGGAATGAACTAGTAAGTTTTGGCAAATATAAGATAGTGGCATATAGTCTAAAAGATGGTAAAGAAGAAAAAAGGTGTGAATTGGCCATTTAAAAGATTTTAGTGTATCAGTTTATCTCTATTTTCTGAGAGAATATAGTTTACGAGTATGCAAGACATACCCATAGAGCTTTATGGTTGGACTTGCAATTCAAGTTATGCAAGGACATATTTCCACTTGGTACCATCATTTCAGTTGACTTTGTAGAGAACTACACACAACCATAAAATGAGGTGCAATTGCAATATTACAACTCTACGTAGGTTACTATATTTGTGCATATAGCATTCATTCATGTAAATGATATTATAGAGGATGATAGGAAGATCTTGAGGGAGTATCATTTTATATCAGTGATGATCGCACACATTCTACAGAATTCGTGCAAGGCTACTTTGAGATGTTCTACCGTGATTTGGTTAGTAGGAGCATATCATATGGTCAGATAATTTTACATCACAATTCAAGAACTCACAGATGTTCTATTGGTTGAGCATGATGCATAGGGGGAATGGTGTTTAACATGTGTAGAATTTTTGTGAGGTCGGAAATGGAAAGGGGGAGCATGATGGTACATGAGCATGTATCAAAAGAGCATTAGCACGAGAAGAGTTGAAGTACAAAGACAATGCAAAGTTGACAGATGCAATGTATCTATTGTTGAATGGTGTAATGCTTTAATGGGTCCAGGTAATGAAGGTAAGTCTACATTTCATAGATTTTTTGGTTGGTTGATGATACTAAGATTACAAAATATGAGGATTGTTGTACATTGACAAGATCGAGTGAGCTACACTCTTTTAGAATCTCTAATGTATGTTCATGGAGTATTCATATGTATTGGATGGTATGCTTTTGTTCTTCATGTATAGATCAAGCTTGGTATGATTGTGAGTCAAAGGAGTGGGTTGATGAATGGTCTACAAGAGGCTTAATCTCAGTTGACACGTATTGACTCCCGGCAACACTACAACTCATAGAGATTGAATCATTAGTTGACTTTGACCATGTTTTAGATTTAGTTAAACCAAGTATTATTAGCATTCAAATTTAATAAAATTCAATAATCCATCTTATTTTGTAGTTTTTTTGTATTGTTGACTATATTCATCGAACTGAATGCACACATCAATGCAGGGCATGTTTATGTAGTTATTGTAGCTAAAGACAATGAAGAAGAAATAAATTATTATTTATGTTGTTGTGTTGAGACAAAAAAGAAATTAGATGCCCCTGCTATAGATGGAGAAAACATCGAGTACCCTATAGGATCAGTGGTTGTTATTGAAACATGGCTTAGAAGGTACATAGTGAAAAAGTATGATGCGTGGTTGTTTGAGGAGTTTGAAACACACAGGAAGAGTCTTCATTATTCTAACCTTGTTGTGGCATCAAACATTCATTTGATCAAATATAGGGGTAGACCATTAAACAAGACCTTGTGGAAGGTTCGTGAGTCTGACCACGAGGCAATACTCGACACAATAAAGAGTAGAGAAGACCCAGATGGTTCATTAGATTAAATCAGTGGAATGACAAAAAGGTATGCTATTTTTCTTTTCTATCCTTATTTCACCTACTATATTTTTGACACCTATCTTACCTTCTTATATGTGCTCCCGTCTTGGTTGATTAGCTTCATTTCAGTATAGAGTTCATTGGTGTACTCATTTTAGCTACATAGTGCAATTGCATTTGCATGCAGGATTTGAATATGATGGAGGTAGGCATAGTCCCTATGAAGTTGCCTTTGTAAGGAAAGTAAGGTAGGTTTTCATGATTATTTCATGATGATATGTCTTTTAGTTACTATATCATAATGAGTTTTAATGATGTTACTATGAGTTTTAATGACAAACCCTCATTTGTTTCTTCACATTTGGTTCTAACAATTGATAGTAGAGGTAAGAGCAACCTTAATTGATGCCCTACAACACATTGGATCTATTAGGATTGAATTTTTACATTAGATGTATCCTGGGGCCAAACAGATGGCGCCAACATGTTTGAGTAGGCAAGTAAATGCTAGGGTAAATATCTTTTTGGTGGTGAAGCCTCCTAGTCATTCTCGACTACATTGGATGGAGACAGTCTCTTAAGAGCCCTAAGAAAGAAAAGGTGTCAAACTTTGGACTAGTTGTTCCATCAAACTGTGACACCTAGGAACATCTTCTTTGTATGTACAAGTGGATGTTAAGTCCACCTATGAAAACCTACCTCAATTTGTTTTAAATCAATTTCATATGCCTGTGGTGGCAAGGAACACATTGTTCCAAAATGCTTTAGTTTCATGCAGTGGAAAGGTGCTAGAAGTGACATTTTTTCATTCCACAACTCATGGGGCTGAACCAACCACACCAATGCATTAGTGTGGGTGGGTAAATGCTAGGGGAGGTCTCATTTCATGTGCCAAGTGTCACAGTCATTCGAGGTAGCAGGATACTGAAAAAGTCATTTAAGATCCTAAGGGCAAAAAACTGCCAAACATTGACAAAGCAATTCTCAAGATTGTTGGCATCTAGGAATATTTTGTTTAGACCTATAGGTGCATGTAGGGTCCATCCACAATAACCTCTCTCAATTTTGGTCAACTCCAATCCATTTGACCGTGCTGAAATCAAATGCATTCTTGCAAAATGCTTTAGTTTCATGCAGTGGAAAGGTGCTAGGAGTGACATTTTGCATTCCACAGCTGGTGGGACTGAACCGATAGTGCTAATGTGTTGGGGTGGGAGGGGGTAAATTCTAGGATATGTATTTTTTCATGCACCAAGTGTCCCAGTCATTCGGGGTAGTAGGCTACCAATAAAGTCACTTAAGATCCCTAAGAGCAAAAAACTACCAAACTTTGATGGAGTAGTTCTCAGAGTTCATGGTAGATGGAAATGTTATTTTCAAACCTATAGATGCATGTGGGGTCCATCCACAATAACCTCTCTTAGTTTTGGTCAACTCTAATAGTTTGACCATGCTGAAATCAAATGCATTCTTGCAAAATGCTTTAGTTTCATGCATTGTAAAGGTGCTAGGAGAGACATTTTTCATTCCACAGCTCGTGGGGCTAAACTGACCATTCCAACATATCAAGGTGGGAAAGTAAATGCTAGGGGAGGTCTTGTTTTGTGTGCCAAGTGTCGCAATCATTCATGGCAGGAGGCTACTGGCAAAGTCACTTAAGATCCTAAGAGAAAAAAACTATCAAACTCTGATGGAGTAGTTCTTAGAATTCATGGTTGTTGGGATTGTTCCATTTAGACCTACAAGTGCATGTGGGGTCCATCCACAATAACCTCTCTCGATTTTGGTCAAATCCAATCTATTTGACCGTACCGAAATCAAATGCATTCTTGCAAAATGCTTCAGTTTCATATAGCACAACCTTGCCAGGAGCCATATTTTTTATTTTGCTCATCGTAGGGCTGAACTGACAGCACTAATGCATTAAGGTGGGTGAGTAAATGCTAAGGGAAGTCTTGTTTCATGTGCCAAGTGTCGCAATCGTTCGGGGAAGTAGGCTATCGATAAAGTCACTTAAGATCCCTAAGAGCAAAAAACTGCCAAACTTTGATGGAGCAGTTGTCAAAATTTGTGGGAGCTAGGAATGTTCTGTTTGGACCTATAAGTACACATGGAGTCCATCCACAATAACCTCTCTCTTAGTTTTGGTCAACTCCATTCTATTTGACCATGTCGAAATCAAATGCATTCTTGCAAAATGTTTCAGTTTCATGCAGTGGAAAGGTGCTAGGAGTGACATTTTGCATTCCATAGGTTGTGGGGTCGAACCAACTATGCCAACACGTTGGGGTGGGTGGGTAAATGCTAGGGGAGGTCTCATTTCTTGCACCAAGTGTCTCAGTCATTCTGGGATGCAAGCTACCAACAAAGTTGAAAGGTGCTTGGAGTGAAATTTTGCATTCCACAGATCATGTAACATCACATTCTAAATACTCAATAATTAACATAAGTATTCATCTTAACCAAGAATTAGAATATATTATGATTACCCAAATTAGAGTTAAACAAGAATGAATCATTATCATTTCAATAATTAAGCATGTTGTTCTAAACTAGAATATAACAAAACTTACAATTACAATGTCCAATTACAATGTCCAATTACATATCATTAGTGAATAACCTTCACAATGCATGTAGAAAGCTATGCTCAAGGCATCAAATATCAAATTATACATAATAACTAACTATCAAGTCATATAATGAAAAAGAACTACATCTGGAACTCTTGACATCTGTCTTCATAAGCCTCAGCTTGTCTCATGCTTGGGAAGGAGAGCATCATCTGAGTGCTTTTCCTCCAACCATAGACCGACAGTCCCCTAAACAACTTCCTACCTGGAAGCGACCCTTCCCTTCACAGAAGGTATAGATATAAGGAGCCATTAGGTTTTCTATCTGATTATCTGGTGTTGTGTCCTTCATAATGCCTCTCAATCACACAACTATAGATCCACTCTAACTATGCATGACACTACTGGAGACATTATGCCATCTGGAGCACTGTGGACCGACAATGCATGCAGAGATGGATGCATTACTTTGGCCAAAGATTTACATACATGTATGTTACGTAATGAACGTTATCATATGTCCACCACCCTAACTTGACTTAGAAGCTGTCTCATCCTACAGTATGCTTAATTTGACCTCTCTTTAGGTCTAGTATAAGTGGGTTCATTTCGATTCATAGTCCTATACCAGGACGATCAACTCCCATCTTAGGAGCACATATCAAACATAATAGGTTACTTTCGTAACAAGGAACTTATGAGTCCTCGCCACTCTGTTCCATTTTTCAACCATGTTAAAAGTCAAACCAAGTTTTCCAACCTAGGTCTTCCATGGTTTACAATTTCAATGTGATCTATCATATAGGTTAAGTTCAAGATCATAATACCATAGTTTTATGTACCCATAGTTCTCATTTTTAAAGTGATCTACTATATAGGTTAAATTCAAGATCATAATACCATAGGCATACATTGCCTTAGCCAATTAAAATGGTTTTATTAATAGACAATAACTCATACCCATGTGAGTTTTTAATGTTAAATACTCCCTTCATGGAGTTCAATCACAAGTAAAGTAGAGGTTTTGATTCACATTATAATATATATAAGACTTAAACTAATTATGCTTCCCATCTCATAATGTTATAAACAACAAGAAGTGAATCCTCTCTAATATACTGACATGCATGCAAATCTGCCATAGAGTTAAATAATAATCCTTTATATTGCAATCCTCCTCCTTAATCGAGGGGTCAAGAAATATTGCCTTTGGTTATCTTAATATCCCTTCGAAAGCAATCGATTTCAATGTATGATGGTTTCAAGATTGTAGTTAAGTGATCTTGACATGGTCTAAGATTAAAGTTTCAAAAGATCATCATAATAGTTCAAGGTTGGTGCCTCAGCCACATGCAGGCCAAGTCTTCAAACATAAATCTTACACAATGGTTTTACACATGATATGCCATGAGCACTATCGACTCAAGCTCATCATAAGAGCTTTAGTGTTATCTTTAAACTTATTATCAATTATTCCATATTGGCACTTGACATGAGTTTGCTATAGTAGTTTTGAGCTCGGCCTTAAAGGCCTTGAGCAACAACTATAGAAATTACAGTCAATATTAACTTGTGTTATATATATATATATAATTATCGACCCCGCGGCCTGGAGTATACCTCCAAATGAATACATTAACAAGTTTAAACACAATAACTTAGACATGAAGTTCTAAGATATAAAATTTGGCTTATCGATGGACTGTGGCCTAATATCTTCAAACGATTAACACAACAATTATATCATATGAAAGTTGACACAGTCGACACTATACTATAGGGAATCATT
The DNA here is from genome assembly GCA_027924645.1 of Cunninghamia lanceolata. Classification (NCBI taxonomy): domain Eukaryota; kingdom Viridiplantae; phylum Streptophyta; class Pinopsida; order Cupressales; family Cupressaceae; genus Cunninghamia; species Cunninghamia lanceolata. The sequence continues at coordinate 12,529,276 of BSBN01000167.1, forward strand.
ACTTATAACAATCAACATTAAATAAGTCCTTCCATACTTCAATTATAACCTAAATGAAGTCATTTTGGTGTTGTCAACACAGTCAATTGAGACTCACATCCGAGTGTTAACGTGCCACTTTCTGTGGTCTCCCAAAGGTTTCATCCAACTAAAAATTTCCTTGTTCTTGCTCTATCTCTCGAGTGAAGAGAACCACCAAAATGATTATCAATGATGATAATAATTAATAATGATAATAATCGATAGTGACAAGACTTACCACAGTTGGGTTTCGGTCTTGTTGGCATGCTGAGCATGTAGGGTAACTAACACCTGCACCCATGAAGTGGTGGGTGGTTTCTCCACTTCTCCACCCGCGGTTTCTAAGGAGACTCTTGATCCAATACTTGCTATATGCAAGTAGGCAGTGAGCATAAAGCTCCCATTGGTCAAAAATGACATTTCATCATTCCACTACCATGGGTGATGTTAGCCAAAATACAAAACAAATAACCATATTAATATTAACATGGGATTCGATATTAGGTTTAAATAGTCATAGCATAATATTATTTCCATACATCTTCTTGATGTATGAAGATACTCTTAACAATCAAGATGTCGTCATACGACATCATCACCAACATGGTGGCATGGTCAACATGCGATTTAGGGGTCGAACACCGCCCCCCCTTCTTTGCTATAAACCCAAAGCATATTATACCAAGAATAATAAGTTCAAAATCTTGATTTGGGAATAAATAGAGAAACAAGAAGGTACTCTGCCACTTGGTGAGACTATCTCTTGACTCATGTTGACATTCTAAGAACGTCGTTTGATCGAGTCGACACAAACATTATTGAAATGACTCAATCGACAAGATGACACATATAGATAATATCTACTAGAAAAGAAAAGACGTAACTTACGCCAACGTAAAAGAGTTCACAAGGACATAAAGTCTGATACTCAAATGGCAATTGGACCCATTTCCTGACATCTATCTCTTCCTCCCGAATGATACTCTCCTTTTGTCTTTGAAGGAAGATTCATTTCCTATTCACACTCACCATCATAAACCATGATTAGTGCATCAACATCTAATTCATAATTCATAATAATCAAATATTCATATGAACATGTAATTTCATAACTAACTATCATTAGTCAGTATTCTCATTATCAATGATTAAATCAAATATTTCCAGAACATCTAATCATTAAACTATGGTTAATACTCCTGATTACCACATAAAGTTAAGATTAAGTCAAATCATAAGTTAGGGATGTAACATATCTCTCCCATAAGAATCATCGTCCCCGATGATTAATTATCTTAAAAGTTAACCAACATAATAAGAAAATGTTTTAGGATCACAATAAAAAGTTTTTCAGAAAAGATGAGGAAATCTCGCATAAATGTCATCATAGTTTTTCTAGGTGGCATTTTCCTCTACATATTGGTCCCACTAGACCTTGTACTGTGTTATCTCTTTGTTACATAAGCGCAGCTTATGCTTTTTGAGCACCTTGAATGGCTTGATCACCACTACCCATGGGTCCTTCACTTGTATAGCATTCCAATCAAGAATAGGAATTTGATTATCTACAACATTAAACCTTTTCAAATAGGAAACATGAAAAACATTATGCATCATGGCAAGAGTTGGCGGTAGAGCAATTCTATATGCTATTGGGTTGACTTCTTCGATAACTTTGAAGGGACCCACATATCTAGGTGCCAGTTTAGATGTCTTTCCAAATTTAATGGAAATCTTCTGAGGTTTTACCCTTAAAAGGATTTTCTCTCCCACTAAGAAATGCCTTTCGACTCGCTTAACATCTGCATAACTCTTTTTCCTATCATTGGTTTCCGCTAGCCTTCTCTTAATTAGATGGATTTGCTCTTCCATTTCTGACAGCATTTCTGGACCAAGGCTAACCCTATCTTCTAGCTTGTCTCAGCTTATAGAGGTTTGACACTTCCATCCATATAATGTTTCAAATGGAGCCATCTTAATAGTAGAGTGATGGGTAAGTGCACAAAGATGAGGGACCAAAATGGGGTCTTAAGTTGCCACTTTTTTTTCTGAAATCAGGAAACATTGATGTTGGATGAGAAATTGAAGATAGCTACACTCAAAATTTGAAGATGGAACAAAAACAAGAGTTGTAGTGCTCCAAATCTAGTTTCTAAACTACTATTTTTTTCCAAAATGGTTGAGATTAAGGGGTTCAAAAAGGGGGAGCACACAAATTGGTCCTGTTTTTCTCAAAAAACATAACATAGTGTCTAGTGTGCTCCCCCTAAAATGTTAGCTTTTTTTTGTATTTCAATAATCTCTCTAGTGAGAAATTAGCTAACACCATGTAGTTTATCCCTGATTTTTCTAATAATTTTTTAATGAATAATTGATTTTTTAGTAATTTTTAAAGTGGACACATCTTGAAAAATAGAAATTTGAGCATGCTCCCCCCTAAAATGTTTGAAAACTAATCGAAAATAATTTTTTTTGAATACGTGTAGAATGAAGTCTAGTTTCTAAAAATGTAACTTATTTCAAATTTCGATGAACGATTAAAAAAAAGTCAAAAATACTAGACACTGGTTTTTGACAAAAAATTGACACACTAACAAAAGAAATTCAAGATGAAACCCTTAACTTACTTAAAATGTGAAAAAAATTATATGGTTAGATAGCTAACAGAGAACTTAAGATTATGGTGGTATTGTTTTTGAGTTTTCATTGAAAAAAGTGCCATCGTGGTGGGGAGCATGCTCCAAATTATCTCCAAATTTTACTAAAAACTAATAAAAACACGTCAAAGAAAGCTAAGCATAACACGAGCACATTAGAATGCACTCATGTTATGTGAAATCAATAACACGAGAGCATTATAACGTGCTTGTGTTATGCTGAGCATAACTGGCAATACACATGCCAATTGCATTTGCTTGAAAGTTTCTAAAGCCTTTTCAACAAATCCATTTTTTGCATATCTTGCAATCATTGCATTCCATTATATAACATCTCTTTGAGGTGGTACGTCATACAATTGACATGCCTTGTCTATGCTTCCACACTTTACATAGATGTCTACAAGGGCAGTTGCACTTCCTATCGTCTCTCTCACTCTCTACTTCCCTCACCTCTCTATGTCCTACCCTCTCTCTGAATCTCTACTTCCCTCCCCTCTCTACCTCCTACCTTCTCTCTCACTCTCTTCTTCCCTCCCCTCTCTACCTTCTACCCTCTCTCTCACTCTCTACTTCCCTCCCCTATCTACCTCCTACCCTCTTTCTGATTCTTTACTTCCCTCGCCTCTCTACCTCCTACCTTCTCTCTCTCACTCTCTTCCCCCCTCGCTCTCTACCTCTTACCCTCTCTCTCACTTTCTACTTCCCTCCCCTATCTACCTCCTACCCTCTCTCTTAGTCTCTGCTTCCCTCCCCTGTCTACCTCCTACCCTCTCTCTCTTCTTCCTTCCCCTGTCTACCTCCTACAATCCTCTACAACTCTCTACTTCCCTCGCATCTCTACCTCCTATCCTCTCTCTCACTCTCTACTTCCCTCGCATCTCTACCTCCTATCCTCTCTCTCACTCTCTACTTCCCTCCTCTCTACCTCTCCTCATCATTCTTCCCATCCAATGAATTTCATAAATTATCTTGTTTCCATTTCATCATCCCAATTTATATCCTCGTCCCTCTTTGCATGTCCTAGTTTTCTTGTTTCCATATTCTTTGTCAACATGCGAGAGGAGAGGGAGGAAGAGGGAGAGAGGATGGAGATGGATGGGAGAGAGAGGGGAGAGATAAGGTGATAAGGAGAGAGAGAGAGGGTTCGTCAGGTTTATGAGTTTAGGGTTACTTAAGTTTAGGGTTTAGTGGAATTATTTAGGGTTTAAGGGTTTAGGTTGCTCAGGTTTATGGTTTAGGGGTTAGATTTTAGGGGTATTATTTAGGGTTTAGGGATTTTGGGAGAGAGAGAGGTTTAGGGTTTCTCAGGTTTAGGGGCATATTTAGGGTTTATGAGTTTAGGGTTGCTCAGACCTTTAGGGGTAAATTATTTAGGGTTTATGAGTTTCTAGGGTTGCTCAAGTTTATGGTTTAGGGGTTAGGGTTAAAGGGGAATTATTTTATAATTTCCTTCCAATACTCCTAATCCTAATGCATTAGTCCACCCATCTCCTAATCCATTAATCCCTATCATCCATCCACCATATAACTCACTATCTAATCCACCATCAAACATTCTAAGATCTAATCCATCAACCCACAAACACTTGAAAACTTTTCTCCGAAGAGTCTTTACAAAATCCAAAAATAAAAGCAAAGATATAGAGCCATCCAAATCCACTGATTCAATTTCATCCCCCTCTAACACTCCCAATCCTAATCCATCCAGGCCTCCTATATCCATTCACTCAATCCTAATCCTAACCCCACAACATCTTCCATCATTATCCATCAACTAAATGCATATCCTAGTCCATCAACCCATGAAGCCATGAACTATTAACAAGGAATCTAAGAACATCATGTACTCAAATTCCTATCCTTGAGCCTAACAAAGAACCTCCTAATAACATGTATACCACTCCAACACCATCATCCACTCCTATGTCTATCCATTTCATTGAAGAGTCTCCTACCATAAGTCCAAGTCAAACCCCATCATGTAGCCATGTTGTCATTTACATCCAAAGATTATTGATCTTGGATCCAAGAACCCATCACATCCAGCTAAGAAACCCAATAGCTGTACATTAAGAGCCTAGTCCAAAGAATGTGGAAACACCAACCACCCATTCTAATCAAAATCCAAACATCTCATATAATACCATCTCGGTACCGTTACCATCTCATGGTCAACCCCTCTGTACATCGATCCCATCATTAATCCTCCAACATCTCCTAGTGAACCCCCATCACCACCTCTTACTCACTAATCAAATGAATATCAATGCATCCCCACTTACCCTATCCATATCTAATATCGCGCTATCCATGCTTATCCTCCCTGCAATCAAGATATTATCTAAGATCAAGATCTTATCCATGAGGAAGTAACCCACATCACTCCTATCCATCATCCCATGCCAGTCCTACTCATTATCCATCAATATCCCATGATGACACGGTCCCCAAGAAAACATAGACAATCAAACAAATAACTTGGATCCTATCAAATCACATCCCAATGAGTATAATGATTTAATCAAGATCCAATAATTCTACATCCATTTCCCATTGATCCTCCATCATCCCCTATCGAACTATATGTTTAGGTGTTTAGCTTGGTTGCTCAAGTTTAGGGTTTAGGGGTCAAGGGCATTATTTGAGGTTTACATGAGTTTAGGGTTGCTCAAGTAAATAGGGTTTATGGTTAGGGATTAGGGGAATTATTTAGGCTTTTGGGATTTAGGGATGCTCGAGTTTAGGGTTTAGGGTTTAGGGGTTAGGGGTTTAGGGTTGCTCGAGTTTAGGGGTTAGGATTTAGGGTTTAGAGAGATAGAGTGAGGGGACTAATAGAGATTGGGAGAGATAGGGAGATAGAGGTTTAGGGTTGCTTCCAGGTTTTATGGTTTAGGGGTTAGGGGTTTAGGGGTTTAGGGTTGCTCATTTTTAGGGTTTAGGTGTTAAGGTTTAGAGGTTTAGGTTTATAGTTTAGGTAGAGAGGAGAATAGGGAGATATAGAGGAGACTGATCCTGGGAAAGATATCTCTATCTCCTCTATCCCTCTCTCTAACTATACCTCTCTCTTGCTCTCTCTTTCGATCCCCTCTCTCTAACTCTACCTTTCTATCTCTCCCTCCCTCACTATCTCACTCCCCCTCTCTATCACTCTCCCAATCCCTCTACCTCAAATCTATCTCCCTCTGTCTCTGGAAGTTGTATCTCTTGATCTCTTTCCCTATCTCTATCTCTCTGGACATATGGATCCATATCTCTTAATCTATCTCTCGCTACCTCTCTCTCCTCCTCTCTATCTCTCTCCCCATCCCTCCACCTCTTGAAATCTCTCTCCCTATGTCTCTAGGCATCTCTCCATCTCTTTCCCTATCTCTATCTATCTGCATAACCCTATCTCTTAATATATCCCTCTCTACCTCTCTCTGTATTTCCCTTTCTTTATGTGAGCATGACATCCTAGACCATGATTTTGTAACCAAAATTGAGAAGGTTATAATTTTTGCATGTATGAACCTTTATGTTTTCATGCTTCCTAGAACACGCTCGTGTTATAACACGAGCATGTTATAACACGAGCACATTCTAGGAAGCATGAAAAATGGTAAAAAAGCATGTGGGATATGTGTTTCACATCACACATGACTGTTATTCCTGCTTTTCATGCAGTATATCAGACAGGGAAACACTTTTAATGTTGTTAGACTTATTGAGAATCATTTTTATATCAATCCACCACCTTTTTTTATTTTTTCAATGTAGAAGAACTGATTTTGCATGTTTTTGGATAAAGTTTGATTATTTAAACTGAAAGTTTCATGTTCCATATGTGATATTGTTTCAAAGCTAACTACCATTGGTATATAGATTGAATTTGATGATATATGTTTATTTTTTCCATAAATTTCACTAATCCTATTCTAGAATTATATAGAATTCATAATCAAACTTGCAAAAAAGAAGAATTTGAGGATTTGGAAGCCATATTTTGGAGAATTGGTCAGCTACAATATCGAATTCTAAGGTATGTTCAACTTATTCACATATATATGTTCTTTATGTCTTTATGTCTTTATGTTCTTTATGTTCTAAGATATATATGTGTATAGGTATATCATTTAGTTCAGTCAAAGAGACTCCAAATTCCTCATGTTTCCACCTTGTTTCAGCCCTTCATGCCTTCATTTCACCTATTTTCAGCTATACAAGAGAAAAACAAAAGCAAATACTTCATAAAATACTCATATTCATGATCAATGGAGCCAAAATTGATTTTGGAAGACTCTTAATTTTTTCCCTAGGATGATATAGAAGGATTTATTCCTTAATATGCATAATTCAATTCATTCAACAAAACCATGCAATGGATTGAATCTTAGACTATCTTATGCCCCCTATTACGACAATCCTACTTGTCTTTTTTTATCATTTAGACATAAATGTTAGGTGTCCTTTTGATAACTTCTCCATGCATGTTTCATTGTATGAATTCTCTTAGAGAATGTTGGAGGATGTGGAGACCTCTTTAGTGTTTTGGGCTAGGACATTCCTTATGCACCTATTCATGATGATTTGTATGCACATGACACAATAATATTTCAAAATTTCCTAATTGTCCTTTGTTAGCACATGATGGTGGTTACCTTGATCAACTATATACCTTTCAATAATCTAAATTACAAAGATTAGTTTAATGATTTGTATGACAGTCCTAGGTATGTCTCCAAATATTCATGTTTCCAAGATAGCTCTAGCTAATGTCCACTTGTTTCTGGAACTTCTTAGACCTGCAAGAAACAATTCCAAGCATTATATTCATCATAAATAAGTCACTTTTAGTCAATAGAAGCCAAAATACATCCATTTGCAATCATGGATTAGTTAAGGATAGCTAGGTGGTAAATTTGTTGCCATTGGCAACTTCACAAATTTTATGTCTTATCTTGTCCTCCTTGGTTTTCTCCATGGATCTCCATCATTGTCTTCATGATTCATATAATTCATCATGTCATAGTGGCTTCATCATTCTGTAATTATCTAATCACAATAACCCTAGATGGCTATCCCTAGGACTACTCTGTGAATTGCACACTATGTATTTCAGCAATTTAGATTTCCTTCATGTGTGTTTCAATGGTTTGCAGTGTTAGGACAGTCGTATGTGAAACTTATTGAAAATAATTAAACTCCATCACACCACCTCAAATGAAATCAAACTCATTTCAAATTTCATAAATATGACTATCCTTTTGAATAAATCAATTATGGCATGACAATCCTTTATGAGCACGTGGTCAATCTTCTTCAAACTTTCACCTTTTGTTTGTATTGAAAACTCTCTAAAATAATCCACTTAGAACCTTAGGAATAAAAAAGTTATTATCATGTGCATGAAGTGATCAATAGTAATGGTTGTCTCTAGAACTAGGTGTGATAGTCTTAGATAGTTAGGACTGTTATGACTACCCTCATAGCTGTGACAGTCTTATTTGCATCTGAATATGATAGTCATGTCTCCATGCAATGAACTTATCTAGGATATCTTTCTGCAACACCCATCGTCACCTTCATTCTCATTGCAAAGATCAACAACACTCCTAAGAAAGGCATTTGTACCTATTCATGATTATCCTACTTGTGGTGGTTATGATAGCAGATTGTCTCCTTCTTCATAGTGGCCTTTATGACAACTTAGCTTATGCACATGATTATCTACTTGAGTTTGGCATTGCCATATTAATGAGCCTTGACTTTAATAATTGTCTCTTGATACCCCTTCTTCACCCTCTACACTAATCCAAAGCATAATTTTTTCACTACTATTCACAACATATTTCATGAGTTTGTCTTCCTTTTTGCCATTGTTGTGACAATTAAGGCATGACTAGGGAGTATCTGAATGACATCTCTTCTTAATTAAGATAGTCTTCTTCCTTATTTGACAAGCTTGTAGGATCTCATGAGTCACTTGACCCATACTTCACTAGAATAATCTTGAGGTGTGGAGAGATTTATTCATAGATAGGGTATTGACAATTTGGTAAATAATTTTAAAATGTTGCTTAGGACAGTCCAAATCATGGAATTTTGATAGGTTGCCTTTCACAATCAAATTTGAGATTGAGGCTATGGTTTTCTTCCAAATACCCTAAATGCAACCTTCCTCTGTACTAAAACTAACTTCTTATTTACTCAAAATGGAAATTAGGGTGTAAAATATACACAGTATTGCCATTGTTTTGGCAATCCCATATAGACAAGAGACTTCATATAGATAAGGGACTTCAATATAGATTGAATTGTCTTTTGATTGACAATGTTGGTGAATAGTTATCATGTTCATAGTGGGCAACATCAATCTCGTGGATAATAATAGGTGACCTTCCCTTGATAAACAATCAAATGAGAGATTTATTATATCCTTATTGGTCCATACTCATTACCCTTACTTGTGTGTGTGCTTCACAACTCATTGGCAACCTTGCCAATCTATTAGAGTATGGATGGTTATGAAGATGTCTATTTTCAACTATTATGGAAGAGATATGCATAACTGTCCCATCATTCTCAGTGATTTTGGTATGACAACCCTTTCCCTTACCTTCTAGTTGCCTTCATGATAATCCTTCTACAAATTTTAACATCTTGTGAGACATGTTGGATAATTACCTAGTGTTAAATAGGCTAACCTTGTGTAACTGTCTCATGACAATTATGAGGGTTAATGACAGTCATCTAGGGACTGTTTTATGGTTGTTGGTAATTCTTTATTGTAACATGATAACATGATCACATAAATACTTACCTAGTGTAATGATTATGACTGGCATCTTGATGATAGCATGTGTGAGTTTTAATTGTTGGAATTAGTCTAGACAACTAAGAGGGGGGGTGAATCAGTTGTCCCACAAATTAACCTTTTCTGATTTTAATCTTCTTTATCAACTTACAATCAGATTAATGATGTAAACATTAAAGCATGAATCAACAATACATGAGTAGAAACAAATTGAACACACATAACACCAAAATTTTTACGTGGAAACCCAGTTAAGGGAAACCACAGTGGGGGTTAACCCACAAGATTCGTAGCCTGCTAAAAGTACTTAAAAGAAATGGACATACACTTGCCTTAGGGTGCACTACCCAGAGCTCACTACTCAAAGAGGCTCACTACCTACAAGATTTTGTTTAATACAGAAAGAATGAACTAAGAGATATCATCTTGTTCATGCCTAGTTTAGTCCCATTGATAGCTCACACAACTTTTGCTCTACCCCCAAACACTTCTCCACTATATTCTCATCCTTTATTGCTCTTGTTCTTCTGCTCCTCTTCTTCTCTGCTATGCTTCTGTACCTTTCTTAGGATTTTATCATTTTCACACAAGGACAACTTTTCAAAATTCATCCACAAGTATTTATACGCTTCATCAACCTTGGAATGAACATCAAGGTTGGCACTACAAACATCTGACTTAATGTGAATCATTATACTATCGGCCAAACATAACTAAGATCTAAATCTTCCTCGAGCAATACGTCACACTTCATATAACTCATCTTAGATCATCCGCAACATGCTTGAATCATCTGGTCAGCCAAAACTGGGAAGAACATTAACACCAAGGAAGAAATATTCAACTACGAGCTTAATCTTCAATGCAGACCTCCAACACAATAGGCACATGATCCAGAGACCTCCACAAGCACATTGAATTCAACAATAACATCCGCACTACTCCAAATCATCAAAATCACTTGCATCTTCATCCGGTACCTAAAGAACATTGTCTTCTATGACTGTCACACTAGAAAAATTGCTTGTGGACCTCCAAACCATGAACCATTTGAATTGAGGATACACATTGACTTCCCAAACATGCCTCTAGATCTACAAATCATAATATTCCAATGCAGATCAATCCGGACCAAATCTTTGTCACTCTATCACTTCTGAATAACTACAAAACCTTGTTCTACTTAGATGGCCATAGATTCTTCAAATATTCATGTGGACCTCTCAAATATTAACTGGAGCTACTTTAGACAATCTCTACATAGCCATATGGTCCACGGACTCTAATATTCATCCTATAAGAAATACAGAGTAATCTTCTTCACTGAACTATATTGTCTTCATTACCTTTTACAAAGAAATGTGTAACTGACTTGTCTCTTCTGGAAAGGCTAATTTTCTCAATATCCTCAACATACAGGTCTTATAAATAGGTATAGTTGACATCAATGACAATAAGGATATGTTGGCATCAATGACAACACTGATTAGGCACATATTTGTAACAATCTCCCCCTTTGTCATTGATGGCAACATATGGTGTGAAAAAATTAATTCCATCATCAAGACACGAACTTCTCCCCCTTTCTCTTATCACTTTTGCAACCACTTTCTTCATTGCTCCCCCTTTCATCAGCAACTAGTTTTTCACATGACTTATCTCCCCCTTTGACATCAATGGCAAAGGGCACATATTTGCAATCTCTTCTCCCCCTTTTTGTTTCAGACTGATCTCCAAAATTTGCATACTGACTACTTCCCCTGAGTAGTATCTCCTTAACATCAATCTGGATCATAAGATATGACTGTGAATTCCATCGAACTGATGCACACTAGTGCATCTTAGTTTTGAACAGGAGGGGTAATAACCCCTAGCTTCCCTCTGAGATACTCAAAAGTATCCTTAGGCAGAGGCTTGGTGAATATATCCGCAATCTGATCCATTGAAGAAACCAACTCCATTTTAACTTCATTCTAACTTACTTTCTCTCTCAAGAAATGAAACTTGATGGATATGTGCTTAGTCTTTGAATGCAACACCAGATTCTTTGAGATGTTTATTGCACTTGAATTATCACAGAAAATTGTAATAGGTTCTTCAAACACAATTTTGATATCCTTCAACATTTGCTTCATCCACAAGACTTGAGTACAATTGCTTGCTACTACTATATACTCTACCTCTGCAGTAGACAGAGATATTGCCTCCTACTTTTTGCTCAACCAAGAAACTAATCTCCTTCCCAAGAAGAATGAACCACAACTAGTACTTTTCCTGTCATCCACATCTCCTGCCCAATTAGTATCTATATATGCATGAAGAGTGAAGTCATTGTCCTTTGGTTACCATAATCCATAATCAGATGTTCCCTTTAGATATCTAAAAATTCTTTTGATTGCTATAACATGGGATTCCCTAGGATCAACTTGAAATTTGGCAACAAGTCCAACTGCATTCATAATGTCAGGTCTAGTCTGAGTCAAATAAAGCAGTCCTCCAATCATTGATCTATACCTTTTCTTATCTGTCTTAGGTGAATCATCATCTTTACTTAACTTGCATCCAGTTACCATAGGAGTACTTACTGGTTTTGAGTCCTCCATTCCAAACTTTTTCAACAATTCTCTCACATACTTAGACTGAGATGTGAAGATAGCTTTATCTGACTAAGTGATTTGCAGACCTAAGAAGAAATTCATTTCACCAAACATGGACATCTCAAATTCACTTTATATCTGATCAGAAATTTTCTTACACATGCTTCCATTTCCACCAAAAATGATATCATCAACAAATACCTCAACAATTAAGATGTGCTCACGATCTGTTGTGAAATAAAGATTACTGTCAGTTCTGCCTTTGCCGAATCCTAGCTTTAGCAGATACTTATCTAATCTTGCATACTATGCTCTTGGGGCTTGTTTAAGTCCATACAAAGATTTCCTCAATTTGCAGACCATATCATCTTGATCAGACAATTGGAATCCTTTTGGTTGCTCAATGTAGACTTCTTCCTCTAACTCTCCATTCAGAAATGCTGACTTGACATCCATCTGGTAAACTTTGAAATCTTTGAATGCAACAAATGCAAGAAATAATCTGACTACTTCAATTCTTGCCACCAGAGCAAATGTTTGTTCAAAATCAATTCCCTCTACTTGAGAATATCCTTTGCATACCAATCTTGCTTTGTTTCTCACAACTTCACCATCTTCATTCAGTTTATTCCAGAAGACCCATTTGGTTCCAATTACATTTTTATTTTTAGGTCTAGGAACAAGATCCCAAGTATGATTATTTTCAATTTGGATTAATTCTTCTTCCATTGCTTTTACCCAGTTCTCATCATTACAAGCTTCATTCACTATTTTTGGTTCAATCTTTGAAATCAAACAATACTCTACTTGATCTTCAACAATTCTTCTTCTAGTTTGAACACCTTTATTCTTATCTCCTATAATTTGATCTTCGGAATGATTCAACCTTACATACTTGGGGGTTTTGGGAATTACTTGAACTTCTAATTCTTGAGCTTGTTCCTCAATATCTGCATTGACTTCTTGAGTCATTGGATATCCTAGATCAATTTGGATCTGAGTTTGGGTTTGAACTTTCTTTCCTTGAATTTGACTTTCATCTTGATCATCTAAATCATATCCACAGGGCCTGGAAGGTCTTGCCTTGCTTTCATCAACTTTGACATTAACACTTTCAATAATATTTTTTAGTCTTTTGTTGAAGCATCGGTATGCCTTGCTTTGGGTAGAGTAACCCAGAAATATTCCTTCATCACTTCTTGCATCAAACTTGCCTAGATCCTCATCTCTTTTGATATAGCATTTACTACCAAAAACTCTAAAATATTTACAGTAGGAGGATGACCAAACCATAGTTCATAAGGTGTCTTACTAGAATTGCCTTTGATCTGCATCCAGTTAAGAGTGTAAACAACAGTACTCACAGCTTCTCTTCAATAGACTTGTGGAACATTTTCTTCCATCATCATGGTCCTAGAAACCTCTTGAATGGTCCAGTTCTTTCTTTCCACAACTCCATTTTGTTGAGGAGTCCTAGGAGTAGATAACTATCTTTTTATTCCATGCTTTTCATAGAATGTATCAAACTCACCGGAGGTAAATTCTCCACCTATGTCGGATCTTAGACACTTTATCTTCACACCGATCTCATTCTCCACCATAACTTTGAACACTTTGAATTTGTCAAGAGCTTCTTATTTTTCTTTCAAGAAGGTTACCCACATCATCTGGGAGTAATCATCAATTAGCAACATAAAATATGTCTCCTTGCACACTTCTAATTCTAGTAGGACCACATAGATTAGTATGCACAAGTTCCAATAGTCCACTTGAAGATTTTTCTTTACTCTTAAATGAAGTTCTATTTTGTTTACCCAATTGACATTCTCTACACATGCTATCAGCAGGTTTCACAAGTTTTGGAAGATCTCTTATAGCCTGTGTATAACTTATCTTGACAATATTATAAAAGTTCACATGACACATTCTCCTATGCCATAACCAACTCTGATCGATTTGAGCAATCACACAACTTTTTCCAGTACCACTTAGATGAAAGATGTTACCTTTAGTTTGTGTACCTGATGCAATCACAGTTCCAGAGCTTTCTAAGATTATGCATTTTCCATCCTTGAATCGGAGATCATACCCTTTGTCAACCAATTGTCCAACACTAAGAAGATTATGCTTTAGTCCATCTACATATAGAACATCATTAGTGTTATTCTTACCATCAAAAGAGATGGATCCTCTACCACAGATTCTACCAGTTGAATTGTCTCCAAACTTCACAATTCCACCTTCATATTTTTTAAAACTTACAAACTTATTCTTCTCACCAGTCATATGATGAGAACATCCACTATCAATTACCCATTCATCTTTTTCTTCAACCTGAGCAGCCAAGCCACTATCCACATTTATATAGCTAGTAGATTCAGTAGACACTGGATCTTCTTATTTGATAGCAATAAACACCCATTCATTTCCAGAATTACTTCCCCTATCAGATTCATCATCAGTGACTCCTTCAGCTTCTTGGACATAGTAACATTTCTTTTGACCCCTTTATCTGTTGAAGTTTGGTTTTGAAAACCTCTCCGGACATCTTGAGGTAAAATGACCAATCTTATTACACACAAAACATTTGAAAGGCAACTTTCCTTCATACCTACCAGATCCTCTTGGTAATCTTTTGGCAATAAGGGCTTCAAGTTCTACATTCTCAATTTCATCATCTTCAAGATCCTTCCTTGCTTTGTCAAATCTGTTTGGTCTTCCTAAAGAGCTATCACCCAGATCATATCTTTGTTTTCCATATACACTGGCCTTAAATGCAGATTCAGACTTAGGAAGAGAATCACCAAACTCACTCATTTCAAATGCTTAAAGCTTACCAACTAACTAATCCCTTGTAACAGTTGTCACAGTCTTGATCTCTTCAATGGCAAAAACTTTATGCTTATATGCCATAGGTAAGGATCTGAGCACTTTGGCAACAATATCTTATTCTTCCAATACTCCACCAACATTCCTGATACTGGTCACAAGTTCATTCACTTTCTACATGTAGGAAGTAATGTTTTCATCTTCACTCATCATCAACCTTTCGTATTTACCCTTCAGGCTCTGTAGCTTGGCACATTTGACATACTTATCACCTTCATACAGATTTTCCAACTTTTTCTAGATTTCATGAGTAGTTTTCAATTCTAGGACATTTGTCAATTATGTATTAGTCAGGGCACTCAACAATGCTTCTTTTCCAACTTTTTCTAGATTTCATGAGTAGTTTTCAATTCTAGGACATTTGTCAATTATGTATTAGTCAGGGTACTCAACAATGCTTCTTTAGCTCTATATTGCATTCAACTTCCATGAGTTCATCTAGAGTTGTAGGGCCATTCTTCAAAATCTTATACTCATTTTTAGTTATCAACCAAAAGGCATCACCCATACATTCCAAATGACACTGCATGCACACCTTCCAAAGGGAGTAATATGTTCCATCAAATCTTAGACTTTCCTTTTTGTAAGCCAACATCTTGGATCTCTTCAAGCGGTCAAGCTTCTTTTAGAGGAACCTTGCTCTGATACCAATTGTTGGAATTAGTCCAAACAACTGAGAGGTGGGGTGAGTCAGTTGTCCCACAAATTAACATTTTCTTCTTTTAATCTTTGTTATCAACTTACAATCAGATTAATGATGTAAACATTAAAGCATGAATCAACAATACATGAGCAGAAACAAATTGAACACACATAACACCATAATTTTTACGTGGAAACTTAGTTAAGGGAAACCACAGTGGGGTTTAATCCACAAGATTTGTACCCTGTTAAAAGTACTTAAAAGAAATGGAAAGGCACTTGCCTTAGGGTGCACTGCCTAGAGCTCAATGCTCAAAGAGGCTTACTACCTACAGGAGGCTCACTGCCTACAAGATTTTGTTTAATACAGAAAGAATGAACTAAGAGATAGCATCTTGTTCATGCCTGGTTTAGTCCCATTGATAGCTCACAAAACTTCTGCTCTGCCCCCAAATGCTTCTCTACTATATTCTCATCTTTTACTGCTCTTGTTCTTCTGCTCCTCTTCTTCTCTGCTCTACTTCTGTACCTTTCTTAGGATTTTATCATTTTCGCACAAGGACAACTTTTCACAATTCATCCACAAGTATTTATATGCTTCATCAATCTTGGAATGAACATCAAGGTCAGCACTACAAACATCTGACTTAATGCGAATCATTATACTGTTGGCCAAACATAACTAGGATCCAAATCTTCCTCGAGTAATACACCACACTTTGTATAACTCATCTTAGATCATCCGCAACATGCTTGAATCATCCGGTCGGCCAAAACTGGGAAGAATAGCAACACTAAGGAATAAATCTTCAACTACGAGCTTAATCTTCAATGCGGATCTCCAACACAATAGGCACATGATCTAGAGACCTCCACAAGCACATTGAATTCAACAATACCATCCGCACTACTCCAAATCATCAGGATCACTTGCATCTTCATCTGGTACCTAAAGAACACTATCTGCCATGACTGTCACACTAGAAAGATTGCTTGCGGACCTCCAAATCATGAACCATTTGAATTAAGGATACACATTGACTTCCCAAACATGCCTCTAGATCCGTAGATCATAATATTCCAATGCAGATCAATTCGGACCAAATCTTTGTCACTCTATCACTTTTGAATAACTACAAAATCTGGTTCTACTCAGATGGCCATAGATTCTTCAAATCTTCATGCAAACCTCTCAAATCTTAACTGGAGCTACTTCAGGCAATCCTCTACACAGCCATATGGTCCGCGGACTTTGATCTTCATCCTACTGGAAATGATGAGTAATCTTCTTCACTGAACTACACTGTCTTCATTTTCTTTTACAAAGAAATGTGTAACTGACTTGTCTCTTCCAGAGGCTAATTTTCTCAATATCCTCAACATACAGGTCTTATAAACAGGTATAGTTGACATCAATGACAACAAGGATATGTTGACATCAATGACAACACCGATTAGGCACATATTTGCAACATTAATCACATTATAATAGTCTATTAAACACTTAATACAATCCTCATCTTCATTTTGTAATAGGATTGGAGGTTTATAGGATGACATTCATAGCAGATTTGTTGACAATCCCACGAGCCTTGTATCGTGGTTCTCATTTTAGAGCTTAGACAAATACTTTAATAGCATGCAATAAATTTAGTCCTCATAATGATTATGATGCAAAGAAGAGGTATAAAATGATCAAACACAATAAAAAAACCACTCACAAGAACCCTTAGTCATTATCTATTATCTTTCCTTCTCAAACTGCCATTTATCCTTATAGCCTTTCAAAAAGGCCTTTTTGGACATAAATTTTGGAGAAGACCCGACATTCAGAAAGTTCAAGACCAGTTTGAGATACCCTTTTGGCCACTACAACACATATCACCATTCAACTGACCCCAAATAACTTTTGAAACAACTTTGCAAATTGGTTCATTACATAGAAAAGTTGTCATGACAACATTGACAACAAATAACAACTTTTACATCTTTTAACCAATTGACTCCAAACTTTACACAATGACTCCAAATGATCATCCATGGCCCAAAATGACCTTATTCACATGAAACAACACAAAATAAGACAAAATCCAAAGTTTGAACATTTTGACCAAGAGGGTGCTCCTGCACCATATTATCCTTACTAAGACAACATCTTGATGACTTCCCATATGCACATTCCTCTTTTATTCATAATGAAATTCTTCATAGTTAGGGTTTAATTAATAACCCATGCCCCATTTGAAACTACTCACAAAGGGATTGATTCAAGTCATGATTTTTGTCTTCACACGTCTTCCTCTAGGCTTTGGGACAATAGTTATAAATTTTTTCATGGGTCAAGAAAATGAACAACAGAATGATTTTTTAGAATTTATGAACCTTATGCATGTCTAGGACAATCTGGGCATCATAAAAATGACTTTTTATCAAACCTACAACAGCCATGAACATGAAGAACAAGTTGTTGATTTGGTTGAGAAAATGGGTATAAATCAAGCTAGTATTTCACCACAAGGGGAGATGCATGATATTTGTGCATTTGGATGAGTTTAAAAGTATTTTAGATACCTCCATGATACTACCCTAGCCCAGGAAATGCTCACACATGAACATAAGAAAGAATTAGGGGAGTTATCTTAGCCCACTTGACACGTATCGACCCCCGACGACACTAGAACTGACAGAGATGGAATCATCGGTTGACTTTGACCACATATCAGATCTAGCTCAACTAGGTAATATATCTACTTGCATAGTTTTTGAAATTCCTAATGTTATCTTACTTTGTAGTATTTTTGTAATGTTGACTAATTTCATCTAATTTCCTACACATATCATTGTAGGGCATATTTATGCAGTTATTGTAGATGAAGATAATAGAGAGGGAATAGATTATTACTTGTGTCATTGTGTTGAGGCCAAAAATAAATTTGAGGCCCCAGTTACAGATGGAGAAAACATTAAATACCCTACAAGCTCAGTGGTTGTTATTGGAACATGGCTTAGAAGGTACCCATATAAGAGTGTTAATGTTTGGCTGTTTGAGGACTTTGACACACATCAAAAGATTCTTCATTACTCAAACCTTGTCATGGAAACCAATGTTCATTTGATACAATATTGAGGTAGACCTTTGAACATGACCTTGTGGAAGGTGTGTGAGTCTGACCATGAGGCAATACTTGACACAATAAAGAGTAGAGAAGACCTAGATGGTTCATTAGATTAATTTGTAAGTATGCATTAAACTTTCCTAGATGGTTACTTGTACTTTGTTTTGTATATAACCAGTAGTATGAATTGCTTCCCTCCAGTATATTTATGTTTAGTCAATTTTGCTTCTTGATGCTTCTCACAGGAGGTCACAACTCCAGCCTGTCCAACTACAGACAAAGAAGCTAGAGAAAAGATGATGGAGAGTGATCATTAAATGGTAGTAAGTGATCAATTACATATGTAATGTTATATATTTCATATACATTTTCTCTAGTAATGTGCATATTGTTTGAATGTATTAATAGGTGGAGTTGCATGAACTTGAACTGTCGAAGAGGTCTACTCGACGAAAGAGAGGATGAGTCATGGATTGGCTCTCCATCTTCATGGTCAAGCAAGGGCTGCTGATTATTTCATACAACTCCATAGGAAACTAGTTTTTGGAACATACTTTTGTATGTTACTGATGTATATTTTTGTATATATGCCTGTATGGCTTTGTTTGGACATGCCTATATGGCTTTGTATGTAAACTAGATGTTATGTTCATGACATTTTGTATATGATAGTTTATATTAAATATTTAATATGATGATCAATTATCCTTACATGAATTTGGTTTTACACATGCCAATTGTATCTGCTTGAAATAAGGAATGCATAATTGTGCAGGTCTATTGGTTGTTTATTGTTTGATGATATCATTATGCTTTCAAGATATGTTGTTGGGTTTTGTGGTATAAAGACACTTGCTTCTTCATAGAGTATGTGATGTGATGCATAGAGTTGTAGTACTTCAAGACAAGGCATGAACTTGAATAGTGAAGATCTCACTCAAGTAGTGGTATGAACTTGACAAGCAATGGCATGAACTTGAGCAGTGAAGGCCTCATGTTTCATTTGATTTGTTTTCTATGGTATAATTTTGATGTTTGCATCATCATCATGTTATGCTTCATAGGGTTAGATCTGAGTGATGGATGAAGTTGATCCTTATTGGTCTTAATCATGTTCACTCATGTTTCACTCATGTCATCAAGATTGATGTCACAGGGTTTGGATGTTAGTTCATAACATTCATGTTTATCATGTTACAATAGCAGGACATAGTTGCTTATGTCATTGGTTCATGCCATTGGATCATTGGATTTATTTGTGGTTCATCATAATATGTCATGCTTTTAGGAGTTGGATTGGGTTGTGGTTCTTCCTCATGACAGGAGTTTGTTCATGTATTCATGCTTCTTTGTCCTCCATGTCTTTAGTGTTCTTAGTGTCTTCATGTGTCATAGATTTCTCCAGTGTCCTCATGATGTTGATGTTGATCAAAAAATATGGTGTTAAGTGCCTCAATCGTTCAGGGCAGTAGGCTACCGGCAAAGTCCCTTAAGATCCCTAAGACAAAAAAACTACCAAACTTTGATGGAGCAGTTCTTAGAATTTGTGGCAATTGGGAACATTCTGTTTAGATCTACAGGTGCATGTGGGGTTTGTCCACAATAACCTCTCTCAGTTTTGGTCAACTCCAATCCATTTGACCATGCTGAAATCAAATTCATTCTTGCAAAATGCTTTAGTTTCATGCAGTGGAAAGGTGCTAGGAGTGACATTTTACATTCCATAGCTCGTGGGGCCGAACGGACTTTACCAACACATTGGTTTGGGTGGGAAAATGCTAGAGGAGGTCTCATTTTGTGTGCCAAGCGCCCCAGTCATTCGGGACAGCAGGCTACTGACAAAGTTCCTTAAGATCCCTAAGACAAAAAAATGGCCAAACTTTGACAGAGTAGTTCTCAGAATTGGTGGTAGCTGAGAATGATTTGTTTGGACCTATAGGTGCATGTGGGGGTCTGCCAATAATAACCTCTCTCAGTTTTGGTCAACTCCAAACCATTTGACCGTGCCGAAATCAAATGCATTCTTGCAAAATGCTTTAGTTTCATGCAGTGGAAAGGTGCTATGAGTGACATTTTGCATTCAATAGCTCATGGAGCCGAACAGACTTCAACAATGTGTCAGGGTGGGCATGTAAATGCTAGGGGAGGTCTCATTTTATGTGCTAAGCGCCCTAGTTGTTCAGGGCAGCAGGCTACCAACAAAGTTCCTTAAGATCCCTAAGATGAAAAAAATGCCAAACTTTGACGGAGCAGTTCTCAGAATTCGTGGTAGCTAGGAACAATTCATTTGGACTTGCAGGTGCATGTGGGGTCCATCCACAATAACCTCTCTCGGTTTTGATCAACTCCAATCCATTTGATCGTGCCGAAATCAAATGCATTCTTACAAAATGCTTTAGTTTCATGTAGTGGAAAGGTGCTAGGTGTGACATTTTGCATTCCATAGCTCGTGGGGTGGAATGGACTTCTTCAACGTGTTGAGGTGGGCAGGTAAATGCCAGGGGAGGTCTTATTTTGTGTGCCAAGCTCCCCAGTCATTCATGGAAGCAAGCTACTAGCAAGGTCCCTTAAGATCCCTACGATGAAAAAATTGCCAAACTTTGACGGAGCAGTTCTCAGAATTCGTGGTAGCTGGGAATGTTTTGTTTAGACCTACAGGTGCATGTGGGGTCCATCCACAATAACCTCTTTCAGTTTTGGTCAACTCCAATCCGTTTGACCATGTCGAAATCAAATGCATTCTTGCAAAATGCTTTAGTGTCATGTAGTGGAAAGGTGCTAGGAGTGATATTTTGCATTCCATAGCTCGTGGGGCCCAACAGACTTTGCCAATGCATCAGGTTGGACAGGTAAATGCTAGGGGAGGTCTCATTTCATGTGTCAAGTGCCCCAGTCGTTCGGGGCAGTAAGCTACTAGCAAAGTCCCTTAAGATCCCTAAGATGAAAAAATTGCCAAACTTTGACGGATTAGTTCTTAAAATTTGTGGTAGCTGGAAATGTTTCGTTTGGACCTACAGGTGCATGTGGGGTCTATCCACAATAACCTCTCTTAGTTTTGGTCAACTCCAATCCGTTTGACCATGCCGAAATCAAATGCATTCTTGCGAAATGCTTTAGTTTCATGTAGTGGAAAGGTGCTAGGAGTGACATTTTGCATTTCATAGCTCATGGGGCCAAATGGACTTCGCCAACGCGTCAGGATGGGCAGGTAAATGCCAGGGGAGGTCATTTTGTGTGCCAAGCACCCCAGTCATTTGGGGCATCACGCAACCAACAAAGTCCCTTAAGATCCCTAAGACAAAAAAACTACCAAACTTTGACGGAGCAGTTCTCAAAATTCGTGGCAGATGGGAATGATTCGTTTGGACCTACAAGTGCATGTGTGGTCTGTCCACAATAACCTCACTCAGTTTTGGTCAACTCCAATCCATTTGACCATGCCAAAATCAAATGCATTCTTGCAAAATGCTTTAGTTTCATGCAACACAACCTTGCTAGGTGCCTTATTTTGTGATATGCTCATCGTGAGGCTGAACATATTATGCCAACGTGTCAGGGTGGGTGGGTAAATGTTAGGGAATGTCTCATTTCATGTGCCAAGCATCCTCAACCTCATTTTCATGGCGATTTATTGAGTCATAGGGTCTCTAAGATGGCATAATGATAGTCTTTCATGACTATGATAGCAACCGATACTCTTTTGAAACCTTCTTTGAAATTGACTTCTCACATTCACCCAGTAACTTCACCTTTTTGACACATCATGGCCTTGATAAGAAGCAATTTAGCATGTTCATACATCTTTCAAGGCAATTCCCCTATGGATAACAACCTTATTATTTCATGATAGTCCCTTGACCGTCCATGCTTTTGATTGTTTTGTGCCTTCTTAACTATGTATGATGGTAGGGTTTCGAAAGATGGAAATTTGTTGTTGAAATTCACAACATCTTGATGGTATTGTGACCATGATCTCCTCATATGACATGAGAAGAGCTATTCCATAACCTTGTTGTCCCATAAGCTTGATTATTATGATTTGAAGCATGGAAACAAACCCCACAAGAAACAAATCAATGATTAGATCTCAATATGATCATGAGATACCCAAGCATCTGTATTAGTCTAAATCATAAAATCTCTTCATTTGTAAAGATTGATCTGAGGGTTTGGTGAGTTTCCATTGGCACCCAAATCTTAGGTCTTCATTAGAAATCATTGAATGCTAATTATTGCCAGCTTCTTTCTTATTAATTCTTACTAATTAGGGTAATCATATAGAAATATATAGTATCTCGTGTATTCTTACAAAATGCATATGGGAATTTTATCAAATGTTGTAGTTGCATTGAATGATGCTTCAAAAAAATGTGGTCTATTGGAATTTTGAAAAATGTTGTAGTTGCAACTGCCCTAGAAGACATGTATGCAAAATGCGGGAGCATAGAGAAGGTGAGTGAACTATTTGACATGATGCCTTAAAGAAATGTGGTCTCATGGAATAGTATGGTTGCAGGACATGCAAATAATGGAAGAGCATTTCCATAACCTTACTGTCTCATAACCTTGATTATTATGAATAGAAGCATGGAAACAAACCCTACAAGAAACAAAGCAATGATTAGATCTCAATATGATCATGAGATACCCAAGCATTTGTATTAGTCTAAATCATAAAATCTCTTCATTTATAAAGATTGATCCGAGGGTTTGGTGAGTTGCCATTGGCACCCAAACCCTAGGTCTTCATTAGAAATCCTTGAATACAAATTATTGTCATTATGCTTCTTTCTTATTAATTCTTACTAATTTGGGTAATCATATAGAAATATATAGTATCTCATGTATTCTTACAAAATACATATGGGAATTTTATCAAATGTCGTAGTTGTATTGAATGATGCCTCAAAAAAATGTGGTCTATTGGAATTTTGAAAAATGTTGTAGTTGCAACTGCCCTAGAAGACATGTATTCAAAATGTAGAAGCATAGAGAAGATGAGTGAACTGTTTGACATGATGCCTCAAAGAAATGTGGTCTCATGGAATTTAGAAACTTTCAAGCAAAACCAATTGGTGGGTGTAAAGCTAAAATCCACAACCTTTCACTACATCCTCTCTACTAGTGCCAAACTAAGATCTTTAGAACATAGTACATGGACATCCATCAAACCATAAAGGATATGGGAATTTTGTAAGATGTTGTAGTTGCAACTGTTGTAGGAGACATGTATGCAAAATGTGGAAGCATAGAAAAAGGCAAGTGGATTGTTTGACATGATGCCTTAAAGAAATGGAATCTCATGGAATACCATGATTGTAGGATATGCACAAAATGGTTTTGTTGATAAGGCATAAAGGATATGGGAATTTTGATAGATGTTGTAGTTGCAACTACCCTAGAAGACATATATGTAAAATGTGGAAGCATAGATAAGACAACTAAATTTTTGAGAAGGTTTTAGAAACTTTCAAGCAAATGTGATTGGCGGGTGTAAAGCAAAATTCCACAACCTTAGCTAGTATCCTCCTTTCCTATGCCAAAATGGACATCCATCAAAGGATAAAACATATGGGAATTTTGTTAGATGTTGTAGTTGTAACTAGCCTCAGAGACATGTATGCAAAGTGTGGAAGCATAGACAAAACACATGAATTGTTTGACATGATGCCTCAAATAAATGTCACCTCATGGAATGAAATGATTGCAAGATATGAACATTTAATGGATTTGGTGATAAGCCTTTAGAAAATTTCAAGAAAATGCAATTAGCGAGCACATAAAGCCAAATTCCAAAAACCTTAGAAGTGGTATCTTTGGAACACGGTATAGACATCCATCAAAGCATAAAGGATATAGGAATTTTGTCAAATGTTGTAGTTGTAAGTACCCTGCAAGACATGTATGCAAAGTGTGGAAGCATATACAATGAACATGAACTATTTGACACGATGCCTCAAATAAATGTTGTCTCATAGAATGCAATGATTGCAAGATATGCACAAAATGGATTTTTCATAAGGCTTTAAAAACTCTCAAGTAAATGCACAAAAGTAAATTTCAACCAAACACAAATTTTGGGACATCTAAAACCAAATTGCACAACCTTATCCAACTTCCTCCTTGCCTATGCCAGAATGGGATGTAGGGAACATGGTGTGGACAACCATCAAAGCATAAATGATATAGGAATTTTGTCACATGTATTGTATTTGTAACTACCCTTGTAGACATGTATGGAAAGTGTAGAAGAATAGACAAGGCACGTGAACTGTTTGAAATGATGCCTCAAAGAAATGCACAATCCCACAAAATGCAATGATTGCAAGATATGCACAAAATAGATTATTTGAAAATGATTTATAAGTTACTTTCAAGAAAATGTAACTGGCACGTGTAAAACCAAATTCCTATAATGATAATTGATCATCATATTAAATATTTAATATAAACTGTCGGATACATAATGTCATAAACATAACATCTAGTTTACATACAAAGCCATATAGGCATGTCCAAACAAAGCCATACAGGCATATATACAAAAATATACATCAGTAACATACAAAAGTATGTACATGCAAAGCCATCTAGGCATACAAAAAATGTCCCAAAAACTAGTTTCCTATGGACTTTTATGAAATAATTGGCAGCCCTTGCTTGACTGTGAAGATGGAGAGCCAATCTGTGACTCATCCTCTCTCTGTCGTCGAGTAGACCTCTTCGACCTTTCAAGTTCATGCAGCTCCACCTGTTAATACAATCAAACAATATGCACATTACTATAGAAAATGTACATGAAATATATAACATCACATATGTAATCGATCACTTACCACCATCTGATGATCACTCTCCATCATCTTGTCTCTAGCTTCTTTGTCCGTAGTTATATGGGCTGGAGTTGTGACCTCTTGTGAGAAGCATCAAGAAGCAAAATTGACTAAACATAAATATCATTTATGTACATAAAATGACATGAGATAAAACAAGAAATACAAAATTATGACATTTTCATGTTATTGGCTCATACCTCGGTCAAAGTATTTGAAGACATAATGGCTGCAGTGATGCCTATCTGCATTGACTCACGAAGATGAGGAGTCTCCACTGTATTCAGCATCTAAAAATCAAGTTCAAGATTATTCAAACAAAATAAATACATAACATTATTTTAAAAATGCATAATGAATAGAAATAGTTAAATTTACCTTCGTAAAAGTGGTGGATTTGTGTCTAGGGGACCAAGGAGACCGTGGAAGTGTCGGTGACTATTGAAATCATCAAATTCTCACAAAATAATATTACCATTGACATATCTACAATAATTACGATCATGTGATAAATTACATACCTGCTGACTTGACCTCCTCTCACAACGCACCAATGGATGACGAATGGAGGCAGGATGAAGACTCTGACCCTAGAATTTTATTATGCAGTCAATTACATACATGTTATTTTTTACTTATAATATAGATAATCATATCAAATTAATTACAAATTTCAAATAAAAATATATTAAATCAAGATGAAACTTGTAACAAATTACCTGAGAGTCAATACCAAATGTAGTCTATAAGAGATCATTGGTGAGAACAATTTGATCCAATATGATGTATCCATCATTGGATGCTGCTCCTGCATTGTAGCATCTTGCTGAGAGTCTTGCCATGCATCCTGCACCTCAGCATCCTGCTGAGAGTCCTACCATGCGTCCTGCGTCCCATAATCACATAGGTTCCCACATGAACTACACAAATGTGGGGACACATGACGCCTACTATTGTCACCCTTATCAGCTTGGGTAAGATCATCGACATGCTGTGATAGAGTTTGGGTGAGAGTAGTTAATGAATGTAATGTCTCCACCTCAACACTCTCCTTCAAAGTCGAAGGGAGTGACCTATGTTCTAGCCTCAATAGGGGTACAGGCACACGGTTTTCATTTTGTTGAGCCCCAGGTCTATTTTGGGCAGAGCCACCACCTCTACCCTAGAACTCACGAATGTCAAAATAATTAGGAATCTTGTTGAGGATGAACTCGCAATGAATTTTCCTCAAGAAATATTGTGGTACCTCATCATTGTTACATGGGCATTCATTGAAGAACATGTACCGTCTATCCCAAAAGTTTTGGGATATTTCTTCATTCCTACATCAATGAATAGGAAACCATTTGCAAGTTTGTTCTAATCTTTGGCCGGTTTTGGGATTAATAAAGTGTGCACATAATTGAGATTTTGTAATTTTTTCATTCTTGACTTGTTCATATGACAACTTGTTGGCATAATATTGTTGACACCTCTCCCTATAGTCTTGGAATTCAGTGATTTGTTTTATCACCGAATCAGTGTGGGAAATAATCCCTCTAGTGACTTTGTGGTGCACGGGCACCAAATGCATTTTATGTAAACTTTGTAAATAAGGTCTCAAGTTAGATTTTTAAGTTGTTTTAGTCCAATAAGGTCATAATTGACCATTTCATCATGTGATTAGTCTTGATAATTGTCAAATTTTGTAAATAGAGTCATGATAGTAAAGTCTAGATAAAGTTGGGTTTGAAAAATATGCAAAGTGTAGAAGTTGAATAGTCAAGCACTTAAAAGACAATGAGAGACCTTTGGGTTTCTTTGAAAAATGTTTAAATATGCCTTAATCTTGGAGGCAAAGTAGAGTGGATGTACAAAAGATACATTGAAGAAGTATAGAAGACAAATTTGAATGAAGATAATGTGAAGAAACCCTATTTTCTGCAAATTTCACTATTTGAGGTTGACTTGAGTTGAGAGTATGATGAATTTAATTAATAATGTTTCTTTTTGCATACAATTTCATTGAGAAATGAATTAGTTCTAATCATTTTTCCAAAAACTATTTTAAACTATCAAAACCCTCATCTAGGGTAATAGTGAGCAAACTAAATTGTATTTCTCTATTTGTAAACCAAGTTGCAAATTCTAAGGTTGATGAAAACACTTACTTTTGCATATACTAACATATTCCAAGGTTGCAGAAGAAGAAGATGAGTTTTGTTATGAGTTCTTGATGCCACTAAGATTGTATTTTCAAGTGTACTGACTGTAAGAGCAGCAGAGTGCAGATATAAAATTTTGTTGACAAATTTAGTGTTGATCATGGGTGGAATTGAGTTGGGAATGTTGTCAATTGCATTGTGAACCTTCTTCTAAACTAGGGTTTGTGAAAAGAAAAAGGTATTTGTGATTTTCTATTCCTGCCCTCTTATGATAGTGTTAACAATCATGATAACAGTCAAGACAAACTTTGTTTGGTAAGGCCTTGTAGAATTCCACATTGAATGGTGTTAAACCCTTGTGAAGATCACTAATTTGATGTGTTTTCAGTGTGATTAAAAGTTGTATTGAAGCTTGAAAAGTCTTCTGTGTGTGAAATGTTAAAGTTGACAAGTTGGAACCAAACTAATAAGCCTAATTAGGCCTAAAACCAGAATTACCAGTCAATTTTAGAGGGTGTTGTTTCAAAATAACCTATGCCCATTTCAACATATGTTAAATAACTTCCAAAAGGGTATCTGGAAAGGTGATTTTTTTATGGGTTGGCAGCCTTATACAAAATATATGCTCAGAAAACCTCAAAAATAGGGCTAATTACCCCTTTGTAGTAGCGAGACAATCATTTTCTAGAGGATACTTTCCAAAGTGACCATTGTTAGTTTCAATATATGTCAAGTAACACAATAAAGGGTATCTAAAATAATGATTTTTTTTGGGTTGGTGGAGTAATTTGCAAGTTATGTTGAAAAATCCTCTAAAATAGGGCTACAAGGCTTGTAAAGGAGCCAGTATGAAGAGTCAATAAGAGTGTTGGGAATTAAGGTGTCTCAACCTTGGTAATTCCTTACATTTGTAATGTTTGCATTTATTATTTAATTTCCTATGTTGTAAATATTTGGAAATTCCATATTGTCATATTGTAGGATGTGGCACGGTGATGTGTCAATCCTACATGGATTATGACAACTTGTATTTTTGTCCTCACATGAGTGATAGGTGTCCCACTTAGTGGTAGGAATATTCTACCATGTGTTGGCATCTTCCATGTTGTGTAAGGAATGTTTGACCGAAACAGCTATGACAGATTCCTATGACAAATCTATGACATGTAAGAGTTAGAAATAGAAGGTTGTAAGATAGGAGATGACATGTGTCATGAAGCATCTTTGAATAAGGCATATTTGGGCACCCCAAGGTGGAATATGACATGTTGTAAGAGAATATGTTATTTATAGCATGTGTATGACAGATTCTCTTACAACTGTAAGTTGTAACTGCTATGACAGATTCTATGATGGTCGTAAGTGTCGTAAGAGCATCTGTCATAGCCCATTTTGGAAATAGGTGACCTCTTTGGAATGGGAGCTGTGGACAAGTGTTAGGAACATTATACAATATTGACCAAGTGTCCTTAGGCATGGGTTTTAGTCCATGAAGCCATGTTGGATGCCCATCCCAAGAAAGGTCCAATATTGCCTTGTATTTTCTATATAAACAGGTGCTTGGACATGGAGTTTGTATCATAGGTATTGTTATGCTCCCGGATTGAATCCAGATATGAGGGTTGAAGACCATTGAAGCTTGCATTGCAAGTGTATTGTAAACATTGTTTCAGATTTGTTAATACATTGTGCAGGTTTTTGAGTGTGGGGTTTTTCACCCGATAAGGGTTTTCCCCACTGTAAATCTTTGTCTCTCTTCTTCTGTCTTCTTTTTGGTTCTTGTGTTTTGTTGCAATATCTCATGTTAATGGTTTAACATTGCTGTAATAGTTAGGATAAATTTGAATTTGCATAGCCCTCTCCTCAACAGACTAGCGTAGGAAGCAATTTCCGCACACCTAGCTTCCTTTCAGTTGGTATCAGAGCTTGATCACCTTTGGTCCTAGTTGTTGGGTAGGGGTTTTTTGAGCTAATCTTAGGTTGAGTGGGAGTCTAAGTAGAGCATTCTGTATCTTATTGCAGCAAGGAGATGGCAGGCACATCCGAAAGATTTGAAATAGAGAAGTTCAATGGCAGTAATTTCGAGCTGTGGAAGCTCAATATGGAAGACATGCTTGTTGACTGAGACCTTTGGGATAGTGTGAATGGAACTAAACCAATAGCAATGTCACAAGCTGACTAGGATCTCAAGGATCGAAAGGCTAAGGGTCTCATAAGACTTAGTCTTGCTGATTCTGTGTTGTTAAATGTCCATGAAGAGACTACCGTAAAACTACTTTGGAAGAAGTTGGGGGATGTGTATCAAGCCAAATCCCTAGTTAATAAACTTTTTTTGAGAAAGAAGTTGTATTCTCTTCGAATGGAGGACGGAGGATTCGTTGCTGAGCATATGAATGCTTTCAACATGTTGGTTGCACAATTGACATCTATTGGTGTAAAGATGGCGGAGGAGGATCAGTGTATGACCCTGCTTTGTTCTCTACTAGACTCATGGGATCATCTTGTCATGGCAATCAGAAGCACCACATCCACATTCAAAATGGAAGAAGTAGTTTCTTCGCTATTGTCTGAAGAGATGTGGAGAAAGTCTTTTGAGGTAGCCAAGGAGAAAGGGAAGAAGAAGGACAAGAAAGCTAAGAAGGGTAGATCTAAATCTCATGGGAGATCCAAATCTCTTGGAAAGTCCAAGGCTCTTTGTTGGAACTATGGCAAGATCAGGTATTTCTGAAAGGAATGCAAAGAGGAGAAGAAGAAAAAGAAGAAAGCTCCTGATTCAAATTCTGACAAGTCACAAGACGATGGTGATGCTTTCATTGCAGCCCTAGTAACCCATGCATCTGATGATGTGTGCTAATCGACTCTGGTGCATCATTCCACATGACCTCACATCGAAACCGGTTCACTAAGTATGAGGAGTTTTATGGTGGAAAGGTGTATCTGGGTGATTACTCTCATCTAAAGATTGTTGGTCATGGAAGAGTCTCTATCTGATTCCCTAATGGTCGAGTGAAGGGGATCTCTAGGGTTATGCATATCCCAGGCTTAGGACGGAACCTGCTTTTTATAAGTAGTTTGAATGATGTCGGTGTGCAGGTTGTCTTTTCGAAAGAAGGATGCAAGATGACTAGAGGATCTATGGTGCTTGCTATGGGTACTAGGAGAGGTACTATGTTTCAGCTGGAGGCATGCATTTCACAATGCAATAGTTCTTCTGACTCAAGGAAGAGGGCAGCAGTCACTTCATCCCCACCATCTGAACGAGCAGTGAAGAAATATGTTGTTTCTAGTCTTGATGGTTGTAATCGTGCACTAGAAGTTAAACTTCCTGTAGAAAAGATAATGTTATGGCATAAGAGATTTGGCCACATTGGTGAGAAGGGTCATCATACCCTAAAAAATAAGAACCTTGTTGAGGGGTTAGATGATTGTAATCTTGAGTTTGACTTTTGCGAACATTGCATTTATGGAAAACAAAACCGTGTTTAGTTTTACTTGAGTTCTCATAAGTCTTCTGGTGTGTTGGACCTTATTCATTCTGATGTGTTTGGTCCTGTTAATGTTCCTTCGTTATCAAAATATGTATACTTTGTATCTTTCATAGATGATTACAATAGAAGGACATGGATTTATTTTCTCAAAAGCAAATCTAAAGTCTATAGCAAGTTTAAGGAGTTTAGAGCCTTTGCTAAAAGTCAGACTGGTAAAAAGATTAAATGTTTGAGAACTGACAACGGTGGTGAGTTCTATTCTACAAAATTTGATAAGTATTGCAAGGAACTTGGGATTGAAAGGCATAAGACAACTTGATATATCCTGTAGAAAAATGGAGTTGCAGAGAGGATGAACAGGACATTGATGGAGAAGGCTAGGAGTATGCTTAGTGGAGCTGGCCTAGAACAAAAGTTTTGGGCTGAAGCTGTTGCCATTGCTTGCTATTTGGTGAACAGATCTCCTACATCGGCTCTTGCTAGAAAGACACCCATGGAGGTGTGGTCTAGTAGAAAGCCTTCAATAAGGCATCTTCATGTTTTTGGTTGTGAGGCATATGCACATGTGCCTAGGGAGAAGCGGTCAAAGTTGGAGAACAAAGCTGTTAAGTGTATCTTCATTAGCTATGGTGTTGGTGTGAAAGGATACAAGCTTTGGGACCCTGTGGCTGAAAAAGTGTTGTATATCAGAAGTGTCATCTTCAGAGAGCTTACACCTTATTCCATTGTTTTGCAACCAGAAGAAAGAGAAAAGAAAGAGGATGTTGTTTAGTTTCCTCTCACCCCTGAGAAGACTAAACAGAAAGACAATGTTGGACCTGATGATGAGGAGAGCTCTAGCAGCTCTGAAAGCTCAGATGAAGAAGTTGAACCTCAACCTCAGCTCTTGAGGAGGTCTACACGGATAAGAAAGCAACCTGAAAGCTTTGGTTTTACATTGCTTGATTCTAGTTGTGCTTATGCTTTAATCACTAATAGTGATGAACCTAGAACTGTGTCAGAGGCTTTGGCTATGAAGGATGTAGGTTCCTGGAAGGAGGCCATGGAGCAAGAAATGGCTTCTTTGGAAAAGAATCAAACTTGGGACTTGGTGCCTTTGCCTCTTCGATGGAAACCTATTGAATGCCAATGGGTGCTCAAGAAGAAAATTGGTGCAGATGGCAGTGTTGAGAAGCATAAGGCCAGATTGGTTGCGAAGGGGTATTCACAAGTGGAGGGTATAGATTATGGTGAGATCTTCTCTCCCGTTGCAAAGCTGACATCCATTCGATTCCTATTGTCTCTCACAGCAGCTTATGACTTGAAGGTAGAACAGATGGATGTGAAGACAACTTTCCTTCATGGTGCCTTGGAGGAAGAAATCTACATGTCACAACCATAGCATTACATGGTGAAAGGTAAAGAAAATTTGGTTTGCAAACTTAAGAAGTCTTTGTATGGTTTGAAGCAATCCCCTAGGAGATGGTACTTGAAGTTTGATACCTTTGTGTTGTCAATTGGATTTGTGAGATCAAAATCGGATCACTGTGTGTATTATAAATTTGATGGTGATCGTATTCTCATTGTTGCACTGTATGTTGATGATATGTTGATGCACTATATGTTGATGATATGTTGCTCATTGGGAAAGGTAAGAATATGATTTCTAATTTTAAATCTCAGTTGTCAGCACAGTTTGAAATGAAAGATTTAGGGGCAGCCAGGTACATTCTAGGAAAGGAAATCAGAAGAGACAGAACCAACAAAAAACTTTGGTTAAGCCAAAGTAAGTATGTGAAGACCATGTTGGATAGATTTAGCATCGTAGATTGTAGACCATTGTGTGTTCCCATTTCTTTGGGGACAAAGTTATCTATTGAGGATTGTCTAAAATCTCCTAGTGAGGTGGAGGACATGAGTAGAGTACCTTATGCTAGTGTTGTTGGCAGTTTGATGTATGCTATGGTCTGCACAAGACTAGACATTGCCCAAGCAGTGGGAGTCCTTAGTTGATTTATGGCTAATCCTGGACGGGTTCATTAGGATGCAGTTAAGTGAGTGTTCAGATATTTGAGGGGTACTTTTGAGTATTCCATTTTCTATCATGGTAATGTTTCAAGACCTCTGCATTCTGTTGATATTTGTGGATTTGTGGATTCAGATTGGGCAGGTGACATTAATAGTAGGAGATCCACCATTGCTTATGTGTTTACACTATTTGGTGGTGCTATCAGTTGGATGAGTAAGCAACAACTTGTTGTTGCTTTGTCCATGACAGAAGCTGAGTACATGGCAACAACTCATGCTTGTAAAGAAGCCATTTGGATTAAGAGATTGTGTTTAGATATTGGTGTTGATGCAGGTCAGATCACTATCAGTTGTGACAGTTAGAGTGCAATTTACCTTGCAAAGAATCCAACTTTCCATGCTAGAACCAAGCACATTGATGTTCTGGTTCACTTCATATGAGATATGGTTGAGGATGGAAAGGTAAATTTGGAGAAGGTAGATACTTTGAAGAATGTTGCAAATGCATTGAACAAACCAGTGAGCACAGAGAAGTTCAGATGGTGTTTGGAGTCTATGGGCCTCTGGGCCTATAACAATTAAATCCTATTTTTCTATTGGCTCTTACAAGGTGTCTGACAAGTGAGAGAATGTTGGGAATTAAGGTGTCTCAACCTTGGTAATTCCTTACATTTTTAATGTTTGCATTTTATTTAATTGCCTATGTTGTAAATATTTAGAAATTCAATATTGTCATATTGTAGGATGTGGCACGGTGATGTGTCAATCCTATAAGGATTATGACAACTTGTCTTTTTGTCCTCACATGAGGAGATAGGTGTCCCACTTAGTGGTAGGAATATTTTTCCATGTGTTAGCATCTTCCATGTTGTGTAAGGAATGTTTGACCGAAACGGTTATGACGGATTCCTATGACGAATCTATGACATGTAAGATTCAGAAATAGAAGGTTGTAAGATAGGAGATGACATGTGTCATGAAGCATCTTTGAATAAGGCATATTTGGGTGCCCCAAGGTGGAATATGACATGTTGTAAGAGAATATTCTAGTTATAGCATGTGTATGACAGATTCTCTTACAACTGTAAGTTGTAACTGCTATGACAGATTCTATGACGGTCATGTCGTAAGAGCATCTGTCATAGCCCATTTTGGAAATAGGTGACCTCTTTGGAATGGGAGCTATGTACAAGTGTCCTTAGGCATGGGTTTTGGTCCATGAATCCATGTTGGATGCCCATCCCAAGAAAGGTCCAATATTGCCTTGTATTTTCTATATAAACAGGTGCTTGGAAATGGAGTTTGTATCACAGTTTCACAGGTACTGTTATGCTACCAGATTGACTCCAGACATGAGTGTCAAAGACGATTAAAGCTTTCATTGCAAGTGTATTGTAAACATTCTTTTAGATTTTTTAATACATTATGTAGGTTTCTAAGTGTGGGGTTTTTCAGCCAATAAGGGTTTTCCCCACCGTAAATCTTTGTCTCTCTTCTTCTGTCTTCTTTTTGGTTCTTGTGTTTTGCTGCAATATCTCATGTTAATAGTTTAACATTGCTGTAATAGTTAGGATAAATTTGAATTTGCATAGACCTCTCCTCAATAGATTAGCGTAGGAAGCGATTTCCGCACACCTAGCTTCCTTTCAAAGAGAGAAGTTTCAAAATTGCAAAATGAGTTCATGGTGGTTGGTTTAACATGTGAACCCCTGCAATGCATCAATTGGTATCAAAGCTCAGAAGATATGGGAAAGAGAAGTTTGTGGTTTTGTGTTTGTGTTTGTGCATGTTGGTTGCCAAAAAACTAGGTAGAGGAAAAGTGAAGAGACCTAGGTGAGGCAAAGAGAAGCAAGGTTAAAGGGACTTGCTTGAAGAAAGACAAATGGATTTGTTGAAGAGGTATTTGCTGGGTAAGGGTTCACAAATAAAGAGGCAAGAAGAAAAAGAGAGGAAGAAGAAAGAGGAAAAGATGAGGCAAATAGAGGTTGAAAAAGAAATAAGAGAATTGAAACAAACTTTGAAGCAAATGGAAGAAGATATGGAAAGAGCAAATAGGGAGTTCCAAATGAAGTTGCAGCAGTTGCAAACTTGGCATTTGGCAATAAAGAGGAAAGTTGTATGGCCTATTCAAAGGTTGAAGCAAAAGAGGAGACAAATGAAAGCACCAAAATCAAATAAGAAGAAGCCCTTGTTGGTGAAGGAAAACAATGAACAAGCCTAGCAAGATGTAGCTTTTTCAAACCATGAGAATGCTGATATAATAGTGAATGCACAAGAGGATAGAAGGCAGTCAGACCTTGTTGGTAAACCTAATTGGGAACCTGATAAGACAGTGGTATTAGGGGCAGAAATGAAGGTAAGAGATGGACTAAATCAAGGTGAATGGAAAAGGCAAAAGAGTGAGTTTGATTATGCAACAGGAGATAG
Organism: Cunninghamia lanceolata; assembly: GCA_027924645.1. Taxonomy (NCBI): domain Eukaryota; kingdom Viridiplantae; phylum Streptophyta; class Pinopsida; order Cupressales; family Cupressaceae; genus Cunninghamia; species Cunninghamia lanceolata. Next base: position 12,564,893 of record BSBN01000167.1, read on the forward strand.
AAAGAGGACAGTTCAAGACAGAGTTGATGAAGACATGTTTGCAGGTGTGAAGACAAGCTCAACATCAATCTCAGATAAGGAAAAGATAAGTGAACATTTATCAAGTTAGTTTGTAGATATGCAGCAATTTCTAAGTGGCAAGGAGCTTCAATACCTAACACATTAGAAGGGAAAACCAGGTGTAAGAGCGTTGGAAGGTCAAGGAGATAATGTGGACAAGCTGCCATTCAAATTCCAAGGGACTTGGAATATTTTTCTATCTGGTTGTATGGTGCATGGGCACCAAATGTATTTTATGTAAACTTTGTAAATAAGGTCTCAAGTTAGGTTTTTAATTTGTTTTGGTCCAATAAGGTCATAATTGACCATTTCATCATGTAATTAGTCTTGAAAATTGTCAAATTTTGTAAATAGAGTCATGATAGTCAAGTCTAGATGAAGTTGGGTTTGGAAAATATGCAAAGTGTGGAAGTTGAACAGTCAAGCACTTAAAAGACAATGAGAGACCTTTGGGTTTCTTTGAAAAATGTTTAAATATTCCTTAATCTTGGAGGCAAAATACAAAAGATACATTGAAGAAGTATAGAAGACAAATTTGAATGAAGATAATGTGAAGAAACCCTGTTTTCTGCAGATTTCACTGTTTACTTACTATTTTTTTGAATAGTATGACCCTGTACGGACCTGTCAGGGCCCGAGGTTGACTTGAGTTGAAAGTATGATGAATCTACTTTACAATGTTTCTTGTTGCATACAATTTCATTGATAAATGAATTAGTTCTAATCATTTGTCCAAAAACTGTTTTAAACTTTCAAAACCCTCATCTAGGGTAACAGTGAGCAAACTAAATTATTTTTCTTTGTTTGTAAACCAAGTGGCAAATTCTAAGGTTGATGAAAACACTTAATTTTGCAAATACTAACATATTCCAAGGTTGCAGAAGAAGAAGATGAGTTTTGTTATGAGTTCTTGATGCCACTAAGACTGTATTTTCAAGTGTACTGATTGTAAGAGCAGCAAAGTGCAAATATTAGATTTTGTTGACAAATTCAGTGTTGATCATGGGTGGAATTGAGTTGGGAACATTGTCAATTGCATTTTGAACCTTCTTCTAAGCTAGGGTTTGTGAAAAGAAAAAGGTATTTGTGATTTTCTATTCCTGCCCTATTATGACAATGTTAACAGTTAAGACAAACTGTGTTTGGTAAGGCCTTGTAGAATTCCACATTGAATGGTGTTAAACCCTTATGAAGATCACTCATTTGAGGTGTTTACAGTGCCATTAAAATTTTTATTGCAGATTGAGAAGTCTTCTTTGTGTGAAATGTTAAAGTTGACAAGTTGGAACCAAACTAATAAGCCTAATTAGGCCTAAAACTAGAATTACCAGTCAATTTTAGAGGGTGTTGTTTTAAAATAACCTATTCCCATTTCAATATATGTTAAATACCTTCCAAAAGGGTATTTGGAAAGGTGATTGTTTTATGGGTTGGCAGCCTTCTCCAAACGATATGCTCTAGAAAACCTCAAAAATAGGGCTAATTGCCTCTTTGTAGCAGCGTGACAGTCATTTTTTGGAGGATACTTTCCAAAGTGACCATTGTTAGTTTCAATATATGTCAAGTAATGCAATAAAGGGTATCTAAAACAATGATTAGTTTCTAGGTTGGTGGACTAATTTGCAAGTTATGTTGATAAAACCTCTAAAATAGGGCTACAAGGCTTGTAAAGGAGCTAGTATGAAGAGTCAATAAGAGAGAAGTTTCAAAATTGTAAAATGAGTTCATGGTGGTTGGTTTGACATGTGAACCCCTGCATTGCATCAATTGGTATTAGAGCTCAGAAGATCTGGGCAAGAGAAGTTTGTGGCTTTGTGTTTGTGTTTGTGCAGGTTGGTTGCCAAAAGACTAAGTAGAGGAAAAGTGAAGAGACCTAGGTAAGGCAAAGAGAAGCAAGGTTAAAGGGACTTGCCTGAAGAAGTACAAATGGATTTGTTGAAGAGATATTTTCTGGGTAAGGGTTCACAAATGAAGAGGCAAGAAGAAAAATAGAGTAAGAAGAAAGAGGAAAAGATGAGGCAAATAGAGGTTGAAAAAGAAATAAGAGAATTGAAACAAACTTTGAAGCAGATGGAAGAAGATATGGAAAGAGCAAATAGGGAGTTCCAAATGAAGTTGCAGCAGTTGCAAACTTGGCATTTGACAATAACGAGGAAAGTTGTATGGCCCATTCAAAGGCTGAAGCAAAAGAGGAGACAAATGAAAGCACCAAAATCAGATGAGAAGAAGCCCTTGTTGGTGAAGGAAAATAATGAACAAGCCAAGCAAGATGTAGCCTTTTCAAACCATGTGAATGTTGATATAACAGTGAATGCACAGGATAGAAGGCAATCAACCTTGTTGGTAAACCTGATTGGGAACTTGATAAGACAGTGGTATTAGGGGCAGAAATGAAGGTAAGAGATGGACTAAATCAAGGTGAATGGCAAAGGCAAAAGAGTGAGTCTAAGTATGCAACAGGAGTTAGGAAGAGGATAGTTCAAGACAGAGTTGATGGAGACATGTTTGCAGGTGGGAAGAAAAGCTCAACATCAATCTCAGATGAGGAAACAATAAGTGAACATTTATCAAGTTAGTTTGTAGATATGCAACAATTTCTAGGTGGCAAGGAGCTTCAATACCTAACACATTGGAAGGGAAAACTAGGTGTAAGAGCATTGGAAGATCAAGGAGATAATGTGGACAAGCTACCATTCAAATTCCAAGGGACTTGGAATCTTTTTCTGTCTAGTTGTATGGTGCAGGGGCACCAAATGCATTTTATGTAAACTTTGTAAATAAGGTCTCAAGTTAGGTTTTTAAGTTGCTTTGGTCCAATAAGGTCATAATTGACCATTTCATCATGTAATTAGTCTTGATGATTGCCAAATTTTGTAAATAGAGTCATGATAGTCAAGTCTAGATAAAGTTGGGTTTGGAAAATATGCAAAGTGTGGAAGTTGAATAGTTAAGCACTCAAAAGACAATGAGAGACCTTTGGGTTTCTTTGAAAAAGTTTTAAATATGCCTTAATCGTGGAGGCAAAGCAGAGTGGATGTACCAAAGATACATTGAAGAAGTATAGAAGATAAATTTGAATGAAGATAATGTGAAGAAACCCTATTTTCTGTAGATTTCACTATTTTCTTACTATTTCTTTGAATAGTATGGCCCTATACGGACTTGTCAGGGCCTGAGGTCAACTTGAGTTGAAAGTATGATGAATCTACTTTATAATGTTTCTTGTTGCATACAATTTATGTTTTAAACTTTCAAAACCCTCATCTAGAGTAACAGTGAGAAAACTAAATTGTATTTCTCTATTTCTAAACCAAGTGGAAAATTCTAAGGTTGATGAAAACACTTACTTTTGCATATACTAACATATTCCAAGGTTACAGAAGAATAAGATGGGTTTTTTTTATGAGTTCTTGATGCCACTAAGACTGTATTTTCAAGTGTACTGACTGTAAGAGCAGCAAAGTGTAGATATAAGATTTTTTTGACAAATTCAGTGTTGATCATGTGTGGAATTGAGTTGGGAACATTTTAAATTGCATTGTGAACCTTCTTCTAAACCAGTGTTTTTGAAAAGCAAAAGGTATTTGTGATTTTCTATTCCTGCCCTGTTATGACAGTGTTGACAGTCAAGACAAATTGTGTTTGGTAAGGCCTTGTAGAATTCCACATTGAATGGTGTTAAACCCTTGTGAAGATCACTCATTTGAGGTATTTTTAGTGCCATTAAAAGTTGTATTAAAGCTTGAGAAGTCTTCTTTGTGTGAAATGTTAAAGTTGACAATTTGGAACCAAACTAATAAGCCTAATTAGGCCTAAAACAAGAATTACCAGTCAATTTTAGAGGGTGTTGTTTCAAAATAACCTATGTCCATTTCAACATATATTAAATAAATTCCAAAAGGGTATCTGGAAAGGTGATTGGTTTATGGGTTGGCGACCGTCTCCAAAAGATATGCTCAGAAAACCTCAAAAAAAGGGCTAATTGCCCCTTTGTAGTAGCGGGACAATCATTTTTTGGAGGATACTTTCCAAAGTGACCATTGTTAGTTTCAAGATATGTTAAGTAACACAATAAAGGGTATTTAAAACAATGACTAGTTTCTGGGTTGGTAGAGTAATTTGCAAGTTATGTTGAAAAAACCTCTAAAATAGGGGTACAAGGCTTGTAAAGGAGCTAGTATGAAGAGTCAATAAGAGAGAAGTTTCAAAATTGCAAAATGAGTTCATGGTGGCTGGTTTGACATGTGAACCCCTACATTGTATAATTTTGTAAGTGCCCTCCTATGGTCAGTGGTTCCACTTGGATTGTTTAGCGTTTGAATAACAGTTTGAAGATGTTTCTTGTTTTCTTCTATTATTTGTAGGTAGTTTTCTTGACTATCCCTTACATTGTGAGGACGTGAAGGTGGGTTTTGATTATTTTGGGGGTTTTTTCCACCCTCATCTGATGGATTTGGGTTTTCTCTTGCCTCAAAAACTATAAATGCAATATAAAAACTAATCAAACAATGCAAAATCTAAAAATTCTTCTAAAACTAACAAAAATTGATCAAACCCTACCTTCTTCAACTACTAGACCCTCCAAATTTGCTGTAAAATGTCTTTACCAATGAGGTGGCATCATGAAAATGATGTTTTCTCTCTTGCATGTTCTTGGATAGGCTTTCCTTGGACACGCTTGTGCTTTCTTCTTAGGTTTTTGGCACACAAAAGAGTTTTCTCGTGGTGAATGGCAGAAATGACATTGATTTGCACTTTTTATGTCAGAAAGAATGCAAGTGCGTTATAACGCACTCACATTTTGCCTTATTTTGGACCATGGTGGTGAATTTTTGGTCCCCCATCTTTATGCATTCACCCTGATAGGAACTATTATAGGAAAATTCTACAAGAGGGAGATAATCTTTCCATTTGTATTGCTGGTACATGGAATACATTCTCAATAAATCCTCCAACACTTGGTTTAACCTCTCAGTTTGGCAATCCATTTAAGGATGATATGTAGAGCTTATGTTCAACTGGGTTCCAAGTGAAGAGAACAAGGTTTGCCAAAACCTCCATGTCATTCATGCATCCCTATCTGAGATAATATTCTTGGGTATGCCATGCAATCTAAAAATCTCTTGAACAAATTTTTGGGCTATGATGAGTGCCCCATCCATCAAGTTTCCAAATATAAAATGAGAGGCTTTGGTGAGTCTATCCACCACAACCAAAATAGCATTGTAATTGTTCCTTGACATAGGAAGCCCTTACACAAAGTCCATGCTTATAGTTTGTCATTTCCACTCAGGAATTTCATGAGGGTATAAGAGTCTTGTCAGGTGATGGTGTTCCACCTTCACCCTCTAGCATTCCATACACGTAGCTATAAAACTTATAGAAGCCCTCTTCATTCCTTTCTAGAAATATAGGGGTTTCACATCAGCAAGTAACTTTGTTACTCCATGATGTCCAGAATACGGTGCAGAATGAACCTCCTTCTACACCATATTCCTTAACTCTATAGAGTTAGGTACATAGATCCTTCCTTTAAACCTTAATAACCCATTTGGTTCAAGGTTGAATCCTTCATATCTCGTATTCTAGGGGTTTTCCTCAAGGGCCTATTTTACCTACTCGTAAAACTCATCTCCCTTAGATTTCTATAGTCCCTGATTCCTAAAATCAGAATGTATGGAGATCATTGAGTAGATATGTCTTCTCCTGCTCAAAGTATCTGCCACCCAGTTTTCTTTTTCTTAAATATATTTAATCTTGAAATCATAATTTGAGATGAATTCCAACCATCTTCTTTACCGAGCATTAAAATGTGGTTGAGTGAACAGATATTTGAGTCCTTGGTGATCTGTTTTCAGCTCAAAAGGTTCCTGAGCAAGTAGTGTGTCCACATTTGTAGTGCATAAATGACTACTGCTAGTTCCAAATCATGTGGGGCATAGTTTTGTTCATAACTTTTTAGTTTACAGGATTCATACACAATGACTTGTCCATCCTGGACTAGTACACCACCTAAGCCTTCCCTTGAGGCATCGATAATGACTACAAATTGACCCTCTGGGTCAGGTACCTTAAAAATTGGTGCTAAAGTCAAATTTTCCTTCAGTAGGTCAAAGGTCTCCTAGCACTTTTTTGACCACTCAAATCTCTTGCCTTTTCTCTGCAAGGAAGTTATAGGGTATGCAATTTTTGAAAAGTTTTTCACAAACTTCTTGTAATAACCTGCAAGGCCCATGAAACTTCAAACCTCATGAACATTTCTTGGTACCAGCCATTCCAAAATAGCCTTAATTGTAGCTAGGTCCATGGATATTCCCCTAGATAAAATTATGTGGCCCAAATACTGTACTTCCTTTTGAAAGAAACTACACTTAGAGAGCTTGCCATATAGTTTATGCTCTCTCAACCTCTAAAGAACAATCCTTAGATGCTAAAGATGCTCTTCCTCATTCTTAGAATAGATTAGAATGTAATCAAGAGACACTAGGACAAACTTGTCCAAATAATCCCTGAACACACTGTTCATTATGTTCATAAATGCCGCTAGTGTATTCGTTAAACCAAAAGGTAGGATAGTAAACTTATAATGTCCATACCTTGTTTTGAAGACTATTTTATGGATGTCCTCATCTTGTAACCTCAATTGATGATACCCAGACCAAAGATTGATCTTGGAAAACATAGTTACACCCCTCATTTGATCGAAAAGATCATCGATGCGAGGCAACATGTATTTATTCTTAATTGTTGCTTTATTCAACATGCAGTAATCTATGCATAACTGCAAAGTGCCATCTTTCTTTTTCACAAATATAACTGGTGCTCCCTAGGGTGACACACTAGGCCTAATCAGTCCTTTATCCAACAATTCCTGTAATTGAGTCGTAAGCTCCATTAACTTAGTGGTGGTCATTCTATAGGGTGCTTTAGAAATAGGTTCCAACCCTGGAATTATATCAATAGAGAAGTCAAAGGCTCTTTTAGGAGGTAATCTCGGTAGCTCATCCAAAAATATGTCCTCAAAATATCTAAGGAAAGGATACCTGTCCATATCTGATCTTTCCTAATCTATGGACTTCCTCTTCCCAACTTAGAAAAAGAATGTTGGTATACCTAACAGTACACCATGGGTTCCATCATTTTCCTAATTTGTAGCCAACTATGATGACAAGCAAGCATCCTATACTACTTGTTGTCAACACTGGCTAAGGACTAGGGTAACAACATACACATTCACAACCAATTATGATGACAAGCAAGCATCCTATACTACTTGTTGGCATCATTGGTTAAGGATTAGGTATAACAACATACATCACTTGTGGCTACTAAGAATATTTCCACGTCCCGCTAAACCATTGAGTTAGTGGATCTTGACATCTATCGCCTCCATGCCACTGGTGATAGTTGGTCCAACCTGGTATGGTGTAGCTCCTGGCATCTATCACCTGTATAGTATTGGTGAAAGCTAGCTAATCCCTATCATACCAAAGGGTAGCTCCTAGCATCCGTCACCTCCGTGGTACTGATGACAACCAACTAACCCTAAGATGCAACAGATAGCACCTAGCATCTATCACCTCCACAGTATGGGTGAAAACTAGGTAAACTGCACTTGTATCATAACCTGTCCCAAGTTAGACTTGTAGAGCTCAAGCCTAACTCCATTTTCCTATTCATCCACCATGTGGATGCTTCACCCATCGACTGGTATGCTCCCCATACCACTTTGGTGATCTCATTATAGTTTCTTATTTCAAGATATTTTTCTATTTTCATAAGCCATGCATCTGTGGAATCTTCCCTTACATATCTATCACATTTAGGACAAACAACCTTTTTTATGTCTCGGGATAGTTCCAAAGCCATATGGTTCTTTCTATCCACATATTGTCTAGCCTCAAAGTTATTCTCTCCATGCTCACTTTGGGTGGTGTCATTATGATGTACCTCATCATCACCCCCATCATAAGCATCCCGCCTGGGTCCTTGCTGGCTCCTAACCTCCTATTTGAGAGTTCCTACTCTCTCTCTTGTGTCTTGAAGCAAGATGATAATCTAATCAAGTTTAGTTTTAGAGTGCCCTGAAGATTGCCCTATATCCTGGCTATCTCCCATCCTGGTTCTTATCTGAACCTTTGCTGCAATCTACTTCTTCTTAAAGTTTGTAGATTAATCATGGATTAGTTTTTCCATGTCATTGAATTCATTCATAATACAAATCTATTCTTATTCATGTAATCTTTAACAAGAAAGGAAATATTGTCAAAAAATTTCAATTGCATTATAGTTTTCATTGGATTACATATAATCCATCAAAATTTTAAAAAAATGTTCACACCTTGCTACTACAAGTCATTTTCAATCTGGGATAGCTTCCCATGTTCATTTCTTAGCTTTAAGATTTATCATTTTAGTTTTAGGAGGTGGATGTACACACAAGTACTCTTCCACAACCTCCTTGGTTACATCATAAACCTTAGGATTGTTTTCCATAGTCGGTGCTTTAAGTGTCGAGGGTTATGCTGATGCATCAATAGAGTTAGAAGCAACAATCCTAATTGCTTTCCTTAACTCTTGCTTGATGCATTTTACGGCATTAGCGAAGGTCTCCTCATCAGTCAACCATGCTCCCACCGAGTAGCTAGTCTATTCAAGTCTTTTAATTCTTGAGGCTCGCTCCCTTAAGACCTTTTGATAACATAGGTAACATCCATGTTCCATTACCTTCTTTTGGGGTGTTGTTCTAATCTTTACCATTCTGGCATAGAACATCCAAACATTAGCATTTGTAAATGTTAGATACAAATAATCATCAAGTAGTGAGCTCATAGGTCCATGTATTGAACCTGGTAGCTCTGATACCATATGTAACATCATATTCTAAATACTCAATAATTAACATAAGTATTCATCTTAACCAAGAATTAGAATACATCATGATTACCCAAATTAGAGTTAAACAAGAATGAATCATTATCATTTCAATAATTAAGCATGTTGTTCTAAACTAGAATATAACAAAACATACAATTACAATGTCTAATTACATCTCATTAGTGAATAACCTTCACTATGCATGTACAAAGTTATGCTCAAGGCATCAAATATCAAATTATACATAATAACTAACTATCAAGTCATATAATGAAAAAGCACTACATCTAGAACTCTTGACATCTGTCTTCATAAGCCTCAGCTTGTCTCATGCTTGGGAAGGAGAGCATCAACCGAGTGCTTTTCCTCCAACCACAAACTGGTGGTCCCCCACACAACTTCCTACCTGGAAGCAGTTCTACCCTTCACGAAAGGTATAGATATAGGGAACCATTAGGTTTTCCATATGAGTATCTGGTGTTGTGTCCATAATGCCTATCGGTCACGCAACTATAGATCCACTCTAACTATGCATGACACTATTGGAGACATTATGCCATTTGGAGCACTGTGGACTAACAATGCATGTAGAGACGGATGCATTACTTTGGCCAAAGATTTACATACATGTATGTTACCCAATGAACATTGTCGTATGTCTGCCACCCTAACTTGACTTTGAAGTTGTCTCATCCTACAGTATGCTTAATTTGACCTCTCTTTAGGTCTAGTATAAGTGGGTTCAATTTGATTCATAGTCCTATAAAAGGATGATCGACTCCCATCTTAGGAGTATATCAAACATAATAGGTTACTTTCATAACAAGGAACCTGTGACTCCTCACCACTCTGTTCCATTTTTCAACCATGTTAAAAGTCAAACCAAGTTTTCCAACCTAGGTCATCCATGGTTTACAATTTCAATGTGATTTATCATATAGGTTAAATTCAAGATCATAATACCATAGGCATACATTGCCTTAACCAATTAAAATGGTTTTAGTAATAGACAATAACTCAAATACCCATGTGAGTTTTTAACATTAAATACTCTCTTCATGCAGTTCGATCACAAGTAAAGAAGAGGTTTTGATTCACATTATAATATATATAAGACTTAAACTAATTATACTTCCCATCTCATAATGTTATAAACAACAAGAAGATAATCCTCTCTAATATACCAGCATGCATGCAAAGCTGTCATAGAGTTATACAATAATATTTTATATTGCAATCCTCCTTAATCGAGGGGTCAAAAAATACTGCCTTTGGTTATCTTAATATCCCTTCGAAAGCAGTCGAGTTCAATGTATGATGGTTTCAAGATTGTAGTTAAGTGCTCTTGGCATGGTCTAAGATTAATGTTTCAAAAGATCATCATAACAGTTCAAGGTTAGTGCCTCAGCCACATGTAGGCCGAACCTTCAAACATATATCTTACACAATGGTTTTACACATGATATGCCATGAGCACTATCGAATCAAGCTCATCATAAGAGCTTTAGTGTTATCTTTAAACTTATTATTGATTATGCCATGTTGGCACTCGACATGAGTTTGCTACAGTAGTTTTGAGCTCGACCTTAAAGGCCTCAAACAACAACTATAGGAATTACAATCAATATTAATTTGTGTTATATATATATATATATATATCATTATCGGCCCAGTGGCCTAGAGTATACCTCCAAACATGAATACATTAACAAGTTTAAACACAGTAACTTAGACATGAAGGTCTAAGATATAAAATTTGGCTTATCGATGGACTGTGGCCTGAAAGCTTCAAATGATTAACACAACAATTATATCATATGAAAGATGACACAGTCAACACTATACTATAGGGAATCATTATTGATAACAATCAACATTAAATAAGTCTTTCCAAACTTTGATTCTAACCTGAATGAAGTCATTTTGGTGTTGTTAACATAGTTTATCAAGACTCACATTTGAGTGTTAACGTGCCACTTCTTGTGGTCTCCCAAAGGTTTCAACCAACTAAAAATTTCCTTCTTCTTGCTCTATCTCCCTAACGCAAAGAACCACCAAAATGATCATCGATGATGATAATAATGAATAATGATAATAATCGATAGTGACAAGACTTACCACAAGTAGGTTTCAGTCTTCTTGGCATGCTAAGCATGCAGGGTAACTACCACCCACCCCCATGAAGTGGTGGGTGGTTTCTCCACTCTGCCACCTGCAGTTTCTAAGGAGACTCTTGATCCAATACTTGCTATATGCAAGTGGGCAGTGAGCATAAAGCTCCCATTGGTCCAAAATGACATTTCATCACTCCACTACCATGGGTGATGTCAGCCAAAATACAAAACAAATAACCATATTAATATTAACATTGGATTCCATATTAGGTTTAAATAGTCATAGCATAATACTATTTCCATACATCTTCTTGATGTATGAAGATACTCTTAACAATAAAGATGTCATCATATGACATCATCACCAACATGGTTGCACAATCAACATATGATTTAGGGGTCGAGTACTACTCCCCCTTCTTCGCTATAAACCTAAAGCATATTATACCAAGAATAATAAGTTCAATATCCCAGTTCGGGAATAAATAGAGAAACAAGAAGGTACTCTACCACTTGGCAAGACTATCTCTCGACTCACATTGACATTCTAAGAACGTCGTTTGGTTGAGCCAACACAAACATTGTTGAAATGACTCAATCAACAAGACAACACATATAGATAATCAACTAGCAAACAAAAGACGTACATTACACCAACTTACAAGAGTTCATAAAAACATAAAATCTGATACTGATATGGCAATTGGACCCATTTCTTGACATCTATCTCTTTCTCCTGGATGATACTCTCCTTCCGTCTTCAAAGGAAGATTCATTTCCTATTCACACTCACCATCATAAAACCTTCATCAGTGCATCATCATCTAATTCGTAATTCATAATACTCAAATATTCATATGAACATGTAATTTCATAACTAACTATCATTAGTCAGTATTCTCATAATCAATGATTAAATTAGATATTTTCACAACATCTAATCATTAAACTATGGTTTATCCTCCTTAGTACCACACAAAGTTAAGATTAAGTCAAATCATAAGAGGGGGATGTAACAGATCGTGGGGCCAAAATGACTACACCAACACATCGGGGTGGGTGGGTAAATGCTAGGGTAGGTCTCGTTTCATGCACCATCTCAGTCATTCTGAGTTGCAAGCTACCGACAAAGTCAAAAGGTTCTAGGAGTGAAATTTTGTATTCCACAAGTCGTGGGATCGAACCGATTATGCCAATGCATCAGGGTGGGTGGGTAAATGCTAGGGTAGGTCTATTTTCATGCGCCAAGTGTCTCAGTCATTCTGGGCTATAAACTACCAACAAAGTTGAAAGGTGCTAAGAGTGAAATTTTGCATTACATAGGACATGGGGTCAAACTAACTGTACCAACACATCGGGGTGGGTGGGTAAATGCTAGAAGAGGTCTCATTTCATGCGTCAAGTATCTCAGTTGTTATGGGATATAAGCTACCAACAAAGTCGAAAGGTGCTAGGAGAAAATTTTTCACTAGTAGAATTTTGGCAAATAAATGACTAAGAGACTAAAACATTTAGTCACAACAACTAAAAATGACTAGATTCTACTAATTTTTTGCAACTCAGCTATAAATGAGTAAATAAATGACTAATTTGGTCGTTGACTAAAAAATTATTTAGTCACACAAATAAAAATGACTAAATAGTTAGTCATTTATTTATCACAATCCATTTGAATAAATCATTTAAGGAATAAAAAATCAATAGCCCACCAAAATACTCTAAAACTTTAATAAACATACTCTAAAACTTTTGTCAAAATCTTATTTTCAGGCATAGCCTGCCAAAATGGAGTTTTTATTTTAATAAAAATACTCTAAAACCTTCATTCAAACCTTATTTTTAGGCGTAACTCACCAAATGGAGAAGTGCTTCAGTAAAGGATGACAAATAATGGTAAGGAGATGTGCTTAACAGGAGGCATAGGATTCATTCCTACTTATCTCATTCCTGCTCTGCTCAACAAGGGTTACATTGTTCACGCTATTGTTTGTAATCTAGGTATTTAATTGACATATATTTGCATAATCTCAAATTCCTAATTCAGATGCTTCTGAAGTACTAATGTATCATATATAGGGTTTAGAATGTATCCTATATAGGGTTTCGAATGATTTCTTTTAATTTTAAAAAATAAATAAATGATGTATTTACCTATGATTAGATAATGTGGAGATCTCATAAATCTGCGCCAGCTCACTGTCCTCTTTGGCACTACATTCATTACTCCAACTGCTAGGGTTTTGCATGTGACATCTTTAATATCTTCATGACAGTGGCTTTTAAATAGATCTTAGTCTTTGCTTTAATCTTTATCATGATAACCCTTGAGTTCCATAATCCACTTTCAATCTCTTCTAAGAACATTGTCTTAAGCTAGACTACATTGTATGCATATAAAGCAAGTCCTTCATTCCTACCATTGTTCCAAACCACCACTCACTGCCTTGCTTAAAATGTTGCCTCCATAAGTATAATAGCATGTTTTAAAATCATGGTTTCCAGTGATTGACCATTAAGGTCACTACTTTCATCAAGATATAATGAGATTTTTGTCTTCAAACTCAAGGCATTATGCAAGATAACATTGTGAATTGTTTGCTATGTAGGGTTTGATTTTCTTGCATATTTACTACTTTTCTAACTGTCTTTAAGACTAGATATTGCACTGTCAGCTGCAATCTCAAACAACTCACTCACTATCACTTGAAGATTCCTTTCATGAGCATCCTTCTATTTAAATCAAACCATGCCCTATAGACTTCCTACTTACTTACTGCAGGGGACTCATTATTTCATGGTATTGTGGGTCTTAAAATCTTTCAACCTTATTGTCTCTACTTCATAGTCCACAAGGTATTATTCACTATTATCGCATCTTTGATGAGTCTCAAAACACTTCTCAAACATGCAATCCACTACCTCCATTATACAATGGCTAAGAAGAAATATTGAACCTGTGATTACCATTATTACTTCATTTGGACAGTCATTCCCTAATTGCATTTGCCTTGTCTAACACTGCCAATAGCATTTGAAAAACCCTTAAGGTCAACAAGGGGGTAAGGAAACTCACTGTTAAAATCTCAACTTTAGTATACAAGATTTGAGCTTTATTATCTTGTCACTGCTTAGCCTCTTTTTGACTGTCACACCTTAAGTGAATATCATTCTTCTTACCATAGATTGCATTTACAAATGTCACTGAGCTACATAGTGTGCTTGTTATTGGCTACAATCTTTAGATTGCAAGATTTTGTTATTGGCTTCAATGTTTCAATCTTTCTGGTATTGTAACCTCACTAATCCACTAGAGTTATGGTTTATGTTTCTACAGAGGCCTAGGGTTTGTACCCTAGTCATGCTCTTACCAATGCTTTTGTTGGTATTAAAAAACAACCTTAAATCTTGGGTCAAAAAATTAGTTGTCTTAACAGGGTGTGGTATGATCTTGGATTGTATCCTAGAGTGTGTGGGAAGCTTGTGTTTGATCATTAAGGTACATGTAAACGTGATCAGGGAAATGTATCCTATATAGCATGGATCTTGCTTTAATACTTCCCATAATGGTTATTAGCAGATCACATTATTATAGTTTGTGGTAACCCAAGATTGCATTCAAGTATGTAACAAACTTGTTCTGTAGTTTAAGTTGTACACTTTTAAGTAACATTCACAAAGTTTAGAAAATCTTGATCACTCTCTAGAATAGCCCATTAAACATGGGTTGTGCTTGAATGCACTACATGCTTGACTGCATTACTTCAAGTGTGGAGAATTTTGTTTTCTACTTATAATACATTCATTGAGAGTTGTAGTAGAAATCTTCTTATATGAAACCCATCCTGTAAACTTGCTTTAAGATACATTTAGGAGGCTTCATGGATTTTTTGTGATTTATACAACTTTTTTTTTTATAGTAAATGACATCGAATTCTTTCTAAAATTGAAATGATTTATTAATTATGGTTTTATGATGATCAAATGTTTTATTTAGAAGAGGTTAATATGTGGCATTTTTATGTACAGGAAGAATAAATTGTGATGCAACATTCAGGTGTAGACGGTTCAGGCAAACTTGGATTGCTATCAGTGACATAACTAGGTTAGAGAGTACCTTGAGCCAATCTGAAACACTTCCGGTTGTTTTTGCTCAAAAGAAAAACCTAAGTATAGGAATACAAATGTCAGTGGATAGAGAAAATCATAAATCTGTTGATCCAATTTTGGATCTGATTTGAGGTCATGAATATCGGACAGAGAAAGTTCCTACATTCTAAAGATAAAATCATAAATCTGTTGGTCCAATTTGAGATCCAATTTGAAGTCGTGAAGCTCCCATAGAGAAAGTTCCTACATTCTAAAGATAAAATCATAAATCTACTTGGTCCAATTTGAGGACCAATTATAAGGATTTGTCTTTTTAATTATACTTTCTGACATTTGTCTTGATACAAATTATTCCTTTAGAATTATGGTATTTCTTTTCTTCTAATGTTTTCAGCCCTCATTTTAGGGAAGAGCTCCGAAGATGGTTCCTTCAGATGGAGAATACACTTTTCTGCTATAGGTTTCATCTAGAAACACCAGAAGCTCAGGTATTGTCATACTTAGAGCAAAAGTAGGAGTCATGCAATGACAAGATACTCATTTTTGGAGCTTTGGTTAAGAACTTTAAATGTTTGGCTATGTGCATAGAGAATGTTCATGGAGTGCAAACTTCCTTACAATGCAATTACCACAGCAGAGTTTGAGGTGAATTGCACCTGCTATTTTATGTTGATATGGATATGTTCTAACATGTAGTTAATTGTTGTAGCATAATAGATAGGATAAATAGTTGTTCATATAGCATTGTTTCTAATTCAAAATTGCTATACCTTATTCTAGGAGCAAATCACAGGGGGAGTCTATACATAAGACACCATTGCTTCAAATTCAAAATTGTTGGCTCTTTCACAATTGTTTGCTTCATTTATTTGATCTAAAACAACCTGTTGTATAGAAGATGCTCTCAAAATCATAGTAAAATCCTTTATTCTGGGAAGACTGTTCAAAATCTTCCCATCATAACAATAAACAAAAGCATCAGTCATTAACTTGAACTTTGCAAGAGTTTCATCAAATTCTACTTTTCCACTCTCTTTTCCATTCTGAATTTTATTCCCAATTTCATCCATGAAGAACTTCCTCAGCCTGTAGATCCTACTGTTAGCCATAATTTTACCAGGTGTCGAGGATAGCTTTGAGTTTTTACCCAAGAAGAAATTGACAAAATTCAGCCTTACCAGATACAATGTGTTGAAAATCTCTTTGAAGTTATTCTGGAAAAGAGTTGCTAAGAGTATAATGTGTAGTTTTGAATTAACCTTTTTGCATGAATTCCATTGTATCTGGTAAGGCTGAATTTTGACAAAAAGTAGCAATTGATAAAATTCGGCCTTACCAGATACAATAAAATTCCTGCAAAAATTTTAATTTAAAACTGCGCATAATACTCTCAAGAACTCTTTTCCAGAATAACTTCAAAGAGCTTTTCAACACATTGTATCTGGTAAGGCTGAATTTTGTCAATTGCTATTTGGGTAAAAACTCGAAGCTTTCCTTGACACTTGGTAAAGTTATGGCTAATAGAAGGATCTATAGGCTGAGGAATTTCTTCATGGATGAAATTGGGAATAAAATTCAGAATGGAAAAGAGAGTGGAAAAGTAGAATTTGATGAAACTCTTGCAAAGTTCAAGTTAATGATTGATGCTTTTGTTCATTATTATGATGGGAAGATTTTGAACAGTCTTCTCAAAATAAAGGATTTTACTATGATTTTGAGAGCATCTTCTATACAGTAGGTTGTCTTAGATCAAATAAATGAAGCAAACAATTGTGAAAGAGCCAACAATTTTAAATTTGAAACAATGGTGTATTATGTATAGACCCCCATGTGATTTGCTCCTAGAATAAGGTATAGCAATTTTGAATTAGAAACAATGGTATATGAACAACTATTTAGCTTATCTATTATGCTACAACAATTGACTATAGGTTAGAACATATCCATATCAACATAAAATAGCATGTGCAATTCACCTCAAACTCTACTGTGGTAATTACTTTGTAAGGAAGTTTGCATTCCTCCATGAACATTCTCTGTGTACAGCAGTATGTTGGTTATTATCTTGATGTCCTTTGTGATCAAAAGAATAGTGAAGTTCATTACATAACTCATGACCATTTTGCAATGCTATGATCCAGTGCTCTTTTACTTCTTACTCATTGGGTTCTCAATCACCATGTGTAAATGACTTAGAGGACAAATCTTTGATTTCAATGGCCTTACATAGCACTTGAAGAAATTTCCATTCATGCCTTAGCATTTAACAACCATATAGGGTATATGAAACATAGCTTATTGAAATCACTATTGACACAAAACTCCTAAAGATCACCACCCTAGACTGCTAGACAACTTCATTCATGTCACAATGCAAGGTCCTTGTAGGTTGAAAGTATTGCCCTTGAAAACATACCACTGTATTGATAATGTCTTGAGGACTAAGGGTACCACTTGGAGGTAAAGAATAATATCATATGCATTCATTCTCAGGTTCATATTTCAATTTGTTATATTTATGTGCAGCTTCTATTGAGCTTGGTGAACTGCATTGTGTAAAATGAGAAGCTCCTTCATCCAGTTGTATTGTTTCCTGAAGTTGATGGCATGGAAGAATCTGCAACACTGTCTTCCAACATTGAAATTAGTGACCTTCAAAACAAAGATAATAGGATTGTCCCTTCAACATTTGTGAAGTCACTACCTTAATCAAATTGGTCACTGTCCTTTCATCATCTTTGTTTGGCATTTTACTATACTATGACAGTCCTCTCACAATGACCACCATATGGTGATTGTGAAAATTCTAAACCCATCACTTGGACAGTCAAAACTTCCACCTCACAGCCACAAGAATAAGATACACTGAGAATGCACAGTCCCAAGTAAGTGTATCAGACTCAGCGATCCTTGTTTTTTGTCATATGTTGTAGTTACAAGTGCCCTGCTAGACATACATGAAAATGTGGAAGCATAGACAAGGCAAGCAAATTGTTTCAAAAAATGCCTCAAAGAAATGTGATATCATGGATACCCACTCTCTCGCAAGCACTTCAAGTCATGCCTGCGGTGATGTGGGGCTTTCTCGTATCACTGCAGGCATGACTTGAAGTGCTTGCGGGAGAGCAAGTGATGTGGGGCTTTCCCAAAAATATGGCTTTGCACAAATATATATTACAGAAATTTGGCTTGCTTCTTCATTCATCTTAGGAATTAGATACCCTTCGCATAACCCACTCTCCCGCAAGCACTTCAAGTCATGCCTATGGTGATGTAGGAAAGCCCTGCATCATTGCAAACATGAATTGAAGTGCTTGCGGGAGAGTGGGTATCCATGATATCATAGGTAGGATGATGGCAAAGGTTGTCGAATTTGGATTTGCACCTGCTAATTTCATTTGCTTGAAAGTTTCTAAAGCCTCTTCAAAAAATCCATTTTGTGCATATCTTGCAATCATTGCACTCCAAGAGATGACATCTCTTTAAGCCATTCCATCAAATAGTTCATGTGCCTTATATATACTTCCACATTTTGCATACATGTCTACCAGAGCATTTCCAGCTATAATATCTGACAAAAACCCCCCTTCCATTATGTTATGGTGGATGTTCATACCCTATTCCAAAGATCCCATTTTGGCACAAGCATGGAGGATGCTGGAAAGGGTTGTC
The DNA here is from genome assembly GCA_027924645.1 of Cunninghamia lanceolata. Lineage (NCBI taxonomy): Eukaryota > Viridiplantae > Streptophyta > Pinopsida > Cupressales > Cupressaceae > Cunninghamia > Cunninghamia lanceolata. Next base: position 12,583,723 of record BSBN01000167.1, read on the forward strand.
GAATTTGGATTTACACCTACTAATTGCATTTTATTGAAAGCTTCTAAAGCCTTTTCAAAAAATCCATTTTGTGCATATCCCGCAATCATTGCATTCCATGAGATGACATCTCTTTGAGGCATTCTACCAAACAATTCACATGCCTTGTCAATGCTTCCACATTTTACATACATGTCTACCAGGGCAATTGAAACTACAACATCTGTCAAAATTCCTCTATCCATTACTTCTTGATGGATATCCATACCTTGTTCCAGTGCTCCCATTTTGGCGTAGGTAGGAAGGATGCTGGCAAAGGTTGTGGAATTTGACTTTACACCTACCAATTGCATTTGCTTGAAAGTTTGTAAAGTCTTTCCAACAAATCCATTTTGTGCATATCCAACAATAATTGCTCTCCTCGCATCCCCACGCACACACAAAATTTCCTTCACGGGGAGAGCCCGCCATCCTGCACCCTCATGCCCTGGCTCCTTGTGGGGCTGTGGGGGAGCCTGGAATACATAGAGATAAGTAGGTGAGGCAACAATCCCACCAAATGAAATACCTAATAGATGTATTCCCTAAATTTATAAGCAAGTTCATCCTGCATGGCTGCATTACTTACACCTCTCTTCATTCTTCTTTCATCCTTTATATTGCATTTGATCAGGAGGCTAAAAATATGAACACACTACCATTCAAATCATTGTACATACCATGAAAGTTTCATTCCACCTTCTCAATCATATGAGCTCTCTTTAAGCAGTTAAAAGCTCTCTCTATGCAGTCCATGAGACTACGTTTTTGCTCTTCCCGCATCCCCGCACACACACAAAATTTCCTTCTTAGGGATGCGGGGAGGGCCCGCCATCTCACGTCCTCATACCCTGACTCCTTGTAGGGCTACGAGGGAGAAATCATGCTAAATGAAATACCCAACAAATCTCTTCCCTGAATTTCTAAGCCAGTTCATCCTGCACGGCTGCATTACTTACACCTCTCTTCATTCTTCTTTCCTCTATATTGTAGTCGATCAGGAGGCTCTCTCTAAGCTCTCTCTATGCAATCCATGAGACCACATTTTTTTGAGGCATTCTATCAAACAATTCATGTGCTTTGTCCATGGTTCCACATTTTGCATAACTGTCTATTAGGGCAGTTGCAACTACAACATTTGACAAAATTCCTCTATCCTTCATGCTTTGATGGATGTCCATACCCTGTTCCAAAGCTCCCACTTTGGCACAGGTAGGGAGGATGCTGGCAAAGGTTGTGGAGTCTGGCTTTACACCTGCAAATTGCATTTGCTTGGAAGTTTCTAAAGTCTTCTCAAAAAGTTCAATTTGTGCATATCCTGCAATCATTGTAGTCCATGAGACCACATTTCTTTGAGGCATTTTGTCAAACAGTTCACATGCTTTATATTCCTTGTTGTACAAAGACAAGATTTCTTCTTATATTCCTTTTGGGAAGACTTATGTTTTTATATTCCTATTTTTTTGCTAACTGGGAAGACTTATGTTTTTATGTTGTTATAAAGAAACAGTTCACATGCTTTATGTTCAAAAATGGTACTTTTGGGAAGACTTATATTCCTACAGAGAAAATGGTGCATGAGACAGGATTTCTATAGAGATGATAGTGTGATCTTGAACTAGGACAGTGTGCTTCAATATGGGACAGTCATGAATTTGTGAAGAAGACATCTATGAATGTCTTTGTGCTTCTATGCTCAGTGATACTCAAAAAATTAGTTTCTTGCTCATTCTTTGAGCTATGTATTGTAACCATGAAGGTTTTTTTAGCAAAGAGAAAGCATTGTAACTTATTTTTAGATTTGTATGTTGTTTGTAAGTATTTGTGATCTATAAAACAAGTTGTTTTTACCTTCTCAAAGTTGTTTCATTGTGCAATCTTCAAAATATACTACTAAATATACTAATGACTAAATGCAAGCTTCAAAATGACTAAATATACTACTAATTAATGTCAATTAATAATTAAATTGACTAAATATACTACCAATTGGCAGAAATCAGTGAACAGTGAATAAATATGACTAAATATATGACCAGAATTAAACTAGTGAATAAAAATGACTAAATATACTACCAAATTGATCAAAATGATGATTAAAATTAATGACTAAATACACTACCAATGGACAAAATTAGTGAATAAAATGACTAAATAAGTGACTAGTTAACAACAATCAATGACTAAATATAGCAGTGAATAAAAAATGACTAAATGAGTGACCAGATTACAACAATCAATGACTAAATCAACGACTAAATATACTGCCAAATTGATCAATCAAAACAACCAATAAATGACTAAAAATTATTTAGTCATCAATTTGGTCGCGTTATAAATGACTGGCAATACACTACTAATGGTCATGTGACTATGTTTGGTCATTTATAAGCAGTTTTTAGTAGTTTTTTTAGTAATATATTGTTGTTTATGTACTAGTGTTTGCATTCCATAGGTCATGGGGCCAAACCGATTGTGCCAACACATCGGGGTGGGTGGGTAAATGTTAGGGGAGGTCTCGTTTCTTGCGCCCAGTGTCTTAGTCATTCTGGGTTGCAAGCAATTGGTAAAGTCAAAAGGTGCTAGGAGTGAAATTGTGCATTCCACAAGTCGTGGGGCCAAATTAACCATGTCCACATGTTGGGGTGGGTTGGTAAATGTTGGGAGAGGTCTCATTTCATCCTCCAACTGTCTCAGTTGTTTCACCTTGCAAGCTACTGACAAAGTCAAAAGGTGCTATTAATGAAATTTTGCATTCTATAGGTCATGTGGCCGAATCAACTATGCCAACATGTCGGGGTGGGTATGTAAATGCTAGGGGAGGTCTCATTTCATGTACCAAGTGTCCCAGTTGTTTCAGGTGTAAATGACCTACAAAGTCACTTTGTTGGTATCTTATAGCCTGAAATGATTGGGACACTTGGCACATGAAATGAGACCTCCCCTAACATTTACCCACCCACCCCAATGTGTTGGCATAGTCAGTTTAGCCCCATGATGAGTAGAATAAAAAATATGGCACCTAGCAAGGTTGTGCTACATGAAATTGAAGCATTTTGTAAGAATTCATTTGATTTTGGCACGGTCAAACATATTAGAGTTGACCAAAACTGTGAGAGGTTATTTTGGATGGACCCCACATGCACCTGTAGGTCCAAACAAAACATTCATAGTTGCCATGAATTTTGAGAACTGCTCCGTCAAAGTTTAGCCATTTTTTGCTCTTAGGACCTTAAGTGACTTTGTCGGTAGCCTGCTACCCCAAAATGACTGAGACACTTGGCGCACAAAATGAGACCTCCCCTAGCATTTACCACCCCCCACCCTAATGTGTTGGCATAGTCAGTTCAGTTCCACAACCTATGGAATGCAAAATTTCACTCCTAACACCTTTCCACTACATGAAACAAAAGCATTTTGCAAGAATGCATTTGATTTCGACAAGGTCAAAGGAATTAGAGTTGACCAAAACTAAGAGAGGTTATTGTGGATGGACCCCACGTGCACCTATAGGTCTAAACGAAACATTCCTAACTACCACAAATTCAAGAACTTTTTCCTCAAAGTTTGGTAGTTTTTTGCTCTTAGGGATCTCAAGTGACTTTGCCAGTAGCCTGCTGCCTTGAATGACTGCAGCACTTGGCACACAAAACAAGACCTCCCCTAGCATTTACCCACCCACCCCGATATGTTGGCGTAGTCGATTTGGTCCCATGATTTGTGGAATGCAAAATTTCACTCCTAGCACCTTTCGACTTTGTCGGTAGCTTGCAACCTAGAATGACTGAGACACTTGGAACATGAAACAAGACCTCCCCTAGCATTTACCCACCCACCCCAATGCATTGGCATAGTCGGTTCGACTCCACGACCTGTGGAATAAAAATTTTCACTCCTAGCATCTTTTGACTTTGGTGGTAGCTTGCAGCCTAGAACAACTAAGACACTTGGCGCATGAAACAAGACCTCACCTAGCATTTACCCACCCACCTGATGTGTTGGAATAATGGGTTTGGCCCCACAACTAGCAGAATGAAAAATATGGCTCTTGGAAAGGTTGTGTTGTATGAAACTAAAGCATTTTGCAAGAATGCATTTGATTTCGGCATGGTCAAATGGATTAGAGTTGACAAAATTTGAGAGAGATTATTGTGGAGGGACCTTGTGTGAACCTTTAGGTCCAAACAGAACATTCCTAGCTACCATGACTTCTGAGAACTACTCCATCAAAGTTTGGTAGTTTTTTGCTCTTAGGATCTTAAGTGACTTTACCAGTAGCATGTTGCCCCGAACGACTGTGACACTTGGTGTACAAAATGAGACCTCCCCTAGCATTTACCCACCCACCCCAACATGTTCACATGGTTGGTTTGGCCCCATGAGCTGTGGAATACAAAATTTCACTCCTAGCACCTTTCCATTGCATGAAACTGAAGCATTTTACAAGAATGCATTTGATTTCAGCATGGTCAAACAAATTGAAGTTGACCAAAACTAAGAGAGGTTATTACGAAAGGACCCCACATTCATTTGTAGGTCTAAATGAAACAATCCCAGCTACCACAAATTCCAAGAACTCCTCTATCAAAGTTTGGTAGTTTTTTGCTCTTAGGATCTTAAGTGGCTTTGTCGGTAGCCTACTGCCCTGAATGATTGGGACACTTGGCACACAAAACAATACCTCCCCTAGCATTTACCCACCCACTTTGATGCATTGGCATAGTTGGTTTAGACCCACGAGCTATGGAATGCAAAATGTCACTCCTAGTACCTTTCTACTGCATAAAACTGAAGCATTTTGCAAGAATGCATTTGATTTTGGCATGGTCAAAGGGATTGTAGTTGACCAAAACTGAGAGAGGTTATTGTGAATAGACCCCATGTACACCTGTAGGTCCAAACAAAACATTCTCAGCTATCACAAATTTTGAGAACTGTTCCATCAAAGTTTGGCAGTTTTTTACTCTTAGGGATCTTAAGTGACTTTGCCAGTAGCCTGCTACCTTAAATGTCTGCGACACTTGGTGCACAAAATGAGACCTCCCCTAGCATTTAACCACCCTGACACGTCAGCATTGTCGGTTTGGCTCCATGAGCTATGGAATGCAAAAAGTCACTCCTAGCACCTTTCCACTGCATGAAACTAAAGCATTTTACAAGAATACATTTGATTTTGACACGTTCAAATGGATTAGAATTGATCAAAATTGAGAGAGGTTATTGTGGAGACCCCATGTGCACTTATAGGTCTAAACAGAACATTTCTAACTATCATGAATTTTGAAAACTACTTCGTCAAAGTTTGGTAGTTTTTTTCTCTTAGGGATCTTAAGTGGCTTTGCTAGTAGCCTGCTGCTCCGAATGCCTGGGACACTTGGCACACAAAACAAGACCTCTTCTAGCATTTACCCACCCACCTCAACACGTTGGCACTATTAGTTCGGCCCCATGAGCTATGGAATGCAAAATCGCACTCTTAGCACCTTTCCACTGCATGAAACTGAAGCATTTTGGAACAATGCATTCCTTACCACCATAGACAAACAAAATTGATTTAAGAAAAACTAAGGTAGGTATATGCATGTGGACCTAATGAAGGGGGTAAATCATAAAACACAAAATAATAGAAATTGCACACATAAAATAGAATTATATTTTATTAACATGGGCAAAACATTACATTACAGAAGCTCAAATACAATCAAAGGATGAATCCCCTATAGGCTGCAACACATTATAGCTCCCTCTCTCAAGACTCTAGAATTTTCAGCCTTTTGTAACCCCAAATCAACTAGGGTTTCTATTTTCCCGCCCTTTTCTTGACTCTACACCTTCTCCCTTAACTCTACTACCCCAAGGGTTCCAAAAAATGGTCATATATAGCCCTTTTTAGCGGCCACCAGCTTCATTTCAAAATTTGCATCTCCCTCCAAAAATAGGTCAACTTCGTGGGGCCATAACTTTTGATCCGACTGTTGGATTTTCAATTATAATACCTTTTCAAAAAGCAGTACCTAAAGGTAGACTGCTTGGGTTTCCCACCAAATTTTGGGCCCATCCGAAGCCTCTAAGTGCCTCAAATTTGACTTTGAATATTTCAATAGGATTTTTAGAATTTAAAATTTTAATATCTCACAAATGACAAATGATATTGAAGTGATTTCTTCACCATTAGCTTCAATTCACCATTCTGGATGTCTGTGTAAGATTTTATATCCAACCGTGTACAAATGCAAACTTACTAAAAATAGTAACCCTGCTAAATTTAGCCCTTATTGAAAAGAAACACCATTTTTTTTTGGTTGATGCAAGATTGCTCTTACACCCCGGATGCTCCTACATTAGACACCCAGGGTAATTTAAAAAGTGACCCTATCACTTCTCATGAGTTAGAGGGAAACCAAAATGGTTAACCTCAGTATCAAATAACCATAATGAATATTCAACAGACATTCCTTTCCATTTCACCAAGTATTTTGTATAATGCATGTTTCTTGTACTCTTACCCACATGGCTATCCAGAATCGAGTATATCTCCTCCATTGAAGTAGATACTGGAATACTCCACTGTTCTTCTATTGGTCCATTCTTTGTTCCACTTTCGTGATATTTTGATAAATCAACAATGTTGAAAACATGAGAAATGTTGATCTCACTCAGCAACTCTACATCATATGCATTTCCTGAATCAAGTTTCTTCAAAATTCTGTATGGTCCAAATTTCTCCATTTTCAACTTATTGTATGTTTCAATTGGGAACCTTTCTTTTCACAAGTGAACCATGACTTCATCTCCTACCTGAAATTTCTTATATCTCCTCTTCTGATCCGCCTTAGCCTTGTACTGAATATTCATCTTATTAATGTGCTTTTTCACCTCTTCATGCAAATTCTTCATGTGTTCTGCAAAGTCTTCAGCTTTTGCACTTCTCTTTTCTCCTTTATCTAGCTTCCTTAATTTAGAAGCATTTCTTGGGCTATTGCCATATATAACCTAGAATGGTGATTTACTAGTACTCCTATTGATAGAATTGTTGTAAGTAAATTCTACCTGTGGTAAAATCCAATCCCATCCCTTGGGCTTATCTCCTACTAAGCATTGTAGCAGGTTACCCAAACTCATATTCACCACTTCTGTCTATCCATGGTGTACAGAACTAAACTTCAAATCTATTTTCAACTTCTTCCACAATGTCCTCTAGAAATAACTAACAAATTTGGTATCTCGATCTAAAACTATGCTCTTAGGTAGACCATGCAGTCTCACCATTTCCTTGAAAAATAACTCTGCAATATGAACATCATCATTAGTCTTCTTACAAGGAATAAAATGTGCCATCTTCAAGAATTTGTCCACCACCACAAAAATGGAATCATGCCCTCTCTGTGTCCTTGGTAAACCAAGAACAAAATCCATACTGATATCATCCCATGGCTTCTCTGGTATAGGTAATGGCTGATATAGCCCTATATTCTGACTTATTCATTTTGCCATCTGACACACTCTGCAACTTTGCACAAATTTCCTCACATCCTGCTACAATTGTGGCCAATAATAATTTTCACCAACAATAGCAATGGTCTTATCTCAACCAAAGTGTCCAGCCAATCCTCCACTATGTTTCTCCTTAATCAGGTTCTCTCTCATGGAACTCCTTGGAATGCACAACTGGCTTTCTCTAAACAACATGCCATCTTAGATTATGAAATCCAACCATTTTGTCCTATCCAAAGTAACAGGTTTGAAACAAGTTTTCTAGGCCTCTACAAAATCTAGATCTTCAAAACACAAACTTTTGAGCTCATCGAACCCAACAACCTCTATCTTCATTTTTGTCAACAAATTTTGCCTTCTGCTCAAGGCATCTGCAACTCTGTTGGACTTCCCACTCCTGTGCTTCAAAACAAAAATATAAATATGTAAAAACTTAACCCATTTTAAGCCTTTGATTTAAATTTCCTTGACTATTAAGATACTGCAAAGCTTGATGATTAGTATATAAAACAAACTCTTTTGGCAACAAATAATGTCTCCATATCTTAAAAGCCTAAACTATTGCATAAAACTCCTGATCATAAACAGAATACTTTTTCTTGGCATCATTAAGCTTCTCACTGAAATAGGCAATGGGCTTACCTTCTTGACTCAGAACAACTCCTATACCACTACCACTAGCATCACAGTCTACCTGAAATACCTTATTGAAATCTGGAAGTGCCAAAACAGGTTGTTCTACGACTTTCTACTTCAATGTATCAAAGCTCTTGTCTACTCCTTTAGTCCATCTAAACTCTTTTCTATCCCCTCTCATTGTCTCGGTTAGGGGTGCACAAATGCTACTAAAATTTTTGATAAACTTTCTATAAAAACTTGCCAAACCATGAAAAGATCTTACCTCGGAAGCACTCCTTGGCATAGGCCATTAGGTGATAGTCCTCACCTTCTCTAGGTCCATCTTAAGACCTTCCTCTGAGAAAACAAATCCCAAGTATACCAACTCCTTCTTTGAAAAACTATATTTCGTAAGATTAATCAGCAACTTCTCCTCCCTCAACTTCTCTAAAACTCTTCGGATATGCATCAGATGCTCATCCCAAGTCTTACTAAAAATTAAAATATCATCTAAATAAACAATAACAAAACTTCCCAAAAAAAATTTCAGTACCTTGTTCATGAGCCACATGAATGTGCTTGGTGCATTAGTTAGCCCAAATGGCATGACTAACCAATCATACAAACCTTCCTTTATCTTGAAGGCTATCTTCCATTCGTCTCCTTCTCTGATATGGATCTAGTGATACCCACTCTTCAGGTCAATCTTCGTGAAGTATTTGGCTCCACTCAAACAATCCATTATATTAGCCATTCTCGGCAATGGAAATCTGTACTTGATCGTGATCATGTTGATGGCTCAAGAATCTGTACACATTCTCCACTCTCCATCTTTCTTCAATGATAGTACTATAGGTACCGCACATGGACTCAAGCTCTCCCTTATCATTCCCTTCCTCAACAACTTGTGAACTTGTCTGTTCAACTCTTCATTCTCTGCAAGGGTCATTATATGGGCTGCCTTGTTTAGAAAATTGGCTCTTGGTATCAAATCCATTTGATGACTTATCTTCCTTACCAGTGGTAAGCTTTCTGGTATATTATCAGAGATAATGTCCTGAAATTCTTCCAACATATCTGAAAATTCTACTGGTACATCTTCACATTTTTCTTGACTAATCTTAGGAATCGATGCAAAGCAATGAAGATCATGCTTCATACCCTCCAAAAACTTTCTACCATCTACCAGGCAAATTCTAGTAGTACTACATACCTTTTCTTCCACCTCTTTCGAGGGCTTCAACTTATAACAAACTCCATCCTTTGTTAGGAAATATGTGTTTGCATGACCATCATGGACAGCACTCCTATCATACTGCCACGGCCTTCCCAACAACATATGACATGCATCCATTGGTATAATATCACACAGCACCTCATCATGGTAGTCCCCAATCTTGAACTTCACTAAAGACTACTCATTGACCAAAGCTCTGTGGTTCTTTTGCAACCATGCAATCCGATATGGATGTGGATGCTTTCTTCTCGTCAACTTCAACTTGTCAACCATCTCCTCTAAAATAAGATTGTTAATACTTCCACTATCAATAATGATATCACAACACTTACCTTCACATTTGCACCTTGTGCGGAATAAACTCTTCCTCTGATTGGGTTCTTTCTCCTCATTCAACAAAGTTCTTCTAACAACTAGGGTTTCTCCCCTTTCAGCATCTTCAGAGTGCTCAGATTGCACATCTTCATTGACATGTGCAACTCGTGCATTACCTTTGGGTCTTCTATTTGTCCTTCCTTGATGTTGTGGACACTCGTATGCTCGATGTCCTTCTTCTCCACATTAGAAACATGTTCCTTTGAAACCTCCTCTTCCAGGTCCTTGTCCAGGTCTGCCTCTTCCTCTTCCTCTTTGCTCACCATTGTTCTAGTCACGAGGGCGGTAGGTATTATCTTCTCTCTGATTTTGACTAGTGCCAGCCTCTTCACTTTTCTTTGAATCTTCATTTCAGCCTCCATAGGGTCTTCCACCAGTCCTTCCACATTGACCTCTTCCCCTTTGCTTGCTGTCAAATCTTTTATTCATCTTCTCTTCCACCTTCAGGGAAAATTGGTATGCATCTTCTATGATGGTCATTCTGACTAGGCTTAGTTCCTCTTGAATACTCAGCCTCAACCCATTAATGTAATGGGATACCTTCTCCTTGTTGGGCTCTGCATGACCTGTCCTAATAGTAATTTTATAAAAGTCTTTTGTATACTCCTTAACAGATTTGTTGCCTTGCTTCAATCCTTTCAGCTTCTTCAACAACTCCATCTCATAGTCCACAAGAATGAACTGCTTCTTCAGTTTCTCAACCATCCGGTCCCATCTGGTGATCTTTCCTTTTCCTCTTCTATTCCTCTTTAACTGGACCTCCTTCCACTAAATACTGGCATGGCCCTTCAATTTTGTTTTTGCAAACTTGACCCGATCTGGGTCTTCCACATCTTCATACTTAAAATATTCTTCCATGTCATTGATCCAATCAATAAGCTGTTCTAGATTTAAATCTCTAGAATATGTAGAAACTTCAATCTTGGGCCTCTTTTCAATCTTAGAAATGGCCCTCAACAACCTAACTTCTGTAGGATCTCCTGCAGCTTCTTGTTCTTCCTTAAATAGCTCTTCTTCATTTTCATCTTCACTTTCTTCTCTTGTTCTCAGCTCAAATCCTCTTCGTAGCTCCTCATGCAATGCATCGATTTGTCTTTGTAGGGCTCTAAAACCTTCTTCTGTCAAAGCATTCCTCCCAATACAATTTCTTCGTGGAGGCATCTTGATTTCCGCAACAAACCCACAACCTCAGGTCCTAGTGCAAACTGTCTCACAGTTGGCGATCTGTCTACACACTCAGGAACCCTTGCTCTGAACCACTTGATGAAGGGGGTAAATCATAAAACACACAATAATAGAAATTGCACACAGAAAATATAATGATATTTTATTAATATGGGAAAAACATTACATTACAGAAGCTTAAATACAATCAGAGGATGAATCCCCTACAGGCTGCAACACATTACAATTCCCTCTCTCAAGACTCTGGAATCTTCAGCCTTTTGTAACCCCAAATCAACTAGGGTTTCTATTTTCCTACCCTTTTCTTGACTCTACACCTTCCCCCTTAACTCTACTACCCCAAGGGTTCCAAAAAATGGTCATATATAGCCCTTTTTGGCAGCCACCAGCTTAATTTCAAAATTTGCATCTCCCTCCAAAAATAGGTCAACTTTGCGGGGCCATAACTTTTGATCCAATCGTTGGATTTTCAATTATAATACCTTTTCAGAAAGCTCTCGAAAAGATGGTTATGCACAAGCAATACCTAAAGGTAGACTGCTTAGGTTTCCCACCAAATTTTGGGCCCATCCGGAGCCTCTAATTGCCTCAAATTTGACTTTGAATATTTTAATAGGATTTTTAGAATTTGAAATTTTAATCTCACAAATGACAAATGATATTCAAGTGATTTCTCCACCATTAGCTTCAATTGACCATTCTGGAGGTCTGTGTAAGATTTTGTATCCAACCGTGCACAAATGCAAACTTACTAAAAATAGTAACCCTGCCAAATTTAGCCCTTATTGAAAAGAAACACCATTTTTTTTTGGTTGATACAAGATTGCTCTTACACCCTAGATGCTCCTGCGTCAGGATCTGACATCCACCTATACATGCAGAGAAGATGTTCTTATGTGTCATGGTTTGACAGAACATCCAGTCTAAAGTTTGACACCTTTTTTGTCTTAGGGCTCTTGAGAGATCGTCTGCATTTGATGTAGTCGATAATGACCAGGAGGCTTCTCCATTGAAAAGACACCTCCCCTAGGCTTCACCCGCCCACCCTGATGCATTGGTACAATCAATTTGACCCCACGAGGTATGGATTGTGTTCTAATTACATCCATCAAAGCATAAAGGATATGAGAATTTTGTCATATGTTGTAGTTGCAATTGCCTTGATAGACATGTATGCAAAGTGGTAGATGTAAAGAAAATGTATAAAGGTGAAATGAGGATATGCAAAGCATAGAAACCATATATAAGGTGAAATTAGGATATGCCAATCATGCCAAACTTCTCTCTCTCTCTCTCTCTCTTAGTCTCTTCCTCATTTTGTAAGAGAAAGACAAAAGCACAGTCAATGTAGGTAATGAGAAAATTTCATAAGATCTATAAGAGAGTTATTATCACACGTATTTACATAATTTATATTCTAAATTGTAGCTAAATTTACTCATTGACTAGTGAATGTGAGGAAACAAGTCTACTTGAAGGTAATGAAGGACAAGAAGGTATAGTTTATGAGGCAATGCAACTTCATCCCTCACATTTCTTGAAAATTTTACAAAGAACACATTGATTATCATTGATAGCAAACATGTACACATCCATTATCCATTATAGGATGAAAATGCAGTTTATCCACTAGCATGAGAAAGTAAGGGATATATAAACATTCAAGAAAATGCGATTGGCATGTGTAAAACAAAATTCCATAACCTTATCCAGCATCCTCCTTGTCTATAACCATATGGGATCTTCGGAACATGGTATGGACATCCATCAAAGCATAAAGGACATGGGAATTTTGATAGATGTTGTAGTTCCAGCTGCCCTATGATACATATATGCAAAGTGTGGAAGCATGGACAAGGCACATAAACTATTTGACATGATACCTCAAAAAAATGTTGTCTCATGGAATGCAATGATTGCAAGATATGCACAAAATGGATTTTCTTAAAAAGGCTTTAGAAACTTTCAAGCAAATGTATGAAATAAACTTTCAAGAAAATGCAATTGGCAGATGTAAATCCAAATTCCACAACCTTATCCACCATCCTCCTTGCCTATGCCAAAATAGGATCTTTGGAATATGGTATATACAACCATCAAAGCATAAAGGATATAGGAATTTTGTCACATGTATTTGCAACTTCCCTTGTAGACATGTATGCAAAGTGTGGAAGGATAGACAAGGCATGTGATAGTTTGGCATGACACCTCAAAGAGATGCCATCTCATGGAATGCAATGATTGCACAATATGCAGAAAATGGATTTTTTGAAAAGGCTTTATAAACTTTCAAGCAAATGCAACTGGCATGTGTAAAACCAAATTCCATAACCTTTGAAAGCATCCTCCCTATCTGTGCCAAATTAGGATCTTTGGTACAAGGTATGAATTATAGAAGCATATATGTTTAAAATATCCTGATATATTCCAATACATCTCGATATTGTTACTATGATTAGTGATAATCATTTTTGCCTTTGACAACAACAAACACTTTTAAAACCAAATTCCACAACCTTATCCAACATCCTCCTTGCCTATGCCAAAATGGGATCTGCAGAATAGGTTGTGGACAACCATCAAAGCATAAAGGATATAGGAATTTTGTCACATGTTGTATTTGTAGCTACCCTTGTAGACATGTATGTAAAGTGTGGAAGCATAGACAAGGCGCGTGAATTGTTTGACATGATGCCTCAAAGAAATGCATAGTCTCATGGAATGCAATGATTTCAAGATATGCACAAAATGGATTATTTGAAAAGGACTTATAAACTTTCAAGCAAATGCAATTGACATGTGTAAAACTAAATTCTTGTAATGATAATTGATCATCATATTAAATATTTAATGTAAACTGCCATATACATAATGTCATGAACATAACATATAGTCTATATATAAAGCCATATAGTCATGTACAAATAAAGTCATACAAGCATATACAAAGACATACATCGGTAACATACAATAGTATGTATACAAAGCCATCTAGGCATACAAAAAATGTCCCAAAATCTAGTTTCCTATGAACTGCTATCAAATAATCAATGGCCCTTGTTTGGCCATGAAGATGGAGAACCAATTAGTGACTCATCCTCTCTCTCCCATTGACTAGACCTCCTCAACAGAGATTTTTGCAGATCCACCTGTTAATACAATCAAACAATATGCACATTAATATAGAAAACATAAAATATATAACATCACATATGTAATCGATCACTTACCGCTAGTTGATGATCCCTCTTGATCATCTTTTCTCTATCTTTGTTTGTAGCTAGACAGGTTGGAGTTGTGACCTCCTATGAGAAGCATCAAGAAGAAAAATTAACTAAACATAAATATCATTTATGTACATCAAATGACATGAGGTAAAGCAAGAAATACAAAATGGCATTTACATGTTACTGTCTCATACCTCAGTCAAATGATTTGTAGACAACACAACTACAGCAAAGCTTGCCTCTACTGAATAACGAAGATGAGGAGGAGTCTCCATATGCAACATCTGAAAATAGAGTTCAAGGTTATTGACCAAAATAGACACATAACATTATTTAAATGCATAATGATTACAAATGGTTAAATTTACCTCCATAAAAGTGGCTCTGCGTCTAGGGGACCAAGGAAATCCTGGAGGTGCTGGTGAAGCTCTCTATTGAAATTATCAAATTGTCACTAAATAAGATTACCATTGATATATGTACTCTATTTATGATCATGTATAAATTACATACCTGTTGACTCGACCTCCTCTCATAACCCGCCGCTAGATGGCTAATAGAAGTAGGATGAAGACTCTAACCCTAGAATTTCATAGCACAGAGAATTACATACATTAATTTTGACTTATAATATAGATAGTCATATAAAATTAATCACAAATTTCAAATACAAATATATTAAATCAATACCAAACATGCACTATAAGACATCATCTGTGAGAACAATATCATCCAATATGGAGGTGTCCATCACTAGTTGTTGCCCGTGCATTGTAGCATCTTGCCTTGAGTCCTGCATCCCATAATCACACAAGTTCCCACATGAACTGTAAAGATGTGGGTGTTGGCAAGAGACATTGTGTGGCTTCATGAGTGTTGTCATTGATGGCAACAAAGTCTATCCCACACATCCGCAACACCTAGTATGCCTATACCGAAAGTCAGATTGAAGAGTGTTTTGGTTTGGTGAACAAGAACAGAGCATGCAACAAGGTCTGACAATCAGGTCTGAATCTCTCAAATGGTGTATCTTAGCAAGTTGCGGACTTGGAGAAGTCAAGAGGAGTATCATGACTACTATATTCCAGAGATTAAGCCTTCGGTGATGAATCATGGAAAAGATATGAGCATCTAAGTGATTGGGTTCCTAACAGGTAGAGCAGACTAAGGAAGATCTGACCGACAAAGTATCAAACTTCAATCCGGATGAGTAATTGATGTTGATCAAGCTATTTAAGGGATCATACAATATTGGCTGACATGATTGATGACTTCAATGTCTATGATTTTGATACGCATCACATATCAAGCATGGATTCAACCGACAGATCAGTATTTTGTAAATATCTTAAGTATTCCGGTTGCCGACTAGAAAGTTGTTGAAATCCTTGGTGCAAATATATATACCAGGTGGATTCTAGTATGAAGGGTGTGTGTAATGAAATAGTGTGTGAAGAAAGGCAGAGATAAGTGTGAAACCAGCAATACAAGTCTGGTATGTAACAGAGCAGCAACACTAGAGCAGAGAAAGGATGAAGTGCATTAGATCAATATATTGAGCCTAACTGGAACTGAACTTCAGCATTTGTGGATGCCTCTCAGCAGTTCAAACACCTAGTTACCTTCTATAAACTTTGTAGATAGTGAGTCTCTTGTAGGCAGTGTGCCTCTTGTGAGCAGTGTGCTCGGGCAGTGAGCCCTAATTGGCAAGTGCCATTTTGTACTTCTTATTCTTTTAACAGAGAATACAATCTTGGGTTAGTCACCTCGTGGTTTTTCCCTTAACAAGGTTTTCCATATAAAAATTCTTGTGTTATGTATATTGATTTTATTTCTACTCTCATGATAATATATATGCTTATTTATTTTGATGATGTACTAATTGTTAAGGGAGAAAAGAAAGATAAAATATTTGAGATAACTGATTCATCTCCCCCCCTCAGTTATCTGCCTTATTTCCAACAATTGGTATCAGAGCTAGGTTCCTCTAAATAGAGCCTAACAGCCTGAGGAAGATCTGGGAATCTCAATGGATATGTATGGTTTGAAGGAACAACTTTAGTCTACCTTAGATGATCTTAAGCAATCTCACTCTGAAGTCAAAAAATTGAGAGAAAGACTCAAACAAGCTGATGATTTCATAAATGAGCTAAAAGAAAAACTGAGTATCTCTGTGAAAAAGAGAAAGAAACTACTTCAAAAATTAGTAATTCAAAGTGAAGCCAATGATACTAATGAAGATCTGAATGAGAAAAACAAGCTATGTAAGAAGCTATCAAAAGAGGTCATTATGGTAAGGCATGAGATGGAATCAGGGGTTATGAGATTCACCCAAGAAATTGAAGAGAAAAGGAAAATTGAAGATAATCTAAAACAATCTCTCAAGGAGAAGACAGAGGATTGCCAAAAAATGGATAGAATAATTAGGCATCTTGAATCTGATCTTGAAGAAGCTAGAGATAATGAAGAACAACTTGAGAATCAGATAGACACTCTTAAACAAGATCTTCAAACAACAAATGAATACAAAGAGAAATTCAAGATAAGATCAGCTCAAATTGAAGTTCTTCTTGAAATCCAATAGAGAGTAGATGACAAGCATGGCTTGGGCTATGAGAAAGGTGAAAGCTCCATATCTGGTCAAAAGAACTCTGGATCAGGAAATCAAAGAAATAGGCCTAGACGACCTCTGGTAAGGCAACCAAATGCTCAAAGATATCCATCCGTCAATGGACACTGCTACAATTGTAACAACTTTGGTCATAAAGTAACTCAGTACAAAAGAAGAATGAATCAGACTAATTCATCCTTCTCTAGACAGTGTTTTAACTACAAAAGGTATGGTCACAAATCTCATGAATGCAGAAATATGCAAATAAACAATTCATTCAATGGTAGATGCTTTGCATGCAATAGAATGGGACATATGGCTAATCAATGTAGATCAAGAGGATATCAGTCAAATATGCAAATAAATGTTGTTTGTTACAATTGCAATAGATCTGGTCATTTTGCCAAATTCTATAGAAGTAAAAATCAGGATAAAAAGGGTCCGGTGCATCACAATCAAAATCAAGACAAGGGAAAAGGCAAAGTAAATGTAGATGAAGTTCAAAGGGAGATGAGAAAGATTTGGGTAAAGAAGAGTACACAAAATGTTGGGGATGGATCCGCACCAGAATCTGGTGCTGATATTCCTTCCAGAAACTGAATAGATGAGCTCTGGCTCAAGGGGAGTCACAAAGAAAAATAAATTCCCCAGCCAGTCAATTGGTGCCTAAATTTGGCATATGAAATGTTGCAGATTAAAGGGTTCTCAAAAAATTACCTAAATAACCCTCAGAGAAAATATGAATGATCCGCATGAAGTTTTGAGAGTTTAATCATCCAAGATTGATTTGGTTTGACAGCCATTCGGTAAAGCAGGATTTTCACAGACAGATCTGGTGTGATTCAAAGTTGAGATATCTTGATCTATGGATTTATGGCATGATTGGAGGAAAGAAGATACATTATCAATTATCATTAAAAATGATTCTAAGTGCATCTCAGTGATTCGTAAAGATCTCTCTCAGAACAAGGCAACTAGATGAATTAAGTTGTGCATTTATTGAAAAAAGAAAATAGGGTTTGCGAAAGAATAAAAGGGTTCTCTCTCTGCATCAAGTTTCTTCAACACTCTCAAAGATCAACCGCAAAATCTAATTCAACCAGCAATTTGTTCCAGCTCTTATTTTGAACCCTAAAAGCATAAAAAGGTACTTCCATTCTAAATATCTCTCTCTGAATCTTTTGCAAAAATGGCTACTCCAATGGTTGTTAAGATCACTAATAGGCCGCGCTTAAAGTTCAAGAAACACCCCTACAAATCCCTAGAAGTTGATCCCTTAGGCACTTTTTCTAGCATTTTGCATGGGGTTCTGCATGTAGAAGATGTTAGGGTTTACATCCACACCAATATTGAGGAATTTGGAGAATCTAAGTTGATGGACATATACCATAAACAATTAATAGATGAATTTTTTGAACTCAAACCTCAATACAAGGCCCTCTGGGATAAGCACTTTGGACATTGCATCCACTTTCCCTGTTTTGTAGAAGATGAATGGGTCTGGTATGTTCTTAGCATAATACATGACAATTTCATGTGGTTGATGAAGCCCTTCAAGATAATAAAATATGCCATTAGGGAAGTAACTGGATTGCACTCATCCGGTGGGTTACCTACACTCAAATCTGTCAAGAACCAGACAGTAAGTGAAGCTACCAGATCCAAGTTTGACAAGAGAGCAATGACCATAGAAGACATCACAGATCCTGATATCAAATTTCCCTCTATGATAATTGGCTATAAAATCTATCATTCCAGCAGGGAGAATTCTATGTCCGAGACTGCAATATATACAGCATATCAGATGTTAGCAGAAAATGTTGATTATGACCTATGTGATCTTCTTCTAAACCAACTGTTAGAAAACTTGCAGAAGATTAAGAAGGATAAGAAGAACTCATTCAAGTATGGTTTCTTAATATTGTGTATGTTCTTTTACTATATGAATGAGCTACCTAGATCAAGTGGTTGGGTATGAAAAAATGACAGACCGGTTGCCATACAAATTAGAGACTATATGTATGCACTTGGTGATGCTAAGGCTCAAAGTACAGCACTCTAGGGATACTTTAAGAACTTCCAAAGTATGATGCAGGCCAGAGAAAGAATTCCTCAAACCATAGTTAAAAAATATAAGGATACAGTATGCTTCATGGTTGACACTGATCAATGCCTAATGGAGGCAGTTGAGCCTAGAACAGTATGGATAATGCCAATGGGATATGAAGTAGATGAGAAAATCTTGGAGCAACATGTTCAACACCTATTGAGCCAGCCAAAGGACCTTGAGGCAGAAAGGTTTGGAACCTTTCAAGAATTAAGTACATATTGAGATGAGACAACCGAAAATAAAAAAGAAAGTTAGAAGGGAAGTAGAAGAAATTGCTAAAAGATATGGCATATCAAAAGAGGCAGTTAATGCAAATAGAGAGAAAATAGAAAGAGTTGAAAAAGAGAAACAAGAAGCAGAAAAAGAAAGTGTTCCGGTACAAGACTCCTCCCAGACTAGATCCTCGAAGAGCTCTGTACCTGCCACCCCTAAGAGCTCAAGAGCCTCCAAACCAAAAGTCAATACATCTGGAAAGGGAGAAAAGAGAACAAAATTAAAAGCCACAAGGTCTTACACAAGTCAAAAGGATGATGAAGAAACAGAGTCTGATGAGGAAGTTAAGAAAATGAAGAAGAAGAAAACATCCAGGGAATCCTCTGCCAGTAAAAACAAAGAAGAAGAGGCAGAAGAATTTGTTGAAAGGCCCACTCTTTCTATTGATGATGTCATCAAGGCAGTCAATGTGGATGGGAATCTACAACTAGTAACATAATTTTATGATGAGTATAGTGACACTAACAAAAGGATCTTGGAAGAAGCTACAGTCAAGTACCTGAATATTTATAATAAAGCCTTCATTGAAATCATTTCATTAATTCCCAAAAGTCTAGAGAAGGTACTTGAACTTAGAAAGGAGAATCCTAAGGCAAAGGACTTAGAGATCCAACAACAGATTGTTATTCAGCTCTAGCCTTCCATTACTCCAAAGCAAATGAACATGATCTTTAAGGACTGCAAGGATGAATTCTGGGGCAAAGCAAGAATGAACAAACTAATGCTTGGAGAGACTGATCAGGTAGCAAGAGAAATAGAAGACATCCTCTGAAATGCCTTCAAAAGATTCAATCTTCCTATTATAGAGGAAATAGATGAAGAACCTTATGCCATGGATTTCGAAGGATTAAATGCATCAAAAGAAGAATCTACTGAGAAAAATGTAGAAGGGTCAAAAAAGATGGATAAGGAGAAGTCTAAGGACTTGGATTCCTTTGTTCTGGAAGAGGAAGTTCATGAAGAAGTTAACATCTCTCCTTTGGATCCCACTGCAGATTCAGGAAATGAAGGAGAATGAATAAAAGAGGAGAAAGTGAGTTAAGAAGAGGAGGAAAAGGGAAGAGAAGAAGAACAAACAGAAAAGATCTCTGATGACAGTTTAGAGATTCCAAAAGAAAAGAAGACTCAGTCTCTAGCAAGAGACACTGCAGAGACAGTGAAGAATTTCTTGAACAAAGAGATGGTGGAGATAGATGAACCAGAACTTTTCCAAGGACCACTAAATTTTGATTCCCTCTCTTCGGTCCAGACAATGAAGATAACATCTTTTGCTCAAGCCAAGGCAAAAGAAAAACTCTTGAAGTCTCACATGGAAGACTGCGTGTTATTAGAGATTGCATCTGGTATGTTGGAGAAGATCATGCCATCCTTTCAAAAGGATCCTTCAGCCTCTCCATCTGGTAACCTAAAATCTCTGGTAAACTCTATCAACACTCATTTTGATTCTTTAGAGAAATCGACAGACAAAAATGTCCATAAAGAATTTTTGGGAAAGAGATTCACTGAAGTACAGGGACTCATAGCTAATGATAGGAGGACCCTAGATATTGGGATAAAGAGCCTTGAAAATGCTCTTAAAGATGGTGGGGACATGTACAATTTTTTTCTATCCTGGTCTAAAGTGACAGAGGATATTGAAAAGAAGGTGAAAGAACAAGAAGGTAAATTTTAAAGTTTATCTCAGAATTTTGATCCCCTCACTACATCCATAATGAATCAAGAATGCCAGGCTATTGCCATTATAAATGAAATAAAGAGGCTTGACAAAGAGAAGAAAAATATAATAAGTAGGATGAGTGAACTTAGAGGGATGATTATCCTTAAGTTAGAGGCAATGCATGAGGCCTTAACTGATGCTCAGACCACAACCCAGACCAGTGATCCGGCAGACTTAAGAAGGGCAGAAGCTTATGCATTTTTGTTAAGTGGTCACATCTCCATTTTGGACAGGATGAAGTAGAGTTGGGCCACAGAGTATGTATAGTTGAAGGCCACTTTTGCAGATATACTTAAGTATATGTAAGTATAACATGTATATATACTTATGTGGCTATGTATAGGTTAATTTTTACAAATTTTGATGAGGGGATTCTACCCTTTATATTTGATGTCAAAGGGGGAGTGAGGAGTAGTGAAAAATGTGGAATCCAGCCAAGGGGGAGCTCTAGTAAAATAGTACATAAGACAGAGCATCAACCAAGGGGGAGTTTGCTATGACACTTAGTCATTTTTCACTAAGTGTTGCCATCAATGCCAAAGGGGGAGATTGTTGGCAAGAGACACTATGTGGCTTTATGAGTGTTGTCATTGATGGCAACAAAGTCTATCCCACACATTTGCAACACATAGTATGCCTATACCGGAAGTCAGATTGAAGAGTGTTTTGGTCCGGTGAACAAGAACAGAGCATGCAGCAAGGTTCGATAATCAAGTCTGGATCTCTCAGATGGTGTATCTCAACAAGTTGCAAACTTGGAAAAGTCAAGAGGAGTATCATGACTACTATATTCTAGAGATTTAACCTCTGGTGATGAATCATGGAAAATATATGAGCATCTAAGTGATTGGGTTAATGACAGGCAGAGCAGACTAAGGAAAAACTGACCGACAGAGTATCAGACTTCAATCTAGATGAGTAATTGATTTTGATCAAGCTATTTAAGGGATCATACAATATTGGCTGACATGATTGATGACTTCAATGTCTGATTTTGATACGCATCACATATCAAGCATGGATTCAACCGATAGATTAGTAGTTTGTAAATATCTTAAGTATTTCGATTGCCAACTAGAAAGTTGTTGAAATCCTTGGTGCGGATATATATACCAGATGGATTCCAGTATGAAGGGTGTGTGTAATTGAATAGTGTGTGAAGAAAGGTAGAGATAAGTGTGAAAGAAGCAATACAAGTCCAGTATGTAACAGAGCAGCAACACTAGAGCAGAGAAAGAATGAAGTGCATTAGATCAGTAGATTGAGCCTAACCAGAACTGAACTTCAACATTTGTGGATGCCTCTTATTAGTTCAAACACCTAGTTACCTTCTATAAACTTTGTAGACAGTGAGTCTCTTATAGGCAGTGTGCCTCTTGTGAGTAGTGTGCTCGGGCAGTGAGCCCTAATTGGCAAGTGCCATTTTGTACTTCTTATTCTTTTAACAGAGAATACAATCTTGGGTTAGTCACCCCATGGTTTTTCCCTTAACAAGGTTTTCCACGTAAAAATTCTTGTGTTATGTATGTTGATTTTATTTATGCTCTCATGATTATGTATGCTTATTTGTTTTGATGATGCACTAATTGTTAAGGGAGAAAAGAAAGATAAAATATTTGAGATAATTGATTCACCCGCCCCCCCTCTGAGTTATTCGCTTTATTTCTAATAGTGGGGACAAATGATGCCTGGGTGCAACAAATGATGAGGATGCAACAAATGATTGGCTCTGTCCCTTTGTTGTATAGAGGAGAATCAACCAAATCCAATCAATCAAACTAGGTAAAAACATGAAACCCTAATTGAGTAAGATCAGAGCATAACAAACTATCAAAAACAGATATCAGAAATCTAACACCATAGTGAGGATGAGAAGGCAGAGATGAACCTTGATCTTGATTTGAGGCCCCAAAGGACCAGGGTGCTTGGGTGCCCTAGACCTAGATTAGGGTTTAGCAGGATGTGAATTCTCCTGTGTCTTTGTCTTTTTGTGTTTCTACCTCCTATAACTTGATTTCTGCAAATTCCTTTGAATTTGGAAAGAGTGATCTAGCCTTAGGAGTTAAACTAGGTCAAACTCTCTTCTACAAACATTGAGACACAAACCAAGATTGGATTCTACCCTTGAGGGAGAGCCAAACTACAGGGGTTTTTCCTCTTTGTTGTATAGATAAGTGTCAAACCAAATTCACCAATCTAGCTAGGGCACAAGATCAACCAAAGCCCATGTAGTTTTGCAACAATTTTCTTTTCAAATTCATAAAAATAAATCAAACCCTGCCTTCTTTGGCTACTACACACACTACATTTCATTCATGACGTCCTCGAGAGTGGGATTGGCAAGGTGGCATGGTGAAATGGTGAAATGGTTGATTCCACTTAGAAATTGCTTGAAGGGTATATGCACAAATATTAGGGACCAAAAAGTCACATGACTTTTTGGTCCCATACAAGGCATAACATGAGTGTTTTGCAAAAGCAAAACTCTCTCTCTCTCTCTCTCTCTCTCTCTGTTGGAAAGGCAGTTGTCGTTGCACCAAAAGATTGACTTGTTAATGCCCGGTACAACTGCTAGAGTTAATGAATCCACAGGAGGTTGTTAAGGCTTGTCATGAACCCAAGCACTGCGCATGCACAGTACAAGGAGACCAAGGGCACACACCTTGCAACAACCCCCTAGCATAAGAGAGGGGTTCAAGCCTGTGACCTAGGCTTTGATACCAATTGTTGGAAAGACGGTTGTCATTGCACCAAAAGATCAACCTGTTAATGCTTGATATAACCACTAGAGTTAATGTATCCATAGGAGGCAGTTAATCCTTGTCATGAACCTAAGTTTTGTGCATGCACAACACAAGGAGACCAAGGGCACACACCTTGCAACTCTCTCTCTCTCTTTCTCTCTCTCTCCCTCTCCTGCTCTCTCTCTCCCACTCTCTCTCTCTATCGTATTGGAGTTTGAATTGCCCGTGTCATTTCAGAGAGAGAGAGAGAGACCTGAGAAACCCTTAATATGTCTCTCTCTCTGAGTCAGAGAGAGATATCGAGATAGGTAGAAAGTGATATATAGGGAAAGAGAGATAGAAAAAGAGTCATAGTTTTCTTTTTTCCATTTCTTTCATCGATAAGGGAGAGGGAGAGATAGGGAAATAGAGGAATGATAGGGGAGAAGGAGGTAAGAGATATGGAGATAGTGAGAGATAGATAGGTATAAAGAGAGAGGAGATAAATAGGGAGAGATAGAGGAGAAAGAGGGGAGAGATAGGGTGATAGAGAGTGAGTGAGATGTCCAGAGAGATAGGGAGATAAGGGAGAGATATGGAGATAGAGGTTTGGGGTTGCTTAGGTTTAGGCTTTAGGGGTTTAGAGAGAGACTGCTTTTGACATACAACCCTAAACCCCTAAATCCTAAATAATGCTCAACCCTAAACCCAAGCAACCCTAAGCCTCTAAACCCTAAATAATTCCCCTAAACCCTAAACCCAAGAAACCCTAAATCTCTATCTCTCTATCTTTATCATCCCTCTACCTCTCAATCTCTCAATAATGCCCCTAAACCCTAAACCTAAGAAACCCTAAATAGCTCTCTCTCAACCCCTAAACTGAAGCAAACCTAAACCTTTATCTCCCTATCTCTCCCTGATCTCCCTATCTCTATTGTCTGACTACATCTCAATCTCTCTACCTATGTCTCTGGCCACATCCATCACTCTCTATCTCCCTATCTCTCCCCTCGGTGTCCTCTATATCTCCTTATTGGTCCTCTCTCCCTAAACCCTAAACCTCCAAACCTTAACACCTAAATAATACCCCTAAGCTCTAAACACTAAGCCCTAAACTGCCAAACACCTAAACCCTAAACCCAAGAAACCCTAAACTACTATCTCCTTATCTCTCCCCTATCTCTCCCCTATCTCCCTATCTCTATCATCACTCTACCTCTCAATCTCTCTCCCTATGTCTCTGGACATGTCCCTCACTTTCTATCTAGAGAGAGAGAGGTGTTTAGGGTTTATCAGGTTTAGGGTTTTGGGGCATTATTTAGGGTTTATAAGTTTAGGGTTGCTCAAGCTTAGGGAGAGAGATTGAGAGGTAAAGGGATGATAAAGATAGGGAGATAGAGATTTAGGGTTTCTTGGGTTTAGGGTTTAAGGGAATTATTTAGGGTTTAGAGGCTTAGGATTTAGGGGCATTATTTAGGGTTTAGGGTTGCATGTCAAAAAAAGTCTCTCTCTCTAAACCCCTAAACCATAAACCCGAGCAACCCCAAACCTCTATCCCCCTATATCTCCCTTATCTCCCTATCTCTCTAGACATCTCACTCACTCACTCACTCTCTATCACCCTATCTCTCCCCTATTTCTCCTCTACCTCTCCCTATCTATCTCCTCTCTCTACCTATCTATCTCTCGCTATCTCCATATCTCTTACATCCTTCTCCCCTATCATTTCTCTATTTCCCTATCTCTCCCTCTCCCTTATCGATGAAGGAAATGGAAAAAATAAAACTATGACTATCTTTCTCTCTCTCTCTCTCCCTATAAATCTCTTTCTCCCTATCTCTCTCTACCTCTCACAGAGAAAGAGTTGTTTTAGTTAACCATAATGCAAGCGCATTATAATGCGCTTGCGTTATGGGAATGCATATAATGTGAGCACATTATAACGCGCTCGTGTTATGTGTTGCCTTGGTTATTTCCAAGCCTAAGGCTTGGATTTGTCTTGGGCTTCCAACCCAAAGTCTTGGACTATGTTTAGGATGTCCAAAGATGTGTTTTTCTAGATTGTGGCAAAAACCACATAATCTAGAGCATGCTCCCTGGTGGTGCCTGCATGAACATTCAGGTTTCAAGCATTTTGTATTTGCAGGCACCTTCCAAAATGTCCAAAAAATTCTAACACTTTCGGCCTCTGCAGTAGAAAATGCAAAAAATTAGTTATATGCATGTGTCTTTATATATACAAGGTTGTTTTGTATATACATACAGGTCAAATGTATGTGAACAAGCTTAAAGATGCATATCAGCTTCCAAAATGGTGAAAAAACTGAGTTATATGCATTTTTGAATGCATATTGAGTTGCATATACAAGGGAGAATCTATCGCAGATTCCCCTAGATGTTCTATAGTTGTATGCATTTCCAAATGCATATCAGGTTCAAAAGGATGCATGTACATTGGGGGAATCTTTTGTAAGATTCCTGGAATATTCTCTGCACGTACATCCAGGTTTTCTTATACATGTTTTGTTGTATGTCCTAACATACAAAGGCTACATACAATGCCAAAGATGCATTGTGGATTACAAAGGGATTCAAATCAGGCTGTGAGCAGTAGTGGCGTCTGTGATTTGTACATTGCATTTGTATATGCGATGTGCAGTGAAATGTGCAATGGAGAGAGAAAATGGGTCAGGCACACCAGTTGTATACAAAGGCAGTTGTATGTATACTGACATACATTCAAAACATACAATGAAGAAATATGCATTTCAGACCCGAAGGAGAAGTTAGATGCGGCAGATAAATTTTTGAGATCCGCCTTGTATGTATGAGGCATTTGTATATGCAGTTATACATTAAGATATGCAAGCAAAAGGACATACAACTCGGACGTGATGGAGGAATAAAATGTAGCGAATAATAATTTGAGGTCCATGGGTTGTATAAAGCGCTTGTATATGCCGATATACAAGCCGATGTGTAGTGAAAGGGATACAAGCCGGATTTGAACCGATTCTCAAATTGTTCTACAAAATTTGAGGTTTGACTTGTATATAAGGTGCTTGTATATGCTTTTGCATGTACAAGGCGATAGGTGCAAAATGGGGAAGGAAAAAAGTCAGTGATAGGAGCATGTAGTGCCTATGTGGCATGATATTACAAGTGGGCAACTTTTCAGCATTTTTTGGAGCCGTTTGTTTCAGCGATGGAATAAAAATCGACGGCTATCTTTCAAGTTTGCAGCAACGATAGTTTTTTGTATCTGCAGCTGCGTTTGGGTGGGAAAAATTCCAGAGGCTTGCTGCTGCTGCATCTTTAGGGACCTGCGAGTAGATGAAGCATTGATGGTAGATTTGCAGAGGATGGACGATGGAAAGGACAGGTCAACCGCCCGATTGAAGATGAAGATCCAAGAGCAGTAGCCCAGATCCTGAGTTCACCTGCTCATTCCTCTTTGTCTCTCTGCTACATTTACTAATTTTGAGCACCATTTCTAATGCATTGAATCTGGCAACTTTTTGACCTGCCATGTAATTAATTTTGCTGAGTTCACAGTCTTGGTATAAAAGCCAAACTGTGTTACTCATTGTTGTAGTTGAAGACTTGGGCATTTTTTGGGGGAAAAACAATGAAAGACAGGGCATGTTCCTGGTTGCTCTATCTCTTTGGAGTTTATGAGTTGCATGATGAATGTATTTTGCACACATGTTCAGTTTCATTATTGGCTTATATGAAAAATGATGTTATGCATGTGTTTACCTGTCTGTCTCCTTTGCTGCATGTCATCCTTCTCCTGAATCTGGTTGCTAAGGGTTTCATAGATTCTAGGATACAGGTTTCTGTATTGCATGCTTGATCTCTAACTTCCACTCTAGGAGTGGATTAAACTAGTTTAGGTCAATGTATGGAGAAGGTTGTATGTCAGTTGGGATGTCTGTAAGTATAGGCAGCTAAATACCCATTCTTGGGTGATGTTTGTAAGGCAAGCATCAATCTAACCCCTTGAAACTTGAATGCCAGTTGCAAACCATCTCTTGTATACATCTAGTTGACTCCTTGCCCTGAGATAGGCACCGGTCTGCCTCTGGATTAGTAGTTATGATCTAAAACCCCTTGTCTTGCATTCAATTCCATCCATTTCATAATTTCAACTTGTTAGTTGTAGGAGTAGAATTAGGAACCCCCTGCATGCTCTCAGCCTAAACCAGACAAATATGTCCAAGAATGTTGCTAACCTTGTGATTTGTCATACAAATCTTGGTCCACACATGAGAGTATTCTGCCTATTCTGAAAAGCTAAATCTTTCTGTCATTGGGTGAGTCAAGTGTTACATCTTTAGCTAATAGGGATACCCCCCTTGGTGCGACAGAACCAGAAGTGAAGGGGAGGCAGCTCATGCATCCTCCTGTATTCGTTGGCCGAATCTACTTGTGCATTGGAACTGGCAAACCCTCTACTGATTCAGAAATAAATACAACACTCCCCATCAAGTTTGCACTTATTTCGATGAAAACTCATAAAAAATACCACCATAATCTTAATGTCTTTGTTAGCAATCTAACCATATAATTTTTTTCACATTTTGAGTATGGTAAGTGTTTCATCTTTAATTTCTTTTGTTAGTGTATCCATTTTTTGTTAGAAACTAGTGTCTAGTATTTTTGACCTTTTTTTAACTGTTCATCAAAATTTGAAATAAGTTACATTTTTAGAAACTAAACTCCATTCTACATGTATTAAAAATAATAATTTTCAATTACTTTTCAAAAATTTTAGGGGGGAGCACACTCAATTTTCTATTTTTCAGGATGTGTCCACTTTGAAAATTACTAAAAATCAATTATTCATGAAAAAAATATCAAAAAAATCGGGGATAAACTACATGGTGTTAGCTAATTTTTCACCAAAGCAATTTTTGAAATACTAAAAAAAAGTTAACATTTTAGGGGGAGCACACCAGATGCTATGTTATGCTTTTTTGAGAAAAACAGGACCAATTTGTGTGTTCCCCCTTTTTGAACACCTTAATCTCAACCGTTTTTGGAAAAAAATAGTAGTTTAGAAATTAGATTCGGAGCATTACGACTCTTGTTTTTGTTCCATCTTCAAATTTTGAGTGTATCTATCTTCAATTTCTCATCCAACATCAATGTTTACTGATTTCATAAAAAAAAAGTGGCATCTTAAGATCCTCTTTTGGTCCCCCATCTTTGTGCACTTACCCATAGGTGCAGGCTCAATTAATCCCAAAGTCTTTTATATCATTCAACCCTGCATTTTGTATCTATACTCTAGCCTAATTCATGTGTTTTATTGAAATATAGGAATTGGCAACATAGACATTTAGTCTGCCAGAATCAATACCATCTGTTGCACATGAGCATAACAAGAGAGATGATGAGCCCATTGTGGTATGCTTAGACATTTTCAAGTTTAGATTTAAAAAGTTAATTTGATGGTTTTGTTTTAAATATTTGTTTTAAATAATTTGGATGCAGATTTGACATTAAAATTGATTTGAAGCTTCTTTTTTATTATACACAGCATGAGCCGCCCTCTAAGTCACATGGGACTAAAAGGCAGATTGAAATGGATGATGATCAAACTTAGGGTTCACACATGTGTATTAGATTATTTATTTCATGAGGACTTTATGACTATTTCAATATTGACTGGACATATGTACTGTGACTATTTCACTATTTTTACATGGATTGTTATTATGTCAGTATTTATATCTCATAGACTATTTCATCTAGACTAGGTTTTACTATTTATTGAATGTCAACTATATGCATCTATATTCAAACTTTAATTTTATAGCTCATATTTAACACTTCAAATTATCATGTGTTTAATTGTAAAATTGCAAACTACTAATTCTTATTAGATAAGAGGAAATTTTCAATTGATTTATTTTATTAAACATTTAATAGATACAAACTAGGTTGGATATTTATACAGACTAGATATCATACAACTGCATGTAATTACTAATATTTTTTTGGTATAGCTCTATGCTTTGACTAGGTTTAATCTTTGCTTGCTTAATATGTTCTTGATAAGTCAGGTTAGGAGTAAGTTTTTCATAATTTATAGTTGGACATTGTAGGGGCTTTATAGAAAACTGTATCGAAATACCTACCCTTTAAATTTACAAATTAAAATGAAAATTAACTTTGTTGAGCTAAAATGAATATAAATAATTAGAAAGTCTATGAAGGCAATTGATCACAAGCACTAAATCTTAAAAATATTTATGTGTTGAAAGATAGGTTATTATAGTAATTTCTATGGTTATGTTTAGATAAAAATGTTGGGACTTGTTAAATTATAACTGAGTTAAATCTTTAGGCAATTTTTTTATTAGATAAATGTCAAGAGTAACCATGTTTAATCAATTTATTTAATCTATTAAACATTTCATAGATCAATACCTACCCTATAAATTTACTAAAAGAAAAAGAAAATTAGAGAAATACTTACCCTTTAAATTTACAAAAGAAATTTAGAAAATTAGAGAAATTCAGGTCTACCCTAAATTATATCAAAAGAAAAATAGACAAATACCTACTCTAAATTGTTATATATAAATTTGATAAAGAATACTTGGTTCTATCTACTAAAACTTTTGAGATTTGCTTCTAATTTTGAAAAAAAAACTAAAAATTATAATCTCTAAAAAATATAATATAATTAGCATTTTGTATGTAATTTCATCAAGAGCACCAAATAATAACTTAATCAATGCACTAATTGATTTTTCATAACTTCTCTGTACAAGAAAAAGAGCTTCCCTTAGCTTCAAGAAATATAAATTTTCTATACTGACAAGGCCAACCACATGAAGGTGGAAGCTAATGTGGCCTCACCTAAGATCTAAGACACATGTATTATAGTAGACATGGGACACCTAAGACACCTATTGTATAGTATGTATCTAGATTTTATAGACATAGTAGACCTAAGATACCTAGTCTTTATACCTTATCATAGTCTAGACCTAAGTCACCTAGACACCTACTATAGTTCTACCTAAGACACATCTAGACACCTATTATGGTAGACCTAGTTGACATATAGTATCTACCTAAGACACCTAGATTAAACTATACCATATTCTAGTCTCTAGACAGGTAGTTGATATATAGTACTTATCTACCTAAGACGCCTAGATTAGATTATACCTTTTTTCTAGTCTCTAGACCTAGTTGACATATAGTATACCTAAGACACAGGTAGAGACACCTATTATAGTTAGAACCCAAAATACCTAGAGACACCTAGATTTTATACATTATTCTCTAAAGTTTAGATATAATATTTTATATTGACAAGGCCAACCTCGTGAAGGTGGAAGCTCATGTGGCCTCACCTAAGACCTAAGACACATGTATTATAGTAGACGTAGGACATCTAAGACACTTATTTTATAGTATGTATCTAGATTTTATAGACATATTAGACCTAAGAAACCTAGTCTTTATACCTTAGTCTAGACCTAAGTCACCTAGACACCTATTATAGTTCTACCTAAGACACCTCTAGACACCTATTATGGTAGACCTAGTTGACATGTAGTATCTACTTAAGACACCTAGATTAAATTATACCTTATTCTAGTCTCTAGACATAGTTGATATATAGTATCTACCTAAGACACATAGATTAGATTATACTTTTTTATAAGAGTCTCTAGACCTAGTTGACATATAGTATACCTAAGACATAGGTAGAGACACCTATTATAGTTAGAACCCAAGACACCTAGAGACACCTAGATTTTATACATTATTCTCTAAGTCTAGATCTAAGATTTTATACTTGACACCCAGATGTTGAAGACTCTAGATATCGAGCATGTGTAGAGATCATACCTGTGCAACAAGAAACAATAGATTGAAGTCCTTTCAACACTACATGTGATCAAGCAAAAACAAATCTAGAGGTTAGGCCACGATGAAACGTAAATATAAATTTAGAACGTAGAGATCATTTTATTTAAAGAGAATTTTTTAAGAAGTTCCATTGAAATTATAATGAAAGGAAAGAACTATTGAAGCATAAATTAAAATAATTAATAGTGTAGGTCTAGTGAATACCTGAAATAAAGTGTAAGTGAAATTTAAATAATAATTTAAAACACCTTCTATGTTTCCAGCCTCTATTATGACTGCAAAAACATCTCCTGCACCATGTAATGATGTAAAAAAGTTAAAATGTGTCATGATCTAAGAGAATTAGGAATATTAATATGAAGGCTTAAGGGGAGTTAAGAGGATGGCTTAATGGGAGATGCAATCAATTAGGGGAGATGTATGCTAGTAAATCAATAACCTATAAATATACTTAATCCAAAACTCACATTTTAAGAACTACCTAATTAAACTAAATCGTACTTACCTAACTTCTGAAACATAGCTAGGGGATGGGTTAAGGGGAGTTAAGAGGATGGATTAAGGGGAGATGAAATCAGTTGTAGTATTTGGTAAGGGTACATGCACTAACTTAATTTAACTATATTGAAGTTATTTTAAACTAAATCCTAAGTTTAATACCTAACTTATGGAACATAGCTAGGGGATGGCTTAAGGGGAGTTAAGAGGATGGATTAAGGGGAAATAAGAGGATGGATTAAGGGGAGATGGAATCAACTATAGTATTTTTGGTAAGGGTACATGCACTAACTTATATCATTTAGCTAGTGGATGACTTAAGGGGAGTTAAGAGGATGGATTAAGGGGAGATGGAATCAACTATAGTATTTTTGGCAAGGGTACGTGCACTAACTTATATCATTTGGCTAGGGGA
Source organism: Cunninghamia lanceolata (assembly GCA_027924645.1). Classification (NCBI taxonomy): domain Eukaryota; kingdom Viridiplantae; phylum Streptophyta; class Pinopsida; order Cupressales; family Cupressaceae; genus Cunninghamia; species Cunninghamia lanceolata. The sequence continues at coordinate 12,616,123 of BSBN01000167.1, forward strand.
TGGCTTAAGGGGAGTTAAGATGATGTCTTAAGGGGAGATGGAATCAACTGTAGTATTTTTGGTAAGGGTACATGTACTAACTTATATCATTTAGCTAGGGGATGGCTTAATGAGAGTTAAGAGGATGTCTTAAGGGGAGATGGAATCAACTCTAGTATTTTGGCAAGGGTGTGCTAAGTTATATCAATTAACTATATTGAAGTTATTAAACTAAATCCTAAGTTTACCTAACTGATGGAACATAGCTAGGGGATGGCTTAATGGGACTTAAGAGGATGGTTAAGGGGAGATGCAATCAATTAACTATCAATCATATTAATCCTAAACTCACATCCTAGACAAAGATTAAAAATTTAAAAATTTCTACATACCTGTTAACCATTTAAAAAATTTACTCCATTGTACCATCTGCATCCTCTCTTTTTTGTAATGCATCTATGATTGCCTCATGCTCTTCCATAGAAAGTGTCCATAAATCTTTTATGATGGGTCTCCCTTTATATCTCACTAATTGTATATTTGTTGCCACAACCAGATGCGAGTAGTGTAAAATGTTCTTATGTATATCATAATCTTCAAATGCAAGTATACCATTCCTCCTTATCAGATATTTACATAGCCAAGTGCCAACAACAACCACAGAACCTGTTAGATACTCAAAGTTATCATCATCTACTCTAGGTTGTAACAACTTCTATTTTGCCTCAACACGCCAAGCCAACCAATACTTGGTTTCCTCTTCATTACCCTCAGGTGCAACAACAACACACACACATGTCCTGCAAAAAACATTCAAATTCATGTCACAAAAATATACATTCATACATATACAATTAAATATAGATTACAAAAAAATGTATCGAAAAGAAATATTGAATTATTGTACCTTCTTGTACAAGGTCTTAAATATGACCATAGTCATCCGATGCTTGCAAATGATTATCCTCCTCAAATGTTATCTCATTTTGATCATATGTTTGTAGAGTTGTTAAGGATCTTTGTTTCCATTCTTCAACCCAATCTGTATTTTCACATGCTTCCCACTCACCTGCAATACAAAACTGACAAAAATATGTGAGCTCCCTAGTCTATATAGTCCATGTTCTTGTGTTTGAACTCTTAAATGAAAGCCATTTTGTTGATCCACTAATTGTATCACAATCATATTGGGGAGGAATGTTTTATTCTTCAACTAACCAAAAAAACTGTTGAATTTTAGAGTTTTCACTTGATCCTGTAGTCAATTTTGCATTACAACAATCCACAATTGCACATGCATATTGAAACTTTGCTGCATCATGAAATTTTAGTTACTCCCTAGCAAGAACCCTTTTCACACATGCTCCAGCTCCATCATGTTCTCCTTTAACATGTCCAGCTTCAAAGAAACTCCACATATGTTGGATATTGTTTTCTTTATGGGCCCTACTTAACTAATAAAACATTCAAATATTTTTGAATTGTCCCATACAATTGTTTGGCCATATGAGATGTTGTGTCATCTGGATTTGTCATTCTTTTAAGTTATCTTTAAATACTTTGAAACAATACTACACAAACTCTGATGAATGTAGCCGATTATCACTCACATAGAAATGGTACTCCCTCAAAAATTTTCTGCCATCTTCTACACTGTCGATTGCATGTCTGCATACAATATGAACAAATATGGCCACCTGTACTGAGTTATAATATTGTGACTGAATCTCCTCTTGTGGAGCAAGGGTTTAGTTTTCTACAAGGTCAAACACTGAAATTATAGTTCCAATTGGAAATGTGTTCTTACATCTGCAAAATTGTTCATCAAGCCATTGAGCATATTGAGAGTGGTTCACATATTTATACACAATCTTATTCTTGAACTCTATGATGAATGCATGTACACTACTTTGTTCTATGACTAACAATGCTTTCTAGTTTTTCCATCCTTTAATGGATATTGAACATTGGTGAGCCTCTTCACATCCACTAACTTCTGTCCAAAATCATGTGAACTACTTTCATGCATGCATTATCCTAATAATGAAAGGTTACCACATCTATTACATTGTCCAGAAACATATGGTTTTGAAAAAAGAATTTCCCATCAGTTGTTTCACAAAGTAAACTTGTTATAAAATCCTTAATTGTTGTAGGTGGCATATTAATACCACATTCCTGCATAATTTGGTTAGTATGCAAAGTACAATGTATATATCAAAAAATATCATAAAAATAATGAAATTGCATGAGTTTTACAACAACAAGAGATTCGTTGCTTATTAATCTTGACATACCAAGGTTTACATTTCTCAAATGATCTTTGACGCATACTAAAATTTTCTATAACTAAATCATCTAGAAATTTTCTATATAATTATGTTTGAGTCATGTCTAAAAGATGTTTTGGATGAGGATCATAATATTTTGACCACACCCTTAATTTCAAAACATCTCTAGCATTTGATGAAACCCTTATATTATCATGCCAATATTTTTCAATCAAAGACCTAATTTCATTCTTTAATTTCATGTCAGACCTTAGGAGTCTACCACTAAAATTCCAACAATGGTTGATTGGATCCTCTTCAATACTTACTCTTCTCTTTTCTTCTCTTTGTAAAGTTACATCATGCACATTTAAATATCCACTTGTCTAACTTATCATGCTTTTGCTCATAACTGATTTATTAACTAAAGCAATTATTATTGCTCGACATGTGTTGCATTCTTATCCTTAGATAAATGATTTTTTCCAATAAAACCAATAGCATTAGCAACACTAGACATAACTTGTTCCATTGATTCATCCACCTTTTTGGGTTTTATAAACATTATGTCAGAAAAAGTAACCTTGGGGGTTTTTCCTATTAAGGTTTAGCTCTCAGGTCCTGTAATTGCATTTAGAGCATCTTGCATGTTATTTATGACTCCCAATGAGGAAAACCTTGGGTCTTGTGACAAATAGGACCTAGGGGGCTACATTTTGATGATCTCTGAGTAAAAATGGCAGGGTGGACTTGGGCGCTAGAACCCTAGTCTAGCCCTATTTTAGGTCTTCCCTAATTCTAAATGTCAGTCTTATGACCATTAATAAGGTCCTATGCTGACATCTAAAGTTTGAATTACAAAATTATTAGCGAGAATCTTTGTAGTTGCATATACAAGCACGATTAGGTTTCATTTGCAAACTAGATGGACATTAGATGGAAATTACATAACTTTATGCATTCTTGTGATTAGAGCAGTCAAAATATTTATTGTGTTGTAGAGAAGAGAATTGTTATTATGTTTGTGTTTGTAGATTTGACATCCATCTCCTCATGGCATGAAGAGCATCTTCCTTCCATGAGATCTTCACTACAAGGTGATATCTATTATGTTTTCAATCATTTATCATTTGGATTTTTGCCTCTATCCTGTTGGGATATGCACTCTCATCTAACAACGGTGTTTACAAGACTTGAATGTCTCTCTGGGGCTTGAATGAGGCAAGCCTCTAAACACCACAACCCCCTCCCACACTCCTTGTGATTATAGGTTACAGGTGTCGAGTTCTGTGGAGTGGAGTTGCAGGAAGGAGTAGCAGACACAGAGGATTCAGGATCTGAAAAGAAGTAGGAAACTGGTGTTTTTCATGGACTAGGGCACTAGTCCCCATGTCCTCCATATTGGAATTTTTGGAAACTGAAGTCACAATACAAATCAGTGTCAGAAGGAGCTCAGGACCCCTCAAAGAAATTGGTACCTTGGACTTGGGCGTGAGTCCCTGTGTCCCTGACTTCTTTGCCTTCTGAACTTTGAAAAATAATAAGTTAAGTATCTCTGTCCTTTGTTCCAGTCTAAAAGGATTTGTCGTAATTTGATAATTTGCTTACCAATTTGCATAATTAGGGGTTTTAAGCATAATTAAACATTAGGTAGGACATTATTTGACACATCCAAGAGTCCATAGCTTCCCAAGTGGCTTCCCAACACAATAGGTGACTACTCTTGCTTAGTGAAGATTCAACTCGGTTGATAATCCCTTGGAATGTTTGTTGGGAAAGGAGGATTGCACATAAACAACTAAAACCCACACACCATTCAACCAACCTCCTTTTTACCTCAAAACATTTTGGTGAAACTGTGTTTTTAAATTTTTTGGCACCTTTCTGACTATTGTTTGATAGATTTTCATTAATTCATCTTATTGCATTCGAAAAATTACAAAAAAAAAATGAAAATTTTGAAAAATTAAAAAAAAAAAAATTTAGGCTTGCATTTTAGCATAATTTGAAATATTTGGCATTCAATTTCATTAAATTTTTGTCATTTTAAATAGATCTAATTTAATTTTCAGAAATTCATCATTTAGAATAGATTTGCATTGCTTTTGTGTGCTTAATTTGACAAAAATTGCTTGAAATTGTGCACTTTTCATAAAAGCCTAGTTTTGAATTAACTAGGGTTTGTAGTCAAAATTTTGTTTCAAATTTTACTACCATTTTAAAACACTCATTAGGACTTATTTCTAATATTAATGTTCCATCATAGTGGTCTTCTTGCAAAATCTCATGCCTAGGGTTTAAAAACCTTGATTTTTCACTAAATTGCATATTTTGGGCCTATTTTCACTAGGTTTTGACTTATCATCACTCTAGAGGTGCTTCAAAAGCATGTTGTGAAAGATATTGCTACATCATTGGACTATTATTAGGCATATTATTTTTTGTTCCTCTTGAAAATTTTCACAACACCTCTTCTACTAGTGATTTGCATTGAAAAAATTCAAAAAATCAAGCATTTTCATATCTTAAACATATCTTGTTCGTAGGGTTTGTTCTATTAGTTTGTGCAAGATTTTGTATGAGTATTATTACTCACTACCCTAATAGAAATATCCCTTTTAGAAGAAGTATAAGACTCATGGATCTAGTGCCTTTGAAGAATTCGACATTTCTACCTCTGAAAATCCATTGAATACCTTCTTTACAAAAGGTGAGACACAAATTTTGCAAGACATTATACCTTCTACAAACACTATGGAAGATCAACATTTAATGATGTCGATGATACTATTGAGGTGGTCTCACATGTACTTGATGAGCAAATAAACAAACTTGATAGACTTAGCCGAATTTCAAGCATTTGTTGGAAGTGAAAGGATAGCGGAAGAAGTTGTCCCTGTGATTCACCACATAAGAGAATTGATAAAAGAAGGACAAGATGGTATTAATGTGGTTCTAGGTTTAACATATATAGTAAATAATAATGTCATGATGGTAACTGAATGTGCGAATGGTATTAAAAGCATGTCGTCACCGTCTCATACACAAGTATTGGCATCTATACAAACTACGAGAATATCTACATTTACATCAATGATTTTAAACACCAATGTAAATGTTTGTAGTAATGCTACCACTAGTATTAGAGTATCTAACGGTAAAAATTCACAAAATTACAAAGCTGTGGGATTTAACTATCAAAACTTGATATCTAAAGGGACTTCTTCTATGAATAAGTACTCTCAACCACCTCTTCATCACACCTATTCGCAACCATCTTCCACGTATCAATATGTCCAACCACCGCTGAATTATTCACAACCTCCGCTTATCACTACTCAAGCTCAATCACCCCCTCACTTTGGTTCTAATGCCTCGCAGCAAACCGCATCTCCCAGTGATGCCATCCTAAACAAACTTTTGCAAGGAATGAATTCATTACAACAAAAGGTGACAAACTTGACAAATTCTTCACAACCTAACATACCAACTTATTATGCCTGTAACCATTTATCTTATGCAATTTTGAGAACCCCTATGCCTTAGAGGTTTGAGACTCCTCGCTTTGAAAAATATGGTGGAAAACACGATCCCAATACTCATGTGGCGGCATTCATAGCTATGTGTAGCAATTTCTACTTTGAAGAGGATTTGTTAGAAAAATGTTTTTCGTGATCTCTCAAAGATACAACTCTAGAATGGTTTTGTTCTTGATCTATGAATTCAATACATTCCTTTCACAGTTAGTTGATCAATTTCTACAACACTATCAAGCAAATATTGGACCTCAAGTCTCCTTAATTGATTTAGTTCATTGCAAGCAAGGTCCAAAAGAGAAATTAACTGAGTTTATCAGTTAGTATCAATTTCTCTATGCAAAAATTCAATATCAAATGAAGGCTGAGGATGTTCATAAGGTGTTTATTACAAATCTACAATGTAACATTTGTGATAAGATTCTCTTGATGAAGTATAACTCCTTTCAACATTTATACACCACCCTTCGTGAATATCAACTTTTGTCTAGTCAGTATGAAAACTAGAACTCATCAGCTCAAGTTGGTCAATCCATGGATAGACCATCACAAAATAACTTGAAATGGAACAATAGCAGTTTCATCAAGGTTAATGGATCAAATTCAAACAACTTTTCACAAGTCTCTACTATCACTAATCCAAAGAAGGCACTGTATCAACAAAGACAGTTTACTCTGATATCTAAATTCTATCATTCTATCATGAATCAAGCTCTAAGTAATAATCTTATGAAGCTTCCCCTTATTAAACCTTTAGATCCTAGTAGAGCACAAGGACCTTATTTCGATGCTAATACTTTTTTTCATTACCATCAAACACAAGGACATGATACCGAATGATGTATGCATCTTAAACATTAAATACAAGACCTCATTGACTCAAACATGATACATGTATTAGGTGTGAATGATAATGGAAATAAGTCAGTTGTTCCATTGAATCAGAACTTACAAATCTTCACTAATCCTTGCCTTATGCATACTGATAATAATTTGATGGAACAAAACACACTAGAGGTAGAAGATGACTATTTGGACTATGATGAGATTATTGCTACAATAGAAGTGGATAAGGAAAATACTGAAGTATCACCTCATCCACGAAGGAATGGTATTTATTCTGGAGTTCCTCCTCTATTATCCCTTCAGGGATAAGAAGATGTGCAACATACATCAGAAAGACAAATGGAACAAGAGATTCTGATAAATGAAAAGATCAAGACAATACAAGATAGTCCTTGTCACTTTGATAGATGAACTCAACAAAGAAAGCTAGCTAAAAATCAGAAAAGAGCAAGACAATTATCATCAGTTGGGAATAATAGTGGTTCTCCTCCTCATAAACAACAAAAGAATTCATATACACAAGGATATGAGAAACAAACATCATGTGTACTTCTCAACAACAAACAAGATTCTCATAAGAACCACTCAAGCTTCACACAAAACTTGATGGAGCATCTCTCCAAGAGGCTCGCAAGTTCTAAAATTTAGTACGATTGTATTGGCAGGTAAGTATTTCTAGCCCTTTACCTCCGTGATGTGTTTCCCCCATGATGTGTTATGTGTTGTTTAGGCCTCCTAGGATGACTCTTGATACTCTTGTAAGGTCAAGGATACTAGGAGACTACCTCTGTTGTGACCCTTCTTCTATATTGCTTCTCCTCTATTTTCACTATTGTGTGTTGTGTCTTACGGACATAGCATTGCGGTTGGTGACTTTGGGGTACCCTCTTACGTGGTTGTCCCTAAGACACTTGTTTTTCCTCTCTTGTTTTATTGTTTCCCTTCCTCTAGTGGTTCTATCTAGCAGGTGAATGATGAAAAACATTTTATACTGATGCGGACCTAGTGTCCCTTTAGCAAGTAATCAAAAAATGATCTAGTCCATACATGACAATGGGGTTGTTATATATTATTCGATGCTTGGTTAGTAGAATCACTCCGTGTGATCTTGATGTTGTCTTATCGCACTTACAAAACATAACAATGTTGCTCTCCATGCACTTTGTCTATCTTGAATCTTGCATTCCTCAGTTTATCATATGCATTGTTGTTTATCATGATTATATGGACACTAACACTTTTCTTACAGGAATGTGTTTGTGGGAATATTTGGCGATCGTAAAGTATGTATGTCACCTCTGAGGGGCATGGGCTTTGTGAGAGCTCATGTTCCCTTGTGTGTTTTCTTCCTACCTTAACATGCTGGATATTGGTACACAAAATCAATGACCTTAAGGTGGGGGCATATATAAGGTAAGTTGTCTGTTGTTAATGTTAGCAACATGCGTGTGTTTGTAAATCTTGAATCTATTGCAATCACTTAAGCCCTCTACGCAGGTAGGATATCGTGCATATCCTTTTTTATCTTAAGCCCTCCCTGTGAGGATGGTGTATTTCTTGAGGAGAGTGCACAATTCTGTTATTTTCAAAAGTCCTCTATGGAGGCAGGGAGTGGTTTTGTGACTAACTCAACCCTTAAGCATGTCTTTGGTGATTGTTGTGGTGAAGTCCAATCATTGGTGTGTGTCTGTAATGTGCCTGATATGGTGATGAACCTAGCAATAGGTACACTCCATCACTCGCATGTCATGTTTTCTCTTTGTCTTCTAAGTGTGTGTGTATTGTGTGTTTGTTCCCAAGCATAGTCTAAAGACTGGTGGCAATGAGTCCCTCCTATGCTTTGTGATTTGTATGGTGTGCTTGATTTGTATGACATGTTTGTTCTCAAGTGTAGTCTAAAGACTGGTGGTGATAAGTCCCTCCTGCACTCTGAGATTTGTTTGGCATGTTTGTTGCCCCATGTGCAGTCTAAAGACTAGTGGCGATGAGTCCCTCCTACATTTTGGGTTGTGTGTTTACTTTCATGTACTTGCATCTGCATTTCATATATGAGAAAATGAAAAAGAAAATAAAATTATTATTGTCTTCACTACATTCACTATGTTTTTCATGTCTTCAATGTTGTCTTCTCCATGTTTTGTGTGACTATAACTGTCTTCTTTGTGTTTTGCATGCTCGTTACTATGTTTGGCATGTCTTCTTCGTGCTTGGCATGTTTGTTGTGTTTGTTGACCATACTTTAATGCATGTATTGGCCATGCATTTATACATACATTAAAGTGGGAGCTAAATGTTATGTCAAAAAATGTAGCCTTGGGGGCTTTTTCCTATTAAGGTTTAGCTCCCGGGTCCTATAATTGCATTTAGATCATCTTGCATGTTATTTATGACTCCCGATGAGAGAACCCTTGGGTCTTGTGACAAATAGGACCTAGGAGGCTACATTTTTATGATCTCTGAGCCAAAATGGCAAGGTGGACTTGGGTGCTAGCGCCCTAGTCTAGCCCTATTTTGGGTCTTCCTTAATTTCAAATGTTGGTTTTATGACCATTAATTAGGTCCTATGCTGACATCTAAAGTTTTAATTATGAAATTCTTAGCTAGAATCTTTGTATTTGCATATATAAGCATGATTAGGTTTCATTAGCAAACTAGATGGACATTAGATGGAAATTGGATAACTTTATGCATTCTTGTGATTAGAGCATTCAAAATATTCATTCTGTTGCAGAGCAGAGCATTGTTATTGTGTTTGTGTTTGCAAATTTGACATCCATCTCCTCATGGCATGAAGATCATCTTCCTTCCATGATATATTCACTACAAAGTGATATCTATTATGTTTTCAATCATTTGTCATTTGGATTTTTGCCTCTATCCCATTGGGATATGTACTCTCATCTGACAACAGTGTTTGGAAGACTTGAGTGTCTCTCCGGGGCTTGAATGAGGCAAACCTCTAAACACCACAACCTCCTCCCACACTCCTTGTGATTGTAGGTTACATGTGTCGAGTCCTGTGGAGTGGAGTTGCAGGAAGGAGTAGCAGACACAAGGGATTTAGGATCTGAAAAGGACACTGGTGCTTTTCATGGACTAGGGTGCTAGTCCTCGTGTCCTCCGCATTAGAATTTCTAGAAACTAAAGTTACATTGCAAATCAGTGTCTGAAGGAGCTTAGGGCCCCTCAAAGAAATTGGTACCTTGGACTTGGGCGCAAGTCCCCGTGTCCCTGACTTCTCTGCCTTCTGAACTTCAAAAAATAGTAAGTTAAGTATCTTTGTCGTTTGTTCCAACCTAAAAGGATTTGTCGTAATTTGATAATTTGCTTACTGATTTGCATAATTAGGGTTTTTAAGCATAAGTGAACATTAGGTAGAGACATTGTTTGACACATCCAAGAGTCCACATCTTCCCAAGTGGCTGCTCAACACTATAGGTGACTGCTCTTGCTTAGTGGAGATTCAACTTGGTTGATAATCCCTTGGAATGTTTGTTGGGAAAGGAGGATTGCACATAAACAACTAAAACCCACACACCATTCAACCAACCTCCTTTTTATCTCAAAACATTTTGGTGAAACCATGTTTTTTAATTTTTTGGCACCTTTCTGACTATTGTTTGATAGATTTTCATTCATTCATCTTATTGCATTTGAAAAATTACAAAAAAATTGAAAATTTTGAAAAAAATTGGCATTTTAGGCTTGCATTTTAACCTAATTTGAAATATTTGGCATTCAATTTCATTAAATTTCTATCATTTTAAATAGATCTAATTTAATTTGCAGAAATTCATCATTTAGAATACATTTGCATTGCTTTTGTGTACTTAATTTGACAAAAATTGCTTGAAATTGTGCACTTTTCATAAAAGCCTAGTTTTGCATTAACTAGGGTTTGAAGTCAAAATCTTGTTTCAGATTTTACTACCATTTTAAAACACTCATTAGGACTTATTTCTAATAGTAATATTGCATCATAGTGGTCTTCTTGCAAAATCTCATGCCTAGGGTTTAAAAACCTTGATTTTTAACTAAATTGCATATTTTGGGCCTATTTTCACTAGGTTTTGACTTATCATCACTCTAGAGTTGCTTCAAAAGTGTGTTGTGAAATATATTGCTGCACCATTGGACTATTATTAGGCATATTATTTTTTGTCCCTCTTGAAAATTTTCACACCTCTTCTACTAGTGATTTACATTGAAAAAATTCAAAAAATCAAGCATTTTCAGATCTTAAACTTGCTCCCAGGGTTTGTTCTATTAGCTTGTGCATGCCCTTGTATGAGTATTATTACTCACTACTCTAATATAAATATCCCTTTCAGAAGAAGTATAAGACTTATGGGATCTAGTGCCTTTGAAGAATTCAACATTCCTACCTCTGAAAATCCATTGAATACCTTCTTTACAAAAGGTGAGACACAAATTTTGCAAGACATTATACATTCTACGACCACTATGGAAGATCAAACATTTCATGATGTCAATAATACTATTGAGGTGGTTGCACATGTACCTAATGAGAAAATAAACAAACTTGATAAAGACTTAGCCAAATTTCAAGCATTTGTTGGAAGTGAAAGGATAGTGGAAGAAGTTGTCCTTGTGATTCACCACATAAGAGAATTGATAAAAGAAGGACAAGATGGTATTAATGTGGTTCAAGGTTTAACGCATATAGTACACAATAATGTCATGACGGTGACTGAATGTGTGAATGGTATTAAAAGCATGTTGTCACCGTCTCATACACAAGTATTGGCACCTATACCAACTACGAGAATATCTACATTTACATCAATGATTTTAACCACCAATGTAAACGATTGTAGTAATGTTACCACTGGTATTAGAGTATCTAATGGCACAAATTCCCAAAATTACAAAGTTGTGGGATTTAACTATCAAAATTTAATATCTAAAGGGACTTCTTCTATGAATAAGTACTCTCAACCACCTCTTCATCCCACCTATTTGCAACCATCTTCCACCTCATCCATGAAGGAATGGTATTTATTCTAAAGTTCCTCCTTTGTTATCCCTTCAGGGATTGGGAGATATGTAACATACATCAAAAAGACAAATGGAACAAGAGATTCTGATAAATGAAAAGATCAAGACAATACAAGATAGTCCTTGTCACTTTGATAGACGAACTCAACAAAGAAAGCTAGCTAAAAATTAGAAAAGAGCAAGACGATTATTATCAGTTGGGAATAATAGTGGTTCTCCTCCTCATAAACAACCAAATAATTCATATACATAAGGCTATGAGAAACAAACATCGCATGTACTTCTCGACAACAAACAAGATTCTCATAAGAACCACTCAAGCTTCACACAAAACTTGATGGAGCATCTCTCGAAGCGGCTCGCAAGTTCCAAAATTTAGTACAATTGTACTGGCAGTTAAGTATTTCTAACCCTTTACCTCCGTGATGTGTTATGTGTTGTTTAGGCCTCCTCGGATGACCCTTGATACTCTTGTAAGGTCGAGGATACTATGAGACCGCCTCTGTTGTGACCCTTCTTCTATATATCTTCTCCTCTATTTTCACTGTTGTGTGTTTTGTCTTACAGACATAGCATTGTAGATGCTGACTTTGGGACACCCTCCTACGTGACTGTCCCTAAGACACTTGTTTCTCCTCTCTTGCTTTATTGTTTCCCTTCCTCTAGTGGTTCTATCTAGCGGGCGAATGATGAAAAATATTTTATATTGATGCGGACCTAGTGTCCCTTTAGCAAGTAATCAAAAAATGGATCTAGTCCATACATGACAATGGGGTTGTTATATATTATCCAATGCTTTGCTAGTAGAATCACTCTGCGTGATCTTGATGTTGTCTTATCGCACTTACAAAACATAACAATACTGCTACTCCATGCACTTTGTCTATCTTGAATCTTGCATTCCTTGGTTTATCATATGCATTGTTGTTTATTATGATTATATGGACACTAACACTTTTCTTGCAGCAATGTGTTTGTGGGAATATTTGGTGATCGTAAAGTATGTATGTCACCTCCAAGGGGCATGGGCTTTGCGAGAGCTCATGTTCCCTTGTGTGTTTTCTTCCTACCTTAATGTGCTTGATATTGGTACACGACATCAATGACCTTAAGGTGGGGGCATATATAAGGTAAGCTATTTGTTGTAAATGTTAGCAACATGCATGTGTTTGTGAATCTTGAATCTATTGCAATCACTTAAGCCCTCTATGTAGGCAGGATATCGTGCATATCCTTTTTTATCTTAAGCCCTCCATGCGAGGTGGGGATGGTGTATTTCTTGAGGAGAGTACACAATCCTGTCATTTTCAAAAGCCCTCTGCGAAGGCGGGGAGTGGTTCTATGACTAACTCAACCCTTAAGCATGTCTTTGGTGATTGTTGTGTTGAAGTCCAATCATCGGTGTGTGTCTGTAATGTGTTTGAGATGGTGATGAACCTAGCAATAGGTACACTCCATCACTTGTATGTCATGTTTTTTTTATGTCTTCTAAGTGTGTGTGTATTGCGTGTTTGTTCCCAAGCATAGTCTAAAGAATGGTGGCAATGAGTCCCTCCTATGCTTTGGGATTTGTATGGCATTCTTGATTTGTATAACATGTTTGTTCTTAAGTGTAGTCTAAAGACTGGTGGCGATGAGTCCCTCCTGAACTCTGAGATTTGTTTGGAATGTTTGTTGCCCCATGTGTAATCTAAAGACTGGTGGTGATGAGTCCTTCCTGCATTTTGGGTTGTGTGTTTACTTTCATGTACTTGCATCTGCATTTCATATATGAGAAAATGAAAAAGAAAATAAAATTATTACTGTCTTCACTACATTCACTATATTTACTATGTTTTTCATGTCTTCAATGTTGTCTTCTCCATGTTTTGCATGACTGTAATTGTCTTCTTCATGTTTTGTGTGCTTGTTACTATGTTTGGTATGTCTTCTCCGTGCTTAGTGTGTTTTCTATGTTTGTTGACCGTACTTTAATGCATGTATTGGACTTGCATTTATACATACATTAAAGTGGGGGCTAAATGTTATGTCAGAAAAAGTAGCCTTGGGGGCTTTTTCCTATTAAGGTTTAGCTCCCAGGTCCTGTAATTGCATTTAGAGCATCTTGCATATTATTTATGACTCCTGATGAGAAAACCCTTGGGTTTTGTGAGAAATAGGACCTAGGAGGTTGCATTTTGATGATCTCTAAGCAAAAATGGTAGGGTGGACTTGGGCGCTAGTGCCCTAGTCTAGCCCTATTTTGGGTCTTCCTTAATTTCAAATGTTGGTTTTATGACCGTTAATTCCTATGCTAACATCTAAAGTTTGAATTATGAAATTCTTAGCGGGAATCTTTGTAGTTGCATATATAAGCATGATTAGGTTTCATTAGCAAACTAGATGGACATTAGATGGAAATTAGATAACTTTATGCATTCTTGTGATTAGAGCATTCAAAATATTCATTGTGTTGCAGAGCAAAGCATTATTATTGTGTTTGTGTTTACAGATTTGACATCCATCTCCTCATGGCATGAAGATCATCTTCCTTCCATGAGATCTTCACTACACGGTGATATCTATTGTGTTTTCAATCATTTATCATTTGAATTTTTACCTCTATCCCATCGGGATACGCACTCTCATTTGATAATGGTGTTTGGAAGACTTGAATGTCTCTCTAGGGCTTGACCGAGGCAAGCCTATAAACACCACAACCCCCTCCCACACTCCTTGTGATTGCAAGTTATAGGTGTCGAGTCCCGTGGAGTGGAGTTGCAGGAAGGAGTAGTAGACATAGATGATTCAAGATCTAAAAAGAAGCAAGACACTAGTGCTTTTCATGGACTACGGTGCTAGTCCATGTTTCCTCCACATTGGAATTTTTGGAAATTGAAGTTACAGTGCATATCAGTGTCAGAAGGAGCTCAGAAGCCCTCAAAGAAATTGGTACCTTGGACTTGGGTGCGAGTCCACATGTCACCGACTTCTCTGCCTTCCAAACTTTGAAAAATAGTAAGTTAAGTATTGTTGGTCATGATGTTGGTCATAGCAAACATAGAATAAAAGTTACACAACAACCCTTACTCATCTTGAAAGATACGATGAATTCAGAGAATTCATGATCCCAAGTCTCCGTTGATTAAGTCTTAATCTACTGACGTTACTTAGTGGTTGATGTGTGTTGCTGTTTTCCATTCAGGGGCCTTACGTGTTTCTGCAAAGTTCATCATTATCTTCAAATATCCTGCTCTGTATGTCTGCTCTGCATAAATCTTCAATAATTCTACCTCTGCACTGTGAAGTTAGTCAAATAATGTGCCTACAGGCTGATATTTGCATGATTTCTACCATTATTTATGATTCTTTGCATGATATTTTCAATACTACATGCATTTAACTCAAATATGCTAAGGATTTTCAGTTACCTACGGGATTTCAGCATATTTCTCTGTTTCTGCTTATTATTTATCATGATTTGCAGTTATGGTGATGAATTTATGAAATTAAAAAAAGGAAAAGGGTTAAAGAATGAGATTCCCAAAACTACTTGACTTAGATCACTGATCCACATACAAGCTCCCATACATGCAATGAAAAGAAGGAAACTAGAATCATACTTCACCAGGACATTCCACAAATCTGCATGATCTAGTGCAAATCTTCAAAGGAAAAGTTGACAACAACATGTAATGAAATGAAAGCGCTTCCAGTTGAACACAGCATTCACCAGTACATATCCAGAAATCAACAAGAAGATTACGTAAAATTTACAATCAGGATGTAATCTGAAACTTCATATCCATTCAGTATGCTCAAGAATAGGTACATTTACAGTGATCTGAAGAAAGAACCTTGACATTTCAACAATTCTATCCTCATTAGTCTCAGTAGTCCGATCTCCTAATTGATTCTACAGTAATTAGCCTTAATGCGCCAGATGCGTCTGTGTATTCTCTAATGTATATCCCCTTTAATGTTCAGGATCTGGCCTTTATATAGAGCAAATGCCAGAAAACGGTTACAATGATCCAAGGATCAGGATCCTCTCATAACAATCAACGGTCTAGATGAAAAGCACATGCTTCGTCAGTTGGCAAATGTACAGCTGGCATAGAATATTCCAGCATCTTTGATTTGATTTGGTCTCCAGCTGGCAAACAGCATATTTGACAATATCCTCGTCATTTCTGGTTCATGTTGCCTCCATGTGCAACTTTGTAATTATCAGCCTCAGGAGCAGCTCTAACAGCATCATGACTTCCTGCAAGTAAACAGACAAACATTAAGTTCATCATCATGTGGATAAACAACAGGAATTTAAACACTTTATTAGACAAGCCTCCAAAATGTGCAACTACAGGCAATTGAGCTTCATACCTGTGGAACATATGCACTAAATGCATAAACAGCGTTAAAAAAAAACACTCGGATCAACCATCGTTTCATTTTCCCGCCCATTTCCTTGTATATCGGGTTCAAATATGATCATGTATCTCAAAATATACAAGGAAATAACCGCTTTTCAATTTATTTCAAATCCGGCTCTGCATGCTCTGTTTGTATGTTTCGGGTCATCATCATATTCGCATCGGTGTGACCACATATGATCGGGGTGACAAAATTAGACTTGGCCGATGGCAACAGTTATACCTACGCCAAAAATCATGATGATGCCCAACTCTATGTCTTCTATCTAGCTGCAGGATATCATGAAATATGATGCTCCTCCTTTCCGAATGCTCTGATGAAATATGATGGTGACGTCATCGTCATCATCATGTCGAAGGAAAATAGGAGGATTTGGAATATGATCCTGCTGCTGAGGAAAGGAAAATGATGGTGACGTCATCGTCATATTCGAGCTTCATTAAAATGCAAAAGATGACGTCACCGTCATGTTTCGTTAAGATCAGGGGATAAATGTAATATCGGGTCACCTAAGGAAGATGATCAGGATGATGAATGTAATATGACCCCTTTGCGGCCAAGGTAACCCTCTCGAAAGATCAGGATGATCATCATCATCATCATCATATCCGCACTAGGTGATTTAAAATATGATCCTGCTGAATGTCCAGATGACGTCATCAGGATATCCGGGGCCTTTGTTAATCTTCAAACATGACGTCATCGTCATATTGGCGAACCGGATCATGTTCTGGAAAATATCCTGCCGAAGGAGAAATGTGATGGTGATGTCATCCTGATATTTGCTTCTTCGTTTATCAGGTCAGGATGACATCATCAGGATATTTGCAAGAGGTTATATTTCTCGGCAGGAGGATATTACGAAATGTCGGGTAAACAAACAAGATCATGATGATCTTGACGACATGACTTAGGAAAGGAAAGTCATGATGCTCGCGATGTGCCCAAGGTCATTTGACGGGTAAAATACACTATCACTTAAGATTGACGTCCGGATATTGGGACTGCATGATTTTTATCGGGTGATAGACAAAGATCATGACGATGACCTTTCGCGATACAAAAGACCGCTCGACGGGGAAAACTGACTATGACTTAAAGTTGACGTCCGGATATTTCGACCTCAGGATATTATCGGGGGGCTTTTCAAATATGATGATGATGTTCTTCATACAGCAAAACTGAGTTTATAACATATGACCCTCTTCATGCGAATATCAGGTTTGACCAAAACTTTGACTGTGCATAACTCCCTCATATGGACGAATTTTCAAGTGATGTAAAAGGCAAACCTGCATGGAATTTCAAGCTCTTTCTAACTATGAGGTCATAGAAACAAAATATGAACTTTGACAAACTGACCTCATGATGATGACCAACCTCATCCTGACCTTCATGATGATGATGCACCTGACCTATTTTTACCAAACCGCCAGAAAACAGACAACACAAGCCAAGCCAAAAGTTGGGTCCCTGTTTTGATAAGTCAAAATGGGGCGTGTTGTGTAACCACACAACAAGTATCTTTGTCCTTTGTTCACTATGAAAGGATTTATCATAATTTGATAATTTGCTTACTGATTTGCATAATTAGGGTTTCTAAGCATAATTGAACATTAGGTAGAGACATTGTTTGACACATCCAAGAGTCCATAGCTTCCCAAGTGGCTACCCAACATGATAGGTGACTACTCTCGCTTAGTGGAGATTCAACTCGGTTGATAAGACATTGGAATGTTTGTTGGGAAAGGAGGATTGCACATAAACAACTAAAACCCATACATCATTCAACCAACCTTCTTTTTACCTCAAAAGAACAAAATTGCCTAATTTTTTCATTACTTTTCTCATTCTTGACATTCTCATCAATTGTAATACAAGTTGGCATTAAAATCCAAGAGTTTTTCTATAAAAAAATTGTTTGTACAATCTATTTGCATAGGTTCAAATTTGTCTCCAAGATATCTTACCATGAAGATCCTTCAAAACATTTCTTTCAATTTTTTTTTTTAAAATATTTTCATTTTCACATATACAAGGGTTTTCATTTTCATTTTTTATTGTCTTGTTTGTAGTAGAAGCATTTATATCAATAACGTTATATCTAGCTTGCTTTAAATCATTAATCTCATTATCATTCAAAGGATTCAAAGACATACCTGGATTCATTCTTATATTTGCATTTTCCATGTTCTTGACCTCTTCCACATTTGCATACTCTACATTCACTTCATCCATATTGGTCTCTTCGATATTCTCCTCTTCAATGTTCTCTTCTTCAATAGTCATCAAACTGAATGCTACATCATTCTTCACTTTTTTAATCCTCTCTCTCCTATATCTTTGTCATTTTGCCTCTTTCTCTCGATGTACTTCAATTTCTTCAATTGTCATAACATTCCTCTTCTTTTTTTGTTGACGTTTATTTGATCCCATGATTACCAAAATGTGTTGGATCCCTTCTTAAAAAATGTATGAAATACAAGTAGATGTAGATCCTTTGTTCAATATGGTAATTGTTTGATATTTGTTTGATCTCTCTAAGAAATTGAATCCTTCTAAAAAATGAATTTTCTACTTCATTCCATCTAAAATGCTCCTTATGATTGAATCCCTATAAAAATTGCATAAAATATGTCCCATTGATCTAACCATAACCTCTCCTCTCTCCATACTCGATAAAGTTCTAAGTCCACATCAATTGACCTGATAGCATCTACAATGTTTTGCATCAAAGATGCAAAATGCATCAGGTGGGGTAGCATGAATGCTTTATTTCGATTTGCATTATTTTTTCCTTCAATGGATCTAATGTTGTCATTGATTTGAGTTCGCAAGGGAGCCTCATCGAATCATGGGGGTGGAGGTGGGGGGTTTTGGGGTGGAGGGTTTTGAGGTGGGGGGTTTTGAGGTGGAGGTGGGAGATTGAGATAATCCTCAATATCAAAGTTATCCATGATATAAAAGTGAACCTGCATATATATAAATATACAAACAAGTACAAAATTAACTTTCAAGAATCTATATATAAATTATAAACAAAAATATTAAAAACTAGATATTATACATGTTGATAAATTACAAGAAATATTTAATTAAACATACATGACTATTTAAAAAAAATAGGATACATACACATACATACATCATTCAACTTGAGCATACATACAAATTTCAAAATTTAAGATCTAACTATGTAATTTTAATACATGTGCATACTAAAAAATAAACTGAAAACACACACAAATAAAGGTAAATTTAAACCCCTTAAGCCATTTTCTTAAAAATCCTCCTAATCCATGATATAAATGACCTAATGATACAAATGAAAAAATGTGTAAGCCTCATTTATGTCTAAGGCATGTAAAATTTTGTGGCTTGATGTACTTTAAAGTGTTTACAAGGAATAATGATGTTTCCCCTTAAATCCTATTTTCTTAAATCCCCTTAATCCACATGTCATCTTTCCTAGGTCCATAAACCATGCTAATGGAATGATTTTGTCCTAAGTTAACCAAGTTTAATATATACATCTTTAATAAGTTTGTAAAAACTTCAAGCATCTAACATTATACAAATTGATCAAATGTGAATGATCAATTTGACTATTATTAGTGGCTTAAGGGGATTAATGAGTAGATTTCAAGTTGTACCATCTACATCCTCTTAGGACGGGCCCTAAGAAATTTTCTTAAACCCCTTAATCCATGTCATCTTTTGTAGGTCCATAAATCATGCTAATGGAATGATTTTGTCCTAAGCCATTTTCTTAAATCATTTTAATCTATGGCATGAAGAGGCTACATTTATATGGATCCATGTATAAGGGGAAAACAAGTATATGGATCCATGCGTAGGGGGAAAATTTCAAAGTTATTATTATATTTTACACTCCATCACCAATGTTAGTGTAAAATTTAACACCCCTCAATCATCTTCACAATGCTCATATTGGATGATAAAACTATGACTATATAAAACTATGCTTGTGGTTATGATGATAATGAAATTTATTTTGTGGTTTTTAGATGGAGAATGGTTTCATATAAAATATTTATGTGAAATCTCACTCAAACCAATTGATGAAATAAAAGTTACTATACATACTTGGTGTGTATTGTGAATAATGTGAACTATGTTGGTGTAGTCCTCTTATGTGACCTAAGTGTGTAAAGAGAATATGTGGTATGAGATCATAATATTAATTTTATGATCATCCCTTGAGAATGAGATGTGGTTTGTCTACCTTTGAAAAAACAAATAATTGTTAATGTGATGTGAAATCTAGTTTTGTAGCCACATTTTGATGAACTATTGTTCTAGGTTAATTATTGGTTCTTTCAACCCCCTACCAATAATGAATTGATAGTACACTTTTCATTTTACATATCCTATTTTTTAAAATGTATTTAGGAGGTAATTAATAATATAAGATGACCTCCTATTGTTAATGAATAACTATAAACTTACGATTTTGATGAGATATTATTGATTTCTATTGATACTTTTGTATGGACTCCTATTGATAAATTTTATAGAAAGATTTTTAAAAAATGACACTTCTTCCTTAATCTCTATAGCCATAAAGAACTATTCTAAATGATTCTCTACTTACATGCACTACCAAATTTAAAGCCTCCTTAGTTTTCTTTTAAATTCCTACTCAAGTTTCTCAATTCTTTCCCTATACTCTAGCATACATTGCCACATAGAGGTCCTTCAATGCTATTGATTTTATCCTTTATTTCTATTCCCCCCATAATCTACTGATGTAACCATACTTCAAAACATAAAATTCAACAATATTATTAATGTAAAGAATATAAAAAAAACTCAAAACTATTTTCAACTTCCTTCTCATTCCATTCCATCCTACTACAACTAAAAAAATACCAAGTTTATACAAAACAAAAATTACCATTTTTGGCAGATTTTAGCAACTTTCTAAAATTGCCATTTTTGGTAACTTCACATCCTTATCCGTATGACTATGAAAGTTTCCAAATATTTGAAACTTACAAAAAGATGACTAATCATCAACTTCATAATCTAATTGCAAGTAAAGTTTGAAAATAAATTAGAAAAAACAAATTGGAAAATCTCAAAAAAAACATTAAAACCTCATTTTGAAGCGCTAGATGATCAAATAAGGTCCCGAGCCCGAAAAAGTGTCAAAACGGAAACCTATAGAATTTACCAATTCGGTGGGATTTTTATTAAACTCTTCAAGATGCATTTGCCCACCAAATTTCAGCTCCAACGGACCTTCGAATCAAAAGTTGTGACCTCTAAAAGTTCTTGCATCATCTACCTATTCATATCTAGAATCATTCCCACATCTAAAATATTCCTTCATATACCTCCTTAAGCAATTAACCATTATTAAGGGGTTGATTGCAATTAAAATATAAAATTTCACATTTATCCTATTACTCTCAATGAAATACCATCTTATCAATTAGTTTGAACCATTGGGGCTTTAAAATAATAATCTATATTAGAATGGATTAATTTTACAAATTCATTCAGATCATCCAACCTCTTAAGGTCCTCACTAGTATGAGAATTAAATTTATAGATTGGGTGGTAGGGATTAGACACATTAGGGAAGATATCTATAAGATAAATTATATGATGAGATTTAAATTTATAGATATGCCCTAAGAAACTCTTTAAACATGAAATTATTTTATGACGGAAGATATAAATTAAGGTTAGTCTTTCTTACATACCTCATGCTCATCCATTTTTTTTCCCATAAATCTCTCAAATCAAATTGCATTTTGCAAAGAGGATAGGTATATTTTGAATGGTCGCTCTTAGTCAAAGTCATTTATTTCTTTGAGGATAGCTACATTTTGAATGTTCACTCTTATTAAAAGTTATTAATATCTAGTATTATTTTGTTGGTTGTTGCATATTTAGGATGAATGTTTCATTATCTAGTAATTACAATTATAGATAGAAATATTCAATTCTAAAAATATATGATTCCTAGAGTGGATAAAACTTTTATAAATACATTATAGTTGCTCATTTAGGATGAAATTTGTTTAGACATGGATTGACATTTTATTCCTATAATTTCAATTGAACCACATGGATATATTTGCATTAATGACATAGAATAAAATGTCTCACATGAACATTATATGTAAATTTATAGGTAAATTTAATCCCCTTAAACCATTTGAGGAGGATAACCTAAATGAACAATCATATTTTAGGAGGGAGTATTAGATGCTCCATTATCAATATGATCATGCTAACATATTCCAAGATCATGGTTTCTATCAATTTCATTCTTCTATCTTGGATCTAACGTGTGACCCTAATGATATAGACTAGGTATATGTAGGGAATGATAAGATTATGGCATTGTGTGATTCTAATTTTATATTTTAATGTGAAACTAAGTAATTAGTCTATAGGTTTGCCTAATTTGTATCTTATTTGTAATTCAACATATCTAGAAACCTCATAGGGATTATGATTATAAAAAAGGACTATACACTAGCACTTGCACCTAAAGGAGGTTCAAGGATTATGCTAATAGAAAACTATATGTATGTTAATATGTTAGAGAGTAGGTGTTTGTGCATGGGTACATATGGATGTCATGTGCTGCAAATTCTAGTTGTATGTGGCTAGATTAAACAATCAATAAGTGCTAAATAATGGAATGAAATAAACTTAGAGAAATCTAGTTTTTTTCTCAAAGAAATTAAGTATTATCTGGTTTTGAAATATTTGCATACAAATTTAAAACATAAAGTAATGCAAATTAAAAAATAAATTTGCCATGAAATTGACAAAAAACATTGCAAATGGAAATAGTTCTATGTTCCCATCCAGTTGGAAAATCAATATTTATCTAGATTTTATGTGATAAATGAGATTTTGGAGGCTTTCACCTGATATTTTGGAGGCTTTTACTATTAAATGGCAGTCAGTTTACCATTAAATGGTAACTAAAACTTGTTTTCCGATGACTCAACAGTGGTTTGCAGGCATGATTGAATCTCAGTTTAGGGTTCATATTTTTGTTTGAAGGTTAAATATTTTTGTTTCAATTTAGTTTAGGGTAATTTTATTGTGTGTAGGGTAAAATTTTTAGTTTCAATTAAATATAAGGTTTATATGTTTTGCAGGAAGATTCAAACCAAATTTTAAAACCTAATTTACAAAATACGTAAAAAAAAACCTAAATACAAATAACAAAATACCCAAAAATGAAAAAAATGGAAAAAATAATTCACTTGGATTGTTTGATGGCCAAAAATCACTCTATTAGACTCAGGATCCCATTCTCTCTCTACTCTGGCCACTGGTGAAAATGAGCTTGCAGGCCATTTAAAAAATAAATAAATACATTTATTAAAGGGATCCTGTGTATAAATGGGATCCCATTTCATGATCCTTGGCTCAGGATCCTTCCATGAAATGAGATCCTATTTTAAATTTAGGCTTGGGATCTTGAAGCTTAACAGGATCTCGTTTGCTAAAGAGTGGGATCCCATTTTGTTTTGCCTAATTTTGGGTTTTTGGCTAAGTTTGAAACTTACACGAGAAGTGGACTCATCTTCTTGCTTTTACCCCTCCATCATGTTCTCATTTACCATGTCCATCTTTAAAAAACTCCACATATTTTGGACATTATTTTCCTCATGAACCCTACTTAACCAATAAAACATTCGATCATTCTTGAACTGTCTCGTATAATTAGTTGACCATATGAGATGTTCTGTCATTTGGATTCCTCTTTCTCTTAAATTTGTATAAAATATATTGAAACAATATTGAACAAAATCTAACAAGTATAATCGGTTGTCGCCCAAATAGAAATGACATTCCCTCAAAAATTTGCTATCATCTGCATGCCTATATACAACATGAACAAACATAGCCACATGCACTGAATTGTAATATTGTGATTGGATTTCCTCTTGTGGAGAAAGAGTATAGTTTTTTGGAAAATCAACCACTGGTAGTATAGTTCCAACTTGATATGTGTTTCTACATGTGTGAAATTTTCCATCAAGCCATCGAGCATGTTGATAGTGTTTGACATATTTCAATACAATCTTACTCTTAAATTCTGATATGAATGCATGTATAGTAATTTTTTTTGTGATTAAATCACAATACTTTCCAATTTTTCCATCCTTTAAAGAATACTTGACATTCATAAATCTTTTAAAATCCACTAATTGTTGTCCAAAATTATTTTCAACACTTTCATGCATACAAACTCCTAAGAATGAAAGATTGCCACAACTAGTGCATTGTCTAGAAATACATGAACTTAAATAAAATAAATGTCCATTAGATCTTTCACAAAATAAACTGGCTATAAAATCTTTGATTGTTTCAAGTGGCATATTAATACCACATTCTTGCGTAATCATGCTAGTATGTAAAGTACAACGTATATATCAAAAAACATCATAATAATAACGAAATTGCACATGCATTAAATACAACAACAAGAGATTCATTGCTTATTAATTTTGATATATACGTTGTACTTTGGACCCCACTCTTAATTTTAAATTTGTGTCTAATAGGTGTTTTGGATGATTTTTGACTTATGTTAGTATTTCCAGGTAACACTAAATTGTCTAAAAATTTTCTATAAAATTTAGTTTGATTTGTGTCTAATAGATGTTTTGGATGAGGATCACAAATTTTGGACCCCACTCTTAATTTCAAAACATCTATAGCATTAGATGATACCCTAGTATTATCATGCCAATATTTTTCAACCAAAGATTTGATTTCAATATTCAATTTCATGTTAGACCTTGGGAGTCGACCGCTAAAAATCCAACATTGGTTGATTGGATCATTTTCTATACTTTCTCTTCTATTTGCCGCTCTTACCAATGTTCTAGGATGTATGTTTAGAATTCCACTAATGTTGCTTAACATTCTTTTATCCAAATTTGTTTTATTAACTATAGCAGTTGTTATAACTCATCGTGCCACATTCTTATCTTTAGATCAACACTTCTTTCCAATAGGCTCAATGGCACTAGCAATAGCAGATATAGCATTTTTAAGTGATTCATTTTTCTTTTTGGTTTCACAAAAATGCCTAACTTTTTCATTACTTTTCTCATTTTCCACATTCTCATCAATTGCATCATGAGTTGACATTGAAATGATAGTTTTTTTCAATAATTTTTTTTTTTGTATAATCTATTGGCATATCTTTTTATTTGTCTCCAAGAAATCTTACCATGAAGATTATCCAAAACAATACTTTCAATTTTTTAATAAATATTTTCATTTTCAACAACAAAAATATTTTCATTTTCACCAACACAGGGATTTTCATTTTCAACAACAAAAGTATTTTCATTTTCACCAACACAAGGATTTTTATTTTCAACAACAAAAAGATTTTCATTTTGACCAATACATGGGATTTCATTTTCAATATTTGTTTCTACAACTTGTCTACAAATTAAATCAATCTCAACATTGTTATATCCAACTTCTTCTAAATCATCAATACGAATATCATCTAGAATCACATTTTCCATATCATTCAAAGGTGGGTTTGAAGACGTACATGGATTTGTGTCTATCATCACATTCTCCATAGCATTGAAAGGTGGATTTGAAGACATACCAAGATTAGCTTCTATAATCAAATTATATTCCACATCCACCTCTTGCAAATTTGCATCATCTACATCCATAGTCTCTTCAATATTTTTATCTTCAATACTCATGGAACTAGATGCTTCAGCATTATTCATTGCTTGAATCCTCATTCTTCTATCTCTTTTTCATTTTGCCTCCTCTTTCTTTGCTTAAATTTCTTTAGGGGTCAATACCTTCCTATCTTTCCTAGCTTTTGACAATGTTGTGATACCATGATTACAATATTTTGAAGTACAAATGAATTTCAATAGTAAAAGTCTTTCCTTTTTATTCCTCCTTCAAATGAGTAGAAAATAAACACAATTCCACTCCAAAATTGTCCCAATATTGCCTCCTTCCAAAATTCAAATGAAATTACAATTTCAAGAGCATGTAGGAGACAAGATTTGATAAAAAAATGTAGAATTAATCACTATCGATTGTACACTATCATGAGATGTCAAATTGTAGAATTGACAGTAATTTTTTATCATTAAAATTTTATAAAATGGTAAAAAATGAAACAGGATCTCGTTTTGTTTTCAACCATTCAAAATAATAAATAAAGCGAATGGGATCTTATTTAGTAAAAGGGATCCTGTTTCTAAAGCAGTATCCCATTTTTTAAAACTTGAATTGTAGGCGTGGTTTTTGCTATGGGTTTTAGGTTGAGAAAAGGCTTGGGGACCTAACCCTTATCTTTGGCCCTACTTTGACCTACATCTTGAAGGTCATTTCAATGTCACTAGAAAAGAGTGACTTTAGACATATGTCTGAAGACATTTTTTATTAAAAAAAATTGATGAAATTAAAACCCATTATAGATGAGATTGTGTAGATTCCAAATATGTAATTTTTTTTACAATTGAATTTTTATTTTTTTTTAGATAAGTTTTGATGAAACTAGTCCATAAACTTGAAATATTAGGTTTTCTTATTATTTTAATAACTTTTTATTAAAATAATTTTTTGAAAAATAAACTATACATGCACAATCTTTAGACAATTCTTTTCAATTTGAAAAAAAGAAATCAAAAAATGATAAGTTTAGGTCATCTTACAGCAAGACGTACATGAGGGATTTTCAAAACATCAATTACAACCAATAAAAAATTAATTAAAAAAATTACAAAAAAAATCGTGCACAATCTTCAGTGTGTTACAGATCTTTTCCCAAAAGATTCAGAAAAATACAATTATTTAGGTCAAAATATGGTTGACATACACGTGCATGGTATGGTAAAAAAAGTGACTTTTAAATAGTAGTTTTTAGACATGCCTATTGAAAATTAATTTGTATCATCTGGGTATTAAAATAAATTACATATTTGGAAACTAGACTCCAAGTACTACATTTCATATTACTGGATTTTTTAAAGATTCAATCTTTAAGTGCTTCTAAATTTTAGGTCAAATGTGACAAATTCTAAAAATAAGGGAAAACACTTCCACTTTTTGGCAAAAAAGTGGACTCAACTTCTTGTACACACCCAAATAAGAGAAGTAACATCATTAATTAGTTTGATGATGGAATGGGTATTAAAGGGATAATACTAATTAATTAAATAATTATAATTAATCTAATTAATTAGTGTTATATTAAGATGAATGTGTTTAGGATGGAATTAAAAAAGGTGTCGAAAGTGACATTAGAGGTGTGGTCAATTTCAAGTGTCTATACAAACTATCATTTTTGAAGCAGTTTATAGTCAAAATTACAATACACCTATTTCTTTGTTTGATCTAATCCATAGAATATGCTAGGGAAATTTTTAAAAATGTAAGAAATGGCATAATGATTAACAAAGAAAAACATAATATGAAAATTGCACAAGATGGATATAAAAATTGGGTTGATTCAAAAAGATCTATTAGACAGTTTAATATGGGTGACCAAGTGTTTCTTAGAACAAAACCAAAAAATAGTTCTTTAGAACTTAGTAAATATGCTAAAATAGGTCCTCATTTTTGTGAACCTTATGAAAGTTTAGAAAAAAATATATGATGTAGTTTATATACTTGTACTACCACCACAATTACAAATCCGTGATGTATTTCACGTAAGTTTACTTAAAAGATATATTTATAGTTTTGGTCATGTTATTAAGTGACAAAGTATTTCTATTGAATTCCTAATTGCGAATTTGATATTGAACTAGAAAGTGTTATTTAAAGAAGATCTAGAAATTTAAGAAACAAAATTATAGATAAAGCCAAAGTAAAATAGACCAATTATGATATTGATAGTGCAACTGATGAAAATATTTACTAAACATCAATATTCACATTTATTTGACTATTCATTTTTGTGAATTATGTTGCAGATGTGTATTGTGTTATTGAAACAACAAATTATAAAGGGAGAAATTTTATGGAACTATTTTCACAACTAAAAACTAAAAGGAAATTATTTCTATGTAAAAAACCCTTTTGGTTAAAAGGGAGAATGAAATTAGAAAAATAATTTTTAAGTGTGAAAACTTATTGTAAGGGGATTATACATGAATTAAAAATTAATGTATTTAATAAATAGTTGTTTAGTACAACTATTATGATTGAGTGTGTTGGTTATAATCACTACTAAAAAATAATTAAATTGGGTGAGAGACTTGGAAATGGATACTATAAAACTCTGCAAAGAAAATAGAAAAGTGGGTGGTGGGCATTGGAGAAGAGGCACACAAAATGTGTCCAATCAATTGTTTGTAGTACACCTTGAATGATTCTAGTCAGGACACTAAAATAATTTTCTTTTGAATATTAATTATTTTTCCAAATTGTGGTCATAGTCTAAGGGGCCTTGCCACTAATATTCTAGAGAGTGTGAAGCCATTTCAAAATTTACTTCATATATGTGTTGTTCATTCAATCTAATATATTTTTTATAGTTGATATTAAATATTAAACTTCTATTCTTTTTAATGATTAAATAATATTTTGGAAGTTATAAAATTCATTTATTCAAATACAACAAAATTATTTATTATATGAATAAAATATTTAGATCATTTAGATTATTGCTCATATCTTAAAAAATTGTCACATTATAAATATTTGCATACCTATCATAAAGTTGTTTAGATGAAAATAGAAAATTTAATAAATTTTCAAAAGAAGATAACAATATTAAATGAATATCTTCTAAGGAAATCTATCTACTAGTATCTAGATCATAAAACGAACAAAGACGGACCACATTTAAAAGGTTGACATCCAACCATTATACCATTACATATTACATTGATTTATATAAATACATTTTAAACTTGAATATATAAGTGAATTAAACTTAAAACCAAATGAAAGATTAACATGAAAAAATAAATGTAGTTCAGAGGGAAAAAAAACTAGAATATTGAAAATAAACAATTTAAATCCTTAAAACATGAAGGAATACTACTTCTTCAAAATTCTTTGCCTACATTTTACAAGCTTTAAAATTACAATTAAATTACCTATATTTATAAAAATAAAATATTCTGTGAATAGTTTTCTTTTAATATAAATCAATCATATGATAATAAAGTGGTAATCTAGAGTAGAATTTTTTTATAAAAGTACACCCATTCTGCATTTCACTACCCCAACCTCCACAACCTCACTTAACAACTAGTAATCACGAGTATATATGATGACATTGGGGTTATTGGCTTTCATTTTATTACATAATTCCCCACCCTCCTTGAACATAATCTTGAATCTAGTAGGGAAGCCACACTCTTTCAGACTTTTCAGGTGCTCCAATCCACATGGAACTTTCTTCACATTGGGACAGTCAACTACCCGTAGTATCTCAAGGAGTGGCATCGCTCCATCCTCTAATTCTGGCAACTCCTCTAACACTGAAAAGTACTTAATTTTAAAATCACGCAGCTGAGGGAATCCCCCGGGCTTCCCGAACCCTTTTGGGAATGCCTTGCAAATATCATCTAGCTCTAACTCCAACTTTATTAAGTTGGGTATCATTTCTAGTGTTGGATATTCAGCACAATGGCACCTTATTAAAAACAATTCCATCAGATTTGAGAAGCCACATATCCAATTTGGCACTGCAAATTGATGTAGGTAAAGGTATTCAAGATCCTTCATAGCTAACATTTTCTCTAATAGAGGTGGAAGATTACGTACCCCGGTATGACCTTGAACCAAGTTAGATATTGTCAGATTCCGCATCTTCACCAACGTGGCAAGGATCCCATCTTCTATACTTTTCAATTCAGCCTCGTGATGAATACCTATGCGCACTTCGCGAAGGTTGACCAAATTGACAAAATGTTCCAGCTTTAAGAATTCATTCTCCTCAACAGATAGTTTGATATTCCATGATCGCAGTACCTGTAAAGACACAAGCTTTGATATTTCCTTGGCCATCAATCCGTCGAATTTTCTCTGAGGTATTAGGCGTATATCCAGATGTTCCAGGCAATTAAGCTCACCAATCCACTCAGGAAACCATTCTAGACTCTGGCAATAAGAAATATCAAGGAAGAGAAGATTTTTATTACTTTTAACACATTCCGGTACCTTGGTAATTTGTGTCCTGCTTAAATTCAAAACTCTAAGGAGCCTCAAATTTCCAACACAAGTGGGCAACGACGAAACTTTAGTGCCACTCAAGTCAAGAATGCGCAGTACTCTCGCACCACTAAGCAAAATTGCCGGAACATTTTGAATGCCTCTATTTTGTGAGAGAGAAAGAGTGCGAAGACGCGATGCAGAATATGCCCTGTTGCTTTCCATCACATCTACATCGTCATCCTCTATGCTTTTCTTGCCCAGTAAAATCCTGCGATACCTGCTGCTCGTTTGCACAGCTGGACCTTTCTTAAAGGCTTCCTCCACACTAAATGCACATTGACTTTCTTTTGATATACTAATCGCCAAATCAAGCAATAAATCATGCAATTTGAACCTTCTATTTAACTGATTATAAATGGGGCCTACTCTCTCGACTAGACATAGATTGTGAAGATGACATATATAACTCCATCCAATATCTAGCTGGTCCTCTCCTTGAGGAACATATCCTTCTGCTACCCACAGGTTTATGAGATATTGGGAGTCTATTTCCTCATCCTCGGGAAAGAAAGAAAGAAATGCAAAACAAGGTTTAAGATGAGCAGGGAGAGAATCATAACTCAACTTGAGAATCTGCATAATTGGATCCTCGGTATAAGATGCCGCTCTTAGCTGCCCCAATCTGGAATCCCACTCGCCTGACAGTCTCTTGCCTGCCAGAGATGCTGCCACCGTTTTAACAGCCAAGGGCAATCTCCCACATTCCCCCTCAATTTGTCGAGCAACACCTTCAAGGTATTGTGGCGGTTGATTTTGCTGGAAGTCAGGAAAGGCAAAAGCACAAAACAGGATCCAGCTTTCTTCTTCTGACAACGGTTGCACCTTGTACTCACGAGCTTTCATGATTCCGCACACAACTCTGCTTCGTGTGGTGACCACAATCTTGCAGTGGGTGTTATTCCCCCTTGGAAGGCCAAGTGCAGATATCAAGTCATCTTCCCCAGTTGCCCTCCACACATCATCAAGCACAATAAGAGACCTTGTGCTTGCTAAGCGCTCGTGAATAAACTCTGCTGCCTGCACCTCATCTACCCTTCCATTAACGACCTCAATCAAATCTATTTTCGAGGCCAAAGCAGCTTGCATCTTCTGAAGGGAGTAAGTCTGAGAAACAGAAAGCCAAATTGACTTCTCAAAGTTGCCCTTTGCTCTGTTGAAAACATTTTGCAGAAGAAACGTCTTCCCGACGCCGCCCATTCCAACGACGGCAATGACAGGAGCGGTAGGGTCATCCAGGAGGCGGAGGACATCTTGAACCTTGGGCTCAATAGCCACTGGTCGTGAATCGCTCTCCATTCGACTTGTTCTCCTCCACCTCACATTCTGCAATGCACTCTTGGAGGGTTGGTCTGAATGAGTCAGATCCTTAACAAGCCTCAGCTCCTCTCCATCTTTCACAATGGACGTCATTCTATCTTTCACGTCCTTAATCCGACGTGCCATTTTATAGCGAAAGATTAATTGAGAATAACTGAAAGCACAGACACAAGAGGATTGGGGGCTTTCGTTATTAATACCTTTAGATTTTACAGCACATTCGTCAAGTATGTCCTCTGCATCCAAAGCAATATCTGCAACATCCAGCAGCCAACTTTTCACGGACGGATTGCGTACACTCTCCGCATCTGCATCTCTGAGATACCCTTTTATGTTTGTGAGCTTCTTGCTCAGCCATTCAAAATCCTTTCTGAAGTTGAAGACGAATGAAGCCTCTTCATTTGTGATCGCCCAAAGTTTTGCAACCACAAGACCAACCAAAGCAGATGCCATCTTTGATTTTTTGAATAACTGCTGAGAAACTGAAGCTTAGTACTCAGCTATTGTTCAATTGAAACCAACCAAAAAGAAAACCTAAACTGCAATGAATGTGAGTAAGCCAGAGGAAAGATGTAAATTTATAACAGTTGAGGTCGAAGTCGTTCGGAAGCATTCCCAGTCTTGATAAGAAACTGGTGCACCGCCCCCTGTGACTATCATTAATTGTCCGGAGAAAGTTGTATACAGCTCCATGTGACTTATCACTACTTTATTTAAATATCACCCACTTCAATAGTCAAACAATCAATAGTAAGTTTACACCTTATTCATAATAAAAAGTGATAAATATTTGTCCTATTTTTATTGGCCAAAATTAACTTTTAAATGTTGAAGTGGATGATACTTAAGAATATCACATTCTTCAAAGTGATTGTATGTTTATCTCAATATCATCATTTACTAATTTTTTATTTCTTCTCTTTAGGCTAGCCATAGGTTTTATGTCAAGTCATTTTTACGCTGCGGCGAGCTCTGTAACGTTGTCAATGCTCTTTGTCCACCCATTTGTGTCCCTGACAATGGAGATGGTTGTTGTACGTGTTTTCTTACACACTTTCCATCCACCGTTAATGCTTCTTTACATCCAGCGTTAATACTTCGTTTAGTCTTCTCTAACCACTCGTTTTTCTAGATTGATGGCTACGCTTGAGCACTTATTTGGGTACATTTGTTAGTGGTCTCTCTGCTAGTGTTAGTAATGTTGATGACAATGTTTCTATCAGATTGTCGGCAATGTTGTTTAGTCATTGATTTGCGTATTGGTAACGTGTATTCTCATATTCATAACCATGTCCATCCATTTATTCCACTACACATGAGGGAGATACGTACAAAATAAAGAAATACAAATGCTTACAGGTATAAAAGTATTTCCCTATCAAATTAGGGGAGAGGGCCCATAGTGGGTCGGGCTCCTATATGTAGTATAGGAGTTGACCAAAGTGGGGCCACAAGTTGGCTTTTATTGGTCTAATTAATATTTAAAAAAAATTATAAAAAAACACAAATAGGGACCAATCAATGTACACATCATATATGTTTATTCATTAGTATTTTATTATTCATATTAGGTGACATACACAAATGATTTACAAGGATTTGCAAAACATAAATACAACTGACATGATTTGTACATGTAGACAAGTGCATCCAACATAAGACAAAATGATAATAATAGAGTTTATATTAAAAACTTAAAGAGTACTTTCTTCGAAGATCAAGACCAGCGATCAACCTAGAATGACCTTCTTTTTGGTTTAAAAAAATATTTTTAAACATTTATCATTAAAAACTATCCCATCCAATATCCACCACCATCCCAGAAACGATTCATATTTTCAAAAGTTGGAGTCCCAAGTAAAAATGACTAATGCCCAAGTGCAATCCATCGACTAATAAATGACCAACTACTAGCCCCTTCAAGTTAATACCTGCAAAAATCAACACACTCGAAGGTGTAAGGCGCACCAAACAAGCCGTCAAAACTAGAGGACATAAATTTATTAATCCAGCCCAAACAAGCATTCAACCAAATCAATCAACTCTTCCATTTAATTTCACACAATTGAAGGTTTAAGGCTCACCAATCAAGCTGTCAAAAAACATTAAAGGAATTCAAACACTTCAGACCAAATAAGCATTCGGCTAAATCAATCACCTATCAAATTTATTACCAAATTCAAAGTTATAGACATCCATCAAATCATTCAAATGAAGTGCACTCAAAACTATTTCAACCAATCAAATGAGAGTGCACATATCACAAACATTTCCTTTCTCATTTTCTACATAAACCCTAGTTTTTTTAGTTCAATTTGTCAACATCCCATACAAAAGAGTCCTGAAGGCTTTGAATTGCACACTGTTATCAACATTACTATAAGTTCACAGAAAATGCTTTGAATATTCCAACATCCCATAAATGTATGTTTTGGCTTCAAATGTATGTTGTTTTAGTTTAAACTGTATTGTTGTTTTGGTTTTAAGTATTTTAGCTTAAATTGTTTAAACTATATTATTGTTTTTGTTTTAAGTGTTTTAGCTTAAATTGTTTAAACTGTATTGTTGTTTTCATTTAATGTGTTTTAGCTTAAATTGTTTAAACTACATTGTTGTTTTCATTTAATGTGTTTTAGCTTAAATTGTTTAAACTGCATTGTTGTTTAGCTTAAAGTGTGGGGAAATAAAAACAATACATACACTTTAAGCTAAACAACAATACAATTTAAACCAAAACAACATACAATTTAAACCAAATAGCAATATAGTTTAAACACACATATTGTTTAATGTGAGAGTGTGAGAAATAAAGGTGGCACAATGCTCACAAAATGTTGTTTTGGTTTAAAATATTTTTGAAACAACCATTGAAATGGAAACTTCCACCTGAACTGTTGAAATGGAAAAAAAACCATAAAGTAGTTAGGAATTCTCCACTTAGACACTACTTGTTAATGTAGTTAATATGTTTTTTGCACTAACTATTTGAAGTATGATTTCTTTTTTTTATTGAAGAAATGCAAGTTACAACTAGAAAGTAGTCAAAGGATTGCAGAAAATAAATAAAGTGTAACAGCAATTCAAACAACCACTATAATCAATGGAGAAACCACTATTACCACTGCATCTCTAAATGATTTGGTAGACTATTGTGATGTCTTGAATAGGATGAATCTTGGTTTGTCTCCAGATAGCCTCCCAATGCAACCTCAAAACCTCTACCTCTTACTGCTTGTGCACTGCTTAACCATGATCCTCTGCTCTTTGACATGTCTTTAGGATGACCAATAAAACGCTGATGGAATCTAAGAAAAATGGAAACACAAACCTCTGTAATTTCTTCGTAAACCTCTGCAAATTGTTAGTAGATCTACCAATAGTTTCATGCAACTCTAAATAGTTATTACAAGGGTTTATTGCATCACAACCTTTCTAATAACTTCACACATCTTTCATACCTCTAACAAGCTCATGTGGAACAAATCGATGACCCAATGATAGGCATTCATATCCCTATAGATGGCTAAACTCACCTTTTAACACAATCATAGACCTTCATAGAATTGTAAGCACCTTCACAGGTTTCATAGATACCTTGCCAAAGGTCTGCAACAATGTTGCAGTGTTTCAGGCTTTTATGAGACCTTCTAAAAACCTCACATGATTATATGTCCATAATAGACCTTGTAGAGATTAAAATGGATTCCCTCGTACCTTCATAGACCTACAAAAATTTATTTTCCTACCTAAAATAGTGGGATGATCTCTAAAAATTCTTAATAAGTATACATAATTATGCACTGTAAGACACACTTACTTAAGGACCTCATAAGCATGTTCATGATCTTCCACTATTTTGCATTCTCTTGGACCTGCTATGGCTTGATATGGGACCCCTAATGATGATCAAACCTCACACAATCCTTCAAATGGTTGCCACAGTCCTCTGTATGTTCTTGTTCAAGAAAGATATGTAGACTTAACAATATTTGATAGTACTCCAAACTGTCTAATAGTGCTTGAAACCTATTAATGGACTTTGAGAACTCTTGACTTAGTTTCTTTTGGTCTTGACAAGCTTGTAGGCATTTAGTTTGATGACATTGTACAATTTGCAAACCCACAACTATTATACAAACCCCTTAAATGATGGTGCATAATTAAAACAAGAAGGAGATGTGATTGTTAATCTTAATCTGAAATTCAATTTGCTCTTGGCAAAATGAGAATGACATGAAGAAATGAGATTGTCTAGGTAGTTAACAAGATTATACGAGACAAGATCCATGATTGACACAAAGAAGATTAGATTGTGCACTTAGTTAACAAGATTATACAATTAATATGGAATTACCTAACTGCCACTCATATATTCATATTGTATCAAACTGTCAAACAATTAAATCATTGAACATAGAATAGAGAACATCAGAATGTTAAACTGTAAAAACAAACATTATAGAACATAGGAAATCAAAATGCCAAACTGTAAAAGATCAAACATAGAACATAGAACATCACAATGTCAAACTGTTAAATCAAACATAGAACATACAAAATCAAAATATCAAACTATCAAATTAAACATAGAACATCACAAATCTTCTGTTCAGAGAATCACTGTGAACTCTCAGACTGAACTTACAAACTCAAGTTACAAATTGCAATTACAAAGATGAAGAAAATGGTATGACAATTGTTGTATTGTCTGTGAAATATATTATTAATATTATTAAAGTTGATTGTTGCTCTTCATTGTTATCTTAGTGTAGAGAGTTTACACTGTCAACCTCACTACACGCATGTCAGAGTAAACAAAATTGATGTACATGTCATGTATAAGCCCAAGTAGATCCTGATAGTTAGGTTGTACCACCCTGCAAGCCTTTCTATTAATCAACACAGGCTGGTGGGATGTCCAATTCAATGCTTTAGGCTCTTTGTTTCTTTAACTTTGTATTAAAAGGATTCAAAAGATTCTAGATTTCAAAACTGGTGTTCAAAGGTGTTTGTTCCAATGTGCAGATGAAGAACAAAGCTCAAATGTGGACCCACCATGGCACCAAGAGACTAAAGACAACCATGCCTCTAGATAAAAGAGGAGTTAGATTCTTGTCAAATGAAGACACTCAAGTTGCTAATGAGAGTAGTCTTCAACTAGTTGAGTTGGTTATTCAAGTCAATGTAGCTACGAGAAGCAAGAAGGTTTTAGTTCAACGAGAGTGGAGGAAAGAGGATATGGAATCAACATTGAAATATGTGGAGGATAATGGCATGTCAACAAGGAGTGCAACTAAAAAGTGGGGAATCCCTATCACAATGCTCAGCAACTGGTTAGGCAGTTTAACATCAACATCAAAAAAAGGTCCTCCCATAGTCTTGACAGCAGCTAAAGAGGGTTTTATAGTGGAATGGTGTAAACAAATGGCAGCAGTGGACCATGGGCTAGAGATTATTAATCTCAAAGTAGAAGTCACACAAATTTGCCAAACATGACCAAACCCATTTAAGGATGGGCTGCCTGCCAAGTCATTGTGGACTATATTTAAAAAGTGCCTTCCTGAATTAACATTAAGGACAACAGAAGGCCTTAATGGAGACAGAGCTATAAACTTTAGGCCTGTAGTTATTGTTGCATTCTATGACACATTGTCCAAGGCGTATGAAGCCAACCTATATGGA
Source organism: Cunninghamia lanceolata (assembly GCA_027924645.1). Taxonomy (NCBI): domain Eukaryota; kingdom Viridiplantae; phylum Streptophyta; class Pinopsida; order Cupressales; family Cupressaceae; genus Cunninghamia; species Cunninghamia lanceolata. Next base: position 12,653,414 of record BSBN01000167.1, read on the forward strand.
CCACATAGAATTTGGAATTGTGTCGAAACTAGAATTCAAGCTAGGAGAAATGAAGCAATGTAGGCGTTGGCTAAAAGAGGTAGAAAAAGTGTTTCATACATCATTTAGAAGAGCAGGGAATGGATAACAATTTTGTGTTGTGTTAATGCTACCAGACAGAGCATACCGGGGTTCTATCTTTTGAAAGGTAAAAAGTAGCTTAAAAACTACATTGCTAGCTGTGAACCAGGTGCTTGCATAGCTGTCCAACCCCATGCTTGGATGACTAAAGAGATGTTTATGAACTAGTTACATCATTTTGCATGATCAGTTCATGGTGGTGTATCAGCGACAAATAGGCACTTGCTAATATTCAATGGCTATGGAAGCAATGTAGCTATGACAACCATCCAAGAAGCTAGGTCTTTGGGTATTGATTTGCTAAAACTACCAGTGCACACCTCACACAAATTATAGCCATTGGATGTGAGTGTATTTTCAACATATAAATCATACTTCAAATCAGAAAGAGCAGTGTGGCTAGCAAGGTTTCCAAACATAGAAATAAAAAAGCAGAATTGGTAGAATTGGGTAGTAAGTCATTTCAAAAAGCACTCATAGTTTCAAACATCACAACTGGATTTAAAAGAATAGGTATATAGCCCCTCAATCTAGATGCTCTAATGGAGGACATGCACTCAAGAGACACTTTTTAGTTCAGCATGCACATTAATGCTTTTGTAGTGCAGAACATTATGTGGTTGATGTTTCACAAGTGGAAATTTCCAACACATTGCTATTAGGCCTTGTAGATGTTGATTTACATCCTACAACAGTAGACACAGTGGGAGAGAAAAATATGCAAGATTCAACTCAAAGCGCTTTTCATGACTCACCTGAACCTATGGTGGGGGGTCAACTGCTTGATGACATGGTTAAAAGTCAACAAGAATAAAGCCTAGATGGACTTAGCCTTCCATGTCAGACAAGCCAACCATCATGGTTGGTGGAGGGAGCCATGAATTTGGGAATTAATTTGCATCCCCAGCAAGAAGATAGCATGTTTTTCTTCCCCTCTTCACTGGCCACATTGAATGTACCTAAAATGGTACATTACTATGCTGAGTGTGGAGAAGTTGATGGTGGAGATATTGCAGATTTGAGCCTGGATGCCGAGGCAGTTTACAACGGAGCTTAACATAGCATTCATGGAGATTCCAGCCAATCATTGGGTTCCCAATGTGATTCACGCATCAGCAAATTCCTTAAACTACCCATTCACATTGTGAAGGAAAGATTTAGGACTACAGAGGATAGTGGAATTTGGTTGAGCCTGTAGTCCCAACTATTAACAACAGATGACTGCATGAACCTTTTAATGCAACAAGAGCAAAGGAAGGAAGAAATTGAGGAGATAAAATTCCAAAAGAGACAACAGATTAAGGACATAAGAAACATCTTGTTGCAAGGGAATTGAAGGATCAAGCCAAATTAGATAGAGACGTTGCACGACAAGCAAGAGAACAACAAAAAGTTTTACAAAGGCAGGGAAATGAGCAAAAAAAGGAGCAAGAGAGGATTCAAAGGGAGAAGGATAGAAAGGAAAGAGAGCTTTAAATGGAAAGGAAGAATCTAGAGAGACAAAGGCATTTAAACAACCCCCTAGACCCTTTGCCAAAAAATCATGCATTATTTATGGAGATAATGAACATTCATGTCCCTATCTATCCTACAACTCTAACCCCATCCCATGTGACCAGCTCACTCAACTTCCAACTCTAACACCATCCCATGTGACCATCACTCCACTTCCAACTCTAATCCTAACCCATGTCAACATCACTCCATTTAAAAAACTAACCCCATCCCATGTGAGCAGTACTCAATTTCTAGCCCTAACCCCATGCCATTTGAGCAACACTCTAAGTCCACCACCAAGTGAGGAGAACATGGTTGGGATTAATTTGTCAAGCATCTAGGCAACAACAACTTCTGTCACATCTAGTCCACTTGTTTTTCCATGTGGATTTGAATGATATTGGTACCAACCAATCACTGTACACAAACAAGTTTGAAATTGCAGCCTAGGGAGGCATTTTTTGCATTTTGTACTACCATGATTTGTATTTTGGCTTATATTAATGAAAGGGGATTTCAGATCTGTGTATGGCATATGTCAATGATTTGTATTTTGTAGATATCCAATGATCAACATAAAACTTGTTTGAGTACAATGATATTTTGAGGGCATGATAGTGGTGCAACCTAACTTTCAATCTAGACATGGGCTTCACATTCTTTACTATTTTAGATGGCAATTCTTCATTTGAGTCATATATATTTATTCTCAAACATGCATGCAATGAGGTGGACTCCATAAATATTTTGTTTTATGGGGTCAAGATGTTTTTTGCTACGTGGATGACACATGTTTTTGGCAAGGGCAATTTTCTGGCCCTATTTTAATACTGACCAATGACAAGAGCCATTGCAAGCATTATATATTTAGTAGATATATGTCATGGATTGCAGACAAGATCTTAATTTATTATCCATGCAAAATTTAAAAATGTCATTAGTACATGAACCATGTGTTACCTATATTCTTTGTAATCATCAGATTTGAGGCCTTATATGCCCTGGATTTTAGAGGCCATGATAACAAAGGAGTGAAACAATCATGTTCATTGTTGAATGGTCTTGTTGTTGCCATACCTATTTATATACAATTTCTAGGTGGAAAATCTTGCTAAATGTCAATTTCAAAGTGAATATGGCCCCAAAAGCGAGCAGGAATTTATTAGTAATAGCGATATGGCCCACAAAATAAGTGGGAATGTAATCTTAAAGGAAAATATGATTAAGGCTTGTAATTTAATATTATAAACTTCTCACAATTAAGCTCCAATCATGCACCATTTATTGTGGAGAAATAATTCAATTTTAAAGTTTAATGAAATAATGCTTAGGTGATTTAACCAGCACTAAACTAAATCTTTTTAAAAATAGTGATTTAGTCCCCTTTATAGATTGTCCTATTCAACAAAAATGGTGGCCCTAGTTTAAACTATTGGCCATTTCGAAAAGATTTTCCACTAAAAAAATTGAACTGCTACTCATCCTCACCCATGACATCCACTTTTGATTCCTCTTGTGCCTTTGACCAATATCATTCCTCCCCTTCACTAATGGCATTCGCCTAGAGCCATGAGACCCACAAACCCCTAAACCCATTTAGGAGAGACTCAACCCTCTTCCTCCTCACCATCCTCTTTCTTCCCATCCTTCTACTTCCTCCACTTCCACCTTCATTCTACCCTTTGTGTTGATCCCACCCTTTCTCCTCCTTAGGTTATGCTCATAGACAATACTTTAGTGCCCCTCCTTAAGGCCCTCGCTAGTGAGTTTCCTTTGCAACTGCTTTCATCTCCTAATCTTCATGTGATCATTCTTCTCATCCTCAATGTTTACTTAATGTTGTTCCACTTCCAGCTCATACCATGTTTGACTCCATCCCTCATGTTCCACCTCTCATTTCCACCCTCCACAACTAACATAAACGATTTCATCGATACTTCGTTCTCTAATGAGGACCTAACAGATGACAAGCCTACACCAAGTGGTGCTTAGGTGCCTAACGTTTCACTCTCTTACCTGTATTACCAGGGAAAGTATCATATATGTTAAATTTTAGGTTTGTAGCATAATTTCATATTTCCATATTGTAGTTGTTTACCTTCATTTCTAACAAGAAGACCTTTTGTGATGAATGTACAAATTCAATTTGGATAATTCAACCTCTAATCTCTTTCCACATCACACAACTTCACACATGTCCTATGTTTATTAGATAGTATCTTATGCACTTTAAATAGCTACCTTGTCAACTCAAGCAATGATATCTTATCACTTAATTATTTGGGCAACCTAAAAGGAGAACCTACGAAGCCTTCTTCTCTGATGTATGTGAAGGTTGGCAATTGGATAATCCATTTTTTTTTATTTTTTTTTTTTTTGGGGGGGGGGGGGGTTAAATCAAATTAGAAGAAACGGATATCCATTTTCAAGAAACAGATATCTGTTTCCAAAAAAATGCTTAAAAAAAGCATTTTTCCATACCGTTTTCGAGAAACAGATATATGTTTTGAAAAATCTTACTAAGCCTAAATCTGAGCCCAAAAAAATGTTTCACGATTTTGGCTAACACTTTCATGTGATTTTTTCTCCATTGCCAATATTTGGCCCATCATGATCTCGCACTCACCCATGTCATGGATTGCAAACACAATCTCAATTTATTATCCATGCAAACTTTAAAAATGATATTAGTACATGAACCCTATGTTACCTGTATTCTTTGTAATCATCAGATTTGAGGCCTTATATGCCCTGAATTTTAGAGGCCATGATAACAAAGGAGTGAAACAATCACGTTCATTGTTGAATGGTCTTGTTATTGCCAAACCTATTTATATACAATTTCTAGGTGGAAAATCTTGCCAAATGTCAATTTCAAAGTGAATATGGCCCCAAAAGCAAGCAAGTATTTAATAGTAACAATGATATGGCCCACAAAATAAGTGGGAATGTAATATTAAAGGAAAATATGATTAAGGCGTGTAATTTGATATTATAAACTTCTCGCAATTAGGCTCCAATCATGCACCATTTATTATGGAGAAGTAATTCGATTTTAAAGTTTAATGAAATAATGCTTAGGTGATTTAACCAACACTAAACTTTTTTTTTGTAAAAACAGTGATTTAGTCCCCTTTATAGGTTGTCCTATTCAACAAAAATGGTGGCCCTATAATTTAAACTATTGGCTATTTGGAAAAGATTTTCCACTAAAAAAAATTTAACTGCCACTCATCCTCATCCACAACATCCACTTTTGATTCCTCTCGTGCCTTTGACCAATACCATTCCTCCCCCTCACCGATGGCATCCACCTAGAGCCACGAGACCCGTAAACCCCTAAACCCATTTAGGAGAGACTCAACCCTCTTCCTTCTCACCATCCTCTTTCTTCCCATCCTTCTACTTCCTCCACTTCACCTTCGTTCTACCCTTTGTGTTGATCCCACCCTTTCTCCTCCTTAGGCTATGCTCATAGACAATACTTTAGTGCCCCTCCTTAAGGCCCTCGCTAATGAGTCTCCTTCGCAATTACTTTCATCTCATAATCTTCTTGTGACTCATTCTCCTCATCCTCCATGTTTACTTAATGTTGTTCCACATCCACCTCCTACTATGTTTGACTCCATCCCTCATGTTCCACCTCTCATTTCCACCTTCACTCCACAACTGATGTAAACAATTTCATCGATACTTTGTTCTCTAATGATGACCTAGAAGATGACAAGCCTACACCGAGTGGTGCTTAGGTGCCTAATGTTTCACTCTCTTACCTTCATTACCAGGGAAAGTAACATACAGGTTAAATTTTAGATTTGTAGCTCTAAAGTATCATACAGGTTAGATTTTAGATTCAACCTCTAAGCTCTTTCCATTGCACACATGTCCTATGTTTATTAGATAGTATCTTATGCACTTTACACAACTACCTTGTCAACTCAAGAAATGCTATCTTATCACTTAATTATTTGGGCAACCGAAAAGGAGAACCTACAAAGCCTTCTTCTCTAATGTATGTGAAGGTTGGCAATTGGATTATCCGAATACCCCACTTGACAATTGTTGTTGTAGCTTCCAAGGAGAAGCAATTGTTTAAGTTATTTCCATCCATTTGATTAGGAAGAACATGAAAGAAAGTATTATCAAGTATTTGCATCATATTTCTATTATATTCTTCTCTTCCACTGTACAAGTTATTTCATTACAAAAAACATGTACCAAGTCAACAAATTTTGACTTTGAATTTATGCATCTTAGAGGTTAGTTCCATGTGGTGTGGGATCAATCCTTGATTAACCTCATGCTTCCTTGTATAATATCAAGGCAAATGTTTAAACAACATACACTAATTTCATTGCACAAGTTTTTAAAAACTATTTACAATGAACCTCATTGTCATGCATTGTCGTAAACAATGCATTAGTACTTTAAAATGTCCAAACCCTGATCTCGTATCTAAATATTCTCTCCACCCCCTAAAGAAACATAAAGAACAAGAAGTTTAACTCAAGAGTGAGAAAGGATCACAACTTGGGAGGACCTATTATGTCATATGAAACAAGATATTTTGGAAGCACATTGGATCTACAAATAAAAATGAGGATCTCTTACTACAACGATGACCCAAGCTCAAAATCTAAAAAGTGAAACTCCCTACATTGAGGGGTCTTTGTGTTGTAGTGGCTTGGAGGTTGTGGTAGGGGGGTGGACTTTTGATGAAACCAATGATGTCCAACATAATAACAAGATTCATTGCTTCTCAAATTGATATAAATATTACATTATGACAAGAATTTGTATTTGGGCAACCTTGCTCCTAGGAAACTAATTAGGATTAAAAAATGGGGAAAAATGAATGGTAGATAAAATATTTCAAACCAATAAGGAAAGATCAAGCTACTCACATTGCTAGAATTACAATTTCTACAAGTTAATGGCACTTTATACTTTGAAACAAAACTCGTTCCCTCTTGTGGCTAGACCAATAAATATGCCAAAAAGATTTAATGAATAACTATAAACCCAAAAGAAATATTTATAAACTCAACTTGTTCCCTCTAATGATTAATCCAATATGTGTGCTAGGAGAGATGAAGCACTGTAAGTAAATTCAATCGGTACTTCTTATTAAATGCTTTAAACTTTACTTGAATTAAGTTTTACAAAATATTGACAAAAGGCAACATTCCTCCAACAAATTAAACTAATAAATACTTTTGGGGTAAGATATACCACCATGTCTGCTTACAAATGCTCCAAACAATGAAAGAGACAAAGTGAAAGCAAAATCAATGGTAAACCCCTAATCGAATGGGAGAACAAGGAGGAGAGTATATCATAGTTCGTAGGTATCAATAGCAATAAAATAAACTTCACATACAATTGCAGAGAATTCAGGAAATGAAGTGATGAAACTACAAATCTTACCTTTGCCAAGGCTGATTCGAAACTTCATTGCCAGACTAAATCTAATCGTGTTATCCGCATGAGCTCAGTGGTGTGCAACTGCATTTGTAGCAGTAGATGTTTGGATTTGACGTCATACTCCACCAGATCGGCAATGCTCACATCGGCCTTATTATAGAGGTGCCGCTCTTGCAATTTTTAATAGTCATCACCAGGTGGAGGCAGAAAAATGCTCTCGGCCTATAGAAAAATCAAACAAAAATTCTTAAAAATCACTTGATATTCCAATCTCAAAATCATAGGACCATTCTTAGCAGCAAATTTGACCGTCACAAGTACATTTTTCAAATTTGACGTTCTCACGCATAAATTTGACGTTCACATATGCCCGTCACAGAAATCATTTAAGCATAAATTTGACGTTCACATTTGCCCGTCAGAGGATAAGGTAAAGATAAATTTGACGTTCAAACGTGCCTGTCACAGATCAGCTTAAAGGGTAAATTTGACGTTCAAATTTGCCCGTCACAGATCAGCATGTAGCATAAATTTGACGTTCAAATCTGCCCGTCACAGTTTATAGATTAGCATAAATTTGACGTTCGAATCTGCCGTCACAGTATATGCTTCAAAATGAATTTGACGATCGAAACTACCCGTCAACGAACCTATCGCAGCATCAATTTGACGTTCAAATCTGCCCGTCACAAAATTTCGCCGAGAATAAATTTGACGTTCACATATGCCGTTATAGTACTGATTTGCCCATAAATTTGACGTGCAGATCTGGCCGTCAGAAGACTGATATTGGCGTAAATTTGACGTTCACAGTTGCCCGTCATAGGACCTTTACGAGCAACAATTTGACGTTCATATTTGGCCGTCACAGGACCTACGGGCGTAAATTTGACGTTCACATATGCCCGTCATGTTACTTATTTTAGCATAAATTTGACGTTCATCGCTGGCCGTCGCAGAACCTACGTGGCCATAAAGTTGACGTGCAAATCTGCCCGTCACATTGGGCGTCATTGGAGGAGAATCAGCGAATCAAGTTTTATTGTGTTAAAACGATCTAATAGATTTAATCGTCCATTGTCGCAGCAGTAATTTCTAACAGCATTGCACGTTGAATCACACCATTGCTTCCCAAACATTCCAACTCTACGCTTGATACACAGAACGCTGCTTGTATGCTGCATTGACGATGGCCTGTCTCACAATTTAATTGCGTTTAAGAAAACATTATGTGGAGGATTTTTATTAAGTTATAGTTCGGCTTTCCTTCCCAAGCGAAGTACATTACATTAAATGGTTATCTTTATTGTCTGATTGAATTGATCTCGTGGTGCATGTCTACATTGCTCCTACTTGTTTTGAATACAATCCCTCCAAATAAATTTGAATACAATTTTAAATTTGCACTTTCAATGGTGAAACTCTAATATGACGGGGACAGAAATCACACATAATATTGAATGCTATTGAAAATCTAATACAGATTATTGTATTCTAAACAAAAATATATAATCACAATAATTGATTTTCATGATATTCCCACGTAGCTTTCAATGAAATTGGAACCGATTTTTACATATATATTTAATTATGGCTGCTAGATGGATTAGCATACACTCAGTGACTTGATAGTGGGAGGTAGATGTTTAAAACTTGGGACCATGTTTGTCCTCCTCAAAAGAACATAAATTTTAAAACAAAGAGACTTTGGATTTCCTCATCTTATTAATAATTTTCATATTTATATTGTTGGATTTGAAATTTGGGTTTATCATATTAGGAACAAAATTAATTAAAATTATATTTATATATATATAATTTGAGAAAGAGATACTTTTGAATTATGATATCTAATATAAATTTTGTTGTTATTTCAATAGAGATTGAGAATTATGTTTCTTTGATTTTTTATATTTGTTATGGATATTGACTCATTTGATATTAATTGCTAAATATAACTATACTTAATATTTTATCTTTTCCACTTTTTCATCTTTTTTAAATGGAAAAATGTTTTGGATAATATAAATACCTTTTGATCATGCTTATTTCATATTGTTTACTAATATCAAATTAACCTAATTACAACCTAATGTCTTTTCTAATTAATATTTTTAATCAAAAATTTTAAAATGTTTGAGATTTCATTGAGGTTTTGAATTTCTCCCTATCCAACACTTTTTCTTATTGACTAAGGAATTGGAATGTGTAAAGTCTACAATCCATTCATATAATTATGTTAAATAGGTGAAAGAATTCATAAGAATTTAAACTAGATTTTTTTGGTGGGATTTCAACCATGTGATTTTAGTCATTTTCAAGCTTGAATGAATACTCAATATTCTAAAGGAAACATGCATTTATAGCTGCATGTGCTAACAATAAGCATATTATAAACTACATTGTATTTTAATCCTCTAATTTATTTTTCATTAGGAATACTTTTGGAGCATGTACAATTATTACCAATTTAAATTTAAGTTAATTATAACCCACTTACATATTTATATTATGTAGATGAAGTATTTTGGTAAACATTTTTAACTTTTTAATTTCCTTTCTTCTCTTTTGAAAGAATACTGCCATTTTTTAAAATGGGAAGAATATTATGCTAAATTGGTTTTGTATTTATATAAAGGAACCTTTTTAAAATTTTAATTATTGAATATTATCAAGAAACCACATGCCTTTAAAGCTAAAATACTAGTTAACCATCCATCCTATTAAAAATTAAACAACTAGAAAATTACATTAAAAAAATCCTCTAAAAAATGTCTAAAAAGGCTCGTTAAATTGGTGCAACAACTCTTTTTTTCTTTTTTTGAAGCTCTACCAAGGCTGTTAAAGATGTGAACTATTCAAAACATAAAAACTAGGAAACATGCCCTCCAAAATCTTTTCTATGGCTAGTTCCATATTTTTCTCTTTCTCTAAAAATATATTTGAGGCTAATCTAGTGGTGCTTTGTTTGTTGAACAAAAGTATTCCTTTCACAACTTTAATTATAAGAAAACCATGGATTCTCTCGAGTAGTTTGACACTTTTGGATCATAAATTATGCAAGTAGTTAGATAATGTAAAAGAATTTTACAAAATTCGCTTTCCTTAAGACTTTCTAAGAAAGCCTTTTTCGCAAGAGACACCTTTAAACACCAAATTGTCATTTGCTCCAATTCACATTCATAATATTTTTTATGATTCCATAAACATCAATATTGTCAAGTGAATTCTCTCTAGAAGCAATATTAGGTCCTCCCATGGAATTAAGAAGAACTAGAATGGTTGGCTACAAACCAATGGAAAAAATCAAATGTATGTGAGGCCTTGAAAAGATGACATTAACAACTAAAATGAGCTAGTAGTGCTAAAAATAAGATTAATAAGAATATTAAATACCAAAATCAAAAGGGTTGAGTTGCAATTACAGTCCCTACCAAGGATTGAATTGGTTGTTTATGAGGAAATGAATTTGATTTGAAAGAATGTTATATCTATGAATAGGATGGGAGCATTTACAATTGCTTAGAAAACATAGTCATACCTAACACACAATCATAATCTATCATATTATATCTGCTTACTTATTTGTATGCCTTAAACTTGTGAAACTTTGACATCAAGGCACTAAAAAATATGAAAGGAATTTATTATTTTCATAAAGGATTTTACATATATGGAACTGTTTAAGAGTAAAAAGAGGGGTTGATTGGTTTTAAGGGTTTATGTTGATCCTCCTTTCACCACTAAACATTCAAGGACATTCAACTGAGTAGAAAATGGATATCCGTTTCTTCTAATTTGATTTAAAAAATCCCCCCCCCAAAAAAAATAGGCTTGGGAATCCAAACCTGCATTTTCAACGTGAATGAAGAATTGATATGTTTTTACAGATTTTTCTCGACTTCACCCTTGATGTTAACGGGCTTTTTTTAATCCAATTTTGATAAAATCAAAAGGGTATATTCGAGACACTATCAAGATTCTAAAAATATAATATATGTCTAATTATAATTTTAATAGGTAATTATTGATAATTTTCTACCTACACTACGTCTAAATTCTTGAGAGACACACTGATTGAAAAACATCCATAACTTTCAAACCATTTAACCTTTTTAAAATTTGAAAGTTGCATCACACTCTATACTTCATTAGCTACATGTCTAAAAAAATTTGAATTTCATATTTTTTTGACCAAGTTAGGTTGGCTGGAAAATTACTTTTAATATTTTTAAAAAGTTGTAGTAAAAAATTCATAACTAATTATTTACTTGTACAACAAAAATTCATAAAAATATTCATCACATCTAGGCATGTGTCCTCTACTTGTATCTAAAGATTCAAAAAATAATATTTTTTTCTCATATTTAGGTTGGTTGGAATGACACCTACTTTTTTTTTCAAAAATTTAACTAATGCTTCATTAAAATATCAAATTTTCACCAAATAAATTTATTTTTTTTCAAAAAAAAAATAGTATCCCATAAACTACATTCAATTTCCTACAAATTTAATTACTACATATTTTTCAAATTATGTAGGTAACCCATTCAAATTTTCACGTGAAGTTACTTAAGTCTGGTTTTTAACATTTTCATTGCCACTTAGAGGTATTGTTTGGCCCATCATGATCCTGGACTCACCCACATATATTTGTTAAATATATAATGCTTGCAATGGCTCTTGTGTTCGGTGGTCTTTAGTTGAGACGATTGCGATCTTAATATTTCTACTTTTTTTGTGTGCAAATAGTGATTAGGAGCATCTAAATCTCTTGTAATGGATGTGACCTAGATTCTATTGACAATGCAACTTAGGCTTTCTATTGACCCCCATGGGCCTATATGTCATGAACCGATGAGGCCCCTATGGATAATAGGGCATTTTTGTGGTTTGAATGCGTGAAGGAATAGGGCATTCATTTCCCACCATTGATTTCCATTATGAGCTAACAGTTGTCATTTGATTCTGTAAGTTTATAACTGTATGTCATAAAAGCTATTTACTCTTCCCTAAAATTAATTTGGGTCTCACGACTAGATATTAATGGATGATTGTGATTTGATTCTACAAGTTATAAGCACATCTATCAACAATTGTTTGCACTGCCCAGAATATAGTCTAGGTTGCACAATTAGATTTTGGTCAACATACTAGAATAAATTTCGAGCAAAGAAAATGGTTTTTCATGGCATGCGTTCTTATAAACTTGTGAATCACATCCCAACCATCTGATCAATAGGGTGACATGAAGTGTAGATTCATTCATATTTAGCGTCTTATTTTTTATAGTGGGAGAGTTTGAAAATGTTTAGTATGTATGTGTTATGGCTTGTTGCCAACTTGTGCCCCTTGGCCCTCACAAGATGGTGTTGCCCCTTGTCCCAATCGGTGGTTACTACCCCTGAGCCTTCGCTTTAGCATTAGGAAAAAAATGAATATACTAGAGCACCATGCTAATGAATATATTAGTTTTTAGAGGAAGGATCTGCCTTGATAATTAATTCCTTTAGCTAGTATTCATCAAGATCCGTCAGGATTTTATACAAATCTCGAGTAATGTGCATAAATTCTCCAAGAAAATTAATATTTAAAAAAAAAATGATAGATTCGCCATGAAAATTAATTCCCTTAGCCAAGATTCGTGAGGATTTTATAAAAAATTTAAGGGGCCCTTTTCTTAGAGTTATCACTAACGAGGGGGTGGAACTTAGGAAAGAGAGGAGGAAGCAATGAAGGGAAAGGAGGAAATAGAGAAGGAGAAGGTAATAACAATGGGAAGGTAAACAAGGAAAGTGATCAAAGGAGGAGGATTGGATCGAGCGTTTAAGGTGAAGAGTGACGGTCATGGGATATGATGTTGCAAGGGATGCAAATGAAATAAGATAGTCCAAACTCTATCCTGATGAATAAATCTGGGTGATTGATGAAGGGTCAAGGGCATGGCTTACATGACATGGATCCAAGGTCTACCTAAGTGAATGCCAAATGACAAATGTCCTTGCATATCATGGAATAATGTGTTAAAACTAATGTGGCCAACAAGGATAAGAAGAGTGAAAGTTTCGAATGAATCTCGACAAACATCATCAAAACCACTAATAGAATTTTTTGTTGAATATCTAATGAAGTGGGATCAACATGGATCTTGGTCAAGGATCAAGTGGTGAAAACATTAAAGCATCATCCATCATCAATGAATGTTCATTTGATGTCATTATTATGATAACTTGCAATGATGAGTAAAGGATAATTTATGTGAATAGAAGGTGGTGATGGAAGCTTAATTGTGAGAAAAATTATGTCCATACTACCTGAAGAAATAGATTAGAAGATAGATGTGATTTTCTCTGGTAGAGTGTTAAGATGAATAGGGATACGATGAAGATATTTACAAAGGGATTCATTATTTAAAGGAGATGTATTGGAAAGATCCCCACATAGATGCAGGAATATGAGAAGAAGAAGGACAACCATATAGTGGAAGAGAAGGTAGACCTTGGACCACTATAGGTATAGGGATAATAGGTTGCTTGTGACTCAATGGTACAAAATCGTGGGTACAAACAATGACCTTAATAGGAGAATGATGAGATCAAGTATCATGTGTAGTAGAAGATGAAGAAGAGTGGTGGAGGTCAGTGGATTTGGGTGTCCTCGTGACATAAATGTGGCATGGGACAATCAATAAGAATAAACGATGATGAAGTATGATGTGAATAGTCTATTGGTATAGAACTAGGTGTGGTGGAAATGATAGGCTCATCAGAATATGAAATACATGAGGTAGTGGTAGAAGAAGAAAGAGTAGCCCAATATTGGCATCTGAATCTAGAGAGTCTTGGTCAAAGTAAGGAGGATAAATGAAAGCGAAAGATAGAGGTGGAGAAGTGGTGTCTATAAAGGGAGAAATAATGTGAAGTGGAGGCAAAGTGCAAGATTTAGGGGTGGGTAGGGTGGAAGAATAAAAAATATACTGCCAATCTAACAACACAAAATATAGAAAAAGAGTGATGAATTGGAAGGAGTTCATCTTATAAAAACTAACTCTAAGTCCCACTAAAGTTGAGTATGAACAACTAACAGAGGCTACCCATGAAATCTAGAATCTGTCTAATGCAAGATGAAAGCTGGTTAGGAAAATGTAGTGCGCCCAAAGTAGCAGGCTTGACATGGGGAGGCTTAATCCTCAACCTGGAATTAGATTAAATTTGAAGAGGACCTCCATGATGTGATCTTGAGCACTTTTCTCTTTTTTCACCTATGTCAGATAAACACATATTGCTCCATAAATGAATTGCAAGCATGGATTAATAAAGGAAACCCTGTAAAAAATGGTTAAATTGGAGGTTTCCTTAGTTAGTCCCCTCACAGGTGAACAAAGATGGTGGACATGAAACGATAATGGTAAATATGAAAATTAGATCTAAGCTATGAAAGTGTGCAAATTGAAGCACGTAAACGAAAAACCCTAATTGGACGGGGAAATGGAAACAAGGATCTAGGTGATGGAAAGAGACAAGGGGAGGAAGGAAATGGGTAACAAGGTGAATGGGAAATGGAAGCCCAAACACTGCACACATATGTGGTGCAAGTAGAGGCGTATGTTATGATCCAATCCAATAATTGAGGATGATGAAGGGATAGGGTATATGTGCATATTGTGATCAGGACAAAGATGATGAGGGAATTTAGTAGCATTGATGGAGGAAATGATTTTACTCAATTAAATAAACCTAGCACCTTGGCCCTAAAAGTCCTAAAATCCTCTACCATCTCATACCAATTTCTGATCAGTTCAGTGTTCTCTTAGGTTGTCCTTGGGTCAACATTTCACAAGTTGTTCCCTTAGTGATTCACAAGTGCCTAAAGTTAGTCCATGATAACGAGTAATTTAGATCCCATCTCATGAGTACCAGCCTCTCTCCGTACTTAGGAACTTTCCCATCGATTCTTACATTATTAAGCCTAAGAGGCCTCAATATACATGACACAACACTTTATGTAATCTTTACAAGTGTTATAGATATGAAAAGACCCACATTCTTTCCAAAAATCTCGTTGTTTCCATCCACCCTTCCTAACCCCTTGTTTACAACTGTGTACATACAAAGTGAACCATAAAAGAGAAAATTAAACTAAATTATCCATAGGCTCTATTCACAATTATAAGCGTCCTCAAGACTAGACTAAGAAAGTTTTAAACAAGGATGAAAATATGCAATAATTCCCACCCAAAGCCTCCTTGTTGCACACAAGCATGTGTGGATGTGTCCAAGGATATGTTGTGGGGAGAATTGGGATGTCAAACACTCACACCGGCAAAGTAACTTTGCATTCAAGTGAGTTGTAAAAATGGCCTATGGGAGGTCCAATTTATAGATGTTTTGGAGGATGGAGGGAGGGCTAGGATTGCCTTGAGAGATCAATGGATCATCACATTGAGCTTGAGAGGATTGGAGGTATGTGAAGGGCCCCCAAGTGTCATGATTTGGATGGTGGCCAAAGGGGCTCCCAAGATTCAAGGAGAATCAAGGGTGGAGATTTACCTTGGAGGAAGTGGATGGTGAGAGACAAAAAGTAGATTTTTGGAAGGATGTGAAGATCTTGTCCACGCTTCCAAGTACCCCTTGTGTGCATGTTGAATGACATGTATAGGCCCCTTTAGCAATTTGTGCATATATTACCTTGATTAATCATATCTAGGCATCTGCAAATGATCAATGATGGTTGATGATGTGATTTGGTCAACTAACGAAAAGTGCACAAAAATTAGAGAATTAAATAAATATTTGAATTTATCTAATTTTTAGATAGATGAGATGGGCTTAAGTAAATAATTATTTGCATTTATTATATAAGATTGGACTATAGAGGAAGATTAATTAATTGAATAGATAGTCTGAATACTTATTCAATTAATTATGGGTGGATAGTGATGAATAGTGATTTTATTAATTAAGTAATAAAAAAATTATTTAATTAATGGTGGAAGGGAAATCGGATAATTAATCCTCTAAATATGAGTTATTCCATTAATTATAGAAGAAACAGTTGGTGATGAACTGATTAGAGCTGAAACAGGGATGGGGGGCAATTTCAGGTGTCTATGACAACCTACATCTTATTGAGGGCCTTGATAATTGCCTTCATGTCCCTTGCATGCCAAACCCTATTACCCCTCTCATACTAATCTCGACCCTCCTACTTGTCCTCCTAGACCTCCTTCCTAACCTACGATGCAACCCAACACTAGACACAACCTTAATTGCAACCCCAACCTCAACCTAAGCCAAAAACATATCCCTACCCACCCTGGAACAAACCCAAAGCCAAGGGACCTCCTGCACCTAAACCTATTGTGATTACCCTCCTCCCACCCTACCTCCATCGCTACCTACTTCCCATTAATGTCCTCTTCCCAACACATTGAAAACAATTTTCTCCCAAAAGTACCTTACTTTCTTTAAGACCCAAACCTAGAATTATGCCCCTAATAAACTTTTAGCTTCTATTTATGATCCACGTGCTACCCCCACAACTTCCCCTTCTCTACATGTTCCTATGAAGCCCTTATCCATTCCAAAGCATCATCCTCCTGTTGTTCCCACCTTATCTACTACTATTAGTACAGTTCCTCTTCCTATGGTGCCCGATTTGCTTTCTCCCTCTTCTGATGAGATGTTAAATATTTTGGTCTACTATTGGCATCCCTCTCCTCTCTCGTGCAGTCACCTATTTCTTTGCTCTTCTAAGCTTTCTCTAGATCTTTCTATCGGCCTTCTTAAATGCCTAGAAGACCTTTGCCTAAGACGTTCTGGGTCAACCATACAATCGTGAACTTGTCCTCTGTTGCCAAATTTGACCCTACAAGATGTTCAATTCTACTCCTTGACATGTCAAATTTATCTCTACTTCTTCAACCTTTCTTTATATCTAAGGCTCTTGTCATATATAAAAATACCTTGGAAGGGTTTTCGTTACCTATATAAGGTACATGTTCTTCTAGGTGAACTCGCAAAATTGTGTGAACAAAATGGAATATTGTATGCAAGCCTCTTGGAGGGATGCACGCATATTTGTTACTCCTTTTAGTGCACCAAATCCAAACGTTGAGGTATTGATTGTTCAGTTAAAGCTCTGACATGAGAGAGGACGTATGAGAGATGAGAAAGGATGTAGAAGAAACGAGATATGTGAAATGAGTGCAAATGAATGCCTTTAAATACAAGCACATAACACCAAATCACACAAACACGTACCTAATCAACTCAAGGGAGGAAAATAATGGCTGACACTCAACCAAAATATGAATTTGAATTTTAAAAAGGCAAGGATCAAGTTCATAGCCACAAATTCAATATTCTAATCATGAAAACGATCGTAGGTTAGCAAAAGATCAAATCCAGATGGATAGCGACTGTATTGGAGTAGGTGCACAAATAGGTATAATAAATGCAAGGCTCATGCGAATATATCAAAGTATATGCGTATAAGGAGATGATGGGAGCTAAATGTGCACATGCACATATAGATAGGTAAAGGCTATGGGAATGAGCCCAACTTTGCACAAAATCAAATCATTTGTTGATATGCATATAGATTAAGGCACTTCCTCGAAATGAGCACACCACCAAATGGGAAATGACATGATCATGCAAATTTCACCATTGTAAGTGTTCACAAAAGGGAAATGTAATGTCACTTGCAAAACATGTTCAAAACAAGTTGTTTCCATATCAAACAATAATAATGTTATGTGGAGGGCATGTAGGCATCATGACACAAAGTGAGTTGTTTCTTAAATTGGTCTCTCCAAAGCTTGTGAGGGACATTTATCAAGAGCATTTTGTAATTATGGTGACATCATTTGTAATTTACTCCTTCTTAAATATTTTATGTAATTTTTCATGTGTGTGAAACATGCATACCCCAATCTTCATATAAAGGTAATAAGTTTATAAATTATAAGTTGACATTATGTTTGGCAAATTCCCATGGGGTGACTTTTAGAATCTTATGGTAACTCTATTTGTGATCTCTATCCATCAACAATCTCATATTATGAACTATCTATTTTTAAAGAGTGACTTGTGAAAGAAATGTTGTTGTGATTGTTAGTTTCACTTTCTTTTTCCTTTTTTAAATTTCAATTTGAATGTAATTGTTTACAAGAATAATTTATGATTCCTTTAACGCCCTGCCATGAACACGTTAGAGAACAACACATCTATGCTATGCAAACAGGATAATTTTTTTTTTAAGTGAATAAGATAACAAAGGTATGTTTAACATACCTATACACATCATTAAACTAACCACTTGTCCTCTAAGGTTCCATGGTTGCATTACTTGACAAATCAATTAACATAATCTATCATTGTTAATATTGTCATTATTGGAATTAGTTATCAACAAATGGGATTTGAAATCGTGATTTTGTTTATTTTTTATAATTACATTGTGCAATCAATATGAAATAATTAAGGTTGCAATGACAATATTTTACTTTAAATGTTACAATTAAACTAGACTAATAAAAAGGAGCTTCCCTTAGCTTCAAGAATATTCATTCTCTACTAACAAGGCCAACCACGTGAAGGTGGAAGCTCATGCGGCCTCCCCTAACCTAGACCCACAACTACCTAGTCTATACCTTCTTCTAGTAGACCTAAGACACCTACAACACAACAAAGACACATCTATATAAAATGATTTTGTTTTGCTTTTAAATTTTTTAATTAATTTTCTTGTCATTTTGTGATTTATCATTATGTGAATCAAGGTTGCTTTAGCACATCGATAAAAGGAATTGTAATGGTGTTTGCAATACATGTGTCGTGGTGTCAAGTGTAATCGATTTTTTATACAAGCAATGTCTCATGTTTATGGGCAATATAATGTGTCATGTCTATGGACCGAAGTATTATGTGTCATGTCTATGGACAGAAGTATTATGTGTCATGTCTATCGAAAGTGTTACTTGTCATGTCTTTTGGCAATATTATGTCATGTCTTTGGACGGCGTTATGTTTGAGTTAATAATCGTGTCCATTGGGAATTGTTTTTAAGGGAAATAGCTAGCTGCCATTTATAAAAGGAGTAATTTCTGATTTGTAATATTGGTGTTTAAATCATAAATATTCAAGTTGTTTTTAACTTTAAATTTAATAACCCTTATTAAAATTTTGAAAAATACAAAAAAATAACACAAGAGAAAGAACACTAGACCCTAAGGAATGATCGTGGCCAACGGCCGTTCCTTTTGGGTTCTTAGAAGGGGGTTGTTAACCCCTTCCAACAAAATGATTTTTATTATTATTAAACGCAATTTTTTACATGTTACAAGATGCTAGGTCATTTTAATTGACCGAAATTATTTCCTCCAACAAGCCTTCATCATCTTCATCATGACACCCTAACCCTTCGTCATCTCCAATTATCAGATTGAGTCATAATACACATCTCTGCCTGCACCAAATACACGTACAGAGTTAAGTTCTGTGCATATAAACTTGACAAGAAAACAATAATCCATCATTCTAAGTAGAACCCAATTTGCCCACATTACCTTCATTCAGGAAATAGATATGTCCATAAGAAATATATAATCGATTAATTTAGAGCAAGAAATGCTTCAGCAAGGGTACAGAGAGAGAATTGGATATGAGAAAAAACTGCTACCCGGAAAGGAATGTAAGTGAATAATCACTTGCTCAAAATGCTCCTGTTTGATGTCAAGGCCTGAGGTATTTTAACCGTCTCAGCCTGCAGCCCTTCCACATCTTTGCAAACTGCACTGTATGTAGCAACAAAAGATCATAGGTTTTTTCTTGAAACTTTTGCATTGAATTTAATGTTTTGTTACCAGCTTGAGCTTGCTTTGAATTTAATGCTGTGTTACCAGCCATTTTTCACCATCTAATTGTTGGGCTTGTCATCTTCTTTAGGCAACCAAAGGCCTCTTCTAAGTTTGGGTTTGGGTCTGAAATTGTTGGTCCACCTGTTTGCTCTTAAGTTCCCTCACAACGGCTGCAGAGGATGGAGTTTATTCATATTCAAACTGGAAAGGAAACACACTGTCGACCTTACCCTGCACAGGACAAATCCCAAATCCCTCTGTTTGTTATTATGCCAGAGTGTGGCTAATATTATTAGCTTTACAAAATACACTCAAGGTTAAAGAAATTCAGACGTTTCACAAACTAATATGTAAACTCCATCAGTCAAAATGATCGACATGGCAGAGTTTTGCCCATGAACCGACAAACAAATACTTACTAGTGCAGAAATTGAAATTGATGATCTGCCTCTACAGAGAATGAATTCTAAGTCTGTGTTCAGTTCGTAGGAAGGGATTACCATCCCACTCTTTGCCCATTCTAAGGTGGTGATTGTTGTCTAAAAACATGTCCTGTCAGAAGGAAAGAAGCAAAAAATTTATAAGATGAATATAATTGAAAATTCAAGGATACCCTTCACTTCTCGGCACTGAATTAAAGAAGGTAAATAATTCAACCAAATGTCAATATAAAGAAATACTAGAATAGTCCAGAGGGAGGGAAGCATACAAAAATGTGTTCTCGAGTGATTTTCATTCTGTGCCATCTCCACAAGTCGAGAGATGCTATAGCCTTGCTCACATTCACAGCAACGGTGACATGCTTGCTCTTCACCGCCAAAGAGACCTGAAACTCTCAATTCTCTTGGCACTCAGCAACTCCATGACACAGACTTTCCTCATGTGTCTTCAGTAATCTCCAACCCCAACATTCTTTTCATTATAAGCTACAGCAGATTCAGGCCTGTTGGCAAAACCCAAAACTCTTTGGCCAGAGACCACCACAGTAGGAGCAGAACCCAATCTCAAAACCCAAAACTCTTTGGCCAAAGACCAACGGTGAGAGAGCTCCCGCAATGATGGCCCAGGGTACTGGCCCTGGTGGCAATCTAGATGCCTTTGCAAACCTAACAATTTGTACTCATTCTCCTATGGATTGTGTGTTTATGATGAAGAGATGCTGTGTCAGCTCCCTGATTAAGTAGAAACCTGGAGATACCAGGATACCCCATGGCAGCCGACATGTACAGAGATGTTGCTCCTCTATTACTTTTTGCATTAAACTCTGCTCCTTTACCAAGAAAAAATTCAACAGCCTCTTTCCTTCCACCTTCAACAGCACAGTGTAGTGCCGTATGACCCTCTGCGTCTTCAACCCTAATATCTGCTCCGAATTCAATTAGTTTTGCAAGTACATCAACGTGCCCTTTCAATGCAGCACAATGCAGTGCAGTCCATCCATATTGATCACTTATGTTTACTAATGACAGCCTCTAGATTCCCTCTTCTTGCAGCAGTCAAAAGCTCATCCCCACTTCAAGGATTTCAAGCACTGATGTCTGCAAACAAGCAAATTAAAATGTTAGCAACCAAAGGGGTTACCAGATTTCCTAGGTTTATAGCATTATACATCTGTAAAGCAACAGCCCAAGCCACTGGAAGAGGGTAAGACGCAGTTTGCAGGTACTATTGTACTATGAGAGATGACTGTAAACAAGAGGAATAAAATTGTGTACAGGAGACTTACATGGCCTTTCTCCACCATGAGTTATTTCTCCATTAACGGCTCTAATTCGATTGTCTGCACCCACATCCAAAAGTAACTCTACAAGCTCTGGGTAACCATTTGCAGCTGATCTAAAAAGAGTAGTCCTTCCATCATTGCTTGTAGCATCCTTGTCTGCACCAAGATTGTGACTAGTATGTGAGGCAGTCCGAGGTCAATCGCATGAGCCTTATTCAGACCCATTGACATTGCCTTCAAACCATTCTCTTCACAGAGAATTCCCCTGTATATTACTTATTATTCAAACAAACCAGAACCAGAACCATCTATCTACTATGTAGAATTCTATGCCACGAATGCTAAAGAAAATTAACAAGAGTAGTGAAGAATACCTGGATTAACAAGAAAATTATCTGCCGGTGCCCCCTCCGCCTCCCCTGCTACCGCCTGCCACCATTGAAAAACATACAAAACCAAACCAAAAAATGGACTGACCAGCGTGCACGCGACTCAAGCCAAAAATAAAATCAAAATACAAAAGACTCAAGCCAAAAACAAAAATATCCAGTTGAAATCAAAACACAGAGAAACAAAACAGAAAAGGGAGGAAAAAAATTCGCAGCAGAAAAGAGCAGAACCAGGCAAGTCGTAAAGAATTGATGAGGAGGGCGAAACATTAGAATTGATGAACAACCCTTTCGCTCTCCTCGTTTGCTTTTTCCCCCTCCTAAAACGGCCTTGTTTTTTGAATTCTCTCTCCATTTTACGCCCGTCCTCAATCTCAACGGCCTTATTTTTTTAAATTCGCCTCTCCATTTTCCCTCCCTTAAGTTCAACGGTTAAGCAAATTTTTTATGACTTTTATCCATTCAAAGGTGCCCTTAAAATACTAGGACATATCTTAGTATAAGTAAAATTAGCAATCGCACTTCATGTGCAATGGGCACGCCGATACTAAATTCGCCTCTCCATTTTCCCTCCCTTAAGTTCAACGGTTAAGCAAATTTTTTATGACTTTTATCCATTCAAAGGTGCCCTTAAAATACTGGGACATATCTTAGTATAAGTAAAATTAGCAATCGCACTTCATGTGCAATGGGCACGCCGATACGTACTTTTATGTAGTGTATTGTAATAAATAACCACATAAATATAAGGCATAAATCTTTTATTCTTTTTGAATGCAATGCACTATACAAAATGTACAAAATAAGGATTTGAATTGCATTGTTTGCATTAAGATCCAATCTATTAGTTCGAAGGACCAATAAATTCAGTCTAGAGCACCACGTGTTTGATGTCAACTCTTTCCGACCTTAAGACTGGAGCTTCCATCGATTGTGAAAATTCTCGACGAGCTCCTTCGAAATAAAATTCTAGGCCCATGGGCACCTCCAGACATGAAATAAACTTGCCACCACAAACTTGAGATTGCTAGTGAGCCATGACATATATAAGAGTCTCATTCCACCAAAAAACATGCAATACATCACTAGACAAAAAAATTCCTGATAAACTTCAATAATGTAAAGTCTAGGGCCATAGACATCTAAACCTTCTAGACTTGAAATATAATTTTAATAAGTGAAATCTAGAAGGCTTTTTACATTTAGTACTCACTTGTTTGGTTTCTTCCAAACCCTTTGTACTCTCAAGTTCACAATTGTAAGGTGTTGCTCAAGTCAATCGAGATTTGACATGTGGCTTGATAGTGACAATGATTGTGGAAAGAGTAGACACGAAGCAATCTCTATCAATTGCTATTGGTCCTTTGGCCAATGTGCAAGGTCCCCTAGACATGAGGAAGAAAATGCAGTTTGATTGATTGAATGAGTTTAGGTTTGCTATTCTCTACGAATTCATGGCTTTAAGATCACAAACACAAACTTAATATAAACTTTGACCTAAGATGCTTTCAAGTTTGTCCAATGAGTCTCCTTGAACTTTTGAATTTATTATTCAATCCTTTGAACTCATACAAACATCAAGATATTATTCATAGTGACTATAGTTGTTCATTGTCAACATAGTCAACCAAGATTTGAATATTTGCATTTGTGATTGCCTTTTCAACATATCAATATACTTTGAGTAAAAATTGGTTAGCATTATTAAAATGTGTGCATCAAAGCCACCAAGCATTAGAGTATTGAAATCAAGGAACGAAGGCCCTCTACAATGTTTAAACTTTTCACCATATTCCCTTTTAATATTTCAATATGAAAATCATCATCAAAAGTAGTGAAGTCAACAATGAAAAGGAAAAGAGGATTATCCAGATATCATTGAATGCCCAAAACATTAAGAAATGGCAAAGATAACACATTAACATATATCCTTAAAGTTCATCTTAATCATTGTCATCATCTCGAAGACCACTCATTACAATTGTCATCATCTCAAAGACCACTCAATACAATTGTAACCATGTGATGAATCCTTTTCAATAGATGTTCCATATAGCATGCATATGACTAATAAATCAAGACAACCAAATGGATATCAACTCCCAAATAAATGTTTTCAAAAGCATTTATCTAATCATAAAGTAGTGTGCAAGCAATACCAAACATTTAACTTCTATATATAACAAGCTTCATCAAATAATTCATGATTATTTAAAAAATGGAGGAACCCTAAAATTTTAAAGAAAATAATTTCAAAGTCATTTCATATCATTCCAACTATCTGCCTCTATATGTAAATATTAAGGTCAAAATATATGGAATACCCATGCCACATTTGACTATCAACAAGCCATTATAAATAAACCCAACAAAACCCTCATTACAATTTTTACCATTCAAACTACAATTAGGGTTTCAATCTTTACAACTTCATAAAAACCCATTATAGCTCAAAGATAAAGGGAAGAAGTTTCATAAGACTTAGAACCTTAACAAAGAACAACAAATACAGAGACATTTTAATCACTTGAGAAACCCATCAAACTTAAATATACAAGCTCAAAATCCTTATGTGCTTTTTGTCTTTGTTCTTATAGATTTTGTTTAAAGAAATGAGTTGTCGCTAAACAAAATTTAAAGCACATAAGGATTTTGAGCTCGTATATTTGAATTTGATGAGCTCAATATAACCCAATTCACAATCGTATACTCTAGTTAAATTGCATGTTCCATGCCCGCTATAGTCTGCAAAACAAGTTCCCGATACAAAACCCTGTATAAGGATTTACTTGTACCATAGTCATTGCTAATAAATCCTAAAAAGCAGTGACATTTTCCATCAATGCACTCCCCCTTATAGTTACATGAGTGAGGGCATTGACAATCCAAGGCCAAAGAATTATCCCCACAAAGTTCGTTAATGGTAGGGCACAACTCCTCCCTTTCAATAGAACTTCAAAAAGTCAAAAGTAGTAAACTTAAATAATTCATCTAATAGCCTAACGATGCTTCATATCACGGAATAGTTTAAAAAATATTGTTCCTTTTCTACATTCAAATGAAAATCACATAAGCTAGAGCTGCAAATTTAATTTTCTCAGGTTACAAGAATACCATTATTCAATCATGTGGATGGAGAAGAGATGTGTATACATCAAAATTAGCTGGGCAGCCAAATTATGGTTGAAGGTTAGCAACCCATTTACTGTTGTCAAGATGTAATGCTGCCAAGGTCCTATCCTAGCAGAGCCTCGCTTTGATCAATTAATTCATTGCCGCCATAGTATCTTCCAAAGCCAGACTGCCAAACTCCTCCACTTGTGCACCCACCTACCAAGAGTTGTTCTTCCCCCATCACAACATAAAACCATCATCTTTAGTGCACAGAGAGAATCAATACTAGTTGCTTATGGAAAGTTCAAAACAGGTGAAGAAGAAGATGTAATTGCAACACTCTGCATGTCAGTGTAGTAGCTTTCCACACCGTATTCCCTCACCATGGTTTGTTATTATTCCATGATTGCAGTAAATTCAGTGTTTGGATGTACTTCAACATCTATCAAAACTTGGAATCAAATAGATCAAATGAATAACCTGCTATAATTAGAGAAATCAAGGTCAAAAGATCTTTTGGAGCTTAAATAAAAATTTTGTAGTTAACAATCCTCATTTCTAAAATTAAATAGATCAAATAACCATCCTAATCTAACTAGAGCTACATAATCAAATGAAGTGAACTGGAAAAAATATTTTCTACAAATATTAACCCAACAAATCATGATAGATGTTGCAAAACCTCAAATTATTAGGTTTTTTGGGTTAATATTTTCTACAAATATTAACCCAACTGATAGTAAAGATTCAACATTAAGACCCAAATTTCTGTAACTTTGTTTTTTTTTCAATTTTTCATTGATCCAAAACAATTGCAAGTGAATCTAAGTTGCGCTAACTATTTCCAAACGAGGAGATCCCTATACCTATCTACCACTAAAAATGTGCTCAAGAGATTAAGTCTCTAAAGAATTGCTAAAACTGGCATTACCTGCAAAAAAAAACATTTCCATAGTGAAACCCCTATAAGAGAGAGTCGGTGTCTTGAATAATTCTCCAAAGCCCAGGCTCTTGCTCTCATTTTCTAGGGCTTCAAGCTGAAAGTTCAAAAAAATGCAGATGCAAGAAATAACCCCCTGCAACCACCTTCCTGATTTCCATGTCGAGGAAATGCCACTCGTCCCATTCACCACACTGTAGACATGCTTTTCCCCCACCATAATCTCTTCTAAAACAACACATTTGGATATCTTCTTGGGCCATAAGCTTGACAGCACTGTGTCTATGTTCTAGCACAGCAGCTGTAGGCCCCAACGCCTCGTCCCACAGAAAAATCTATACCGTAGATTTTCTGCCACATAAATCTGCCATAGAGATACTACCAAACTACATTATGTTTCACCCAACTCTAATGGAATGAAAAACATGGATAATCCAAACAAGACCTGATGGATGTCTCCCATGAAGTGAGACAGAAAAAGTAATGCTTCTGTCAAATTATCAGTGAAATTCAGGGATATCTATAAGTTTCCAAATTAGATGTCTCCTAAAAAAATATGTCCATTTGATCAGAAGCTATAAATTAAATACATAATCAAGAAGCATCATTTAGTTATAGAAAGTAGAACAGCACCTAACAAGCTAGAATAATTCCTAAAGAAGAAGCATACATTTCACAGCAGACAATGTGCCATATGTTGTAAGCTGAGAAGTGTAATTATTGATGGCTCCTGCCACACACACGTCTCTTTCTCCCTGTGCATTATGACAGTCCCCTGTACCATAAATAGTAGTGACATTCATTTAAATAATAGTGGCAATAATGAATGTCAAAGTATGGAAATTGCATTCATTTTTATATACATTAAATTTAACTATAAATGGATGGAAACAGATGAAATCTTTTGAGTAGGCGCCTATTTGTGTCCAAAAAATGATAGCAAATTACTGCTAAGCTTCAAACATTCCAACATGCTTTTAATAGAAAAATAGGTGAGACTAAGAATCATCATAATCAAAATGACATTTCTCCTTATGATCTCAAGTGCAGAAACATA
Source organism: Cunninghamia lanceolata (assembly GCA_027924645.1). NCBI lineage: Eukaryota > Viridiplantae > Streptophyta > Pinopsida > Cupressales > Cupressaceae > Cunninghamia > Cunninghamia lanceolata. Next base: position 12,680,540 of record BSBN01000167.1, read on the forward strand.
CTGTACTTCTAGTCTTGATGATGAAAACAAGTAACATGATGATAAGTAACTTAAGTACTGAGAATCACATTACCCAATCAAATTTGACTGATGATTTTATGTATTTATATTTGATGATTATATGCAGTTGACATCAGTACATAGTGTCTCCCTGGAAAAAGCGCTTATAAGAATAGTCATAGTTACACCTAAAATCCCGTGTATCAATGTAGTGCAGTGTGCTGCTCCAATGGTATTTGTGCAAAAATTTAATCTGGTCAGGCCATGAACAAAGGGATGCAAGATCACCCTCTGCATAGTCTGGAAGCAGTTGCTGCACTACATCTGCTGCTGCTTTACTTAGAAAGGCCTACACTTGCATATTATGACAGACAATGAAGACAAATTTTCAGCTTTTAAAAACAACAAATAGACAAATCACAACACTAGATAGAATCATTGTGGCAGCCCAGAACCCCAGCAGACATGTGGCAAGGTTGTGTTTTAACAAATATGGGATACATTCAAGCATGGCCCAGTTTAATGGGGCATATTCATGTCAGACCAAGGATTAAATCCTAAGAATATAGCCCAAGATAGCCCCAGACTAGATTGTAGCCCAACCTTACTTCATGCCAATTAAAGGTCGCCATAACCTCACCCACGATTAACAAAGCAAAGAAAATCATTTACAGATTGAAAATATAAGAAGAACGAGAGAGAGAACTTATATTAATGTCCCTGAGTGACCAATGAGACTCAAAACTACATTCAGTTATAATAGAACAGTACTAAGGTAGAAAAAAATCCTATAAGCCAAAAATTGAATAGGACTAAAGCTTCAAAAATAAAATACAACTTACAATGGGCCATGGTGGACTGGTAAGTTGGGGCACTTACTGCAGAGAGAACAAGGTTCAGACACAGTGGTTAGCCCTTGGTGTGTGTGGTCCTACTTGTGAAGCAACTTAGATTTATTCTTTTCATTGACACGGGTGTGTGTCTTGTGATAGTGGGCTCTAGTGACATTAATGATGCCCATTATTGTAAATGTATCGAATAGTCAAAACAGAGGGTTATACATCGAAAAACCCCATAAACAAGGAAGGCGTGTCTTGGTTTTTGTGGTCCCATAGACTGTCTGGCCTCGTGGACGTTATTAAAAACCTTCATTCATTCATTCAACTTTAGCCATAGATTCAATTACAAATATAAACTGCCAAATGAGGGGGAACTCCTCAAGTGAATATATGATTTTAATTATTTGTTTCGGCTATTAGAAAGAAAGACAAAAGAATCATATTAGTGTTGGCCAATGAGACTGTAGAGTATAGTCTGTTAAGACACTACATGGCATTCCGTCAAGAGAGAATCTGTTGTACTTAAACTTCATGAAATTTGACTAACAATTACAGTGCTTGGTTTGGCCTTCATTTTTAACTAAGCTGATAGTCTAGATTTTTAGCAATAGTATATTGCTATGTATTCTAGCAATGCATTTGCATCTATAAACATTGATTTTTCAAGATTATTCTTGTACGGTATTAAATCATACCTTCAACGCCCCCTTCCTCATGAGTAGCCATTCCTTCTCATAAGCTTAAGTGGTCCACTAGGATATCATTTTGGAACAATTAACTTGGTGCAGTATATTTAATTCCAGCCCATTCTTTAATGACCCATTTTTCTGTGACTATCTCCAACCATATGGAATGGTCCACTTGTAACTTATTGGGTTAAACCATGGGATTGAAACTAGCCAAATGAACCATCACATAAATTCAATAGGTGTCACGTTCAATAAGAGAGAATTTGCCTCGTTCCAGTAATAATCTGGCTCAGGCATACTCAAGTTTTGAATTTGCATTCAATTCATTTGAATTCACAAGCTGGTGGAAAATCGGTTCTCAATCTATTGACCTAAATTGAAATCTTATACTTGTTTTGTTATAATGTACAGTTAAGAAACAAAGTTGTGGCCTAATTGGGTACATTGATACGGATTTAAAATCTTAGAAAAACGAATCAACCTTACCCCGTGCCATAATAAAGGTAGTCCATAATCTCATCCAAGATATCGAAAAAAAGGGTGAAAAAATGCACCGGTAAAAGAAAAGGCTCCTCACCTCAGCAATCTTGCATGTAGCATAATGCCCTTCTTTTCCCCAACACAGTGCACTAGGAAGAGCTAAAGCCATAGAAATCACTACACTCCACATTAGAAAAGACCTAAACCTGCCCGTCATATTGCAATTTTTTCTGTCAACAAACAGATAAATGGTGATCTACAATATTTCTCATGGGGTTGAGATGTGGAGTGCAATATATAAAGTATGCAGGGTGCGTCACATTGCATCAAATAATGGAAATGTATGTTGTATTCTAACTTGCATCGCAAGATTCCTACACTGTTCCTATTATTTGACATGAGCGGTTGAAATTGGTTTGATGGTCATCTTGTACCCGCGCTAAGGAGGAGACCCTCGATTCCAAGACTGGCACTGTACAGAGCTAGACTCCTTCTAGAGTTAAACGTCTATCGGCGTAATAAACCATATATATATATGATTCTATATAAATTTTGAGAGTTTGTCCAAAATCTCTCCTTTTATGTGATAGAGTATTTTTAAAATGTTGATTGTATTGTATGGCAAAAATTCTTAAATACGGCCATACGGCCATCAAAGTTAAGCCCTCCCTCCTCAACTTCAATGACCTTCCCAATTTTGAATTTTCTTTTGACTTTTGACTCCATTCTTTTGTGTTTTTCTTTTCTCCTATTTGACATTTTCTACAATAGCTCTATGGTGGGAAGTTTCTAGATCACACGTCTCATTTTGGCTCTATGGTGTGAAGTTTCTAGACCACATGTGTCATTTTGGCTCTATGGTGTGAAGTTTCTAGACCACACGTGTCATTTTGGTTTTATTACAGTGTTTGTTTTCCTTCGATTTTGATTTTGTTACACAAACTTAAATTGCAATTTTAGATATTTGCAAAGGAATAAAAGTGTAAATGGAAAACACACTTTCAAGAATGCACCACCCTAGATTAAATAAACGAGATTTGTGAATGATAAAGTATGCAAATAGATTAATATTATTTTAATAAATCAACTCTAAGAGTTACTGTACTTAGTTCTTGGGTCGAAGTGGGGATATGGAAGTTGATAATTTGCAAAGTTGATTAGCTCGGGGGCTGAAAATGGGCCCTCTTCTTTTGGTAAGTCCCTCAAAATAGATATTGCAATGTACGACCTCTACATAGGTCAACCCCACAACTCTAGGATGCTTATGCACAACGCATATATATGTTATCTGATCCACTGATCTAAATTGGACTACTATGCATGTAGATGTTCCTAGTTCACCTTGAATCCTTGTCCTTGTCAATCATTTTAACGGATTGTGGGTATCTTACAATGCCTTGGGGAAATTGTCAAATCACAGGGGGGCAAGTCCTCGTGTGATCAACCCCCTTGATTGGATAAACTTTCCAATCGTGGAAATGAATGGGGACAACAATCCCAAGCAATGAAGATGTCCTAAAATCACTTTGATGCAAATTAAATTATTTTTGGTGATTCAAATCAAAAGATTCCCATGACAAATGCTCTTTGAGCTATTAGGATGTCTAATGACTCTAGGATGATGATCAAATGAATGCCTTTATATACCAATATGTACGAATAAATCAAGCAAAATGTGTACCAAGTGGGCTTGTGGTAGGAATGACATGGTGTGAGAGTCAACAAAATTTGAATTTGAACTTTCAAATTTTACGAGGTGCGAGATCAATCTCGTGTCATAGGATTGACCCAGGATGTAATGGAATGCTTTAATGTTGATGTGGGGAATGAATGTCTACACATGGGATGCAATGAAAGGAATACTAAATGCCATATGTATGGGACTATGTGTAAATGGGAATAGGATACGGCGTAAGTGCACGAAGATGGGGAGCCAAAAAGGGGTCTTAAGTGGCCACTTTTTTTTTCTGAAATTAGGAAATGTTGGCCTTGGATAAGAATATGAGCATAGTTACACTCAAAATTTAGAGATGCGACCAAAATAATGTTCATAGTGTTCCGAGTCTACTTTCTAAACTACTAATTTTTTTTTAAAATGGTATAGATTAAGGGGTTCAAAAGAGGGAGCCACAAAAATTTGTGTTGTTTCTGTCAAAAAAACATAACATATCATGTTTTGTGGCTCCCTCAAAAGGTTAACTTTATTTTGGTATTTTTAAAATCGCTTCAATGAGAAATTAGCTAACAGCATGTAGTTTGTGCTTGATTTTTCTGATAATTTTTTAAAAAATATTTGATTTTTTACTAATTTTCAAAGTGGACACATCCTAAAAAATAGAATTTTGGCTGTGCTACCCCTATAAATTTTGAAAACTAATTGAAAATCAATTTTTTTAATATGTGTAAAATGAAGTCTAGTTCTAAAAATGTAATTTATTTGAAATTTCAATAAACGGTTAATTTACAATGAAAAAAAGACCAAACACTAGTTTTTTGCCCAAAAACAGACACACAAACAAAAGAAATTAAAGATGAAAGGCTTAACATTGTCAAAATGTGAAAAAAATTACATCGTTAAATAGCTAAAAGAAAGCCTAACATTACCTAGGTGTTCAATTTGTTCGACCTTGAAACACATGCAAATATGACGGTTAGCATGAATGAAATTATGTGAAATCCTATAGAATTTGCAAAAACACGTTTGTGGACGTTGGGAAGGCACTCCAAGCCTTTGGGTTGGAAATCCAAAGAAAATCCCAAGCCTAAGGCTTGGGATTCCCAAAGCACAACATAACACAAGCGCGTTATAACGCGCTCGCGTTATGTTGTGTTTTTTTCCCCTTTTTTTGCATGTTTGTCGGTGTTTGCCCAGTTCGACATAACACAAGTGCATTATAACGTGCTCGCGTTATGTCTTCCTTTGAATGATTTATGTTCAAATTTTATAAGTATGTTTATGGATGTATATATGTATGCTTGTAGGTATGTATGCATGCTTGTATGTATGTACATGTATGCATGCTCAAGTATGTATGTATATATGTATGCATGTTTGTATGCATGTTTGTATGTATGTATGTACATGTTTGTATGTATGCATGTAAGTGTTTTGGGTTTATGGTATATAAGGACCTGAGCCTGTATAGTTTTTAGGGTTGAGGGTTGAGGGATTAGGGCTTAAGTAATAGGTATAGGGTAGAGGGTAGAGATTAGAGGGTTGAGGGTTACAGTTGAGGGTTAATATTCAGGTTGTTGAGTGTATAAGATTAAGTTTGTAAGGCATGGGGATTAAGGTTTAGGATATTGGGTTTAGGGTTTATGATATGGATTGAGGGTATATAAGACATAGGGTGACTTGGGTTGAGAGCACATATGGTTTAGGTTTAATTTAAGTATAGGGTTGAGGCACAATGTTCAGGGTTTAGGATATAAGGGTGAGCTTATATGGTATAGGGATGAGGGTTTGTGTGTTGAAAATGAAGGTATAACTATTGCTATGAACTTTAAAATTTTGTGTAGCAAAGCTGAAATAAAGATTAACTTGTAACAATTTACTCAACAATTGATTTGAATATTTAATTCAATATAGAAGAGAAGAGAAGAGAAGAACTTGCACAATATTTATGTGGAGAAACCCTTTCGGGAAAAAAAACTCCACACCCAAAGATATTCCCTGCTTGTATTAAATCTTCTTTGAAAGGATTACATTTAATACTTGAAATTTCTCTAAGTCCTTGATACACTTCAAAAACTTCTTGTTTTTTTCTCTAAGTCTTTTTTCCTCAAATCAACTCTCTGGAAAATGTATAGAGTTCTCAATTAAATAAAAGCACCCTCTTTTAATTCAAGAACTTCTTTTTAATTCAACACTTCTTAACAAGAGCTTGAAACTCAAAATATAATCAATTACATTTGATAACATAGTTTCCAAAGCTCATGCAAAAATCAAGCTAAGTTAAATTGAGAAGATTGAACTCAAACATATTCCAAACACTGAGTTAACTGATCCTCCAAAATGTGGGCATCCAAGTTGGCTAAAAATAGCTTTCCCATCATCAAACTTATCACCAAGTAAAAGCAACATTGGAAACTCCTCTATTTGGGCGTCCATACTTGCCCAATGAGTTTTTGTTAACTGAAATAATCAAATACACATCAAAATCATGCAAACAACATGCAAGATTGATGTCCCCAAGGTTATTCTGAAATATCTTGTTCTGTACATGCAAGTGACATGCAAACATTGGATCCAACATGCATCTGATACCCATTACCTAAAATTCTGAGAAGTACCATCCTACAACTTTCAGGAGTTGGAATGTCCTACAAGTAATATCTTAAAACTGACATGCAACTGATATGCAAGCATTTTCAACAACATGCAACTGATACCCATTTCCTGAATCACTGAGATGTACCATCCTGCAAGTTTCTAGAGTTGGAGTGTTTTACAAGTAATCTCACAAAAATGACATGCAATTATATGCAAAGTCATATAAATGATATGCAAGAACATGCAAGGTCATACAAGTCCATAGGAATGACATGCAAGAACATGCAAGCATATGCAAGTGACATGCAACAACATGCAAGGTCATTCAAGTCCATAGGAGTGACATGCAATAACATGCAAGTGCATGCAAGTGACATGTAACATGCAAGCACATGCAAGTGACATGCAACATGCAAGCACATGCAAGTGACATGCAACAACATGCAAGTCAATATGAACAACATGCATCAACATGCAAGTGCATGCAGGCTACATGCAAACTATTTTGACCACATGCAAGCAATGTCCACTTCATGCATTTCTAATATTGTAGTTAACTCCAACATTATATCCATGCAAGGTGTCTCAACAATATCCACTCATGTACATAAAAAAAAAGCACAACTCCAAGTCTAAAAATAGGACCCAAGTCAAACTCCCACTGACTAGGAGTTATCAAACTCTATCTTAAGACTTAGGAGAAGTCAACGAGGTCTTTATGGCTCCCATCTCAAAGTGGGCGCCCAAGTTTGATATTATCCATTTAGAACATATATGCAAAAGTCAAAGTGTTGTAATTAATAAATAATTAATCTCTCAAAGTCTTAATGTGTTGGGGAACACATTCCAAGATCTTTGGAGACACATGAATTAGTTAGGATTGCAAGTTAATGGCAATTTATTGCAACATTGTGGGTGTAGGCTTCAAGGTTTAAGGTATAGGGTTGAGGATTGAGGGATTAGGGCTTAAGTATATGGTTGAGGGTATAGGGTTAAGAGTTTAGGGATAGGTTTTAGGGTAACTTAATGTTTAAGGGTTGAGGGATAGGGTTTAAGGTTTAGGGGTAAGGGATTAGGGTTTAAGGTATAGTGTCTTGGGTTGAGGGTTTAGGAATAGGGATAGCATTTAGGGTTTAGGGATGAGGGATTACTTGGTTGAGGGTTGAGGGATTAGGGTTGAGGGTTAAGGGTTGAGGGATTAGGGTTTAAGGTATAGTGCTGAGGGTTGAGGGTTTAGGGATAGGGTTTAGGGTTTAGGGATTAGGGTTTAGGGTTGAGGTATTAGGGTTTAAGGTATATTGTTGAGGGTTTATAGATAGGGTTTAGGGTTGAGGGATTAGGGTTTAGGGTTGACAAATTAGGGTTTAATGTTGAGAGTTAAGGGTTGAGGGTTGAGGGTTTAGGGATAGGGTTAATGGGCAAGGGATTAGGGTTAAAGTAGAGTGTCGAGGGCAGAGGGATTAGGGATAGGGTTTAGGGTTTAAGGTTTAAGGATTGAGGGTTGAGGCTTTAGGGCTAAGGGTTAAGGGATTAGGGTTTAAGATATAGTGTCGAGCGTCGAGGGTTTAGGGATAAGTTTTAGGGTTTAAGTTTTAAAGGTTAAGGGTTGAGGGATAGATTTTAGGGTTTAGAGATAAGGGATTAGGGTTTAAGGTATAGTGTCGAGGGTTGAGGGTTTAGGAATAGAGATAACATTTAGGGTTTAGGGATGACGGATTAGGGTTGAGGGTTGAGGGATTAGTGTTTAAGGTATAATGTTAAGGGTTGAGGGTTTAGTGATAGGTTTTAGGGTTTAGTGATAGGTTTTAGGGTTTAGGGTTGAGGTATTAGGGTTTAGGGTTGACAGATTAGGGTTTAAGGTAAAGTGTTGAGGGGTTAGGGTTGACAGATTAGGGTTTAATGTTGAGAGTTGAGGGTTTAGGGATAGAGTTGATGGTCAAGGGATTAGGGTTAAAGTAGAGTGTCGAGGGTAGAGGGATTAGCGATAGGGTTTAGGGTTGAAGTTTTAAGGATTTAGGGTTGAGACTTTAGGGATGAGGGTTAAGGGATTAGGGTTTAAGATATAGTGTCGAGTGTCGAGGGTGTAGGGATAAGTTTTAGGGTTTAAGTTTTAAGTTTTAAGGGTTGAGGGTTGATGGATAGGGATTAGGGTTTAGGGATAAAGGATTAGGGTTTAAGGTATAGTGTCGAGGGTTGAGGGTTTAGGAATAGGGATAGCATTTAGGGTAGAGGCATTAGGTTTGAAGGTTTAAGGATTGAGGGTTGAGGCTTTAGGGCTGAGGATTAAAGGATTAGGGTTTAACATATAGTGTTGAGGGTAGAGGGTTCATGGATAGGGTTTAGGGTTTACAGATAGGTAGAGAGGTGAGGGGAAAGATATAATAAAATGAGAGAGTGAAGTTGACAACTTGAGGGAAACATGGATAAGGAGGAGGGAGAGAGATGGAGAGGAAGGGAAATATGTAGAGAGCCGTGAGAGATATACAAGTGAGACCTATAACCTAGGGAGAGAGGGGTGAGAGAGATGGGGGAGAGATGGGGGTGAGGAAGATAGGGGAGGAGAGGGGTGGATAAGGGTTGAGGGTTTAAGGGTGAAGGGTTTAGGGTTTAAGAGTTGAGGTAGTAAGGGTTTAGGGTTGAGGGATTAGGGTTTAGGATTTAAGGTTTAAGGGTTGAGGGTTGAGGCTTTAAGGATAGGGTTTTGGGGTTTAGGGATAAGGGATTAGGGTTTAAGGTATAGTATCAAGCGTTGAGGGTTTAGGGATAGGGTTTAGGATTTAAGGTTTAAGGGTTGAGGGTTGAGGCTTTAGGGATAGGGTTTAGGATTTAGGGGTAAGGGATTAGGGTTTAAGGTATAGTATCGAGGGTTAAGGGTTTAGGGATAGGGTTTAGGATTTGAGGTTTAAGGGTTGAGAGTTGAGGCTTTAGGGATAGGGTTTAGGGTTTTGAGATAAAGGATTAGGGTTTAAGGTATAGTGTCGAGTGTTGAGGCTTTAGGGGTAAGGTTTAGTGTTTAGGGTTAAGTGAGAGACCTAGATGGCTAAGGATGGATGGAGAGGTAGACAAGGAGTAACTGAGAGACGTAGAGAGGGGAGAGGTAGAGAGGTGAGGGGGAGACAAAGGTGAGAGATAGAGAGGTGAAGGGAGAGATGATAAAATGAGAGAGTGAAGTTGACAACATGAGGGAAAGATGGGTAAGGAGGAGGGAGAGAGGTGGAGAGGAAGGTAAATATGTAGAGTTGTGAGAGATATACAAGTGAGAGACCTATAACCTAGGGAGAGAGGGGTGAGAGAGATAGGGGAGAGATGGGGGTGAGGTAGATAGGGGAGGAGAGGGGTGGATAAGGGTTGAGGTTTTAAGGGTTTAGAGTTTAAGGTTAAGGGTTTAGGGTTTAAGGGTTGAGGGTTTAAGGGTTGAGGTATTAATGGTTGAGTTTTGAGGGATTAGGGTTTAAGGTATACTGTCGAGTTTAGAGGGTTTAGGAATAGGGTTTAGGATTTAAGGTTTAAGGGTTGAGGGTTGAGGCTTTAGGGATAGGGTATAGGGTTTACAGATATAGGATTAGGGTTTAATCTATAGTATTGAGGGTTGAGGGTTTAGGGATAGGGTTTTGGATTTAAGGTTTAAGGCTTGAGGGTTGAGGCTTTAGGGATAGGGTTTAGGGTTTAGGGACAAGGGATTAGGGTTTAAGGTATAGTTTCAAGGGTTGAGGGTTTAAGGATAGGGTTTAGAATTTAAGGATTAAGGGTTGAGGGTTTAGGGATAGGGTTTAGGATTTAAGGATTAAGGGTTGAGGGTTGAGGCTTTAGGGATAAGGTTTAGTGTTTAGGGTTAATTGAGAGACCTAGATAACTAAGGATGGATGGAGAGGCAAACAAGGAGTGACTGAGAGACGTAGAGAGGGGAGAGGTAGAGAGGTGAGTGGGAGACAAAGGTGAGAGATAGAGAGGTGAGGGTAGAGATATAATAAAATGAGAGAGTGAAGTTGACAACTTGAGGGAAAGATGGGTAAGGAGGAGGGAGAGAGGTGGAGAGTAAGGGAAATATGTAGAGAGCCATGAGAGATATACAAGTGAGAGACCTATAACCTAGGGAGAGAGGGGTGTGAGAGATAGGGGAGAGATGGGGGTGAGGCAGATAGGGGAGGAGAGGGGTGGATAAAGGTTGAGGGTTTAAGGGTTAAGGCATAGGGTGACTTGGGTTGAGAGTGTATGGTTTAGGTTTTAAGTATAGGGTTGAGGCACAATATTCAAGGTTTAGGGTATAAGGGTGAGGTTATAGGGTATAGGGATGAGGGTTTGTGGGTGTAGGTTTTAGGGTTTAAGGAATAGGGTTGAGGATTGAGGGATTAGGGCTTAAGTATATGGTTGAGGGTATAAGGTAGAGGGTTGAGAGTTTACAGTTGAGGGATAATGCTCAAGGTTGAGTCTCTAAGATATAAGGTTTAGGGTTTAAGGTTGAGGGTATAAGGCATGTGGATGAGGGTTGATGGTTTAGGGATTAAGTATAGGGTTGAGGGTATAGGGTATAGGATAGAGGTTTGAAGGTTGAGGGATAATGTTCAAGGTTGAGTGTCCAATGTTAAGTGTATAGGGTATAGGGTTTAAGGGTTTAAGGTTTAGGGTTTTAAGGGTATCTAGGGGTTGAGCGTTTAGGGTTTAAGGGTTTAAGGTTATAGGGATTAAGGGTTTAACAGTTGAGGATTTAAGGGTTGAGGTATTAGGGTTTAAGGCATAGTGTCGAGGGTAGAGGGTTTAGGGATAGGGTTGGAGGGTTCAGGGATAAGGGATTAGGGTTTAAGGTATAGTGTCGAGGGTTGAGAGTTTAGGAGTAGGGATAGAGTTTAGGGTTTAGGGATGAGGGATTAGGGTTGAGGGTTGAGGGTTTAGGGTTTAGGGATAGGGTTTAGGGTTTATGGTTGAGCGATTAGCGTTTAAGGTATAGTGTTGAAGGTTTAGGGATAGGGTTTAGGGTTGAGGGATTAGGGTTTAGGGTTGATAGATTAGGGTTTGACATTGGCATAAATGCAAGAAGTTGTGTCCACTTAAGGTGGAAGTTTTGGAGTTAGAAAAAAATTTGAAATCCCATTATAGATCGAGATCCTAAGCCTAAAATCTAGAATGGGATACCACTTCTTAGCGGGATCCCAAACCTAGGACCAAAAAATGGGATCTCATTTTGCAAAACGCAATCCCGTTTACAGGACCCCATTTTGTGAAAATATAATTTTTTTAAAAAAATGGTTGTAACCCCATTTTTCCCAATGACAGGCGACAGTTAAGAATGAGATCTCGAATTCAGGAAGAGGATTTTTAGCCATCAAAACATTAGGTAAGTGGATTTTTCCACTTTTTTTAATTTGTCAATGAATTTTTTGAAGTTTTTCTTTCTTTTTTTGGTGTAAAATACAATCAAAATTTAAAACGTAAATTGTTATTTAGGGTTTCAATTTATGAGTTCAATAGTTGTATTTAGACATTTTAGTTGTAAAATACAATTGAAATTTTGAAAGATTGTATCATATAAAAGGATAGAATTTGAACAAACTATCAAAATTTTGTTTAAATTTGAGAATTGAATAGCTGTATTTAGACATTTTAGCTGTAAAATACAATTGAAATTTTGAAAATACTGTATCATATGAAAGGAGAGATTTTGAACAAACTGTCAAAATTTGATTTCAATTTGAGAGTTGAATAGCTGTATTTAGACATTTTAGCTATAAAATACAATTGAAATTTTGAAATGACTGTATCATATGAAAGGTGAGATTTTGAACAAACTATCAAAATTTATATAGCATTGGGATGATATATATATTTGGTTTTTATAAAATTTACTTATATTAATGTATGTCATTGTATTTTAAAGGCATTATTGAATAGATAACTATCATGCAAAAAAATTACAACAAACCATAATAAAAACTTTATCACTTCCTTCATAATCAAACCTTTAGAGACAGCCAACTAATCAAGAATTGAGAAGATTTTACAGTTTTTGTGATAGCCAACTAATGAAGAATGAAATCAAGCCAACAAATGTAACTTTAGAGACACATATAATGTCCCTTGAAGCATTTGAGTTAGACATGGAGACACCTAGATTATGGAGGGGTCTATGTAAGAAAACACCTCCTGTAGACTCAACACAAACTTATCCCTCAACCCTCTAAATTGTGACTTACAACATTTGATTACCCTGGAACACACTATAGACAACTCTATACAAATTTGGCAAAAGATATTTTCTCCTAATAGAAACTTGTATATATAGAAGTAGACTACTATATAAGATCCTCTAGGATAATAACACTTGTTGTAATCTCCAACACTATGATCCATATGTAATCTTGAATTTGTTGATACAACTCTTGATGAACATGCATCGAATTAACTTCAAAATTTTGTGCATATAATTAGATTTGATATACTTCTTAAGGAAAGAAGAAAATCCACCTTGGATAAAAGTTTGTGTAGGAACATGTAAAGAAGCATTTTCAATCATGCATGCAAGCTTCTAGTATCTAACCCAATCTTATTGGTTCTTGGAGCCAAATAAATGCTAGAATAGTATTGAAAGAACAAAAAATAGGCTTATTAGTGCTAATTATTTCTCTAAGTGAGTGTTAAGATAGTGCAAATTAAGACTATTTAGACTAATTAAATAGGCTTAGTCTTAAGCTAAATAACACACATAAGAGTTGGGACTAACAACTAAATAGAAAACAACAATTGCAAATAGGAAATAGGAAACAAAATCAAGCTAGAACCATCAACTAATATCTTTTTCTAGCTAGATCATCCCTACAATCACAAGTTAAATAAATCATCAAATTCTTCATTTTTTAAATCACAAATCATCAGAATATATTCATCTTCATACTCATATTAGTCCTAGGCAACTAGTAGTCAATCCTATCTCCATTATCAAATTTGGTTGCCATAGGCAACTTCACCAAATTTAGGATTTCAGATCATGTTGCCATGCATAAGATATCCACCTCAAGGTAGTTTTCCAAGTCTAGTTATAGTCTTTCATATGTTCATTATGATTCTACCTAGGTGGTATGTCCTAGGCAACTAGTAGTCAATCCTATCTCCATTATCAAATTTGGTTGCCATAGGCAACGTCACCAAATATAGGATTTCAGATCATGTTGCCATGCATAAGATATCCACCTCAAGGTAGTTTTCCAAGTCTATTTATAGTCTTTCATATGTTCATTATGATTCTACCTAGGTGGTATGATAGTCCATTGGTTTCTATGACATCATTCAATAGCGTAGATGCATCTGAACATTCACTCTTCATTGATATATATTGATAGTAAAATAGAGTTTTAAATTGTTCTTAATGTTTGGGACAATCATAGTGTTAAGATAGTGCAAATTAAGACTATTTAGACTAATTAAATGGGCTTAGTCTGAAGATAAATAAAACACATAAGAGTTGGGACTAACAACTAAATAGAAAACAACAATTGCAAATAGGAAATAGGAAACAAAATCAAGCTAGAACCATCAACTAATATCTTTTTCTAGCTAGATCATCCCTACAATCACAAGTTAAACAAAGCATCAAATTCTTCATTTTTAAAATCACAAATCATCAGAATATATTCATCTTCATACTCAGATTAGTCCTAGGCAACTAGTAGTCAATCCTATCTCCATTATCAAATTTATTTGTCATAGGCAACTTCACCAAATTTAGGATTTCAGATCATGTTGCCATGCATAAGATATCCACCTCAAGGTAGTTTTCCAAGTCTAGTTATACTATTATAGATGTTCATTATGATTTTAACTAGGTGGTATGATAGTCCATTGGTTTCTATGACATCATTGAATAGCACAGATGCATCTGAACATTCACCCTTCATTGATATATATTGATAGTAAAATTGAGTTTTAAATTGTTCTTAAGGTTTGGGACAATCATAGTGATCAATAGTCTATGTGATTTCTCATTTTCCATTCATGACTACCTTCCACCTTATGATAGTATGCTAACATTCTTACCTCATCATCTATCTTAAAAGTGGAAGATTTAATCATTACCACATGGTTATGTCTCTTTGATTATGAAGATAATGCTATTAAATCTCTAGAGGAGTCTTACATCTTAACAACAATTTCATTGTCCCTTTGAAGTTCATCATGTGAATGTGATAGGACTCTTCACATGTTTCCTTGATGGACTTTTGATAATAAGGGAAGATGACAATCTTATGATCAATGACTAATCCTAGAGAAATCATGATGTAACAACCCAACTGAATTCTTCATGACGAGTCTGTTATTGGTTTAAGGATATCTTAAAGGTCCATAACAATCTAGGAATTTAATAACAATTAATAGTCCTTAATGGTCATGACAACATTATACAAGATACTAAAGTTTGTGCTAAGATGATGATTTCCTCTTTCCTATCAAATGGTAAGGATTCACTCAAATATTCACATACTCAAACACATATCCAACTTATGAATTCATGATTGATCCAATGCTCAAACCAATGCAAGCATGACTATTGTTTGTTGACCAAGCTTATTGATAGTCATAATGTTAGAGAAATTCATCCAAAACCATTACAAACTATTTGTAGCTTTGCCATAGGAAATGTTGGATCTTCTAGAATGAGTACCTAACATCAAACCAATAGCCAACTCCATAGAAAAATTAACAAAATTGAAACCTTGGACCTAACATATGATGACAAACCTTGACAACAAATTCATTATGGTAGTCCTAATAGCCCTACTGCTATACTCTAACTACTGTGACAATACAATGCTTGGCTAATGATATCTCTCTGAGTCCTTAAGAGGGATCTTTTGATATGACAGTCCTGCATATTGACATTTAATCTTGACGTACCAAACACCATAATGATAGTCGTAGATAACAAAATCAATTATAGGGCCTAGTCCTGTTGAGAGGGTTGTGACAAGATGAATTAGAGGATAACTCATAAGCATAACATGACCTTGATAATATATATGCATGCAAATCCTTTTTTACAAACCTCTAGTCTTGAAACAAAGATGCCCAAGTTTATGCCCATGATTGTCCTAGTATTTGATTGAACCGAACATGATTGCCTGTATAGTCTTAAATTGATCTTTCTTGTCTCCCTCACTACAAGAATCAAAATTTAGGTCTCGAATGAAAATCCCAACTTCAATTTAAAAATTACATAGTTCACTATAATAGCTCTTACATTTTGAAATTTGTATACACATATATCTGCACATTTAATTTAAATATTTCATGTGTAATTTCTTGAAACATACATATAATTTATCTGGTTTATTTATAATTTATAATTTTTGAACATGTACATATGTTTATTTATAATATATATATATTCTTGAAAATTAATTTTGTACTCAAGTTTGTATGTTTATATGTATATATGCAGGTTCATATAGTTTTTTATATATATCATGAATTTGGATGATATTCACTTTGATGCTGAGGACTTCCTCAATGCACAAGATGATCAGGCACCATCTCCACCCCCACCCCCACCTCCAGATGCCCCACCTCCAAATGCCCCACCTCCACCCCCACCTAGACCCCCACTTGGAACTAACCAGGCTCGCTTGCGAGCCATAATTAATGAAAATGTGGATTCCATACAAGAAAAATTGAATTCCATTCACAATGAACAATTCATGCCACCTCATGTGGTACATTTTGAAATTTTGATGCAAAACATTGTAGATTCTATGGGGTCTATTGACTCAAACTTTGATGGATTCTGAAAATGGAGAGAGGAGAGGCACCAATTTTATGCTGGCCTCTCCTATAAGGATATTTTGGATCTTAAAATCACAAAAGGTCATTTAACACAATATTTTAGACATTCCATTACAAATGAATCTATTCCTGCAAATAAGAAAAGAATATCAATCAGGTGGTGTAGACATGAAGGAATGTCTACCAATTTTTGGGACAAATGGTGGATGGTGTTTGATTATCCACCTCATGCTAATTGTGAGGTTCCTTTATATTTTTTGAGAAAATTATATGCAGAGTTTGTTATGAATCAGAAACCCAACTACTTTGATTTTAGATCATTCCAGGGTATTGGTGGCGGCATGCCACAATAGAGGTTGGGGGCATGGGTTGATCCCCAACGACCTGTGCCTATTCAACCTCTTATTGACCCTCCTGTTGCTGCCATTCTTACGCCCTTCCAGCATCGTGCAGTGGTATCCACACTAGGCACATTGAGTACACTCTCAGGTAGCCTAGATGAGCAGACTTCTATGATGGTAGCTCAGGTTAGAGACCATGGAGGAGTTGATGATGGAAGTGGTCCTAGTACCACTCCACATGTGTTGATGCCACATACATGTATGAGTTGCAATCAGTTGTGTTATGGACCTTATCAGGCAGTTGCACCCACTTCAGCTACACATGCATCATCTGATAATATGGGTGAATCATTTGTTGATTATCTATTTACTAAGGATCATCCCACTGATCATTCAACATAGGTATGTATAGGTTGCACACATGTTGAATTTATAACAATTTTAAGCACGTGTTTTTAATGAACATATAGATCAATTAAATTGTAATATTTTAACAATCAAATTATTTGGTGTAGATGATGGCAATAGGGACCATAGATCGATTTAATTTTTCATCGACACTTGTTCATCTCGGGCACCCATTTGGGGTATTTTGAATGATTTATATTTTAAATAAATTTATTTACTTGATTTTAATTTGTAATTCAGTCTTGAACATGTACATTAAATATTTATGGTGGTTCAGGGTTCTTCCACATTGAATCCTCTATCTAAAGGTGTCTTGAGCACTCCTTCATCATTGGGCATCTCACATGACACTTTTACAATATGTATATTGTTTTAAAAAACTATATATACTTAGATTTTTCTATTTTGATTTCACTATATCTGAAAATGTGCATATACTATTTAATATATATTAAAAATATATGTCTATGTAGGTTGACACAACAATGAGGATGGGCATTGCTACACACTTGGATGATCCAAGTTTATATCAAGAGTCGACTGCATTTCAGGTTGTTCAAAAACATATCTATGTCTACGTGTAATATATGCATAGGTCTTTTAGATAGATTAAAACAAAAATTGAGTACCTATGTACACAAGTGAATATATATGTTTTAACCTAATTTGTACACACATGTGCTAAGTTATAAATGACCTTGTAGGAGCTTGTCAGTGACACATTTCATCAACACACAACACATGTAGAGTAGGAGGACAGAGGAGATGGGCAGCCTGATATGGTATAATTTTAAATTTAGATTATATTTAAAGTCAATTAAAATATACATTGTGAATTTAAAGTAAATTTCAATAGATATATATATGTTGACATGTGTTAAAAATTCTTTTTCTTTTATAGCGTGAGACATGTCATGTAGCTAAGCCTATAGAGACAGGTCCTAGAATAGAGGATGCACAACAACCTCTTAGGGTATAATAATTTAAATATGATAAATTATAAATTAAATTGAATTAAATCATTTTTAAAAATCATCTTACATCTAATTTCAACTTTCTTTCTCTTGTATTAAATAGATTGATTTAGAGCATGTAGAGATAGGTCCAGGTGCACCAAAGCATGCCTCTCAGCCTCACACGATAATTTAATTTTATGATAAATTATAAATTTAAAAATTATCATTAAATCATTTTTAATCATCTAAATCTCTCTTCTACAGAGTGATTCAGGTTATCTGAGTAGTTCGTATGGTGTGAAAAGGACTCTTGATTATAGAGATAGTATGAGTTAGGTTATTTCATGGGCTACATAATTTGACTATTTCATGGACTATGTTATATATTGTTTGTCATGGACTTTATATAAATTGTTGAACATGGACTTTATTTTTTGAACATGGGTTGTATTGTTACATGGACTTTATATTTTTTTTAACATCCAGACTTTATTTCATTTCAGTATTTTATTTCTAGTATTAAATAGTAATATGTCTCATCAAGGTTATGGGAAATTTTTTACTTCATTTATTAAATTGTTGGCAATTCTTATATATCATGTCTTTAGAAATTAAATAATGAACATTAGATCAAAATTTTGTATTAATAGAATGAGCTAACTAATGTATAGATAAAAAGAGAAGTTGGCTTTTATCTTAATATCATGTTGTTTTGGTTATGGAAATGTACCACATTTTTTATATTAAAAAGTAATGGTCAATATGAAAGACTTCCACTATTTTAACTAGTAATTAAATAAGTAATTAAATAAATACAATTATTGAAGTAATAATTAACTTTGATAATAAAGTTGAGGTTTTCTATATAAATCATTAGTAAACATGACTTTATGACTTTGAGCAAAGATTGGAAGGTAGAAAACAAGAGTAAAAACTTAAGATGACTTTATGTCTTTGAGAGAAGATTCGAAGGTGGAAAACAAGAGTAAAAGTAGACCTAAAATGATATGCTCTAATAATTTATCTAATAATATGATGCTTTAGAATAAATTTGTTCTATTAATAAAACTCTAGCATCTTTCTGCTGATAACCTCTAGATGATCCATTTCCACTTAGGGTTATTTGTTAAATACAACATCCTAATGAGTTATTTCACACAATTCACACTTTAGTTAGCTCATAATGGCTAGTAAAGGGGTGGGAAAAGTTTGAATTTGAATTAAATCTTCAAACTTCAGGGTTCAGATCCACAGTCATAGACCTAATTGAGATTAGGTCCACACTTGTGTGTTTGACCTAAAGAGGGAAAATAAACTATTTATTGAATGAAGCAAAATCTTGAGATGTGTGATGATGTTTTTTTAGGAATTTCTTTTAGACTTGATCACACTATATAAATTATAGTCCTTTTGAGCTCTCCTTCATAATAGAGTTGCATTAAAGACTTGATCTATTCATTCTAGGCCCAAAACATAAGGTAAAATGACATAGGCATACAGTTTTCCCTATTACAATGTTATAATTAAAATATATTGTATTATTGTGAAAGCATTACCCTTCCACAAGAAAGAGTGAACTTGGAGAGTGTTAATTTCCATCACTATATCATTAGGCAAGCACTTAATATCGTAAATGGATGCCTCACTAAACAACAAAGGCTCATGAAGTGTAGGGTAGATGGGTCAAAGGATATAGACCTAGGAGTGATACTAACACCCTCAACATCATGTTGAACCCTAGCATAAATCATAGATCTACCCAAAGCTTCAACCAATATAATGAAACTTTGGAATCTATTAACTAAACATCTAGATCAATCATTTATTCTTAATCTATATGAAACCATTGTTATATCCTAGGTTTGTAGCTAGGTCCATGATCATTATCCAAATAAAAACCAAATCTTATCGTAATTTGAATCACAACAATTGTATGTCAAGGCGCACTTGGGTCTCAACATAAATAATGCATATTTACCAAGCCATGTGGGAAAAGTGCATGGTAGGGTATGTGATAGAGACACATATCATCATTGAGGATGATATTTTCCTCAACCTAGATATTTTATTGGTGAAAGGATGCATACATTTACCCTAGATTTTAAGTATATTGGTGACATTGTGGTTATTTCTTACCAAAGGAAAGCAATTGAGGACCTTGTTAAGGTTTCCATTTAGGCCTAGCCCATCTCTTCAAAGGAGGTGGGTGAGTACTTGTTGAGGCATCCACACAACTCCTCTACATCACATCTAGCATCTTCATTGCAACACAATCCATATTATTTTTTTGTCTTTCTTGCCTTAAGAGGACACCTTAGGAGGAGCTTGATTGTATCACCGATACTAATCAATTACATCATTCTATGTGATGTATATTATTAGACTTGATGAAGGTATACTAGGTAATATCCATGTAGTTTTGAGTCCCTCTCTTAGATGTAGTGACATATGTTAATCATATCATTGCTAATATAGAGAGATCCTATATATCACCTCATCAATGCACACCCAATCTACAAACATTGAAATATCCTCAGCATTTGGTGGATAAGGCCTCAATTTAACATAGATTTTGTCTTCAAGTTCCATTTCCTCTCACATTCATAGTCCATTGAGGTCATTATTAATGGCCCAAGTGTTGGATTTGAGATTAGAGTCAGTAGTGGAGACTTCTATTGCGATGTTATTAACACATATCTACAAAAATATGGTAATTTGGATTGACATAAAGATCCTTTTGCAAGTACATAAGAATAATTTATAATTAAGCTTACATATGTAGTAAAATTTACTCTATACACAAACTTGTGGATGTCTATAAGTTAATTTTAAATTATTTTTATTTTTTCCACACATAGCCTAGGTCAACACTAGATATTCTTAGTCTGAGCTTAGGGAACATATACATGCATGATTCACATCATGGTAGTGATTAGGTGATAATTTATGTATATTGTTACATTAGATTAACTATGTGTTATAATTTTATTATAATGCTCATGTTCTAATGTAGGGTCACTTAGCAAGGAGATAGGATTCACCCATATTATGATGTATTTTGAGTAGTTCATGTACTTTGATAGATAGGACATTTGTATACATATTTTTAGATCCATGGTATTTATATACTTTAATCTACCTCACATTTTCATACTTTGATCTAGGACACATGTACTTTTATCTACAACATTAATAATGTATACTTTGAGATCTATAGCATTTACATACTCAAATTTAGAACATTTACATATTTTGATCATGTATTTAAGTATTTGTGTATGTAGGACATGTTAGAATATATTTTGATCACTTTAAACTTTCATATATACATATGTATATCTATTGTTTAGTTGTGTCTATATATAGGTTCAAATCAATATGTACACTACTTTATAATTTATAATTATCAATAATATACAATATATGTGCTAAAGTTAAATATGCCTTTTGCATTCCTTTCATGTCATCAATCCTAATTAAAACTCCCAAAAATGATTACCTTTCTTATTACTAATTCACTATACCATCTTAAAACCGAGTGGAAAATTGATTACAAAGTTTGGTGTAGTTTAATCCATCAATTAAAAAGGTGTCATTAGAATAATGTTATCCATTTTTTACTAGTTCTAAGTGTAGACATCTAAAATTGACCATATCCTAACATCATCTTCTAACATCATAACACTAATACCACTTTTGACACTTTCAACAATGTCCCAAGCCCATCCTAACCATATTTGTATCATCCTGGTGCTAATTAAATAGATACATTATATTTATTTAATTAATTAGGATTAGCCTTTTACATGCCTTCCATCATCAAATTAATTAAATAAATCATATTTATTTAATTAAACTAATTTCCTACACATTCCCCACTAATTAATTGAATAATCTTACTATTTGATTAATTAGTCTAATCTCCACTAATAAAATAAATCAAATCTTAAATCATGTCTCACTCACAAATAAATAAATTCAAAAACTCACATGACTAGCTAAAAGGAAAAATTCAAACTAATCTATCGTAATATGATGTCTTAAGGGGTCCTGATAGGACTTCTTAAGGGGATCAAAGAATTCAAACTACATGTATCATATTTAATCACAATTCATCTAATTTAGGATGACTCATCATAACAATCCGATGTCTTAATTATGTCGTAATGGGATGTCTTAAGGGGTTCTACTATGATGTCTTAAGGGGACGTCTTAAGTTCTCAAAATTTGGTGAAGTTTCCTAAAACTAGCATCTTTGTAGGTTATTCAGATAGTGTGAAAGGTTATTGCCTATTCCACCTATCACACTATCTGAATAACCTACAAAGATGTTAGTTTTGGATGTCTTAAGGGGTCCTAATACCATGTCTTAAGGGGACATCTTAAGTTCTCAAAATTTGGTGAAGTTACCCAAGGCAACCAAATTTAACAATATAATAAAATTAAATTTAAAGTAAATTCAAAGTAGAAAAACATGAGCATTTAACAAACAAAATATATAGAATAATAATTTTGATATATGAAAGAGTAGAGTATAATTGTGTATATACACATGTATACAAATTTGTGTACAAAATGTGTAATAATGTAATTGTGTATTTACATATATGCCAACTCAAAATAATGTTTACAAAATGTGGCTATGCCATCTCAAGAAAATCCGAAACTTGTGGGGCATGTAGCAGGTCTTCACGCCACCTGATATAAAAATAATACAAGCAATTTATCAATATATCATCAAAACATGTATTTTAATTTATATAAAACTATCTAGATATACACAACTTGTACCTGTATTTACAAGTGCCTCGCACATGTGTAGATATAGGTTTAATCTGCATCCTCTCAAGTTTTTGTTTCAAAGTATGCGATGAATTTGTGATGATAGTCTAAGGATATAAAAGGATAATTTAAATCAATTTCAACTAATAACGCACAAGAAATATCAAAACATGTATTTAATGTATTTAAAAGAACAATATAAAACTATTTAACTATATTTATCTGTATATACTTATTCCATTGTACCATCTCCATCCTCTCTTTTCTCTAATGCATCGATGATTGTCTCATGGTCTTCCATAGAAATTTTCCATAGCTCTTTATATCCAAGTTTTCCCGATACCTCTCCAGTTTTATATTTGTTGCCAACACCAAATGTGAGTAGTGTATAATCTTCTTATGTGTTTCATAATCTTCGAATGTAGGCAAACCATTCTTCCTTATTAGGTATTTCCGTAGCCAAGTACTAACAACCACCACCAAACCTATTGGATAATGATAGCCATCATCAAAGAAATTCTTAAAATTTGCTTAAGGGGATCAAAGTTCTTAAAATTTGCTCAAGGGGATCAAAGACTTGTTATCAAAATTTGCTTAAGGGGATCACCGAACCTGTTGGATAAGGAAAGCCATCATCATCTTCTCGAGGTGCTATTAACTTATGTTAGTCTCCACACAACAAGCCAACCAATATTTTGTTTCCTCTTCATTCTCCTTAGGTGCAACAACAACATACACATGTCCTGCAAATAAATTTTGATTTAATAACTTACACATGTCCATAAAATTTGACCAATCAACATACATGTATTCATATGTACACATATAAATAAATAAAAGCATTACAAATTAGTAATGAAGTGAAATAAAATGAAATAATTTAAATTAAATTACCTTCTTGTACAAGGTCTGAAACACGGTCATAATTGTCTGATGCAAATAATTGATCATTGTCTTCAATTGTTGTTTCATATTGATCGTATGCTTGTGCAGGTGTCAACGGTCTTTGCTTCCACTCTTCAACCCATTCTGTATTCTCACATGCTTCCCAATCTCCTGAAATACAAAACTGACAAAAACATGCAAGCTCCCTTGTCCAGATAGTCCATGTACTTGCATTCGAACTCCAAAACGAATGCCATTTAGTAGATCCACTAATTGTCTCACAATTAAGTCTAGGTAGAATGTTTTCTTCTTCAACCAACCAAAAGAATTGATGAACTGTAGAGTACTCGCTTGATCCAGGTGTACATAATCTTGTATTGCACCAATCTACAATCCCACGTGCATCTTTAAATTTTACTGTATCCTCAAATTTCAATTGTTGTCTAGCAAGAATTCTTTTAACACATGCACTAGCTCCATCATGTTCTTCTTTACCATGTCCAGCTTAAAAAAAAAATCACATATGTTGGACATTATTCTCCTTGTGAACCCTACTTAACCAATAGAACATTTGAGCATTCTTGAACTGCCTTGTACAATTATCTGCCATATAAGATGTTATGTCATTTAGATTCTTCTTTCTTTTAAATTTGTATAAAATATATTGAAACAATATTGAACAAACTCTGATGAGTGTAACTAGTTGTCACTCAAATAGAAATGATACTCCCTCAAAACTTTTCTATCATTCTCTATGCTATCATCTATATGTCTATAAACAATATGAACAAACATAGCAACCTACACTGAATTGTAATATTGTGATTGAATTTCCTCTTGCGGAGCTCAAGTATAGTTTTCTACAAAATCAACCATTGATAGTATAGTACCAACTGGAAATGTGTTTCTATATTCACGAAACTGTCCATCAATCCATCAAGCTTGTTGAAAGTGCTTGACATATTTTGGTACAATCTTACTCTTAAAATCTGATATGAATACATGAACACTAACCTTTTCTGTAATTAAATCACAACGCTTTCTAATTTTTCCATCTTTTAAAGAATATTCAACATTCTTAAATCTTTTAACATCCACTAATTGTTGTCCAAAATCATTTTCAACACTGTCATGCATACAAACTCTTAACAGAGAAAGATTGCCACAACTAGTGCATTGTCCAGAAATACATGAACTAAATAAAATGATTTTTCATTAGATCTTTCACAGAACAAACTTGATATAAACTTTTGTTTTGTTTTAGGTGGCATATTAATATCACATTCTCATATAATCATGTTATTATGTAAAGTATAACGTATATCGAAACACATCATAATAATAATGAAATTGAACATGTGTTTTACAACAACAAGATATCCATTGCTTATTAGTTTTTACATACCATGGTTTGCATTTTTCAAAAGATCTTTGACTTATTCTAATATTACCAGGTAACACTAATTCACCACAAAATTTTCTATAAAATTTAGTTTGCATTTTATCTAATAGGTGTTTTGGGTGAGGATCGTGAACTTTGGACCCCTCTTAATTTTAAAACATCTCTAGCATTAGATGATACCCTAGTATTATCATGCCAATATTTTTTGAATCAAAGTTTTGATTTTAACATTCAGTTTCATGTCAAATCTCGGGAGTTGACCACTAAAACTCCAACATTGGTTGATTGGATCATTTTCTATACTTTCTCTTCTTTTTGCCACTCTCACCAATGTCTTAGGATGTATTTTTAGAATTCCACTAATATTGCTTACCATTCTTCTATTCAAAGTTGCTTTATTAACTATAGTAGTTGTTATAGCTTGTCTTGTTGCATTCTTATCTTTGGATTGACTATTCTTTCCAATAGACTCAATGGCACTAGCAACAATAGACATAGCATGTTTTACTGATTGATCTTTTCTTCTTGCTTTAACAAAAATGCCTAACATTTTCATTACTTTTCTCATTTTCCACATTCTCATTAATTACATCATTAGTTGACATTGAAATGATAGTTTTTTACGATAAAAAAATTTCTTGTATAATCTATTAGCATGTGTTCTTATTTTTCTCCAAGAAATTTTACCAGGGAGATTATCCAAAACATCTCTTTCAATTTTGAAATTTTTTTCTCATTTTCAACATCACATCCTAGATTTTTATTTTCATTTTCATTTTCAACTTTAAAATGATTTTCATTTTCAACAACAAAATGGTTTTCATTTTCATTTTCAACAAAAGGATTTTCGTTTTCATTTTCATTTTCAACAAAAGGATTTTCGTTTTCATTTTCAATAACAAAATGGCTTTCATTTTCATTTTCAACAAAGGATTTTCATTTTTATTTTCAACAACAAAATAGTTTTCATTTTCATTTTCAACAAAAAGATTTTTATTTTTATTTTCAACAACAATTTGTTTCAAATCTTGATCTCTACGAATATTATCAACCTCAACATTGTTATATCCATCTTGTTTTAAATCTCCTATCAACACCATTTCCATTTCATTCAAAGGTGGATTTGAAGACGTACTTAGATTTGTACCTATTGAAACATTCTCCATAGCATTGAAAGAGGGATTTGAAGACATATCAGGAGTAGTTTGTATAATTGTATTAGTTTCCACATTCACCTCTCATAAATTTGCATCATCTACATCCATGGTCTCCTCAATATTTTTATCTTCAATAGTTGTAGAATTGGATGCTTCAGCATTATTCATTGATCGAATCTTTATTCTTCTATCTCTTTGTCTTTTTGCCTCTTTCTCTCTATTTGCATCAATTTCTTCAGGGGTCAATAGCTTCCTATCTTTCCTCTTATTACAACTTTGTGATCCCACAATTAAAAAATTTATGAAGTATGTACAAATGAATGTCAAAAATTTGAAAGCCTTCCTTCTTTGTTCAAGTCTTTCAAACAAGTAGCAATTCAACAAAATTTCACTCAAACCGTGTCTCAATGATGGCTCCTTTCAAAATTCAAACAAAATCCCAAGTTGATGGACCTGCAAAAGACAAAAGATGGTAGAGAATGTTGTAAATGTCGCTATCGGCCGTATAGAACAAGTTACAGGGCTAACAATCACAATCTTATTAAAAAAAAGGTCAAATACTAAACAGGATCCCATTTTCTTCTGTATCGACAGAGTAAGAAATAGGATCCTGTTTAGTAAACGAGATCCCGTTATTTAAAATTTGAATTTTAATCTCAGGTTTTGATTTGTAACCCAGTTCAGGAAATGTTTTGGGGACCCGAACCTAACCTCTAGACCTAGTTTGACCTACAACTTGAAGGTCATGTCAATGTCACAACAAAATAGTGACTTTGGGCATATATCTGAAGGTCTATTTTGCAGAATTGTTTGACGAAATTAAAACCCATTATAGATGAGATAGTGTAGATTCTAAATATGTAACTATTTTTACAATTGGATTATTTTTTCTAATTTTTAATCAATTTCTGATGAAACAAGTCCATAAACTTGAATTATCAAGGTTTTTTAAAATATTTTTTTTTTAAAAAAATTGTAGGAAAATGTACTTTAGACAATTCTTTTCAATATAAAAAAAAATCAAAAAATGTTAAGTTTAGGTCATCTTATGTGTGATGTACACGGTGATTTTTTTAAAGACTAAAAAATGGCCAATAAAAAATTAATTAAAAAAATATTCGATAAAAAATTATAAAAAATATGGAAAATGTGCTTTAGTGAGTTACAAATCTTTTCCCAAAAGGATTTAGAAAAATATGATTATTTAGGTCAAAATATGGATGATGTACACATGCATGGTATAGTTAAAAAAAGTGATTTTAAATAGTGGTTTTTAGAAACGTCTATTCAAAATCAATTTCTATCATCTGGGTATTGAAAAAAATTACATATTTGGAAACTAGACTCTGAGTGCTGCATTTCATATTTAGTGATTTTTTCCAAGATTCCACCTTTAAGTGCTTCAAAAGTTTAAGTCAAATGTGACAATTTCTGAAAATCAGGGAAAACACTTCTAATTTTTGGCCAAAAAGTGGATTCAACTTCTTGCACACACCCGTTGAGGGTTGAGGGTTGAGGGATAAGGTTGACGGTCAAGGGATTAGGGTTAAAGTAGAGTCTTGAGGATATAGGGATTAGGGATAGGGTTTAGGGTTGAAGGTTTAAGGATTGAGGGTTGAGGCTTTAGGGCTGAGGGTTAAGGGATTAGGGTTTAAGATATAGTGTTGGAGGGTCGAGGTTTTAGGGATAGGTTTTAGGGTTTAAGGGTTAAGGGTTGAGGGATATGGTTTAGGGTTTAGGTATAAGGGATTGGGGTTTAACGTATAGTGTCGAGGGTTGAGGGTTTAGGAATAGGGATAGCATTTAGGGTTGAGGGTTGAGGGATTAGGGTTGAGAGTGAAGGGATTAGGGTTAAGGTAGGGTGTCGAGGGTTTAGTGATAGGGTGTAGGGTTTAGGGTTGAGGGATTAGGGTTTGGGGTTTAGGGTTGAGGGAATAGGGTTTAAGGTAAAGTGTTGAGGGTTTAGGGTTTAGGGATAGGGTTTAGGATTTAAGGTTTAAGGGTTGAGGGTTGAGGCTTTAGGGTTTAGGGTTAAGTGAGACCTAGTTGGCTAAGGATGGATGGAGAGGTAGACAAAGAGCAACTGAGAGACATAGACAGGGGAGAGGTATAGAGGTGAGGGGAAGAGATAAGTGAGATATAGAGAGGTGAGAGATAGAACATGAGCTAATGGAACTAAAGGTGAGAGATATTGCAAAGGTGCTATCAAGGTGAGATAGGCACAAATATTTATAGATCAATTTATAGCAGGATAAAATGCGAGCACATTATAACGCGAGCACAGTTTGGCTTGCTATACAAACAATAAAAATGCCTAGACCCCTATGATCCAGGCCCACATACTCTATTTTCACGTTGTTTATGCGTGTGTTCCAAAAAAAAAAGTGTTTTCATGTTGTTGGGAAGTTCACATGCACATTTTGCACATTCTACCACCTTTGCATGAACTTTCCACCACCTTTTTCTACTTTGCCAACTTAAGAAGGAGGAAATAACATAGTTTTAACATCAAATTTGGTATATATCAATTCAAGTTTTAATTTTTGTAGTGTTGCAATGTTAATTGTGATTGAATTGTAGGAATTTAACATTATAGATTGGTTAATAGTGTTGTTGTTACTAATTCTATTTGAATGTTTTTCAATTTAACATTGAAAAGGAAGCAAGTGGTGAAAAACTCAAATTGTTGAGGAGTTTGATGCAAGAAGAAAAAAACACTTTATAATTAGGTACTCTCTCCATTCAAATCTCCATTTTTTAGGTATGTCAAGTCTTTACATGCATGTTCTTTACATTTTCCTTAATTCTATTTGAATTACTTTATCATACATGTTTATATCACTTGTATCCAGTATGCATAATAAAAGACTATGTATACATATTTTGTGTTTATATAGTAGACTATGTTTTAAATTAGTTCATGGTATGCGTAATAAAAGATATCTCAAAGGTCAAAATTAATTAAAATAGACACAATCACGATCAAGAAAGCAACCTACAATCTCACATGGTGCCATGTATATTCTCTACACTTGGGCTCTTTAATAATTATGTGTAATAATGAATTAAACAGACCTTAACATACCATGATGTCAAACTATACAAGAATAAATCCTTACAACATATAAATATACAATCCCTTAAGCATAATGAAATACTATTATCTTGTCATATTAGCAAGTTAAAATACAAATGAATAGGTGCCAAGATCATACAAGTAAATCCCAATAGGCTTAATCCAATCATGATCCATGCTATGCTACATTATTCTTCATGTTGGAGGATGTGGAGACCTCTTTAGTGTCTTGGGCTAGGACATTCCTTATGCACCTATTCATGATGATTTGTATGCACATGACACAACAATATTTCAAAATTTCCTAATTGTCCTTTGTTAGCACATGCTGATGGTTACCTTGATCAACTATATACCATTCAATACCCTAAATTATAGAGATTAGTCTAATGATTTTTATGACAGTCCTAGGTATGTCTCCAAATATTCATGTTTCCAAGATAGCTCTAGCTAATGTCCACTTGTTTCCAACTTCTAGACGTGCAAGAAACAATTATGAGCATTATATTCATCATAAATAAGTCACTTTTAGTCAATAGATGCCAAAATACATCCATTTGCAACCATGGATTAGTTAAGGATAGCTAGGTGGTCAATTTGTTGCCATTGGCAACTTCACAAATTTGGTGTCCTATCTTGTCCTCCTTGATTTTCTCCATGGATCTCCATCATTGTATTCATGAATTGTATAATTCATCATGTGAAACTTATTGAACATAATTAAACTCCATCACACCAACTCAAATGAAATCAAACTCAATCCAAATTTCATGAATATGACTATCCATTTGAATAAATCAGTTATGGCATGACAATTCTTTATGAGAACTTAGTCAATCTTTTTCAAACTTTCACCTTTTGTCTATATTGAAAATTCTTAAAAATAATCCTCTTAGATAGTTAGGACTGTTATGATTGCCCTCATAGCTGTGACAGTCTTATTTCCATCTGAATATGACAGTCTTGTCTCCATGCGATGAACTTGTCTAGGATATCTTTCTACAACACCCATCTTGATGCAGAGCAGGGTGGAGAACTTCTACAAACACTAAAACAATTAAATTTCCAAATTCTAGAGTCCCAACTTAGTGATTAGCTTCACAATCTTCTATTTCCCTCGTAGGACAACAAACAGGGTTTTTGTGGTATATCTTGCAGAAAACTACTCCAACTCACAATCCAAAAATTGTTTAGGATACCCTTTTGGGATTTTAAAACATATCCAAAATTTAAGGGTGGTTGTTTTGTAATACAAGACCTTAAAATTGACTGTCCCACTTGACAAGAGGCCTAATTAGGCTTGTGCAAATAGCTCACTACAAGTTTTTTGATCTCAAGCCTTCCAATCTTCAAACCAAGACTCTAAACATGTCAAATTGGGTCTGCCTTAGCCTTTTCAAGCATTACAAACACCTTCCAAAGAGTTTCTCTAAAAACCCTAACCCTTATGCAACTTAATTGCCTAAAAACATGAGTTTTCAGCCTAGAATAATTTGCCTCTAAAATGCGCATGATTATCTACTTAAGTTTGCAATTGCCATATTAATGAGCCTTGACTTTAATAATTATCTCTTGATATCCCTTATTCACCCTCTACACTAATCCAAAGCATGCCCTAGTGTGATTTCTCCCACGATCTCAATCACATATCCTTTCATGACTAGATGGTTATCAACAAGTAGTCAACATGAAGCCTCATGTACACTTCACTTGTAGCCTCAATAGGTGACTCTCCTTTGACCTTATCCTCATAGGACTAAAGTGAACTTTGTACTATAATGCTTGGTATGGCTGCAATAACATTATGCAATAATGCTTTGTATGGCTACAATAATGCTTTGTACCTATTTTGGTTGAGTGACATTTACTCTTCTACATGAGGATTGTATGTACATTTACTATGAAGGGTTGAATGACATATATTTTAGTTATTTGTATGGATTCATTTCTTAGGAATTAATATTGGTCTCTTTATCATGCTACAGACAAACTCTCCATCATGCCAAGGAAACGATCAAGAATTAAACCAACACAGGAAGAGATAGAAGCTAAGAATACAAAGAAAGCAGTGGCTATGAGGGAACTTTGTGAGAAGAGGAAATTGGACACAATAAATGAAGACATGCCAATTGAAGAGGAACTGCAACCATCAAAAAGAGATATGGTATTGGTGGTACAAAGAGAACAAATGCAAAAACTTTGTGCTATGAGAGATTTGAATACCGTAGTTGGAGACACATCCTCTACCGCAAGTCAACATGTAGGGACACCATCTACCGCATCTCAAGTTGAGAGTACATCATCACTCATATGTGATGAAGGAGGTACACCATTGTTCCCACCTCAACCTCAAGGTATGTCATATATTCCATCTTTGATCGAAGGTATGTCATCTAACCCATCTCATTTAAATATTGATGAAATTCCTAATGTTGAGATGAATTTACCTATCTTAACACCGCATTGAATTTTGCATAGAAAGCCAAAGTATTTGATTGATATTGATGAGAATATTTTGCAGCCAATGGAAGGTAAGATTCCAAAACACACTTGTAGAAGATATGGTCATAAGATTTGGAGATTGTTCTTTGAAAAGTTAAATGAGATTGCAAGATGTCAACTATTCGTTGAAATGATGCGAAGTATAAAGTATAGGTCCATCATGAAGATTCTTGGCTTGAGAACATCAGAGGCTTCAAGTGAAAAATTTATTTTCAAGAATCTTATGAGTGCATATGATATTGTGGGTAACACATCACACATAAAAGATAGTAATGCAACACGGCGTGTGATTACATCAATTATAGTAAGTAGTCAAATGAAGAAATCTCATCACTTAGAAATATTTTGTTTGAGGAAACGCAATCATGTAGGGTCCCTCTACAATAACCTCTCTCACGTTTTTATATCTCTAAGGCGTTTGCCCGTGGTGAAAGGTTTTCTGCTGCCCCAAAAATCGTCAGAAGGAGGTAGTGTAAAATTGCAAAGGGTGTAACTTTTGTCCTGCTGCTGATGCGATCAAACTAACTATTCCAATGCATCTAGATGGGTACATTTAGGCTAGGCATGGTTCTATTTTGCACCCAAACATGCCGAAACAGTCTGAGCTACATTGTACCGGCGATATCCCTGAAGAGTCCAAAGTGCAAAAAGGTAGCAATCTTTGACGATTTGTTACTCAAAAACCATGTCACTTAGAAACATTCCATTTGAGGAAACTTGATCATATAGGGTCCCTCTACAATAACCTCTCTCAGTTTTTTATATTTCTAAGGTGTTTTCCCGTGGTGAAAGATTTTTTGCTGCCCCAAATATCGTCAGAAGGAGGTAGTGTAAAGTTGTAAAAGGGTGTAACTTTCATTTTACTCCTAATGCAACCAAACAGACTATTTCAACATGTTTGGATAAGTACATTTAGGCTAGGCATGGTCCTATTTTACACCCAAACATGCCAAAACAGTCTGAGCTACATTGTACCAACAATATCCCTGAAGAGTCCAAAGTGCAAAAAGGTAGCAATCTTTGACAAGATGTTACTCAGAAACTCACTTAGAAACATTCCATCTATGACAACATAATTGTGTATGGTCCCTCTACAATAACCTCTCTTGGTTTTTTATATCTCTAAGGTGTTTGCTCGTAGTGAAAGGTTTTCTGTTACCTCAAAAATCATCAAAATGATGTAGTGTAAAGTTGCAAAGGGGTGTAACTTTTGTCCTGCTCCTGATGCGACCAAATTGACTATTCTAATGCATCTGGATGGGTACTTTTAGGCTAGGCATGGTCCTATTTTACACCCAAACATGCCGAAACAATCCGAGCTACATTGTACCAACGATATCCCTAAAGAGTCCAAAGTGGAAAAAGGTAGCAATCTTTGACGAGTTGTTACTTAGAAACTATGTCACTTAGAAACATTTCACTCGAGGCAATACAATGACGTAGTGTCCCTCTACAATAACCTCTCTCAGTTTTTTATATCTCTAAGGTGTTTTCCCATGGTGAAAGGTTTTCTGCTGCCCCAAAAATTATCAGAAGGAGGTAGTGTAAAGTTGCAAAGGGGTGTAACTTTCATCCTACTCCTGATGCGACCAAATTGATAGTTCCAACATGTCTAAATGGGTAGGTTTAGGCTAAGTATGGTCTTATTTTTCACCCAAACATGCTGAAATAGTCTGAGCTACATTGTATCGACGATATCCCTGAAGAGTCCAAAGTGCAAAAAGGCAACAATCTTTGACGAGTTGTTACTCCGAAACTGTGTCACTTAGAAATATTTTATTTTAGGTAACATGATCATGTAGGGTCCCTCTACAATAACCTCTTTCAATTTTTATATCTCTGAGGCATTTGCCCGTGGTGAAAGGTTTTCTGCTGCCCTAAAAATCGTCAGAAGGAGGTAGTGTAAAGTTACAAAGGGGTGTAACTTTTGTCCTATTCTTGATGTAACCAAATTGACTGTTCTAACATGTCCACATGGGTACATTTAGGCTAGGAATGGTCCTGTTTCACACCCAAACATGCCGAAACAGTCCGAGCTACATTGTACCGGTGATATCCCTGAAGAGTCCAAAGTGCAAAAAGGCAACAATCTTTGATGAGTTGTTACTTGAAAACCGCATCACTTAGAAACATCTTATTGAAGGCTACGAGATCACGTAGGATCCCTCTATAATAACCTCTCTTGGTTTTTTATATCTCTAAGGCGTTTGTCCATGGCGAAAGTTTTTTTGCTGCCCAAAAAATGGTCAGATGCATGCAGTGTAAAGTTGCAAAGGGGTGTAAATTTTATTCTTCTCCTCGTGCGGCCAAACTAACTATTTCAATATGTTAGGATGGGTACGTTTAGGCTAGGCATGGTCCTGTTTCGCACCCAAACATGTAGAAATAGTTCAAGCTACATTGTATCGGTGATATCCTCACACATTGCCTTTGCTATAACTGTTATAGTCTTCACATATCAACATGCATCTTATGGTTGTTAACATACTTGTTTTAGTAGTCAACATAGTCATATATGAATTGCTTGTTCTTTTATCTTGCTTCACCTTGACTTTGTTCTCTAGTACTATCTCTGTAGGGTTTGTTTTAGTCCTTCAATGCATTGTTCCATCACTGCAATCTTAGATCCCTATTAGAATTGAAATAGACCTTTGTTAGGCTACTCTCTTAAACCTTAATATCATCTTCATGTTGTCATATCCATGTTCAACCCTCATCATTTTCCACCTTTAGGTCATTGTGTTATTAGGCTTGAAGATAACATCATTACATAGCCAAGATATACAAGTTGTCAAATATTAAAACTAGATCATCAATGATAATGAATGCAATAAGCTATGAACCACCCACCATAAATACAAGTGGCCATATTACAATGTATATCATGAACAATATTTGAATAACTCCAAGCTCAACTCTACAAATGAATCTTCTAAGATCCTATGGTCTTGGTGCTGATTGAGGAAGGGGTTGAACCTGATAACGCGAGGATCTCCCTTTCTTCCGCATCCATAAATCAAGGTGATCAAGCACCATCCATAATTCAAAAATGTGGTAGAATGGTGATTATATTATTTAATTCATTTCCTTATTAACACATAAGTATACACATAAATTCATGGATCCAAAACATCTCAAATGCATGGAAATAGATTTCTCAACTAACATGAACACATCCTTTCTAGCATCTAATACACAAATAAATACAAGTACATGATCAAGCCAAATATGACCATTAATAGTAACCACAAGTCATTTTAATCCTACAAGTTTGACTTAGAACTATACATCCAAGATCATATCCAAATCCACATGAATTTCTAATCACATCCCATATTATGAAAGCTCTCTTCGGGTGAGGATATATGTCTTACTAAGAACACATGCCCAAGGTAGAACTATATGCATCCCATACTACAAGAATCTTAACCTTAGTATAACACAAGTATCCGAACATACATAATATAACAATTCAAATACGCATTTGAACACACACAAAAAAGAAATACCATACAACAACATACAATTCAAACATTAAAAAACAAGCACATAAGACCAATCTTATTTTCTCTATTTTCTCGAGCATGTCTAGTTTTGAGAGATTAAAACTTTCAAGCCAAAATACTCAAATTCTCTTATCATCAATTGGGATGGATTCTTTGGCAATTAAACTTTGAAACCTAAAGGCATACAAAAATGATCTATACTGCACCTATCCATATTACATAATGATCAACAAAAATGATTTGTATTAACCAAATATCCATATAGGCATACATCAATATATGTCGATATAAGTATAACATATATACAAAATAGCCATATAGGCTTACAAGAATGCCATATAGGAATACAATGTCAACTATATGAAATACAAAATACATGTCCACAAATGCCATATAGGCATACAACAAAGGAACACAATAAAAATTCAATCCCCTCTGTCTGGTGAAGAGAATAGATCACGAGAAGCCTTTGATCTTCTAGGGGATGGAGATGCATATGTGGGTGCTTTACTAGGAACCTGGGGGTTGCTCCTCCTATTTAGTTGTTCATGGATCTGTAGCTATTACAATAAAAAGTATAGACATTAATATATAGAAATTACATTATAAAAAATGAAACATTTAACAAAATAACCACTTACCGCTATCCAAAAATCTGTCTCCTCATTTGCCTCAGTACTAGGATTAGGTTGTGGTGATGTCATGTCCTATAGAAACCATCCAGATAGAAATTAAACTTCAAATCAATAATCATTTGATTTTTCAAAAATAAACAACTATAACAACGAATGTAACTTGGAAATTACTAACCTACCTCATAACCCCATCAAAGGTATGGAGCTATGAATCATAGAGGACACACCATGCTCCATTGCCCTATGAACATTGGGAGGTGTCTTCATAGCCTGTATCATCTAAAAATAAAACAACATTATTCAATTACAAAAACTATAACAGTGATGCAAGTCATGGCTCCTAACATACACACACGTTCACCTAAACATGGAAGTACAAACAATAAAGCACACAAGTCACATGCATATATACAAATTAGATGAAGATTCATAACTATTGTGTGGTATAAGGGTCAAGAAAGGAGGGACCAAAGTACCATCAAATTTTAGGTTTAAGAAGTTAGAGAGGGGGTGAAGGTGTTAGTTTAGGTTTAGGCTAGTGGTAGGGTGGGGTAAGGTTGTGCTCAAATTTTTGTTTGTTTGGTAGTTGTGGAGGTAGGACAATGCCTAAGATAGAGTTTGTGGGTTTACAAGACAATGCCTAAACTAGAAATCACATAAACATTAGGTAAGTTTATGGATTTACGGGAAGGAGGAATATCAAGAGTTTGTGGGATAATATGAGGGATGAAAGATATTAGATAGGAGAAGAGAAACCTTATTTTAAAAATTTCTTGTCATTTTCTTTGTCTTGAGTTTGTTAGGGGGTGGGTTGGAAGCAAACTAGGTCTGGGACGTATGGTAGGGGTATATTAGGAAATAGGTAGGGTAGATATTGGTTGGTTAGTAGGTTGGGTGTAGTGTTGGGGAAGTTTCTTAGACCTACTATTAGAAGTGGATGGGGAAAGGTTCTACACTTTTTCTTTTACTTTATCTTGGAGGGGTGTTAGAGGGGAGATAGAAGTCAACAAGGAAGGTGAAGTAGTAATAGGTGGATATATGGTGGGGAAGATAGGGGCATAGCTAGTGGAGTAGGTGAAGTAATAGAAAGAGGTGGTGGGGTTGGGGCAACAATGTGTTTAGAGGCATAAGATAGGTAAAGGTGAAAGAGGGAATTGGTATGAGGTTGAGGTGGACCAGAAGGGGTTGACAAAAAATAATCTAAGAAGTGTCTTAAGCTAACAACTAGTTGGTATGGGCTATGAGAAATGGTGAAGACATTACCATCATGGGGAATTTTAGAGTCGACAAAGGAGGGACCTAGATGATGTTGGAGTCAATCATATGCTATATACGATGTCATAGGCTCATACCCCTCTGTGGTGTCATGTCCTAGGGTCTAATTGGTGGTAATTGGATGAATTTATTAGAGATAATTTATCGAAGAATAGTGTGGAGTGGATCAACAAGCTTTAGTAGACATGTATGAAAAATGTGGTAGCATAGACAAGGCAGTGAGCTATTTGAAAAGATGCCTCAAAGAAATGTGGTCTCATGGTGATGTCCTTGTCTATTTATTTGCTTGTCATGACATTCCATGATACCACATTTCTTTGAGGCATTTTTTTAAATAACTATATTGTAATTGAAATTTTGTCATCTATCAACATCTAGTTATTAGTTATGCAATGTATAGTAATGCTTTGAGTTTGTAAGATGTGCAATGAAATGTAACCAATGATATGAATATAAAATACAAAAATCTAGTAAGTACAATTCATTCATTAAATTGTTTATTTTATTACCTCTGTGAAGCTTTGAAGTCCACCACCATTGGCAGGTGTTGCTGTGAAATCTCTAATATTAACCTATTCAACATCCAAAATCAGATATTAGAATACCATTCATATAACAACATGTAATATTTATAATTGTTTACTAGTTACATACCCCGATGGTAGATGATGTAGTGTAATATGCAGGTGGAGTACCACTGAAAACTGCATCAACGCTATGACCTTGAAATTTTATTAAAATCATCAAACTAAATTAGTTAATCTTGCATTTCAAAAATGAAATTTAATGAATTAAATTCAATGAACTTGCTAAGATTTACCTAAGTATCAACGCCAAAAGCCTCACTCAGGAGGGCATTTATCATCACCATCTGCTCAGCTGCAGATGTAGCATGCGCACCTGTGTCACGACTATCTGTGGGGTCATAACCACATGTTGACCTACAAGCCTAACAAGTATGGGGTGGAACCCTACTTGAACTCTCCCCTAGCCCATGTTATGCTATAGGACTAGCATGTTGTATGATGCTCTGGGTCAAGGCACTAATGGACTGAAGTGTCTCAACCTCAACACTCTCCTTCACAATGGAAGGGATAGAAACATGCTCATGGGCTGGTCTAGTGAGTGCTCATCTCGCTGGCTAATGTGGGTCAACACGTGCCCTGGTCTATCTTGTGCTGACCCCCCACATCTACCCTGGAACTCCCGCATATCAAAATAATTTGACACTTTATTTTTGACAAACTCACAGTAGAGTTTCCTCAAAAAATATTGCAAGACCTCATTATTGTTGCATGGAGGATGGTCAAAAACCATCCACCACCTCTGCGCAAAATTGTCCCTTATCACTTGGTTGTTTCACCAATGGATAGGGAACATCTTGCATGTAAGGGGTAGAGATTGATTTGTTCGTGGGTTTGTGAAAATAGAACACAAGTCCATTTTTGTAATTTGTTCATTTTAACTTGTTTGAATATAACAACTTGTCTGCATAATACTCTCTAAATTCTCTCCTCCTTTTTGTCAAACTAGTGATTGGCTTGCTAATTGAATCTCCATTTGATAACATAGATTCAAGGGATTGAGCAAGTGTGGATCTATGCAAGGTTGAAGTTACAAATTCTTTCAACCTTGCAATTATGTCCTCAATTTGCTTTTTATTATTTTCAATTTGCCCCATTATATTTTCTTGTGTTCCAAGGGCATATTGAGGAATAAATGGAGGTGTTTGTGGTTGGGGTTCTTCTTTAGCAGGTATTTGTTGTTCAGGTGATGGAGAATTTTGTGCATTTTTAGGAGGAGGAGGAGGTGCATTATCAACTCCTGTAAATTAAAGAAATTTACATCAAAAACTATTTTAACCTACTTATTTAGCAAAAAATTCAGACAAGAAAGAAAATAGAACTTACTTCTTCGATGACCCCAATGTCATGGCTGCATTTTGATGATGAATCGGTGAGGAAAAGTTGACGATTGGATGTTGGATAACGTGAGTGTGCTTTGTCCTCTCTCCAAGCTATAGGTTTCTTATAAAATGATGTCAAATTATGAAATGAAATGCTATTTTTTTTATAGGAGACCATAATGCATTCGTATTATAACGCGAGTGCATTATGGATTGGGGTTGGGCTCAGCAACACCAATCCATAACGCGAGCACGTTATAATGCGCTCGCATTATGTTTAAAACTTTTTTTAAAAGTTGGCCATTTTTTGGCCCCCCAACTTTTTGCACCCGCCCTACGGTTAAGTGTATGGGAATGAATGGAAATGAAGATAAGTAGTGGATCAAGGAATGGCCCTAGCTTTACACAAGAGCGTGTCATTTCTTGATTTGGAATTGTATTGAGCCATTCCATCAAAATGAGACTATAATTAAATGGGAATTGGCATGACTACATAAATGTCACCATTACAAAAACACTCTACATAAATTATTTATGCTAATTAAAGAAATGCGATCAATTAGGCATAATTGACATAGATTGATTAGAGCTGGGACAAATAATTATAATAAATACAAAAAGAATAAATGCATAGAATGAGAGTACCTAACCCTAGAACTGATGATGGAAGAATGACATTGATGATGTTCTAAATTCATTTGTCATCTCCAGAATATTAATGGCCTTCATCAAATGACTATCTCAATTTTTGTGTTGTCCAAAAAAACTTTGGGGTTCACTTTTGACCACTGTGAGTTTGATCATGATTGAATTACAAACTTGATATGCCGTACAAGTTTGATTTTGTACCACACAGGATCGACTTGACAAAATATACACTTAAAAATTTATTCACCTTCATCCTCTAAATAGTCAAACCTATCAAGGTGCTGCCTAGGGACACCGTTTTGAGTTTGCAAACCCAATATGTCACATCCCTAATTTTGATTGTTTTACCTTTTACTTGTATGTAATTAATAGATAATTTTTCATGGATTAATGATTTGACGTTGGTGACAATGTCATGATGAATCAATGATTTTATGAGTTTGAGTTAATAAGTATAAGAATTTAGACATGATCATATGATGTCAAGATTATTTATTTTTAAGGTTTATGGATTGACTAACGATGCACTAATCTCAGTTTGGTGAATGCAAGTTGTAATCAGGAAACATGTTTCCATCCTCTAAGAAAGAGAGGGAGAGCATCATTAGAGAGAAGTGAATAAACGTATGGGAAGGAATGGGTTGTTGCCATCTAAGTCTTGTGCTTATATTTTTTAGTGAACCTGTTATGACCTGCATAACCACACCCACATTTGGCAGATTGGGACCCCTCTTTTTGTCTTATTGTCATTTTTTTCGTTCATGCGTCAAGTTTGTGATAATCTTGGGATCATCTTTCATCCCTTATTTTTCTACGGGAGTTTTTGTTTTGCCTTAAAAACTTATATTTTTAGGCTTTCTCTGTTGAGGGCCGAGAGTTCTTTCACTCCTAGGCTCATGGGTTCCCAAGCCCATTTTGGTTCTTAGGACTTAGTGTTGTGAATCTAATTGGGACCTCAAGCCCCGATCAACTTTTTGGCCTCTAGGCTTCCAAGGTCCATTAAACCTTTTTGTCCCATTTCCTATTTTTTTCCCACCTCCCACTCCCATCAAGTCCCGTAAGGATCGCAAGGCCTAGTCAACTTTTAGACCTCTTTGTGTAGGGACCAAAATCATGTTTCGCCTCCGCACCCTACAAGAAACTATTGCATTAATGGTAGTATGGGCTTTGTACCATGCAGAGGTATTTAAGACTTTCAAAGCCTTTTCTTCTTCACTTTTGCATCCTATTTTCTCTCTCCTCCCCATTGAGCAATCCTTGGAGCTTAATTAACCCAATTTAATAGTGATTATTGGCAATTAGAAGTGATTGAAGGTTAGTTTGTTGGTTGGCATGTGAGAGCATTAGACATTTGGTCATGTTCCTCCCATTGATTTGAACTAGGTAAGGTTTGTTCCCCCTAGATTGCATTGTTTTGTTGTTTTGGTATTTTTCTTCTCTATTTATTCGTTGTTGTTTTCAGTTCTTTGTGTTTAGTTTAGTCCTTGTATAGTTTAAGATTTTCTTGGGTGAATTTGGCTTGTTTTCCACATTTTTTAGATTTCCTTAGGGTTTAGTTTAGCTTAGGGTTTGAAATTGTAGTAGGATTAGTCAATAAAATGGAGCATTTGGATAGTAGATTCAAAACCTTTTGGAATCATTGAAAACTTGGTCCAAGTTTAATCAAAGTCCCTTTTTGGTACTGAGCCCCGATTATTTTTGAAACTGTTGAGTTTTTGTTGTGTAATAGTAGAGCCTAATTGGAACTTCAACTCCCGATTGGCTCTTTGGTGTCAAAACCCAAGTTCCCAAATTCATCTTTCAATCTGCTCCCCACGGACCTTTAAGAAAATTTATAAGTCTAAAGTTTCTTTTAGGACTTCAGACCCCGAAAGGAACTTTAACCCAAAAGAGTGCAAAGGGTCAAAACCATTTTTCCATCCCATGCCTGACAAGACCTTAGAAAGGTCACCAAGACTTAGGTCCTTCTGGGGCTTCGAGCCCTAAAAGGATTTTTTACCTTAAGATTTCAGAAGTGCCAAATCCAATCTTCGCTCCATGCCCCACCAATTGTTAAAGAGTCATTTCATGACTTCGAACCCATTGGGAATTTTAGGTCTCAAGGTAAAACTTACAAATGCCATGTTTCTCCTACTGATCCATGCCCAGCTAATAAAAGACTTTAGAATTAATAATCTCATCGGGACTTCGGGTCTGAGGCAACCTTTTGGCCCTTTTAACAGATTCATCCTAAAAAATAATTTCTCCTCGATGTATTTGGACCCGATTAGGACGATGGGCCTGAGGTCAGCTTTTAGACCCTGGTCAAAATTTCCAACTTGCTCCCGTAGACACACTAGAGTGTAAAATCCCCCCAAAATGCTTAACTTTGAGGGTTCATTTGGTATTTTCTTGAATTCTTATGTATCCCTTTTTCCTCCTACAAGTTAGATGAATGTCTGAAGGACAGACCCCTACCCATCAAATTGAGGAAACAACATCCGATTTAGACAAATCCATAGAGGAAATAGAGCTAGAGGCAAAGGAAGTAGGGTCATCACAAACACCAAAGAAACAAGTAAAACAAAAAAAATTGAAGAAAGAACTGCCCATAATAATGAAGTATCAGTTTTAGGGAGTTCCTTTCACACACCACTACAACCTTGAAGAGAGGAAATGTTTGATTCTAGTGGAAACCTCTTGCTAGACATCACTCTTAATCTGATTAGAATAGTTTTTGATTTTCTTGTATTTGCACAAGCTGGTTTGTTAACAGTCGCTAAGGCAGCCAAATTTTACAATCAAGATGTTACTGTTAACAAGGGGTACTTAAACAAGCATTATCTATCCAAACCAAAGAAATATGCCTCCAAGTATCATCCAAGATGACAAGAACATATTTTCAAGGAGAGGTTTTTGATGTTATTACTTTGCTAAGTAGAGCATTTGGAAGGGAGGACTCCAAAACCTATGAAACATGAATGTTTCAATTTAATTATTACACTATCAAGGGAGAGACCTGGCTAGATTGGGCTACTATTGTTTCTGACAATATTCATGCACAACTTATGTCAGTAGGCAGACCAAGAATTTTTACATGACTGCATATATCATTTGGCTAGCTGCTAGGATAGGTAATTTTCCTAGTTTGAAAACTATAGGAGTTAGAGGGAAACTCCGGGATAGTAAAATTTGGGAGTTCTATCCCCAATTAGAGCTCAAAGAAGTTGAGAAATGCTTAAAGAGAGTTAATGATGCATTTTTGTATGCTATTATTCTACAACTAACATGTGATCCTTCTTGGAGGATGTATGAGAAAGAAATGGATCTCATCAAGCCTTGGGGGCAATGGTTTATACAATTCCCTAAGTCAACATATATCAGAATAGCAGGCTTCAAGAGGGCACCAGTTTTGCTCCCAAGGCATTGCAGCAACAAGATTATTCTAATGAAATCTTCCCACCAGATCCACGAAGTTCATTTGAAGCTATCTGGGAAACATAAGTTGGGGGTGAAATATCCTTTTAAATTGGGTTTCTATGAGTGTCCTTCTATTGTTGTGGTGAAGAAAGCAATTGAAGAGCTAAATGCTCTTAATTTGAAGGTATATGAGTTGAGGGAAGATTTTGACCCTATTGGAAAGCTTAGCCAGTTGTTTACTATAATGGAGTTCAAACATAAACATTCTTTGGTAGATTTTTGGGAAAATTGCCAGGGTGAGTTTGAAGTTAGACAAAAGTAGTGGACCAGGCTCATTACCTTTCAGATGAGAGAGTTTGGATTAAGGAATGACATACCTGAGGAGTTCTCTGATGATGTTGTAGTATCAGATCATATCTATCATTTAGATTATGTGGATAAGAAGGAGCTAGCTCCAATAAATAACTCA
Source organism: Cunninghamia lanceolata (assembly GCA_027924645.1). Classification (NCBI taxonomy): domain Eukaryota; kingdom Viridiplantae; phylum Streptophyta; class Pinopsida; order Cupressales; family Cupressaceae; genus Cunninghamia; species Cunninghamia lanceolata. The sequence goes on from BSBN01000167.1 coordinate 12,723,936, forward strand.
GAAAATGAAGAGAATTCCATTCAGGAATTCAGTGCTTATGTTATTGAAAGGAGAATGAATTGGATGAAGTTAAGGTTAAGGAATTATGTGCCACCTGCTCCTAGAGAAAGGAAGCAAGATAAACATGAAGCCTCATCTTTAGGATCTCCAGCTGCAAAGAGGTAGAAGACATAAGGTAAACCCCCTAAGACCACAAAGACTGGGGTGTCAATTGATACGACCTCTCTGGAAGATGTTTTCAAAGAAGTTAGAGAAAATTTTACAAAGTCTTCCATGATGTATAAAGAAGGAGAAGCTAGAATAACATCTAGTATAGGGGTTAGGCCAATAATGCAAGTTATTCCTCCTCGAGCTGCCATTGGACTATGGTCAGGGGAAGGAGAGCAAACTGCTAAGGTTGAAATGCCTCAAGGGACCTTTTGTACAATAGTTTTTCCACCTCCCTCTTCAGAACAACAACCCAAAATTGTACAACTAGAACATGAACAATAACAACAGTCTAAGGGGAGGCTAACTCCTCAAAAAGATGAGGAGCAACAAGAGGAAGAGGAAGAAAAAAAGATGGAGGAGGAAGTAGATAAAACTCAAGACATATCTGAAATTTTTTCTCAAGAATAAGAAGAAGAAGAGATAAGAGAAGAGCATGTGCTAACATAGCAAGAGCAGCAAAAATTATTTGATCTTACAAAGAAGGCTCCTTTGAAAATATTGAATCATTAAAAGTGACATGGGATCAACTTCACTAACAACAACAACAACAAGAAGCAAAAGGGATAGTGGATCAACTTCACCAACAACACCATTATGGTTGAATTTGAAATTGGAAAAGAGGCAACAAGTTGTTATCAAGCCTCTAAATTTCTAGGAGATGGTTGTTGAAATTGAAAAAGAGAAGCCTAAGAAGAAACCTAGGACCTTACCAGCTATCCATGTAAATGATCAGGGGGAACAAATTGCAGAAATAGCCACCCCAATATATAGCTGATAAAGATGACTGAGAGTTACAAGTTGAGGATTACCAAATCACTAAAGTAAATTTGGAAAAACAAACCTGGGTAGAAGAGATAGCTTCTTTTGATTTTGCTTACAGCACAGTATAATCCAGAATGGAGAAGAATAAGTAGACAAAAGACAATCTAAAAGTGCAGCTAAGACAAATGAGGACATTTGTAAAAGGTCTTTTGCAACCAATTTTAGAGCAGCCAGCTACAACAAATGTACCAATTTTGATGACAAAACATGAAGGAGATGCTCTTCAGGCAATGAAAGAAAAGTCATTTATAATTGACCGATGGGTGGCTAAGTTCTTGGAAGAGGCTTTTAGCATTTTTTATAAGTATTTTCCCTATTATGAAGAGGCATGTAAATTGGAAAAGGAGATAGATTCTTTTATTGAAAACCATAAGAAAGAAGAGCCAAAGCTAGAACAAATTTTGAGAACTTTAAAACAGATTGATAAGTTGACTCATGAAGAATTGATAGAGTTAGATATTTTATAGGATGAAGAGCCCAATTTTGTTGATTTCTGTGTAAAGATCACTGAGTACAAGATTGAACAAATAGTTGAATACCATCTTGCATTGTTGAAGTTACTATTATGTTGGAAAATGTCCCCTTGGGGGCTTTTCCCTCCTAAGGTTTAGCTCCCAGGTCTTTAGAATGCATTTAGATCATCTTGCATTTTAATGATGACTTCTGTTAAAGAAACCCTTAAGTTTTATGGCAAATGGGACCTAGGGGATGTACTTATGATAAATCCTACCTAAAATAGGGGGGAGGACTTGGGTGCCCGCATCCTAGTCCTGCCCTATTTTGGGTCAGGGCCTATTTTCAAGTGTTAGTTATGTGACCATTATTAGGTCCTATGCCGACACTTCAAGTTTGAATTATTAATTTCTTGGCGAGAATTTGTTTAGTTGCATATATAAGCATGTTTAGGCATTCATTTGTAAACTAGAAGATGATTATGAGCTTTTGGCATACTTATGATTTGAGATCTTTCAAAGTATTCATTGTTGTAGAGCAGTATTGTTTTGTTATTGTGTTTGTTATGCAGATTTGGCTTCATCTTCTCATGATGTGAAGGATCTTCATGTTCATATGAGCTACACCATTGAGGTGACAATCATTTGTATTTTTAATCATTTCTCAATTGGTTTTTGCCTCTATCCCATAGGGATACACACTCATTATCTAACAACAGTGTTCGGAAGACTTGAATGTCTCTCTGGGGCTTGACTGAGGCAAGCCTCTAAACACCACAACCCCCAACCCACTTTTCTGTGATTAGAGGTTATAGGTTTCGGAAGCGGAAGAAGTGGAGTTGTAGGGAGGCATGACAGACTATCAAAAGTGCAGAGCAAAGAAGAAAATTAGGGCTTGGACTAGGGTACCCATTCATTAGTCCTCTGGATCACGAAGTAGTAAAGTCTCTGGAACAACAAAATAAGGTTGTAGACATTCTACAAAGAACTCAACAGAAATAGGTACACTAGACTAGGACACCCACTCATTAGTCCTTGACTTTTATGCACACCAAACTTCAAAATCTAGTATGTATTTGATTGTCATTTTATATCTTTGTGTGCGATCATTTTCCATGATTTCTCCATTTGTTTATGATTTTACGAAATTAGGGTTTTGAGCATAATCGAGCTTAATTTAATAATAAATTCACATAATTCCAATATTCCCCTTTGTTCCAAGTGGCAAGAGATCTATAGTAGAGTTCTCTACTTAGTTGAATGTCCTTGAATGTTGATGTGAAAGGAGGATTCCACATAAACCCTTGAAATAAACCAAAAACCCATCTTCCTCTTTTTCCACGCTAAACAGTTACAACAGGAAATATTTGAATACATTGCTATTTTTGAAGCTTTTGTTAAGGCAGTGGTAGGTTCAGAAATTTATCTATATGATAAGTACAGACTGGAGATAGTGGATAAAGTGAAAGAAGTCTTCAAAAGTAAAATAGATGATTTGTTGAAAACTCTGGGTTTGGATGAAAATGTGTTGGATAAATTTGTGGAGTCTAAAGCTCATTTTAAGTTAGCAATGGTGGACATTAGTAAGATGGAATGGAAATATGACCAGGTTACTCAGCGGTTGGACACCTTCAAATTTAAATATGAATGGTTAGATGGGCCAGAAGTAGACAAAGTAGATCGACTGCTATCAAATTTTGTTGAGTACAAGATGGCTCAGATTTCTATAGAAGCGTCAAACTCTCACTAAGTTTATCTTTTGGACTTAGTTAATTTTTTATGTCTAAAATCTTGTAAATCTACTTTTATAAAAAGGGACTCATTATCTTATAAAGTGGGCCCTATAGGATGTCTTTCTCTTTCTTTTTATATTTTTGAGTTGAAAAATTAACTTAGAAATTGACATGCAAAAACAATTCTATTTTTCAAGTTGCTTTTTGAGTTGCATGGGAATGGTGATATAAATGAAGACAAAAGGTATTGCATGTGGTTTAAGACTACTATAATAATTCAAGATTTGAGGTGCCTATAAAAGGGAAGGACTCATTATGTTCAAGGGTTCGAAAGTTGAAGAGTTAGGTTGTTGGCCCATACTTAGATTTTGAAGCTTTTTCAACAGTTAGTTATTTTTATAGCATTTTTACATAGAGAAGATGGTCCTTGTGGAAACGGATCCATATTTCTGGTACTTGTTGCTGATCTATTTTCTTGTATTAAAGTTCAAAGAAATTAATACAAGATGTCTATCAATTCCATGGGATCTATCATCATTTTTCTAGTGTGGTGCTTTGAACTTATTCTTTACTTTTGTATTTAGTCAAGGGATTTTGAAATTTGTGCTTTAAAATTTGGAATTCTATTTCTGATTTGCATGTGGAATACAGTGGTCAAAATATATATTTCAAGTCATACTTATTCTGGAAATCCTTTGACTATTGCACTATAATATGAATGATTGGGTTTTGAAAAACTAATTTTAATATTGCAGTTAATGAATTTCTTTGGTGGATATGTTGATACAAAGTTTAAAATATAAAGGTTGTCATTTACTTCTCATTTTCCTTACAATCTTTTGATCTTTCTTTTAGAACAATGATGAGTAGATTAATTCATGCCTAGTTTGAACAATTAATTGAATAACCAAGACCTCTTGATAAACTGTCCATATATACCCTATGCTTGCACATCATAGTTGTGACCCAACTCCCAAGACCTTGGGGATCACTGATTCACTTTTGGGTCAGTTGTCCTTTCAGGAGAGGCATGTTGAATCTCACCTTGCATGTGTTGCATGCATGTGTTAAATAGACCATCAACAAAACCCTTGTCGATATTTGGTAAGTTGTATTCATCCTTTTTCATTAGAGTTCGGATTTTGACTCAACAGTCGTTGATTTGACGTCAAGACCCATTAGTGTTGGTTTTGTCAAAACTGAGTCAGGATAAAAATGACCATCGACAAGACATGGTCGATAGTCATTCTTTTCCTTATACGCTATGATTATAGTTTATGTTATTATAACAATTTTAATTAGAGGTTAATTATTCTAATTATCAGAGATTTTCGATAAGTCTTTTGTTTTGGTAACTTAACAATTCTTTGATGCTTTTGTGAGATAGATAGGGGAGAGAATCTCAACCCTATTCTCATATCCTTACAGATGTTAGTATCAACGTAAGTAAGAAGTGGGAGACTTTTACTTTACTTTGTGGTTATGTTATATATTTATTTATTTATTTATTTATATATATATAGTTTAAGGAGAAAGGTCTAGTGATGTGGTCGACAAACTTCTCTATGGAAGTAGGAAAAGATTCCATGTTTTAATTATGTGGTTGTTTGATGCCCCTTTCATTCTCTAATTGTTTTAGAGAAGTGGAGACACTTTATGACTGATTATGGGAAGTGGTCCTTTATGACCATTATTTCCATTTATTAGCATTCCTTCATGAAAATAATTTAGGCATCATTATAGGAGTGGAGAAGGTGATCAATAGAGGGAAGTTCTATCTATCATGGGAGACTCTCTCAACACATACATGGGGAGAAGAGAGACACAAAAGAGCTCTAGATTTAAAGATTTTGTGGGTAGAGACGACATAGGAAAAAGAGTATTGGAGCTCATTGAGGAAAGAAAGAGAGAGGTTGCAAAAGGATCAAAGGAAGCCTGCTTAGTTCTTCTATCTCTTAGGTTCTTTCTTGCTTATGAAAATGTTATTTAGGTTGAAAATCTTTCCTATGTATTTGGCACGATTGATTTGTAACTAGGAAGCCAAAGATTCTAGATTACCACTGTGTATACATATACCTAAAGCTGACATGCTTAATAAATTACTATGTATACCTATTTAGCTGACGTGCTTAACATTCTATTGTGCATATCTAAAGCAGTCATGTTTAACATGTTGTTGTGTGATGTCATGTTTAGCATATTCTTTACATCAAAATATAGATTTTAATAAAAGATTTGAAAACTATTGTGCAAACCCTAAAATCTATATTGAGTGCAACATAAAAGATTAATGATAAGACTATAAAAACCAAACAAATATAAATGTTACCGAAGTATTGAAATGTGGTTGCTCATAATATTGGCATAACTCCATTATAAATTTTGTCAGGGGGATAAATGAAAATGGAATAGATTTTTATAAGGTTTGGTGAAAAATGGTTTGTGGGTAGTTGAACCGTAAAGTTGGTTAAATAGTGAAGGTAGGTAATTAATGAGTTTTGGATTGTTACGAATAGTGTTTAGGTTTAGGTTAAATAATAAATTAATTTTATTAATCTTAATTTATTATTTATGGGAGATTTTTGGGTTTATAAGTAAATAATAAATTAATTTTAATTTATTATTTATGGGATATGGTAAAAGTGAAAGATTATAAATAATAAATTAATTTTAATTTAATATTTATGGGATATGGTAGAAAGTGAAAAGATTTAATTAATCAAAATTAATTAAACCTTAGGATTAAGGGCAATTTAAATAATAAATTAAATTTATTAATTTTAATTTATTATTTACGGGAGGGAAAAGATTTAATTAGTTAATTAAAATTAATTAAACCTTAGAATTAAGGGTGGATTAGGGATTAAGGGAAATTTAATTAATTAATTGAAATTAATTAAATTTCATGGTAAGAGAGGACTTGGAAATATTAGGGATTTGATCGGTTGATCAATTTTTGACATCTACATTTTGCCCCTCTTTGAGATGATGTTGCGAAGCAATGTCGTTTCAAAGAAGATTAAAACATAGATTTTGGATTCAGGTTTTGGGTAGGCTAGCACTCACATGGGGCTCATAAAAATGAAGGATTGGTAGACAATGCCCCCTCAAGAGGATATGCAGGGATGAAGGAGATGGATAGGCTTTTGAAAAAAAAAATGAAGGGAAGGAGGTGGAGTTATGTTGATTAAAATTTGAGCAACCTAATATTTGATATAGCACCTGACATTATGCACCAAGGTATAAGGACTAGGGTGACTATGTGTCAAATGCACCCAACGTAATACAACCTTGTCTGATGTATGAGGAAGTGAACTTAGAGCATTAAAGTCTTAATGCACAAAAGGTATGATATGACCTCAAATGCAAAGGATAATGCAAAAAAGCTATTCCAACATACAAAAGATATGAATATTAGCTAGAATGATATAGATGTGATTCAAATGCAAGATGAAATGATGACACACACAAGCAAGCATGCACAAATGATTCAAAAACAAATGATGATCGATTGGATTGATTGATGCTGATAATGATTGATGATTGATTGAGAGCATTGTTGATGTGGGAATGATTTATCCCAAGAATAATGCAAGGATTGTGTTGTTGATATGGGAATGATTTATCCCAAGAACAACACTAGGATTGGGAATGATGTATCCCATTGATGATGATGATGATGTGATAGATCGATCAAGTTCACAACAAGGCTAGGAACAAGACTATTGATGTGATTGGATAATTTGACAAGATTCATTGACTTGATTTGAAGGTTGGAGAATTAATTAGAAGAAGAGATTTGATTAGAATGATTCGATTGATGATTTGATTAGATGAAGTGACTGGATTGGGTTTGGAATGAATTGACTTTATTGCTAGGATTTTTATTGGATATTTGATTTTTTTGTATTATGTGAATATTTTGATTTTTTTGGATTTTCAAATGTTTTGATTTTTTTTGGATTTTTGAATGTGTTGGGATGTTTTAGCATTGGATTGTGTGTCGATAGGATGGTGATCTCCAGATGATAACTAATGATAAGGGATCACTAAGTCAAGAAACAAGGATGAGAAAGTTGGGTGATTTAGGCTAATGAACGTATTGGATTGGATGAATGATAGATGGACGAAGGGAGTAGTGATAAGAAATGAATAGGAAGTGTGTAGGGATGATGGGTGGATAAAAAGGATGGATGACAAGATAAATGTAGGATTTAGATCGATAAAAGGAGTGGCGATAGCATAAAGGTAGGTTGGATACAAGGAGTGGAGATAGAAAGATAATGGATGGGAAATATATGATAGATGGATGAAAGGAATTGAGGATGTGATCTCCAAGGACTACATTCCATAGGAATAACCTACCCCCACTCTAGATATTATACCTAAGGATTTGGCAAGGTGATTCTTATTAGGATACATGATGGGAATAATGCTTGCAAGGGAGAAATGGACTTAGTAGTAAATGAATGTATGGAGGATATGCTTAGAAACAAATGGGTGGAATTTGGAGTATGAAAAGAGGTGTCAAAAGAATTTTTCAACATTTTGCCCCTACACTCATCAAGATCAAAAGGAGGAAGGGAAGATGGATGGTGCAATGAGGAAGGTATGACAGTTATGATAGGTAAGGATGGCAAGATAGGATGGAAAATGATAGGATAGGATATGAGATGGGATAGATAGACAAGATGGGATAGGCGTGATGGGATAGATGTGACAACATGCACCCAAGTGTAAAGCACATAGATAATCACCTACACATGATGCATGTTTTCTAGGTTTTCATCATGGTACTTATCCAAGGCACCTATTTACCAAGTTTTCACCATTAGATGAATTGATTTCTCTTTACTATTTTGATTTTTTTTGTAAAGGAAAGTTGGATGGAATAGGTAGAAGATAAAGGTTTTGTTCCCATAGCAAGATGGTAATGTCCTACTAGAGAGGGATATCATCGCACATAGACTATGTCAAATGTTCATATATGTTGGTAGGGGGTTGCAGAGAGGGAAAGTAAGGAGATAGTATATAGTGGATGGATAGATAGTGGATTATGATGGAGATAAAGAGATAGATATGGACTTATATAAAAGCATGGACCATAGAGATATTATGGAAGAAGTAAGTAGGATAGTACATAGAAGATGGGGAGATGGAGGTATGTGGGAATGTTGTGGAATGGAAGGGAACCACGACCAATGGTTGCACACACTGAAATGGATTTTGAAGCTTGGAAGGGGGATTTGGGAGTAATGGAGATGTTATCTTAGGGGTTTGCCTGTTTAGGTCTTTAGGAACCCAAATGGACTTATGAATTTTAGGAATTTGTGATAGGGAGCGGGATGTTTGGGATTTTAGGATTGTGGATGCTCCATTTGAACTAGGTCCTTTTTGCTTGGGGAACCAAACCATTTTAGTTTTGAATTATCTTTTTGAGATGTGGGCTTGGGTAGCATTGTTAAATTTTGATTTTACTTTGATTTTGTGGATTGGTGCCATGTGGCATGAGAATTATTAGGATGTTTTTCTTTATGGGTGGAGGCATCCAAAGTTGTATTTGTGAATCCCATGGGAGTGTTTAGGATAGCTTCATGTTTAATTGATGTGTGCATTTGTTGATCATGATTAGGAATTGTAGGGGATTTATAGGAACTGGATGTATGGATGGATTTGTGGTTAAAGTGATAAGGGGATGTGAGGATGGGAATATTAGGAGTTGGAAGGAGCGGAGGTAAAGTAGATGGAGGGATGTTAGGAGTTGGAAGAAGTGGAGGAAAAGTGGATGAAGGGATGTTAGGAGTTGGAAGAAGTGGAGGTAAAGTGGATGGAGGAAAATGAATGGTCACATGCTTTTTAGGTTTGTAGGATGGTGGAGGAGGGATGGAAACATATGTTTTATGGATGCGATGAGGTGCATCTAGCTTGGGCTTGGATGAAGTGGATTTAGGAGGTGGAGGTGTGATACCAACATCTTTAATTTGACTTCCTTGAGATAAATAACCAATATCATATGGTTTGGGAGAGACTTTGACATGGATGGGTTCCAATGTACCTTGCACATGAAGGCCTAAGCCTTTACCTTGATAATTCATTTTTTGGAACATACGATGTATGATGGGATGCTTATTTTTAAGGATACAAGACACAATAACTCCTTATTGGATGACGAAGGTGAGGTGGTAGATAATGGTTGCTGCTCTCCTAGGGAAGAACATTCATTTAGGAAGGTAGTAAGACCAATAGGACATGATGGTGGATTTGAAATGGTATCAATATGAGATGGTGAAGAAGCAATAGGATCTTGATCATCATTATGCATATTAAGATCCAATGTATTTGTTTGATCATCTATGTGCTTGCATGGGGACCAAGTGTCTCATCAATGGAAGTGGATGTTGTGGGATCATGGATAGGAGTGGTGGAGGTTTCTTGAACATGGATATTATTAGGACCATGAGTGGAAGGAATGACAAGCTCTTGATCTTAGAATGCATAGAGTTGACTAAGAGGATCATCATGATTTTCTTGATCATAGATAGCATCCTTATCATATATGGGAGCTTGATCATAAATAGGATTAGGTGTGTTAAGGATGGGATCATTTTGGTCAGGGATAGGCTCATCATCATAGATAATATCTTGATCATAATAAATGTATAGGTTTTGGATGGGTTGAATGGAAGGGCTTTGATCTTGATTTAGTAAGGAGCAAGGTTGATCATGCTTTGGATTTGACTCTTGACATAGCTCTTGTGTATGGATGAAAGTGGAGGTCTGAGACTCTTGGATAGGCTCAATGTATGATGTGGAATGAATTGGGCTTATGGTAAGTGGATTTTCAAGAGACTTGATAGTTTGTGGAGTACAATATTGGATTGGAGAAGTAGACATGACATTGGAAGGTTCTTGGATAGTTTCAAGGATAGGGATTTGATGGCATGAGGGTGGTGGTTGATTCCTTGCTAGTATCTAATGGATCACATCCTTCATTAGTACAAGGGTAAATGGACAATATAACGGATGGTGAATAATGGTAGATGGTGTAGGCTTATGTGTAAGATTATGATTGCTTATACTAGATGAGGATGAAATTGGACGAGTGGATTTGGATTTTCCATAAATTTTCTTTTGCTTTTAGATTTTGCAAAGAATCTTTGGAGAAAGGATTTGTTGGTTAATGGATTAGATCTTGGAAAGTTTGATGGTGGTTTTGGTGTAGGACTAATAGGATTTGGGATATGCATTATATTGGATGGTGATGGAGGTTCCATTTGGATGGATGGATGAGGGGAGCTAGTAGATGGGTGGATGTATGATTCCAAACTTGAGGCAGTATTTCCCTTGTCAAGAGTATCATTAAGATGACCCAAGGATTCTACAAAGTCCTCATCATCACTAGGATCTACAAAGTTCTCATCATCACTAGGGTCTACAAAGTTCTCATCATCACTAGGAACAAATTTTGGGTCACCTCAGAGTATGTATGGTTTTGGCTTTGGCCTAGATTTGTTGATGATCACAACCATTTTGACGAATGAAGATTGGACTAGGCTTAATGAGAATATGAGTAAGATGACACTGACTAAACTTTAGTGGGTTAATGATAACTCTAAAATAGATCAAGGTAACTCTAGGTCTGACAATGATTATGTAGGCAATGATTGCTTGTGCTATGATGAATAGACACAAGGGCAATGATCAATGAGAGGGTATGCTAAAGTAGGAGATGATAAACTCCAAGTAGGTTATCCTATCCCAAGATGATGATATGTTTCTCAAATCAAGTGGTAAAAATAATATGATAGCCAAATGTTTTGATTGAAGACCAAAGATAGCAACCTAGATGAAAACTAAGAGTTTTGTTTGATATACAAGTGTGTATGACTGATTGGGATGTTCTGGATATGCAATGATTCAAGATAGGAACCCTAGAAGATCAGAATTGAAGAATGATGCCCAAGAGAATGGATATGGCTATGTTTTCACTTCTTTGTTTAGGAACAATGGACTAGTGTAGAGGGACAATTTTGCAGTTGTTTGATTTTTTGAGGTTTTGCAAGGTTGGGATGTTGCAGACAGGTGTGATGCTTGGTTGAGATTTGTTTCAAGAACACACATCAATCATAGAAGACACATGGCAATCAGATTAGCTATCTTTTAATGACATCTATGCAAACACTTGTAGACATACACAATCCTAGGCTAGGCAAGGGCAATACTTGCTGAGTTCTCACTTGGATTTCTCTAGCCGCGCCTATTTAAAGTGGATAGCTCCAAAAACTTGATGGCACAGGCTCCCCCTTATAGTGCACTCACTTATTAGGCACACCAAGTTCCAAGTCCTTAAGACGCGCAGATCTTATGGTACTTTACTATCTCTACTTTAAACTGCAAGAATGTGGGACAACTTCAAAGGTCACTTATGTGCCAGCAAGTATAGGGATTTTGGCCACTATACAAAAGTTCGTAGTGAATATCTGTTGCAAATATGTGCCTAATTGGTGTTGTCATTGATGTAAACATCTCCTTGTTGTCATTAGTGTCAAATGTATCCTATTATATTACTTGTTTAGAAGAATTTTATGTTGAGGATATTGAGAAAATTAGCCTCTCTAGAAGAAACAAGTGAGTTACATATCTCTCTGTCAGAGATAGTGAAGACAGTGCAGTTCAAGTGAAGTAGATTACTCCGCACTCCCAGTGAAATGAAGATCAGAGTCTATGGATCAAAGGGGTTGTGGAGGATTGTTTGAAGTTGCTTCAGTCAAGATTTGAGAGGTCTGCATGGAGAATTTGTGAAGTTATGGCCATCTGAGTAGAACTGGGTTTTGCAGTTGTTTAGAGGTGACAAAGTGATAGAAATTTGGTCTGGATTGATCTACATTAGAATATTATGATCTGCGGATATAAAGGTATGTTTGGGATGTCAGTGTGTATCCTCAACTTAAGTGGTTCATGGTTTCGAGGTCTGCAAGCAATCTTTCTAGTGTAACAGTCAAGGTAGTTAGTGTTCTTGAGTTTCAGTATGAAGATGCAAGCGATTCTAATGATTTGAGGTGGTACAATTGCTCTTGGTGATTTCATTGTGCTTGTGGAGATCTCTAGTTTGTGTGCCTATTGTGTTGGTGGTCTGCATTGAGAATTGAGCTCGTAAGTTGAATATTTTTCTTTGAGTGTTGTTGTTCTTTCCATTCTTGGTCAAAGGGATGCTTTGTGCATGTTACAGATGATCTAAAAGAGGTTCTATGAAGAGTGGCGTGTTGTTCGAAGAAGATTCAAATCCCAGATATGTTTGGCTGACAGTATAGTGATTTGCATTAAGTCAAGCTGACCTTGATGTTCATTCCAAGGTTGATGAAGAGTATAAATGCTTGTAGCTGAGTTGTAGAAAAGGAGTCCTTGTGCAAAAGTGATAAGATCCTAAGAAAGGAAAAAGGCAGAGTAGAGAAGAGGAAGAGCATAAGAGGAAGAGAAATAAAGATGAAGAGGTAGTAGAGAAGTGTTTGAGGGTAGAACAGAAATATTGTGAGCTTCAATGGAACTAAACCTTGGCATGAAGTAGATGTTTCTCAGTTCAATCCTTCTATGTTAATCATACATTTATCTTGTAGGCAGTGAGCCTCTTTTGAGTAGTAAGCTCTAGGTAGTGCACTCGAAGGTAAGTGCCTTCCCATTTTCTATTCTTTTAATAGAGAATAAATCTTGTGGGTTAACCCCCACTGTGGTTTTTCCTTAACCAGGTTTCCACGTAAAAATCTTGGTGCTATGTGTGTTGATTATGTTTCTTCTCATGTGTTGTTGATTCATGCTTTAATGGTTGTATCATTAATCTATTAATAAGTGATAAAGAAGATAAATTGTAGGAAAAGACAAAGTTTTGAGATAGCTGATTCACCCCCCCTCTCAGTTGTCTACCCTAATTTCAACAATTGGTATTAGAGCCGATTCCTCTAAAAGAAGCTTGACTACTTGAGGAGATCCAGGATGTCAACTTATAAGAAGGATAGTCTGAGATTTGATGGAACAAATTACTCTCTTTGGAAGAGTCGCATGGAGTGCCACTTGCAATGCATGGGTGATGCTTATTGGTTAATAACTAAGGATGAGTATAAGCCTCTGGAGAAAAGTCCTTCAACTCTAGATGAACTCAAAGATGCTAAAAACAACATTCGGTCTAAAGAAGCATTGTTGAGTTCCCTGACTAATACAGAAATGACAAATGTCCTGGAATTAAAAATTGTTCATGAAATCTGGAAGAAGTTGAAAACTCTATATGAAGGTGATGAATATGTCAAATGTGCCAAGTTACAGAGCTTGAAGGGTAGATATGAAAATTTGAGGATGAGTGAAGATGAAAACATCACTTCCTACATGCAGAAGGTGAATGAACGTGTGTGCAATATCAGTTGTGTTGGTGGAAAACTAGAGGAATCAGAGATTGTTGGCAAAGTGCTTAGATCCTTACCTACTTCATACAAATATAGAGTTGTTGCTATTGAGGAAATCAAGACTATGACAACTATTACAAGGATCATTTAGTTGGCAAGCTTTTAGCATTTGAAATGAGTGAGTTTGGTGATTCTCTTCCTAAATTAGAATATGCTTTTAAGGCCAATATTTCTGGGAAGAAAAGATTTGATCCAGGTGAAAGCTCTTCAAGAAGACTAACTAGATATGAGAAGACAAGGAAGGAACTTGAAGAAGATGAAATGGGGATCGAAGAAATTGAAGCCCTTATTACAAAAGATTACCTAGAGGATCCGATAAGTATGGACGAAAGCTGCCTTTCAAATGTTTTTCTTTCAATAAGATTGGTCATTTTTCTTCAAGACATTCAAAGAGGGTTTCAAAGACAAACCCTAATAGACCTAGGTTTCAGAAGAAATGCTACTATGTCTAAGAAGTTGTTGATGAAGGAGTTACAGATGATGAATCTGATAAGGGAAGTACATATAGAAATGAAAGGGTGTTCATTGCTATCAAAGAAGAAAATCTGGTGCCTTTTGAATTTGCTAGCTATATGAATGTGGAAAATGCCTTAGCTACTCAGGTTGAAGAAAATGATGAATGGGTGATTGATAGCTGATGTTCTCACCATATAACAGGTGATAAAAATAAGTTTGTAAGCATGGAAAGATATGAAGGTGGAATTGTGAAGTTTGGAGACAATTCAGCTAGCAGAATCCATGGCAGAGGATCCATCTCTTTTGATGGCAAGCACAACACTAATGATGTTTTATATGTAGAAGGGTTGAAGCATAATCTTCTCAGTGTTGGACAGTTAGTTGATAAAGGGTATGACCTCAAATTCAAGGATGGAAAATGTAGAATCTTAGAAAGCTCTGGAACTAAGATTGCATCTAGTACACAGACTAGAAATAATATCTTTCATTTAAGTTGCACTGATAAAAGATGTTTGATTGCTCAGATTGATCAAATTTGGTTATGGCATAGGAGAATGTGTCATGTAAATTTTGATAACATTGTCAAGACAAGTACTACTCAGGTTGTGAGAGATCTTCCAAGGCTTGTAAAACCTACTAATAGCATGTGTAAGGAATGTTAGTTGGGAAAATAGAGCAGAACTACATTCAAAAGTAAAGAACAATTTTCAAATGGATTGTTGGAACTTGTGCACACTAATTTGTGTGGTCCTACTAGAGTTAGGAGTTTGCAAGGAGACAAATACTTTATGTTGTTGATTGATGATTACTCCCGGATGATGTGGGTCACCTTCTTGAGAGAGAAATCAGAGGCTCTTGACAAATTCAAGGTGTTCAAGGATAGGGTAGAGAATGATATTGGTGTGAAGATAAAGTGTCTGAGATCTAACAGAGGTGGAGAGTTTACCTCCGGTGAGTTTAATGCATTTTGTGAAAAGCATGGAATAAGAAGACAGTTATCTGCTCCTAGGACTCCTCAGTAGAATGGAGTTGTGGAAAGGAACAACCAGACTATTCAAGAGGCTTCTAGAACCATGATGATGGAGGCTAATGTTTCACATGTCTATTGGAGAGAGGCTGTGAGTACTGTTGTCTGCACTCATAATCGGGTGCAGATCAAAGGTAATACTGGTAAAATACCTTATGAACTTTGGTTTGGTAATGCTCCTACTGTGAAATACTTTAGATTTTTTGGTAGTAAATTCCATATCAAAAGAGATGAATATCTAGGCAAGTTTGAAGCAAAGAGTGATGAAGGAATATTTTTGGGTTATTCCAACCAAAGCAAGGCATACCGATGCTTTAACAAGAGATTGAAAAAGATTGTTGAAAGTGCTAATGTCAAAGTAGATGAGAGCATGGAGAGACCTTCCAAGTTTTGTGGATATGAATCAGATGATGAAAATGAAAAGCAAGTTCAATCTCAGAATCATATTCAGATTGCTCTAGAAAATCTAGTGACTCAAGAAGCTAGTGAAAATATTGACAAACAAGTTCAAGAATCAGAAGCCAAAGAAAATTCCAAAACTCCCAGGTATGTAAGGTTGAATCATTCTAGAGATCAGATCATAGGAGATAGAAATAAAGGTGTTCAAACTAGAAGAAAAATTGTTGAAGAACAAGTGGAGTATTGTTTAATTTTAAAGATTGAACCAAAATCAGTGAATGAAGCATGTAATGATGAAAGTTCCAAGGGTAAAAGCAGTGGAAGAATAATTAATGCAAATTGAAAAGAATCACACTTGGGATCTTGTTCCTAGACCTAAAGACAAAAATGTAATTGGAACTAAATGGGTCTTCTAGAATAAATTGAATGAAGATGGTGAAGTTGTGAGAAACAAATCAAGATTGGTGTGCAAAGAATATTCTCAGGTAGAGGGAATTGATTTTGAAGAAACTTTTGCTCCAGTGGCAAGAATTGAAGTAGTGAGATTATTTCTTGCCTTTGCTACTTACAAAGATTTCAAATTTTACCAGATGGATGTCAAGTCAGCATTCCTGAATGGAGAGTTAGAAGAAGAAGTCTACATTGAGCAACCAAAAGGATTCCAGTTGTCTGATCAAGGAGATATGGTCTGTAGATTGAAGAAAGTATTGTATGGACTTAAACAAGCCCCAAGAGCCTGGTATACAAGGTTAGATAAGCATTTGCTAAAGTTAGGCTTTAGCAAAGGCACTGCTGATAGTAATCTTTATTTCAAAATTGATCATGAACACATCTTAATTGTTGAGGTGTTTGTTGATGATATCATCTTTGGTGGAAATGAGAGCATGTGTAAAAAAATTCTGATTAGATGCAAAGTGAATTTGAGATGTCCATGCTTGGTGAAATAAATTTCTTCTTAGGTTTGCAAATAATTTAGTTAGAAAAAAGGTATCTTCATATCTCAATCTAAGTATGTGAAAGAGTTGTTGAAAAAGTTTGGAATGGAGGATTCAAAACTAGTGTTTACTCCTATGATAACTAGATGCAAGTTGAGTACAGATGATTCCCCTAAGGCATATCAGAAAAGGTATAGATCAATGATTGGAGGATTACTTTATCTGACTCATACCAAACCTGATATTATGAATGCAATTGACCTTGTTACTAGATTTCAAGCTGATCCTAGAGAATCTCATGTTGTAGCAGTCAAAAAAAAATTTAGATATCTGAAGGAAACATCTAATTATGGCTTATGGTATCCTAATGGAGATGATTTCACTCTTCATGCATATACAAATGTTGATTGGGCAGGAGATGTGGATGATAGGAAAAGTACTAGTGGTGGTGCATTTTTCTTGGTTAAGAGATTGGTTTCTTGGTTGAAAAAAATGTAGGACGCAATTTTTCTGTCTACTGCAGAGGAAATGTATATAGCAATAGAAAGCAATTGTGCTCAAGTTTTGTGGATGAAGCAAATGTTGAAGGATATCATAATTGTGTTTAAAGAACCTGTTACAATCTTCTCTGATAATTCAAGTGCAATAAATATTTCAAAGAATCTGGTGTTGCATTCAAAGACAAAGCATATATCCATCAAGTTTCACTTTTTTGAGAGAGAAGGTAAATAAGAATGAAGTTAGATTGGAGTTTGTTTCTTCAAAGGATCAAATTGTTGATATCTTCACTAAGCCTCTACCTAAGGACACTTTTGAGTATCTCAAAGGGAAGCTATAGGTGATTACCCCTCATGTTCAGAACTAAGGTGCACTAGTGTGAATCAGTCCGGTGGAACTGACAATCATATCTTGTGATCCAGATTGATGGTAAGGGGATGCTACTCAGGGGGAGTAGTCATCATGTTATGAGTTTAGTTTAGTCTTGTCTAAGAAACAAAAAGGTGAGATATGATTGCAAATATGTGCCCTTTTCCATTGATGTCAAAGGGGGAGAGAAGTCATGTGAAAACCTTGGATGGAAGTGAGTAATTGCTAGTGAAAGGGGGAGCAGTGAAGAAAGTGATTGCAGATGTGATAAGAGAAAGGGGGAGAATTTCTTGTCTTGATGGTTGAAATAATTTTCACATCATATGTTGCCATCAATGACAAAGGGCGAGATTGTTGAAAATATGTGCCTAATCAGTGTTGTCATTGATGTCAACATATTCTTATTGTCAATAGTGTCAACTGTATCTTATTCTATTACTTGTTTAGAAGACTTGTGTGTTGAGAATGTTGAGAAAATTAGCCTCTCCGGAAGAAACATGTGAGTTACATATCTCTCTGTCAGAGACAGTGAAGACAGTGCAATTCAAGTGAAGTAGATTGCTTTGCACTCCCAATGAAATGAAGATCAGAGTTTGCAGATCAAAGGATTTGTAGAGGATTTTCTGAAGTTGCTCTAGTCAAGATTTGAGAGGTCTGCATGGAGAATTTGTGAAGTTATGGCCATCTAAGTAGAACCAGGTTTTGAAGTTGTTCAGAGGTAACAAAGTGAGAGAAATTTGGTCTGAATTGATTTGCATTGGAATATTATGATCTACGGATCTAGGTGCATGTTTGGGATGTCAATGTGTATCCTCAACTCAAGTGGTTCGTGGTTTGGAGGTTTGCAAGCAATCTTTCTAGTGTAATAGTCATGGTAGTGTTCTTGAGTTCTAGTATGAAGATGCAAGTGATTCTGATGATTTGAGGTGGTACGGTTGCTCCTGGTGATTTCATTATGCTTGTGGAGATCTCTGGGTTGTGTGCCTATTGTGTTGGTGGTTTGCATTGAGAATTGAGCTCGTAAGTTGAAGATTTCTCTTTGAGTGTTTCTGTTCTTTCCAATCTTGGCCGAACGGATACTTTGTGCATGTTGCAGATAATCTAAAAGAGGTTCTATGAAGAGTGGCATGTTGTTTGAAGAAGATTCGAGTCCTAGATATGTTTGGCTGACAGTATAGTGATTCGCATTAAGTCAAGCCAACCTTGATGTTCATTCCAAGGTTGATGAAGAGTATAAATACTTGTGGCTGAGTTGTGGAAAAGGCATCCTTGTGTGAAATGATAATATCCTAAGAAAGGAAAAAGGTAGAGCAGAGAAGAGGAAGAGCAGTAAAGATGAGAAGGTAGCAGAGAAGTGTTTGGGGCCAGACCAGAAATATTGTGAACTTCAACAGAACTGAACCTTGGCATGAAGTAGATGTTGTTTCTTAGTTCAATCCTTCTGTGTTAATCATACATTTATCTTGTAGGCAGTGAGCCTCTTTTGAGCAGTGAGCTCTAGGAAGTATGCCCAAAGGCAAGTGCCTTCCCATTTTCTATTCTTTTAACAGAGAATAAATATTGTGGGTTAACCCCCACCATGGTTTTCCCTTAACTGGGTTTCTACGTAAAATTCTTGATGTTATGTGTGTTGATTATATTTTTGCTCATGTGTTGTTGATTCATGCTTTCATGGTTGTTTCATTAATCTATTAATAAGTGATAAAGAATACAAATTGCAACAAAAGACAAAGTTTTGAGATAATTGATTCACTCCCCCCCTCTCAGTTGTCTACCCTAATTTCAACAATATTTGGCGGACCGACACCTTACGAGTGTCCAACAAGCCACTTAAGGCTTTAACTAACCCTACTACGAGTTTTAATATACACAAAGGTATGCCTCCTTTCGAGCTAGAACTGTACAGTAAGCGCTAAAACCGGTTTGGACTTGGATTTCACCTTATCCTAATTTGTATAGCGGATAGGATGAAAGTATCTCTTGCAGTCGTAAATGAGTTCTCCTTGCGGATGTGTCTCAAAAGCAGGCCCACTCTAAAGGGTAACACAAAATCAAGACAAGAACATGTTTTTGATCTCCAGGCTCATACTAAGACGCAGGGAGAGAGCATACACATGCAACTTGCTCACACTCGCATGGGGTTCATTTTAATTCTAAATCCAAATGTGTGGGTGATTATACAAAATGTCAAATGAATGCTTTTGATTCTCAAGATCACTGAGTGACGCAAGAGAAGAACATACACATTCAATGACAAAAATGTAAATCACAAGACATGGCAAACACTTGTTAATTTTAACCCTTGCTTATGATGAGACAAACATTTGAATTTATTTTTAGACCAATGAATCCAAATGTGATCTAATCTATAAAAAGAAGACATAATGTTTCAAGATTAGATTCTTTGACAATCAAACCTGCAACACACTGATTAGTAGTTTGAATTTTTTATGTCTTTGACATGCGTAAGAGCTACAAATAAAAAAGTAAAACATATGAATCCTACAAAAACCTACACAAAAACGTTAACACACAACAAGAAGAAAATGTTTGATGTTTGCAAAATGAAAGTCTAAATTTCAAATGGTTATACCAGAAAATCTACGATGAGTTTGAAAAAATGACTTTCACCATGATGTAGTTCTCTGAATTAGCTTTCCAATGCCTATAAAATCATGAAAATATGATGAAAAATGAAAAAGATATATCCGTTTGCACAAAATATCCTCCAAGGGCTAAAATTGGGCACTCTGGGGGTTTGCTAATTCTGTGTTTGACATTTTAATGGTGGTTATGGTAAAAGTCACATGTCACAGGGTTTTTTCTGAGAGTAAACATTAGCATTAAAAATAAGTGTTATTTACCCTGCAACAATAAAAGATTAACATTAATACCAAATGTGAATGATGTTTATGAGATAATTTTTCGGACACTAAAATGCTGGCATATAAAAGAAATAAAATGAATATTATTTACGGCATGAGACAATTTTCTTTCACTATAATGTTAAAATGTTTTTATAGTGTGAGATAATTTTCTTTCACTATAATGTTAAGATGTTTTTACGGTTAGCATTATAATACTCACATAAAACTCTCGTGAATAGCTTTTAAGGTGTGATTTTTTTAGCACTATAATGCCTCACATATAAAAATGTTAAAAACAACATGAAAACATTTTTTTTCCAACACTATAAAAAACACCATGAAAACAATTTTTTTAGCATTATAATGCTTCACATATAAAATGTTAAAAACATCATCAAAACAATTTTTTCCAGCACTATAATGCTTCACATAAAAATGCTCACATAAAAAAGGTGAATATCTTTTACCATGTGAGATGATTTTCCAGCACTATAATGAAATAGCCTCCAATTTTGAAAGCACTATAATGCTACATATAAAAGAAAAGCCCTAAACATTTTGTAAATATCTTTTACAGCAAAATATATTTTTTTCAATAATATGGTGCTTATAAAAGATATGTGAATACATTTTAGGGTGTGAAAAAAATTTCGAACACTATTAATGTTCAAATATAAAAGTTGGGTGAATATATTTTAACCTGTGAAACAATTTTTCCAACTCAACCTGTAAGTTTTTCAAACCACAATAAACACTTGTAAACTAATGATCAGAGGGGTATTCACGTCAGGTTCATCAATGTTTACATCAAAATATAGATTTTAATAAAAGATTTGAAAACTATTGTACAAACCCTAAAATCTATATTCATTGCAACAAATAAATATAAAAACCAAAAAAATATAAATGTTACCTAAGTATTGAAATGTGGTTGCTCAAAATATTGGCATAACTCCGTTATAAATTTTGCTAGGGGGATAAATGAAAATGGAATAGATTTTTATAAGGTTTGGTGAAAAACGGTTCATGGGTAGTTGAACTGTAAAGTTGGTTGAAGGTGAAGGTAGGTAATTGATGAGTTTTGGATTGTTAGAATAGTTTTTAGGTTTAGAATCTTAATTTATTATTTATGGGAGATTTTTGGGTTTATAAATAAATAATAAATTACAGGAGGGAAAAGGGTGGATTAGGGATTAAGGGAAATTTAATTAATTAATTGAAATTAATTAAATTTCATGGTAAGGGAGGCCTTAGAAATATTAGGGATTTGATCGGTTGGTCAATTTTTGACGTCTACACATATTACTGTGCTTATCCAAAGTCGATGCGCTTAACTTATTTACTGTTGTACCTAAAGTTGTCATGCTTAGCATATTGCTATGTAAAACCAAGGCGGATATGCTTAGAGAGTCTCTGTGTATAACTATGGTCGATTTACTAAGAGTTACATGTGTCTTATGACTATCAATCTTTGATTATTCTTATGTTTACATGGTAGAGGAACTAAGTATATTATGTGTGCTTAAGATTGATAATCATAGAACACCTCCTTGTGCAAAGCTAGTAGTACAGGATATGTTAGTGTTATCTCTATGCGGTTGATAGTCTTGTTTGTTAGAAAAATTAAAGACCCATTACTTATGTCTCCCTTTTGCACTTTAATTTTATTTTTTATAAGAAAATTAAATATACTTCCACTACTTAAATGCATGCCTTTAACATTTTGATTTTTATCAAATATCCTGAAACTTTTTTTTTACATCTCATCTGTTTTTTTTTTCTAAATGCAAATCACTTCAATTTCTTCTTTCTAAATAATACTCCTTAAGGATAAAAGAATCTTTTTTTAAACTTCACGAGAGTTTTAGATTTCTTCTTTTTAAATAATGCTCCTTCAAATATAAAAGAATCTCTCTTTAAACTTCATGAGAGTTTTGGAAAGGAAAGTAAATGATTATATGCACCTTTCTAAACTTCTCATGCCTACTTATTTTCGTTTGATTCATCCTCCAACTGTAGTGAGATTTTTGCAAGAATAATGGCTTCTTCCATGTATAATAATAACTTTTATATATTAAACAATGCACTTTTCTTTTTTTTTAATCTTCAAGCCACAAAAGAATATCAGACTGTTCTTTTGCTGGAACAACTTATTACTTGCTTAAGCATCCCACAAAATAATGGAAGAATCATTACCTACACTGTAAAATTCTTGCTCATTGGAGGGCCAACTACACATCCTCAGCCATATCTCTATGTCTTTAGATATTGAATCTATATCATCCAACCTTCAAAACCACTTCTGGAATTGTATTTAAACATTTTTCTTTTCTACACTCAACTCTTTATCCTTCACATATAGCAATATCAACATGCACGCACTTTAAACTCAGCAATGTGAAGATCTACATTAGAAGTTGCTCCTTTAAACACCTTCCAAATGTCAACAGTAGCAATACATCTCAAAATGTACACAAGATGATATGTATGTTGGGCGGCAGAACTACTCGTCAGTAGAACTAGACATTGTTTAGATACTTCAATGCCCGTAGAGTATCTTCACACTACTCTTCCATCACAACACTATCACAGGCATAGAGATATTACATGCTCTAATACCATATTGAGAAAATGGTGAACAAACATAGCAGATCAAAACATTATGAAAAATAAAATAACAGAAAATAATATATTGATTTCTTCATATTGTCTTACATTGATTTGCAATGGCTTATAAAGCCAATATATTACCGTGTACAAACTACCATAATAACTTACAGGAAACTAACTCCCACAAACTAACATTTGTTTTATTTATGTAAACTATAAACTAACCTATTTACTAAATATAAATTTAACTATATGTAAACCTTATTTTATTCTAACAATTAGCTAAGAATAAAGGTTGGGTACATTCATAAAACAACTTTTAGAATGAGGTATGGACATTATGAGTTCACAATTCTACCTTTTGGACTTACAAATGCCCATGTATCATTCATGAATCTTATGAATAGTGTTTTCTGAGATTACCTAGATAAATTTGTTCTAGTGTTTCTAGATGACATTCTTATTTATTCTAAGAATGAAGAATAACACTTGCAACATTTGTGATTAGTTCAGTAGCAACTAAGAGATCATAAGTTGTTTGGGAAGCTTTCAAAGTGTACTTTCTTTGAGAAAGAGATACAATATTTGGGACACATAATATCCATTGAAGGAATTTTAGTAGACCATGCTAAGATCAAAGCTATAATTGAGTGGCATGTGCTAAAGAATGTGCATGAAGTGTGTAGTTTCATGGGGTTAGCTGGATATTATAGAAAGTTTGTTTTGAACTTCTATAAGATTGCAAGCCTAACCACTTCACTTCAGAGAAAAGGAAAGCATTTTCACTAATTAGAGGAATGTCAAGAGGTATTTGATTAGTTAAAAGAGAGGTTAACGACTACACCAATATTGATAGTTCCTAATCTGGAAATCCAATTTGTTGTAATTATTGATGCCTCAGGAGAAGGTATAGGTGGAGTGCTTATGCAGAATGGGCAAGTGGTAGCCTATGAATCTTGGAAATTGAGAGCATATGAGTAGAACTATGCTCCACATGACTTAGAGTTAGCAATAGTTGTGCATGCTTTGCAAGTTTGACGACACTACTTGCTAGGAAAGCCCTTTGAATTAAAGTCAGATCATCATGGTCTTAGATATATATTTTCTCAACCTCATTTGAATGCTCGACAAAGAAGATGGTTGGAGTTGATATCTGACTATGACTTTGAGATAAATTATATCAAGGGCAAATTGAATCAAGTTGTGGATGCTCTGAGTCGACAGACACATATTTCATCAATTGTCACTATTCACTCAAACTTCAAAGATAAAGTATTGCAAAACTCTGTAGGTGATGAGTTCTATGAGCTAGTTAAGCAGGCTCTCTTAGTAAATCCTCAAGATTTGAGGTATGATGGGTTCTATTTTGAATTAGATGGTCTTTTAAGATACAAAGGAAGGATGTATGTTCTAGATTAGACAGAATTGAGAAACCTTGTGTGGAAGGAAGTGCATTCCAGACCATATTCAAGTCATCCAGGAGTAACCAAACTCATAGCCAATGTAAAACCTCTTTATTTGTGGAAAGGAATGAAGAATGATGATGCACAATTTGTAGCAAGTTATCTAGAGTGCCAGAGAGTCAAGGTTGAGCATCGGCATCCAACAAGACTCTTGTATCTGCACGATATTCCAGATTGGAAGTGGCAGGTTATTAGCATGGATTTTGTGCAAGGTCTTCCAATGTCGCAAAATAGACATGATGCTATTTTTGTGGTGGTGGACAAACTCACCAAGTTAGCTCACTTTATACCTGGAAATTCAACAGATGGAGCACCAGTTATAGGTCAAAAATTTGTCCAGGGAGTGTTTACATTGCATGGAATTCTTGCATAGATTATTTAGATAGAGATATGCGCATGATGTAAAGGTTTTGACAAACTTTGTTTTTAGTGCTAGGAACTCAACTTCATATAAGCTTGGCTTACAACGCTAAGACAGATGGTTAGACTAATAGGGTAAATCAAGTTTTAGAATATTTGTTGAGGATGTATTACATGGATCAGCAATACAAGTGGGAAAAGTACCTTTTGCTTGTGGAGTTTGCTTATAACAACTCCTACAATTCTACTAGCAAGATGTCTCCATTCGAAGCATTGTATGGAAGAAGATACGAAACTCCTATAAGTTGGGATAAAATAGAAGATAGGTTTAGAATTGGTTCTGAAATGTTGGCAAAAATGCAAGAATAGGTTAAGTTGATCAGGAAAAGACTAGCAGAAATGAATGATAGACAAAAAGTTATGCTGATGGAAAACGTACCCCAAGGCAATTCTCAGTTCGAGAAAAAGTTCTTTTGAGGGTCAATCCTTAGAAAAGTTCCATAAAGTTTGGAAATTCTTTAAAATTAGCTCCTAGTTATGTAGGATCTTTTGAAGTTTTCGAAGTGATCAATCCAGTTGCCTACATAATCGCTCTACTACTAGCACTTGTGATGCAAGGACTTCCAGAGGTCATAACTTTTGACTCGGATGTGGGTTTTCTACAAGATTTTAAGGGGTAAATCAAGTTTTAGAATATTTGTTGAGGATGTATTGCATGGATCAGTAATACAAGTGGGAAAAGTACCTTTCACTTGTGGAGTTTGCTTATAACAACTTCTACAATTCTACTAGCAAGATGTCTCCATTCGAAGCATTGTATGGAAGAAGATGCGGAACTCCTATAAGTTGGGATAAAATAGAAGATAGGTTTAGAATTGGTTCTAAAATGTTGGCAAAAATGCAAGAATAGGTTAAGTTGATCAGGAAAAGACTAGCAGAAATGAATGATAGACAAAAAGTTATGCTGATGGAAAACATACCCCAAGGCAATTCTCAGTTCGAGAAAAAGTTCTTTTGAGGGTCAATCCTTAGAAAAGTTCCATAAAGTTTGGAAATTCTTTAAAATTAGCTCCTAGTTATGTAGGATCCTTTGAAGTTTTTGAAGTGATCAATCCAGTTGCCTACATAATCACTCTACTACCAGCACTTGTGATGCAGGGACTTCCAGAGGTCATAACTTTTGACTCGGATGTGGGTTTTCTACAAGATTTTATGGGTGGATGCATTATGAGGTGGAAAGTGGTTTCACAACCAACCCTAGTGGGTTGGACCCCGTCTTGGCACTTTTTCAGGGCTTGAAACTTTCATCTTGGCCCTCAAAATAGCAATTTAGTATTTTTTTGTAGATTTTTAAAAAGTTGCTTTTGTAATAAATTGAAACTCATGTTTCAAATTTAGAATATTAGTTGCCATTTCATCCTACCTTAGTTTTAGGAAGCTTTTGGGAAAAAAACTAGATTCTCAAGATATGATTGTAAAATTACCTAAAATGGCAAAATCTGACAATTATCGAAATCTGCTAAAAAAGGTAATAATTAATTTTTTTTGTTTTTCTTGGATAAAAGAGAGTTTTCTTTCATTGTAGTAGTGGAGTTGATGAATAGAAGTTTTTTTTATGTTCCAGTCTTCAAATCTTTGGCTCTCACATGATTAATGGCAAAATTGTATTGAGTGTATGTTGTGTGTTGCATCAACTTGTCAGGATGCATAATATTTTTCATGTTTCATATTTGAAAAAGTATATAACAGGAGATAATCATATTCATTATTGGAATGCTTTATAGGTACAGGACCCAGGAGTGGTCATAATCGATCCTCTCAAAGTGCTCGAAGTTCACAAGCTCCACTTGTGTAACAGAGATGTTACTCAATGCAAGGTCCAGTGGGACCAGTATGCAAAGGATAGTGCCACATGGGAAGATTATCATGGATTTTATCAAAGATTTCCTCATTTGTTTAATTCTTTTCAAAGTTGAACACAAAAACTTAATATTATTGTTTTGGATACATTAGATCATCGAGGATAATGAATCCTATGGGGGAGGTATGTTACATCCCTAATTTTGACTATGTTTTACTTTTTACTTGTATATAATTAGTAGATAATTTTGCATGGATTAATGATTCGACGTTTAGTGACAATGTTAGGATGAATCAATAATTTTATGAGTTTGAGTTATTATGTATAAGAATTTAGACATATGATCATATGACATGTCAAGATTATTTATTTATAAGGTTTATGGATTGACTAACGATGCACTAATCCTAGTTTGGTGAATGCAAGTTGTAATCAGGAAACATGTTTTTGCCCTCCAAGAAAGAGAGGGAGAGAATCATTGGAGAGAAGTGAATAGACGTATGGGAAGGAACAATTTGTTGCCATCTAAGTCTTGTGCTTAGATTGTTTAGTGAACTAGGTTGTCGAGATTTGGTAAGTTGTATTCATCTTTTTTGGTTAGTGTTTGGATTGTGACTCGACAGTCGTCAATTTGACGTCAAGACCCATTAGTGTTGGTTTTGTCAAAACTGATTCAGGATAAAAATAACCATCGACAAGATATGGTCGATAGTCATTGTTTTCCTTATATGCTATGATTATAGTTTATGTTATTATGATGATTTTGATTAGAGGTTAATTATTCTAATTATCAAAGATTTGTGATAAGTCTTCTGCTTTGGTAACTTAACCATTCTTTGATGTTTTTGTGAGATAGATAGGGGAGAGAATCTCGACCCAATTCTTGTATCCTTGCGGATGTTAGTATCAACTTAAGTAAGAAGTGGGTGCTTTTTACTTTACTCTTAAACTTCTCAAAGAGAAAGATTGAATAAGTTTAGAGTTTAGTTATGAAACTAATAGTATTTTTATGAAGCGGATAAACCTCGAATGAGATGTCTTTTCATGATACATGATTTATGTAAATATTACAATGTTCAAGAGGTCAAGAGTAGACCAGTGGATATTTTTATAATCTATTATTTTGGAGAATGTTAGTTTGGCATTACAACATATTGGGCTGGAGGAATTTTAAACCCTAGAACCAACTCAGATGAGTTAGAGAACTTAGAATCTCTTAAGTCCGATTATGACACTATGTTACTCTATGGTATTGTATGGTCGACAGATAAGGGTTGAGAAACCATAAATTAAGATATTATTAGAAAGAGTATGAGAAGCACTTTAATGAAATCTAATGTTTTTCATGTAAGAGTTGAAACAAGAGTTATAGTGCATAGAATGTTTATTCCTTGAGTCTTGAGTAGAATGACAGGAAGTCATAGACTCTTATGGTTGCAAGAATGCAACTAAGGACTCATTGAAGAGTTAAAACTTCTAAACCTATACATTGTATATGAATAACTAAGAGTTCATGGTTAAATTCTCTAAGTTAGATTGACTAGGAACAAAGCATAGTATAAACATTATATGTCTAGTGTGTTTAGCTAAACAAGTCAAACTGTAGAATGAGATAGTCTCCATCCATTCTGCGTTGAAAATAGGCTGGTGCAGTTTTGAGACCAAAAGGCATCACATTCCACTCATATAAACCTTGAGGTACAGAAAAAGCTGTCTTGAATCTGTCTTCTTCTTTTACCTTTATTTGCTAAAAACCTGACTTGCAATCAAATTTAGAAAACACCTTCTTTGAAGCTGCTCTCATTATCAAGTCTGTACTGAATGGAATAGGATAATTGAATGGCAGAATGATATCATTCAGAGGCTTATAGTTTATACAAAATCTTTTCTTACCTCTCTGTTGTTCTGCCCTTTTATTAACTAGGAAAGCTGGACAGCTAAATGGGCTCTTGCTTTCTCTGATAAATTTTCCTTCAATGAGCTCATTCAAATGCTCATCCATTTCTTTTACTTCTGTGGGGCTCATGAGATAGGCTGGTTCAAATGGTATAACAGTTTTACATTCAGGTTTCAACCTAATCTCGCATTCTTCGTGCTCCTTAGACCAAAATTGTAAAGGATTCATGCTACAACAATCTTGTTCAAATTTTTCCTTAACTGGTTCTAAGAGCAGAGGTAACTGTGGTCCTTGGGACTTTAAAGGCTCTTTCTTTTGTTTGGCTTTATTAGACAGCTTATGGTTGACTAATTTCAAGGAGGGAATCCTGACAGGGCCATCTGTATGCTTAAGAGATATTTCATGGGTGCGTAAAACAAATGGTTGATATTTGGTTAGGAAAGTGTAACCAATCAAAATATCTTCCCTCAAACTGTCAAGTTCAATTAAATCAACAACAAACTGCTTACCTTGGATTTCAATTCTGACATCCTGAGCAAATCTCCCCATTTTGATTTCTTCTCCATTTATGGCATAGCCGACTGGTAAATCATTCTTCGTTTTCCAAAACTCAGAAGGAATAGCATTAGTTTTGGCAAAACTACGAGAAGAACCAGAATCTACAAATGCATCCATTGGAATAGGTTTATATCTAGAAAAACAAAGATTTACACGGATATATGTACAATTTTCTACCATGTATAGAGCATTTGCTGGTTCAGATAGAATATCTGGAGAATCATCATCAGAAGAATCATCTGCTTTTGTTAGAAGTTCTCAAATTTCCCCCACTGCAGAAATGAGTTTATCCAAGGCTTTTTGTTGCAGAGCACATTGCCGAGCCAAGATATCAACAGATTCATTACATCTGTCAACTTTAGCACATAGAGTATCAATGCTTCTACCAAGGGACACAGAGGGTGAATGGCGAGGACGATGCTTGGAAGTAGATGGTTTGGAAGATACCCAAGAAGATTGGATGTAGCCATGGGATGACTTTGGTTTTGGGGATGGTGATGGTGATGGTGAGCTAGACACAGAATGCTTAGATGACCTTTTGGATCTTCTAGAAAGAGCAAGTTTCTCTTTTTCCCAGGCCTTGATATCTTTAACCTGTTGTTTGGCAGCAGCTTTGCGGTCTTCCAGTGATCCGGGCATGTGATAAGGATCCTTGGATTTGGCCATACTTATCTTGAAATCAAGATTTTTAATGGCCCTTTTAATTGTCTTAGAGACAACCTTCTTGTCAGATGAACTGGATCGTTCAGACTCAGATTCTGAACTAGTAGAAGAATACTTTCTTCTATATTTATCTCTTGCCATGTAGTATTGATCAGGCAAAATTTCAACCAACTCAAACAAATCAACATGAGAAGAACCAATTACTTCATTGGAAGAAACAATTTCCCAGTTTCCTGACCTATGCTGTTCATCAAACATTGCATAAACTTTATTCTCTGGCTTATATCTTTTTGGACAATCTGTAGCATAGTGTGGACCTTTGCAAATAAAACACTAAACAGATTTTCCACTTTTCTTAAAATCTTTATTCTTTTTAAATAGAAACTTTGGTGGCTTTCTATTCCTGAAGGAATTTTTATTTACAGGAGCAAATCTGTATCTTTTTCTATACTGCTTCTTCTTATAAGGAGTATGTCTCCTGTAGTCATCATTGTCATAAGCATATTTACATTTCTTGCAATGACAATCTTTCCCACATGATTTCCTACTGAATTTTTTGACATGTTTGAATTCTTTTATCTGATTAATGGGTGGCAAGCTGCAATAATCTTTCATATTACAAGAGGAATTATACTGATCTCTATTATCACTTAAAGCTTTAAGAAGTTTGAAAGATTTTTGTTCTGTGTATATTGATGACATAATTGTTTATTCTGAGAATGATTCTCAACATCTGCAGCATTTAGAAACTTTGTACAATGCAATCAAGGATAATGGAATTTGCTTATCAGCTAAGAAAATGGTAATTGGCAAACAAGAAATTGATTTCTTGGGTCTGGTTCTGTCACATGGCATGGTAAAACTCCGGCCCCATATCCTTAAGCATATTTCAGAGTTTCCTGATGTTCTGATTGGAACCAAGCAAATACAAAGATTTTTAGGATGTCTCAATTATGTTAGTCCATTTTATAATGGCTTAGCTAAGGACAGAAAGAAACTTCAAGCTCAGTTGAAAGGAGCAGGTCCTTGGAATGAAGAGTTAACAGGAATTGTTCAAAAGATAAAACAAAAATGCCAGTATTTACCCACTCTTCATTTACCTAAAAATGGATATCCTTTAATTTTATTCACTGATGCATCTGATGATGTTTGGGGTGCTGTTCTCATACAGGATATTCCATCGAAAGGAGCCCAAGTGTGTGGTTACAGATTAGGAACTTTCACTGATACAGAATGCAGGTACACCATATATGAAAAGGAAATTTTGGCTGTAAAAAAGGGTATAGAGAAGTTTAAGATTTTTCTTAAACCTGTTCATTTCATTGTTAAAACTGACAGTCAGCCAATGAGATCTTTGCTCAGCAAGAAGCCAAATAAAGATATTGCTCATGGCCGAATTGCACGTTGGTATCTTGATTTTACCAGCTATGATTTTGAGATAGAATGGATTAAAGGTGATAATAATCCATTAGCGGATTCTCTTATGAGAGAAATGGCCAAGCTTGCAGAGTCAATGTATATGATGATTGAAATTGGTGACACATTGGTAAGAAATGATGGTACAGAAATTTTCCTCAGCCAAGATGAACAAGGTAATGATATATGGATACCTCAGCTACCTCCAGAGATTATTACTCCCATACTCCACACACATTTCTTGAACAAATGGCTTCAAGAATTAAGGAACCAGATCAGAGATAATTATGATAAAGGAATTCTTACAGGTCCCCAGCAAACAGAATTTCTATCCCACTTTGGTCTTCAAAATGCTGCTATTTATTTTGCATTAAGAAATAGCATTACATTTGATGTTTGCATTACATCTTTGTTGCCTATGAATTGGCCCGTAAAGATCAAAAGGAATTTTCTTAAGTGTGCAAAATTTGGTTTGTTTAACAGCATTACTCTTTTGCAGACAGAATTTGAGGACTATGCAGATTTATTTCTTGGATATAATGATAAGATCATCCAGGATGATATGAAAGAATTTTTTGATTATCTGCAAGGAAATTTCTGTTGGGCTGTTGAAGAAGGAATGAGTGGACCATCAGGGTATTTGCAAAATAGTTTTCATTATGCATTACCAAGAATTGAATATTATCCTTTAACTCATAATTGGTTCCCACAGGCCCAGGTGGAAGACATGGAAGTTGCCTTACTTCCTGCTTTAATTGCTGCAAGAATTGAGATAGATTTTGCTTCCCCTGATGAAGTTACCAAAATAATTTATACTTTCAATCAACGAGATGATGACTTGGCAATTGCTTTCAGGCCTCTTCCATGACATTTGCTTCCACCCACAAACCTGGATCATGACTATGATGAGCTGGATCCCTTGTCAGATAATAATAGTACCTCCACTGACGAAGATGATAATGGATATAACTCAGATGGTAGCTAGCACATGGGCTTGTCTGTGCCGTGATGTCGGCCACGTTATGATCCGACAATAGGACCTACTCCTATTGTATAGTGATCCTATATACCATCCTTGGGACTTTAAAGTGACTATAGCAGCATTTTGAAGACCAAAGTGGGATAGAAATTCTGTTTGCTGGGGACCTGTAAGAATTCCTTTATCATCCATACCTAGGAAAGTATAATCATGGTTAGATTGACTAGGAACAAAGCATAGTATAAACATTATATGTCTAGTGTGTTTAGCTAAACAAGTCAAACTGTAGAATGAGATAGTCTCCAAGTCAACTTAAAGGTGCATGAACATACGACTATGTTTATTGTTAATGATTATTTATATAGAGACTTTGGTCAAAGTGATGCATTTATCTCTACATGCATTAGTTGGTTCACAAGTGTCTAGATGGCGTAACCTGTCAGGATGATCATGCTTAGCTAGTTCATATTTTGTCTAGAGTTGTATGGTCGATTGTGTTATGTAGGACATAGTATTAGGACTTAGATGGGAACCTTGTTAGTTCCTTATTTCTATACTCTTTGTGAAGGGTAGGGCCACTTCTAAGAAGGAAGGTGTGTGGGCGACTATCAGTTTGTGGTTGGAGGTAAAGCACTCGGATGATGCTCTTCCTCTATAGCAGAAGAATCGCCAAGACTTGAGTGACAGATATCAAGATTCCAGATGCAACATTCATTACTTTATGATGAAAAATTATTTTGATTGCCAAGAGCAATTTATGTATTATAAATGTAAAGTTAAATATTTTTCATAGTAATTATCTTTGAATATATTAAATTTTCAAGGTTGAAAAATATTCCAAAATGATGTGTATTTATTTTCTTGCATGATTATGCAAAAAAAAAGGTTTACCTTGTTCATTTACTTTCTTGTTAAATCTTTGAGTAAATTCAAGTAATATGAGAAGGCATGTTACACAATAGGTGAATGTTCAAATTCTCCATGATGTCCTCTATTTTCTGAATCATGCTTCAATGCACATATGGATGTCTGTAAATACCATGGCATTACAACATGTCTTGCATAAACATATGCGTGTTAAGTTGGCTCATAACAACTAATAGAAAACGAGGCAAGAAAGTTTGAATTTGGACTTAAAGCTTTTGATTTTAGGTTTATTCCTACATGCCTTGGGATTGAACCAAAAGAACCTAGAAAGAAAACATACGTGGGTGAATGATTTGGATTCTTTTTATGTGTATGTAATTATAGTAAATGAAGTCTTTTCACTTTAATACTACTCTAATCAACTAACACTATAGCTAAGTCTAACAAAAGACTAGAGACTAAATTCAACAAGGCTAGAAATAGAAACATACAGTTGCAAAAGTATGCTTAATAGTGAAAAAGAGGAATCCAAAGCACCTACAAACAAAGATGGCGTTTATATAAAATGTTTAGAATTGAATGCAAGGACCGTGGCTAAAATATGGAGATGATCTAAGGTATGCTCAATGCAACCTACGAAAAAGTATTTTGCCCAAGGGGCAACCTTGACCTTAACATAAAACTGATTGAAACTTATTGTGCAAGAATATGATAGTCTACTAATGATTTCTCTTCACTATGCAACGCTGCTAGAAGAAGGCGGATTCAACATGCAATGCTACTAGAAAATTATTGTTGCGATAATGGACGATTGAATCAGTTAGATTGTTTTAACATAATAAAATTTGATTCGCTGATTCTCCTCCACTGACGCCCAAAGTGGGTAACGGCTAGTTATGCGTCAAATTTATTCTAGTGTATGTTTTGTGATAGGCAGATTTGAACGTCAAATTTATGCTCAAATAAGTCTCATGACGGGCATATGTGAACATCAAATTTATGCCCACATAAGACCTATGACGGCCTAATCGGAACATCAAATTTATGCTCGAATAGCTCCTATGACAGACATCTCTGAACATCAAATTTATGCTCATATAAGTCCTGTG
Organism: Cunninghamia lanceolata; assembly: GCA_027924645.1. Classification (NCBI taxonomy): domain Eukaryota; kingdom Viridiplantae; phylum Streptophyta; class Pinopsida; order Cupressales; family Cupressaceae; genus Cunninghamia; species Cunninghamia lanceolata. The sequence goes on from BSBN01000167.1 coordinate 12,757,938, forward strand.
ACGATCAGATCTGCACGTCAAATTTATGGTGAAATAAGCCCTATGATGGGCATCTTTGAAAGTCAAATCTATGCTCAGGTGAGTCCTGTGATGGGTAGATTTGAATGTCAAATTTATGCTGAAATAGGTCCTATGACGGGCAAATGTGAACATGAAATTTATGCTCAGCTAGGTTCGATGACAGGTAGATTTGAACGTCAAAATTATGCCCACGTAAATTCTGTGACGGGCAGATTTGAACGTCAAATTTCAGCTTGGCTATGTTCTGTGACGGGAAGATTTGAACATCAAATTTATGCTCATGTAAGTACTACGACAAGAAGATTTTAACATGAAATTTATGCTCGGAGATGTTCTGTGACAGGCACGTTTGAACGTCAAATTTCTCTTCGCATAGGTCCTCTAACGAGCAAATCTGAACATCAAAATTATGCCCACGTAAATTCTGTGATGGGCAAATTTGAAAGTCAAATTTTGGCTCGGCTATGTTCTGTGACGGGAAGATTCGAACATCAAATTTATGCTCATGTAAGTACTATGACAAGAAGATTTTAACATGAAATTTATGCTCGGAGATGTTCTGTGACAGGCACTTTTGAATGTCAAATTTATCTTCGTGTAGGTCCTCTAACAAGCAAATCTGAACGTCAAATTTATGCTCATAGAGGTTATGTGATGGGCAGATCAGAATGTCAAATTTATGCCCTTGTGGGTTAAGCGACAGCCAGATTTGTGCATCAAATCGGTCAAATATGAACATCGAATTTAATAATAGTACTTGTGATGGGCAAATTTGGACGTCAAATTTACTGTAATGAATGGTCCTATGATTGTGAGATTTGAATGTCAAACTTAATGGAATGGATTTTGCCCTGTGAATTTAGTGATTTTTAAGAATTTTTGTTTGATTTTTCTGTAGGTTGAAAGCATTTTCCTGCCTCCACTTGGTGGATGACTATTAAAAATACAAGAGCGACACCTCTATAATGAGGCTACTGTGACCATTGCAAAACTCAGGAAGAAGAAGATGGACGAGCATTGTCGTTCTGGTTGAGTATGCCATCAAATCCAAACATCTACTGCTGCAAATGTAGTTGCACACGATTAGATTTAGTCTGGTAATCAAGTTTCGAATCAGCCTTGGCAAATGTAAGATTTGTAGTTTCATCACTTCATTTCCTCAATTATGCCATTATATGTGAAGTTAATTTTATTGCTATTAATACCTACGAACTCTGATATACTCTCCATGTTGTTCTCCCTTTTGATTAGGAGTTTGTCATTGATTTTGCTTTCATTTTCTCTCTTTCATTGTTTGGAGCATTTGTAAGCAAACATGGTGGTAGTTCTTACCCCAAAAGTATCTTTAGTTTAATTTGTTGGAGGAATGTTGCCTTTTGTCAATATTTTGTAAAACTTAATTTAGGTACAGTTTAAAGCATTTAATAGGAAGTACCAATTGAATATATTCAGTTTACTTATAGTGCTTTATCTCTCTAGCACACATATTGGATTAATCATTAGAGGGAATAAGTTGAGTTTATAAATATTTCTTTTGAGTTTATGGTTATTCATTAAATTTTTTTGGCATATTTTTTGGTCTAGCCACAAGAGGGAATGCGTTTATATTTCAAAGTATAAAGTGCCACTAACTTGTAGAAATTGTAATTCTAGCAATGATCTTTCTTTATTGGTTTGAAATGTTCTATCTACCATTAATTTTCTGTATTTTTTCTTTATCTTAATTAGTTTCCTAGGAGCAAGGTTGCCCAAATACAAATTCTTTTCATAATTCATTATTTATATCAATTTGAGAAGGAAGGAATCTTGTTATTATGTTGGACATCATTGGTTTCATCAAAAGTCCACTCCCCTACCACAACACAAAGACCACTCAATGTAGGGAGTTTCAATTGTTACATTTTGAGCTTGGGTCATTGTTGTAGTAGGAGCTTCTCATTTTTATTTCTAGATCCAATGTGCTTCCAAATTGTCTTTTGTTTCATATGACATAATAGGTCCTCCCAAGTTGTGATCCTTTCTTACTCTTGAGTTAATCTTCTTGTTCTTTATGTTTTTTTATGGGGGCAGAGAGAAAATTTAGATACGAGATCAAGGTTTGGACTTTTTAAAGTACTAAGGTGTTGTTTACAACAATCCATGACAATGAGGTTCATTGTAAGTAGTTTTTAAAAACTTGTGCAATGAAATTAGTCTATGTTGTTTAAACATTTGCCTTGATATTATATAAGGAAGCATGAGGTTAATCAAGGATTGATCCCACACCACATGGAACTAACCTCTAAGATGCATAAATTCAAATTCAAAATTTGTTGACTTGGTACATGTTTTTTCTACTGAAATAACTTGTACTATAAGAGAAGAATATAATTAGAAATATGATGCAAATACTTGATAATACTTGCTTTCATGTTCTTCCTAATCAAATGAATGTAAATAACATAAACAATTGCTTTTCCTTGGAGGCTACAACATTAATTGTCAAGTGGGGTAATTGGATTATCCAATTGCCAACCTTCACATACATCAAAGAAGAAGGCTTTGTAGGTTCTCCTTTTAGGTTGCCCAAATAACTAAGTGATAAGATAACATTGCTTGAGTTGACAAGGTAGTTGTGTAAAGTCCATAAGATACTATCTAATAAACATAGGACATGTGTGAAGTTGTGTGATGTGGAAAGCTATTTCAGGTGTCTACAACAACCTACATCATATTGAGGGCCTTGATAATTGCCTTCATGTCCCTTCACATGCCAAACCTTGTTAAACCTCTCATACTAATCTTGACCCTTCTACTTGTCATCCTAGACCTCCTCCCTAACCTACGATGCAACCCAACACTAGACTCAACCTCAATTGCAACCCCAATCCCAACATCAACCTAAGCCAAAAACCCATCCCTACCCACCCTGGAACAAACCCAAAGCCAAGGAACCTCCTACACCTAAACCTATTGTGATTCCCCTCCTCCTACCCTACCTCCATCGCTACCTACTTCCCATTAATGTCCTCTTCCCAACACATTAAAACCAATTTTCTCCCAGAAGTACCTTACTTTCTTTATGACCCAAACCTAGACTTATACCCCTAATGGAAATTTAGCTTCTATTTAAGATCCACATGCTACCCCCACAACTTCCCCTTCTCTACATGTTATTACGAAGCCCTTATCCATTCCTAAGCATCCTCCACCTGCTGTCCCCACCTTATCTACTACTATTAGTACCGTTCCTCTTCCAATGGTGCCTAATTTGCCTTATCCCTCTTCTAATGAGATGTTAAACATTTTGGTCTACTACTGGCATCCCTCTCCTCTCTTGTGCATTCACCTATTTCTCTGCTCTTCTAAGCCTTCTCTAGATTTTTCTACCGGCCTTCTTAAATGCTTAGAAGACCTTTACCTAAGATGTTCTGGGTCAACCATACAATCACAAACTTGTCCTCTATTGCCAAATTTGACCCTAAAAGATGTTCAATTCTACTCCCTAACATGTCAAATTTATCTCTACTTCTTCAATCTTTCTTTATATCTAAGCCTCTTGTCATGTATAAAAATACCTTGGAAGGGTTTTTGTTACCTATAAAGTACACATTCTTCTAGGTGAACTCCCAAAATTGTGCAAACAAAATGGAATATTGCACGCAAGCCTCCTAGAGTGATGCACACATATTTGTTACTTCTTTTAGTGCACCAAATCCAAATGTTGAGGTATTGATTGTTCAATTAAAGCTTTGGCATGAGAGAGGACATATGAGAGATGAGAGAGGATGTAGAAGAGACGAGATATGTGAAATAAGTGCAAATGAATGCCTTTAAATACAAGCACATAACACCAAATCACACAAACACGTACCTAATCAACTCAAGGGAGGAAAATAATGGCTGACACTCAACCAAAATATGAATTTGAATTTTGAAAAGGTAAGGATCAAGTTGGCGACTAGAAGTTCAATATTCCAATCATGAAAATGATCATAGGTTGGCAAAAGATCAAATCTAGAGGGATAGCGACTATATTGGAGTAGGTGCACAAATAGGTACAATAAATGCAAGGCTCGTGTGAGTATATCAAAGTATGTGCGTATAAGGATATGATGGGAGCTAAATGTGTACGCACACATATAGATAGGTAAAGGCCACGAGAATGAGCCCAACTTTGCACAAAATCAAATCATTTGTTGATATGCATATATATTAAGGCACTTCTTCAAAATGACCACATCACCAATGGGAAATGACATGCTCATGCAAATTTTACCATTGTAAGTGTTCACAAAAGGGAAATGTAATTTCACTTCGAAGCAAGTTGTTACATGGAGGGTATGTAGGGATTGTGATGCGAAGTGAGTTGTTTCTTAAATCGGTCTCTCCAAAGCTTGTGAGGGACATTTATTAAGAACATTTTGTAAGTATGGTGATGTCATTTGTAATTAATCTTTTTTAAAATATTTTATCTAATTTTTCGTGTGTGAACATGCATACACCAATCTTCATATAAAGGTAATACATTTATAAATTACAAGTTGACATTGTGTTTGGCAAATTCTCGTGGGGTGACTTTTAGAATCTTATGGTAACTCTATTTGTGGTCTCTATTCATCAACAATCCCATATTACGAACTATCTATTTTTAAAGAGTGACTTGCGAAAGAAAAGTTGTGATTGTTAGTTTCACTTTCTTTTTCCTTTTCTAAATTTCAATTTGAATCTAATCATTTACGAGAATAATTTATGATTCCTTTAATATCGTTGTTAATATTTTGTAATTATCAGAATTAGTTATCAACAAATGGGATTTGAAATAGTGATTTTGTTTATTTTTAATAATTCCACTATTACAATGCCAACATTTTACTTTAAATGTTACAATTAAACTAGACATATAAAAAAGAGCTTCCCTTAGCTTCGAGAATATTCATTCTCTACTAACAAGGCCAACCATGAGAAGGTGGAAGCTCATGCGGCCTCCCCTAACCTAGACCCACAACTACCTAGTCTATACCTTCTTCTAGTAGACCTAAGACACCTACAACACAACAAAGACACGTACTTCTATATCAAATGATTTTGTTTTGTTTTAAAAAATTTTAATTTTTTTTTTGTTTTTGTTTTGTGATTTATCATTGTGTGAATCAAGGTCACTTTAGCACATCAATAAAAGGAAGTGTAACAACGTTTGTGATACATGTGTCATGGTGTCAAGTGCAATCAATTTTTTATACAAACAATGTCTCGGGTTTATGGGCAATATAATGCATCACATCTATGGGAGGTAGTATTATGTGTCATGTCTATCGAAAGTGTTATGTGTCATGTCTTTGGGCAATATTATGTCATGTCTTTGGACTGCGTTATGATTGAGTTAATGATTATGTCCATCGGGAACTGTTTTTAAGGAGTAATTTTTGATTTGTAATATTGGTGTTTAAATCATAAATATTCAGGTTGTTTTTAACTTTAAATTTAACAAACCTTTTAAAATTTTTGAAAAATACAAAAAAATAACACAAGAGAAAGACCATAAGGAATGACAATGGCTATGCATCCCATAACCATCTCTTAGGCCTTCAAAAGAACACTAGACCCTAAGGAATGACCATGGCCAACGACCGTTCCTTTTGGGTCCTTAGAAGGGGGTTGTTAACCTCTTCGAACAAAATGATTTTTTATTATTATTAAACACAATTTTTTACATGTTACAAGATGTTAGGTCATTTTAATTGACCAAAATTATTTCCTCCAACAAGCCTTCATCATCTTCATCATGACACATGAACCCTTCGTCATCTCCAATTATCAGATCGAGTCATAATACACTCCTCTGCCTGCACCAAATACAGGTACAGAGTTAAGTTCTATGCATATAAACTTGACAAGAAAACAATAATCCATCATTCTATGTAGAACCCAATTTGCCCACACACAACATTACCTTCATTCAGGAAATAGATAGAGGTACTACACAACATTACCTTCATTCAGGAAATAGATAGAGGTATCTGTCCATAAGAAATATATAATCAGTTAATTTAGAGCAAGAAATGTTTCAGCAAGGGTACAGTGAGAGAATTGGATATGAGAAAAACCTGCTACCCAGAAAGGAATGCAAGTGAATAATCACTTGCCCAAAATGCTCCTTGTTTGATGTCAAGACCTAAGGTATTTTAACCTTCTCAGCCTACAGCCCTTCCACATCTTTACAAACTACATTGTATGTAGCAACAAAAAATCATAGGTTTTTTCTTGAAACTTTTGCATTGAATTTAATGTTGTGTTACTAGCTTGAGCTTGCTTTGAATTTAATGTTGTGTTACCAGCCATTTTTCACCATCTAATTGTTGGGCTTGTCATCTTCTTTAGGCAACCACAGGCCTCTTCTAAGTTTGGGTTTGGGTCTGAAATTGTTGGTCCACCTATTTTCTCTTAAGTTCCCTCACAACGGCTGTAGAATATGGAGTTTATTCATATTCAAACTGGAAAGGAAACACACGGTCGACCTTTTCCTGCACAGGACAAATCCCAACTCCCTTTGTTTGTTATTATGCCAGAGTGTGGCTAATATTATTAGCCTTACAAAATCCACTCAAGGTTAAAGAAATTCAGATGTTTAACAAACTAATATGTAAATTCCATCAGTCAAAATGATCGACATGGCAGAGTTTTGCCCATGAACGGACAAACAGATACTTACTAGTGCAGAAATTGAATTTGATGATCTACCTCTATAGAGAATGAATTATAAGTCTGTTCAGTTCGTAGGAAGGGATCACCATCTCACTCGTTGCCCATTCTAAGGTGTTGATTGTTGTCTAAAAACATGTCCTGTCAGAAGGAAAGAAGCAAAAAAATTATAAGATGAATATAATTGAAAATTCAAGGATACCCTTCTCTTCTCGGCACTGAATTAAAGAAGGTAAATAATTCAAGGATTGTGGGTTTATGATGAAGAGATGCTGTGTCAGCTCCCTAATTAAGTAGAAACCTGGAGATACCAGGATACCCCATGGCAGCCGACATGTATAGAGATGTTGCCCCTCTATTACTTTTTGCATTAATCTTGTTGGCCTCATATTCTCACCGGCATGTTTTATCTCTTATCAAACTAAGATTTACTCCCGGTGAATAAACCCGTTGTTTTCATTAACACGTTATCATCGGCCCACGGATACTTCTGCCAAACTCTTAACACCGCCAATCAAGCATTAAACATGAGGTGTTATTTCCTATCGATTGATCGGATGATATCGTTAGTTTCTTAAATCACGATGATACCCGAAACGGCTTTGAAAGATGACACCTCAACATCATTTAGCGAAGCATAACTCAGACGTTATGCTAAGTAACCGCCAATCATCCACTCTCTCTCGAGGCACAATAATCGGCATGTGAAACATAGGAACACAAAGAAAGGAATAACAGTTAAGTTTTAAATGTAACACTTCAAGGCAGAATGCAAGTTCTTGATTTACAAAGTCTCCCCAGTATTCATCTGTTTCATTTTTCCAACCTCTCTTAGTGCAAAATACCAGTGCTATTCCCACCTCGAAGGGGATATTTAGAAAGTTTGCAGTCTATATTGACTACCTCCACGGATGAAGATTCTAGTTATCTGCAGATGTGAAGCAAGAATGACAAACATGAAAGATGTTTTGGTAGAATATGTGCTTTTTTCTAAATAACCCAAGGTTGGGGAGTCTAGTGACGGACACCGAATGAGATCTTCATCATCATTTCAATCGCTGTGAAGTATATACCTTAGAAAGATTGTGTGTAGCCTCAAGCAAAATAATTGTTTACAAAATGCTTCGAAACTTTCAAGCAAATGCAAGCTATAGGTGTAAAACTAGAATGCTCCACCTTTGCCAACATCCTCCCGGCTTGTGCCAAAATGAAAGCCTTTGAACAAGAGTAACTATCCATTAAAACGTGATCAAAGAAGGAAGGTGTCATTAAGATGTTGCAGGTGTAAGTTTGCTGGAAGACATATACGCAGAGGCTGAAGCATGGACAAGTGTGCCAGAACTATTTGATAGAATGCCTTAATAAAATGTCATCTCATGGAGTGCAATGATTGCAGAAAATGATTTTGTGGAAAAGACTTCATAAACTTCCAAGCAGATACAGCTGATTATAGTAAACCCAGACCACAACCTATGTCAAAATGAGAGCTGTAGAATGAAAGGTTTGCCAGATATGATAGTTGAAAATACTCAGGGTATTCATTGTAAAGGGTTTTCAGTCCTTCTAGCAAAGCTGGTTAAATAGTTTATATTATTAAACCTGTGAAAACACCATCATGAAGTATAAGCCTCAAAATTACGAGTATGCTCCTATGATCGACACCACACTTCGGGAGGTATTTGATACTAAAATGGGCCATATTGATCTACAGGAAATCAAGAAGTCATTGACAGAAGGAGAACGATCAAAATTGTCCCAAAGGATTGTAGACAGTGGCCTAGTCAATGCAGCTTGTTTTCCCACCGCTGTCTAATGTCCGGAGCTAGTAATTGAATGTGTAAAAAGGTACAATCCCAAGGCCAGAGAGATCAGATCCATTGATGGGCACCTGATGGCCAAACTCGATGGGATCTCTATTGCCATCATTCCTTGATTGCCATACAAAGAAAAGTTCATCTGTGTTGATAAGCAGAAGGCCTACAAGTATTTTAGTGATAAGAGGAGCAAATGCTTGAACAATTTGGCTAAAGAATGGATGGTAAAACTGAGAGGCGGACAGTCCCAACTTCCTAAGACACTACACCGTTCTCTTTTTATCAAAGAAATCTTTTATTTGATTACCCTTCTTCACAGGTTGACAGGCAGCCCAGACTCAACTGAGTTTGAAATGTGGATGTATCTCTTCATCATTGTCATATCGGCAGGAAAACAATTTATTGATTGGGGCCACCTTATCAGTGATTGCATACATGACCAGCTAATTCACTTCAAGACCAGTCAACGATTCCACATGTCATCCTACTTGGTATATGCAATTGCCAATTTGAGATCATGGCCTAGTTTGGCTACCACAGGTGTCCTTAATTAGGAAACCAAGCAATTGCAGTTAGAACAAAGCTTTGTATGTTTCAGACGAGTGAATGATGCTTTCACAATGCTTGTAGTAAGGTTACTTCAAGGAAAAATAGCTCTCAGAATTTCAAAAGAAGCATCATTGTTGATAAAGAAGTATGGTAGCTACTTCATCCAGTTTCCAAGGTTCACCTATCTTCGAGTTGGAGGATTTGATGGTTACCCTTCTAAATTGCCAAGATATGTGGATGACAAGCTTGTTTTGGTTGAGCTTTGCAGACAGCTGGTAGTAGTTCAAAAGAAATGTCGAGATAGGAAGAACAAGGGGGTGGCATTCCCTATTTGTCTCAGTCACTACAAGTGTGAATCTAGCTCGAGGGCTGAAAATATGGAGAAGACCCTAGCCATGATCAACTTGTATACATACAAGATGAGATTCCCCTTTGATAGCAAGGGATATGTGAAGAATAATTTGAAGCTTGGTCCTGGATACCTTCATTTCCCCAATCTTGAAGACTTTTGGGAAGATTGTGAAGACGAGTTTGAAGTCAGAAAAAGAGACTGGACGAGGTTTACTCTGAAGTAGATTCAAGATGGAATGGGTCGTTGAAGGCATTGAAGATGATGAATAAGATCTGATTGATCCCTTCTATTTTAAAGAAATCTAGGCTCAACCTCTTCTTGCTCTTAATTGGGTAGATCCAGAGGTTAGAGATGTCAGAGAAAGAACCAGTTTTGTGATCAAGAAGTCAGAAGCCTGGATCAAGAAGAAGATATCCCAGATGACCATAACAAGACCAGTAAGTAGGAAAGAGACACCAAGAGGAAGAAGTGACCAAGATAGTTCCACATCATCAGTTCCTTCCCACACACCAGTTATTGACATTCTTTCTCACCAGAGAACCCAGGGAAGTGGTGGAGATGAAGACGGTCCGAGGAAAAGCAATCTCCAAAACACATGTGGAGATGAACCCAGGCAGAAGAAGAAGAAACCAAGGTCGAAGGAAAAAGAGATAGGTTCTACTTCAAGAGAAGAAAAAGAACAAGAAGAAGTCCTATTTGATCTAGAGTTTGATGAAGCCATACCAACCACATCTTCTTCCATACTCATTGAATCCCCTCTCCTTGATGTACCACATTCTACTTCAGTTATCAAGCCTCCTTCCTCAAAGGATCTAGTGTATCAAACAGAAAAAGATGAAGAGAAAGCAGCCTCACCAATACCTGAAAAACAAGATCTCCAATCAGGCAATGCACTTGAGCTATCAGAAGATCTTTCACTACCATGGTTAGAACAAAGCCTATTGAAGAAAAGGAAGGTAGAAGAACTAGTGATTCCTGAATTCAGTACAGTTTTTGATCTCTTCAGGAGATCTGAGAAGCCGATGAAGATTAAGGTGACTTCAAGAATAAAAATCGATGCCAATTCAGGAAACATGTGCCTTGAGATAGCTCAGCCCACTTCTAAAAGAAATGTGAATGAAGCCACTCTGACAGACTTTGTTGTGTCAAGGATTGATATGGGCCCATCCACTCATGAGGCCGACATACAAAACTTTAATGTCATAGCTGCAAGGCTGGTAGAAAGGACCGAAAGGGAGAAGTAGTGAAAAGATCAGTTAAAACAAGTATAGAGTCTGTCTTCTTACTTGAAGACCATAGTTGACACTTCTACCATGCCACTTAGCATTGATCATCAGTCAACCATCTGGGGCCAAGAAGGAGAAATTGAAAAAGGTACTATTGACAGTTTGCAGAAATATCAAGTTTATGGAAAAACTACTGAGAATTGGGTGAACAAAATCAAATCTATTGCATTTGATTTCATTATTAAGGCAAAGGCATTGCATGATGAAGCCTTAATAAAAAAGGAGGTCATTGAAAAAGAGTTGAAAAATGTCAGGAAAGAGGAAGCTGTTTGGAAGGATATCCTGAAAGATTTTGCAAAAATGATGGAGATTGATGTTAATATCCTCGTGGCAGAAAAGATCCTACTTGGTACAGAAGAAAATTACTTGGAAATTTGGACAGAGAGCATAAATCAGAAATTAGTAATTATTGGCCAAGTTTCAACAGAACAGGAAAAGCTAATGCTTGCTTGTGAACGAGTATCTGCAAAGCTTCAGGGTCAGCTTGGTGCCATCCTCCTGAATGCATCATTGATGGGAGAATCACAGATAATTCAAGATGATTTTCAAAATATGATTGATCGACAACTTTTCAACAGAGAAGTTTTCAATGAGAACACAATGGACAAGTTGGTCGATCTCTATACTTCATTGAAGATTTCCATCTCCCAAATACCAAGCATGGTGGCAGAATTGAGTGATGTCCACAAGTGTCTGAAAACTTGGAAGATGAGGATAGAAAACACTCTGATTCCTAAGGGAAAATCTTTCACTCCCGCCATTCGACTTTTCAGAATGTTTAGAGAAAGAGAATCCGGTCTGCAAAATCAGTTTCTAGAGTTCGCCACTCCGTCAACGGCGCCATCAACAAGTAGAGAATAAATGCAAGTTTGCATATTGTATAGTTTTCATTTTTGTTGTGTTTGTGTGTAGCTCAAGTCATGATTTTTGGCTTGTTTTGTAAATAGTGATCATGATTGAGTCTTCTCCTTCGAGTCTAATCTTTTCTCTTTTTGATTGTGAAGTTAGGTTCATCCTAACTATTTCTCACATAATAATTCTTCAAAGTGCTTAAGTGAGGTAGTTATTCTAAGCAACTAGCTTTGTAAAAGAAATTTCTTCAAAATCAATGCACTTAAAGGAAGTTGGTTACTCCAAGTAGTTATAAAAAGTGGTTGAGGTGGTTACTAACCTCACCTATATATACTTCATTGTATTTCAATCAAAGGGGGTTCCACTTTTTCACATGACAGTGTATGAAAGACTCGGATAGTATTATTCAAGTTTGAAAGCAATAAAGAAACATTTTGAATGTGTGTTCAACTTGATTTCATGTGTTGTTATTGATATTCGTACGTTTCATCAATAATGATCATGTGCTTTCCTTTCAAAGTTGCATTGTGAGAAAGATATTTCGCATCAAGTTTTGGTATCTCTACTTGGATGCATGGAACTTACATTCATTATTTTAACTCTTATTTCATCACTACTATTTGTTATTTCTTTGTTTTTGTTCTTATAATTCCAGAAAATCCAAAATAGCCCTATCATACGAGGGAGCTGCTCCTCTTAAACGTAGAGAGCAATCGACATAGACCTGCGATTGTTCAATTGTTGTGAGCAGGTTGTTGCAAATCCAAGGGTGAATGGAGTTACTCAAGAAGATTATTTTAAAGCAACAAATCTATTTACCAACAGATTTTTGGCGACTCTACTGGGGACCAAATTCAGGCATACTTCTTTTGTTTGGAAAAAGTCACCTTAATGTGTTCAAAGCAAATCTTTTTGATTACTAAATATGGTGCTGCAACGTAGAGCTGGACCTATTTTACAACCTAATGTCAATTGGTTGGATCTTGAGCAAGAAGATATAATTACTGACTTGCGAGTATTGGCTTGGAGATATAGGAGGTCAACCGGTCAATATTAAGAAGTAGATGCGGTACTTGACGAAGAAGAAGACATAGGAACAGAAATTTGTGTTCGTGCCCGGTTAATAGCTCAAGGCGTCGCAAAAGAAGATTTGGAAAGAGCTAACAGGCATTTTCCTTTTCAAGTAGCTCCAAGAAGAGATAGAGATGTTGGTCCTCCTATCTGACTTGTTCAAGAATATCACCCTGTGAATCCTCCTCAAAATCAACCTGGCCGCCAAGAGGTACACCAGAGGAGACCGTGAAAAGGGCATCCTGGATCCCAATTTTGAAAAGCTAGCAAGTCTTGATTTTTCTCAATCTTTTCTTCCCTCAAGAAGGAATATTAAATCTTTTAGTAGGCCCCCTTCACCCGCAAGAAGTCCTACCAGAACCTCTGCCTCCTCTTCCACTTACCAAGCATTGACCTTGCACGAGACTGCAGTTCCTATTGTCATAAATATTCAACCAATCCCACCACTGCAAATAGCTCAACCCGTGCCTTGGGGAGCAGCTATTGGCCCCCTCGCCTTAGGTAATCAGTTGCATGAATTACCTCATGGATCCAGAAAAGTCTTACCCAAATTCACTGGAAATGGAAAAGTTTCTACAGACGAGCATATTAATGCCTTCTTTACCGCATGCAGTGTTCTTGGTGTTATGCACGAAGATGTTTCTGTCCGGTTGTTTGTAGAATCTTTGACTGAAGGAGCAATAGAATGGTTTCAACATTTGCCTGCCGGAACTATAAACTCATGGGCGATTATGCGCCAAAAATTTGAAGATCGTTTCAAAAGTGCTGAAGATGAGCATGCATTATTAGCACAACTTACTCAAATGAAGAAAGAGATTCTTGAGCCGATGCGAGAGTTTGTAGCCCGTTTTAACAAGTTGGTGAATAGAATCGAACATGCTAAAAGACCAACTATGCAAAATAAAAAATGTTTCTTCCTAAATGCACAACCTCCAGACATAAGTTTTCATTTGAGAAGAGCACGAGTAGCTGATTTAGAAGCTGTGCAGACCATGGCCATTAAAATTGAGGATGATTTGTTGACTGCCGGGAAATGGAACAAAGACTTGTAGAAGGGGAAGGCACAGTCTTCTAATCCATCTACTACAGACCTGATGATATAGAAGCTAGCTAATGATTTACTCCTACTCAAGAAACAGCTTCCGCATAATCCACCTCCACTATATCAAGATATACCAAGGAGAAATTATGTACCTTACCAGCAAGAACAAGCCTCCTAGGCTTCCTCCGCCAGTACAAAGGCTAGCCATTGAACACCCTTCTTCCAGTCAGAAACAAACTGCGGCTATGTGTGATTTTCATATGACTACTAACCATGATGGCAGCACTTGTCCTAAAATGGCAAGGTTCATGCAAATGAATCTATCAAGCGAGAAAATAGAAGAATATGTCTCCCAAGAAGACGATACAAGTGAGACCTATGGACAACCCACAATTAGTTTCCTTGAGTATGAGTCTGATGATGAAAGAGAAGGGGTTGGTGATATCAATAATCATTCTTGTAATGCTTCTATAAGAAGCCAGTATCAGAAGAATGAAGGAAAAGCCAAGGCTGAATTTGCTCATAAAGTTTCTGACACTACTCCTAAGATTCTATCAAGAAAACACCCTCTGGAGAATCAACCTCTTACTGCCACGAAAGATAAAGGCACACAAAGTTCCCCTCTTGGTGATTCATTTCTCCCGCCTGATGATGCATTCGATTTCATAGAACATTGCAAGAAGACAAAGGTGCAAATTTCTCAACTTGATTACTTGAGGTCAAATCCTCAACAGTTGGAGAGACTAATGCATGTTGTTAAATGAAAACCATATCCTACTTCTTCAGTACACCAACAGTCAAATGACTCACAACCTGAAGAACCTTCACATGATGATATTCTTGGTGAATCTCCACAAAAAGGTACTCCACTGGTAAATGTTGTTCTCCCAGATAAGCCTGACCCATTCTATGTTTCCTTGTACATAGCTGGCTGTAAACTTAGCAATTGCATAATAGATTCTGGTGCTTCTGATAACGTCATGCCCGCTAAGGTTGTTCATGCCCTCGGCCTGTCATTAAATAAACCTTCAGGTAAAGTCTACTCGATGGAGTCCAAGTTAGTCTCATTAGTAGGTCAACTTAAAGACGCACAAGTTGCTTTAGCCGCTTTCCCAGAAAAGAAATTAAAGCTCACCATCTTAGTTGCTGACATTCTCGCAAGCTATGGCATGCTACTTAGCAGAAGTTTCTGTAAAGACCTAGGTGGAGAAATACAACTAGATTGGTCTCATGCCTTAGTCCCCATCCATGGAAAGAAAGTCAGACTGAATCTAGAACCCAAAGTGAAGTATATAGTCCTGAAATCTGATGATTCAAGAGCAGAGATACTATATGAAGAAACTGGACCAGGTACATATATGCTTATGCAGGAGAAAGAGGTAACCCCTGAAGTTATCTCTCCTGATGTGTCTTCTGGCCTTTGGATGATGGAATTTGATGGCAGTTGTTCTTCTTCCGGCTCAGGGGTTGGAATTGTTCTTATTTCACCTACAGGGGAGAAGTTTCTTGTGGCTTTCAAGTTGGTTTTTGACAACACTAATAATACAATAGAATATGAGGCACTCATTTTAGGCCTCGAGGTTGCTAAAGAGAAAGGAATCAAAATGTTGAGGGTTCTTGGAGATGCAGAATTGGTTGTTAAGCAAGTAAGAAATTAGTTTCAAACAAAGAACACCAAGTTGAGAAGATACCGAAACTTCGTATGGGATCAAATAGAGTACTTTGATGCTTTCTCTATAGAGGCTATTCCTCGAACTCTTAATTCTAAAGCTGATTGCCTTGCAGTTTCTGCAGCTCTCTTGCTTCCACATCCAGAGTTCAACAAAGATCAATATAAAATTGAATTAGTATACCGACCGAGCGTGCCTGATAATGATAAATATTGGCAAGTTTTTGATGATGACAAACAGATTTTGTCCTTTTTGGAGAAGGTCGGTACTTTTGCTAATCTGTTATTTGAAGGAAGTGAGACTCCTATAGAAGACGAAGTGTTACAATTAAAGGGGAATACCATTCCAAAGGGTTTGATTACTCTAGAGAAACTATTTGATAAGCACGATTGCTATTTGAAGAATAAGGACCAAGAGAAAAATCCCAATTCTTCTCAGTATGATAAAGTAGACATAGGCACAAAAGATGATCCTAAAATTGTTTGCATTGGTAAAGCATGTTCACTGGAAGAAAGAAAGAAGCTCATCACCCTATTGGTCAAATACAAGGATGTGTTCACTTGGTGCTATGATGATTTGAAAATTTTCATGGGTGGAAAATTTCAGCATTATATCACTCTTAAACCTAGGGCCACTCCTTTCAGGCAAAAGTAGAGGCAATTCAATCCTAAAGTTGCTGGTGCTATCTTTGCAGAAATTGATAAGATGTTAAAGGCCAGAATTATATATCCTATTCATCATTCAACTTGGGTAGCAAACATAGTGCCTGTGAGGAAAAAGAATGGCAAAATAAGGATTTGCGTCGATTTTCACAATCTTAACCAAGCGTCCTTGAAAGACAACTACCCTCTACTCGTAATGGACCACATTTTACAAACCATTGCTGGGTCTGAAATGATGTCATTACTTGATGGGTTTTCTAGGTATAATCAGATACAAGTTGCCCCAGAGGATCAACATAAAACTACTTTCACAACTCCATGGGGAACTTTGGCTTATAATCGAATGCCGTTCGGGTTGATCAATGCTGGTGCAACATTTCAACGCGCTATGGACCTCTCTTTTGGAGATTTGAAAAATAAGATTATTGTAGTGTACTTGGATGATCTCACTGTCTTTTCAAGAAAAAGAGAAGACCATATTCAACACCTAGAGATGGTCCTACAATGTTGCCGTGAGCAAGGAATCTCTCTAAACCCCAAGAAGTCCATTTTTGGGGTTACTGAAGGAAAGCTACTAGGGCACATTGTGTCTAAAGATGGGATCCGAATTGATCTTGAACGTGTTGAAGCTATCCAGAAGTTGCCATTACCATCAAGCAAACCTGGAGTGAGGTCCTTCTTTGGCCAGATCAATTTCTTGAGGAGATTTGTACCAGATTTCTTTGAATTAACTCACCACATTGTAGACATGATGAGAGATAAAGTGGTCTTCAAATGGACTGAACAAGGCAAAAGGGCATTCCAAGACATTAAAAATGCAATTGCAAATGCTCCAGTTTTAGCTCATCCTAATTTTTCCAAAGACTTCATTATATATTGTTATGCTTCGGAACATACTTTATCTGCTATCTTGACACAACAAAATGATGATCATATAGAAGCACCTATTGCATTTATGAGTGTTCCTTTGAAAAAGCATGAGTTGAATTATTCCCTAGTAGAGAAGCATGCTTATGCAGTAGTCAAGGCAGTAAAGCATTTCAGATTCTATATCCTGAATTCACATTCTAAGGTCTTTGTATCAGACACTTCGATCAAAACCATACTTACTCAGCAAGAAATAGGTGTCAACAAAAGAGCCTCTTGGATTACCAAAGTTCAAGAATATGATATTGATATTAAGCCAACCAAATTGGTACGAGGGAGAGGCTTATGTAAACTCATAGCTGAAAATGGCACAATTGGAGAATCTCTAAAAAAGAATGCTGAGTTGCCTTAAGTGTTGTTTGTAGGACTGACAGATGAATGGTTCTCGAACATAGCATACTTTCTTACATATGGAGAATGCCTGACTCATCTAACTCCAAAAGAGAAAAGAACTATCAAGTTAAAAGCTGCAAAATATATTATTTGGGATAATATTCTCTATAAGAAAGGGATCGATGGCACATTCTTGCGATGTGTAGATAAAGAGCAACAGAAGGAGTTACTCCAGATTTTCCACAATGAAGCATGTGGGGGTCATTTCTCCTCTTCAGTTACTACATTTAAAATTCTAAGGAATTGCTATTACTAGCCTGGCATGTTCCATGATGCAGATGAATGGGTCAAGAAATGTGAGTCATGTCAACAATTTAAAGGAAAAGTACAACTTGCAGCTATGCCACTCAAACCAGTGGTCATTGAAGAACCATTCCAGCAATGGGGTCTCGATTTTATAGGTCCTATCAATCCACACTCTAGCGCAGGCCACACTCATATTCTGGTGGCAACAAATTATTTTACTAAATGGATTGAGGCTATCCCAGTAAAGCAAACCACTTCTGAAGTGATCTACGATTTTATCAAATAGAACATTCTAGTGAGATTTGGGGTACCAAATAAGATTGTCACCGACAATGCCACTAACTTCTCTTCTCATGTGATATCATCTTTTTGTTATAAATATGGGATCATTCTTTCTCACGCGTCAGATTATTATCTGCAAGGGAATGGTTAGGTTGAGGCTAGTAATAAGAATATTGTCACCATTCTCTGAAAATTAGTTGGTGAAAATCAAAGAATGTGGCATAAACATTTGTATGAAGCATTGTGGGCTGATCGTACAACCAAGAAGAGAGCCACCAGGTTGTCACCATTTGAACTACTCTTTGGTATAGAAGCCAAATTGCCAATACCCTTGGAGCTATCTGCGCTAAAACTACAAGATATACTTGAGAACCAAGAATTCAAAGACATGCTCGAGAAAAGGATCGCCTATCTCACTAAGTTAGAAGAACAAAGAGAAGCAGTTGTTGATAGGATTAAGGAACATCAAACTCGGGTGAAAGAACTATTTGATAAAAAAGCTAGAGTAAGACAGTTCAATATTGGTGACCTTGTGTTACTTTGGGATAAGAAAAAGGAGCCGAAGGGTCTTCATGGTAAATTTGACTCTCTCTGGAGAGGACCATTCCGGATTAGAGAAGCATGTGGAAAGAATTCTTTCTATCTTGCATACATGAGTGGAACACCGTTTCCCCTTCCCTACAATGGGCAACACCTAAAGCATTTCAATCAGTGAGACAGATTGTTTTCTGTCTTTGTACATAGGTTAGTTAGGAATTTTTGGGTGTTTCTTTTCGTGCTACTTTGTTCCTCTCCTTGTTTCATTTTTGGCTTGTCCATGCACTTTTGACGTGATTCCAGTAAGCTCTCCCTTTCCTGACTCTATTTTACCCAATGGATTTAAGGCACTGTTCATTTCCAGATGATTCTAGGTTCATTCTGCGTCCACAAGGACCTTGTCCCTAGATAGAGCCAGTTGTTGGCCTCATATTCTCACAGGCATGTTTTATCTCTTATCAAACTAAGATTTACTCCCGGTGAATAAACCCATTGTTTTCATTAACACATTATCATCGGCCCATGGATACTTCTGCCAAACTCTTAACACTGCCAATCAAGCATTAAACATGAGGTGTTATTTCCTATCGATTGATCGGATGATATTGTTAGTTTCTTAAATGACGATGATACCTAAAACAGCTTTGAAAGATGACACCTCAACATCATTTAGCCAAGCATAACTCATACGTTATGCTAAGTAACCGCCAAGCATCCACTCTCTCCCGAGGCACAATAATCGGCATGTGAAACATAGAAACACAAAGAAAGGAATAACAGTTAAGTTTTAAATGTAACGCATCAAGGCATAATGCAAGTTCTTGATTTACAAAGTTCCTCAGTATTCATCTGTTTCATTTTGCCAACCTCTTTGAGTGCAAAATACCAATGCTTCTCCCACCTCGAAGGGGATATTTAGAAAGTTTGCAGTCTATACTGACTACCTCCACGGATGAAGATTCTAGTTATCTGCAGATGTGAAGCAAGAATGACAGACATGAAAGATGTTTTGGCAGAATATGTGCTTTTTCTAAATAACCCAACATTGGGGAGTCTAGTGATGGACACCAAATGAGATCTTCATCATCATTTCAATCGCTGTGAAGTATATACCTTAGAAAGATTATGTGTAGCCTCAAGCAAAATAATTGTTTACAAAATCCTTTGAAACTTTCAAGCAAATGCAAGCTATAGGTGTAAAAATAGAATGCTCCACCTTTGCCAACATCCTCCCGGCTTGTGCCAAAATGAAAGCCTTTGAACAGGAGTAACTATCCATGAAAACGTGATCAAAGAAGGAAGGTGTCATTAAGATGTTACAGGTGTAAGTTTGCTGGAAGATATATACGCAGAGGCTGAAGCATGGACAAGTGTGCCAGAATTGTTTGATAGAACACCTTAATAAAATGTCATCTCATGGAGTGCAATGATTGCAGAAAATGGTTTTTTGGAAAAGACTTCATAAACTTCCAAGCAGATACAACTGATTATAGTAAACCCAGACCACAACCTATGTCAAAATGAGAGCTGTAGAATGAAAGGTTTGCCAGATATGATAGTCGAAAATACTCAGGGTATTCATTGTAAAGGGTTTTCAGTCCTTCTAGCAAAGCTGGTTAAACAGTTTATATTATTAAACCTGTGAAAACACCATCATGAAGTATAAGCCTCAAAATTATGAGTATGCTCCTATGATCGACACCACACTTCGGGAGGTATTTGATACTAAAATGGGCCATATTGATCTACAGGAAATCAAGAAGTCATTGACAGAAGGAGAACGATCAAAATTGTCCCAAAGGATTGCAGACAGTGGCCTAGTCAATGCAGCTTATTTTCCCACCGCTGTCCAATGTCTGGAGCTAGTAATTGAATGTGTAAAAAGGTACAATCCCGAGGCCAGAGAGATCAGATCCATTGATGGGCACCTGATGGCCGAACTTGATGGGATCTCTATTGCCATCATTCTTCGATTGCCATACAAAGAAAAGTTCATCTGTGTTGATAAGCAGAAGGCCTACAAGTATTTTAGTGATAACAGGAGCAAATGCTTGAACAATTTGGCTAAAGAATGGATGGTAAAAGCGAGAGGCGGACAGTCCCAACTTCCTAAGACACTACACCGTTCTCTTTTTATCAAAGAAATCTTTTATCTGATTGCCCTTCTTCACAGGTTGACAGGCAGCCCAGACTCAACTGAGTTTGAAATGTGGATGTATCTCTTCATCATTGTCATATCGACAGGAAAACAATTTATTGATTGGGGCCACCTTATCAGTGATTGCATACATGACCAGCTAATTCACTTCAAGACCAGTCAACGATTCCACATGTCATCCTACTTGGTATATGCAATTGCCAATTTGAGATCATGGCCTGGTTTGGCTACCACAGGTGTCCTTAATCAGAAAACACAAGTTTACGATTACTACAAGCAGTTGCAGTTAGAACAAAGCTTTGTATGTTTCAGACGAGTGAATGATGCTTTCACAATGCTTGCAGTAAGGTTACTTCAAGGAAAAATAGCTCTCAAAATTTCAAAAGAAGCATCATTGTTGATAAAGAAGTATGGTAGCTACTTCATCCAGTTTCCAAGGTTCACCTATCTTCAAGTTGGAGGATTTGATGGTTACCCTTCTAAATTGCCAAGATATGTGGATGACAAGCTTGTTTTGGTTGAGCTTTGCAGACAGCTGGTAGTAGTTCAAAAGAAATGTCAAGATAGGAAGAACAAGGGGGTGGCATTCCCTATTTGTCTTAGTCACTACAAGTATGAATCTAGCTCGAGGGCTAAAAATATGGAGAAGGCCCTAGCCATGATCAACTTGTATACATACCAGATGAGATTCCCCTTTGACAGCAAGGGATATGTGAAGAATAATTTGAAGCTTGGTCCTAGATACCTTCATTTCCCCAATCTTGAAGACTTTTGGGAAGATTGTGAAGACGAGTTTGAAGTCAAAAAAAGAGACTGGACGAGGTTTACTCTGAAGCAGATTCAAGATTTCAAGATGGAATGGGTCGTTGAAGGCATTGAAGATGATGAATCAGATCTGATTGATCCCTTCTATTTTAAAGAAATCCAAGCTCAACCTCTTCCTGCTCTTAATTGGGTAGATCCAGAGGTTAGAGATGTCAGAGAAAGAACCAGTTTCGTGATCAAGAAGTCAGAAGCCTAGATCAAGAAGAAGATATTCCAGATGACCGCAACAAGACCTGTAAGTAGGAAAGAGACACCAAGAGGAAGAAGTGACCAAGATAGTTCCACGTCATCAGTTCCTTCCCACACACCAGTTATTGACATTCTTTCTCACCAGAGAACCCAGGGAAGTGGTGGAGATGAAGACCCTCCAAGGAAAAGCAATCTCCAAAACACATGTGGAGATGAACCCAGGCAGAAGAAGAAGAAACTAAGGTCGAAGGAAAAAGAGATAGGTTCTACTTTAAGAGAAGAAAAAGAACAAGAAGAAGTCCTATTTGATCTAGAGTTTGATGAAGCCATACCAACCACATCTTCTTCCATACTCATTGAATCCCCTCTCCTTGATGTACCACATTCTACTTCAGTTATCAAGCCTCCTTCCTCGAAGGATCTAGTGTATCAAACAGAAAAAGATGAAGAGAAAGCAGCCTCACCAATACCTGAAAAACAAGATCTCCAATCAGGCCATGCACTTGAGCTATCAGAAGATCTTTCACTACCATGGTTAGAACAAAGCCTATTGAAGAAAAGGAAGGTAGAAGAACTAGTGATTCCTGAATTCAGTACAGTTTCTGATCTCTTTAGGAGATCTAAGAAGCTGAAGAAGATTAACGTGACTTCAAGAATAAAAATTGATGCCAATTCAGGAAACATGTGCCTTGAGATAGCTCAGCCCACTTCTGAAAGAAATGTGAATGAAGCCACTCCGGAAGACTTTGTTGTGTCAAGGATTGATATGGGCCCATCCACTCATGAGGCTGACATACAAAACTTCAATGTCGTAGCTGCAAGGCTGGTAGTAAGGACCAAAAGGGAGAAGCAGTCAAAAGATCAGTTAAAACAACAAGTACAGAGTCTGTCTTCTTACTTGAAGACCATAGTTGACACTTCTACCATGCCACTTAGCATTGATCATCAGTCAACCATCTGGGGCCAAGAAGGAAAAATTGAAAAAGGTACTATTTACAGTTTGCAGAAATATCAAGTTTATGGAAAAACTACTGAGAATTGGGTGAACAAAATCAAATCTATTGCATTTGATTTCATTATTAAGGCAAAGGCATTGCATGATGAAGCCTTAATAAAAAAGGAGGTCATTGAAAAAGAGTTGAAAAATGTCAGGAAAGAGGAAGCTGTTTGGAAGGATATCCTGAAAGATTTTGCAAAAATGATGGAGATTGATGTTAATATCCTCGTGGCAGAAAAGATCCTACCTGGTACAGAACAAAATTACTTAAAAATTTGGACAGAGAGCATAAATTGGAAATTAATAATTATTGGCCAAGTTTCAATAGAACAGGAAAAGCTAATGCTTGCTTGTGAATGAGTATCTGCAAAGCTTTAGGATCAGCTTGGTGCCATCCTCCTGAATGCATCATTGATGGGAGAATCACAGATAATTCAAGATGATTTTTAGAATATGATTGATCGACAACTTTTCAACAGAGAAGTTTTCAATGAGAACACAATGGACAAGTTGGTCGATCTCTATACTTCATTGAAGATTTCCATCTCCCAAATACCAAGCATGGTGGTAGAATTGAGTGATGTCCACAAGTGTTTGAAAACTTGGAAGATGAGGATAGCAAACACTCTGATTCGTAAGGGCAAATCTGTCACCCTGGCCATTCAACTTTTCAGAATGTTTAGAGAAAGAGAATCCGGTCTGCAAAATCAGTTTCTAGAGTTTGCCACTCCGTCAACAGTGCCATCGACAAGCAGAGAATAAATGCAAGTTTGCATATTGTATAGTTTTCATTTTTGTTGTGTTTGTGTGTAGCTCAAGTCATAATTTTTGGCTTGTTTTGTAAATAGTGATCATGATTGAGTCTTCTCCTTCGAGTCTAATCTTTTCTCTTTTTGATTGTAAAGTTAGGTTCATCCTAACTATTTCTCACATAATATTTCTTTTAAGTGCTTAAGTGAAGTAGTTATTCTAAGCAACTAGCTTTGTAAAAGAAAGTTAGTTCTTCAAAATCAATGCACTTAAAGGGAGTTGGTTACTCCAAGTAGTTATAAAAAGTGGTTGAGGTAGTTACCCTAGGTGGTTACTAACCTCACCTATATATACTTCATTGTATTTCAATCAAAGGGGGTTCCACTTTTTCACATGACAGTGTATGAAAGACTCGGATAGTATTATTCAAGTTTGAAAGCAATAAAGAAACATTTTGAATGTGTGTTCAACTTTATTTCATGTGTTGTTATTGATATTCGTACATTTCATCAATAATGATCATGTGCTTTCCTTTCAAAGTTGCGCATCAAGTTTTGGTATCTCTACTTGGATGCATGGAACTTAAATTCATTATTTTAACTCTTATTTCATCACTACTATTTGTTATTTCTTTGTTTTTGTTCTTATAATTCCAGAAAATCCAAAATACCCTTCTCATACGAGGGAGTTGCCCTCTTAAACGCAGAGAGCAATCGACATAGACCTGCGATTGTTCAACTGCTGTGAGCAGGTTGTTGCAAATCCAATGGCGAACGAAGTTACTCAAGAAGATTATTTTAAAGCAACAAATCTGTTTACCAACAAATCTCTACTCCTTTACCAAGAAAAAATTCAACAGCCTCTTAAATCCTCTGCGTCTTCAACCCTAATATCTGCTCCGAATTCAATTAGTTTTGCAAGTACATCAACGTGCCCTTTTAAATGCAACACAATGCAGTGCAGATCATCCATATTGATCACTTCTATTTACAGGTGCACCCTTCTTCAGACACACGATGATAGCCTCTAGATTCCCACTTCTTGTAGCAATCAAAAGCTCATCCCCCACTTCAAGGATTTCAAGCACTAATGTCTGCAAACAAGCAAATTAAAATGTTAGCAACCAAAGGGGTTACCAGGTTTATAGCATTATACATCTGTAAAGCAATAGCCTAAGCCACTAGAAAAGGGTAAGACGCAGTTTACAGGTACTATTGTACTATGAGAGATGACTACATGCACACAATAATATGGGTTTTGAGTATGTAAACGAAGCAGTGTCTCCTCAAGGAAATATGTATCCTTAGGAAAACAGTCTAAATTGTCAAGAAAAGGAGAGTATGGTTTTCACATGCACGAAAAAAAATGTAGGTCACCAAGGGTGTACCAAACACAGAAGCCCAAATCTTTAAACAAGAGGAATAAAATTGTGTACAGGAGACTTACTGGCCTTTCTCCATCATAAGTTATTTCTCAATTAACGGCTCTAATTCGATTGTTTGCACCCACATCCAAAAGTAACTCTACAAGCTCTGGGTAACCATTTGCAGCTGATCTAAAAAGAGTAGTCCTTCCATCATTGCTTGTAGCATCCTTGTTTGCACCAAGATTGTGAATAGTATGTGAGGCAGTCTAAGGTCAATCGCATGAGCCTTATTCAGATCCATCGACATTGCCTTCAAACTAATTCCCCTGTTTATTACTTATTATTCAAACAAACCAGAACCAGAACCATCTATCTACTATGTAGAATTCTATGCCATGAATGCTAAAGAAAATTAACAAGAGTAGTGAAGAATACCTGGATTAACAAGAATATTATCTGCCCCTTCCACCTCCCCTACTACCGTGTGCCACCATTAAAAAAAACATACAAAACCAAACCAAAAAATGGACTGACCAGCGTGCACGTGACTCAAGCCAAAAAGAAAATCAAAATACAAAAGACTCAAGCCAAAAACAAAATATCCAGTTGAAACCAATACACAAAGAAACAAAATAGAAAAGGGAGGAAAAAAATTTGCAGCAGAAAAGAGCAGAACCAGGCAAGTCGTAAAGAATTGATGAGGAGGGCGAAACATAAAAAATTGATGAACAACCCTTCCGCTCTCCTCATTTGCTTTTTCCTGCTCCTAAAACGGCCTTGCTTTTTGAATTTTCTTTCCGTTTTCCCTCCCTCCTCAAGCTCAACGGCCTTATTTTTTTAAATTCATCTCTCCATTAACGGTTAAGCAAAATTTTTATGACTGTTATCCATTCAATCGTGCCCTTAAAATATTAGGACATATCTTAGTATAAATAAAATTATAATTATATATATATTTGTATTGAGAGTTTGTCCAAAATCTCTCCTTTCATCTGATAGAGTCTTTTTAAAATGTTGATTGTATTGTGATCCACTGATTTAAATTGGACTATTGTGCATGTAGATGTTGCCTAGTTCACCTTGAATCCTGGTCCTTGTTAATTATTTTAACGAACCATAGGTATCTAACAATGCCTTGGGGAAATTGTCAAATCACAGGTGGGCAAGTTCTCATGGGGTCCCCCCTTGATAGGACAAGCTTTCCAACCATGGAGATGATTGGGGACAACAATCCCAAGCAATGAAGATGCCCTAAAATGACTTTGATGCAAATTAAATTGCTTTCAATGATCCAAATCAAAAGATTTCTGTGACGAATGCTCCTTGAACTGTTAGGATGTCTAACAATTCTAGGATGAGGATCAAACGAATTCCTTTATTTACCAATATATAGGAATAAATCAAGCAAAATGTGTACCAAGTGGGCTCGTGGTAGGAATAACATGGTGCGAGGTTAGTAAAATTTGAATTTGAACTTTTGAATTTTGCGATGTGTGAGATCAATCTCATGCAGTAGGATTGACCTAGGATGTAATGGAATGCTTTAATGTTGATGTGGGTAATGAATATCTACACATGGGATGCAATGAAAGGCATACTAAATGCCATATGTATGGGACTATGTGCAGATGGGGATAGGATACGGTCCAGTGTATGGGAATGAATGGAAATGAAGATAAGTAGCGTATCAGGGAATGGCCCTAGCTTTGCACAAGAGAGTGCCATTTCTCGATCTGGAATTGTATTGAGCCATTCCATCAAAATGGGACTAGAATTAAATGGGAATTGGCATGGCTATGCAAATCTCACCATTATAGAAACACTCTACATAAATAATTAGGCTAATTAACGAAATGCAGTCAATTAGGCGTAATTGACATAGATTTATTAGAGCCGGGACAAATAATTATAATAAATTTACAAAAGGAATAAATGCTTAGAATGAGAGTACCTAACCCTAGAACCGATGATGGAAGGTTAACATTGATGATGTTCTAAATTAATTTTTCATCTCCAGAATAATAATGACCTTCATCAAATGACTATATCAATTTTTTTGTAATCCAAAAAAACTTTGGGGTTCACTTTTAACCACCATGAGTTTGATCATGATTGAATTGCAAACTTGATATGTTGTACAAGTTTGATTTTTTACCACACAGGATCGACTTGATAGAATATGCACTTGAAAATTTATTCACCTTTGTCCTTCAAATAGTCAAACATATCAAGGTGTTGCCTAGGGACACCGTTTGGAGTTTGTGATGCAGAGTCACAGCCGGAAATGTGTACTAATGGTGGAATTTGATATTTACTTTACTATCAGCCAGATTGAACCCGTTGGCATCACATGCACCTTTCACTTCGATGCCCATCTCACCCCGATGTGTGATTTCATTTATGTGCCTATCGGCAAGACTTCGTCTGTCGGCTTCTCCAAACTAAGCTATCCCGATGACTTGTTGTCGTGACGATACATACATACAAACAATTACCTACCGAAACCGCGGTCCCTTTGCATCTATCACTTCCTTTACATAGAACATGCAAACTCTGACCTGTCGGTGCCGATCACCTCCACTCTCACTATCGGTCGACTTTTGTATCTAGCACTTGTATCTGTGCATTGTATATTCTCCTCACACAACCGATACATACAAATCAAAATATACAATCACAAATATTCCTCTGGATATGCCCTCAATGTATGTTTGACTGGCGTTGACTTCTTTTTATCTACGGAATGTATGTTCAAACATACAACCAAATATACAACACTGAATATGCATTCATCGAATATCCCTTGGAATATTCCTTCTGCAATCCACTGACCGTTGACCTTCCCTTGTATCACCTGAATGTATATTTGAAATATACATTTGCTATATACAAACCATAAAATGCATTTGACATATACATAGAAACATGCAAATGCAATATATGCAGAACTTGTATGACCTGATACACAATTGTGATATACACAGAGATTGTATATCGACACCTTACCAAATCCACAACTTACAAACTCGATATGCAAATGACGGATACACACAAAATGACCCTTGGATGCAAAAGTGATATACGCACAGATTGTATGTCACATACAAACACTGTATATTCGTCAAATGTACATTTTGACAAAGCCCTCAAAACTTTACAAATTTCACACAGAAAATACTGCGATCGGGCCGAACCATTTCCTAGGCAACTTTAACTTAGAATTTAACCTTTAAACCCTAGCACATGAGGATGCTAGGATAACTCATAGCATGCTATAAATCGATCCCCTAAACATGAAATGCATAAATAGAAACACAAAAATGCAAACTAAACTACTGTACATGTCCATTCCACCGATTCAGAGAATCAACCAGTGGAATGGGTGGATGAATCCATTTCGCCTGCAACCAAGAAAATCAATACACAGATAGACCAGAGATCAACAAAATGAAATCAACGGGATCTCTTTGTTTCAATATCAGAAATGCATACAGATATCATAGCCCCGCTATATCACAATGCTCAGTCTGATCTTCAAAAACAATGTCTCTGTTTTTCATATGCCATTGTATATCTAAAACAAACTGAGCTAGGTCATATGTAACTACTCCTCACGAGTAGTACAGACTCGATTCCTAGCGGCTGGGAGCTTCCAAGCGGCTGGGAGAGGACAACTAGCATAACAAACTTCTAACTGACTTGCACATAAACCTAGATTGACTTAAACATAAGAATTGGTCACATGGACCTTATTACATCATAATGTAAAACATACTATAATTAGATTTTATTCTTTATTTCGAAGGGGTGCTCCTGCACCATACTCCCCAGAAGAAGAAATCTCAAGTCCACTTGAGATGAAAGTATGGAGATCTAAACCATGTTAGTTGATCTGTTCTTCAGTCATCCACACTGCTTCTGAATTAGGTTTTCCCTACCAAGCCACCAAATATTCCAGATATTCGTTGTTCCGGGTCTTCTTGATCATTCTTGTGTCCAAAATCTTCTGTAACTGTGGTGGATCATGTTTTGGAATGTCATCAGCTGTTGTATTCTGTAGTAGTTCCTATTCTTCAGCTAGATTATGTTTGTATGGAGTTAAATCACATACATTGAATATAGGTGATAAACCAAGATCAAAAGGAAGTTGTATCTCATAAGCATTCTGTCCATGCTTTCTCAAAATCTGACATGGTCCAATCTTCCTCTGCATGAGTTTGGTATATTTACCTTTAGGAAGTCTTTCCTTTTTCAAATGAACCCATACCAAATCTCCAACATCAAATTGTACATCTTTCTTCTTTTTATCAGCATATTCTTTATACTTGAGGGTAGTTTGTTGGAGTTGGTTTTTGACCTAATCATGTACCTCTTTTATGGCTTCTGTAAAAGCTTCTCCATCTGCACTAATAGAATCTTCTGTAGGCAAGTTTCTTAACTCCAAAATACCTTGTGGATGCATACCATAGACTATCTAAAAAGGTGATTTCCCTGTGCTTCTATTGACAGTATCATTATAGGAAAATTCTGCCTGAGATAGGATATTATCCCACTTGTCTCCATGTTGTCTTGTCAAACATCTAAGCAAATTCCCTAAGGAACGATTTACCACTTCAGTTTGTCCATCTGTTTGAGGATGATATGTGGATGAGAAAGACAAATTTGTTCCAAGTTTCTTCCAAAGAGTCTTCCAAAAATGGCCAATAAATTTCACATCCCTATCTGATACTATGCTCAATGGCAATCCATGTATTCTTACTATCTCCTTGAAAAACAAATCTGCAATATATGAAGCATCAGCAGTGGTTTTGCATTGCAAGAAATGTGCCATTTTGTTGAATCTGTCCACTACAAAAAAAACACTATCATATCCCTTTCTGGTTCTGGGTAAACCCAACACAAAATCCATACTTATGCTTTCCCATGGTTTGGAAGGAATGGTTAATGGCTGATATAAACCTGCATTAGTTGATCTTCCTTTTGCTTTCTGACATACCACACATGTCTCTACAAATTTTCTGACATTTGATTGTAACTTAGGCCAATAATAATGTCTTCTGACAAGATCAAGAGTCTTATCCAAACCATAGCTCCACAATGTCCTGCCATAGCTCCACAATGTTTCTCTTTTATGATGTTCAACCTCATGGAACACCTTGGAATACACAACTGTCCACCTTTGAACAACAATCCATCCTGGATCAGGAATTCAGAGAATTCAGCATGATATTTATTTCCAAAAGAAGTACATACCTGATATATACCTCCAAAATCTTCATCAGCATCATACATGGTCTTCAATGAATCAATGCCAACACTTTCCAACTGAATCTGGTTGACTGTTAGAGCTCTCCTGCTCAAGGCATCTGCCACCTTATTCTTGACTCCTTCCTTATGCTTTAGTGTGAAAGTAAAAGCTTGCAAAGTTTCTACCCACTTCATATGCCTGTGATTCAGTTTTTTCCTGGCTGTTTATGAAACTCAGAGCCTGATTATCTGTGAATACTATGAATTCTTTTGGCATCAAGTAATGCCTCCATTTCTTGAGTGACTAGACTAAAGCATACATTTCCAAATCATATGAGGAATACCTCTTTTTGGCATCATTAAGCTTCTCACTGAAAAATGCAATTGGCCTACCTTCTTGGCTGAGTATTGCTTCAATTGCCATGTGACTTGCATCACATTCTACCTGAAAGATTTTATTAAAATCTGGAAGTGCAAGGACTGGCTGCTAGGCCACTCTCTTCTTCAATGTTTCAAAGGAATCATCTGCTTCCTGAGTCCAACCAAATCTGCACTTCTGTCCTCCTTTTATGGTATCAAGCATGGGTGCACAAATATGACTAAACCCTCTTATAAACTCTCTGTAGAAGGTTGCTAACCCATGGAAACTTCTGACATCATTCATAGTCCTAGGAGTTGGCCAAGACAATATGGCACTTACCTTCTCCTTATCCATTTGCAACTTGCCTTGTGAAATGACAAAACCTAAATATGTGATCTCCTCCTACATGAACAAACACTTGTCCAAATTTATCATCAGTTGTTCTTCATGTAAACGCTTGAGAACCAAATCTATATGTCTGAGATTTTTTTCCTTTGTATTGCTAAAAATCAGAATGTCATCTAGATAGACTATGACAAACTTACCCATGAATTCTCTCAAAACCTCATTCATCAATCTCATAAAAGTACTAGGTGCATTAGACAAACCAAAAGGCATAACTTTCCACTCATACAACCCTTCATTGGTTTTGAATGTTGTTTTCCATTCATCTCCTGGCCTAATTCTGATATGATGATAACCACTCTTCAAATCTATTTTTGTAAAATACTTAGCACCTCCCAAATAGTCAAGTAAATCCTCTACCTTAGGTATTAGAAACCTATACCTGATTGTGATCTTATTAATAGCCCTGTAATCTGTGCAAAGCCTCCAAGTGCCTTCTTTCTTTGGTGCTAGTACAGCTGGTACTGCACATGGGCTTAAACTTTTACCAATCAGACCTGTGTCTAACAATTCCTCGATTTGCCTTGCTACTTCTGCATTCTGTTATGGAGTAAGTTTATATGCTGCTTTGTTTGGAAGTGTAGATCCTAGGATTAGATCTATGCAATGGCTGATATCCCTTACAGGTGGGAGGGATCTTGGCATTCCATTAGAGATGATGCCTTTATACTTATCCAATAGTTCTTGGATAGCTGGGTCTATGAACCTCTGGTTCTTCTCTTTCTTGACTTCTTGCTGCTGTTCTTTATTCATTGTGAGACATGGAATTAGGGAATAGGCAACTGCACCTTCTGCTGCTACTTCTTTCATGAACTATTTTCCTTCCATCAACATTACCTTTACCTCTTTTCCTTTTGATTTCTCCTCCTTCTCTGTCAATGGTAGTAACTCAGTCACTGTACCATTCTTAGTGATTGTATAGGTGTTTCTAACACCATCATGGCATGCCTTCAAATTATTCTGCCAAGGTCTTCCAAATAAGAGATGGCAAGCATCCATCTTAGTAATATCAAACAATAACCTGTCTTTATATGCTCCAATCTGAAATTCTACCCAAGCTTGTTCTTCTACAACTATTTGTTGACCTTGGGTAAGCCATGAGACCTTATATGGGGATGGGTGAGGCAATCTTCTAAGCTTAAGCTTTGTTACCATTTCATCAGATACAAAATTTTCAGTAGAACCAGAATCAATTAAAACTTTACATGCCTTACCTCCTGCCTTGCATGTAGTTCTAAAAAGAGACTTTCTTTGTGGGGGTTCTTTGTCAGGTACCTTCATGACAGTCATTGTTCTCCTCATCATCAGAGATTCTTCACTCTATGGATATCCATAATTGTCAGGAGCATTCACACTTTTAAAAGTGTATGAGCTTGTTGCACTTTGATTATCAGGTTCTTGAATCAGATTCGTTCTCTTTTCTCCTATTGAACTTGTTGCCTTTTCTGGACATCTGCTATCTATATGGCCTTCTTTACTGTAGTTATAACATCTAATAGATCCTCTACCCTGGGATCTTTCTCTAAAAGGTCTTCTGCCTCTAAAGTTTTCTTGCTGATTGTAACTTCCTCTCTGGTTCTAACTGTTGTCTCCCTTGCTATTGTCATGACTGGATTCTCCCTGATATCTAAATCCATGTCCTCTGCCTCTAAAAGGACTTCTTCTACCTCTTTGCTATTTTCCCCTTCCTCTATTGTTCTATTCTTGTCTTCTCTTTAACTTCTCTTCCACTTTTAATGCCAACTGAAAACATTTCTAAACTGTATCTGGGTTATGCAGATTCAAATCTTCCTGAATGTTGAACCTCAATCCATTAAGGTATCTAGCTACCTTTTCTTCCTCACTCTCTTTTACCTTTGTCTTGACACAAAGCTTCATGAACTCTTCTGTATATGAGCTGACATCTAGCTCCTTCTGCTTCAAATTTTGTTTCCTCTTATGCAATTGGATGCTGTAATCCAATGGAACATAGGCTTCTTTTACTAAAGCCATCATCTTCTTCCATGTAGCAACTCTGTGCTTTCCTTCTTGTACTCTGTCATCTTGGATGAAATTCCACCAAGTTAATGCAGCCTCTTTCATTTTTGATTGGGCTATCTTTATCCTTTGGTGTTCTGGTATCTCCTCTGTCTCAAAGAAAATGTTTAAGGAGTCTATCCACTCCATCACCGAATCAGGTTCCATCTTTCCTGTAAACACTGGCAAATCCAATTTCACATCCATGGTTCTCCTCTCCATAGATTTGAGGGCATTAATCAAAGGTCTCTGGTCTACAGGAATGTCTTCCTCGTTCCACCTAGGGATCTCTTCTTCTTCCCTATCTTCTTCTTTACCATAACCTACTATGTCCCTCAACTTCTCCAACTCATTTTTCAATGTCTGATTCTGAGCCTTTACAACAATGCTCTCTAAAATCTGCTTCTTTACCAGAACTGCCAACTCAGCATTGGTCATCCTTGCTAGAATTTCTGATGATCCTTCCCCATCCGACATCTTTGCTGTCTTCTTATCTTTTCCTGAAGATCCTTCCTTTGCTTTGATACCACTATGATGCAGAGTCACAGTCAGAAACATGTACTAATGGTAGAATTTGATATTTACCTTACTATCGGCCAAACTGAAACCGTCGGCATCACATGCACCTTTCACTCCGATGCCCATCTCACCCCGATGTGTGATTTCATTTATGTGCCTATCGGCAAGACTTCATCTGTCGGCTTCTCCAAACCGAGCTATCCTGATGACTTGTTGTCGCGACGATACATACATACAAACAATTACCTGCCAAACCCGCGGTCCCTTTGCATCTGTCGCTTCCTTTACATAGAACATGCAAACTCTGACCTGTCGGCGCTGGTCACCTCCACTCTCATTGTCGGTCGACTTTTGTATCTAGCACTTGTATTTGCGCATTATATATTCTCCTCACACAACCGTTACATACAAATCAAAATATACAATCAACGAATATTCCTCCAGATATGCCCTCAATGTATGTTTGACTGGCTTTGACTTCTTTGTATCTGCAGAATGTATGTTTGAACATACAACCAAATATACAACACTGAATATGCATTCATCGAATATCCCTTGGAATATTCCTTCCGCAATCCACTGACCGTTGACCTTCCCTTGTATCACCTGAATGTATATTTGAAATATACATTCGCTATATACAAACCATAAAATGTATTTGACGTATACACAGAAACATGCAAATGCAGTATACGTAGAACTTGTATGACCCGATACACAATTGTGATATACACAGAGATTGTATATCGACACCTTACCAAATCCACAACTTACAAACCCGATATGCAAATGACGGATACACACAAAATGTCCCTCAGATGCAAAAGTGATATACGCATAGATTGTATGTCGTATATCCGTCAAATGTACATTTTGACAAAACCCTCAAAACTTTACAAATTTCACACAGAAAATACTGTGATCGGGCCAAACCATTTCCTGGGCAACTTTAACTTAGAATTTAACCTTTAAACCCTAGCACATGAGGATGCTAGGATAACTCACAGCATGCTATAAATTGATCCCCTAAACATGAAATGCATAAACAGAAACACAGAAATGTAAACTAAACTACTATACATGTTCATTCCACCGATTCAGAGAATCAACCAGTGGAATGGGTGGATGAATCCATTTCACCTGCAACCAAGAAAATTAATACACAGATAGACCGGAGATCAACAAAATGAAATCAACGGGATCTCTTTGTTTCAATATCAGAAATGCATACAGATATCATTGCCCCGCTGTATCACAATGCTCAGTCTGATCTCCAAAAACAATGTCTCTATTTTTCATATGCCATTTTATATCTAAAACAAACTAAGCTAGGTCATATATAACTACTCACGAGTAGTACAAACTCGATTCCCAGCGGCTGGGAGCTTCCAAGCGGCTGGGAGAGGACAACTAGCATAACAAACTTCTAACTGACTTGCACATAAACCTAGATTGACTTAAACATAAGAATTGGTCACATGGACCTTATTACACCATAATGTAAAACATACTATAATTAGACTTTATTCATTATTTTGAAGGGGTGCTCCTGCACCAGTTTGCTAACTCAATAGGTGAATGTTCAAATTATCCTTGATGTCCTCTATTTTCTAGATCATGTTTCAATGCCCAGATGGATGTCTTTAAATACCATTGCATTACAACATGTCTCACATAAACATACACGTGTTAAGTCAGCTCATAATAACTAATAGAAAGCGAGGCAAGAAATTTTAAATTTGGACTTAAAGATTTTGATTTTAGGTTTATTCCTACATGCCTTGGGATTGAACGAAAATAACCTAGATAGAAAATATATGTGGGTGAATGATTTGGATTCTTTTTATGTGTATGTAATTATAAAAAATGAAGTCTTTTAACTTTAATACTACTCTAATCAGCTAACGCTATAGCTAGGTCTAACAAAAGACCAGAGACTAAATTCAACAAGGCTAGAAATAGAAACATACAGTTGCAAAAGTATGCTTAATAGTGAAAAAGAGGAATCTAATGCACCTACAAACAGAGATGGCATTTATAGAAATGTTTAGAATTGAATGCAAGGATTGTGGCTGAAATATGGAGATAATTTGAGGTATGCTCAATGCCATCTAAGAAAAAGTATTTTGCCCAAGGGGCAACCTTGACCGTAACCTAAAATTGACTAAAAATTTTTGTGCAGGAATATGTTGGTCTACTAATGATTTCTCTTCACTGCCATCTATCAAGAAATTGAGTTGAAACTAGAATAAAATGTAAAACATGTCACTAATCTAACATTGCAAAAGATGGAACAAAATTGATGAATTGCAAGGATTTCACCTGATAAAAATGGATCATAACTAGTAAAACTAGATGTGAACACTCAATAGAGATTTCCTGTGAAATCTAGAAACTATCTAATGTAAGGTCAAAGTTGCTTAGGAAAAGTGGAGCGCCTCGGGGGCAACCTAGTCCTTGACTTGAAATTAGCTCAAAATTTGTAGAGGATCTCCTTGATGTGATTTTAAGCACTTTTATGTCAACCTCGTTAGATCTCCATAGAACACTTTATAAATGACCTGCAAGCACAAATCGATAAAGGAAACTGTGCAAAACAAAATGCTTAAAGGGGAGTTTACCTCAGTTAGTCCCTCTATGGGTATTCAAACATGGTCCACAAAATGCTTGCAATAACATCCACGAACCTCAAGAAACTATTGAAGTGCTTCACACGAAAGCCATGACAATGCTTTAGAGATCTATTGTTCTAAGAATGCTAATTCAAGAAAAGATTTTGCTTGTAAACAAGAGATAGAAGGAAATCGATAGGTTGCAATGTAAAAAATGGAGAGGAGGGTGTATTTGTAGTTTTTTTGCTAATATTTTAAGCAAGAGAAGGGTAGAAACATATTATCTTGACGTCAAGGAATCTCACATTTGATTTTGGAGGTTATAGGAGATGAGGTCAAGGTCACCACCCTATACACCTAAGGGGCCTGACATTGACCCTACACCTAAGGAGGCTCAATTTTCTAGGGAAAAGGCAAGGTCAAGAGAGGAGCATCCAAGGGCGGTGATTTTAATTTAATATTATCTACAAATTGCAAGAAGAGTTCACTACACGTGAGAATAGCTACAAAAATTAAATGTGGTGTTTGGAAGGGATGATTATACATGGGAAGGATAACTACCCGAGGATAGCTCAGAGGTAGGTAAAATGGTAAAAGGTATATATGGAGATAATCATCTACATCATTTGCAATTTATCATGTCATTGTTTTAAGAATATCTTATGTAGGTTTTCGTGTGTAAATTTATGTACATGGTAATCTTCATATAAAGGTTTAATGTATTTATAAGGTTATATTATGTTTGGGGATTTCCCTCCAGCAAGTTTTAGAATATTATTATAATTCTATTTGTGATAGATTTGTCTACCAACAAATTTATATTACCAATTGTGACTATGTCCGTTGTGAACTATCTGTCTTTTTAAAGAGTGGCTTGCAAAAGTAATGTTATTGTGATTGTTAGTTTCATTTTTTTTAATTTCAGTTTGATTGTATTTATTTATGAGAGTAAATTACGATCTATAATATTTTTGTAATATTATCAAATTATCAAAACTAATTATTGGCAAATAGTATTAAATAGTTTTTGGTCATTTTGTAACTTATCATTATTTGTGAACTAAATGCAAACCAAGAAAGGACACAATAATCTTGATGGGACGCGACATGAACCCATGTGGACAGAGTCTTGATCCTTATAGTAGATATATAATAAGAAATTATGGCTCATCATCCTGTATTAACATGTCAGCCAAGAAAGAAAAGGCCAAAAGAAAGAAGGAAAGTTAAAATTGGGTCAACAAGAAAATGGGTGCCGAGTCCTGAATACGTGGCATCATCCCCACGCTGAGCAAGGAAGAATGAACAAAGATGAGAAGAAACAACATAAAGAGGAAATGCACATGAAGGATAGACAACATCAAGAGGAAATAGTGGAAAAGACAAGGAAATGAAGAAGAGGAATCAAATGAAAAGGCAAGCACATCACAACACAACATTGAGTGTTGCCTCCCTAAGAGTGGGAGCATAATAACTCACACAAGAATAGGGGGAATCAGGCACAAAGTGATGCAGTGCAAGATAACAATCAATTCATGTTTCAAACAAACCAATTTGCAAGTCTCAAACCTCTAAGATGAATGGTTTCCTTCACTAGCCCTTCATATTCCTTGTAGCCCTCCTAATTGAGTTTTTTCAACATAGCTTTCAAATTTGGCCGCAAACCCACACTCATTTACCTTTTTAAGTACCCTTTATACCCTTCTTCAACATATCGGAAACTTGGGTAATTTTGTTTCAGACCAACCTACTCAACAATTTGTTGTTGTTGTTGTCCTAAAGGGGCAATTAGGTCACTTTTACAAAGCAACCACCATGTAAACTCTTCATTAACCCAAAATATCAATTCCAAGACCTTAAATAGGTTTCAAATGGATCAAATCAACAATTTTTATCAGTGAAAGCTCTTACAGTTTCACCCAACACAAAAATCTCACCTCTAGGCCTTTTAGGCTTGCCTACAATGAGGGTTTATTGAAACTCTTATCTCCAGACCTTTTCTAACCTCACCAATGGCTCAAACATCTTTATTTGGACCTGTACATGCTATACCAACCATTCCCCAACATTTACCAAGGTCATTTCATCACATTCTAGTCTCTAACCATACAAATTTGCTTAAAAATGAAGGTTTTACCAGCCTAGGGCATCGCGATACACACATCAAACTCAAACCTCTGCTCTAGCCACTTTGAGGAATTAAAATACATGTTGTTATAGTCCATTTCAACAATTTTGAGAGATTTTCACTAAAAGGATTTGTTAGAAAGTTAATTTTCTCATTTCATAACCTAAAAGACAGGGTTTCCAGGCTGCT
Organism: Cunninghamia lanceolata; assembly: GCA_027924645.1. Lineage (NCBI taxonomy): Eukaryota > Viridiplantae > Streptophyta > Pinopsida > Cupressales > Cupressaceae > Cunninghamia > Cunninghamia lanceolata. Next base: position 12,796,085 of record BSBN01000167.1, read on the forward strand.
TGCACTCAAACTCTCAAATTCAATAAAAATTGATGCAACCAATTGCAAAATAAAGAAGATTCATAGGTTCATTAATTCCAATTATTAAATGTACTCCTATAGATTGTACTAGGCCATACCAAAGCAAAAATAGGGACTGTTACAAAAAATATGGTCTTTTTTATTGATTTTAATCACCAAAGATGGTTACAACTCCAATACAAAGCTTCTCATTCATTGTTTCGACTCTTCCCAAGTGACTATGAATATTACACACCAAAACCAACTAAAATATTTGACCAAACTAACAACACTTAGAGTCCTATGACTGTTGGCATTCCACACTTTGCAACTTTTCATTTACATAATTTTGACAATATTGCAATATTTACAAAAAAATGAACTCTATAAATGACTTAAGACACTAAATATGGTCTATTATGACCTTATTTGAACTCAAAAGACTCAAAACACTCCTAACCAACCTAAGACCATATTTACAAAAGATGGACTAACATGGTGCCCCTGCACCACAAAGACACAACATAGGATGCTACCTCCCCAAGAGTGGTGGTATACAATAGCTCATGCACATAGACAGAGGACAACAAGCACAAAGACACAACATCAAGCATTACCCTCAAGAGTGATGTCATGATAGCTCATGCATGCATAGATAGAGGATAATAAGCACAAAGAGAATCTATAGGTTAAAATAAGGTAAGAGAGTGAAACGTCAGACATCTAAGCACCACTCGGTGTAGGCTTCAAATCTATTAGGTCATGATTAAAGAACAAAGTATCAATAAAATTGTTTATGTAAGCTGTGGAGTGAAGGTGGAGATGAGAGGTGGAATATGAGGGATGGAGTCAAACACAGTAGGAGGTGGATGTGGAACAACATTAAGTAAATATGGAGGATGAGGAGAATGAGTCACAAGAATATTAGGAGATGAAAGTGGTTGTGAGGGCCTTAAGGACGGGCACTAAAGTATTTCCTATGAGCATAGCTTGAGGAGGAGAAAGGGTGGGATCAACACAAAGGGTAGAACAAAGGTGAAAGTGGAGGAAGTAGAAAGATGGGAAGAATGAGGATGGTGAAGAGGAAGAAGGTTGAGTCTCTCCTAAATGGGTTTAGGGGTTTGCGGGTCTCTTGGCTCTAGGAGGATGCCATCAGTGAGGGGGAGGAATGATGTTGGTCAAAGGCACAAAAGGAATCAAAAGTGGATGTCATGAATGAGGATAAGTGGCAGCTCAATTTTTTTAGTGGAAAATCTTTTCCAAATGGCCAATAGTTTAAATTAGGGCCACTATTTTTTGTTGAATAGGACAACCTATAAATGTGACTAAATCACTATTTTTACAAAAAATTAGTTTAGTGTTGGTTAAATTTCCTGAGCATTATCTCACTAAACTTTAAAATTAAACTATTTCTCCACAATAAATGGTGCATGATAAAGTTTATAATATCAAATTACAAGCCTTAATCATATTTTCCTTTAATATTACATTCCCACTTATTTTGTGTGCCATATCACTATTACTATTACATTCCCGCTTTCTTTTGGGGCCATATTCACTTTGAAATTGACATTTGGAAAGATTTTCCACCTATAATTGTATATAAATAGGTATGGCAACAACAAGACCATTTAATGATGAATGTGACTATTTCACTCCTTTGTTATCATGGCCTATAAAATCTAGGACATATAAGGCCTCAAATCTGATGATTACAAAGAATACAGGTAACACATGGTTCTTGTACTAATATCATTTTTAAAGTTTGCATGGATAATAAATTAAGATCTTGTCTACAATCGATGACATATATTTGCTAAATATATAATGATTGCAATGGCTCTTGTGTTCAGTGGCCTCCAACTAAGATGAATGCGATCTTAAGCTTTCTATTGTTTTTGTGTGCAAATAGTGAGTAGGAGCATATAAAGATCTTTTAATGGATGTGACCTAGATTCTATTGACAATGCAACTTAGACTTTCTATTGACCCCCATGGGCCTATACGTGTCATGAACCAGTGAGGCCACTATAGATAGTAGGTCATTTGTATGGTTTGAATGCATGAAGGAATAGGGCATTCATTTCCCACCATTGATTTCCATTATGAGCTTAACAATTGTCATTTGATTCTGTAAGTTTTTAACCATATGTCATAAAATCTATTTACTCTTCCCTAAAATTAATTTGGGTCTCACAACTAGATATTAATGGATGATAGTGATTTGATTCTATGAGTTATAAGCACATCCATTGACAATTGTTTGCACTGCCCAAAATCTATTATAGGTTGCACGATTAGATTTTGGTTGACATACTAGAATAAAATTCAAGCAAATAAAATGGTTTTTCGTAACACGCATTCTTATAAACTTGCAAAATCAAATCATAGCCATATGATCAATAGGGTGACATGAAGTGTAGATTCATTCATATTTAGTGTCTTATTTTTTATAGTGGGAGAGTTTGAAAATGCTCAATATGCATGTGTTCCAACATGTTGCCAACATGTGCCCCCTGCCCCTTGCAAGGTGGTGTTGCCCCTTTTCCCCATCAGTGGTTGCTACCGTCGAGCCTTCTCTTTAACATTAGGAAAAAAGAAATGAATATACAGGGGCACCATGTTGATGAAGATATTAGTTTTTAGAGGAAGGATCTGCCATGGTAATTAATTCCTTTAGCTAGTATTCATCAAGATCCATTGGGATTTTATACAAATCTCAAGTAATGCACATAAATTCCCCAAGAAAATTAATATTTTCTCAAAAAATGATAGATTCGCCATGAAAATTAATGCCCTTAGCCAAGATTCATGAGGATTTTATAAAAAATTTGAGGGGCCTTTTATTAGAGTTATCACTAACAAGTGGGTGGAACATAGGAAAGAGAGGAGGAAGCACTGAAGGGAGAGGAGGAAATGGAGAAGGAGAAGGTAATAACAATGGGAAGGTAAATGAGGAAAGTGTTCAAAGGAGGAGGATTAGATCAACCATTTAAGGTGAAGAGTGACGATTGTGGGATATGTTGTTGCAAGGGATGCAAATGAAATATGATAGTCCAAACTCTACCCTGATGAATAAATCTGGGTGATTGATGAAGGGTCAAGGGCATGACTTACGTGGAATGGATCCAAGGTCTACCTAAGTGAATGCCAAATGATAAATGTCCTTGCATATCATGGAATAATGTGTCAAGACTGATGTGTCCAACAAGGATAGGAAGAGTGAAAGTTTTGCATGAATCTCAATGAACATCATGTTGATGGTGTTTTTAGCACGGAACAACGTAGGTGTGATTGCTGGTATCACACCTCTATTGAAAATTATCTTACCTGAGGTAAGACTACTCCAAGGATAATACAACTAGGTCTTAGCGTGCTTGGAATTTCTCAGTTGGAATGTTCTAGCTGTTCCTATAAGGGGTTTTACATGCAGTTTGATAGATTTGACAAACTAGAACAACAATTCATGCAAACCCTTATAATTTTAGCTGATATAAAAGTGTAAAATGTTGTTGGAAAACCTAAATCTAACAGTTGATATAAAAGAAAATGTAAAAGGGAGTAGGGTTTAGAGAAATCCTAAGTGACATCCACAATGAAGTGATTGTATCTGGTAGACAAACATTCATAAATTTAACTGATTTCCTACTTTACCAAGCCACAAAGATTGCTACAACATCACAGGAAACAATGCTATCTTCTATGGATTTCTATATGATTTTTAGATTACATTCATTTATCAAATACCTAACTAATGGCATGACTTAACTCCTGAAATGTAATTGAACTTTGCTCGAACTAAAGCCCAGACTAACTATGCATAGATACTTACAATTATCAAATAACTAATAGTATGGACTAGAATGCTCATCAAATACCTTTAACAACTCAACAGCATTGCAAAAGCACAATTTAACTAATGCAAATCAAGATGTCAACCATGAAACCAAATTGACAATACAAGAAACAAATTCCTAGAGAACCTGAAGTAACTTGCTTTGTATTAATCAGAAAATTTGGCAGAGCATCAACAATTCAGCATCAAGAGTCTTACAAATGAGAGAACGATGGCCCTTTATATAGAAGAGGCACCATACTGAGTTTTTGAATGAACGGTGGAGATTGTCTCAACATCGATGGTCCAGATTTAACAACAATTGGAGCATTTACAACAACACTTCTCATTCTCGGTCTTGTGGGAAAAGGACAAAAAGTGACCTCCAAATACATTAAACTTGGACAAATTGAATACCCATTTAACTATATATATTGAAAAGACAACTTTCAAGACATAATAGTGTCACATGACTTCCTAAATATAGCATTTTTTTGCAAGTGACGGGATTACATTCAAAATATTAAAAAATATTCTATTGCTCCTTATCCAAATCTATTTTGTCTTCTTGTGCTTTCTTATTGCTGTAAGTGACCCAAGCTGATAATGCTGGATTAATGTCAGTGGGGTCTGGGTCCTTGATGTGGTCCACTCTAAATCGAAGAATCTCCAGCTCTTCCTTGTACTGAATATACATTTTCTCCACTGGCTTTTTGCTTTTCTAGAAGGTGATGAAAGCAATCTAGAGATCGTTGACTTTGTGTAATCTGCTCACAAAATTTGATGTAGTCTCCCCAAAGATTATTTGATGCAATTTATCCTTACACCTTGCTCATCATATGGAGACAAATCATCAAAGTTAATCACTAGGCAATCCTTCAGAGAGTCATTTATCTCATAAATCAAAGATAATATGTGACTATCAACCTCTTTGTAAGCCTCTCTGATATTATCAAAGACTTCCTTTGTTAACTTCATCTGCTAGTACCACTCTACTGTTTTGTGCAATTTATCAGCTGCTAGGATATTTTCTGACAACAGTATTTGAGTAGGCAGATCCCTTATAGCTTGTACTTACATAAACATATGAGAATAGTATTCATCATAAGGGTCGCATTCTTCGTGCAATTCCTCCCATTGATTCAACAACTAAAAAAAATCTTTGTGAAGCAGTGCTGCAAAGGTGATTGCATCACATCCTTCTTGATAAACCTTGTCAAACCATCTCTGAGTCCCAACAGCCATGGTCTTGTGCCATCAAATTTTCTTAATTCATCCTTTGATAATAAAGTTAGGACTGATCTCGGCTCTCCTTCAGAATCCAGAGGTCTTATTAGGAACTACAAACATGCTTTAAGTTCTTCATTCTGCCACTTCAATTCTTTCTTAGTAAGATCATCTTTATCCAATTGCTCCAAGATAGAAGAAACTGAGCCTTTGAATTCATCAATCTTCTGACCTTTTGTAGCAAGTCCCAAATCAACAGTTGTTATGGTATAATCTTCCTCCATGACTTATCTTTTGTCCATATCAGCTAGTGGAACAACTACTTCAGCCATTCTAGATCATGTAGCATCCTTGTAGATTCTAGATTGAACTTTAACCCCTTTTTGTTTCTTTGGCTTCTTTGCCTTAGCTAAAATGGCATCTAGATCTAGCTTCATAACTTCAACTTGGGGCTCTTGATAGGCAAATTTGTTGTACAACCAATCAGGTGATGTAGAAGAAGAAACCTTAGGCTTATTAGTATTTTCATTATTTGTGCTTGATGGCCCCTCGAGAAACTTAAGTTCTTGCTCAGATTCTTTATTTACATCCTCTTCTTCATCTCTGACATTGTCCAAATTTTCTAACATTTCCTCTTGGGCAGTTCCCAAGACTATTTCTGTCGTGTTCTTTTCTATAGGACTGTCAGAGACTTCTATTACTTCAACTTTCTCTATCTGTGGAAGAGGTTCTTCAAATGTATCCTTTTCAGCTTCTGATTCCTGAAGACCCAACTCTACAAATACCTTTTCTATTCATGGCAGTAGTGGTACTGATAAAGGGGCTGGATCTTGTGTTAGCATGATTAGGGAACTTGGAACTAAAGATAGTGGAATTGTGGCAAATGAAGACAAGCTAACCTGTGCCAAGTTTGTAAATGAGGTAAGCCCCAAGGAAGGTGGAACGAGAGAGGTTGGCAAAATAGAGGAAATGACAATAGGTGAAGTAGTGGAGGAAGAAGGCATATGAAAAGATGAAAGAATTTAGAGGAAATAGGTGGCAAGGAAAAGGAGGTGGAGAATGAAACAGAGGATATGGAGGGCATAGACATGGTGGAAATGGAAGGAAGTGAAGAGACATCAATGGAAGAAGTGGGGCTACTTGGGGTGTTTGAGTCTATCATTAATGAGCACGAGGCAGTTGAGATGGAAACCACTGGTGGAGGAGAAGTAGAGGTATCTTCTTGGATGATTGTAGTAGTGGCAACCGAGGCAGCAATTGAAACATCAGGAGAGAGTGCAGCAGTATTCACAATTGGAGCAGTAGGGGGTGAAGAGGTTACTGACAAGTTTGTACCATCAAGTGTTGCAGTAGCAGAGGTTTCTATAGTTATGCTAGTAGCCTTTAGTTTAGTCTTCTTCATTTTGGAACCTTCCCTTGGTCCACTAGGCATATCCCTCTTCTTGGATGCCCTTGTTCTTATCACATTAGGCATATCCTTCTTCTATGCCTTTGGGACAACCCTCTTTATTTTCTTTCCTTTATCTTTTTCTAACAAAGGGATATGTTCTTCACTATTAGATTTCTTGGCAGACTCTTGAGCTTGTTATGCTTCATCTGGTATCTCTATTGGTGCATCCTCTTCATCTCCAAATTCCTTTTCTGACTCAAGAGGTGTATAGGTTAACTGTACTCCTTGTCTCTCTAATACATCTATTTGACTTCTAACCCATGATTTGCTCAATCTTATTGGTTCCTTCATTACTTCATCTAAGCAGCTTTCCTCCACATTGGCCCAATTTGGCAGTGGGACTGGTTGGTGATACTAGGCTTCCCAAGGCCCTCTCTGGATTACATTTTCATCATCATCAAGTTGATCTAGGGCTTCTATGATATGGAATTTTCTTATAAATCCTAAGGACAACCTTGAGTGAGTCCTCTTCAACACCTCATAATCGTTTACACAATTGGCCCAGAAGCCTTCTAGGTGCAGTTTATGAAATAGCATTTTGCTCACAAATTTCTCCATCACCCTATGTGGATCAAAGTGATCTCTCTTTGTGTAAAAATGGAGGTTAAGCAAATGGAGCTCTTTGTCTGAATGTTTTGCTACCCCCAGAGAGACACATGCATAATTACCCTTTCCTAATTTGATGGGAAACTTGACATTCAGTCTATGAAGGTGTTTCAATTTCTTTGCACAAGTAATCAACTGCCTTGACAACTCTAAGAGTACAACTTTGTCCATGGGAAAACAGGGTGGTCCATATGGTATTCCAGTGAAGCCTTGAATCCTCAAATAGGTGAATTTCTAGAATTGTATATAAACCATCTCCCATACTTCATTACCTCATTCATAGCGTCAATGGATATCCTAGGGGCTGTAGTTCCTTGCAACAACCTAGTGATATATATTGTAAAGGCATCATTCACCCTTTTGTAGTGGATGAGAGATTGGGACAGCACCAATTGAGTGTAGCATTCATAAACTTTGACTTGCTATTGTTCATCATTACCGACTTCTCCTACTTTTCACAACCCAACATATTCATTCCTCATGGCTAACGAATACACTACATAGGAGGTCCACCTGACGATTTGCTTATCCTTGAAGTTTACAAATGCTTCATGCATGTTATTACTTAATATCTAAGCTCCATCATGTAAAAATGGCTAAAGGAGATTCAGTCATTTCATTTTTTATGAAGATCTTTGAGTTGAGAGATCAACTAAGCACTATTGGAGATAAAGTTACAGACAAAGATCTTGTTATGTTGACTCTAAATGGTCTTCCCCAATCTTGGGAGCCTTTTATTCAGAGCATCAGTGGAGATCCAAGTTGCCCAAGTTTAATCATCTCTGGGCTAATTATATTCAAGAAGAAACCAGATTGGCAGTAAGAGGAAATGGGCGAAACTCCCATGATGAAGAAAATCAAGTTCTTGCTGCACATACTACTAGAGAAAGAGGGAAAGGAAGAAAAGGAAAAAGAGGCACTTTCAAGAGGAATAGAGACAGAAAATTAGATTCTATTCTAGAATGGAAAAAGAAAGATCTCTCTCATATTTAGTGCTACAGGTGTGACAAGTATGGACATTATGCCCGAGAGTGCAATTTAAAGCTAAAGCAACATGTTTCTACTGCATACATTGATAAAGAGTCACCTCAGAAGGAATCAAGACATTCAAAAGACAATTCAGAGGGATTTTTATTCATCTCTGCTCTTTCAAGTAATGTACCAACTGACAATGATACTTGGTTGATAAATAGCGGAGCTTCATGTCACATTACATGCTATAGAGAGCATCTTACAGACTTAGTAAAGAAAGAGTCTAACCTACAGGTGATAATTGGAGATAATGCTAGTTATGCCGTAAAAGGGACTGGGGCCACTTCCTTCCAGCTAAATTCATGTATTCCTCATCATTTAAGTGATGTCTTGTTCGTACCAGAGATCAAAAGAAACCTTGTCTCCATTTGAACAACCTTGGAGGACAAAGAGTACAAGGTTGTTTTTTCTAAAGGAAAAGTTCTTGCATGGCCTAAGAACTCTAGCATAAAATCAACTCGTGTAATCAGTATTCATCAGGAGAGCCTATACAAATTATCAATTCATCCAATTCATGCATTGTCTCACAACTCTATCAGTTTGAATGAGCTATGGCATAGAAGACTTGCTCACATTTCAGAGCCCTTCCCTCTATGGAGAAAGTGGTTACTAGTCTTTCAAAGCTTAGTTTAGAGCATGATGGTATCTACAGAGGATGCGCAGTTGGTAAAAATATCAAAATTCCCTTCCATAGCAGTGACAGTAGATCAAAGGGGTTATTAAATCTTATTCATTCAGACTTGTGTGGACCAAAGTATGTGGCATCATTGAGTGGATTCTTGTACTATCAGACTTTCATTGATGATTATTCTCAAAAGACTTGGATTTACTTCTTGAAATCCAAGGAGTCAAAGGAAGTCCTTGATAGATTCTAAGAATTCAAGGCACAAGTTAAGAACATGTCCAGGAAAAAGATTAAGGTTCTGAGATCTGATAATGGAGGGGAGTATACTTTCAAAGGATTTCATAATTTCTGCATTGAGGTAAGGATCAAGAGGGAGTTCTGTGTTCTGTACAACCATCATCAAAATGGAGTTGTCGAAAGATAGAATAGATTCATAGTAGAGGCAGCTAAGGGTATGATTCATGATCAAAGTTTACAAAGTTTTCTATGGGCAAAAGCTTCCAGAACCACAGTAGATGTTCTGAACATAAGCCCTCATAAGATATTGGGAAACATGACTCTAGAGGAGGCCTTCACAGGTGTGAAGCTTGAGGTTAGTCACTTGAGAATATTTGGTTTCCCTGTGTACATTCATGTGCCCAAGGACAAAAGATCAAAACTAGAACCTTCAAGAAAGAAGGGTATATTTGTGGGATACAGTGAATCTTCAAAGGCTTAAAAATACATATTCTAAGGCAGAAACAGATTTAGATCAGCAAGGATGTCTCCTTTGAGGAAGAAGTAGCCTTCAGAAGATCTAAAGGATCTTACATGGGGATAGATAGTGAGGAGTAGGAGACTTCACAGGATATGGATTTTGATCATACTCCTAACATTCAAAGGGAGTCCAACGAACCAGCTAAGACTATTGATCTAGTTGATCCTATAGAACCAGCTGATGGACCTAGAGATATTGTCGTAGTTCAGAAAAGTCCTCTATGGGCTTGACAAACCATACAAGAGTCAAAAAAATATGCAGCTCCTCGAAGAACTTTTAGGGAAAGCAAGAGACCTCATAAGTTCTCAAATTATGTGGTATTGATGAGTCACATCATTGATTCTGAACCTTCCAGTTTTGAGGAGGCATCTAACCAGTAGGTATGGAGAGATGCAAAGACAGAAGAGTATCAGTCCATAATTAAAAATGATGTATGGGATGTTGTTCTAAGACCTGAAGGGAAGTCAGTAGTGACTTCCAAATGGCTCTACAAAATCAAACATGCAGTTGATGGAAGTATTGAGAAACACAAAGCGAGATTCGTGGCAAGAGGATTCTCTCAAAAGGAGGGAATAGATTATGAGGAGACATTTTCTCCTATTGCTTGATACACCTATTATTGATATTGCCTTACAAAGGGTTGGAAGTTACATCAAATGGATGTCAAGACTACATTTCTTAATGGTGTGATTGAGGAAGAAGTGTATATCGAGCAGCCAGACAGTTTTGTGATTCATGGGAAGGAGTCTCATGTATGCAGATTGAAGGCCTTGTACAATCTTAAACAAGCACCTCGTGCATGGTATGAAAGGATTGATAGTTACTTGATGAGTTTAGGTTTCTCCAAGAATGATGCAGATTCTAACCTTTATTTCAAGATCGCTGATGGCGAGGTCTTGATCTTGGTACTTTATGTTGATGATCTATTTCTCACTAGAGAAGAGAACCTCATTGTCATATGTAAGAAAGAGCTAACCTTTGAATTTGAGATGAAGGACCTTGGCCTTATGCATTACTTCTTGGAATTGGAAGTATGGCAAAGACCTAATGAGATCTTTCTAAGTCAAGGGAAATACACTATAGATATACTGAGAAGATTTGGGATGATGGGCTGGGAGTCCATGTCTACACCTATGGAGACAAATTTGAAGAAGTTGAGTAACTCAACATCCAATTCAAACTGGGTAGATCCCACCATGTATATACAATTGATCGGATCATTGATGGGTAAGTGCAAGAAGATGGGGGGCCAAAAAGGGGTCTTAAGTGGCCACTTTTTTTTTCTGAAATAACGAAATATTGGCCTTGGATGAGAAATTGAGCATAGTTACACTCAAAATTTGGACATGCAACCAAAACAATGTTCATAGTGCTCCAAGTCTACTTTCTAAACTACTATTTTAAAAAAAAAAATGGCATAGATTAAGGGGTTCAAAAGAGGGAACCACATAAATTGGTGTTGTTTCTGTTAAAAAAACATAACATAGCATGTTTTGTGGCTCCCTCAAAAGGTCAACTTTTTTTTGGTATTTTTAAAATCACTTCAGTGAGAAATTAGCTAATAGCATGTAGTTTATGCCCAATTTTTCTAATAATTTTTTGATGAATATTTGATTTTTTACTAATTTTCAAAGTGGACACATCCTAAAAAATAGAATTTTGGCCCTGCTACCCCTATAAATTTTGAAAACTAATTGAAAATCATTTTTTCTTTTTTTAATATTTGTAGAATGGAGTCTAGTTTCTAAATATGTAATTTTTTTTGAAATTTCAATGAATAGTTAATTTACAATGAAAAAAAGATCAAACAGTGGTTTTTGCCCAAAAATGGACACACAAGCAAAAGAAATTAAATATGAAAGGCTTAACATTGTTAAAATGTGAAAAAAATCACATCGTCAAATAGCTAAGAGAAAGCCTAACATTACCCAGGTGTTTGATTTGTTTGACCTTGAAACACATGCAAATCTGAGGGTTAGCATGAATGAAATTATGTGAAATCTTGAAGAATATGGAAAAACACGTCTGTGGTTGTTCACAAAGCACTCCAAGCCTTTGGGTTGGAAATCCAAAGCAAATCCCAAGCCCGAGGCTTAGGATTCCCAAAGTAAAACATAACGCGAGCTCGCATTATGTTTTGCTTTGCATTTTTCCTTTTCTGCAAAAGTTTGTGTTGTTTGTCATGTTTGAAATAACGTGAGCGCATTATGTTCCCCTTAAATTTTTTTATGTTCAAGGCTATTAATCATGTATGTATGTATGTATGCCTATATGTATGTATGTATGTATGTATGTATGTATGTATGCCTATATGTATGTATGTATGTATGTATGTATGTATGCCTATATGTATGTATGTATGTTTGTATGTATGTATCTATGTATGCCTATATGTATGTATGTATAGTGTCGAGGGTAGAGGAGAGTAGAGATGGGAGTGAGCCAGATAGGGGAGGAGAGGGGTGGATAAGGATTGAGTGATTAAGGTTTAAGGTTGAGGGTTGAGCGTTTAGGGTTAGGATTTAGAGTTTAGGGATAAGGGATTAGAGTTTAGGACCTTAAGGGATTAGGGTTTAGGGTTGAGGTTTTAGGGATAGCATTTAGGGTTAAGGGTCAAGGGATTAGGGTTAAGGTAGAGTGTTGAGGGTAGATGGATTAGGGATAGGGTTTAAGGTTGAAAGTTTAGGGTTGAGGAATTAGGATTTAAGGTATAGTTTAGTAGTTCTGTGGATAGAGCCAGTAAACAATGGGAGATTATTTGTTTGTTTCATAACAATATACCTCCCCTGAGTGCGGGGTGGATAGCAAGAAACATGGATGTACCCCAATGCAAATCTTTTCTCATAATGATCATCCTTCTGATTTCAACTATTAATTACTCACTGTGGATGTACCATACACAGTTTTTCTCATAGTGTGTACACCTATTGGCATAATGAACCCCAGATGGGCCAGAAAAACATGCCATATAACATTACTAACATTAAAAAGTTCATAGCCATTTTTTTGACATATTCTTGCAACTCAAATATCTTTAAGAGAAGAGTGTCAAAAATGATGGGTTTAACAACCTAACATAAGGCAAAGCAGTTTTGTTGGGTTTAGGGATAGGGTTTAGGGTTGAGGGATTAGGGTTTAAGGTTGAGGGATTATGGTTTAAGGTATAGTGTTGAGGGTTGAGGGTTTAGGGATAGGGTTGAGGGTTGAGGAATTAGGGTTTAGGGTTGACGAATTAGGGTTTAGGGTTGATGGATTAGGGTTTAATGTTGAGAGTTGAGGGTTGAGGGTTTAGGGATAGGGTTGATGGTCAAGAGATTAGGGTTAAAGTAGAGTGTTGAGGGTAGAGGGATTAGGGATAGGGTTTAGGGTTGATGGATTAGGGTTTAATGTTGAGAGTTGAGGGTTGAGGGTTTAGGGATAGGGTTGATGGTCAAGAGATTAGGGTTAAAGTAGAGTGTTGAGGGTAGAGGGATTAGGGATAGGGTTTAGGGTTGAAGGTTTAACGATTGAGGGTTGAGGCTTTAGGGCTGAGGGTTAAGGGATTGGGATATAAAATATAGTGTTGAGCATTGAGGGTTTATGGATAGGTTTTAGGTTTTAATTTTTAAGGGTTAAGGGTTGAGGGATAGGGTTTAGGTTTTAGGGATAAGGGATTAGGGTTTAAGGTATAGTGTCGAGGGTTGAGGGTTTAGGAATAGGGATAGCGTTTAGGGTTTAGGGATAAGGGATTAGGGTTGAGGTTGAGGGATTAGGGTTGAGGGTTGAGGGATTAGGGTTTAAGGTATAGTGTCGAGGGTTGAGGATTTATTGATAGTGTTTAGGGTTGAGGGTTGAGGGATTAGGTTTTAGGGTTGATGGATTAGGGTTTAAGGTATAGTGTTGAGGGTTGAGGGTTTAGGGTTGACGGATTAGGGTTTAGGGTTGACAGATTAGCGTTTAATGTCAAGGTTAGTGTTAGAGTGTCGAGGGTAGAGGGATTAGGGATAGGGTTTAGGGTTGAAGGTTTAAGGATTGAGGGTTGAGGCTTTAGGGATGAGGGTTTAAGGCTTAAGATATAGTGTTAAGTGTTGAGGGTGTAGGGATAGGGTTTAAATTTTAAGGGTTAAGGGTTGAGGGATAGGGATTAGGGTTTAAGGTATAGTGTTGAGGGTTGATGGTTTAGGGATAGGGTTTTGGTTTGAGGGATTAGGGTTTAGGGTTGATGAATTAGGGTTTAATGTTGAGAGTTGAGGGTTGAGGGTTGAGGTTGAGGGATAGGGCTAATGGTCAAGGGATTAGGGTTAAATAAGACTGTTGAGGGTAGAGGGATTAGGGATAGGGTTTAGGGTTGAAGGTTTAAGGATTTAGGGTTGAGGCTTTAGGGATGAGGGTTAAGGGATTAGGGTTTAAGATATAGTGTCAAGTGTCGAGAGTGTAGGGATAGGTTTTAGGGTTCAAGTTTTAAGGGTTAAGGGTCAAGGGATTAGAGTTAAGGGTTGAGGGATTAGGGTTTGATGTTGAGGGTTGAGTACATTAAGGTTCGAGGGTTAAGGGTTTCGGGATAGGATTGAGGATCGAGGGATTAGGGTTAAAGTAGAGTGTTGAGGGTATAAGGATTAGGGATAGGGTTGGAGGGTTTAGGGATAAGGGATTACGGTTTAAGGTATAGTATCAAGTCTGTTAAGGGTTTAGGAATAGGGATAGCATTTAGGGTTTAGGGATTAGAGTTGAGGGATGACAGATTAGGGTTGAGGGTTGAGGGATTAGGGTTTAGGGTTGAGGGTTGAGGGATTAGGGTTTAAGGTATAGTGTTGAGGGTTTAGGGATAGAGTTTAGGGTTGAGGGATTAGAGTGAAGGGTCGAGGGATCATAATTAAGGGTTGAGGGGTTAGGGTTTGACGTTGAGGGTTGAGGGTTGAGGGATTAGGGTTAAAGTAGATTGTGGAGGGTATAAGGATTAAGGATAGGTTTAGAGGGTTTAAGGATAAGGGATTAGGGTTCAAGGTATAGTATCGAGTCTATTGAGGGTTTAGGAATAAGGATAGCATTTAGGGTTTAGGTATGAGGGATTAGAGTTGAGGGATGACAGATTAGGGTTGAGGGATTAGGGTTTAGGGATAAGGTTTAGGGTTGAGGGTTGAGGGATTAGGGTTTAAGGTATAGTGTTGAGGATTTAGGGATAGTGTTTAGGGTTGAGGGATTAGAGTGAAGGGTCGAGGGATTAGGATTTGATGTTGAGGGTTGAGGGTTTAGGGTTTAGGGTTCTAGGGTTTAGGGATAGGGTTGAGGGTTGAGGGTCGAGGGATCATAGTTAAGGGTTGACGGATTAGGGTTTGACATTGAGGGTTGAGGGTTGAGGTTCGAGGGTCAAAGGTTTAGGGATAGGGTTAAGGGTCGAGGGATTAGGGTTAAAGTAGAGTGTGGAGGGTATAAGGATTAGGGATAGGGTTGGAGGGCTTAGGGATAATGGATTAGGGTTTAAGGTATAGTATCGAGTCTGTTGAGGGTTTAGGAATACGGATAGCATTTAGGGTTTAGGGATGAGGGATTAAAGTTAAGGGATGACAGATTAGGGTTGAGGGTTGAGGGATTAGGGTTTAGGTATAAGGTTTAGGGTTGAGGGATTAGGGTTTAAGGTATAGTGTTGAGGGTTTAGGGATAGGGTTTAGGGTTGAGGGATTAGAGTGAAGGGTTGAGGGATTAGGATTTGACGTTGAGGGTTGAGGGTTGAGGCTTTAGGCTTTAGGGTTTAGGGATAGGGTTGAGGGTTGAGGGATCATAGTTAAGGGTTGAGGGATTAGGGTTTGACGTTGAGGGTTGAGGTTCGAGGATCAAGGGTTTAGGGATAGGGTTGAGGGTCGAGGGATTAGGGTTAAAGTAGAGTCTTGAGGGTATAAGGATTAGGGATAGGGTTGGAGGGTTTAGGAAAAGGGATTAGGGTTTAAGGTATTGAGTCTGTTGAGGGTTTAGGAATAGGGATAGAATTTAGGGTTTGGGGATGAGGAATTAGAGTTGAGGGATGACAAATTAGGGTTGAGGGTTGAGGGATTAGGGTTTAGGGATAGGGTTTAGGGTTGATGGATTAAAGTGAAGGGTCGAGGGATTAGGATTTGACGTTGAGGGTTGAGGGTTGAGGGTTGAGGGTTGAGGGTTTAGGGTTTAGGGATAGGGTTGAGGGTCGAAGGATCAGAGTTAAGGGTTGAGGGATTAGGGTTTGACTTTGAAGGTTGAGTTCTAAAGATAGGAAAATAGATATTTTGTATTCAGGTTATTTAGATGTTGATGGGTTTAGACTTGAGCTGAAATGTTGGACTCTTAATCTAGCCTGAAGAGAGTTTCTGTTGTCAAATGTAGATTTATGGGTTCAATTATATTGATTACCTCTCCAGTTTTGGGGTGTGGATGTTTTGGAATCAATCAAGAAGTCTTCAGACGACTTTGTGGAAGTGTATTGGCAATCACTTGACAGAACCCCTACTATTTATGCTTGGATAAAGATTTGTCACAAACTAGAACTTCTACTTCCAAAGACGGTCTATCTTTCTTCCTCGATGGGAATTTTCTATCAAGAACTTGATTATGAGGGCTTGCCCCTTCATTGTTATGCCTATCATATGGCGGAGC
The DNA here is from genome assembly GCA_027924645.1 of Cunninghamia lanceolata. Lineage (NCBI taxonomy): Eukaryota > Viridiplantae > Streptophyta > Pinopsida > Cupressales > Cupressaceae > Cunninghamia > Cunninghamia lanceolata. Next base: position 12,812,220 of record BSBN01000167.1, read on the forward strand.
ATCTGGCAAGCTCTTGCAGGAAACAAGAAAAGTTCTCCCTCAAAAACCTTGTGGTCATTCAAGTCTGAAGAGGAAGGTTTGGAAAGAGAAATGGATCACCAAAGAGATGAAGAATTTCTTATTTCTTAGACACCATCAATGGTTTTTCTTTGATGCAGAGGACCTACCAAGATGGAAAGCATTTAAGGATTATATGATCTCCAAAGGAAAATCTCCTAATTCTCCCAAAATGTCATCCTTCAACAAGGTGGGACCAAGTGGCTTGGCTCTTCCAGTCATGGATCCTCCTATATTTAAGAGGAATTGTAAGGCTTGGAAGTGTCAGTTGATGAAGCACAGGATGTGGTCATCCTTGCTTGTGTTAAGGAAGATAATGCACAAGATGTGATCAATCTATAGCAGGACAAAACGTGAGCACGTTATAACGCGCTCATCTTTTGTCCTGCTATAGAAACAATAAAAAAGTGTTGACCCCCATGATCCAGGCCCACATGCTCTATTTTCATACTAATTTTGCACGTGCTCTGACAAAAAAGAAGTGCTTTCATGCTGTTGGGAAGTTCACATGCACATTTGACACATTGTACCACCTTTGCATGATCTTTCCACCACTTTTTCTGCTTTGCCAACTTGAGAAGGGGGAAATAACATAGTTTTCATGCCAAGTTTGATATATATCTATTCAAATTTCAATTTTTGTAGTGTTGCAATGTTAATTGTGATTCAATTTTAGGAATTTAACATTATAGATTGGTTAATAGTATTGTTGTTAGTAATTATATTTGAGTGTTATTCAATTTAACATTGAAAAGGAAGCAAGTGGTGAAAAACTCAAATTGTTGAGGAGTTTGATGCAAGAAGAAAAAAACACTACATAATTGGGTACTCTCTCCATTCAATCCTCATTTTTTAGGTATGTCAAGTCTTTACATGCATATTCTTTACATTTTCCTTAATTCAGATTGAATTACTTTATCATGCTTTATCATACATGTTTAAAATAGACACATTCCCAATCAAGAAAGTAGCCTACAATCTCACATGATGCCATGTATATTTTCTACACTTGGGCTCTTTAATAATTATGTGTAATAAATAGACCTTAACATACCATGATGTCAAACTATACAAGAATAAATTCTTACAACATAATAGAAATACAATCCCACTATTATCTTGTATTCATTTCTTAGGAAGTAATATTGGTCTCTTTATCATGCTACAGACAAATTCTCCGTCATGCTGAGGAAATGATCAATAATTAAACCAGCACAGGAAGAGATAGAAGCTAAGAATGTAAAGAAAGCAGTGGCTATGAGGGAACTTTGTGAGAAGAGGAAATTGGACACAATAAATGAAGACATACCAATTCAAGAGGAACCACAACCATCACAAAGAGATATGGTATTGGTGGCACAAAGAGAACAAATGCAAAAACTTTGTGCTACGAGAGATTTGAATACTATAGTTGGAGACATGTCCTCTACCGCAATTCAACATGTAGGGACATCATCTACCACATCTCAAGTTGAGAGTACATCATCACTCACATGTGATGAAGGAGGTATGCCATCGTTCCCACCTCAACCTCAAGGTATGTCATTTATTCCATCTTCAATCGAAGGTATGCTATCTAGCCCATCTCATTTAAATATTGATGAAATTTCTAATGTTGAGATGAATTTACCTAACTTAACACCACCTAAAATTTTGCATAGAAAGCCAAAGTATTTGATTGATATTGATGAGAATATTTTGCAGCCAATGGAAGCTAAGATTCCAAAATGCACTTGTAGAAGATATGCTCATAAGATTTGGAGATTGTTCTTTGTAAAGTTAAATGAGACTGCAAGATGTCAACTATTCATTGAAATGATGCGAAGTATAAAGTATAGGTCCATCATGAAGATTCTTGGGTTGAGAACATCAGAGGCTTCAAGTGAAAAATGTATTGTCAAGAATCTAATGAGTGCATATGAGAGCGTGGGTAACAACCCACGCACAAAAGATAGTAATGCAACACGGCGTATGATTACATCAACTATAGTAAGTAGTCAAACAAGGAAAGCTCATCTCATTAGAAAGATGAGTCAAGAATTAAGAATTAATAGGAAAACTCTATCAAGAGCTGTTGGAAGACGCCAAAGAATTGAGGACACTAATGCCAATGAATTATGGGCATTCTTGGGGAGACTACCACGAAAAGATAAATCAATTGTTAAAGAATTGAGATCACTAATTGAAGACTTTTGGAAGAATTACACAAGGGTATCTTTGAATCAAAGGGATGTGGTAAGAAGGAGAATCGGTAGTCAGAACCGTGAGCCACATCCAAAGCATTTTTTAGATGAGACTCAAACACAGTTTTATAGTAAATTTCTAGAGAAGTATCCTCAAATTAAAATTTGTCAAAGATATTTTGAAATGCTAAAACCTTTCTATATCAAAATAAATCACACACCCACTACTTGTTGTAGATTACATATTGAATTTTCTAACCATTTTGATGCTTACAGGTCTATATGTTTAGATATGCATACTAATAATGTTTTGCAGGGTTGTGCCATATGTGCCCCACCAACATCTTCAAGAGACTTCATATCAAGAATTTTATGTGAAAGAGAGGAAGGTCAAATATTCTACAAGAAATTATTCTTGGATGGCACATGTCATCGTTGTCGTGGCTTGCAACGTTTGCAAATATGTGAACATATGGAAAGAACACATGCAGTTGGAAATGAACTAGTAGAGTTTGGCAAGTATAAAACAATGGCATACAATACAAAAGATGGTAAAGAAGCAAAGAGGTGTGAATTGGTTATTGAAAAGATTCTAGTGTATCAGTGTATGCCTATATTTCGTGACAACATAGTGTATGAGTATGCAAAACATGCCCATAGAGCTCGATGGTTGGACTTGAAATTCAAGTTATGCAAGGACACATTTCTAGTTGGTAGCATTATTTTAGTTGTCGACTTTGCAGAGAACTACAGTCTACAGCCACAACGTGAGGTGTAATCACAATATTATAACTCCACATAGGTTTCTATATTTGTACACATCGCATTCATTCATGCAAATGATAGTACAAAGGATGACAAAAAGTTCATAAGGGAGTATAATTTCTATATTAGTGATGATCGCATGCATTCTACGGAGTTTGTGCAAGGTTGTTTTCATGTGTTCTACAATGATTTGGCTAGAAGGGGCATATCATTCAGTTAGCATATCATATGGTCAGATAATTGTGCATCACAATTCAAGAACTAGCAGAATTTCTATTGGATGAGTAGGAGGCATAATTTCATAGGTATTTAGCATATGTGGAACTTTTGTGAGGTCGGGCATGGAAAGGGGGAGCATGATGGTGCAGGAGCATGTATCAAAAGAGCCATAGCACGAGAAGAGATAAAGTATAAAGACAATGCAAAGTTGACAGATGCAAAATTGATTGTCAAGTGGTGTAATGCTTCCATGGGTCGAGGTAATGAAGGTAAGTCTTCAGTTCGTAGATTTTTTTTGGTTGATAGATGATACTAACATTGCACCATATGAGGACTATTGTACACTGACATGATCAAATGAGATGCACTCTTTCAGAAGCTCAATTGCAAGTTCATGGAGTATCCATACACGAAAGATGTCATGCTTTTGTTCTTCCTGTACAATTCAAGTCTGGGATGAGTGCGAGTCAAAGGAGTGGGTTGACGAATGGCAGTTAAGTTATCTTAGCCCACTTGACACGTATCAACCTCCGATGGCACTAGAACTAACACAGATGGAATCATCAGTTGACTTTGACCACATATTAGATTTAATTCAACCAGGTAATATAGGGCACATATATGCATCTAATTTCATCTAGTTCAACCAAGTAATGTCATCTTACTTTGTAGTGTTTTTGTAATGTTGGTCAACTAATTTTATCTAATTTGCTGCACATATCAATGTAGGGCATATATATGCAGTTATTGCAGATGAAGATAATAAAGAGGGAACAAATTATTACTTATGTCGTTATGTTGAGGCCAAAAAGAAATTGGAGGCCCCTGTTACAGATGGAGAAAACATCGAATACCCTATAGGCTCAGTGATTATTACTGGAACATGGCTTAGAAGGTACCCACATAAGACTGTTAATGTTTGGATGTTTCAGAACTTTGACATGCATCGAAAGATTCTTCATTACTCGAACCTTGTCATGGCATCCAATGTTTATTTGATAAAGTATCGGAGTAGACCTTTGAACAAAATCTTGTGGAAGGTGCATGAGTCTGACCATGAAGCAATACTTGACACAATAAAGAGTAGAGCAGACCTGAATGGTTCATTGGATTAGTTTGTAAGTATTCACATTGATTTTCTAAAGTCATGTTACATTGAGTTGTAAGTATGCACATTAATTTGTAAGGTTTATCTTTTTTTAATTTCCTGCTGCATTTTTACACATATACACATTTTTACATCATCATGTTATGCATTTTTGGTGTCCTGCTCCTGATGTGACCAAACTGAATGTTCTAACGCATCCAGATGGGTACATTTACATTAGGCATGGTCCTTTTTTTCACTAAAACATGTCGAAATAGTCTGAGCTACATTGTATCGACGATATCCATGAAGAGTCTAAAGTGCAAAAAGGCAGTAATCTTTGACGAGATGTTACTTGAAAATTGTGTCACTTAGAAACATTCTGTCTAAGGCAACACGATCAGGTAGAGTGCCTCTACAATAACCTCTCTCAATTTTTTATATCTTTGAGGTATTTGCCCGTGGTGAAAGGTTTTCTACTGCCCCAAAAATTGTCAGAAGGAGGTAGTGTAAAGTTGCAAAGGGGTGTAACTTTTGTCTTGCTTTTTATGCGACCAAACTAACTATTCCAACGCATCTGGATGGGTACATTTATGCTAGGCATGGTCCTATTTTTCACCCAAACATGTCAAAACAGTCTAAGCTACATTGTATCGATGATATCCCTGAAGAGTCCAAAGTGCAAAAAGGCAACAATCTTTGACGAGATGTTACTCAAAAACCCTGTCACTTAGAAACATTCTATCTGAGGAAATGTGATCATGTAGAGTGCCTCTACAATAACCTCTCTCATTTTTTTATATCTCTAAGACATTTTCCCGTGGTGAAAAGTTTTTTGCTGCCCCAAAAATCGTCAGAAGGAGGTAATGTAAAGTTGCAAAGGGGTGTAACTTTCATCTTGCTCTTGATGCGACCAAACTGATTGTTCCAATGCATCTAGATGGGTACATTTACACTAGGCATGGTCCTGTTTTTTACCCAAACATGTCGAAACAGTCCGAGCTACATTGTACCGACAATATCCTTGAAGAGTCCAAAGTGCAAAAAGGTAGCAATCTTTGATGAGATGTTACTTGAAAATCATGTCACTTAGAAACATTCTATCTGAGGCAACGCGATCATGTAGAGTGCCTCTACAATAACCTCTCTCAGTTTTTTATATCTCTAAGACATTTTCCCGTGGTGAAAGGTTTTCTGCTGCCCCAAAAATCATCAGAAGGAGGCAGTGTAAAGTTGCAAAGGGGTGTAACTTTCATCCTACTCTTGATGTGACCAAACTAATTGTTCCAACACATCTGAATGGGTACATTTATATTGGGCATGGTTCTATTTTTCACCCAAACATGTCGAAACAGTCTGAGCTACATTGTACCGACGATATCCCTGAAGAGTCCAAAGTGCAAAAAGGTAGCAATCATTGACGAGACGTTACTCAAAAATTGTGTCACTTAGAAACATTCCATCTAAGGCAATACGATCATGTAGAGTGCCTCTACAATAACCTCTCTCAGTTTTTTATATCTCTAAGACATTTGTCCGTGGTGAAAGGTTTTCTGCTACCCCAAAAATCGTCAGAAGGAGGCAGTGTAAAGTTGCAAAGGGGTGTAACTTTCATCTTGCTCCTGATGTGACCAAAATGATTGTTCCAACATGTCTGAATGGGTACATTTATGCTAGGCATGGTCCTATTTTTAACCCAAACATGTCGAAACAGTCTGAGCTACATTGTACCGACGATATCCTTGAAGAGTCCAAGCTGCAAAAAGGTAGCAATCATTGACAAGATGTTACTCGAAAACTATGTCACTTAGAAATATTCTATCTAAGGCAACGCGATCACATAGAGTGCCTCTACAATAACCTCTCTCAATTTTTATATCTCTGAGACATTTACCCATGGTGAAAGGTTTTCTGTTGCCCCAAAAATCGTTAGGAGGAGGCAGTGTAAAGTTGTAAAGGGGTGTAACTTTCGTCCTGCTCCTGATACAACCAAACTGACTATTGCAATGTGTCTGGATGGGTACATTTACGATATGCGTGGTCTTGTTTTTCACCCAAACATGTCAAAACAGTCCGAGCTACATTGTACTGACAATATCCCTGAAGAGTCCAAAGTGCAAAAAGGCAGTAATCTTTGACGAGATGTTACTCAAAAATCATGTCACTTAGAAACATTCCGTCTGAGGCAATGCGATCACGTAGAGTGCCTCTACAATAACCTCTCTCAGTTTTTTATATCTTTGAGGTGTTTGCCCATGGTGAAAGGTTTTCTACTGCCCCAAAAATTGTCAGAAGGAGGTAATGTAAAGTTGCAAAGCATTGCTAAAAAATCCTCAATACTCAAACACTCCAATGAACTGAAGCAACTTCTTCTTAGGCACAAATGTAAGGGTACACAAGGGGAAAATGGCACCTAGATGACTTAATGCATTTCTATGACTTCATTCACATGTTTAAATGTTTGAGAAACTCTCCTTTACTAAGCGCTTGTCCTCATGTCAATGTTAAGCTTTATACCTCCTAGGCGCTCAATTAGGTGATGTCATTAGATACAACTTACCCTTAGGTGCCAATGTAGCTTCTTCAATCCATCACACTTCTAGGCACTCAAATTTGAGGTCTTGGACTTGTATCTTATTCCTAGGTGCAATTGGATGATCTTTCTAGATGTAGGCGCTCATGATGGTGGGAAATTACATGAAGGGGTGCCTAAGTCCAATTTGACTTTGTATTTGAAATTTTATGACTCCAATTGACTAGGAATGGCTCAATTTCTAAAGTACTGACTCAATAATGTAAGTTTAAGGTCTTTTCCTCCTAGGCACCAATTAATGAGTTCACTAGATGCAATTTCCCCTGGACTTGAAGATTGTGAAAGAACCTGGAGCTTGGATAGATGTCTTTGAATGTTTGATGAAGAAGTGTTCTAACTTGAAAGGTCCTTTGAAGTGTAGATATTGATGATAACACTTTCCCTTATATGTGAAGTAGATGACTTCTTAAGGAGGCTTGAATGTATCAGAGGGACTTGAAATTGAATGGATGTCTTTGGAATGCTTGATGATGATGAGAAATTTCTTTGGAGCAGCTACATGTTGATCTTGAAGCGATGATTGATGAAGAATCTAGTTGATACTTGAAGATGAATGGAACTTGAAGTGATAGATGGAAGTCTTCGAACATGATGCAACTAGTGATGTCGTTGATGAAGAAGACTTGAAACATATCTTGTTGTGACCTCTTGGAGCAACTACCTCTTGAAGTGGTGTTTCCTTGGGAGTGATTACTTCCATCTTAACTCTCTGGCATGAATGAATGTGAAAGGCTCCTTTGGAGCATCTACATGATGACTATAGGTGACTCCAAGCTCTTGGTCCTACCTTTTCCTTCAATCTTCCTACAATACAAACCAAGAAACACATCAATCCTCATGATAAACATTTTATAACACAAAGGAATCCTCTTTAAACATGGAATAATCTTACTACAAATCTAGGCGCATATATAGGTAAAAAGAAGAGCAAAGGGCACCTAACACAAGTTGGTCCATATTTATCACTTTAAATGATTTCAAACAATTGTAATGGCTTAAAGAGGTCAATCTCCCTTAAGAGATTCATTCAAAAGGTGTCTTTCAATGCAATTTCTCCCTTAGGCGCCATAATGGGTTTGTACTGATAGAGAGTGCGCCTAGATTTAAATGTCTTTATACTTGCAATTTTGCAATTCTAAATGATGAGACATGTCTTAGAATGAATTCTATCTTTCAAGCGCTCACTCCAAAAGGTCATCTCGTGCAATTTCACCGAAGGTGCTCATTGAGGTGTCCTCAGAGGCTAAAGTGCGCCTAACTTAATTGCCTTTATCTTTATCATTTTTGTGCTTTCAACAATTGAAAATGACCTAGAGTGATCATTTCTCTCAAGGCACTCACCTATTGATATGAAATCAAGTTATTTCCCTTAGGCACAATTTTAGGCTTGTATGGGTGAAAAGTGTGCCTTACATCCTTAGGTGGTTCTTTCTAATTCTCAATGATTTCAATCAAATGCCAAGTGTCTAAGGAAGCTTTTGTCTTGAGATGATTAAATTTTGAGGTTCAAATCCCTTCCTCAATCAAGGCACAATCTGAGGGTTGTATAGATGAAAGTTGACTTCAACTTGGGCACTCATTTGAGTTGGAAGGAGCTAGAATTTGTGCCTAGATTGGAGATAGATATTTTAGCTTATTTGATGATGGTCTCAAGTCTCTCTACCAAGGCGCATTTTGATGATGTTCTTATTTAAACTCTTATGAAGACTATCTCATCCCTAAGTGCTCATCCTCATGATTTTCATGCACTTAGACTTCAAGGCACCAAAACTAGTAGGAAAATTCACAATGAGCGCCTTTGCTTTGGAAGAATTTCTTATTGATCATTAGGCACACTTTGGAGTTGATATGTACTTCCATGTACTCAATTCATCATAATTATTGTCAAAGACTTCTCCAAGTTGATTGATAACATGCTTCTTGATGTTAAGATCCTTCATTCACTCCTTCTTCTTAGATCTAGGTGCTCATGATGGTGGGAAATTACATGAAGGGTGCCTAAGGTTCAAGATAGGTTCTTTCCACTCATCTTAACTTTCAATCATTGTAGTTAATCTTAAAAGACATCATCCAAAATGAGAAACCTCCAAGACTTGTCATTGTAAGTTGATTTCCTCCAAGGTGCCAATACAAGGTTCTTTTGAAGGCAAAGGGCACCTAGGCTTATGGGGCTCAATTTGATGTATTTATTGAAAGCTCAAGGTGAATTGATGCTTATTGAAATTGCCACTTAGTCCTTCATTGCATTCTAGGCGCCATTTCCTATTGACTTATATACTCCTCCTCATGCTAGGGTGCCCATAATGAAGTGGTTTAGACAATAGGTGTGCTTCACTTACTAGAGGCTTGTTCTCCTTCCACCTTAGGAGCACTTTTATGGTGGAACAAGTGTCAATGGGTGCCTTGTCTTAAATAAATTCTCTCTCCAAGTTGGGCGCGCTTTATGAGTTGCAAATTGTGCCTTAACCCTTCATGCTTGTTGCTCAATGTTTGAATGTTTAAGAAAGTCTCCTGTAGGTGCTCATATTAGTGACTTTTTCTCAAGGCGCAATCATCCTAATGACTTGGATATTTATCCTAGTGTTTCAGGATATCAGGCTACTAGACTTAGTCATTTTCAGGATCTCAAACATAAAGAATAACATGATGATTCATTTTTTTGTATTGCATATAGTTGACATTGTATGCTACTCATAAAGAATATTAATATTTTCTATTCAACATGATAATTCTTTTTTTTTTTAAATACAAGTTTTATATTTTAGTTCCAAAATGAGGTTTAGGTGATACTTGAATAACAATAGCTAGCTTATTGGATCAACAAACATCCTATGTAATACAATTGGACTTTAAATATTTGAAGTAGCCATCTACAAATATCCATTCAAACGTGGATTTATAATGTAAGTATGGACGCCATCAATAGAAAAGATTTGTATTAACTAAATATCCATATAGGCATACATCAACATCTATCGATATAAGTATAACATATATACAAAATAGCCATATAGGCTTATAAGAATGCCATATAGGCATACAATGTCAACTATATACAATACAAAATATATGTCCACAAATGCCATATAGGCATACAACAAAGGAACACAATAAAAAGTCATTCCCCTCGGGCTGGTGAAGAGAATAGATCACGGGCAGCCTTTGATCTTCTAGGGGATGGAGACGCGCATGTGGGTGGTCTACTACGAACTTGAGGGCTACTCCTCCTATTTAGTTCTTCCTGCATCTTTAGTTGTTACAATAAAAAGTATAGACATTAATATATAGAAATTACATGTTATAAAAAATGAAACATTTAACAAAATAATCACTTATCGCTAACATATAATCTATGTCCTCACTTGGCTCAGTAGCAGGAATAGGCCGTGGTGATGTCATGTCCTATAGAAACCATCCAGATAGAAATTAAACTTCAAATCAATAATCTTTTGATTTTTCAAAAATAAACAACTATAACAATGAATGTAAATTGAAATTTACTAATCTACCTTATACCCCTGTCAATGCCATGGAGCTATGAATCACAGAGGTCACACCATGCTCCATTGCCCTCTGAACATCAGGAGGTGTCTCCACAGCCTGCATCATCTGGAAATAAAACAACATTATTCAATTACGAAAACTATAATAGTGATGCAAATCATAGCTCCTAACATACACACACGTTCATCTAAACATGGAAGTACACACAATAAAGCACACAAGTCACATACAAAAATCTAGTAAGTACAATTCATTCATTAAACTATTTATTTTATTACCTTTGTGAAACTTTGAAGTCCACCACCACTGGTAGGTGTTGCCGTGAAATCTCCAATATTAAGCTATTCAACATCCAAAATCATAGATTAGAATACCATTCATATAACGATGCTATTCACATGTAATATTTATAATTGTTTACTAGTTACATACCCCAATAGTAGATGATCTAGTGTAATATGCAGGTGAACCACTGAAAACTGCATCAACACTATGACCCTGAAATTTCATTAAAATCATCAAACTAAATTAGTTAATCTTGCATTTCAAAAATAAAATTTAATAAATTAAATTCATTAAACTTGCTAATATTTACCTAAGTATCAAGGCTAAAAGTCTCACTTAGGAGGGTATCTGTCATCACCATCTGCTTAGCTGTAGATGTAGCCTGTGCACCTGCGTCCTGACTATCCATGAGGTCATAACCATAGGCTGACCCGCAAGTCTGACAAGTATGGGGTGGGACCCTACTCCTTGCACTATCTCCCAACCCACTCTGTGCTGCAGGACTGGCATGCTCTATGATGCTCTGGGTCAAGGCACTAATGGACTGAAGTGTATCGACTTCAACATTCTCCTTCATAATGGAAGGGATAGAAACATGCTCATGGGTTGGTCTGCTGATTACTCGTCTCACTGCCTGCTGTGGGTCAACACGTGCCCCTGGTCTATCTTGTGCTGACCCCCCACCTCTACCCTGGAAGTCCCGTATATCAAAATAGTTTAGCACTTTATTGAGGACAAACTCGTAGTAGAGTTTCCTCAAAAAGTATTGCGGGACCTCATTATTATTGCATGGAGGATGGTCAAAAACCATCCACCACCTCTACCCAAAATTATTCCTTATTGCTTGGTTGTTGCACCAATGGATAGGGAACCTCTTGCATGTAATGGGTGGGGGTTGATTTGTTTGTGGGTTTGTGAAAATCGAACACAAGTTTAATTTTGTAATTTGTAATTTTTTCACATCTTGGTATGACAACTTGTCTACATAATAATCTCTAAACTCTCTCCTCTTATCCGTCCAACTAGTTATTTGCTTGCTAATTGAATCTACATTTGATAACATAGATTCAAGAGATTCAACAAGTGTGGACCTATGCAAGGTTGAAGTGGAAGGATCTTTCAACCTTGCAATTATATCTTCAATTTTTTTTTGTTGTTTTCAATTTGTCCCATTATATTTTCTTGTATTCCAGGGGCATGTCGAGGAATGGATGGAGGAGGTTGTTATTCCGTAGGCTTTTGTGGATTTTGAGGAGGAGGAGGAGGAGGAGGAGGTGCATTAACATTTCCTGACAATTAATGAAATATACATCAAAAAATAACTCAAACCTACATATTTAGAAGCAAATTCAAACAAAAAGACAAATAAACTCACTCCTTTGGCATGCTCGACATCGTGGCGGCATTTTGGCGATGAATCAATAAGATTTTTGTGTTGAATTGAGGAATCCAAAATGCGAGCACGCTTCCTAGGGTTTGCCGACCATAGGAATAGTGGAGAAAAAAGAAATGAAATGAAATGAGATGATTTTTTTTTTAATTTATAATAGGTGATAACGCGCTCGCATTTTGCATTTTTTTTTTTTTAAACAATTTGGCCACTTTTTGGCCCCCCATTCTTTTGCACTTACCCTGATGTTCCTAGTCAACACTAGACCAAACATTTGTTATATAGTGAGTTCTCTCAGCCAATTCATGTGTGAGCCAAGACAAATACATCTAGTGCAAAACATATACTGAGATACTTATGTGGTACTGTGTGATATGGCTTGAGGTATACTTCCAGTGGGGATCTAATATTACAAGGCTATTCTGATTCTGAATGGGCTGGGAGTGTAGCTAACAGGAAGAGCACCTTTAGATGTTGCTTCAATTTTGGATTTGCCATGATTTCTTGGTGTAGTAGGAAGCAGACCTTTGTGGCACTAAACATAGTAGAGACTGAATATATTGCAGCATGTGTAGTAGCCCGTGAAGCAGTATGGCTTCGAAAGCTCCTTGCAAGATTATTTGGTCAAATGGTAGAGCCAACATTAATTCACTGTGATAACCAAAGCTGTGTAAATCTCTCAATAAATCCTATATTTCATGATAGGACAAAGCATGCGGACATCAAGTATCATTACATTAGAGACATGGTGCTGAGGAAAGCAATCCAACTCAAGTATATTTGCACTAATGATCAAACGACTAATATCCTCACCAAGCCTCTTTCCAGAGTAAAGATCGCATACTTTTGAGACAAGCTTGGTGTGGTAGAGAATGACACTCTCCCGAAGAGGGAGTCACAACATCATTGAGAGCCCTTGTATCGTATATTTCTCTGAGACAGAGAAATATGAGGTGAAAGCCCTTGTATCATATATTTCTTTGAGACAGAGAAATATGAGGTGAAAGCCCTTGTATCGTATATTTCTCTAAGACGGAGAGATATGAGGTGAAAGCCCTTGTACAGTACGCATCTCTGAGACTGATTTGTGTTTTCCACAATTGGATGTAACCATTGTGGATGTCATGTTGAGAGAGTTCATGACAAAACATGATACCGTTGAGTAGGACTAAAGGAAGACTTTGCTATACCTCCCTAGCTAAGAGGGAGTGTTAATGTTTTGTAGCTTCGGGAGGTCATGCCAATTCTAACCTCATCGGCCCTAAACTAATAGTAATCACACTTCTAATTAAATGGATGAGACACGATATTGGAAGGACATAGTCTTCTAGCATATGCGCCCTTTATATATATCAATCAAAGCAAGGTAGAATAGATGATTAATCACAGTTCTCTAATCTACCTCCATACATAGATATATTCAGGGACATCCAATTTGGCAATCCTCAGCACATTCATCACAGTAAATACAACAAATCAAATATGAAGCCATTCCATTTATCGATCACAGGAGTAAAACAAAGATATACATTCAGATAGTCAATTCTGAGTTGTTCCATAATCACCATAACAACATATCTGACCTAAAAATTTAACATTAGGGAAATCAATATCTAATATGGCATAGACAATTAAATATGGACACTTGAAAATATTCTACAGTTGGAAGGACAAAAAAAATTGAAGGCTCAATCAAATGCAAATAAATTATTTGTTTTAGCTTGAGAGATTTTGAGTTTTTGTGCTCTGTTTGAGAGAAGGGAGACACTGTGTGACAATTGGAAATTATTAGTTTTTATTCTTCTTTACATATTGACAACTCAATTTTAAATTTAATAACCAAATTATTTTAAAAGCCAAAAACCAGAGTATTATGTCGAAAGCTAAATTTAACAATTTGCAAAACCCTACCACCAAACATATAGTTTGTGCCATGCATACATTGTGTTTCATAATTCCCACGCATACAAAAGTCATATGGATAGTTGTCAATAATAGTCCTAGACTGAACGCTCTTTTACCATTGTGCCTTGGACGTCAAAACTTAGCATTACTGGACTTTGCAATCAAGGTCCAACGCTCATCCTCTTTGAAGATTTGCATGCTTTTGTGCTGGAGCATCTCATATACAACTTCATCATCAAATTCTAAAATGCACCATCTTCAACAAGGCCTGGATGTTCTGCCCATTTGAAAACACCTCTGCAAATTCAGTTGCCAATGACAACCTCACCTTTGGATTGTGTGGATTAGATTTCTGTATTAAAATCTTGTTGTTATCCTTTTCCCAGCGTACAAAGAAGGTGCAGTTGCAACAATGTTCTCTAGATTGCCATCTTCTATTCTAAGTGTCAGACTATATGAAATTCTCATAGGTTCTGTGATTCATAAGCAAATGACACCTAAAGAGCTCTAACTATTCCATGTCATTTATCTGCTGATAAATTGAAGGATGGGTATGCGAGATAAGCGAGAACAAATATGTATAGTCGTCCTTTGAAAAATCCCTCCCCTCTTTGCAACTTGCGCAGAGACGCGTCATTTGAAATAGAGATTTCATTTTTCTGAACTACTTCTGAATATTTTTAACTTCAATGGAGTTATACAACGAGAACAATAAGTGCAATTGCTATTCTTAAATATCATTCACTTCAATAGTCAAGAGTTAATTTTGGCCAATAAAAATAGGACAAATATTTACCACTTTTGTTGTAAAAGGTATAAAATTACTATTGATTGTTTGATAGTTGAAATGGATGATATTTAAATAGAGTGTAAATGCAACCATATTTCCTAAACATTTGACTAAGTCTGAAATCTAAGGGATCCTCCAAAATATACATAATAACTTAAAGTATAAGAAAGGTAAATGATAAAAGGTAAATACCAACTTATACTTAAATGTCTATTTTATGTATATCTCCCTGGTCTCTCTCTAGACATAACCCTACTCTAGATTGAAGGAAGTTCAAGGATTCCCATTTTAACTACTTTAAAACATGAGTGTGTTATAATGCACTCACGTTATGGCTTGGTAGTTACTGACCCATAATGCGTGAGTGCATTATAATGCGCTCGTATTATGGCTTGGTAGTTACTGAGCCATAACGCGCACTCACATTATAACGTGAGCACATTTTTGTGTGCTTTTGGAAATTCCAACCAACCCTTTGGTATCCAACCCAAAGGGTTGGAGGTACCTTTTGAATGCCAAGGATGTTTCTTTAACAAAAGTTAAAAATTTTGACCAAATATCATGCGTGCTCCTCCTATGGTTTACATGTTTTTCAATGTTAATACAAAAAATGCCAGGATGACTTCAAGTTTTTTTATTAGCTTTCTAACCATGTATTTTTTTGAAAATTTGATAACATTAAGTTTCCATCTTCATGTTCTTTCGCTAATGTGTTATTTTTTCTTTTTTTATTTAGATTTAACCTATCTAGCATTTCTAGTGTCATTTTTTACACGTTTATCAAAATTTGAAACAAATTACATTTTTAGATTCTAGTCTCAATTCTATAAAAATTAAAAAAAACAATTTTTGATTAGTTTTTAAAAAATTAGGGGAGCACAATCAAGTTTTCATTTTTCAGGAGGTGTCCACTTTGAAAATTCATAAAAAATCATATATTCATAAAAACTAATAGAAAAAATAGACATAAACTAAATGGTGTTGGTTAATTTTCCACTGAAGTGATTTGTCTAATACTTAAACAAGGTTGACATTTTAGGGGGAGCACACCAAACACTATGTTATATTTTTATGACAAAAACAGGAGCACTTTGTGTGCTCCCCCTAATTGAACATCTTAATCTTCACCATTTTTATAAAAAAAAAAATAGCAACTTTTTGAAACTAGACTTGGAGCACTATAAAACTTGTTGATATCACATCTTCTAATTTTGAGCATGGCTATCTTCAAATTCTCATGCAAGATCATTTTTTCTGATATCAGAAAAAGTGGCCACTTATGATACCTTTTTGGTCCCCCATTTCCATGCACATACCCATTGTAATTCCTTATATACTCAATCTCTATTGATAAAAAAATTATAATTCACGTCACGTTGATCCCTCATTCAAACAATAATGATCGGAAAATCTTTTATTCGATGTGGTAAAACCTTTGAAATATTTATTACATCATATGAAAAACTTATTGTGTGTCCTTTGTATTTATATTAACCATCGGTTGCATGTGTGACTTGTAGGATAGAATTGACATGTGCTATGACCATTTCTTCTACTTGTGTCAAATTTGCAAGCTCTTGTGGTTGGGCGCTAGGATCCATATTATTTGGTGTTGAAAACCAATTATTGTCTTTTTCTTGGCGACATCTATTGCAAATAAGACCTTGAGGTGTGTAAGAAACTTTTATTCCAAGCTAACATTCTTGACATATATAGCATGTGTTTGGTGAAACAAAGCTATCTATGGCCTGTTGAAATTGCTTTAGGAAAGTATTGAAATCTATCTGAAGAATTCAATTAGGATTTAGTAAATTTTGTCCATCATTTCAAATAGATTGATCCATGGCATGTCGAGGTGCATTTTTGTTGTTTCAATTACATAATTTATTGATATTGAATTGTCATCTCCAACATTCAAACCAAGGGCATATGATTGATTAGGTTCCTCTCTTTCATCTCTTTTAGGGACACTGAATATTTAGTTGTTTGTGCATGAGTTATTGTCACCATATTTGGTCGTGCTGATTTTGTAATTCCAATTCATCAACTATTGTTTGAGTTGTATGTTTACAATATCTTTCTTTGTTAGCCTAATTTCATTGAATCATTTGTTCTTGTCTTTCTACATCTGTCATTACTTGGCATTGTTATCTTCGATATTCTCTCTGATATTCTTTTTATTGGTCATCGGATTCAAAATTCAACTTAGGTGGAGTCATACCTATATAATAGTAGAAAACCAATATTTATAAGTGTAAAGTTAAAAGTTTGAGTAAATTGAATATACTATATAAAATTATAGTTTTATTTTAAAAAAATCATCTTAAATAAAAAAGAGAAAACTAAATATTAAAATATAGTATTTTGATTATAGAAAAATTTTAAAATATAAAAGTACATATATTGAAGTAGCTTAGTGTTGTTTAGGCCTTAAATATATGAAAAAATTATAAAATCCGAGCTTGCAGAAGATGACTAATGTTTAAATTGAAATAGAAATGTAAAAAAGTATTAGTTAAGAAAAATCAATTTATATGAAAATGTTTTTGATAAAAATGACATACCATTCTCAAATAATTTCTAAAAACGAAAGGCTCTTTTATGTATAGCAAACTGTGTTGGATTTATATTGAAGTCTAAAAGATGGACAAAACTCAACCAAAATTGTAAGATATACCACCAAAGGCGGGTCTATCGTCTATACATCCCTACACTAATCACAAAACATGCATCCCATGTTGTTCACCGACAATTTTACTGAAAGTGGGTCATTGTGATAGGTAGAAAACTGAGGCTATTGAAATAGTTCATGAGCATCAAATGTTATTAGTGCTTACATTTCGATACCAATAAACCGAACTACAATCTACCACTTGCATGAGTCCTTTTTTTCAATCTCATTAGCTCGGGGAAATTGATACCTAACATGGCATAGACAATTAAATATGGACACCTGCAAATATTCTACAACTGGAGGGACAAGAAAATTTGAGGCTCAATCAAATGCAAATAAATTGTCTGTTTTAGCTTAAGAGATTTCGAGTTTTTGTGCTCTATTTGAGAGGGGGAGACACTATGTGACAATTGGAAATTATTAGTTTTGATTCTTGACAACTCAATTTTAAGTTTAATAACCAAATTATTTTTAAATCCAAAAACCAGAGTAAGGATTAACAGATAGTAATATAATATGCCAAGAGCTATATTAATTATATTACGTCAAAAGCTAAATTTAACAATTTGAAAAACCCTACCACCAAACATATAGTTTGTGCCATGCATACATTGTGTTACATAATTCCCACGCATACAAAAGTCATATGGATAGTTGTCAATAATAGTCCTAGACTAAACGCTCTTATACCATTGTGCCTTGGAAGTCAAAATTTAGCATTACTGAAATTTGTAATCGAGGAAACACTCATCCCCTTTGAAGATCTGCAAATTCATTTGAAAACACCTTTGCAAACATCTATTTGAAAACCCCTGTTCTTAAATATCATCCACTTCAACAGTCAAAGGTCAATTTTGGCCAATCAAAATAGGACAAATATTTACCACTTTTTATTATGAATGAAATGTAAAATTGCTATTAACTGTTTAACTAATAAAATGAATGATATTTAAGTAGAGTGTTTGAAAACACCTACAAATTCAGTTGCCAATGACAACCTCACCTTTAGATTGTGTGGATTAGATTTCTGTATTAAAATCTTGTTGTTATCCTTTTCCCAACGTACAAAGAAGGTGCAGTTGCAACAATGTTCTCTACGGCCACCATGTGGAATCCAGATTTTGATAAGAGTCCTCGTCACTAGGTGTCCAATGGAAACGGCTAAGATATTTTTAAAGCATGGTTGTGGCCTCGAAATCTGTATGCATTTGAAGATGTTTTGCAACCACTTGACACCCCTCTCCAAACTTAAATATCAGGGCACTTGACCATTTGGTGGTTTTCGATGTGGAATATCTTTTGCCTTGCGTTAAGTCCACCACTAATAAATAGTGTAAGATCATTTAGATTCCTCATCAACCCATTTATTTTTACCCATTAACTTTGCCCAATAGTGTAAGATCATTTAGATTCCTCATCAACCCATTTATTTTTACCCATTAACTTTGCCCATTTCACTATAGCTGCTGGGACAAGTGTTGTTTGGCTCCCGATTCACTAAGTATCGGCAATTTGGAGCACAAGGCTTGCATCTTTGTTGAATCAAATTTAACAACACGTTTCCTACATAACGGTCAACTGAACGTGAAATTTCACAACATTGTTTGACGAGTGATGGTCACATGGACGTCTAATTTAGCCATGACATTTGCTACTTAAATATCATCCATTTTAATGGTCAAACAGTTAATATATGTCAAATTTTATCGTCAAGTTTGAAGTGAGACGGTCAAATAAATGTCAAATTTCAGGGTTCCGTTTGTTCATGACGGTCAAATGAACGTCAACATAATTCAACAGTTTTAGGCGTGGCGGTTCAATGAGTGTCAAATTTAACCATTTGTTTTTTGCGACGGTCAAATAAACGTCAAATTTAACCTTAGTGTCGTGAGCGTGACGGTCAAATGGCCGTCAAATTTCATCAAATTTTTCGGCGTGACGGTCAAATGATTGTCAATCTTTATCATAGTTTTTTCTATGTGACAGTCAAATGAACGTCAAATTTAACTATATTGTGTTGAGGTGTGACAGTCAAATGAACATCAAATTTAACTTGTCAATTGTGTACGTGACAGTAAGATAAACGTCAAATTTAAGAAGATTGTTTTGAGGTGTGATGGTAAACTGAACGTCAAATTTAACAAAGTTGTTTTGAACTCTGATGGTCAAATGGACGCCAAATTTAAGCATGATGTTCTTCGCGTGACGGTCAAATGAACGTCAAATTCGGCTAACGAGAAAAACTGACAGATTAAATTTGACGTTTATTTGACCGTCACGCAAAAACGGTTAAGTTAAATATGACGTCCAGTTGACCGTCACGCAAAAAACGTTAAGCAAATTTGAGGTTTGTTTTACCGTCACGCACAAAACCAGTTAATGAAATTTGACGTCCATGAAAAGGGCAAAAGACAAGGTGCGGTCTAGATAGGAGAGAAAGGTACTGTACTGTATTTAGTATCAAAAAAATGCGATTAGATTGTTTACTGTTTATAACATAAAATAAATCAAACTCTTGAAGATTTCGAACACAACAACATAGAAAGAAAATACATATGAAATGCAAACGAGTTAAATAACTCATATCATAAATCCAGGCCAAACGGGTTAAATAAATCATACCATATATCGAGGCTACAATTTTTATATGATTAAACTTAATAAACAACCTTTCGTTCACAAAAAAGGAGGATGTAAGAGCACGAATGAAAAACTTATTGGTAATTTATAACTTCAAAGTTTAAACCCATCACAACTTTCATGTGATGGAGTACAATATAAATGATGGTTTGCACTCTGCAGAATCGGAGATATATAATGCCAAATCATTTTACCTTGCTGAGATATCTTTAACTTTACTGCGCCGGTCACTCTGACAGAGAAAATGGCTTAATTAATTATTTATGGCTATCAGATGCTCTGTTTACAGCCAAATTGATTATCATTAGGTTTTTAAGATCACCATGTCATCAACCTACAAGGAAATCAACAACAATCACTGAAGTGGGGTGAGTTCATCGAACTTAAAGAATTTTACTCTCCTTAACGTCTTGAATTGATTGATAGTAAGTAGCCAAATGCAAATCTCTGGAGAGCCTCAAACAATTTATTTGTCCCGCTAAGCTCCGGCCTGATTTGCTTCCCTTCACCAATATCGAAGAAGACTGCCATGAGTTTATAGCTGGGTTATTGGTGTAATCAGTTTCATAATGGAATCCATAAAGTAAAATAAAATGATAGCGATATATAAATTATTGCTTTCAATTTGAAGATATTATTGTTTTCATTTTCAAATAAACTTTGGAATTAATTTTGTATTGCATCAAACATAGTTGTTTTTGCTTGCTTCATGTGGGACATAAATAAATTATATTTTATTTGTTAAAGTTTTAATTTTTATTTTGGGTTTTTATATTTGGAAAGGAAAGTCAGCTTTTTTAAAGTGGGTTTTCCATTAATTTAATAGAATGCATATAAGTACAAATTAATCTAGATTTAGTATATGTAGGAGTTGGGTTAATGTATTATGATACTAAAAATAAAGGTGCATGTTGGCAGTGTAAATGTAAATGAAATGCTAATATATGGAATGAAAGATTTCCTTTTGAAAAGTGAGAAATCACCCTCCAAAGTTTGGGAAACTTGTTAATGCAAGCTTGATTTTATTCAATGGTCAATGATAATTGTTTCATTCAAAGGACTACATGAGATCTTCCAAGAAATATAACACAAGGATTCATTCCTATAAGCAATATTAGAGACTAAGTACTTTAATCCAACATTCAAGGGATATAGCCCTACAATTGAGATATGTCACTTTTTTTAATAGAAAAAACAAGCCTAAATCAACCACAAAAATAACTAAAGAATAGGGTAACTAATTCTTCAAAATGAATGCGCGCGTGTGCGTGTGCGTGTGCGAGAGAGAGAGAGAGAGAGAGAGAGAGAGAGAGAGAGAGAGAGAGAGAGAGAGAGAGAGAGAGAGAGAGAGAGAGAGAGAGAGAGAGAGAGAGAGAGTATATTTGATCTAATGAAGCAAATAAATCAATGGGTAAATCAATCTTAACTTGACAAGTTGACACACAATTGAGAGCTTAAAGTGGTGCAATCATTACAGGACAAACTTACTAGTAAAGTTGTTGGGACTTGGGTGATATTCATCTCTAGAGAGTCCTTGTAGATAGATTTTATTTGTAGTCTTCATTGTAGTGGAATTCAGTGAGTTTTCAAGATTGCAGTATAGTAGATAAAGTGATTTACAAATGATAATGATGTTGTAGGTCTTGCAGTACATCATATATGTTGTTTTACATGTGGAAGTGCTATGAGTTTAGTGTCTCTTAGAGTATGATTAGAGGGGTAGATAATGTCCTAGAAGATGACACTAGATACCACAGGTAATCTAGAGCAGTGTGATGTTGGTGTGGGCTATCGCAAGAGAGGAGTTGGAAGTGGTGTCTATACTAGAAACATGTATTCATAGACACAATATTATGGTTATAACTATTGATTCATAGTGTGTGATAGCGACATAGTAAAAAGGTGATTATCCATGTGGAGGTGTCATTGGTGGTGTTATTTATGGTATGTTGATGTGATATATGGTCATAATAAAGTTACATGACTTGGTATTCTACAACTTGGTTGGACAATTAGATGATTGGTATTCCCATATATATATATATATATATATATATATATATATATATATATATATATATATATATATATATATATATATATATATATATATATATATATATCAATTTGTTTGAATGTGCCAAGGTTAACTTCTCAAACTCATTGTGTCGACATTGAAGACATTTTGTATATTGGTGTGTAATAATTAGAGTGATTGTAGAAGAGGGGTATATAATAGATTGTGAGACTCTGTAAAAGGTTTCTAAAGACCCTACTGTATTGAAGCAATATTGATTCTAAAAAATACAATTGTGAACATATTTTAAGTGGTGGATTTCCTCTTGTAAGAGTTTCCTACATAAATCTTTGTGTCTTGAGTAATCTTATGGATGCATACTATTCCATTACTTTCATATGTGTTTATATTTAGATTTGGTACTTGTTGTTTACTATTAATTAAACACATAATCTTAAGAATTCATTATTCCAATTTCTTGGTCTTCCATAACAAAGGTGAAAATACCCAACATTTGGTATAAGAGCACAAGGTTCGCTTTATGGGTGGTGACTACATTGTTGGAGTACAAACCCTAGTGTGTGTGGTGGTGTAACCCTATAATGATTAGTAAGTTATAGTTAGTGTATAATTGGAATCAAATAAAATATTTTGAGGATTCTGTGAGAAAGTATAACATTAAATTTATGGTGAGCACATTGAGGTCTCAAATTGACAAATTTAATGGTCAAAACATTGAATTATGGAAGTTAAACATTGAATTAGTGGACTACAATATCTAGTTCAACTAAAACCTCAAATATGTCTAATGAAGATTGGGTAAAATTGGAAGCATAATCTGATTTTGTCTACCAGATTCTATGTTAATGAGTGTTTCTTAGGAGTAGACAACATATTCATTATGGAAGAAGTTAGGTACATAATATTGGTCCAATAGCCTAGTTAATAAACTTGTTTTGAAGAAGTTATATTATTTGAAAATGAGGGAGGGAGGCTATGTAATTGATCACTTGGATTATTTTAATATGATATTAAATCAACTTGCACTAATAGGAGTCAAGATGGAGGAGGAGGACAAATGCATTATGTTGCTTTGTTCCTTACCAAATTTATGAGATAACCTTGTAATGTCTATAAGTAGTAATGATACAACACTTAAACTAGAAAATTAGAATTTTGTTAAGCAAAGAAATTAGGAAGAGGTCCACAGATGATAAATCTTTATACTATTAGGAAAAGGTTCATGGAGAAAAAGGTATACTTTATAATATTTTTATCTATTTAATACATAGGCTTAGCATTTAGTTGGTTATTTTTGGTGCACTTGTTGACCCTAAACTTATATCCAACACTTTGTTATGTCGCATCACTTAGTCTAAAGCATCATCCATACATTTATAACTACTTGTTTAGCTAAATGCTTTGCAACTAATTTTACATTTCCCTAGTTCATTCTCATTAATACAATAACATTACTTGAATTTTGATTTCCCTCAACTTTTAAGTTGATAGAGATGTTTAAAGTTTACCATGCAATACAATGATAAACATTCAATTGAGACTACTTTGTTTACATATTTCTTATTAAAATACTTATCCATTCCCACAAGTCATGAAGATCTCTATTCCTTGGGAGTTGTAGGGTAGTTTAATTTTTTGAATAATCTCAAATAACTAGGTTACAATGGTGTAATTCAACTTCTCTTGAATGAATCTATACCTTATAGTGTCAATTATATAGAAAATGATACTAATTGGATAAATAAACCTTATTAAGTTAAGATATGCAAAATGTTGGTTTGACTTAGTAGTTGGGTGGGTTTTAATAGTTGTGAATGTAAACAAATGTAATTTAATTCCTCCCAAGCAATTAAATGCATTTATTTTTTATTGTAGTGTTGGCATTTGCTCTTTTGATGTGAATATTCAAATTTGTTAACCCAAAATTTAAATTGTTTGCTTAAATCAATTGCTAAATATTTTTTTGTTTTAAAATTGTTATTGCAAATTTTAGAAAAAATAATCAACTAGAACAATTGATATTTACTAGTTCTACATGATACATGTCCTTAGCTGCAAGGTAATAAGTAGTTTACAACCATAATATAAATAAACTATAGTGAAACAATATATTTATGTACTAATGTAAGTTTGAAATTTAAATTTGTAGACAAGTGTAGTGTGATTTGAGAGCAACCGTGAAACTTATGGAAGGCTGTAGTGGGAATATAAGTTGGCAAATCAACAATGTGACAGAAATGCTTATGACGTGTCAATTATAGTGGATAAAGAGTGTAGATCAAATGATGACAAGGGTCGTCATTATTTTTGTAAAATCTCACATTATCATTGTCCTTTTCTATTTTTTCATGAATTTTATATTTCAGTTCTATAGATATCAATTATGGGCCCAAAACATCTTACAAACTAAATTTTAAACACCTTCCATAAACAATTTTCTCAAAGGAGAATACTTTAGACTTCTCGAGAGCATATTGAGTTCAAATATGAAGAACTTTGAAAATTAGAATATGTGATTAATTGGTTATGTGCCTAGATTTTATATTTACTTATCAAATATCTTTTTAATATCATAATATTTATATATAAACACATAATAAAATTAATATATTATTATAATAATTATACTATAATAAAGGAAAATATAAGTTAATATTAAATTCATATTATTATGTTAAAATCATATTAAATTTTGTCTTATGGGCAGATAGAACTAGAACTAAAGCCTCTCTAGGAACTTTTCCATACTAGATTGTATATGGCATGAACTTGATCTTTTCGATGAATCTCCAGATACCCGTCCCCCAATTTATGAAAAAAATTTTAATAGATACTTGGACAAAGTAGAAGCTAGGCTCATGAACTTGCTCAAGCACTTCATCAAACATCAAGTGGTGGTCGAAAGGTGGTTTGACAAGAGGGCTAAAATAAAGGCTTTTAAAATCTCAGACCTGGTTCTGTTATAGGATAAAGTCAAAGAAAAGAAGGGTGACCACTAGAAATTTGAAAAATTGTGGCTCGACCCTTACCAGATCTATGAAATTCTTGGAGAAGCACTTTCAGGATCAACTCATTAAATGGAGAACTTGTCCCATTTCCTGTCAATGGACAGTTTCTCAAACACTATTTTGGTCCTTAAAACCATTGTCACTAATTTTGTATTATAATAGGGTAGGATTCTTTTGTTGTTCATTTGTCCACAGTCATTCTTCGTCTCTTTTCTTTGGTGTGTTTGTTTGTTTGTTTGTTTGTTTGGTGTTTCTTTCTTTCTTCCATTTATTTGTTTGCTTGTCGGCCCTTCCTATTTATGGAGGAGATTTGTGTGTAGTGTAATATCAGGGTGACTTGATCAAGATCTTGCTGGTAGTATTTTCAGTATATGGTCAGTTGTTTCCCCTTAAGTCTTTTATTTACTTCTATTTCTCATGATCCCTGGAAACACAAAGCCTTTATAAACAACTTGATTGTGGTGAATATTAAGGGATAACATAAGAGCTTACTACATCATATACACACTTTAACATTCAGAAGTTAGCTTGGATCCAAATCTTGTAATGGCCTTCTTCAAGTGAAAATCAGGGTGATTATATTCCTTAGAATAGGGGACTCACATTCATCTCAGTATTGCACAAGGTTTTATCAAGAGGGTGATACATTTTTGACTCACCTTTCATCAATCAGAGAAAAGAAGGCATTTTACCACAACATAGTATTTCTTACATAGCTGACACATGGTCAACTATGTCTCTGACATCAAAAGCTATTTATCCACATAATAGAACATACATTCAGGTACTCTAAGATGCACCAAAGGTATTTGTTCAACATTTGATAACAGGTGAGAATTAAGATATTTTCTAGCAAAACCAAAAGTTAACATATCTATAAAATTCATATCTATGACATGACATTGGATCTTCAGTAATTCTCATAATTGTGAAACAAATTTCACCCTCATGCTTCACAATTTCATACTTCAAGGGTTACATCGAGAGAAGACTATCCAGAAGTTCTTTTCAACATTTAGGAGCAATGTCATTCGGGTTTACAGAGATCAGCAACAACTAGAAGATCAACAAACAAGCATTGGCTAAGGTAACCATATCTGTCTAGGTTTATTGGAATAAGGTTTTCAATTGTTCTTACCATCATCCCATTCACCTTTCCATCAGTCCCTTTCACCCTCCCCCCACCACAAGGTGTTCTTGGTACTTTGATTGATCAACCCTACTGCCCAAATCTGTTGATTATCATAAGTTCAAAATTTCATCCTATGCCAAGATAGTCTAAGAACATGTAATGATCCCATTCATTCTCAGATATTGTTTGAAGCATCAAAAGGAGAATATATTATTCAAGTTAGAAAATTCCCAATATATTCCTAATCCTTATTCCGAAGAATACTCAGAATTATCAGCAACATGATAGCCCCTAAAGAAATAATCTAGAACATTGTTTGTTTGCACTCACTAAGCCATCCATTTCATTCCATCCCTCGCCCATCAATCAAGCAGTCAAAAGAAAATCAATACCTCTCATGAAAGAGGGAAGCATTTAGGTCTCTTATGAAGATCTTTTACTGCCCGCCTTCCATCCATACCATACTGTTTGTCAGCTCTGCTCCCCTAAGCCAGTTTTCCCTAAGAACATTAAAAATCCACGGTGTAGAGATCAACCCTTTTGGAGATGACCAACTTAGCTAGTGAAATAGTTCGAAGCAGAATGGATCCAAAATATCAGATTCAATAGAATGCCTATATATGCCTACTTGGGTTGAATATTGTAGAAGTACTCACTGAGGAGTAGGATTTTTAGGCAATCCAACATTAGGTTTGAGAAAGCATGGAGCAATTTTCAGTTCAGGATACTTCGACCCTTTTCGACCATCAAGAATAAAAAGAGAAAAAAGAAAATAGTAAAGAAAAAAATTATCCTCTAGTGAAAACCATAATGTATGGCGTCTTGGACAAGTACCATGATGAAAACCCATATATGGGCATCATGCATAGAATGTAATCATCAAGGAACAACTTGATGGGGTGAGTTATAAGATTTTGGATCTAGGTGAAGCTTGTTGAAAGAAATGAATAACATGCACACAATTGTAAGTTTCAAGCATCATCTTGTTGTCATTACTGTAATTATTTATTTATGGAGTTTGTCATTTCAGTGTTCATCCTTGATGGATTCAAACTTAAGACTTTAGATAAATTGAGGGTTCTATACTAAAAAATGCTTAGAGCATTTTCCTAGTTGAGTCACAATTTGTTACGCCCTACATAACCATCCCTTCTTTTTGACGGATTGGGACTCTCTTTTTTGTCATTTTGTCATTTTTCGTTCATGTGTTGGTCTTGTGATGATCTTGGGATCATCTTTCATCTCTTAGTTTTCTAAGGGAGTTCATGTTTTGCCTTAAAAATTTATGTTTTAGGATTTTCTTTGTTGATTCCTGGGCCCATTTTGGTTCTTGGGACTTAGTATTGAAAGTCCAATCAGGAGCTCAAGCCCCGATTGGCTTTTTGGCCTCAGGGCTTCCAAGGTCCATTGGACCTTTTTGTCTATTTCCTTGTTTTTCTCTCGCTCCCAATGAGTTCCTTTAGAGTTGCGGGGCTCAGTCAGTTTTTTGACCTCTATGCGCGGGACCAAAATTCCATTTTACTCCCATGCCCTGCCCAACTACCGCATTAATGGCGATATGGGCTTCGTATTGTGTGAGGTATTTAAGCTCTTAAATATTTTTCTTCCTCATTTTTGCATTTTCATTTCTCTCTCGTACTTGATTAGCGACCTCTATGAGAATATTGAATTGCTTGCAAGCTTTTGATCTCAATTTAGAGACATTTGAAGCTATTTGTGTGCGCGTGTGGATAAGAGTTTTAGTTGGTGCTCATGCATTCTTCACATCCCCCACCCCTCTTCTTCTATATTCTACGTGCTAGGTAGGGTTTGGTCCCCTTTATTTGTGTCATTTTGTTGTCTCATTATTTTTGTTCTTTGTTGCTTGTCGTTGTTTGTTTTGTGTTAGTGTAGGTTTTAACATTAGTTCTTGTTAATTAGGGTTTTAAAAGCTTTAGTTTAGTACTTTGTTCTTCTGTATTTTTGGCTTAACTAGGGTTTAGGGTAGATTAAAGATAGGGAATAAATGGACCAATTAAAATAATCAATTCAAATTCTTTTAGAACTGTGGAAACCTTAGTCATTTTCGATCAAAATCCCTTTTGGGCCTTGAGCCCCATTTTGTTGAAACTGATAAGATTCCGCTTAGTACAGTGGGTCCAATTGGGACCTCAGGTCCCAATTGTCCCATTGACCTTAGGTTTTCTAGAAGTGCCAAAGCCAACTTTCCTCCTACTCCCTGCAGAGCTTTTAAAAGATACCAAGTCTAAGAGTTCCTTTCGGGACTTCAGGTCCTAAAAGGTTTTTCGACCCAAAACGACATCAAGTGCCAAAAGCCTTCCTTTGTCTCACTCTTCGCAAGGTCGAAAGTCATTAAGGAACTAAGGTCCTTTCGGGGCTTTAGGTCCAGGAAGGCCTTTAGAACTTGACTCATCCAAAATTACAAAGGGGCAAAATCATTCTTCCGCCCCGCACATAACAAGCACTTAGGAAAATCTGTCAAGACTTAGGTCCTTTTGGGGTTTCAGGTCTCGAAAGGCTTTTTGGCCTAAAAACCTTCAAAAGTGTAAAAGCTAGCTTTCCTCCCACTCCCCACGAGGAAAAGAAACTTTCAAAAATCACTTAGGTCCTTTTGTTTGTCGACCTTAAGAATGTGTGGAGTGCCAAAACCCTTTTTTGCTCCGCATTCTGCCAACTGTTAGAAGAGCCAATTCATGACTCTAGGCCTGCGGAGCATTTTTGGTCCAAAGGTCAAAATTTCTAAAAAATCAAAAGTTCCAAATGCTAAGTTTCCTCTGCTGGCTCGCACCCTACCAATAAAACACTTTGAGCATATTATCCTTATCAAGATTTTGGGCCCGAAGTAGCTTTTTGACCCCTTTAACACTTTTTAGTTTAAAAGCTTAGTTTCCTTGGTTATTTTTGGACCCAATTGGAATAGCGGGCCTGTGGTCCAAATCTGGACCATGGTCCAAATTTCCAACTTAGTCTCGCAAACCTGCCAAGGCATAAAAACCCTCTAAATGCTTAGAATTAAGAGTTCTTTTGGTATTTTCTAGTATTTTTATGTATCCCTTTTGCTCCTGTAGGTTAGATAAGTGTTTGAAGAAGAGACCTCTGCCCATCAAAGTGAGTAAACACTTTCTGATTCTGATAAATCCATAGAGGAGGTTGAGCAAGAGATAGAGGAAGTAGAAGTAGGTGAAGTGGGATTGTCACAATCATCCAACAAACCAACCAAATAGAAAAAGAAGAAGGAACTGCCAGTAATAATGAAATATCAATTTCAAGGAGTTCCAAAGAATTCTAAGTTCAAGAATGAGCTTATGAATATCACATATATAGAATTAGGTCACATAGACCTAGGAGTGTTCAAACATGACACATTTGGGGATAATGTCACCCCAAGGGCCAAGAAAATTGCATAATCAGGGTTAGGGCATATAACTAGCTTTCCACCAATAGTCCAAATGCCTTGAGTTGATTCTTACTTTCACCCACCATTATAACCCAAAGGAGAGAAAATGCTTTGATTCTAGTGGGAACCTCTTGCTGGATTTCACCCCTGAAATGATTAGGATGGTCTTTGATTTACCAGTATATCTACAAGTTAGTTTATTGAAAGTTGTTGAAGCAACAAGATATTACAATCAGAATGCTACTGGGAACAAAGGGTATTTAAACCAACATTGGTTGGAAAAAAAGAAGAAATCTGCTTCCAAGGTACCCACCAAACTGACAAGAGCAAATTTTTAGGGAGGTCTCTAATGTAATTACATTGTTAAGCAGAGCTTTTGGAAGAGAAGAGTCCAGAACCTATGAAACATGGATGTTTCAATTCATTTTTTGCACTATTAAGGGAGAAACTAGGTTGGACAGGGATAACATTGTTTAAGACAATATACATGCACAACTAATGTTAGTAGTGCAAGTGAAGAAATTCTACATGACATCATACATTATTTGGTTGGCTGCAAGAGTAGGAAATTTTCCTAGTTTAACAACTATGGGAGTCAGGGGAGAAGCTCCAGGGCAAAGCAAAATCTAGGAATATTATCCCTAGTTGGAACTCAAAGAAGCAGGAAAACATTTCAAGAGAGTTAATAACGCATTTTTGTATGCAATTATTTTACAATTGACAGGTGATCTCGGATGGCGGATGCCTAAAAAAGTAATGGATATCATCAAGCCATGGGGATAATGGTTTTTCCAATTCCCCAAGTCAACCTATATCAGAATAGCAGGCTTCAAGAGGGCCCCATTTTTGCTATCAAGGCACTGCAGCGACAAGATTATTCTGATGGAGTTATCTCTCCAGATCAGTGAGGTTCATCTAAAGTTGTCTGATAAACATAAGTCTGGGGTAAAATATCCTTTTGTGTTGGGTTTTTATGAATGTCCATCCATTGTTGCAAGAAAGACAACAACTGAAGAGCTCAATGCTCTTAATCTAAAGGTATATGAGCCTAGGGAAGACTTTGACCCTATTGGCAAACTCAATCAGTTGTTTCCAATGATGGATTTCAAACACAGGCATTATTTGGAGGACTTTTGGATAAATTGCCAAGATGACTTCGAAGTGAGGAAAAAGCAATACACCAGACTCACTACTTTTCAAATGAGAGAATTTGGACTAAGGAATTACATATCGAAGGAATTTTCTAATGATGGTGTAGTATTGGACCCTATGTACCAATTAGATTCTATTGATAAGAAAGTGTTGGACCCTATCAATTGGTCAGAAAAAGAAAAGAATTCCATCAGGGAATTCAATGCTTATGTCATTCAAAGAAGCATGGCTTGGTTGAATCCAAGGTTAAAAATTTTTGTGCAATCAAATCCTAGAGAAAGGAAGTGAGGCAAAGACTAGGCTTCATCTTCTAGATCACCAGCTGTAAAAAGGCAAAAGGTGCAAGGGAAGCCTCCTAAAATAACAAAAAGAGGTGTTTCTATTAAGGTTGCTTCTCCTGAAGATGTATTCAAAGTTGTTAAGGAAAAAATGTTGAATCATCTATGATGTACAAAGAAAGAGAAATAGGGATAACATCTAGCATCAGATTCAGGCTAGTTACATAGGTCATTCCTCCTAGAGCTGCTATTGGGCAAGACCCAGGTGAAGGAGAGTAGGTTGTTGAGACTGAAATGTCACAAGCAACATTTGGTACAGTTGTGTTCCCACCTCCTTCTGCAGAGGAACAACCTAAAACTGAACAATTGCCACAATAACAACCTGAAGAGGATACGGGTACATATGATCAATAGGAAATCCCTAGTGAAGAGATGTCAGAACAAGAGCAGGAACAACAATCAGAGGGGAAGCAAAGTCTTCATGAAGAAGAAGAAGAAGAAAAGGTGGAGGAGGAAGTGGATAGAATCTAGGATATAGAGGAGAATATTCCTTTTGAAGAGGAAAAAGAAGAAGATATAGGTGAAGAACATGTGCTAATAGAGCAAGAGAAGCAAGAATGGTTTGATGCTGCAGAGAAGGCTAAGAAAGATAGTTTCGTTAAACATGTTGAGTCTTCAAGGACTTCCAAAGAACAACCACATGAAGAGCAGCAATAGGAAGATAAGATAGATGAATAGACTGATCAACAATAGCAACAAATAACACAAAATCAACCTGATCAAACACTGCACCATCTTGGGTCAATCTAAATTTGGGTAAAAGGTAACAAGTTGTCATTAAGCCTTTAAATTTTTAGGAAATGATTACAGACATTGAAAAGGAAAAGCCTAGGAAGAAGGCTAGGACTTTGTCAGCTATCTGTACCAATGACAAAGGGGAAAGAATTGCAGAAATCACTACCCTGATAGCTAATAAAGATGACCAGAAGTTGCAAGCTAACGATTACCAAATCATGAGAGTGAATTTGGGGAAGCAGACCTGCGTAGAAGAAATTTCTTCATTTGATTCTGCATATACAACTATGAAATAAAGAATGCAAAAAGACAAACAAACCAAAGACAATTTAAAACTATAGCTAAATCAAATGAAGACATTTGTTCAAGGTCTTTTGACACCCATTTCTAAGCAGCCAACATCAACATATGTGCCAATTCTAATGACAAAATAGGAAGTAGATGCTTTACAAGAAAGAAAGAAAAGTGATCGATAATTGATAGATGGGTGGCCAAATTTCTGGAAGAGGCCTTTAGTATTTTTGATAAATATTTTCCTTATTATGAAGAGGCATGTCAATTAGAAAAGAAGATAGATTCTTTTGTTGAAGATCATAAGAAAGAGGAGCCAAAGTTAGTGCAAATTTTAAAAACTTTGAAAAAAATCGGTAAGCTTACTCAGGAGGAGTTAATCGAGTCAGATATTTTGCATGATGGAGAGCCTGATTTTGTCGACTTCTATGTAAAGGTTACAGAGTATAAAATTGAGCAGTTGGTTGAGTACCTTTTATTAGTATTTAAATATGTATATACTGGCCTTCCCAAAAATCTAAAAAGTTCTAACTCTTTTGGCATCTGCAGTGCTAAAAAATACAAAAAATCAGTCATATACATGTGCCTTTGTATGTACAAGGGTGTTTGTATATACGTGCAGGTCAAATGTGCAGTGGTGGGTCAGAAAACTCTATCGCCCTTTGAAAAAATCAATTAGATGCATTTCTAAATGCATCGGGCTTTGAAATGTGCATATACAAAGGGGGAATCTTTTGCAGATTCCCAGGAATATTCCCGCTTTGTATATCGGGTTGCATGTGAAGGTGCAAGAAAATATACAAGGGCGTAGATGCATTTGCTACAGTGCTGTAGATACAAACAAAAAATATACAAGGGTGGCATATTCTAGGAAAGATTCCCTATTTGTATATGCAAAAGTGAATGTATGTTTGCGTTTAGATGCATTCCTAGAATATTCTGTCACAGATTTTGCAGTTGTATAAAAGGGTATATGCAAGGGGCCTGGTATATTCGGCAAAATACGAGGCAACAAAGATACAATTAATGGGGCCCACCAGTTGTATGTGCATTCGCTTGTATGTTTGCACATACAAGCCGATATACAAAAGAAGACAAACATTTCAGACCCGAGGAAGAAATCAACTGCAGTGAATAAAATTTGGGGTCCGCAGCATGTATATTGGGCACTTGTATGTGCCAGTGTACATTCGAAAGATATAAGGGTTAAGATGCAAGCCAGATTTCAAAGTAACTTCAGCAAGCTTCATAAAATTTGAAATCCGCCTTGTATGTATAAGGAGAATGTATATGCGCATATACAAGGAAATATGCAAGGAAAGAGGATACAAGGTGAACCCGATTGAAAATTCCAATTTGCTCTATAACAGTTTGGGGTCTGCCTTGTATGATGAACAGTTGTATATGCATTTACTTTTGCATATACAAGGGTTTTTGACAGGTGAACAGTGGCGATTGTATGTGCATTTGAACATGCATATACAGGGCAAAAAAGGCAAAATGAAGGAGCAAAAACCCAGTGATAGCAAAAGGTGCCTACATGGCACGATCTAATTGGCTGCAACCTGGTCAACGTGATTTTGAGGCCGTGGATCTCAGCAATAGGAGTGGATCGAAGGCCTTGTTTTGAACCTGCAGTGATGGCTTTTCTTGAGTGTGTGCGGCCATTTTTGAGTGGGAAAATCTCTAGATGCATCTGTTGTTGCATCCCGTGGGTAGCTGAAGTATTGATGGCAGTTGTGTAGAAGAGGTATGGGTCGAGTTGACAAGTTCAACCACCCAATTTAGGAAGAGGATCTCCACACGGCGCCACTTTTCTCGAACATACCTACTCCCTCCTCCTTGTTCCTTTGCTGCATTAACTGTTTTGAGCACCATTTCTCATGCATTGTATCTGGCAGATTTTTGATGTGCCATGTAATTAATGCGGAGTACACTTTCTTGATGTATTAAGCAGACTGTGTTACTCAGTCTGTTGTTGTTGAAGACTTGGGCATTTTTGGGGAAAAATAATGAATTACAGAGCATTTCCTATCTGTTTTATCTCTGTGGAGTTTATGTGTTGCATCTGAGTTGTATCTTGCACATATGTTCAATTTCAATGTTAATGTTATATGAAAAATGCTTCTTGCATGTGTTTTGCTGTCTGTCTCCACTTGTTGTATGCATTTCTTCTTCTGAATTTGGTTGCTAAGGGTTTCTCAAATTCTAGAATACATATTTATGTATTGCATGCTTGATCTTTAGACTTCCATTCAAGGAGTGGATTAAATTATTTTAGGTTGAGTGTGGAGGAGATTGTATGTCAGCTAGGATATCCATAAGCAGAGACAGTTAAATACCTATTCTTGGGTGATGTTTGTAAGGCAAGTATCAATCTAACCCCTTGAAACTCGAATGCCAGTTGCAAGCCATTCTCTTGTATACGTCTAGTTGACTCCTTGCCCTGGGATAGGCACCGGTCTGTTCTTGTGAAATAGTTATGATCTAAAACCCCTGTCTTGTATCTAAACCATAATTTCAAACCATTCCATAATTTCAACATGTTAGTTGTAGGAGTAGGATTAGGAACCCCCTGCATACTCTCATCCATAACTAGACACACATGTCCAAGAATGTTGCTAACCTTGTGATTTGTCATTCAAATCTTGGTCCTAAAATGAGAGTATTCTACCTGTTATCACAAAGCTAAATCTTTATGTCATTGGGTGAGTCAAAGTGTCAAATCGTTAGCTATAGGGATACCCCCTTGGTGCGGTAGAACCAGAAATGAAGGGGAGGCAGCTCACACAACCTCCCATTTCTGTTGGCCATATCTGCTCATGTATAGGAACTGACAAACCCTCTATCAATCCAGGAAAAACACCAACACCTTCCTCCATTGTTGACATTACGGTAAAACATATTTCAGTATATTGCTATTGTAGACATCCAAAATTGACCGAATCTTTCATTTTCCCTAATTATCCCCAAATCCAAAATTATCCCTAATAATCCCTAATATTCCATTTAATCTATTATTACCCTGCATGTGATTTAATTAATGTTAATTAATTAAATCCTTCATTTTACCATATCCCATAAATAATAAATGAAAATTAATTTATTATTTATCAAACCAATTTAAAACCTCTCAAAAAATAATAAATTAAATAAACTTAATTTATTATTTTATCCAAACCTAAACCTAAAACAAAAACCAAAAACCCGTAAAATACCTACTGCTTTTTTGTTCAACCGCTCAAACCAACTTTTATCAAAACTTTATAAAATCCATTTTTGTTCTAATTTACCCCTAGCAAATTTTACATTGGAGTTATGCAAAAACAATGAGCAACCACATTTGAATCATTCGGTAACATCTGCATTTATCTTTATTTGGTTTCAATAGTTTATCATTTATCTTTTTGTTACACTTGATATAGATTTTAGGGTTTGCATATAATTTTTAAATCTTCCAATAAAATTTATATTTTGTTGTAAACATTGGTGAACTTGACGTGAACCTCCTCTGATCATTTTGTTTGCAAGTGTTGTAGCTTGAAAGCTTGTAGGTTTTTGGTGCATTTTTGGAGATATCTCGGTTTGAAAAATCTCATAACCATTTTAATGAATGCTATAAGTCTAATTTCAATACTCCTACTAGCTATTAATCATTGGTCTTTGATATGGTAAACTACTTTTGTAATGTGAAAAATTAAATTTTGCTATTGGTTGGTAAGCACAAGTTAATCATTGGCAATATTCAATCCGTGGGTTGTTATTTTATGCTGTTTATATCAAACTTTAATATTTGCTAAAATGGCTTTAAATAATCCTAAGCCAATGCAAGCATTATAGTGTTGGAAAATTTTATTTTTTCACATTGTTTTTATGCTTTTATATGTGAACATTATAGTGCTGGAAAATTTTATTTTTTCACGCTATTTTTATGCTTTTATATGTGAGCATTATAGTGCTGGAAAATTTTATTTTTTCACGTTGTTTTTATGCTTTTATATGTAAGCATTATAGTGCTGCAAATTTTTATTTTTTCACACTGTTTTTACACTTTTATATGTGAGCGTTATAATGCTTTGAAAATATATCCATTGATGTTCTTTTATATGAGAGTATTATAGCACTGAAAAATTTCTCACGCTGTACAAATATTCAATGCGGTTAGTTCATATTGTGAACATTATAGGTTGGAAAATTCATGAAAATTCTTTTTGGGTCTAACGCTATAAATGATATTCATGCTGCAGGTTTATAGTGCTGGAGAAAATTATCTTACATGGTAAAAGCTATTCGCATTATTTTTCATGTGTGCATTATAGTGTGGAAAATGGTCTGCATTATAGTGTGGAAAAATGGTCTCATGCCGTAAATAATATTCATTTTATTTCTTTTATATGTGAGCATTTTCATGTTTAATGTTTTTTGTTTCCGGTTTATAAAATGTTATCCATTGAGGTTTAAAATATTTTAAATGTGATCAAAGCTAAACAAACCGCTAGTGGTTTATTCAAACAACCAAAGCTTAATTGCCAATTATAACAATCAGGGATCAAATTGCTTCATATGAACACATTCAAACCAAGCCATCAGAAAATTGCTTCATATGAACACATTCAAACCAAACCATCAGACAACAGAGATAATTCCCAGAGTGCCTATCCCTAGCCCTTGGAGGCTGTTTTATTCAAACTATAACAACTTTTGCATTTTTCATCAGATTTTCATGTTTTTACAGGAGTTGGAAAGGTGACTCAGAGGGCTACATCATGGTGAGGGTCATTTGTGAGGTATGCTCATTTGAAATTCAAGCTTTGGTTTTGAATCATCAAACATTTTTTATCTCGTAGTGCATTTAACATTTTGTGTGGACTTTTGTAGAATCATTCATCTTGTTCTAACACTTTCTTGTAGCTATACACTTGTCAAAGACATAAATTTTGCAAACTACTAATCAGTGTGTTGTAGTTTTGATTGTCAGAGAATCTAATCTTGAAACATTGTGTCTTCTTTTTATAGATTAGGTCACATCATAAGCAAGGG
Organism: Cunninghamia lanceolata; assembly: GCA_027924645.1. NCBI lineage: Eukaryota > Viridiplantae > Streptophyta > Pinopsida > Cupressales > Cupressaceae > Cunninghamia > Cunninghamia lanceolata. Next base: position 12,849,443 of record BSBN01000167.1, read on the forward strand.
TTAAAATTAACAAGTGTTTGCCATGTCTTGTGGTTTGCATTCTTGTAATTGAATGCATATGCTCTTCTCTTGTGCCACTTGGTAATCTTGAGAATCAAAATCATTCCTTTAACATTTTGTAGAACCACCCACACATTTGGATTTGGGATTAAAATGAACCCCATGCGAGTGTGAGGCAAAGGCATCGTGTATGCTCTCTCCTTACGCTTCATGCGACCTGGGAGATCAAAAACAATGTGCTTCCTTGCTTTTGTTACCCTTTGGAGTGGGCCTGCTCTTGAGACACATCCGCAAGGAGAACTGATTTGTGACCCCAAGCAGTACTTTTGTCTGATCCGCTATATAAATTAAGGATAAGGTGAAAGCCAAGTCTAACTGGTATTAGCGCTTACCATACAGTGCTAGCTCGAAAGGAGGCATACCTTTATGTATATTAAAACTCCTAGTAGGGTTAGTCAAAGCCTTAAGTGGCTTGTTGGATGCTCATAAGGTGCTGGTCCCCTAGATATTCACTACGAACCATTGTTTAGTGGCCAAGAACCCTCTACTTGTTGATAAAGGAGGTCAAATGATAGATCTCTAACAGCCATCCCACATTTTTGTGGCTTATGACAGAGATAGCAAAGTATCTTAAGATCTGTGCATCATAAGGACTTGGAACTTGGTGTTCCTGAGAAGTGAGTGCATTGTAAGGGGGAACCTGTGCCCCAAGTTCCTGGAGCTACACACCATAAGTAGGCGCGGCTGGGTAAAACCAAGTGGGAACTCAACAAGTATTGTCCTTTCCTAGACTAAGATCATGCATGTTTATAGGTGTTTGCAAAATATCAAAATGTCATTAAAAATAGCCAAATCTGATTGCCATCTGTCTTCTATGATTGATGTGTGTCCTTGAAGAAAATCTCAACCAAACATCACATCACACTTGTAATCTATAACATTTCAACTCTTGCAAACAAAACCTTGCACATATCCAAATCTTGGTGTCAAACCAACTTTTCAATTTTCCAAATAAAGTCATCATTTTATGCTCATCTTGTGAAGAGTCCATCTTAATCTCATACGTACCAAGTCCAAATTCACATCTTAGCTCCTAGCTGCCTCAAAATACCTTTTGCAATTCTTCATCATGCATAATAGGGATTCTTGGTTTGAAAAGTTTATTAGGCAAAGTAGAACTCCTAGCCCTACAACCATCAATAGGCCATTGTCAAACCCAAAATCATACTCTGAGGTGCCAGCCAAAATTCACTTCTAATGATGATGAGAACTTCGTAGATCATGATGAATATTTTGATACTCATGCACCATATATCTCCCCATATTCGCTTCCACCAACATCCCCATCAAATTCATATGAACCTTCACCCCATAATGAACCCCTTTACATAGAAGTCATGATCAAAAGGTGTTTAGTCAAAAGGGTCCTAATGGATTGTGACTCAGGGATAAACTTGTGCACTCTAAGGTGTTTTAAACAAATAGAACAATTGGGATATTCCACCACGGATATTGAAAAATACCATTCCATCAATATTAAAGCCTATGATGAAACTAAAAGGGGAACTAAAGGTACTATTCAATTACCCGTCACAATAGGTCCAGCCTTAGTAGAAATCACTTATCAATTCCTAGACCTTAATCTCCCATATAATATCCTCCTAGGACATCCATGGATTCATACCATGAGGGTTGTTCCTTCCATCTATAATAAATGCATCAAATTTCCATTTAATGACCAAGAGGTTATCATTTATGCCGACCCAAATCCTTTTGAATATTGCCCAATCGAATGCCTACCCGAAACCTATTCAACAATAACTTTACCTCAAACTTCACAAGTTCAAATTCCTACACATGCTTCATCTTTGTACAGACCAAATCCCCTCACCTCATATCTTCAACAACAAATCCAACATAAACAAGCCCTCCTTCAACAGCAACAAATCTTAGCCCAAAATATTCTACATCATGAGCATGCTAGTACTGGTTACTCCTCACACCAAGATCAAGAATCCTTAAGCCACCTTAATGATACCCTTGACAAGGGAGATACCACCTCAAGTTTGGAATCATACACCAATCCATCCACTAGTCCTTCTCATCCATCCATCCCTATGGAACCTCCATCATATAATCATTCCAACCTTCCAAATCCTAATCCATTAAGTCAATTCCCAACACACTTAAAGTCTAAACCATCAACTCTTCCACCTAAGCCCAATCCTATGATCCATCAACCTAAGCCCAATCCAATTCTTGATCCTATCACAACCAATCCTATCATCCCCCCAGCTAACCCAAATCCCAATCCTATTATATCCAATCCTCTTGTCCATCCACCTGATCCTAATCCCACTCCTATCACACCTAATCCCATTATCCCTCCATTGCATTCTAAACCTACACCATCTACCATCATTATCATTATCCATCCATTATATTGTCCATCCACCCATATACTAATGAAGGATGTGATTCATTGGATACTAGCAAGGAATCAACCACCACCCTCATGCCATCAAATCCCTATTCTTGAAACTATCCAAGAACCTTCAATTGTCATGTCTACATCTCCAGTCTAATCTTGCAGTCCACAAACTATCAAATCTCTCAAAGATCCACCTACTATAAGCCCAATTCATTCCCCACCATTTATTGAAACTATCCAAGAAACCTCCATTCCTATCCAAACTCAAGATTCATGTCAAGAGTCAAATCCAAAGCATGATCAACCTTTCTCCTTACCAAATAAAGATCAAAACCCTTCCATTCAACCTATCCATAACCTATATCTTTTCTATGATTAGGATATTATCTATGATCAAGAGCTTGTCACTCCTTCCACTCATAGTCCCAATAATATCCATGTTCAAGAAACCTCCACCACTCCTATCTATCATCCCACAACATCCACTTCCCTTGATGAGACACTTGGTCCTCATGAGCACATAGATAATCAAACAAATACATTGAATCTTCATGAGCATAATGACCATAATCAAGATCCTATTGCTCCTTCACCATCTCATATTGATCCTATTTCAAATCCATCCTCATATCCTAGTGGTCTTGCTACTTTCATTCATGAATGTTCTTCCTTAGGAGATAAGCAACCATTGTCTACCACCTCACTTGCTTCATCCATTAATGACCTCAAGTCTAGTTCCCAAAACATAATAGTCTCATTGTTCATTGTATACTCCAAAACATGAACTATCAAGGTAAAGGCTTAGGCCTTCATGAACAAGGTATTTTGGAGCCTATTCATGTCGAAGTCCCTCCATGCTCATATGGCCTTGGATATACACCCTAAGGTAAGCAATATCAAGATGTTGGTACCACATTTTCACCTCCTAAATCCACTCCATCCCTCAAGCTAGATGCACCTCATCGCACCCATAAAGCATATGTTGCAATCCCTCCTCCATCATCTTATGAACCCAAAAAGCATGTGACCATTCTTCTACCTCCATCTACTTTACCTCCACTTCTTCCAACTCCTAACATCCCTCCATCTACTTTACCTCCACTCCTTCCAACTCCTAATATTCCCATCCTCACATCCCCTTATCACTTTAACCACAAATTCATCCATACATCCTATTCCTATAAATCCCCTACAATTCCTAATCATGATCAACAAATGCACATATCAACTAAATATGAAGCTATCCCAAACACCCCCATGGGATTCAAAAGTAAACATTTGGATGACTCCACCCATAAAGTAAAACATCCTAATAATCCTCATGACACATGGCACCAATGCAAAGATTCAAAGCAAAATCAAAATTCAAAAATACTACCCAAATCCACATCTCAAAAAGATAATTTCAAACCAAAATGGTTTGGGTCCCCAAGCAAAAAATACCTAGTTCAAATGGAGCATCCACAATCTTAAAATCCCAAACATCCTACTTCCCATCACAAAAGCCTAAAATTCATAAATCTATTTGGGTCCCTAAAGACCTAAATAAGTAATCCCCTAAGAACACATCTCCATTACTCCCAAATCCCCCCTCTAATAAAAAGCTTCAAAATTCAATTCAGTGTGTGCAACCGTTGGTCTTGATTTCCTTCCACTCTGCAACATTCCCACATACCTCCATCTCCCCATCTTCCATCTACTATCCTAATTATTTCTTCCACCATAATCCTATGGTCCATGCTTTTGCATAAGTCCCATCTATCTCTTTATCTCCGTCCTAATCCACTATCCTTGCATCCTAGTCCACAGCAAAATCCACTATCCACTTAATCCATCTCTCTCATGCAATCCCCTACCAACATCCATGAGCATAATACTACTTGACATGGTATACGAGTGACTTCTATCCATCATGAGACATGTTATCACCTTGCTATGGGAACAAAATCTTGAGTTCCTACCTATTCCATCCAACTATCCCCATTCAAAAGTAATAAATAAATAAAATCAAAATTAAAATAGTAAAGAAAAATCATTTCCTCCAATGGTGAAAACCTAGTAAACATGCACCTTGGATAAGTACCATGATGAAAACCTGGCAAATAGGCATCATGTGTAGATGATTATCTATGTGCTTTACACTTGGGGGCATGTTGTCGCATATATCCCATCACATCTATCTTATCTTAACTACCTATCTCATATCCTATCCTATCATTTTCCATCCTATCTTGCCATCCTTACCCATCATATATCTATCATACCTTCCTCATTGCATTATCCATATTCCCTTCCTCCTTTTTGATCTTGATGAGTGTAGGGGTAAAATGTTAAAAACTGCTTTTGACACCTCTTGTCATACTCCAAATTTCATCCATACATTTCTAAGAATATCCTCCATCCATCCACTCTTCTAAGAATTATCCCCATCATGCATCCTAATAAGCATCAACCCACTGAATCCTAAGGCATAATATCTATAATGGGGGTAGGTTATTCTTGAGTGACGTAATCCTTTGAGATCACATCCTTGGTTCCTTTCATCCATCTATCATATATTTCCCATCTATTATCCTTTTATCGCCACTCATTGTATCCACCCTACCTTTATGCTATCGCCACTCCTTTTATCCATCCAAATCCTACATTTATCCTATCATCTATTCATTTTATCCACCCATCATCCCTACACACTTTCTATCCATTTCTTATTGCTACTCCCTTCACCCATCTATCATTCATCCAATCCAATATGTTCATTAGCCTAAATCACCCAACTTTCTCATCCTTGTTTCTCGACTTGGTGCTCCCTTATCATTAGTTATCATTTGGAGATCACCATCCTATCTACACACAAGCCCATGCCAAAAATCCAAAAAAAACATAACATTCAAAAAATACAAAAAAATCAAATATCCAACAAAAAAAACATCAATCAAATCATTCCAATCAAATCACTTCTTCCAAATCAATTCTCCAATCTTCAAATCAATTCATTCATCAAATCAATTCACCTCATTCATCTAATCCAATCATCAATTCAATTCATCAATCAATCATTTCATCCAAATCATCAAATCAAGTCAATCCAAAAAATAATCCAAATGCAAGTATCCTTAATCCATACCAATCAAGTCAATCAATCAAGTCAAATTATCTAATTGCATTCATGGTTTTGGTTCCTAGTCTTGTTGTGAACCTAATCGATCATCATCATCATCAATGGGATATATCATTCCCAATCCTAGTGTTGTTCTCAGGATATATCGTTCCCATATCAACAATACAATCCTCACATTGTTCTCGGGATAAATCGTTCCCACATCAACAACGCTATCAATCAATCATCAATCATTATCAGCATCAATCAATCCAATCAATCATTGGTTTTTATCTTGACAGGGGCAATATCTTGTTTGTTTTTAAATCATTTGTGCATGCTTTCTTTCTTGCTTGTGTGTGTTATCATTTTTTATCTTGCATTTTCATCAAATTGGTATCATTCCAGCTAACATTCATATCTTGTGTATGTTGGAATAGATTTTTACATTATCCTTTGCATCTAAGGTCATATCATACCTTTTGTGCATTAGGACTTAAATGCTCTAAGTTTACTTCCTCATACATTAGACAAGGTTGTATTATGATGGGTGCATTTGACACATCGTCACCTTGGTCTTTATACCTTGGTGCATAATGTCAAGTGCTATATCAAACATCAGGTTGCTCAAATTTAATTAGCATAACTCCACCTCCTTCCCTTCCTTTCCTTTTCAAAAGCATATCCATCTCCTTCATCCCTGCATATCCTCTTGAGGGGGCATTATCTACCAATTCTTCATTTTTATGAGCCCCATGTGAGCCCTAGCCTACCCAAAATCCGAATCCAAAATCTATGTTTTATTCTTCTTTGAAACAACATTGCTTCGCAACATCTTGCTTTTCAATATCATCTCAAAGAGGGGCAAAATGTAGACATCCAAAATTGACCAAATCTTTCATTTTCCCTGATTATCCCCAAATCCATAATTATCCCTAACAATCCATAATATTCCATTTAATCTATTATTACCCCACATGTGATTTAATTAATGTTAATTAATTAAATCCTTCATTTTACCATATCCCATAAATAATAAATGAAAATTAATTTATTATTTACCAAACCAACTGAAAACCTCTCAAAAAATAATAAATTAAATAAACTTAATTTATTATTTTATCCAAACCTAAACCTAAAGAAAAAACAAAAACCCGTAAAATACCTACTTTTCTGTTCAACCGCTCAAACCAACTTTTATCAAAACTTTATAAAATCCATTTTTGTTCTATTTTAACCCCTAGAAAATTTTACATTGGAGTTATGCAAAAATAATGAGAAACCACATTTGAATCATTCGGTATCATCTACATTTATCTTTATTTGGTTTCAATAGTTTATCATTTATCTTTTTGTTACACTTGATATAGATTTTAGGGTTTGCATATAATTTTCAAATCTTTCCATAAAATCTATATTTTGTTGTAAACAACTATTTTTGAGACTTTGTCATAGTAGTTGTGGGTCCTGATATGTATTCTCATGAAAATATATACTTGAACCATTGGATAAAGTGAAGGAAGTCTTCAAGAAGAAAATGGATGATTTGTACAAAACTTTGGGTCTAGATGAAAATGTATTGGATAGATTTGTGGAGTCTAAAGCTCATTTCAAGCTAGCCTTGGTAGACATAAGCAACATAGAGAGAAGGTGTGAACAGGTTTCTCAGCACCTTAAGACTTTCAAATTCAAGTATGAATAGTTAGATGGGCTAGAGGTGGACAGGGTGGATCAGCTTCTATCAAACTTTGTTGAATACAAGAAGGCTCAGACTTCTACAGGAGCGTCTAATTCCCACTAAGTTCACTTTTTGGACTTAGTTAATTTTTGATGTCTAAATCTTGTAAATCCACTTTTGTAGAAAGGGACTCACTGCTTTTATAAAGTGGGTCCTACGAGATATCTTTCTTTCTCTTTTTATATTTTTGAGTTGAAAAGTCAACTTGGAAATTGACATGCAAAAACAATTCTATTTTTGAATGTGCTTTTTGAGTTGCATGGATATGGTGATAAAAACAAAGACAAAAGGTATTGCATGTAGTTTAAGACTATTGTAATTATTCTTTTGAGATGCCTATAAAATGGAAGGACTCATTTTGTTGAAGGGTCTGAAAGTTAAAGAATTAGGTTGTCAGTCCATACTTAGATTTTTAAGCTTTTTTCAGCAGTTAGCAATTTTTATAGCATTTTTAGCAAAGAAAACAAATCTACATTTCTAGTACTTGTTACTAGATTTATTTTCTTATATTGAAGTTCAAAGAAATTAACGCAAGATGATTCTCAATTTTGTGGGATCTATCATCGTGTTTCTGGTGTAGTGCTTTGAACTCATTCTTTACTTCTGTATCTATTCAAGAAATTCTAAAATTTGTGCTTTAAAATTTTGAATTTAATTTCTGATTTGAGTGTGAAATATAGTAGTCAAAAAATACAATTCTAATCATACTTATTTTAGAATCCTTTGACTGATGCATTGTGATATGAATAATTGGGTTTTATAAAACTAATTTTAATATTGTAGTTAATGAATTTCTTAGGTGGATGTGTTGATATAAAGTTTTATAATTTAAAGTGTTGTGTCATTTACTTCTTGTTTTCCTTGCAATAATTTGATCTTTATTTCAAAATAGTGATAAGCAAGGTTAATTCACACTCAGTTTGAACAATTAATCGAATAACCAAGACCCCTTGTAAACTGTCCATATTTTACCAGGATGTGCTTGTGCAGCATAGTTGTGACCCAACTCCCGAGACCTTGGGGATCACCAATTCTCTTTTGGATTAGTTGTCCTTTTAGGAGAGGCAATTTGAATCTCACCTTGCCTTTGTTGCATGCATGTGTTAAACCAACCATCAACAAGACTGTTGTTGAAACCTTGTTCAGTTAGAATTAGCCTAATTGTCTCTAAAGGTCTTCTGCTGCAAACACACATGACCCTACACTTTGTGTCTAAGTTTTTTGATCTTTACGTGAAGGCAGAGCCTTCCAAGCCCACGCAGGACCTCCCTATGCACTGCTTGAGTTTTCTGACCCTGATTTAGTTGCTACAGATTAGGTTTAGAAGCAAGTGTATTTGTCCTATTCCCACCTCTTTGCTAAAAAGATTGTTTGCTAGAAGTTTGATTTTGTGGTGGCTGATTATAGTTTCTATGATGGTCTCTATTATCCTGTTTATGGTGAATTTCTTTGGTAATTAATGCTTTTTCCACTGCTATTTATAAGGTAGAAGGTTCTGCCAACTGAATAGGTCTTGCTATACTGAAATTAAGTCCTAGAATAAAATGATTAACTAGAAGATTTGCATTCTGCATATACTCAATGTACTGCATAAGTTCTAGGAACTTATTCTCATATTGTGCCATAGTCAGTCCCCTCTACTGCAAATCATGGAACTCATCTATTTGACACTGCCTAAAGTGCTTTGAGATATATCTACTTCTGAACTACTCTAGGAACAACTTCCAGGTCAACATGTCCATAGTATAATGGTTCTTACATTCCTCCTAGTGCCACCAGGTAGTTATCGTTCCCTTAAGAAAATGTACAACCACTCGAGCCTTACGATTGCTCTCATAATCCTTAAGTACAAAGCACTTATCAAATCCTAACAACCATGATTCTGCCTCAACACCCTCTGTAGCACCAGAAAATGAAGGTGGTTGAAGACGTAAAGTTTCTGTTATCTTCTTTCCCAAATCTTGATGAACACCTTGATCCTCAAAATGATCCCTTTGTCTAACCCTAAGAGTGGTACGATGATGCCTGGAATCATCCACCCTTTCACAAAATTCTACCCTATCCCAAAGGGGACTATGCTCGTGATGAGCTGAAACACGCTCGACAGAGTGCTAAGACTAACCCCTAGGAGGATCCTGAACTGGTTGTGGAAGTCTAGTCTGAACCACATCTAACAAATGCCACAAAACTTGCATCATCTGAGGTGTTGGATCCACAGGTGGCTCCTATTGGACAGACTTAGATGAAACAGGTTGCAATGGGACTAGGTGCATAGGAGGAGTTTGAGCTAGCCCCTGAGACTGAGTACACCTATGCTTAGGTGGCATCCTACACTAACCAAAACATACATTAATACCTAGAGTACCCAAAGTGTTGGAAACCTGGCTTTGACACCAAATGTAATTTCCACCCATACACAAAGGTACAGATGGGCACACAACCTAAATTTTTTTTCTTTAAAAGTTAAATGAAGTTAAATTTATTTAATTACAACATTTACCTAATAGAGTTTCTTGAACGTGTAATCCCAACAAAAACAAGACTATAGAATTCCTCAATTCAAATTATCTATACAAGTCAAGGAACACCAGCAAATTGTTACAACCTTGACATACAATTTTTAATTAACTAATTGGAGATAAAAACAATTCATACATTAAATCTTATAACTAAAAATTGAAACATAAGAGCACAAATTGGAGTAAAGTGATATAGACGATAATAATATAAAAAATAATATTAAATTGAAGACAAAGTTTTAATTAAGTTATTTACTTAATTTACTATTGACAAAATAAAATCATTTTATTTATTTATTAATTTCAATTACAAAATTATAGAATTTAAAATTAAAAGCACAGGTTAATTTATAAAATGTTTTTTTTTAAACATTATAAAGCAAATTAAAGCGAATTTGCAAAAATAACCTTACACACAATGTTACTATTTTTCTATTGGTTTTAAAACATGCTTTCTTACTTTCTTCTGTATATATACAAAACCCCATTTTATCTCATACCAGTTTTATATCTAAAAACTGATTTTCATTAAATCCAAATCTTATTTTTATGCATGAATAAATACATATCTAATAGGAGAATATATATATCTATAAACCAGATTACTTCTAATCTAGCAAAATAAAACCCAAATCTATATATATATGCAGCATTTAGATTGCATATATATATATTCAAGCCTCTAATGTCACAACAACAAAAACATTATATTCAGTGCAATAGAGAAAATTAAATTCAGATTATAATAAATAGTGAAAAGTAAGCAACATTTTTTTTAATTACAGAACATAGATAAATAAAGGTGAAGGGGAGGCACAATGGGGAGTTCCCATGTCTCCCCACAACCTTGACTGTGGGGAGCTATGGAGCTTCCCACAGCCCCAAGGGCCCTCTATACTTGCATTGTAGGTGCAGCGGGTGCCACAGGCACAAACAAAACCTTTGATCAACATTTATTTATTAGTCTTCTACAATGCAAACAAAATCTTATTTTGTATGTTTTGATTTTAGTAGTATATAAATATATATATATATATATATATATATATATATATATATATATATATCACTTAAAATATTAATCCTCTATAATTCCTTCATTGTCAATGACAGTATCAATTTTCAACTGTATATTCAATCGATAATATATATATATATATATATATATATATATATATATATATATATATATATATATATATATATATAAACACTGCATAATAACAATCAAACACAATATATTGTTTTTATACAGAGACACTAGAAAATCTACAAATGAAAAATCTTCACATATATATATAGTTCAATAAAAATACACATCTTCAAAAGAACAATCTTTTTTTTTTCTAGCAATAATCTAAAATCACATAACTTGATCTCTTGCAAAACAAATTTTACTTTCACATACTAACAGATTGTTTCACCCACAAAGAAAAATTAAATACAAATATATATTTACAATTTTCCTTTCCTTTCTTTCCAAACTACAAAATAACCAACTTCATAACTTCAACACAAACTGCACTGACAAATAGATCCAAGCAAGAACCTGCACAATGATAACCAAAAGTGGATGGCCTAGCTCGCTCTCCACCCTACCATAGGGTTGGAAAACCAACCCACCCCCGAACTTGGGAGAATCTATCTGGAACATGGGTTTCAACATAACACAAACACAAAGATTTTAAACCACTCAAAAACTTTTCCCAAACCCAAATTTAAAACCACGAAGGGTGCCAAAATAAAAAAAGATTCCTGATCATAGGGAAAGAGAGAGTGACCTCCTATCAACCCAACTACGGAAGTATCACATCCCATCAAAAATACAAACCCCAACTTTGAAAGGTGTTCCCCATAGAGAGGTAAGACACCTCTTTGGATCCCTTAACAACAATTTCCTAAAAAAAACCAACAACAAAACCAAAATCAACACATTCATTTAAAAACATCATTTTTTTATTTAGATCCTTCCTCTGCCTTCCAAGTTAGAGAGGCACAAGATCTGGATATCAAAAAGAAGACTTCCACAAGCAACTTCAATTCAGAAAACCAAATTCTTCAAAAAACCTCTTAGCTCCTTCCCACTTTTCCCAAAAAAAATCATGTAAAAACCCTTTTCCTTTCACAAATATCTTTTTAAAATCAAAGAAAATAAGTTTCCTTTTTCACCCCAAAAAGAAAAACAAAAATAATTATTTTTAAAACCATAAATCTTCCTCACAACAATAAAACAAAAAAAAACAATAAATAAACAAAACTAAAACTTTATCTTATCACATCAATAAAGAACAATAAATAAATTATCAATTTAAAATATTTTCCCAAAGTAAAAAACATGACAATTTAAAATCTAAAGGATTACATTCATTTCAATTTAACAAAACTATTATAAAGTCTAACAAAGTAAATCATAAAATTCACACCAAAAATGACTATGCATTATTCCTCTAGGCAGAATAGGCTTGGGTAAACCACTAGTTTGACACACGAAAGTATTGGATAGATCTCTGTATCTTATAAGCCTTGGCCACCCCTTTAAAACTCCATTTCGAAACATCAAATTGTCTTGAAAACATATATAGCCGAAGCAACAAATGTAATAAAAAAATACATTAAACCATAATCGATCATTACATAAGTAATTAAATTCCATATTATTTAACAACATCATTTTCTTTCATTTTAAAAATAAATATGTGCATCACTATAACATAATATCATTTATTAGAACATCAATTAATCCAAACACGTTATGAATTTAATCATCCAATAGTGAACATCTCACAGATGAACAATCTCAACAACACACATTAACCAAATAATAGTTCAAACCACATGTTCGATAACTTATATGACAAACTCAAACCACAATCCAAAAAATGAGTACACAAGTCTAAAGTCACGAAACACACATGTCTAAGAAAAATAAAAGGGTAGGCCTTACAAAGTGGGCTTGTGGTAGGAATAACATGGTACAAGAGTGCAAAATTTGAATTTAAACTTTTGAATTTCGCAAGGTGTGAGATGAAACTCGTGTCATAGGATTGACCCAAGATGTAATGGAATGCTTTAATGTCGATGTGAGGAATGAATGTCTACACATTGGATGCAATTAAAGGCATACTAAATGCCATATGTATGGGACTATGTGGAGATGGGGATAGGATATGATCCAATGTATGGGATTGAATGGACATAAAGATAAGTAGTAGATCAGGTAATGGCCTAGCTTTACACAAGAGCATGTTATTTCTTGATTTGGAATTGTATTGATGCCTTCCATCGAAATGAGACTAGAATTAAATGGGAATTGGCACGGTTATGAAAATCTCACCATTACAGAAACAATCTACCTATCTAATTTAGGCTTATTAGAAAAATGTGATCAATTACACGTAATTGACATAGATTGATTAGAACTAAGACAAATAATTATAATAAATACAAAAAGAATAAATGCATAGAATGAGAGTACCTAACCCTAGAATCGATGATGGAAGAGTAACGTTGATGATGTTCTAAATTAATTTGTCATCTCCAGAATATTAACGGCTTTCATCAAATGACTATCTCAATTTTTGTGTTGTCTAAAAAAACTTTGTGGTTCACTTTTGACCACCGTGAGTTTGATCATGATTGAATTGCAAAATTGATATGTCGTACAAGTTTGATTTTATACCACACAGGATCGAATTGACAGAATATGCACCTAAAAATTTATTCACCTTCCTCCTTCAAATAGTTGAACCTATCAAGGTGTTGCTTAGGGACACCATTTGGAGTTTGCTAACTCAATCGGTGAATGTTCAAATTCTCCTTGATGTCCTCTATTTTCTGGATCATGTTTCAATGCATAGATGGATGTCTTTAAATACCATGGCATTACAACATCTATCACATAAACATACACATGTTAAGTCAAGGCTCATAATAAATAACATAAAGAAAGGAAAGAAAGTTCAAATTTGGACTTAAATCTTTTGATTTTAGGTTTATTCCTACATGCCTTGGGATTGAACTGAAAAAACCTAGAAAGAAAACATATGTGGGTGAATGATTTGGATTCTTTTTTATGTGTATGTAATTATAGAAAATGAAGTATTTTCACTTTAATACTACTCTAATCAGCTAACACTATAGCTAGGTCTAACAAAAGACCAGAGACTAAATTCAACAAGGCTAGAAATAGAAACTTATGGTTTCAAAAGTATGCTTAATAGTGAAAAAGAGGAATCTAATGCACCTACAAATAGAGATGGCAATTATAGAAAATGTTTAGAATTGAATGCAAGGACTATGGCTGAAATATGTAGATGATCTGGGGTATTCTCAATGCCATCTAAGAAAAAGTATTTTGCCTAAGGGGCAACCTTGACCTTAACCTAAAACTAACTGAAACTTGTTGTGCAAGAATATGATGATCTACTCATGATTTCTCTTCACCGCCATCTATAAAGAAACAGAGCAGAAATGAGAATAAAATGTAAAACATGCCACTCATATAACAATACAAAAGATGGAGTTCAAAATTGACAAATTCAAAGGGTTTCACCTAATAAAAATGGATCATAACTAGTAAAACTAGGTGTGAACAATCAATAGAGGTTGCCCATGAAATCTAGAAACTATTTGATGTAAGGTCAAAGTTTCTTAGGAAAAGTGGATCGCCTTGGGGGCAACCTAGTCCTTGACTTTGAATTAGCTCAAAATTTGTAGAGGATCTCCTTGATGTGAATTTGAGCAGTTTTCTGTCAACCTCGTCAGATCTCCACAAAACACATTGTAAATGACTTGCAAGCACAAATTGATAAAGAAAACTGTACAAAATAAATTTCTTAAAGAGGACTCTACCTTAGTTACTCCCCCTATGGGTATTCAAACACGGTCCACATGATATGATAATGGCAAAATATGAAAAATATCTCTAAGCCATAAATGCATGTAAATAGAAACCCTAATTGAACACAAAAATGAAAACAAGGAACAAGGTGATGGAAAGAGATGTGAGGAGAAACAAAAAGGGAAACAAATGCTAACAAAGTGGATGAATAAAGTAATAGGAACTGAAAGGAATACACGCTATCATTGTGGAAACTAGATAAAATCAAGACCTAGGTAGTGAAAAATTCCTGCAATAATGTCCACAAACCTCAAGAAACTATTGAAGAGCTTCACATGAAAGACATGACACTTCCTTAGAGATCTATTATTCCAAGAATGCTAACTAAAGAAAAGATTTTGCTCGTAAACAAGAAATAGAAGGAAATCGACAGCTTGCAATATTAAACTGAGGGAGAGGAGGGGGTATTTGTAGTTTTTTTGCAAATATTTTAGCAAGAGAAGGGAAGAAACATATTATCTCGACATCAAGGAATCTCTCATTTAATTTTGGAGGTTATAGGAGATGAGGTTGAGGTTGCCACCCTATACACCCAAGGGGGCCTGACATTGACCCTACACCTAAGGAGGATCAATTTTCTAGGGAAAAAGGCAAGGTCAAGAGAGGAGCATCCAAGGGTGGTGATTTGAAATTAATATTATCTACAAATTGCAAGAAGAGTTCACTACACGTGTGGATAGTTACAAGAATTAAATGTGGTGTTTGGAATGGATGACTGTACAACATGGGAAGGATAACTACCCAAGGATAGCCAAGGGGTATGTAAAATGGTAAAAGGTGTATATGGAGACAATCATCTGCATCGTTTGCAATTTATCACGTCATTCTTTTAAGAATATCTTATGTAGGTTTTCATGTATAAATTTATGTACATTTCAAACTTCATATAAAGGTTTAATGCATTTATAAGGTTATATTATGTTTGGCGATTTCCCTCCAACAAGTTTTAAAATCTTATTGTAACTCTATTTGTGATCTTTGTCTATCAAAAAATTCATATTATCAATTGTGATTATGTTCGTTGTCAACTATCTATCTTTTTAAAGAGTGGCTTGCGAAACTAATGTTATTGTGATTGTTAGTTTCTTTTTTTAAAATTTTAGTTTGATTGTATTTATTTATGAGAGTAAATTATGATCTGTAATATTGTTTTTAATATTATCAAATTATCAAAATTAATTATTGACAAATAGTATTTAATATTTTTTAGTCATTTTGTAACTTATCGTTATTTGTGAATTAAATGCAAACCAACAAAGGATACATTAATCCTGATGGGATGTGACATGAACCCACGTGGACAAAGTCTTGATCCTTATTGCAGAGATATAATAAGAAATTATGGCTCATCGTCCTCTATTGACATGTTAGTATAGAAAGAAAAGGCAAGAGAAAGAAGGAAAGTTTAAATTGGGTCAACAAAAAATGGGTGTCGAGTCCCAAATACCTGTCATCATCCCCACATTGAGCAAGGAAGAATGAACAAAGATGAGAAGAAACAACATAAAGATGAAATGCATGTGAAGGACAAACAACATCAAGAGGAAATGGAAGAAAAGACAAGGAATTGAAGAAGAGGAATCAAAAGAAAATGCAAGAAAATCACAACACGACATTGAGTGTTGCCTCCCCAAGAGTGGGGGCATAATAACTAACATAGGGATAGGGGTATTGGGCACAAAGACACAACATTGGATGCTAACTCCCCAAGAGTGGTGGTAGAAAATAGCTCGTGCACATAGATAGAGGACAACAAGCACAAAGACGAAACATCAAACATTGCCCTCAAGAGCGATCAAATGATACCTCGTGCATGCATAGATAGAGGACAATAAGAACAAAAGGAGAAGCTATAGGTTAAAATAAGGTAAGGGAGAGAAATGTTAAGCACCTAAGCACCACTCGGCATACGCTTGTCATCCGTTAGGTCATCATTAGAGAATGAAGTATTGATTAAATCATTTACGTCAATTGTGGAGTGAAGTTGGAACATGAGGGATGGAGTCAAACACGGTAGGACATGGATGTGGAACAACATTAAGTAAATATGGAGGATGAGGAGAATGAGTCACATGAAGATTATTAGATGAAAGCAGTCATGAAGGAGACTCACTAGTGAGGGACTTAAGGAGGGGCACTAAAGTATTGTCTATGAGCATACCTTGAGGAGGAGAAAGGGTGGGATCAACACAAAGGGTAGAAAAAAGGTGGAAGTGGAGGAAGTAGAAGGATAGGAAGAAAGAGGATGGTGAGGATGAAGAGGGTTGAGTCTCTCCTAAATGGGTTTAGGGGTTTGCAGGTCTCATGGCTCTAGGTGGATACCATCGGTGAGGAGGAGGAATGATATTGGTCCAAGGCACGAGAGGAATAAAAAATGGATGTCATGGATGAGGATGAGTGGCAATTTAATTTTTTTTAGCGAAAAATCTATTCCAAGATTAGGGCCACCATTTTTGTTCAATAGGACAACCTATAAAGGGGACTAAATCACCGTTTTTATGTAAATTTATTTTAGTGTTGGTTAAATCGTCTAAGCATTATTTCATTAAACTTTAAAATTGAATTATTTCTCCACAATAAATGGTGCATGATTGGAGCCTAATTGTGAGAAGTTTATAATATCAAATAACAAGCCTTAATCATATTTTCCTTTAATATTACATTTTGTCATGCCCACTTTTCCCATGCGGTCACAACACGCATCACATGTGTCATGTCCACATTTGTCATGTGGTCATGACACGGAATATCAAAAAAATTTCCACACTTCCCAAGAAACCCCCTCGCACGCGTAAGTGTGCTCGGTGGCGTACACTTAAAGCGCAAACAAAATAGTTGAAGGCGGGGTAATACGCACACGTGCGCATACCAAACGCACGAAGGCCATCAAGGGGGTCATCACGACGCGGCTAACGTCGCTAATAGGGTTCAACTTTACTAAACCATCCAAACCCTAAATTCCAGGAAATTTTGGCAGCATAACACCTCACAGGTGTGAGTAGGGTTTTTTGTACTAACCCTAATTCTGTTCAAGGGATTTCCTAGTTTGGGTTAATAAATTTCTTACATCTCACTAATACAGTTGATTAGGTTAATTGAACATTTTTCAACAAAGCCCAAACATTTGTTCTCCTTCCTATTTCTCTGAAATTTAATTTTAATTTGTTCTCTTTCACGTTCTTTATCACTCAGAGTTATCACTGCATCCTTTACATTATTCCTAATTTCTTGGTAGATCAGTTCTCTATCAATCAGAGTTATCACTGCATCCTTTACATTATTCCTAATTTCTTGGTAGATTAGTTCTCTATCAATCAGAGTTATCACTGCATCCTTTACATTATTCCTAATTTCTTGGTAGATCAGATCATGTAAACATGACTCACTAACTTCGTTTGATGAAGTCCACTAGGTTTCCGCTCTAGGCTTAATCAAATTGCCCCCAATCATGATTAAAGGATTATTAAATCCCAATTAGTACTCTTAGCCCTATTTTGGAAAAGTCACGCGTTTTCTCCTCTTTGTTTTCACTTTTATCTTTCTTTCTCTTTTTCTCTCATTTTCTCAATTTGTCATTTTCTCAAATTACAGGTTGAGTTTAAATAGCCACATATGAAATGCATATGATGGCTTAATTTATTTAAGAAGATATAAATACACACACACACACACACACACACACACACACACACACACACACACACATATATATACTATTTGCATTTATATCTCTAGGTTCTCTTTTAATAAATCAATGAATTTATTTTTCATTTATATATATATATATATATATATATATTACTTATGAGGAAGTTTATTTTTCTTTGATATTTTATTTTAATTAAAGTTGAAGCCCTAAAATCTATATGTTTAGACTCATTGGCTGAGCCCTAAAAATGTTGCTTGTTTCCATTGGCAGGTTCAATGGAGGGCGGTGGCGCTGATAGGGCGGCGGAGATTTGGAGTTGGCCGCAGAGGAAAGTGTGAGGGGGTGCAGTGGAGGAGACACCGCTGAGTGGTAGCAGAGGCCTGGAGTGGAGGTCGCAGGTGGAGAGAGGGGCGCAGAGGAGGGTCTGACAGCAATACTAGTGGCAGAGTTCGGTGGCGGGTTTAACACGTAAAGGGGAGTAGAGGCCACGCGGGGGTTTTAGGTTAGCGGGGGTGTATTTGTTGGAGCATAGCGGATGGGGAGTGCGGGCTGCGCAGTGGCCATGGGATTCTTAGGGGTAGAGGGGAGTGTGGGGAGGGGTGTGGAGTGTGGGTGGGAGCTCCGCCCCCCTCCCCACACCCTTAAAAAATAAACGGTGGGGTTTCGAATCCCCACCAAAAATTGTATAATTTTTTTTTATTATATTCTGTCCCTCATACAATTCCATTAAAAAAATACAGTCCCTCCAAAATTCGGTATTTATTCAAGTTTATTTTAATTAAAATTTATTCAATATATATTTAGGATTTTACACAGCAATCACAATTTTTTTTTTTTGAATTTAATTTCACAGTTAATAAAAATTAAAGTATAACTGAATATATATATATATATATATATATATATATATATAATGTATTTTCTATATATTTTCTTTTCTTATGCAGAATATTAAAATTTGTCAAATCTAAATAAAATAATACATTCTACTCAAAATATATCTAAATTACATATATTTTTAAAAGTAATTTTCTTTCTAAGCACTCATAGGATTTCTATTTTAAAACTAATATACAAGATTATGTATAGCAAACTTTTTCTTTTCTCAATCCATCTAAGAGTCAAGGAACTCTTTTAAAACTCTATTTATTATAAGATTTATATTTACACATTTTTTTGAAGGGAAGAATTAAATGTATTTGTAAATATTTAGCAAAAACAACTCTAATGCTTAACTACGACCAATTTTTAGTTCTTTCAAATAACAAACTATAATTTCACATTTGCCATAATAACAACTTCCTAACTTATCAAATTGATATTTCCATTTTGCCATACAATGAAGTAGATTATAACTAACTTTCCTCATTTCATCCTTTGAATAATATACATTTAAACTAACAATTTCTAACTTTCAATTCATTGATAAATGTCCAACACACAACTTCAAGAATGTAATTTTACAACCAAAGAAGAGAGAACCAAGTTCTCATTTTTGACCACTAACAATGGTACGATCTCCAAGAAGGCCAAGCTCTCTCTCATGAGCTTTAAGAGTAAAGGAAAATAAAATATTTTCTAAGACAAGAAATTTCTTCAACTTCACACTAAGCTCCAAGGAACCTGCATATCACACAAGGGAAGAAAACACCACACATCTTGCTCTCCTCCCTACCGTAGACCCGCAAGAGGGTCACCCTCGAGCTAGGGAGGTCATCCACACACCTAGGGAACTCAATCCACTTCATAACAAGACAACAAACATCCCAAAACATAATATTACTCCCTTGGATATTTACAACACACAAACTCAACTAAGGTGAGTTTCAAAGGGGTAGGAGAGTGGACACACTCAACTCTAGAGTGCCACTCCTTCAAAATACCTCAACACAATTTCTCTTATGGCCTCAAGCCAACATGTTTAGCAAAATTTCCAAAAGTATTCATATTTTGGCTCTCAAGCCATATAACAAATTGCTCAAAATCACATAAAATGCCCTCAAGGCTTTCAACATCCTAAAACAAGGTAATGACCTCAAGGAGGATCACTCCTCCCCTACCCCACACTTGTTGAGCATTCTCTCCCAAGTGGGAGAGGCTCTTACAACACCCAACCAAAATTCCCCACAATAACAATAACACTCAAAGAAGAAAAACACACACATATGCATCAAGAAAGCAAGTGTGTCCCAAGGGATGGGTGTTGACACATGTCACTCACCCATCCCCAAAGTCTCCCTCACCCCTTACCACATGTCCTCTCTCCAACACATGGGAGAGAAAAGGGGAGTTAAAGAGGGAAAGGGTGACACATGTGTCCCCTTTCTTTCCTCTCATGAAGGACTACACAACTCCATGGGTACTCTCACCAATTGTGAGAGAGACTTGAAGTCAAGTCCTCCACAATAGGTGGGTTTTGGAGTCATCTCTAACCTTGGGAATTAAAAAGGGATGGGTTTGAGTGTTGGCACCACTCATCCTATCCCTCCCATGCCTCCAAATTCGTCACTTAACTTCAGTGTGAAGTTAAGGTGACCATATGGAGGTTTACCATGGGTTACCTAAGTCAAAAGGGACCCTAGACCCATGGGGTATAACCCAGGTCAAGTTTTGCCTAGTTAGAACACCCCGGGTCAAGTTAAAACACAAGAAAAGTGTCTCCAAAAATTTAAAATTTAAAAATGTAATTCAAAGACAATTCTTACGACACATATCATAATTCAAATTAAAAGAGGGTAGACTTACCCAATTAACCTCATGCAAATTAACATTACAACATTACATCATACACAGAGTTGATCTTGGTTCCTCGTGAAACTAGATCGGCTTCACAAGGATTTACAAAATCAAGTGTGGGATGATCTCCAGTATCTATGGTTGGTTAGAAATACCTGCGCACTCAGATGCAAAGTTAATTCCACATATCAATAACATAGCCGAAGCAAATTAAAAACTTGCACTCGCATAAGATATCACAAGTTCTCTTAAGCATAAAGGAAATCACATTACAATTTTCTAACTAACATCACCCAATTAGTTTTCCTTTAATATAGAGCATCTATCTAACATCACCCAATTAGTTTTCCTATAATATAAACATCTATCTAACATCACCCAATTTGTTTTCTCTTAATATAGACATCTATCTAACATCACCCAATTAGTTTTTCTATAATATAAACATCTATCTAACATCACCCAATTAGTTTTCCTATAAAATAAACATCTATTTAACATCACCCAATTTGTTTACTATTAATACAAGCATCTATCTAAAATCACCCAATTAGTTTTCCTTTAACATAATAAAGTCTAAAAGTTTAGGAATCCAGGATCAACAGTCCCACAAGTATAAAAGTATGGATCTCCTGTTCCCTACGGGCAACCAGATCCTTTTTTAACTCATTCCGATTATGTACCCATCCTGTCGAGCGCCCCCTACTAAGAATTTGGTGGTGCATCATGCATCAGTGGCTACAATAAACAGTGACCAATCCACTGGTTCCTGGAAAGATGCAGACATATATTGATCAGAAGCTGGTGGTTCGCGTTTGTATCACATCGAATTGGAATGGTAAATAGTTTGGATAGGGGTCGATCGATGCCCTCAACCTATCGTTACCTCCTCCCACCCACCCAACTATTATAAAAGAGGGGGGCTGTTAGGGAATTCTAGCTATAGTGCTGGGTAGAAAGGGCGAAAAAATAGTAAGGTAAATAGTCACATGAATGGAAATGAAAAAGGTAGGCCTCACACATTCCCACTTATTTTTTCGGCCATATCGTCACTACTATTAAATTCTTGCTTGCTTTTGGGGCCATATTCACTTTGAAATTGACATTTGGCAAGACTTTCCACCTAGAAATTGTATATAAATAGGTCTAGCAACAACAAGACCATTCAACAATGAGCGTGATTGTTTCACTCCTTTGTTATCATGGCCTCTAAAATCTAGGGCATTTAAGGCCTCAAATCTAATGATTACAAAGAATATAGGTAACACATGGTTCATGTACTAATATCATTTTTAAAGTTGTCATGGATAATAAGTTGAGATCTTGTCTACAATCCATGACATATATTTATTATATATATAATGCTTGCAATGGCTCTTGTGTTTGGTGCCCCCCAGGTGAGACGATTGCGATCTTAAGATTTCTGCTCTTTTTGTGTGAATATAGTGAGCATCTAAAGCTCTTGTAATGGATGTGACCTAGATTCTATTAACAATGTAATTTAGACTTGTTGGCAAGAGACACATTGGAGCTTCATGATTGTTGTCATTGATGGCAACAAAGGTTAACCCACACATCTGTAGGACATGATGAGTCTCTACCGGAAGGCAGATTGTAGAGTATTGTGATCCGGTAAGCAAGAATAGAGCATGTGGCGAGGTCCGACAGTCAGCTTCAGATCTCTCAGAGGAAGTATCTTGGTGAAGTGTGGATTTGGGCAAGTCAAGAGGACTACCTTGACTGATAGATTCCAAGGATTTACCCTCTAGTGATAGATGAAGAAAAAGATATGAATACTTGAGTGTCGGGTTCTTGATTGGCAGTGTGGACAGATGAAGAACTGACTGGCAGAAAATCAGACATTGTTCTGGATACATTACTGATGATGGTAAAGATTCTTAAGGCATAAGCTATGATTGGCCGACATGATTGATGACTTCTACAAGTATATCCTTGATCCGCATTACTTGGTAAGCAAGGATTCAGCCGACAGATCAGAGTTTGTGGAAAATATTGACTATTCCAGATGCCGACTAGAAAGGTGATGAAATCACTTGTGCGGATATATATACAAGATGGATTTAGTTGTGAGAGGTGTTGTGGTTCTGATGAAGTGTGAATAAAAGTAGTAGAGCAGAGTGAAAGCAGTAAGGCAGGTCTAGTATGTGAAGGGATAGCAACACTAAGGAAGAGAAAGGATGAAGTGCAGCAGATCAGTGTACTGAGTTTAACCGGAACTGAACTCCAGCATATGTAGATGCTCCTTATCAGTTCAAGTATTGTATTACACTCTTTATAAATTGTAGACAGTGAGTCTCTTGTAGGCAGTGGACCTCTTGTGAGCAGTGTGCTCGGGTAGTGAGCCCTAATTGGCAAGTGCCATTTTGTAATTCTATTCTTCTAACAGAGAATACAATCTTGGGTTAATCACCCCGTGGTTTTCTCCCTTAACAAGGTTTCCATGTCAAAAATATTGTGTCATGTGTATTTCCATTTCATGGTTATGTTTGCTTGTTTGAATTGATGCTGCACTAATTATTAAGAAAGTTTAGAAAGATGAAATAATTAAGATAACTAATTCACCCCCCCTCTCAGTTATCAACAATTGGTATCAGAGCCAAGTTCCTCCTAACAGAGTCTAATAGCTTGAGGAAGATCTGGGAATTCAAATGGATGTATATGGTATAAGGGAGCAACTCAAGACCGCCCTTGATGATCTTGAGCAGTCAAACTCTGAAGTCAATGAATTAAAGGAAAGACTCAAACAGGCTGATGATTTCATAAAAGAAATAAAAGAAAAATTAAGTCTCTCTATGAAAAAGAGAAAGGAGCTACTTCAGTAATTGGCAAGTCAAGGTGAAGCCAATGATACAAATGAAGATTTGAAGGAGAAAACCAAGTTATGTGAAAAGTTATTAAAAGAAATCATTATGGTAAGACATGAAATGGAATTAGGAGTTATGAAGTTTACCCAAGAGGTTGAAGAGAAAAGAAAAACTGAAGATGATCTAAGACAATCTCTCAAGGTGAAATCAAAAGATTGCCACAAGATGGATAGAATTATTAGACATCTTGAATCTGATCTTGAAGATACTAAAGATAATGAAGAAAAACTTGAGGATCAAATTGTCTCTCTTAAAAGGGATCTTCAAACAACAAATGAATATAAAGAGAAATTCAAGATAAGTTCGGCTCAACTTGAAGTTCTTCTTGAAAGTCAAAAGAGGGTAGATGACAAGTGTGGTTTGGGATATGAGAAAGGAGAAAGCTCCGGATCCAGTCAAAAGAATCTTAGATCAGAAAATCCAAGGAACATGCATAGAAGACCTCCGGTAAGGTAGCCTAATGCTCAAAGATATCCATCCTTCAATGGATATTGCCACAACTGCAATAACTTTGGTCATAGAGCTAATCAATGTAGAAAGAAAATAAATCAGACTAATACATCCTTCTCCAGACAGTGTTTTAACTGTAAAAGGTATGGTAAAAAATCTCATGAATGCAGAAATATGCAAATGAACAATTCATTCAATGGTAGATGCTTTGCATGCAATAGAATGGGTCACATGGCTAATCAATGTAGATCAAGAGGATATCAATCAAATATGCAAAGAAATGTTGTTTGCCAAATTTGCAATACATCTGGTCATATTGCAAAATTCTGTAGAAGCAAGAATCAGGATAAAAGAGGTCTAGTATATCATAATTAGAATCAAGATAAGGGAAAACAAAAGGTGAATGCAGATGAAGTTCAAAGTGAGATGAACAAGATTTGGGTGAAGAAAAGTACAAAGAATGTAGGGGATGGATCCGCACCAGACTCTGGTGCTGATATTCCTTCTAAAAATTAAAAAGTGAGTTCTAGCTCAGGGGGAGACACAAAGAAAACCTTGTTCCCCCAGCCAGCCAATTGGTGCCGGAACTGGCACAAGAAGTGTTGCGGATTTAAGGGTTCATAAGAGAAATATCTAAGTAAACTATGGTTAAGATTTGGAAGATCAGTAAGATGTTTAAGATCAAGATTGATACAGTTCTTCAAGTCATTCGAATAAGGCAAACTGGAATGACTTAGGTTGAGCATTTATTGCAACTTGGTTTTAAGGTTTACGGAACAATATAAGGGTTCTTCTTATTAAACATTTGCTCATTCTGCATTCAAGAAGAAGAAAAGAGGTGCTCTGCAACAAATTTCCTCAATCCCATCAAAGATCATTTGCAGAAGTCAATTCTTCTAGAAATTGATCCGGCTCACTCCGTGAAACCTAAAGGCACAAAAGGTATTTTCCATTCTCAAATATCTCTCTGTGAATCTTTTGAAAAGATGTCTACTCTGAATATTGTGAAGATCACTGATAGGCCTTGCCCTAAATTCAAGAAACATCCCTATAAATCCTTGGAAGTAGATCCCCTAGGAGCATTTTCCAGTGTTCCGCATGTTGTGTTGCATACAGAAGATATTAGGGTTTACATACACGCGAATATTGAAGAGTCCAAGGAATTTAAACTAAGAGATATCTATCATAAACAATTGATAGATGATGCTTTTGAACTTAAACCTCAATATAAGGGCATCCAGGAGACATTTTGATCAGTTCATTCATTTCCCCTACATTGAAGAAGATGAATGGGTCCGGTATGTATTGAGTAGGATGCATGATAACTTCCTATGGCTGAACAGACCTTGCAAAATCACTAAGGAGGCAATTAGGGCAGTAACCAGCTTATACTCCTCTGGAGGGATACCTGTCCTCAAATCTGTCAAAAACTAAACTGTAACTGAGGCCACTGGATCAAAATTTAATAAGAGGGCAATGACCATTGAAGATATCATGGACCCAGATATCAAGTTTGCATCTATGATAATAGGGTATAAGATATATCATTCCAGTAGGGAGAATTCAGTGTCCAAAACTGCAGTGTATACTGCCTATGAGATGTTGAGAAAGAATGCAGAGTATGATCTCTATGAACTTCTTCTAAGGCAATTGATAGAGAACATACAAAAGATCAAAAAGGACAAGAAGAACTCCTTTAAATATGGTGGACTGATATTGTGTTTATTTTTCTACTTCATGAATGAGCGAGCTGCTTGGATCCAATGGATGGGCATGGCAAAATAACAAACTGGTAGCAATTCAAATCAGAGATTACTTGCATGAACTTGGGGATGCCAAGGCAAGGAATATAGCTTTGTGGGGGTACTTTAAGAACTTCCAAAATACTATGCAAATAAGAGAAAGAATCCCAAAATCATTGGTTGAAAAATATAAAGATATAGTGTGCTTCATGGTAGACATTGATCAATGCCCAATGGAGGCAGTAGAGCCAAGGACAGTCTGGATCATGCCTATGGGGTATGAATTTGATGAACAAATTGTGGAGCTGCATGTTCAACACATGCTAAGTCAGCCAAAGGATCCAAAGGTAGAAAGGTTTGGAACCTTTGAAGAGCTAAGTGTAAAGGTTCATGTGGAACTCAAACAATTGGAAATAAAGAGGAAAGTGAGAAAAGAAGTTGCCAAAGGCTTAGGCATCTCAAAGGAGGCACTTGATGCCAATAGGGAAAAGATGGAAAGGGCCGAGGAAGAGAAGAAAGAGGCAGAAAAGGGAAGTAAGGAAAGTGCTCCGGTAGAATCTTCCACCCGGACAAGATCATCAAAGAGATCTGTACCTGCCACTGCTAAAAGCTCAAGGACATCAAAATTGGAAGCAAAATCATCCGGCAGAGGAGAGAAAAGAACTAAAACAAAGGCCACAAGGTCTTATGTCAGTCAGAAGGATGATGAAGAAACTGAATCAGATGAGGAGATAAAGAAAATGAAGAAGGAGAAGAAGAAAACATCCGGTGAACCCTCTACTAGTCAAGGTGAAGAAAAGGTAGAAGAATTTGTAGAAAAGCCCACTCTGTCTTTAGATGATGTCATCAAATTTGTCACTGTGGATGGACAACCAATGGCTGAATTCTATGATGATTACAATGAAGCAGACCAAAAGATCTTGCAGAAAGCAGCAGTTAAGTATCTGAACATATATAACAAGGCTTTTATTGAAATTATATCTCTTATTCCCAAAAGCCTAGAAAAAGAGTTAGAAATAAGAAAGAATACTACCATGGCAAAAGATCTTGAGATCTGAGAACATATAGCCATTCAACTATATCCTTCAATCGATTCAAAGCAAATGAACATGATCTTCAAGGATTGCAAGGATGAATTTCAGAGCAAAGCCAGAATGAATCAGCTCATGCTTGGTGAGACTGACAAGATAGCCAAGGAAACATAAGAGATCCTTAGGAATGCCTTCAAAAGATTCAATCTTCCTATTATAGAGGACTTGGGCGTTGATCCTTCGACCACAGGTGTTGAAAAGGAATCCACTGAGGAAATGACAAAAGAACTAATGGACACTGGTGAAGATAAGGGCTTATAATCCTCTGCTCCGGAAGAGGTGGCCCATGAACAAACAAACATCACTCCTCTGATTTCCCCTGCTGACTCTGGATCTAAAGGAGAAGAAAGAATACAAGAGAAAGAAGTAGAGGTGAAGTAAAAAGAAGATGACAGTACCAAGGTTGTAGAAGGAGAAAAAGCTCCAAGAGACAATTCTGAGACTGCAGAAGAGAAGAAGAATCTGTCTCCGGCAAGAGACACTGTAGAAACTGTCAAAAAGTTCTTAGACAAAGAGACAATGAAAATTGATGAACCAGAACTTCTGCAAGGGCCATTTAATTTTGACTCTCTTTCTCTGGTACAAACAATGAAGATAGCTTCATTTGCTAATGCAAAGGTCAAAGAAAAACTCCTGAAGTCTCACATGGAAGACTGTGAGCTTATAGCAGCCGCATCCAAAGTGTTAGAAAAGATCATGCCATCTTTTCAAAAGGATCCCTCAGCCTCCTCATCCAGTAATCTCAAATCTCTGATTAATAGTATTAGTACACATTTCAATTCTCTAGAGAAATCAGCTGAGGAGAAGGTCAGGAAAGAGTTTTTGGATAAGAGATTCTCTGAGTTGCAAGGGCTAATAGCAAATGACAGAAGAGTAATGGGTATTGGGATAAAGAGCTTGGAAAATACTCTCAAGGACGGAGGAGATGTATACAAATGTTGTATATCCTGGTCTAAAGCAACAGTGGAGATTGAGAAGAAAGTGAAAGAACAGGAGGACAAACTAATAAAACTTTCTCAAAATTTTGATCCACTTACCACATCCATAATAAATCAAGAATGTCAGATGATTGCAGTTTTGAATGAAATTAAAAAGCTTGAAGAAGAGAAGAAAAATAGAATTAGCAGGTTGAATGAACTTAGAGGAATAATTATCCCTAAGTTGGAGGCCATGCATGAGGCCTTAAGTGATGCTCAAACTACAGCCAGAACAAATGATCCGACAGATCTGAAAAAGGAAGAAGCTTATGCATTCCTGTTGAGTGGTCACATCACAATTTTGGACAGAATGAAGTAGAGTTAGGCAACAGAATTTGTCCAGTTGAAGACATCTTTTGCAGATATCCTTCAGTTTATGTAAAGTATAGCATGTATAAATACTTATGCAGCTAAGTATAGAAGTGTTTTTGAGAAAAAAAAATTTGTGTACGGACCCCACCCTTTGCCATTGATGTCAAAGGGGGAATGATGAGCAGTGAAAAATGTTGTATCCAGCTAAGGGGGAGCTCCGGAAAATGTACATAGAGACAGAGCATCAGCTAAGGGGGAGTATAGTATAACACTTAGTCATTTTTCACTAAGTGTTGCCATCAATGCCAAAGGGGGAGATTGTTGGTAAGAGACACATTGGAGCTTCATGATTGTTGTCATTGATGGCAACAAAGGTTAACCCACACATTCGCAGGACATGAGTCTCTACCGGAAGGCAGATTGTAGAGTATTGTGATCCGGTAAGCAAGAACAGAGCATGTGGTAAGGTCTGACAGTCAACTCCGGATCTCTCAGAGGAAGCATCTGGGTGAAGTACGGATTTGGGGAAGTCAAGAGGACTACCTTGACTGATAGATTCCAAGGATTTAGCCTCCAGTGATAGATGAAGAAAAAGATATGAATACTTGAGTGTTGGGTTCCTGATTGGCAGTGTGGACAGAGGAAGAACTAACTGGCAGAACATCAAACATTGTTCCGGATGTGTTACTGATGATGGTAAAGATTCTTAAGGCATAAGTTATGATTGGCCAACATGATTGATGACTTCTACAAGTATATCCTTGATCCGCATTACTTGGTAAGCAAGGATTCAGCCGACAGATCAGAGTTTGTGGAAAATATTGACTATTCTAAATGCTGACTAGAAAGGTGATGAAATCACTTGTGCGGATATATATACAACATGGATATAGTTGTGAGAGGTGTCGTGGTTTTGATGAAGTGTGAATAAAAGCAGTAGAGTAGAGTGAAAGTAGTAAGGTAGGTCTGGTATGTGAAGGGACAGCAACACTAAGGAAGAGAAAGGATGAAGTGCAGCAGATCAGTGTACTGAGTTTAACCGGAATTGAACTCCAACATATGTAGATGCTCCTTATCAGTTCAAGTATTGTATTACACTCTTTATAAATTGTAGACAGTGAGTCTCTTGTAGGCAGTGGGCCTCTTGTGAGTAGTGTGCTCGGGCAGTGAGCCCTAATTGGCAAGTGCCATTTTGTAATTCTATTCTTCTAACAGAGAATACAATCTTGGGTTAATCACCCCGTGGTTTTCTCCCTTGACAGGGTTTCCACATCAAAAATATTGTGTCATGTGTATTTCCATTTCATGGTTATGTTTGCTTGTTTGAATTGATGCTGCACTAATTATTAAGAAAGTTTAGAAAGCTGAAATAATTAAGATAACTGATTCACCCCCCCCTCTCAGTTATCAACAAGACTTTCTATTGACCCCCATGGGCCTATATGTGTCATGAACCAGCGAGGCCCCTATAGATAGTAGGGCATTTGTGTGGTTTGAATGCGTGAAGGAATAGGGCATTCATTTCCCACCATTGATTTACATTATGGGCTATTAATTGCCATTTGATTTTGTAAGTTTATAACCATATGTCATAAAAGCTATTTACTCTTCCCTAAAATTAATTTGGGTCTCACAACTAGATATTAATGGATGATTGTGATTTGATTCTATGAGTCATAAGCACATCCATCGACAATTGTTTGTACTACCCATAATCTATTCTAGGTTGCACGATTAGTTTTTCAAGCAAAGAAAATGGTTTTTTGTAACACACATTCTTATAAACCTGTGGAATAAAATCACGGGAATTTGATCAATAGGGTGACATCAAGGGTAGATTCATTCATATTTAGTGTCTTATTTTTTATGGTGGGAGAGTTTGAAAATGTTTAGTACGCATGTGTTTCGACATGTTGTCAACTTGTGCCCCCTGGACCTCACAAGGTGGTGTTGCCCCTTGTCCCCATCAGTGGTTGCTACCCCCAAGCCTTCTCTTTAGCATTAGGAAAAAAGAAATGAATATACGGGGGCACCATGTTAATGAAGATATTGGTTTTTAGAGGAAGGATCTACCATGGTAATTAATTCCTTTAGCTAGTATTCATTAGGATCCATCGAGATTTTATACAAATCTCAAGTAATGTGCATAAATTCCCCAAGAAAATTAATATTTTTTCAAAAAATAATAGATTTTCCATGAAAATTAATGTCCTTAGTTAAGATTTGCAAGGTTTTTATAAAACAATTGAGGGGCCTTTTCTTAGAGTTATCACTAACGAGTGGGTGGAACATACAAAAGAGAGGAAGAATCAATGAAAGGAGAGGAGTAAATGGAGAAGGTAATAACAATGGGAAGGTAAACAAGGAAAGTTTTCAAACAAGGAGGATTGCATAGCTAGTATTTGTCAGGATTCGTCAGCATTTTATACAAATATAATGTAATGTGCATAAATTCTCCAAGAAAATTAATATTTTTTCAAAAAATGATAGATTCACCATGAAAACTAATGCCGTTAGCCATGAAATTCAGGAGGATTTTATAAAAAAATTGAGGGGCCTTTTCTTAGAGTTATCACTAATGAGTGGGTGGAACATAGGAAAGAGAGGAGGAAGTAATGAAGGGAGAGGAGGAAATGGAGAAGGAAAAGGTAATAAAAATGGGAAGGTAAATGAGGAAAGTGTTGAAGGAGGAGGATTCAATCGAGCATTTAAGGTGAAGAATGATGGTTGTGGGATATGATGTTGCAAGGGATGCAAATGAAATAAGATAGTCCAAACTCTACCCTGATGAATAAATCTGGGTGATTGATGAAGGGTCGAGGGCATGGATTACATGGCATGGATCCAAGGTCTACCTAAGTGAATGCCAAATGACAAATGTCCTTGCATATCATGGAATAATGTCTCAAGACTGATGTGGCCGACAAGGATAGGAAGAGTGAAAGTTCCACATGAATCTTGATGAGCATTGTTGAAGCTACTAATAGAATTTTTTGTCGTATCTA
Source organism: Cunninghamia lanceolata (assembly GCA_027924645.1). Lineage (NCBI taxonomy): Eukaryota > Viridiplantae > Streptophyta > Pinopsida > Cupressales > Cupressaceae > Cunninghamia > Cunninghamia lanceolata. The sequence continues at coordinate 12,880,978 of BSBN01000167.1, forward strand.
ATGAAGTTGGGTCAACATGGATCTTGGTCAAGGATCAGGTGGTGCAAACATTAAAGCATCATCCATCATCAATGAATGTTCATTTGATGTCATTGTTATGATAACTTGCAATGATAGGTAAAGGATAATTTACATGAATAGAAGGTGGTGATGGAAGCTTAATTGTGGGAAAAATAATGTCCATACTACCCGAAGAAATAGATTAGAAGATAGATGTGATTTTCTCTGGCAGAGTGTTAAGATGAACAGGGATATGATGAAGATATTTACAAAGGAATTCATTATTTAAAGGAGGTGTATTGGAAAGATCCCCACATAGATGTAGGAATATGAGAAGAAGAAGGTGTTGCAAAGATGGTTGCCGTTGCACCAAAAGATCAACCTATTAATGCTCGATACAAGCTCTAGAGTTAATGAATCCATGGGAGATGGTTAAGTCTTGTCATGAACCCAAGCATTACACTACACAACACAAGGAGACCAAGGGTGCACACCTTGCAACAATCCCCCCTAGCGAAAGCAAGGGGTTTGAACCCATGACTCAGGCTTTGATACCAATTGTTGCAAAGATGGTTGTTGTTGCACCAAAAGATCAATCTGTTAATGCCCAATAGAACCACGAGAGTTAATGAATCCATGGGAGGTGGTTAATCCTTGTCACGAACCCAAGCATTGCGCTGTACAACACAAGGAGGCCAAAGGCGTACACCTTGCAACAGAAGGACAACCATATGGTGGAAGAGAAGGTAGACCTTGGACCGCTATAGGTGTAGCGATAATAGGTTGCATGTGACTCAATGGTACAAAACCATGGATACACACAATGATCTTGATAGGAGAATGATGAGATCAAGTATCATGTGTAGTAGAAGATGAAGAAGAGTGGTGGAGGTCAATGGGTGGACAACATGTAGAACGTGTATGCAAAGGGGTTTGTGTGTTCTCGTGAGATAAATGCGGCATGTGACAATCAATGAGTATAAATGATGATGAAGTATGATGTGAATGGTCTATCGGTATAGAACTAGGTGTGATGGAAAAGATAGGCTCATCAGAATATTAAATACATGATGTAGTGGTAGAAGAAGAAAGAATAGCCCAATATTGACATCTGGATCTAGAGGGTCTTGGTCAAAGCAAGGAGAAGTGAAAGCAAAGGACAAAACTAGAGAAGTGGTGTCTATAAAGGGAGAAATAATGTGAGGTGGAGGCAAAGTGCAAGATTTAGGGGTGGGCAGGGTGGAAGAATAGAAAATATACTGCCAATCTAACAATGCAAAAGAAAGAAAAAAAGTGATGAATTGGAAGGATTTCATCTTATAAAAACTAACTCTGAGTCCCACCAAAGTTGAGTATGAACAACTGATAGAGGCTACCCATGAAATCTAGAATATATCTAATGCAAGATGAGCTGGATATGAAATGTAGTGCAACCAAAGCGGCAAGCTTGATATGGGGAGGCCTAATCCTCAAACCGGAGTTACCTAAAATTTGAAGAGGACCTCCATGATGTGATCTTGAGCACTTTTCTCTTTTTTCACCTCTGTCGGATAAACACATATTTCTCCACAAATGAATTGCAAGCATGGATTAATAAAGGAAACCCTACAAAAAAAATGGTTAAATTGGAGGTTTCCTTACTTAGTCCCCTCATGGGTGAACAAAGATGGTAGACATGATATGATAATGATACATATGAAAACTAGATCTAAGCTATGAAAGTATGTAAATTGAAGCAGGTAAACAAAAAATCCTAATTGGACGAGGAAATGGAAACAAGGATCTAGGTGACGGAAAGAGACAAGGGGAGGAAGGAAATGGGCAATAAGGTGGATGGGAAATGGATTAGGGATGGAAAGGGGTGAAGGGAGAAGGCAAACAGGTGAAATTGGTTCAACTAGGGAAAAACCTAATGGGAAAGAAAGGTAAATGTAAAAACGCAATGGAAACTAGAGAAAATAAGGACTTGGAGAGAGAAAAATGATTATGGAAGCTTCCACAAGCCTCCAAAAACTATTGTAGATATTTACAAGGAAGCCCAAACACTACACACATATTTGGTGCAAGTAGAGGTGTATGTTATGATCCTATCCAATAATTGAGGATGATGAAGGGCTAGGGTAGACGTGCATATTTTGATTAGGACGAAGATGATGAGGGAGTTTAGTAGCATTACCAGATGAAATGATTTCAGTTAATTAAATAAACCTAGCACCTTGGCCCTAAAAGTCTTGATATCCTCTACCATGTCATACTAATTTCTAATCGGTTCAATGTTCTCTTGGGTTGTTTTTGGGTCAAAATTTCATAAGTTGTTGCCTTAGTAATTCACAAGTGCCTAAAGTTCATCCATGATAACGAGTAACTAAGATCCCATCTCATGAGTACCGACCTCTCTCCGAACTTAGGAACTTTTCCATCATTTCTTACATTATTAAGCATAAGAGGCCTCCCTATAAATGACATGACACTTTATGTAATCTTTACAAGTTTTATAGATCTGAAAAGACCCACATTCTTTCCATAAATCTCATTGTTTCCATCCACCCTTCCTAACCCCTTGTTTACAACTGTGTACATACAAAATGAACCATAAAAGAATAAATTAAACTAAATTAGTCGTAGGCTCTATTCACAATTGTAAGCCTCCTCAAGACTAGACTGAGAAAGTTTTAAATAAGGATGAAAATGCACAATAATTCAAACCCAAATCCTCCTTATTGCACACAAGCATGTGTGGATGTGTCCAAGGATACATTATGGGGAGAATTGGGATGTCAAGCCCTCACACCGACAGAGTAAATTTGCATTCAAGTGAGTTGTAAAAATGGCCTATGGGAGGTCCAATTTATAGATTTTTTGGCAGATGGAGGGCTAGTATTGCCTTGAAATATCAAGGGATCACATTGAGCTTGAGAGGATTGTCAACCTGTGAATGGCCCCCAAGTGTCATGATTTGGATGGTGGCCAAAGGGGCTCCCAAGATTCAAGGAGAATCAAGCATGGATATTTACCTTGATGGAAGTGGATGGTGAGGGATGAAAAGTAGATTTTTGGAAGGATGCAAAGATCTTGCCCGCACTTCCAAGTACCCCTTGTGTACATGTTGAATGACATGTGTGGGCCCCTTTAGTAATTTATACATTTATTACCTTGATTAATCATATCTAGACATGTGCAAATGATTAATGATGGTTGATGATGTGATTTGGTCAACTAACAAAAAGTGCACAAAATAGAGAATTAAATAAATACTTAAATTTATCTAATTTTTGGATGGATGAGATGGGGCTTAGGTAAATAAACATTTGCATTTATTATCTAAGGTTGGACTATAGAGGAAGGTTAATTAATTGAATAGATAGTCTAAATACTTATTCAAATAATTGCAGGTGGATATTGATAAATAGTGATTTTATTAATTAAATAATAAAAGAAGTATTTAATTAATGGTGGAAGGGAAATTGGATAATTAATCCTCTAAATATGAGTTATTCCATTAATTATAGAAGAAATGGTAGGTGATGAAGTGATTAGAGCTGAAATGGTGACGGGTTGATTTCAAGTGTCTACAACAACCTACATCCTATTTAGGGCCTTGATAATTGCCTGCATGTCCCTCACATGCCAAACCCTATTACACCTCTCATGCTAATCCCGACCCTCCCACTCATCCTCCTAGACCTACTCCATAACCTATGATAAAACCAACCACTAGACTCAACCTGAATTGCAACCCCAACCCCAACCTCAATCTAAGCCAAAAACCCAACCCTACCCACCCTGGAACAAACCCAAAGCCAAGGGACCTACTGCACCTAAATCTATTGTGATTCCCCTCCTCCTACCCTACCTCTATTGCTACCTACTTCCCCTTAACGTCCTCTTCCCAACGCGTTGAAAACAATTTTCTCCCAGAAGTACCTTACTTTCTTTATGACCCAAACCTAGACTTATACCCCTAATGAACTTTTATCTTCTATTTATGATCCACATGCTACCCCCACAACTTCCCCTTCTCTACATGTTTTTACTATGAGGCCCTTATCCATTCCTAAGCATCCTCCTCCTGTTGTCCCCACCTTATCTACTAATATTAGTATCGTTTCTCTTCCTATGGTACCTAATTTGCCTTTTCCCTCTTTTAATGAGATGTTAAATATTTCTGTCTACTATTGGCATCCCTCTCCTCTCTCGTGCATTCATGTGTTCCTCTACTCTTCTAAGCCTTCTCTAGATCTTTCTACCGGCCTTCTTAAATGCCTAGAAGACCTTTACCTAGGATGTTCTGGGTCAACCTTAAAATCGTGAACTTGTCCTCTATTGCCAAATTTGACCCTACAAGATGTTCAACTCTACTCCCTGACATGTCATATTTATCTCTACTTCTTCAACCTTTCTTTATATCTAAGGCTCTTGTCATGTATAAAAATACCCTGGAAGGGTTTTTGTTACCTATATAAGGTGCACGTTCTTCTAGGTGAACTCGTAAAATTATGCAAACAAAATGGAATATTGCATGCAAGCCTTCTAGATTGATGCACACATATTTGTTACTCCATTTAGTGCACTGAGTCCAAATGTTGAGGTATTGATTGTTCAATTAAAGCTCCGACATGAGAGAGGACGTATGAGAGACTAGAGAGGATGTAGAAGAGACAAGATATGCAAAATAAGTGCAAATGAATGCCTTTAAATACAAGCACATAACACCAAATCACACAAACACGTACCTAATCAATTCAAGGGAGGAAAATAATGGCTTACACTCAACCAAGATATGAATTTGAATTTTGAAAAGGCAAGGATCAAGTTCACAGCTACAAGTTTAATATTCCAATCATGAAAATGACCGTAGGTTGGCAAAAGATCAAATCTAGATGAATAGTGATTGTATTGGAGTAGGTGCACAAATAGGTATAATAAATGCAAGGTTCATGCGAATATATCAAAGTATGTGTGTATAAGGATATGATGGGAGCTAAACATGCATGTGCACATATAGATAGGTAAAGGCTATGGGAATGAGCCCAACCTTGCACAAAATTGAATCATTTGTTGATATACATATATATTAAGGTACTTCCTCGAAATGAGCACACCACCAAATGGGAAATGACATGCTCATGTAAATTTCACCATTGTAACTGTTCATGAATGGGAAATGTAATGTCACTTACAAAACATGTTCGAAGTGAGTTGTTTCCATATCAAACAATAATAACATTACATGGAGGGTATGTAGGCATTGTGATGCGAAGTGAGTTGTTTCTTAAATATATTATGTAATTTTTCATGTGTGAACATGCATATGCCAATCTTCATATAAAGGTAATACGTTTATAAATTATAAGTTGACATTGTGTTTAGCAAATTCTTGTGGGCTGACTTTTAGAATCTTATGGTAACTCCATTTGTGGTCTTTGTCACATCAACAATCTCATATTGCGAACTATCTATTTTTAAAGAGTGACTTGTGAAAGAAACGTTGTTGTGATTGTTAGTTTCACTTTCTTTTTCCTTTCCTAAATTTCAATTTGAATGTAATCATTTACGAGAATAATTTATGATTCCTTTAATATCATAATTATTGGAATTAGTTATCAACAAATGGGATTTGAAATTGTGATCTTTTTTATTTTTTATAATTCCAAAGTGCAATCAATATGAAATAACTAAGGTTGCAATGACAACATTTTACTTTAAATGTTACAATTAAACTAGACTAATAAAAAAGAGCTTCCCTTAGCTTCGAGATTATTCATTATCTACTGACAAGGCCAACCACATGAAGGTGGAAGCTCATGCGGCCTCCCCTAACCTAGACCCACTACTACCTAGTCTATACCTTCTTCTAGTAGACCTAAGACACCAACAACACAACAAAGACACATACATCTATATAAAATGATTTTGTTTTGTTTTTAAAGTTTTTAATTAATTTTTTTTCGTTTTGTGATTTATCAAATCAAGGTCGCTTTGGCACATCAATAAAAGGAATTGTAATGGTGTTTGTGATAAATGTGTCATGGTGTCAAGTGCAATCATTTTTTTATACAAGCAATGTCTCAAGTTTATGGGCAATATAATGCATCACATCTATGGGTGGCAATATCATGTGTCATGTCTATCGAAAGTGTTACATGTCATGTCTTTGGGCAATATTATGTCATGTCTTTGGACTGCATTATGTTTGAGTTAATGATTATGTCCATTGGGAACTATTTGTAAGGGAAGTAGCTAGCTGCCATTTATAAAAGGAGTAATTTTTGATTTGTGATATTGGTGTTTAAATCATAAATATTCAGGTTGTTTTTAACTTTAAATTTAACAAACCTTTTTAAAATTTTGAAAAATATAAAAAAATAACATGAGAAAGACCATAAGCAATGGCAATGGCTATGTATCCCATAACCATCTCTTAGGCCTTCAAAAGAACACTAGACCCTAAGGAATGACTGTGGCCAATGACCGTTCCTTTTGGGTCCTTAGAAGGGGGTTGTTAACCCCTTCCAACAAAATGATTTTTTATTATTATTAAACGCAAATTTTTACATGTTACAAGATGCTAGGTCATTTTAATTGACTAAAATTATTTCCTCCAACAAGCTTTCATCATCTTCATCATGACACCCGAACCCTTCGTCATCTCTAATTATCAAATCGAGTCATAATACACTCCTCTACCTGCACCAAATACAGGTACAGAGTTAAGTTCTATGCATATAAACTTGACAAGAAAACAATAATCCATCATTCTAAGTAGAACCCGCCCACACACAACATTACCTTCATTCAGTAAATAGATAGAGGTATCTATCCATAAGAAATATATAATCGGTTAATTTAGAGCAAGAAATGCTTTAGCAAGGGTACATAAAGGAAGAATTGGATAGGAGAAAGACCTGCTACCCAGAAAGGAATGCAAGTGAATAATCACTTGCTCAAAATGCTCCTTTGTTTGATGTCAAGGCCTGAGGTATTTTAACCATCTCAGCCTACAGCCCTTCCACATCTTTACAAACTGCACTATATGTAGCAATAAAAAAATCATAGGTTTTTTTCTTGAAATTCTTGCATTGAATTTAATGTTTGGTTACCAGCTTGAGCTTGCTTTGAATTTAATGTTGTGTTACCAACCATTGTTCACCATCTAATTGTTGGGCTTGTCATCTTCTTTAGGCAACCAAAGGCCACTTCTATGTTTGGGTTTGGGTCTGAAATTGTTGGTCCACCTGTTTTTTCTTAAGCTCCCTCACAAAGGCTACAGAGGATCTAGTTTATTCATATTCAAATTGGAAAGAAAACACACGGTAGACCTTTCCCTGCTCAGGACAAATCCCAAAACCCTCTATTTGTTATTATGCCAGAGTGTGGCAAATATTAATAGCCTTATAAAATCCACTCAAGGTTAAAGGAATTCAGACATTTCATAAACTAACATGTAAACTCCATCAGTCAAAATGATCGACATTGCAGAGCTTTGCCCATGAACCGACAAACAAATACTTACTAGTGCAGAAATTGAAATTGATGATCTGCCTCTACAAAGAATGAATTTTAAGTCTCTATTCAGTTTGTAGGAAGGGATCACCATCTCACTCATTGCCCATTCTAAGGGGTTGATTGTTGTCTAAAAACATGTCCTGTCAGAATGAAAGAAGCAAAAAATTTATAAGATGAATATAATTGAAAATTCAAGGATAACCTTCACTTCTCGGCACTGAATTAAAGAAGGTAAATAATTCAACCAAATGTCAATATAAAGAAATACTAGAATAGTCTAGAGGGAGGGAAGCATACAAAAATGTGTTCTTGAGTGATTTTCATTCTATTCCATCTCCACAAGTCCATGACACAGACTTTCCTCTTGTGTCTCTAGTAATCTCCAACCCAACAGCAAATTCAGGCCTGTTGGCAAAACCCAAATCAGAGACCACCACAATAGGAGTAGAGAACCTAATCTCAAGAACATCATGGGACCATATTGCTTAGCAAGGTTGCCAATCGAACAGGTGAGGGAGCTCCCCCAATTGATGGGCCAGGGTAGTGGGCCTGGTGGCAACCTAGATGCCTTTACAAACCTAAAAATTTGTACTCATTCTGATGCAGAGCCAAACACCCTGACCTGCATTTCCCTTTGTATGTCTACACTTTACTTAACATACATTCTCTGATGTACATACTTCCACCTCTCACCTATCGGCAAGACCATTCTCATCGGCCACCTTACAAACGATCAATCCGATCTTACTACCTTATACATGCATATCATGACCTATGAATACCAGTCTCCTCCACCGTCATTGCCGGTCGTGCTTTGCATCCAATACAATGTATCTGCACAATGTATATGCTCAATAAACATTCAAAACATACAACCCAAATATGCATTCGGAACATGCATTCAAAACATGCATTCGACCAACACCTTAACCCAATGTATGTCCTCAACATACAACTGAAAGATACATTTGTGGAATGTACATTTGACCATTGACTCCTTTGTATATAAACCCGATGTACATTTGCGATGTACATTCACAACATGCAATTCAAATATGCAGTTGATGGGTTTGACCGAACCGTTGACTTCGTTGTATGCCGATTGGAAACTTCAACTCTCTCTCCTTTGTATACTGATACACTTGTAGATTTACAATGTACATCCGCCACATACAACCATGATAGACATCTATGAGATAATCACAAATAGACAACTATGGAATACACAGGAAATGAACCTGACATACGTTAGCGATATACACATAGAATGTATATCTGATGAAACAACTCGAAACTTCACCGATTTGATCCACTGCAAATCCAGCAACTCCACTACTACACAGATCTATTCCCCCACCAATCTAACATAGATCTTCACCTTTCCAACCTAGCACATGATGGTGCTAGGATCTATCTGCACTCTGCACGCGATCCTGTAAACATGAACACAAACAAAACAGAAAACAAAATGAAAACACTGTATAGCCATACTACTGATTTCAAAGAAATCTAACCGGTGGAATGGGCTAAGAACCCATCTCGGTCTCAGAACAAAAAATGGATTTGTACAAAGAAAACTAGATGAATTTGAATGGCACAGATGCACAAACAGGATTCGTTTATTATGCCTTCCAGAAGTGTGAATACACACAGATGCTCTATTTACAATTGCACAACTCAACTGAACTGGATTCAATCGATTACAACTCTACTACTGATTGCATTCGATCATCTTGGGGTATTTATCTACTTACCCTTAGTAGTACTTCATCAACTACAAGCGGCTAGGAGACAACCTCCAAGCGGATGGGAGATCACAACCAACTAACAACCTTCAGGATTACAAATTTGCCAAGTATCCTTGGAACTTACAACATAAACCTAAATACAACCTAAATTAACATGCATTGGTCAAACATACCTTATTACATTGAATGGTCAGCTTAGGACCTTATTGGAAACAACAAAATGAACTAGAAACAGTTAATGCCTCATGGAGGCCACTGTGGATTGGGTGCTCCTGCACCATACACCCCACTGTGAAAAGAACTCATGCCACATGAGTTAGGTCTTTGTCTTGCTCTAGCTGTATACTCTGCTATCTCATGTCTTCCCCATGATCTCTAGACTGCAACCTGCTGCCTTGAAAGTAAATACTGATGCCTAGCATTGTAGGCTCTTCTCACACCTTGCTTTCTTACTGTCATCTCTGCCTGAACACCTGCATTAGAAACCTTGGTAAGTGTTGCTTGTACTACTACTATGGCAAAATCTTTTTGCCTTTCAACTCTTGTTGGTTCTAGAGGACAAACAATTATCCCAATTATGATTGCATCACCTTCTTTCCAATCAACTTGTAGCTGCTTACAAACCTGTTCTTCGAGCTTCTGCTGATCCATCTGATCTCCATCATTCAAAACTAAAACCTTCTTCAAACTGTGATCTCCATTCCTTGAGATATCCTCAATTGTCTGTGTCTCTGCTTCAGTGATTTGCACAAACTCTTTATTTCCCATCAAAATAATTTTGGCTGCCTTCTTTGCTTCAGCATCCTCCTGCAATGGTGTCATCACAAAAGTCCTCCCATCCTTCTTGATGGTGTAGGTGTTAGCATAACCATCATACAATGCTCTCTTATCAAATTGCCACGGCCTACCCAAAAGTAGGTGACAACAATCCATGGGAAAAATATCACATAAAACCCTATCCTGATATTCTCCAATCTAAAAATCAACATATGCCTATTTAGATACCAAAAGTGATTGACTATCACTTACCCAAGATGCTTTGTAAGGGGTTTGATGTGGAATCCTTTCCAATTTCAACTTATCCACCATTTCTTGAGATACCATATTATCTATAGAACCAGAATCTATTACTACCTTACATAGTTTACCTTTAGTTTTGCATTTGGTCCTGAAAAGAGCTCTCCTTTGTATCATGTCCTTGGATGTCTTCAAGATTGTTCTCCTTAGCATTAATGATTCTCTATCTTTAGCTGGGGTTGCACTTCCCATTAGAGAGTTAACACTTTCATCTACCTTTTCTTCTTACACAAATTGAACCCTCTTGTCATTCTTCCTATCATCTCTTGATGATGAACCTCACCTTTCTGGACATTTGAATGTTGTATGACCAATTTCATTACAATGATAACATATTCCAGTGAAAACATTAGAACATCTACCACCTCCAAATTTGCCTCTTGTTCCTTTCCATCCACCTCTGAAATCATACCGCTCTTGTCCTTTACTAGTCTCTTCTTGGTTAGACTCACCACTAGGCCTCTGGTTAGGACTTCTTCCTCGAAAACTGCCTCTAAAATTTCTGTCACCTCTTCCTCTATTGTTTTGCTCACTCTTCCTCTTCAGCTTCTCTTCAGCTCTTAATGCCATTTGGAAACACTTGTTCACTATTTCTGGTGCTAAGATGCTAATCTCATCTTGGATGTTCATCCTTAGGCCATTTAAATACCTGGCCACCTTCTCTGACTCTTCCTCTTGTCTCTTTGATCTGAGAGTGAGTTTATGAAACTCTTATGTGTATGCATTCACATCAAGGTCTCTCTGTCTGAGGTTCTACAATTTCTTATACATCTGCACATCATAGTCCAAGGGTAAGAACTGTGCCTTGAGTTTGGTCTTCATCCTTCCCTAGGAGGTTATCATATTCTTCCCCTCATTGACTATCTCTCCTTGTTCATAATTCCACCATGCAAGAGCAGATCCCTTCAGTCTTGCTTTTTCCAACTTAACCCTCTTATCATTAGGGATTTCTTTATATTCGAAATGATTGTTCAATGCCTCAATCCAATCAATCACCTCTTCAGCTTCCATACTTCCACTATACATAGGTAACCCATCTATGGTGTCCCTATTGACTGACTGTAATGCATTTAAAAATGCCCTCTAGTCTGCTAGTATCTCCTCTATCTTTTTACTGGTTTCCCCAATTTCTGTATCTTCTTCATCACTGTCACTTTCAGCTTCCTTCTCTTTGCCTTTGGACTGCTTGAACTCTCCCAACTTGGATGCAAGTATCTCCTCAATCAACTTCTTGATGGCATCCTGCGACATACTTTTGGGAGGCATCATCTCTGCCTCTGGCTTTCTTTCTCTGTCTGACATAAACATTCACAGACAACACCCAAATGTCAACACTCTTGCAAATCCTCAATTCGATTTTCTGCCCAAATCTTTTTCAGGCTCTGATACCTCTATGATGCAGAGCCAAACACCCTAACCTACATTTCCCTTTGTATGTCTACACTTTACTTAACATACATTCTCTGATGTATATACTTGCACCTCTCACCTATCGGCAAGACCATTCTCATCGGCCACCTTACAAACGATCAATCTGATCTTACTAACTTATACATGCATATCATGACCTGTGAACACCGGTCTCCTCCACCGTCGCTGCCATTTGCGCTTTGCATCCAATACAATGTATCTGCGCAATGTATATACTCAATATACATTTGAAACATACAACCCAAATATGCATTTGGAACATGCATTCAGAATATGCATTCAAAAGATGCATTCAGAACATGCATTCGACCAACGCCTTAACCCAATGTATGTCCTCAACATACAACCGAAAAATACATTTGTGGAATATACATTTGACCATTGACTCCTTTGTATATAAACCCTAATGTACATTTGTGATGTACATTCACAACATGCAATTCAGATATGTAGTTGATGGGTTTGACCAAACCGTTGACTTCCTTGTATGCCGATTGGAAACTTCAACTTTCTCTCTCCTTTGTATGCTGATACACTTGTACATTTACAATGTACATCCACCAAATACAACCACGATAGACATCTATGAGATACTCATGAATAGACAACTACAGAATACACAGGAAATGAACCTGACATATGTTAGCGATATACACACAGAATGTATATTTGATGAAATAGCTTGAAACTTCACTGATTTGATCCTCTGCAAATCCAGCAACTCCACAACTGCATAGATCTATTCCCCCACCAATCTAACATAGATCTTCACCCTGCCAACCTAGCACATGATGGTGCTAGGATCTATCTGCACTCTGCAGTGATCCTGCAAACATGAACACGAACAAAACAAAAAATAAAATGAAAACAATCTACAACCATTCCACCAATTTCGAAGAAATCTAACCGGTGGAATGGGCTAAGAACCCATCTTAGTCTTAGAACAAAAAATGGATTTGCATAGAGAAAACCAGATGAATTCAAATGGCACAGATGCACAAATAAGATTTGTTTATTATGCCTTCTAGAAGTGCGAATACACACAGATGCTCTATTTACAATTACACAACTCAACTGAACTGGATTCAACCGATTACAACTCTACTACTAATTGCATTCGATCATCTTGGGGTAATTATCTACTTACCCTTAGTAATACTTCATCGACTCCAAGCGGCTGGGAGACAACCTCCAAGCGGCTGGGAGATCACAACCGACTAACAACCTCTAACTATCTAACAACCTTCGGGATTACAGATTTGCCAAGTGTCCTTGGAACTTACAACATAAACCTAAATACAACCTAAATTAACATGCATTGGTTAAATAGACCTTATTACATTGAATGGTCAGCTTAGGACCTTATTGGAAACAACAAAATGGACTATAAACAGTTAATGCCTCATGGAGGCCACCGTTGATTGGGTGCTCCTGCACCACATTCTCCCATGGATTGTGGGTTTATGATGAAGAGATGCTGTGTCAGCTCCCTGATTAAGTAGAAACCTAGAGATACCAGGATACGCCATGGCAGCCAACATGTACATAGATGTTGCTCCTCTATTACTTTTTACATTAATCTCTGCTCGTTTACCAAGCAAAAATTCAACATCCTCTTTCCTTCCACCTTCAACAACACAGTGTAGTGCCGTATGACCCTCTGCGTCTTCAACCCTAATATCTACTCTGAATTCAATTAGTTTTACAAGTACATCAATGTGCCCTTTCAATGCAATGCAGTCCATCTAGATTGATCACTGTTGTTTACAGGTGCACCCTTCTTCAGACATGCAATGACAGCCTCTAGATTCCCTCTTCTTGCAGCAGTCAAAAAGCTCATCCCCACTTCAAGGATTTCAAGCACTGATGTCTGCAAACAAGCAAATTAAAATGTTAGCAACCAAAAGGGTTACCAGATTTCCTAGGTTTATAGCATTATACATCTGTAAAGCAATGACCCAAGCCACTGGAAAAGGGTAAGACGTAGTTTACAGGTACTATTGTACTATGAGAGATGACTATAAACAATAGGAATAAAATTGTGTACAGGAGACTTACGTGGCCTTTCTCCAAGGCTACACCATAAGCTATTTCTCCATTAACGGCTCTAATTCAATTGTCTGCACCCACATCCAAAAGTAACTCTACAAGCTCTGGGTACCCATTTGCAGCCACTGTAAAAAGAGCACTCCTTCCATCGTTGCTTGTAGCATCCTTGTCTGCACCAAGATTGTGAATAGTATGTGAGGCAGTCTGTGGTCAATCGCATGAGCCTTATTCAGACCCATCGACATTGCCTTCAAACCATTCTCTTCACAGACAATTCCCCTCTATATTACTTATTATTCAAACAAACCAAAACCAGAACCATCTATCTACTATGTAGAATTCTATGCCACAAATGCTAAATAAAATTAACAAGATAATTATGTGCCCCTCCGCCTCCCCTACTACCACCTGCCACCATTAAAAAACATACAAAACCAAACCCAAAAAATTGACCGACCAACGTGCAAAAAATTGACTGACCAATGTGCATGTGACTCAAGCCAAAAACAAAAATATCCAGTTGAAACCAAAACACACAGAAACAAAATAGAAAAGGGAGGAAAAAAATTCACAGCAGAAAAGAGCAGAACCATAAAGAATTGATGAACAACCCTTTGGCTCTCCTAATTTGCTTTTTCCCCTCCTAAAATGGCCTTGCTTTTTGAATTCTCTCTCCATTTTCCCTCCCTCCCTCAACCTTAATAGCCTTATTTTTTTAAATTCATCTCTCCATTTTCCCTCCCTCGCAACCTCAACAGCCTTAATTTTTTAAATTCATCTCCATTTTCCCTCCCTTAAATTTTTTATGACTCTTATCCATTCAAAGGTGCCCTTAAAATATTATGACATATTTTAGTATAAGTAAAATTATATATAAACCATATATACATATATATAAAATTATAATTCTATATAAATTTTGAGAGTTTGTCCAAAATCTCTCCTTTCATGTGGTATAGTCTTTTTAAAATGTTGATTGTATTTTATGACAAAAATGCCTAAATATGGCCATACGGCCATCAAAGTTAAGCCCTCCCTCCTCAACCTCAACAGCCTTATTTTGAATTTTCCTTTGACTTTTGACTCCCTTCTTTTGCATTTTTCTTTTCTCCCATTTGATATTTTTTACAATAGCTCTATGGTGGGAAGTTTCTAGATCACACATGTCATTTTGCCTCTATAGTATGAAGTTTCTAGACCACACATGTCATTTTGGTTTTATTACAGTGTTTATTTTCCTTCGATTTTGATTTTGTTACACACAAACTTAAATTGCAATTTTAGATATTTGCAGAGGAATAAAATTGTAAATGGAAAACACACTTTCCCTAATGTTAATTAACGCTAATTAAAAAGAATGCATCACCATAGATTAAATATACAAGATTTGGGAATGATAAAGTATGTAAATTAATTAATATTATTTTAAGAAATCAACTCTAAGAGTGAGTGTACTTAGTTCTTGGGTCGAAGTGGGGGTGTGGAAGTTCATAATTTGCAGAGTTGATTAGCCCGGGGGCTGAAAATGGGCCCTCTCCTTCTGGTAAGTGCCTCAAAATAGATATTGCAATGTACAACCTCTACATAAGTCAACCCCACAACTCTGGGATGCTTATGCACAACGCATATATCTGTTATGTGATCCATTGATCTAAATTGGACTACTATGCATGTAGATGTTACTTAGTTCACCTCAAATCATGGTATTTGCCAATTGTTTTAATGGACCGTGGGTATCTAACAATGCCTTGGCGAAATTGTCAAATCACTAGGGGTCAAGTTCTTGTGGGGTCAACCCTCTTGATTGGATAGGTTTTCTAATCATGGAAATGATTGAGGACAACAATCCCAACCAATGAAGATGTCCTAAAATGACTTTGATGTAAATTAAATTGTTTTTGTTGATCCAATCAAAAGATTCTGGTAACGAATGCTCCTTGAACTATTAGGATGTCTAACGATTCTAGGATGATGATCAAATGAATGCCTTTATATACCAATATATAGGAATAAATCGAGCAAAATGTGTACCAAGTGGGCTCGTGGTAGGAATGGCATGGCACGAGAGTTGGCAAATTTTGAATTTGAACTTTTAAATTTTGCGAGGTGCAAGATCGATCTCATGTCGTAGGATTGACTTAGGATGTAATGGAATTCTTTAATGTTAATCTGGGAAATGAATGTCTACACATTGGATGCAATGAAAGGCATACTAAATGCCAATGTATGGGACTATGTGTAGATGGGGATAGGATATGGTCCAGTGTATGGGAATGAATGGAAATGAAGCTAAGTAGCGGATCAGGGAATGGCCCTAGCTTTACACAAGAGTGTGCCATTTCTTGATTTGGAATTGTATTGAGCCATTCCATCAAAATGGGACTAGGATTAAATGGGAATTGGCACGGCTATGTAAATCTCACCATTACATAAACACTCTACATAAATAATTTCGGCTAATTAAAGAAATGCGATCAATTAGGCATAATTGACATAGATTGATTAGAGGCAGGACAAATAATTATAATAAATACAAAAAGAATAAATGCATAGAATGAGAGTACCTAACCCTAGAACCAATGGTGGAAGAGTGACATTGATGATGTTCTAAATTAATTTGTCATCTCCAAAATATTAACAACCTTCATCAAATGACTATCTCAATTTTTGTGTTGTCAAAAAAACTTTGGGGTTCACTTTTGACCACCGTGAGTTTGATCATGATTGAATTCCAAACTTGATATGTCGTATAAGTTGGATTTTGTAGAAGATGAGACTGACTTGACAGAATATGCACTTGAAAATTTATTCACCTTCATCCTTCAAATAGTCAAACCTATCAAGGTGCTAGCTAGGGACATCATTTGGAGTTTGCTAAGTTGATAGGTGAATGTTCAAATTCTCCTTGATGTCCTCTATTTTCTAGATCATGTTTCAATGAACAAATGGATGTC
The DNA here is from genome assembly GCA_027924645.1 of Cunninghamia lanceolata. Classification (NCBI taxonomy): domain Eukaryota; kingdom Viridiplantae; phylum Streptophyta; class Pinopsida; order Cupressales; family Cupressaceae; genus Cunninghamia; species Cunninghamia lanceolata. Next base: position 12,897,743 of record BSBN01000167.1, read on the forward strand.
TTTAATACTATGGCATTACAACATGTCTTGCATAAACATACACATGTTAAGTCGGCTCATAATAACTAATTGAAAGCGTGGTAAGAAAGATCAAATTTTGACTTAAAGCTTTTGATTTTAGGTTTATTCCTACATGCCTTGGGATTGAACCTAAAGAACCTGGAAATAAAACATATGTGGGTGAATGTTTTGGATTCTTTTTATGTGTATGTAATTATTTCACTTTAATACTACTCTAATCAGCTAACACTATGGCTAGGTCTAACAAAAGACCAAAGACTAAATTCAACAAGGATAGTAATGGAAACATATGTTTGTAAAAGTATGATTAATAGTGCAAAAAAAGGAATCCAATGCATCTATAAACAAAGATTATTGTTTTTTCCCTAAAATGCTTAGAATTGAATGTAAGGACTGTGGCTGAAATATGGAGATGATCTGATGTATGCTCAAAAAAAGTATTTTGTCCAATGGGAAACCTTGACATTAACCTAAAATTGATTGAAACTTATTGTGCAAGAATATGACGGTCTACTGATGATTTCTCTTCACTGCCATCTATCAATAAATAGAGCAGAAACTAGAATAAAATGTAAAACATGTCACTAATCTAACAATGCAAAAGATGGAAAAATTTAACAAATTGCAAGGGTTTCACCTGATAAAAATGGATCGCAACTAGTAAAACTAGGTGTGACCAATCAATAGAGGTTGCCCGTGAAGTCTAGAAACTATTTGATGTAAGGTCATTTGAAGTTGCTTAGGAAAAGTGGAGCACCTCGGGGGCAACCTAGTCCTTGACATGGAATTAGCTCAAAATTTGTAGAGGATCTCCTTGATGTGATTTTGAGAACTTTTTGTCAACCCCATTAGATCTCCACAGAACACTTTGTAAATGACATGCAATAACAAATTGATAAAGGAAACCGTGCAAAACAAAATGATTAAAGGGGAGTCTACCTCAGTTAGTCCCTCTGTGGGTATTCAAACATGGTCCACATGATATGATAATTGCAAAGTATGAAAAATATCTCTAAGCCATAAATGCATGTAAATAGAATGAATAATTGATTAAATCATTTATGTCAGTTGTGGAGTGAAGGTGGAAATGAGAGGTGGAACATAAGGGATGGAGTCAAACATGGTAGGAGGTGGATGTGGAACAACATTAAGTAAACATGGAGGATGAGGAGAATGAGTCATAGAAGATTAGGAGATGAAAGTGGTTGCGAAGGAGACTAACTAGAGAGGGCCTTAAGGAGGGGCACTTAAGTATTGTCTATGAGCATAGCTTGAGGAGGAGAAAGGGTGGGATCAACACAAAGGGTGGAACGAAGGTGGAAGTGGAGGAAGTAGAAGGATGTGAAGAAAGAGGATGGTGAGGAGGAAGAGGGTTGAGTCTCTCCTAAATGGGTTTAGGGGTTTCTAGGTCTTGTGGCTCTAGGTGGATGCCATTGATGAGGGGAGGAATGGTATTGGTCAAAGGCACGAGAGGAATCAAAAGTGGATGTCGTGGATGAGGATGAGTGGCAGTTCAATTTTTTTTGTGGAAAATCTTTTCCAAATGGGCAATAGTTTAAATTAGGGCCACCATTTTTGTTGAATAGGACAACCTATAAAGAGGACCAAATCACTATTTTTATGAACATTTAGTTTAGTGTTGGTTAAATCACCTAAGTATTATTTCATTAAACTTTAAAATCAAATTATTTCTCCACAATAAATGGTGCATGATTGGACCCTAATTGCGAGAAGTTTATAATATCAAATTACAAGCCTTAATCATATTTTCCTTTAATATTACATTCCCACTTATTTTGTGGGCCATATCATTGTTTCTATTAAATTCTTGCTTGCTTTTGGGGCCATATTCACTTTCAAATTGACATTTGGCAAGATTTTCCACCTAGAAATTGTATATGAATAGTTCTAGCAACAGCAAGGCCATTCAATGATGAACGTGATTATTTCACTCCTTTGTTATAATGGCCTCTAAAATATAGGGCATATAATGCCTCAAATCTGATGATTACAAAGAATACAGGTAACACAGGGTTCATGTACTAATATCATTTTTAAAGTTTGCATGGATAATAAATTGAGATCTTGTCTACAATTTGTGAATATATTCGCTAAATATATAATGTTGAAGTGGCTCTTGTGTTTGGTGGTCTCCAGCTGAGGCAATTGCAATCTTAAGCTTTCTACTATTTTTGTGTGCAAATAGTGAGTAGGATCATCTAAAGCTCTTGTAATGGATGTGACCTAGATTCTATTGACAATGCAACTTAGACTCTCTGTTGACCCCCATGGGCCTATTGTTGGGAATTAAGGTGTCTTAACCTTTGCAAGTTCCTAAATTTATTTATTTATAATCACTCATTTTCCTGTAATTATTTGGAAATTATTATAATGTATTTTATTTAATAATTGTGCTCCACCAAAATGGGGCATGGGATTTCCAAGGTGGCATCTTTATCTTGTGGTGTGTTGTAAGGTGTCATCAGAAGGTTTATTTATAGTAGATTCTTATGACAGGTTTTATGACAAATTCTTATGACGCGTAAGAGCATGATTATAGGGAGTTACTAATTATGAACTGGGAATCTTGACTAATATTATGACAGCTTATGACGTATGTCATAGGCATCTTTCTAAAGGAGGTAAATGTTATATTTTGGGTGCCTAAGTTGGTGGGTTGACTATGAAAACATATGACATCATCTTACATGTGTAAGAAATATTCTAATAATAGTATGGAAGCCCAAACTTAGCCTAGGCATTGGAATTTTACGTCATGGAAATGTGGGTCGTATGGATTCTTACCATGGTATTTTTGGACCTTTTTTGGGCCCATGGTAATGACTTATGGTTGTATTTTGGTCCCCCATGAGTCTATATATTGAGGGCTTGAGATGGAGGCATTGAGGAGTGTTTTATGCAGGGTTATGCTGTCAGTTTTTCCTCCAGAGGAGCAAGATGTATATCTCCATGTTAAGGCTTTGAGCGTGCAAGTGTATTGTAACATGTTTGTTGTTGCAAATTAATACATTGGTTTGATGCTTTGGAATGTGGGGTTTTTTACCCAAAAGGGTTTTCCCCACGTATATTGGTGTCTCTTCTCTTCTATCTTTCTTCTATTCTTCTTCTTTCATATTTTTAAAGTGTTAATTTACATGCCATTATGCTGCAGAAATTTACTTAGATCTATAAGCTACATTATCTTTCCTCTAAGGGTTAATGTGATGGAAAATCAACTATGTCTGTTTCTGCTTTAAGGGCATAGTAGTATGTGCTTGTATCGACTTACTAAATATATGTTTAAGATAATTATAGGATACTGGAAGGTGCATACTGGGTTCTCTTTTCCTTGCAATTGGTATCAGAGGTTAAGGTTGTTCCATGGCTTGCATGTGCTTGTACGTGCTTGCATGTGAGTTGCATGTTGCTTGCATGTGCTTGTATGTGTTTGCATGTGCTTGCATGTGAGTTGCATGTACTTGCGTGTTGCTTGCATGTGATGGATTCATGGTGTTTAAGGTTTTGGGTATTTCTTCTGTTGTGATTTCTTAGCTTGGAAAGCTTGAGGGAATATGTAGGAAGGAATTGGTTGATTATTAATCCTTGTTTGAGTGGAAGTCTTGCAATTGATCTTGTTTTTAGGTTACAACAGACATTTGAAGGATGGAAAAGATGGAGTATAATGGAGCTATATTTCATGTGGTTAGATTTAATATGATATTGATTTGGATCTCTTGTTTGATAGTATGAAATAATCCTCATGCATGGTGGTTATGTCCTTTCATTCTATGGTCATTTGCAGCAAAGTATTCATTTTGGGTGTTTGTTCTTGGCTCCCTGATCACATGGAGAAACTTGGGTTGTCATGACTATGGTTTGATGTGCTTATGTTGGGTGCTTGGTTTTAGTCCCTAGCATTGGAATGCATTGTTTTGTTAACCTTGAATGCATGTAGGCTGCGGAGTTGATCATTGGATGATCTGAAAGCTTCTGGAATAGCCTAGCTCCTTCGCATGCTTGTACATGGTGGTGGTTGTGGAGTTGGCCTACAAGTGGGCCTGAAGATCCTGGACCTCTACTTCATTTTGGTTGGTTGTACTTGCATGTATCAGTTTCATATTGATTTGATCTGAGGGTTTTATAGATTTTCCATTCAAAATATATGGTTATGCTTATCTATCTTATTCCATTATTTTGGTTTAACTATTTTGGTGGTTTTCAGACTTGTTGGTCTTCCAGATGATAAGTGGATATGGATTTGCATATATGTCAGCGACATGGTGGTTTTACAGGTTTTACATGGTCAATCAAAACTTGTGGTTTTGTAGATCTACGGGCAAACTACTTTTTCGATTATGATTCCTTGAGGGTGTTTTTGGATGTAAGATAGTTGCAAGTTTGCATGTATGCTTCATTTATGGTGTGAGGAGGTTTGTAGCTTTCTCAGTGTGGAGATGTTGGTATATGATTAGTCACTCATCATTTCTATAGTATATGCTTCATGGGTTCCTTGACTATGGTTAATCATATGTGGACTTGTTAGGCAAATTGAATCTAGTGATGATTTGGTGTTTGAGTCTTGAAGTCTACAGGTTGTCTTCTTTGATATCTTAGTTTGCAGGTTACTAATGTAATGATGATTTTGGATGTTACATTTGTTTTGGATCTTTGAGTTATGTAGTTTATGGATTAGCTACCTGTTGGTCATGATGTTAGTCATAAGCAAACATAGAATAAAATTTACACAACAACCTTTTACTCATCTTGACAGATACGATGAATTCAAAGAATTTATGATCCCAAGTCTCTGTAGATTGGTTCATAATCTACTGACATTACTCAGTGGTTGATGTGTGTTGTTGTTTTCCATTCAGGGGCCTTACGTTTGCTTATCAGTAGGATTTTATTTCTATAAAGATGCTACACAGAAAGGTCATTCTACATAGTATATTTCTATAAATAATGTGTCTGCACTAGGATCTTTGTATGATATTTATCAATTGAACATGCTTTAACTCTAAATATGCTAAGTATTTTCAGTTATCTAAGAGATATCAACATATTTCATGTTATTCGCTTCAGATTATCCATTATTTGCAATTGTGATGGTGAATTTATGAAATTAAAAAAAATTGAAAAGAATACTTCAAATTATGATGAATCTTTAGCTATTGAGCCGCATACACACTTGATACTGTCATTAAGAGAAGAAATCAAACCATATTTTCACCAGGATGTTCCACAGCTAGATACAGTTGATGCTAACTTCAAAGGATGATGAATGAACACAATACATGTAGACTGATGAGCACTCCAAGGGACGCAGCAAATCAAAGCATGTATCAAGAATTCAAACACAAACTACTCAAGATTTACGATGATTTGTAATCAAAATGGTCTTCTCTTTCATTAGGTATGTAAAAACATATAGGTTTACAATAACTTTGAAATAGGCCTTGATATTTCAGCAAACAAATTTTAATTAAGCTTTGAATGTTCAAAATAAGGCATCCCTCCACCTTTTATAGAATAAGGTGAGGGAGCAGTTACAAATGATCTATGATAAGGATTTATCAATTACGATCCATGATGCATATTCCTTTTGACTTGGTCAACTATCTCTTGTGGCACAAGTTGCTAGCTAGCAACCATCTAGGTAACTTATTTTCTTCCAAGCATCTGATGCAGATGTTTCCCTTGTAGCACATCTTCATTTACTCTTCAGGCTCTTCTTCCTCCTCATCATGATCATCATGATCATCACTTTCTGTGTCTTCATCTCCCTGATGAACATCGCCTTGTACATGGACCTGCATTATCGTCCTGATATTTTCATAGGCTTCTACTATTCTTTCAACTTCCCCGCCATCCTGAGTTTTGGCCTTATTGATGGCGTGCTTGTGGGCTTGAAATTTATCTCTGAGGGTCTCCAATTTACCCTTCCTATTGCTCAATGTTTCATTATAGTTTTCCACTCTAACTTTGATCCTCATGATCTTGTTCATTGCTTCTTCAATCAAGTGGGTAAGAGGATCATCAGCCATTGGCTGGAAGTTATTATGTAGAGCTTTTATGGCAAAGTCCATGTCTTGATTTTCAATTTTCCCCTCTACTTTTCCTTCTAAGGCCTCTAGGACCTCTTCTTTATAGGACATCATGCTATGCAGTTTCATACTGATATCTCTTAATTTATTACTGCACTTCTTCAGTACATCACATTCAAACCTGATGTCCTTATACCAAATATCTACCAGCATGGCAGTGTTATTATCCAGCACCTAATTATTTATCAAGATCTGAGGATTAATCATCTTTATTTCACTCAGAGCACTCAAGGCTTTCTCTAACTAGAATGACCTTCTTCCAGCTTCATTATGTAATTTATCAACCTTCTTCCTTGAGATACTCAAAGAATTCCACCTCTACAAAGAGGCTCTCACTACTTCCTCAGCTTCTGTTAGTGCTGATGACATCCATTTTCTTATGATTACTAACTCATGCTTCATAAGGTCTAATTTATTAACCTCCTCTTGAGAAATTACAGTCAATGGGACTCCCTGGTCAGATGATGTATTGTCAAGGTTAATCAACCCTTTTATGTATGAATGCAGCTGAGCAATGTGCTCTTTATGCTGCTTATTCTTCTCCTTTTCTTTCTTCAACCTTTGGGTCAAAGAATCTATTATATCCTTCCCTTCCTGACCCTCTTGGTCTTCATTGACAAAACCCAAGTCAACTGTGGTGATCTGGAATTCTTCTAGGGCGATTTTGCCTTTCTCTTTCTCGATGATGGGAAGTGCTACCTGGGCGGTCCTTTTGCCTATACCAGGATCTCTTCTAATTGTAGATGTTAATTTAGCTTTCCTCTTAGGCTTCATGATGGTTTCTGAAAATAATGTCAAAACATCAAATTCTTGAATCTCAAAACCTGATTCTGTACCTATTTCTTTCTCAAGCCATCGAGATATTTGGTATTGAGATCCTTGGTGTCCATCATCATCATCCTCATGTCCACCTTGATCTCCAGCATTTGTCTCAGTTCTTGGTGGAGAGGGTGACTTCCTTATTTCTTCCTCATGATATTCATCATGAGGGGGATCTTGTTGTATTTCCTCATCTTGAAGAACTTCCTCTTGCGGGGGAGGATCTTGCGGTGTATCTACATACTGGTCATGGACCTGATCGTTTACTCCCTCCTTTTGTATCTCATCCACTTTAAGAATTTCCTCATCTTGAGGCACATTTGTATCCATGGATATCATTGTATTTGAACTAGGTCCATCTACCTGATCCTGAATCACATTTTGCTCCGCACCTGATTTATCTACCTCTTGGGTCTTAAGGTCCTCATGACCTTCTATATCCTTATCACCTAAGGTTTCTTCAGTCCAGGTGGCATCATCTCCTGATGTGTCTCTATCATTCCCGCCCTTTTGCTGGACTTCTACTATTTAGGCTCAACTGGTATTTCTTGTTGTTGTTGACCTATGTCTAGAATGTTGCTTTCTATTTCTACCAGCTTGGTTATCTCAACATTTTTTGTTATCTCAGGTGCACCTGCATGGTGTTCAGGATGTGTCACATCCTCCCTGTATGTTAAGTCTATCACCTCAGGGCTAGTTACCTGATCAACTAACTTATCAAGCCCGATTTGCTGGGGTGCCCTCTCTGGGCTACTTTCTCTCTCTTGTTCTATTTACTTCAACTCCTCTAAGACCGCCATCTGTGAGGATGGGGTTCCCTGTGGGGTCATGCGAGTGTTAGAAGCAAGTGTCTCCATCTACCGAGAAGCCACGTTTTGTACCACTTCATCATCTGATAGGTCCACAGTTTCTTCTAATGAGAAAAGACCACTTTGAACTGCTCTAGTGGCTTCTTTTGCTTGCTCTTCAGCCTTCTCAGTCTTAAACTGAATGATGGTAGGAAGTGGCACATCATGTTGCAATTCTTTCCTGAACACTTCACTACCTGTTCCCCTTAATACTATGGGGTCATGTCTTATTTCACCCCTCATAGATGCTCTCTATCTTTTAGGTGGTGATGCCATTAGGGGTGCCTTCCTCTTTCTGGTGAATGTCATAGGGTCATCATCTGAAGGCTCATTAGTCACTGGCTCCTCCTCAATAAGGATATCCTTTTCCACATTCTACTGTGAGGTTTGGCCCCTATCTTGTACTCATGCAGTCTCCATAGTTGGCCTTAGGATTCTTTTTGTTCTTGGTTCATCTACGAAAGGCTGTGCGGATGAGGCTGATGCCTGTCCTGATGCAGATGCACCTTCAATTGATTTATCAACTCTTTCAACTATCACCCCCTTAGGACTATCATCAGTTTTCTTCTTTCCTCTGGGGGGTCCTTTGCTTTGTTTCTGAGGTGGCAACCTTTCTCCATTAAATTTCCTCTTCTCAACAAGAAAGTCATCATATTCTTCATTTGGAATCTCTTGCCTTTTCCTCTTGTTATCTTCTATGACTGCCACACCTTTCTTCTTCAGTGTATTGATTTGCTCATTTACCCATGATTGGGTCACCTGCAGCACTCCACCTGTAAACTGATCTATTGAAATGTCTTCAAGTTACGTCAGGTCAGGGGCTGAAATGGTGTCATTATACACCTTATTGTCCTCATAATCATTGGACATGGTCTTTCCATCATCCCTCTTTAATTGTGCAGGCACTGGAATGCAATCAAATGTCTTAATCTGATTGAGGGTGAGTCTTTGATATTTTCTTCTTCTGACTTCAGCCTCACAGTTAGTCCAGAAATCCTCTAAGTGCTTTTTATGTATAGGTTGGCCTATAATCTTTTGCATTCTTCCATAGGGATCATATGATCTGGCCAATGGAAATGGTTGTAAGTTCATCATGTTATGACCCGCTATGGCCTTCTTTATGTTTTCAAAATCAGGGCATATGTACCACCCTATAGTCACTGGAAATAATACTGGAGGTATTTTCTTGTTTTCTTTATATGCATCTAGTATAGTTGATACTTGTCTCAGAAATTCCATCAGGACTACCCCATCAATAGGGTACCTGGGTAACATTAAGGGCTGTCCCTCAAAGCCTTCTATTCTAATGTAAGAAAATGTGGGAAACTGGATGAACCAGGCACCAGGCTTGTATATAACTTCCTGAGCTTCCATGCTCAGTCTTTTGGTCCTATCCTCCTCCATTGTTCTGACCAGATGCATAGAGAATGCATCATTCACCAATTTGTAGTCAAGGAGATAGTTTGTTCTCTACAACTGAGGATAATGGTCTCATATATTGGCATCATTTAAAATGCCACCAATCTTTCCAACTGTGGTTAGTGCATCAAATGTACCCTTATAAGCACATGAATATACAACATATGAAGTCATGTAAAATGAACACTCTAGGCCTCCTAGGTTCATCATCTGTTCATCTAGAGCATCACTGATGATTTTAGCCCATAATGGCTTGTTATCTATATAAATGCACATCATGATGACTCCATACATCTAATCTTTGAAACTTCCAGCAGTAGGTTGGTCTGTCACTCTGCTGAGCAGGGCAATCATATACTGATATTCATCATCAAAGTCAAATTTGTACAGGTGCACTGGTAATTTGGTCGAGGTAGTGTAAGTGTTGTTCTTTGCTCTCCATTTATACATCCTCTTTCTTGCAATCTTTTTGTTATTTACATATTCAATCTCCAATTTTTTCAGATCCATACTGACTACCTTCTTTCCAAGTGGGAGATTGAAAGTAGATGCAATTCCTTTGATGGACAAATCTACATAAACCCTACCATGTTTTTCCACTCTCCTCTTTTGAGGATTATAATTTCTGGCACATTCTATTATCAACTCTAGAGTTTCCATGGAATAGGGAAATCCAGCCGCATACCACATTCCTGATGTAAAAACAGCGTCCAGTAGGGTACTTTCTTTATCATTATGCATCTTGGACAACCATGCCACTAAATTTGTGTTTCCCTAATGAGTATCTCTGATGACACCATACTTGAACTGCACTCCTTCAGGTTGAGCAAACACAGGCTTAATAAATTCAGACTTAGACTTGTTCTTCCTGATGTCTGCCATGGATTCCTGCAATGAACACGACTAGTCTTACAATAATATTCATATCCATTCATATACAACATTATACATCTATAGCATCATGCATATTATATTTATTAATCTCCATTTCATTATGATATGCATAACCTTAGTTTCAACCTACTGGAAAAACATCCTACCTAGACATGCAGAAAATGACAATAGGAGGGTTTTTTTAATTACTTGCTTGATAACACTTATCTTCTGAATTAGGCTAATGATTATGGAAAATGGGATCTGATACCATTGATAATCACGTGTTCTATTCTACTGTAAGTTGTATGCGTCCTCAGCTAGGTCGTATGAGGGTTTGAATGTTTGCTCTGTAAATTCTCGTTTCTTCGCAAGGTAAATACAAAATGACCTTAGAAATTCACTTTTATCCTCATTAGTAGGGCAAATTAGGGCAAATCCAGGTTAAATTGATCAAAACCATTGATCTTCTATACGAAATTCACGGATGTTGCCAGGTGTGTGTATCGCACTCGCAATCAGCAGGAATCCACCTACTGCATTTATGTGCATTAAATGTTACGAGGCAAGATGAGGGGGTGATCTTCAGAAGATCAGGTGATATTCAAAATATGACCTCCTCTATGTAATATCAGGTGATGTTGAGAATATTAGGTGATATTCAGAACATCAGGTCATGTTATTGTAAAAGGGTGATCGTTGGAAATATACCTCCGCGAGTTAAAAAGGATGATGACATCACCGTTAGGGTGATTTTCTTTGTTCATCAGGATTGGATGACGTCATCAGCATATTGGTTCTAGGGTGATATTTTGTGACAGGGTGATATTTGAAAGATCGGGTGATATTGAGAATATCGGGTGATATTCGAAATATGACCCCCGTAAAATATATGAAGCTGTTTGACGGGTAAATACCACTATCACGTAAAATTGACGTCCAGAGCTCTAGACCGAATGATTATCAGGTGATAAAATTGGATCAGGGTGATCTTACATAAGATGATTGATGTTAAGGAATATGACCCCCTCTCAGAATATTAGGTTTGGGTAGGACTTTGACTCGTCATAACTTTCGTTCCCTAAGGAATATCAGGGTGATCCAAAAGGCAGACCTGCACGAAATTTTGTACTCTTTCCAATCATGAGGTTATTGACATGAAATATTAACTCTGACAAACTGACCTCATCATGATGACTTACCTAGCTCCCTTATGCAGGGTTACCTGCATGACTTACTTTTACCAAACTGCCGAAAACTAGAAAAAACACAAGCCAAGCAGAAAGTTAGGTCCCTATTTTGTCAAGTCAAAATGGGGTGTGTTGTGTAACCACACAACAACTTGCCACCAAAGAAAACAAAAAAATTTCAATGATTCAAGTGAGGTGATCACATTCATATATAGTATTCTAACTCTTTCTAAGTATAAGCATCATAATCTTTCTGTATGATAAAGTTTTCATCATGGCAACAATGCTAACGAAGGATCAGGGGTGTGTAAATGATTAATTATCCTCATCTTGAAAGCAAGTTGAAAACATGAGTAACTGATGTTAAGCTACATAGTTTGGGAGGATCCCTCATAGCCAACCTGGATAGAGCCTTGCTGCCAGCAGGCGTCCATAGCCCTGGCAAGGTTATCTATACAATCCCCCTAAGTAGAGCCCCACTGCTAGCAGGCGTCTATAGCCCCAATAGAGTTACTTAGATGGCCTAATTTTATTATATTTTTAGATTTTCAAAATTTATAAACTTTATATATATCTGATGTCATCATGTAAGCTCAGTGTGCAAGGTATGGTCACTTGCTGATTTAGGTTGGAGATTGCATTGGTAGCAACGGAGTCCCTTTAGATTTTTCACTTAACACCTATACTTGTGTGTTCAACAAACCCAAGGCTGTTAGGTGAGTCATTGTGAAAGAATCACTTTGGTCAAGAAAAGGTACCCTGATGAAAAAAATATCACAAACCTGATCACAAGTATATAAATTTGTTCTCATCACTTGAATCCTCACAATTTAGTTATTTTCTAAGGTGATGAGCTACATCATCTTGACTAACCAAAACAAAAACTCAACAAGCAAACAAAACAAAAGAAAACTAAAACAAAAACTGTACAAACAACTATACAAATATACACTATGATACACATGACTGTCATGAAGCTAATTTAGGCTTGGAAATAATGTTTAAGGAATTGTCCATTAACTGGTAATGGAACATCCTCACCTATCAAATTTTTAAGCCTGTAAGTGTTGTCTCCTAATATTTTAGAAATTTGGAAGGGACCTATCTAGAGTTTATCAAACTTACCATGGTCTCCCTTCCTCTCATGTGCTTTGTCCCACATTAGGACTAAATCAAAAATCCTGAAGGCCTTAACCCTGGCTCTTTTGTCAAACCAGCATTTGACAACAGCCTGATGTTTGGAAAATTGATCAATTGCCTGACTTCTTTTCTCTTCTAGGTGCATTAATTGAAGCAACCTGACTTCTTGCTTATTGTCTATGCCTAGGTACTCTTATGCAAACTGCAGTGTAGGAATCTTTAGGTTAACAGGGAGGATGGGATCCACCCCATATACTAAGTGAAAAGGTGAGTTTCCTAATGCAGCCTTATTCCTAGTTCTGTCTACCCACAAGGCATACTCTAGTAGGGTGTTCCACTCCCTAAGGTTCTTTTCTATTAACTTTTTTATGATGTTTAGTAAATTTTTATTGGTGGATTCTGCTAATCCATTCCCATGGGAATAATAGTTTGAGGAGAACTTCAATATGATCCTATAATCAAAAGCCCAACTTGACAATTTGGTTGAAGCAAAAGAAGACCCATTGTCACTTACCAGAGCATAGGGAACTCCATACCTAGTGACTATATTACTTTCCAAAAATTTGATGACATCTTCAGCATTGCAGGTCTTGGTGCTGACAGCCTCAGTCCACCTGGTACAGTAGTCAGTAATAGTTAAAATGTACCTGTGGCCTGAGGATGATGGAGGATTAATTGGTCCTATGAAGTCCATGCCCCATTGTGCAAATGGGCACATTTCCATCACTGGCTGCAAAGGTTGAGCAGCATATCTCTCTCTGTTAGCAGCAACCTGACACACATGACAGCATTTAATATGTTCAGCAGTATCCTTAAAAATGGTGAGCCAGTAGTATCCTACCTTGAGGATAGCGTGAGTAGTGGCCAATGATGACCCATGTGTTGTTCCAAACTTGTCATGTAACTTTGATAGCACTTTATTTGCTTCTGGGCTTTTTAGGCATCTTAGGTATATCCCTTCATAATTTTTCTTGAAAAGGACTCCCCCTTTCATCATATACTTCTGTGACCTTATTTTTAGGGCTCTCCTTTGTGAGGCTTGCAGTCTTGGAGGACATCTTCCAGTAATCAGGATGTGCATGATGTCTGAGTACCACTCTCCATTGTCCTTTGCATTAATAACATACTGCTGACTCATGATATTGGGGTCAATCTTTGATATCATCTGGCTTGGTGTCTATCCTCTTACTAGCTTCATGGGTGTAATGTCCATGTCATATTCTTATAGGACAGTGATCCATTTAGCCCTTTTCTCGCCTGGCTCACTCTACATTAATAACATCTTGACTGCTGCATCAGGTACCACAACAATCACTTTACTCCTTAGGATATAGTGCCTGAACTTCTTTACTACTCGTACCAAAGCAAGTGCCTGCCTTTCAACATCCATGTATCTTAGTTCTGCATCTTTGAAAGGGTAGCTCATGAAGGCTATGGGTTTTTCTTCCTTTTCTTCATTTCTTTGTGTCAGCACTGCTGCAGAGGTATGCTCTGAAGCAAATGAATAAATATAGAAGTCCCTGGTGTAGTATGGACTGATCAGAACTGGAGCATCAGATATAGCTTTCTTTATGTCTTCAAAAGCTACTCTAGCCACTAGTGTCCACTCAATTTTAGAGTCCTTCTTGAGCATGGCATTTAAAGGTTGTACAATTTCTGCAAAGCCAATGATGAATTTTCTAACAAAATTAATCTTACCAAAGTAAGACTTAAGCTCCTTGTTGCTTCCTAGAAGCTGTATTTTCATGATGGATTCCACCCTGTCAGGATCAATGATAATCCCATTTTCAATTATCAGGTGGCCCAGTAATTTTCCTGTTGTTACCCCAAATATGCATTTCTTGGGGTTCAAGGATATCCCATATTGTTCACATTTTTTAAGCACATTTCTGAGATCTTCTACATGGTTTCCTCTGTCTTTAGAGAACACTGTTAAGTCATCCATGTATATGACCATGCATTTTCCAATTAAGCCTCTGAAGGCTATGTCCATTGCTTGCTGGAATGTTGCTCCAGTGTTGATTAACCCGAATGGCATCCACCTATAAGCAAATATCCCCCACTTTGTGGTGAAGGCAATTTTTAATCTATCAATATTATCCACCATCACCTGGTTATAGCCCGAGAAACCATCCAGAAATGACATCATTTTAGCACCGTTCACAATTTGTAGGACCTCATCTACGAAAGGTAAAGGATAATTATCCTTCTCAGATGCTCTATTCAAGTTCCTAAAGTCCACGTATAGTATGATGTCTCCATTTTTCTTTCTCACTGGGACTAGATTTGCTACCCAGGTGGAGTGCCTCATAGGAAATATGATCCTGGCATTTAACAGTTTCTTAACCTCCTCAAAAATGATAGGTTCCAGCAAAGCATTGATAGGTCTTTGCTTTTGTCTAAAAGGTTTGGCATCGGGCTTGAGGGGTATGGTGTGAGTGATGACTGATGTGTCATACATTTTCAACTCATCATAAGTCCAGGCAATGACATGGATGTAATCTTTGAGAGCTTGGTTATTCCTTCCAACTCTTCTTCTGTGCAAACTTTTCCTATCAAGACATTTTTCTTTTCGTCATTCTGTCTAATATTAACCTATGAATATTGTCCTCCATCTGCTTTTGGAAGATCCTTTTGTTTCAGCATGTTGTCCAAATCAAATGCTCTCTCTAGTTCTATCATTCCCTTAGGAATCTTATTGCTGGGCAACTCTAAGAATTCTTCTTCTTCCCAGACATGATCCTCTACATTGTTCTCATCTATGATCTGCGCATCAAATATATCTCTGTTGGAGATGAAGTCTAGAATATGCTGATCATTGTTGAATACTTGGAGGTTGGTTACATTATCAGGCATAGAAGGTACTGATACCAACTTGACTAAAAATCTTTTTAGACAAGAAATAGACAGTGGCTCCAATGTATTGGCAGCCTGAGCTAAAGCATCTGTCCTATGATTCTGTTCTCTGGGTACGTGGGTGATATTGAATGCATCAAAGTCTTCAATCAGGTCCCACACCCTGTTTCTATAATTGGACAGTTTTTTATAGTTGCAGGAGTAAATTCCTCTTACCTGTCTCACGACTAGTTCTGAGTCTTCATAGACATGGAAAATTTTCACTTTCTTCTTAAGGGCAAACAGTATCCCATGAATTAGAGCTTCATACTTTGTTACATTATTGGTGCAGGGGAACTGCAGTCTGTATGCTGCTAAGTAGGATTTTCCTGATGGATCAATAAGATCTATCCCTACTCCAGCTCCTTGTTTTGACTTGGATCCATCAAATCTGAGGATCCATGGCTTATCTTCAGCCAAAGGCTTATCTGAGCCTTCCTTTTTGTTTGCAGCTCTGGCAGCTGCACCACCTGATATCCATTTCAGCTTTGGTTTCTTAGCTTTCTCAGACTTCACCTTTTCTATCTTATGTGAGGCTGAGGCTTCTTCTTTCCTTTTATCACCAGAAGGTAAATCTTCTGGACTAGGCAATGTCTGTCTTCTTAGAAGATGCAGACACAAGGAGCAAGTAGTCTCTAAATGAGGTGCTTCATGTAACCTACACCAGCCTTCCTTCAAGGCATCTTGTGGAGACCTTTGCTGCTATGTTGCCTTCTGAATCTCTATTGCTAAAAACTCTACAAATTTAGACAGATTGTTGCCTCCATCCTCATCAGATGACTCACAATCTAATTCTAGAAAACAATCACTCCTTGGGGTGATTTTCTTGTTGCTTATAACATTATTCTGGTCACATACCAGCATCTCCTCTACTATCTGAATATGACCTCCATCACGACATGTGGATTCTCCTATTCCTACAGGAAATAAACAGCAATTAGCATCACTATCACTGTCAGTAGAACTTACCTCTGATGATGATGATGATAGTGATTCATCACTGCATGCTTGTTTCAGCTCCAGCATGTCTATGCAAGCATCACAGGCCTTTTCAAAATGTGCATCATTATGCAACATGCACCATCCATCTATTAGAATATCATGAACATGCATTTCTAACAACTGACATCGCTTTACCTCTCTAGACAAGTGCATTTCAAGATTTTTGTAATGGTCTACCTCATTTTCATTCTCAGGATTACCATCAGATTCTACAATTATTTTGTCATCCTGAGGGTCATCATGATGATGATGAACATCATACATCAGAATTTCCTCTATCTTGACAGTCCGTGGCCTGATGGAGTAAACTCCGAGTTCCACATCCACATACATGATTTCGTTGGTCTTATTATATTCAGTGATCATGTGCTTCATACAAGGCTCAACATCAATTCTTATTTGATTTGTTATCCCTTTCCAGGGCAACCACATATGACTAAAATCGGTTGACATGTATCCGTTAAGGGTTTTTGACCAGTCCCTGCTAAGTAACATCCCATAGGTATCAGGTATATCAACTACTTGAATGTCAATATAATATTGGATTCTGGGATCAGATGCTAGCTGCATGTAAATGTGAGTTAGTTCTCCTACCACACTCACCTCTGTTTTGTCTAATTGTGTCAACTTCTTTAATGATTTAGCATCATGCAGGCCTAAAGCATTACATATAGATAGGGGAATTACGTTAGTAGATGCTTTTGAATCTCCTAAACAGTTGTGCAAATTTTTACTAAACATCCTTATAGTAAGGAGGAACGGAGGTGACTCACTCTTCTCTCTGTACAAGGTCATGTGGGAGGTCTCTGTAGCTTGAACAGTAGCTGGGACTTTGTGTTTGACATTAGGATCCCTAGCAGCATGATCCTTTCTACCAAATTGACTTGAGGTATGATTATCCTCTTTAGGAGTAGGATCATCTAGTGATTTCATAAATGCCTTCTTGATGGCAGGAGTTTTGAGCAACTCTGATAGTGACAGGCTAATTTTAACCTTTTTCATCTCATCTACCAGGTAAGTGACCAACTTGTCAAATTCATGAGGCGAATGAGCAGCTTTTGGCACATTATTCTAGGATGCTAAATATTGAGCATTGACCTTGGGAAATCCAGGGTTATTACTTGCCTTGGGGTCAGGAGATGTATTAAAATTGTTCGGAGGCAAGGAAGAGGTCAAAGGACCAGCTGGCCTGTTTGCATTATTTCTCAAGTTATAATTATGCTTGGTCTGATATTGCTGTTGATAGGCATGCACCTCCTCATGTTCATTTGAGGGCTCATTTTCATCCTCAAAGGGAAAAACATAATTAGACTCAAAGAACATGGCTGATTCCTCACATGCCAGAGTGTAATCTTGGTGAGTAGGCATCATCTGCTGATGAGGATGATGAGTGTAACTTTCTAGCACTAAAGAAGAGTCATATCCACAAGGGACAATTTCATTTCCTTCTACATGAGGTGGATTTCCCAAAGTATTGGACACTTCAGTCTGAAAAATACTAGCAGCAATCCTACATTGAGGGCAGTCAAGCTCTGCATGTGCATTGGTGTTGTGAATTCTGCACCAGTTAGTGAGGGCTGCTTCTACAAGGTTAACTCTAGTGGTCTGTTTTGGTTCACCAGGAGGTAGATTATCTAGGGGTGATGGCAAAGAACCATTATTTGGCCTAGTATTCCATACTCTAGGCTGTTTAGGAGGATTATTGTTGCCATTATTATTATAGTTATTGTTATACCCTCTATCAGGATAATTAGGTCTGTCATTTGCATAGCCCCTATTCTGATTAGGCTGGGAATAGAAGTTTTGACTCTTCAAGTGAGTGATCTCAGTAGCAAGTTTCCTTAACTGAGCTGATATTTCCTTAATCTCTTCTTTCTCTTCCTGAACCTTAGCCACTACATTTTCTATTAAGGGCTTAAAAAGGAAGATCCATTGTTGTTCTGATCTACAACCTAAGATGCTTGTATTTGTCCTGGATACTGCAGCATCTAGCCATTTCCATTTGGAGGTGGCATGATACTTAGTGGAGGTATTTGTAAAGGTGTTGGCATCACAGTTGGAGGCATCATGGCTCCATTAGGCTGTTGTTGGGCAGGATATGTCAGGTAACCAGGAAGTGTGGGACAAGCAATGTTTGGTGTTGGAGCAGGAACTAGCTCCTGGTTGACTTTGATAGCTTCTTGGAAAGCCTGTGTCAAAGTTGTGACTTTAGGATGTGCTCTCCTGATAAACATGGAAGTTAAAGGATCTAGAGCTGAATAATATATGCTCCTAGCAGCTTCATCTGCTACGACATAAGGGGCAACTAACTTAGATAACATCTTCTAGAACCTAGCATTGAAGTTAGCAATAGGTTCTCCTTCAAATCATTTGATTGTGGCAAACAAATGGTAGTTCATTGAAGGATCTATTGGTATTTTGAACCTATCAGTAAAATCTTTCTCCAGGATGGCCCATGATCCAACTAAACCTTGACCAAGACTAATATACCAATTATAAGCCTCTTCCCCTAAGGAAAATGGAAATAACCTACATACAATGTCCTGATGCTCGATTCTAGCCCTACAGCAGGCTTCTTTGAAGATTCTGATATGATCATTTGCATCCTGATATGGATGATACTTTGGATAGATTTTGTCAGGATTCTTTGGTAAAGGATGATATGCATTAAAAGTCAAAGGCGATTCTGCTGCAAAGAAAGACATTGCAACCGGTGGAGGTTGAGCCTGAGGTATGACTGGCTGAGGTTGAACCTGAGGTGTGATAGGTGATCCTGTAGGTGTTTGTAAACCAATTCAAGTTACAGGAGGATGCTCTGGTGAAGCTCCTGATGCACAAGAACCGGGAGTATGATGAATGTCTACAGTTCTAGGTCTAAATCCCCTGACCGGTAATTCCTCAAAGATTCCACTGGACCTAGACCTGGTGTTTGGCCTGAAAGCTAGGATTTCTCAAATTTTATGAAAATTAATTGGTTGACTATAAAGATTGGTGGGAATTTACCAACACAGACTATATTTATGGTCAGAAAGTGAGACTGACTAGATATTTGTGGAATATTTGTAGGAATAATGCAAATATGAGGTGATATTGAGGTCTGGTGACACTTGTAACTAGATATCAGGTTTCTAAAGCATATTACTTCAAAGTTTTGACAAATTTACCTGAAATAGGATTGATCTTTGCAAATTCACGATGATCGGCTACAAAGCTTGCAATATTTATGATTAATTTTGAAAACTTCACTAAGGATTAGCATGCACAAGCTTAAAACAACAAATCTTTGTGTATTGATCAAAATCTGGAGGTGTTTCAGCATTACCTTAGTGTCTGCATCATCAAATCCAATAAAACTTATTGATGATGAGCTTCTGGGTTCAGGCCCTCCTTCTAGTGCTAATTTATGTTTGTCATGATGTTAGTCATAAGCAAACATAGAATAAAAGTTACACAACAACCTTTTACTCATCTTGAAAGATACGATGAATTCAAAGAATTCATGATCCCAAGTCTCTGTGGATTAGTTCATAATCTACTGACGTTACTCAGTGGTTGATGTGTGTTGTTGTTTTCCATTCAGGGGCCTTATATTTGTTTATCAGTAGGATTTTGTTTCTGTAAAGATGCTATACAAAAAGGTCATTCTACACAGTATATTTCTGTAAATAATGTGTCTGCACTAGGATCTTTGCATGATATTTATCAATTGAACATGCTTTAACTCTAAATATGCTTAATATTTTCATTTATCTATGAGATATCAGCATATTTCATGTTATTCACTTCAGATTATCCATTATTTGCAATTGTGATGGTGAATTTATGAAATTAAAAGAAATTGAAAAGAATACTTCAAATTATGATGAATCTTCAGCTATTAAGCCACATACACACTTGATACTGTCATTAAGAAAAGAAATCAAACCATATTTTCACTAGGATGTTCCACAGCTAGATACAGTTGATGCTAACTTCAAAGGATGATGAATGAAGACAATACATGCAAACTGATAAGCACTCCAAGGGACGCAGCAAATCAAAGCATGTATTAAGAATTCAAACATAGACTACTCAAGATTTATGATGATTTGTAATCAAAATGGTCCTCTCTTTCATTAAGTATGTAAAAACATGTAGGTTTACAATAACTTTGAAATAGGCCCTGATATCTCAGCAAACAAATTTTAATTAAGCTTAGAATGTTCAAAATAAGGCATCCCTGGACCTTTTATAGAATAAGGTGAGGGAGCGGTTACAAATGATCTATGATCAGGATTTATCAATTAAGATCCACAGTGCATATTCCTTTTGACTTGGTCAACTATCTCTCGTGGCACAGGTTGCTAGCTGGCAACCATCTAGGTAACTTAGTTTCTTCCAAGCACCTGATGTAGATGTTTCCCTTGTAGCACATCTTCATTTACTCTTCAGGATCTTCTTCTTCCTCATCATGATCATCACTTTCTGTGTCTTCATCTCCCTGATGAACATCGCCTTTTACATGGACCTCCATTATCGTCCTGATATTTTCATAGGCTTCTACTATTCTTTCAACTTCCCCGCCATCCTGAGTTTTGGCTTTATTGATGGCGTGCTTGTGGGCTTGAAATTTATCTTTGAGGGTCTCCAATTTACCCTTCCTGTTGCTCAATGTTTCATTATAGTTTTCCACTCTGACTTTGATCCTCATGATCTTGTGCATTGCTTCTTCAGTCAAGTGGGTAAGAGGATCATCAGCCATTGGCTGGAAGTTATTATGTAGAGCTTTTATGGCAAAGTCCGCATCTTGATTTTTAATTTTCCCCTCTATTTTTCTTTCTAAGGCCTCCAGGACCTCTGCTTCATAGGACATCATGCTGTGTAGTTTCATACTGATATCTCTTAATTTATTGCTGCACTTCTTCAGTACATCACATTCAAACCTGATGTCCTTATACCAAATATCTACCAGCATGGCAGTGTTACTATCCAGCACCTGATTATTTATCAGGATCTGAGGATTAATCCTCTTTATTTCACTCATAGCACTCAAGGCTTTCTCTAACTGGAATGACCTTCTTGCAGCTTCATTCTGTAATTTATCAACCTTCTTCCTTGAGATACTCAAAGAATTCCACCTCTACAAAGAGGATCTCACTACTTCCTCAGCTTCTGTTAGTGCTGATGACATCTATTTTTTCATGATTACTGACTCATGCTTCATAAGGTCTAATTTATTAACCTCCTTTTGAGAAATTGCAGTCAATGGGACTGCTTGGTCAGATGATGTATTGTCAAGGTTAATCAACCCTTTTATGTATGAATGTAGCTAAGCAATGTGCTCTTTATGCTGCTTATTCTTCTCCTTTTCTTTCTTCAACCTTTGGGTCAAAGAATCTATTATATCCTTCCCTTCCTGACCCTCTTGGTCTTCATTGGCAAACCCCAAGTCAACTGTGGTGATCTGGAATTCTTCTAGGGCAATTTTGCCTTTCTCTTTCTCGATGATGGGAAGTGCTACCTAGGCGGTCCTTCTCCCTGTACCAGGATCTCTTCTAAATGTAGATGTTAATCTAGCTTTCCTCTTAGGCTTCATGATGGTTTCTGAAAACAATGTCAAAACATCAAATTCTTGAATCTCAAAACCTGATTCCGTACCTATTTCTTTCTCAAGCCATCGAGGTATTTGGTCTCTGGATCCTTGGTGTCCATCATCATCATCATGTCCACCCTGATCTCCAGCATTTGTCTCGATTCTCGGCGGAGAGGGTGACTTCCTTATTTCTTCCTCATGATATTCATCATGAGGGGGATCCTGTTGTATTTCCTCATCTTGAAGAACTTCCTCTTGCGGGGGAGGATCTTGTGATGTATCTACATGTTGGTCATGGACCTGATCTTTTACTCCCTCCTTTTGTATCTCATCCACTTTAAGAATTTCCTCATCTTGAGGCACATTTGTATCCGTGGATATCATTGTATTTGAACTAGGTGCATCTACCTAATCCTGAATCACATTTTGCTCTGCATTTGATGTATCTACCTCCTGGGTCTTAAGGTCCTCATGACCTTTTATATCCTTATCACCTGAGGTTTCTTGAGTCCGGGGGGCATCATCTCCTGGTGTGTCTTTATCATTCCTGCCCTTCTGCTGGACTTCTACTATTTTAGGCTTAGCTGGTATTTCTTGTTATTGCTGACCTATGTTTGGAATGTTGCTTTCTGTTTCTGCCATCTTGGTTATCTCAACATTTTTTATTTTCTCAGGTGCACCTACTTGGTGTTCAGGATGTGTCACATCCTTCCTATATGTTAAGTCTATCACCTCAGGGCTAATTACCTGATCAACTAACTTATCAAGCCTGATTTGCTAGGGTGCCCTCTCTGGGATACTTTCTTTCTCTTATTCTGTTTGCTTCAACTCCTCTAATACCACCATCTGTGAGGATGGGGTTCCCTGTGGGGTCATGCGACTGTTAGAAGCAAGTGTCTCCATCTACTGAGAAGTCACGTTTTGTACCACTTCATCATCTAATAGGTCCACAGTTTCTTCTAATGAGAACGGACCACCTTGAACTGCTCTAGTGGCTTCTTTTGCTTGCTCTTCAGCCTTCTCAGTCTTAAATTGAATGATGGTAGGAAGTGGCACATCATATTGCAATTCTTTCCTGAACACTTCACTACCTGCTCCCCTTAATACTATTGGGTCATGTCTTATTTCACCCCTCATAGATGTTCTCTGTCTTTTAGGTGGTGATGCTGTTGATAACTGAGAGGGGGGGTGAATCAGTTATCCTAATTATTTCCCTTATTGAACTTTCCTTTTAATTGATGCAGCATAAAATCAAACATAAAACATTAACCATAAAACAAGAAACACATGACACAGTATTTTTGACGTGGAAACCCTGTTAAGGGAGAAAACCACGGGGTGATTAACCCAAAATTATTCTCTGTTAGAAGAATAGGAAATTACAAAGATGGCACTTGCCAATTAGGGCTCACTGCCCGAGCACACTGCTCACAAGAGGCCCACTGCCTACAAGAAGACACACTGTCTACAAAGTGATGAGAATCACAGTCTTGAACTGATTGGAAGCATCTGCATATGCTGGAGTTCAGTTCCGGTTAGGCTCAGTACACTGATCTGCTGCACTTCATCTTTCCTCTATTCTTTATTCTGCTATCTTTCACATACCGGATCCTTTTTGCTACCTCTGCTCTTTCTCTGGACTTATTCGCATATCTCTCCACATCCACACCACACTTCACAACTAAATCCATCCTCTATATATATCCGCACAAGTAATTTCATCACCTTTCTAGTCGGCATCCGGAACAGTCTAGTTTCTTATAAACTTTTGGTCTGTCGGCTGAATCCTTCCTCACCAAGCTATGTGGATCAAGCATATACTTGTAGATATCATTAATCATGTCGGCCAAACATGATTCATGCCTTCACAACCTCTGTCATCAGCAGTAACACATCCGGAAAGCAGTTTGATACTCTGCCAGTCAGTTCTTCCTCTGTTTTCACTGTCTCTCAGGAATCCGGTACTCAACCATTCATATCTTTTTCCTTGTCAATCACCGGAGGCTAAATCCTTGGAATATACCACTCAGGGTAGTCCTCTTGACTTTCCCAAATCCGCACTGCACCAAGATACTTCCTCTGAGAGGTCCGGACCAATCTGTCGGACCTTGCCACATGCTCTGTTCTTCTTCACCGGACCACAACATTCTTTATTCTGACTTCCGGTAGAGGCACATCATGACTTGCGGATATGTGGGATGACCTTTGTTGCCATCAATGACAACAACCATGAATCCATATAGTGTCTCTTGCCAACAATCTCCCCCTTTGGCATTGATGGCAACACTTAGTGAAAAATGACTAAGTGTTTTCACTATGCTCCCCCTTTGCTGATGCTCTGTCTTTATATACAATTTCCGGAACTCCCCCTTAGTTGGATTCCTCATTTTTCACTGCTCCTCACTCCCCCTTTGACATCAATGGCAAAGGGTAGGGTCCGCATATCAAAATTTTCAAAAATTTCTTATACTTAGCCGCATATTTACATACTCACATATATTGAAGAATGTCTGCAAAGGATGTCTGCAATTGGATCATTTCTGTGGCCCAACTTTGCTTCATTCTGTCCAAAATTGAAATGTGACCACTTAACAAAAATGCAAACGCTTCTGCCCGCTTGAGATCTGTCGGATCTTTTGTTTGGGCGGTGGTTTGAGCATCACTGATGGCCTCATGCATGGTTTCCAACTTAGGGATTATAATCCTTCTAAGTTCTCCCATCCGGTTGGTGATGTTCTTCCTTTCCTTCTCAAGATTTTTTATTTCATTCAAGACTGCAATGGTCTGACATTCTTGATTTATTATAGAGGAAGAGAGAGGATCAAAACTTTGAGATAAGCTTTGTAGCTTATCCTGTTCCTCTTTTATTTTCTTGTCAAATGCTGCTGTTGCCTTTGACCAGGATATACAAAATTTGTAGATGTCACCGCCATCCTTAAGAGCATTCTCTAAGCTCTTTATTCCAATGCTTACAATCTTCCTATCCTTAGAGATTAATTCTAATATTTCTGAAAATCTTTTATCCAAAAATTCCTTCCGGACCTTTTCTTCAGCTGATTTTTCTAAAGAATCAAAATGTGTATCAACACTGCTGACTAAGGTTTTTAGATTACCGGAAGTGGAGGCTGTCGGATCTATCTGGATTGATGGCATGATCTTTACAAGTACTCCGGAAGCAGCCTCTATCAACTCACAGTCTTCCATATGAGACTTCAGGAGCTTTTCATTTGCCTTGGCATTTGCAAATGAGGCTATCTTCATTGTTTGTACCGGAGAGAGAGAGTCAAAATCAAATGGGCCTTTTAGAAGCTCCGGTTCATCAATCTCTAGAGTTTCTTTACTCAAAAATTGTTGAACAGTTTGTGCAGTGTCTCTTGCCGGAGACAGATGTTTCTTTTCTTCTGCAGTCTTAGAACTGTCAACCTCTTTGTCTTTCACCACTGCTTCCTTCTCCTGTAGTTGCTCTTCTTCTTTGGATCTGGAGACTGTAGGGGAAACTGGAGGAGAGATGCTAGTTTGTTCATGAGCCACTTCTTCTGGAGCAGAGGGTCCCAAGTCCTCAGCTGTTTCTGTACCTAAATCCTCTACAACTGGAAGATTGAACCTTTTGAAGGCCTTCCGGAGGATCTCTTCTGTTTCTTGGGCCACTTTGTCAGTCTCGCCAAGCATGAGTTGATTCATCCTGGCTTTGCTTCTGAACTCATCTTTGCAGTCTTTGAAGATAATGTTCATTGTCTTGGGATCAATTTGAGGATATAGCTGAATAGCTATCTGCTCCCGGATCTCAAGATCTTTAGCATGAGCATTATTCTTTCTTACTTCCATTTCCTTTTCTAGGCTTTTAGGAATAAGAGATATTATTTCAATGAAAGCCTTATTATATATGTTAAGATATTTTACTGTGGCCTCCTGCAGAGTCTTTTGGTCGGCCTCACTGAAGTCATCATATGATTCAGTCATTGGTTGAAGATTTCCATCCACCGTGACCGACTTGATTATGCTCTCTAGAGACATAGTGGGCTTCTCAACAGATACCTCTGCCATTTCCTCCTTGTCTTGGCCTGTGGAGGGCTTACCGGATCCTTTCTTCTTCTGTTTCTTTACTTCTCTTACTCCCTCATCTGATTCTGTTTCCTCTTCATCCTTTTGGCTTCCATAAGCCCTTGTGGCTTTTGTCTTGGATCTCTTACCGGATGCCTGAATTTCTGGTTTTGAACTTTTGGTTGTGGGAGGTGCAGGTCTCTTTGATGATCTGGTCCGGGTGGGAGCTTCAACCGGAGCACTTTCTTTGCTTTTCTCTTCTTCCTCGGCCTTCCTCCTCTTTTCCCGGCTGGCGTCAAGTGCCTCCTTTGAGATACCTAGGCCTTGAGCAATGTGCTCTACTTCTTTTCTTACCTTTCTTTTAATCTCAGGTTCCCTGAGTTCTACATGTATTTTTACACTCAGCTCCTCAAAGGTTCCAAACCTTTCTGCCTTAGGATCTTTGGGCTGACTCAGCATGTGTTGAACATGCAGCTCCACTATCTATTCATCCACTTCATACCCCATGGGCATGATCCAGACAGTCCTTGGCTCCACTGCCTCCATTAGGCACTGATCAGTGTCAACCATAAAGCACACTGAGTCCTTGTATTTCTCAATGAGAGACTGGGGAATTCTCTCTCTTGCTTGCATCATGCTCTAAAAGTTTTTGAAGTATCCCCATAGAGCTGTATTTCTCGCTTTTGCATCCCCAAGTCCATGCAAATAGTCTCTTATCTGGACTGCAACAGGTTTGTCATTCTCCCATACCCATCCACTTGTTCCGGGTAGCTCATTCATGAAGTAGAAGAATAGACATACAATCAGAGTACCATACTTAAAGGAATTCTTCTTATCCTTCTTGATTTTCTGTATATTTTCCATTAATTGGCTTAGCAGTAGTTCGCAGAGATCATACTCTGCATTCTTTCTTAGCATCTCATAGGCAGTGTATACTGCAGTTCCGGATACAGAATTCTCCCTGCTGGAGTGATAGATCTTGTATCCTATTATCATTGATGCATATTTGATATCCGGATCCGAGATGTCTTCAATGGTCATTGCCCTCTTATCAAATTTTGATCCGGTGGCCTCAGTTACAATGTTGTTCTTGACAGATTTGAGGATAGGTACCCCTCCGGAAGAGTATAGACCAGTTACTGCTCTAATTGCCTCTTTTGTGATCTTGCAGGGTCTATCTAGCCATAGAAAGTTGTCATGCATCCTGCTCAGTACATACCGGACCCATTCATCTTCTTCAAAGCAGGGGAAATGAATAAATTGCTCAAATTGTTTCTTCTTGATATCCTTATACTCTGGTTTAAGCTCAAAAGCATTGTCTATCAGTTGCTTGTGATAGAGGTCTCTTAATTTGAATTCCCCAAATTCCTCAATGTTTGCATGTATGTAAACCCTAATGTCTTCGGTGTGCAAAACTCCGTGAGGAACACTAGAGAAGGCTCCTAGTGGGTCTACCTCCAATGATTTGTAGGGATGTTTCTTGAATGAGGGGCGAGGTCTATCAGAGATCTTAACTATGTTTGGAGTAGCCATTCTTCAAAGATTTGCAGTGAGGTAATGAAAAACGGAGAATACCTTATGCGCCTTCAGTTTGCACGGAGTGGTTGGATTGATTTCTTTGTGCAATAACTTCGGCAGGAGATCCTTGGTGTGCTTGATGAACCTTGTTGCAGAGCTCCACTTTTCGCTTCTTCTCGAGTGCAGAATGAGCAAATGACCTTTGAGAAATCCCTTAAATTGCTCCGCGAACCCTAATATCTGTCTGCAATAAATGCTTCACCTACATCATTCCGGTTTGCCTTGTCTGGATAGCTTGGAGTATCCCGGATTAGTCCTGATCTGTAGATATCATCCGGATCCTTCAATCATGAATAAATCGAGGTAACATATTACAAGATCATCCCAAACACTCTGTCCAATCCCCAGAACAAGATAGTGCATTTCCGGATCTTTCCGGACCTTTTTGTAATCCTTTATCATACTGGAGCATCTTCCTGAACAGGTCTTATTTGATCGATCACAGCTTCTACATAACTCCATGCGGACCTCTGAAAACTTGACTGAAGTATCTCAAGACTCATATCTACAAACCCTTTGATCCGCATCTTGTGCCACATCCGGCACCACTTGTTTGGCTGGGGGAACAAGATTTTCTTTGAGTCTCCCCCTGAGCCTGAGCTCACTTTTTAATTTCCGGAAGAGATATCAGCACCAGAGTCTGGTGCGGATCCAACTTCTACATTCTCTGAACTTTTCTTCACCCAAATCTTGCTCATCTGATTCCTAACCTCATCCGCATTCATCTTTTGTTTACCCTTGTCTTGATTCTGATTATACACCGGACCTCTTTTATCCTGATTCTTGTTTCTGCAGACTTTAGCATTATGACCGGACCTATTGCAGATTTGGCAAATAACATTTCTTTGCATATTTGACTGATATCCTCTTGATCTGCATTGATTAGCAATATGACCTACTCTATTGCATGTGAAGCATCTACCTTTGAATGATTTGTTTACTTGCATAGTTCTGCATTCATGGGATTTGTGTCCATACCTTTTGCAGTTGAAGCACTGTCCGGAGAAGGATGAATTAATCTGATTCATTCTCATTCTGCACTGATTAGCTTTGTGACCAAAGTGGTTGCAGCTGTGGCAGTATCCATTGAAGGATGGATATCTTTGAGCATTTGGCTGTCTTACCGGAGGTCTTCTAGGCCTGCTCCTTGGATTTTCTGATCCAAGATTCTTCTGACCGGATCCGGAGCTTTCTCCTTTCTCATATCCCAAACCATACTTGTCATCTGTCCTCTTTTGACTTCCAAGAAGAACTTCAAGTTGAGCAGAACTTATCTTGAATTTCTCTTTATATTCATTTGCTGTTTGAAGGTCTCTTTTGAGAGAGGCAATTTGATCCTCAAGTTTTCCTTCATTATCTTTGGCATCTTCAAGATCAGATTCAAGATGTCTGATAATCCTGTCCATCTGGTGGCATTCTTCTGATTTTTCTTTAAGAGATTGTCTTAGATTGTCTTCAGCCTTTCTTTTTTCTTCAATCTCTTGAGTAAACTTTATAGTTCCTGATTCCATTTCATGTCTTAACATAATGACTTCTTTTGATAACTTTTCACATAACTTGGTTTGCTCAGTCAATTCTTCATTTGTATTGCTTTCTTCACTTTGCCTTGCCAACTGTTGAAGCAGCTCCTTTCTCTTTTTCATAGAGAGACTTAATTTGTCTTTTAATTCTCTCATGAATTCATCAGCCTGTTTGAGTCTTTCCTTTAATTCACTGACTTCAGAATTTGACTGTTCAAGATCCTCAAGAGCAGTCTTGAGTTGCTCCCTTAAACCATATGCATCCATTTGAAATCCCAGATCTTCCTCAAGTTGTTAGGCTCTATTAGGAGGAACTTAGCTCTGATACCAATTGTTGATAACTGAGAGGGGGGGTGAATCAGTTATCCTAATTATTTCCCTTATTGAACTTTCCTTTTAATTGATGCAGCATAAAATCAAACATAAAACATTAACCATAAAACAAGAAACACATGACACAGTATTTTTGACGTGGAAACCCTGTTAAGGGAGAAAACCACGGGGTGATTAACCCAAAATTATTCTCTGTTAGAAGAATAGGAAATTACAAAGATGGCACTTGCCAATTAGGGCTCACTGCCCGAGCACACTGCTCACAAGAGGCCCACTGCCTACAAGAAGACACACTGTCTACAAAGTGATGAGAATCACAGTCTTGAACTGATTGGAAGCATCTGCATATGCTGGAGTTCAGTTCCGGTTAGGCTCAGTACACTGATCTGCTGCACTTCATCTTTCCTCT
This sequence comes from Cunninghamia lanceolata, assembly GCA_027924645.1. Lineage (NCBI taxonomy): Eukaryota > Viridiplantae > Streptophyta > Pinopsida > Cupressales > Cupressaceae > Cunninghamia > Cunninghamia lanceolata. The sequence goes on from BSBN01000167.1 coordinate 12,927,507, forward strand.
GTTCTTTATTCTGCTATCTTTCACATACCGGATCCTTTTTGCTACCTCTGCTCTTTCTCTGGACTTATTCGCATATCTCTCCACATCCACACCACACTTCACAACTAAATCCATCCTCTATATATATCCACACAAGTAATTTCATCACCTTTCTAGTCGGCATCCGGAACAGTCTAGTTTCTTATAAACTTTTGTTCTGTCGGCTGAATCCTTCCTCACCAAGCTATGCGGATCAAGCATATACTTGTAGATATCATTAATCATGTCGGCCAAACATGATTCATGCCTTCACAACCTCTGTCATCAGCAGTAACACATCCGGAAAGCAGTCTGATACTCTGCCAGTCAGTTCTTCCTCTGTTTTCACTGTCTCTCAGGAATCCGGTACTCAACCATTCATATCTTTTTCCTTGTCAATCACCGGAGGCTAAATCCTTGGAATATACCACTCAGGGTAGTCCTCTTGACTTTCCCAAATCCGCACTGCACCAAGATACTTCCTCTGAGAGGTCCGGACCAATCTGTCGGACCTTGCCACATGCTCTGTTCTTCTTCACCGGACCACAACATTCTTTATTCTGACTTCCGGTAGAGGCACATCATGACTTGCGGATATGTGGGATGACCTTTGTTGCCATCAATGACAACAACCATGAATCCATATAGTGTCTCTTTCCAACAGATGCCACCAGGGGTGCCTTCCTCTTTCTGGTGAATGTCATAGGGTCATCATCTGAAGGCTCATTAGTCACTGGCTCCTCCTCAATAAGGATATCCTTTTCCACATTCTACTATGAGGTTTGGCCCCTATCTGGTACTCTTGCAGTCTCCACAGCTGGCCTTAGGATTCTTTTTGTTCTTGGTTCATCTACCAAAGGTTGTGCGGATGAGGTTGATACCTGTCCTGATGCAGATGTACCTTCAGCTGATATATCAACTCTTTCAACTATCACCCCCTTAGGACTATCATCAGTTTTCTTCTTTCCTCTGGGGGGTCCTTTGCTTTGTTTCTGAGGTGGCAACCTTTCTCCATTAGATTTCCTCTTCTCAACAAGAAAGTCATCATATTCTTCATCTGGAATCTCCTACCTTTTCCTCTTGTTATCTACTATGACTGCCACACCTTTCTTCTTTAGTGTATTGATTCGTTCATTTACCCATGATTGGGTCACCTACAGCACTCCACCTGTAAACTGATCTAATGAAATGTCTTCAGGTTACGTCAGGTCAGGGGCTAAAATGGTGTCATTATACACCTTATTGTCCTCATAATCATTGGACATGGTCTTGCCATCATCCCTCTTTAATTGTGCAGGCACTGGAATGCAATCAAATGTCTTAATCTGATTAAGGGTGAGTCTCTGATATTTTCTTCTTCTGACTTCAGCCTCATCCTCATAGTCAGTCCAGAAATCCTCTAAGTGCTTTTTATGTATAGGTTGGCCTATAATCTTTTGCATTCTTCCATAGGGATCATATGATCTGGCCAATGGAAATGGTTGTAAGTTAATCATGTTAAGACCCGCTATGGCCTTCTTTATGTTTTCAGAATCAGGGCATATGTACCACCCTATAGTCACTGGAAATAATATTGGAGGTATTTTCTTGTTTTCTTTATATGCATCTAGTACAGTTGATACTTATTTCAGAAATTCCATCAGGACTACCCCATCAGTAGGGTACCTAGGTAACATTAAGGGTTGTCCCTCAAAGCCTTCTATTCTGATGTAAGAAAATGTGGGAAACTGGATGAACCAAGCACCATGCTTGTATATAACTTCCTGAGCTTCCATGCTCAGTCTTTTGGTCCTATCCTCCTCCATTGTTCTGACCAGATGCATAGAGAATGCATCATTCACCAATTTGTAGTCAAGGAGATAGTTCGTTCTCTGCAACTGAGGATAATGGTCCCATATATGGGCATCATTTAAACTGCCACAATCTTTCCAACTGTGGTTAGTGCATCAAGTGTACCCTTATAAGCACATGAATATACATCATATGAAGTCATGTAAAATGAACACTCCAGGCCTCCTAGGTTCATCAGCTGTTCATCTAGAGCATCACTGATGATTTTAGCCCATAATGGCTTGTTATCTGTATAAATGCACATCATGATGACTCCATACATCCAATCTTTGAAACTTTCAGCAGTAGGCTGGCCTGTCACTCTGCTGAGTAGGGCAATCATATACTGATATTCATCATCAAAGTCAATTTTTTATAGGTGCACTGGTAATTTGGCCAAGGTAGTGTAAGTGTTGTTCTTTGCTCTCCATTGGTACATTCTCTTTCTTGCAGTCTTTTTGTTATTTATATATTCAATCTCTAGTTTTTTTAGATCCATACTAACTACCTTCTTTCCAAGTGGGAGCTTGAAAGTAGATGCAATTCCTTTGATGGACAAATATGCATAAACCCTGCCATGTTTTTCCACTCTCCTCGTCTGAGGAGTATAATTTCTGGCACATTTTATGATCAACTCTGGAGTTTCCATGGAATAGAGAAATCCAGCCACATACCACATTCTTGATGTAAAAACGATGTCTAGTAGGGTACTTTCTTTATCATTGTACATCTTGGATGACCATGCCACTAAATATGTGTTTCCCTGATGAGTATCTCTGATGACACCATACTTGAATTGCACTCCTTCAGGTTGAGCAAACATAGGCTTAATCAATTCAGACTCAGACTTGTTCTTCCTGATGTCTACCATAGATTCCTGCAATGAACATGACTAGTCTTACGATAATATTCATATCCATTCATATACAACATTATACGTCTACGACATCATGCATATTATATTTATTAATCTCCATTTCTTCATGATATGCATAACCTTAGTTTCAACCTACTGGAAGAACATCCTACCTAGACATGCAGAAAAGGACAACAGGAGGGTTTTTTTAATTACTTACCTGATAACTCTTATCTCCTAAATTAGGCTAATGATTATGGAAAAGGGGCTCTGATACCAGTGATAATCACGTGTTCTATTCTGCTGTAAGTTGTATACGTCTGCAGATAGGTCGTATGAGGGTTTGAATGTTTGCTCTATAAATTCTCATTTCTTCGCAAGGTAAATACAAAATGACCTTGGAAATTCACTTTTATCCTCATTAGTAGAGCAAATTAGGGCAAAGCCAGGTCAAATTGATCAAAACCATTGATCTTCTATACAAAATTCATGGATGTTGCCAGGAGTGTGTATCGCACTCACAATCAACGGGAATCCACCTACTGCATTTATGTGTATTAAATGTTACGAGGCAAGAGGAGGGGGTTATCTTCAGAAGATCGGGTGATATTCGAAATATGACCCCCTTTGTGTAATATCAAGTGATGTTGAGAATATCAGGTGATATTCAGAACATTGGGTCATGTTTTTAAGATTAGAATGATGTCACCATCATGTTATTGTAAAAGGGTGATCATTGGAAATATACCTCCGCGAGGTAAAAAGGATGATGACATCACCATCAGGGTGATTTTCTTTGTTCATCGGGATTGGATGATGTCATCAGCATATTGGTTCTAGGGTGATATTTTGCGACAAGGTGATATTTGAAAGATCGGTCGGGTGATATTCGAAATATGACCCCTGCAAAATATATGAAGTTGTTTGACGGGTAAATACCACTATCATGTAAAATTGACGTCTGGAGCTCTGGACCGAATGATTATCGGGTGATAAAATTGGATCGGGGTGATCTTACATAAGATGACTGATGTTAAGGAATATGACCCCCCCTTAGAATATCAGGTTTGACTAGGACTTTGACTCGTCATAACTTTCGTTCCCTAAGGAATATCAGGGTGATCCAAAAGGCAAACCTAGATGAAATTTTGTACTCTTTCCAATCATGAGGTTATTGACATGAAATATTAACTTTGACAAATTGACCTCATCATGATGACTTACCTAGCTCCCTTATGCAGGGTCACCTGCATGACTTACTTTTACCAGACCACCGAAAAGCAGAAAAAACACAAGCCAAGCAAAAAGTTGGGTCCTTGTTTTGTCAAGTCAAAATGGAGCATGTTGTGTAACCACACAACACTACCCATTAGCTATAGTGGGATGACTCGAATGTGGAAAGTCCTAATCCACGGGTTTGATTCATTGTTTATGCAGACTTTGTTAGTTGGCCTTGTCTGTGGTCATTTGTGTATTGGTATGTTGCATTGGGATAAGAGGTTGGATAATTAGAGTGCATGGATAGTCAGTTATTGGGACTTATAGCATGTTTATCATGATGCCATGGATAGATTGGTTACACAGTTTAGTGTAAGCTTTTGATGGTGATGGTTTTATCTTCTTGACTTGGAGATCTTGGTTCTACTTTATTCTTTTGTGTTGTTGATATTGCACAGGACAATTGTTAGATTGTGTTATAGCCATGAATGATCTTCATTGAGAGGATGGTTATCATAGTGCCTTGATAAGCTCTGTATCACAGTTTTAGTGGGATCTTCGGCAGTGATGTTGGATTCATCATATGTGATGAATGATCTTCTGCAGTGGATATTGGTGTCATGGAGGAGCTCTTGGTTTTGAAAGTTCTTTGACATTTTTAGTTTAGGTGTCGGGAGATGGTTATCTTCATATGTTTGGAGACGTTGACATCTTGATTGAGGTGTCGGGTTTATGATTTGTCAGTATGACATGTTTATCCTTTGTTTAGAGATGTTGTTATTATGCCATGGTTTACTCTTGATGCTAGCTTAAAGTTCTGGCATGATACAGGTTCTCTTGAGACAGGATGTATGAATCATTGTATGCTTTATTGCATGTGATTTCCTTATGAGGAGATGTTTAGATCATGATGTCATGATGGCCTCCTTGATCATGTAGATGTGCAGTGGGAGTTTTGACAGTGATCTTGTTTGTTCTCTTTGGTTTTGAGTATTAATCTTTTCCTTAAAGGTTCATGATTTTGCAGGATGCATTTGAAGTTCGCATGTATTGGTTGATGGATGCTCATGGATACTAGAGAGACTTGAGGTGAGGCTTGATATCTCTTGTTGTAGGGATCATGTGTTGAATGTTAAATTTCAATAGAAAGATCAAGGAGCCTTCCTTTGTTATGGACGTGAATTCATGTTTGAACTTGAGAGGATATTATTCTTGGAGAGAGTATATGAGACTCGGTGTATCTCAGTGGATCATTCTCATTCCCCACTCTTAGTTCACTCAGCAGAAAATGATCCAATAGGTATTGCCTAGGTTATTTCAGATTCATTTTGTTTTATGCTTTGTTTTCTCATGGATATGAATCTTGAGCTACAGTTATTGGTTTTGGAGGTTTCATTTGAGGGATGTTAGCATGGTTATCTTCTTGATTCGTATGGATTATTCATTTATGAGGAGTTTAGGAGATGTGATTGGGCTTATTCCTTGTTATTGAATGGTTATGAGTTTGATCTATCTTGATTAGAGAGGCTTACATCCATGTTGATGTTTATTTGATCTTATGATATTGAATGGTTGGGTGTTGTTAACGTTTTTCAATTGGGGTTTTGTGAAGGAGATCATACTTGGCACATCTTAGCACTTTGATGGTGTTGGAAGAAGGACATGATATGGTCTACAGTTTCTCTTTATGGTCTCATTTTTCTTCCTAGAGGTTCTTATTCATCTAGTATGATCACTGGGTTTGTGGTCATTTACTGTTGTACTTTATTGTTTTTTGGCAACAATATGTGTTCTTTTTAGATGTGGACTTGGGAGAAGTGGAGGAGATCAGAGGTGAGAGAGTGAGCAGAAATTTGTTTGTGGAAGTATGCTCTATTTTGCAGCAGTTGGTTGCAGTCTGCAGATCATTGTGATTGTGATTGTTCTTTGTATTACATGATTTGATTATAAGCCACACTTTTATGTAAGTGCTGATTGGTAGACATTGTGTTGCTTTGGTTGACATTGCTCATCCAGTTTGATTCCTAGGATGTATGTATGTCTTTGGTAGATTATTTTTCATTGGACTGCAGTATCAAGGGTCTTCAATTTTTTTGCACATCAATGGTTTTGGTGTGTTTGTTATCATGGAAGATGGTAACTTTGAGTAGGACAATGGATTATATAGGGATGAGAGTTGCAGTATGGGTTAGATATGTCATATGTAGAAGTTCTATCAATGGTGGGTTTTTTAGTTAGATTTAAAAAACTAGTTGTGGTTGTTATTCTAACTATTCTGGAGCATTCATGCTCGATCTTGTTTTGGAGGAAGTTTGGACTTCAAAGTTGTGTACTAGTAACAGGTTTGAAGTTGGATACATTGGTGTGTCTATGTGACATTTAGTGTTTCATCATGTTTTTAGCTTTCTAGTCTTTTGTCATGTTGGTGATCACTTGGAAGATGTTGCAGGTGCTCTTGTAAAGATTGTGAGCATAATGGAGTTCAATTCTGATGGGGAGCCTTAGTCGGTAAGACTTCCACCATCGGCCACCTTGCAACCTGTCACACCAATATAACTCGATCAGCCAGATCACCACTGTCGGCTCAACATCTTGTTATCTACCTGATGTACTTTGTCACTTTGATATGCATCTTAGGCCATGACTTATGTTCAATGCCTGGAACCTCCCTTTGGCCAGACTACCCTTATCGCCCTGAGTGAGAAATAGTTTATCGATGGCCTCTGTATCACCGATAACAGCTCCAACTCTTCCAGTCAAACCCTAGCACATGGAGATGCTAGGCGATCTACTGTGCACACTCCAATTTGGTCCTCTACGCTGTTGAATAAGAAAACAAAACAGGAAACAAAAATAGATATCTGTACAATGAAGCCATTCCACTGATTTAGACAGAAATCTTATCGGTGGAATGCTTCATATCAACATTTTGTAACAATGAAAGTACAAAAAGGAAAAAGAATCTACAACTATGCAATTTGTAATTACAGAGAATGGAAAACAAATTGACAACACAGAATAGTTTGATTTCTCCTTAACACAATGCATAATTACATTTAACTCTTCTTCGATTTGATTACAATATCTAATCTATATGCCTTTGATTCATTTCTCTAGGGTTTATAAGCTTGCCCAGAAGAACGCCAACCCATTCCAAACGACTGGGAGACTGATTCCAAGCAGCTAGGAGACCAACCGTCTAACCACTAACAATTTGACAAATGCAAACTCAGTACTTGGGACTTACAAAGTTTGTTCTAGGTCTAGATACAAATAGAAATGACATGCATTGGTCGAATAGACCTTATTACAACACAAACATGATTTCCTAAACAAAACATGATTTTAAATGCCTCATGGAGGCCACCTTGTGTTAGGTGCTCCTGCACCATACACCCCACCTAGAAAAGAACTCATGTCCCATGAGTTGAGTCTTTGTCTTGCTCCACCTATATCCTTTGCTGCATCATGCCTTCCTTACAATCTCTGGACTGCAACTTGCTTCCATGGAATCAAAAACTCATGCCTAGCATTGTAGGCTCTACTCACACCTTGCCATGAGTGAGTGCTTGCAACCAAACCCATACTTTGCTCGCCATTCTTCCTTACTGTCATCACTGCCTGAACACCTACATTCAAAACCTTGTTTGATGCTTCTTGTAATGTTGCTATGGGAGAATATGTTTTCCTTTCAACACTTGTTGGCTCTAGAGGACAAACAATGGTCCCTACGAGGATAGCACCCTCTTCTTTCCAATCAACTTATGGCTACTTGCAGACCTGCTCTGTGAGCTTCTTCTGATGCATTTCAAACATTACCATCTGATCTGAAGTCACCTTCAAACTTGGACCTTTGGTAACCCCACTCCTTGAGGCATCCTCAACTGTCCTTGTCTTTTCTTCATTGATCTTCACAAACTCTTTCTTACCCACCAAAATAATCTTGGCTGCCTTCTTTGCTTTAGTATCCTCCTGCAATGGTGTCATCACAAAAGTCTTTCCATCCTTCTTGATGGTGTATGTGTTAGCATATCCATCATATAATGCTTGCCTATCAAATTGCCATGGCCTACCTAAAAGTAGGTGACAACACTCCATGGGCAAAATGTCACATAAAATTCTCTCCTTATATTCTCCAATTTGAAATCAACATATGCATGTTCATCTACCAAAAGTGATTGACTATCACTTACCCAAGATGCTTTGCAAGGAGTTTGATGAGGAATCCTTTCTATGTTCAATTTATCCACCATTTCCCTAGACACCATATTATCTGTGGAACCAGAATCTATGACTACCTTGCATATTTTACCTTTGCTTTTACAATTGATCCTGAAAAGTGATCTCCTTTGTGATGGTTCAGTCTTCACTGGTTCTTTGAGCAGTGTCCTCTTGATCATTAGATTTTCTCCCACTTCTGATGTCAAATTCACATCAGGAGATGTCACACTCCCTGCATCCTCTTGAGTCAATGTGGTTCTTCTCTCATTACCATGAGAAGTTAAGGCCTTCTCTGGACACTTGTAGGCCAGGTGCCCTATCTGATTGCAGTTATAACATCTCATGTTGGAGAACTTAGATTCTTTGTCTGATCCATTTGTCCCACCACTTTCATTTGGCCTTCTTCCTTGGTAGCTTCCTCTGCTACTTGAGTCCCCAATTTACTCTTCTTGGCTAGACTCACCACTAGGCCTCTAGTTAGGACTTCTGCCTCCAAAACTGCTTCTAGAATTTCTGTCACCTCTTCCTCTACTTTGCTACTCAGCTTTCCTCTTCAGCTTCTCTTCAGCTCTTAATGCTACTTGAAAGCATTTTTCTACAGTTCAAGGGGTAAATAAACTTATTTCATCTTGAATATTGATCCTCAGACCATTTAAATACCTTGCTACCTTGGCTTTTTCATCCCCTATGTACCCACAACGAAGAGTGTATTTGTGAAACTCCTCGGTGTAAGTAGCCACATCCATATCTTTTTGCTTAAGGTTCTGCATCTCCCTGTAAATCTACACCTCATAGTCAGATGGAAGGAACTAGGACTTGATCTTCTCCAGCATTCTGCTCCATGAAGAGATCATACTTTTCCCATTCTTTACTCTCTCTCCTTGGGTGTAATTCCACCATGTAAGGGCAACACCTTTGAGTTTAGTTTTTGCAAACTTAACTTTCTTACTTTCAAGAACTTCTTTGTACTCAAAATAGTTGTTTAGAGCCTCAATCCACTCCATGACTTCCTCAGCATTCATCTTTCCACTGAACATGGGGATATCTATCCGAGCCTCCGAAGAGTCCTTGCCAATAGCCTTGATGGCTTCCAGGAATTGCTTTTGTTCAGCTAGTATCTTTGCCTCTTCTTGTTCTTCTTCTGCTTCCTCTTTCTCTTCTTCTTCATCTGAGTCTTCCTCTATCCTTTTTCCTATCTTTATTACCTTCAATTCAGCTTGGAGTGCTTCCCTGACTCCAGTTTTGATCATCTCTTCCATCTCTTTAAATTTCTTGACCACTTCGGTGGTCATCCCCTTTGGAGGCATATCGCTAGCCTCTCCTTTGCTTTTTGTGTCTGACATAAACATTCACAGACAACGCCAACACTCCTGCAAATCCTCAATTTGACTACAACACAATGCTCAATCAGATGTCCATCCTACATGCTGCTATAGACCCATTCCTCTTGTCCAACATCATATCCTGGAGATGCACTACCACTCTCTCTCGCAGTGGCCTCACTTTGCACCCTCTTCCAGCCAAACCTCTATTGGTGAATGGTCAAGACAGACCTCATCATCATTTGCCCACACACTACAGGAATCCTATTCCTTCTCGCAACTAGATGGCACAAGCAACTTGTCATCTGCCTTCCCAGTAACAGAAACCAACAACACCTCCACCCAGACCTTTCACTCGCTCTGATACCAATATGATGGGGAGCCTCAGTCAGTAAGACTTCCACCGTCGGCCACCTTACAACCTATCACACTGATATAACTCAATCGGCCAGATCACCACTGTCGGCTCAACATATCATTATCCACTTGATGTACTTTGTCACTCTGATATGCATCTCAGGCCATGACTTATGTTCAACGCCTTGAACCTCCGTTCGGCCAAACTACCCTTATCGCCCTGAGCAAGAAACAGTTTATCAATGGCCTCTGTCTCACCGATAACAACTCTAACTCCTCCAGTCAAACCCTAGCACATGGAGATGCTAGGCTGTGCACACACCAATTTGGCCCTCTGCACCGCCGAATAGGAAAATAAAATAGGAAACAAAAATAGATATCTGTACAATGAATCCATTCCACTGATTTCGATAGAAATCTTATCAGTGGAATGCTTCATATCGACATTTTGCAACAACGAAAGTACAGAAAGGAAAAAGAATCTACAACTATGCAATTTGTAATTATAGAGAATGGAAAACAAATTGACGACACAGAATAGTTTGATTTCTCCTTAACACAATGCACAATTACATTCAACTCTTCTTCGATCTGATTACAATATCTAATCTATATGCCTTTGATTCATTTCTCTAGGGTTTATAAGTTTACCTAGAAGAATGCCAACCCATTCCAAACGACAGGGAGACTGATTCCAAGTGGCTAGGAGAAAACTAACTAATTCCAAGCGGCTGGGAGACCAACTTTCTAACCACTAACAATTTGACAAATGTAAACTAAGTACTTGGGACTTACAAAGTTTGTTATAGGTCTAGATACAAACAGAAATGACATGCATTGGTCAAATAGACCTTATTACAATGCAAACATGATTTCCTAAACAAAACATGATTTTAAATGCATCATGGAGGCCACCTTGTGTTAGGTGCTCCTGCACCAAATTCAGACAGTATGGTAACCTTGGTGGTTCACAGATTGGTTGTGTTTCTATTTTGCTCTTGCAAGGTGTCCGATAAGTGGGAGAATGTTGGGAATTAAGGTGTCTCAACCTTTGCAAGTTCCTAAATTTATTTATTTATAATTACTCATTTTCCTGTAATTATTTGGAAATTGTTATAATGTATTTTATTTAATAATTGTGCTCCACCAAAATGGGGCATGGGATTTCCAAGGTGGCATCTTATCTTGTGGTGTGTTGTAAGCTGTCATCAGAAGGTTTATTTATAGTAGATTCTTATGATGCATAAGAGCATGATTATAGGGAGTTACTAATTGTGAACTGGGAATCTTGACCAGCATTATGACAGTTTATGACGTATGTCATAGGCATCTTTCTAAAGGAGGTAAATGCTATATTTTGGGTGCCTAAGTTGGTGGGTTGACTATGACAACATATGACAGCATCTTACATGTGTAAGGAATATTCTAATAATAGTCTGGAAGCCCAAACTTAGCCTAGGCATTAGAATTTTATGTCATGGAAATGTGGGTCGTATGGATTTTTACCATGGTATTTTTGGACCTTGTTTGGGTCCATGGTAATGACTTATGGTTGTATTTTGGGCCCCCACGATTCTATATATTGAGGGCTTGAGATGGAGGCATTGAGGAGTGTTTTATGCAAGGTATTGTTGTCATTCTTTCCTCCAGAGGAGCAAGATGTAAATCTCCATGTTAAGGCTTTGAGCCTCCAAGTGTATTGTAACATGTTTGTTGTTGGAGATTAATACATTGGTTCAATGCTTTGGAGTGTGGGGGTTTTTACCTGAAAGGGTTTTCCCCACGTATATTGGTGTCTCTTCTCTTCTGTCTATCTTTCTTCTATTCTTCTTCTTTCATATTCTTAAAGTGTTAATTTACATGTTGGTATGCTGCCAAAATTTACTTAGATATGTAAGCTACATTATCTTTCCTCTAAGGGTTAATGTGATGGGAAATCAACTATGTTTATTTCTACTTTAAGGGCATAGTAGTATGTGCTTGTATCGACTTATTAAATATATGTTTAAGATAATTATAGGATACTGGAAGGTGCATACTAGGTTCTCTTTCTCTTTCACCTATATGCATCATGTACTGGTGAGGCCCCTATAAATAGTAGGGCATTTGTGTGGTTTGAATGTGTGAAGGAATAGGGCATTCATTTCCCATCATTGAATTCCACTATGATCTAATAATTATCATTTGAGTTTGTAAGTTTATAACCATATGGCATAAAAGCTATTTCCTCTTCCCTAAAATTAATTTGGGTCTCACGTCTAGATATTAATGAATGATTGTGATTTGATTCTATGAGTTATAAGCACATCCATCAACAATTGTTTGCACTACTGAGAATCTATTCTAGGCTGTACGATTAGATTTTGATCAACATACCAGAATAAAATTTGAGCAAAGAAAATGGTTTTTGTGACACGCGTTCTTATAAACTTGCGGAATCAAACCGTAGCCATTAGATCGATAGGGTGACATGAAGTGTAGATTCATTCATATTTAGTGTCTTATTTTTTATGGTGTAGGAGAGTTTGAAAATGTTTAGTATGCATGTGTTCCGGCATGTTGCTGACTTGTGCCCCCTGGCCCTTGCAAGGTGGTGTTCCTCCTTGTCCCCATCGGTGGTTTCTATCCCCGATCCTTTGCTTTAACATTAGAAAAAAAGAAATGAATATATGGAGCCACCATGATGATGAAGATATTAGTTTTTAGAGGAAGGATCTGCAATGGTAATTAATTTCTTTAGCTAGTATTCATCAAGATCTGTTAGGATTTTATACAAATATGAAGTAATGTGCATAAATTCTCCAAGAAAATTAATATATATTTTTTAAAAATGATAGATTTTCCATGAAAATTAATGCCCTTAGCCATTCGCAAGGATTTTATAAAAAAACTGAGGGGGCCTTTTCTTAGAGTTATCACTAACAAGTAGATGGAACATAGGAAAGAGAGGAGGAAGCAATGAAGGGAGAGGAAGAAATGGAGAAGGAGAAACTAATAACAATGGGAAAGTCAACGAGGAAAGTGTTCAAAGGAGGAGGATTTGATCGAGTATTTAAGGTGAAGAGTGGCAGTCGTGGGATATGATGTAGCAAGGGATGCAAATGAAATAAGATAGTCCAAACTCTACCGTGATGAACAAATCTAGGTGATTGATGAATGGTCGAGGGAATGGTTTACATGGCATCGATCCAAGGTCTACCTAAGTGAATGCCAAATGACAAATGTCCTTGCATATCATGGAATAATGTGTCAAGACTAATGTGGCCAACAAGGATAGGAAGAGTGAAAGTTTTACATGAATCTCGACAAACATCGCCAAAGCCACTAATTGAATTTTTTGTCGTATCTAATGAAGTGGGGTAAACATTGTTCTTGGTCAAGGATTAGGTGGTGCAAACATTTAAGCATCATCCATCATCAATGAATGTTCATTTTAGGTCATTGTTATGATAACTTGCAATGATGAGTAAAGGATAATTTACGTGAATAGCAGGTGGCGATGGAAGCTTAATTGTGGGAAAATTTATGTCCATACTACCCAAAGAAATAGATTAGAAGATAGACATGATTTTCTCTAGAAGAGTGTTAAGATGAAAAGGGATACAATGGAGATCTTTACAAATGGATTCATTATTTAAAGGAGATGTATTAGAAAGATCCCCACATAGATGCAAGAATATGAGAAGAATAAGGACAACCATATGGTGGAAGAGAAGGTAGACCTTGGACAACTATAGGTGTAGGGATAATAGGTTGCATGTGACTCAATGGTACAAAATCATAGGTACACACAATGATCTTGATAGGAGAATGATGAGATCAAGTATTATGTGTAGTAGAAGTTGAAGAAGAGTGGTGGAGGTCAGTGGGTGGACAAGATGTAGAACGTGTACATGAATGGGTTTGGGTGTCCTCATGAGATAAATGTGGCATGGGACAATCAATGAGAATAAATGATGATGAAGTATGGTGTGAATGGTCTATTGGTATAGAACTAGGTGTGATGGAAAAGATAAGCTCATCAGAATATGAAATACATGAGGTAGTGGTAGAAGAAGAAAGAGTAGCCAAATATTGATGTCTGGATCTAGAGGGTCTTGGTCAAAGAAAGGAGGAGAAGTGGTTTCTATAAAGGGAGAAATAATGTGAGGTGGAGGCAAAGTGCAAGATTTAGGGGTGGGAAGGGTGGAAGAATAGAAAATATATTGTCAATCTAATAATGCAAAAGATAGAAAGAGTGATGAATTGGAAGGAATTCATCTTATAAAAACTATCTCTGAGTCCCACTAAAGTTGTGTATGAAAAACTCACAAAGGCTACCCATGAAATATGGAATCTATCTAGTGCAAGATGAAAGCTAGTTAGATAAATGTAGTGCACCCAAAGTGGCAGGCTTGACATGGGAAGGCCCAATCCTCAAACTTGAATTAGCTAAAATTTTAAGAGGACCTCCATGATGTGATATTGAGCACTTTTCAATTTTTTCATCTTTGTCGGATAAACACATATTTCTCTATAAATGAATTGCAAGCATGGATCAATAAAAGAAACCCTGCAAAAAAATGGTTAAATTGGAGCTTTCTTTAGTCAATCCCCTCATGGGTGAACAAACATGGTGGACATGATACAATAATGATAAATATACAAATTAGATCTAAGCTATGAAAGTATGTAAATTAAAGCACATAAACAAAAAACCCTAATTGGATGGGGAAATGGAAACAAGGATCTAGGTAATGGAAAGAGACAAGGGGAGGAAGTAAATGGGAAACAAGGTGGATGTGAAATGGATTAGGTATGGAAAGGGGTGAAGGGAGAAGGAAAATGGATGTGATTGGTTCAACTAGGGAAAAACCTAATGGGAAATAAAGGTAAATGCAAAAACACAATGGAAACTAGAGAAAATAAGTACCTGGAGAGAGATAAATGAATGCAAAAAATTCCATGATCCTCTGAAAACTATTATAGATATTTACAAGGAAGCCCAAACACTACACATATTTGGTGCAAGTAGAGGTGTATGTTATGATCCAATCCAATAATTGAGGATGATGAAGGGCTAGGGTAGATGTGCATATTGTGATTATGATGAAGATGATGGGGGAATTTAGTAGCATTGACGTAGGAAATGGTTTCAGTCAATTAAATAAACCTAGCACCTTGGCCCTAAAATTCTTGATAACCTCTACCATGTCATCCCAATTTCTGATCTGTTCAGTGTTCTCTTAGGTTGTCCTTGGGTCAACATTTCACAAGTTGTTCCCTTAGTAATTCACAAGTGCCTAAAGTTCATCTATGATAACAAGTAATTAAGATCCCATCTCATGAGTACTGGCCTATCTCTGAACTTAGGAACTTTGCCACCAATTCTAACATTATTAAGCATAAGGGGCCTCCCTATACATGACATGACACTTTATGTAATCTTTACAAGTGTTATAGATATGAAAAGATAAACATTCTTTCCAAAAGTCTCATTGTTTCCATCCACCCTTCATAACCCCTTGTTTACAACTATATACATACAAAAGTGAACCATAAAAGAGAAAATTAAACTAAATTAGCCATAGGCTCTATTCACAATTATAATCTTCCTCAAGAAAATACCCATGGATGCATTTTTAGATTCTGGATCTTCTAGAAGCATTGCAAAGACTAATGCAATTCCCCTCAATTCTATAAACCATGGCTAAAAAATCCTATTGCTTATGCTATAATGGAGAAACGGTCAAAATGGGAAGGTATGCCCAAGATGTTCATATTGAGATTATGGGTAAAACTTTTGTTACTGACTTTATAGAGTACAATGAGTTAGATGATGATGTTCTACTTGGATTCATGTTCTTGACAAAGTATGAGCCTTTTGTTCTCTGTAAACATGAAGTATCTCAAGCATGAAGATGGGCAAATCAAAATTCTTATGCTCAAACTGGTGAATTATAGGTTTGACAGAAAGGCCAAGAAAGAATTCCATAAACAAGTCAACCAAATAGCAAAAAACACAAAGGTATCCTCTTAGCCTAATTTTGCTTGGTTCCAAGCAAACTTTGAAAAATAATTATGTAGTCTCAATCCTTTACAGTTCTGGTCCTAGGATCATGAACCATGTGAGATTACCATTAAGCCAGAATGCCATTTAGTCATTCCCTATGAACCTACTTATCTAGTGAGCCCTTCTGAAGTTAAAGAAATAGATGAGCATTTGCAGGAACTTCCGAAAGGAGACTTTATCAGAGAGAGCAAGATTCCTTTCTCTTGCCCAACATTTTTGGTCAATAAGAGAGCATAAAGAGAAAGAGGTAAGAAAAGATTTTGTCTCAACTATAAGCCTCTTAATGATATTATACTTCCATTCAATTATCCTATTCCTTTTAGCACTGATCTAATCAAAAGAGCAGCTCCAAAGAATATATTCTCAAAATTTGATTGCAATTCAGGTTTCTGGTAGAACAAAGTTAAAGAACATGATAGGTATAAAATTACTTTTTCAGTCCCACAAGGATTGTATGAATGGAATGTTATGTCATTTGGTTTGAAAACTACTCCAATTTATTTCCAAAGGAGAATGGATCAAGCTCTTAGACATCTTAAAGAATATTGTGCAGTATATAAAGATGATATTATAGTATTTTCTAAAGATGTTGAAGAACATTTTGGTCACTTGCAGAATTTGTTTATGGAAGTCAAAAGCATGGCATTTGTTTATCTACCAAGAATCTATGGCAATAAGGCTTGAAAAGATAGATTTCCTAGGCTTGACACTTTTGAATGGGAATATTTAGTTGTAGTCTCACATCCTCACCAGGATTAGAGAATTTCTTGATGTCATGGAAAACAAAAATAAATTGTAGAGATTTTTGGGTTGCCTCAACTCTATCACACCTTTCTATTTGAGGATAGGAAATTAATCCAAAATTAGTTAAAATAAAATGCACCAAAATGGAGTGAAGATGTTACAAAAGATGTTATAAATATTACAAATAAATGCCAACATCTTCCATCTCTCCATATCCTAGTTACTGGTTATCCATTGATATTATATACTGATGCTTCTGACACCCATTGATCAGTTGTTTTAATATAGGAAGTTCCAGGAGAATCACCAAGGAATTGTGGCTACAGATTTGGAACTTTCTCAAAAATGGAAATGGGTTAAATCATATCTTTGAAAACGAAATTCTTGCTATTAAAAAAAAGGAATTGAAAAGTTTAAAATCTTTTTGAAACTAGTCCATTTCATAGCCAGAACAGACATTCATCCCATGAGGTCTTTACTCAAGAAAAAGACAAATAAAGATATCACCCAAGTGAGAATTGCAAGGTGGTATTTTGAATTCATTGGATATGATTTTGACATTGAATGGATTAAAGGAGAGAATAGCCCTCTTGCAGATTCACTCACAAGAGAGATGGCCTCAGTAGTCATGAAATTATCATTTAGCTATATCAATGGATATGACCATCTCTCCATATCCCTCTGGCCATGCACTAGAACTTTTGCTATTGATTGAGCAAATAGAAGTGAATGTTATAGAAGTTATTATAAATATTAAAAATAAATTCCAACATATTCCATCTCTCCATATCCCAGTTAACATGGTTATCCATTGATATTATATATTGATACTTTTGACACCCATTTCAGTCAGTTGTTTTAATATAGGAAGTTCTAGGAGAATTACCAAGGAATTGTGGCTACAAATCTAGAACTTTCTCAAAAACGGAAACTGGTTATCATATCTTCAAAAAAGAAATTCTTGCTATAAAAAAAGGAATTGAAAAGTTCAAAATCTTTTTGAAACTAGTCCATTTCATAGTCAGAACAGATAGTCAGCCCATGAGGTCCAGTGGGTGGAGATTCCATGGGCATCATGATATATGCAGTGTTCATCTCAAAGGTAGTAGGCCAACTTCTATTGAAATGTGCTTGAGACACAAATATGGAATGTTTGATCATTCCCTCAAATACAACTGCATGGTCAATAATGAGCATATAAATTTTGCTCATATTGTGACCAAATGTTCTTCAACCTCCCAGATTTGATTAGGCTAAATACTATAATATCATCTATATATAAGTTGCACAATATTCTTTAAGATGTCTAAGAGCTTGATCCATTCTCCTTTGGAAATAAGCTGGAGTAGTTTTCAAACCAAATGACATAACATTCCATTCAAATTGATTTGCGAATTAAACAAGTTCACTGATTTTAGGAAACCCAAGAAGCCATCCATGAAAGAAATAAGTGAATGGCCTACCATCTAGTCAACAATCATTTCTATGTTAGGAAGTGGAAAATCATCTTCTAAAGATGCTTTGTTTCTCCTTTCTATGAACAAATAACTTAGTATTAAAACAACTATTAAGAGCAATGGTGATTCTCTTGGAACTTCATGTATTAAAACATCCGATCAATGGGTGTCAGAAGAATCAGTATATAATATCAATGGATAACCAATAATTGGGATATGGAGAGATGGAAGATGTTGGCATTTATTTTTAATATTTATAACAACTTTTGTAACATCTTCACTCCATTTTGGTGCATTTTATTATAACTAATTTTGGATTAATTTCTTGTCCTTAGTTAAACCATGATAGAAAGGTGTGATATAGTTGAGGCAACCCAAAAATCTATGCAATTCCTTTTTGTTATCCATGACATCAGGAATTCTCTAATCCTAGTGAGGATATGAAATTGCAATTGAATCTTCCCATTTGAAAGTGTCAAGCCTAGGAAATCTATCTTTTCAAGCTCTATTGCAATCTTATTGGTAGATAAACAAATGCCACGTTTTTTGACTGCCATAAACAAATTATGCAAGTGACCAAAATGTTCTTCAACATCTTTATAAAATACTATAATATCATCTACATATACTGTGTAGTATTCTTTAAGATGTCTAAGAGCTTGATCCATTCTCCTTTGGAAATAAGCTAGAGCAGTTTTCAAACCAAATGGCATAACATTCCATTCAAACTGATTTGTGAATTAAACAAGTTCACTGATTTTTAGGAAATTGGTAAAACTATGTCCAAAGAAAAACTAGTTTGTTACAATTTATACAATGACACACCAAGGATCTTTCATAAGCTTTGCAAAGGCTAATGTAATTCCCCCTCAATTATGGAAACCATGGATAGAAATTCCTACTCCTTATGCTATCAATGGAGAAAAGGTCAAAATGGGAAGGTATGCCTAAGATGTTCATATTGAGATTATGGGTAAAACTTTTGTTACTAACTTTATAGAGTACAATGAGTTATATGGTGATGTTCTACTTGGATTCATGTTAAGTGACAAAGTATGAGCCTTTTGTTCTCCACAAACATGAAGTATCTCTCAGGCATGAAGATGGACAAATCAAAATTTCTCAATAGACAGTCAACCCATGAGGTCTTTACTCAAGAAAAAGCCAAATAAAGATATCACCCAAGGGAGAATTGCAAGGTGGTTTTTTGAATTCATTGGATATGATTTTGATATTGAATGGATTAAAGGAGAGAATAACATAAAATTAGAACTGATCAAATAAGGAATATGTTGGAGGGCTATATCCTTGAACATATTGTAAAAGCACGGGCTCTTATACCTTTGCTAAATTCTGGGTCATAAATTATTACCAAAATCCCACCTTCCTCCATTGATAGCATAAATAGAGGTGCTTTTTAAATATTTTAAATAGGCTATGATACCATTCAGCTCCACAACATCATCTTTGTTAACACCTTGACATCCTTGACTTATTTATATGACTTAGACACCTTTGCACTATCTTCCTTGCTATCTTCTTGATTATTTGACTGATTCTGATAGCTCAAACAACTCCACTATACTAACTCCACTATGGGTTATGCATTATTGCTTATAGAGTTACTTATCTACAAATCATTCACTTTTCATCATGTGCATGCCATACCCTTGTAGCAATCTTTTTACCTTCATATATATCCTCTTCAAGCCTTCTAAACATCATCTTTGTCGGCCTTAAAGTAACGTGTACCATAAAATGTGCAAATGGCCTTACTTGTCAGCTCCTAGATCATCTACGGTAATGTAGGAGTGAAATCCCATTGTGGTTTTCACCAACCGATCTAATGGACACAATTTCCTTCCTCTCAACCTTTCTCATTGGTGCACACTTCCATACACACGATGTAAGCACTCAAATACACCATGTTGGCTCCACAAGTACTTAACTTTTCATACATTAGCTCTAGACCCTATGCGGTACCAGAAAAGTGAAATATCATCAAGCGGTTCATATCATGAACATTATGTGACCTGGAAAACCTTCTCATACACTCCTCTTTCTAGTTCATGCTGGCACAAGGATTTGAAAACAATTATGTCGGTGTCCTTTACACAGTCCAGTCACACAATATTAACTTAGAACACTAAAATATCCATTTGTAGTAACTCATACCCTTTGAAACCTAAATATGTCATACTTCCCTCTTTCCTTTGCATATTCTCCAAACTGCCAAACTGTATGTGATGATGTGGTGGAATGTGGTACAATCTCCTGTGCTTTTGACATTCTTGATAACTTAGATAGTTTCCTTCATGTCTCATGCGATGCTTTTCATCAAATGTTAACATATGTAACAATGCAACAATCATGACATCATATCTTCAATCATAACACTTTGATATCAAAGACAACATATAACCCTTTAACATCAATGACAACATATGCAACAATCTCCCCCTTTGTCGTTGATGGCAACACTAACCTGATACTCAAATTCTCTCCCCCTTTGATATCAAGGGAAAAGGGTCACTGATCTTCCTTTGTATCAACAAAATATTCTAGCTGCCCCTATTTGTATTATTCTTGACATAACTTTACTATCTTTTTATCTGCTTGCTCCCCCTGAGAGGTAGCCATTGTCAATCTGAAAATGATATACACATAGAAAAACAAGTTTATCCTTCATCTTTCTTACGAAATATATTGACTATATACATACCAAACTTGATATAGTGGCCTGTTTATACAAAAGGGATTTACTTGTCTCATTTCTATCCTCCACATACTTCTTGTGGTAACCTAAGACAACATTTAGCTATTGTACTACCTCAAAATTTTGTCTTTTCTTCAATACATGTTCTATTTAATTCGATGGTAGAATATTCTTGTATATTGTTTTCAACTAGACCAGAGTAGTGTCCCATTGTTTCTTTATTGAAGTCAAAATCTGAATTTGGCTTTCCATTTGAATATAGGAGTCTTCCGCCTCTCCTAGAGAAGATGGTGCCTGAGTTTTTTGGGCTACACTATTTTCTTCAATCAAAATCCTAGTCAATGAAGCTAGCTTTAGGCTTACCACTTCATGCAACTGTCTGATTTGGCCTTTGATTTGTTCTCTTTGGTCCTGTAATTGTTGTAGCTGGGAGTGTAACTTCTCTATCTACGCCCTTATAGCTCCATTATTATCCTGTACCAGATTATATGTAGTGGCCACTTGAGTAATTTGTATCTCAATTGCATCCATTTGATCCTTTAAACTTTTGGTGGTTGAAGGCCATTGTAGATAAAATTGATATAGCACTTTGGCTTCCTCCATGCATTGTTGAATGCTCTTTATATTTTCTTGTATTTTGATATGAGCCTTGGCACACTTTCCTGATGCATAAGCCATCCTCTTTTTGTTTATCTATTCAGATATCTTCAGCTCTGTTTGTTTCTTCAAGTAAGAGGAATGTGCTTTGAAGTACTTCATTAGCTACCTTAATTGTTGTGTTGGTGATAGAGTTGAATCCCTTTTTACTACTAGGATTTCATTTTGTATAGTATTGATAGCCTCTATCAATAACTCTATCCCTTCTACTTGTTGCTACAAAATATTCTCCCTTGTAGTGGAGTGAAAAATGTCTCCTAATTGTAACTTGTGGAGTGCAAAATACTAGACAGGTTGACTTGTCCATCACAAACAGGCAATCGTAGCAGCTGCGGAGTCACTGGGGGTTGAATTTTCTTTCACTTTTCTAGAAAATCCTTAATAGAATGAATGGGAGAGGACCTAGAAGAAGATGCTTCCTGATTTACCCATGGACCCTCCACTATATTTGGTGTGACTTGCTCCTCTTGCTAATCTAGTTGATCTATATTGTGCGAAGGAGATGTTTGTTGATATGAAATGTTGTGTGGAGGAGATGTTTGTTGTTCCACATTTTCATTTGCCTCTTTCACACCTTCAAATATTTTCATAGTCACTTCCTTTTCTTCCCTTTGAATCTTATCCCTGTCATCATGCTCCATATGCATAAGGGTATCTACTCTCTTTATAGTTCTTATATCTTGAGCTTGCCTATGGGATAAGTTATCCTTTTCTTCCTCAGACATGGTAGTACCAACTTTATTCAACGCCTGCTGTCTTAGCTCTTCATCCATTTCCAAACCTTTTTATCTTCTTTGTCTCAAAGCTTGTGCTAGGCTATCTAAAAGTTTTTCAACTATTTCTTCCAAGGGCTTATTATATTTGATCATGTACATGATCACAACTTTCTCTTTAGTACCCTGATCTATTGGAGATGCTTTAGGATGTAGTTCAGTTGTTTCAAATAATATTCCATGATGCACAATTTCATTGAAAATGGCTTCTAACTATAGTGGATCCTGCGGAGGAGGCTCTGGAGTTGTTTGCTATATTTTCTTCTTCTTCTGCAATTTAGAAGTTCCTTCCTCACCTTCTTCTTCCTCTCTAATGTCTTCCTCTATTTGAACTTTCTTTCTCTTGGCTTGCTGCTTTGTCCTTTGATACTTCTTTTCTTCAGTTTTCATTTGCGCTAGTGTTTTAGAGGCTTTCTTCCTTTTAGTGGATGCTATTTGTGTTGATGAAAAGGGTTGCAGAGCACTTGTTGTGGCAAAAGTGGATCTATCTAAGCTCATTGGGATTTGTGATGAAGTAATTACTTGCTGATCTGAGGAGGTAGGTTGTGGATCCTCTACAAAAGTTTGTGATGAAGTGTTGACCTTTGGCGGTAAACCCCATTGCTCATATAGTTGTTCTCTCCTCTTTTCAAGTTGCTCCTCCACATTCCTTTTACTTGTTTTGTCCATTATTTCTTTGTAGGTCTCAAACCTCTCTGTTGTAGTATCCTTATGTTTGCTTAGGAGATTATCAACATAGGCTTTTATTTCTTCCGCAAAGACCTCATAAGGTAGTCTGGGTATCCAATTCATTCTTGGTTCTACTAATTCAATGTAGGTGTAGTCCCTGTCAACCAAGAAGGTGATGTGTTCTCGGTAGTGTTTTACCATATTGTAGGGTATCCTCTCTCTTACTTGCATGTATGCTTGCAGGGTTTTGAAAAAAAGCCAGTACATAGTGCTACAATCTTTTGTGTTGCTGAAACCTCTCATGTGGTTTTTGATTTCTACAGCAACTGAGATATGTTGTTGCCAAACCTTCCCCTTAAATCTAGGTAATTCATTCAGGAAATAAAATACTAGGCAGATAATAAGAGTGTCATGCCTAAAATTGTAGTTTGATTCTTTTGTTCTCTTCAAAATTTCCATTAAATGCTCTCTCAAGACTTTATAGAGGTCGAAGTTATTTCCCTCCTTTACCATTTGGTATGTAGTATGAATGGCGGTACCTGTAGCTAGTCCTTATCTATTAGCAAAATATATCTTGTAGGCTATGCCCATTGTGGCGTACCGCACCCTTGGATCAGCTACGTCCATCACACTTAGGGTTCACTTATTAGGTTTTGCCCTAGTCATCTCAGTAACCCTATCATTTTTAATGGCCTTCATCACCGATAACAGACCTGATGAGATTAATCTGGTAATCGCCCTAATTGTATCTTTGGTAATTTTGTAGGGTTTGTCAAGATACATAAATTCATCATGAATTCTACTTAGAACAATCCTTACCCATTCATGTGTATCACAGAAATCCAGGTAATCTTTCTAGACATCTAGTCTTTTGGTAGCAATGTTCACATATTCTAGCTTATATCCGATGTCATCTAGTAGAGTATCTCTCAAATCCTATAATTTCATGTGATTGATTTAAGTGAGAGATGAGTGATGTATATCCTTACATCCTCAATATAGACAACATCTATTGGAATGTTAGAAAATACCCCATCCTTATCCACTTCCATAGCCTTGTATGGGTATTTCCTATACTTTGGTCTTGGCTTCTCTGATAAATTGACCAAATTTGGTGTCGCCATCTTTATCTCCTTTACACTCTGTAGCTAGGGTTTTACTCTTCTCCATTCAAATTTGTGAATTGTTCTGAAAGATGTTGAATGAAATTATTCTCCTCTGCGTGCTCTGTAGCTTGGGTTTCAACTTTTACTCTTCTCCGCTCAAATTTGCTAATCGCTCTAAATACAAATGATGTTGAATTGAATGATTAGGGATCAATTTGCCTTCTTTTGCCCTAAAGTTTTGCATTATTGCACCTTTTTCTTGTTAGGTATATGTGGGCTTTCAACTACCAGTGAGTTCTGTAGGTTTATAGAGACCTATTTCCATCCAGAATTCCTTTACCTTTCAAGTTTTCGTTCTGGAGATTTGAGTTCTTGATTTGGTCTTGCCCTATTAACATATCCTTCTATCAATTTCTTATCAAACCACCTGTAAGCCTTGTTCTTATTTCCATTCACTTTAATAGGTGCAGTATCTCATCTTTTTTAGAGAGCTGGAAGATTATGCAATGGTTAGCTCCCTTTGAACCCATGCTTTTTCCTAATCCATCATGAAATCTTGTGCATGAGGCACAAGTATAAGTTCTTTCTTCTTCTCATTATCTTGCTCTTGGTTCCTTTTCCATATTTTTGTAAATTCCTTCTTCATCTTGTTTAGGGTATCTTCCGTCTTCTTGTGTTGGTTAGGTAGTTTCACAACACTACGTTTACAAAATCTTACTTTATGTCCAAAGTTATTACACTTGTAACATATAACACCATACTCCAGAGGCAGAAGTGAGTAATTTCTCATATAACCATTTCTTCTTGTCTTAGTTCTACAATCAACAGCCTTATGACCAAACCTATTACATGAATAACAGTAACCATAAAAGAATGGAGAGAACTTGGTTATAGCAGATTGTCTTGCAAGAGGAGAACCCATGAATCTCTTATTCAAATCTTTGACCTTTGTGAAACCATGATCCATCTTCTACTTCTTAGCCTCAGTCTTCTCAGATATCAGTACTTGGTTCTGTCTTCTTTATCATAGGTAGGTGTCTAATGATCCATTTATTTTCGTGCTTTTACCTTTCTCAAACCTAGGGCCAACCTTATTCTTAGGTGATCTTTGATTGTTGATCATTTCATCAAGAATGATTGCACTTTTCTCAAATTTTAGACTCCTATCTATATGATCCTTGGCTTTCTCTAGTTCGTTCCTTAGGGAGACAATTTCTTCTTCAAGTCTGGTGCATTCATCTGATTTGGCATTGAGCTTAGTGTCTAGACAATTCACAACTCTTTTACCTTCTTAAATTTGAATCTTCAAGTTAACAATTGCTTCTTCTGATTCTTTGAGCTTAGCCTTATATTCTTTATTCTCCTTCCTTACTGATCTCAAGTCATCCAGAGCAGAAATGAGTTCTCCTTCAAGATCAACCTCACATTCTTCTTCATAAATGACTGTCATGTCTGTTGGCAAGAGACACTATATGGATTCATGATTGTTGTCATTGATGGTAACAAAGTTCATCCCACACATCTGCAGGACATGGTGTGTCTCTACCGGAAGTCAGAATGAAGATTATGTGGTCCGGTAAACAAGAACAGAGCATGTGGCAAAGTCTGACAGACTGGTCCGGATCTCTTAGAGGAAGTATCTTGGTGAAGTGCAGTTTTGGGGAAGTCAAGAGGACTACCTTGAGTGATAGATTCCAAGGTTGTAGCCTCCGGTGATAGATGAGGTAAAAGATATGAATACTTGAGTACCGGGTTCTTGAGTGACAATGTAAACATAGGAAGAACTAACTGACAGAACATCAGACTATTTTCTGGATGTGTTACTAATGGTGGTAAAGGTTATGAAGGCATGAATCATGTTTGGCCGACATGATTAATGATTTCTACAAGCATAGTCTTGATCCACATTACTTGGTGTGGAAGGATTCAGCCGACAGATCAGAGTTTGTGAAAAGAATTGACTATTCCGGGTGCCGACTTGAAAGGTGATGAAATCACTTGTGCAGATATATATATATATATATATATATATATATATATATATATATATGATGGATTTAGTTGTGAGGTTGGTGTGTGTTGTTGTGCGAATAAAAGCAAAAGTGCAGAGCAGAAGCAGTAAAGAAGGTCCGGTATGTGAAAGGAAAACAGCAAAAGAAAAGAGGAAAGATGAAGTGCAGCAAATCAGTGTACTGAGCTTAACCGGAACTGAACTTCAGCATTTGTAGATGCTTCCAATCAGTTCAAGTATTGTATTACATTCTTTTTGTAGACAATGAGTCTCTTGTAGGCAGTGTGCCTCTTGTGAGCAGTGTGCTCGGGTAGTGAGCCCTAATTAGCAAGTGCCATTTTGTTTTTCTATTCTTCTAACAGAGAATACAATCTTGGGTTAATCACCCCGTGGTTTTCTCCCTTAACAGGGTTTCCACGTCAAAAATACTGTGTCATGTGCATTTCCAATTCATGGTTATGTTTACTTATTTGAATTAATGCTGCATTGATTTATAAGAAAGTTTAGACAGAAGAATTAATTAGGATAACGGATTCACCCCCCCCTCTCAGTTATCAACAATTGGTATCAGAGCTAAGTTCCTCCCAACAAGAGTCTAACAGCTTGAGGAAGATCTGGGAATCCAAATGGATACATATGGTTTAAAAGAGCAACTCAAGACTGCCCTTGAGGATCTTGAACAGTCAAACTCTGAGGTCAATGAATTAAAGGAAAGACTTAAACAGGCTGATGATTTTATGAGAGAACTAAATGACAAATTAAGTCTCTCTATGAAGAAGAGAAAGGAACTACTTTAGCAATTGGCAAAACAAAGTGAAGCAAGTAATGCAAATGAAGAGCTAACTGAGAAAACCAAGTTATGTAAAAAGTTATCAAAAAAAGTCATTATGGTAAGACATGAAATGGAATCAGGAGTTATAAAGTTTACTCAAGAGATTGAAGAGAAAAGAAAAACTGAAGACAATCTAAGACAATCTCTCAAGGAGAAATCAGATGATTGCCATCAGATGGATAGAATTATCAGACATCTTGAATCTGATCTTGAAGATGCTAAAGATAATGAAGAAAAACTTGAGGATCAGATTGTCTCTCTCAAAAGGGATATTCAAACAGTAAATGAATATAAAGAGAAATTCAAGATAAGTTCTGCTCAACTTGAAGTTCTTCTTGGAAGTCAAAAAAGGGCAGATGACAAGTGTGGTTTGGGATATGAGAAAGGAGAAAGCTCCGGATCCAGTCAGAAGAATTTTGGATCAGAAAATCCAAGGAACAGGCCTAGAAGACCTCAGGTAAGACAACCCAATGCTCAAAGATATCCATCTTTCAATGGATACTGCCACAGCTATAATCTCTTTGGTCACAAAGCTAATCAGTGCAGAAAGAGAATGAATCAGACTAATTCATCCTTCTCCAGATAGTGTTTTAACTGCAAAAGGTATGGTCACAAATCTCATGAATGCAGAAATATGCAAATGAACAAATCATTTAATGGTAGATGCTTTGCATGCAATAGAATAGGTCATATGGCTAATCAATGTAGATCAAAAGGATATCAGTCAAGTATGCAAAGAAATGTTGTTTGCCAAATCTGCAATAGATCTGGTCACAATGCAAAATTCTGCAGAAACAAGAATCAGGACAAAAGAGGTTCGGTATATTATAATCAGAATCAAGACAAGGGTAAACAAAAAGTGAATGCGGATGAAGTTAAAAGTGAGATGAGCAAGATTTGGGTGAAGAAAAGTACAGAGAATATAGAGGTTGGATCCGCATCAGACTCTGGTGCTGATATTCCTTCCAGAAATTAAGAAGTGAGCTCTGGCCCAGGGGGAGACACAAAGAAAACCTTGTTCCCCCAGCCAGTCAAGTGGTGCCGGAATTGGCACAAGAAGAGGATGTGGATTAAAGGGTTTGTAGATATGAGTCTTGAGATGATCCAGTTAAGATTTCAGAGGTCCGCATGAAGATTTGAAGAAGTTGTGATCGATCAAGTAGAACCAGTTCTGGGAGATGCTCCAGAGTGACAGAGTGTTACAAAAAGGTCCGGTGAGATCTGGAAGTGCATTTTCTTATTTTGCGGATTGGACAGAGTGCTTGGGATGTCCTTGTGATGTGTCATCTTGATCTGTTCATAGTTGGAAGATCCGCATGATGATTATAGATCTAGACAGATCTGGGTCTTCAAGTCATCTGAATAAGGCAAACTAGAATAATGTAGGTCAAGCATTTATTGCAGTCTGATATTAGGGTTTGCGGAGCGATATAAGGGTTTTCTCTCTAATCACTTGTTCATTCTGCACTTAAGAAAAAATGAAAAGTGGAGCTCTGCAACAAAATTCATCAAGTTCACCGAAGATCACTTGCAGAAGTCACTACATATAGAAATCAATTCAACCAACTCCGTGTAACCGAAGGCGCATAAGGTATTTTCTATTTTCAATTTCTCACTGCAAATCTTTGAAAAATGGCTACTCCGAATATAGATAAGATCTCTAATAGACCTCGCCCCACATTCAAGAAACATCCATACAAATCCCTGGAGGTAGATCCCCTAGGAGCCTTCTCTAGTGTTCCGCATGGCGTGTTGCACACCGAAGATATTAGGGTTTACATACATGCGAGTATTGAAGAGTTTGGGGAGTTCAAACTGAGAGATATCTATCATAAACAATTGTTAGATGATTCATTTGAGCTTAAACCAGAATATAAGGGCATCCAAGAGAAACATTTTAATCAATTCATTCTTTTCCCCTGCTTTGAAGAAAATGAATGGGTCCGGTACGTGTTGAGTAGGATGCATGATAACTTCCTATGGCTGAACAGACCTTGCAAAATCACAAAGGAGGCAATTAAGGCAGTAACCGGTTTATACTCCTCCGGAGGGATACCTGTCCTCAAATCTATCAAAAACAACATTGTAACTGAGGCCACCGGATCAAAGTTTGATAAGAGGGCCATGACTATAGAAGATATTACTGACCCGGACATCAAATTTGCATCTATGATAATAGGCTACAAGATATATCACTCCAGTAGGGAAAATTCAGTATATGGAACTGTAATATATACAGCCTATAAGATGTTGAGGAAAAATGCAGAATATGATCTCTGTGAACTCCTTTTGAGCCAACTAATGGAAAACATACAAAAGATCAAAAAGGATAAGAAAAACTCTTTCAAATTTGGTGCATTAATTTTATGCTTGTTTTTCTACTTCATGAATGAGTTGCCCGGATCAAGTGGATGGGTATGGGAGAATGACAAACCGGTAGCAGTTCAGATCAGAGACTATTTGCATGGGCTTGGAGATGCTAAAGCAAGAAATTCAACCCTGTGGGGATACTTCAAAAAACTTCCAGAGCATGATGCAAGCAAGAGAAAGAATTCTCCAGTCTCTTGTTGAAAAATACAAACATACAGTATGCTTTATGGTAGATACTGATCAGTGCCTAATAGAGGCAGTAGAACGAAGGACTGTCTGGATCATGCCCATGGGGTATGAAGTTGATGAATAGATTGTGGAACTGCATGTTCAACACATGTTGAATCAGCCTAAAGATCCAAAGGCAGAAAGGTTTGGAACCTTTAAGGAGCTGAGTATAAAGATTCATGTGGAACTCAGAGAACCAGAGATAAAAAGGAAGGTGAGAAAAGAAGTAGAACATATTGCCCAAGGCCTTGGGATCTCAAAGGAGGCACTTGATGCCAACTGGGAAAAGAGACAAAAAGCTGCTGAAGAGAAGAAAGAGGCAGAAAAGGGAAGCAAGAAAAGTGCTCTGGTAGAAACTTCCTCCCGGACCAGATCTTCAAAGAGACCAGCACTTGTCCCTGCTAAAAGCTCAAAATCGGAAGTCCAAGCATCCGGCAAAGGAGAGAAAAGGTCCAAGACAAAAGCCACAAGGGCTTATACAAGTCAGAAAGATGAAGAGGAAACTGAATCTGATGAAGAAGTCAGGAAAATGAAGAAAAAGAAGAAAACATCTGATCAACCCTCTGCCAGATAGATGGAAGGAGAAAAGGCAGAGGAATATGTTGAAAAACCCACTCTTAACATTGATGACATAATCAAATTAGTCATAGTGGATGGAAATCTTCAGCCAATGGTTGAATTTTATGATGATTATGGTGAAGCAGATCAGAAAATATTGCAAGATGCCACAGTCAGGTATCTAAACATTTACAACAAAGTATTTATTGAAATTATATCTATGATCCCTAAAAGCTTGGAGAAGGAACTAGAATCAGGAAAGAACACTGCCCAAGCTAAAGATCTTGAGATCCGGGAACAGATAGCTATTCAGCGATATCCTTCAATTGATCCCAAGACAATGAACATGATATTTAAAAACTGCAAGGATGAGTTCAGAAGCAAAGCAAGGATGAATTAGCTCATGCTTGGTGAGACTGACAAGGTGGCCAAGGATATAGAAGAGATCCTCCGGAAGGCCTTCAAAAGATTTAATCTTCCTATTGTAGAGGACTTGGGTACTGATCCTTCAACCACAAGTGTTGCAGAAGAAACTTCTGAGAAAGTGATAGAAGAGGTGGGCCCTGAACAGACCAACATTTCTCCTCCGGTTTCCCCTACAGTATCCGGATCCAAAGAAGAAGAAAAATTACAGGAGAAAGAAACAGAGGTGAAATAAAAAGAAGGTGACAGTGCAAAGATTGTAGAGGGACAGAAGACTTCAGCAGAGAAAACCACAACTGCTAGTGGTGGGAATGTAGAAGGAGAGAAAACTCCAAAGGACAACTCCAAGACTGCAGAAGAGAAGAAACATCTGTCTCCGACAAGAGACACTGCACAGACTGTCCAAGAATTCCTGAGCAAAGAAACAATAGAGATTGATGAACTGGAGCTTCTACAAGGTCCATTCAATTTTGATTCTCTTTCTCCGGTACAGACAATGAAGATAGCTTCATTTGCAAATGCTAAGGCAAATGAAAAACTCCTAAAGTCTCATATGGAAGACTGTGAGTTGATAGAAGCTACATCTGGAGTGCTGGAAAAGATCATGCCATCTTTTTAGAAGGATCCCACAGCCTCCTCTTCTGGTAATCTCAAAACCTTAGTCAGCGGTGTTAATACACATTTTGATTCTCTAGAAAAATCAGCTGAAGAAAAGGTCCGGAAGGAGTTTTTGGATAAGAGATTCTTAGAGGTACAAGGATTAATCACTAATGATAGGAGAAATATGAGTATTGGTATAAAGAGCTTAGAAAATGCTCTCAATGATGGCGGTGAAGTATACAAATTTTGTATTTCCTGGTCAAAAGCAACAGTAGAAATTGAGAAAAAAATAAAAGAGGAAGAGGATAAACTACTAAGCTTGTCTCAAAGTTTTGATCCTCTCTCTTCCTCCATAGTAAATCAAGAGTGTCAAACTATTGCAATCACAAATGCAATAAAGAATTTTGAGAAGGAAAGGAAGAACATAATTAACCGGATGGGTGAACTTAGAAGGATTATTATCCCTAAGTTAGAGGCCATGCATGAGGCCATAAGTGATGCTCAGACTACTGCCCAGACCAATGATCCAACAGATCTTAAGAGGGCAGAAGCTTTTGCGTTTTTGTTGAGTGGCCACATCTCAATTTTGAATAGAATGAAGCAAAGTTGGGCTGCAGAACTCATCCAACTAAAAACAACTTTTGAAGACATACTACAGTTTATGTAAGTACTCCACATATATATACTTATGCAGCTAAGTACAGTTAAAATTTTAAAATTTTTGGTATGCGGACCCTACCCTTTGCCATTGATGACAAAGGGGGAGTGAGGAGCAGTGAAAAATGAGGAATCCAACTAAGGGGGAGCTCCAGAAAATATATATAAAGACATAGCATCAGCCAAGGGAGAGCATAGTGTAAACACTTAGTCATTTTTTACTAAGTGTTGCCATCAATGCCAAAGGGGGAGATTGTTGGCAAGAGATACTATATGGATTCATGATTGTTGTCATTTATGGCAATAAAGTTCATCCCACACATCTGCAGGACAAGGTGTGTCTCTACCGAAAGTCAGAATGAAGATTATTGTGGTCCAGTAAACAAGAACAGAGCATGTGGCAAGGTCCGACAGACTGGTCCGGATCTCTCAGAGGAAGTATCTTGGTGAAGTGCGGTTTTGGGGAAGTCAAGAGGACTACCTTGAGTGAGATTCCAAGGTTGTAGCCTCCGGTGATAGATGAGGTAAAAGATATGAATACTTGAGTACCGGGTTCCTGAGTGACAGTGTAAACAGAGGAAGAACTGATTGACAGAACATCAGACTATTTTCTGGATGTGTTACTGATGGTGGTAAAGGTTATGAAGGCATGAATCATGTTTGGCCAACATGATTAATGATTTCTACAAGTAGTCTTGATCCGCATTACTTGGTGTGGAAGGATTCAGCCGACAGATCAGAGTTTGTGAAAAGAATTGACTATTCCGGGTGCCGACTTGAAAGGTGATGAAATCACTTGTGCGGATATATATATGATGGATTTAGTTGTGAGGTTGGTGTGTGTTGTTGTGCGAATAAAAGCAGAAGTGTAGAGCAGAAGCAGTAAAGAAGGTCCGGTATGTGAAAGGAAAACAACAAAAGAAAAGAGGAAAGATGAAGTGTAGCAGATCAGTGTACTGAGCTTAACCAGAACTGAACTTCAGCATTTGTAGATGCTTCCAATCAGTTCAAGTATTGTATTACATTCTTTTTGTAGACAGTGAGTCTCTTGTAGGCAGTGTGCCTCTTGTGAGCAGTGTGCTCGGGTAGTGAGCCCTAATTGGCAAGTGCCATTTTGTTTTTCTATTCTTCTAACAGAGAATACAATCTTGGGTTAATCACCCCGTGGTTTTCTCCCTTAACAGAGTTTCCACGTCAAAAATGCTGTGTCATGTGCATTTCCAATTCATGGTTATGTTTACTTGTTTGAATTAATGCTGCATTGATTTATAAGAAAGTTCAGAAAGAAGAATTAATTAGGATAACTGATTCACCCCCCCTCTCAGTTATCAACAATGTCTTCACTTTCCTTTGTAGTGCTCTTATCCTTATCTAGGACTTCATTTTACATAAGTAGGGCTTCTTCTCTTTTACTTTTAGATGAGCAATGATTGCCTTCATAGATGTTATAGAGTTTTTGCCAAATATCCTTGGTAGATTTGTATTGTATCACTTTAACAAATTGAGTGTTTGTCAAACCATATATAATTCCATAACCAGAAGATGATCCTCATTGACCTACCATGTGTTCCAATCCAAGATCTACCTTCAGCTGTTAGACTGTATCAAGGAACTTGGCCCTGATACCAATTGTTAAACACACAGATATACTGAGAGGGAGGGGGCTGAATCAGTATATATTCAAATTCTTGCCCTTTAGATGTATTCAATCCACTATAAACATTTAAACCACATGAAAAAAAATAACACACATAACACCAGATTTACGTGGAAACACAAGATGGGAAAAACCATAGTGAGCCATTTGCTTGGATCTACTGTTGAAATTCAGCTTCACAAATAAAAATGAAGTTTACAATGAATTTTATGGGCACTGACCCAAAGGAGACACCAATCCCTTGTTGGCAAGAGACACTTCTCTAAAGAATGTTAATGTTGTCATTGATGGCAAGAAGGCAAAGAGACTTTACTCCGGTAGTTAAATTTGGTTTGACAATGAGGCATAAAAAGATTCTGGTCCGGAAGCCTAAAATGACTAAGTATGGGCAGTATACAAAGTAAGTGACAGAGATTGGGTCAATTTGCTTCCATAGTAGAATATCATTATATGTGGCTCAGATATGTTAATCAGATATGTTAATCATAGCTATTTGGTGATGATATGTTCCAGTGTTCAAGTATGACTTCCTCCGGAAGTCATACTATGCAATGTCGAAGTTTGGGTGAGCAGAGCTAAGACATGAATAGTGCACATTATCAAAATAAAAGGGTTTGCATTCCTCCGCAGTTGCATATTTTGTCTTACGGTTCTGAAGGTATGATAAGAAGTCAATGATGAATGTTGGATATGAATTTTAGAGTCTCATATGGTCTGCAATGGGAGTTATGATGTGACAGATGGATTGATCAAGTGTGTTCTCACTTGGGACAAGTCGACAGACATGTTAAATCTATATGCGAAGAAGATATATTGTTTAAATAATCAATCTAAGAGATTAGATGATTGGTGTTGACCTATATGAAAACTATTGTATGTTTGTTTGGGTCCGCATTGCTGCGTGTGCACAAGATCAAGCCGACAAGGTATAACATTTGTATACACGTTTCATGTTTGGTTTGCCGACTTAATCATGAGATAAATCTTATTGCGGATATATATACTAGATGGATTTCGGAGTTGAAAATAGTAGAATGTGGGGAAGTAGTCTGAATTTGATGTGTGAATGATTTTACGCAGTTTGCAGAGCAAAAAAGGACAATAAGGGCAAAAAACAGAGTATATGTAGCAGAGTAGAAGAGCAGGGAAGAACTAATGAAGACCTTTGAATCTATGTATTGAGCCTTCAATGGAACTACGATCCAGCATGTGGTAGATGCATTTGCAATAGTTCATCACTGGCAGTGAGCCAAATTCCTTCTATTTTCTATCTTTCTTTCTCAGTGGACAGTGAGTCCACTTGTAGTGAGCCCCATGGTAGCGAGCCTTATGTAATCTGGTATTGTTATCATCATATATTGTGAGCTAACACTCACCATGGTTTTTCCCTTTTTAGGTTTTCCACGTAAAAATCTTGGTGTCTATGTGTTATGTCTCTACGATTGCTATTCTCATGTTTATTTTGCTTTGATGTTATTAATTTTGGTAATTGGATTAATGAAGTATTGAAGAAGTAGTTTTGCAAAATACTGATTCACCCCCCCTCTCAGTATTCCTTATATTCAACATCCCCTAATACAGAGTTTTATGGGCACCAACCCAAAAGAAGCACCAACTCCCTAAAGTGATACAACACTTACAAGATGAGGCACCAATCTCTGCTTTGAAACTCAAATTATTTTGATGGCTCAATCACCTCTGCAATATCATCTCTATTAACACCTTAACATCCTTGACTTTTTCATGACTTAGACACCTCCATACTATCTTCCTTGCTATCTGTTGTGTGGTTACACAACACGCCCCATTTTGACTTGGCAAAACAGGGACCCAGCTTTTGTTTTGGCTTGTGTTGTCTGTTTCTGGCGGTTTTGGTAAAAATTAAGTCAGGTGCATCATCATCATGAAGGTCAGGATGAGATAAGGTCATCATCATGAGGTTAGTTTGTCAAAGTTCATATTTTGTTTCTATGACTTCATGGTTGGAAAGAGCTTGAAATTTCATGCAGGTTTGCCTTTTGCATCACTTGAAAATTCGTCCATATGAGGGAGTTGTGAGCAGTCAAAGTTTTGGTCAAACCTGATAATTGCTATATGAACATCATCATCATGATATTTGAAAAGCCCCCCGATAATATCCTGAGGTCGAAACATCCGGACGTCAAGTTTAAGTCGTATTAATCCTTTCCCGTCGGGCGGTCTTTTGTGTCGCCAAAGGTCATCATCATGATCTTACTCTATCACCCGGTGAATATCATGCAGTCCCGAAATATCCGGACGTCAATCTTAAGTGCTAGTGTGTTTTACCCGTCGAGTAACCTTAGAAACATTGCGAGCATCATGATATTCCAACATCACCCGATATTATAATATCATGCTGATATTATAATATCACCTTACTTAGAGAAATCTGCCATCTGCATAATTTGCGCGCGCACGACAGTCTTGGTGATCAGCATCATCATGATATTTCGAGACCCGACATTTCCTAATATCCTCCTGACCTCCTTTTGCGTGATCATGATGATCACCTTATCTTTCGAAGCGGAGGGTGATTTTCGTTTCTTAAGTCGTGTTGAACAAGATCATCATGATCTTGTTCGTCTCTCCCAACAGTTCGTAATATCATCCTGCCGACGAGTATAACCTTTTGCAAATATGATGATGACGATGACGTCACCATCACCTTTGTCCTTCGGCAGGATATTTTCCAAGGCGTGATCCATTTCGCCAATATGATGATGACGATGACGTCATCTTCGAGGATTAACACAAGCCCCGGATATCCTGATGACGTCATCAGGACTTTCAGCAGGATCATATTTTAAGTCACCCAATGCGAATATGATGATGATGATGTTCATCATCCTGATCTTTCGAGCGGATTGCCTTGGCCGAAAAAGGGTCATACTGCTTTCATGACCTGATCATCTTCCTTAGAGGGAACCCGATATTCCATTTACCTCCTGATCGTAACGAAACATGACGGTGACGTCATCCCTTTGCATTTTAACCAAGCCTGATGATGACGATGACGTCATCATGATTTTCCTCAGCGGCAGGATCATTTTCCAAGTCCTCCTGTTTGTCTTCATCATGATGATGATGACGTTGTCTTTCTTTCCCGAATGTGCAAGAACAAAACATCCTGATGTGCTTTTCATCAGAGCATTAGGAAAGGAGGATCATCATATTTTGTGATATCCTGCGGCCACTTTGAAGATATATAGTTGGTCATCATCATGATTTTTTGGCGTCGGTATAACTGTTGCCGTCGGCCTAAGGTAAAATTGTCACCCTGATCATATGTAGTCACGCCGATGCAAATATGATGATGATGCAAAGCCGGATTCTAAGGATGGTTGAAAGGCGATTATTTCTTTGTATAATCTGAGATCATCATCATCATATTTCGAACCCGATATACAAGAAAATGGGCAAAAACATGAAGCGATAGAAATTTGAAAGCCCGACTGCCTGATTTTGGTCAACGAGGGTTGACCTGGTTGTTTTTATGCCGTTTATGCATTTAGTGCATATTTTTCACAGGTAAAGCCTGATTGCCTGTGGCTGCACATGGGGAGGTATGTTTAATAAAGTGTTTACTTCCTGTTGTTTATCATGATGATGATGAACTTAATGTTTGTCTGTTTACTTGCAGGAAATCATCATGATGCTGCTGAAGCTGAACATTGAAGTCATGATGCTGCTGAAGCTGAGCGTGGAAATCATGATGATGCTGCTGAGGCTGAGCATTACAAAGTTGCGCATGGAGGCAACATGAGCCAGAAATGAGGAGGATATTGTCAAATATGCTGTTCGCCAGCTGGAGACCGAATCAAGTTGAAGATGCTGGAATATTCTGTGCCAGCTATACATTTGCTAACTGGCGAAGCATGTGCTTTTCATCTGGACCGTTGTTTGTTGTGAGAGGATCCTGATCCTTGGATCATTGTAACCGTTTTCTGGCAGTTGTTCTATATAAGAGCCAGAGCTTGTCATTTTAAGGGAGGAATACATTAGAATACACAGACGCATCTGGCGCAAAAAGTCAATTACTGTAGAATAAGTTAGGAGATCGGATTACTGAGACTAATGAGGATAGAATTGTTGAAATGTCAAGGTTCTTTCTTCAGATCATTGTAAATGTACCTGTTCTTGAGCATACTGAATGAATATGAAGTTCCAGATTACATCCTGATTGTAAATTTTACGTAATCTTTCTGTTGATTTCTGGATATGTACTGGTGAATGCTGTGTTCAACTGGAAGCGCTTTCATTTCATTACATGTTGTTGTCAACTTTCCTTTGAAGCTTTGCACTAGATCATGCGGATTTGTGGATTGTCCTGGTGAAGTATGATTTCTAGTTTTCCTTCTTTTCATTGCAAGTATGGGAGCTTGTGTGTGAATCAGTGATCTAAGTCCAGTAATTTTAGGAATCTCACTCTCTAACCCTTTTCCTTTTTTCAATTTCATTAATTCATCACCATAACTGCAAATCATGATAAATAACAAGCAGAAACAGTGAAATATGCTGAAATCCCGTAGGTAACTGAAGATCCTTAGCATATTTGAGTTAAATGCATGTAGTACTGAAAATATCATGCAAAGAATCATAAATAATGATAGAAATCATGCAAATATCGGCCTGTATGCACATTATTTGACTAAATTTACAGTGCAGAGGTAGAATTGTTGGAGACTTATGCAGAGCGAACATCCAGAGCAGGATATTTGAAGATGATGATGATGAACAGTGCAGAAACACGTAAGGCCCCTGAATGGAAAACAGCAACACACATCAACCACTGAGTAACGTCAGTAGATTAAGACCTAATCAACGGAGACTTGGGATCATGAATTCTTTGAATTCATCGTATCTTTCAAGATGAGTAAAGGTTGTTGTGTAACTTTTATTCTATGTTTGTGAATGATCAACATCATGACCAACATAAATTGGCGCTAGAAGGAGGGCCTGAGTCCGGAAGATCACGTTCATCATCAGTACTTTCAGGTTTGATGACGCTCAGAGTAAGGTAACTTCAGATCATTTGTGAATTTCATCATATTGCGTAAATATTTGCTGCGACAAGTTTGTATTTGCACATTCTGTGTAAAGATTTCCAAATCTCACATAAATATTGCAAGCTTTACAGTAGATTTCTTTAGATTCACTAAATATCGGCCAAAGATGCATAAATTTGTTCAAGCTTTGAGAATTTAAGCCTTAAACACGCGAGATCTGGTGCTACTGGTCGGAATATCCCACTATCCTGTCATATTTGCAGTGTCTTCGCAAATATTGCGCGAATATTCAGTCTGATTTGCAAGTTGACCGCAAATATCACCTCGTCCGGTGGAATCCAGCCAATATTTGCAAAGTTTCAGCTAATTGGCCTCCAAATTGAGAAATCCTGGCTCACAGGATAAATACCAGGTCTAGACATAGTGAAATTTTCGAAGAATTGCCTGTCAGAGGTTTTAGACCTAGGACTGTAGACGTTCACCATACTCCAGAGTCTAGTACGTCCAGAGCTTCACCAGGACCTCCCCCTATAACTCCTGTTGGTTTGCAAATACCTTCAGGTATACCCGTGACACCTTCTGTTCAACCTCAGGGTATACCTTTAGTCCAACCTCAGCCAACTGCACCACCAGTTCAGCCCCTTCAGGTTGCAATGTCGTTCTTTGCAGCAGAATCACCATTGACCTTTACTGCGTATCATGAGTTACCAAAGTATCCGGACAAGCTTTGTCCAAAATACCATCCTTATCAGGATGCGGATGATCATATCAGGACGTTTAAAGAAGCTTGCTGCAGAGCCAGAATAGAGCATCAGGATGTGGTGTGCAGATTATTCCCTTTTTCCTTAGGGGAAGAGGCCTATAATTGGTTCATCAGTCTTGGTCAATCTTCTGTAGGTTCGTGGGCTGTCTTAGAGAAGGCCTTTCTTGACAGATTCAAGGTCCCTATTGATCCATCCATGAATTACCACCTGTTTGCCACAATTAAGAGATTGGAGCATGAACCTATTGCAAATTTCAATGCTAGGTTCCAGAAAATGTTGTCCAAGCTAGTTACCCCGTATGTGGTGGCTGATGATGCTGCCAGAAGTATTTATTATTCAGCCCTGGATCCATTAACCGCCATGTTCATCAGGAGAACACATCCTGCGATCACCACATTGACAGGAGCTTTTCAAGAAGCTATCAAGGTAAATCAACAGCTGATACCTGCTCCTACTCCAAATATAGCATTCCCTGCTTTGCCTGGCATGCAGTCACAATATCCAGCACAGTATCCTGCAGCTTATCCTTCGCAATATCCTGCACAATATCCAAATGGAGCAGTGATGCCCCCAGCAATCATGCCTGCACCTTTGCAAGTACCTCCATTGAGTATCATGCCTCCTCCTAATGGAAATGGCCAATTGCCACAATATCCTGCACATACTCAGACACCTCAGGGTACAGACCTATCCCACAATAACCATGGATCTTCCTTTTTCCAGCCTCAGACTGAAAATGTAGTGGCCAAAGCTCAAGAGGAGAAAGAGGAAATCAAAGAAATGTCTGCTCAGTTGAGAAAGCTCACCACAGAAGTAACACACTTGAGAAACCAAGGGTTTTATTCACAGTCAGGTCAGAATAGGAGTTATTCCAATGACAGACCAAATTACCCTGACAGAGGATACAACAATAACTTCAACAGTAGTGCTGCAAATAACAATAATCCTCCTAGGCAGCCCAGAGTGTGGAACTCCAGGCCAAATAATGGTTCATTACCATCACCCCTAGACAATCAGCCTCCTGGTGAAGCCAAACAGACTACTAGAGTCAATCTTGCTGAGGCAGCCCTTACCAATTGGTGCAGGATTCACAACACCAATGCACATGCAGAATTAGATTGTCCACAGTTTAGGATTGCTGCCAGCATCTTTCAGACTGAAGTGTCTAATACTTCTGGAAATCCACCTCAGGCAGAAGGAAATGAAATAGTTCCTTGTGGATATGACTCAGCTTTTGTGCTGGAAACCTACACTAATCAGCCTCATCAGGATTATAATCAGACCTGTGAAGAATCTGCCTTAACCTTTGAAGCAAATTATGTCTTCCCTTTTGAGGATGAAAATGAACCTACAAGAGAGCATGAGGAAGTACATGCATACCAGCAGCAATACCCTGGTAAGCACAATTATAATCTGAGGAGTAATGCCAACAGACCTGCCGGTCCATTG
Organism: Cunninghamia lanceolata; assembly: GCA_027924645.1. NCBI lineage: Eukaryota > Viridiplantae > Streptophyta > Pinopsida > Cupressales > Cupressaceae > Cunninghamia > Cunninghamia lanceolata. Next base: position 12,968,079 of record BSBN01000167.1, read on the forward strand.
ACATCATCTCTACCTCCAAATAACTTCAACACACCTCCTGATCCTAAGGCTAGCAATAACCCTGGGTTCCCTAAGGTGAATGCTCAGTACTTGTCTCCTCAAAACACAGTAACAAAAGTCGCAGGTACACCTCATGAATCCGACAGGTTAGTCAGCTATTTGGCTGATGAAATGAAGAAAATCAAGATCAGCCTGTCCCTATCTGAGTTACTGAAAACTCCTGCCATCAAAAGGGCATTCATGAAGTCGCTGGATGATCCTGCTTCTAAAGAGGATAATCACCTTTCGAGTCAATCCAATAGCAGATACCATACTGCTAAAGATAGCACTGTCAAGCCCAAAGTGTCAGCCACAGTCCAAGCTGCTGAAACCTCTCACATGACCTTGTACAGAGATAAAACTGAATCACCACCGTTTCTCCTCACCATAAGAATGTTCAGTAAGAATTTGCACAACTGCTTAGTTGATTCAGGAGCCTCAACTAATGTTATGCCTTTGTCAATATGCAACGCATTAGGACTGCATCCTGCTAAATCATTAAAGAAGGTCACTCAACTGGACAAGACAGAAGTAAGTGTCGTAGGAGAACTCACTCATATTCACATGCAGCTAGCGTCTGATCCTAGGATCCAGTATTACATTGACATTCAGGTGGTTGACATACCTGATACATACGGGATGTTACTTAGCCGAGACTGGTCTAAAACGCTTAACGGATACATGTCCACAGACTTCAGTCACATGTGGTTGCCATGGAAAGGTATACCTAATCAGATCAGGATTGATGCTGAACCTAGGATGAAACATATGATCACCGAATATAACAGAACAAATGAGATCATGTATGTAAACGTAGAACCTGGAGTTTATCACATCAGGCCGCAAACTGTCCAAATAGAAGAGGTCCTGATGCTTGATGTTCATCATCATCATGATGATGATTATCATGAGGATATGCCAGTCGTAGAACTTAATAATGATCCTGATAATGAGAATGAAATAGATCGCTTCAGGAATTTTCAGATGCATTTATCTACTCAGATAAAACGTTGTCAATTATTAAATATACCTGCTAATGATATTTTGATCGACGGATGGTGCAGATTGCATGGAGAAGCACACTCGGAAAAGACTTGCGAACCATGCTTAGACATGATCATGCTGGAGCAGACGTATAGTGAAGCATCATCATCATATTCCGAGGTGAGTGCTACATCTGATGATGATGATGATACTAATTTTTATTTGTCTTCTGCAGGAACAGAAGAGTCGACGGATCCTGATGAGGATCATATCCGAAAAATAGAAGAGATCCTGGTGTCCAATTAGACAAATGATGCGAGAAAGGAAAAGATCACTCCTGGTAGTGATTGCTTCATGGAACCGGATTACGAGTTGTCTGATGAGGATAAAGGCAGTGACCTGACGAAGTTCGAAGAATTTCTGGTCAAAGAAATAAAAAAAATAACACAACAGTGTAGATCTCCCCAGGAGGTTTTAATTAAAGGTTGGTGTAGGCTGCATGAGGCGCCTCACTCAGAAACCACTTGCTCACTGTGCTTGCACATTTTGAAGAAGCATGCAGCTGTATGTGCTGAGCATCATCCTCCTGCTAGGATGGAAGAGAAAACAGAAAAGCCATCAGGCTCATCAGATAAAGGAAAGAGGAAGCTTGAAGATGACACACCTAAGTTAAGGTGGATATCAGGCGGAGCAGCAGCCAGAGCTGCAAAGAAAAAGGAAAGTTCAAATAAATGTCCTGCTGAAGATAAGCCTTGGATCCTGAGGTTTGATGGATCCAAATCTAAGCAAGGTTCTGGAGTAGGGATTGACCTTACTGATCCATCAGGGAAATCCCATTTAGCAGCTTACAGACTACAGTTCCCCTGCACTAATAATGTCACAGAGTATGAAGCTCTGATTCATGGACTGTTGTTTGCCCATAAGAAGAAGGTGAAGATCCTGCATGTCTTTGGAGATTCAGAACTAGTTGTAAGACAAGTAAGGGGAATTTACTCTTGTAACTACAGAAAGCTGTCAAATTACAGACATCGTGTGTGGGACCTGATTGAAGACTTTGATGCCTTCAACATCGTTCACGTGCCAAGAGAACAGTACCAAAGGGCAGATGCACTTGCTCAGGCCGCCAGTACGCTGGAACCACTGTCTATATCTGGTCTGAAGAGATTTTCAGTAGAATTGGTGTCAGTACCTTCGGTACCTGACAATGTGACTAATCTCCAAGTGTTTGATGATGATCAGCACATCCTGGACTTCATATCAAACAGAGATGTATTTGAAGCTCAGATCATAGATGAAAATGGTATGGAAGATCATGTCTGGGAAGAAGATGAGATTTTAGAGTTGCCTGGCAACACAATTCCCAAAGGTATGATTGAATTAGAAAGAGCCTTTGATCTGGATAATATGCTCAAACATAAGGATCTGCCTAAGGCAGATGGAGGTCAATATTCACAGGTGAATATTGGACAAGCTGATGACAAGAAGAATGTCTTGTTGGGTAAGGTTTGTACACCTGAAGAGTTAGATGGAATAACTCAAGCCCTTAAGGATTATATACATGTAATTGCATGGACTTATGACGAGCTGAAGACGTATGACACTTCTGTCATAACTCATACTATACCCCTCAAGCCAGATGCAAAACCTTTCAGACAGAAGCAGAGGCCAGTCAATGCTCTGCTTGAGCCCATCATCCTTGAAGAGGTCAAGAAATTGTTAAATGCCCGGATAATATTTCCTGTAAGGCACTCCACTTGGGTGGCAAATCTGGTACCAGTCAGGAAGAAGAGTGGAGACATCAGATTGTGTGTGGATTTCAGGAACCTGAACAGAGCATCAGAAAAGGATAATTATCCTTTGCCCTCTTTGGATGAAGTTCTGCAGATGGTAAATGGAGCCAAGATGATGTCCTTCTTGGACGGTTTTTCAGGATACAACCAAGTGATGGTTGATAAAATTGACAGATTAAAGACTGCCTTCACCACAAAATGGGGGATATTTGCATATAGACGTATGCCGTTTGGATTGATAAATGCTGGAGCTACATTCCAGCGAGCAATGGACATAGCCTTCAGAGGCTTAATAGGAAAATGTATAGTCATCTACATGGATGACCTGACAGTGTTCTCCAAAGAAAGGGGAAATCATGTTGCTGATCTCAGAAGTGTACTGAAGAAGTGTGAAGAATATGGAATATCTTTGAATCCCAAGAAGTGCATATTCGGGGTCACAACAGGAAAGTTACTAGGCCACCTGATCACAGAAGATGGGATTATCATTGATCCTGACAGGGTGGAATCTATTATGAAATTACCACTTCCAGGAAGCAAAAAGGAGCTTAAATCTTATTTTGGTAAGATAAATTTTGTGAGGAAGTTCATCACTGGCTTTGCTGAGATTGTCAGACCACTGAATGCCATGTTGAAAAAAGATGCACAAATTGACTGGACACCAGAAGCCAGAGCTGCTTTTGAAGATATAAAGAAGGCCATTTCAGATGCTCCTATCCTCATTAGTCTAGATTATACAAAAGATTTCTACATCTACTCATTTGCTTCAGAACATACTTCTGCAGCAGTGTTAACTCAAAGAAATGAAGATAAAGAAGAGAAACCAATTGCCTTCATGAGCTGTCCTTTCAGGGATGCTGAGTTGAGATATGTAGATGTTGAAAGACAGGCTCTTGCATTAGTCAGAGCAGTAAAACAGTTCAGACATTATATACTGAGGAGCAAAGTGATTGCTGTGGTACCAGATGCAGCAGTAAAGATGCTGCTGATGCAGAGTGAACCTGGTGAAAAAAGGGCCAAATGGATTATGGTACTACAAGAATATGACATGGAGATCACACCCATGAAGCTAGTAAGAGGACAGGCTCTGAGCCAGATGATATCTGAAACTGATCCAAGCATCATCAGTCAACAGTATATGATAGATGAGAAAGACAATAAAGAATGGTATTCAGACATCAGGCACATCCTGATCACTGGAAGATGTCCTTCGAGGATGCGAGCCTCACAGAGAAGAGCCTTAAAGATGAGATCCCAGAAATATATGATGAAGGGAGGAGCCCTGTTTAAAAAGAATTATGAAGGGATATACCTGAGATGCTTAGAGAAACCAGAAGCCAATAAAGTCTTGACAGAGTTACATGACAAGTTTGGAACTGCCCACGGATCAGCGTTGGCCACAACACATGCAATCCTCAGAGCAGGATATTACTGGCCTACAATTTTTAAAGACACAGCTGATCATGTTAAATGTTGTCATGTTTGCCAAGTTGCTGCCAACAGAGAAAAATATGCTGCACAACCATTGCAGCCAGTGATGGAAGAGCGCCCATTTGCACAATGGGGCATGGATTTCATAGGACCAATCAATCCTCCATCTTCTTCAGGCCAGAGGTATGTCCTAACAATTACTGATTATTGTACCAGATGGACTGAGGCTATCAGCAGCAAAACTTGTACTGCTGATGATGTCATTAAATTTCTGGAAAGCAACATTGTCACCAGGTATGGAACTCCTTATGCATTGGTAAGTGATAATGGTTCTGCCTTCATTTCCACTAAATTGTCAAGTTGGGCTTTTGATCATGGGATTATACTTAAGTTCTCATCCAATTACTATCCCCAGGGAAATGGATTAGCAGAATCCACCAATAAAAATTTACTGAGTATCATAAGAAAATTGATAGAGAAAAATCCCAGGGAATGGAACTCATTTCTGAAGTATGCCTTATGGGTAGACAGAACTAGAATGAAAATTGCATTAGGAAACTCACCTTTCCAGCTAGTATATGGGGTAGATCCTATCCTCCCTGTAAACTTGAAAATTCCTACTCTGCAGTTTGCCCAAGACTATCTAGGCATAGATAATAAACAGGAAGTCAGGTTGCTTCAGTTGATGCATCTGGAAGAAAAACGAAGCCAAGCGATTGACCAATTTGCAAAACATCAGGCTGTTGTCAAACGCTGGTTTGACAAGAGAGCCAGAATTAAAGCTTTCAGGATATCAGATTTAGTCCTGATGTGGGATAAAGCCCATGAAAGGAAAGGTGATCATGGTAAGTTCGATAGACTATGGATAGGTCCCTTTCAGATTTCTGAAATTTTAGGAGACAGCACTTATAGGCTTAAGAACCTGACAGGTGAGGATGTCCCGTTGCCAGTTAATGGACAGTTCCTCAAACATTATTTCCAGGCCTGAGTGACTTCATGGCAGTCTTGTGTATCATATTGTATATTTGTATAGTTGTTTGTACAGTGTTTGCTTGTTGTTGTTGTTGTTTTGTTGGTTGGGACCTTGTTCTGGTAAGTCAGGATGATGCACTTCATCACCTAAGAAAATAACTAAATTGTTAGGATTCAAGTGATGAGATCAGATTTAGATATAGATTGTAATTCATTCTGATAAATACTCATGATCAGGTTTATGATGTCTTTTCATCAGGGTACTTTTTCTTGTCCAAAGTGAATCAAACACAATGAAACACCTAACAGCCTTGGGTTTGCTGAAGATATGAGTATAGGTGTTAAGTGAAAAATCTAAAGGGACTCCCTTGCTACCAATACAATCTCCAACCTAAAGCTGCAAGTGACTACACCTTGTACAAATGAGCAGACATGATATCAAATTTAAATTTTTAAAGGAAAATCAGAAACAAAATAAAATTAGGCCATCTAAGTAACTCTACCGGGGCTATGGACGCCTGCTGGCAGTGGGGCTCTACTTAGGGAGATTGTATAGATAACCTTGCCGGGGTTATAGACACCTGCTGGCAGCAAGGCTCTATCCAGGTTGGCTATGAGGGATGATCTCCAACTATGTAGTTTAACACCAGTTACTTATGTTTTCAACTTACTTTCAAGATGAGGATAATTAATCATCTGCACACACCTGATCTTTTGTTAGCTTTATCACCATAATAAAATTTTATCATTCAAAGATCATGATGATTTACTTAGACAGAATTAGAACACTATAGATGAATGTGATCACATCACTTGAATCATTTGAATTTTGTTGTTTTCTTTGGTGGCAAGTTGTGTGGTTACACAACACGCCCCATTTTGACTTGGCAAAACAGGGACCCAGCTTTTGTTTTGGCTTGTGTTGTCTGTTTCTGGCGGTTTTGGTAAAAATTAAGTCAGGTGCATCATCATCATGAAGGTCAGGATGAGATAAGGTCATCATCATGAGGTTAGTTTGTCAAAGTTCATATTTTGTTTCTATGACTTCATGGTTGGAAAGAGCTTGAAATTTCATGCAGGTTTGCCTTTTGCATCACTTGAAAATTCGTCCATATGAGGGAGTTGTGAGCAGTCAAAGTTTTGGTCAAACCTGATAATTGCTATATGAACATCATCATCATGATATTTGAAAAGCCCCCCGATAATATCCTGAGGTCGAAACATCCGGACGTCAAGTTTAAGTCGTATTAATCCTTTCCCGTCGGGCGGTCTTTTGTGTCGCCAAAGGTCATCATCATGATCTTACTCTATCACCCGGTGAATATCATGCAGTCCCGAAATATCCGGACGTCAATCTTAAGTGCTAGTGTGTTTTACCCGTCGAGTAACCTTAGAAACATTGCGAGCATCATGATATTCCAACATCACCCGATATTATAATATCATGCTGATATTATAATATCACCTTACTTAGAGAAATCTGCCATCTGCATAATTTGCGCGCGCACGACAGTCTTGGTGATCAGCATCATCATGATATTTCGAGACCCGACATTTCCTAATATCCTCCTGACCTCCTTTTGCGTGATCATGATGATCACCTTATCTTTCGAAGCGGAGGGTGATTTTCGTTTCTTAAGTCGTGTTGAACAAGATCATCATGATCTTGTTCGTCTCTCCCAACAGTTCGTAATATCATCCTGCCGACGAGTATAACCTTTTGCAAATATGATGATGACGATGACATCACCATCACCTTTGTCCTTCGGCAGGATATTTTCCAAGGCGTGATCCATTTCGCCAATATGATGATGACGATGACGTCATCTTCGAGGATTAACACAAGCCCCGGATATCCTGATGACGTCATCAGGACTTTCAGCAGGATCATATTTTAAGTCACCCAATGCGAATATGATGATGATGATGTTCATCATCCTGATCTTTCGAGCGGATTGCCTTGGCCGAAAAAGGGTCATACTGCTTTCATGACCTGATCATCTTCCTTAGAGGGAACCCGATATTCCATTTACCTCCTGATCGTAACGAAACATGACGGTGACGTCATCCCTTTGCATTTTAACCAAGCCTGATGATGACGATGACGTCATCATGATTTTCCTCAGCGGCAGGATCATTTTCCAAGTCCTCCTGTTTGTCTTCATCATGATGATGATGACGTTGTCTTTCTTTCCCGAATGTGCAAGAACAAAACATCCTGATGTGCTTTTCATCAGAGCATTAGGAAAGGAGGATCATCATATTTTGTGATATCCTGCGGCCACTTTGAAGATATATAGTTGGTCATCATCATGATTTTTTGGCGTCGGTATAACTATTGCCGTCGGCCTAAGGTAAAATTGTCACCCTGATCATATGTAGTCACGCCGATGCAAATATGATGATGATGCAAAGCCGGATTCTAAGGATGGTTGAAAGGCGATTATTTCTTTGTATAATCTGAGATCATCATCATCATATTTCGAACCCGATATACAAGAAAATGGGCAAAAACATGAAGCGATAGAAATTTGAAAGCCCGACTGCCTGATTTTGGTCAACGAGGGTTGACCTGGTTGTTTTTATGCCGTTTATGCATTTAGTGCATATTTTTCACAGGTAAAGCCTGATTGCCTGTGGCTGCACATGGGGAGGTATGTTTAATAAAGTGTTTACTTCCTGTTGTTTATCATGATGATGATGAACTTAATGTTTGTCTGTTTACTTGCAGGAAATCATCATGATGCTGCTGAAGCTGAACATTGAAGTCATGATGCTGCTGAAGCTGAGCGTGGAAATCATGATGATGCTGCTGAGGCTGAGCATTACAAAGTTGCGCATGGAGGCAACATGAGCCAGAAATGAGGAGGATATTGTCAAATATGCTGTTCGCCAGCTGGAGACCGAATCAAGTTGAAGATGCTGGAATATTCTGTGCCAGCTGTACATTTGCTAACTGGCGAAGCATGTGCTTTTCATCTGGACCGTTGTTTGTTGTGAGAGGATCCTGATCCTTGGATCATTGTAACCGTTTTCTGGCAGTTGTTCTATATAAGAGCCAGAGCTTGTCATTTTAAGGGAGGAATACATTAGAATACACAGACGCATCTGGCGCAAAAAGTCAATTACTGTAGAATAAGTTAGGAGATCGGATTACTGAGACTAATGAGGATAGAATTGTTGAAATGTCAAGGTTCTTTCTTCAGATCATTGTAAATGTACCTGTTCTTGAGCATACTGAATGAATATGAAGTTCCAGATTACATCCTGATTGTAAATTTTACGTAATCTTTCTGTTGATTTCTGGATATGTACTGGTGAATGCTGTGTTCAACTGGAAGCGCTTTCATTTCATTACATGTTGTTGTCAACTTTCCTTTGAAGCTTTGCACTAGATCATGCGGATTTGTGGATTGTCCTGGTGAAGTATGATTTCTAGTTTTCCTTCTTTTCATTGCAAGTATGGGAGCTTGTGTGTGAATCAGTGATCTAAGTCCAGTAATTTTAGGAATCTCACTCTCTAACCCTTTTCCTTTTTTCAATTTCATTAATTCATCACCATAACTGCAAATCATGATAAATAACAAGCAGAAACAGTGAAATATGCTGAAATCCCGTAGGTAACTGAAGATCCTTAGCATATTTGAGTTAAATGCATGTAGTACTGAAAATATCATGCAAAGAATCATAAATAATGATAGAAATCATGCAAATATCGGCCTGTATGCACATTATTTGACTAAATTTACAGTGCAGAGGTAGAATTGTTGGAGACTTATGCAGAGCGAACATCTAGAGCAGGATATTTGAAGATGATGATGATGAACAGTGCAGAAACACGTAAGGCCCCTGAATGGAAAACAGCAACACACATCAACCACTGAGTAACGTCAGTAGATTAAGACCTAATCAACGGAGACTTGGGATCATGAATTCTTTGAATTCATCGTATCTTTCAAGATGAGTAAAGGTTGTTGTGTAACTTTTATTCTATGTTTGTGAATGATCAACATCATGACCAACACTATCTTATTGATTATTTGAATTATTTTGATCTCAAAAACCTCCGCTATACTAACTCTGCTATGGCATTATGACTTATAGAGTTACTTATCTGTCTTCGGACCATTCGTTTTTCATCATGTGCATGCCATACCCTTGTAGCAATCTTTTTACCTTCATCTATATCCTCTAAAAGCCTTCTAAACATCATCTTTGTTAGCCTTAAGGTAACATGTATCATGAAACGTGCAACTGGCCTTAAAGTAACGTGTATCATGAAATGTGCAACTGGTCTTACTTGTTGGCTCCCAAATCATTTGTAGTAATGTAGGAGTGAAATCCCGTTATACGATTCTTACCAACCGATCTACTAGACCTAATTTCTTTCTTCCCAACCTTTCTTGTTGGCGCACACTTCCATACACACGACACAAGCACTCAAATACACCATGTTGGCTCCACAAGCACTTAACTTTTCATACACTTCTCTTTTTGGTTCATGCTTCTACTTGCTAGCGCAAGCACTCAAACACTGATGTTGGTATCCTTTACATAGTCCAATCACACAATCTTCACTTAGAACACTAAAAAATCCATTTGTGGTAACTCATACCCTTTAAAACTTGAATATGTCATACTTCCCTCTTTACTTTGCATATTCTCCAAACCACCACGTTGTATGTGAAGATGCAGTGGAATGCAGTACAATCTCCTGTGCTTTTAACATTCTTGATAACTTAGATAGTTTCCTTCATATCTCATGCAATGCTTTTCATCAAATGTCAAACATATGTAACAAGGCAACAATCATGACATCATATCATCAATCATAACACTTTGATATCAAAGACAACATATAACCCTTTGACATCAATGGCAACATATGCAATATTTTCCTCAATACTCAAAAAACTAGGGAATTGACTCTTCTAACCTTAGCTTTGGTACCACTTGTTGAAAGTGCTTCCTATGATGCCATGTGGTTGGAGAGAAGAAGAACAAACAAGAGAGAGAGGGGGTACAAGATAAAATACACAAACATAGATTTCAATTTATACTTAAAAAAATATCTTACATCAAAATACAAACACACAGAGTTACAGCTCTGTCTCTTCCTTCTCTACAATGATTGCCCTTTCTGGAGCTTACTACACATTACCATTGTCCCTTTCTAACTGGGGTTGTTCTCTGCTCTTTCCTTGTTATGTGCGTGCCTGTCTTGAGCTGCTTGCTATTTGGAGCTGTTACCTTCTCTCTGAAATATTCCTCTGTTGCTACTACAACAAACTCTTTCTATTCTCTGCTCTGCTACTACATACATTCTCTTCTCACTGTTCTACATTCGCATTCTTTCTTTTGTCTTTTTTTGTCTTTACCAAAAAACTTCCACTCACATGAAAATTCAAACTTACCTACCACCATTGAAGAATACTCACCAGAAATCAAAAAGTTTTGCCAGGGCAAGAAAATAACATTTATGATTTGGTCAGTGCGGAAGGACAGAGATCCCAAGAAAATCTCTGATGGGTAGGTGGAGTTAATGCAGGTAACTCCAGATTAGATTTTCAACATGAAGAGTCCGAAAAAAAAGTCAATCATCAAGCCAATCCAAAGTAAATTGTGGTTCCACGATTTCGACTCTAAGTTCAAGTATAGAAAAGGCCTTAACTGACAACCATTGGTTCCCAATCTTCTTATCGCAGATAACATGTTTTAGAGAGCTTAGTCCACATACACATCTCGGCAACCTCCTCAAACGAGAACACTCTCTCATGTCAAATTCTTTTAATTTCTTGAGTAGTCCTATTTCCTCCGGAAGTTCTTTCAAGCCCTCACAAAGTGAAATGTCTAGATATTCCAGCTGCCCAAGTTTTCCAATTGATGCCGGAAGCACTTTCAGGCCTGGTAATGCTGATAATCTTAACATTCTTAGAGAGCTCAGATTTCCAAGATCATACGGTAACTTCTCAACCAGATGGCAGTTGGTAACAGACCATGTCTGAGCAGAGGGCATATGACAGATGGCAGGTGGCAGCTCCTCCAAGTCGCTGCAGTGGTCCAGATTAAATTCTTGCAGGTTTGTGTCATTGAATGTGAACATATTTACAAACCCTTCGCATAAGCTTAGAGAAAGTTTGTCTAAGTTTTGTATTACTTTGCTCTGTTTGGGAATAGTGGGTGCAACCAACCTCTCCAAGCGAACACTTCTGAGTTGAGTGAGTGAAGATAAGGCATCTAAACCTTTTATTGTGGCCCTCTTTGAACTCAAATTACATAGCATTAAAAATTTCAGTTTCTTCATGGTTTTCAGAAATGGGGGAAGAAAGTAGTCACTTGCAGAAAAGAGTAACACCAGAACCTCTGTCTCCGGAAAATTCATCTCATACCACTCATTCTCAGCCATAGAACCTGCATAAGATCAATCACATATGGAATTGAATTAGAACATTTTTCAGCGGTCAAGTATTGTAGTAGTTCATGTAAAATTTTGATATCAAAGGTATTCTCCTATATAAGAGGAAGTAGGACAAGAACACACAATAAATCTTAACATTTTAAACAGTTCACATGGCCTGCAGAGTCTACCAGTAAATAAGCACTCTATTTAAATATCCCCACTTTAACGGTCAAACATTCAATAGCAATTTTACACCTCATCCACACTAAAAAGTGGCAAATATTTGTCCTATTTTTATTGGCTAAAATTAACATTTAACTGTTAAAGTGGATGATATTTAAAAATAGCCATAAATAAGTATTTGGGCGAAATATCTCACCTGTGTGAATAGAGACAATTTGAGCATTAAACGGTCTATCACTACACAACTCCCACTCCCCTAGCAGGCTATGCTCCTTCCTGGGCATGAGTAACCTCTTTCTATGGACTATACTGTCCTGGCATCCCAAATACAAGGCTAAGTCTCGCATCACATCATGCTGCGAAACGAACAGCTCAGAGGCACATCCATAAGAGATTGTTTCTTGGCTTCTGATAAATGCAACAACCAAGTCAGCTCAATGTTTTAAAAAATGAAAACAGGAAATTTAATATATGCAGGGAAAGAGATTTACCCTTGATTGCTGATTAGATTCAAGAGATTTCTTCTTGCAAGTTCCAGTAACATAATAAAAGCATCCTGCCACTCTAGCTTCCGAACATAAACCCAAATGTTCAGCAGTGCATCAGCACAAATTTTCTTGCCCTCTGGAAATGAGGCTAAGTCTAAGAAACATTCCCTCCCAACATCATCCAAGCAATCAATACTGGTCTCCAAGCATCTAAAAAGCCCATCTTGGTGATAAGGGGATAGTGATTCTCCCTGGGAAAGTTTTTTCTTTGCATTCTCCCAGGCCACATGAGGTTCCCCAAGCAAAGAGCTTCCGACCACCTTTAGAGCAAGAGGTAGGCCCTTACATTCGGCTTGCACCTGTCATTCACCATATTGATATTTTTATTAATGCCCAGGGAAGCCCTATAAGATCTAAAAGCAACGAAATTGTATTATACAATTTGAGCTATAACTTTTGTGGATTAACTGCTTTCAACTTCAAAGTTATCTAAAATTACTGCTTTAGAGTACCCTAACATACAATAATTGCAATTTCTCAACACAAAACCCAAATAAGCACATAATTTTCTTTTACTTATGTCGTTCTTCTTATTTGATTTGATAAGAAGCTTTGGCTTTATTGGAATTTTTTATTTTCATGGTAAGAAAAGACTATACCTCCATGACTAGATTTGCATCTGCAGTACTTGGAATTGATGTCTGTCCAAATGCCCACAAGCAGAAAAGTGAGAGACCATCCCCTTGGTTCAACAATGGCAATTGATACAGTCGAGTGGAGGGGTTTCTGGGGATGGTAGAACTGTCTCTGGTTGTGACAAGAGTCTTGTATCCTGGAGCTTCAAATAGTAATTTCTCCAAATTAGCCTTGGACCAAACATCATCCAACACCACCAAAGTTGGCTTAGACTGCCTTAAAAGCTGTTGCTGAAGTTGTATATGTGCATCTTCCACATTCTGAAACTCGGGTACCTTCCTCCCAACGATCTTCTCCCATATAGTCTCTAAAATTCCCTTCAGATTTGGGGATTGTGAAACAGTGTTGAAAAGTACATTGCCAAAACAACCTGATGTCCACAAAATGTTTAGTAAGCTGCAAAAGAACCGCACACTCCTTAAGCAGAGCACTACCTCTGCAGGCAATTACCCTCATTAAAAAAAATAAGAAAAAAAAAAATCCTGACTGCAGAACTAAGAGCCTACAAAATTGACACCAGAAATAGTAGACAAACCCACACCAAAATCACCTCGGCAACAGAGCTATGTAAGGGATGTAACATAAATAATGCACTCCACAAAACACTACTTTTAATACATCTGACAATTAGCACTACTGAAGGATTTATTTGCACAACATAGCCTATTAGCCATTACAACATACCCTGCATAAGGTTGTGCTTCCACGGAGAATAAACACACTTTATTTAAATATTATCCGCATCAATAGTCAAATGCTCAATACCAATTTTATTATCTCTATTTTATGAAACGAAAAGCTAATCAAGTGACATGGTAATCCTCAATTTCGCACTTATCCTTCCTTGAACTTCAAATTGAATGATTTTTTTTTCAAATTTGACTTAGATAGTGCTCAACAATTTCAAGTATAAAACACAAATTTTAATAAATCTGACAATTAGTACTACATAGACTATTAGCCTTTCGGACATACCCTACATGAAATCTTAAATCAAGAAAAATACTTCAAACATTAGAGAATTTATTTTAAAAGTGGATAACCAATAGAAACTCAAACAACACCGAGGGAAAAAGACATAGAGACAAGTAGACTGTAGAGAATATATTTTAAAACTCTACTTAAATATCATCCACTTCAATAGTCAAACAGTCAATAGCAATTTTATTATTTCTATTCTATGAAACAAAAAGCTAATCACATGACATGGTCGATCTCGTGTATCTTTCCTTGAACTTCAAATTGAATGATTTTTTTTTCAAATTTGACTTAGATAGAGCTCAACAATTTCAAGTATAAAACACGAATTTTCATAAATTTTACAATTAGCACTACATAGACTATTACCCTTTCTGACATACCCTACATGAAATCTTAAATCAAGAAAAATACTTCAAACATTAGAGAATTTATTTTAAAAGTGGATACCCAATAGAAACTCAAACAACACTAAAGGAAAAAGACATATAGACAAGTAGACTGTAGAGAATATATTTTAAAACTTTACTTAAATATCATCCACTTCAATAGTCAAACGGTCAATAGTAATTTTATTATCTCTATTCTATGAAACAAAAAGCTAATCACCTAACATGGTAATCCTTGAAACCCTCGATCTCGTGTATCTTTCCTTGAACTTCAAATTGAATGATTCTTTTTTTTTTTCAAAATTGACTTAGATAGTGCTCAACAATTTCAAGTATAGAACACTAATTTTAATAAATCTGACAATTAGCACTACATAGACTATTAGCCTTTCGGACATACCCTACATGAAATCTTAAATCAAGAAAAATACTTCAAACATTAGAGAATTTATTTTAAAAGTGGATACCCAATAGAAACTCAAATAACACCGAGGGAAAAAGACATATAGACAAGTAGATTGTAGAGAATATATTTTAGAACTTTACTTAAATATCATCCACTTCAATAGTCAAATGGTCAATAGCAATTTTATTATCTCTATTGTATGAAACAAAAACCTTATCAGCTGACATCCTCGAAATATCATCCACTTCAATAGTCAAATGGTCAATAGCAATTTTATTATCTCTATTGTATGAAACAAAAACCTAATCACCTGACATGGTAATCCTCGAAACCCTCGATCTCGTGTATCTTTCCTTGAACTTCAAATTGAATGATTTTTTTTCAAATTTGACTTAGATAGTGCTCAACAATTTCAAGTATAAAACATGACTTTTCATAAATCTGACAATTAGCACTACATCTAAACTATTAGTGAAACCCTCGATCTCGTGTATCTTTCCTTGAACTTCAAATTGAATGATTTTTTTTTTCAAATTTGACTTAGATAGTGCTCAACAATTTCAAGTATAAAACACGAATTTTCATAAATCTGACAATTAGCACTACATAGACTATTAGCCTTTCCGACATACCCTACATGAAATCTTAAATCAAGAAAAATACTTCAAACATTAGAGAATTTATTTTAAAAGTGGACACCCAATAGAAACTCAAACAACACTAAGGGAAAAAGACATAGACAAGTAGACTGTAGAGAATATATTTTAAAACTTTACTTAAATATCATTCACTTCAATAGTCAAACGGTCAATAGCAATTTTATTATTTCTATTCTATGAAACAAAAAGCTAATCCACTGACATGGTAATCCTCGAAACCCTCGATCTCGTGTATCTTTCCTTGAACTTCAAATTGAATGATTTTTTTTTTCAAATTTGACTTAGATAGTGCTCAACAATTTCAAGTATAAAACATGAATTTTCATAAATATGACAATTAGGACTACATAGACTATTAAAGAAACCCTCGATCTTGTGTATCTTGAACCTTGAACTTCAAATTGAATGATTTCTTTTTTCAAATTTGACTTAGACAGTGCTCAACAATTTCAAGTATAAAACACAAATTTTCATAAATCTGACAATTAGCACTACATAGACTATTAGCCTTTCTATACCCTACATGAAATCTTAAATCAAGAAGAATACTTCAAACATTAGAGAATTTATTTTAAAAGTGGATACCCAATAAAAACTCAAACAACACTAAGGGAAAAAGACATAGACAAGTAGACTGTAGAGAATATATTTTAAAACTTTACTTAAATATCGTCCACTTCAATAGTCAAACGATCAATAGCAATTTTATTATCTCTATTCTATGAAACAAAAAGCTAATCACTTGACATGGTAATCCTCGAAACCCTCAATCTCGTGTATCTTTCCTTGAACTTCAAATTGAAAGATTTTTTTTCAAATTTGACTTAAATAGTGCTCAACAATTTCAAGTATAAAACACCAATTTTAATAAATCTGACAATTAGCACTACATAGACTACTAGCCTTTCCGACATACCCTACATGAAATCTTAAATCAAGAAAAATACTTCAAACATTAGAGAAATTATTTTAGAAGTGGATACCCAATAGAAACTCAAACAACACTTATTGAAATTCAAATAGGGGTGAGGACCCAGTAGTTGAGCACCCCTAACTACATTCCTCTCAAAATCATACGTGGTAATTTTGAATCGCTCCAAAACTTTAACAGCAGTTTACTCGGCAAGGCCCCTACTTATAAATAAGGTTTCAAGTCCACATCATCAAATATGATGCCACATCAACATGCTTTTTGTTGAGGTGTTCAATAGTTCCAAAAAAAAGGGTGGACCAATTGTTGTGCATTAAGTCATGTTTTGTTGGTGTGCTGATGCAACATCACATGATTGGTTGTTTTCTAGAGCTAAAAGGCACATTTAATTCAATTATAGATACTTAGGGCATGTCCCCATACTGTGGCTTAGCTTATTTTGGCTAGCAACCACTACTCAAGTTTTTAAGGAGATGTTTGTGGAGGAGTGACCCCATGAATATTTTATTTTTTTGCTTATCTTAATTTAGAAGAAAAATTTTAAAAAAAGGGAAAGAAATATATGGAGCCACATGGCATATTTTTCATAATGCAGTGGTTGCTTATCCCCGCTCCCCACCTTATTTTGGCTAGTAGTCATTGCTCTTTTTTTTTAGGAGATATTTGTGGAGTCAGTGACCCCATGAAAATTTATTTTTCTGCAGTTATCTTAATTTGTAGTTTTTTATTATATAAAAAACAAAAAAAAATATTTTAATTATGTTAATTTAGAAGAAAATTTTTTAAAAAAAGAGGGAAGGAAATACATGGAGCCACATGGCATATTTTTTATTATGCAGTGGCTACTTATTTCCAACCCCCTTTTTTTTCCATTGCTTACCCTATGTCCCCATGTGGCTGCTTAAGTTAATTTCATGCTTAAATTTAAGCAGTTTTAAGTAGTTGGAGTGACCCCATGGAAATTTATAATTGTGGGAAAAGGATAATATTGAATTTCCCCTATTTTTGTGGAGCATCTACTGTTTAGGAATTGCAAATAAGCAATGGAAAAAAAGGGGGGGTTGGAAATAAGCAGCCATTGCATAATGAAAAATATGCCATGTGGTTGCATATATTTCCTTCCCTCTTTTTTTCTCAATTTTCTTCTAAATTAACATAATTTATTTTTTGTTTTTTATATAATAAAAAACTACAAATTAAGATAACTGCTTATTTTAAACAAAAAAATAAATTTTCATGAGGTCACTGGCTCCACAAATATCTCCTAAAAAAATTGAGTAGTGGCTGCTAACCAAAATAAGCTAAGCAGTCGCATGGGGACATGCCCTTATTTGCAATTCCTAACTAGTAGCTGCTCCACAAAAATAGGGAAAGATTCAATCCTTTTCCCACAATTATAAATTTCCATGGGGCCACTCCAACTCCTTAAAACTGCTTAAATAGAAAATTAACTTAAGCAGCCGCATGGGGACATGGGGTTTTCTACAATTCATAAACAGCTCCACAAAAATAGGGAAAGATTTTATATTATCCTTTCCCATAATTGTAAATTTCCATGAGGCCACTCCAACTATTTAATTTTAAGCAGAAAAATAACTTAAACAGCCGCATGGGGACATGAGGTTATAGTCAACACTATCAACCTTAAAGTCACAACTACTAATACTAAACTTTTAAAAATATTACACCTTAAATCCACAAATACAATCACAGCTATTGGAATATACTCAACAATTAGGTCCTCTCCCCTAACAAAGAAATAATAGTCAAGGATATAAGTCCCTTCAAAATTTACAGACCAATTTAGCCTATATACCCTACAGACCAAAGCCCTTTACCTAAATTCTTAGATATTGACGAAAGTGCCCAGAATTTTCAGAGTGGCTTCCAAATAAAGGATTAAAACAACCTGGAAAAACAACAAAAAAAAATGATGGAAAAGAAATATTACCTTTGATATGGGGATCATCACATATAGCCACGGCCAAAGTCGTTTTCCCACCACCGCCTATGCAGTGCACTCCAACAACCGAGACCTCACTCTGGAATAAAACCTCCTTCAAATCCCCTATAGACTTCTCCAACCCCACATAAAACTTAGATTTCACAGGAAACTTACTATGAAAACAATATTTGTTAGCCTCTTCCATCTCAGTACTTTCACACAAACTATCTAACCTAATTTGCTGAAAGCATCATGGCAATCAGCGTGCTACTTATCTCATGGCACTCAGCGTGCTATTCTATATTGCTCAAACGAAATTGTTAGTCAAAGATTTCACAAATTCTCTACCAACTCTAAACCTTTTGAAATATTGGACTTGTCTTTTCAAATTTCACTAATTTCACCAATTCTTTAAAATTGCAAGCTTTTAATTTTCTCTTCTTGAAGAGTTACGTATGGAGCTCATGGTGTTTATATAGAGTGATTGGCAGGTTCCTGTGAACTAACGATGGATTTCTGAGAAGCAGGTAGCTTTAACTTTGAACTCGTGGCTTAGATATGACGAAAAGACAGGACTATTCGCGACTTGTCTGGTCTAATCGCGCAAACGAAAGGTCAATGAAAATCCCCTTTCAATACGTGGAAGATACTCGTAACAACTTGGAAACGATTCAAGAATTTTCTTCGGAACTTCTCAACTTGGAACTTTCTAGACTAGTAACAACTTTGCTTTCTGAAGAAGTTTCATCGATATACCCCTATATTTCTCTTTTTTTCCACCATAGAAATTTATTTTCTTTTAAAAGCTTATGTAATATTTAAAATTTCAATTCTTAGACCTCTTTATTGATCATGAAGATGTATTCTAGGGAACTCGTTTCGAAAGCTTCATCAACCTCCCCCCAAGAACTTTTTTCTAAAGTTTCATATTCGATGATCTTTTTAAAGCTTCAATTTTAAAGAATCTTTTAGAAAGGTTTTCATGTCAATGAAAATCCCCTTTCAATACGTGGAAGATACTCGTAACAACTTGGAAATGATTCAAGAATTTTCTTCGGAACTTCTCAACTTGGAACTTTCTAGACTAGTAACAACTTTGCTTTCTGAAGAAGTTTCATCGATATACCCCTATATGTTTCTCTTTTTTTCCACCATAGAAATTTATTTTCTTTTAAAAGCTTATGTAATATTTAAAATTTCAATTCTTAGACCTCTTTATTGATCATGAAGATGTATTCTAGGGAACTCGTTTCGAAAGCTTCATCAACCTCCCCCCAAGAACTTTTTTCTAAAGTTTCATATTCGATGATCTTTTTAAAGCTTCAATTTTAAAGAATCTTTTAGAAAGGTTTTCATGTCAATGATGTTTTATTTTTATTATTATTTAATTATGTAGTTCTGATTTAATTTTTATTAATCTATATTTTATGAGTAGTGGTTTATAAGAATTCATCTTTTATTAGAATGAGTAGTCTACTTAACACTCATTATATTTAGGTGATATTTACAATGTTTATATAATTGAGGTGTTGTGTAATAACCCCAAAATATGCAACCAATTTTTTTTATAAATCAGATATTACTACATATCAAAAAATGTTACATGATTGTACCAAAACAAGTCTGAAGATGATTGAAAATATATGCTTGGTTATTAGGCCTTCACAAGGAGGGTTGAATTAAAACATTTACAACCCAGTTGAGAATTTGCAGCAAGAATACATGACATAAATTCGTAACAGCCATAAGAGAACATGGCAAAAATTCATAACAGCAATAGGGAATTTCCAATAATTCATTTGTTCATCATACAACTAACAAGAGGTAAGACTATTTCATTTACAACCAATTTATCCATCCTTCGTAACCAACAAGCCCATTTACATTCTTGCATCCTGGAAATCAAGTATACATGTTTAATGCATTAAACATAATTCTCCCTTCCTATTCTCCATAGAAAGCATAATCTGAAATATGCATGATTACTCATCAATTATGCAACAGTATTAAGGAAATGTGAATAATGAAATGAAAATAATGAACAATACTCACACGAGTGTTACCTTAAATAAAAAAAGCTACAAGAAAGTTGTTGTTCACCTCATAAAATCAGTCACCCTCCAGCATCTAGAGTGCATGGTGAATCCCACCTTAAGGATAAGAATTCCCTATCCCAACCGACCAATGGATTGTGGGATTAACAAAGAGAGAGATGATTATTCAAAGTACAATGTGACGTGCTTTGCTAGTGAAATCAAAGGTCTATTTTGAAGGCTATAAAGAATGTGCTTAGGTGCTCAAAATTTATAAATAGTGGATCATATGGTGTTTTACATAATAATTACCTATTTAATATATAGTTTTCTATATTGATTATTAATTTTTAAAGGACCTTAGAAATTTTAAAAAGAAACAAACTATGACAAAGATGATAAATTTACTAGACTTCATGCTAGATTTAGATTAGGTGGGCATTGAAAAAAGGTGCCCAATTCAAGTCCCATTCACTTGTGAAAGTTATAAATTAGTCCACTAGGTAAGGGATAGGGTCCCAAGAAGACCTAAGAAAGGGATGGAGTAGCATGAAGTCTCATGTAAGAAAGGGGTAGAGGTTGATGACAAATGCAAGGCTTGGATGAAAGTTGTAATTTATAATTTAATCACTAAAGATTGATCCAAAAAAGGAAAGAGAACAAAGACTCAATTCTAAAGAAACATAACTCAAGAATAAATTACACTAATATACACAAAATAGATTTAAAGAACACACAAATAAAAAAAGAGGGAAAGCTTCTATAAGGTCTATCTAGTCTATGAGCTCACGATTATACTAATCTTGTTTGTAAATAGTGTAACTATGGAGGATAGTCTATTTTTGTAGCCCACTATTCCATCTCAGAGGTACGATGCGAGTAACTTTTTAGGGCTAGCCACTTAGTGGTGCATAAAAAAATAGGTGACATAAGGTTGTGTAAGGCTAGAGGTTTCAAAAACAATTCTACGGGGTCTTCCAATATACCTGAAAAAATAATAAATCTTCTATGGATATTTTAAAATCCCCAATACAAGGTTTCTAGCCAAAAAATTTAAACAAACTACTTGCATGGAAAAATAATCAAGCAAGTCTTAAGCAAGATATATGGATGTACCATGTTAATAAGTAGATTCAAAGCATTTAAACCATGTAGAAGGATCTTGACAAAATAAACACTTAAAATTTATATCTTAATTAATCTATTTGATATTTAAAATAAAGAACACAATTTTAAAAAATATATCTTCTCTCTTTGAAATATTTTTGCACCCTTTCTTCATTTAACTTCTTGTCTTTTTCTATCAAAAATGAACACATTGCCTTATTTTGCCTAATTCTTATATTTCCCATCTTCTTCTTTATGAAAATGTGTCACAATAATCTTCTCCTTTGAAAAAATCAACTAATAACACTTCTCCTTTGAAAATTTGATTAAAATATATTCTCCTTTCAAAAATACAAAGGAAAAAGATTTCTCAATAAATGTGACCAAATAAATTTTTTATTTAGAATAATGTACATTTATTTGTTTGTTTATATATGGGATTATTTTACTACCTTTGAATGAAAGTATCTTTGTTTGAAGGTACCTTCGTTTAAAGGCATCTTTGTTTAAAATTTCCTTTAAATGAAGGCACCTTCATTCAAAGGTTTCTTCAAATGAAGGTCCTTCATTCAAAGGTCCTTGGATGGATTAGGTACCCTTTGTCACCTAATTTTCAAAAGAAATGTTTATTTGACCCAAGGGTTGGACCATCAAACATAGTCACCATGACATGAAATCTTGAAGGATTGTAGACCTAGAAGTAAGCTTTCAAAAAGGTATAATTTGTAATATATTTTATTTCATTATAATATTTTTTTCTCTTTTTTAGTTACCATAGTGTTCACCAAACATACTCTGTTCGACACACATGAAAGAACTCTAAAAAATGTATGCACACTCTGTACCAATGTCCTTATTTCAGCAAAAAATTATTTACAATAAATACAAAAAAATTATGTGTTATGAAATAAAATTACTTTAAATTATAATTAATCTAAATTAAAAAATTAAAAACAAATAAAATATGCAACAAAAAATATGTGTGCACTAGATATTAGTATTAATGTTTTATGTTTAAGAAATTATGAATTTATCTTGTTTCTAAAAAAATTGTGTTATGGAATAACATCACTTATTTTCATAACATCACTCATTAAAAATACTAAAGTATGAAAAATAAGTTATTAAGAAAAATTTAACAAATAAGACAAAATAATTTTATTTTTATTGTTAAATATATTTAAAATCTACACAAAAAGATTCAAAAATCACTAATCCACATCATCTTCAAATTCTTAATGGTTTGCTTGCAATAAGTGACTAAAAATGAAAAATTGGTTACACACTATTGTGAGATTACCCATACTTAAAGACATTATCCCAAACCATTTTCATAGAATAGCACATAATTAGAAAATATTGGAAAATCATACACTCTCCTCCTTTTGTAGATACAAAATACATCCTTTGTTATAGATCAACATGCAATCAACTTCTCTACATGAGTCAAGATCCACTGCCAAGGCACACATTCAAAGTACACTCCGGTTCAATCAAACACCAACTTGCATCAACAAATTGAGCAATCAACTCAATGACATTCATTGCCATCCACATATTGGCATTCATTACCACCCTATTATCCCTCTTTAATTTACTATTAACTCAGTTTGGGGGATTGAGTAAGGTGCAAAGAAGTCCATTTTTTTAATTCTTACATAAAAATCTCAAGAATGATCCTTAGCATGACCCTATTTTCCTTACATAAAATAACACTAACCAAACACTTCTTGTATGTATGAAGACCTAGTTTTGCAAATAGTGATATAAATTGTTAATGTAAATATTACTACACAATTAGAACCAATAACACTCTATCTCAACTAACATCAATCATATTATCAATACATTTATATTACTTGCTTTTTAAAATATTTAAAAAAATAAATTACATTTAATTTATTCTCCATCTACTTCACTTCTAAATATTTATGTAGAGAAAATATTAATTCTCCATCTACATACACAATTGATTCCAGAAGCACTTGCATATTTACTGTCATGGACTATGGAAAACTCATACCTTCTATTAATTTCCTTTATAACATTTTATTCAATTTTAACATTATTACGCTGAAGGCATTCCCTTAGTGAATAGGATGGACTGATTTCACAGATCAATGGTCTCCATTCTTCTATAGGCTTGCAAGACAATTGAAATGTCTTGTGCCGTTCGATTTTCTGGCTACCAGTTTTCCCTTATTTGCCAGAACTGGTTTTGCCTATTTTTTGTTCCCGTATGTCTTCATCGGTTTTTTTTGTTTCAAAGTAGTTTGACCACTTTGTAAAAGAAAAAGAAGTAGCGTAAATAAGAAAGTACTGTGCCACCAAAAATTCATGCCAAAATTTTTTCTAAACTCATCTGTTGTTCTCACGTTGGGAAAAAAATCATGTTAGAAGAAGTCTCATGTCATTTAAATGTCCCTCAACAAACCTTAACTCTACCGGCCCACTTCCCTCGATCATTCATGCGGGTTTCCCAAATCGAATGGCCCTCCATTGTTTGCAAATAGGATCTCTATTAAGTATCTGTAGCCCGCAATATTTTCGCCTATTTTCACTTGCTGCTTTTGTGACACTACACAAAAGCTTTAAAGGGAAATTGAGGATGACTCATCTACATTCATTTTTTCATCCAACAAATTTAAGTCCATTTTAAAATGATGCCTAAATTTGATGCCTCTATGTTTTTTTGGCATTAAAAAAACAAATTGTATATAATTGACAACTTGCCGAAGATTTGTAGTGTTGTTTTAATAGTACAAGGATTGAATTTTTTTATAGTGTGCAATGAGAATAGTTCTATATAATAAACTATGCCCAACCATTAAACCTTATATTGGAATGTGAAGGCAATGGGTATGCCGATTTGAGATAAGGTTTAATCCTCAAACTCATATCTAATTGAAAAGATACAAAATTATACACTAGATGTAAAAAATAGAATCTAATATATTTTTAGAGAGAAGGGAGAGTAATCTAATATATAGTTGAATAAATGGGTAGTCCATAATTGATTTCAAGCAAGACCATAAAAAATCCTAGAGAGATTTTGGTTAGGACCATTAAAAAAAATTGAACCAATTGTAGTTATAGGTATATCTATGGGTAAGTGCAAGAAGATGGGGGGCCAAAAAGGGGTCTTAAGTGGCCACTTTTTTTCTGAAATCAGGAAATACTGGCCTTGGATGAGAAATTGAGCATAGTTACACTCAAAATTTGGAGATGCAACTAAAACAATGTTCGTAGTGCTCCGAATCTACTTTCTAAACTACTATTTTTTTTGAAAATGGCATAGATTAAGGGGTTCAAAAGAGGGAGCCACAGAAATTGGTGTTGTTTCTGTCAAAAAAACATAACATAGCATGTTTTGTGGCTCCCTCAAAAGGTCAACTTTTTTTTTGGTATTTTTAAAATCGCTTTGGTGAGAAATTAGCTAATAGCATGTAGTTTATGCTTGATTTTTTTGATAATTTTTTGATGAATATTTGATTTTTTAGTAATTTTCAAAGTGGACACATCCTAAAAAGTAGAATTTTGGCCATGCTACCCCTATAAATTTTGAAAACTAATTGAAAATCATTTTTTTCTTTTTTTAATATTTGTAGAATGGAGTCGAGTTTCTAAATATGTAATTTTTTTGAAATTTCAATGAATAGTCAATTTACAATGAAAAAAAGACCAAATAGTGGTTTTTGCCCAAAAACAGACACACAAACAAAAGAAATTAAAGATGAAAGGCTTAACATTGTTAAAATGTGAAAAAAATCACATTGTCAAATAGCTAAGAGAAAGTGTAACATTACCCAGGTGTTTGATTTGTTCGACGTTGAAACACGTGCAAATCTGAGGGTTAGCACGAACGAAATTATGTGAAATCTTGAAGAATCTGGAAAAACACGTCTGTGACTGTTCAAAAGGCACTCCAAGCCTTTGGGTTGGAAATCCAAAGCAAATCCCAAGCCCAAGGCTTGGGATTCCCAAAGCAAGACATAACGCACTCGCGTTATGGTTTGCTTTGCATTTTTCCTTTTTCGCAAGTTTGTTGTTTGTCATGTTTGACATAACGCGAGCGCGTTATAACGCGCTCGTGTTATGTTCCCCTTAAATTTTTTTATGTTCAAGGCTATTAATCATGTATGTATGTATGTATGCCTATATGTATGTATGTATGCCAATATGTATGTATGTATGTATGCCTATATGTATGTATGTATCTATGTATGCCAACATGTATGTATGTATCTATCTATGTATGCCTATATGTAAGTATGTATAGTGTCGAGGGTAGAGGATGGTAGAGATGGGAGTGAGCCAGATAGGGGAGGAGAGGGGTGGATAAGGATTGAGTGATTAAGGTTTAAGGTTGAGGGTTGAGCATTTAGGGATAGGATTTAGAGTTTAGGGATAAGGGATTAGAGTTTAGGACCTTGAGGGATTAGGGTTTAGGGTTGAGGCTTTAAGGATAGTGTTTAGGGTTAAGGGTCGACGGATTAGGTTTAAGGTAGAGTGTTGAGGGTAGAGGGATTAGGGATTAGGGTTTAGGGTTGAGGCTTTAGGGATAGGCTTTAGGGTTAAGGGTCGAGGGATTAGGTTTAAGATAGAGTGTCAAGGGTAGAGGGATTAGGGATAGGGTTTAGGGTTGAAGGTTTAATGATTTAGGGTCGAGGCTTTAGGGATGAGGGTTAAGGGATTAGGGTTTAAGATATAGTGTCGAGTGTCGAGCGTGTAGGGATAGGTTTTAGGGTTCAAGTTTTAAGGGTTAAGGGTCGAGGGATCAAAGTTAAGGGTTGAGGGATTAGGGTTTGACGTTGAGGGTTGAGTACATTGAGCTTCGAGGGTTAAGGGTTTCGAGATAGGGTTGAGGGTCAAGGGATTAGGGTTAAGGGATAGGGCTGGAGGGTTTAGGGATAAGGGATTAGGGTTTAAGGTATAGTATCGAGTCCATTGAGGGTCTAGGAATAGGGATAGCGTTTAGGGTTTAGGGATGAGGGATTAGAGTTGAGGGATGATGGATGACAAATTAGGGTTGAGGGATTAGGGTTTAAGGTATAGTGTTGAGGGTTTAGGGATAGGGTTTAGGGTTGAGGGATTAGAGTGAAGGGTTGAGGGATTAGGATTTGATGTTGAGGGTTTAGGGTTTAGGGATAGGGTTGAGGGTCGAGGGATCAGAGTTAAGGGTTTAATGTTGAGAGTTGAGGGTTGAGGGTTGAGGTTGAAGGATAGGGTTAATGGTCAAGGGATTAGGGTTAAATAAGAGTGTCAAGGGTAGAGGGATTAGGGTTTAAGGTATAGTATCGAGTCTGTTGAGGGTTTAGGAATATGGATAGCATTTAGGGTTTAGGGATGAGGGATTAGAGTTGAGGGATGACGGATTAGGGTTGAGGGATTAGGGTTTAGGGATAAGGTTTAGGGTTGATGGATTAGGGTATAAGGTATAGTGTTGAGGGTTTAGGGATAGGGTTTAAGGTTGAGGGATTAGAGTGAAGGGTTGAGGGATTAGGATTTGATGTTGAGGGTTGAGGGTTTAGGGTTTAGGGTTTAGGGATAGGATTGAGGGTCGAGGGATCAGAGTTAAGGGTTTAATGTTGAGAGTTGAGGGTTGAGGGTTGAGGTTTGAGGGTTGAGGTTGAGGGATAGGGTTAATGGTCAAGGGATTAGGGTTAAAGAAGAGTGTCGAGGATAAGGGATTAGGGTTTAAGGTATAGTATCGAGTCTGTTGAGGGTTTAGGAATAGGGATAACATTTAGGGTTTAGGGATGAGGGATTAGAGTTGAGGGGTGATGGATTAGGGTTAAGGGTTGAGGGATTAGGGTTTAGGGATAAGGTTTAGGGTTGAGGGATTAGGGTTTAAGGTA
Source organism: Cunninghamia lanceolata (assembly GCA_027924645.1). Taxonomy (NCBI): domain Eukaryota; kingdom Viridiplantae; phylum Streptophyta; class Pinopsida; order Cupressales; family Cupressaceae; genus Cunninghamia; species Cunninghamia lanceolata. The sequence goes on from BSBN01000167.1 coordinate 12,995,368, forward strand.
TAGTGTTGAGGGTTTAGGGTTGACAGAATAGGGTTTAGGGTTGACGGATTAGGGTTTAGGGTTGACGGATTAGCATTTAATGTCGAGGTTAGGGTTAGAGTGTCGAGGATCGAGGAATTAGGGATAGGGTTTAGGGTTGAAGGTTTAAGGATTGAGGGTTGAGGCTTTAGGGATGAGGGTTTAAGGCTTAAGATACAGTGTCAAGTGTTGAGGGTGTAGGGATAGGGTTTAAGTTTTAAGGGTCAAGGTTTGAGGGATAGGGATTAGAGTTTAAGGTATAGTGTTGAGAGTTGATGGTTTAGGGATAGGGTTTAGGTTTGAGGGATTAGGGTTTAGGGTTGATGAATTAGGGTTTAATGTTGAGAGTTGAGGGTTGAGGTTGAGGGATAGGGTTAATGGTCAAGGGATTAGGGTTAAATAAGAGTGTCGAGGGTAGAGGGATTAGGGTTTAAGGTATAGTATCGAGCCCGTTGAGGGTCTAGGAATAGGGATAGCATTTAGGGTTTAGGGATGAGGGATTAGAGTTGAGGGATGATGGATTAGGGTTGAGGGTTGAGGGTTGAGGTTGAGGGATAGGGTTAATGGTCAAGGGATTAGGGTTAAATAAGAGTGTCGAGGGTAGAGGGATTAGGGTTTAAGGTATAGTATCAAGCCCATTGAGGGTCTAGGAATAGGGATAGCATTTAGGGTTTAGAGATGAAGGATTAGAGTTAAGGGATGACAGATTTGACGTTGAGGGTTGAGGTTTTATGGTTTAGGGATAGGGTTGAGGGTCGAGGGATCAGAGTTAAGGGTTGAGGGATTAGGGTTTGATGTTGAGGGTTGAGGGTTGAGGTTTGAGGTTCAAGGGTCAAGGGTTTAGGGATAGGGTTGAGGGTCGAGGGATTAGGGTTAAAGTAGAGTGTGGAGGGTATAAGGATCAGGGATAGGGTTGGAGGGTTTAGGGATAAGGGATTAGGGTTTAAGGTATAGTATCGAGTATGTTGAGGGTTTAGGAATAGGGATAGCATTTAGGGTTTAGGGATGAGGGATTAGAGTTGAGGGATGACGGATTAGGGTTGAGGGTTGAGGGATTAGGGTTTAGGGTTGAGGGATTAGAGTGAAGGGTTGAGGGATTAGGATTTGACGTTGAGGATTGAGGGTTTAGGGTTTAGGGATGAGGGATTAGAGTTGAGGGATGACGGATTAGGGTTGAGGGTTGAGGGATTAGGGTTTAGGGATAAGGTTTAAGTTTTAAGGGTTAACCCCTGCTATTTATGCTTGGATAAGGATTTGTCACAAACTAGAACTTCTGCTTCCAGAGAAGATATGTCTTTCTTCCTCGATGGGCATTTTTCATCAAGAACTTGATTATGAGGGCTTACCCCTTCATTGTTATGCCTATCATATGGCGGAGCATCTGGCAAGCTCTTGCAGGAAACAAGAAAAGTTCTCCCTCAAAAACCTTGTGGTCATTCAAGTCTGAAGGGGAAGGTTTGGAAAGAGATGTGATCAATGCAAAGGATGTGATCAATCTATAGCAAGACAAAACGCGAGCACATTATAACGCGCTCGCATTTTGTCTTGCTATTGAAATGGTAAAAAAGTGTTGACCCTCGTGATCCATGCCCACATGCTCTATTTTCTTACTGATTCTGCGTGTGCTCTGACAAAAAAGAAGTGCTTTCACGTGCTCGCGTTTTGTCTTGCTATAGAAATGGTAAAAAAGTGTTGACCCCTGTGATCCATGCCCACATGCTCTATTTTCTTACTGATTCTGCGTGTGCTCTGACAAAAAAGAAGTGCTTTCATGCTGTTGGGAAATTCACATGCACATTTGACACATTGTACCACCTTTGCATGATCTTTCCACCACCTTTTCTACTTTGCCAACTTGAGAAGGAGGAAATAACATAGTTTTCACACCAAGTTTGATATATATCTATTCAAATTTCAATTTTTGTAGTGTTGCAATGTTAATTGTGATTCAATTTTAAGAATTTAACATTATAGATTGGTTAATAGTATTGTTGTTAGTAATTATATTTGAGTGTTATTCAATTTAACATTGAAAAGGAAGCAAGTGGTGAAAAACTCAAATTGTTGAGGAGTTTGATGCAAGAAGACAAAAAACACTACATAATTGGGTACTCTCTCCATTCAAATCTTCATTTTTTAGGTATGTCAAGTCTTTACATGTATGTTCCTTACATTTTCCTTATTTCGGATTGAATTACTTTATCATGCTTTATCATACATGTTTAAAATAGACACATTCCCAATCAAGAAAGCAGCCTACAATCTCACATGATGCCATGTATATTTTCTACACTTGGGCTCTTTAATAATTATGTGTAATAAACAAACCTTAACATACCATGATGTCAAACTATACAAGAATAAATCCTTACAACATAAAAAAAATATAATGCCACTATTATCTTGTATTCATTTCTTAGGAACTAATATTGGTCTCTTTATCATGCTACAGACAAATTCTCTGTCATGCTGAGGAAACGATCAAAAATTAAACCAACACGGGAAGAGATAGAAGCTAAGAATGCAAAGAAAGTAGTAGCTATGAGGGAACTTCGTGAGAAGAGGAAATTGGACACGATAAATGAAGACATACCAATTGAAGAGGAACCACAACCATCACAAAGAGATATGGTATTGGCGGCACAAAGAGAATGAATGCAAAAACTTTGTGCTACGAAAGATTTGAATACCATAGTTGGAGACACATCCTCTATGGCAAGTCAACATGTAGGGACACCATCTACCACATCTCAAGTTGAGAGTACATCATCACTCACATGTGATGAAGGAGGTACGCCATCGTTCCCACCTCAACCTCAAGGTATGTCATCTATTCCATCTCTGATTGAAGGTATGCCATCTAACCCATCTCATTTAAATATTGATGAAATTCCTAATATTGAGATGAATTTACCTAACTTAACACCACCTAGAATTTTGCATATAAAGCCAAAGTATTTGATTGATATTGATGAGAATATTTTGCAGCCAATGGAAGGTAAGATTCCAAAACGCACTTGTAGAAGATATGCTAATAAGATTTGGAGATTATTCTTTGAAAAGTTAAATGAGACAGCAAGATGTCAACTATTCGTTGAAATGATGCGAAGTATAAAGTATAGGTCTATCATGAAGATTCTTGGGTTGAGAACATCAGAGGCTTCAAGTGAAAAATCTATTGTCAAGAATCTAATGAGTGTGTATGAGAGTGTGGGTAACACCTCACGCACAAAAGATAGTAATGCAACACGGCGTGTGATTACATCGACTATAGTAAGTAGTCAAATGAGGAAAGCTCATCTCATTAGAAAGACAAGTCAACAATTGAGAATTAATAGGAAAACTTTATCAAGAGCCATTGGAAGACGCCAAAGAATTGAGGACACTAATGCCAATGAATTATGGGCGTTCTCGGGGAGACTACCAGGAAAAGATAAACCAATTGTTGAAGCATTGAGATCACTAATTGAAGACTTCTGGAAGAATTACACAAGGGTATCTCTGAATCAAAGGGATGTGGTAAGAAGGAGAATCAGTAGTCAGAACCACGAGCCACATCCAAAGCATTTTTTGGATGAGACTCAAACACAGTTTTAAGGTAAATTTCTAGAGAAGTATCCTCAAATTAAAATTTGTCAAGGATATTTTGAAATGCTAAAACTTTTCTATGTTAAGATAAATCACACATGCACTACTTGTTGTTGTAGATTACATATTGAATTTTCTAACTATTTTGATGCTTATAGGTGTATATGTTTAGATATGCATACTAACAATGATTTGCAGGGTTGTGCCATATGTGCCCCACCAACATCTTCAAGAGACTTTATATCAAGAATTTTATGTGAAAGAGAGGAAGGTCAAATATTCTACAAGAAATTATGCTTGGATGGCACATGTCATCGTTGCGGTGGCTTGCAACATTTGCTAATATGTGAACATATGGAAAGAACACATTTGGTTGGAAATGAACTAGTAGAGTTTGGCAAGTATAAAATAATGGCATACAATATAGAAGATGGTAAAGAAGCAAAGAGGTGTGAATTAGTTATTGAAAAGATTCCAGTGTATCAGTTTATGCCTATATTTCGTGACAGCATAGTGTATGAGTATGCAAGACATGCCCATAGAGCTCGATGGTTGGACTTGCAATTCAAGTTATGCAAGGACACAATTCTGATTGGTAGCATTGTTTCATTCGTTGACTTTGCAGAGAACTACAGTCTATAGCCATAGCGTGAGGTACAATCACAATATTACAACTCCACACAGGTTTCTATATTTGTGCACATCGCATTCATTCATGCGAATGATAGTACAAAGGATGACAGAAAGATCATAAGGGAGTATAATTTCTATATTAGTGATGATTGCACGCATTCTACAGAGTTCATGCAAGGTTGCTTTCAGGTGTTCTACAATGATTTGGCTAGACGGGGCATATCGTTCAGTCAGCATATCATATGGTCGGATAACTATGCGTCACAATTCAAGAACTCGCAGAATTTCTATTGGCTGAGTATGAGGCATAATTTTACAGGTATTCAACATATGTGGAACTTTTGTGAGGCCAGGCATGGAAAGGGTGAGCATGATGGTGCAGGAGCATGTATCAAAAGAGCCATAGCATGAGAAGAGTTAAAGTATAAAGACAATGCAAAGTTGATAGATGCAAAATTGATTGTCGAGTGGTGTAATGCTTCCATGGGTCTAGGTAATGAAGGTAAGTCTTCAGTTCGTAGATTTTTTTTGGTTGATAGATGATACTAACATTGCACCATATGAGGACTATTATACACTAATAGGATCAAATGAGATGCACTCTTTCAGAAGCTCAATTGCAGGTTCATGGAGTATCCATACAGGAAAGATGTCATGCTTTTGTTCTTCCTGTACAATTCAAGTCTGGGATGAGTACGAGTCAAAGGAGTGGGTTGATGAATGGCAGTTAAGTTATCTTAGCCCACTTGACACGTATCGACCCCCGATGGCACTGGAACTAACACAGATGGAATCATTAGTTGACTTTGACCACATATCAGATTTAGTTCAACCAGGTAATATAGGGCACATGTATGCATCTAATTTCATCTAATTCAACCAGATAATGTCATCTTACTTTGCAGTGTTTTTGTAATGTTGACTAATTTCATCTAATTTGCTACACATATCAATGTAGGGCACATATATGCAGTTATTGTAGATGAAGATAATGAAGAGGGAATAGATTATTACTTATGTCGTGTCGAGGCCAAAAAGAAATTAGAGGCCCCTGTTACAGATGGAGAAAACATCGAATACCCTACAGGCTCAATGGTTATTACTGGAACATGGCTTAGAAGGTACCTACATAAGAGTGTTAATATTTGGCTATTTCAGGACTTTGACACGCATTAAAAGATTCTTCATTACTCGAAGCTTGTCGTGGCATCTAATGTTCATTTGCTAAAGTATCAGGGTAGACCTTTGAACAAAATCTTGTGGAAGGTGCGTGAGTTTGGCCATGAAGCAATACTTGACACAATAAAGAGTAGAGCAAACCCAGATGGTTCATTGGATTAATTTGTAAGTATTCACATTGATTTTGTAAAGTCATGTTACATTGAGTTGTAAGTATGCACACTAACAATTAAGGTTTGTCTTTTTTTTAATTTCCTCCTACATTTTTACACATATACATATTTTTACATCATGTTATACATTTTTGGTGTCCTGCTCCTGATGCGACCAAACTCATAACTCACCCTACTTCCTCTAGACACCATTTGATGATCTCTCCAACACTATAGATCCAGGGCACCCAATCATGATGATGACCTATATAGCATTCTCCCAAGGCGCTCATAATGAATGAAAAGAAGACCAACGGCGGCCAAGCTTAATAGACTTATTTCTTTCAATTTTGATGATCCAAACTCTTGCAAAACGACATCCACTTTCATGCCTTTAGATCTTCCTTCACATACAGGGTGCCAAATCAAGTTGAAAAATCTACATAAGGGCACCAAAATGGATGAAAGGAGACATGAAATGCGCCTTATGACTCCATGCTAAGGTTTGAGCCATTAAAGTCTCTTGATATTAGGCGCTCATGATGATGAAACTCAGAGCTTTTTCCTTTCCTATGCGCTCATCTAAGATGTTTGAATGATAAGGAGCGCCTCGACCTCTATAATGTACATTGGGCACCAAAATCAAGGTGATTTTAAGTCACTTTGAGTCATTTGGGGTCAGTTTGAGTCTTTGAGTCATGTTGCAAAAAAGTGTCAATGTTGTCAAGTTGCACAAAGCAACTTTTGCATTTTTGGTGTCCTGCTCGTGATGTGACCAAACTGACTATTACAACATGTTTGGATGGGTACATTTACGCTAGGCACAGTCCTATTTTTCACCCAAACATGTCGAAACAATTCGAGCTACATTGTACCGACAATATCCCTGAAAAGTCCAAATTGCAAAAAAGAAACAATCTTTGACGAGATGTTACTCAAAAATTGTATCACTTAGAAACATTCCGTCTAAGGCAACGCGATCACATAGAGTGCCTCTACAATAACCTCTCTCAATTTTTTATATCTCTGAGATATTTGCCTATGGTGAAAGTTTTTTTGCTACCCCAAAAATCGTTAGAAGGAGGCAATGTAAAGTTGCAAAGGGGTGTAACTTTCATCCTGCTCCTGATGCAACCAAACTAACTATCCCAACGCGTCCAAATGGGTACATTTACGATAGACATGGTCCTGTTTTTCACCCAAACATGTCGAAACAGTCCGAGCTACATTGTACCCACGATATCCCTAAAGAGTCCAAAGTGCAAAAAGGCAACAATCTTTGATGACATGTTACTCAAAAACTGTGTCACCTAGAAACATTCCATCTGAGGAAATGCGATCATGTAGAGTGTCTCTACAATAACCTCTCTCAGTTTTGTATATCTCTGAGATATTTGCCCATGGTGAAAGGTTTTCTGCTGCCCCAAAAATTGTCAGGAGGTAGTGTAAAGTTGCAAAGGGGTGTAACTTTTGTCCTGCTCCTAATGCGACCAAAATGACTATTCCAACGCATCTAGATGGGTACATTTACACTAGGCATGGTCCTTTTTTTCACCCAAACATGTCGAAACAGTCTAAGCTACATTGTACCGATGATATCCCTAAAGAGTCCAAAGTGCAAAAAGGCAGCAATCTTTGATGAGATGTTACTCAAAAACCGTGTCACTTAGAAACATTCCGTCTAAGGCAACACGATCACATAGAGTGACTCTATAATAACCTCTCTCAGTCTTTTATATCTCTAAGACATTTGCCCGTGGTGAAAGATTTTCTGCTACCCCAAAAATCATCAGAAGGAGGCAGTGTATTAAGTTAGGATGAAAGCCTATTCACTCTAGGCGCCAATCTCAAGTTGCACAATCATGAATGGGTGCCTAGAGCAATAAGGTGCTACATCATGGTTCCAGGACCTTGAAATGGCACCCAAGCATGTAGGAGGAATTTTCAAGGAGCTAAAATGTTTTTGAAACTCTAAGGAACTAGTCCAAAGACTCTATGGTGCCATCTTGATACCATTGAGTCAACTTTGGAACTCAAACATATTGAAACAAGGTCTAGGAAGCTAGGCGCCATCTCTTGCCAGTTCAAACTCTCAGATGCGCCAACATTGGAAAGACTCTTAATGAGCGCCTAAGTTTGAATTGATCTTGTGATTGAAAGTTTGGTGATGTATTGGTGCGAGATGATCTTCAGTTGAAGCAATCTAAGTTCCAGGAAGGGTTTAGAAGTTATCAACCTCTTCACTAAGTTAGGCGCACTTTACAAGCTTTCTTACCCAAGAGTTGCACCTCATTAAGACAAGGTGCATCTTAACCTTTGGGACTTTTCCAAAGAAACGCTTCAGTTTATTAGCACCTTTGGACCTTGTTTTGCATTCTGAAAGAGAAGGCGCACTTTGGAGGCATTTCTAACCTAGATTGACGCCTAGGTATAGTCATCTCTCTGGAGCATTACAATGTGTTTTAAAATGAAGGAGGACATTTCATAAGTTGGGAAATTGATCACTGAAGACCTTGGAGTGTTTGAATTACTCTAAGAAAGAAGGCACATTTCCATGGAGTAGCATACTCTAGATAGCACCTAATGCCATCAAGGTGCAATTCCACCCTCACTTTGGTGCCTATCATCAAGAAGGGGCATTGGGCATTCCTTGAACAGTTCTGAGTGTTTGAAGTTCATGAAATCACCAAGGAATGTTGGGTGCCATGTGTATCCTCAACAAGTTTGAGTTTGCACCTAGACAAGTTGGTGCTTATTCATGTTTTAACTTCCCTCTTGGAGTGCCTAACTTGGGAAAAAGTTATCTTGTTGTTAGTCAAGTGTTTGATGTGTTTTGGAGACTCCAAAAGACTTCCTCTTGCTAGGTGCTCTTCTTGGCAACTACAACCTTCAACTGGCACCTAGATCTTGAAGAAAAACACTTAGACTTCAATTTTCATGCACTTAGACTTCAAGGCGCCAAAACTAGTAGAAAAATATTTGGGGAGAAACCACGCTGATAAAAATTAGGTAAATTTAACCTCCGAGTCTGATTAGGCTCTATATAACAACAATATTTATATCATGTCCCTTTGCTTTATGAAATAAGCAGCATGTGTCAAGTCATAGGGATAACACTTTGGTCCTTAGAAATTTCTCTGTGACTTTTGATAAGATTATCTACTATTATGTGGATGCTTGATAGTATTATCCTGATCCATTGGACTAGTGTGGCTATGAGGTTGGAAAGTGTTGCAACCTCCATCCTTTAAACTTCTCCACCTTGTTATGGGTTGTTTTGAGTATTTTCACTTGCTTTCTCTATGAGAATATTTTCTAATGATACATGATGTGTCATAGATCATTCAACTTGATAAACAACATGGAGGGATTCTCATGCCTCCTATACTTCTTGCAAGTTTCTTTATAGATAGATCACATCATTGTCCATCTAGGTGGTCATTTCCCTAAATATTATGATAAGATAATCCTGTTAATGAACTTTGGATTGAATGAGAATCAACATGCTTTGTCTTGACTAGAATATTTGGGATGGACAAAAATCTATTGATTCTAGGCTGGGTTGTTAAAGGTCAAGAAGTTTTGGTGTCTAATGCCCTCTAAATCTAAATATTCAAAATCATAGTGGTTCAATAAGTTACAACAAATACTCAGGTAGACAATAGACTATAAGGAACAAGGACTACACATGAATCGAAAACAACACCAGTCAATAAGGACATCACAAGTAACTCAACATTACTTCCAGAGGCATTCACAAAAATAAAGGGGAGAACACAACTAGAGAATGCTAGACTGTACTAGGGATGAGTGTCTGATGCAGAGCACACAATGGAAGCATAGAATTATCAACTTTTGAATGTTCGAACTCATTATTGGCGAGACAACATACCATCGGCGAGCTTAAAATTTCATCGGCCGATAGGCTGATGCCACCATGACTCCGTTTGGTTTCACTTCTGACAAACATCCCATCATTGACTCTTATCGGTCAGACAGACCACTATCGGTGACTTTATATCCTTTCACACTGATGTCTTTGTCACTCTGATATGAGACTCTAAGTCCCTCGCCTATCGGTAGGACTTAATACCATCGGCACACTCAAAAACTCTTCTGCCGACACACCGATCTCACAAATGACAACCTTCAGACCACACCCATCGGTGAGACTCCAAACATTGGTGAACTCTAATCTCGTTGGGCTAATACACCGATGGATTTCAACTGTCGGTGTGACCCCCTTCATCAGTGAATCTCTCAACTGCTCTTCCAATGCAGAGATGGGATTATCTTCCGATACAACGATGTCTTTGACTTCGAACCACACTCGTCAGCAAGACAGACCACTATTAGTGAAGCCTAACCAAGGTCTGCCGATACACCAATACGACCAACTCTTGACATCGATACAAGGTTCTTTTGTAGGAAAGGGTGCCTAGGCTTATGGGGCTCAATTTGATGTATTTATTGAAAGCTCAAGGTGAATTGATGCTTATTGAAAATGCCACTTAGTCCTTCATTTGCATTATAGGCACCATTTCCTATTGACTTATATACTCCTCCTCATGCTAGGGTGCCATAATGAAGTGGTTTAGACAACAGGTGCGCTTCACTTACTAGAGTCTTGTTCTCCTTCCACCTTAGGCGTACTTTTATGGTGGAACATGTGTCAATGGGCGCCTTGTCTTAAATGAATGCTCTCTCTAAGTTGGGTGCCCTTTTGAGGCTTTATGAGTTGCAAATTGTGCCTTAACCCTTCATGCTTGTTGCTCAATGTTTGAATGTTTCAGAAAGTCTCCTTTAGGCGCTCATCTTAATGACTTTTTCTCAAGGCGCAATCATCCTAATGACTTGGATATTCATCCTAGTGTTTCAAGATATTAGGCTACCAGACTTAGTCATTTTTAGGATCTCAAACATAAAGAATAACATGATGATTCATTTTTTTGTATTTCATATAGTTGACATTCTATGCTACTCATAAAGAATATTAATATTTTCTATTCAATATGATGATTCATTTTTTTTTTTAAATATAACTTTTATCTTTTAGTTCCAAAATGAGGTTTAGGTGATACTTGAATAACAATAGCTAGCTTATTGGATCAACAAACATCCTATGTAATACAATTGGACTTTAAATATATGAAGTAGCCATCTACAAATATCCATTCAAATGTGGATTTATAATGCAAGTATGGATGCCATAAATAAAAAGATTTGTATTAACCAAATATCCATATAGGCATACATCAATATCTGTCGATATAAGTACATATATACAAAATAGCCATATAGGCTTACAAGAATTTCATATAGGCATACAATGTCAACTATATACAATACAAAATATATGTCCACAAATGCCATATAGGCATACAACAAAGGAACACAATAAAAAGTCATTCCCCTCTAGTTGGTGAAGAGAATAGATCACAGGAAGCCTTTGATCTTCTAGGGGATGGAGACGCGCATGTGGGTGGTCTACTATGAACCCGAGGGCTGCTCCTCCTATTTAGTTCTTCCTACATCTTTACCTGTTACAATAAAAAGTATAGACATTAATATATAGAAATTACATGTTATAAAAAATGAAACATTTAACAAAATAATCACTTACCACTAACATATAATCTGTCTCCTCACTTGCCTCAGTAGCAGGAATAGGCCATGGTGATGTCATGCCCTATAGAAACCATCCAGATAGAAATTAAACTTCAAATCAATAATCTTTTAATTTTTCAAAAATAGACAACTATAACAATGAATGTAAATTGAAATTTACTAATCTGCCGCATACCCCTATCAATGCTATGGAGCTATGAATCGCAGAGGCCACACCCTGCTCCATTGCCCTATGAACATGGGGAGGTGTCTCCGCAGCTTGCATCATCTGGAAATAAAACAACATTATTCAATTACGAAAACTATAATAGTGATGCAAATCATGGCTCCTAACATACACACACCTTCATCTAAACATGGAAGTACACACAATAAAGCACACAAGTCACATACAAAAATCTAGTAAGTACAATTCATTCATTAAACTATTTATTTTATTACCTCCGTAAAGCTTTGAAGTCCACCACCGCTGGCAAGTGTTGCCGTAAAATCTACAGTATTAACCTATTCAACATCTAAAATCAGATATTAGAATACCATTCATATAACGATGCTATTCACATGTAATATTTATAATTGTTTACTAGTTACATACCTCAACAGTAGATGATCTAGTGTAAAATGTAGGTGGAGAACCACTGAAAACTACATCGACGCTATGACCCTAAAATTTCATTAAAATCATCAATTTAAATTAGTTAATCTTACATCTCAAAAATGAAATTTAATAAAATTAAATTCAATAAACTCGCTAATATTTACTTGAGTATCAAGGCCGAAAGTCTCACTCAGGAGGGTATCTGTCATCACCATCTGCTCAGCTGCAGATGTAGCCTGTGCACCTGCGTCCTGACTATCCATGGGGTCATAACCATAGGTTGACCTGCAAGTCTGACAAGTATGGGGTAGGACCCTGCTCCTCGCACTATCTCCCAACCAACTCTGTGTTGTAGGACCGGCATGCTCTATGATGCTCTGGGTCAAGGCACTAATGGACTGAAGTGTATCGACCTCAACACTCTCCTTCACAATGGAAGGGATAGAAACATGCTCGTGGGCTAGTCTGCTGATTACTCGTCTCACTACCCACTGTGGGTCAAGACATGCCCCTGGTATATCTTGTGCTGACCCCCCACCTCTACCCTGGAAGTCCCGCATATCAAAATAGTTTGGCACTTTATTGAGGACAAACTCGCAGTAGATTTTACTCAAAAAGTATTGCGGGACCTCATTATTATTGCATGGAGGATGGTCAAAAACCATCCACCACCTCTGCCCAAAATTGTCCCTTATCGCTTGGTTGTTGCACCAATGGATAGGGAACCTCTTGCATGTAATGGGTGGAGGTTGATTTGTTTGTGGGTTTGTGAAAATGGAACACAAGTCTAATTTTGTGATTTGTAATTTTTTCACATCTTGGTATGATAGCTTGTCTACATAATAATCTCTAAACTCTCTCCTCTTATCCGTCCAACTAGTTATTTGCTTTCTAATTGAATCTACATTTGATAACATAGATTCAAGAGATTCAACAAGCGTGGACCTATGCAAGGTTGAAGTGGAAGGATCTTTCAACTTTGCAATTATATCTTCAATTTCTTTTTTGTTGTTTTCAATTTGCCCCATTATATTTTCTTGTGTTCCAGGGGCATGTCAAGGAATGGATGGAGGAGGTTATTGTTCTGTAGGTATTTCCTCCTCAGGATTTTGTGGATTTTGAGGAGGAGGAGGAGGTGCATTAATATTTCCTGACAATTAACGAAATATACATCAAAAATCAACTAAAACCTACCTATTTAGAAACAAATTCAAACCAAAAAAAATATAACTCACTCCTTTGGTGTGCTCGATGTCGTGTCGGCATTTTGGCGACGAATCGATAAGGTTTTTATGTTGAATGGAGTTTTGCAAAACGTGGGCATGCTTTCTAGGGTTTGCAGGCTGCGGGCATAGAGGAGAAGAAAGAAATGAAATGACATTAGAAACCTTTTTTTTATTTATAGCAAGTCATAACGCGAGTGCGTTATAACGTGCTCGCATTATGACTTAATTTTTTTTTAAATTAATTTGGCCACTTTTTGGCCCCCCATCTTTTTGCACTTACCCCTATTTGATTTATAATATTTTTTAAGTAAATAAAATATGTTTGGTATTTAAAAGAATTATAGTTGTATGTTTATTTGATTTATAAGTATTTTGACTTAACATAAGGTAACATAGATAAGTGTTTTGAATAGGAGAAAGAAAATTATATTTATATTTATAATTAAATATTATAGTGTGTCTTAGTATATATATATATATTTGATTCATAATAGATAAACTATATTAAAACATATGCCAAAAAGATACAATTCCTCAGCCTTTTCATGGTTGGCAGTAAGTTCAGACCTAACTCCCTTTATAGACTAAGAGCTTGGAAGAGAAGACCACGCAGGGTCAATACTACTATCTACCATAGGAGACTATAGATACCTAAGACTGGCTTAAAACTTAGCTTTTGTTATACAAAATGAAGCCATAATTATATACTGTATCTAATTAACTATCATAATCTGCTACTTTTAGGCTGAAATCCTCCACCCATTGAAAATCATCGACTGTAGCCAGGCCTAGAACCCTTTTGATGTAATCCACTACTACCATCACCTGATCCTTCAGCACCACTAGGTTGAATCCTTTGACATCCAAGATAAACGAATAGAGTTTGATCACTGCTTCAGGGTCATCGAGAAGATTCCAATCCTTTGGGCGAGGGATTCCAACACCAAAGCTGGCTACCTGCAAGGTCATTTCGAAATCCCCTAAGTGTTCTGGATTGAAAATGCCTCTCATTATGGATTTCACCTCTGCCTTCGCCATCTCCAATTCCAGTAGCATAGCTAAGACTCTCGAAGAGATGTCTGTGTCCACTCAATATCTTTCATCGTTCTCCATAAAATCTTTGCCCAAAATCATTATCACAGCCCCCACCATTAAATCATTTGACCTGCGAAGTATCCTTTGAAGTTTGAGGTCAGTGATACTGCCGATGAAGGCCATTTGCCTCTTACTGCTAATCAATCTAATTGGGGTATCCATCCCCCCACAGCGGATGGACTCTGCCAAGATTATCGCAATGAAATGTGAAGGCATTTGATAGCGGACAATAAAGAGAATGCAGAATGGAGAAGTCACCTTCCCTATTATCATTCTCCTGGTCTGCCCACCGAAGTTTCTCAAATACATACCTAGGAATGATTTTCTAGCTAGAGCCAAGCTTGGCACTTAAGGAAATAAATGCCGACGTCCCCTTTGCCCGTGCCATCTTAGAACCATTGCAAACCATGATTGCCTGACGCTTCTGCCTCGGCCTTGCCACCCATGTTGAGGTGGCAAGGCTAAATAAAAAATATATATTTAATATAATTTAATATTTACTTATTTATTTATTTATATATATTTATATATGATCCATTTAATATAATATTAATATATTTAAGACTTATAAATATTGAATACTTAATTATATTTATTTTATTATGGACATTATTATTTCAAACAACAAAATTATTTTATATTTACAATATTAAATCAATGAACAACTAAACAACTCCAATCCCCTACAATACAAATCCAATTTAATATTCCAAATTATATAATCACAACAAAATTATTTTATATTCCAGATTATAATAATCAATCACAACAAACAACAATTTTTTTTATATTAACAAATATTAAATCAACAAAAACTACGTAACTCTAATCCCTTAACAACTGATTATTATAATTAAACTTCAACATCATTAATTTAAATCTTTCTTAATATAATTGTTTAGTAATTTAAATGGACTCTTAAAATAAACACAAGGTACAGTTTATTTCCCTAATGTAAGTTGGTTTCAATGTTGAATAAATTAAGTGTGTTGATAAGGGACATCCAATTTCCACAGTCCATAATGTTAAGTTTAGTGCTTCAGGAATAAATTGTGTGCAAGTTTTTATCTCAACGTTTCGGATCACACTCCATGATCCATCATTAGGAGAAAGAGTAGGAAAAGAGAGCAATGGAGTGTGATCCGAAACATTGAGATAAAAACTTGCACACAGTTTATTCCTGAAGCACTAAACTTTAATTAAGTGTGGGTCAAAATAATTATGTTGAAGGTGTTCTAACAATGAGATGGAAAAATATCCTTGGGAGATCGTTGGAACACAACCCTAATATTGAAGACAACAAGCTCAAGCATGCAAGTGTCTTAGATGATTTCATGTATATTTGACTTCCTCTTCAATTTAATTTTTATAAGGACATGTAAGTGGTAGCATTTTGTTTCATATGATGGGGGCACCCCTACAATCCAAAATAAAAAATTATAAATGAGTTAGTTACAATTATTTTCTTATTCTCAATACATAACAATTTAAATGACATTAATAAATTATAATTATATTTTACTATTTATTAAGTTGATAAGGAGGTTTAGGGATGACTTTTCACAATTTATCTCACAAAAGTTTTTAAAGTCATTTGATACACACCATTGAACACACAAATACAAAGTTATAATGACATGATTTTAAATGTTATTTTTAGTAAATACACATTATTAAAAATTATAAATTTTATCCCTAATTTAACTTCTTATATAATTGTATGTACTATTATCATTATAGGGTTGTGACAAATATATGACTTTCAACTTGTCATGTTATTGGTTATTTAAGATTTATATATTCTTGTTTTATATCCTATATTTTGTTGTTATTAGAGATAAACAAATAAAAGTTCACTAAAAGGTCATAGTTTAATTAGTTGAGTGGTTAGTAGGGATGATGGTATGTTTCTTTATTACACCATCCACCAAGTCTCAAATCCCCTAAAAGTATGATTAAACCAAATTTTGCCCTTAGATGACTTTGCTAGACTAAATATCCTACACCCATGTGAACCCAAGTGATAGAGAGAGAGGGAGATGAGAGAGATAAATAGATGCACGTCAACCCAAGTGCAATGCATGAACAAGAGTCTAGAAAGGGGATGCATGCAAATAGAGACTACACACCAAACATGAAAGCTCACACATTTGAAGTACCTACTGGGTGGGTGCAAAAAGTTAGGGGGAAAAAAAGTGGCCAACTTTTTTAAAAAAATTAGATATAACGTGAGCGCATTATAATGCACTCGCGTTATGGCTTGGTGTTACCGAGCCTACACCAAGCCATAACACGAGCGTGTTATGTGCTATTATATATTAAAAAAAGAAGCGTTCTATTTCATTGTTTCATAGCAAATTCCAAGAAATCCGTGGCTTGTAGTAAGAAAGGAGTGTGCTCGCGTTATCTAAGGTCCAATCTTCGGCTATTTCTCGTTGATTCATCATCAAAATGCCGCCACGACATTGGGGAAATAGAAGAAGTAAATTTAATTTGCTTTCTTGTGTGAATTTGTTGCTAAATAGGTAGGTTAAAATAGTTTTTGATGTAAATTTCTTAAATTTACAGGAGTTTATAATGTACCTCCTCCTGAAAATCCACAAAATCCTCCAGCAAATGAACAACAAATACCTGTTGAAGAAGAACCCCAACCAAAAACACCTCTATTTATTCTTGAATATGCCCCTGGAACATAAGAAAATATAATGGAGCAAATTGAAAATAATAAGAAACAAATTGAGGACATAATTGCAAGGTTGAAAGAACCTACAACTTCAACCTTGCATAGATCCATGCTTGCGCAATCCCTTGAATCTATGTTATCAAATGTAGATTCAATAAGCAAGCAAATCACTAGTTGGACAGAAAAGAGGAGAGAATTTAGAGAGTATTATGCTGACAAGTTATCATATGAACAAGTGAAAAAGGAACAAATTACAAAACTTGACTTGTGTTCTATTTTCATAGACCTACGAACAAATGAATCTCTACCCCTTACATGCAAGAGGTTCCCTATCCATTGGTGTAACAACCAAGCGTTGCACAGAGGTGGTGGATGGTTTTTGACCATCCTCCATGCAACAATAATGAGGTCTTGCAATATTTTTTGAGGAAACTCTACTGCGAGTTTGTCAAAAATCAAGTGCCAAATTTTTTTGATATGCGGGAGTTCCAAAGTAGAGGTAGGGGGTTAGCACAAGATAGACCAGGGGCACGTGTTGACCCATAGTGGCCAGTGAGACGAGCACTTGCCAGATCGGCCCATGAGCAAATTTCTATCCCTTTTGTTGTGAAGGAGAGTGTTGAGGTCGAGACACTTCAGTCCATTAGTACCTTGACCCAGAGCATCTTACAGCATGCTACTCCTGCAGCATAGCATGGGCCGAGGGAGAGTTCGAGTACGGTTCCACCCAATACTTGTCAGACTTGCAGGTCAACGTGTGGTTATGACCCTTGTGGTGTTCATCTAGGGTTAGGGTTTTGACTTTGTGTTTACATGTTCCTGTGTGTATTCCTTCTAACCCTTGGTGCCTTGGTTTAAATTGTCCCTCAGCTCACATGCATTGTTTAACTATTTTTCTTGTCGCACATGAGAAAATTGCTAAGTTCTGTGTATGCAAAGGTAAAATATATGTTGGGTTGCTTGAGAAATCTCTAGCGCCCTTTTGAAAATTGAGTTAGATGCATTTCTGAATGCATATTGGGCTTAAAATGTGCATATACAAAGGTGGAATATTCCTTGGGATTCCTTGTTTGTATGTGAGATGGTTTGTATGTTTGACATACAAAGGTGGAGGACATATTTTTGCTACAGTGAAGGTGATCATCGCTGAGACTATGTGTATCAGTGGCTGAGTTATGAGTCTCGCCGATTGGCCGATGATGTGTGCGAAGGTCTTCGGTGTAACCAGTGCTTATCGACGGAGTGTTGTGTGGTCTCGGCGATGATTGGTGTCTCCCCGACCGCATGGTGTTTGGTGTATCTTGGGTTATCGGCCAAGCTGTGGATTGTCTGGCTGATTGTGGTGGTCTGTCCGATGGTTGTTTGTTATCGGCAAGAAGGTATGCATTGGCAGCCAAGCAAAATGTCTTCCCGATGGCCGATGCACATCCAAAGGAAAAATATACAAAGGAGGTGCAAACATACATTTGCTACAATGGCGAGGCAGAGAAACATTTGGTGGGGCCCGCTACAGTTTTATACAGACAAGTTTGTACATGTTCAATATACAAGGGAGGAATGTATCTGGAATATTCTGAATAGATTCCCCGCTTGTATGTTTGTGTTTGTATATTCAGCATACAAACAAAATATACATTTGGATATACAATGAAGATATATGCATTCCGGACCCGAACGTCATTTTCATTTTGTTCTGAAGCAGTGTGGCATCCACGGCTTGTACAATGCATTTGTATATGCGATGTGCAAGGGATTGTGCAAAGGGAAGGGAAAATAGGCCGGGCCCACCACTTGTATATTTGCACTTGTATATGTGCCGATATGCAAATTCATGAGGATACAAAGCCCGGACTTGAAGGTTTTTCAAATCCGATGGATAGATGCAATGAAGTCCGCCTTGTATATGTTTTGTGCTTGTATGTGTGTAATATAAAAAGCAATGGATGCAAGATGGAGATACAAGCCAGACCTGAACTGAATTTCTGTTCGTTCTATAACATTTGACGTCCTCCCTGTATGTTGTATATGCATTTGGATTTGCATATACAAAAGCGATAAAGGAAAAGGAAAGGAGAAAAGGTCATTGATAGAAGATCAAGGTGCCTACATGGCACAATATCATTGGCTGGTAGCTCTCCTTACATATTTTGGGACAGTTGATTTTGGCGATTGGTTTTTGATCAACGGTCAGGTTTTGAACCTTCTGCGATGGTTTTTCCCTTGTGTCTGCGGCCATTTTTGAGCGGGAAAGTCTCCAGATGCATCTGTTGTTGCATCCCGCGAGTAGTTGAGGCTTTAATGGCAGTCATGCAAAGGCGCGATAGATTGAATGATGGACCAGCTACCAGTTTTATGAGGAATGTCCCCAAGCAGCGGCACAGGGCTCGAGTTTTGTTTCTCCTCGCCGTTCCTTCTGCATGTTGCCTGCAGTATTTTGGGTGCCATTTTTGTAGTGCATGGTCTGGTGTAGTTTTTGATGTGCCATGTAATTAATTTGCCGAGTACACTTCCTTGCTGTATTAAAAAGATTGTGTTAATTTTGTGGTGGTTGAAAACTGGACGAAATTTTGGTGCTGTGACACAATACAACTTCATTGTGACTCTATCTTTGCTGTCTTGTAAGTTTGAGTCTCATGTTGTGTGTTTCATGCGTGAGTTCACTGGTTTCATGCTATTTTATATGAGAAATACTCTATGCATGTGTTTAATCATTTGTCTCCAAGCTATGGGCATAGTTTCTTTTGAATCAAGATAACTAAGTGTTGTTAAGGTTCAGGAATATAGTTTCTCTATATTGAATGTTTAATCTTCTACTTTTGTTCAAGGAACAAATTAAATGTTTCAGGTTAATCATTGAGAAAATGTGTTGCAGTAGGAATACCATTAAGTATGAATGATTAAGCACCTAATTGTTGGGAAGTATCTGTAAGGCAGATATTAGAAATCCCCTTGATTCCTAGTCTTTGATGTATGTTCACGCTGGCCATTCACATGTGTATGTCTATTGACTCCAAGCCCTAGATAGGCACCGATCCAGTCTTGTATTAAAGTCACAATCACAGTCCTAGTTTTGCATCCAAATACAAATCAAACTTAAACCTTAAATCAAACCATTAGGACTTTAGAAATAGTTTTAGGACTGAAATCCTCTGTCTACAACTGAATATAGGCCCAAAGCTAGCCCCTTTGCACTTATCTCATAGTTTTGGTCTGCATGTGAGAGGATTTATCTGCTTTATGTCAACATCCTAGCTAATACAAAGATGCATTTCATAGATGTTGAGTAGGGAATACCCCCAAGGTTTTGCAGAGCCTAAAGAAGAAGAGGAGATATTTATAGAGTCTATCTCCTACACTGTTGGCCCCTGGCCCGGATATCCCGTTGATCAATGATGGCTACCTTGTAAGGATAACTAGGAGCAAGCATCCAGTCTAGGAAAAAACCAACAGACCCCACGGATAGTCATGACACAGGTGTGCAGGCTACGTCTATAGCTAAGCAGATGGTGATGACAGATGCCCTCCTGAGTGAGATTTTCAGGCTTGATACTCAGGGAAATCTTAGCAAGTTCATTGAATTTAATTTATTAAATTTTATTTTTGAAATGCAAGATTAACTAATTTAGATTGATGATTTTAATGAAATTTCAGGGTCATAGCATTGATGTAGTTTTCAGCTGTTCTCACCTGCATATTACACTACATCATCTATTGTCAGGGTATGTAACTAGTAAACAATTATAAATATTACATGTGAATAGCATCGTTATATGAATGGTATTCTAATATTTAATTTTGGATGTTGAATAGGCTAATATTGGAGATTTCACGATAACACTTGCCAGCGGTGGTAGACTTCAAAGCTTCATGGAGGTAATAAAATAAATAGTTTAATGAATGAATTGTACTTACTAGATTTTTGTATGTGACTTGTGTGCTTTATTGTGTGTACTTCCATGTTTAGGTGAATGTGTGTGTATGTTAGGAGCCATGATTTGCATCACTATTATAGTTTTCGTAATTGAATAATGTTGTTTTATTTCTAGATGATGTAGGGCGAGGAGACACCTCCCAATGTTCATAGGGCAATGGAGCATGGTGTATCCTCTACGATTCATAGCTCCATGCCATTGATGGGGGTATGAGACAGATTAGTAAATTTTAATTTACATTCATTGTTATAGTTGTTTATTTTTGAAAAATCAAAAGATTATTGATTTGAAGTTTAATTTCTATTTGGATGGTTTATATAGGACATGAAATCACCATAGCCTAATCGTGCTACTAAGGTAAATGAGGAGACATATTATATGGTAGCAGTAAGTGATTATTTTGTTAAATATTTTATTTTTTATAACATGTAATTTCTATATATTAATGTCTATACTTTTTATTGTAACAGCTACAGATCCACAAATAACTAAATAGGAGGAGCAGCCCTTGGGTTCGTAGTAGAACACCCACATATGCGTCTCCATCCCCTAGAAGATCAAAGGCTGCCCATGATCTATTCTCTTCACCGGACAGAAAGGAATGACTTTTTATTGTATTCCTTTGTTGTATGCCTATATGGCATTTGTGGACATATATTTTGTATTGCATATAGTTGACATTGTATGCCTATATGGCATTCTTGTAAGCCTATATGGAATTCTTGTAAGCCTATATGGCTATTTTGTATATATGTTATACTTCTATCGACAGTTATTGATGTATGCCTGTATGGATATTTGGTTAATACAAATCTTTTTTATTGATGGCATCCATACTTGTATTACAAATCCATGTTTGAATGGATATTTGTAGATGTTTACTTGAAATATTTAAAGTCCAATTGTATTACATAGGATGTTTGTTGATCCAATAAGCCAACTATTGTTATTCAAGTATCACCTAAACCTCATTTTAGAACTAAAAGATAAAAGTTGTATTTAAAATAAAAATGAATCATCATGTTGAATATAAAATATTCATATTCTTTATGAGTTGGTCAATTGAAAATATTTATTAATTTCTTGTTATTATACCATATTGGGATGCAAAGAGTATGTTTGTTGTTTTGAATAAGATAGTCAAAATCATATGCTTATGAGCACCTGATGACCATTGTGGTTATTAAATGTAATTCCTCTTGCATATAAGGTTAGGTTATGAGAGTACATTGAGTCTTACCTAATTTTAGTATGCAACATAACATTGGGGCTATAGGCTTCCATAAGTCATCAACAGTCAAGGTTCAAGGTTGTCATTGAAGTCAAAGGGTCAAGGTTGTTTGTCATTGATGTTAAGGTTGATGCCATGATGTTGATAAGGTGATACAGTGATTCAAGGTAGGTGATGGTCATGAGGTGCATGATGTGTGAATATAGTTTTCATGATAAGGTCTCTCAGTTCATGTTAATGCTACACAAGACAAACATGGTTCATATGATGCAAGGTTCATGTTCATGGTGGATGTGGTTTTGTTCATGCAATAAGAAGTCAGAGAAGACACAAGCTTTCATAATCATAATTCAATGTCATCATCAAGGAGAGTTATATTTATCAAGGGGAGTCATGAGTTTGATCCAAATGTGAAGTTGTTCATGTCTTAAAACCCTAGGCCTATGATAAGTGTCATACTCTAATGTCTTTCTTCTAATGTCCTTGAGGTCTTTGAAATGTCCTAGATATCTCTTGATGAAAGTTATAATGTTTAAGTCTTTCTTATTTATAGTTAGGGTTTGCATATTGGGCATTAAACCCTAAAAAGAATTACTTTTCTTAAGACTTTAAAACCCTCAATTTCCTGTCGTGTGTAAAGTGCACTTTTGTTTTAATTTAATATTGACTTATAATCACAAGTTACTATCACTTAAATCAACCTACTAAAGGGTCTTTCAGTCATTAGTTCACCGGCCCCTCAACCTAACTCAACTGGCATCTCTGGTAAACTCTCATAAGCTGGAGCACCATATCATAATCGAAGGTCATATTTAACTGATATGAGGGTGGGAAAAAGGTTTGGAAGGTTAGTATTTAAAAGGAATTTGGAATACAAACAATCATCTCTATGCAGTTGAATTTGATGGGCATGCCTTTTATAAAAGGCTAAAAGTTAGCTTTATGCAGGATGTCATGGTATTTGTAGTGTTTAAAGATTGAAGACTAGTTAGTGTTTGTAACTCGGATTGTTTCGACATGTTTAGGTGTGCAACATGACCATGCCTAGCCTAAACATACCCATCCAGATGCATTGGAATTGTCATTTTAGCTACACGAGAACAAAAGTTACACCCCTTTGCAACTTTACACTGCCTCCTTTTGATGATTTTTGGGGCAGCAGAAAACCTTTCACCACGGGCACACACCTCAGAGATATAAAAAACTAAGAGAGGTTATTGTAGAGGGACCCTACATGATCACATTGCCTCAGACGAAATGTATCTATATGACATGGTTTCTGAGTAATAGCTCATCAAAGATTGCTGTCTTTTTGCACTTTGGACTCTTCAGGGATATCGCTAGTACAATGTAGCTCGGACTGTTTCAACATGTTTGGGTGCAAAACAGGACCATGCCTAGCCTAAAAGTACCCATCTAGATGCATTGGAACTATTATTTTGGCCACACGAGGAGAAGATCAAAAGTTACACCCCTTTTCAACTTTACACTGCCTCCTTCTAACAATTTTTTGGGCAGTTGAAAACCTTTCACCATGGGCAAACGCTTCAGAGATATAAAAAATTAAGATAGGTTATTGTAGAGGGACCCTACATGATCATGTTATCTCAGATAGAATGTACTAAGTGACATGGTTTCTGAGTAACATCTCGTCAAAGATTGCTATGTTTTTGTACTTTGGACTCTTCAGGGATATCGCCGGTACAATGTAGCTCAGATTGTTTCGACATGTTAGGGTGCAAAATAGGACCATGCCTAGCCTAAAATTACCCATCTAGATGTGTTGGAATTGTCAGTTTGGCTGCATGAGGAGAAAAACAAAAGTTACACCCCTTTGCAACTTTACACTACCTCCTTTTCACGATTTTTGGGGTAGCAGAAAACTTTTCACCACGAACAAACACCTTAGAGATATAAAAAACTGAGATAGGTTATTGAAGAGGGACCCTACATGATCGCGTTACCTCAAATGAAATGTATCTAAGTGACACAATTTATGAGTAACAACTTGTCAAAGATTGCTGCCTTTTTATACTTTGGACTCTTTAGGGATATCGCCGGTACAATGTAGCTCGAACTGTTTTGGCATGTTTGGGTGCAAAACAAGACCATGCCTAGCCTAAATGTACCCATCCAGACATGTTGAAATTATCATTTTGGCCACACAAGGAGAAGAACAAAAATTACACCCCTTTGCAACTTTACACTGCCTCCTTCTGATAATTTTTGGGGCAGCAAAAAACTTTTCACCATGGGCAAACACCTCAGAGATATAAAAAATTGAGAGAGGTTATTGTAGAGAGACCCTACATGAATGGGTTGCCTTAAATGGAATGTATCTAAGTGACATGGTTTCTGAGTAACAGTTTGTCAAAGATTGCTGCCTTTTTGCACTTTGGACTCTTCAGGGATATTACTGGTACAATGTAGCTCAGACTGTTTCGGCATGTTTAGGTGCAAAATAGGACCATGCCTACCCTAAACATACCCATCCAGACACGTTAGAATTGTTAGTTTGGCTACACGAGGAGAAGAACAAAAGTTACACCCCTTTGCAACTTTACACTGCCTCCTGACGATTTTTGGGGCAGTAGAAAACCTTTCACCACAGGAAACGGCTCAGAGATATAAAAAAATGAAAGAGGTTATTGTAGAGGTACTCTAAATGATAGCGTTGCCTTAGACAGAATATTTTTAAATGACATGGTTTTTGAGTAACATCTCATCAAAGATTGCTACCTTTTTACACTTTGGACTCTTCAGGGATATCACTGGTACAATGTAACTCAGACTGTTTTGGCATGTTTGGGTGAAAAAAGGACCATGCCTAGTGTAAAGGTACCCATCTAGACTTGTTGGAACTATCATTTTGGCCACACAAGGAGAAGAACAAAAGTTACACCCCTTTGCAACTTTACACTGCCTCCTTCTAACGAATTTGGGGCAGTAGAAAACCTTTCACCATGGGCAAACGCCTCAAAGATATTAAAAACTAAGAGAGGTTGTTATAGAGGGACTCTACATGATCATGTTGCTTTAGACATAATGTTTCTAAGTGACACAGTTTTTTAGTAACATCTTATCAAAGATTGTTGTCTTTTTGCACTTTAGACTGTTCAGGGATATCATCGGTACAATGTAGCTTGGACTGTTTCAGCATGTTTGGGTGAAAAAAATGACCATACCTAGTGTAAATGTACCCATCCAGACATATTAGAATAGTCAGTTTGGTCACATCAGGAGTAGGACGAAAGTTACACCCCTTTGCAACTTTACACTACCTCCTAATGATTTTTGGGGAGCAGAAAACCTTTCACCATAGGCAAACGCCTCAGAGATATAAAAAACTGAGAGAGGTTATTGTAGAGGAACCCTACATGATCATGTTGCCTTAGATGGAATGTTTCTAAGTGACACAATTTTTGAGTAACATCTCATCAAATATTGCTACTTTTTTGCACTTTAGACTCTTCAGGGATATCGTTGGTACAGTGTAGCTCGGACTGTTTCAGCATGTTTTGGTGAAAAATGGGAACATGATTAGCGTAAATGTACCTATTCGAATGCATTCAAACAATCAATTTGGTAGCATCAGGAACAGGATGAAAGTTACACACCTTTGTAACTTTACACTACCTCCTAACAATTTTTGGGACTGCAAAAAACCTTTCACCACGAGAAAGTTTTCCTATTAAGAAAAAGAGCTTCCCTTAGCTTCAAGAAATATAAATATTCTATACTGACAAGGCCAACCACGTGAAGGTGGAAGCTCATGTGGCCTCACCTAAGACCCAAGACACGTGTATTCTAGTAGACGTAGGACACCTAAGACACCTATTGTATAGTATGTATCTAGATTTTATAGACATAGTAGACCTAAGACACCTAGTCTTTATACCTTATCATAGTCTAGACCTAAGTCAACTAGACACCTAGATTATAGTTCTACCTAAGACACCTATTATGGTGACCTAGTTGACATATAGTACCTACCTAAGACACCTAGATTAAATTATAGAAGACACCTACGTAGAAGACACCTAGACCATTCTAGATTATACCTTATTCTAGTCTCTAGATAGGTCGTTGATATATAATATCTATCTAAGACACCTAGATTAGATTAAATACCTTTTTTCTAGTCTCTATCTACCTAATTGACATATCGTATATACCTAAGACACAATTAGAGACATCTATTATCTAGTTAAAATCTAAGACATTTAGAGACACCTATATTTTATACATTACCTAGATTTTATACATTATTCTTAGGATCAACTTCATCCATCACTTAGGTCTAACTCCATGAAGCATAACATGATGATGTAAAAATGTGTATATGTGTAAAAATGCAGCAGCAAATAAAAAAGACAAACCTTACAAATTAATGTGCATACTTAGAACTCAATGTAACATGACTTTACAAAATCAATGTGAACACTTGCAAATTAATCCAATGAACCATCTGGGTTTGCTCTACTCTTTATTGTATCAAGTATTGCTTCATGGTCAGACTCACGCACCTTCCACAAGGTCTTGTTCAAAGGTCTACCTCGATATTATATCAAATGAACATTGGATGCCACGACAAGGTTCGAGTAATGAAGAATCTTTTGATGCGTGTCAAAGTCCCGAAACAGCCAAACATTAACACTCTTATGTGGGTACCTTCTAAGCCATGTTCCAGTAATAACCACTGAGCCTATAGAGTATTCAATGTTTTCTCCATCCGTAACTGGGGCCTCCAATTTCTTTTTATCCCCAACACAAAGACACAAGTAATAATCTATTCCCTCTTTGTTATCTTCATCTGCAATAACTGCATATACATGCCCTACATTGATATGTGTAACAAATTAGATGAAATTAGTCAACATTACAAAAACACTACAAAGTAAGGTGACATTAGGAATTTCAAAAACTATGCAAATAGATATATTACCTAGTTGAACTAGATCTGATATGTGGTCAAAGTCAACTAATGATTCCATCTGTGTTAGTTCCAGTGCTGTCGAGGGTCAATACATGTCAAGTGGGCTAAGATAACTTAACTTCCATTCGCCAACCCACTCCTTTGACTCACACTCATCCCAGGCTTGAATTGTACAGGAAGAACAAAAGCATGACATCTTTTGCGTATGGATACTCCATGAACCTGCAACTAAGCTTCTGAAAGAGTGCATCTCAAGTGATCCTGTCAGTGTAGAATAGTCCTCATATGGTGCAATGTTAGTATCATCTATCAACCAAAAAAATCTATCAACTGAAGACCTATCTTCATTACCTGGACCCATGGAAGCATTACACCACTCGATGATCAATTTTGCATATGTCAACTTTGCATTATCTTTATACTTTAACTCTTCTTGTGCTATGGCTCTTTTGATATATGCTCCTGCACCATCATGCTCCCCCTTTCCATGCTCGGCCTCACAAAAGTTCCACATATGTTGAATACCTATAAAATTATGCCTCTTTCTCAACCAATAGAAATTCTATGAGTTTTTGAATTGTGACGCACAGTTATCTGACCATATGATATGTTGACTGAATGATATGCCCCTTCTACCCAAATCATTGTAGAATACCTGAAAGCAACCTTGCACGAACTCCGTAGAATGCGTGCGATCATCACTGATATAGAAATTATACTCCCTTATGATCTTTCTATCATCCTCTGTACTATCATTCACATCAATGAATGCAATGTGCACAAATATAGAAACCTATGTAGAGTTGTAATATTGTGATTGCACCTCACGTTGTGGCTGTAGACTGTAGTTCTCTACAAAGTTGATGACTGAAACAATGCTACCAACTAGAAATGTGTCCTTGCATAACTTGAATTGCAAGTCCAACCATCGAGCTCTATGGGCATGTCTTGCATACTCATACACTATGTTGTCACGAAATATAGGCATAAACTGATACACTGGAATCTTTTCGATAACCAATTCACACCTCTTTGCTTTTTTACCATCTTTTACATTGTATGCCACTATTTTATACTTGCCAAACTCTACTAGTTCGTTTCCAACCGTATGTGTTCTTTCCATATGTTCACATATTGGCAAACGTTGGAAGCCACCACAATGATGACATATGCCATCCAAGTATAATTTCTTGTAGAATATTTGACCTTCCTCTCTTTCACAAAATTCTTGATATGAAGTCTCTTGAAGATGTTGGTGGGGCACATATGCTACAACCCTGCAAAACATTGTTAGTATGCAAATGTAAACATATAGACCTATAAACATCAAAATGGTTAGAAAATTCAATATGTAATCTACAACAATAAGTAGTGCATGTGTGATTTATCTTGACATATAAAGGTTTTAGCATTTCAAAATATCTTTGACAAATTTTAATTTGAGGATACGTCTCCAAAAATTTACCATAAAAATGTGTTGGAGTCTCATCCAAAAAATGCTTTGGATGTGGCTCACAGTTCTAACTACCAATTCTCCTTCTTACCACATCCCTTTGATTCAGAGATACCCTTGTGTAATTCTTCCAAATGTCTTCAATTAGTAATCTCAATGCTTCAACAATTGGCTTATCTTTTCATGGTAGTCTCCCTGAGAACGCCCATAATTAATTGGCATTAGTGTCCTCAATTCTTTGGCGTCTTCCAAGGGCTCTTGATAAAGTTTTCCTATTAATTCTCAATTCATAATTCATCTTTCTAATGAGACAAGCTTTCCTCATTTGACTACTTACTATAGTTGATGTAGTCACATGCTGTGTTGCACTACTATCTTTTGTGCGTGAGGTGTTACCCACACTCTCATACGCACTCATTAGATTCTTGGCAATAGATTTTTCACTTGAAGCCTCTGATGTTCTCAACCCAAGAATCTTCATGATGGACCTATACTTTATACTTTGCATCATTTCAACGAATAGTTGACATCTTGCAGTCTCATTTAACTTTTCAAAGAACAATCTCCAAATCTTATGAGCATATCTTCTACAAGTACATTTTGGAATCTTACCTTCCATTGGCTACAAAATATTCTCATCAATATCAATCAAATACTTTGGCTTTCTATGCAAAATTCTAGGTGGTGTTAAGTTAGGTAAATTCATCTCAACATTAGGAATTTCATCAACATTTGAATGAGATGGGCTAGATGGCATACCTTCGACCGAAGATGGAATAGATGACATACCTTGAGGTTGAGGTAGGAACTATGGCGTACCTCCATCAAATGTGAGTGATGATGTACTCTCAACTTGAGATGTGGTAGATGGGGTCCCTACATGTTGACTTGTGGTAGAGGACATGTCTCCAACTATGGTATTCAAATATCTCATAGCACGAAGTTTTTGCATTCGTTTTCTTTGTGCCGCCAATACCATATCGCTTTGTAATGGTTGCGGTTCCTATTCAATTGGCATGTCTTCATTTATCGTGCCTAATTTCCTCTTCTCACAAAATTTCCTCATAGCCACCACTTTCTTTGCATTCTTAGCTTCTATCTCTTCTTGTTTTGGTTTAATTCTTGATCACTTCCTTGGTAAGAGTAAATGTCACTCAACCAAAATAGGTACAAAGCATACAAAGCAAATTATTGCAGCCATACAAAGCATTATGGTACAAAGTTCACTTGAGTCCTAGATGAGGATAAGATCAAAGGAGAGTCACCTATTGAGGCTAGAAGTGAAGAGTACATGGGACTTCATGTTTGAAAGGTTGAGGCAGACCCAATTTGACATGTTTGTTGTTACTAGGGGTACTAGGATTTGGAATTGAGAAGGTGTTTTGTTGGTACTAGGGCTACTAGGATTTGGGTGGCTTATGAAGGAATAGACAACAATTGAAGAGTGTAGACTTGAGTAAGGGTTTATAATGGTTGTGTCTAAATTCTTGAGGGGTAAGAAGACCTCTAGTAGCCTTGTTAGGTTTTGAAGTATTGAAGACCCTCTTTGTGCCTTTGTATAGGGAGATTGCTTGAGAGGAAAGCTTATGAAATTTGAAGAAACTATTGCTATATGAGCCCTTTGGATTGAGTTGAACCCTACCTCTACATCACATACCTAGGATTGTCATAAGAATCATTAGACTAATCTCTGTAATTTAGGGTATTGAATGGTATATAGTCGATCAAGGTAACCACCATCATGTGCTAACAAAGGACAATTAGGAAATTTTGAAATATTGTTGTGTCATGTGCATACAAATCATCATGAATAGGTGCATAAGGAATGTCCTAGCCCAAGATATGTGAATACAAATCATCATTTGATGTTCATACTTGTATGATCTTAGCACCTATTCATTTGTATTTTAACTTGTTAATATGACAAGATAATAGTGGGATTGTAATGGTATGTTAAGGTCTGTTTATTACACATAATTATTAAAGAGCCCAAGTGTAGAAAATATACATGGCATCATGTGAGATTGTAGGTTGCTTTCTTGATTGGGAATGTGTCTATTTTAATTAATGTTGACCCTTGAGATATCTTTTATTATGCATACCATGAACTAATTTAAAACATAGTCTATCATATAAACACACGATATGTATACATAGTCTTTTAGTATGCATACTGGATACAAGTGATATAAACATGTATGATAAAGCATGATAAAGTAATTTGAATAGAATTAAGGAAAATGTAAAGAACATGCATGTAAATACTTGACATAGCTAAAAAATGGAGATTCGAATGGAGAGAGTACCCAATTATGTAGTGTTTTTTTCTTCTTGCATCAAACTCCTCAACAATTTGAGTTTTTCACCACTTGCTTCCTTTTCAATGTTAAATTGAATAACACTCAAATATAATTAGTAACAACAATACTATCAACCAATCTATAATGTTAAATTCCTAAAATTGAATCACAATTAACATTGCAACACTACAAAAATTGAAACTTGAATAGATATATATCAAATTTGATGTGAAAACTATGTTATTTCCTCCTTCTCAAGTTGGAAAAGTAAAAAAGGTGGTGGAAAGATCATGCAAAGGTGGTAGAATGTGTAAAATGTGCATGTGAACTTCCCAATGTAACATGAAAGCACTTCTTTTTTGTTGGAACATGCGCATAATTAGCATGAAAATAGAGCATGTGGGCCTGGATCATGAGGGTCCAGGCTTTTTTACCATTTCTAAAGTAGGACAAAATGCGAGCGCGTTATAACGTGCTCACGTTATAATGCACTCGCGTTATAACGCGCTTGTGTTTTGTCCTGTTATAGATTGATCCATAAATATTTGTGCCTATCTCACCTTCGATAGCACCATTACAATATCTCACCTCTAGTTCCATTAGCTCATGTTCTATCTCTCACCTCTCTATATCTCACTTCTCTCTCCCCCTCACCTCTCTACCTCTCCCCTCTCTATGTCTTTCATTCACTCCTTGTCTACCTCTCCAACCATCCTTAGCCATCTAGGTCTCACTTAATCCTAAACCCTAAATCCTCAACCCTCAATGTCAAACCCTAAACACTATCCCTATTCCTAAACCCTCAAATGGCTCAATACTATCCCTCAACCTTTAACCCTTAAAACATGAACCCTAAAACCTATCCCTACACCCTCGACTTGACACTATATCTTAAACCCTAATCCATCGACACTCAACCCTATCCCTAAACCCTCAACCCTCGAACCTCAACCCTCAACCCTCAACGTCAAATCCTAATCCCTCAACCCTTAACTCTAATCCCTTGACCCTCAACCCTATCCCTAAACCCTCAACCCTCAACTGTCATCCCTCATCCCTAAACCCTAAACACTATTCCTATTCCTAAACCCTCAATGGGCTTGATACTATCCCTCAACCCTTAACCCTTAAAACTTGAACCCTAAAACCTATCCCTACACCCTCGACACTTGACACTATATCTTAAACCCTAATCCCTTAACCCTCATCCCTAAAGTCTCAATGCTAAATCCTTAAACCTTCAATCCTAAACTCTATCCCTAATCCCTCTACCCTCGACACACTACTTTAACCCTAATCCCTTGACCATCAACCCTATCCCTAAACCCTCAACTCTTAACTCTCAACATTAAACCCTAATGCATCAACCCTAAACCCTAATCCCTCAAACCTAAACCCTATCCCTAAACCCTCAACCCTCAACACTATACCTTAAACCTTAAACCCTAATCGCTATCCCTCAACCTAAACCCAATCCCTCAACCCTTAACCCTTAATACTAAAACCCTATCCCTACACCCTCAACACTCGACACTATATCTTAAGCCTTAAACCCTCATCCCTAAATCCTAAACCCTCAATCCTTAAACCTTAAACCCTAAACCCTATCCCTAATCCCTCTACCCTCGACACTCTAACCCTAACCCCTTGACCATCAACCCTATCCCTAAACACTCAACTCTTAACATTAAACCCTAAACCCTAATCCCTCAAACCTAAACCCTATCCCTAAACCCTCAACCCTCAACACTATACCTTAAATCCTAATCCCTATCCCTCAACCCTTAACCCTTAAAACTTAAACCCTATCCCTACACCCTCAACACTCAACACTATATCTTAATCCTTCAACCCTCATCCCTAAAGCCTCAACCCTCAATCCTTAAACCTTCAACCCTAAACCCTATCCCTAATCCCTCTACTCTCGACACTCTAACCCTAACCCCTTGACTATCAACCCTATCCCTCAACCCTCGACCCTCAACCCTCAACCCTCAACTCTCAACATTAAACCCTAATCCGTCAACCCTAAACCCTAATCCCTCAAACCTAAACCCTATCCCTAAACCCTCAACACTATACATTAAACCTTAATCCCTATCCCTCAACCCTTAACCCATAAAACTTAAACCCTATCCCTACACCCTCAACACTTGACACTATATCTTAAGCCTTAAACCCTCATCCCTAAATCCTAAACCCTCAATCCTTAAACCTTCAACCCTAAACCCTATCGTTAATCCCTCTACCCTTGACACTCTAACCCTAACCCCTTGACCCTCAACCCTCAACCCTCAACCCTCAACTCTCAACATTAAACCCTAATCTGTCAACCCTAAACCCTAATCCCTCAAACCTAAACCCTATCCCTAAACTCTTAACCCTCAACACTATACCTTAAACCCTAATCCCTATCCGTCAACCCTCAACCCTTAAAACTTAAACCCTATCCCTACACCCTCAACACTTGACACAATATCTTAAGCCTTAAACCCTCATCCCTAAAACCTAAACCCTCAATCCTTAAACCTTAAACCCTAAACCCTATCCCTAATCCCTCTACCCTCGACACTCTAACCCTAACCCCTTGACCATCAACCCTATCCCTAAACCCTCAACCCTCAACCCTCAACCCTCAACCCTCAACTCTCAACATTAAACCCTAATCCGTCAACCCTAAACCCTAATCCCTCAAACCTAAACCCTATCCCTAAACCCTCAACACTATACCTTAAACCCTAATCCCTATCCCTCAACCCTTAACCCTTAAAACTTAAACCCTATCCCTACACCCTCAACACTAGACACTATATCTTAAGCCTTAAACCCTCATCCCTAAAGCCTCAACCCTCAATCCTTAAACCTTCAACCCTAAACCCTATCCCTAATCCCTCTACCCTCTACACTCTAACCCTAACCCCTTGACCATCAACCTTATCCCTCAACCCTCAACCCTCAACCCTCAAATCTCAACATTAAACCCTAATCCGTCAACCCTAAACCCTAATCCCTCAAACCTAAACCCTATCCCTAAACCCTCAACACTATACCTTAAACCCTAATCCCTATCCCTCAACCCTCAACCCTTGAAACTTAAACCCTATCCCTACACCCTCAACAATCAACACTATATCTTAAGCCTTAAACCCTCATCCCTAAAGCCTCAACCCTCAATCCTTAATCCTTCAACCCTAAACTCTATCCCTAATCCCTCTACCCTTGACATTCTAACCCTAACCCCTTGACCATCAACCCTATCCCTAAACCCTCAACCCTCAACTCTCAACATTAAATGCTAATCTGTCAACCCTAAACCCTAATCCCTCAACCCTAAACCCTATCCCTAAACCCTCAACCCTCAACACTATACCTTAAACCCTAACCCATCAACCCTAAAACCTAATCCCTCAACCCTCAACCCTAAACCCTATCACTAAACCCTCAACCCTCAAAACTATACCTTAAACCCCAATCCCTCAACCCTCAACCCTAATCCCTCAGCCCTAAATCCTCAACCCTCAATCGTTAAACCTTCAACCCTAAACCCTATCCCTAATCCCTCTACCCTCAACACTCTACTTTAACCCTAATCCCTTGACCATTAACCCTATCCCTAAACTCTCAACATTAAACCCTAATCTGTCAACCCTAAACCCTAATCCCTGAATCCTAAACCCTATTCCTAAACCCTCAACCCTCAACACTATTCCTTAAACCCTAATCCATCAACCCTAAACCCTAATCCCTCAACCCTAAACCCGATCCCTAAACCCTCAACACTCAACACTATTCCATAAACCCTAATCCCTCAACTCTAAACCCTAATCCCTCAACCCTAAACCCTAAACCCTATCCCTAAACACTGAACCCTTAGCACTATACCTTAAACCTTAATCCCTCAACCCTCATCCCTCAACCCTAATCCCTCATCCCTAAACCCTAAATGCTATCCCTATTCCTAAAACCTCAACCCAAGATACTATACCTTAAACCCTAATCCCTTACCCCTAAACCTTAAACCCTATCCCTCAACATTTAACCCTTAAGCCTTGTTTACCCCGTCCTTCTACCCAATTTTAAACTTTTTGCATATCAAATCCCTGTGCCAAGTCATCTTTTCAGTTACAATTTGCCGATGTCGTGCATGTCAATCATGTCGGTAACTTGTTATCAATACATCATACTTTGTCTTGTTCATTCAATATTATCCAAAGTCAAAATTTATGTTGCATTGGCTTAGTAATATTATTCTTTGCGTCCACTTTCATTTCACACTAAGCTTGCGTCAACTTTTATTTTTCAGCAAAGTTCACATCAGTTTTTCCGTAAACTATGTGTCGGCTTTCATTTCTCACAAACCTTGCGTCAATTTTTGTTTTTCTCTAAGTTTGCGTTAACTTTTGAGTTTGGCTAAGTCATGCATTTTAGCTTTTTGCTAACTAAAACCAAAGTGTAATTTTTCAAGTTGAGGATTCACTTTTACGAATATAAATAATCCCACTCCTCTACATCCATTAATGTCTCCTATAATCAAGGAAAGGTTTCCCATTTCTCTTTACTCTGCATGTGATCTGGCATCTCATGGGTGACAGGTTATTATAATTCAAAGAAAGGCACACATCGACATTACCCTTCATGCCACTGAACTACATGGTTATTTCAACATGTATTTCATACGTTGATGCATGTAATACTCTTAAAATTGTGCATAAAGGTGGTTAATTGAAGCCCACTCTTCTACTCTCCATATAATCTACTGACTTTCATGTGGGAAAAGGATTAATATCATAAAAAAGCTACCAAACTGCGAGTTTGAATACAACATGTCATGGGAAAACATCCTTTATCTGTGAAGTTATAGTCATTACATGCAAAGAATAGACGTGGATTATGAAACAATAAAAAATAATTATCGATGTATGCAACATGTACGCAGTGGGTTTGAGTCTTATTTCAGATAAACAAATCATATGCTAAACGTTGAGGAGTTGCATGCCAAAGAAGGTGGCCTTGTAGAAACTATAACTCCAACGTCAATCTTTAAGAAGTTGACATGTGGATAACTGCATGTAATAGTTATGCTGGTGCAGTATTGTAGCATGTGGAATGTGGATAGAATTTAGTTATCAAGAAATAATTTTCAACTGACAGTCGTCATGCTTCATGCCCCAAGATGAAGGCATAAAAAGTGGATAATAACTATCCGCTAGAAGGACGCAAAGCTATCTACGAAAAGAATCAAAAACTTCAAAGCAACTTCAAAGAAAAATGCTGAATCTACAGAACAAGGTAGTTGTGGGCTCTGCACGAGATGATGAAGACTTTAAATGAAAATGATTGGCGAATGCAAGAATGAACTCTACGACGTTTACTAGTTTCTTTGCCTTGATAGATATTGGTGCAATGTGAAATCCTTGCGAGTATGCTCACAGCCTATATCATTTGGATAACTACCTCAAACAGACGTTATCTCATGGAGTGGAGCAAGCACAGGATATCCACAAGGTAGACGTGTTGAAAAGACTTTAGAAAGTTTCAAACAAATAGAGTTATCAGTGGTCTAAGAGCTTTATCCCACAATATTTGCTACTGTCCTCATCTCTATCCGTCGAAATGCTATATCATGGAATGGGGATTCTTGTTAGATATCATAGATGGAAAGGTGACTTGGTCGACATGTAAACAAAACATTGAAGTTTAGAAAAGGCCACTAGAACTATTTGGTATGACATTGCCTAAAACTAATATGATTTCATGCACTGTAATGACGACTACAACTCTCACAAAATAGGTTTGTTTAAAAAAAAGGAGATAAAGCTTTAGAAACTTTTTATGCAACTGGCAGGAATAAAACCATATTGGTCAACCTTTGCCAGCATCTTTTGAAGCATAGACAATGAACAAAAGTTGCTTGATAGCCGTCGACGTCATCTGGTAGTAGCAGCCTTGTCACAAACTCTATTGGGATATGGTGCACGCAAATGGTTTACTAAGATAACTTTCAAAAAGAATGCAAATTGGCTGTTAACCTGCACCAAAAGCTACACACAAGATAAAAACCTTTCAAGCATGGAAATATTGTAATATATGCATATTTTAGATTCATTTTTCTGTAGATGTAAAGCTAAAACTCCACGATGTTTGCCAACATCCTCTCAGAGTAATGAATGGAAATTCTTGTCAGACAATGTAGTTGCAAGTAACCTGGTGGTATGAATGCAAAAATATAGAAGTGTAGACATTGTTCCCGCAGTAGAAATATCATCTTATGAACTTGCCATGGTTACAGTATTATGCTAAATTGGATTTGTTGAAAATAATTTTTGAAGACTTCAAGTATATTGAATCCACAGGTGCAAAGTTAATTTCCAGAATGCAAAGTCAGCTATGGAAACAAATTATTATCAAATAGATTTATTATGGAAGCATACAGAAGGCCTATGAACTATTTGATTAAATATTACAGACAAATACAGTTTCATGAAAAGCAGTGACAACTATTTTGATATAGCTTGTCTGCCAATTGTGGGAGGTGGAGACCAGACACACAAATTGCTTACAAACAACCTCAAAGAAATTTCATGCTCTGAGGACACTTATCACATGCAGATGCCCAGGTATGAATACCTGTTGCCTTTTTGGTTGAATAAAGTTTTTTTCAAATCTCCTCTCGAAATCCATTACATGCATATAAACAACAAATTGGAAATTGTCAAACAAACCTCATGAAACACTACAACAAACTCTAAAATAGAATAAATACAAGCAAATTTCATGACTTTTTGTAGATATTTAATCATGAAATATAAATATTAGGGGTTTGAGTTCCTCTCAGTTCTTGAATCTACATTTCTAGAAATATCAGATACTTGTTTGGGACATATCAGTTTGGAAGATTTCTGGAGAACCATGGAACAAGGAAAAAGATCACTAATGGCTCATAAGTTGTTTGACAGTGGATTAGGCCATGCAACCAGTTTCCTAGTAGTAGCCCAATGCACATATCTGGTTTTAGAATGTATGAAGCGCTACAATCTGGAAACAAAAGAGGTTAGAACCATTGATGACAAGATAATTGTCAGGTTAGATATTGTTTCAATTGGGATTACTTTTAGGCTACATGTCAGAGATTAGTTTGTGAACATAGATAAAAGGCTTGCTCATCAATATTTCAATGAAAGGAAACATCAATGTCTTAACACTATAGCAAAACACTGGCTACATACACCGAAAGGAGGAAAATCCTAGTTACCTAAAGTCCTTCATAGATCATGCTTCATAGAGGATATTTCCAATATGATTGTTCTACTTCATAGAGTGATGGGAATTGAAAAATTAGCTGCTTTTGAAATGTGGATGTTCCTTTTTATAAATGTTATATGTGCAGGAAATCAGTTTATTGACTGGGGCAGCATTATTAGTGACAATTTGCATTATCAGCTGACCAATTTTGAATTGAATAAACATTTCTACATGTCTTCTTACTTATTTTATGCAATTGCATGCATGAAATCATGACCAGGTCTTGCTACCAAAGGAACTTATGATAACATGACACAGATCTATGATTACTACCCTCAGTTACAGTTGGATCAAATTTACAAGCACTACCGTATGGTAAATGATGCTTTCACAATGCTGATAGTAAGAGAACTTCAAGGTAATACTGCACTCTGGATATCACCAGAAGTTGCCAATTTGATCAAAATATATGGGAGCTACTTCATCCAATATCCTAGATTTACCTATCTACGAGTTGGTGGGTTTGATGGATACCCATATAAGTTGCCTAGATATGTAGATGACAAAATAGTATTGATAGAACTATGCAGCCAAATTGGTTCACTTAATAAGAAATGGAAAGATAAGAGAGAACCTAGAGTTCCATTTCCCATTGGCCTTAATCATTACAACTGCAAATCTTCTGCAGATGCTCAAAACATTGAGAGATCTCTAATAAAAATCAGCTAGTATGCCTATACTATGAGATTCCCTTTTGATAGCAAAGGATATGTCCGGGACAATCTATGACTTGGTGCAAGTTACTGTCATTTTCTAGAACTTGAAGACTTTGGGGAAGATTGTGAAAATAATTATGAGGTACGTAAATGAGACTAGATGAGGATGACCATTGAACACATCAGAGAATTCAAGCTAAATTGCAATACAAATGGAATTGAGGAAGATGGTTTAAAATTAATTGACCCTGTGTATTTTGATAAAATTAAAACACAGCCTTTACCACCCATCAATTGGGCTAATGAGGGGATCAAAGATTTGGGTATAAGAACTGCTCATATCATTCAAAAGACTAAAGATTGGGTAAAGAAAAGGGCTATTGAGGCAACAACTACTAAACCAACAAGTAATAATGCTCTTATCATCAAGTAGAAAAGATAAACATTCAAAGTCTTCTTCTTCTTCTTTTCGTTCTAATTCTCCATCTTTAAGTATTGGTTCACATAAGAGTACTCAAGGAGGAGATGACAGAGAAGATCCATCAAGAAGAAAGGGTCTTAAGAGCATTTGTGAAAATGATGAAAAACAAAAAAAGGGGAAAACAAAAATAAAGGATAATGCATTGCCTCCCATACAAGAAGTAGTTGAGAAAAACAACTCCTGAAATCCTCCATCAAAATGATGAGCATTTAAATATCTCCCTTTTACTTCTTGTTGTTTCTCCTTCTCATGAAACACCTCATTCCCCTCATGCATTACAATCTACACTCCTGCCACCTATGAACATATTCAATGAGCATGTTTTTCCCTCAAATGTAGTACCTCTTTCCACAAATATACCGGAGTCCTCACATAATCCTTCCTCTTCCTGGTTACAACAAAGTTTGTCAAGAAAAAGAAACAATGCTTGATTAAACATGCCTGATTTTGTTATAGTCTCCAATTTGCTACAAAGGTCTCCCAAATCTAAAAAGATCAAGATTACATCAAGGATGGCAGTGGATTCTTCATCAGGCAATGTCTATGTCGAGGTTGTACAACCTGTTTTAGAAAAGAATTTGAATGAGGCTACAGAAAGTGATTTTAACATCACTAAGATAGGTCTTGGTCTATCTACATATGAGGGTGACATGCAAAATTTTCAAGTATCACCTGCCAAGTTAATAAAAAGAACAAAGAAAGAAAGGCACATGAAAAATCAACTAAAGCAACAGGTACAAGTTTTGACATCCTATCTCAAAGCCATCATAGATACATCTGCTTTGCCTCTTGATACTTCCTCTATCCCCACTAATTTCTCTCTTGAAAATAATGTTGAAAAAGAAATTATTGAAAGTGTCAGCAAATATTAGTTGTATGGAAAAATGACTGAAAAATGGGTTGAACGTGTGAAATTAAAAGCATTCAGTTTCATGGAGCAAGCAAAAAGTCTATATGACGAAGCAGAAACAAAGAGGGAAGAGGTTGATAAAGAAATAAGAAGTATCCGAAAGGAAGAATTATTGTGGCAGGGAATATCCAAGGACCTTAGTGAGATGATCAAAACTAATAATGAGATATTATTTTCTGAAAAAGTCTTTTCAAACATTGAAGAAAATCAATCTAGCTCTTGGCTTTGTTTAGTTGAATGGAAATTGTTAAATATAAGACAAGTTTTGGCTGCTCAAGAAAAGCTCCTGGAAACTTGTGAACAGGTGAAGATGAAGATTCACACTGATTTATTAGCAATCAATTCTGATGTGATGGATAAAGATAAATCTCAAGTTTTGGAAGCTCAAGCTATTAAAAGAAACTTTGAAAACATGATTAATAGAGAGTTGTTCAATAAACAGGTTTTCAATGAAGGACTTATGGATAAATTGAATCTCATCTTTGTTGCTGTCAATTTTGGCATTGATCATATATCAGATTATCATCATGATTTGAGTAATGTTCATAAAGATCAATCAGAATGGAGGCTTCGTATGATAGGAGTGTTTGTTTCAAAAAATAAACTTATAGCTTCAGCAGTCAGGGTGTTCAGAGCATACAAAATGAAGTCATCCCTTCCTTCACAGCAGTTTGTAGTAACATAAACATCTTCAGATGGTACCAGAGGTGGCAAATATAAAATTTGATGGTTTCTTGTGAGATCAATCATATTGGTCCACTTTTCAAAGTCTGCAAGATTATAGGTTTTGGTTCTCTTTCTATGAAAGTGACTTTATGTCACTCTTTTGTAATTAAGTTGTAAAGTGCACTTTATTTTGGGAACTTTTGAAAAGCCCAAATAAAAATTAATTAAAGCATGCTTTTATTTTCATAAAATATTTTTGGGTAGTTAGGAGTAGTTATGAGGTAGTTACAAAGTTGGTTACTGGAGACAAGTCTATATATATAAGACTTGGTGTTTGTAAAAAGGGGACTTTTTGGCTTTCACATTTGAAATGGTGTTATGAGAAATAGAGTTGTACAACTTAGTGTGAAGAAATAAGAGACGTTTTAGATTGTGTGATCTCAAATATTTTCTTAACATTATTCATTCTTCTTACGTTGATGGATGATGTTTTGTTTACATTATCTTGCATCTGCAATGTGGAATAACAACTAGTCTTGGAGGAATTGGTTACTAGATAATATTTCAACATATGTTGGATATCCCCTGAATCATTTCTTCTTTTTAATACTACATGAAACTTGTTTGTACGCCCACCTTAGCAGTTTAAGAAGTGTTCTTATATTGTCTTGGTGGGATTGTCAAACTTTATACATGTGGGTTGAGTCAATGTTCATAAGCCCATTGCCTTAACCTTCCAACATTTCTTTAATTTTATTTCTTTCTTAAATATCATAAAAATCCATAATTTATAAAATGAGGGAGCTGCCCCTCTACACGCAGAGGTAGGTTGATAGAAAAGCTACAACTTTACCAATTGTTGGTACGTATTTCCACTATATGTTTTCTGGACAAAGAGTCAATATAATAATTCATATATTATAGTGCAAATCTATTTACCAACAGATTTTTGGCGACTCTATTGGGGATTGAATTCGAACATACCTCTTTTGTTTTTAAAAAGTCACTTTAATGTGTTCAAAGAAAATCTTTTTGATCAATAAATATGGTGCTGCAACATAGAGCTAGACCTATTTTACAACCTAATGTTAATTGTTTGGACCTTGAGCAAGAAGATATAATTACTGACTTATGAGTATTGGCTTGGAGATATAGGAGGTCAAATCGCCAATATCAAGAAGTAGATGTGGTACTTAACGAAGAAGAAGATATAGGAATGAAAATTCGTGTTCGTGCTCGGTTAATAGCTTAAAGCATCGTAGAAGAAGAATTGGAAATAGCTAATAGATATGCTCCTATTCAAATAGCTCCAAGAAGGGATAGACAAGTTGGTCCACCTATTCGACCTATTCAAGAATATCGCCTTGTGAATCCTGCTCAAAATCAACCTAGCCGCCAAGAGATATACCAAAGGAGACCATGAAAAGGGCATCCTAGATCCCAATTTTGAAAAGCTAGCAAGTCTTGATTTTTCTCAATCTTTTATTCCCCCAAGAAGGAATATTAAATCTTTAAGTAGACCTCCTTCACCTGCAAGAAGTCCTACCATAACCTCTGCCTCCTCTTCCAATTACCAAGCATTGACCTTGCACGAGACTGCAGTTCCTATTGTCATAAATATTCAACCAACTCCACCACCGCAAATGGCTCAACCTATGCCTTGGGGAGCAGCGATTGGCCCCCTCACCTTAGGTAATCAGTTGCATGATTTACCACATGGATCCAAAAAAATTTTACCCAAATTCATTGGAGATGGAAAAGTTTCTACATAT
The DNA here is from genome assembly GCA_027924645.1 of Cunninghamia lanceolata. Lineage (NCBI taxonomy): Eukaryota > Viridiplantae > Streptophyta > Pinopsida > Cupressales > Cupressaceae > Cunninghamia > Cunninghamia lanceolata. The sequence goes on from BSBN01000167.1 coordinate 13,037,807, forward strand.
GAGAATATTAATGCCTTCTTTTCCACATGCGGTGTTCTAGGCGTTATGCACAAAGATGTTTCTATTCAGCTGTTTGTAGAATCTTTAACCAAAGGAGCAGTAGAATGGTTTCAACATTTGCCTGCCAGAACTATAAACTCATGGGCGATTATGCACCAAAAATTTGAAGACCACTTCAAAAGTACTAAAGATGAGCATGCATTATTAGTACAACTTACTCAAATGAAGAAAGAGATTCACGAGCTGATGCAAGAGTTTGTGGCATGTTTTAACAAGTTGGTGAATAGAATCAAAAATACTAAAAGACCAATTGCGGAGAATAAAAAATGTTTCTTTCTAAATGCACAACCTCTAGATATATGTTTCCATTTGAGAAGAGCATGAGTGGATAATTTAGAAGTGGTACAGACCATGGCCATTGAAATTGAAGATGACTTATTGACTGCTGGAAAATGGAACAAAGACTTGCAGAAAGGGAAGGCACAGTCTTCTAATTCATCAACTATAGACCCGATGATTCAGAAGCTAGCCAATGATTTACTCCTGCTTAAGAAACAACTTCCATATAATCCACCTCCGCTATATCAAGATATACCTAGGAGAAATTATGTACCATATTAGCAGAAAAAGCCACCTAGGCTTCCTCCTCCAGTACAAAGACTAGCTATTGAACATCCTTCTTCTAGTCATAAACAAACTACAGCTACGTGTGATTTTCATCTGACTACTGACCATGATGGCAACACTTGTCTTGAAATGGCAAGGTTCATGCAAATGAATCTATCAAGCGAGAAGATAGAAGAATATGTCTCTCAAGAGGATGAGACAAATGAGACGTATGGCCAACCAATAATCAACTTTCTTGAGTATGAGTCTGATAATGAAAAAGAAGAGGTTCATGACATTAACAATCATTCTTGTAATATCTTCACAAGAAATCAGTATCAGAAGAATGAAGGAAAAGCCAAAGTTGAATCTACTCATAAAATTCCAGAGAATGCTCTAAAGATTCTTATAAGAAAACATCCTTTGGAGAATCAACCTCTTACTGCCACGAAAGATAAAGGCATACAAGATTCCCCTCTTAGTGATTCATCTCCTTTGCCTGATGATGCATTTGATTTCATAGAGCATTACAAGAAAACAAAGGTGCAAATTTCTCAACTTGATTACTTAAAGTCGAATCCTCATCAGTTGGAGAGATTATTGCATATTGTTAAAGGAAAACCTGATCCTTCTTCTTCAGTACATCAACAGTCAAATGAATCACACCCCGAAGAACTTTCACATTATGATCTCCTCAGTGAATCTCCACAAAATAATGCCCCATTGGTAAATGTTATTCTCCCAGATAAGCCTAACCCATTCTATGTCTCTTTGTATATAGCTGGTTGTAAACTTAGCAATTGTATAATAGATTCTGGTGCTTCTGACAATGTCATGCCTGCTAAGGTTGCTCATGCCCTTAGTTTGTCATTAAATAAACCCTTAGGCAAAGTCTACTCAATGGAGTCTAAATTAGTCCCATTAGTAGGTCAGCTCAAAGACACGCAAGTTGCTTTAGCCGCTTTCTCAAAAAAGAAACTAAAGCTCACCATCTTAGTTGCTGACATTCCCGCAAGCTATGGCATGCTACTTAGCAGAAGTTTTTGTAAAGAACTAGGTGGAGAAATACAACTGGATTGGTCCCATGCCTTAATCCCAATCCACAGAAAGAAAGTCAAACTAAATCCATAACCCAAAACAAAGTATACAGTCTTGAAATCTGATGATCCAAGGGCAAAGATACTATATGAAGAAACTAGACCAAGTACATATATACTCATGCAGGAAAAAGAAGTAACCCCTGAAGTTATCTCTCCTGACATGTCTTCTAGCCTTTGGACTATGGAATTCAACGGTAGTTGTTCTTCTTTCGGTTCAGGGGTTGGAATTGTTCTTATCTCACCTACAGGGGAGAAGTTTCCTATGGATTTCAAATTGGTTTTCAACACCACTAATAATACGATAGAGTACGAGGCGCTCCTTTTAGGCCTCGAGGCTGCAAAAGAGAAAGGAATCAAAATGTTGAGAGTACTCAAAGATGCGGAATTAGTCGTCAAGCAAGTAAGAAATCAGTTTCAAACAAAAAACACCAAGTTGAGAAGATATCAAAACTTAGTATGGGATCAAATAGAGTTCTTTGATGCTTTCTCTATAGAGGTGATTCCTCAAACTCTTAATTCTAAAGCTGATTGCCTTGCGGTCTCTGCAGCTCTTTTACTTCCACATCCAAAGTTCAATAAAGATTAATATAAGATTGAATTAGTATACAGACCAAGCATGCCTGATAATGATAAATATTGGCAAGTTTTTGATGATGATAGACAGATCATGTCCTTTTTGGAGAAGGCCGGTACTTTTGTCAATTTGTTATTTGAAGGAAGTGAGACTTCTGTAGAAGATGAAGTGTTGCAATTAAAGGGGAAGACCATCCCAAAAGGTTTGATTACTCTAGAGAAACTGTTTGATAAGCACAATTGTTATTTGAAGAATAAGGCCCAAGAGAAAAATCCCAATCCTTCTCAGTATGATAAAGTAGACATAGGCACTAAAGATGATCCTAAAATTGTTTGCATTGGCAAAGCATGTTCGCTAGAAGAAAGAAAGAAGCTCATCACCCTATTGGTCAAATACAAGGACGTGTTCACATGGTGCTATGATGATTTGAAGAATTTCATGGGTGGAAAATTTTAGCATTATATCACTCTCAAACTTGGGGCTACTCCTTTCAGGCAAAAACAGAGGCAATTCAATCCTAAAGTTGCTGGTGCTATCTTTGTAGAGATTGATAAGATGTTAAAGGCCAGAATTATATATCCCATTCATCATTCAACTTGGGTAGAAAATATAGTTCCTATGAGGAAAAAGAATGGAAAAATAAGGATTTGTGTTGATTTCCGCAATCTTAACCAAGCATCCTTAAAAGACAACTACCCTTTACCCATGATGGATCATATTTGCAAACCATTGCTAGATCTGAAATGATGTCATTACTTGATGGGTTTTCTGGGTATAATCAGATGGAAGTTGCCTGAGAGGATCAACATAAAACTACTTTTACAACGCCTTGGAGAACTCTAGCTTACAGTCGAATGCCATTCGGGTTGATCAATGCCGGTGCAACATTTCAGTGTGCTATGGACCTCTCCTTTGGAGATTTGAAAAATAAGATTATTGTGGTATACTTGGACGATCTCACTATCTTTTCAAGAAAAAGAGAAGATCATATTCAACATCTGGAGATAGTCCTACAACATTGCCATAAGCAAGGAATCTCTCCTAACCCCAAGAAGTCCATTTTTGGGGTTACTGAAGGAAAGCTACTAGGACACATTGTGTCTAAAGATGGGATTCGAATTGATCCTGAATGTGTTGAAGCTATCCAAAAGTTGCCATTACCATCAAGCAAATCGAGAGTGAGGTCTTTCTTCGGTCAGATCAATTTCTTAAGGAGATTCATACCAGATTTCTCTAAATTAACTCACCACATTATAGACATGATGAGAGATAAGGTGGTCTTCAAGTGGACTGAAAAAGGGAAAAAGGCATTTCAAGATATTAAAATAGCGATTGTGGATGCTCCAGTTTTAATTCATCCAGATTTTTCTAAAGATTCCATTGTATATTGTTATGCTTTAGAGCATACTTTATCTGCTATCCTGACTCAACAAAATGATGATCATATAGAAGCACCTATTGCATTTATGAGTGTTCCTCTGAAAAAGCATGAGTTGAATTATTCTCTGGCAGAGAAGCATGCTTATGCAGTGGTCAAGGCAGTAAAGCATTTCAGATTCTATATCCTCAATTCGCATTCTAAGGTCTTTGTATCAGACACTTCGATCAAAACCATACTTACTCAGCAAGAAATAGGTGTCAACAAAAAAGCCTCTTGGATTGCCAACGTTCAAGAATATGATATTGATATTAAGCCAACCAAATTGGTATGAGGAAGGGGCTTATGTAAACTCATAGCTGAAAATCACACAATTGAAGAATCTCCAGAAAAGAATGTCAAGTTGCCTCAAGTGTTGTTTGTAGGATTGACAGATGAATGGTTCTCAGATATTGCCTATTTCTTGACATATGGTGAATGTCTTCCACACTTAAGTCCAAAGCAGAAAATAGCTATCAAGTTGAAAGTTACGAAATATATTATTTGGAAGGTAGTTTATACAAGAAAGGGATCGATAGAATTTTTTTGAAATGCATGGATAAAGAACAACAAGAAAAATTACTTCAATTGTTTCACAACGAAGCTTGTGGTGGTCATTTCTCTTCCAGTGTCACAGCCTATAAGATTTTAAGACATAATTATTACTGGCTTGGCTTATTCAAAGATGTAGACCAATGGGTGAAAAGGTGTGAATCATGTCAGCAATTTAAAGGCAAGGTCATGCTAGCCGCACAACCATTAAAGCCCATTGTTATTGAAGAACCTTTTCATCAATGAGGACTATATTTCATTGGTCCACTTCATCCAACATCTAGCGCTGGGCATACACATCTTGGTGGCCATAGATTATTTTACTAAATGGGTAGAAGCCATTCCAGTCCGTCAAACTTCCTCCCAAGTAATGTGTGATTTTCTAAAGGAGAATATTCTTGTGAGATTTGGTGTACCTTAGAAAGTTGTCATAGACAATGCTTCAAATTTCTCCTCTCATGAAATCTTTGATTTTTGTTATCGGCATGATATCTTACTTGCACATTCTTCTAACTATAATCCGCAAGGAAATGGATTGGCAGAGTCCACCAACAAAAACCTCATCTCTATCATGTGAAAGCTAGTAGAGGAAAAAATAAAAGAATTTGCACAAGAGATTATTTGATGCATTATAGGCTGACAGAACCACATATAAAAGGATCATCAACACATCTCCCTTCCAACTAGTTTATGGAATTGATGCTCGATTGCCAATCCCTCTAGAGCTTACTACTCTTTCTCTTCAAACAGTGGTTGAAGGTAATGAATATAAAGATTCTTTGGAGAAAAGAATCATGCATTTGATGAAACTTGAAGAACAAAGGAGTCAAGTAGTTGACAGTATCGCAGAACATCAGACAAAAGTCAAGAAACTGTTTGATAAGAAGACCAGACAAAGGCAGTTTGCTGTAGGAGATCTTGTTCTACTTTGGGATAAGAGGAAAGAACCCAAAGGGATGCATGGAAAGTTTGATTCTTTGTGGAAAGGACATTTCAAAATTAGAGAAGCATGTGGTGACAATTCATTTTACTTGGCGTATCTCAATGGCACTCATCTACCCTTGCACTACAATGGGCAACACCTGAAAATTTACAATCAGTAAAAGAGGGATTTATTCCCAACTCTTTGTACATAGGGAAGTTTTGTTGTGTCAGTGAGTTTCCTTGTTTTGTTCTATTTTTGTCATGTTGTACATCTCTTTTCTAGTCTGACTCTATTTGCCCAATGATACGATTACTAGTCTTGTCAAAGACACTAGGGTTCGTCTATGTCCTTACAATCCTTGTCCCCAAGTAGAGCCAGCTGTTTACCCCATCATTCTACACAATTTTAAACTTTTTGCATATCAAATCCCTGTGCCAATTCATCTTTTCAGTTACAATTTGTCGATGTTGTGCATGTCAATCATGTCGGTAACTTGTTATCAAGAAGTCATACTTTGTCTTGTTCATTCAATATTATCCCAAGTCAAAATTTATGTTGCATCAGCTTACTAATATTATTCTTTGTGTCCACTTTCATTTCACACTAAGCTCACGTCAACTTTTATTTTTCAGCAAAGTTCACATCAATTTTTCTGCAAACTATGTGTCGACTATCATTTCCCGCAAACCTTGTGTCAATTTTTGTTTTTTGCTAAGTTTGCGTTAACTTTTGAGTTTGGCTAAGTTCACGCATTTTGGCTTTTTGCTAACTAAAACCAAAGCGTAATTTTTTAAGGTGAGTATTCACTTTTACGAATATAAATAATCCCGCTCCTCCACATCCAATAGTGTCTCCTATAATCAAGGAAAGGTTTCCCATTTCTCTTTACTTTGCATGTGATCTAGCATCTCATGGGTGATAGGTTATTATAATTCAAAGAAAAGCACACATCGGCATTCATACCCTTCACGCCACTGAACTACATGGTTATTTCAACATGTATTTCATACGTTGATGCATGTAATATTCTTAAACTTGTGCATAAAGGTGGTTAATTGAAGCCCACTCTTCTACTCTCCATATAATCTGCTGACTTTCACATGGGAAAAGGATAAACATCATCAAAAAACTACCAAACTACGAGCTTGAATACAACATGTCATGGGAAAACATCCTTTATCTACGAAGTTATAGTCATTACATGCAAAGAATAGACATGGATTATGAAACAATAAAAAGTAATTATCGATGTATGCAGCATGTATGTAGCGGGTTTGAGTCTTATTTCAGGTAAACAAATCATATGCTAAATGTTGAGGAGTTGCATGCCAAAGAAGGTGGCCTTGTAGAAACTATAACTCCAACATCAATCTTTAAGAAGTCAACATGTGGATAACATAATGTAATAGTTACACTGGTGCAGTATTGTAGCATGTGGAATGCGGATAGAATTTAGTTATCAAGAAATGATTTTCAACTGATAGTCACCATGCTTCACGCCCCAAGATGAAGGCATAAAAAGTGCATAATAACTATCCGCTAGAAGGATGCAAAGCTATCTAGGTAAAGAATCAAAAACTTCAAAGCAACTTCAAAGCAAAATGCTGAATCTATAGAACAAGGTAGTTGTAGGCTCTACATGAGATGATGAAGACTTCGAATGAAAATGATTGGCGAATGCAAGAATGAACTCTACAACGTTTACTAGTTTTTCTGCCCCGGAAGATATTGGTGCAATGTGCAACCCTTGCAAGTATGCTCATAGCTTGTATCATTTGGATAACTACCTCAAACATATGTTATCTCATGGAGTGGAGCAAGCACAAGATATCCACAAGGTGGACGTGTTGAAAAGACTTTAGAAAGTTTCAAACAAATACAGTTATCAGCGGTCTAAAAGCTTTATCCCACAATATTTGCTACTGTCCTCATCTCTATCCGTTGAAATGTTATATCATGGAATGGGGATTCTTGTCAGATATCATAGATGGAAAGGCGGCTTGGTTGACATGTAAACAAAACATTGAAGTTTAGAAAAGGGCACTAGAACTATTTGGTATGACATTGCCTCAAACTAATATGATTTCATGCACTACAATGACGATTGTGACTTTCACAAAATAGGTTTGTTTAAAAAAAAGGAGATAAAGCTTTAGAAAATTTTGATGCAACCAGCAGGAATAAAACCAAATTGCTCAACCTTTGCTAGCATCTTTCGAAGCATAGACAATGGACAGAAGTTGTTTGATAGCCGTCAACGTCATCTGGTAGTAGCAGCCTTCTCACAAACTCTATTGGGATATGGTGCACGCAAATAGTTTACTGAGATAACTTTCAAAAAGAATGCAAATTGGTTGTTAACTTGCACCTAAAGCTACACACAAGATAAAAACCTTTCAAGCATGGAAATATTGTAATATATGCATATTTTAGATTCATTTTTCTGCAGATGTAAAGCTAAAACTCCACGATGTTTGCCAAGATCCTCTCAGAGTAATGAATGGAAATTCTTGTCAGACAATGTAGTTGCAAGTAACCCGGTGGTATGAATGCAAAAATACAAAAGTGTGGACATTGTGCCCGCAGTAGAAATATCATCTTATGAACTTGCCATGTTATAGTATTATGCTAAATTAGATTTGTTGAAAATAATTTTCAAAGACTTCAAGTATATTGAATCCATAGGTGCAAAGTTAATTTCCAGAATGCATAGTCAGCTATGGAATCAAATTATTATTAGATAGATTTATTATGGAAGCATACGTAAGGCCTATGAACTGTTTGATTAAATGTTGCAGACAAATACAGTTTCATGAAAAGTAGTGATGGCTATTTTGATATAGCTTGTATGCCAATTGTGGGAGGCGAAGACCGGACACAAACTATTTATAAACAACCTCAAAGAAATTTCATGCTCTGAGGACACTTATCACATGCAGATGCCTGGGTATGAATACCTATTGCCTTTTTGTTTGAATAAAGTGTTTTTCAAATCTCCTCTTGAAATCCATTGCATGCATATAAACAACAAATTGGAAATTGTCAAACAAACCTCATGAAACACTACAACAAACTCTAAAATAGAATAAATACAGGTAGATTTCATGACTTGTTGCAGATATTTAATCATGAAATATAAATATCAGGGGTTTGAGTTCCTCTCAGTTCTTGAATCTACACTTCCAGAAATGTCAAATACCTCTTTGGGACATATCAATTTGGAAGATTTCTGGAGAACCATGGAACAAGGGAAGTGATCACCAATGGCTCATAAGTTGTTTGATAGTGGATTACCCCATGCAGCCAGTTTCCCAATAGCAGTCTAATGGAAAGATCTAGTTTTAGAATGTATGAAGTGCTACAATCAGAAAACCAGAGAGGTTAGAATCGTTGATGACAAGCTAATTGTCAGGTTAGATAGTGTTTCAATTGGGATTACTTTCAGGCTACCTGTCGGAGATCAGTTTGTGAACATAGACAAAAGGCTTGCTCATCAATATTTCAATGAAAGGAAACATCAATGTCTCAACACTATAGCAAAACACTGGCTACATACATCGAAAGGAGGGAAATCCCAGTTACCTAAAGTCCTTCACAGATCATGCTTCATAGAGGATATTTCCAATATGATTGTTCTACTTCAGAGAGTGATAGGAGATGAAAAATCAATTGATTTTGAAATGTGTATTATTAGTGACAATCACTTTATTGACTGGAGCAGCATTATTAGTGACAATTTGCATTATCAGTTGACCAATTTTGAATTGAATGAACATTTCTACATGTCTTCTTACTTATCAGTGGCCACATCTTGCTACCAAAGGAACTTATGATAACATGACATAGATCTATGATTACTACCCTCAGTTACAACTGGATCAAAGTGACAAGCACTACCCTAGGTTAAATGATGCTTTCACAATGCTGATAGTAAGAGAACTTTAAGGTAATACTGCACTCTGGATATCACCAGAAGCTGCCAATCTGATCAAAATATATGGGAGCTACTTCATCCAATATCCTAGATTTACCTATCTACGAGTTGGCGGGTTTTATGGATACCCATATAAGTTGCCTAGATATGTAGATGACAAAATGGTATTGATAGAACTATGCAGGCAAATTGGTTCACTTAATAAGAAATGCAAAGATAAGAGAAAACCTGGAGTTCCATTTCCCATTGGCCTTAATCATTACAATTGTGAATCTTTTGCAGATGCTCAAAACATAGAGAGATCTTTGATAAAAATCAGCTTGTATGCCTATACTATGAGATTCCCTTTTGATAGCAAAGGATATGTCAGAGACAATCTACGACTTGGTGCAGGTTACTGTCATTTTCTAGAACTTGAAGACTTTTGGGAAGATTGTGAAAATGATTATGAGGTATGTAAATGAGACTGGATGAGGATGAGCATTGAACAGATCAGAGAATTCAAGCTAGATTGCAATACAGATGGAATTGAGGAAGATGGTTCAGAATTAATTGACCTTGTGTATTTTGAAAAAATTGAAACACAGCCTTTACCACCCATCAATTGGGCTAATGAGGAGATCAAAGATTTGGGTATAAGAACTGCTCATATCATTCAAAAGACTAAAGATTGGGTAAAGAGAAAGGCAATTGAGGCAATAGCTACTAAACTGACAAGTAATAATGCTTTATCATCAAGTAGAAAAGATAAACATTCAAATTCTTCTTCTTCTTTTCGTTCTCATAATCCATCTTTAAGCATTGGTTCAAATAAGAGTACTGAAGGAGGAGATGACAGAGAAGATACATCAAGAAGAAAGGGTCTTAAGAGCATTTGTGAAAATGATGAAAAATAGAAAAAGGGGAAAACAAAAATAAAGGATAATGCATTGCCTCCCATACAGGAAGTAGTTGAGAAAAACAAGTCCACAATTCCTGAAATCCTCCATCAAAATGATTAGCATTTAAATATCTCTTCTTTACTTCTTGTTGTTTCTCCTTCTCATGAAACACCTCATTCCCCTCATGCATTACAATCTACACTCCTGCCGCCTATGAACATATTCAGTGAGCATGTTTTTCCCTCAAATGTAGTACCGCTTTCCACAAATATACCGAAGTCCTCACATAATCCTTCCTCTTCCTGGTTGCAACAAAGTTTGTCAAGAAAAAGAAACAATGCTCAATTAATCATGCCTAATTTTGAGACGGTCTCCAATTTGCTACAAAGGTCTCCCAAATCTAAAAAGATCAAGATTACATCAAGGATGGCAGTGGATTCTTCATTAGGTAATGTCTATGTCGAGGTTGCACAACCTATTTTAGAAAATAATTTGAATGAGGCTACAGAAAGTGATTTTAACATCACTAAGATAGATCTTGGTCCATCTACATATGAGGGTGACATGCAAAATTTTCAAGTATCACCTGCCAAGTTAATAAAAAGAACAGAGAAAGAAAGGCACACAAAAGATCACCTAAAGAAACAAGTACAAGTTTTGACATCCTATCTCAAAGCCATCATAGATACATCTACTTTGCCTCTTGATACTTCCTCTACCCCCACTAATTTCTCTCTTGAAAATAATGTTGAAAAGGAGATTATTGAAAGTGTCAGCAAATATGAGTTGTATGGAAAAATGACTGAAAAATGGGTTGAACGTATGAAATTAAAAACATTCAGTTTCATCGAGCAAGCAAAAAGTCTAAATGACGAAGTAGAAATAAAGAGGGAAGAGGTTGATAAAGAAATAAGAAGTATCTGAAAGGAAGAATTATTGTGGCAGGGAATATCCAAGGACCTTAGTGAGATGATCAAAACTGATAATGAGATATTATTTTCTGAAAAAGTCTTTTCAAACATTGAAGAAAATCAATCTAGCTCTTGGCTTTGTTCAGTTGAATGGAAATTGTTAAATATAAGACAAGTTTTGGCTGCTCAAGAAAAGCTCCTGGAAACTTGTGAACAGGTGAAGATGAAGATTCACACTGATTTATTAGCAATCAATTTTGATGTGATGGATAAAGATAAATCTCAAGTTTTGGAAGCTCAAGCTATTAAAAGAAACTTTGAAAACATGATTAATACAGAGTTGTTCAATAAATAGGTTTTCAATGAAGGACTTATGGATAAATTGAATCTCATCTTTGTTGCTGTCAATTCTGGCATTGATCATATATTAGATTTTCCTCATGATTTGAGTAATGTTCATAAAGATCAATCAGAATGGAGGCTTCGTGTGACAGAAGTGTTTGTTCCAAAAAATAAACTTATAGCTTCAGTAGTCAGGATGTTCAGAGCATACAAAATGAAGTCATCCCTTTCTTTATAGCAGTTTGTAGTAACAGAAACATCTTCAAATGGTACCAGAGGCGGCAAAGATAAAATCTGATGGTTTCTTGTGAGATCAATCATATTGGTCCACTTTTCAAAGTTTGCAAGATTATAGGTTTTGGTTCTCTTTCTATGAAAGTGACTTTATGTCACTCTTTTGTAATTAAGTTGTAAAGTGCACTTTATTTTGGGAACTTTTGAAAAGTCCAAATAAAAATTAATTAAAGCGTGCTTTTATTTTCATAAAATATTTTTGGGTAGTTAGGAGTAGTAGTTATGAGGTAGTTACAAAGTTGGTTACTAGAGACAAGTCTATATATACAAGACTTGGTGTTTGTAAAAAGGGGACTTTTTGGCTTTCACATTTGAAATGGTGTTATGAGAAATAGAGTTGTACAACTCAGTGTGAAGAAATAAGAGACATTTTGGATTGTGTGATCTCAAATATTTTTTTAACATTATTCATTCTTCTTAGGTTGATGGATGATGTTTTGTTTACATTATCTTGCATCTGCAATGTGGAATAACAACTAGTCTTGGAGGAATTGGTTACTAGATAATATTTCAATGTATGTTGGATATCTCCTAAATCATTTCTTCTTTTTAATACTACATGAAACGTGTTTGTACGCTCATCTTAGCACTTTAAGAAGTGTCCTTATATTATCTTAGTGGGATTGTCAAACTTTATACATGCGAGTTGAGTCAATGTTCGTAAGCCCATTGCCTTAACCTTCCAACCTTTCTTTAATTTTATTTCTTTATTAAATATCATAAAACTCCATAATTTATCAAACGAGGGAGCTGCCCCTGTACACGCAGAGGTAGGTTGATAGAAAAACTACAACTTTACCAACTGTTGGTACATATTTCCACTATATGTTTTCTGGGCAAATAGTCAATATAATAATTCATATATTATAGTGCAAATCTATTTACCAACAAGCCTTAAACCCTAAAACCTATCCCTAAACCCTCAACCCTATACCCTCAACAATATACTTAAGCCCTAATCCCTCAATCATCAACCCTATACCTTAAACCCTGAAGCCTACACCCTCAAATCCTCATTCCTAGACCATATAACCTCACCCTTATATCCTAAACCTTGAATATTGTCCCTTAACCCTATACTTAAATTAAACCTAAACCATACATGCTCTCAACCCAAGTCACCCTATGCCTTATATACCCTCAATCCATATCGTAAACCCTAAACCCAATATCCTTAACCCTAATCCCAACGCCTTACACACTTAATCTTATACACTCAACAACCTGGATATTAATCCTCTACCCTCTACCTATTACTTAAGCCCTAATGCCTCAACCCTCAACCCTCAACCCTCAAAACTATACAGGCTCAGGTCCTTATATACACTAAACCCAAAACACTTACATACATACATACATACATGCTTACATACAAACATACATACATACATACAAACATGGATACATACAAGCATGCATACATGTACATACATACAAGCATGCATACAGACCTACAAGCATAGATATAAACATCCATGAAACATACTTATGGAACTTGAACATAACTCATTCAAAGGAAGACATAATGCGAGCGCGTTATAACGCGCTCGCATTATGTCAAACTGGGAAAACACCGGCAAACATGCAAAAAAGGAAAAAAAGCACAACATAACATGCCTGCATTATATTGTGCTTTGAGAATCCCAAGCCTTAGGCTTGGGATTTTCTTTGGATTTCTAACCCAAAGGCTTGGAGTACCTTTTCAACATCCACAGACATGTTTTTGCAAATTCTACAAGATTTCACATAATTTTGTTTGTGCTAACCCTCAAATTTACACGTGTTTCAAGGTCAAACAAATCAAACACCTGGGTAATGTTAGGATTTCTCTTAGCTATTTAACAATGTAATTTTTTTCACATTTTGACAATGTTAAGCCTTTCATCTTTAATTTCTTTTGTTTGTGTCTGGTTTTCGGCAAAAACCACTGTTTGGTCTTTTTTTCATTGTAAATTAACCATTCATTGAAATTTCAAAAAAATTACGTATTTAGAAACTAGACTTCATTCTACACATATTAAAAAAAAATGATTTCAATTAGTTTTTAAAATTTATAGGGGCAGCACGGCCAAAATTCTACTTTTAGGACGTGTCCACTTTGAAAATTAGTAAAAAATCAAATATTCATCAAAAAATTATCAGAAAAATTAGGCATAAACTACATGTTGTTAGCTAATTTATCACCAAAGAGATTTTAAAAATACCAAAAAAAAGTTAAACTTTTGAGGGAGCCACAAAACATGTTATGTTATGTTTTTTTGACAGAAACAACACGAATTTCTGTGGCTCCCTCTTTTGAACCCCTTAATCTATACCATTTTTAAAAAAAAATTAGTAGTTTAAAAAGTAAACTCGGAGCACTATAAACATTGTTTTGGTTGCATCTCCAAATTTTGAGTGTAACTATGCTCAATTTCTCATCCAAGGCCAGTATTTTCTTATTTCAGAAAAAAAAGTGGCCACTTAAGACCCCTTTTTGGCCCCCCATCTTCTTGCACTTACTCTACTAAGAAAATAAAATTGAAGATAGCATTTATGGTTATATTAGGCCTATTGCATGCCCTCACCTTCAAAAAGATTTTAACACAAAGTGGGAAATTATTGTAGATAATCATTTGGTTCCCAAGTAACATATATATATATATATATATATATATATATATATATATATATATATATATATATATAGAGAGAGAGAGAGAGAGAGAGAGAGAGAGAGAGAGAGAGAGAGAGAGAGAGAGTGTTTAATTTATTTTCAATATTAAAATATGATTTTATATTATTTATGTGTTCTTATATATATATAAATAATAGAAATACTTATTTAATTTATTTTCAATATTAAATCTTTCTCTTTCTATAATATATATGTCTATCTTTCTCTATATCTCTCTTACCATCCCTCTTTCTTTCTCTCTCCCTCTTTATCTCTCTATATCTCTACCCCTCTCTCTCTAATGCATTATTTCTCTACCTCTCTAGACTCTAATTAAGATAAATAAGTAATAATAATGATTCAGGGGTTTAGATATTATAATTTTAAACTATAATTACATTATAAAATATATATTATATTAAAAATTAAAAATTTATACATATTTGTTATTTGATTATATATTAATTTAATCTCTCTCTCTCTCTCTCCCCTCTTCTATATATATATATATAGAGAGAGAGAGAGAGAGGAGATTTGGAATTGAGTGCCAAGGGCACAAGCCAAGAAATTTGGTGCAATGCATACAATTTTGCAATGTGTATTGGTATCAATATAATTGTGGAACCCAAAGAGATTTGAAAAATCCAACAATCACATATTTCTTACTTCTCGAATAAATTTTTGTAGACTGTCAAAATTTATAGGGAATCTGGGTAAGTGAAAAAAGATGGGGAGTCAAAAAGTGGCCAAATGGTTTTAAAAAAAATAATACATAACACGAGCATGTTATAACGCACTCGCGTTATGGGTTGGTAATGCCGAGCCTATGGGGAGCCAAAAAGTGGCCAAATAGTTTTTTAAAAAAATAATACATAACGTGAGCGCGTTATAACGCACTCGTGTTATGGGTTGGTAATGACGAGCCAAAGGCTCGTCAAAACCAAACCATAACACGCTCGCGTTATAACGCGAGTGCATTATGAACTACTATAAAAAAAGGCTTGTCATTTCATTTCATTTCTGTTTTTCTCCTCTATCCCCCCAGCTTGCAAACCCTACGAAGCGCACTCGCGTTTTGGAAAAGACAATTCAACACCAAAATCTTGCTGATTCATCGCCAAAATGCTGCCACAACGTCGAGCTTGCCAAAGGAGTGAGTTTTTTTTTTTTTTTTTTTTGAATTTACTTCTAAATAGCGATAAGTGCAAAAAGATGGGGGGCCAAAAAGTGGCCAAATGGTTTTAAAAAAAAAAATACATAACGCGAGCGCGTTATGGGTTAGTAATGATGAGCATAATGCTCATCATTACCAAACCATAACGTGCTCACGTTATAATGCGAGCGCGTTATGGGTTAGTAATGATGAGCATAATGCTCGTCATTACTAAACCATAACGTGCTCACGTTATAACGCGAGCACGTTATGAACCACTATAAAAAAAAGCATTGTCATTTCATTTCATTTCTATTTTTCTCCTCTATCCCACGGCTTGGAAACCCTAGGAAGCGTGCTCGCGTTTTGGAAAAGCCAATTCAACACCAAAATCTCGCTGATTCGTTGCCAAAATGCCGCCACAACGTCAAGCACGCCAAATGAGTGATTTTTTTTTTTTCAATTTGCTTCTAAATAGGTAGGTTTGAGATATTTTTTGATGTATATTTCGTTAATTGTTAGGAAATGTTAATGCACCTCCTCCTCCTCCTCAAAATCCACAAAACCTCGAGGAGGAAATATCTGCAGAACAACAACCTCCTCCATCCATTCCTCGACATGCCCCTAGAACACAAGAAAATATAATGGGGCAAATTGAAAACAACAAAAAAGAAATTGAAGATATAATTGCAAGGTTGAAAGATCCTTCCACTTCAACCTTGCATAGGTCCACGCTTGCTAAATCTCTTGAATCTATGTTATCAAATGTAGATTCAATTAGCAAGAAAATAACTAGTTGGACGGATAACAGGAGAGATTTTAGAGACTATTATGCAGACAAGTTGTCATACCAAGATGTGAAAAAATTACAAATTACAAAATTAGACTTGTGTTCAATTTTCACAAACCCACAAACAAATCAACCTCCACCCATTACATGCAAGAGGTTCCCTATCCATTGGTGCAACAACCAAGCGATAAGGGACAATTTTGGGTAGAGGTGGTGGATGGTTTTTGACCATCCTCCATGCAATAATAATGAGGTCCTGCAATACTTTTTGAGGAAACTCTATTGCGAGTTTGTCCTCAATAAAGTGCCAAACTATTTTGATATGTAGGACTTCCAGGGTAAAGGTGGGGGGTCAGCACAAGATAGACCAGGGGCACGTGTTGACCCACAGCAGGCAATGAGACGAGTAATCAACAGACCATCTCATGAGAATATTTCTATCCCTTCCATTGTGAAGGAGAGTGTTGAGGTTGATACACTTCAGTCCATTAGTGCCTTGACCCAGAGCATCATAGCGCATGCCAGTCCTGTAGCACAGAGTGGGTTGGGAGATAGTGCGAGGAGTAGGGTCCCACCCCATACTTGTCAGACTTGTGGGTCAGCCTGTGGTTATGACCCCATGGATAGTTAGGACACAGGTGCACAGGCTACATCTGCAGCTGAGCAGATGGTGATGACAGATACCCTCCTGAGTGAGACTTTTGGCCTTGATACTCAGGTAAATATTAGCAAGTTTATTGAATTTAATTTATTAAATTTTATTTTTGAAATGCAAGATTAACTAATTTAAATTAATGATTTTAATAAAATTTTAGGGTCATAGCGTCGATGCAGTTTTTAGTGGTTTGCCACCTGTATTTTACACTAGATCATCTACTGGCGAGGTATGTAACTAGTAAACAATTATAAATATTACATGTGAATAGCATCGTTATATGAATGGTATTTTAATATCTGATTTTGGATGTTGAATAGGTTAATATTGTAGATTTCACGGCAACACCTGCCAGTGGTGGTGGACTTCAAAGTTTTACGGAGGTAATAAAATAAATAGTTTAATGAATGAATTGTACTTACTAGATTTTTGTATGTGACTTGTGTGCTTTATTGTGTGTACTTCCATGTTTAGATGAACGTGTGTGTATGTTAGGAGCCATGATTTGCATCACTATTATAGTTTTTGTAATTGAATAATGTTGTTTTATTTGCAGATGATTCAAGGTGTGGAGACACCTCCCCATGTTTAGAGGGCAATGGAGCATGGTGTGGCCTCTGCAATTCATAGCTCCATGGCATTGACAGGGGTATGAGACAGATTAGTAAATTTCAATTTACATTCATTGTTATAGTTGTCTATTTTTGAAAAATCAAAAGATTATTGATTTGAAGTTTAATTTCTACCTGGATGGTTTCTATAGGACATGACATCACCAGGGCCTATTCCTGCTACTGAGGCAAGCAAGGAGACAGATTATATGTTAGCGGTAAGTGATTATTTTGTTAAATGTTTCATTTTTTATAACATGTAATTTCTATATATTAATGTCTATACTTTTTATTGTAACAACTAAAGATGCATGAAGAACTAAATAGGAGGAGTAGCCCTCAGGTTTGTAGTAGACCACCCACATGCGCGTCTCCATCCCCTAGAAGATCAAAGGCTGCCTGTGATTTATTCTCTTCACCAGCCAGAGGGGAATGACTTTTTATTGTGTTCCTTTGTTGTATTCCTATATGGCATTTGTGGACATATATTTTCTATTGTACATAGTTGACATTGTATACCTATATGGCATTCTTGTAAGCCTATATGGCTATTTTATATATATGTTATACTTATATCGACAGATATTGATGTATGCCTATATGGATATTTGGTTAATACAAATCTTTTTTATTGATGGCGTCCATACTTGCATTATAAATCCATGTTTGAATGGATATTTGTAGATGGCTACTTCAAATATTTAAAGTCCAATTGTATTACATAGGATGGTTGTTGATCCAATAAGCTAGCTATTGTTATTCAAGTATCACCTAAACCTCATTTTGGAACTAAAAGATAAAAGTTGTATTTAAAAAAAAAATGAATCATCATGTTGAACAAAAAATATTAATATTCTTTATGAGTAGCATAGAATGTCAACTATATGCAATACAAAAAAATGAATCTTTATGTTATTCTTTAAGTTTGAGATCCTGAAGATGACTAAGTCTGGTAGCCTGATATCCTGAAACACTAGGATGAATATCCAAGTCATTAGGATGATTGTGCCTTGAGAAAAAGTCATTAAGATGAGTACCTAAAGGAGACTTTCTTAAACATTCAAACATTGAGCAACAAGCATGAAGGGTTAAGACGCAATTTGCAACTCATAAAGCCTCAAAAGGGCACCCAACTTAGAGAGAGCATTCATTTAAGACAAGGCACCCATTGACACTTGTTCCACCATAAAAGTACGCCTAAGGTGGAAGGAGAACAAGCCTCTAGTAAGTGAAGCGCACCTATTGTCTAAACCACTTCATTATGGCACCCTAGCATGAGGAGGAGTATATAAGTCAATAGGAAATGGCACCTAGAATGCAAATGAAGGACTAAGTGGCATTTTCAATAAGCATCAATTCACCTTGAGCTTTCAATAAATACATCAAATTGAGCCCCATAAGCCTAGGCGCCCTTTGCCTTCAAAAGAACCTTGTATTGACATCAAGAGTTGGATTGTTGATGACTTCCCAAGCTAGAGATAATAGTGAAAACAATCCTTCCACCATCAGGATATTGAAAAATAATCATAATGTAATGATATATGGGATAACTGACATACCCCTTATGAAAAGTGATGATCATAACAAGAATGGTCACCTCAACTTAATGCCCAATAATTTTAATACTATCAAGCTTCCACATAATAGTAGATAATCTTATCAAAAGTCACAGAGAAATTTCTAAGAACCATAGTGTTATCCCTATGACTTGACACATACTGCTTGTTTCATAAAGCAAAGGGACATGATATAAATATTGTTGTTATATGGAGCCTAATCAGACTCGGAGGTTTAATTTTCCCAACTTTTATCAGCGTGGTTTCCCCCCAAATATTTTCCTACTAGTTTTGGTGCCTTGAAGTCTAAGTGTATGAAAATCATGAGGATGAGCGCTTAGGGATGAGATAGTCTTCATAAGAGTTGAAATAAGAACATCATCAAAATGCACCTTGGTAGAGAGACTTGAGACCATCATCAAATAAGCCAAAATATCTATCTCTAATGACTTGACACGGATCCCAAAACCACCTATTGGACCAATAGGATCCTAGGCACTCACTTCATGCATTATGATTTCTAGGCACCAGTTTGATGCTCCATCACAAGGAAAGTGTGCCCACACTTGCAAGTGTTTTTCTTCAGGATGTAGGCACCAATTGAAGGTTGTAGTTGCCAAGAAGAGCACCTAGCAAGAGGAAGTCTTTGGAGTCTCCAAAACACATCAAACACTTGACTAACAACAAGATCACTTTTTCCCAAGTTAGGCACTTCAGGAGGGAAGTTAAAACATGAATAAGTGCCAACTTGTCTAGGTGCAAACTCAAGCTTGTTGAGGATACACATGGTGCCAAACATTCCTTAGTGATTTCACAAACTTCAAACACTCAGAACTGTTCAAGGAATACCCAATGCCCCTTCTTGATGATAGGCCACCAAAGTGAGGGTGGAATTGCACCTTGATGGCATTAGGCGCTATCTATAGTATGCTACTCCATGGAAATGTGCCTTCTTGCTTAGAGTAATTCAAACACTCCAAGGTCTTCAGTGATCAATTCCCCAACTTATGAAATGTCCTCCTTCATTTTAAAACACATTGCAATGCTCCAGAGAGATGACTATACCTAGGCACCAATCTGGGTTAGAAATGCCTCCAAAGTGCACCTTCTCTTTCAGAATGTAAAACAAGGTCCAAAGGTGCTAATAAACTGAAGTGCTTCTTTGGAAAAGTCTCAGAGGTTAAGATGCACCTTGTCTTAATGAGGTACAACTCTTGGGTAAGAAATCTTGTAAAGTGCGCCTAACTTAGTGAAGAGGTTGATAACTTCAAAACCCTTCCTGGAAGTTAGATTGCTTCAACTGAAGATCATCTTGCACCAATACATCACCAAACTTTCAATCACAAGATCAATTCAAACTTAGGCACTCATTAAGAGTCTTTCCAATGTTGGCCCATCTGAGAGGTTGAACTAGCAAGAGATGGCGCCTAGCTTCCTAGACCTTGTTTCAATATGTTTGAGTTCGAAAGTTGACTCAATGGTATCAAGATGGCGCCATAGAGTCTTTGGACTAGTTCCTTAGAGTTTCAAAAACATTCTGGCTCCTTGAAAATTCCTCCTACATGCTTGGGTGCCATTTCAAGGTCCTAGAACCATGATGTAGCACCTTATTTCTCTAGGTGCCCATTCATGATTGTGCAACTTGAGATTGGCGCCTAGAGTGAATAGGCTTTCATCCTGACTTAATTCACTAAGGCAACCTCATCTTGAAGGCCAAAGAACTTTTCCTGCTAGAGTGCCTTGATTGAAGACTCCACATCCTTGGGTGCTCATTTGGATAATTTGATGTGAAATTGGCGCCTAGACTCCAAGAGTCAACTTTCTGCTTTCTAGACTTAGCCAAATTTTGAGTTTCTAACTTTGTTCTTGCAAAACAATGAGATTGAGTTAGTCAAAAACCAATTCATTCCCTCATCATTCTGAATTACCCTCCGGGAATGAGCAATAGGCTAATCCATTCTTCACTTGATAATCAAGCCGAAAACAGGGACATGACAGGGTAAGTTGTATCTAATGACATCACCTAATTGAGCGCCTAAGAGGTATAAAGCTTAACGTTGACATGAGGACAAGGGCTTAGTAAATGAGAGTTTCTCAAACATTTAAACATGTGAATGAAGTCATAGAAATGTACTAAGTCATCTAGGCACCATTTTCCCCTTGTGTACCCTTACATTTGCGCCTAAGAAGAAGTTGCAACTTTACACTGCCTCCTTATGACAATTTTTGGGGCAGCAGAAAACTTTTCACCACGAGTAAATGTCTCAGAGATATAAAAAACTAAGAAAGGTTATTGTAGAGGCACTCTACATGATCGCGTTGCCTTAGACAGAATGTTTCTAAGTGACACAGTTTTTGAGTAACATCTCGTCAAAGATTGCTACGTTTTTGCACTCTGGACTCTTCAGGGATATCGTCGGTACAATGTAGCTTGGACTGTTTTGACATGTTTGGGTGAAAAAAAGGACCATGCCTAGTGTAAATGTACCCATCCAAACGCGTTGGAATAGTCAGTTTGGTCACATCAGGAGTAGGATGAAAGTTACACCCCTTTGCAACTTTACACTGCCTCCTCCTGACGATTTTTGGGGCAGTAGAAAACCTTTCACCACGGGCAAATACCTCATAGATATAAAAAATTGATAGAGGTTATTGTAGATGCACTCTACGTGATCACATTGCCTTAGACAGGATGTTTCTAAGTGACATGGTTTTCTAGTAACATCTCGTCAAAAATTGCTGCCTTTTTGCACTTTGGACTCTTTAGGGATATCGTTGGTACAATGTAGCTCAGACTGTTTAGACATGTTTGGGTGAAAAATAGGACCATTCCTAGTGTAAATGTACCTATCCAGACGTGTTGGAATAGTCAATTTGGTCACATCAGGAGC
The DNA here is from genome assembly GCA_027924645.1 of Cunninghamia lanceolata. Taxonomy (NCBI): domain Eukaryota; kingdom Viridiplantae; phylum Streptophyta; class Pinopsida; order Cupressales; family Cupressaceae; genus Cunninghamia; species Cunninghamia lanceolata. The sequence goes on from BSBN01000167.1 coordinate 13,059,655, forward strand.
AAGACGAAAGTTACACCCCTTTGAAACTTTACACTGCCTCCTTCTGACGATTTTTGGGGCAGCAGAAAACCGTTCACCATGGGCAAATGCCTCAGAGATATAAAAAAATTGAGAGAGGCTATTGTAGAGGCACTCTACGTGATCGCATTGCCTTAGATGGAATGTTTCTAAGTGACATGGTTTTTGAGTAACATCTCGTCAAAGATTGCTGCCTTTTTGCACTTTGGACTCTTCAGGGATATCGTCGGTACAATGTAGCTCGGACTGTTTCGACATGTTTGGATGAAAAATAGAACCATGCCTAGTGTAAATGTACCCATCCGAACATGTTAGAACAATCAGTTTGGTCACATCAGGAGCAGGACACCAAAAATGCATAACATGATGATGTAAAAATGTGTATATGTCTAAAAATGCAGCAGGAAATTAAAAAAAGATAAACCTTACAAATTAATGTGCATACTTACAACTCAATGTAACATGACTTTACAAAATCAATGTGAATACTTACAAATTAATCCAATGAACCATTCAGGTCTGCTCTACTCTTTATTGTGTCAAGTATTGCTTCATGGTTAGACTCGCACACTTTCCACAAGATTTTGTTCAAAGGTCTACCTCGATACTTTATGAAATGAACATTGGATGCCACGACAAGGTTCAAGTAATGAAGAATCTTCTGATGTGTGTCAAATTCTTAAAACAACCAAACATTAACACTCTTATGTGGGTACCTTCTAAGCCATGTTCCAGTAATAACCACTGAGCCTGTAGGGTATTCGATATTTTCTCCATCTGTAATAGGGGCCTCCAATTTCGTTTTGGCCTCAACACAACGACATAAGTAATAATCTGTTCCCTCTTCATTATCTTCATTTGCAATAACTACATATACGTGCCCTGCATTGATATGTGTAGCAAATTAGATGAAATTAGTCAACATTACAAAAACACTACAAAGTAAGATGACATTACTTGGTTGAACTAGATGAAATTAGATGCATATACATGCCCTATATTACCTGGTTGAACTAAATCTAATATGTGGTCAAAGTCAATTGATGATTCCATCTGTGTTAGTTCCAGTGCCGTCAGGGGTTGATACATGTCAAGTGGGCTAAGATAACTTAACTGCCATTCGTCAACCCACTCCTTTGACTCACACTCATCCCAGACTTGAATTATATAGGAAGAACAAAAGCATGACATCTTTCACGTATGGATACTCCATGAACCTGCAATTGAGCTTCTAAAAGAGTGCATCTCATTTGATCCTGTCAGTGTACAACAGTCCTCATATGGTGCAATGTTAGTATCATCTATCAACCAAAAAAATCTACGAACTGAAGACTTACCTTCATTACCTAGACCCATGGAAGCATTACACCACTTGACAATCGATTTTGCATCTATCAACTTTGCATTGTCTTTATACTTTAACTCTTCTCGTGCTATGGCTCTTTTGATACATGCTCCTGCACCATCATGCTCCCCCTTTCCATGCCTGGCCTCACAAAAGTTCCACATATGCTGAATACCTATAAAATTATGCCTTCTACTCAGCCAATAGAAATTTTGTGAGTTCTTGAATTGTGACGCACAGTTATCCGACCATATGATATGCTGACTGAACGATATGCCCCTTCTAGCTAAATCATTATAGAACATCTGAACGCAACCTTGCACAAACTCCGTAGAATGCGTGCGATCATCACTAATATAGAAATTATACTCCCTTATGATCTTTCTGTCATCCTCTGTATTATCATTCGCATGAATGAATGCGATGTGCACAAATATAGAAACCTGTGTGGAGTTGTAATATTGTGATTGCACCTCATGCTATGGCTATAGACTGTAGTTCTCTACAAAGTCAATGACCGAAACAATGCTACCAACTGGAAATGTGTCCTTGCATAACTTGAATTGCAAGTCCAACCATCGAGCTCTATGGGCATGTCTTGCATACTCATACACTATGCTGTCAGAAATTATAGGCATAAACTGATACACTGGAATCTTTTCAATAACCAATTCACACATCTTTGCTTCTTTACCATCTTTTGTATTCTATGCCATTGTTTTATACTTGCCAAACTCTACTAGCTCATTTCCAACCGCATGTGTTCTTTCCATATGTTCACATATTGGCAAATGTTGCAAGCCACCGCAACGATGACATGTGCCATCCAAGCATAATTTCTTGTAGAGTATTTGACCTTCCTCTCTTTCACATAAAATTCTTGGTATGAAGTCTCTTGAAGATGTTGGTGGGGCACATATGGCACAACCCTGCAAAACATTGTTAGTATGCATATCTAAACATATAGACCTATAAGCATACAAATTGTTAGAAAATTCAATATGCAATCTACAAAAACAAGTAGTGCGTGTGTGATTTATCTTGACATAGAAAGGTTTTAGCATTTCAAAATATCTTTGACAAATTTTAATTTGATGATACTTCTCTAGAAATTTACCATAAAACTGTGTTTGAGTCTCATCCAAAAAATGCTTTGGATGTGGCTCACGGTTTTGACTACTGATTCTCCTTCTTACCACAGCCCTTTGATTCAAAGATACCTTTGTGTAATTCTTCCAAAAGTCTTCAATTAGTGATCTCAATGCTTCAACAATTGGTTTATCTTTTCATGGTAGTCTCCCCGAGAATGCCCATAATTCATTGGCATTAGTGTCCTCAATTCTTTGGTGTCTTCCAACGGCTCTTGATAAAGTTTTCCTATTAATTCTCAATTCTTGACTCATCTTTCTAATGAGACGAGCTTTCCTCATTTGACTACTTACTATAGTCGATGTAATCACACGCAGTGTTGCATTACTATCTTTTGTGCGTGAGATGTTACCCACACTCTCATACGCACTCATTAGATTCTTGACAATAGATTTTTCACTTGAAGCCTCTGATGTTCTCAGCCCAAGAATCTTCATGATGGACCTATACTTTATACTTCTCATCATTTCAATGAATAGTTGACATCTTGCAGTCTCATTTAACTTTTCAAAGAACAATCTCCAACTCTTATGAGCATATCTTCTACAAGTGCATTTTGGAATCTTACTTTCCATTGGCTACAAAATATTCTCATCAATTTCAATCAAATACTTTGGCTTTCTATGCAAAATTCTAGGTGGTGTTAAGTTAGGTAAATTCATCTCAACATTAGGAATTTCATCAATATTTAAACGAGATGGGCTAGATGGCATACCTTTGATCGAAGATGGAATAGATGACATACCTTGAGGTTGAGGTGGGAACGATGGTGTACCTCCTTCCTCACATGTGAGTGATGATGTATTCTCAACTTGAGATGTGGTAGATGGTGTCCCTACATGTTGACTTGCGGTAGAGGACGTGTCTCCAACTTGGTATTCAAATCTCTCATAGCACAAAGTTTTTGCATTCGTTCTCTTTGTGCCGCCAATACCATATCTCTTTGTGATGGTTGTGGTTCCTCTTCAATTGGTATGTCTTCATTTATCATGTCCAATTTCCTCTTCTCACGAAGTTCCCTCATAGCCACTGCTTTCTTTGCATTCTTAGCTTCTATCTCTTCCTGTGTTGGTTTAATTCTTGATTGTTTCCTCGGCATGAAGGAGAATTTGTCTGTAGAATGATAAAGAGACCAATATTACTTCATAAGAAATGAATACAAGATAATAGTGGGATTTTATTTTTATTATGTTGTAAGGATTTATTCTTGTATAGTTTGACATCATGGTATGTTAAGGTATGTTTATTACACATAATTATTAAAGAGCCCAAGTGTAGAAAATATACATGGTATCATGTGAGATTGTAGGCTGCTTTCTTGATTGGGAATGTGTCTATTTTAAACATGTATGATAAAGCATGATAAAATAATTCAATCTGAATTAAGGAAAATGTAAAGAACATGCATGTAAAGACTTGACATACCTAAAAAATGAAGATTCGAATTGAGAGTAGCCAATTATGTAGTATTTTTTTCTTCTTGCATTAAACTCCTCCAATTTGAGTTTTTCACCACTTGCTTCCTTTTCAATGTTAAACTGAATAACACTCAAATATAATTACTAACAATAATACTATTAACCAATCTATAATGTTAAATTCCTAAAATTGAATCACAATTAATATTGCAACACTACAAAAATTGAAACTTGAATAGATATATATCAAACTTGGTGTGAAAACTATGTTATTTCCTCCTCAAGTTGGCAAAGTAGAAAAGGTGGTGGAAAGATTATGCAAAGGTGGTACAATGTGTCAAATGTGCATGTGAACTTCCCAAGAGCATGAAAGCACTTCTTTTTTGTCAGAGCACATGTAGAATCAGTATCAGAGCATGTGGGCCTGGATAACAGGAGTCAACACTTTTTTACCATTTCTATAGAAAGACAAACTGTGAGCGCATTATAATACGCTCGCGTTTTGTCCTGCTATAGATTGATCACATATTGTGCATTTCTCATTCCAAACCTTCCCCTTCAGACTTGAATGACCACAAGGTTTTTGAGGGAGAACTTTTCTTGTTTCCTGCAAGAGCTTGCCAAATGCTCCACCATATGATAGGCATAACAATGAAGGGGAAAGCCCTCATAATCAAGTTTTTGATAGAAAATGTACATCGAGGAAGAAAGATAGATCTTCTTTGGAAGCAGAAGTTCTAGTTTGTGACAAATCCTTATCCAAGCATAAATAGCAGGGGTTCTATTAAGCAATTGCCAATCCACTTCCACAAAGTCTCCTGAAGAGTTCTTGATTGATTCCAAAACATCCACACCCTAAAATTGGAGAGGCAATCAATATAATCAAACCCATAAATCTACATTTGACGACTCATCCCTCAACTCTAATCCCTCATCCCTAAACCCTAAATGCTAACCCTATTCCTAAACCCTCAAACAACTTGATACTATACCTTAAACCCTAATCCCTTATCCCTAAACCCTCCAACCCTATCCCTAATCCTTATACCCTCCACACTCTACTTTAACCCTAATCCCTCGACCCTCAGCCCTATCCCTAAACCCTTGACCCTCGAACCTCAACCCTCAACCCTCAACGTCAAACCCTAATCTCTCAACCCTTAACTCTGATCCCTCGACCCTCAACCCTATCCCTAAACCCTAAACCCTAAACCCTCAACCCTCAACCCTCAATGTCAAATCCTAATCCCTCAACCCTTCACTCTAATCCATCAACCCTAAACCCTATCCCTAAACCCTCAACACTATACCTTAAACCCTCATCCCTCAACCCTCAACCCTAAACCTTATCCCTAAACCCTAATCCCTCAACCCTCAACCCTAATCTGTTATCCCTCAACTCTAATCCCTCATCCCTAAACCCTAAATGCTATCCCTATTCCTAAACCCTCAACCGACTTGATACTATACCTTAAACCCTAATCCCTTTTCCCTAAACCCTCCAACCCTATCCCTAATCCTTATACCCTCCACACTCTATTTTAACCCTAATCCCTCGACCCTCAACCCTATCCCTAAACCCTTGACCCTCGAACCTCAACCCTCAACCCTCAATGTCAAACCCTAATCCCTCAACCCTTAACTCTGATCCCTTGACCCTCAACCTAAACCCTAAACCCTAAACCCTCAACCCTCAACGTCAAATCCTAATCCCTCAACCCTTCACTCTAATCCCTAAACCCTAAACCCTATCCCTAAACCCTCAACACTATACCTTAAACCCTAATCCCTCAACCCGCAACCCTAAACCTTATCCCTAAACCCTAATCCCTCAACCCTCAACCCTAATCTGTCATCCCTTAACTCTAATCCCTAATCCCTAAACCCTAAATGCTATCCCTATTCCTAAACCCTCAACTGACTCGATACTATACCTTAAACCCTAATCCCTTATCCCTAAACCCTCCAACCCTATCCCTAATCCTTATACCCTCCACACTCTACTTTAACCCTAATCCCTTGACCCTCAACCCTATCCGTAAACCCTTGACTCTCGAACCTCAACCCTCAACCCTCAATGTCAAACCCTAATCCCTCAACCCTTAACTCTGATCCCTCAACCCTCAACCCTATCCCTAAACCCTAAACCCTAAACCCTAAACCCTCAACCCTCAACGTTAAATCCTAATCCCTCAACCCTTCACTCTAATCCCTTAACCCTAAACCCTATCTCTAAACCCTCAACACTATACCTTAAACCCTAATCCCTTAACCCTCAACCCTAAACCTTATCCCTAAACCCTAATCCCTCAACCCTCAACCCTAATCTGTCATCCCTCAACTCTAATCCCTCATCCCTAAACCCTAAAGGCTATCCCTATTCCTAAACCCTCAACTGACTCGATACTATACCTTAAACCCTAATCCCTTATCCCTAAACCCTCCAACCCTATCCCTAATCCTTATACCCTCCACACTCTAATTTAACCCTAATCCCTCGACCCTCAACCCTATCCCTAAACCCTTGACCCTTAACCCTATCCCTAAACCCTTGACCCTCGAACCTCAACCCTTAACCCTCAATGTCAAACCCTAATCTCTCAACCCTTAACTCTTATCCCTTGACCCTCAACCCTATCCCTAAACCCTAAACCCTAAACCCTCAACCCTCAACCCTCAATGTCAAATCCTAATCTCTCAACCCTTCACTCTAATCCCTTAACCCTAAACCCTATCCCTAAACCCTCAACAGTATACCTTAAACCCTAATCCCTCAACCCTCCACCCTAAACCTTATCCCTAAACCCTAATCCCTCAAGCCTTAACCGTAATCCGTCATCCCTCAACTCTAATCCCTCATCCCTAAACCCTAAATGCTATCCCTATTCCTAAACCCTCAACTGACTCGATACTATACCTTAAACCCTAATCCCTTATCCCTAAACCCTCCAATCCTATCCCTAATCCTTATACCCTCCACACTCTACTTTAACCCTAATCCCTCGAGCCTCAACCCTATCCCCAAACCCTTGACCTTCGAACCTCAACCCTCAACCCTCAACCTCAAACCCTAATCCCTCAACCCTTAACTCTGATCCCTTGACACTCAACCCTATCCCTAAACCCTAAACCCTAAACCCTCAACCCTCAACGTCAAATCCTAATTCCTCAACCCTTCGCTCTAATCCCTCAACCCTAAACCCTATCCTTAAACCCTCAACACTATACCTTAACCCCTAATCCCTCAACCCTCAACCCTAAACCTTATCCCTAAACCCTAATCCCTCAACCCTCAACCCTAATCTGTCATCCCTCAAATCTAATCCCTCATCCCTAAACCCTAAATGCTATCCCTATTCCTAAAACCTCAACTGACTTGATACTATACCTTAAACCCTAATCCCTTATCCCTAAATCCTCCAACCCTATCCCTAATCCTTATACCCTCCACACTCTGCTTTAACCCTAATCCCTCAACCCTCAACCCTATCACTAAACCCTTGACCCTCGAACCTCAACCCTCAACGTTAAACCCTAATCCCTCAACCATGCAACCCTATCCCTAAACCCTCCAACCCTATCCCTTAACCCTAATCCCTCGACCCTCAACCCTATCCTGAAACCCTTAACCCTTGAACCTCAACGTACTCAACCCTCAACGTCAAACCCTAATCCCTCAGCCCTTAACTCTGATCCCTTGACCCTTAACCCTTAAAACTTGAACCCTAAAACCTATCCCTACACGCTCGACACTTGACACTATATCTTAAACCCTAATCCCTTAACCCTCATCCCTAAAGCCTCAACCCTAAATCATTAAACCTTCAACCCTAAACCCTATCCCTAATCCCTCTACCCTCGACACTCTTATTTAACCCTAATCCCTTGACCATTAACCCTATCCCTCAATCTCAACTCTTAACCCTAAACCCTAATCCCTCAAACCTAAACCCTATCCCTAAACCATCAACCCTCAATACTATACCTTAAACCCTAATCCCTATCCCTCAACCCTTAACCCTTAAAACTTAAACCCTATCCCTACACCCTTAACACTTGACACTATATCTTAAGCCTTAAACCCTCATCCCTAAACCCTTAATCCTTAAACCTTCAACCCTAAACCCTATTCCTAATCCCTCTAGCCTCAACACTCTAACCCTAACCTCAACATTAAATGCTAATCCATCAACCCTAAACCCTATCCCTAAACCCTCAACCCTCAACACTATACCTTAAACCCTAATCTATCAACTCTAAAACCTAATCCCTCAACCCTCAACCCTAAACACTATCAATAAACCCTTAACCCTCGACACTATAACTTAAACCCTATGAGAAAAGCTTTGCGTATGGTACATCCACAGTGAGTAATTAACAGTTGAAATCAGAAGGATGATCATTATGAGAAAAGATATGCATTGGGGTACATCTATGTTTCTTGCTATCCACTCCGCACTTAGGGAAGGTATATTGTTATGAAACAGGCAAATAATCTCCCATTGTTTACTGGTTCTATCCACAAGAACTACTAAACTATACCTTAAACCCTAATTCATCAACCCTAAACTTTCAACCCTAAACCCTATCTCTAATCCCTCTACCCTCAACACTCTACCTTAAACCTAATCCCTCGACCCTTAACCCTAAATGCTATCCCTAAAGCCTCAACCCTAAACCCTAATCCCTCAAGGTCCTAAACTCTAATCGCTTATCCCTAAACTCTAAATCCTATACCTAAACGCTCAACCCTCAACCTTAAACCTTAATCACTTAATCCTTATCCACCCCTCTCCTCCCCTATCTAGCTCATTCCCATCTCTACTCTCCTCTGCCCTCAACACTATACATACATAAATATGGGCATACATAGATACATACATGCATATAGGCATACACAGATACATAGATACATACATATAGGCATACATACATATATACATGATTAATAGACTTCAAGAGAAAAAAATTTAAGGGGAACATAACGCGAGTGCATTATAACATGCTCGCGTTATGTCAAACATGACAAACAATAGAATTGTAGAAAAGGAAAAATGCAAAACAGAACATAATGGGAGCGCGTTACAACGCGCTTGCATTATATCTTGCTTTGGGAATCCCAAGCCTTGGGCTTGGGATTTGCTTTGGATTTCCAACCCAAAGGCTTGGAGTGCCTTTTGAACAGTGACAGACGTGTTTTTCCATATTCTTCAAGATTTCACATAATTTCGTTTGTGCTAACCCTCAGATTTGCATGTGTTTCAAGGTCAAACAAATCGAACACCTGGGTAATGTTAGGTTTTCTCTTAGCTATTTGACGATGTGATTTTTTTCACATTTTAACAATGTTAAGCCTTTCATCTTTAATTTCTTTTGTTTGTGTCCATTTTTGGGCAAAAACCACTGTTTGGTCTTTTTTTCATTGTAAATTAACTATTCATTGAAATTTCAAAAAAATTACATATTTAGAAACTAGACTCCATTGTACAAATATTAAAAAAATAAAAAAATGGTTCTCAATTAGTTTTCAAAATTTATAGGGGTAGCACGACCAAAATTCTATTTTTTAGGATGTGTCCACTTTGAAAATTAGTAAAAAATCAAATATTCATCAAAAAAATATTAGAAAAATTGGGCATAAACTATATGCTATTAACTAATTACTCATTGAAGCGATTTTAAAAATACCTAAAAAAGGTGACCTTTTGAGGGAGCCACAAAACATGCTATGTTATGTTTTTTTGACAGAAACAACACGAATTTCTGTGGCTCCCTCTTTTGAACCCCTTAATCTATGCCATTTTTTTAAAAAAATAGTAGTTTAGAAAGTAGACTCGGAGCACTATGAACATTGTTTTGGTTGCATCTCCAAATTTTGAGTGTAACTATGCTCAATTTCTCATCCAAGGCCAGTATTTCCTAATTTCAAAAAAAAAGTGGCCACATAAGACCCCTTTTTGGCCCCCCATCTTCTTGCACTTACCCATAGGTAGGTTTGAGTTGTTTTTTGATGTATATTTCGTTAATTGTCAGGAAATGTTAATGCACCTCCTCCTCCTCCTCCTCCTCAAAATCCACAAAATCCTGCAGAACAACAACCTTCTCCATCCATTCCTCGACATGCCCCTGGAACACAAGAAAATATAATGGGGCAAATTGAAAACAACAAAAAAGAAATTGAAGATATAATTGCAAGGTTGAAAGATCCTTCCACTTCAACTTTGCATAGGTCCACGCTTGTTGAATCTCTTGAATCTATGTTATCAAATGTAGATTCAATTAATAAGCAAATAACTAGTTGGACGGATAAGAGGAGAGACTTTAGAGATTATTATGCAGACAAGCTGTCATACCAAGATGTGAAAAAATTACAAATCACAAAATTAGACTTGTGTTCGATTTTCACAAACCCACAAACAAATAAACCTCCACCCATTACATGCAAGAGGTTCCCTATCCATTGGTGCAACAACCAAGCGATAAGCGACAATTTTGGGTAGAGGTGGTGGATGGTTTTTGACAATCCTCCATGCAATAATAATGAGGTCCCGCAATACTTTTTGAGGAAACTCTACTGCGAGTTTGTCCTCAATAAAGTGCCAAACTATTTTGATATGCGAGACTTCCAGGGTAGAGGTGGGGGGTCAGCACAAGATAGACCAGGGGCACATCTTGACCCATAGCAGGTGAGACGAGTAATCAACAGACCAGCCCACGAGCATGTTTCTATCCCTTCCATTGTGAAGGAGAGTGTTGAGGTCAATACACTTCAGTCCATTAGTGCCTTGACCTAGAGCATCATAGAGCCTGCCAGTCCTGCAACACAGAGTGGGTTGGGAGATAGTGCAAGGAGTAGGGTCCCACCCCATGCTTGTCAGGCTTGCGGGTCAACCTGTGGTTATGACCCCATGGATAGTCAAGACGCAGGTGCACAGACTACATCTGCAGCTGAGCAGATGGCGATGACAAATACCCTCTTGAGTGAGACTTTCGACCTTGATACTCAGGTAAATATTAGCAAGTTTATTGAATTTAATTTATTAAATTTCATTTTTGAAATGCAAGATTAACTAATTTAAATTGATGATTTGAATAAATTTCAGGGTCATAGCATCGATGCAGTTTTCAGTGGTTCTCCACCTGCATTTTACACTAGATCATCTACTGTCGAGGTATGTAACTAGTAAACAATTATAAATATTACATGTGAATAGCATCGTTATATGAATGGTATTCTAATATCTGATTTTGGATGTTGAATAGGTTAATATTGTAGATTTCACAGCAACACCTGCTAGTGGTGGTGGACTTCAAAGCTTTACGGAGGTAATAAAATAAATAGTTTAATGAATGAATTGTACTTACTAGATTTTTGTATGTAACTTCTGTGCGTTATTGTGTGTATTTCCATGTTTAGATGAACGTGTGTGTATGTTAGGAGCCATGATTTGCATCACTATTATAGTTTTTGTAATTGAATAATATTATTTTATTTCTAGATGATGCAGGCTATGGAGACACCTCCCCATTTTCATAGGGCAATGGAGCATGGTGTGGCCTCTATGATTCATAGCTCCATGGCATTGATAGGGGTATGAGGCAGATTAGTAAATTTCAATTTACATTCATTGTTATAGTTGTCTATTTTTGAAAAATAAAAAAATTATTGATTTGAAGTTTAATTTCTATCTGGATGGTTTCTATAGGACATGACATCACCACGTCCTATTCCTGCTACTGAGGTAAGTAAGGAGACAGATTATATGTTAGCGGTAATTGATTATTTTGTTAAATGTTTCATTTTTTATAACATGTAATTTCTATATATTAATGTCTATACTTTTTATTGTAACAACTAAAGATGCAGGAAGAACTAAATAGAAGGAGCAGCCCTCGGGTTCGTAGTAGACCACCCACATGCGCGTCTCCATCCCTAGAAGATCAAAAGCTACTTATGACCTATTCTCTTCACTAGCTAGAGGGGAATGACTTTTTATTGTGTTCCTTTGTTGTATGCCTATATGGCATTTGTGGACATATATTTTGTATTGTATATAGTTGACATTGTATGCCTATATGGCATTCTTGTAAGCCTATATGGCTATTTTGTATATATGTTATACTTATATCGACAGATATTGATGTATGCCTATATGGATATTTGGTTAATACAAATCTTTTTTATTGATGGCGTCCATACTTGCATTATAAATCCATGTTTGAATGGATATTTGTAGATGGCTACTTCAAATATTTAAAGTCCAATTGTATTACGTAGGATGTTTGTTGATCCAATAAGCTAGCTATTGTTATTCAAGTATCACCTAAACCTCATTTTGGAACTAAAAGATAAAAGTTGTATTTAAAAAAAAATGAATCATCATGTTGAACAAAAAATATTAATATTCTTTATGAGTAGCATAGCATGTCAACTATATGCAATACAAAAAAATGAATCATCATGTTATTCTTTATGTTTGAGATCTTGAAAATGACTAAGTCTGGTAGCCTGATATCCTGAAACACTAGGATGAATATCCAAGTCATTAGGATGATTGCGCCTTGAGAAAAAGTCATTAAGATGAGCGCCTAAAGGAGACTTTCTTAAACATTCAAACATTGAGCAACAAGCATGAAGGGTTAAGGTGCAATTTGCAACTCATAAAGCCTCAAAAGGGCGCCCAACTTAGAGAGAGCATTCATTTAAGACAAGGCACCCATTGACACTTGTTTCACCATAAAAGTGCACCTAAGGTGGAAGGAAAACAAGCTTCTAGTAAGTGAAGCGCACCTATTGTCTAAACCACTTCATTATGGCGCCCTAGCATGAGGAGGAGTATATAAGTCAAAAAGAAATGGCGCCTATAATGTAAATGAAGGGCTAAGTGGCATTTTCAATAAGCATCAATTCACCTTGAGCTTTCAATAAATACATCAAATTGAGCCCCATAAGCCTAGGCACCCTTTGCCTTTAAAAGAACCTTGTATTGGCGCCTTGGAGGAAATCAACTTACAATGACAAGTCTTGGAGGTTTCTCATTTTGGATGATGTCTTTTAAGATTAACTACAATGATTGAAATTTAAGATGAGTGGAAAGAACCTATCTTGAAACTTAGGTGCCCTTCATGTAATTTCCCACCATCATGAGTGCCTAGATCTAAGAAGGAATGAATGAAGGATCTTAACATCAAGAAGCATGCTATCAATCAACTTGGAGAAGTCTTTGACAATAATTATGATGAAATGAGTACATGGAAGTAAAGGAAGTACATATCAACTCCAAAGTGTGCCTAATGATCAATAAGAAATTCTCCCAAAGCAAAGGCACTCATTGTGAATTTTCCTACTAGTTTTGGCACCTTAAAGTCTAAGTGCATGAAAATCATGAGGATGAGCACTTAGAGATGAGATAGTCTTCATAAGAGTTTAAATAAGAACATCATCAAAATGCACCTTGGTAGAGAGACTTGAGACCATCATCAAATTAGCCAAAATATCTATCACCAATCTAGGCGCAAATTCTAGCTCCTCCCAACTCAAATGAGAGCCCAAGTTGAAGTCAACTTTCATCTAGAAAACCCTCAGATTGTGCCTTCATTGAGGAAGGGATTTGAACCTCAAAATTTAATGATCTCAAGACAAAAGCTTCCTTAGACACTTGGCATTTGATTGAAATCATTGAGATTTAGAAAGAACCACCTAAGGATGTAAGGCGCACTTTTCACCCATACAAGCCTAAAATTGTGCCTAAGGGAAATAACTTGATTTCATATCAATAGGTGAGTGCCTTGAGAGAAAGGATCACTCTAGGTCATTTTCAATTGTTGGAAGCACAAAAATGATAAAGATAAAGGCAATTGAGTTAGGCGCACTTTAGCCTCTGAGCACACCTCAATGAGCACCTTAGGTTTTGGAGTGAGCGCTTGAAAGATAGAATTCATTCTAAGACATGTCTCATCATTTAGAATTGCAAAATTGCAAGTATAAAGACATTTAAATCTAGGCGCACTCTCCATCAATACAAACCCATTCTGGCGCCTAAGGGAGAAATTACATTGAAAGACACCTTTTGAATGAATCTCTTAAGGGAGATTGACCTCTTTAAGCCATTACAATTTTTTTAAATCATTTAAAGTGATAAATGTGGACCAACTTCTGTTAGGCATCCTTTGCTCTTCTTTTTACCTATATATACGCCTAGATTTGTAGTAAGATTATTCCATGTTTAAAGAGGATTCCTTTGTGTTATAAAATGTTTATCGTGAGGATTAATGTGTTTCTTGGTTTGTATTGTAGGAAGATTGAAAGAAAAGGTAGGAGCAAGAGCTTGGAGTTGACCCTCAACCCTATCCCTAAACCCTAAATCCTATAGCCTCAACCCTCAACCCTCAACGTCAAATCCTAATCCCTCGACCCTTCACTCTAATTCCTCAACCGTAAACCCTCAACACTATACCTTAAACCCTAATCCCTCAACCCTCAACCCTAAACCTTATCCTTAAACCCTAATCCCTCAATCCTTAACCCTAATCCGTCATCCCCCAACTCTAATCCTTCATCCCTAAACCCTAAATGCTATCCCTATTCCTAAACCCTCAATAGACTTGATACTATACCTTAAACCCTAATGCCTTATCCCTAAACCCTCTAACCCTATCCCTAATCCTTATACCCTCCACACTCTACTTTAACCCTAATTCCTTGCCCCTCAACCCTATCTCTAAACACTTGACCCTCGAACCTCAACCCTCAACCCTCAACGTCAAACTCTAATCCCTCAACCCTTAACTATGATCCCTCAACCCTCAACCCTATCCCTAAACCCTAAACTCTAAAGCCTCAACCCTCAACCCTCAATGTCAAATCCTAATCCCTCGACCCTTCACTCTAATCCCTCAACCCTAAACCCTATCCCTAAACCCTCAACACTATACCTTAAACCATAATCCCTCAACCCTCAACCCTAAACCTTATCCCTAAACCCTAATCCTCCAGCCCTCAACCCTAATCCATCATCCCTCAACTCTAATCCCTCATCCCTAAACCCTAAATGCTATCCCTATTCCTAAACCCTCAACTGACTCGATACTATACCTTAAACCCTAATCCCTTATCCCTAAACCCTCCAACCCTATCCCTAATCCTTATACCCTCCACACTCTACTTTAACCCTAATCCCTCGTCCCTCAACCCTATCCGTAAACCCTTGACCCTCAAACCTCAACCCTCAACCCTCAACGTCAAACCCTAATCCCTCAACCCTTAACTATGATCCCTCGACCCTCAACCCTATCCCTAAACCCTAAACCCCAAAGCCTCAACCCTCAACCCTCAACGTCAAATCCTAATCCCTTGACCCTTCACTCTAATCCCTCAACCCTAAACCCTATCCCTAAACCCTCAACACTATATCTTAAACCCTAATCCTTTAACCCTCAACCCTAAACCTTATCCCTAAACCCTAATCCATCAACCCTCAACCCTAATCCGTCATCCCTCAACTCTAATCCCTCATCCCTAAACCCTAAATGCTATCCCTATTCCTAAACCCTCAACTGACTCGATACTATACCTTAAACCCTAATCCCTTATCCCTAGACCCTTCAACCCTATCCCTAATCCTTATACCCTCCACACTCTACTTTAACCCTAATCCCTCGACCCTCAACCCTATCCCTAAACCCTTGACCCTCGAACCTCAACCCTCAACCCTCAATGTCAAACCCTAATCCCTCAACCCTTAACTCTGATCCCTCGACCCTCAACACTATCCTTAAACCCTAAACCCTAAAGCCTCAACCCTCAACGTCAAATCCTAATCCCTCAACCCTTCACTATAATCCCTCAACCCTAAACCCTATCCCTAAACCCTCAACACTATACCTTAAACCCTAATCCCTCAACCCTCAACACTAAACCTTATCCCTAACCCCTAATCCCTCAACCCTTAACCCTAATCCGTCATCCCTCAACTCTAATCCCTCATCCCTAAACCCTAAATACTATGCCTATTCCTAGACCCTCAACGGGCTCGATAATGTACCTTAAACCTCAATCCCTTATCCCTAAACCCTCCAACCCTATCCCTTAACCCAAATCCCTCGACCCTCAACCCTATCTTGAAACCCTTAACCCTCGAACCTCAATGTACTCAACCCTCAACGTCAAACCCTAATCCCTCAACCCTTAACTCTGATCCCTCGACCCTTAACCCTTAAAACTTGAACCCTAAAACCTATCCCTACATGCTCGACACTCGACACTATAACTTAAACCCTCATCCCTAAAGCCTCAACTCTAAATCATTAAACCTTCAACCCTAAACCCTATCCCTAATCCCTCTGCCCTCGACACTCTTATTTAACCCTAATCCCTTGACCATTAACCCTATCCGTCAACCTCAACCCTCAACCCTCAACCCTCAACTCTCAACATTGAACCCTAATTCATCAACCCTAAACCCTAATCCCTCAAACCTAAACCCTATCCCTAAACCATCAACCCTCAACACTATACCTTAAACCCTAATCCCTATCCCTCAACCCTTAACCCTTAAAACTTAAACCCTATCCCTACACCCTCAACACTTGACACTATATCTTAAGCCTTAAACCCTCATCCCTAAAGCCTCAACCCTCAATCCTTAAACCTTCAACCCTAAACCCTATCCCTAATCCTTCTACCCTCGACACTCTAAGCCTAACCTCGACATTAAATGCTAATCCGTGAACCCTAAACCCTAATCCGTGAACCCTAAACCCTATCCCTAAACCCTCAATCCTTAACACTATACCTTAAACCCTAATCTATCAACCCTAAAACCTAATCCCTCAACCCTTAACCCTTGAAACTATACCTTAAACCCTATGAGAAAAGCTTTGTGTATGGTACATCCACAGTGAGTAGTTAATAGTTGAAATCAGAAGTATGATCATTATGAGAAAATATTTGCATTGGGGTACATCTATGTTTCTTGCTATCCTCTCCGCACTTAGGGAAGGTATATTGTTATGAAACAGGCAAATAATCTCCCATTGTTTACTGGCTCTATCCACAAGAACTACTAAACTATACCTTAAACCCTAATCCCTCAACCCTCAACTTTCAACCCTAAACCCTATCCCTAATTCCTCTACCCTCAACACTCTACCTTAAACCTAATCCCTCGACCCTTAACCCTAAACGCTATCCCTAAAGCCTCAACTCTAAACCCTAATCCCTCAAGGTCCTAAACTCTAATCGCTTATCCCTAAACTCTAAATCCTATCCCTAAATGCTCAACCCCCAACCTTAAACCTTAATCACTCAATCCTTATCCACCCCTCTCCTCCCCTATCTGGCTCACTCCCATCTCTACCCTCCTCTACCCTCGACACTATACATACATAAATATAGGCATATATAGATACATACATACATATAGGCATACATAGATACATAGATACATACATATAGGCATACATACACACATATAGGCATACATACATACATACATGATTAATAGACTTGAACATAAAAAATTTAAGGGGAACATAACGCGAGCGCGTTATAACGTGCTCGCGTTATGTCAAACATGACAAACAACAGACTTGCGGAAAAGGAAAAATGCAAAGCAAAACATAACACGAGCATGTTATAACGCGCTCACATTATGTCTTGCTTTGGGAATCCCAAGCCTTGGGCTTGGGATTTGCTTTGGATTTCCAACCCAAAGGCTTGGAGTGCCTTTTGAACAGTCACAGATGTGTTTTTCCATATTCTTTAAGATTTCACATAATTTCGTTCGTGCTAACCCTCAGATTTGCACGTGTTTCAAGGTCGAACAAATCGAACACCTGGGTAATGTTAGGATTTCTCTTAGCTATTTGATGATGTGATTTTTTCACATTTTAACAATGTTAAGCCTTTCATCTTTAATTTCTTTTGTTTGTGTGTCCGTTTTTGGGTAAAAACCACTGTTTGGTCTTTTTTTCATTGTAAATTAACTATTCATTGAAATTTCAAAAAAATTACATATTTAAAAACTAGACTCCATTCTACAAATATTAAAAAAAGAAAAAAATAATTTTCAATTAGTTTTCAAAATTTATAGGAGTAGCACGACCAAAATTCTATTTTTTAGGTTGTGTCCACTTTGAAAATTAGTAAAAAATCAAATATTCATCAAAAAATTATCAGAAAAATTGGGCATAAACTACATGCTATTAGCTAATTTCTCACTAAAGTAATTTTAAAAATACCAAAAAAAAGTTGACCTTCTGAGGGAGCCACAAAAGATGCTATGTTATGTTTTTTTGACAGAAACAACACCAATTTCTGTGGCTCCCTCTTTTGAACCCCTTAATCTATGCCATTTTAAAAAAAATAGTAGTTTAGAAAGTAGACTCGAAGCACTATGAACATTGTTTTGGTTGCATCTCCAAATTTTAAGTATAACTATGCTCAATTTCTCATCCAAGGCCAGTATTTCCTGATTTCAAAAAAAAAGTGGCCACTTAAGACCCCTTTTTGGCCCCCCATCTTCTTGCACTTACCCATATATATATATATATATATATATATATATATATATATATATATATATATATATATATATATATATCTATCTATCTATATATATATATATATCTATCTATATATATATATCTATCTATATATATATATCTATATATATATATATATATCTATATATATATATATATATATATATATATATCTATATATATATATATATATCTATATATATATATATATATATATATATATATATATATATAGATATAGTGTGATGTTTCCATTTTACCATTGGAGAAATTTTAGTTGACGAAAAAAAATGAGGATAAAGGTTAAAAAGTGAGTATATTAATTGAATTCTTATATTAATCAAATTCCTTATAAACTTCTAACATGAATGAGATTCCAATCAAATTTATGATTATCCTAACATCAATAGAATTATTTGTTTTATTTTATTTTTATATTTAATATACTATTTTATTTTTAAAAAAATATATGGGTGTTGTGTTTTATTTTTTACTTAAACTTACAGAAATTAGATTTCTGAAGTCCATAATATGGAGTATGAGTGTTTCCAGTTATATTGCAGGCAATGATTATAAGTATAATCTCGAAACACTTATACTCCATATTATGTGCATGGTCACAACATAAGATTCCATGCCCTACTACTATTGTAGAGTACATCTCTACATGATAAATATTTTACAATATATTCATATAATACTAAAACAAATCATATTAACAAAAAACATAAATTATATAATAATTTTTTTACATTTAAAATATCTTAATACAATATTTTTAAAAGGACCTAGGCTATAAAAGACTTGTCTTTTAATTTAAATATGTAAGAGGGCAAAAAAGACTTTGCATTAATATATTATTTTTAAAAGACTTCGCATTAAAGACGTAAGAGGAAAACAAGTGTATGTGGGCACATGTTTTTAATTTTATCTCTCCACCTCTCTCTACATCTCTACCTCTCCCTACCTCTCTACTCTCTATTTCTCTTCATCTCTCTTTGTCTCCATCTTCTTCCCCCTTTGTCTCTTTCTCTACCTCTCTCTTTTGCTCTATCTCTTTGTCTCTTCATCTCTCTGTATCAATCTCTCTCTCACACACACACTTCATCTCTCTTCCTTTCTTTATCTATTTTTACTCTCTCTTTTTCACTTCTCACTCCCTCCCCTCTCTCCTAAAGAAAGAGAGAAAGATATGTATATATATAGAGAGGGGGAGAGATAAGAGATATGTGCTATCTTTCTCTTTCTCTATTTCTTCACCCCATCTCCCCCTCACTCCCTTCCTCTTTATCTATCTCTCCATCTCTCTCTCTATCACTTGCACAATTTAGCCTTTTTCAATTATTTTACCTTTTTTAAGCACTGTCTCTCTCCCCCTCTATCTCTCCCCTTCTCTCTATATCTATAGCTATCTCCCTTTATCTATTCCTCTCTCTGTATCTCTATCCTAGAGAGGAATGGATCTAGGTAAATATATAAAGAGGTGGAGAGAAATATAGTGATAGAAGGGGGGAAGGAGATAAAGACAGAGATAGATAAAGAGAAATAGAGAGCTAGACAGAGAGATAGCACATATATCTCCCATATATTTTTCCTTTCAACCTTTATATATATATATATATATATATATAGAGAGAGAGAGAGAGAGAGAGAGAGAGAGATGTGCTATCTTCCTCTTTCTCTCTTTCTTCACCCCCTTTCAGGTCCTCACTCCTTCCCTTTTTAGCTATTTCTCTACCTATCTCGATATCACTTGGACAATTTAGCCTTTTTCAATTGATTCTACCTCTCTCTCTCTCTCTCTCTCCCTTTTTCTCTATCTATCTCTATCTCTCTTTATCTATTCCTCTCTGTATCTCTATCCTAGAGAGGGAGGGAGAAGTACATATATAGAGAGAGGTGGAGAGAAATATAGAGATAGAAGGGGGAAGGAGATAGAGACATAGATAGATAAAGAGAAATAGAGAGCTAGAGAGGGAGGGAGAGGTAGAGATATAGAGAGAGGTGGAGAGACAAAATATAAAACATGTGCCCACATTTAAAATATCCTAATAAAATATTTTTAAAAGCACCTCTATAAAAGACTTGCCATTTTAATTTAAAAATGTAAGAGGGCAAAAAAGACTTGTTACTAAGTGTTATTTATATTTACAATTAAATATTATATATCTATAACATAAATTGTTAAATACAAATAATAATAAAATACTACTTAAATTAACTTATAAGAAATCTAACAACTTAACTAACTTTTCATGGGTTGTGTGTGTGTGTGTGAGTGAGAGAGAGGGAGAGGGAGAGAGGGGGGAGAGGGAGTGATAGGGATACAAAGAGAGGAATAAATAGAGATAGAGATAGGTAGATAGAAAGAAGGGCAGAGACATAGGGGGAGAGAGAGAAAGATAGCAGTTTAAAAAGGTAAAATCAATTGAAAAAGGCTAAATTGTGCAAGTGATATAGAGAGAGGTGGAGAGATAGATAAAGAAGGATGGAGAGAGCGGGAGAGATATGTGCTATCATCCTCTTTCTCTCTTTCTTCACCTTCTCTCCCCCTCTCCCTCTCTTCCCCTCTATCTCTATATCACTTGAACAACTTAGCCTTTTTCAATTAATTCTACCTTTTTCTATGTGGAGAGAAACATAAAGATCGAAGGGGGGAAGGAGAGAGAGAGACAAAGATAGATAAAGAGAAATAGAGAGCTAGAGAGGGAAGGAGACATAGAGATACAGAGAGAGGTGGACAGATAAAATAAAAAACAAATGCCCACATTTAAATATCTTAATAAAGTATTTTTGAAAGGACCCCCTTATAAAAGACTTGCCATCTTAATTTAAATATGTGAGAGGAGAAAAAAGACTTTGCATTAATATATTATTTTTATAAGAGTTAAAAGACTTCACATTAAATATTTAAGAGGGAAAAAATTGTAAGTGGGCACATGTTTTCAATTTTAAAGTTTCAAAAATTTGCTCATTAGTATAATTTTTTTATAACACTTAGCCTAACAAATAGTATATTTAACTTTGAAAACTAATTTCTATATAACAAATATTTTTTAACAAACGTATTAAAAATAATTATTATGATTAAAAAATTAAAATATAATATTAAATTAGTAATTAGTAATCACTCTTACTATATAAAATAAAAATTATAATTAAAAAAAATAATATTATAAAATACTTAATCATTATTATAATTTTAAGGACCAAAATTATTGAGTGCTCTCCCCTAAATAGAGATATGGACTCTATCAAAATGAGTTTGGATAAATGGCTCACTCTCTACATAATTAACCCTATAGTTGTCCCTCTAATAAATGGTCCCGCTCACAAATGGAAAGTTTAAAAGACAACGCATTATATTTCAAAGTCAACAACCATAACACTTATAAATGCATCGATGGATCACTCCACCTTATTCAAGAATACCTATCATCTTCTAAACATGTTCTCTGAACTTTCTCAATGTTATTGCCTCTTCAAATCCTGGAAAAACAATAGTATGCCTAGGTGATGACTAATGGAATGCAAGTGAACCTAGGTGAAGTGCATGAACAAGAAAGCTTCTATATATTGTATGTCTAGGTGATGACTAATGGAATGCAAGTGAACAAAGCTTATATATAGTATGCCTAGGTGATGACTAATGGAACCTAGCTTATACCTAGCACAACTTAAGAAAACAATGTAAGGGTAAAAACCTGTTTATACTAACACCCCCCTTAAGTGCAAACTTAGGGAGATTATTATGCAAGATGGGTTCCGGCTACAAGGCTATGTTAGGTACCCATGCACAACTACTATGCAATGCAATGCAATCTCTCACAACCAAAGAAAAAGAGAAAAACCCAGTGGGACAAAACTCCTCTCCAAAAGAGAGAAAAAAATTGAAAAAAAAAGTGAAAGGAAGGAGGACCCCGCAAGACCCCCCAAGGACAACTTCTGTCATTGATATCAATGATGTCGATAAAATACAAAAGGAGAGAGACTATGTAGCCCCCTAATAGTAAAGAATAGAAATGCTGAAGATCCCCCCCATGATGAAGAAACTCCTATGGCAATCCTAGAAGCATGAAGACAAAAAATAATCCAATGTCTACAAACAACATGCCTCCCTTTTAGGAGAAACAAGTCCAACCACTTATGCAAGAGAAACTCCAACTCTGAAACAAGAGAAGGGAGAGGAAGAATCAACATGAAAGATGCCTATGAAAACTATCCTGGTGCCTCCACGTAACCAAATGTCACATCCTGATCAGGTGCAACCTCAACTGAAGAAGGTGGATCAACAAGACCATGTGGAAATTGTGAAGCAACAATCTCCAAAGACAGATGGTGTGACAACAGTGTTGATACTGTCATCAAAAAGAAAGGATATACCCTCAAATACATCATCCAAATCAACAATGTGAGATTCACAAATCAACTTATATATAGTATGCCTAGGTGATGACTAATGGAATGCAAGTGAACCCAGGTGAAGTGCGTGAACAAGAAAGCTAACAAATTTGAAGTAGCTACTAAGGAAAAAAAAAAAAGAATCTTTCAAAATTCATTAAGATTATACAAATTAATTCATGACACTCGAGAAAACAAAAAAAACATGGGTCATAAAGATACAAGACAATCATCATTCACTTACAGACATGGCAATTGAACTTCCATATCTCTTTGGTGTACACATTGCACACTAAGGTGTGATTGCTAATTATTAATTAAATTTTGAAATGAAAAAGCTCCACTTAAAAATATTCACTTTTTAATATCTAATCTCATTAGCAATAACACACAAAATGTTTTTAATGACTTTCTAGTAGGAATTAATTATCTAGCGTTCAATAAAGAACAAACTTAAAGAAGTAAAAAAATTGTTCATTCAAATTACCCTTTGAATATTGGCCGTTTTAATGGAGAAAATTATTTAAAATTAGTTGTTTTAAAAATGTATCTTGTTTATTAGGAAGGGGTGTATAGTTGTATGTCAGCGATTGCTAAAGCTATAAATTCGTTGTTATGAAATTAAACTTGGAATGGCTGGAAAATTATTTTCTGGAAATTTGTATAAACAAATATTTATCATTTTCAATAAAATGAAATGCTGCTAACCCATTTATATTGTCAAATATTTGAAAAGAAAGATTCATTCAATTTGTTTAACGAGGATGGAGATCACGTGGCAACCATTCGAGATCACAGATTGGTGCCCACCACCAAAATCACAAAGAATCTCAACAGTATCCACATAGTGCAAGAAACGTCGCTATCATGAAAGAAATAAAAATTTGTTACAATCTTCAATTTATTTTTAAGAAAATACAAAATATATCCGAGTAAAAAAATACTCAAAAACGTGGAAGCATGCCAAGGACTCCAACATTCACAATATCCACACGTGCAATGAACAGCGGAGAAAGAAAATTTTCAAACTCTGTGATCTCATTACCTAAGTTTTCAGGGATGCCGGCAGGTGAGAACTACTTTTTATATTTTGTGAGACCACCTTTTGATGAGCCGGCTATTTAGGAGTGTAAAGTTTTAGCTTGATTGCTGCCTTTAATGGTTTCCCAAATCACAGTATATCTGCTATAAGTTTGAAGAGTAAACAATGCCAGAATTATAAATGCAGATGAGGGTGCCTCAGGTATTATATCTTCAAACCGATGATTCTTAGCGTGTATTCCTAAATGAAATATCCAGCTTTTTTCATCATGCGTTTGACTAGTCTTATCACCTACCTAGTCACCATTTGAAAGCTTTTGATAATGAAATCATATTGCCTTGCTCCTGGTAGAAAGCCGGCAACACTCGTATACATCATACATGATAGGTAACCTAAGATAACTTCGTGGTCGAAAGGAAAATATCGTAGCAAGCTTTCAATCGTGATAGAAATGATGACGTCCTTTTGGCTAAAGATTTTATTTTATACGTTATCTTAATCTTTATTCCGATAGACATTCTTGTACGATGACAGACTTATCCACAGCTTTTTAAATGTATATTATATAACATTAAGATTCTAGACCTGTAATCAAGTTAGACCGTATAGGGGAGAGGACCCAGTAGTGGTGCACCCTAATTTCACGCCTCTCAAAATCATACGTGGCAATTTCGAATCACTCCAAAAATTTTACAGTAGTTTACTTGGCAACGCCCCTGCTTATAACTAAGGTTTCAGGGCCACATCATCAAATATGATGCCACATCAGCATGCTTTTTGTTGAGGTGTCAAATAGTTCCCTCCCAAAAAATGTGGACCAATAGGTGTGCATTATGACCTCCTTTGATGGTGCGCTAATGTGGCATCACATGATTGGTTGCTTTTTAAACCTAAAGGGCACATTTCATTCAATTATTAGTACTTATAATAACACAAACAATCTTAAACTCACAACTACTAGTACTAAACTTTAAAAATATTGGGCCTTAAATGCACATATACTATCTTAGCCATTGGAACTATCCCACCTATTGGGTCTTTTCCCCTATTGGACGACAAATCGATATAAAAGAAATCACTTGCATAACTTTTAAGCTTTTGGATCAACTTGCAATAGACTTATCTTTAGGAACAAGAAGTCTGAATTAATTAATGACAAGTGTATATATGTACCCTTTATCTTCACTCGGCCTGCTTCTTAACAACTCGGCCATTTTCTACACCTTCCTCACTCATCTTAGTGGAAAAGCTTAAGCACATGGTGAGTTTTATTTTTTATTATTGTCCCCCCCCCAAAAAAAAAAATCAAAGCTATTTTAAAAAGGTGCTTGTAGCTTAGGGGAGGGTACCCAATAGTTGAGAACTCTAACTTCACACCTATCAAAATCATACAAGACAATTTCGAAACATTCCACAAATTTTACAACAGTTTATTTGGCAAGGCCCTTGCTTATAACTAAGGTGTCAGGGCCACATCACCAAATATGTGCCACATCAGCATGCTTTTTGTTGAGGTGTCCAAAAAGATCCAAAAAAGGGTGGACCAATAGATGTGCATTAAGTCATGTTTTGTTGGTGCACTGATGTGGCATCACATGATTGGTTGCTTTTTAGATCTAAAGGGTACATTTTCAATTATTAGTACTTATAGTCAACACTAACAACCTTAAAATCACAACTACTAGTGCTAAACTTTTAAAAATATTGGGCCTTAAATGTACAAATATTATCACAGCTATTGGAACATGCTCTACAATTGGATCATCTCCCCTAGTTGTTGACAAAGTGGTTAAGGGGTTGAAACATGATATGATATGCCGGATGTTTATGTGAGTAGCCATCCAGATTCAACTCTATGTGATTTGTATAAATGGCATTCTAGTTATCAAAGTAGATACATGCAACAATAAAATAAAATCCAAAACTTATATTTACTACAATGTTATTTTTAAATATGTCTTTCTATACATTTTATAAGGGATTCATTTCAATCTACAAGTGTATTACAACAACTATTTTATGAGGAAATGATGTCAGAGAGGGTCTCTTGTGTGGGAATGGGTTTGAGTGTCCTCTAATAAAATTGAGTTGTTTACAAGGTATAGAAAGGTCCTACACTAAGTGAGAAGTAGGTAGAAGAGGTTTTGAGAGTCTGCATCTTCTAATGACATTGTTGGGTAGAGGGCATGTGTAAGTGGTTTGAGAGGAAAAACCAACTGTGGGTTATGGTGTGAGAGTGTGTGAGAGGATGTCTTTTGAAAAGAGGATCAAAGTGGCCTTGACAAGGGCTATGAGATTTGTATTCATGGAGCAAAGAAAAAGGGCCTCTAACAAAAGAAACTAGGTTAGAATTTATAATGTGTATGCTATGCCCTTAATCTTATAGTGTGCATAGGAATATGAATAGTTAACTTGTGGCTACCATAACTTTTAATTTAGTTATATAATTATTAGTATAGTCTTATATAAGTAGTTAAGTTAGCATGAGTGGCATAAGTATGATATATATAGGAGGTAGTTATCACCTCCACGACTATTCTTAAACATCATCCACTTCAACAGTCAAATGTAATTTCGGCCAATAAAAATAGGACATATAATTACCATTTTTTGATATGGATGAGGTGTAAATTCAATATTGATTGGTTGACCATTGAAGTGGATGATGTTTAAGTAGAATACACCTAAACCACTTTGAAGCGCAAACGTTGCACACCCACGCCAGATTTGCCCCGACACACGCCAAACACATGTTTGCGTGACTTTGTTGTCATGGAGGAGAGCATAGAGTTTTGGGTTGTGCAAAAAACGAATAGACAATGAGCATGTGCCATATATATCTATACCTATGCACACCCATCATTAGAGTGCAAGAAATTCTCATGTCGATGTTTTAAATGGATTGGGAGGTAGGCGAGAGATGCAGTAAAAAAAAATTCAAATTTGACCATGACTGAGTATTGGATTAGGCGGGAGAGAGATTTATAAGAAAAAAGACAGTGATAACCATGCCAGTGACATGACAAAACGGACAAACAAAGGGACAAAGGGTTCTCGTGCTTGTTGCCCTCACTCACGTGAAACCGAGTGTGATTTAAGACAATCCATTAATACATCTCTCAGGTCCATATGTGTCATTCCACTTTTATCACTTAAGACCGATTTCAAACTCTGATCTCACTAAGTTTCTATGGATGCCAGCAGGGGAAAACTACTTTTTATGTTTTGTGGGACCACCTTTTGATGAGCCCGGATCTTTTCTCTCCAGTACACGATAAAAATGCCGTTTGCTACTTGATTATTAGTTTGATGCGACGGCCATCTTGTCTAATATTTCTCAAAGGCGACCTGATTGGAGTGGAAATTATTCCACGTTCGTCAATATCCTAAGCTCCCAATGCCCTTCCCCAGTTTTTGCTGCAACTCCACCCTATTTTAACAATACTTAATGCCAGCAATATTGGAAGCGGAACAACAAATTTTAGGATGGTACCAAATTTTAAAAAAACAGCATGGATTCCAATCAACTCCTGTTTAACAGCTGGTGGTTTTCGCTTAAAACTGAGCAACAAGCCCTTCTCATTTTCTTCCCAAGTTACCACCGAAAAACCCCACTAAGACAGAACAAGGACCCGTTTTTACTTAACAGCAATGCTGCAATCCCGTCCAAAGATTTCAGGGGAACTGGACTGCAATTAATTTTTGCCCCTTTGTTTGTCCTAAATATGGCTTCTGACTGTCATGTCTTCTAGTTTGCACGCTAAATGCTTAAGGAGGATTAATGCAATTCCTTGGATCCTTAAAATGCCTGTGAATGCTCCCTGGAATCGTGGGAATCAATTTAACTGCGTGTGAAGGAACTATTTGACAAAAAGTCAAGACCAGAATAAAAACGTTATTATTTTTCTTTTTCTTTTTAGGTGATGCCCATCGCTGAAGAACCAAGAATGCTCCTGCATCACAAAATTACATTAATTGTGACAAGATTCAACCATAATATTGGCATTTTTCAAGAGCTAAGAATATGAAAATACAAATGAGAGAAAACTATCTTTGTCAACCATTCCAGAAATCTAATGAGAGATATAGACCTCCCAAGGCCCTTAAAGAAAACAGCGTTATGTTCTTACGGTGGAAGAAAAGCCCTCGTGCTTAGAAGCCAGAATCTAAAAGTACAGGGCAAAATTTCTATTTTGCTCATCATCCATTTTGATCCCAAAGTGTCTTATTTCTCTTAGTTGAATTTCTGTTAATAGCTTTTTGTTCCACCTTAGGATTTTTGAAAGAGATGCCCCAAATGACCATTATTATCCTTTTCAACAACCCATCGTTTGGACGGATAAAGATCTATCTTTCTAATCCATCCGCTGTTTGGAGGTGTAAAGAATTATCCTCCTAATCCACCCGCTGTTTAGGAGTGTGAAATTTTAGCTTGATTGATCCCTTTAATGGTTTCCCCAAATCACAGTGTATCTGCTATAAGTTTGAAGAGAAAACAATGCCAGAATTATACAGGCAGATGAGGTTGCCTCAGGCATTGTATCTTCAAACTGATTAGTCTTATAGTGTATTCCTAAATGAAATAACCAGCTCATGAAATATGGGTCATGTGTTTGATTCAAAAACTATGCAGTTAAACCCTAAAATAAAACATGCTGCAAAAAATACCCCCTGTAACATAATGCTTCCGGATTAAACTGTGTGATAATATTTTTCCCTCAACGTTTAATCCAGAAGCATTATGTTACATTATGATGGACTGTGGAAATTTGATGTCGATTAAAATACCTCCTACTTATCAATTGATGAGCTAAAGGGGCTCTTTAATGAATGGTTCATAAGGCACAACACTTGCTGAAGGTTTTGCAAATGGGGTAGCAAGCCAAGTGGGCTTGATCATGGGGGAAACTCCATGGTTAAGCGTGCTTGAGTCGGAGTAGTACTGGGATGTGTGACCTCCCGAGAAGTCCCAATGCTTCACCCCTATGTGCATCACCTAAATGCAATGAGTGCTAAGTGGACGATCCATTAACATGAGAGATGGGTTCATGTGAATCACTACTCATGAAATATGGGTCATGTGTTTGACTCAAAAACTACGTAGTTGCTGCAAAAAATACCTCCTACTTCATCATGCATTTGACCAGTCTTTATCACCTACTTGGTCACCATTTGAAAATTTTTGATAATGAAATCATATTGCCTTGCTCCTAGTAGAAATTCGGCAACACGTACATCATACATGATAGATAATCTAAGACAACTTTGTGATCGAGAGGAAAATATCGTAGCAAGCTTTCAATCGTGATAGAAATGATGACGTCCTTTCTGCTAAAGGTTTTATTTTATATATTATCTTAATTTTTATACCGACAGACATTCTCCTACAATGAGGAAGACTATCTACAACTTTTTAAAGGTATATTATATTATATAAGATAAAGATTCTACACCTGCCATCAACTTAGATAGACCGTATACGTATTGCACGACAAATCAATATAAAAGAAATCACTTGCATAATTTTTAAGCTTTTGGATCAACTTGCAGTAGATATATCTTTAGGAATAAGAAGTCTGAATTAATCCATGACAGGTGTATATATGTACTCTTTATCTTCACTCGGCCTGCTGCTTAACAACTCGGCCATTTTCGACACCTTCATCACTCATCTTGAGTGGAAAAGCTTAAGCACATGGTGAGTTGTATTTTAATTTTTTTTTAAAAAGTCAATGGTCTTTAAAAAGGTGCTTGTAGATTAGTTGTTGACTTTGTTGGCTTGTTAAAATGTGGTTAAGGGATTGAAACTCAACACAGTCAATTTGCTCAATTGATATGATATGTCGGCTGTTTATTGAGTTGCCGTCGGAATTCAACTCTATATAATCTGCATAAATGGCCTTCTATTTCTCAAAGTAGATAAGTGCAACAATAAAATAAAATGCAAAAAATACTTAATACTACAATGTTATTTTGTAATAAGTCTTTCTATAAGTTCTATAAGGGATCGTTACAATCTACAAAATGAGGAAATAATGTGAGAGAGGGTGTTTGTTGTGTGAGAATGTGTTTGAGCGTCCTTCAATAAAAGAGATGTTTAGAAGGTGTAGAAATGTCCTCCATTATGTGGGAAGTGAGTAGAGGAGGTTTTGAAAGTTATATTGTTGGGTAGAGGGCATGTGCAAGTGGTTTGAGAGAAAAAACAAGTTGTGGGTTGTGGTGTGAGTGTGTGAGAGGATGTCTTCTAAAAGGAAGAATGAAGTGGCCTTGAGGAGGACTATGAGATTTGCATTCATGGAGCAAAGAAAAAGGGCCTCTGACAAAAGAAATTAGGTTAGAATTTAGAATGTGTATGCTATGCCCTCAATCCTATAGTGTGCATAGGGATATGAATAGTCGAATTGTGGTGACCATAACTCTTAATTTAGTTATATGATCATTAGTATAGTCTTATATAGGTAGTGAAGTTAGCCTGGGTGGCATCCATGGCATAAGTATGGTATATATAGGAGGTAGTTATTAGTTTATTAGCATTATATTGTGAATTATGTTTTTGTTGGAGAATTTTGGGAGATTTGCCCCCTTGAAGTGGGTTATTATTTTCAAGTGTTAATCAAGTAATTGTAGTATATTCTCTACTATATTCTTCTCTCAAGGTGCAAGTTATTTCATTACAAGTGGTATCAAAGTATAATCTTGGCACCCAGAGGAAACAAGGCAATTTTTTTAATTTAAGAGACACAATTGTGAAGCGTACATCTCTTTCAATTCAGTGAATTTATTTCCATTTTTGGAGGGTTATTGAGGGTATGTTGAAGCATATGCAATCCATATTTGAGGACATTTGGAGCATATTTAAGGGAGTTATTATAAACTTAGGGTTTCTACCAAATTTGCTCCTAGCAATATAAAATAACAAATGATTTCTTAAATTCTTGAGGTTTGAACAAAGGTATATTGGTCCACCTACATTCCTGGATTGAAGTCATTTGGATTTGTTTTAAGTAAATTATTGCAATTTTGGGTTTTTTTTCCATAAATTTGCTCTATACACTACAATTTTTGGAATTTTTTAGATTTGTTTACATTTTTGAAAAGATTGGAAAAAAAATCAGAGATCTATCAAGTTTAAAATGTTAATTTTGTAGCCACAAAAAAATTCAAACTATTTGATCAAGGTTTGGTCAACCAAAAATACTAGATTTTGCAATGTCAAGCCTCATCATTTAATAGGACCACAAATAGAGACGTAGAGGCAAGAATTCCTACACTCCTGGAAAGATGTCTAACAAAGGTGATTGATCAATAGAAGGGATAAATACTATATCAATGGATTATATAAGAGGGAAAAAAAGCAAGTTGAAGGACACACTTTGGTTAGAAGTGGCAATGTAAATCCAATAGATCTCTAAAGAAAGTAACTTCTCTCAAGAGTTTATGGGGTCATGAAGATTCACACAATAAGAATCACTTACATGATGCTTTTGGTTTGATTCAATCTAAGGATGGATCATCCCCCGCATAATTCTAAGACTAGGCACTTCACACCAAAAATGGATATTGAAAGTTTAATGAGAAGGGTCTAACGAATTGACTTCACCAAATAGAGCAATTCTTTGATCTTCATCATGTTCCATGCCAAAAAAATTTACAATCATAGATCTTTATACTTGGAACCAAACCAATTCATTTGGTATCATTGGCTATGTGAAGAGAAGAAAAAGAAGTGATGTGTCATCACATGGTTATTTTCCAAGAGGAACACACTACACATTATGGTGATAATTTTATGGATAGCTACTTTAGCTAGCTTACCAAACTAAAGTAAATAGGTATAGTCAAGGACTATACTTAACAATATTAAACATTATCTTTAAGAATGGAGCAAGTTATAGAAGAAAGTTTGAAGGAATTATTTTAGGGGGTTTAAAGGACCACATCAAATATGAGGTATGCATGTTCCATCCAAGTTTTATGTCCCAAGCAATGATTATGGAAAGACAAGTAGAGGAAAGAAATTGGCCAACATAAGGAAAAGGTTTGTAAATATAATAGATAGAAGCATTCTTGTATAGTCACTCCCTCACCCTACCATACTAGCTCCATAACAAATTGAAGAGAAGAGAGAAAAAATGTTATGCTTTAATTGTGATAGCAAGTATACTCTATGACATACGTGTGGAGAAAATCAATTGTTCTACATTAGGGTTACTAATGAAGAGGAAATGGATGAAGACTAATTAGGGGAGGCTAATAAGGAGACAGGGGAAGAAATTGAAGAAACACAACCATTTCTTTTCATGCACTTTTAAGTATCAACTCCACAAACACTCAAGGTAGTGGACTTTTTTGAAAAATAGAAGGGAACAATATCAATTGACTCAGGTAGTACTCATAACTTGAACATCAATAGTAAATAAACTATGCACTTACACTAGTTTGTCTATCCAACTCTGAAGTTTCAAGTCATGATTACAGATTGTAGGATAGTTAGTTGTTCTAGAAAATGCCATAGTATTAAGCCATCCATGGGATAATATAAATTAGATTATCCTATTTTTCTATTCACATGGGGTAGCTAACATTGTCTTGGGAGTCCAATGGCTAGAACTACCTCGAGAACAATTGAGATGAACTTCTAAAAGCTTTTCATGTGTTTCTAATTAGAGGGTAGAAAGTTTGAACTTTGTGGGTGATGGGGAGCCTCAGTCGGCAAGACTTATTTCGTCGGCCACCTTGCAACCTATCACACCGACCGTTGAAGTCATTCTGACATGAGGTCCGACAACCCTGACTATCGACATGAATAATACCATCGGCAAACACTTATGAACCTTGGCCGATGTGCCGATACACCAACTTAGCATATGCTTGGCATGACTTGCTATTACCGGTGGCAATATCCTGATTCACCATTATGACCGGTCACCATTTGTATCCGACGAAAGATACATTCTCCACATACATTATCAACATGCTTTTGCAATATGCATTCGCAATATACATTCGGTGATACTCTTGTCTTCATTGAATGCTTCCAACTCTTCTGTCGATGTCGCACCTTTGCCTGATGACATCTACCTTCGGCGTAACCTTCCCTATCGGTCAAACTTTCTCTGGAACCACCGATAATCTGATCACCCCGATCTAAACCTTAAGCCGCAACTTCCGTTCAGCAGCTCGATCCTCCCTTTGGCCAGACTATCCTCATCACGCTGAGCGAGGAATGCTTTTCTGA
Source organism: Cunninghamia lanceolata (assembly GCA_027924645.1). Lineage (NCBI taxonomy): Eukaryota > Viridiplantae > Streptophyta > Pinopsida > Cupressales > Cupressaceae > Cunninghamia > Cunninghamia lanceolata. The sequence continues at coordinate 13,092,810 of BSBN01000167.1, forward strand.
TGGCCTCTGTCTCACTAAAAACAACTCTAACTCCTCCAATCCAAACCCTAGCACATGGAGATGCTAGGCGATCTACTGTGCACCTCGCACTGTCTGGATCCTCTACGTCGCCGAATAGGAAAACAAAACAGGAAACAAATGAATATTGTACAAGGAAGCCATTCCATTGATTTTGATAGAAATCTCACCAGTGGAATGCTTCACATCGACATTTTACAACAACGAAAACACAGAAGGGAAAGGAAATCTATGGCTATGCAATTGAGTATTTACAAAGAACGAAAAACAAATTGACAACACAGAAATGATCAATTTCTCCTTCACAATGCTCGATTACATTCACACAATTGCATTCAATTACAATATCATATGCTAAGTTGGTTCATTTACCTGGTTTTATAAACTCGCCAGAGGGACACCAACCCTACTCCAAGCGGCTGGGAGACCGATTCCAAGTGGCTGGGAGATCGATTCCAAGCGGCTGGGAGAAACTAATTGATTTCCAAGCGGCTGGGAGAAACTAACTGATTCCAACCATCTAGAACTAACAACTTGACAAAAGTGACCTAAGTCACTAGGGACTTACAAAATGAACCTAGATACAAAATGAAATTACATGCATTGGTCAAATAGACCTTATTACAACCCAAAACATGATTTTCTAAACAAAACATGATTCAAATGCCTCATGAAGGCCACCTTGTGTTAGGTGCTCCTGCACCATACACCCCACCTAGAAAAGAACTCATGTCCCATGAGTTGATTATTTTTCGTGCTCCATCTGTATCCTTTGCTGCCTCATGCCTTTCCCATGATCCTTGGACTGCAACTTGTTTCCATGGAATCAAAAACTCATGCCTAGCATTGTAGGCTCTACTCACACCTTGCCATGAGTGAGTGCTTGCAACCAAACCCATACTTTGCTCGTCATTCTTCCTTACTGTCATCTCTACCTGAACACCTACATTCAAAACCTTGTTTGATGCTTCTTGTACTACTGCTATGGTAGAATATGTGTGCCTTTCAACTCTTGTTGGCTCTAGAGGACAAACAATGGTCCCTACTATGATAGCATCTCTTTCTTTCCAATCAACTTGTGGCTTCCTGTAGACCTGCTCTTTGACCTTCTGCTGATCCATCTCAGAAATTACCATATGATCTCCATCATTCAAAACTAAAATCTCCTTCAAACTGTGATCTTTGGTAACCTCACTCCTTGAGGTATCCTCCACTTTCCTTGTCTCTTCTTCATTGATCTTCACAAACTCTTTCTTACCAACCAAAATGATTTTGGCTACCTTCTTTGCTTTAGCATCCTCCTGCAATGGTGTCATCACAAAAGTCTTTCCATCCTTCTTGATGGTGTATGTGTTAGCATATCCATCATACAATGCTTGCCTATCAAATTGCCATGGCTTACTTAAAAGTAGGTGACAACACTCCATGGGCAAAATGTCACATAAAATTCTCTCCTTATATTCTCTAATCTGAAAATCAACATATGCTTGCTCATCTACCAAAAGTGATTGACTATCACTTACCCAAGATGCTCTATAAGGAGTTTGATGAGGAATCCATTCTATGTTCAATTTATCCACCATTTCCCTAGACACCATATTATCTGTTGAACCAGAATCTATGACTACCTTGCATATTTTACCTTTGCTTTTGCAATTAATCCTAAAAAGTGCTCTCCTTTGTGATGGTTCAGTCTGCACTGGTGCCTTGAGCAGTGTCCTCTTGATCATCAGATTTTCTCTGACTTCTGATGTCAAATTCACTTCAGGAGATGTCACACTCCCTACATCCTCTTGAGTCAATGTGGTTCTTCTCTCATTACCATGAGAAGTTGAGGCCTTCTCTGGACACTTATAGGCCGGGTGCCCTATCTGATTACAGTTATAACATCTCATATTGGAGAACTTGGATTCTCTACCTAATCCATTTGTCCCACCTCTTTCATTTGGCCTTCTTCCTTTGTAGCCTCCTCTGCTACTTGAGTCTCCAACTTGCTCTTCTTGGCTAGACTCACCACTAGGCCTCTGGTTAGGACTTCTGCCTCCAAAACTGCCTCTAAAATTTCTGTCACCTCTTCCTCTACTTTTCTGCTCACCTTTCCTCTTCAGCTCTTAATGCTACTTGAAAGCATTTTTCCACAGTTTCAGGGGTAAATAAACTTATCTCATCTTGAATATTGATCCTTAGACCATTTAGATACCTTGCTACCTTGGATTTTCATCCTCCATGTACCCACAACGAAGAGTGTATTTGTGAAACTCCTTGGTGTAAGTAGCCACATCCATATCTTTTTGCTTAAGGTTCTGCATCTTTTTGTAAATCTGCACCTCATAGTCAGATGGAAGGAACTGGGACTTGATCTTCTCCAGCATTCTGCTCCACGAAGAGATCATACTTTTCCCATTCTTTACCCTTTCTCCTTGGGTGTAATTCCACCATGTAAGGGCAACACCTTTGAGTTTAGTTTTTGCAAACTTAACCCTCTTACCTTCAGGAACTTCCTTGTATTCGAAATAGTTGTTCAGAGCTTCAATCCACTCCATGACTTCATTAGCATTCATCTTTCCACTGAACATGGGAACATCTATCCGAGCCTTCGAAGATTCCTTGCCAATTGCCTTGATGGCTTCTAGGAATTGCTTTTGTTCAGCTGGTATCTTTGCCTCTTCTTGTTCCTCTTCTGTTTCCTCTTTCTCTTCTTCTTCATCTGAATCTTCTTCTTTCCTTTTTCCTATCTTCATTGCCTTCAATTCTACTTGGAGTGCTTCCCTGACTCCAGTTTTGATCATCTCTTCCATCTCTTTAAATTTCTTGACCACTTCGGTGGTCATCCCCTTTGGAGGCATATTGCTAGCCTCTCCTTCGCTGTCTCTGTCTGACATAAACATTCACAGACAACGCCAACACTTCTGCAAACCCTCAATTTGACTACAACACAATGCTCAATCAGATGTCCATCCTACACGCTGCTTCACAGACCCATTCCTCTCGTCCAACAATAGATCTTGGAGATGCACTACCACTCTCTCTCACAGTGGCTTCACTCTGCACCCTCTTCTAGCCAAACCTCTATTGGTGAATGGTCTTGACAAACCTCATCATCATCTGCCCACGTACTACAGGAATCCTATTCTTCTCGCAACTAGATGGCACGAGCAACTCTTCATCTGCCTTCTCAGTGAAAAAATCAAATAAACAACACCTCCGCCCAGAGCTTTCGCTAACTCTGATACCAATATGATGGGGAGCCTCAGTCGGCAAGACTTAATCCATCAGCCACCTTGCAACCTATCACATTGACCATTGAAGTCATTCCGACGTGAGGTCCGACAACCCTGACTATTGTCATGAACAATACCATCGGCGAACAATTATGAACCTTGGCCTATGTGCTGATACACCAACTTAGCATATGCTTGGCGTGACTTGCTATTACCAATGGCAATATCCTAATTCACCGTTACGACCAGTCACCATTTGTGTCTGACGAAAGATGCATTCTCCACATACATTCTCAACATGCTTTTGTGATATGCATTCACAATAGACATTCGGTGAGACTCTTATCTTCGCTGAATGCTTCTAACTCTTCTGTCGATGTCGCACCTCTGCCTGACGACATCTACCTTTGGCGTAACCTTCCTTATTGGTTGGACTTTCTCTGGAACCACTGATAATCCGATCACCCTGATCTGAACCTTAAGTCGCGACTTCCATTCAGCAGCTAGATCCTCCCTTCGGCCAGACTATCCTTGTCGCACTGAGCAAGGAATACTTTTCTGATGGCCTCTGTCTCACCCAAAACAACTCCAACTCCTCCAATCCAAACCCTAGCACATGGAGATGCTAGGTGATCTACTGTGCACCTTGCACCATCTGGATCCTCTGCGTCGCCGAACAGGAAAACAAAATAGGAAACAAACGAATATTGTACAAGGAATCCATTCCACTAATTTCGACAGAAATCTCACCAGTGGAATGCTTCACATCGACATTTTGCAACAACGAAAACACAGAAGGGAAAGGAAATCTATGGCTATGCAATTGAGTATTTACAGAGAATAGAAAACAAATTGACAACACAGAAAAGATCAATTTCTCCTTCATAATGCTCAATTACATTTGCACAATTGCATTCAATTACAATATCATATGTTGAGTTGGTTCATTTCCCTAGTTTTATAAACTCACCATAGGGACACCAACCCTACTCCAAGCGGCTGGGAGATCGATTCCAAGTGGCTGGGAGAAACTAACTGATTTCCAAGCGGCTGGGAGAAACTAAGTGATTCTGACCATCTAGAACTAACAACTTGACAAAAGTGACCTAAGTCACTAGGGACTTACAAAATGAACCTAGATACAAAATGAGATTACATGCATTGGTCAAATAGACCTTATTACAACCCAAAACATGATTTTCTAAACAAAACATGATTCAAATGCCTCATGGAGGCCACCTTGTGTTAGGTGCTCCTACACCAGTTGGCTACATGCAACATCACTAGAATTAGTGAGTTCTCATAAGATGTAAAAGTTTTTAAGAAAAGGGGTGGATGGGTTTGTGGCTCAATTATTTTCAATAGAGGCACCAATAACAAAGGAGTCTACACCACTAGATCTATAGGCTATTATGGAGAAAAATTCATGAGTCTTTAGATATATGTCAAAAGGACTTGCTCCCAAAAGGGATCATGATCATGTTATTTAACCAGTGTTAAGGTGCCAACCACTTGACATTAGGCCTTACATGCACCCATATGCCAAGGAGAGTGAAATTGAGAAGATAATTGTTGACCTATTTCCCTATGTTCAGAGTTAAATTGTTCACCTTGTATTTTTATTGAAAATCCTTTAGAAAGTGACCCTACAAGGCTTAAATCCTTCATATACTCATGCTATGCCTTGCCAAAAAATCCCAAAATCTTGCCTAAAGAATCCCTGTAGAAAACCCAAAAAAACCCAGAAAACTTTTGCCTTCAAGTGCCTTCAATTGCAGAGATTTCTTAGTTTTATACTTAGCCATTTTTATGAATATGATGATGACATCATCTTTGGGTTGGGGTTTTTCTGTCATTTGGTCGATTTGCATCTCAGATACATTTCTCCTTGTATCTTGGTCATGTACAATATTACTGTACATCAGGTTCTGTGTATGCGTTCCTTGCATGTATATTCGCGTTGTATGTTTAGACATATAAAGGGTACCTACAAAGTCTACATACAAAGGATACAAGGAAATGGTATATACCAAGGGGAAGGATACAAAGGTCATCACCGTAACTATAACCATTGGTGGCCTAGTCTAAGGTCTTTCTAATGGGCCAATGAGGGGTACAAGGCAATGGTATATACAAAGGTCATATGCAAATGGAAATGTATATTGGTGAACATACAAATGTCTTCGGCGTGACAGGCCTTATCGGCGGCCAAGTCCAAGGTCTCTCCAATAGACTGATGGCAAGGTAAAGAAAACATATAAAGGGATCTATCACCATGACAATACCTATCGGCGGTTCAACTCATAGTCCCACCGATAGGCCGATGAACATACAAAAGGGATATACAAGGCAAAAGATACAAAATGAATATCGGCGAGACTTCACTCATCGGAGACTCAGTTTGTGGCCCTGCCGATAGACTGAGGAAGATACAAAGGGTGGGGTCCACCATTTTCATATATATATATGATTGTATGTTTGCACATACAATCAAACATACAAGGGTTTATACATTCCTGACATGCAAGGCTCGGACTCGAAAAGGTATGCAGTTTAGTTGATAAAGGCAGACATGTTTGTATGCATCTTTTGCTTGTATATTTTCATTGTATGTTTAGACATACAAAGGGCAGATACAAGGGAATATACAATGTCGCATACAAAGGTCAAATGCATGTTTTCAATGTACAAGTGATTGTATACAGTTCTACTTGTATATTTTGCATTGTATATGCGATATACAAGGCCGATATACACAAAAGAAAAGATACAAGGGCCGGACCCGATGTCAATTTCAACTTGCTTTATAAAATGTTGGGGTCCGTGCATTGTATGTATATGCGTTTGTATCTTTGATACAAAGGCAATATACAAGAGGCCACATACAAAGGGATTTCGGCGAGACAAGCCTCATTGGCGACTCATGCAAAGGTCCTTCCGATGGTTGATAGGGGAGGCAATTTTTTTGCGATGGGTCCTAGCTTCAATTCAATGACTAATTAGGTGATGCCACATGTCAGGGGTGATTCAAAATCTAATTCAAAAGATAAAAACCCATGTTTGCATGTTGGCACATGCAAAGCGAATAGAGTATGCAAAAGGCAAAAGGCGAAGGAGACTTTGTATGCAGCATCAAGTGAACCTAAAGGCGCAGTTGCAATTGTATATACAATGGAACATACAAAGGCATATTCAAGTGCATAGATGTAAAACGATATACAAGTGTAGTTGACCGCAACTTTGACCATCCATTTCTCCCTCATTTAAGTCAATTTCAGCATGCTACAAAAGGTAAAAGTGTTTATTTTTGCCTCCTTTTTCATCTGGTGGGCTTTTGAGGGAAATCTTCTCACTTTCAAATTTTGAATCTGGATTTGCATGCTCAATCGACTGGACGTCTCAGCGACCAATTTGAGATATGCAGATGTAGATATTTGTGGCATTTATGGATGCAGATTGATGATTCAATAGCTTACATTGAAGACTCAAAATATCTTCCATCTACCCCTATCCCAGATATTTTTATACCATAACTTCTTGCAGGTGGACGTCCCTTCAGAGATAGAGATTTTCTGACAAAGCCATGGGCAAAATTGATTATAACCGATTGAGGTCAAAATGTAAAATGATATATATACATGTAAAAATAGATGTATTGTGGTTGGTTATTCTTCTGGGCTATTTTTTAATGGCTACTTGGCCTCTATAATTAATATAAACTGGTATTTTTGCCTCTCTTTTGTTATTTTTAGCACTATGTCTGGTCTTTGGATTAGTGTAGGCTATGTATTGTGGACAAAGCGGTCCCTTTCATTCCTCCATTATTCTGTCTAGACCTCTGTTAGAATTAATGAGTCTATGTGAGTCTTTCCAGCTGTGAGATTATTATTGTGTCGATTCAGTTGCAACCAAAAATATTTCAATATGGTGTATCACTTATTTCATTTCAACATTCCTTCTAACCCTTTTCCCAGCAAGCATTAGCACTAGGTTTAGATGCATTTCTCTAAGTAATAGGCTTAGAAAGAGAAAGCCGACCTTCTCCAGAGGTCTGATCTCAATTTGCAAGGTCTCACACTTCGAGATCATTCCCATGTTTCTCCAGATTGCTAAAGGTTTACAACTGCAGCAAAGGGTGCAAATCTAAGAGACAACATCTGATCTCAATTCACAAGGTCCCACACTTCGAGATCATTCCCATGTTTCTCCAGATTGCTAAAGTTTTACAACTGCAGCAAAGGGTGCAAATCTGAGAGACAACAGTTTCTGGCACGCCTGGTGGGACCAGATCGATGAACTTCTCATCAAGAGTACTAAGAGATTTTGTGTTTCTCTTGGTATTACCAGCCTTCAGGGCAATTTCTTCAACACCATGGTGACTCTACTAAACAAATCTACTGGTGAAAGCAACCCAAGCCCCTAAAATTTTGCCAAAGCTCAGGATTTTGGTGGTTTTCCTGGTCTATTCAGCTTCCAGAAGCATCTCAATCACCTGGCAACTCCCTTTCTAGTATGTATCTAGTTTCTCTCTAGTTGCAGACCTATTTTGCTCTAATTTTGACATTTTTATGATTATCCAGCATTTAGATGCTACAAAATGTCAGAATTTTACGTGAATCATGGCTATTGCCCTACTCCTAATCCAAATACATGCTATTGGTCCCCATATCAGCAATACCAGGCCCCAAATGCCTCTAATTTTATGCCATATAGTGCTGCCACTGTAGAATATCAACATCCTCATGATGCTTACCTCCTTCCCACCCTAATTATAAAGACGACACCTGCTCAGCCTGCTACTGAAGAAGCCCCAAAATTTAAGATTTCAAGCTTCAGGTAGGATAATCCATCTGTGCCTCCAAAACTACTTCTTAGTTTTAAAATCCCAAGTTTTAGAGGCCCTCATCCTTCATAGGAGCCTATTCCTAGCTTCAAACAAGTCCATCCTTCAAAATAAAGTGAATCTATGAAAGTGGCTCAAACTTCTTTATCATGGCAGCATTCTTGGACCAAACATCCTGGTTACAAAGTACCAAACCTTGTAAAGGCCAATCCTCTCATACTAATTCAAAATTAGGTAGAGGAAAGGGCTGTAGAATCCAAGCCTAACATAATTCTAAGTTTTAGGAGTGTTTTTTCAACCCAACAACCAATTCATAATGAAGAACAACCTAGACTCCACAAGTTTCCAAGCTTCAAAGCCTATATCCATCCACAAGCCCCTGTTCCTATGCAAACTTAGATTATCACTTCTCAGGAACAAATTTGTCCAGAACCCTCTCCCCTCCAAGAAATTCAAGAAGTTATTCAGGCCCCTTGATAGGGAGTGCACAACGGATACCACAGACCGAGCCCTAATTCTTCACAGTCAGAAAGACTTAACAAAACAGTCGTCGATACATCTTGATACACTGTCGCACAATCTACCTTCTCTAAACCCTAGCACATGAAGATGCTAGGTCAACCTACTGTGCAAAACGCACTGTCTAGATCCTCTGCACCGTTGAACTATGGAACAAAACAGAAAATGAAAGAAAATAATTACACAACGAAGCCATTCCACTATTTTCGATAGAAATCTCACTAGTGGAATGCTTCATGACGACATACAACAACAAAATGGAAAGCACAGAGAGAATGGAAATCTACAACTAAACAATTTGTAATTACAGGAAATGAAAATTGAATTGACAGAACATAATAGATTTATTTATTTCGAGCACAATACAATCACATTCACACCCTTCTTCGATCTGATTACATTTGATCATCATTTGGTTCATTCCTCTGGGCATTTATCAACTCACCCTGAGAAGTACCGAACTGACTCCAAGCGGCTGGGAGATCAATTCAAGCAGCTGGGAGACAACCATCTAAACAGCCTCCAATTGCCCTACTGCCTATTTTTGGCATTATGCGGTTACAATTTGACAAAAGAGCCCTAAGTCACTTGGGACTTACAAAATAAACTTAGACACAAACTGAAATGAAAATGCATTGGTCAATAGACCTTATTACAAAAAGAAAACATGATTTTCTAGGTGCTCCTGCACCATACTCCCTAGGTGAAAGTTGTCTCAAGCCCTCTTAGAGACTAATTGCTGCAAATCACCACCCTACTTCTTGATGTCTGCTTCCAACATCCATGTGGTTTCTGAGTCTGGAAGTCCTTGCCATTTGACTAAGTGCTCAAAATAGGTCTAATTTCTTGTCTTCTTGGCTATCCTACTATCCAAGATACACTCCATCTTCAGTGGTTCTGTAGGTGGTAAATGCTGCATCCACTCTGCATTGTCTTGGACAGAATCTGTTATACCTTCACCTGTATTAGGACTCCTATATAATGTTAGATCAACAACATTGAATATAGGTGAAATAGCAATATCATCAGGGAGTTCAGTTTTGTAAGCATTAGGACGATATTTTTTCAGAATCTGACAAGGTCCAATTTTTCTCATCATCAACTTGCTGTGTTTTTTCCTGTGGGCAGTCTGTTCTTGTTGAGATGAACCATGACCATATCTCCTATTTGGTACTACACATCCCTTCTTCTTTGATCCACTCTAGCCTTGATCTTTTGACTGTTCTGGTGTAGAGTATCTCTAACCTGTTGATGGATCTCTTTCATAGCCTTTGCAAATGTATCAACATGTCCACTCCTTTTGTAACTCTCAAGCAAATCTCTAACCTCCTTAGGTCCTACTTCTCTCACGCTTTTCTTCCTTTCCCCCTTAGGCTTCACAATCAAAGCAAAACCTACTCCATCACCTTCCTTCAATGTATCCATGAATTCTTTTTCTCCTACCAGCATTACACTAGACCCTACATGCTGTGAATCCTCTTCTACCAATGATTGTATCCCATAAGTCATACCATCCTTTTGGAATGAGTAAGCATTCTTTTGTCCATCATGATGAGCCTTCCTGTCAAACTGCCATGGTCTGCCCAGTAGAAGATGGCAAGCATCCATTGGAAGGATGTCACACAAAATCTTGTCTCTATACCCCCCAATACTAAATTCTACCCATGCTTGTTCATTGATGAGTATGTGCTGCCCCTTATTCAACCAACTAACTTTATATGGACTACTATGGGGTATCTTTTCTAGATTCAACTTATTCATTGCTTCCAAAGATATAATATTATCAGTAGAACCAAAGTTAATAATAACTTTAAACCTTACCTTGGATCTTGCAGTTGATTTTAAACAAAGCCCTTCTTTGCGATGGTTTAGTCTGCACTAGTTCCTTGAGCAGCGTCCTCTTGAGCATCAGATTCTCTCTCGTTTCTGATGCTAGATTCACTTTAGGAGATGTCACACTCCTTGCATCTTCTTGAATCAAAGTGGTTCTCTTCTCACTACCATGAGAAGTTGAGGCCTTCTCTAGACACTTGTATGCCGGGTGCCCTATCTGATTACAATTATAACATCTCATATTAGAGAATTTGGATCCTCTACTTGATCCACTTGTCCCACCTCTTCCATTAGGCCTTCTTCCTCAGTAGCCTCCTCTGCTACTGGAGTCTCCAACTTGCTCTTCTTGGGTAGACTCACCACTAGGCCTCTGGTTAGGACTTCTTCCTCCAAAACTGCCTCTGCCTCTAAAATTTCTTCCACCTCTACCTCTATTATTCTGCTCACTCTTCCTCTTTATCTTCTCTTCAGCCCTTAAGGCCATTTGGAAACACTTGTTCACTGTTTCTGGTGCTAAGATGCTGATCTCATCTTGGATGTTCATCCTTAGGCCATTCAAGTACATGGCCACCTTCTCTGATTCTTCTTCTTATCTCTTTGACCTGAGACTGAGTTTATGAAACTCTTTTGTGTATGCATTCACATCAAGGTCTCTCTATCTGAGGTTCTGCAATTTCTTATACATCTGCACATCATAGTCCAGGGGTAAGAATTGTGCCTTGATTTTGGTCTTCATCCTCTCCTAGGAGGTTATCATATTCTTCCCCTCTTTGACTCTCTCTCCTTGTTCACAATTCCACCATGCAAGAGCAGATCCCTTCAACCTTGCCTTTGCCAACTTAACCCTCTTATCATCAGGGACTTGTTTGTATTTGAAGTGATTGTTTAATGCCTCAATCCAGTCAATCACCTCTTCAACTTCCATACTTCCACTATACATAGGTAACCCATCTATGGTGTCCCTATTGATTGACTTCAATGCATTTACAAATGCCCTCTGGTCTGCTGGTATCTCCTCTACCTTTTTACTGGTTTCCTCACTTGCTGCATTGCCTTCATCGCTGCCGCCTTCATCTTCCCTATCTTTGCTTTTGGACTGCTTGAACTCTCCCATCTTGGATTTAAGCATCTCCTTGATCAACTTCTTGATGGTGTCCTGTGACATACTTTTGGGAGGTATCCTCTCTGCCTTTGTTTCATTGTCTCTGTCTGACATAAACATTCACAGACAACACCTAAATACCAACACTCCTACAAATCCTCAATTCGACTTGCCGCCCAAATCTTTTTGGGCTCTGATACTAATATGATGGGGAGCGCACAGTAGATACCACAGACTGAGCCCTAATTCTTCACAGTTTGCAAGACTCAATGAAACAGCTGCTGATACATCTTGATATGTCGTCGCATAGTCTACCGTCTCTGAACCCTAGCACATGGAGATGCTAGGTCAACCTACTATGTGAAACACACTGTCTGGATCTTTCGCACCACTGAACAATGGAACAAAATAGAAAAAGAAAGCAAATAATTATACAATGAAGCCATTCCACTGATTTTGATAGAAATCTCACCAGTGGAATGCTTCATGATGACATACAACAACAAAATGGAAAGCACAGAGAGAATGGAAATCTACAACTAAACAATTTGTAATTACAGGAAACGAAAATTGAATTGACAGAACATAATAGCTTTATTTCTTTCAAGCACAATACAATCACATTCACACCCTTCTTCAATCTGAATACATTCGATCATCATTTGGTTCATTCCTCTGGACATTTATCAACTTGCCCTGAGCAGTACCGAACTGACTCTAAGTGGCTAGGAGATCAATCCAAGCGGCTAGGAGACAACCGTCTAAACAACCTCCAATTGCCCTACTGCCTATTTTTGGCATTATGCTATTTTTGGCATTATGCTGTTACAATTTGATAAAAGTGCCCTAAGTCACTTGGGACTTACAAAATAAACCTAAACACAAACTAAAATGAAAATGCATTGGTCAATAAACCTTATTACAAAAAGAAAACATGATTTTCTAGGTGCTCCTACACCACCCCTTTCCTTGATGCTATTTCAATCCTCAAGGGTGGACTTGTTGTCTACCAAGGTAATTGGAAAGATGAGCCAAAAGAGGAGGTGGAAGAAGATAAAACTAATGAGGAACAATTTGTTCCTAAACTCACAGAGATAAAATTGTTTGAACATATTACACCTGTGAGTACTGTTAACCCAAATAAGGGATTGAGTCCTCTAGACTTTAGTTCTTTTGAAGCCTTTTCTCATGCATCCGATCAAGAAAACAAAGTTGAAATGCAAAGAGTGCATGGAGAAAGCCTTCAACTATAGAGGGAACTTAAGCACAATCCAGTGGAGCTATAGTCAAAGGATGAAGGCATAGGGAAAAAAGTTGTTAAGGTCACTCTAGAGGCTGATGATGCTGATATGTTTGAGGAGCTTCCATGCTTTATCAAAAATAATGAGGAGAATATTCCTAGTGAATATGATGCAGCAATAACTATTTGCAGCCCATTTCATGACATTGAATCAGAAAGGTTAGATTTGTTACATCAGGAAAAATATGGTCTTTATGAAGAGGAGTCCTTCCTCTCAAGTCAAGAAACCTTTCATGAAGCTGATTTGCAAGGCAACAATTTTTGGTTGGAGGAACTTCCTTTCTATGGCACAAAAGAGTTTAAGGCTGATATAGCAAATGAAAGTTTGTTGGAGGAGGCTGCCATGAAATAGGACAGCCATGAACAAAAGGTAGAAAGGTTTGAAGAATGCAGCCATGATGACATTATATCAACCTTCTTGGGTTCTTTAAAGGAAGAAGGAGAAAACCATGAAGTCCCAAGTCAACTTTTTCACACACAAGAGCAACATGAGAGTCAAATGGAAGGCACCATCATGCCAAATGAGGAGCAAGATGAGAAAGAATAAAAAACAGAGACATGAGATCAAACATGATGATTTGCATGCCACTTCAAGGGGATGCCCAATCAGGCATCTAGCCCAGCTGGAGACACATCAAGAGGAGTCACCACTTGTCATGCTTACCTCTAAGCATGAAGTTGAGCATCAAAATGAGTGGGATCAACCCATTATTCACCACAAGTTAGCAGCATCAACAATCAGCCCAAGTGGATAGGTGAGTTTATCTCCATTTTGTGGGGGGTGTTTTATCAATTTGTCATATGCCCATTCCCCCCTCACCTCTTTTTAACTTCCCACATGCATGAGAAACATTGTAAATTGTTAAGGAAGGGCAGTTACTTTCAAGAACCAATTAATGGCTTTGTTTAAGGTCACCTCTGACTAGGTAGTTTAGGATTAGAGTAGGTTTTATTTCAGTTTTAGGTTTCCTTTAAATAAGTGCCTTTGCACTTTGCTTTATTCTCATTAGGAGATACATGCTTGCTTGTTGTTTTTTGTGTTTTGGCTGGGTAGCTTGCTCAGTGTTCTAGCTCCTTTGTTCTTGTTGTAGTCTCTTTTGAATCTATGCCCAATGGATACATAAGGCCACTGATCAATTTGTTTAGCAGGCAAACACCCTTGAGAAGTCACCAAAATTGTTGACCTATTTTCCTCTGTTCAAAGTCAAATCGTTCACCTTGTATTTTTCTTAACCCTACAAGTCTTAAATCCTTCAAATACTCATGCTATCCCTTGCCAAAAAATCCCAAAATCTTGCCTTAAGAATCCTTGCAGAAAACCCAGAAAAACCCAGAAAAATTTTGTCTTCAAGTGCCTTCTATCGCAGAGATTTCTTAGTTTTATACTAAGCCATTTTTATGATTATGATGATTACGTCATCTTTGGGTTGGGGTTTTTTTGTCATTTGGCCGATTTGCATCTCAGATACATTTCTCCTTGTATCTTAGTCATGTACAATATTACTGTACATCAGGTTCTATGTATGCATTCCTTGCATGTATATTCACATTGTATGTTTAGACATACAAAGGGTACATACAAAGGATACAAGGAAATGGTATATACCAAGGGGAAGGATACAAAGGTCATCACCGTAACTATAACCATCGGTGGCCTAGTCTAAGGTCTTTCCAATGGGCTGATGAGGGGTACAAGGCAATGGTATATACAAAGGTCATATGCAAATGGAAATGTATATTGGCGAACATACAAGTGTCTTTGGTGTGACAGGCCTTATTGGCGGCCAAGTCCAAGGTCTCTCCGATAGACTGATGGCAAGGTAAAGAAAACATACAAAGGGATCTATCGCCATGACAATACCTATCGATGGCTCAACTCATAGTCCCGTCGATAGGCCGATGAACATACAAAAGGGATATACAAGGCAAAAGATACAAAATGCATATCGGCGAGACTTCACTCATCAGAGACTCAGTTTGTGGCCCCACCGATAGACCGAGGAAGATACAAAGGGTGGGGTCCACCATTTGCATATATATACAGTTGTATGTTTGCACATACAATCGAACATACAAGGGTTTATACATTCCTGACATGCAAGGCCCAGACCCGAAAAGGTATGCAGTTTAGTTGATAAAGGCAGACATGTTTGTATGCATATTTTGCTTGTATATTCGCATTTTATGTTTAGACATACAAAGGGTAGATACAAGGGAATATACAATGGCACATACAAAGGTCAAATGCATGTTTGCAATGTACAAGTGATTGTATATAGTTCTACTTGTATATTTCACATTGTATATGCAATATACAAGGCTGATATACAAAAAAGAAAAGATACAAAGGCCGGACCCGATGTCAATTTCAACTTGCTTTATAAAATGTTGCAGTCCATGCATTGTATGTATATGCGTTTGTATCTCAGATACAAAGGCAATATACAAGAGGCCACATACAAAGGGATTTTAGCGAGACAAGCCTCATCGACGGCTCATGCAAAGGTCCTTCCGATGGCCGATAGGGGATGTAGTTTTTTTGTGATGGGTCCCAGCTTCAATTCAACAACTAATCAGGTGATAACACGTGTCAGGGGTGATTCAAAAGCTGGTTCAAAAGATAAAAACCTGCGTTTGCATGTTGGCACATGCAAAGCGAATAGAGTATGCAAAAGGCAAAAGGCGAAGGAGACTTTGTATGTGGCATCAAGTGAACCTAAAGGTGTAGTTGCAATTGTATATACAATGGAACATACAAAGGCATATTCAAGTGCATAGATGCAAAGCGATACACAAGTGCAGTTGACCGCAACTTTGACCATCCATTTCTCCCTCATTTTAGCAAATTTTAGCATGCTGCAAAAGGCAAAAGTGTTTATTTTTGCCTCCTCTTTCATCTGGTGGGCTTTTGAGGGGAATCTTCTCACTTTCAAATTTTGAATATGGATTTGCATCTCAATCAACTGGACATTTCAGTGACCAATTTGAGATATGCAGATGTAGATATTTGTAGCATTTATGGGTGCAGATTGATGATTCAACAGCTTACATTGAAGGCTCAAAATATCTTCCATCTGCCCTTGTCCCAGATATTTTTATACCATAACTTCTTGTAGGTGGACATCCCTTCAGAGACAGAGATTTTCTGATAATGCCATGGGCAAAATTGATTATAACCGATTGAGGTCAAAATGTAAAATGCTATATATACATGTAAAAATAGATGTATTGTGGTTGGTTGTTCTTCTGGGCTATTTTTTAATGGCTACTTGGCCTTTATAATCAATATAAACTGGTATTTTTGCCTCTCTTTTGTTATTTTTAGCACTGTGTCTGCTCTTTGGATTAGTGTAGGCTGTGTATTATGGACAGAGCAGTCCCTTTCATTCCTCCATTATTCTGTCTGGACCTCTATTAGAATTAATATGAGTTTGTGGGAGTCTTTCCAACTGTGAGATTATTATTGTGTCGATGCAGTTGCAACCAAACACATTTAAATCTGGTGTATCACTTATTTCATTTTAGCATTCCTTCTAACCCTTTTCCCAGCAAGCATTAGCACTAGGTTTAGATGCATTTCTCTAAGTAATAGGCTTAGGAAGAGGAAGCCAGCCTTCTCCGGAGGTCTGATCTCAATTCGCAAGGTTCCACACTTCGAGATCATTCCCATGTTTCTCCAGATTGCTAAAGTTTTACAACTGTAGCAAATGGTGCAAATCTGAGAGACAACAACTAATCTCAATTCACAAGGTCCCACACTTCGAGATAATTCCCATGTTTCTCTAGATTGCTAAAGTTTTACAACTGTAGCAAATGGTGCAAATCTAAGAGACAACATCTGATCTCAATTCACAAGGTCCCACACTTCGAGATAATTCCCATGTTTCTCCAGATTGCTAAAGTTTTACAACTGCAACAAAGGGTGCAAATCTGAGAGACAACAATAGTACAAGAGATGTTAGAAGCCAATATTATCCATCATAATCAAAGTGCTTATTCCTCTCCGATGGTGATGATATGTAAGAAGGTTGACACTTAGCCCATGTGTCCAAACTATAGAGAACTCAATAAGTACAATGCCATCAAAGATACGTTTCATATTCCAATCATTGATAATTTATTAGATGAACTAAATGGGGCTATATTTTTTTTATTAAACATGATCTTAGATTAGGTTATCATGAAATTAGAACTAAGGAAGATGATATTCCCAAGATAGCATTTAGGACTCATGGGGGTCATTATGAGTTTCTAGTGATGCCATTTGGTCTTACTAATGCTCCTTCTACATTTCAAAGTTTGATGAACTCCATCTTTAAGCCATTTATGTGGAAGTTTGTATTAGTTTTCTTTGATGATATATTAATTTATAGCAAGACATAGGAAGACCTTTTACACCATGTTGAACACACATTACAAATTTTCCAACATCATTAGCTTTATATAAAGCCTTCTAAGTGTGCTTTTGGACTCAAAGAGGTGGAATACTTGGGTCACATTGTGTCTCACAAAGGAGTAAAATTTGATTTGAACAAAATCAAGGTTATGGTAGAGTGGATAGTCTCTTAAACCATTAAGAACTTGAGGGGTTTCCTAGGCCTCACAAGATACTATATAAGATTTGTAAAGAATTATGGCTACATAGTAGCACCCCTCACAACACTTTTGAAAATGGATGTTTTCCAATGGAATGAGGAAACTAATATAGCAGTTGAGAGACTAAAGGAGACTATGTGTACAACTCCAATTCTAGCCACTCTAGATTTCATCAAAAAAAATATTATAGAGTGTGATGCTTCAGAAAATGGTATAGGAGTAGTTCTCATGTAGGAAGATAGGCCCATTGCTTTTGAAAGTTGCCAGTTGAATGGTAAGAATCAACTCAAACCTATTTATGAGAAGTAAATACTAGCTATTCTTTATGCAGTCAAACAATGGAGGCCATATCTGATGGGTAAACATGTCAAAGTAAAGATAGAACATGATAGCCTAAAATATTTTCTAGAATAGTGGTTATCATTTGAAGAGAAACAAACTTGGGTTGTACAAATATGTTAACTTGTTGGAGCCTAGTTTCATAGGTCTCAAAATTTGTAAAAAATTAATGAAGTCCTTTGTCATTTTGTGTATTAGTCATATTTTTCCCATCATATATAACTAGTCTGAGAAATTTCAAATGGGTTTCCCCTTAGTCCATTTTTGCCTAATACTGTTCAAATTCATCCCCTATGTTCCCATTATGTGTTGAAGTTGCAAAAATCCAAGAAAATTCTATTTATGGGAAGTTTTAAGTCATTCTTCTAGTGTTTATGCAAAGTTGAAGACTTTTAGTGGACTACCGGACACTTCCCCTTCATCTCCCATCTAGTCCTCACCTCCTTTCCTGCACCAAAGTTTGGAAAAGCCTTATCAAGCCCTTAGCCCTTTTTATTCCACTTGTTTCCTCCATTTTATGCAAACTCATTGAACTGTCGAACTTTAAATTTGTTGCTTTGACATTAGATCCTCATATTCCCTTCCACTTTTATGTAATCTTTATTCCATCCTTCTATTGGCACCCAAAATTTCCCCCCATTTTGTGAATGAAATCCATCTAAGTTTCATGTTTTTGCTTCTCTATGCCTCAACCTATTTTTCCCATAATTTATATTTGACTCCAAACATTTTAATATGGGGCCTCCCCCATCCTAAAAGTTCTCTAGAAATCCTCTAAGTGTGTCCCCCTAAGTCTAAGTGTTTCATTCATTATCTTATTTTTAGCCTTTTGGTAAGTTTGTGAGTTTGCAAACCCACTGAAAGGCTGAAAATGGGCCTTAAGGGATTGGTTTTGACCTTGTTTCGATAGTTTGGAAAAAATTTAGTGGTTTGACTTTTCACCAAACTAATAAAATGGCGAAGGTCTATGCCCAAGAATATATGGCAAGGAAATGAAACAATGTGTTTCAGTGATTTAGCGAAAGGCCGAACCATCGAACTAGTTTGATGATTCAGTTTTTCATTGAAACACTGAAAGAGGATGAGGAAGATAAAGAAGAGAAGAAAGAAAAGAGAAAACTTTTGATAATTTTGCAAGTTCATGAACTTGCTGAAATGTTGAAGAAGTTTCAAGGTTCCCATTTTTTCTGAAAATCAATTACAAGCCAAAGAGAAAAGAAAAGGAAGATAAAGCTAGCATGGTTCTCAAGTTTGCAAATGTCTCAAATTGTTGAAAAGAGAGAAAATAATCAAGAAGAAAAGAAGATAAAAGTTGAAGTGGTTTGCAAGTTTAGAAAAGTATCGAAGAAAGAAAGACAAGAGAGAAAATTACAAAGAAAAAGATTTTCGGTGATTAAAGTTTGTCGGGGATAAAAAGCATCAAAGGTTAGTTTTAATAAGATTTTACAGTGTTGTAAAAGATCGAGGACACGGTTTTTCACGGGCTTCCCAATTCAAACACTTGCCTACTTCTCAAACACCATGAATGCAGAATAAAGATAAAATATAGGTTGGTGGTGAGGTAGGTAGGATTGAATGCAAATGTTATAGTGGTAGGTGGGGTAAGTTTTCCTGCCTAAACCCTAGAGATAGATGTAATGCTATATATACATGTCCAAATGATGCAAAAAGGTTGGTCTCTAAACTAATTTCTGGAAGTGGAAATGGTCAGAGAGGATTTTGGGGCTTCAAATCATGCCAGTCTAGGAAGTAAATGAAGGAATGCATCTGGTATAGTGTAGGAAGGGATTGTAATACACATCTTCATGTAGTGGTATGTCTCCATGGTTGTTTGTAGTGATTCTAGGGAATGTATATTCACGACTATGTATTTTTCCTTGACCACATTTTTTGGTGTGTTTGTAACAATGATTTGATAATATGTGACAACATTTAAATCAATCTAAGCTTTGTGTTGGGTCATTTCTTTTGTTCCAAGTGAATCAAATTGCAGTTCTACTCAAAATTAATAAGTATGTCCATTATATCAAATATAATTTGACAAATGCATGTAAATGCATTTTAGTTTTTTGTTGATGCTTATTAGATCCATTTCCTTTCTCTTTATTGTTTATGACTTTGTTGCCTAGTGGAGCAGGCACTGGTCCAATTTGGTGAACGGTTAGCAATCTTTTAATCAAACCTTCATCATGTTAGTTGTAGGGGTAGGAGTAGGAGTATATGAGGGTTTTGTTGCAATTCATGATTCATTGGTGTAAACCAGGGAAAACCATAAGCGATTCATAGTGTTTAAATAAGTGGAGAACCACGTTCTTGTATGCCTACATCTTACACTTTTGTAGTGATGCCATCATCAACTTAATGAGAGGTTTTATAATGAAGTAAGCTAGTTTTAACCTAGTGACAGTCTTGGGGGTTAATACTACTCTTTAGGTATTTCTACCTTGTTATTGCTCTGCATATATTTTACAATGTGATTAATCCTTGTTGAGGGGTACCTCTAGGAACACCCTCGGTTTAGTTGAGCCGAAAGTGAAGAGGAGATTACCCACTCCTATAAGTTGGAAAAAATCATCCTTAAACTGTTGATGAGCCCCTTTCTCACCCTCTTGACGACACCCCTGGCATGGAAGGTGTAGAAATGTTCTAGGTTTTGGATAAGCATTTTTGGGAATCCTATTAGTTGTAGGGGTAGGAGTAGAAGTAGATTATGTTCTACATGTTATTCGTGATTTAGTGCAATAACTAGGAATAAACTTGAAGTGATGCAAATGTGTCCAAATCAATTGGAATCACATTCATGTATGTCTACATTATGTATTTTGTGTATGTAAAGTTTAAGTGGATTCATCTTAAGGAATGTGATGTTTTAATCTTTGGGTGCATATGCATGGTGTAGTAATTAGTTTTAATAGAGGATTTATGCAGCCAGTTGTCTTGACCTAGTGATAGCTATGGGGTCAAGTGTAAATTGGGTGTGACTGTGAGTGTCTATTGGTGTTCCTTTTCATGCCTTTAGGAATATATATCCCTCCTGGGTCTAGCTAATCCTGAAGTGTAGGAGAGCACACCCACTCTCATTAGTTGGCCAAAATCATCCTTAACCTATTAATGAGCCCCTTTGTCACCCTCTTGACGACTCCCCTAGCCTGGAAGGTGGAGAAATGTTCTAGGATTTAGAATTACCTATTTTGGAAACCAACACATTGGTGCCATAGTCAAGGATGCATTGCTAGGTTAAAATGAAAGGAGGACTCTACTAGTGAGCTAAACCCAAAATCTTCAAGGAATTCCTCTTTGATTGAGGTGGTGACCCTGCTATCAGAAAGAAATTTGTTGCTATTGTGGCTTTGTTTGTTGCTAGTAATTCAAAAGCCTCACCTTAGGATGTAGTAGTTGTTGGAATAAGGTACATGGTTTTCTTCTTGGGTTCCTTTTTTGGTAAAGGAACATAATTTGTAATACCTCATTTTTTTGTCATACATCATAGAATGTTCTAGTCATGGCCAATTGGTATAGATATGATTAAACTAGGGATGCCTATTCATATGCCTCTTCCTATGTTACAGACCCTATAAACTATGATACCTTTGACCATTCTAGTGATGCATGTTTTAGGCATGGCTCTACATGTTATACAAACCCAAACCTATGTGCACCCATGCAAAACCAAAATGAATCAACTAGGTTGTAGTATGAAATTGAAAAAGGAAATTAGCTACTAGAGTCCATGTTGCAACAAGAAAAAGAAATAGAAAATCATATTAGGTTGCTTGAGTCTAGGGTGTAGCTCAATGCTTGCCCTATTGCCCCTAGAAATCGTATTTCTCAATCCCTTGTTCCCTTGGATCTAATTTACAAACATGTAGACCTCTCTTGGGTTGATTAGAAAACAATGAATATGTCAACCAAGGTCTACAATCAGATGCCCAAGTTTGATGGGTATAATATTTGGGAAGGGGACACACATGTTTATGAGTTTTCAAAATTCATGGAAGAACATTAGTTTGAAGGTGAAGACATGTGGATGAGATTTTTTATTAGGTTCTTATGTGGAAAAGTAAAAGAGTGGATTCAAAGCTTTCCAGGGCAGTCCTTTGCCTCTTGGAAAGAACTTGTGGTTGCATTTGGAGGTGAGTTTGCAAATGGTATAGACTCTGTTGGTCTTGTCATGGATTTGGAAAAAATAAAAAGGAAAGAGGGAGAGTCTAGCATGGATTTTGGTCATAGGTTTGTAGTTTCTCTTTCTAGAATCCTAGATGATTTCAGACCTAATACTCCTACCTACAATGATATTTTTTGAAGCTTTTGAAGTTGGTCTAAGTTTAGTGAAGGAAGATTTGAAACTAACAAGTACATGCAATAGGAATATTTGTGCCTAGACTCCATGGAGAAGGTAAGGAATGACTACATAGTAGGGTTGTTATCCACAGGTGTGTGTACTTCTATTAAGGAACAGGCTGATATGAACAATGGTGATGTGAGCATAATTAATCAAATGAATGCATCATCAAATCAAGATGATTGTGTAGTCAGAAGGGTGGAAGTTGGTGGCGGTTCATGGTGTGACACTGATGCCGATAATGAAGATAGTGTGTGCACCTAGCTTCAGCTGGACAAGTCATCGAGTGAAGATGAAAATGATTGCATCTATGATGATTTCCAGCCTGATAATGAGGTATGTGACTTGTTACACAAAGAGGAAGACATGTGCATGAGTGATTAATCAAATGAATTAGCTTGTGAAGTTGATTATGTTAAGTATGCATAGGTTTGTGATTTTCATGGTGAATAAGAAACTAGTTTCTTGTTTGATATGATGCCCTCTTTTGATCCTTTGGATGAAGCTTCTCCTATTTGTTTGCATGAGGATGACAAAGATGTGGCTACAAGTGATGATAACTAATCAGAGATATGTGTTAGTGCAACCATGAAATGTCAATGTGAAGAGCTTGCCCTTGAAGAGTGTTAAGATGGTGATCATGTGGACACATATGAGACCCTATTTCTTTAGTACAAGGTTTGTTTTCTTCCCCATGCTAAATGTGCTTCATGTAAGCCACAAGAAAATGTTAGAATTGATGTTGAGGAAGAATTTTGTCACTCAACTTGCAGTAGTGTATGTGACAATAGATTGCCTAAATGATCAAAAAATAGAGGGACCGTTGGAACAAGGGTTCTTCACTTGAAGTGTCTCATGGTATTGATGTTTTGGATTGTGGCCTAAATCATGCTTATGACTTAAATGTTGAGAGTTGTATCATTATATTTGAAAGTTGTGCTCAAAAGTTTGGTGGAGATATAAGTGAGTTTGAATCTTTCCACTTTGATGTGGGATGTTCACTAACTCTTGAGGGTGTTAGTATAGTAGCAGAGGTTGAGTCCTTTGTGTGGGACATTGATGTGAATGAGTAGCAAGGCGTGTATATGCCTAAACTTCAACAGGTTGTAGTCCAAATTGATTGTACACTTGAGCTTGAGGTATTCCAATTAGGAATGCAAGATGTTTTTCTTCCTTATGTTGTGAAAGGTTGCATTCAGGTACATTTTACTTTGCCTTTTGAATTGGATACATTCTCTTTTTGTCTTAATTCACAAGTGGATGTCAGCAGGGATAATGATTTTGTACATGCAGATGGGTGTTTATCTTTATCCACATTCTTTGATGCTGGTCTAGATTTTAGTTTCTCACTCCTTGCTACTGGAAACAAGTGTAATGTGATGTGCACTAGGTCAAGTACATATTGCTTATGGTGCCCTGTAGTGGTAATATTTATAGTGGAGTTGATCTTAGTGGAGTTGATATTCACTTCATGAGCAATGGTAGTAGATTGATGCATGCATGTGGAAACTGTATTTTGTTGCATATGGGTGAAAAATATATATTTGGTTTGAGGGAAATCAACTCCTTCATTCAACTTGTCTTCGACAGAAGCAAGTAGTTTCATTTACCTTTTGAAATCCTAGCCCGCAATGTGTTAAATATTTGATTACAATTATCTTTCCTTTTCAAGCCTTCGTGTCAATGATTATAATATTGTTTGTATATACACCCTCATTGTAAATATGTTGTCTTTTGGTCTTTTGGAGATAGTTGGTCCTTGTCGTGCCTTCTAGAGGCACACATCCCCAGTTAGAGATAGAGTTTTGGCACCCAAATTCTCTCCCCATTTTGTGCTTGAAATCCATCTAAGTTTCATGTTTTTACCTCTATATGCCTTAGCCTATTTTTCCCACCATTTGTATGTGACCCTAGACATTTTAATATGGGCCCTCCCCCATCCTTAAAGTTCTCTAAAAATTCCCTAAGTGTGGCCCCCTAAGTCTAAGTGTTTCATTCCTTAGCTAATTTTTATCCTTTCAGCAAGTTTGTGAGTTCAAAAACCAATGAAAGGTTGAAAATGGGCCTTAAGGGCTTGCTTTTGACCTTGTTTCAGTAGTTCAGTAAAAAGCCAAATCATTGTTCACTAGTTTGGTCGTTTCAGCGGTTTGGCTTTTCCTTGAACTACCAAAATTGTAAAGGTCTACATTAATAATATATGGCAAGGGAACAAAACAATGTGTTTTAGTGGTTCGGTGAAAGGTTGAACCATCCAACTATATTGACAATTCAGTTTTTTGTTGAAATGTCAAAAGAGGAAGAGGAAGACAAAGAAGAGAAGAAGGAAAACAGAAAGGTTTCTGTGAGTTTGAAAGTTCACAAACTTGCTGAAACACTGAAGAAGTTCCAAGGTTTCCATTTTCGCCCAAAATCAATGACATGGCAAAGAGAAAAGAAAAGGAAGACAAAACTAGCTCATGGTTCTCAAGTTCGCAAATGTCCTAGATTGCTTAAAAGAGTTAAAAGAATCAAGAAGTAAAGAAGATAAAAGTTGAAGTGGTTCCCAAGTTTAGAAAAGTGTCGAAGACAGAAAGACAACGAGAGAAAAGAGCAAAGAAAAGGATTTTCGGCGATTTGGTAGGCTCGCAAACCTATGAACCTGTTGAAAAGTTTGTTGGGGTTAAAAACCACTAAAGGCTAGTTTTAAGGAAATTTTTAAAGTGTTGTAAGAGCTCAAGGATGCACTTTTTCATGAGCTTCCCAATTCAAACACTTTCCTACTTCTTAAACACCATGAATTCAAAATAAAGATGAAATACAGGTTGGTGGTGAGGTAGGTAGGATTGAATGCTGTTGTTATAATGGTAGGTGGGTTAAGTTTTACTCACCTAAACCCCAGAGGTAGATGTAGTGTTATATATACATGTCCAGATGATGAAAAAAGGGTTGGTCTTTGAAACAATTTTTGGAAGTCCAAGTGCT
Organism: Cunninghamia lanceolata; assembly: GCA_027924645.1. Lineage (NCBI taxonomy): Eukaryota > Viridiplantae > Streptophyta > Pinopsida > Cupressales > Cupressaceae > Cunninghamia > Cunninghamia lanceolata. The sequence goes on from BSBN01000167.1 coordinate 13,117,884, forward strand.
CAGGGAGGATTTTGGGGCTTCAAATCACACCAGTATGGGTAGTAAACAAAGGAATGCATATATGATCCCAGAAAACCTTCTCAAGAGGGGAAGGAGGAAAGGTTACATTATCAATCAAAATACTAATTACAATTTTTGATGTATAATTTGTTGAATGTGCTTCCTTAATATTTGGCCCAACATTTTTTTATTGAAGAAATTAGTTTAGAAATATAGATAACTAAGAAGGTAGGGTTTCCAATTGCATTTTCAAGGATTTGTTTACTCAAGTTTCCTTTTAGATCATCATTAAATATTATCTTGCTCATAGAAAATTAAATGCCCAAGAGGTTTGATTAATTAGTTTACAAAATTCTTCAAGGGTAAAAGAATGCCAAGGTGAGGCTAAGAAAATTTGCCTCAACTTTAAGACTTTTATTTAGAGTTGGTATTTGAAACTATAATCTTGCCTTAGGGTGTAGGGTCCATAACAAGGTTTTGGGAAACCAAGGATAATAACCCCGTTATAGGAAAAAGGAGTGATCTAGCCTAAAAAATTAAACTAGGTCAAACCCTCTTCTATAAACATTAGGACACAAACTGAGCTTGGCTTCTACCCAAGGAGAGCCAAACTATAAGGGTTTTGTCTTTTTGTTGTATAGAGATGAATCAACCAAGTTTGACCAAGGTCAAGCAAGTGAGCTAGGACAAATGGTCAAACCCTAGATGACAAAGATCACTTATAACTAATAGACAAAAATGGGTCTTAGAAAACCAAAAGCACAACAAAGATCAGGGAGCAGATTAGAACTTGGATTTGGGAGTAGAAAGGCCAAAGATCGAGGCACTTGGGTGCCCTAGACCATAGTTAGGGTTTTGTAGAATCTTAGGATATCACCAGACTTGTACCTGTAAGCTCTGTCTTCTTCCCATAAATTATCTTCAGAAACCTATTTCTTTGATCTGCACACAAGGAAAGAGGAAAAGGTTGTGCTGTGTATAAGGGCTTGCCTTAGTCAAACCTTGTATTGGTGTTTCCACCTCCACTACAACAATGGTTAGATCCAAGAGTGTGTGCCCTAGGAGGGTAGAGGCTAGATCTGTAATAATATGATAGAAATATGAATGAAAATGATGAGGATTACCACAAGAGGTAAAAACCCTAGTTGATGAAGATAACTCAAGGTCCTACACCAAAAAGGAGAGTGATGGAGAAGGTTTGAAATGTCCTTCAACACCTGCAAACAAACTTCAATAGCATCCACAAGTAGATAACACTTCCAAGCATGCAGAACACTTTAGCATAGAACACAATATGATAGAAAACTTGTCATTATGCATCTAGGTGTAAAATGAAAGACAAAAATCCTTTATATATGCACTCCCACTCACTTACAGCAAATAAAACACAATGAGGCCGACAAATACAAACTAGGGAGATGTTCTAAGCTGACACTACAAGAGAGAGGCTAAATATCCTAACTAGAACTAGGGCACTCGAGGGCCTTGGGCCTTTAGCCCTACAAACTTTGGGAAGTGTCCAATCTCGTGGGCTTAGTCTAGTCTTAAGTTTATTCTATCGGGTTTATTCATCAGGATCAAGATTATTTCATTTTATGCTCAAAAAGGTGTTAAAATAGGTCCTGATTAACAAAGGTAACATTTTAGGTCCAACCAAGTGCTAAAATTAGTGTAAAATGCTAGTGTACACATTTATGACATAACATTTAGCCCCCACTTTAGTGTGGGTACGAGCTTACATTTGAACTCACACTAAAGGATGGATCAAACATGCAAACATAGAAGCCCAAGAATTCCACCAAGTTGTGAACTACAAGCAGCCCCCAAGCTTAGGATTCTAAGGTTGCAAACACATAAGCAAAGAGATTTTCAAACACATCAGACATTGCAACATAACTCACACATACATGGACTACTAAAAACATTCATAAGAATACACGTAAAAGACATGCAATACACAAAAGTAATACATGCCATACATGATACATACACACTTGACATGAATCATACATATAAAGCATAAAGAAAACACATAAGACATGAAGAATACATATAAAACATGACGAAGACACATGAAACACATGGAATCATTTAAGAAAAAAAATATTAAAAAAAAAGTTCAAACACAATGCATCATATAATATAACAAACAAACAAAGAAACAAACATAAGAACACACACATAGGAACAAAAACACAAGGCACATGACTCTGACGCTATCTTGCTCTATCACTAGGGGTCATGTAGAAAGAAGTGCCACCATAGATCACACACTAGCAAGGACTGCCAAATTACTAGGTGACCATGACAAGTCACTTGAAACACACAGGCTAGCCAACTACGTTGCACTAGGTGGCTCATGGACCAAAGAGGAAACATCACATGCTAGTGAGGACCATCAAATCACTAGGTGAGTTCCACTCTAACAGGTATGTAACCAAAAAGAGAGCATAGCGTGATGTATGCCCCACCTTAAAGTGATTTCTAACTCCTATCAAGGAGTAATTGCTTTAAAGTAGAACAAATCACAAGACAGGCACAAGAGCTTTCTAAAAGCACATGCCCATAAGATATGTGTTCCCAAAAAATACATCACACAAAGGGGTTGCCCCCACAAAAGGCAAACCGAGGTGATGCTATAGGCATGATTAATGGCTTGTGTAGTCATGGTATGACGTCGAGCATAGCAACAAGGTGCCACATAAATCAAAACATATGAAGAAGCAATAAATTATACTAAGTAATAACATGAAGGGATCTACCCAACTGGTGTCAATATATGAATGGTTGTATATTAGGAGATGTATCAAGACTATATATATATTTGGAATTGTCATCATCTGCCAGCTAGCCAAACTATGGAGACAAAGGAAGAATTATCACATAAAATCAAATAAAAACCCTTTGGGTCAACAAGGGAGAATGTTGAAGCATCCTACACCTTGCGTCATCCCCAAAGGACACAACAATAATACAAATTATGACATATAGAAGAATAATGATAAAATAGAGAGAAAGTCACAACAGATTTTGGTCCCTTTGTATCCTTGCACCTACAAGGGTGTCAAGGGTCATCCAAAGAAATCTTAACAACAACAATAACAACATAAATAAAGTACCAAGCAACACATCATGGGGAAAAACAATCACATGCACTCATAACATAATAAAAATAAAGAGACCTCACTTGTGAGTCAACCTAAAGAAAATCATCCTCCTCCCAATCTTGCTCATCACCAATTTGGAAAGGTGGACAATATGCAAGAGGAACTATAACACATGAGATATAAGGAACAAGAGCAATACCTGTATTATCTTCAGATTTGCTATTAGAATGTAGTACAATAGGTTCCATAATGGCTTGTGAAGCTTCATCTTTCTCTATAGGAGACAAAATAGTAGTAGATGTCTCTTTCACGTCCATCGGTGATAAACACTCTCGAGGAGGGAGATTCTCCTCCCCTGTAGCAAGGTGAGCCATAGCACAACGACGCTTCTTTCTTTCTCTCACAATCTTATTTCTCTTAGCTTTATTCATGGTGTTTGTTAAGGGAACTGTAGTATCTTCCAATGCAGGTTCCTTTTCTTCTTTTGCTTCAAGAACATTAGAAGAAACAGGAGGAGCCACCGAAGGCTGGGAGACTCTAGGGGAAGGGTTCCTCAATGCAGGCTGCTCTTCCTTCTCAACTTGTGAAATAGGTGGAAGTACATGAGGATCCTCAAGTGGTTGAGAAACCTTAGGAAATAACACACATGCAACCGATTGGTTTCCATTAGTCTCTACGGAGGTAGGTGGTACAAAAGTAACATTGGAATTGCAGGGAGGTCTATTTTGTGCTTGAATATTGCCTCGTTGTCCTTGAATGGATGGTGGAGGGGGAACCTCAGCATATCTACCAAACACTCAAGGATGGTAAAGAACCTTTGATTCAGGCTTAGCTTCATTCACCACCTATGGGACAGGGGGAACTACTGCCTTAGCCTTAGAAGATCAAGGAGGTTTAGGGACATTACAAGGAGGAATATTACTAATCAACAAGTTTTCTATTTTCTTTTCTTTAAACTTTTGATGTGATAAGAAGAATAAGTCCTCTCTAGGTCAAGTGACTTCAACTGGTTGTGGCTAGAAGTAGTTTAGTGTATAATGTCCATTGCGAGCAACGGGCCGGTACTGACTGTGATGTACAACGTGCACCCATCCCTCAAATAGAAACTTTAAGCACTTGTGAACCATAGAGGGGACCACCTTCATGAGGCGAAGCCATGGGTAGCCCAACTTCACATGAAATAAGTTTGAAGTAGGAATGATGACAAAATTAACATCTAAGGCTCTTGGCCCAACCTTGACATCAAGGGTCAAGGAACCAAGATTTGGAAGGATAGACCCATCATGTTCTCTATTCACCATCTTTGATACGTTTGTTGGTACCTACAAAATTTTGTTCCCAGATATGTCCCATTTTACCCTCAATTTCCATCTGAATCCCACCTTATGCCTTCAATGTTAAACCTATTGACAATAAACTATCATAGATGTCTTTCATAGGTTTTCATTTGTTTTCCTTTTGAAATGGAAGGTAGGAAACCCAAAAAATGACAAAGTCCAAAAAACTCTAAGTGTTTCCTTATATTTTCACCTCTGTCAGAGTTTCAGAGTTCGAAGTTCATGTCTTTCGTCTTGCCCTATCTATTGGCTCTAAAATTAGGCTCTAAAATTTGTCTAAGTGTGGCGGACTTCAGAGTTTCAGGGTTTTAGACTTAGGTCTTCTACAAGGCAATTGTTAGGGAGAGGCCTTGAGGTCCAAAGTCCAATAGGTTTACTTGTGTATGAAGTGTGTGGCAGAGTTCAAAGGTTGGCTCTTCTTCATTCCTTCGAGGAAGGCAGAAGGGAAAAGGTCTAGCGGCTGACCCACGACTATTGTTTTTTTCTAAGGCATTTCGACATTCTACAGACACATGGGAGTTTTGATTGGTGAGGTTCCTCTCTTTCCTCTTCTAGATGGTGAATGCGTAAGGCGGAATGCCCGAACGCTGAAGTCCACCCAAGTTTTAAAAAATTTACTAAGTAAAGCAGACTTCGGGGTGTCAGGGTAATGATGTTCTCTATTCTTCCAAGCAGGTGAAACAACAAACACCTGAAGGCTAAAGTCTGATGAGGCCAATATAACACTAAGTATGTTGAAGACTGGAGTTCGGGCTTCCTTCCTTTCATCTTCTTCATGGAATGTGGAAGGAGGAAGACCCAATGGCTAACCCCCGACAGGTGATATTTTTCTAAAACATTCCACCATTCTGCGGAACCTTTTGGGTGGGCCTATGACAGGCTTGTAGAATTGCGGGAAGCTACCACGTGGCCGTGACATCATGGTGTAAAGGGATAAGGTAAAGGCCCGACCCCGACACCTTCATAATCTATGTAATCAGGTTCAGGCACTCTTCTCCTTCTCTTCTAATATGCAAGCTGTAAGGTGGAAGGCCCAAGCTCTGAAGTCCAATTTGTTAGAGCTCTACTTCTTGGCCTTCCTTGTTCTTTCAAACGTGTCAGTAACTTCTCGGATCACTAAAATTGCAAAGTGGGTGGCCAAAATTAATGCTTTTAATGTAGTTGGTGGGATTGTTAAGGGTTTCCTCTCCCAATTCATGCTCTGACTTGTGTGTGAAGGCTATGAAGATGATCGATGGAGGGTGCTCAACACACACAGGGTATAGTCAGTGATCAGGTGGTTCAAATAGAAATACAGGAAAACACATTGGGAGTGTTGTAAATACTTGAAATGGGTAATTCCCTGAATGTATGCCATGATTGCAGGATTATAAATGCAGATTTATACTCAACATTAATGAGTTGCAGGCCAGAGTTGTGCAAGTTGTTCAAATAGTGAAATTCTTGAATGCACAAAGGACAAATCTACTAAGTCAAATGTTGCAGGTAACAAGGAGAGGATTAGAACCTTCCCTCTTTATTGCTCTAGGTACAATTGGAGTGCAAGCAATCTCTTTCTATTTTTTTGCAGAGGCGATAAAGCATGGGTTTTCTATCCCAATGTGCAAATCTTCTGATAGATTAGGAATGGAATTAATGACAGCATGGGTGTAATCCTTGATAGGGTGCGGCACCTGGGAAATTGTAGTGAGTTGAAATGCTATATATGTAGGTGTTTGAATTATTTTAAGGGTTGGTCATTTTGGCAATTTCCCAGCAAGATTGTGAGCTCCAGAAGGCAAAATAGTAAGGTTATTTTTGTAGTCTTTATTTAACATGAAGAAACTATGAAATGTATGTAATATACTTTGAAAATCTTTGTATTGAATCTCAATTTTTCTCCACCAATGTGGGTGTTCTTTTTAGTGAGCTTTGATTGCAGTCATGGTTTTCTCTTACCATGTTTTGCGGTATGAATGTAATCATTGATTGGAATGAATGTGACATTTCTTAATTCATTTCCAAGGCTTTGTTAATGATCTTTTCAATATTACATGAGAAAGAGAATGGTATGGTGTTGGATTCTTAAGTATTCTCAGTGATTCGATATTGATTTCCTTGCATTTGAGTTGTCAAATAGGCAGTTACACATTTATGTGTGGTTGTTTTCCTCTATTTAATATTAGACTCTACAGCCCAATGGATAGGCACTAGTTTGAGTAGCCTAAGATCACCCATCTTCAAAATAGAAAATAATACATCCTATCTTTAGAAGTAGAAGTAATCTTAATGCATCCTCATTGTGTAGGATTACCAATATAAGCTATATAGGGGTCTTACAACAACCATCTTTTCTTAGTTTAGTGATAGATTTGGGGTTAAGAAAGCAATTTGGGTTTGGTTGTTATTATTTTTAGTTGTTCATCTAGTCTAATTTTAGTACCTACTTAGGTATAATACCCCTTGGAATATCCCTCTAGATTTTAAGTTGAGCTTGAAGAGTGGAGGAATTTACCCACTCTTGTAGTTGGCTAAAATTGCCCAAAACTTGTTGATAAACCTCTTCCTATCACCTTGATGACACTCTTTGGCCTAGGTGATTTAGGAACATTTTAGACTTTTAAGTTGCAGTAATTTTGGGAACCAATATTTTAGCTCCATTGCTGGTGAGCCAAGATTTTATTTTTGGTTGATGTGATTTTGAAATATAGTGTCTGTTCAAATAGAAGTAAATGGAGAACAAAAAACCCTAATGATGTGCCTCCATTGAATACATGAGACCAGACTGGTACCTTTGGTGAAAGTAATGTATTGGTTGATCTCAGAGGCTAGTATGACTACATTTGAGGACTCTGCTGATAATATGCTCAAAACAAATAAAAGGACACATAGAAATGAGTATGATGTTAGAAGGAATGAGAATACTATTGGCAGAGGAGGTAAAGATTGATCGCATGATTCGCATTTGAGGGCATTTGGGATGACCAGTGAGAATGAAGAGATATATCAAGATGCAAGGCATCTTGATTCTCCCACAAGGTCACTTGGAAGTCAGCATGATACCATTCCTAATGAGAACAATCAGTAGCAACCTAATAATGAGGAAAGGGAAAGAAGAATCCAGGATGAACTGGATTTACTTGATCATCTTAGAAATAGACAAAGGGAAGTGCAAGCCTTGCTTTATCAACAGCAAGCTCAGCTTGACCAACATGCCCAACAGAAATGAGTTAACCAGTAGCAAGGCCAAAATCAAAATGTTAATCAATAACATGCACCTCAACATCATTACAATCAGTAACATAAAAAAAAACAACAACAACGTCAAATCAGACAGTAGGGCGTAAATCAAGCCCCTGTTCACAATATCAACATTCCACCACAATAGAATCAAACTAACCAGCAGCATGGCGACATTTAAAATGTTGGGCATGCACAATGGAGACAAGCACAGAGGTTTATTGCACAGAGGTAGCCTTTGGGAGTTGAAAGAGACAAGTAGCTTGATTTCATTGGCATTCTTGATTTTCCTAATCCCATTCCAAGGGAGATTAGAGGGAAGATTCCAAGATTTCAAGGCAATAATGCTGTCACTGGTGAGGAACACTTGAGACATTTTATTAATGTCCCTGATGAGTATGAGATTGAAGATGAAGATGTGATGATGAAGTTGTTTGTGCACTCATTAGAAGCAAGTGCTAAAGAATGGTATAAGGCTCTCCCTGATAACAATATTGATTCTTGGGAGGAATTCATGAGAGTGTTCAGACTGTAGTATAGGGATAAGATTGACCCCAAGTTTGTCATTCATGAACTCACAACCATCAAAAAGGCCATAAATGAGACAATAGTTGATTTCAATAGCCACTTCATCATGATAATGAGAAAGGTACCTTCCCATATGAAACCCAATGAACCTATGTGCTTGGTTTTATATTGTGGTGCTTTTGATTCAAAATTAGGTTATTGTTTGAGGGACAAGAATCCAAAAACATTAAGAGAAGAATATGCTACAATTATAAATATAGAGAGTACCATGAGAGCTTTAGGGAAGCACATTAAAAGGGCTAATGTGAAGTTATCCCAATGAGATAAGCTTGTTTTCAATAAACCCTTTACTACTAATGATAAGTTGGTCAAACTTATGGGGGTTGTGAAAGATTTGTCATATAAGGTTACCAGAAATGACAAAGGGTTGCCACCTTAGGATGCCGCAACACATTTTAATGAAGGTTAGAGGTTGCATAACAGACCTTCTAATACTAATTGGTTCAAGAGACCATAACAGAATGATAGACAAGTTGCCTCTAGGCATGTAAGTTTCAAATAGCCCGAGAGAGACACCACTGATCCTTTGAGAAAGGATCAAGAAAATTTTCAAGATGATCCTTTGTGGTTCAAAGATTGTTTCCTTCGCCATGACCCAGCTAATTGTGCAGTGGCTCATTCATTGAGTAGAGAAGAAGAGTTTCCAAATGAAGAGGGTGCAATTGAGTATTATGAGGAAGAGATAAATCAGTTTGATGCAGAGGGTTATGAACAAATTGTTCTGGATGCTGATTATGACAGCTACAAGGAGGTTGATCATATTTTCCAATATGATTATGATGAAGGTCTGAAAAAGTATCAATTGCTAGCTCATGATTTTGGGCATCTAAAGGACCTTATGTAGAAAAAATATCAACAACCCAAGACTTCAAAAGAGGATATGAAAGCATTGACTGATGCAACCATCTTGCAAGTCTAAGGAGGCTATCAATTGAGAAATAGAACTGTCCCTTTGCACAATGCCCCTTCCAAGGAATCAAAACAGTAAAGATTTAATGGGGATAAGGATAAATACAAGGGGAAAATGAAGAAGAAAAGTAGTAGCGCTCCAAAGAAGAAGGTGCCAGAAAAGAAGAAGCTTCTACTGCAGCTGCTAGTAGCAAAACAAAAGTATGTTCAAAAGAATCCAACACCAATTGTGCAACCTGTTGATACTACACCTATTCTAGGAGTTCATTATCCAAAAGGTTGTTATAAGCATGATCATCCTCAGACTCAAAAAGGACCAGTAAAGGAGAAGACAAAAGAAGAAGGTAAGGATATTTCATCCAATCAAGTAATACCTTACATTCCTTCTGCAAATGATGTAACTATTTCATGTGATACTCCTTTGCCCAATTATGTCCCTATTGATATGGCTCAAATGTTTAGCCAAATTAGAATTTATGTGCCAATAGTGGAACTCCTTAGAATCCTTGAACACAGAGATAGGGTAGAGTCTCTTTTTACTATTGCAGATGCACAAAAACAACTTGTTGTTCCCAACAGTAATGATGATGGTGTGGGTCAAGAGGAAATAGTAGAGGTATACTTAGGATATTCCATGGTTAATAGAAAGATGGGAGTTGACCCCTTTTACACTTTGATTATAAATGGATGGTTGTTAGACAACTGTATGCTTGATTCAGGGGTATCCAACAATGTCATGCCATTAGAAATTATGAATGTGTTGGGACTGAAAGTGTCCAAATCTTTTGGCAAGTGCTTTTCCATAGATTCTAGGGAAGTTAATGTTATAGGTCTAGTCAAGGACGTGAGGTTAAACTCACTGCCTACCCAGACACATCTTTCCTCATGGACATAATTATTGTGGATTTCCTAGCTAAGTGGGGTATACTATTATCTAGAAAGTGGGCGGACTCTATGGGTGGTAGTATTAAGATGGACCTGTCATATGCCACCATTCTAGTCCAGGGCGTGGAAGTGCAAAGACAATTGCAAATGTGTCCTATTCTGCTGTCAAAGATATTTTCACATAGCAGGAGGCTTCTAGAAGAAGATGGACATGGATCAATAGGATCCAAGAGGTTGACATTGAAGTATAAGTCACCAAGTTAGTAAGAGGCCAAGGCTTAGCCAATTTGATGGCTAATTCTAATCTTGATGTAATGAGGTAAATGAAATTGAGGAAGATAATGCAGCTCCCCACTACTCATTGGCTGAGAATCCATGGTATAAAGATATTTTATTTTACCTTGTCAACATACATTGTCCCCCGGGTATGAGCGTCAAATAGTAGAGGACACTTAAGTTCCAGTCTAAAAAATATGCTTTATTTCAATGAATGTTGACATGGAGAAATTATGAGGGATTGCTATTGAAATGTTTGGACCAACAACAGTCTAAGGTTGTCATTAAAGAGTATCCTCAAGGTATATGTGGCGGGCACTTCCATGCCAAAACCATAGCACATAAGATTATCAGAGCAAGCTTTTGGTGGCTGAGTCTCTTCACAGATGTTGCCAATAGGTCAGAAGATGTGATGCTTGCCAACATTTCTCTAGCAAGATGAAATTTATTGGAGCATTACCCCTTTTACTAGTTGTAGTTGAAGCACCATTTTAGCAATGGGGCATTGATTTTATAGGTGAAATTCAAGAGAAATCTAGTAATGGATTTAAGTGGATTCTTGTAGCCACTGACTATTTCACCAAGTGGGTTGAGGCTATCCCCACTCACAATGAAATATCCAAGGTGGTAATTGATTTTCTTATGAACAATGTAATAACTAGATTTGGAGTGCCATCCAAAATTGTTGCAAATAATGCCATTTGCTTCAAATCTCAAGATATAATTGATATGTGTTCTAAATATGGAATCAAGTTGAGTCAAGAAATAAGAGTCTCATGAAGATCATAAAGAGGATGTTGCATCAAAATAAGAAAACATGGGATGATAAATTGAAGTATGCTCTATGGGCTGACAGGATAACATTCAATAAATCCATAGGCAAGAGCCCATTTGAGCTGGCATATGGTGTTGCAAGTATGTGCCTAACCAGTGTTGTCATTGATGTCAACATATCTGTGTTGTCATTGGTGTCAACTATACTCTTATTTTGTTATGAGTTAGATGATTTGTATGTGCCTATGTAAGTGTTGATAATAAGTGATTTTGATGCTAAGGATATTGAGAAAATTAGTTCCTCAGGTGGAAACAGTGAGTTGCAGTGGAAACAATGTATTGCAAAGTATCTTTGTTTACAGAAGAATAGTCCAACAGTTTTCTCCGCATTTCATGTAGAATGAATATCTTTGTCTATGGATTGGAAGTTATTTAGAGACATGTCTGAAGATGCTATGTTCCAAGTTTGAGCCTCCGATATAAATTTTTGAGTGAGTTATGTTCACCAGAGTAAAAGCTACTTTTTCTAGGTATTCACTAGTGACAAAGAGATTGTATTCTGCTCCGCATTCCTCCACATTGAAGTTTCACAATTTTTGGTTCTGGAATCAAGTTGGTAATGATGCTAAGTTCCTTCAACTCCAATGGTTCATGATTTGGTGGTCTGCAAGCAATCTTTTCCTTATGACAGTAGTTGGCAGTGTTGTTTATGTGCTCAAATTTTAAGAATCTTCTTGACAGAGTGGTTAGAGAATGTGCCATTATTCGTGGTGATTACAATGTGCTTGTGGATGTCTCTTGATCATGTTCCTATATTTGGATTGGTCCGCAAAGAAAAATTTGGATCATGGATGAAGAATGTTCTTAGAAGACTTAATGATAAAACTAGTCTTGGCCGACTTGGTTGTTTCTACTACTTGCAGAGATGCATAAAAGATTGTAAAAGCGTGTTGTGGCATGAAAGATTGTTTTTGAGTCCTAGCTAAGGTGTTACGTGATCTGCATAAATATTTCCCTTAGCTAATCTTGTTCAGGTTCAGACCTATTTTCTTTGTATGTTTGTAATGCCAACCTTAGAGATTGCTCCAACAGTTGATGAATATAATGCCAACCTTGATGTACATTCCAAGGTTGAGTTGTATAAAGACATGTAATGTAGTTGCAAAAAAGTGGGAATGAGTGAAAATGAAAGGATAGGCGAGTAGGTGTAAGAAGAGCATAGCAGAGGTGATATATTTCACTTCAATGGAACTAAACTCAGGCATGAAGTAGATGCTACCAAATTAGTTCACCAATCTTGGCAGTGAGCCACCCCTTAGCAGTGAGTCGTTCTTGGAAGTGAGCCCTAACTTTGGCAATGAGCATTCTAGGCAGTGACCCTCTAATTTTTGGTATTGCTATAACTTATTTATTTTTTGTGGGCTAACAACCACCGTGGTTTTTCCCTTATAGGGTTTTCCACGTAAAAAATTTGGTGTTTCATGTGTTGACTGTGTTATTGTGTTGAGCTTCTTATTTCATGCTTTCATGGTTAAATTTGAATAACTGTAAATAAGTGTTTGATGTGTTGATGTTCATAAGTGTTCAAGTTTTAGGGACAACTAATTCACCCCCCCTCTCAATTGTCCAGTGCATTTCAACAATTGGTATCAGAGCAAGGTTCCTCAGTAGTAAGCCTAACAACATGAGGAAGATCTAGGATGTCTTACAAGAAGGAAGCTCTGCAGTTTGATAGAACAAATTATGCTCTCTGGAAGGTGTGAATGAAAAGTCATCTCCTTTGCCTTGGATATAGAGTATGGAAAGTGACAAAGATAAAGTATACTATGCCTCATAATGGTTTGACAACTAAAGATGAAATCAAAGAATATGAGTTGACTATAAAAGCTAGAGATTCTTTGCTAAGTGCCATGTCTAACATTGAATTGATAAAGGTCATGGATTTGGAAACTACTCATGAAGTCTAGGAGAAGCTACAAAATCTGTATGAAGGAGATACGTCTTAAAAAGTGCCAAATTGTAGGGTTTGAAAGCAAAATATGAGAGTTTAAAGATGAGTGAAGATGAGAACATAATAGCCTACATGCAATGAGTTGATGAATTTGTCAAAGGAATAAAAGGAATGGGAGGAACTATTGATGAGAAGGAAGTTGTAATGAAAATTATTAGGTCATTACCTAAGTCTTATAGTCACAAGGTAGCTGCAATTGAATAAATAATGACAGTGAAGGATGTCTCTAAGGACTAGTTACTTGGAAAGCTTACAACTTTTGAAATGAGAGAATTTGATGATGCCTTGCCGAAGGTTGAAACTGCTTTCAAAGACAACACTTTAGAAAAGACTTCTAGAGATGAGAAGTACAAAGTGGAATCTGATGATGAGCTTGATGAAATTTAAGCCAACTTTGTTGACAGACTACAAAGAGGCTCCAGTAAGTATAAAGGCAAATTACCTTTCAAATGTTTTTCATGTGGTAAGGTTGGTCACTATGCTAATAGATGTCCTGAAAGAATTGAAAGGAATAGAAAAAGATTTGAGAGCAAACCTAGAGTGCTAAAGAAATGCTACTATGTTAGAGACATTGATGATGAAGGTATAAAAGATGATGAATTTGATGATGCTAATACTAGTGCAAATGAGTGCTTGTTTATTGCTATTAATGAAGAACCTAAGACTACTAATCCTACTAGTTGTGTGAAGGAGGAAAAACTAGTAGAGGAAAGTGCTTTGGTTGTTCAGGTGGAGAAAGATAAGGATGAATGGATTATTGATAGTGGATGTTCACATCATATGACTGATGAGAAAAGTAAGTTTATGAGTTTGGAAAAGTATGATGGAGGATTGGTTAGGTTTGGAGATAATGCAGCTGGTAAGATTTGTGGGAAAGGATCTATTTCTTTTGATGGAAAGCACAACATTGATGATGTTTTATATGTAAAGGGTTTAAAGCATAATCTTTTGAGTGTTGGTCAAATGTGTGAAAAAGGATATGATATGAGATTCAAAGATAATGCGTGCAAGATCATGGAAAGCTCTAGATTAGTGATTGCTACCGGTAAGAAGACTAGAGGTAATATTTACTGGTTAAGAGGAACTAATGATTACTATTTATTGGCCTAGGCAGATGAAAGTTGGTTGTGACATAGAAGGATGTGTCTGTTGATAACTGAGAGGGGGGGTGAATCAGTTATCCTAATTATTTCTTCTTTTGAACTTTCTTATTAATCAAAGCAGCATTGAATCAAACAAACAAACATTACCATGAAATGAGAAACACATGACACAGTATTTTTGACGTGGAAACCCGGTTAAGGGAGAAAACCATGGGGTGATTAACCCAAAGATTATTCTCTGTTAGAAGAATAAGGAATTACAAAATGGCACTTGCCAATTAGGGCTCACTGCCCAAGCACACTGCTCACAAAGAGGCACACTGCCTACAAGGAGACACACTGTCTACAAAAGAATGTTATACAATACTTGAACTGATTGGAAGCATCTACATATGCTGGAGTTCAGTTCCGGTTAGGCTCAGTACACTGATCTGCTGCACTTCATCTTTCCTCTGCTCTTTATTCTGCTTTCCTTTCACATACCGGATCTTTCTTACTGCTTCTGCTCTATTCTATACTTATTCGCATACACCATACCTCATCTCAACTACTCACAACAAAATCCATCCTCTATATATATCCGCACTAGTGATTTCATTATCTTTCTAGTCGGCACCCGGAATAGTCTATCTTCTCACAAACTCTGTTCTGTCGGCTGAATCCTTGCATATCAAGTAATGTGGATCAAGCATATACTTGTAGATATCATTAATCATGTCGGCCAAACATGATTCATGCCTTCACAACCTTTACCATCAACAGTAAGACATCCGGAAAATAGTCTGATGTTCTGTCAGTCAGTTCTTCCTCTGTTCTCACTGTCACTCAGGAATCCGGTACTCAGCTATTCATATCTTTTTCTTTGTCCATCACCGAAGGCTAAATCCTTGGAATATACTACTCAAGGTAGTCCTCTTGACTTCCCCAAATCTGCACTGCACCAAGACACTTCCTCTGAGAGGTCCGGACCAATCTGTCAGACCTTGCCACATGCTCTGTTTTTGTTCACCGGACCACAACAGTTCTTCATCCTGACTTCCGGTAGAGGCACACCATGACTTGCGGATATGTGGGATGACCTTTGTTGCCATCAATGACAACAAACATGAATCCATATAGTGTCTCTTGCCAACAATCTCCCCCTTTGGCATTGATGGCAATACTTAGTGAAAAATGACTAAGTGTTTACACTATGCTCCCCCTTTGTTGATGCTCTATCTTTTTTATACAATTTTTGAAACTCCCCCTTAGTTGGATTCCTCATTTTTCACTGCTCCTCACTCCCCCTTTGACATCAATGGCAAAGGGTAGGGTCCGCACACCAAAATTTTCAAAAATTTTCTATACATAGCCGCATATTTACATACTCACATATACTGAAGAATGTCTGCAAAAGATGTCTTCAGTTGGATCAGTTCTGTAGCCCAACTTTGCTTCATTCTATCCAAAATTGAAATGTGACCACTCAACAAAAATGCAAATGCATCTGCCCTTTTTAGATCTTTCGGATCACTTGTCTGGGCTGTGATTTGAGCTTCTGCTATGGCCTCATGCATGGCCTCTAGCTTAGGGACAATTAACCCCCTGAGCTCACTCAACCTGCTTATTCTATTTTTCCTTTCCTTCTCCAATTTCTTGATTTCACTCAAGACTGCAATAGTCTGACATTCTTGATTTGTTATAGAGGAAGAAAGAGGATCAAAACTTTGAGACAAGCTTAGTAGTGAGTCCTCTTGCTCTTTTATTTTCTTCTCAATGTCCACTGTTACCTTGGACCAGGAGATACAAAATTTGTATATTTCACCGCCATCCTTAAGAGCATTTTCTAAGCTCTTTATCCCAATGTTCATGTTTCTCCTATCATTAATGATCAAACCCTGAACCTCAGAGAACCTTTTATCCAAAAACTCCTTCCGGACCTTTTCTTCAGCTGATTTTTCTAGAGATTCAAAATGTGTACTAACACTGCTGACTAAGGTTTTGAGATTACCGGAAGAGGAGGCTATGGGATCCTTCTGAAAAGATGGCATGATCTTTTCCAGCACTCCAGATGCTACCTCCATAAGCTCATAGTCTTCCATGTGAGATTTCAGTAGTTTCTCTTTGACTTTCTCATTTGCAAATGAGGCTATTTTCATTGTTTGCACCGGTGACAAAGAGTCAAAATCTAATGGTCCTTTTAGCAGGTCCGGTTCATCAATTTCTATAGTAGCTTTTGTCAAGAACTCTTGAACAGTTTGTGCAGTGTCTCTTGCCGGAGACAGATGTTTCTTCTCTTCTGCAGTTTTGTCCTTTGGAATCTTTTCTCCTTCCTTACTCTTACCACTTTCAGTTGTGGTTTTCTCTGTTGGGGTCTTCTCTATCTCTGCATCCTTGGTGCTGTCAACCTCTTTTTCTTTAACTGCTGCTTCTTTCTCCTGTAGTTTCTCTTCTTCTTGGGATCCGGAGACTGTAGGGGAAACCAGAGGAGAGATGTTAGTCTGTTCAAGGGCCACTTCTTCTGGAGCAGATGATTCCAAGTCCACAGCTGTTTCTGCACCTAAGTCCTCTACAACAGGAAGATTAAACCTTTTGAAGGTTTTTCGGAGAATCTCTTCAGTGTCCTTGGCTACCTTGTCGGTCTCACCAAGCATAAGCTGATTCATCCTTGCTTTGCTCCTGAATTCATCCTTGCAGTCTTTGAATACCATGTTCATTGTTTTGTGATCAATTGAAGGATATAGCTGAATAGCTATCTGTTCTCTGATCTCAAGGTCTTTTGCCATGGCATTGTTCTTTCTTATTTCTAGTTCCTTCTCTAGACTCTTAGGAATTTCAGAGATAATCTCAATAAAAGCTTTATTGTAAATGTTCAGGTACCTGATTGTAGCTTCCTGCAGGATCTTTTGATCTGCCTCATTGTAGTCATCATAGAATTCAGCTACTGGTTGAAGGTTCCCATCCACAGTGACTGATTTGACTACACTGTCTAGGGATAGAGTGGGCTTTTCAGCAAATTCCTCTGCCATTTCTTCCTTGTCTTAGCCTGTGGAGGGTTTCCTGGATCCTTTCTTCTTCTGCTTCTTTATTTATTTTACTCCCTCATCTGACTCAGTTTCCTCTTCATCCTTTTGGCTTTCATAAGCCCTTGTGGCTTTTGTCTTAGATCTTTTACCGGATGCCTGGACTTCCGGTTTTGAACTTTTGGTTGTGGGAGGTGCAGATCTTTTTGATGATCTGGTCCGGGTGGAAGTTTCAACCGGAACACTTTCTTTACTTTTCTTTTCTGCCTCTTTCTTTTCTTCCTCGCCTTTCTCCTCTTTTCCCAGTTGGCATCAAGTGCCTCCTTTGGAATGCCTAGGCCTTGAGCAATATTCTCTACTTCTTTTCTCACCTTCCTTTTGATTTCCGGTTCTCGGAGTTCAACATGAATTTTGATACTTAGTTCCTCAAATGTTCCGAACCTTTCTGCCTTTGGATCTTTGGGCTGACTTAGCATGTGTTGAACATGCAGTTCCACTATTTGTTCATCCACTTCATACCCCATGGGCATGATCCATACAGTTCTTGGTTCTACTGCCTCCATTAGACATTGATCTGTTTCTACCATGAAGCATACTGTGTCTTTGTACTTTTCAACAAGGGATTGGGGTATTCTTTCTCTTGCATGCATCATGCTTTGGAAGTTCTTGAAATATCCCCATAGAGCTGTGTTTCTTGCTTTAGCATCCCCAAGTCCATGCAAATAGTCTCTGATTTGGATGGCAACCGGTCTGTCATTCTGCCATATCCATCCACTGGATCTGGGAAGTTCATTCATGTAGTAAAAGAAGAGACAAGGGATCAGATTGCCATACTTGAAGGAGTTTTTCTTGTCCTTCTTAATCTTCTGCAGATTTTCAAAAAGTTGGTTTACAAGAAGCTCACACAAGTCATAGTCTGCATTCTCCTTTAACATTTGATAAGCTGTGTAGATTGCAGTTCCCGGTACTGAATTTTCCCTACTGGAGTGATAGATTTTGTAACCAATTATCATAGATGCAAATTTGACATCCGGTTCAGTGATGTCATCAACTGTCATAGCTCTCTTGTCAAACTTGGATCCGGTTGCATCACTAACTGTCTGATTTTTGACAGACTTGAGAATAGGTAATCCACCGAATGAGTGCAGACCGGTTACAACCCTAATTGCATCTTTGGTAATCTTGAAGGGCTTGTTCAACCATAGGAAGTTGTCATGTACTCTACTTAGTACATACTGGACCCATTCATCTTCTTCAAAACAGGGGAAATGAATGCATTGTGCAAAGTGTTTGTCTCGGATGGCTTTGTACTGAGGTTTGATCTCGAAGGAGTCATCTATCAATTGTTTGTGATAGATATCCATCAGTTTTGATTCTCCAAAGTCTTCAAAATTCGCATGGATGTAAACCCTAATGTCTTCCGTATGCAATACACCATGTGGAACACTAGAGAAGGCTCCTAGTGGATCTACCTCCAAAGATTTGTATGGATGTTTCTTGAATGTGGGGCGAGGTCTATCAGAGATCTTAACTATATTCGGAGTAGCCATTCTTCAAAGATTTACAGTGAGATAATGAAAACGGAGAATACCTTATGCGCCTTCGGTTTGCACGGAGTGGTTGGATTGATTTCTTTATGCAATGACTTCGGCAGGAGATCTTTGGTGTGCTTGATGAATCTTGTTGCAGAGCTCCACTTTTCGCTTCTTCTTGAGTGCAGAATGAGCAAATGATTTATGAGAAATCCCTTATATTGCTTCGCAAACCCTAATATCTGATGGCAATAAATGCTCGACCTATATTATTCCGGTTTGCCTTATTCGGATAACTTGAAGAACCGGATCAGTCCTGGTCTATGAACATCGTGCGGAACTTTCAACCATGAACAAATCAAGATAACACATCACAAGGACATCCCAAACACTCTGTCCAGTCCGCAGAGTAAAATAATGTACTTCCGGATCTCTCTGGACCCTTTTGTAGTCCTCTGTCATTCTGGAGCATCTCCCGGAACAGGTCTTACTTGATCGATCACAACTTCTTTACATCTTCATGCGAACCTCTGAAATCTTGTCTGGATCATCTCAGGACTTATATCTTCAAACCCTTTACTCCGCATCTTGTGTTACATCCAGCACCACTTGATTGGCTGGGGGAACAGGATTTTCTTTGAGTCTCCCCCTGAGCCAGAGCTCACTTTCTAATTTTCGGAAGGAATATCAGCACCAGAATCTGGTGCGGATCTAGTTTCTGTATTCTCTAAACTTTTCTTTACCCAAATCTTGCTCATCTGATTCCTAACTTCATCCGCATTCATCTTTTGTTTACCCTTGTCTTGATTCTGATTATACACCGGACCTCTTTTGTCCTGATTCTTGCTTCTGCAGACTTTAGCATTATGACCGGACCTATTACAGATTTGGCAAATAACATTTCTTTGCATATTTGACTGATAATCTCTTGATCTGCATTGATTAGCCATATGACCTACTCTATTGCATGTATAGCATCTACCTTTGAATGATTTGTTTACTTGCATATTTCTGCATTCATGGGACTTGTGTCCATACCTTTTGCAGTTAAAGCACTGTCCGGAGAAGGATGGATTAGTTTGATTCATTCTTTTTCTGCACTGATTAGCTTTGTGACCAAAGTGATTGCAGTTGTGGCAGTATCCATTGAAAGATGGATATCTTTGAGCATTGGGCTGTCTTACCGGAGGTCTTCCAGGCATATTCCTTGGATTTTCTAATCCAAAATTCTTTTGACCGGATCTGGAGCTTTCTCCTTTCTCATATCCCAAACCGTACTTGTCATCTGTCTTCTTTTGACTTGTAAGAAGTACTTCAAGTTGGGCAGAACTTATCTTGAATTTTTCTTTATATTCATTTGCTGTTTGAAGATCTCTTTTGAGAGAGACAATTTGATTCTCAAGTTTTTCTTCATTATCTTTGGCATCTTCAAGATCAGATTCAAGATGTCTGATAATCCTGTCCATCTGGTGGCATTCTTCTGATTTCTCTTTAAGAGATTGTCTTAGATTGTCTTTAGCTTTTCTTTTTTCTTCAATCTCTTGAGTAAACTTTATAGTTCCTGATTCCATTTCATGTCTTAACATAATGACTTCTTTTGATAACTTTTCACATAACTTGGTTTTCTCAGTCAATTCTTCATTTGTATTGCTTTCTTCAGTTTGGCTTGCCAATTGTTGGAGCAGCTCCTTTCTCTTTTTCATAGAGAGACTTAATTTGTCTTTTAGTTCTCTCATGAATTCATCAGCCTGTTTGAGTCTTTCCTTTAATTCATTGACTTCAGAATTTGACTGTTCAAGATCCTCAAGGGCAGTCTTGAGTTGCTCCCTTAAACCATATGCATCCATTTGAATTCCCAGATCTTCCTCAAGCTGTTAGGCTCTATTAGGAGGAACTTGGCTCTGATACCAATTGTTGATAACTAAGAGGGGGGGTGAATCAGTTATCCTAATTATTTCTTCTTTTGAACTTTCTTATTAATCAAAGCAGCATTGAATCAAACAAACAAACATTACCATGAAATGAGAAACACATGACACAGTATTTTTGACGTGGAAACCCGGTTAAGGGAGAAAACCACGGGGTGATTAACCCAAAGATTATTCTCTGTTAGAAGAATAAGGAATTACAAAATGGCACTTGCCAATTAGGGCTCACTGCCCGAGCACACTACTCACAAAGAGGCACACTACCTACAAGGAGACACACCGTCTACAAAAGAATGTTATACAATACTTGAACTGATTGGAAGCATCTACATATGCTGGAGTTCAG
Organism: Cunninghamia lanceolata; assembly: GCA_027924645.1. Lineage (NCBI taxonomy): Eukaryota > Viridiplantae > Streptophyta > Pinopsida > Cupressales > Cupressaceae > Cunninghamia > Cunninghamia lanceolata. The sequence continues at coordinate 13,138,901 of BSBN01000167.1, forward strand.
TTCCGGTTAGGCTCAATACACTGATCTGCTGCACTTCATCTTTCCTCTGCTCTTTATTCTGCTTTCCTTTCACATACCGGATCTTTCTTACTGCTTCTGCTCTATTCTGTACTTATTCGCATACACCATACCTCATCTCAACTACTCACAACAAAATCCATCCTCTATATATATCCACACTAGTGATTTCATTATCTTTCTAGTCGGCACCCAGAATAGTCTATCTTCTCACAAACTCTGTTCTGTCGGCTGAATCCTTGCATATCAAGTAATGTGGATCAAGCATATACTTGTAGATATCATTAATCATGTCGGCCAAACATGATTCATGCCTTCACAACCTTTACCATCAACAGTAAGACATCCGGAAAATAGTCTGATGTTCTGTCAGTCAGTTCTTCCTCTGTTCTCACTGTCACTCAGGAATCCGGTACTCAGCTATTCATATCTTTTTCTTTGTCCATCACCGGAGGCTAAATCCTTGAAATATACTACTCAAGGTAGTCCTCTTGACTTCCCCAAATCCATACTGCACCAAGACACTTCCTCTGAGAGGTCCGGACCAATCTGTCGGACCTTGCCACATGCTCTGTTCTTGTTCACCGGACCACAACAGTTCTTCATCTTGACTTTCGGTAGAGGCACACCATGACTTGCGGATATGTGGGATGACCTTTGTTGCCATCAATGACAACAACCATGAATCCATATAGTGTCTCTTGCCAACAGTGTCATATAAACTTTGATAATTTGGTGAAGATAAGTTTAGGACAGGATGTGAGATTTACCAAAGCTTGTGAAACCCACCAATATCATTTGTAAGGAATGTCAGTTGGGAAAGAAGATAAGAAATAGTTTCAAGATCAAAGAGCAATTTTTTGCCAGCTTGATGGATCTAGTGCATACATATCTCTATGGTCCTACAAGGGTGAAAAGTCTACAAGGTGACAGATAATTCATGTTGCTTATTGATGATTATTCTAGAATGACTTGGGTTACTTTTCTAAGAGACAAGTCAGAAACCCCAGAGAAGATCAAATCTTTCAAGGCAATGGCTGAGAATGAAATAGAACTGAAAAATCAAATGCTTAAGGTATGATAGAGGAGGTCAGTTCACATCAAATGAATTCAACATTTTTTGTGAAGAGCAAGGGATAAAGAGATAGTTGTTTGCACCTAGGACTCCTTAGCAAAATGGAGTTATGGAAAGAAAAAACATGATAGTTCAAGAGGCTGCTAGGATAATGATGAAGGAAGCAGATTTGCCAAAAGTTTTCTGGAGAGAAGCTATACATACTATTGTCTACATTCAAAACAGAGTTCAAGTGAAAGGTAATGGTACTAAAACTCCTTATGAATTATGGTATCGAAAAATTCCTACAGTAAAATATTTCAAAGTTTTTAGAAGCAAATGCTATATCAGAAGGGAAGAAGATCTAGGAAAGTTTGATGCAAGGTGTGATGAAGGAATCTTTCTTGGATACTCTACCAAGAGTAAGGCCTATCGGTGCTACAACAAAAGGCTAAAAAAAATTGTTGAGAGTGCAAATGTGAAGGTGGATGAAGATAAAGGAAGAATATCAAATTTGAATGGCTACAAATTAGATGAACCTGTTGTCACAGTAAATGAGAAGAAAGAGGAACATGAAGATAGTTAAGAAGAAGAAGAGATGGCTATAGAAACTATAGTTAAGACTCCCAGGTATGTAAGGATCAATCATTCAGAAGATCAAATTATTGGAGACAAAAGCAAAGGAGTACTGACAAGGAAAAGAGCTACAGAAGAACAAGTAAATTACTATTTGCTTTCTAAAGTTGAACCAAAAACTGTGAATGAAGCCTGCAATGATGAAAGTTAGGTAAAAGCCATGAAGGAAGAACTAATGCAGATAGAGAAGAATGAAACTTGGGAATTAGTTACTCAACTCGCCAATAAAACTATTATTGGAACCAAATGGGTTTTCAAGAACAAGGTGAATGAAAATGGAGAAGTTGTAAGAAACAAAGTAAGGCTTGTGTGCAAAGGATATTCTCAAATTGAAGGAATAGATTTTGAAGAGACTTTTGCTCCAGTGGCTCAGATTGAAGCAATAAGAATATTTCTGGCATTTGTAGCTCACAAAGATTTCAAAGTGTATTAGATGGATGCAAAGTTTGCATTTCTGAATGGTGAGTTGGAAGAGGAAGTTTACATTGAGCAACTGGAAGGATTTCAGTTATTAGACCAAGGTGTGCAAGTTGAAGAAAGCATTGTATGGACTCAAGCAAGCTCCTAGAGCCTGGTATGCAAGGTTGGATAAGTACTTATTATGATTAGGGTTCAATAAAGGTATTACTGATAGTAATTTCTATTTCAAGATTAATGGTGATCAAATTTTGATTGTTGAATTCTTTGTTGATGACATTATATTTGGTGGCAATGAAGGTATGTGCATGAAATTTGTTAGTGAAATGCAAAAGGAGTTTGAGATGGCTATGTTTGGTGAGATGAATTTCTTTTTAGGTCTGCAAGTTACTCAATCAGATAAAGGAATCTTCATATCCCAATCTAAGTATGTAAAAGAGTTATTGAAGAAGTTTAGAATGGAGGACTCTAAACCAGTATGTACTCCCATGGTGACTGGTTGCAAGTTGAGCAAAAATGATGAATCACCTAAGACTGATAAGAAAAGGTATAGATCCATGATTGGAGGATTAATTTATCTAACTCAATCCATACATGATATAATGCATGCAGTATGTCTTGTCGCAAGATTTCAAGAAGATCCTAGAGAATCACATGTGATGGCAGTCAAGAGAATTTTGAGATATTTGAAAGGCACATGAGATCATGGCTTATGGTATCCAAAGGACAATGATTTCACTCTTAGTGCATATACAGATGTAGATTGGGCTGGAGATGTTGATGACAGAAAGAGTACAAGTGGAAGTGCCTTCTTCTTGGGAAATAGATTGGTTTCATGGTTGAGCAAAAAGCAAGACTCAATCTCCTTGTCTACTATAGAAGTAGAGTATATTGCAATAACATGTTGTTGCACTCAAGTGTTATGAATGAAGTAGACCTTAAAGGACATAAGAGTTGTGTATGAAGATCCAATTGTAATTTTTTGTGACAATACAAGTGCCATAAACATTTCAAAGAATCCAATGATGCACTCAAGAACAAAGAACATATCAATAAGGTATCACTTTTTGAGATAGAAGGTGACAAAGAATGAAGTAAAGATGGAATATGTGTCCATAAAGGATCAAATTGCAAATATTTTCACTAAGCCTCTGCCTAAAGATACCTTTGAGTATCTCAGAGAAAAGTTAGGGGTTATTACCCCTCCTGCTCTGAACTAAGATGCATAAGAATGCATCAGTCCAGTGGTGTCCAAAGCCTCATTTTTTGATTTGGATTGATGTTTTGAGAGATACCTCTTAGGGGGAGTAGCAAGCATTCCTGATAAAGAGAAAAAAGTGTTACAATATTCATGAAAGAGCAATTTTGATTAGAGCAGCTAAGTGCAAGTATGTGCCCTTTGCCATTGATGTCAAAGGGGGAGAGAATTCATGTGAAAAACTCAGGGGGAGAAAGAGTGTAGATGTGTAAAAAGAAAGGGGAAGTATCTTGTCTTGATGGTCATTACAGTTTTTCACATCATATGTTTCCATCCATGACAAAGGGGGAGATTGTTGCAAGTATGTGCCTAATCAGTGTTGTCATTGATGTCAACATATCTGTGTTGTCATTGGTGTTAACTGTACTCTTATTTTTTTATGAGTTAGATGCTTTGTATTTGCCTATGTAAGTCTTTAAGATAATAAGTAAGTGATTCTGATGCAAAGGATATTGAGAAAATTAGTTCCTCCGGTGGAAACCGTGAGTTGTAGTGGAAACAATGTATTGTAGAGTATCTTTGTTTACAAAAGAACAATCCAACAGTTTGCTCCGCATTTCCTGTAAAATGAATATCTTTGTCTATGGATTGGAAGTAATTTAGAGACATGTTTGAAGATGCTATGTTCCAAGTTTGAGCCTCCGGTATAAAGATTTGAGTGAGTTATGTTCACCAGAGTAAAAGCTACTTTTTCTGGGTATTCACTAGTGATAGAGAGATTGTATTCTGCTAGGCACATTCCTCTGCATTGAAGTTTCATAGTTTGTAGTTCTAGAATCAAGTTGGTAATGATGTTAAGTTCCTTCAACTCTAATGGTTCATGATTTGGTGGTCCGCAAGCGATCTTTTCCTTATGATAGTAGCTGGCAGTGTTGTTTATGTGCTTCAGTTTGAAGAATCTTCTTGACATAGTGGTTAGAGATTGTACGGTTGTTCCTGGTGATTACAATGTGCTTGTGGATGTCTCTGACCATGTTCCTAAATTTGGATTGGTCTACAAAGAAAAATTTGAATCATGGATGAAGAATGTTCTTAGAAGACTTAATGAAAAACGGGTCTTGGCTGACCTTGTTGTTTCTACTACTTGCAGAGATGCATAGAAGATTGTGGAAGTAAGTTGTGGCGTGAAGTATTATTTTTGAGTCCCAGCTAAGGTGTTATGTGATCCGCATACATCTTTCCCTTAGCTAATCTTGTTTAGGTTCAAACCTATTTTCTATGTATGTTTGTAATGCTGACCTTAGATATTGCTCCAATGGTTGATAAATGTAATGCCAACCTTGATGTACATTCCAAGGTTGATAAGTTGTATAAAAACATGTAATGTAATTGAGAAAAAGTGGGAATGAACGAAAATGAAAGGATAGGTACGAAGGTGTAAGAAGAGCAGAGCAGAGGTGATATATTGTGCTTCAATAGAACTGAACTTAGGCATGAAGTAGATGCTACCAAATTAGTTCACCAATCTTGGTAGTGAGCCACCCCTTGGCAGTGAGCCCTAACATTTGCAGTGAGCCTTTAATTTTTGGTATTGCTATAACTTATTTATTTTTGTGGGCTAACACCCACCGTGGTTTTTCCAAGTAAAAAATTTGGTGTTTCATGTGTTGACTGTGTTATTGTGTCGAGCTTCTTATTTCATTCTTTCATGGTTAAATCTGAATAATAGTAAATATGTGTTTGATGTGTTGATGTTCATAAGTGTTGAAATTTTTAGGGACAACTAATTCACCCCCCCTCTCAATTGTTTGGTGCATTTCAACATATGGAGCAGAGGCAAAAATTCCAATGTCACTAGAATTGCTAGTATATTAGTTGCTACAACAAATTGGAGAGGATGGGGATGATGCTTTGACAATGAAAATGCATGAGTTGGCTAAGTTGGATGAGGCCAGAAGGTTGGCACATGATAAAAACCTATTGTAACAACAAAAAGATGAACATTTGTTCAACAAGAAAATAGTAAAAAGGAACTTTGAAATTGGTGATTTGGTTCTCTTATGGAATGCAAAATCAGAAGAAAAGGGTAAGCATGGCAAGTTTGAGCCTTTGTGGCTAGGCCCTTATTAAATTGATGAAAGAGCTGGACAAGATACATTTTACATCAGGAACATGGAGGGAGAATTGTTAGAGCTGCCCATTCATGGACAACATTTGAAGCTTTACTTCTCATGAGTAAGTGCTTCCCCTAAATTTTGAATATAGTCAATAGTATTTTGTAACCTAATGTTTATGACTATATTTTGTCTTGTATATAAGCCTTTGATGTAAATATGTTTGTGTTTTTCCTTTGTGTGTTTTTGTGTGTTTTTGGTCTACCCAGAGATCTGAATCCTTGCTATGACATTACTTGTCACAGGTCCCCAACTAGAGCCAGTGTTGGTACCTACAAAATTTTGTTCCCAGATATGTCCCATTTTACCGCCAATTTCCATTTGAATCCCACTTTATGCCTTCAATGTTGAACCTATTGATGATGACGGATTAGAGATGTCTTTCGTAGGTTTTCATTTGTTTACCTTTTAAATTGCAAGGGAGGAAACCCAAAAAATGACTAAGTCCAAAAAACTCTAAGAGTTTCCTTGTATTTTTACCTCGTTCCAAAAAACTCAAAATGTGGGTTACCAAAACTACTACAACTCAAAACTCTAAAATGTTCCTAAATCACCTAGGCTAGGGACTATCGTCAGGGTGATAGGAAGAGGTTTATCAACAAGTTTTGGGCAATTTTAGACAACTACAAGAGTGGGTAAACTCCTTTGCTCTTTGAGCTCAATTTAAACTTTGGATGGATATTCCAGTGTATTATACCTGAGTAGGTATTAAAATTAGACTAGATGAACAACTAAAAATATTAACAACCAAACCCAAATTGTTTTCTTAGCCCCAAATCTGTCACTAAACTAAGAAAAGTTGGTTGTTGTAAGACCCCTATATAGATGATAGTGGCAATCTTACACAATGAGGATGCATTAAGATTACTTCTACTTCTAAAGATAGGATGTATTATTTTTTGTTTTGAAGATGGGTGATCTTAGTATACTTAGACTGGTGCCTATTCATTGGGCTGCAAAGTCTAATATTAAACAGAGGAAAACAAGCACATAGTAATGTATAACTGCCTATTTGAAAAATCAAATGCAAGGAAATCAATATAAAATCACTAAGAATACTTAAGAATTGAACACCATACCATGCTCTTTCTCATGTAATATTGAAAATATCATTAACAAAGCCTTGGAAATGAATTAAGAACTATCACATTCATTCAAATCAATGATTACATTCATACCACAAAACATGACAAGAGAAAACCCTAACTGCGTTTAAAATTCACTAGAAAGAACACCCACAATGGTGGAGAAAAATAGAGATTCAATACAAAGATTTTTAAAATATATTACATACATTTCATAGTTGCTTCATATTAAATAAAGACTACAAAAATAATCTTATTATTCTGCCTTCTGGAGCTCACAATCCTATTGGGAAATTGCCAAAATGACCAACCCTTAAAATAATTCAAAAACCTACATATATAGCATTTCAACTCACTGCAGTTTCCCAAGTGCTGCACCCTGTCAAGGACTACACCCACACTATCATAAATTCCATTCCCAATCTGTCAGAAGATTTACATATTGGGATAGAAAACCCATGCTCTGTCGCCTTTGCAATTAATCAAAAAGATATTGCTTGCACTCTAATTGTACCTAGAGCCATAAAAAGGGAAGCTTCTAATCCTCTCCTTGCTAGCTACAACATTTGACTTAGTAGATTTGTCCTTTGTGCATTCAATAATTTCACTATTTGAACAACCTGCACAACTCTAGCCTGCAACTCATTAATGCGAAGTACAAATATGCATTTATATTCTTGCAATCATGGTGTACATTCAGGGAATTACCCATTTCAAGTATTTACAACACTCCCAATGTGTTGTCCCATATTTCTATTTGAGCCACCTGACCACTAACTATACCTTGTGCATGCTGAGTACCCTCCATCAATCATCTTCATAGCCTTCACATGCGGGTCTGAGCATGAACTGGGAGAGGAAACCCTTAACAATCCCACCAACTACATTAAAAACATTAATTTTGGCCACCCACTTTGCAATTTCAGTGATCCGAGAAGTTGCTGGCATGTTTGAAAGAACAAGGAAGGCTAGGAAGTAGAGCTCCGACAAATTGGACTTCAGAGCCCGGGCCTTTCACCTTACAACTTGCATATTAGAAGAGAAGGAGAAGAGTGCCTGACTCTGATTACATATAACATGAAGGTGTCAGGGGCCTTTACTTTACCTTCTCTCTTTACACCATGACATTATGACCATGTGGTAGCTTCCCGCGATTCTACAAGCCTGTCGTGGGCCCACCCAAAAGGTTTCGTAGAATGGTGGAATGCTTAGAAAAATATCACCTATCAGGGGTCGGTCGTCGAGCCTTCCGCTTTCTGCCTTCCATGAAGAAGATGAAAGGAAGGAAGCCCAAACTCTAGCCTTTGACATACTTAGTGTTCTATTGGCCCCATCAGACTTTAGCCTTCGGGTCTTCATTGTTTCACCTGCTTGGAAGAATAGAGAACATCATAACCCAGACACATTGAATTCCACTTTACTTAGTAAAATTGTCAAACATTAGGTGGACTTCAGCCTTTGGGCCTTCTGCCTTATGCATTCATGATCTGGAAGAGGAAAGAGAGGAACCCTGCCGATTCGAAACTACCATATGTCCTCATTCTGTGATTCTGCAAGCTGGTTGTGGGTGCCCCCAAAAGGCTCCATGAAATGGCATAATGCCTTAGAAAGAACACTTGTCATGGGTCGACCGCCAGACCTTTTTCTTTTTGCCTTCCTTGAAGGAATGAAGAAGAGCCAACCTTTGAACTCCACCACACACTTCATACAGAAGTAAACCTATTGGACTTTGGACCTCGGGGCCTCTCCCCGACACTTGCCTTGTAGAAGACCGAAGGCCAAAATCCCTAAACTTTGAAGTCTGCCACACGTAAACAAATTTTAGAGCCTTATTTCAAAGCCAATAGATAGGGCAAGACAGAAGACATGAACTCTGAAGTCTGAAACTCCAACAAAGGTGAAAATACAAGGAAACACTTAGAGTTTTTTTGACTTAGTCATTTTTTGGGTTTTCTACCTTGAAAGCCTATGAAAGATATCTCTAATCAGGTATCATCAATAGTTTCAACATTGAAGGCATAAAGTGGGATTCAAATGGAAACTGGGGGTAAAATGGGACATATTTGGGAAGAAAATTTTGCAGGTACCAACAACGTCATAGGTATCGCGATGTAAACCATACATGTAGAGAAACTCTTTAGTTACTACATTCACCATGCATATAGGATCGATCATAGCACCTCTAATAGGTTTATTATTGATTCAAATAGTAATGTAATGAGTTGTATCAGGAGTTTCAATAGTAGCATCATGTCGAGTAAAAGATATAGCAGGTTCTGAATCCACCCGCTCTTTATGAGGGCGAGCATCCACCATGAAAATATCAACAACATTAGATTTGTGATGAGGTAAAGGATCAATATATATTTAAAGATTTTGATTAGGAACCACCACCGATTTGTTCCCTTTGTCATTCACACCAGCAACTTGGATGACATTGGAATCGATGAGATCTTGAACTTCATGTTTAAGACACATACATCTTTCAGTGCCATGGCCAATAGAGTGGTGAAACTAACAAAAGGGCTTCGAATCAAAGGAAGATGATTGCATCTTTCTTGGGTCAAGAGGTCTAACAGGTGGAAGCTTGATGAGATTGCTTTGCAAAAGTTGTGTCATTATAGAGTAGAGAGACTCTGATAATGGTGTGAAGTGTCTTATTTTTGGTTTCAATTTATACGTGGTGGGAGCAGGAGATGATATTGCCACCAAATGTTTTCTTATGTTATTCACTAAAATTGCATTTATCTTAATGAAGTTTTTGTTTTGTCTTTTGAAAGAATGATTGTGAGAGTCTTCGGATTGACCACTTGGAGCTGATGAGGGATTATTCTCATATTGACTAACGGAAAGTTGGTAATCACAAAGAGCCATGCAAAGATGAGCAAAAGAATCATATCGCATCAATAATGTCTTATCATGGATGTGAGATGTTTAGTTTCCAATAAAGATTCTTTGTGCATCAGCATCCAGAATAGAATATTGAACTTGTGAGAAAAGGGCTTGATAACATCCCATCAAATCTGTTATTTTTTCTTTCATTCCTTGTTTACAATGAACCAAGTCCAAAAAGAGACTTGAGGTCTAATGTTCACTTGAAAATGCTCAAGGAACGTATTGACTAATTGTGAGAGAGAAGTTATAGAATTAGGAGGTAGCAAGCAAAGCCAATCCAAGGTTGTGTCATTGAGTGACCTAGGAAACAATTTTGCCAAAATCACTTCCTCAAAGAAGAAATCACTACACATAGTGGTAAAGGCTACCACATGATTGTTAGGGTCTCCCTTCCCATTATATTTCTCAAAGCGAGGGGTCTCAAACTTATTGGGCATTTGAGTTCTTAGGATGGAATAGGACAAAGGACTATAGATATAATGTGTTGTCATATTAGGTTTAGGTGGAGTATTTCTTATGTTGGCCAATTGTTGTTGGATGGATGTCATATTTTGCAACAATTGGTTTATGACAGGGTTGGAAGCTAAATCTGGTAGAGATTGGAATGAATTGGAAGGACTTGGTGATGTTGTATGAGTAGCCTTTTGGAATGTCATCAGAGTTTTAGACATAGGTGGAATGACATTAGGTGGAGTAACATTAGGTGTGGAATTTATGTAACTATATGGAATGGTACTATAATGGTGAACATGATTCCTAGTGGATCAACCCAACACATGGTGGTAGCATTATTACTCGATTGTGTAGTAGTGGTGAGAATAGTAGAAGTATAAGTAAGAATAGGGAGTGTAGCCATGGGTACCAAGACTTGAGTCCCTATTTGATTAAAATAAGTCACATTAGAAATGGATTCAGTACAACTAGACATAGATAGAATGTTTTTATGCACTATATGAGAAAGACCATGCAAGACTTCCAATCCTTCTTGACATTCAAGAAAAAGACTTCTTAGACTCTCAACAATAGGGACTGCCTCTTCAGCTATGTGTTTTGAGCTTACAAAATTGCTGGAAATTAGCCAAATCCATGTCTAATCTATGAGTTTGAGCTTCATGAACATGAGCCACAAGGTCATCAATGTTGATGGATTCATGGAATTTTGATGGTTTAGGAAGATGTGAAGTAGGGATATTAGGAAGTAGTGTTGGATCTTCTTGTATGATAAGACTAGAAATTTGGGGTTCTAATGTATTGGTATCATCGTTATGCAAAATATTAGAACCCATAATTTGACAACTTCTTCACGCAAGAATTTTAGAATTGGGGCACCAGGTTACAAAGCTCATAAAGCGTCTAGAAGTTTTAGTAACACACAAGATGCACAAATAGAAGAAATGAATGATGTAGTAAAAGAACTTGATTTGAGTTCTTGTTTAAGTGAAGCAATGTTTTGTTCAAATGTAAAAAAACATAATGCACATCATATATCCTTGATCAAATTCAATTCTACTCAAATCCACTTAAATATCAATAATGCAAATGCTTAAATCAAACCCAAATTTCAATGTTTTTTTTCAAAATACAACAATTCAAAATTGTTCCTATCTTCAATTTTCAATGCAACATGACATTTGTAATGTTGTAGAGCAATTAAAAATCAAATTTGGAATACAAATGACAGCAACGAAATCTGAAAATAAATATCAACCATAAACCCTAGATTGCAACATCAACTAGGTTTTCACCAAATGCAACTTTTTCAATAAATTCTAGCAATGAACAAGATTCAAATGCACAATGTAACACTATGACTATGAAATAATTAACTACTATAATTCTAATCACATCTGATGCAAAAATCAAAAAATTAATTTATTCTATAATGATTTATCCTTATGAGATGTTATTATTTTTTTTAATGCGCCTGGTAAACTTTTTAACGTGACCGGCGACACTGGTGTGACACGCCCTCCGGCTCCACGCGAATGCTTTTGCCTGGAGCAATGAACCGGTGAGGCCACAACTGGGGGACCTCATCCCTTAGGAAGAACACTTCAAACCCGCGAGCTCATTGGCCCAGCGAAGGCGTAAAGCCTTGCGAGCTCGTTGGCCCAGCGGAGGTTTGAACTCTGGTGGCTGCCACTACATCTTGAGCGACTTAACCACCGAACCATGCCATCATCGGCTATCCTTATGAGATGTAAACAAAGTGACAAATATGCTTTTTTTTCAAGTCTAGAATGAAGTATTTCTTTTCTAAATTTCAAATGCAAGGATGCAAGAATGTTTTTGAATAGAAAGAATGATAACGTACAACAAATGCAAACAATCTTTCAATGCAACAAGATCTAAAATAACCCTCAAATCTAGAAACCCTAGGTTCAAACTAGCTAGATCTTCTAAAATATGCAAGCTTTTCACAAACCCTAGTTTTGAAACTATGCAAAATTAATTATGCATGCATGCAAATGATTAATGAACTCAATCCTAATCAGATCTAGGGTAGCAAATAACTTAGATCTGAAAGAAGAAGGTTGCAAAAGTGTAAGACATGACGGGTTCACCAAAATGTTATATAGGAAAAAGGAGTGTTCTAGCCTTTAAAGAGTTAAACTAGGTCAAACCCTCTTCTATAAACATTAGAACACTAATCGAGCTTGGATTCTACTCAAGAAGGAGAACCAAACTATAGGGATTTTGTCCTTTTGTTGTATAGAGATTAATCAACCAAGTTCAACCAAGGTCAAGCAAGCAAGCTAGGATAAATGTTCAAACCCTAGATGACAAAGATTAGCTTATAACTAATAGATAGAAATAGATCTTAGAAAATTGAAAGCATAGAAGAGATCGGGGAGTAGATCAGAACCTAGATCTGGGAGTAGAAATACCAAAGACTAGGGTACTTGGGCACCCTAGAGCCTAATTAGGGTTTTGAAGAATCTTAGAATATCACCATACCTATACCTGCAAGCTCTGTCTTCTTCCTAGAAATTACCTTCAGAAACCTATTTCTCTGACTTGCACACAAGGAAAGAGGAAAAGATTGTGTTATGTATAAGGGCTTGCCTTACTCAAACCCTCTATTTGTGTTTCCACCTCCACTACAATGATGATTAGATCCAAGAGTGCGTGCTCTAAGAGGGCAGAGGCCAGATATTTAATAATATGATATAAATATGAATGAAAATGATGATGATTACCACAAGAGGTAAAACCCTAGTTGATGAAAATAATTCAAGATCCTACACCAAGGAGAGTGATGGAGAAGGCTTGAAACTTCCTTCAAGACCTGCAAACAAACTTCAATAGCATCCATAAGTAGATAACACTTCCAAGCATGAAGAACACTTTAGCATAGAACACAATATGATAGAAAACTTGTCATTATTCATCTAGGTGTAAAATGAAATACAAAACTCCTTTATATATGCACTCTCGCTCACTTATGACAAATAAAACACAATGAGGCCGAAAAATACAAACTAGGGAGATGTTCTAAGCCAACACCACAAGAGAGGGGCTAAAGATCCCAACTGGGACCAGGGCGCTCAGGGGCCCTGGGCCTTTAGCCCCACAAACTTTGGGGAGTGTCCAATATCTTGGGCTTAGTCCAGTCCTAAGTTTATTCTATCAGGTTTATTCATCGTGATCGAGATTTTATCATTTTATGCTCAAAAAGGTGTTAAAATAGGTCTTGATTAACAAAGGTAACATTTTAGGTTCAACCAAGTGCTAAACTTAGAGTAAAATGGTAGTGTACACATTTTACAACGAAACAAACTCATAATGGGCATGCAATTGTTGGGGTTTTGAAACCTAAAAAAGAAACACTTAATAAAGTTTTGAATGTCAATCAATTAACACTACAAGTCTCTCAATAGTGTTACACAAAAATTTTTAATATTAGAATTATAGGTAATTTAAACTACTAAATATCTCATAATGTGACTTGCACTCTAGCCAAGGACAAGCCTTGTCATTTTTCAAGTAGTTCTACAAACAAAGAGCATGTTTTAAACACATTGCTCTTGTGATAAAACTTGCAAACATAATTTTGAGCCTTCTTGGTGCCTATATTTCACAAAAAAATTCTAGATACATAAATAGATACAATGTGTGTTGTATGGCTATCAAAATAGACATAAATTGCATTAAAGGTAGCACCTATCCTAAATTTGGAAATAGATGTGGATTGCAAAGCAAACAATCTTGTAAAAACATGTGAGATGGGGATAATACCATATAATGATGCATAGATTATACACTATAACTATCAAAAAATGAGAATTCCTAGTAGTACTTGTACAATATGTTTCCTCTTCTATGCTAAGAATAGACACAAGATTATCGTGAAATACACTCACTATGGCAATGAATGGTCAATCTTCTATAGTTATTCATTGAAGATTGAGACTACTTATTATTTTGGAATTTTCTTTTGATATACAAGAGGAAATGTATTCAATATGAAGGGTTGTGAAGTTATTGTTTTTCTTCCACAAATTATAAGTCAAATATATATATTCCTAGACTAAGACAGATAGAGTCTTTAATCGTCAAACCTATGACTTAATGTCAGAAATTTTGAATATCATTATGAAAGAATACTAAATTTATTGATGAGCATGAAAATGGGTTGACAAGCCGTTGAGTAGATGACACGTAGTCATAGACATGTGATTGTAAGGATGCAAAGAGGGGCTCAATTTACACATCTTAAGTCACCTAAGCTCTCACCTTATACTTGTCTAGTTGACTAAGAGTAAAGGGTATATTTTATGTCTTTAAGACTGATATTGAGTAAACAAGTCAAAGTATGTTGATATATATATATATATATATATATATATATATTATTTACTAAATTATAAAAATATTGTCTCCAAGTCAAGAAAGGAGTGAGTGAACATACGACTTTATTTATACAAATCTTTGGCTAAAGTAATGGAAAATTCACTACTTGCATTGTCCATTCACTATGTACCAGATAGATGAACAGTCAAAATGGGTTATACATAGCTAGAGTTGTAAGCTTGATTGTTATTAGCTAGGACACTTCACTAGTTCTCAGATGGCACAAAGAATTAGTTGATTCTCATTATCTATACCCTCACAAAGGGAAGGGCCACTTCCAGAAGGAAGGTGTGCAGGGACCGCCGGTCTGTGGTTGGAGGAAAGCACCAGGGTGATTCTCTCTCTCTCTCTCCCTCCTACAGTGGATTGCTGAAGACTTGTGAAAAAGAAACATTACTTATTATGTAAATGAAATTGATAAATATTGAAAGTCGCAAGGAATGCAGCCATCTATTATATGTTCATGTTAAAAATGTGAAATTATCTAGTCGCATGTGAAGCGACCATCTTTTGAAATTATGTATTGTACTTGGAAATCACAAATGTAATATTATTGGATTTTGTTATATAAAAAGAAGTGAAATGAGATTTTTGCATTATTTATGTTTAATTTTATTTAATATTCTAGTTGGGATGTTGCAAAATTCCCATATCCTTTATGCTTTGATGGATGTCCATACCTTGTTCCAAAGATCCCATTTTGGCATAGGCAAGGAGGATGCTAGAAAAGGTTGTGGAATTTGGCTTTACACCTGCCAATTGCATTTTCTTGAAGGTTTTTAAAGCCTTATCAAAAAATCAATTTTGTGCATATCTTGTAATTATTGCATTCCATGAGACAATATTTCTTTGGGGCATCATGTCAAAAAGTTCAAGTGCCTTGTCTATGCTTCCACACTTTGCATGCATATCACCTAGGGTAGTTGCAACTAAAACATGTGAGGTGTTAGTGCCTGAATTGACTGACAGTTTTTGAGCAATTTTCATGCAGGCACTTTCCCTAAGTATCCAAAAAATGTTCTAAGTGTTGGACCTCCTCAGCTTTTTTCAGCTGCAGCATCATATTTTCCTGAGGAGGAGGTCATCATCATCATATTTTCTGTCGACCGGTTTCTCATCAGGATCATCATATTTCAAATATCGGGTGATGTTTGGATATCATCCTGATCCTGCTGGCGAGCTACAGTGTGCCCTGATTTGCTTGCGGGGGTGATTTTTCAAGTATCCGGTGATCTTCCAATTATCACCTTGCCCAAACATGATGATGATGTTGCCCTGATATTCTGAAGGGGTTATTCTTTGAGTTGTTCGACCTGACTTGTTCTTTCTTAAGGGTCGTCATCATCATCATCATATTTCCAAGTATCACCGTGTTGCTTGCGGGGGTCATCATATTTTCTGCCTGCATGATATTTCGCCGAGGTGATATTTTTATCATCGGGTGATCTTGGTTATGATCATCCTGATGATGTTGTTGAAGAGTTCTAAGTATGACCCGATATTCACTGGGGTCATCATATTTTGAACGTCAGGATGATCGTAGTCAATATCATCCTGATGATGTTGTATCACTTCATGATTCGTTGTTTTTTCATCCTGTTGATGCTGACGTCATTCTTATGTCAGGGTGATATCTATTTCTCTGCCTATCTGCATCATGATATTTCTGAAGGAGGGGGTGATATTTTCATTTTTGGATATCACCCGGATGTATGTTTGTTCCAGCGTCATGATGATGCTGATATCAAGGAGATATCCGCCTGCCAGCTTCGTGCATTATCTAGTGGGGGGTGATCTTTTCAAGCATCATCATATTCATCTATCGCCCCGATCTTATAGTGGAGCTACAGTGCAACCTGATATTTGTGCATCAGGATGATATTTCCAAATATCCGGTTATCTTCCGAATATCATCCTGATGTCGATATGATGATGACGTCATCAAGGTCCGGGGGGGTCATATTTCTAACACAGATCATCTTGTGGAGATCTCCCGATATTTGCAAACATGATGATGACGTCATCCGGATATGAGGAGGTGCGCAGTAGGCAGATATGATGATGACGTCAGCAGGATATGATGTTGACGTCATCAGGATGTTCATCGGCCAGACTTTTGGTATAGGCTCAGCAGGAGGATGTTCCTCCGATGGATCAGGTTGTGCGGATGAAGGCGATTATCATGCAGGTGATATTGCGATATGATGCTGACGTCAGGGTGATATTTCAAGCAACAGGATATCATGCTGCTGGAGGAGGATGATGATGATGAAGTCTTATACTAGTGTCGTCAGGAGCAAAAGCACCGACATCATATATGCTCATGACCTAGTATATAAAGTGTTAAAGAGGTTGCTGCGGGGTGCATGTGGGATAATTGATATCCTGCATTTTCAAATATCATGATGATGAATCTCGGCGGGAAATGGTTGCGATGCAGAATTGACGTTTTCCCGAGGCCGCGGGTTGGTGCGCCATTAATGGCAAAGGTTGCAGAGGTATGGGCGGATCTGGTACCCGATTGAAGGTGTACATCAGCGGACAGTGGCGCAGGGCTCGAGATATCTTCCTGTCTCCTCCCCTACCTGTTGCATTCATGTTTGGGCGCCAATCTGGTAATGCGTTGAGCGCCATCTTGCTGATACTGTGTATCTGGCAGGATTTTTTGGTCAACCCTGTAATTAATTGCTGTGGTACACTACCTGGCTGTTATAAGCAGGAAGTGTTACTCATTTGTGGTTGTTGAAAGTTGAAGATTTTTGGCTCTGTAACAAGATACAAGCTGATCTGGTTGCTCTGTACAGCTTAACTTGTGAGTTTATGTATCTCCTGTTGTACGATTTGGCATGAACCCACTGATTTCATGATTGATCTTATATGAGAAATGCTATCTTAGCATGTGTTGTGTTAATTCTGTCTCCAGTATTGCATGTATTCTTCTTCTGAATCTGGATATTTGGGTAATGTTTAGATTCTAGAGCATAGAATTCCTATGTTGAATGTCTGATCTTTTAACTTCTGCTCAAGGGGTAGATTAAACTGTTTTCAGGTTGAACATTGGGAAGGGTATACTGCAGTAGGGATGCCATAAGTAGAGATAACTCAACACTCTTTATTGGGAGATATCTGTAAGGCAGATATCATGTGCATCCCCCTGAAATCCAGTTTTAGCTTTTCATGCTGATCATTCACAGGTGTATGTCTACCGACTCCAAGCCCTGGATAGGCACCAATCTTGCTTTGTGTTTGTGTTACAACCATGTCCAGCTTTGCATCCAAAATTCAAACTAAACCATTTCATACTTCCACCTATTAGTTGTAGGAGTAGGATTAGGAACCCCCTGCATGCTCTCATACCCAACCAGACATCATGTCCAAGAATGTTGCCAGCCTTGTGATCTATCACACAGATCTTGGTCCATACATGAGAGTATTCTGCCTGTTGTTGTCAAGTTAGATCTTTCTATCTTTGAGCTAGTCAAGGTTACATCTTGAGTTATAGGGATCCCCCCCTTGGTGCGGCAGAACCAGAAGTGAAGGGGAGGCAGCTCACGCAACCTCCTGTATTTAGTTGGCTGAATCTGCCTGTGCATTAGAAGTGGCAAACCCTAATGCTGATTCAGAAGAAAAACTAACAAATTGGCGACTCTGCTGGGGAATGTTGATGTAAAGTGATATCCTGCAGTCTCTGGTGAAGTTTTGCTCTGCTGGTGGAGTGAACCTGGAAAAGTAGCTTTCAGCTATTGAAAATTTTGTCCTCTCTGGAGAGGTGGCGACTCTGCGAGAAAAATCCAAATGCACATGAAAGATGGATGTATGTGATGTGACAAAAATGTGTTGTTCATTTTTCTGCATCTGTATGAGAAAAGGTACCTTGTTCCTTCCCCTTTATTTGCTGTTTTACTGCATAGGTTAGATGCCAGGGGAAGCCTTAGGTCTTAGACAGACAAAGGATGTCTAAGAGTAAGATTTTTATGAATCCAAGTATGAATTATCCCATACTCAGTGGTGAAATGTTGGATAAAGGAATAGAAGAGATAAGAAATAGGTTGATATTCTTAGAGGCTGAGCAGGCCCAGTTAAGAAGCAGTAACCCTGTTGTGTCTGCCAGTCAGAAAGCTAAACCTCCTGTCAGCCCTTTTGATCCTTTGTATGACCAACTGGATTTGTCATGGGTGGATTATAAAGTAGAAACTATGCCTGCTAGGATATATCGTCAGATGCCTAGATTTAGTGGTCACAATGTATGTGATGGGAATGCACATATCCAAAATTTTCACAGTTTTATGGGAAAATATTCATTTAAAGATGAGGATATGTGGATGAGGTTTTTTGTTAGGTCCTTTGATGCAAAAGCAAAAGACTGGTATTTGAGCTTTCCAAAGAAATCCTTTGCCTATTGGGATGAGCTTGCTGACTGTTTCAAGGAAGAGTTTGCAAAAGAACCGGCTGATCTTGTTGCAGAATTGATGAGAATTAGAAAACAAGATGAAGAGCCATGTGTTGATTTCAGTCATAGGTTTGCAATAGCCCTTTCACTGATCCCAGAAGTCTTCAGACCTGATATTTCAGCCTGTGTTGGCATATTCTTTGAAGCTTTTGAGGAGGGCTTTAGTGCAATACTGAGGGATTTCAAGGTGACAAGTATGCAGATGGCATACAGGTTCATAGAAAAGATAGAAAAAATTAGAAATGTGTACCTGCTGAAACCCCTGTCCCCAGGCCTTGATGTGAGAAATGGTTATGAAGCTGCAAATGACCAAATGATTATGGCATCATGTGCAGATAAAAATGAAAATAAAAGCATAGAGGTTGAGACTGCTGTGTTTGAACATAATGCTAACAATACTGCTCAACTGGATTGTTCACCAGTTGAGGATGCCAATGAAAGGACTAATGAGGATTCCCATTGCAATGATGAGGCAGCTGACCATGAAAACAATAACGAGGTTGTGGACAGCAATGAGCAATTTTTGGAATGGACCTGTGGAGACAATTGTGAGTATTGTACTCAAGACAGAGAAGATATAAGCAAACAGAGAAGCAGTCCTATGTGTGACCCATTGCCTACCTTTCAAACATATGGAGATCATGAAGAGCAGTCAGAAATTGAAATAAGTGCTAGTTTAGAGCATGATTGTTTTTCATTTGATGGCTGTTTTGCTTATGACACACAGGCTGATACTCCTCCACAAAGTGAATCCATTGGTGATGAAGATGTGTGCTCTGCTGCCCATGAACAAATGGCATACTATGATGAAACTGATGCACCTGGGTCACCCATTTATGACACATATGGTGATGAGGATCTGTCTGAGTATGGTGAAGATCTAGACACTATTTTTGGCTTGGATTCCGTTTCTCATCCTGATGAAAGAGGAAACAACATACATCAGGTAAGTGACTGTGAGAATGTGCCTGATTTGAAAGAGATGCCAGAGCCTGATCTTTTCCAGCTTGGTGTACCAGATGGTTGTGTACATGATGTACACAATTATGATTTTGAAAGCTTTTCTTTTGATGTGCCAGCATATAATACAATGAGCCCTGATCTTCCTAGCTGTGTGGTGGACTTTGAGTGTTTCCTATTTTCAGTCCAGCTAGGAGATCATGTTGCAATGCATGATGATGATATAGATGATAAGTATAAGTATGCATTGCCTGATACATTCTGCACCCACATGTCACATGATGCTGAGGGTTATCTGCACAGGGGTGATAATGACAAGCCAAATCAGAGGATTGAATATGCAGATGACAAGATTTGTTTGTGGGTGGATGTCTATAGTATCTCCAAGCTTGACCCAGTGCATGCAGATGAAAACAAGATATTTGACAAAGGGAGATACATGTTTTTCTTTTCTTGGTGGCCTTAGGCCATCAAGTGTGTTTGGTGATGCAGGTCAGTGCAGTATTTGACTCTGTGCCCAATGGATAAGGGACTGGTCTGCATCCCAGAGATCTGGGGTTCTCGCTGCAGTCTTGCACCTGCACGTCCCCAGACAGAGCCAGTGTTAGTGCCTGAATTGACTGACAGTTTTTGAGCAATTTTCATGCAGGCACTTTCCCTAAGTATCCAAAAAATGTTCTAAGTGTTGGACCTCCTCAGCATTTTTCAGCTGCAGCATCATATTTTCCTGAGGAGGAGGTCATCATCATCATATTTTCTGTCGACCGGTTTCTCATCAGGATCATCATATTTCAAATATCGGGTGATGTTTGGATATCATCCTGATCTTGCTGGCGAGCTACAGTGTGCCCTGATTTGCTTGCGGGGGTGATTTTTCAAGTATCCGGTGATCTTCCAATTATCACCTTGCCCAAACATGATGATGATGTTGCCCCGATATTCTGAAGGGGTTATTCTTTGAGTTGTTCGACCTGACTTGTTCTTTCTTAAGGGTCGTCATCATCATCATCATATTTCCAAGTATCACCGTGTTGCTTGCGGGGGTCATCATATTTTCTGCCTGCATGATATTTCGCCGAGGTGATATTTTTATCATCGGGTGATCTTGGTTATGATCATCCTGATGATGTTGTTGAAGAGTTCTAAGTATGACCCAATATTCACTGGGGTCATCATATTTTGAACGTCAGGATGATCGTAGTCAATATCATCCTGATGATGTTGTATCACTTCATGATTCGTTGTTTTTTCATCCTGTTGATGCTGACGTCATTCTTATGTCAGGGTGATATCTATTTCTCTGCCTATCTGCATCATGATATTTCTGAAGGAGGGGGTGATATTTTCATTTTTGGATATCACCCGGATGTATGTTTGTTCCAGCGTCATGATGATGCTGATATCAAGGAGATATCCGCCTGCCGGCTTCGTGCATTATCTAGTGGGGGGTGATCTTTTCAAGCATCATCATATTCATCTATCGCCCCGATCTTATAGTGGAGCTACAGTGCAACCTGATATTTGTGCATCAGGATGATATTTCCAAATATCCGGTTATCTTCCGAATATCATCCTGATGTCGATATGATGATGACGTCATCAAGGTCCGGGGGGGTCATATTTCTAACACAGATCATCTTGTGGAGATCTCCTGATATTTGCAAACATGATGATGACGTCATCCGGATATGAGGAGGTGCGCAGTAGGCAGATATGATGATGACGTCAGCAGGATATGATGTTGACGTCATCAGGATGTTCATCGGCCAGACTTTTGGTATAGGCTCAGCAGGAGGATGTTCCTCCGATGGATCAGGTTGTGCGGATGAAGGCGATTATCATGCAGGTGATATTGCGATATGATGCTGACGTCAGGGTGACATTTCAAGCAACAGGATATCATGCTGCTGGAGGAGGATGATGATGATGAAGTCTTATACTAGTGTCGTCAGGAGCAAAAGCACCGACATCATATATGCTCATGACCTAGTATATAAAGTGTTAAAGAGGTTGCTGCGGGGTGCATGTGGGATAATTGATATCCTGCATTTTCAAATATCATGATGATGAATCTCGGCGGGAAATGGTTGCGATGCAGAATTGACGTTTTCCCGAGGCCGCGGGTTGGTGCGCCATTAATGGCGAAGGTTGCAGAGGTATGGGCGGATCTGGTACCCGATTGAAGGTGTACATCAGCGGACAGTGGCGCAAGGCTCGAGATATCTTCCTGTCTCCTCCCCTACCTGCTGCATTCATGTTTGGGCGCCAATCTGGTAATGCGTTGAGCGCCATCTTGCTGATACTGTGTATCTGGCAGGATTTTTTGGTCAACCCTGTAATTAATTGCTGTGGTACACTACCTGGCTGTTATAAGCAGGAAGTGTTACTCATTTGTGGTTGTTGAAAGTTGAAGATTTTTGGCTCTGTAACAAGATACAAGCTGATCTGGTTGCTCTGTACAGCTTAACTTGTGAGTTTATGTATCTCCTGTTGTACGATTTGGCATGAACCCACTGATTTCATGATTGATCTTATATGAGAAATGCTATCTTAGCATGTGTTGTGTTAATTCTGTCTCCAGTATTGCATGTATTCTTCTTCTGAATCTGGATATTTGGGTAATGTTTAGATTCTAGAGCATAGAATTCCTATGTTGAATGTCTGATCTTTTAACTTCTGCTCAAGGGGTAGATTAAACTGTTTTCAGGTTGAACATTGGGAAGGGTATACTGCAGTAGGGATGCCATAAGTAGAGATAACTCAACACTCTTTATTGGGAGATATCTGTAAGGCAGATATCATGTGCATCCCCCTGAAATCCAGTTTTAGCTTTTCATGCTGATCATTCATAGGTGTATGTCTACCGACTCCAAGCCCTGGATAGGCACCAATCTTGCTTTGTGTTTGTGTTACAACCATGTCTAGCTTTGCATCCAAAATTCAAACTAAACCATTTCATACTTCCACCTGTTAGTTGTAGGAGTAGGATTAGGAACCCCCTGCATGCTCTCATACCCAACCAGACATCATGTCCAAGAATGTTGCCAGCCTTGTGATCTATCACACAGATCTTGGTCCATACATGAGAGTATTCTGCCTGTTGTTGTCAAGTTAGATCTTTCTATCTTTGAGCTAGTCAAGGTTACATCTTGAGTTATAGGGATCCCGCCCTTGGTGCGGCAGAACCAGAAGTGAAGGGGAGGCAGCTCACGCAACCTCCTGTATTTAGTTGGCTGAATCTGCCTGTGCATTAGAAGTGGCAAACCCTAATGCTGATTCAGAAGAAAAACCAACATGAGGAAATTCCCATATCCTTTATACTTTGATGGATGTCCATACCCTGTTCCGAAGATCCCATTTTGGCATAGGCAAGGAGGATGTTGGCAAAGGTTGTAGAATTTGGATTTATATCCTCCAATTGCATTTTCTTTTAAGTTTCTAAAGCCTTATCAAAAATCCATTTTGTGCATATAATGCAATCATTGCATTCCATGAGACAACATTTCTTTGAGGTATCATGTCAAACAGTTCATGTGCCTTGTCTATGCTTCCACACGTCTCCCTAGGAAATTACAACTACAACATTTGACAAAATTCCCATATCCTTTATGCTATTATGGATGTCCATACCCTATTTTGAAGATCCCATTTTGGCATAGGCAAGGAGGACACTGGCAATGTTTGTGGAATTTGTCTTTACACCTGCTAATTGTATTTGCTTGAAATTTTCTGAATCCTTATCTAAAAATCCATTTTTTGCATATCTTCCAATCATTGCATTCCATGAGACAACCTTTCTTTGAGGCATCATGTCAAACAGTTCACGTGCCTTGTCTATGCTTTCACACTTTACATACATGTCTCCCAGGGCATTTACAACTACAACATCTAATGAAATTCCCATATCCTTTATGCTTTGATGGATGTCCATACCCTGTTTCAAAGATCCCATTTTCACATAGGCAAGGGGGATGCTGGAAAAGCTTGTGGAGTTTGGATTTACACCTACCAATTGCATTTTCTTGAAAGTTTCTAAAGCCTTATCAAAAAATCCATTTTGTGTGTATATTGCAATCATTGCATTCCATGAGACATGTCTTTGAAGCATCATATCAAATAGTTCATGTGCCTTGTCTATGCTTCCACACTTTGCATACATGTCGTAGTTACAACTACAACATCTGATGGAATTCCCATATCTTTTATGCTTTGATGGATGCCCATGCCCTATTCTGAATATCCCATTTTGACATAGGCAAGGAGGATGCTGGAAAAGGTTGTGGAATTTGGCTTTAAAGCCACCAATTACATTCACTTTTAAGTTTCTAAAGCCTTATCAAAAAAATTCATTTTGTGCATATCTTGCAATCATTGCATTCCATGAGACAATATTTCTTTGAGGCATCATGTCAAACAATTCACAATCCTTGTCTATGCTTCCACACTTCGCATACATGTATCCCACAGAAGTTGCAACTAGAACATATGATGAGATTACCATATCCTTTATTCTTGAATGGATGTTCATACCCTGTTCCAAAGATCCCATTTTGGCATAGGCAAGCAGGATGTTGGCTAATGTTGTGGAATTTGTCTTTACACCTGCCAATCGCATTTGCTTGAAAGTTTCTAAAGCCTTATTAAAAAATTCATTTTGTGCATATCCTATAATCATTGCATTCAATGAGACAACATTTCTTTGATGCATCATGTCAAACAATTCAGTGCCTTACAGTCTATGCTTCCACACTTTGCATACATGTCTCTTAGGGTAGCTACAACTACAACATCTGATGAAATTCCTATATCCTTTATGCATTGATGGATGTCCATACCCTGTGCTGAAGATCCCATTTTGGCATAGGCAAGGAGGATGTTGGCTAAGGTTGTGGAATTTGGATTTACACCCTTAAAGACTTGGTAGTCTTTAAAGAAAGATAACAGGCAAAGTGATAGGTTCTCGAAGATATATATAGTTAGTTAGTGAGGAATTCAATAAATTTACTCATTATAGAGTTAAGTTTAATACGAGCCTATGTTTTATTTGTTAAACTAATAATTTAAACATTGTCAAGGGAAATGGACATACACAAAATCTAAATGGGTTGAAGATTCATATTGATTAAACTTAGTCTATAGATAAATTATAAGGATTTTAATCATGAACCTAATAATATTATTATTAGTATTTTATTTTGTACAAATTTTCTTATGTAGTGTTATTTTATAATGACAAGAAATGGACAAAGTATAAAGTGACAAATTAAAGCATTATTGATAAGGACAAAGTATAAAGTGACAAACTCAAGCATTAATGATTTTAATCATGAACCTATCCTCTAAGTTTGGCTCTTGGTTCCAATTTATTGACTATGAGAATACTCCCTTTGTTTGCTTCTAATGGCATAAATCTAGCCATTTTACTAAAAACTACCCTACCAAAAGTCTTAGTAAAAAGGAAGTTATTCTAACAATCAATCAAAACAAGTAACAAAAAATCAAATAGTCAATCAAAACATGTAACAAAAAAGATCTCCTTCAAGTCACGTTTATCCTAGGGTTTGGTGAGTTGCCATTGGCAACCAAACCCTAGGTCTTTATGACACCATATTAGCTTGATTTTGGCAAGAAAACTTGATATGCATCCTTGAATTTGAACTCATAATTTATAAATTTATCATGTCAAGCTTGCTAACTATCTAAGATGAAGTCTGAACCAAGAAGATCCCTGATACATTTAAGTTCTACCATGCATGAAGACTATTATGATAGTCAAAACAACACTTTCACCCTTTTCCTTTGCCTATATAATAATGTTAAAGTTAATCTAAATCATAAAAAAGTGAATATTATATAGATTTATGCACCCTCTCACATGCATGAGGCCAAGATAAGGAGTTTGGACATGAAAAAAATGCCAAACTATGACGGAGCAGTTCTCAGAATCCGTGGCACCTGGGAATGTTCCATTTAGACCTACAGGTACATGTGGGGTCCTTCCACAATAACCTCTCTTTGTCTTTTTCAACTCAAATCTGTTTGACCGTGCCAAAATTAAATGTATTCTTGCAAAATGCACCAGTGGAATTTAGCATAACCTTGCCAAAAGTCGTATTTTTTGTTCTACACCTCATGGAGCCAAATTAATTGTGCCAACACATCTAGGTAGGTAAATTCTAGTGGAGGTCTCATTTTGTGTGCCAAGTATCCCAGTCGTTCTGGGCTATAGGCTTCTGACAAAGTCACTTAAGATCCCTGAGAGCAAAAAATTACCAAAATTTGATGGAGTAGTTCTCAAAATCTGTGGAACCTGGGAATGTTTCATTTGAACCTACAGGCACACACGGGGTCCTTCCATAATAACCTCTCTTTGGTTTTTCAACTCCAATCCATTTGTACATGCTGAAAATAAATTCATTCTTGCAAAATGCATCAATAGAATTTAGTATAACCTTGCTAGAAGCCATATTTTTTATTCTATGCCTCGTGGGGCCATATGGACCATGCCAACACATTAGGGTGGGTGGTTAAATTCTCTGGTAGGTTTCCTTTCATGTACCAAGTTTCCCAATCATTCTAGGCTATAGGATTTCGATAAAGTCACTTAAGATCCCTAAGAGAAAAAAATTGCCAAACTTTGACGAAGCAGTTCTCAGAATCTGTGGCACATGGGTATGTTCTGTTTGGAGCTATAGGTGCATGTGGGGTTATTCCACAATAACCTCTCTTAGTTTTTTAAACTCCAGCCTGTTTGACTGTGTCAAAATTAAATGCATTCTTAGAAAATGCATTAGTGGCATTCATCATAACCTTGCTAGAAGCTGTATTTTTCATTTTGCACCTTGTGGGACTAAATAGACTACGTCAACACGTCAAGGTGTGTGGGTAAGTGCTAGGGAAGGTCTTGTTTTGTGTTCCAAGTGTCATTAAAGGCCATTCTCATTTTTTATTTCATGATCATGACTATCCTCAACTTGCACCATCATGAAGAGGTCTTAAATTTATATTTGTGACCTTCATAACAAGTTATCATGTAATTGATGTATACCTATTATAGAGTAATAAACCAAATCTATTATACAACAATGCTTAATAGAGAAGAATTGAAGCTCTCGTACCATGCCTTGTTTAGTGAAAAAAAATGTGAAACCACACTCAACAAAACATATGTTGAATAAGCATATTAGTTACATGAACATGGCAATTACATAAGGCAACATGGTGAATATAAGATTGACCCTTCTCACCCTAACATTCCCACATTCAATAAGGATATGCATTCTAGCATTATAATCCATCCTTCTTCTCATGTGAATTTTGCTATTGCTTATTCCCCAACATGTGCATACACATCTCATTTTACAAGGCTAGTGATGTTTATTGTCCTCCTCTTTCTAATTTGGAGACACATTACAGGCTTGGATTCAAAATTCTTTCTAAACATGGATGCAATGGAAATGGTCTAGGGCGCATGCAACAAGGAGTTAAGGTCCCTGTGGAATCTACACTACACTTACCTTATTTAGTGGATTTAGGTTACCAGAATTCTCCTATGTCTATATTCCCTCCTCTATTATCTAAGGTCTCTATGGTTTCTTCTTTTAAGAAGTCAAAAATTTCTCCGCAATAGAAAGGGTTGCTTCCTACTCCATATCCTCTATCTAAACAAGAGTGTATTTTGTTAAGGCTTCTAAAATCATGATTGATCACTCTTCCTCGTCCTACATGTAAGAAGTTTCCACAACACATTCAACCAAGATTTATTTTTTGTGCATATCATCGATTGCTTGGCCATTCCACCAGTGAATGCTAAGACTTGAACAAAAAAATTCAACACCTTCTTGACATGGGTGCTCTCATTCTTCTTATTATTGAAGCATCTATCTCTTCTCTATGACAAGTGATATTGAGCATGACTTCTATCTGGTTCATGGTTTGTTCTGCCTCTATTTTCTCATGAGACTATTGTGTTGCTACTCACTATGTGGCACCTGTAGCTTTATTTGTTTTCTTGTTGCCATTCATGGTGGTACAATCTCACATGCAACTACACCTTCATTTTTAGTAACAACACAATATTCTTTTCATGGTTGTCCTCACCCTATTCTTGGGGGGTAGAGACAACCTCTTATAGGGGTGTGCATCCCTTCTACAGATCTCCCCTCCTTTTTCTTCCCCTTTTCTTTACCTTAAAATGCCTGCATATTATATATGCTAATATTTTAAGGGGGCATATTCTATGCTCACATGTGCATCCATACATGCACCTTGTTGTATTCGTACCCCCAGAGATGTAGCTTATTAATTCACCCTCACTATGGTGTTATTTATTTTACACTCCCTAAAGCATTCACCCACTGTAGTGTTGGTGTTTTATAAGCTCCCTAAGGCTTTGATTTTTGAGACACTCCCTGAGGTGTTGGTAGCATATGATCACCTAACACAATGCAACTTGCTAGTTCATGATTCATGAGGGTATTTATGATTTACATGACCCTAGCAATAGAGCTGCAAGCTAGTGTCTAAGTCATGTACTCTTCTTCATTCGTATCAAGATTGCTTCCCTGTCTATTTGTATTTCTTCTTTCCTTGAAGCAATCGATCAACTCATCATATTCTTCTATCTCCTTTTAAGAAATTCCTCTATTTATTGTTTTCTTTATTTTTGTTTTATTTTGGGGATGACGCATAGTATTGAGACAACCTTACACATTGAGGTCTCTTTCACTTTGTTGAATAAAAAAATCTCTTTGCTTGTTGTGTGTTTATTTCCTATATGTATGTGTTGTTTATGTTTATATATATGTTTGTGATGTTTTGACATAGTGGTTTTGCAGGTTTATCCCTTCTAACACTATTGTCTTGCAGGTTTTTGTTGTCTAATGTACTTGTTTTGTAGGTTCTCAGCGTGGAGACTTGTTTCCTCGGCTCAAAGAGATCTACATCCTCTACAGTATCGTTTTGGTATTTTTATGTTATTTACTTTCAGTACTATCCCATTTACTTTATCATGCATATTTATGTAGTGCCATATGCCCGCTAAACTGGGGGCTAGAAGTAACATCGTAAATTACACACCCTTGCAATTTCATGCTATATTTTGGCCTAGCTTTAGCATCCATTCCCTCAGTTTGTTTGTAGGCTCATTTTAGCCCTTGCATTAGCCTTTTACCTTCCCATGGTGCTTAGGCTTTGCTTTCATTATTGATTTTTTGTCAAATTAGTGTCACTTTTGTGTTAGCCATGTGATTTTTTTGTGTCTCCTTGTTTTTGAGCCCAAACTATCTAGGCACTAGCGCTTCATGTAGACATTTGTGTGACACACTAGCGTCTCGTGGCAGTTTTACATTTTGTGACCATTTCTAAGAATTTCTCCACTTGGCATCTTCACTGGTCAGAGGTAACGACTTGGGAATCTTCTAAATGGCTCATTCACCCCTTCATTTTCCCTCCTCTCATTTTAAACCTATCTTTCACTTTTGGCAATTTTTTTCTTGGCTCTCCCTTGGTTCACTTGGTTCCTTCTTGCAACCTACTTGCACTCTACAACTCTCTCAAGCTATGTTCATCTTTCTACATCTTTCTACTTCATCTCTCTTACTCTCCTTGGCTTCTTCAAGCCCCTTCCAAATAATATTGTTCTTGATATGTGTTTTATTATGTAAGCATTTCATTTTACTTGTTCCCTTGTGCACCTTGGGATTTTCACATCCCACTAGTCTGTCATTTGTCACTGTTCTTACTTATAGATACACTTAGATTAAGAGCACACACTTTATTTATTTTTAGCTATCTATTTTCTATTGTGGAGGTCGAAAGACCAAAGCATGGGTTTGACTAAGGTAAACCCCCCAACAACTCCAAACATTTTTCCGATTCTATGTTGTGCAAGTTATGGAGAATGAATCAAACACATGAGAGTTTGCTTCTTTGTCCCCTTTTTTTGTCTATTCTTGCATTTTATTCAATTCGTTTAGTTTATCTTTTTTATTTATATTTTTGTTAGCTTCTAGTATCTTGCCAGTGTGTTCTCTTTACCGGTTTTGTAGATTGGGCACGTTGCTGGGTGGATTTTTGCATATTCTAGAAACTATTCATATTTTTGGTCTGTACGAACATCTACATGACCCATTGGCATCCTAGACAATGGCTTCCTCCTTCTAGTTCTAGGTTCTTCTCTTCACCCTCTTTTTAGCTCTGCAACTCATTTTTGTTAATTTTTTCTAGTTTCCAGTAAATCAATATTTTCAATTCCAGCCTACGTAATGTAATGCAAAAAGTGTTAGTTCTACTTTTTCTTCATTACAATAACAAACCATATGAGGGAATTCTTAATCTTGTATTCATATAATTGGCATATGAAGCACATATTTGGTAGGCTTCAATATATAACAGGTCATTTGGGATATTGTCTTATCTCCTTCAAGTATTTGGAGATATCAACATTCACATAAACCCTATTATGAGGGTGATTAGATTAAATATTATCTTGTTGATAGAAAATAAAATGCCTAAGAGGTTTGATTAATTAGTTTAGAAAATTCTTCAAGGGTAAAAGAAAGCCAAGGTGAGGCTAAGCTCAACTTTAAGACTTTTATTTAGAGTTGGTAATTGAAACAATAATCTTGCCTTAGGGTGTAAGGCCCCATAACAATGTTTTGGGGAGCCAAGGATAATAACTCATAATGGTGATGCAATTGTTGGGGTCTTGAAACCTAAAAAGGAAACCCTTATTAAAGTTTTGAATGTCAATCAACTAACACTACAAGTCTCTCAAAAGTGTTACACATAACTCTTTAAGATTTGAATTAGAGGTAATTAAAACTACTAAATATCTCATAATGTGACTTGCACTCTAGCCAAGGACAAGACTTGTCATTTTTCAAATAACTTTTTGTTAGGGTTTAAGCAAATCGGAGCAATAAACACTAACAATTATATGTAGATTAAATAACCCAAATATAACAATGAAGAAAAACACAAAAAAGATCAACACATAAATTTAATGTTGTTCACCCAGTATGGGCTACATCGTGGTGCAAAAGCATCTTCCCTATGGTGCAGGAGTCATGTTTTGTTTATGTTTTCAATAAGGCTTTTAAACCACATCATGTTTGTAATAAGGTTTTCACGTCAATTTGGTCACTAGACCTATGTAGACCATGTTTGGTCAATTTTGATGTAATAACACAATGAAAACATGTAGTTTTCTTGTGCTAGGAGAAAACCAACGGCTAACTGACTTTCAAATCAGTTTGTGCAGTTGGAAGGGATGTAACTGATGTCTCCAGCCTTCTATAGGTGAAGTATTATGTAACTTGGAGGTAGGCATGCATGAATGAAGATTTGGAGTTTTGCGTGTGTTGAAACATTGTTTTTTTTGAGTAATTCGCTGTAATAGTCAATCTGTACGGCCTGTACGAATAGTTGGTTGCCTTTGGAGATGTTCATGTATTAAGGTAGATTTCATTTGAATGTAGTCTATTCTCTTGAAGTGTTATAGTTTGTGAGATATTGTTAGTTCTACAAAGACTGGTCTGAAAACTAGAAACTAGGGTTTTGGTGAACAAATGGAGTGTTATTCCTCTGTCCACTAAAAGAAAGATTCTCATTTTTAGTGTGATGGAGGAATATAGTGTAAGTTTTGTGTTTTCTATGGCTTTGGATCAAATGCCCAAGGATCCAAGGAGTCTAGTATGAGTCTGACTAAGCATCTCTATGTGACTAGTCATTGAAGAAGTATTATTATATGAGGATAGTTAGTGGAGTGGCCAAATTGATGGTTGATCAAGCGTTTGCTAAGGATTTTAGACCTGCTTCCATTATGTTGAGTTTTGTTTTGTATATTGGTTTGATTTCTTCATAGTTGTAGAGTAACCAAAGTGTCATCGGAGTGAAATAGCCCTCGGGGAAGCTTTTGGAAGTTACACCGATCAACGGTGTTGGACCGATATGAGGTGTATCGGTGGAGAATGGTTTGAGTCTCACCGAAGATAATATCTATCGGCATATCGGTGAAAGTGTTTAAAACTTTGCTGATGTTTGGAGTCTCACCGACGATAGTTGTATCGGCGTATCGGTAGACCTTGGTAAGTGCTCGCTGATGAAGGAAATCACATCGAAGTGTCAAAGGTAGTCAAACGATAGCAAGTGTATTAGCACATCGGCCAATGTTCATAAGCGTTCACCGATGATTGAAGTCTTGTCGATGGATGTGTTCGAAGGTGACATCGTGGTGATCGGTGTGTCGATGGAATGGGTTTTGAGTTGGCAGATGGTGTTAAGTCCTGCTGATAGGCGAGAAACATAGGATCGTCTGTTAGGGAGAGTTAAGAGATCGACTAGAGAAGTTGCAAGGTGGCCGATGGGGTTTGTTTGGCCAATAAGAACATATCACCAAGACATAAGTCACTCTCTCATTGATCAGTTTGTTGATCAAGCCTACGCTTCTACTGTACACTCTGCATCATATTGGCATCAAAGCCAATATTTGAATTGGAGCCGTGTATGTTAGACAAGGAGATAGAAACTGAGGCTAGCACAATGCCTCCCAAGTCTATGAGCAAAGAAGCCATCAAGAAGATGGTAGAGGAGATGCTTGAAGCAAGGTTGAAAAAAGAGAGGCCCAAGGGCAAGAGTAAAGAGGATGGAAGTGCCTCCGATACAGAAGAAGAAGAAGAGGTAGAGGAAAACCCTCAAGAACAAGATATGTCTGCAGACCAAAAGGCATTCTTGAAAGCACTCAAAGATGCTCATGGAGATAGTGGTGATCCAAAGATGGATGTTCCTACATTCAATGTGAAACTAGATGGAGATGCCCTCATGGATTGGATTGAAGCCATGTGTAACTATTTTGACTTCAATGAGTATAGTGACAGCAAGAAATTCAAGTTTGCTAAGACAAGATTGAGAGGTTCTGCCCTAGTTTGGTGGAACTATATGCAAGGTGAAAGAAAGAAGGTTGGAAAGAACCCTATCACCAAATGGAGTAGAATGGTCACCATGCTAAGAGACAAGTTCATGCCATCTAATTATGAGTTGCAGACCATTAGGAAGTTTAATCATCTCAGACAAAAGGATATGGATGTGGCTACATATACTGAGGAATTTCATAGATTGAGCATGAGAGCCAACCACAAGGAGGCAGAGAAAGAGATGGTGGCTAGATATCTCGATGGTTTGAGGTATAAAATACAAGATGAATTCAGTATGGCAGTTCCCAAAATAGTGGATGAGTGTTTTCAATTAGCCTCTAGGGCAGAGGAGAAGTTGAAAAGGAGTGATCAAAACACCAGAGGAAGAGGTGGCAGAAATAATAGGGGAAGAGGCAGTTTTGGTAGAGGACAGTCAAGTAGAAATGAAAACTCAAGTCAACAAGAGTCTCATTCTGATGTAGATTATAGAGGTGGTGATTTTAGAGGTTGGAGAAGACCAAATGGTAGAGGTAGAAATGGTGGTGTAGGCAGAGGACCTAGAGTTTTCACTGGTAGATGCTATGGTTGCAACCAAGTAGGCCATACTGTGACCAAATGCCTTGAGAAGGCAACTAGTTCCCATGATGGTGGAAGAAGGAATCAGTTGTTGAAAGATGATGATTGCCAAAGTGTGAATTCACCCATAGGTAGTGCTGTACCAGTCCTTGAATGAGAGAACATGATGATCAAGAGGACCTTGTTGAAGATGCTATTGAAACAAGAGCCCCCACAAAGGAAGACTCTCTTCAAAACCCAAGGTATATCATATGGTAAACTTTGTAAAATCATTGTTGATTCAAGTTCTACTGAGAATGTACTATCTACTAAAATGGTAGAGAAATGTAAGTTGAAAAGGCTGCCCCATGTTAGTCCTCATAAGATCTCTTGGTTGAATAAGAATCAAAATTACATGGTAGAAGAACAAACTTGGGTTGAGTTTGAGATAGGTGATTATAAGGACAAGATACTATGTGAGATTATTCCTATGGATGCTTGTCACCTTCTTTTTGGATGTCCATGGTAGTATGATGTCAAGGCACAACATGATGGTGAGAAGAACACATACCTCATCACCAAGAATGGAAGAAAGTTTAGGATGGATCCTATGCAAGAACAGGTTGGAGAGAAGAGTAATGACACCAATATCATGATGGTTAGTGGCAAAGAGTTCTTACACCTCATGAAGGAGAAGGATACCCAAGGGTATGCCTTGGTAATGAAGCCTAAAGATGAATCAGGTCAGCAAGACAAAAAGAAGAAAGAGATTCCACTGGAAGTACAACAATTGTTGGATAATTACCAAGATCTTGTGGTAGAGGATACTCCTAACTCCTTACCACCCATGAGAGATATAAGTTATCAAATTTACTTGATCCCAGGTGCCACATTGCCCAATAAGGCTACCTATAAATTGACACCACAACAAAATGAAGAGGTGAGTAGACAAATTCAAGAACTCTTAGAGAAAGGACTGATCAGAAAGAGTCTTAGTCCATGTGCAGTCCCTAGTGTACTTGCTCCAAAAAAAGATGGGAAGTGGAGGCTATGTATGGACTCAAGGGCTATAAATAAGATCACAATAAGGTACAAATTCCCTATGCCAAGGATTGAGGATCTTTTGGACTATCTTGGTGGGTCATGTTATTATTCAAAGATTGATTTGAAATCTGGTTATCATCAAATCAGAATTAGGTAGGGAGATGAATGGAAGACTGCCTTCAAGACAAATGAAGGTCTCTATGAGTGGCTTGTCATGCCATTTGGCCTTAGCAATGCCCCAAGCACATTCATGCATTTGATGAATGAGGTACTTGTTGAATTCATTGGAAAATTTGTAATTGTTTATCTTGATGACATACTTGTTTTCAGCAGGACAAAAGAAGAACATGTGAAGCATCTTGGACAAGTGATGAAGAAGTTGCATGAGAATAAGTTGATGATCAACTTGGATAAGTGTGAGTTCATGAAAACTAAACTTGTGTACCTAGGTTTTGTAATTTCTAATGGTTGTTTGAAGATGGACCCCACAAAGGTTGAGGCCATTCTTAATTGGCCTACTCCTAGGATAGTGGGAGATGTTAGAAGCTTCCATGGCTTGGCAACTTTTATAGGAATTTTGTTAGAGCATTCAGTCACATAAGTGCTCCTATTCTTAACACCATCAAGGGTGGCATGAAGTGCAAATTTCAATGGACAAAGCAAGCCAATGATAGCTTTGAATTGTTAAAGAAGAAAGTGGTTGAATTACCTACATTGGTGCTCCCTGATTTTGATAAAGTTTTTATAGTGGAATGTGATGAAAGTCAGCAAGAAATAGGTGTCATTCTTAGTTAGGATGGACATCCAGTGGCCTTTTTTTGAGAGAATTTGAATGAGGCTAAACAAAGGTATTCTACCTATGATCTAGAGCTTTATGCAATGGTGCAAGCTCTCAAAAAGTGGAGACACTATTTGCTGCCCAAAGAGTTCATTGTTTTTACTGATAACCATGCTCTTAGCTTCCTAAATAGTCAGGAAAAGTTGAATCATAGGCATGTTAAGTGGATGGAACAATTGCAGGCCTATACCTTCACTATTAAGCATAAAAAGGGTGTTGCCAACAAAGTGGCTGATGCTTTAAGGACAAGGATGCTTGTCATACATGAAGTGTAGATGGAAAGCATGGGGATAGACTATTTGAAGGAGTTATACAAGGAGGATGCAGATTTCAATGCTGCTTATGAAGTTTGTGCTAGTTTGGCTAACACTTTTCATGGTGAATATTCATATTTTGTGTTGCAGGAAGGTCTCTTATTCAAGGGCAATTTGCTATGTGTTCCTAAATGTTCAATGAGGGATAAAATCATCAAAGGGAAGCATAATGGAACCTTAGGAGGACACTTTGGGTTGGACAATACTTTGGAACAAGTCACTAGATTCTACTATTGGCCAAAAGTACAATCAGATGTGAGGAGATATGTTGCAAGTTGTACCATATGTCAAAAGGCCAAAGTTATGTCTTCTAATGCTAGTTTGTACCAACCCCTCCCTATTCCCAATAGGCCTTGGGAGAACATTAGTATGGATTTTGTACTTGGTCTTCCTAAGACAACAAGGGGTGTGGATTATGTTTTTGTCATTGTGGACATATTTAATAAGATGGCTCATTTTGTGCCATGCAAATGCACAAATGATGCATCTCACATTGCTGGTCTCTTTTTCAGAGAAGTGGTTAGAATCCATGGTTTGCCCCTTTCAATTGTCACTGATAGAGACTCCAAGTTTGTTGGTCATTTTTGGAGGACCTTATGGAGAAAATTTGGAACACAATTGTCTTTCTCATCAGCCTATCATCCCCAAACTAATGGTCAGACTGAGGTTGTTAATAGGTCCCTAGGAAACCTTCTAAGATGCCTTACCAAGCAGCATGGGTTGGCATGGGACTTGATCATCAGTCAAGCTGAGTATGCTTACAATGATTCAGTGAATAGAAGCACTGGGAAGAGTCCATTTGAAATTGTTTATGGTTTCCATCCAAGAGGACCACTTGAACTCAAAGACCTACAAGGATGGGATAAGAGGAATGCTCTAGGAGAAGATTTTGCTGCCACCATGAAGGTAGTTCATGATCGAGTCAAAGTTCAGTTGGAAAAGACAGTCTCCAAATACAAAGATAGGGCATATCTTAAAAGGAGAGATGTACAGTTCAAGGTGGGAGATTTGGTGATGGCCTTGTTGGATTTAAGGCATACAACTGAGAGGGGGGGGGTGAATCAGTTGTATAAAACTTCTTGTTCTTTCAAGCACTTGATTCTTCATTGTTAGTTAACAGCATATCAATTAATCATCCATGAAAGCATAATACATAAACACAAGAGCAGAAAAACATCAACACATTGAACACCAAGATTTTGACGTGGAAAACCCGGTTAAGGGAAAAACCATGGGGTGATTAACCCAAGGATTATTCTCTGTTAGAAGAATAAGAAAAAGAATGGCACTTGCCAATTAGGGCTCACTGCCCGAGCACACTGCTCACAAAGAGGCCCACTACCTACAAAGAGACACACTGTCTACAAAGTGATAAGAATCACAATCTTGAACTGGAGAATGACATCTCTACTATGTCCGGATCAGTTCCTTTTAAGCCCAAAAACTTCTGCTCTGCCTTTCGCACTTCTCTTTGCTATGCCACACTCATCCACACAATCCACACCTTGAAATGAACTCACAAACCGTTATTTATACAAGACATCGACTTAGGAACAAACATCTAAGTCGGCAAACAACCATAAGAGTATCCGCAAGATGAATAACACATCCGGTCGGCCACCACAAGAACATTCGTAGGATGAACAACTCATCCGGTCGGCTAAACAGAGCAAGAACTTCATCCAGAAGAAGAACTTCAATTCCGGGCTCTACTATCAATGCGGACCAAAAACACAACCTCAACATGATCCAAGAAACTTCACAAGCCTGCCTGAATGACCGGATACATCTGCACTTCCTCTACTTACTGGAATCTCTTGTCTTCCTCATCCGGAACTTCAAGAACACAGTCTGTCGCCATTGTCATAATGCAAAAGGTACTTCCGGACCTCCAAATCATACACAAATTAGGATGACACATCACAAGGACATCCCAAACACTCCTTCCAATCCACAGATTAGGATAATACAATTCCGGACCTCACCGGACCTTTCTGTGATCCTTTGTCACCTCTGAACACTTGTCGGAACCGGTTCTACACCGACAGCCACAACTCCTTCAGATCTTCATGCGGACCTCTGAAATCTTGACTGGAGCATCTCAAGACTCATATCTACAAACCCTTTAATCCGCATCCTCCGGTTCTCAACCTATACAATACATTTGCCTTCTTCTCATCACTGTTCTTCATTGTTCCTGACTGAGGCTAATTTTCTCAATATCCTCAGCACACAGCTCATCAAATCCTTCTTGTCAATGCAATATGAGTATGTTGACATCAATGACAACACTGGCTCACCTCATACTTGCAACAGGCCTATCTAAGGAAGGAAAGGCTACCTAAAGGATAGCCAACCAAGCTTCTAATGAAGAAAATAGGACCATGCAAGATAGTGCATAAGTTTGGTCCAAATGCTTATGAAATAGAATTGTCATTTGGTCTTGGTATTTCTCCCATATTCAATGTTTCAGACCTATTTCCATTCAGACCTCTAGTGAATGCTGAAGATGGATCAGATGTTGTGATTGAAGATGAAGATTGGGTCAGAGATCTACCTCCAAGTAAGCCTTTACAATTGGAATGCATCTTAGATTCCAAAGTTGTCAAAAAGACAAGGAAGGGTGTGTACAAGGAGTACTTGGTCAAGTGGCAGGATCTTCCTGATTTAGAGGCTACATAGATGAGCGAGGTAGACATTTTGAAGCATGGGAAGACACTCCAATAGTTGGCAACTCAAGGGACTTGAGGTCTTCTTGCAGGGGGGAGTATGGTGCAGGAGTACCTTGCCTATGGTGTAGGAGTCATGTTTTGTTTATGTTTTCAATAAGGCTTTTAAGCCACATCATGCTTGTAATAAGGTTTTCATGTCAATTTGGTCACTAGACCTATGTAGACAATGTTTGGTCAAGTTTAATGTAATAACACAATGAAAACATGTAGTTTTCTTGTGCTAGGAGAAAACCAATGGCTAACTAACTTTCAAATCAGTTTGTACGGTTGAAAGGGATGTAACTGATGTCTCCAGCCTTCTATAGGCAAAGTATGATGTAACTTGGAGGCAGGCATGCATGAATGAAGATTTAGAGTTTTGGGTGTGTTGAAACATTTTTTTTTATGAGTAATTCGCTATAACAGTCATTTTGTACGGCCTGTATGAATAGTTGGTTGCCTGAAACCTCTTGGAGATGTTCATGTATTGAGGTAGCTTTCATTTGAACATAGTCTGCTGTCTTGAAGTGTTATAGTTTGTGAGATATTGTTAGTTCTGTAAAGACTGGTCTAAAAACTAGAAACTAGGGTTTTGGTGAACAAATGGAGTGTTATTCCTTGGTCCACTGAAAGCAAGATTCTCATTTTTAGTGTGATGGAGGAATACAGTGTAAGTTTTGTGTTTTCTATGGTTTTGGATCAAACACCCAAGGATCCAAGGAGTCTGGTATGAGTCTAACTAGGCATCTCTATGTGACTAGTCATTGAAAAAGTACTGTTATATGAGAATAGTTAGTGGAGTCACCAAATTGATGGTTGATCAAGCATTTGCTGAGGATTTTAGACCCCCTTCCATTCTGTTGAGTTTTGTTCTATATATTGGTTTGATGTCTGCGTAGTTGCAGAGTAACCGAAGTGTCATTGGCATGAAACAACCCTCAGGGAAGCTTTTGGAAGTTACACCGATCAACGATGTTGGACCGATAGGAGGTGTATCAGTGGAGAATGGTTTGAGTCTCACCAAAGATAATATCTATCAGCATATCGGTGAAAGGGTTTAAAACTTCACCGATGTTTGGAGTCTCACCGACGATGGTTGTATCAGTGTATCAGTAGACCTTGGTAAGCGCTCATCGACGAAGGAAATCATGCTGAAGTGTCAGAGGTAGTTGAATGATAGCAAGTGTATCGGCACATTGGCCAATGTTCATAAGCATTCACCGATGATTGAAGTCTTGCCGATGGATGTGTTCGAAGGCAACATCGTGGTGATCGGTGTGTCGGTGGAATGGGTTTTGAGTTGGCCAATGGTGTTAAGTCCTGCCGATAGGCGAGAAACATAGGATCGTCCATTGAAGAGAGTTAAGAGATCGACCAAAAAATTTGCAACGTGGCCGACGGGGTCTGTTTGGCTAATAAGGACAAATTGCCAAGACATAAGTCACTCTCTCGCTGATCAATTTGTTGATCAAGCCTACGCTTCCACTATACACTCTGCATCACATCCACAAAAACTCAGCCATCCAATGATTTTATTATCCAATGCAAAACATATTACAATCTCAAGAATTTTGTACCTGTAAAATACATCCCAGCCACTTATAACAAGCTTTTTGGAAGCTTCTAGAATTAGGGTTTTACAATGTCATTTTTCTTTTGTCATTTAACAAAAATTAACAATCGACTCTGAATGTGCAAAAAAGAGGAAATTACCTCCAAGGCCTCTTATGCCCATGTTCAGTTGCCACATACCAACAATCTTCCACTTGGAGACTAATCAGGCTCTACACCAAACAATCTCCCACTTGGAGACTGATCCTAGATGACACCGTTGCACTTGCAGCTCCCACTAGATTACACACTTTGCTAGTTTGTTATGTCCACCATTATCAATCATGAAGGCCAATAGAAACTGATGAGGAAATCAGTTTCTCCTATGTAACTGCCTTTTTGAACATATCTGCATAGGATTCTCACTTGTGTGAATTTTCTCTAGCTTCAACTATCCATCCTCCAAAACTGACTGGATGAAGTGGTATCTGAGATGTATGTGCTTAGTTTTTGAATGCAAAGCTAAATTCTTAGCAAGATGAATGGCACTCTGGCTATCAATGTACAAAGGGCTATCTTCTTGTCGCTGCCCCAATTCCTCCAGAAAATATTGTAACCAAATCATCTCCTTGCTAGCTTCTGTAGCAGCAACATACTCAGCTTCAGTGCTTGAAAGTGCAACAAC
This sequence comes from Cunninghamia lanceolata, assembly GCA_027924645.1. Classification (NCBI taxonomy): domain Eukaryota; kingdom Viridiplantae; phylum Streptophyta; class Pinopsida; order Cupressales; family Cupressaceae; genus Cunninghamia; species Cunninghamia lanceolata. The sequence continues at coordinate 13,179,254 of BSBN01000167.1, forward strand.
CTTTTGCAGCCTTGAAATCTAACTGACTGTAGTACCTCCTACACTAAAAACATACCCTGTAGTACTCTTCTTTCTATCAATATCACTCACCAGATCAGAGTCAACATATCCTTTTAGAGTAGAATTTGTTCCTCCATAACATAGTTTCTTTGAAGTAGTACCTCTCAAATATCAGAGAATCCATTTTACCACATTCCAATGTTCCATTCTCGGATTGCTCACATACCTCCTCACAACTCCCATTGCATGTGCAATATCTGGCCTTGTGCATACCATTGCATACATAAAGATGTCAACTGCTGATGCATATGGTATCTTAGACATTTTGTCTTCCTCCTCTTGTGTCTTTGGACACATCTCCTTAGTCAACTTACAATGACTAGGCAAAGGTGTACTAACTGCTTTTGCATTCTGCATGTTAAACCTTTTCAACACCTTCTCTACATACTCACTTTGAGACAAAAATAATTTTCTATTTGCTCTCTCCCATGTGATCCTCATACCAAGGATTTGTTTTTCTGCTTCCAAATCCTTCATAGAAAATGAATTTGCTAATTTTTGCTTAAGTTCTTTAATATGCTACATGTTAGACCCGACAACAAGCATGTCATCAAAATAAAGCAACAGGATAATATAGCTGCCATTACCCAATTTCTTAAAATAAACACAATAATCAAAATGATGTATTTTGTAACCTTGTTTAGCTATAAAACTATCAAATTTCAAATACCATTACCGAGGTGCTTGCTTCAGGCCATACAAACTCTTCTTTAACCTACACACAAATTTCTCCTTACCCTTGACCTCATATCCCTGTGGTTGCTGCATGTATATTTCCTCTTCCAAATCCCCATGGAGAAATGTTGTTTTCACATCTAGTTGTTCAAGATGTAAGTCTTTCGCAGCCACAAGACTTAGAATAGTTCTAATAGAAGTAATCTTTACAATCAGAGAAAATATTTCATCAAAATCTATACCTTTTTTTTGTGCAAAACCTTTTACCACGAGTATGGCCTTATATCTTTTCTTGTCTCCATCTTCTTCCTTCAACCTATAAACCCATTTATTTGGCAATGCTCTTTTACCTGCAGGCAATTGGACTAAATCCCAAGTTTGATGCTGCAACAAGGAGTCCATTTCCTCTTTCATGCCTATCTCCCATTGCTTTTTGGTATCTACATGCATTGCTTCTTCATAACCTTCAAGTTCACCAGAATTGGTTAATAATATAGAATATAATGATCGATAAAATATTTTTGGAGGTCTAGTTATCCTTGTAGAATGTCTAACACTTGCAAGAGTCTATGGGATAACTTGTTGTTGCCGAGCATTTTATTTTTTGGAATCTCATCCAGCACCACATATTCCTTTTTGGCCTATTCATGCTGTTGGCAAGAGACACTATATGGATTCATGGTTGTTGTCATTGATGGCAACAAAGGTCATCCCACATATCCGCAAGTCATGGTGTGTCTCTACCGGAAGTCAGAATGAAGATTGTTGTGGTCCAGTGAACAAGAACAGAGCATGTGGCAAGGTCCGACAGATTGGTCCGGATCTCTCAGAGGAAGTGTCTTGGTGTAGTGCGGATTTGGGGAAGTCAAGAGGACTACCTTGAGTAGTATATTCCAAGGATTTAGCCTCCGGTGATGAACAAAGAAAAAGATATGAATAGTTGAGTACCAGATTCCTGAGAGACAGTGAGAACAGAGGAAGAACTGACTGACAGAGTATCAGACTATTTTCCGGATGTGTTACTGTTGATGGTAAAGGTTGTGAAGGCATGAAACATGTTTGGCCGACATGATTAATGATATCTACAAGTATATGCTTGATCCGCATTACTTGATATGCAAGGATTCAGCCGACAGAACAGAGTTTGTGAGAAGATAGATTATTCCGGGTGCCGACTAGAAAGATAATGAAATCACTAGTACGGATATATATAGAGGATGGATTTAGTTGTGAAAAGTGTGATGATGTGAAGGTGTATGCGAATAAATATAGAGCAGAGCAGAAGCAGTAAGAAAGATCCGGTATGTGAAAAGATAGCAGAATAAAGAACAGAGGAAAGATGAAGTGCAGCAGATCAGTATACTGAGCCTAACCGAAACTAAACTCCAGCATATATAGATGCTTCCAATCAGTTCAAGTATTGTATAACATTCTTTTGTAGACAGTGTGTCTCCTTGTAGGCAGTGTGCCTCTTTGTGAGCAGTGTGCTCGGGCAGTGAGCCCTAATTGGCAAGTGCCATTTTGTAATTCCTTATTCTTCTAACAGAGAATAATCTTTGGGTTAATCACCCCGTGGTTTTCTCCCTTAACCGGGTTTCCACGTCAAAAATACTGTGTCATGTGTTTCTCATTTCATGGTAATGTTTGTTTGTTTGATTCAATGCTGCTTTGATTAATAAGAAAGTTCAAAAGAAGAAATAATTAGGATAACTGATTCACCCCCCCTCTCAGTTATCAACAATTGGTATCAGAGCAAGGTTCCTCCTAATAGAGCCTAACATCTTGAGGAAGATCTGGGAGTTCAAATGGATGCATATGGTTTAAGGGAGCAACTCAAGACTGCCCTTGAGGATCTTGAACAGTCAAATTCTGAAGTCAATGAATTAAAGGAAAGACTCAAACAGGCTGATGAATTCATGAGAGAACTAAAAGACAAATTAAGTCTCTCTATGAAAAAGAGAAAGGAGCTGCTCCAACAATTGGCAAGCCAAACTGAAGAAAGCAATACAAATGAAGAATTGACTGAGAAAACCAAGTTATGTGAAAAGTTATCAAAAGAAGTCATTATGTTAAGACATGAAATGGAATCAGGAGCTATAAAGTTTACTCAAGAGATTGAAGAAAAAAGAAAAGCTGAAGACAATCTAAGACAATCTCTTAAAGAGAAATCAGAAGAATGCCACCAGATGGACAGGATTATTAGACATCTTGAATCTGATCTTGAAGATGCCAAAGATAATGAAGAAAAACTTGAGGATCAAATTGTCTCTCTCAAAAGAGATCTTCAAACAGCAAATGAATATAAAGAAAAATTCAAGATAAGTTCTGCCCAACTTGAAGTACTTCTTGGAAGTCAAAAGAAGACAGATGACAAGTACGGTTTGGGATATGAGAAAGGAGAAAGCTCCAGATCCGGTCAAAAGAATTTTGGATCAGAAAATCCAAGGAATAGGCCTAGAAGACCTTCGGTAAGACAGCCCAATGCTCAAAGATATCCATCTTTCAATGGATACTGCCACAGCTGCAATCACTTTGGTCACAAAGCTAATCAGTGCAGAAAAAGGATGAATCAAACTAATCCATCCTTCTCCGGACAGTGCTTTAACTGCAAAAGGTATGGACACAAGTCTCATGAATGCAGAAATATGCAAGTAAACAAATCATTCAATGGTAGATGTTTTACATGCAATAGAGTAGGTCATATGGCTAATCAATGCAGATCAAGAGGTTATCAGTCAAATATGCAAAGAAATGTTATTTGCCAAATCTGTAATAGGTCCAGTCATAATGCTAAAGTCTGCAGAAGCAAGAATCAGGACAAAAGAGGTCCGGTGTATAATCAGAATCAAGACAAGGGTAAACAAAAGATGAATGCGGATGAAGTTAGGAATCAGATGAACAAGATTTGGGTGAAGAAAAGTTCAGAGAATGTAGAGGTTGGATCCGCACCAGACTCTGGTGCTGATATTTCTTCCAGAAATTAATAAGTGAGCTCTGGCTCAGGGGGAGACTCAAAGAAAATCCTGTTCCCCCAGCCAATCAAGTGGTGCTGGATGTGATACAAGATGCGGAGTAAAGGGTTTGAAGATATAAGTCCTGAGATGATCCAGACAAGATTTCAGAGGTCCGCATGAAGATGTAAAGAAGTTGTGATCGATCAAGTAAGACCTGTTCCGAGAGATGCTCCGGAATGATAGAGGACTACAAAAGGGTCCGGAGAGATCCGGAAGTACATTATTCTGCTCTGCGGACTGGACAGAATGTTTGGGATGTTCTTGTAATGTGTCATCTCAATTTATTCATGATTGAAAGATCCGCATGATGTTCATAGATCAGAACTGATCCGGGATACTCCAAGCTATCCGGATAAGGCAAACCGGAATAATATAGGTGGAGCATTCATTGCAAACAGATATTAGGGTTTGCGAAATGATATAAGGGATTTCTCAACAATCACTTGATCATTCCACATCCAAGAAGAAGCGAAAAGCAGAGCTCTGCAACAAAATTCATCAAGTTCACCGAAGATCTCCTACCGAAGTCATTACATACAGAAATCAATCCAGCCACTCCGTGCAACCGAAGACGCAAAAGGTATTTTCCACTTTCGATATCTTGCTACAAATCTTTTGAAGAAATGGCTACTCCAAATATAGTAAAAATCTCAGATAGGCCCCGACCTGAATTTAAGAAACATCCATACAAGTCATTGGAGGTAGATCCCTTAGGAGCTTTTTCCAGTATTCCTCATGGAGTTTTACACACAGAAGACATTAGGGTTTACATACATGCAAGCATTGAGGAATTCGGGGAATTCAAATTGAGAGATCTCTATCACAAACAATTGATAGACAATGCTTTTGAGCTTAAACCAGAGTACAAGGGTATCCAGAAGAAACAGTTTGATCAATTCATTCATTTCCCCTGCTTTGAAGAAGAAGAATGGGTCCGATATGTATTGAACAGAATGCATGACAACTTCCTATGGTTGGATAGACCTTACAAAATCACAAAAGAAGCAATTAGGGCAGTAACTGGTCTATACTCTTCCGGAGGGATACCTATCCTCAAATCTGTCAAGAACAACATTGTAACTGAGGCCACCGGATCAAAATTTGATAAGAGGGCAATGACCATTGAAGATATTTCGGATCCGGATATCAAGTATGCATCCATGATAATAGGATACAAGATCTATCACGCCAGTAGGGAGAATTCTGTATCCGGAACTGCAGTGTATACTGCCTATGAAATGCTAAGGAAGAATGCAGAATATGATCTCTGCGAACTACTCTTAAACCAATTAATGGAAAATATACAGAAAATCAAGAAGGACAAGAAGAAGTCCTTTAAGTATGGTACTCTTATATTATGTCTATTCTTCTACTTCATGAATGAGCTACCCGGATCAAGTGGATGGGCATGGCAGAATGACAAACCTGTTGCAGTCCAAATAAGAGACTATCTACATGGGCTTGGGGATGCCAAAGCAAGAAATACAGCCCTATGGGGATACTTCAAAAACTTCCAAAGCATGATGCAAGCAAGAGAAAGAATTCCCCAGTCTCTTGTTGAAAAATACAAAGACTCAGTGTGCTTTATGGTGGACACTGATCAGTGCCTAATGGAGGCAGTGGAGCCAAGGACTGTCTGGATCATGCCCATGGGGTATGAAGTGGATGAACAAATAGTGGAGCTGCATGTTCAACACATGCTAAGTCAGCCCAAAGATCCAAAGGCAGAAAGGTTTGGAACCTTTGAGGAGCTAAGTGTAAAGATACATGTAGAACTCAGGGAACCAGAGATAAAGAGGAAGGTGAGAAAAAAAGTAGAGCATATTGCTCAAGGCCTAGGCATCTCAAAAGAGGCACTTGATGCCAGCCGGGAAAAGAGAAGAAAATCTGAGGAAGAAAAGAAAGAGGCAGAAAAGAAAAGCAAGAAAAGTGCTCCGGTGGAATCCTCAACCCGGACCAGATCATCTAAAGGATCCACACCTATCAAAACCAAAAGCTCAAAACCGGAAGTCCAGGGATCCAGTAAGAGATCCAAGACAAAAGCCTCAAGAGCTTATCAAAGCCAAAAGGATGAAGAAGAAACTGAGTCAGATGAGGGAGTGAAAGAAATAAAGAAACAGAAAAGGAAAGGATCCGGTAAACCCTCTACTGGTCGAGACAAGGAAGAAATGACAGAAGAATTTTCTGAAAAGCCCACCCTGTCTCTAGACAGTGTAGTCAAATCAGTCACTGTGGATGGGAACCTTCAACCGGTGGCTGAATTCTATGATGACTACAATGAGGTAGATCAAAAGATCCTGCAAGAAGTTATAATAAGGTACTTGAACATCTACAATAAAGCTTTTATTGAGATTATCTCTGAAATCCCAAAGAGCCTAGAGATGGAATTAGAGATAAGAAAGAACAATGCCATGGCAAAAGACCTTGAGATCAGGGAACAGATAGCTATTCAGCTATATCCTTCAATTGATCACAAAACAATGAACATGGTATTCAAAGACTGCAAGGATGAATTCAGGAGCAAAGCAAGGATGAATCAGCTTATGCTTGGTGAGACCGACAAGGTAGCCAAGGACACTGAAGAGATTCTCCGAAAAACCTTCAAAACGTTTAATCTTCCTGTTGTAGAGGACTTAGGTGCAAAAACAGCTATGGACTTGGAATCATCTGCTCCGGAAGAAGTGGCCCTTGAACAGACTAACATCTCTCCTCCGGTTTCCCCTACAGTCTCCGGATCCCAAGAAGAAGAGAAACTACAGGAGAAAGAAGCAGCAGTTAAAGAAAAAGAGGTTGACAGCACCAAGGATGCAGAGAAAGAGAAGACCCCAATAGAGAAAACCACAACTGAAAGTGGTAAGAGTAAGGAAGGAGAGAAGATTCCAAAGGACAAAACTACAGAAGAGAAGAAACATCTGTCTCCGGCAAGAGACACTACACAAACTGTTCAAGAATTCTTAACAAAAGCCACTATAGAAATTGATGAACCGGACCTGCTAAAAGGACCATTAGATTTTGACTCTTTGTCACCAGTACAAACAATGAAAATAGCCTCATTTGCAAATGAGAAAGTCAAAGAGAAACTACTGAAATCTCACATGGAAGACTGTGAGCTTATGGAGGTAGCATCTGGAGTACTGGAAAAGATCATGCCATCTTTTCAGAAGGATCCCACAGCCTCCTCTTCTGGTAATCTCAAAACCTTAGTCAGCAGTGTTAGTACACATTTTGAATCTCTAGAAAAATCAGCTGAAGAAAAGGTCCGGAAGGAGTTTTTGGATAAAAGGTTCTCCGAGGTTCAGGGTTTGATCATTAATGATAGGAGAAACATGAACATTGGGATAAAGAGCTTAGAAAATGCTCTTAAGGATGGCGGTGAAATATACAAATTTTGTATCTCCTGGTCCAAGGTAACAGTGGACATTGAGAAGAAAATAAAAGAGCAAGAGGACACAATACTCAGCTTGTCTCAAAGTTTTGATCCTCTTTCTTCCTCTATAACAAATCAAGAATGTCAGACTATTGCAGTCTTGAGTGAAATCAAGAAATTGGAGAAGGAAAGGAAAAATAGAATAAGCAGGTTGAGTGAGCTCAGGGGGTTAATTGTCGCTAAGCTAGAGGCCATGCATGAGGCCATAGCAGAAGCTCAAATCACAGCCCAGACAAGTGATCCGAAAGATCTAAAAAGGGCAGATGCATTTGCATTTTTGTTGAGTGGTCACATTTCAATTTTGGATAGAATGAAGCAAAGTTGGGCTACAGAACTGATCCAACTGATGACATCTTTTGCAGACATTCTTTAGTATATGTGAGTATGTAAATATGCGGCTATGTATAGAAAATTTTTGAAAATTTTGGTGTGCGGACCCTACCCTTTGCCATTGATGTCAAAGGGGGAGTGAGGAGCAGTGAAAAATGAGGAATCCAACTAAGGGGGAGTTCCAGAAATTGTATATAAAGATAGAGCATCAGCCAAGGGGGAGCATAGTGTAAACACTTAGTCATTTTTCACTAAGTGTTGCCATCAATGCCAAAGGGAGAGATTGTTGGCAAGAGACACTATATGGATTCATGGTTGTTGTCATTGATGGCAACAAAGGTCATCCCACATATCCACAAGTCATGGTGTGTCTCTACCGGAAGTCAGAATGAAGATTGTTGTGGTCCGGTGAACAAGAACAGAGCATGTGGCAAGGTCCGACAGATTGGTCCGGATCTCTCAGAGGAAGTGTCTTGGTGCAGTGTGGATTTGGGGAAGTCAAGAGGACTACCTTGAGTAGTATATTCCAAGGATTTAGCCTCCAGTGATGAACAAAGAAAAAGATATGAATAGTTGAGTACCGGATTCCTGAGAGACAGTGAGAACAGAGGAAGAACTGACTGACAGAGTATCAGACTATTTTTTGGATGTGTTACTATTGATGGTAAAGGTTGTGAAGGCATGAATCATGTTTGGCCGACATGATTAATGATATCTACAAGTATATGCTTGATCCGCATTACTTGATATGCAAGGATTCAGCCGACAGAACAGAGTTTGTGAGAAGATAGATTATTCTGGGTGCCGACTAGAAAGATAATGAAATCACTAGTGCGGATATATATAGAGGATGGATTTAGTTGTGAAAAGTGTGATGATGTGAAGGTGTATGCGAATAAATATAGAGCAGAGCAGAAGCAGTAAGAAAGATCCGGTATGTGAAAAGATAGCAAAATAAAGAACAGAGGAAAGATGAAGTGCAGCAGATCAGTATACTGAGCCTAACCGGAACTGAACTCCAGCATATGTAGATGCTTCCAATCAGTTCAAGTATTGTATAACATTCTTTTGTAGACAGTGTGTCTCCTTGTAGGCAGTGTGCCTCTTTGTGAGCAGTGTGCTCGGGCAGTGAGCCCTAATTGGCAAGTGCCATTTTGTAATTCCTTATTCTTCTAACAGAGAATAATCTTTGGGTTAATCACCCCATGGTTTTCTCCCTTAACCGGGTTTCCACGTCAAAAATACTATGTCATGTGTTTCTCATTTCATGGTAATGTTTGTTTGTTTGATTCAATGCTGCTTTGATTAATAAGAAAGTTCAAAAGAAGAAATAATTAGGATAACTGATTCACCCCCCCCTCTCAGTTATCAACACATGCTTCTTTTGCTGAAGCCGATCCTTATACATGACCTTCTCATTGAATATAACATCTCTTCTCCTAATGATTTTATGATTTTCATAATCCCATAACCGATAACCAATTTCATCTACTCCATATCTAATGAAGGTACATTTTTTAGACTTAGCCTCAAGCTTGTTCTATTTTCAATATCAACATGGACAAAAGCTTCACAACCAAAGGTTTTTAGAAATGAATAGTTTACCTTTTTACCCTTCCATGCCTCCTCTGGAATGCCACCATACAAAGAATTTGAAGGTCCCCTGTTTATTAAATAAACATTGGTATGTACAACATCTACTCAAAAGTGTAAGGGTAGTCCAACATGCAATCTCATGCTCCTTGCACACTCCATTATGGTCTTATTCATCCTCTCAGACACACCATTTTCTTGTGGGGTTTCAGGAATCATTTTCTGCCTATGGATTCCATTATTAAACAAAAATTTTCAAATTCTCTGCTGCAATACTCACCTCCATTATCAGATCTGAAACACTTCAAATTTTTTCCTACCTCATTCTCAACCAAAGCTTTCCACTTTTTAAAAGTTTCAAATACTTATTTTTTTTTAAGAAATACACCCATGTTTTCCTAGTTGCATCATCAATAAAAGTAACATAATAGCAAGAACCATCAAGAGAAGATACCTGAGCTGGTTCCCATACATCTAAATGCATAAGCTCTAATTTATCTCTTCTTCTCTTTCCCAACTTTGAGAAATCAGACTCTTTTCTATTTTCCATAAACACAATTTTCACAAAAATCCATGTCAATTTGCTTCAGACCTAGTAGCAACTATCTGGAGTGAAGGATCTTCATCCCTTTCTCACTCATGTGCCCAAGTCTATGGTGCCACAATTATGTGTATGTCCCTATAGAAAGTGCTATAATTGTCTTAGTAGCAACTAAGGTAGAATAAGTATTACCAGTACACAAATACAATGTGCCTACCTTTTCACCTTTAGCTAGTACTGATGCACCTTTAGTGACCTTCCAGACTTTGTCTGAAAAGGTAACTATGCAACCTTCACTACCTAGTTGTCATGCAGAAATTAAATTCCTTCTCAAATTTGGAACATGTCTTACCTCCTGTAGCAACCATTCATTTCCATTCAGCACTTTGATTTTTATCTTTCCTTTCCCAAGAATTTGATAGGGTTCATCATCACCCAAATATACCTGTCCAAAATCCCCTTGAACATAATCTACACAATATTTCCTATGGGGTGTGGCATGAAATGAAGCCCCTGAATCTATTATCCAGTAATCATTAGCATTATTTAAACACAAAATTAAAACATCCTGTAATTTATTACTTGCAACATTAGCTTCCTTACTGTCATCATGTTGTTTGTCTCCTTATTTTCCCTTTCGAGACCAAAAATCCTTCTTGAAGTGTCCTGGCTTTCCACAGTGCCAACAATCCCTTCTTCCTTTGGATTTAGATTTTCCTTTCTTTGACTTCCCTTGTGATTCCAATGATTTGTTGGGCTTTTTTCTCTCCTTTGTTCTTCCCCTGTTCTCTACAGTCAAAGCATTACCCGATGTTAAACTCTCACCTATGCTTTTCTGTTGCATTTTCTCGCTAAGGATAACACCAACAACATCATCAAATTTCAAAGTATTTGAACCAGAGATAGAGTTACTTATAACCATTACCAAGCTATTCCAGCTTTCTGGCAAACAACATAAAACCAAGAGAGCCCTCACCTCTTCATCAAACTTCACTTTTAGAGAAGTTAACTGATTGGTAATCATATTAAACTCATTTAAATGATCTGACATAGATCCACCTTCAATCATCTTTAGATTAAACAAATGCTTCATTAGAAATACCTTATTAGAGGCTGAGGGTTTTTCATACAATTTAGCCAAAGCTTTCATCAGTTCATCTATTGTCTTTGCTTCTGTTATATTGAACGCCATAGATGGTGCTAGGCACAACCGAATGGTTTCCAGTGCCTTTTTGTCCAGAAGTTCCCAATCCTCATTAGTCATTGTTGCCAGTTTCTTGGCTATTCCTTCTAACAGTCTCCATAAATCCTTCTGATAGAGATAATCCTCCATTTGCATCTTCCATAATTGATAGTTCTACCCCTTGAATTTATCTACCTTCAATTTACCCTCGTCCACCATTGCTCCCACTTAACCGTGAGACTCCCACTCAACCGTGAGACCTTCCTGTAGATGATAATTGAACACAACCCGCTCTGATACCAATTGTTAGGGTTCAGGCAGATCAGAGTAATAAACACTAAAATTATATGTAAATTAAATAACCCAAATATAACAATGAAGAAAAACACAAAAGAAATCAACACAAAAATTTAATGTGATTCACCCAATATGGGCTACATCCACAAAAACTCATCCATCCAATGATTTTATTATCCAATGTAAAACAAATTACAATCTTGCAAATTCCATACCCACAACATACATCCCAGCCACTTATAACAAGATTTTTGGAAGTTTCTAGAATTAGGGTTTTACAATGTCATTTTTCTTTTGTCAGTTAACAAAAATTAACAATCGACTCTGATCGTGCAAAAAAGAGGAAAAAAAATTAGGGAGCTGTGCCCCCGAACCCTGGCAAGGATATGTTACGAGTGTACAGTATTTGCATGATTAGTCGCCACATACCAACACTTTCTACAAAAAAAGAGCATGTTTTAAACACATTGGTCTTGTGATAAAACTTGGGAACATAATTTTGAGCCTTCTTGGTGCCTTTATTTCACAAAAAAAATTCTAGTAACATAAAAAGTTATCATACTTCCTTGATCTAGTCCTTGGATTACCCATCACAAATTGCACTCAAATTTGAATTCACCTGCATACAAACGTACACACATGTGCTTTCAATGAATGGATAGTTAATATTGCATAAATAGAAAACTAAATTATAAATTGTTCATTTTTTAAAGCCAACGTAAAAAAAAATTCAAATTACAAACATATCATGATCATATTTGGTATATCATGATGCCTCTAATTTAAATATATCGTAATAAAAAACTTATATGATGTGAAAGAGAGAAAACATGATATATCTCCTATGAAAAGATATATAGCAATGAAAGGATACGATTACAAAGGGGAAGACCTATGATTCCTTAAATGCAAGGATGTGACAAATAAAATCACACTATGTAATTGATTTCATTTGTTAAATACTAATCTGTAACAAGGGATGGAACCCACACATGAGAAATAAATGAAAAGTAGAGAAGAGCAGAGGTGCAAGGGAAAACATGATTGTGCACATGAATAAAGCTAGTTTTCCCTAGATGGGTAGGATAGTATATATAATGATTTACTCATGAGGGGGGAAAGACATGATGACTCTAATTTAAATATATCATAATAAAAGACTTATATGATGTGAAAGAGAGAAAACATGATATGAAATAAACCTTCTTTTGTTGAAATAAGTCTTTTTTTGTCGAAATAAGCCTTCCTTTGCCGAAATTTGCCTTCTTTTGTATTTAATCAAATTTTCTTGAGTTGAAAAAAATTAAATTTTTTTTTTTGTATATATATATATATATATATCGATTATTTATAAGTTATCAGCCGAGTACATACCGACTGATAACTTATCGGTTGATAAGTTATCAGTCGATAACTTATCGGCCGATAACTTATTGGCAGATAACTTATCGGCCGATTAAGTTATGCCTGAAACTTTCTCGGCCGAGTATGTCTAGTTGGCTACCTACTTGGCAGCCAACTCACAATTTTTCACAAATTTATGAAACATTAAACTTTAATAGGGTATTTCTCCTATCAAAATGAATTTTCTACAACAAAGAAAAATACCCTTTTGTAGAGCTCAGATTGGTGAATCAAAATATGTAATTTTTTTCATATTTTGATTAGTTTTAATATATTTTATTTTTAAAATAATGCAAGTAGGTTGTTAAAGTTAAAAAAGAGGCTGATTAGAAATTTTTAAAAAAAGTGAAACATATTAAATTTTTTTAAAAAATATATGGTGCACTAGATGAGAGAGTCCTCTTCAAAACGGTATAATTTATTTTTTGAAAATCATTAAAAAAATAGACAATAGTTGATGTCCCATGAAAACTGTCAAATTCTGATATATTTGACTTTAAAACGTTATTACGAGAAAAATATACATCAAAATTTGATTTTTTTTCCATGCACTAGATATTGAAGTTACCTATTTGGAAAAAAAAAATTAGGGAGAAATGAAGTTTTTTTTAATTTGTTTCTTGACGTCCTGCGAACGTCACTTTTTCCTAAAATTTTCAGCATTCTGAAATTTGTTCTTAAATTGATAAAAAAAAATAATGAAAACAATTTTTAAAAAATCTAAAAAATTACAAGAATAAACTTCATCAAAAGTTCTACATTTCATTAGTTTACATCATTTTAAAATTCAAAACATAAAGACCACTTTTATGTGGTTGAAGTTCAAATTTTTTTTTGTTGTTGGCTGATTCCTTTATAAAGTGTGATAAATTTCTTCCTCAATATCTCCATGCAAAAATGTAGTCTTAACATCCATTTGCTCTATTTCCCAATCAAAATATGCAACAATGGATAAGAGAAATCTAATAGAAGTTAATTTAGCAACAGGAGAGTTTATTTCACTGAAATCAACTCCCTCTCTCTAGGAGTAGCTCTTGGATACCAGTCTAGCCTTGTACTTCTCCAATGAACCATCTGCTCCAAACTTCTTCTTGAAGACTCACTTTCATCCTATGGCCTTTCTTCCTTTGGGCAAATGAACAAGATCCCAGCTGTTGCAAGAGTCTAAAGCCATCATCTCCTCCTGCATGGCTAACTTCCAAGACTCACTATCATTTGCATGAATAGCTTCCCTATAGGATTTAAACTCATCGTCAATACTCAATAAAGCAAATACACAACAGAAATATGGTGGGCTATACATGGCAACTGTGTTCTGTTTTCTTGTGGATCTTCTTAGAGGTGGAGTAATAGACTCTTTAGGTTCTTTTGTATGCTCATATGTACCAACTTCTTCTATTACGATAGATTCTTCCTCATCAAAACTTTCACTTGAGTTTTCTTCTGCTTCTTCACCCCCTAATCCATCATTATGTTCTTCTTGAGGTGCATCTTCATGCTCTAATTCAAAATGCACTCTCTTCACCTTTTCTTCTTTTTCCTTTGGTTGTTCAGGTTCTGAAATAATACTAAGTTCCCTGAAAATAACATCTCTAGAATAGATAATCTTTCAGGTTAGTGGATTTCAAATCTTATAACCTTGTACATTATCTCCATATCTAATGAACGTACACTTTTCATCTTTTGGATCCAACTTAGTCTGTTTTTGTTTAGGCACATAAATATAAGCCTCATAGCCAAATACCCTTAAATGTGAAATAGAAGGTTTCTTATTTGTCCACATTTCATAAAGAGTTGAAACAAGAGCCTTACATAGAGATATGATAACCAAGTAGTTTGTAGTACACACAACTTTTATCCAAAAGCATTTACATTCAACTATGATTGACTCAACATACTTATGGCTCTTTCCATTATTGTCTGATTCATCCTTTATGCCACTCCATTTTGCTGTAGTGTATATGGAGTTGTCTTTTGTCTAATAATACATGCATGCTTATAGAATTCATTGAATTCCTTAGAACAATATTCCCCTCCATTGTCAGATCTCAAAACCTTTATCTTATAATATGATTTATTTTCAACTAAATCTTTAAATTCCTTAAACTTAGTGAAAAAATCATATTTGTGACGCATAAAATAAATCCAGGTAAACCTTGAGACACCATCAATGAAGGAAACAAAATATCTAGATTTTTCAATTGATTCAACATCCACTAGACCAAAAACATCTGAATGAATAAGTTCCAATTTATCATTAGATTGATTACTACTAGAAGGAAAGGGAGATCTATTCTATTTTCCAAACACATTAGATTGATTACTGCTAGACTGACTTATGTGGCCCAATCTACAGTGCCACAACATACATTTATTTTTAGTATTAGCCTCAAATGCATAAGAGGCATTACACATAGTAGTGGCTTCTAGCTTAAACAAAGTTCCCAATATTTTTCCCTTCACTAGGTCACCAAGTTTCCTCTCTCCAATCTACAACCATGCTTATCAAATGTCACATGCATTCCCAAATCATTCAACTTTGAAATAGAAATAAAATTTCTAGCCAATCTAGGAACATGCAAAACACCAGGGAGGGTTTTAATTCTTCCATTAATGAAACACAACATTACCTTCCCTCGTCCAAGAATAAGGTATGTAGAGATGTCCATGAGGTACACATATCCTCGATCATACAATTCATATGTGGAAAACCATTCTTTATGCGAGGTCATGTGGTACAAGCATCCTGAGTCAACTAACCAATGATCATGAGAAACAACATTACATGCAGAAAGTAAAACCTCATCACCTACATTCAAAGACTTATCAGTAGCGGAATCCCATTATTTCTTCAGGTTTGTACATTCCTTTTTCACATGTCCTCTCTTTTCGCAGTTCCAACACTTGACTCTGTTCTTCTTTCCAGGAGTCTTAGAACAACCCTTAGACTTGTCTTTAGAGCCCTTCTGATCTTCTTTTGGTTCTCTTTCCATAGACCTTCCCCTGACATCGAGAGCATCCCCTAAACTATCCTAACTTTTCTTCCTCAATTCATGTGATAGTAGAACTAAAACAAGAGCATCCAACTTCATATCTATGAGGTTAGCAGCGAAAGCCAAAATAACATTCTCCCATGACCTAGGTAAAGAATAGAGAAGTAATATACATTTATCTTTCTCATTCACATCAACATCTACAGATGCTAGTTGACTCAATAACAAATTAAATGAATTCAAATGCTCTACAACTGATTCACCCTCTTTCATTTTCATGGAAAATAATTTACATTTTGAATAAAGGTTTTTTACCATACTCTTAGCTCGGTAGATCTCACCCAAACATTTCCAGAAGCTATGTGCAGACTTCTCACTTGCAACATTTAGTAGAACAGAATCTACAAGACACAACCAAATTGTACCTTGTGCCTTTTTATCCAGTCTATCCCACTCATCTTAAGAAACATCATCGAGTTTCTTCTCTTTCATAACAACCAACCAATAATTTCTTTCCTCAAGCAAATCTTCCATCTTCATTTTCCACAATTCGTACCCATGCCATTAAACTTTTCAATGTCCAACCGAGAAGCAACATTGAATGCATCCATAATATCTACACAAGATCTACAAACAAATAACAACAAAATCTCCCACTGCAGCTAAAGAACCTTCACACTACCACTCAAGAATCAAAATTGGCCAAGCTCTAATACCAAATGTTAGAAATGAAGGTGCAAACCACACAATGAAAATTTGATTCAAACCTTATTAATGTCCTCTAAATAATGTCTAGAATTAATGGAGATTGCAATAGAAATAAAACTTACTACATAAAAATAATATGCGTTAAGAACTGAACACATAACACAATATGTAACATGGAGAAAACCTTTTCAGGTAAAATAATCTACCAAGAAAAGAGGCTCCAGGTTGTATTATCTTCAAATATGAGATTACAATACATGCACTTCCTCTTCTTTTCTAGTCTTCAATCCAGTGACACATGTTACTCTCAACTCTGCTAAAAAATGTAATACAAATATCCTTATAATAGGGGGTTGCCTTCGAGGGCAAGAAAACTGACATAATATTGACCATCAGATCTGTGACCTAATGATGAATGGTTCAGATTTACAATGATAAAATATAAATAAAATGAGGTTTCGGTGTGCGGTCCCTGAACCCCCATTAGGGACCGCGGCCCCCAAACCCACCCACCAGGGGGATGATCCCCTCGGACCCCTTGTAGGGGGGAAACCTCCATGTGACCCCTCGTCATAGACGAATTAGCGTCGGGTGCCAGATATAAACATGCTGCTGAAATAAGATCGATGTTGGTGAAACCTTTCATCCCTTATGGGTGATTTACAAACAATAATATGAATAATAAATTACATAGGATTTACAAGGTTGATGACACCTTAATCCTAATGTTGATGTTGATGTTGAAATAAATAGATACAATGTGTGTTGTATGACTATCAAAATAGACATAAATTGCCTTAAAGGTAACACCTATCCTAAATTTGGAAATAGATGTGGATTGCAAAGTAAATAATCTTGTAAAAAAATGTGAGATGGGGCTAATACCATATAATGATGTATAGATTATACACTATAACTATCAAAAGAATGAGAATTCCTAGTAGGAATTGTACAATATGTTTCCTCTTCGTGAAAACTAGGTCTTAATTAATGGTACTCATCTTTCTCAATAATACTAACTCAAAAGTTTCTAATCATCCCTTCCATGACATTACCAAATGATTGGTTGTTACATATTGTTAGACTAACTTGAATTTCCTTGTAATGAATGAGATTAAAATAGTTGGTAGAAAGGATTAACTATTTTCAATGACACATTTGTTTGAGTCTTGCTACACATAAATGATCTTAGTCCTATCCTAATCCCCTTGATGGTTGTAAGTAGGGGCTAAATTTGATGGTTGGCCTTGCTTGTGGAATATTTTTTTTAAGAAGGTTATTGATTCATTGTTACTCTTCAAATGTTAGAACAATTGATAATTAAAGAAGGAAATGTTTTACAACAAGTTTCTCTAAAAGCTTCACAACTATCCCTTACATGCATTATGAAAACCTAATACTCCCAAAATAGTGAAATGCTAATGACCATATATATTTTCTATGGTCCTTTAAAAAAAAAAATTAATATTATTGTTATCTTATATAATTGTTAGAAAAAGGAGTTATTCAGTGGCTCTTGATTTATTGGTGAAGTTAAATGGCTCATAAAGAGCCCACTAGAGAGATTCAGTCTTAATCAATTCAAAGACTGATAGTATTCAAGATAAGACTAAAATCATATCTTAAACAAATTTGAAATTGAAATATGACCATCAAATAAAATCAAAATCAAATTCCTAATAAATTTGAAATTAAAATATTATCAGTCCATAAGAAATAAGACCCAAATGAATTTTAAGTTAAAATATAACCATCCTATTAAAAAGAAGATTAAAATTGTGTCCCAAACAAATTTAAAATTGAAATATAACTTCAAAATTGAAACGTACCATCCTAAAAGAAAAATGAAATTTATTCTTCTCACCATCCCCAAAAATAAGACTAATATTGTATCCCAAGCAAATTTGAAGTTGAAATATTACAATATTTTTTTTTTATGTATACAATCACCACTCTACTTAAATATCATCCATTTCAATGGTCAAACAATCAATAGCGATTTTACACCTCATTTACAACAAAAAGTGGTAAATATTTGTCCTACTTTTATTGGCCAAAATTGACTTTTGACTGGGATCAACCCTTTAAAATTTTGCATGTGTGAGGAATCAAAGACTGTGTGTCTCACTTTTCAAGAAAATAGTCCTAAAACCCTAGCTCCGTGAGGGTTTAATGAAATCTTTGCAAGGTTGGGTCATGAATGTGTGATAGATTATTGATACATGTTGTAAGAGGTATACATAGTCTAAGAATTCATATGGCATGTTGGTTTCTTCATTGGTTTATGTTATTGCCTAGGATGTATTAAGTTGTAACAAGTTGTTTCTTGCATGAATCATTATGTCAACAGTTGTTTGGTCATGAATGGTTGGAAACCAGAAAAGTGTGTTGTAAAATGACTGAATAGTTCAAGAATATCATGTTTCATGTTGTTTTCCCTTTATTGAGTGCCATTAGGTTTTAGGAGCAAAGTGCTAAATTATACTAGGATGTAACAAACATTGCTTGTAATGGGTCATTATGAGAAATGTGTCAAGTGATTTGTGTTTGAATCCTTTCTCTACATCATTTTTGGTATCAGAGCCCAAAGATCTAGGCAAGGGAAATTTTGGAAGTTTGTGTATTGTTTTTGACAAGTTGAAGTGAAGAACTTGGATGCCAAAAGGCTAGGTAGTGAGGAAAAGGAAAGAAAACCTAGGTGAGGTATCACAAGAAGAATCCAAGAAAAGAGAAGAGATAGCAAGATGCAACATCAAACTCAGAAGGAGAAGATGAAAGTCAATAAAATAAGATCAGATGAAGAATTTGATAGAAGAATGACAGAGTTCAAAAAAGGTATTAAAAATATAGTACAACAGTGTCTTAAGGAAGCATACCAAGGATCTGTTAGGCATTGGCCAATACATAAGAAAGTGAAATGGCCTATAAAGATGATTGTTCACAAAAGGAGAAAGAAAAAGATGGTTAATTTGAAAAGAGAAGATGAAACAAAGGAAGAAGAGACATTCATTGAAATGGGCATGAAGAAAGATCAAGAGTGTCTTCAAGAAAATCATACAAAGGTCCATTGACAAGAGATACATCCAAGAAACTAGCAGGTTGGTGATGATTAGATAGTTGACAAGAAGATGGGTATAGCTGAGATCAAGGAAGAACCAAGACAACAAGCATCAGGAGCTAGTGAAGAGGTAAATTGGCCTCGTGGATTTTATCTATTGCATGTTGATAATAATGTTTGTATAGATGCAGTCCATGGAGAGATTGATGAGGATGAAGACATGGACATCAGTAATGTGGCATATGAAAGTGACATAGACTATAGGAGTCTTACCATTGATAAGAAGATCCTCAAGAGGAGGTACAAAAAGCAAGCATGAAACAAAAGAGTGAAGACCAAGAATCAAGGAGAAGATCAAATCAAGCATGGGAAGGATAAAGAAGAGGTCAGAAAATAGCTAAGCATGCAGCACAATTGGAAGAAGCAAAAGAAACACAACCTATCATTTGAGATGGAACTCAAATTTTTTTTTCTTGGGGAGTATGATGTAGGAGCCTCACCTTGAATTATGTTTTAAGGTCATTTTGATGTGTTTTGATCAAATAGGGTTATTTGAGACCATTTGGGGTACTTTAGAGCCATTTTAGGATGTCTACGTGAAAAGTTGTCACATGATGCAAAAGTTGCAAAAAGTTGCAAAAGTTATCCTTATTGTCAAAAACAATGAATTAACTTTGAATAACTTGTTAGAGGGAGTTAATGGTCAGTTGGGGAAGTTGTAAATGGTTGTATTTCATTGTAAATGACATGTTCACATGCCCAGGAAGGTAGGAGAAGAGTTTGAATGTGAAACCCTTCATTTTTGCACTCTTTCTTGCATTTTTCTGTTGAAACAGTTTGTAATCTTTATGGTATGGCCTTGTATGGAATATTATAGATATGAAATCAATTGGAAAGGTTGGAGAAGTGTTTTAATTTTATAATGGTTTTTGTTTGAATCAATTTCATTAAGTTTTGAGTGAGATATGGCAATTCCATTGAGGGCAGGTCTGTAAGTTTATTTTTTCTAAAAAGTTGCAGTCTGAAACATGCATTGTATGGATCTGTATGGCCTAGTATAGATCTAAACATGTCTTAGGAAGTTGGATCTATGTCTTACCTTAAAAATACCTTTGGTTTCATGCATTTTTGTTGAGTTTTGTGTGAGTTGTGACATTTTTACTAAGAGCAGGCCTAAGGGTTTCTAGCGACCTAGAAAATTTCATATCTTTGTTTCCCACCATCAAAAAGTTTGAAAAATTGGTAGAAAGTTCTGTTTCAAAGATATCTAAAAACCCTTTAGGGCTCAAGCCTTCAAAAGTTTGCATGTGTGAGGAATCAAAGACTGTGTGTCTGATTTTTTAAGAAAACAGTCCTAAAACCCTAGCTCCATGAGGGTTTAATGAAATCTATTCAAGGTTGGGTCATGAATGTGTGGTAGATCATTGATACATGTTGTAAGAGGTCTGCATAGTCTAATAATTCATATGGCATGTTGGTTTCTTCATTGGTTGATGTTATTGCCTAGGATGTATTAAGTTGTAACAAGTTGTTTCTTTCATGAATCATTGTGTCTACCAGTTGTTTGGACACGAATGATTGGAAACTAGCAAAGTGTGTTGTAAAAGGACTGAACAATCCAAGAATATCATGTTTCATGTTGTTTTCCCTTTGTTGAGTGCCATTAGGTTTCAGGAGCAAAGTGCCAAATTGTACTAGGATGCAACAAACATTGCTTGTAATGGGTCATTGTGAGCAATGTGTCAAGTGATTTGTGTTTGAGTCCTTTCTCTACATTAGTATACTCATCTAGAAGAGTTTCATGAAGATCTTTCTTCTTTCCAATACTGCACAAGGTTTCCAAGTTGTTGTGGCCATTATGCTTCAAGTTTCATATGTTTTTACTTAAGGCTGTCCTATTTTCAAATGAGCAGAGTATGTGGATTTAATTCCTTGGTGTTTGAAGCTATGAAGGATGTTTTGGACCTAGTTAAGAAAGTGTTGATGTACGCAAGGCATGGGTCTTCTGTTGGTGTAGTGTGTGGTCTTGTTTAGGACTTATCTTCTACAAGTTTCATGTTGTGTGTAATTTGGCTGACTTGTAAATGTATTTTTTATATTATCTCTCACCAATAAGCAATGCAATCAATGTAATATCATATATAATAGTAAATCAAATTGAGTTAGGTGAGGCATGATTGCAAAGTGATTGATAGGGCTTGCATGCAAGATAAGGAGCATAACGAATGCATTATGATGTGCGACTAAAGGAGAAAAAGAAAAAGTTGTATATGCTATCGTGATTCATCTTGAAGACATTTTTTGTGACAACAATCAAGTATAGAGTGTGCCTAACTGATCTGATCATAAGAAGGAAGTGTGAAGAGGCAGAATTGAAATCATCAAAGGTGTGAGTTTCAATGTCAATTTTCAGACAATAGAAGGATTGTCATATTGTAATCTTTTGTAAGTGTGTTCTCAATTCAGGGAGTAGTAGCTTCCTTGGGAGTGACCCTAAAACAAAGTCTTCAGAGAGTAGTAGTTGCCTTAGGAGTGACATTAAATAAAAGTTTCAAGGGAGTAGTAGCTTCCTTGGGTTGTAGCTCTAAAACAAAGTTATTATTTTGAGATTCATCTATTGTGATTTAATCCACACTATGGATTTTCCCTTCTTGGGTTTTCCACATATATCTAGTGTTATGTGTTGATGTGCATTGTGTTAATCTTTCATGTTTATGTTGATGTTGTAATGCTTAAGTCTTAATCTGCTCCAGAGGGCTTGAAGTTTAATTAGATACTGATTCACCCCCCCTCTCAGTATCCTAGTGTGTTCAACATAGGGGCTGCAAGTACATACAACAAGGTAAATTTTGGTGACTTTGTCAGCTATGGTTTACCCCAAAATATTTAATAAAGGTATTGGTAGTTAGTTTGTTATTGGTCGACATGTAAAAACCCACTTTGTATAACTGCCATAAGGCTTGATAAATAAGTAGCTAGAGAAGGTGAAATGTCCTGAGTCATGCTTACGATCATAATCATGAGTTTTGTTGGATAATAATACTGGATAGCTATGTTTGTGGATGGAGCCCACTTTGGGTGAACGATGTTAAATCTTTGTGTTGATTTGTGTTATTCTTTATCTCTATATCTGTGTGTATTTAAATTTGTATTATAATTGGTAATTGGTATTGATCCTATTTGTCATTGAAACCCTAACATAATCCTAATAGCTGTAAGTGCTAGATCATATATGACAGATTTTATGACAATGCAAGAGCATCCGTCATACCTATTTTGGGAAAATTTGGGGCGTCAAAGTATAGAGGTTTGTAAGAGGTGTAAGGGAATATTCTACAAATGTCACAGGAGTCAAACATAGATTTGAAAAGTGTGCCACATGGATTTGGATGCCCATCTCTTGTTGCTTGCTCTAGAAGCTTCCTTCGTGCTTATATCTCTCTATAAATAAGGTGCTTGTTGGAGTAGTTTGTATGGTTGATTTGCAGGTGTTGTTATGTTGCTGGAATTACTCTAGATACTACGTGTTGGTGAACTCCTACAAGATATTGGCTCTATGATTCTATTGTAACTATTATTTGATTACTAAATAATGCATTGGGTTATGCTTTAGACTATGGGGTTTTTTACCTAAAAATGTTTTCCCCACGTACATCTTTTATTGTAGAATCATTATTTAATTTATGTTGTGTATATTCGTCTATGTTAACTATAAAGGTTAAAATTTTGCTTAACTCTTCCCTCATTAGTTTGGTGTAGGAAGCTATTCTATGTACCTTGCTTCCTTTCAAATGGTATCAAAGCCTGGCCAGTTTTGGTCCTAGTTGTTGGGTAGAGGGTTTTTTGTACTAATCTTCGATTGAGTGGGAGTTTGTGTTGAGTATTTTGTCATCTTGTTGTAGGAAGGAGATGGAAAGAACATGTGGAAAAAATAGAAATAGAGAAGTTTAATGGTAGTAATTTTGAGTTGTGGAAACTCAAAATGGAGGACATGCTTATAGATCTAGATCTATGGGTTGTTATATTTGGAAAGATGCCAATGGACATGAAACAATAATATTGGGATCTGATGGATCAGAAGGCTAAGGTTTTGATAAGAATATGTTTGGCTGACTCTATTTTATTAAATGTCCATGAAGAGACTACGACAAAAAACCTATGGAAGAAGCTTGGTCAAATTTATTAAGCTAAATCCCTGGTAAATAAGTTGTTCCTGAGGAAGAAGATATACTCTCTAAGGATGGAAGATGGAGGATCTGTCTGAGATCACCTAAATAGTTTTAATATGCTTGTTGCTTAATTTATCTCTATTGGAGTGAAGATGGAGGAGGAGGATTGTTGCATGACTTTGTTGTGTTCTTTTCTAGATTCATGGGACCACCTTGTTATGGTCATTGGAAGTACCACTAACACATTTAATACAGATGAAGTGGTTGCATCATTATTGTCTAAAGAGATGCAAGGGAAATCCTTTGAAATAGCTAAGGAGGCTCTTGTGGTTGGTGGTTGATCAAAAGACAAAGGGAAAAAGAAGGACAAGAAAGCAAATAAAGGAAGATCTAAATGCCATGGGAGATCAAGTCTCTTGGAAAGTCTAAGGTACTGTGTTGGAATTATAAAAAACCTGGGCACTTCCAAAAGGAGTGTAAGGAGGAGAAGAAGAAGAAATAGATGAACTTTACCAATTTAGATTTAGACAAGTCCCAAGATGATGGTGATGCTTTTGTTTCCGCCTTGGCCACCCATGCATTAGAAGATGTGTGGTTGATAGATTATGGTGCTTCCTTCCATATGAACTCACATCGGGGTTCATTCATAAAGTACGAAGAGTTCAATGGTGGGAAGGTGTACTTGGGTGATGACTCTCACCTAAATATTGTTGGTTGTGGATCTTGATCTGATTCCGTGATGGACAAGTGAAGGGGATCAATGGTGTTCTACATATCCCTAGTTTGGCATGGAACCTTCTTTCTATAAGTAAGTTGAATGATGCGGGTGTGCAAGTTGTCTTCTTAAATGGAGGATGCAAGATGACGAAATGAGCTATGGTGCTTGCTAAGGGTGTTCGGAGAGGCACTCTGTTTCAGCTAGATGCATGCATTGTTCAGTGCAATAGTTCCTTTGTTTTGAAGAAAAGTGCTTTAGATTCTTCATCCTCACCGTGTGCTACCACAATAATGGGTTACACTTTCTGGGACATCCTGATTTTTGCTGAAATCACATATTTTTAGAAAATATAATGATTTAAGACTTAAAAGATTCCATTTAAAGGATTTTTATTGAAGAGGGTTTGATCAAAACCCCTTGGATAGACCCCTCTAGTTTTAAACCATACCTATAATAGAGTCTCCTCTACACCTAACAAAATGCTGATAAAAAACCACTTTTGCTTTACCTTTTGGGGGATCAAATGAATTCATTTAAAATTTATGTTTTGTAAGTATGTAGTCCTTTTTATAAGCTTCACAAAAAGTATAATTTTAAATATATTTAATTTGATTATTATATTTATTTTTTATTCCTTGTGAATGTAGGTTTTTCACCAAACATCAAGTTCTCTGTTCTACACACATGGAAAATTAGTAAATTAGTGAAAAAAAATTCTGAAAAGTATCTATGCTCTAGGTATTGATGTCCTTGTTTCAACAAAAAAATTGAATTTTGATACATATAGAAAACGTTATGTTTTACGGAATATGCCTATGTCTAAATTATAATTGGTTTGACTTCAAAACATAATTAAAAAAAATATTCAACAAAACATTATAAAACCAAATGCATGCCCTATATATTAGTGTTACCAATCTAAATTTAAAAGAATCAGAATTTTATCCTTTGTAGAAAAAAAGTTATGTGCTACAGAATACACATCACTTTAAAAGAATGTTTTTGATTACATCAGGCGGCAAAAACAAGGGGCTAAACCCTAATAGAGATTACATAAGAAAAAGCACAGGCTCATGAAACAAAAAGAGCCTGGAACCAAAACTTAGGAAACACCAGCTTACAAACGGCAGATAGTAAGTAACAGCAAAAAACTAGCAAACAGACAGCAGAAGGCACACTAGGACATTGAGTCCTCCCAATCTTTAGCAAGAACTTCAAAAACTTTGTCTAGCTTTTGAGTTCTGTCATTATCGGCTCCCTGGGAGAAAAGTTGAATATCCTGCAAAAGGGTTAAGTTGATCATGGAAGACCTGCACAGCATGCGGGTAATGAACTTATAAAGAGTAGACAGCTTGAGTTGCAGAGCCACCATCTTGTCCTTTAACTGAGTCACTTTAGCAAAAAGAGAGTTACTGTCCCTACCCTTTCTCGGCAACTTAATGCCTTTAAGGGATAAGCCAGTTGCCTCAGCTATACTTTTCTCTGAGATCTCAAAGCTGACACTGCCAATGGTGACTCGTCTGTCAACCCACGAAGAAGCACACTGGATGGATAACGACTCATCATGCCTGTTAAGGCATTCTAGGAATGGAATTATGCCCCCCTCCTTGCAGTAATGCCAAAAAATGGCATTTTCTTTGAATTCATTATAGGTGTTTGGTTTAGTACAGATTCTTTCACCACCCATAATGATAGCCCATGCTGCAATACCCAGCAGGAGAAGACAAATAAATTGCAGAATACCCTTCAGAGGAATCCACCAAGCAGTATTCATGTGAACAAAAACCATCCGACGCCAATCATGATACTTTAAGTTCCAAAATGCAACCCAAATAATGAGTATTAAGTTCGCATGAAGGGAGTACAGATGCCGCTGCCAATTCGCACAGGGATCGTGCATAAGCCTAGATAGGGTGGAAAAACATGCCACCTCATCACTCGACACTTGAGTAGACATCATGTAATAATAGAATTCTTCTCCTTATGAATAAGCATTCCAATGTGACCAGGAATGCTGCTAATTTGGCACCAAACCCGCCAGATTTGAAATTCCTGACCAAAGTTGGCAAGACCATCAGCAACTGAGTTGCCTTCCCTATAAGTATGGGAGAAAGAGACATTCGGGATGCCATGGAGAATGGTTTGTAAATCAGATAAAATGTCACTCAGCTTCCACCCACAAGTAGAGAGACCGGTAACCACATCCAGAATGATTTTAGAATCACCTTGTATGTGGAGATAGCTAATCCCCAAAGAGATCACCACTTTGAGACCCCAGAGGAGGGCCATTGCCTAAGCAATGTTGTTAGAATGCTTTCCAAGTCCTCTGACATAAGCTGCAACAAGATCACCATGTTCATCCCTTATTATACCTCCTCCGCTGGTGCATCCATCAGCTTTAGCAGCACCATCAAAATTAAGTTTCAACCACCCCAGCTCAGGCGGGGCCCAAATAGTATTAAGTCTTTTCTAAAGTTTCATATCATCAAAAGCCAGGATTTGGTTCAGCAAACCCCAGTTAGAAGCCACCCAAGATTCCTGTTTGGTCAAAGGTTGATCTGCAGGTTTAATGTTAGCATTAGAAACATTTTCAACAATAGCCTTAAATAAAGAGATCCAAACCTACATCGGAGACCTATGAGTGTCCCGAAAAATCCTATTGTTTCTTTCTTTCCATAGGGCCCACCCAAGTGAAGGAAGGGTCTACTTCCATAATTCTCGCAACCAAGGGTGTTTAAGGGAAACATTCCAATTGGCGATACAATCATGAATCTCTCTGTTAAAAACCCATTGTATACCAAAATTTTCCAGAATTATGCTCCAAACTTCATGGGCATAATCACAATGAATGAGGAGATGTGCCATAGTTTCTTCTTGATTGCAGCAAAGAACACATCTGTTGACAAGCTGCAACCCTCTATGTTGGAGGTTATCCTGAGTCAAAATTTTATTATGGGTGGCAGTCCACCAAAAGAAGTTAATTTTAGGAAGACTTTTACAATTCCAGACTTTCTCCCATATCTCATCTTTGTTGACATCCTCCACCAGCAGAAGGTAAGCAGATTTTACCAAGAACCTCCCTTTTTTGTCAGCATACCATAGGAGTTCATCCTTCCGAGGGAATAAAGGAAGTCTGATATCCATCAGTAATTGTTGAACCATATTCAGTTTCTGATGAAACTTAGGGTTATTCATGGTGCATTGTAACAGATTCTTCCACCTTTTAAGCCCATGGTCTTGGGTAAGGTAATTACTAAATTTAGAGCCAAAAAATTGCTTGGCCAAGGCAACAATATCTTTATTATCAATTTGGGCTAAGAGCGCCTGATTAGTTAACCATGGGTCTTCCCAGAAGTTGATGAGAGAACTGTCCCCTAATTTCCATCTCATTCCTTTTCTAATGATGCTCCTAATTTTAAGCATTTTATTCCAAATGGCAGAACCTGGCGGAATACCTTCTTGTAGAAGTACCGAGTAGCTATCAGAATCTTTGAGATATTTAGTCTTTATTATATCTCCCCAATCTTTATTTTTGTTGATGAAGTTCCACATTACCTTGGACAACAGAGCTTTATTCATGCTTTGGACAGTCCTGATGTTAAGACCCCCATGAGATTTAGGATAGCAGACCTACTCCCACTTGACTAAAGAAATCCTTTTCTTTTCCTCCATTCCAGTCCATAAAAAAGTCCTTTGTATCTGTTCCAATTTTTCAGCTAGGTATCTAGGCATCTTAAAAAGAGATAGGAAGTACGTGGGAATGCCTTGAAGGGAAGCTCGTAAAAGTTGAAGTTTTCCAGCATTACTAAGAAGTTTGCCTTTCCAGCCCATGAGCTTTCTCTGAGTTCTTTCAATAATGCTGTGCCAAAAGGTAGGAGTGACATCTTTAACAGTGAGGGGTAGGCCCAAATAAACAGAAGGGAGATTAGCAACAACACAACCAAGAATCTTAGCAATTTTTCTTTGAAGATCATCAGGAGTATTGAAGAAAAAAACATTGCTCTTCTGAAAATTTATATGTTGCCCAGAAGCCTTAGCATACTCATTCAGTAACCTTTTCCAAGTAGAAGCCTCCACCACGGAAGAAATGCCAAATAGAATAGTATCATCCACAAACTGTTGGATCGTCAAAGGAGTAAGGGAGGTGGCAGGTTTAATCCCAGTAATAACTTTAGAAGAGACTTTGTTTAAAAATGATCTACCCAGCGCCTCAACAATCATAATAAACTTTAAAAGAATGTTGTTTACTATTAAAAACAAGTTATCAAAGGAGACACAAAAAATTTTACAATTTAACTCCAATTTTTTTTAAATATATTTATAATCTACAAACAAAATCTCACAAATTGCTAGTTCACATCATCTTCAAATTCCTAATGGTTTAGTGGCTATAGATGTCAGAAAGTGAAGATTTAGTTCAAAATGTTGATTTTAATGTCAAATTTGACCAAAAAGTGTAACCCATTATTGTGGGATGACCCCACCATTGGAACTAGCAGTGAAGAAGTGTGTTGCATCTACTTTCAATGGTTGTGCTTTCTGGGTACCTAAGGGTGCTCATGCTTTGGAGATGAATCTTCCTGCTGAAAAGACAATGTTGTGGCATGAGAGACTTAGTCACATTGATGAGAAGGATCTTAGAGCCTTGAAAAATAAAAACCTCATCGAGGGGTTAAATGATTATAATCTCAGGTTCAATTTTTGTGAACATTGTCTATATGGGAAGCAAAATCATGTTTAGTTTTATTGTAGTTCTCACAAATCTTTTGAGGTGTTGGATTTGATTCATTCTGATGTGTTTGGTCCTGTGAATGTTCCTTCAATTTCTAAATCTATATATTTTGTATCATTCATTGATGATTACAATAGAAGGACATGAGTTTATTTCCTTAGAAGAAAATTTGAAGTCTTTAGTCAGTTCAAAGAGTTTAAAGCTTTTGTAGAGAATCAGATTGGTAAAAGGATCAAGTGTTTGAGGACTAACAATGGTGGTGAGTTTTGTTCTGCATATTTCGAGAAGTTTTGTAAAGAACATGGGATTGAAGGACATAAGACAACTCCTTACACCCTTCGTCAAAATGGAGTTGCAAAGAGGATGAACATGAAATTGATGGAGAGGGATAGGAGTATGCTTAGTGGAGCTGGGCTTGAACATAAGTTTTGTAGCCACTCCCTCCTACATGATTAGGAGGTCTCCTACTTCAATGCTTGTTGAGAAGACGCCCATGGAGGTGTGGTCTGGTAGAAACCCTTCATTGAGACATCCTCAAGTATTTGGTTGCGAGGCATATGCACATGTACCTAAGGAGAAGAAGTCAACATTAGAGAACAAGGCCATTAAATGTGTCTTAATTGGATATGATGTTAGTGTGAAAGGGTACAAGATTTGGGATCCTATGGCCAAAAATTTCTTGTATGGTAGAAGTTTTATCTTTAGAGAAGTAAGTCCTCCTCCTATTGTTTTGCACCCTAAAGAGAAAGAAAAGAAAGAGGATGTGGTTCAGTTTCCTTCTACCCCTAAGAAGACTAAACTGAAAGATCCTATTGGAACTTGTGATGAGGAGATCTCTAGCAACTTTGAAACTTTAGAAGAAGAAGAAGAAGAACCTCAACCATAATTGTTAAGGAGGTCTACATGGATTAGGAGGCAACCTAAAAGTTTTGGTTATTCATTTCTTGATTCTAGTTGTATTTTTTGTGTTGATTTCTTACACTGATGAACCTAGAAGTATGAAAAAGGATATGGATATGAAAGATGCAGGTTCCTCGAAAGAGGCCATGGAAGAAGAGATGGATGCTTTTGAAAAGAATAATACTTGGGACATGGTGGATTTTCCTGAAGGACAGAGACCCATTGGATGCAAATGGGTGTTCAAAAAGATATTTAGTGCAAATGGTAGTGTTGAGAAGTATAAGGCCAGATTGGTTATGAAGGGGTATTCCCATGTTGAGGGACTAGATTATGGTGAGATTTTATCTCCCTTTGCAAAGCTAATATCCATTAGATTCTTGTTATCTCTTGCAGCATTGCATGATCTTGAAGCCGAGAAAATGGATGTGAAGACAAATTTCCTTCTTGGTGATTTGGAGGAGGAGATTTATATGTCACAGCTAGAGCACTACCTTGTTGAAGGTAAATAAAATCTGGTTTGCAAGTTGAAAAAGTCACTGTATCATTTGAAATAGTCTCATAGGATGTGGTACCATAAGTTTTATGCCTTTGTGTTGAGTTTGGGATTTCTAAGATCAAAATTAGATCATTGTGTTATTATAAGATGGATAATGATTTCATTCTCATTATTGCTTTATATGTTGATGATATGTTGTTTTTTGGGAATGGAAAGAATTTGATTTCTGATTTGAATTCTTAGCTTTCAACATAGTTTGAGAGAAAATTCTAGGGGTAGATCGGTACATTCTGGGGATAGAAATAAGAAGAGACAGGGAAAACATAAAAATTTGGTTAAGCTAGAGTAAGTATGTGAATTCTATTTTGGAGAGATTCAACATAGCATCTTGTAGACTGTTAACTATTCCTCTAATGTTAGGGATGAAGTTATCTATTTTGGATTGTCCAAAATCTCTTACTAAGGTGGAGGACATGATGAGAGTTCCTTATGCTAGTTTTGTTGGTAGTTTGATGTATGTTATGGTCTGTACAAGACTAGAATTGCCCAAGTAGTGGAAGTCCTTAGTTGATTTATGGCTAGTCTTGGATGAGTACAATATGATGCCATGGAGAGAGTGTTCAGATATTTGTAGGGTACTTCCAAGTTTTCTCTATGTTATCATGGTTATCCTAGAGGACCTTGGCATTCTATGAGTATTCATGGATTTGTGGATTCATATTGGGTTGGAGATAATGACAACAGAAGATACACCAGTGGTTATGTTTCTACTATGTTCAGTAGTGTAGTTAGCTAGAGAGTAAGTGACAAGATTTTGTCACTTTGTCTAGTATAGAAGTAGAGTACATGGCAGAAACTCATGGTTATAAGGAAGCCATTTGGCTTAAGATATTATGTTCTAACATTTGTTTTGATACAAGGAAGATTAGCATTTGTTGTGATAGTCAAAGTGCCATATGCTTGGCGAAGAATCCTAATTTCCACGTAAGGATGATGTTGGTAGGTGGCGAATGATTAGGAAAGTACTGTACACTAGCCATGTATCAGAAAAAAATTTAGAGCCGACATAAAAAATCCTATTTTGTGACCAACATAAGAAAATCCTATTTTTGTAACCGATAAAAAGGCTTGATAAAAAGTGGCTAAGGGTTAGGGTTTTGATATATATTGTATTGTAGCATTTGCAGCGGTATTGAGTTGCAGGGATTGCTGATTGTAATTGGTTTGATTTACTAGATAATAATATTGGACTCTCTGTTTGGTGGATGTAGCCTGAATTTGGGTGAACCATGTTAAAACTTGTCTCTCGCTGTTATTATTTCTGTGTATTTCCATTCCTCTGTTTAATCTTTATTTGCATTTAATTGATATCTTCTGCCGGCTAACCCTAACAGACGAAGCATATTCATGTCCACTAGCATTTTGTTCATGACATGGTAGAGTATGGGAAGGTGAATTTGAAGAAAGTTGACACTTTGACGAATGTTGCAGATTCCTTGACAAAGCCTATGAGCATAGAGAAGTCCAGATGGTGTTCAAAGTCTATGGGTCTTTTGGCCCCTATCAATTAGTCCATATGATTATCTATTAGCTCTTGAAAGGTGTTCGACATGTGGGAGAATGTTGGGAATTAAGGTGTCTCAACCTTTGCAAGTTCCTAATGTTGTATTATTTATTTACCCAATTATTTAATTAAGTGTACAAAATTATTGTCATCTTGTGCAAGTGGCACAGTGAGGTGTCACTCTATGGTGAAGGTGACATGGATGCTATTGAAAACAAGGCAGATAATTGAGAGGGGGGGTGAATTAGTTATCTCAAAATTTTCTTATTTTATTATCCTAATATTCAGTGATATATTAGAACATGAAAGCATATGCAACTATAAGAACAAAAATAAAATTAACACACATAACACAAGGAGTTTTTATGTGGAAACCTTGTTAAGGAAAAAACCACGGGGTGACTAACCCAAGATTGTATTCTCTGATAAAAGAATAAAGGAGTACAAAATGGCACTTGCCAATTAGGGCTCATTGCCCAAGCACACTACTCACAAGAGGCACACTGCCTACAAGAGACTCACTGTCTACAGAACTTACAGAAGATATCCAAGTGTTTGAACTAATGAGAAGCATCTACATATGCCAGAGTTTAGTTCTAGTTAGGCACAATATACTGATCTGATGCACTTCATTCTTCCTCTACTCAATGTTGCTATTCTGTCACATTCCAGACTTGAATTACTATCTTCTTATTTGCCTTTGATTTTCTTCACACTTTATCATTCATATCATCAAAATCACACACCTACAAGCTTGAATTTGTTGGTTATATATATCTGCATCAAGGATTTCCAACACTTTCTTAGTCGGCAACAAGAACACCTGAGATATTTGCAATTTGTTGGTCTGTCAGCTGAATCCATGCTAGATTAGTGATGTGTGTCAAAACATAGGCATAGGAGTCATTAATCATGTTAGCTAACAATGTATGATATCACAAATTGCTTGATCAACACCTTTTACACATCTGAATTGAAGTCTGATACTCTGCCGCTTAGTTCTTCCTCTGTCTGCTTTGTCAGACTGGAACCCAACACTTAGATGCTCATATCTTTTACATGCATTGCCACCAGAGGCTAAATGTCTAGAATACCCTAGTCATATGACCCCTCTTGACTTATCCAAGTCCATAGCTTACTAAGTTACACTATCTGAGAGATCCGGACCTGATTGTCAGATCATGTAGCATGCTCTGTTCTTGTCTACTGGACCATCTTGACTTCAATTTGACTTCTGGTATGAATGAATTACTGACTGCGGATGTCTAAGATACACTTTATTGCCATCAATGACAACACTTAAATGACCTAGCAGTGTCTCTTGCCAACAATCTCCCCTTTTGGAATTGATGGCAACACTTAGCGAAAAATGACTAAGTATCGTAGTAACTCCCCCTTTGCTTGTGCTCTGTTCCTTTATACTATTTTACCAGAGCTCCCCCTTTGCTGGATTCCTCATTTTTCACTGCTCTCCACTCCCCCTTTGACATCAATGGCAAAGGATGGAATCTACATATCAAAATTTTGCAAAAATTATTATATATATGGCCGCATATGTACATACAATCCATAAGATAAACTTACATATACTTGAGTATGTCTGCAAAGGTTGTCTTTAGCTATACAAACTCTGTGGCCCAACTCCTCTTCATCCTATCCAAAATGGAGATGTGACCACTCAACAAAAATGCATATGCCTCTGCCCTTCTTAAATCTGTTGGATCACTGGTCCGGGCTATGGTCTGAGCATTTGTTAAGGCCTCATGCATTGCCTCTAGCTTAGGGATAATTACCCCTTTGAGTTCACCCATTCTGTTCATTATGTTCTTCTTTGCTTTGTCCAGCTTCTTTATTTCATTTGTGATAACTATAGCTTGGCATTCTTGATTCATTAGAGAGGAAGAAAGGGGGTCAAAATTCTGAACTATGCCTGACAGCTTTTCTTCTTGTTCTTTCACTTTCTCCTCAATGTCTTTTGTCACTTTAGGCCAGGTTAGATAAAATTTGAATAAATTCCCACTGTCTTTGAGAGCATTTTCAAGGCTCTTTATTCCAATGCCTAGGGTCCTTCTATCATTAGCAATAAGTCCTTGCACCTTAATGAATATTTTCTCCAAAAACTCTTTTCATACCTTTATTTATGCTGATATTTCTAAAGGTTCAAAATGAGTGTCAACAGAATTTACTAAGTTTTTCAGATTACTGGATGGTGAGGCCGAAGGATCCTTTTGATAAGTTGGCATAATCTTTTCCAATATCCCAGATGTACTCTCCAATAGCTCACAATCCTCCATATGTGATTTCAAAAGTTTCTCTTTAGCCTTGGCTTGGGCAAATGATTCTATCTTCATCATCTGTACTAGAGAGAGAATGTCCAGATTTAGGGGCCCTTGAAATAACTCCGGTTCATCTAATTCCACCACCTCTTTGTTTAGGAAATTTTGTACTGTCTTTGTAGTGTCTCTTGGAGATTCAGACTTCTTCCTTTTAGAAATATCAGGACTGCCCAGTTTGGATGTGTCACCACAAACCTTTTTTGCCTGTTCTTTTTCTTTAGTTTATCCTCTTTTTCTGGCATCTCCTTCTCTTCTCTTATTCTTTCCCCTTTAGCTTCAGTGTCTGGAATGTTTGTCTTGGTGGCTGTGGGATCCGGAGGAGTGATATTTCTAGTGTTTGTTGCTTTGTAAACTTCCCCTACCAGAACAGAGGAGTCTAAGTCCTCAGACTTCTCTTCATCTATTTTCTTTAATCCTTCAACATCCTTGTTAGAAAATTCTTCATTGATTACATTTAATCCTTCAACATCCATGGTAGAACGTTCTTCATTTGTTTTCTCTACAATAGGAAGATTGAATCTCTTTAGGGCATTCCAGATGATATCTTTTGTTTTACTTTCTACTTGGTATGTTTCTCCAAGCATGAGTTTATTCATTCTTGCCTTACTCGAAACTCATCCTTACAATCCTTGAAGATCATGTCCATTTTTTTTGGAGTGATAGATGGGTAAAGTTGTATCATTATTTGCTCCTAGATTTATAAGTCTTTAACCTTTGCTTTCACCTTTCTTTGTTCCAATACTTCTTCTAGGCTTTTTGGAATTAATGAAATTATTTCAATGAATGCTTTGTTATAGATATTCAAATACCTTACAATAGCTTCCTCTAGAATTCTCTTGTCAGCATCATTGTATTCATCATAGAGCTCTGTCATCGGCTGTAGGTTTCCATCCACAGTGACTACCTTGATGATGTCATCAATGGAAAGAGTTGAATTTTTAACAAATTCCTCTGCCTTCTCTTCCTCATCTCTGCTAGCAGAGAACTTTTTGGATGTTCTCTTCTTCTTCATTTTCTTGATTTCTTCATCTGATTTTATTTCTTCATCATCCTTGTGGCTTGTATATGTTCTTGAGGCCTTGGTCTTCATTCTCTTTTCACCTCTGTCAGATGGCTTGACTTCCAGTTTGGTAGCCTTTGAGCTTTTATGAGTGACAAGTGCAGAGCTCTTGAAAGATCTAGTCTAGGAGGAGGCTTGCACTAGAACGTTTCCTTTCTTTGCAAGTCTTGTCTCTCTTTCTCTACCTTCTCCATTTTCTCTCTATTTGTATCTACTGCCTCTTTTGATAAGCCAAATCTTTTGGCAACTTCTTCAACTTCCTTTCTTACTTTTCTTTTCATCTCAGGTTGCCTTAACTCAACATGTATTTTTATGCTTAGCTCTTCAAAGGTGCCAAACCTTTCTGCTTCAGTATCTTTAGGTTGGCTCAGCAAGTGTTGGACATGTAACTCCAAAATGTTTTCATCAACCTCATATCCCATGGGCATTATCCACATAGTTCTTGGCTCAACTGCCTCAATTAGACATTGATCAATGTCCACCATAAAGTAGACTGTGTCCTTGTATTTCTCAACTATAGACTGTGGTATTCTCTCTCTGGCTTGCATCATGCTCTGGAAGTTCTTGAAGTAACCCTAGAGAGCAGAGTTTTGGGTTTGTACATCACCAAGTCCATACATGTAATCTTTGATTTGAATTGGAACTAGTTTATCATTTTCCCACACCCAACCCTTTGATCTAGGTAGCTCATTCATATAGTAGAAGAATAGACACAATATTAGACCGTCATATTTAAAAGAGTTTTTCTTATCCTTCTTAATCTTTTGTAGGTTTTCCATCAATTGCTTCAGTAGAAGCTCACACAGGTCATAATTTGCATCTTCCTTCAACATCTGATATGCAACATAGATTGTTGTACCAGACATAGAGTTTTCCCTACTTGAATGGTAGATTTTGTAACCAATTATCATTGAGGCGAACTTGACATCCGAATTTGTGATGTCATCTATAGTCATTGCTCTTTTGTCAAATTTGGATCCGGTTGCTTCAATTACCATTTGGTTCTTTAAAGATTTGAGTGTGGGTAACCCACCAGTTGAATGCAGTCTAGTCACAGCCCTAATGGCATCTTTGGTTATCTTGAATGGCCTCATCAACCACATAAAATTGTCATGCATCCTACTTAGAACATACCAGACCCATTCGTTCTCTACAAAAGATAGAAAATGTATGCAATGTTCGAAGTGTTTGTCTCTTAGGGTCTTGAATTCAGGTCTGAGTTCAAAATTTTCATCCATTAACTGATTTTGATAGATGTCAATCAATTTTGAGTCTCCAAAATCTTTGATTCTTGCATGGATATAAACCCTAACATCTTCT
Organism: Cunninghamia lanceolata; assembly: GCA_027924645.1. NCBI lineage: Eukaryota > Viridiplantae > Streptophyta > Pinopsida > Cupressales > Cupressaceae > Cunninghamia > Cunninghamia lanceolata. The sequence goes on from BSBN01000167.1 coordinate 13,215,832, forward strand.
ACATGCAGGACACCATGAGGAATGCTAGAGAATGCACCTAAGGGATCAACTTCTAGTGACTTGTAAGGGTGTTTCTTGAATTTTGGTCTTGGTCTTTCAGAGATTTTAACAACCATTGGAGTAGCCATTTTAGAAAGAAAATTTGGAGAGAATTTGTGGAAGAAAAATACCTTTTCACATGTTAGGGTTTGAAGCAGATGTCGGAGTAATTTTCTTGTAAGAATTCGTTCTTCAGTTTGAACGCAAGTGAATTGTAGATTCTCTTCTTAGAGCTCTTCTCTCTTCTTCATTTTGAATGCAAAGTGTGATAAATGGTGAGTGAAGACCCTTTTATCCTTTTGCTAAACATAATTTATCTTTTGTAATAAATGCACAACTTCAATCATCCGGTTAGCTTGTATTTGAGAGATTTTCTTGAATCACTGCGCGGATCTCAAAATTAATGCCTATGAGAGTTGACAACATATCTTCACCCTTTTCAAACATCTCATAGGTCCACAAATTAAATTATTTTAATTTTGGATCATACCAAATCTATCTGTGAAATTCTGCTTTACTGGATAGCTGCTGATACAGGATTTCCTCATAACTTGCTCAAATCTACATGTGAATTTGCCAAATTTTAACTGGATCACTTTCAAGTGAATCTCCTCAAACCCTTTAAACCACAACCTCTTATTTTGATTCAATGTGCCGAATTCAGGCACTCACTAGTTGGTTGGGGGAAAAGGATCTTCTCTGTAGCTCCCTATAAGCCAGAGCTTACCTTTTAGTTTCTGAAAGGAATATCAGCACCAGATTCTAGTGCGGATCCATCCCTAATATTTACTGTACTCTTCTTCACCAAAATCTTTCTCATCTCCTTTTGAACTTCATCTGCATTCACTTTACCTTTGCCCTTATCTTGTTTCTGATTATGTTCCACTAGACCTTTTCTATCCTGACTTCTGCTTCTATAGAATTTGGCAATATGATCAGATCTATTGCAATTGTAACATACAACATTTCTTTGCTTATTTGATTGATATCCTCTTAATCTACATTGATTAGCCATATGTCCCATTCTATTACATGCAAAGCATCTACCATTGAATGAATTGTTTATTTGCATATTTCTGCACTCATGAGATTTGTGACCATACCTTTTGCAATTAAAATATTGTCCGGAGAAGGATGGATTATTCTGATTCATTCTCTTCCTGCACTGAGTTGCTTTATGACCAAAATTGTTGCAATTGAAGCAATATCTATTGGATATCTTTGGGCATTTGGTTGCCTTATCGGAGGTCTTCTAGGATTGTTTCTTTGATTTCCTAATCTAGAGTTCTTCTAACCGGATCCAAAGTTTTCACCTTTCTCATACCCTAAGCCACACTTATCATCTACCCTCTTTTGGCTTTCAAGAAGAACTTCAAGTTGGGCTGAGCTTATCTTGAATTTTTCTTTGTATTCATTTGCAGATTGAAGATCTTGTTTGAGAGAATCAATCTTGTTCTCAAGTTGTTCTTCACTGTATCTGGCTTCCTCAAGATCATATTCAAGATATCTGATTAATCTGTCCATTTTGTGGTAGTCCTCTATTTTCTCCTTGAGCGATTATTTTAGGTTATCTTCAGTCTTTCTTTTCTCTTCAATCTTTTGGGTGAATTTCATAACTCCTGATTCCATTTCATGTCTCATTATAATGACTTCTTTTGAAAGTTTTTCACATAGCTTGGTTTTTTCATTCAGATCCTCATTAGTATTATTGGCTTCATTCTGATTTGATAGTTTCTGAAGTAATTCCTTTCTCTTTTACACAAAAATACTAAGTTTCTCTTTCAGCTCATTGATGAACTCATAAGCTTCTCTAAGTTGCTCTCTCAAATTATTGACCTTAGAGTGGGATTGCTCAAAATCATCTAGGGTATACTATAGTTGTTCTTTCATACCATATTCATCCATTGAGATTCCTAGATCTTCCTCAAGCTGTTAGACTTTTCAGAGGAACTTAGCTCTAATACCAATTGTTGAAAAAAAAATAGATAACTGAGAGGGGGGTGAATCAGTTATCTCAAAATTTCCTTATTTTATTATCTTAATATTCAGTGATATATCAAAACATGAAAGCATATGCAACCATAAGAACAAAAATAAAATTAACACACATAACACAAGGATTTTTTATGTGGAAACCCTGTTAAGGGAAAAACCACAAGGTGACTAACCCAAGAATGTATTCTCTATTAAAAGAATAAAGGAGTACAAAATTGCACTTGCCAATTTGGGCTCACTGCCTGAGCACACTGCTCACAAGAGGCACACTACCTGCAAGAGACTCACTATCTATAGAACTTACAGAAGACATCCAAGTGTTTGAACTGATGAGAAGCATCTACATATGCCAGAGTTCAGTTTCAATTAGGCAAAATATACTGATCTGATACACTCCATTCTTCCTCTATTCAATGTTGCTATTCTGTCACATTCTAGACTTGAATTACTATCTTCTTACTTGCCTCTGCTTTTCTTCACACTTTATCATTCATATCATCAAAATCACACACCAACAAGCTTGAATCCATCGGGTATATATATCCGCATCAAGGATTTCCAACACTTTCTTAGTCAACAACAAGAACACCTGAGATATTTGAATTTGTTGATCTATCGGCTAAATCCATGCTAGATTAGTGATGCGTGTCAAAACATAGGCATAGGAGTCATTAATCATGTTGGCTAACAATGTATGATATCACAGATTGCTTGATCAGCACCTTTTACACATCCGGATTGAAGTCTGATACTCTGTCACTCAGTTCTTCCTCTATCTGTTCTGCCGGACTGGAACCCAACACTTAGATGCTCATATATTTTACATGCATTTCCACCGAAGGCTAAATGTCTGGAATACACTAGTCATATGACCCCTCTTGACTTATCCAAGTCTGTAGCTTACTAAGTTACACCATCTGAGAGATCCATACCTGATTGTCAGATCATGTAGCATGCTCTGTTCTTGTGTATCGGACCATCTTGACTTCAATCTAACTTTCGGTATGAATGAATTACCGACTGTGGATGTCCATGATACACTTTGTTGCCATCAATGAAAAAACTTAAATGACCTAGCAGTGTCTCTTGCCAATAGATGCATACTTGGCATTACATGTGGATTTGGGCATCCCATTTTGTTGTAGGAGCATCTTTCCATGTGTCAACATCTTTTGGGTGTTGTAAGAGATTTATGACATGTAAGAACTATGATAGATTCTATGACATTGTAAGAGCTATAAATAGAATGGATAAGACAACTTTCATTTGTATGTATGACATTATAAGAGGCATCTTTGACTTAGCCCATTTTGGGGCACCCAATTTTTGGATATGACAAGTTGTAAGAGAATTGTTTATTAATAGTTAGTTATGACAAATTCTCTTACAGCTATATAGGTGGTCATATATGACATATATTATGACGATGTAAGAGCATCTGTCATACATATTTTGGGCAAATTTGAGGTGCCTTAGTATGGAGGGTTGTAAGAGGTGTAAGGGAATATTTTACAAGTGTCATAGGAGTCAAACACATGTTAGAAAAGTGTGCCACATGGATTTGGATGCCCATCTCTTGTGTCTTTCTCTAGAATATTCCTTCATACTTGTATCTCTCTATAAATAAGGTGCTTGTTGGAGTAGTTTGTATGGTTGATTTGTAGGTGTTGTTATTCTATCAGAACTACTCTAGATACTACATGTTGGTGAACTCCTAGAAGAGCTTGGCTCTATAATTGTATTATAACCATTATTTGATTATTGAATATTACATTAGGTTGTGCTTTGGAGTGTGGGGTTTCTAATCTGAAAAGGTTTTCCCCACAAACATCTTGTGTTGTGGTATTGCTGATTTGATTTGTGTTGTGTATCTTCTTCTATATGTTAACTTTAAAGATTAAAAATTTGCATAACTCTCCCCTCATTAGTTTCATGGAGGAAGCTATTCTATGTGCCTTGCTTTGTTTCAATCAATATATATAAATATTTTTTCTATATTGTTGACTTAAATGGTTTAAATTTTTTGAGTGGTTTAAATAATAAGGATTAAGATTAAACTTATTGTTCTAGGAGTGGTCATAAATGTTTTAAATGGTTTTAAGACTTAATATTGTCACACTCATCTAACAACACTAAAACATAGTGGTAGCTAAGTAGACTTGCATGGAGATAGTTTTCTTGTGATTTTTGAGTTGGATATATCATTATGTGTATGATAAAAAATTGTCCTAACTACCTTAAAATATAGAGACCATATGGAGGCTAAGTAATAAATTAACACAAGTTATTGCTTGATTTCAGGGATTAACACAAACTAAGTTGTGCAACCAAAGTACAAAAAGCATAAAATTATTCAAGAAAACAATTCATTTATAGCCCTTACTTGCAACAATGGAAACATATTTAGAACCTTAAGTGTTTTTAGCATTATAATTATGTTCCATGAGACCACATAAACATGCTTGGACTGTAATAATATTCTTATCACTAGGCTCTTAGTCATGCTTTCTAAGATTGCACAACCTCTCAACTTTAGGACTCAGACCATGACCAATTTTTTATGCAAACTAGGTCTAATCTTAATTACAATGTAGCACCTATAGCCTCTACCTTACTATCTTGTCAAAGTTTCATATGAGTTTCTTCTACAAATATACAACTCCACATGTTCTTTGTTTTCCTACATATTAATATCTTCACACAAATTATATCCTTCTACACTTTTAGAATACAAGCATTTTTTGAAATCAAATGACATTGATTTCATCTTTCATGGTAAGCATAAAGACAGTCCTACAAGTTGAATCATAATCAAAGGCATATAAATTTGTTTGATAGAGAAATTTGATCACATGAAAGAGATATCTTTGCCAATAGGAGTGGGGTTCCATAATTAGCATCTCAATTATAGTCCCAATAGACCTACCTTATCAAATATCATCTTGTCCAAGGTGTATCTACTATCACAAGGTTCAAAAGAAGGAAATCATATGCTTAAAATGAAAAACCAAGGCTCTATGTTTTATATCAACAAATTGGGCAATCTATGAATCTTTCAAAATATATTTGTTCTTCATATTTAACCATTAATGTTGGTGACATTAGTGTGGTGATCTCATGAAGATTTAATGAATTGCCCATTGGCAATCAAATCTTCAATTTAGAATGAAATCCTCACTTTTGTGACATGATTTCCATAATAACAAATTGAGTCTCTTAAACCTATAGCAATTGACCTTATTGTTGTCCTCTCTCTTTGCATCAAAAAGAACAATAAAATAGTGTTAAATCCATAGAGATATACATGTATAAACAATAATAAATTTATCTCACAATGTCCAATTCTTTCATATTAAATGAACAAAAATTGAAACCCTCACATACATCAAGGTTGTTATACCTAGGTCTTTACCATGCCCTAATTTATCAAATCTCTTCTCAAATTTAATATGAACATGTTTTCAACCTATGGAAAATGTCAACATTAACACTAGCATTAATGAGATTTTCTCAATCCAATGTAGCCTAAAAGGATTGAGAGACATGGGGAATGAAAGGAGGCCTCCACTAGCATTCACTTACCCACCCTGATATGTTGGTGTTATTGGTTTGATTCCATGAGATGCGGGAGAAAAAAATGGCTATTAACACATTTACACCTAATGGAATTGATGTGTTTTACAAGAATGCATTCATTGTCAGCATGATCAAATGGTCTAGAGTTGACAAAACCTGAGATAGCCTATTGTAGATAAGCCTGACATTCACTTATATGTGCAAATGAAACATTCCTAGGTGCCATGGATTTTGAGAATCGCTATGTCAAAGTTTGACACCTTTTTTCTCTTAGGGATTTTAAGAGACTCTCTCAGTCCAATGTAGCCTAGAACGATTGGGAAACATAGGGAATGAAACAAGGCCTCCACTAGAATTCACCTACCCACCCTAACATGTTAATATTGTCAGTTTGGTTCCATAAGGTGTAGAAGAAAAAATATGGCTATTGGCACATTTACATTGCACTCAAATGAGGCATTTTCTAGGAATGCATTCATTATCAGCATAGTCAAATGGTTTGGAGTTGACAAAAAATAAGATAGGCTATTTTAGACAAACTCAACATCCACTTGTAGGTGCAAATGAAACATTCCTAAGTGCCACATATTCTAAAAATCATTGCATCAAAATTTGACACATTTTTACTCTTAGCGCTCTTAAGAGACTCTCTCAATTCAATGTATCTTGGAAGGACCAAAAGAGTTGGGGAATGAAAGGAGGCCTCCACTATCATTCAATAACCTACTCTAATGTGTTGGTATTGTCAATTTAGTTCCACAAGGTGTAGAAAAAAAATATGGCTATTGGCAAAATTACATTGAATGCAATTTAGGCATTTTACAAGAATGTATTTATTATTGGCAAGATCAAATTATATGGAGTTGATAGAAACTGAGATAAAAAATTGTAGATAGACCTAACATCCACCCCTAGGTGCAAATGAAACATTCTTCGGTGCCACAAATTTTGAGAATCATTGTGTCAAAGTTTGACATCATTTTTCTCTTAGAGTTCTTAAGAGACTCTCTCAGTCCAATTTAGCTAGGAGGGATTGAGAGCCTTGGAAAAATACAAAGATCCAGTAGCAGTAATCTACCCACCCTAATGTGTTGGCATCAATTTGGTCACACAAGGTGTGAAAGAAAAAATATGGCTATTGGCACTATTACACTGCACTCAAATGCAACATTTCGTAAGAGTGCATTCATTATCGACATGGTCAAATGGTCTAGAGATGATAGAAACTAAGATAGGATATTTTAGATGGACTTGAAATCCACCTATAAGTGCAAATGAAAAATTCTTAGGTTCCATAGATTCTGAGAATCATTGCATTAAAGTTTGACACATTTTTGCTCTTAAGACTCTTAAGAGACTCTCTTAGTCCACCATAGCTCAAAAGGACCAAGAGACTTGTGGAACAAAACGAGGCCTCTAATAGAATTCCCTTGCCCACCTCGACATGTTTTCACTATCATTTTGGTCCCATGAGGTGCAGAACAAAAAAAATGGCTATTTTATGTTAAGAGACTCTCTCAATCTAATGTAGACCAAAAGGATTAGGATGCTTAGCCATTTAAAAGATGCCTCCACTAGCATTCAAGTATCCACCCCAATGCATTGGAACTATCATTTTGATCCCATGAGGTTCAAAAGAAAACATATGACTATTAGATTTTTTTAGACTCTCTTAGTCCAATGTAGCCTGGAAGGATGAATATACTTGGCTACTAAAAAGATACCTCCACAAGAATTCACCTACCAATATTGACATGTTGGCACTGTTATTTTGATCCCATGAGGTGTAAAAGAAAAAATATGATTATTGGATTTTAATATACTCTCTCAGTCTAATGTAGCCTAGAAGGATTAATATGCTTGACCACTAAAAAGACACCTCCACTAGCATTCACTTGCCAACCCTGAAATGTTGGCACTATCAGTTTGATCTAATGAGGTGTGGAAGAAAACATATGACTATTGGATCTTAAGAGACTCACACAGTCCAATGTAGTTGTGAAGGATTGGGATGCTTGGCCACTAAAAAGACACCTCCACTAGCATTCACCCACCCACCCTAATGTGTTGGCATCATTGATTCAGTCCCATGAGGTGTAGAAGAAAAAGTATGACTATTATCTTTTAAGTGACTCTCTTATCCCAATGTATCCTAGAAGGATCAAGATGCTTGGCCATTGAAAAGACAAATCTACTAGCATTCACCTTCCCATCCCAACGTGTTGGCAACATTAGTTCAATTCTATGAGGTGCAGATGAAAAAATATGAATATTGGCTCTTAAGAGACTCTCTTGGTCCAATGTAGCTTAGAAGGATCAAGATACTTGGCCACTAAAAACACACTTCCACTAGCATTCATTCACCCATGCCAACATGTTGGCATCATTAGTTTAGTCCCACGAGGCGTGGAAGAAAAAATATGACTATTGGCTCTTAAGAGACTCTTGGTACAATGTATCCCTCAAGGATTGGGATGCTTGGCCACTAAAAAGGCATCTCCACTAGCATTCACCCACCCACCCCAATGTGTTTGGTGAGGAATGAAAATTTCACTCCTAGTACACTTTTACTAAATGAAATTGAAGCATTTTATAACATTACTTTCATTGCCACTATGGGAAAATGAATTTGAGTTAACAAAAAATGAGGCAAACATTTGTAGGTGGACACAAAATCCACCTATAAATGCAAACGAGACATTCCTAGGTGCTATAGTTTGAGAGAATAATAAGGCCGAAGTTTGGCACCTTTTCATCTTAAGCCTCTTAAGAGATTCACTTGGTCTAATGTATCTCAAAAGAATTAGGATTATTAGCCACTAAAAAGAGACCTCCACTAGCTTTCACCTACCACCCTGATGTGTTGGTGCCTTTGATTAGGTACTATGAGGTGAAAAATGTCAAATTTCACTCCTAGCACCCTTTCAGTGAAGGAAACTAAAGTATTTTCCAACATTACATTCATTTCCACCATAGGCAAATGAATTGGAGTCAGTAAAAACTAAGGTAGGTATTTGTAGGTTGAATTGAAATCCACATGTACATGCAAACAAGACATTCCTAGGTGTCACAGTTTGAGAGAATAGTAAGGCCAAAGTTTGGCACCTTTTTCATCTTAGAGCTCTCAAGGGACTCTCTTGGTCAAATGTAGCCTAGAAGGATCGAAATGCTTCACCACAAAAAAAAAACACCTCCAATATCATTTTCCCACCCACCCTGACATGTCGGTGCCATCATTTAGGTCCCATGAGGTGAAGAATGAAAAATGTGACACTAGGAAACATTACATTGAATACAAGTGAGGCATTTTACAAGAATGCATTCATTGTTAGAACAATCAAACAGTTTCAAGTTGATAAAAATTGAGAGAGGTTATTGTAGACGGACGTAACATCCATCTATAGGTCCAAATAGAATATTCCTAGTTGTTATAAATTATGAGAACTACTTTGTCAAGGTTTAGCCATTTCTTGCTTTTAGGTCTCTTAAGAGACTTTGTTAGAATTGTGTAGCCTAGTAGGATCAAGACACTTGGGGAATGAAACTAGGCCTCCTCTAGTATTCAACCATCCACCCTAAAATTCTAGAATCATCAATTTGGTCCCACATGCTGAAGAACAGAAGATATGACACTAGCCAAAATTGAACTAAATTGAAATAAAGCATTTTGTAAGAATTCATTCATTGTTGGGATAGTCAAACAGTTTCAAGTTGATGAAAATTGAGATAGGTTATTGTAGAGGGACCTAACATCTAGTTGTAGGTCTAAATGGAACATTCCTTGGTGCCACCATGAACCACACATGAGATGAGTACATCTACATGGATTTTTCAAACATCTATTTTAATATATGGATCACCATTTTGGTCGACACACATGATTTAGATATTACATGATGAACATGATCATGAGATATCATGCACAAAATTCATATGTAGTGTTTGTGAAAATAAGTCTTCAAGATATGTCAATCAGTATCAATGAGTTACATGAACATATGGAAAATATACCCCATTCCCATCTAGCTAATCATTTGATGAGGTTTGGAATAACCTTAAGGGGTACAAGAACATATTGGGAAAAATGTCATGCAAAATTAACTAACATGCTTCATCAAATTGGTTCACCAACAATATTCTTCTTTTTAATTGTACCAAATATGTATTGACTTTATTTGCATGTACTAATTCCTAGAGCACCACCAAAAAATCCACGAGAAGCCTGAAATTGATAAAAAATATATATATTATTTGATTATTCTTATATAGTGGCACACTACATGCACCTACGACATACATTTTTTTGAAAATAGATACTAGAAAAAGGAATAAATGTAAAATATTATTGATCTAGATATGAATGGAAACATACAGGTTCATTGCATGTGCATGGATTCATATGGATAAATGGAGCACCAAATATGGACAATTTTATTGGACAAATGAGCAGGAATGAAAAAGTGTAGAGAAATACTTCCATTCTATTGTTCATGCATGGAATCCTAGAGAAGATCCACATCAATATAATATATAGATATGTTATCAATCCTTTGTGAATCTATATTTTATATATTATATATAAACTTTATGATCTAATTTAACTAGTAAATTCTTACATTTTTTGAATGATAGACATTGCAAAATTTTGTACAACATCAATGTCTTAAAATTACATAACAACTTAAACATGTAGATATGGAACATGACTATGAAGAGATCCTAAATTGTGTATAATGACATACAATGTGTAGAGAGGGTGTATGCCTATGTAACAAACGGGGACAAATGGTTTGTAGGTAAGAAGTTCAATCATTCAAATTATTCTATACAAATTTGATATAATATGACTCAAAATAAATGAAAATGTGCTATTATTAATTACATGTATAATGCTCCATGGACATTATATTTTGAGGGATCAAACGTATATTAAGACTTAGAGATAGGTGAAAAAAATTAAGCCTATAAGAAATGATGACAAAGTAAATACACATAATTGCTACATACTACAATTATGGAGAGAAAATATAGATTGACAACCTATTCTTTCCAAACATGTTATAATCAAGTACATTGCCAAGTATGCAACTGAAGCAAAGAAGAGTTTAGAAACCTGTCATCAAATGTTGATGCAACTTGCAAACATTGAAAACCTTGATGATTTAGCCACAAGAGTATGTGGGAGGCTTCTTACTAAAATAATTGTAGAGACATTGGGGGATAAGAAACATGTCACGTGATCTTGGAACTTTCATTAATAGAGAACACTAGAAAATTAAATGTCAATCTAAATGTCTCACATAATGTATTCAAACCTACAACTAAAGATGACTATGAATCGAACATACAAAATATTTTATTAATGGATATAAGAAAATGCTTTTTTGCATGGAACACAGTTCACTTATTGATGGAGCTAGATCATGGACATTTAATCCAAGGCATGGGGTATGGTAGCTATTGTGAGAGTATTTCTAAGGTTTATATCGATCCTTACACATGAATCAAATAAATGAGTTGATTTTTATTGGTTTATGTTTTTACTTTACAAGTTATTTCATCATGTAGAAAGAAATATTGGTCTTCATAATGATGCAATAATATCAAATTGGGAGTCATTTAATTATAATAATTGGCACGTGCAATGAACAAGTACTCTATAAGATGTTCAAAATAGTAGTGATTCTAAAATTGAAGATAATCAACCTCTTCAAGGAAACACAACAAAAAATGAGTGAAAAATCATATCTAGGCTACATCGTGGTTAGATTATAGAAGTGTTTGAAATAGATATGTTGGGAAGAAGAGATATTGATAGACAAATATCATGGTCTAATGAAAATTAAGGTGAAGACTGTTAGAAATGAAGACAAACCACTATAGAATGGAAATATTAAATTAAATTACGTATCTTATTTTTAACAATAGAATACCAAATGGAGATTTAAATATGTAAAATAAGCAACAAGGAAAATTAGAAAACACAAAAGATTTACACGACACAAAGATTTACGTGGAGAAACCATTTTAGGAAAAAAAATCCACTAAGAAGAGAGGCCAAGTCTATAGTATCTTTGAATCAAGAATACAATACAATCACATCCTACACTCCTTCAACATCCAATCTGACAATACCTATGTACCTATGCCAACCCAACATAACTCTACACTCCTCTAGCTTCTATTATATAGGAAATACAAGTGTATAGGGAATAAAAGGCTCTAAAGTTCTAGATAATGATGTGAGGATGGGTGAATCTAAATTTATGATTGAAATGTTGAAGGTGGACAATCTAAATGATCTCAGGTCTAATGACAAAATTGACTAAAATTGAATGGCCTTTGATTCTGGGTGAAAATATGACTGATGAATGTGTTTAACTAGAAGTGTGGGACTATCCACCAAAGTGGTAGTAGGATAAGCCAGAGGTGTAGTTCTATGAACTAGAAGTGAAAAACTATTAACCAAAGGCGTAGTACTATATGCTAGAAGCAGTATCAGGATAGTGCAAAAGTGCAACTCTATGAAAACTAGTGGGAAAAGTGACAAGACCAAAGGCATAGTTCTGTGTGCTAAAGGTGCAACTCTTTCAACCAAAGGCACAATTCTGTCAACTAGAAGCAAGCTTCTATGTTCTAGAGGCATAATTTTGCGTGCTAGAAGCACAATAAAAGTGTTTAGAGCACAATTCCATATCTCAAAAGCAAGATTCTGTGACTGTTGTTTATTTTGGAAGATAGTTTTGAGTTCTTTGGCAAGAAAATCAAACAAGTAAGACACAATGGTTGTTGACTCTTTGGAATTGGGTGTGCAAAGCTATTAACCTTTGCGAATAATAAATGGTAAATACTGGTAGATAACAAGAATACACACCAAACACTCTTGCACAAGCTTAAAATTATTCAAGTAGGAGTATCATATCTCACGGACTCACTCAAGTGCAACTTCAAACCCCACTATTAGATAATGGTAGTTTCCATCCCTTTGATATTGTTTACCATTGCTTGGATAGGTAAGGAATGCAAGTTCATGTACCACAGGTTACTCCCTTTACTTTGGAGACTTTAGTATTGCCCAAAGTGTCTATTTCAAATAATGAAGATAATAGCGTGAGCTCTTCTCCTCCATGTGGCTGTGATGCACTGAAGGATATGATGAATGAAGGTCTTATTTAGGATCACAAGGTGTCTAAGGAGTCCCCAAATATACACAAGGTATGGTGGGGCTCAAGTCTGTGGATGAGGGTGTCCCAAATTCTAACCTTGCACAAACCAAATCAAGTCCTGGTGGACCAAGGATATTGAGGCTTTTGCCTAGCAAGAAGGGGTCCTTCCTTTGAAACAAACTTTCAATTCTCATAACGTTTGTATCCTGCTCTAGAACACGCAGTTGAGGTTGTCCCTAGAGGTGATGAAATCCCCTAGCAGGCCCTGTAGAGAGGATATCAAGTACTTTTGACTCTCAAGATTGTTTTGCAACGCAAGACAAGAGCATACGCATGGCTCTTGAGTCCCTAGGAATAAAGAAAATAAAGAAATAAAGTGAATGATCTAGTATTTTTGATCTCTAAGATCACCTTTTAGTGTGAGGAGAGAGCATACATACATAGATATTCAAGACATAGCATACACGTTTGTAAATTCCCTTAAAAAATGAAGTGTCATACTAGATTTAGTGATAAAAATGAATCCTTTGTCAAGCATCTTGCACCAAACTCATTAGCAGTTACACGTTTGCTTCTTTGTCAAGCAATAAGAGGCTACACAAATGATATTAGTTTCCAAGAAAGCCAAAAGCATAGAAATAGTAATCAAAAGTGAACTTCCATTAACCAAAAGTAAAGTAATATTGACCAAAAGCAAACTTATGTTAACCAAAGGCATAGAAAGATATACCAGAGGTGAATTTCTATCAACTAGAAGTGATATAATATTGACCAAAGGTGCAATTCTTGTTAGTGTAGGTTTTTTATTTTCCTTAGGGATATTTCTTTTTCCTACACATTATTAAGCTTGCTTAGGTTTATTAGATGTGGTTAATATGAGGACACATGGCGGAATACATCAGCTACATGTGTAACTCTCTTCCACACATGGGTAGTTGAGTTACACACCTTCTTTTGGCTTGTTGTGCCACCTCTCATAACCACTATTTTCCCTTTACCTAAGTATGTTACAGGGTAGTTGGGTTTCTCACCCTCTTTTGGCTTTATGTGCCACCTCCTTTCTATCTTCATTTGAGGAGGTTATGCCACATGTTTTGTCATTTACCAAGTAGGTAAAACATCCCACCTTTTATGGGTAGTAGGAGTTAATGCACCTCTTGGATGTATTTGCCCATATTTTTCTATATATAAAACACTATCCTATCACCTTAACTAGTTCAAATACTAGTTTAGTGAAAGCTTCGTAAGAGTATCAAGAGTATTCTCAAATTCTCTTTCCTTGTCTCCATTTTTCTCTCTTTCAGGATTCTTTCTCCATTCCACTATTTTTATCTTCGATCATTTGTTGACTGAAGTGTATGTGATCTACAACTGACATCAGATCCTGACTCAGTTCTCACTTCTCACAGAATCTAATAGTTCTATCTACCGTAAGCTAACTTTTATCGACCATAAGCACAATTCTATCCCAGTCCTATAAAAATTAGAGTTTAAAGTCAATCGTGTTATCAAAAGGTGGATAAGTGAAATTCTGATGGGGCAGGAGGTTGGTTGGAAGTATGGATCTGTTACCTTGTACCAAAATCAGACAACAAACAACAAGATAAGTTATCAATTAGGTCAAAAGGAAAAAAGCATGTCCACAAATAAATTAGCTTGTGAAAAAATTAGATAGATGCCTACAAATACATCATCTTGCATGCAAAAACAAATAAATCAGATGCTAGAAAACCTTGTAAAGTTAGCAAAAATTTAGAAACCAAAGGCACAATACTATAAACCAAAGGCATAGTTTTATATACTAAAAGTGAACTTCTGTCGACTAGAAGCGTGGGACTGTTGACCAGAAGCGCAATTTTACATGTCAAAAGTGTAGATCTCTACCTGTAGCTTAAAAAAGTAATTTTTCTCAAGCAAATAAATGTTAGATTAGGGAGTGGGTCCCACCGGGCATGCTAGAATGTGTATAGGGAAAATTGGATTAACAAGATGCTCGACATAAATAAATCAAACCCAATCCTATAACCTTCAAGAAATAGATCAAAGGACAATAACCACAATTCAATGCAAATAATCAAAGAACATTATCACCTAAGATTGTATTTATTCCTTGGTTAAATGTGGATTGCTCTTGTACTTTGCATAACCATGGTTGAAAGAAAGCATGAATGGATGATGTGTGCTCAAAGGATGTAATGTGCTCAACAATAATGGATGCTCAAAGCTCTGTATGAATGCCCAAAGCTTAATGATCATAGAGGGTTTCTGAAGAGGTGAATGTACATATTTATAGCTTTCATGGAAGATTGATCAATGGTGGAGTAAATTCAATGAAATCGATGGTTGAGATAAATTGAGAAGACATGAAGGAATGTGCACATGACAAGTGTACATGCAAAAAGTTGTTTTAATGAGTTAATTGCTTTGTTGACTAAAGATAGGATTGATTTTCATAAAAATAGAATGTTTTTTTTCTATTTTATGAATTGATTGATAAAAATAAAGATTTTAAAGCCAATTAACTCAACTCTTGATTTGCTTTTTGACATGCTATGAATAAAATTAAATAATAAATAATTTAATTTGTGTGCATGGAGGAAACAAGATAATTTTAGAAGATTGAGAAGATAATTAGAAGTTAAATAAAATAAATTTATTTAATTTGTTGTGAATGATGGAGGAAAATAAGAAATAAATAAAATATTGATTTTATTTATTTAGAAATTTGAAAAGTCAACTTAAATAAATTTGAGTAATTTATTTAATTATTTTTAGAAGAATAATTAATCAATTAAATAACTAAAATTATTTAATTGTGTAGATGAGAGGAATTAAGATGTGATGATTAATTAAATAATTGATTTATTCAATTAATGGGAAAATAGAAGAATAAAGTGGTGAATTCGATGAAATTAATTAAATAAATAGGATTTATTCAATTAATGTTGGATTTAGATGATTTAGAAGAAATTGGTGAAATTAATTAAATACTTAAGTTATTTAATTAATGTTAGATGAATAATGCAATGGTCATTTTTAGGTGTCTACAAAAGCCATAGATGGAGTATAGAGATTATGGAGCACAAACTTGGGAAAATCCAATGTCATACTTGGGGAATCTAACAATCATGCTATAATTAGCCTCTTATAGATGTCATAACCACCTTACATGAATGTAGCACCCAAGATAGCCAAATCCCAATGCCCACCTTTGGGGAAGTTAGCAATAGGCTAAAAATAGCCTCTTACACCTCTTATAGGTTATCATAAAATGGTAAGTAAAGAAAATCCCAAAATAGTTGATTCCTTACAATGTGTAAGAAACTTACAATAGAAGACACTCTTACACCATGTCATAAGCTTTTAATAAACTAGGCTACCCACTTTTCACTTGTAATCCCAAGGTAAAATGATATTATTGCCAGCACCATAATTAAACATTTACTATTGTCAATGGACCCTTCATCCCTTATGAATGCATTTACAAATAATACTACGAATAATTAAATACATAGGATTTTGCAAGGTTGATGACACCTTAATCTTAACAAACATTACAAAAATCAAACAATAATATTCATAAGAACCATGAAATATAATGGGTTTATCATACAAGATGATATACCACAAAATATCAATTATGAAACCTTGGGTTCTAAATAGAAAAAGAACTTGCTATAATTATAACACATTTGTTGAAAGAACACCAATACATTGAGGGGGGAATAAATATATATTAATTTTTACAATTCAACCAATATAAGAACTAAGATCATTCATAAACTAAGATCACACACAATCCACATAACACTAGATGTACATGGAAAACCCTAAAAGGGAAAAACCACAGTGAAGATGATCAATTTTCCAAAAGAGTTTTTACAAATGTTTTGTAAGCACCAACTCAATGCAATGAGGCACCAACCCCTATTTTTCTCAATCTCTGAGCATTTGATAGTGAGAAGAAAGGAATATACATTCTCAACAAAATTTTCTATTCTTCAAAACCAAATATATACAATTGTCACCCCTACATCTGTGTCAATAATTGAACCACCACCAATTGCTAAGAAAACTGAAAGTCAACAGTTTTAAAATCATTACATAGTAGCCACTAATCAGTTAAATAGTTGTCCAACAATAGAATAGTTATAGATCTGAATTATCATCTCAAACATTCATTATGGTGTATAATAGTTGCTAGTATAATCACCAATATGTATTCAACATTTGAGACATACCGGAACTTCAAAAATAATCCATCAACAAAATACTCATCACAAGCTATTGGCAAATTTTTATTTCTATGAACCTACTCTTTGTCACCTTTATTAGCAAAAGCTTACTTTTATAGGCATTGACCTTTGTCACCTTTATCGAAAAAAATTATCGTTCACCAACTCGGGCCTTTTTCACCTTTATCGATAAAATTTCCCTTTTAAGAACCTTGAGCACATTGCCTTTACTATCGACAATTTGTCATTCTCAAGGACCATGACTTGATCACTTTTCACCTTTTCCTTGAGCTACAAGCCAACTTCCTTTTTATCAGTAAAAATTCAAACCACAAACTTACTTTCCTTTGTTCCCTTTATTGCTTAGTCGATGAATCAGTGAAATGACGAACTCTCAAACCAGTATGTGAAACAAAAACTTTGCTGATAACACTTTGCCAACAATAAAAGAACTTCTTTCAAAGCTTACTTAAAATGTAATCAGTAAAGTTCCTAACGACTAACATGAATAATTCAAAATATTCCTTTTATAAAATTTGAACAATATGAATCATCCTTATGACTTGTCGGCAAACTGTCTGATCGGGTAACTATTGGGTAGGTGCACAGAGCAGTTCGTGAACTGAAGAAATCACCGACTGGCTATAACTTAGCCATTTTTTTCCCAATCTTCACCAAAATGGAACTGGGGATACCCAATTGGGTCTTTAACAAAATGATGTCATTAGTTTGACTAAATAATCTAAAATGGCCTCCAATCCAACCATCTCCTAATCTCAATGCAATCAATCTCCTAAGCTCAATGCAATCACATTAGTGACAAACCAAACCAAATCCAACAATCTCATCAATGACAAAACCAACAATCTCTCCTTTCTTATTGATTACAATTCAATCATCCACACTTGAATCTCCCCCTTTGACATCAATTACAAAGGGAGTCATAGAAAATGCCTAATCTAAAATGGCTCTCCTTGAGGACTACCCTGATAGAGGAATTTGATTTCATACCCCCCCCCGGTTGAATGCTTTTTGTATTCAAGAAGAAATAGGAGAAGGGACTGTAGATTAGGAAGAATCAGGGGAAAATAATGAATCATTGATAGTAACCAAAAAACTACCTAAATTCAAGCCATAAAGACCCTAATCTGATAATGAAGCATAAGATGACAATATAAATCAAATAATAAAACCCTAATATCTCAATTCCTGTGCCAAAGTTGATTCTCCTCTATTGCTCTTCTCAATTTTGCTTTGTTTGATTGTTTTCTCTTAGATTTGTAGTGCACAAGATATATGATAAGCTTAGTATAGATGTATGATAGCAAGATCTCAAGATACATGATATGAGTGATACCAAATTATTGAAGATTATGGTTAACCTTGAAATGGAGTTGAAGGCTTGCTTTTATAGAGGATTGGATTTAAATTAAGGGTGAGGATTAAATGATAATGTATGATGATCAATGGATAAGATTAAACGGACCACGACCCAAGAAATTAGTTGAGAAATAGGGCTTGGATAAATTAAATAATTGTAAAAAATTATTTAATTTAGGAGGGAAGATGAATAATTAAATAATTAAAAATAATTATTAAATAATAGAAGAAGAGAGGGAAATGGAAAATAATTAAATAATTGAAAACCATTATTTAATAATGGATGAAGAAATGGAATTTTTTTAAATAATTGAAAACTTTATTTAATAATGGATGAAGGAAATGGAAAAATTATTAAGTAATTGAAAACCATTATTTAATAATGTATGGAGGAAAAGGAAAAATTATTAAATAATTGAAAACCATTATTTAATAATGGAGGAAAATGGAAAAATTATTAAATAATTGAAAACCATTATTTAATAATGTAGGAAATGGAAAAATTATTAAATAATTGAAAAACATTATTTAATATGTAGGAAATGGAAAAATTATTAAATAATTGAAAACCATTATTTAATAATGGAGGAAAATAGATAATGAATAATTAAACAATTAAAAAAATTATTTAAGAGGAATAAAGAAAAAGTGGATTAATTAAATAATTCAAAATTATTTAATTAATAGAAGAATATGACATTAGGAAATAATTAAATAATTAAAAATTATTTAACTATGTGAGAGAAGATGGAAATTAGAGTGAAAATCTTACTCGCAGACTTGGGACATATTTGAGTGTCTACATTTTGCCTCTCTTTGATACAATGTGAATCTGAACGTTGTGTCAAAGAATAATTCAAAAAAATTGGCTTAGGACTTGCCCCAATGTGTCCCAAATAAAGCGGGATAACATGATGCCTCCTTGGGAAATTTGTCAAATTTTCAAAAAGTCCATAAAAAAATTTGGTAAATTTATCGATACGTCAATTTGATAGGCGTAAATTCATTGGCAATGAAAAACTAGGATTATAGGATAAGCACCCTCGGGAGATAGAGGTGGTACAAGTTAGGCCTATTTTTAGACTCGTATATCTGATTGATCCTACAAGCTCCATTTTTGACAGACGTCTGATATTGTACTATGACACATTTTTTTCATATATATATGAGATGCGTCATTTTTTACGGTGTTATGTTCTATATGCATGTTATGTGATGGATTTATGTGATGTGATTTTATGATATGCATGATGGATTTATGATATATGATTTATGCTTATATATGTTACAATGTATGGATGGATGCACATGATCTTATGGATACACATTATATTGCAGGATGGTACTATATGTTCATGACATGCTTATATGAAGCTTATGCGGATGATGATTCTATATGATGTGATTCTATCTATATTTTCATATTTTCTTATGCAATATGATGACCTAACATGTATATGATGATGCCTATGTGATGTTCTTGTTGTCATGAAGGATTGTGCCCTGAATGCTAAGCATTTACAAGATTGGCAATTCCATGCAACATGGGAACATTCTCAAACTGTGGGTTTGTCTGTTTCGAGAATGAACCTCTGAAAGAGTCATCTCCCTTTAAATGCCCTTTAGATCTGTAAATTGATGGAGGAAATAGATAGAAGAAAACTTGCATAAATTGAAAACTAAACAGAAAATCTATCTAAAGGGGGTGATGCACCAATATTTTGATTTAAAACTGCAATATAACTCACAAACATTCTCCAATAAACTTGTTCTTACAATCCAAACTGATTAGATTCACCACATAAGTATTTCACAGAAAGGCATGAATAATCTTGCACAAGCTGTGACTTCTAATAAATTAAAATTTGTATACTTGCATCCAATAAATGAGAAAGAATTCAGAGGTTTTGAAGAAAAACAAAAAAAAATCCTATCAAATCACTCACGAAATAACAAGACACCTGAAATTGGATAGAAGAAGCCCTGATTGTATTAGAAAATGGAAGGAATCTGTTAGTACTCATTTATGTTTAAGGTTTTAAGTTTGAACATTTGCTGATTTTCTCATTCAAATCCTGATTTTTCTAAGGCGTGGGGTCTTGCGTTGTTCTGCCTATTCTAATCATGATTTTCTGTGGCAGGTTCCTGGTTATTCGGTTATATCCTCGTGCTTTAGTGTTCATAGGTTGACCAGCCCCCATGTAATGTTTCACCACCTTTTCCTGTCACACTCATGAAAATGTTAAGTTTGTATTTGCAATTGATCAAATCTATTGACAAGCTTGTGAAATCCAAATCGGCTTCCAGAAATCATGAAAAAAGGAATTATATGCATTTTAATGCATATCGAGTTTGCATATAAAAGGGGGAATCTTTCGTATATTCCCAAGAATATTCTGTAGTTGTATACATTTCCAAATGCATATTAGGCTCAAAAGGAAAATGTACAAGGGCGGAATATACATTGAAGATTCTAGGAATATTCCTTGTTTGTATATCAGGCTGCTTGTATATTTAGTTTGTATGTTCAGACATACAACGATTAGATTCAAAGGAAATGTACATTGAAAAATATACAATGGCCAGTGACATGCAAAGTGAACAGTGCAGCGGATATGCAAGTGGGTTTGTACATGTTCGGCATACAACGGAAATGTGCATTCATTGCATATTCTAAAAAGATTCCCTGTTTGTATGTGAGAAGGTTTGTATGTTTGACATACAAAGATGCCAGTATACTTTTGGTACAGTGCAGCGGGGAGATACATTTGGTGGGCCCGTAGATATACAAAATGAATTGTCTGTTAGAGAGATGCATTAGCGGAAATATGCAAAAGGATACATGTGAGGCAAGTTGCGAGGCAAGGACCCACCACTTGTATATTTGCGGTTGTATATTTCGATATACAACCAAATATACATTCCTAAGATACATTCCGGACCCAATGAAGATTTTAGGCTATTGCATAATTATTTGGGGTACGTGACCTGTATAAGTGTTTGTATATGTCGATATACAACCTGATGTACAATGATAGGATACAAGCTGGACCCGAACTGAATTCTAGTTTGTTCTATAACTTTTGACATTCACCTTGTATGTTGTATATGCATTTGGATATGCATATACAAAAGTGATAGAGGTAAAATGAAAGGAGAAAAGGTCGGCGATGGAAGGTCAAGGTGCCTACATGGCACGATATTATTGGCTAGTGACTCTTCATGCATGTTTTGGGACAGTTGATCACAATGATGGATTTTGGATTGACGGTCAGGTTTTGAACCTTTGGCGATGGTTTTTTCCTTGTGTCCGCAGTCATTTTTTTTTTAGTGGGAAATTTCCATGGGTGCGCTGCGACAGTTTCCAAGAGGAGCTATGGGTGGTTGAGCCATTAATGGCAAGATTGTAGATAGGCATGGGCTGATGGTCAGATGGCCAGGTACCTGGTTTATGATGGAGATTCTTCTAGCGGCAGCACAGGGCTCGAGCTCAACTACTCCTCGCCCTTCTCTTGCTTCTTCCCCTTTTGTCCCCTGCCGCATTTATGATTTTGAGCACCATTTTCTGGTGCAGTGTATCTGGTAGAAATTTTGACCTTGCCTTGTAATTAATTTTGATAATAATACAGTCTTGGTATAAATGCCAAACTATGTTACTCATGGGGTTGTTGAAAACTGGAAAAATTTTGGTGCTGTAAGGAGATACGACCTCATTGGTGGCTTTGTCTTTGCTGTCTTGTGAGTTTATGAGTCTCATGTTGTATGTTTAATGCATAAATTCACTGGTTTCATGCTGTTTTATATGAGAAATGCTCTGTACATGTGCTTAATCATTTGTCTCCAAGCTGTGGGCATATTCTTTATTTTGAATCAGGATAACTAAGGGTTGTTAAGATTCAGGAATATATCTTTTCTACATTGAATGTTTAATCTCCTACTTTTGATCAAAGAACAAATTAAATGTTTCAGGTTAATCATTGAGAAAGTGTGTTGCAGCAGGGATACCATTAAGTATGAATGACTAAGTACCTAGTTTTTGGGAAGTATCTGTAAGGCAGGCGCTAAACAACCCCCTTGAAACTCAGCCATCACTATAGGTTTATGTATGCATGTGCATGTGTATGTCTATTGACTTCGAGCCCTGGATAGGCATCGATCCAATCTTGTATTGAGGTTACAACCAAGGTCCTAGTTTTGCATCCAAATATAAATCAAACTTAAACTTCAAATCAAACCTTTAGGACTTTAGATGTAGTTTTAGGATCCACAATCCTCTATCTCACAACCGAAAATAGGCCCAAAGCTAGCCCCTTTACACTTATCTCACAGTTTTGGTCTACATAAGAGAGGATTTATCTACTTTGTGTCAACATCCTAGTCAATCCACAAGCATATATCATGGATGTTGAGTAGGGAATACCCCCTTGGTTCTGCAGAGCCTAAAGAAGAAGAGGAGATATTTATAGAGTCTATCTCCTATATTGTTGGCCCCTGGCTCAGAAATCTTGTTGATCACTGATGGCTATTTTGTAGGGATTACTGGGAATAAGCATCTAGTCTGGGAAAATTACCAACAGATTTTGGTGACTTCGCTGGGGAAATCAAGTGAAAGAACCCTGATTTAAAAGAAAATAATTCCTAGTAATAGGTGGCGACTCCGAACCAATCTCCTAACTGGTAAAGTAAAGATTTGTATGCAAGGGAGAAGATCCCAACGTAACCCTTCGTTTGAAGAGTTACCCATAAAAATGATGTATAAGAAAAAAGGGACTATTCGAGCTAGCCAAGATGGTTCTCCTAGCCTAGGAAAAATGATTTTATTTAGGACAATCCAGGATCCTTAGAGAAAACAATGCCTTATTTTACAAACATTGAGGCTAAAATCTAGAATGTATATGAGAGACAATAGAGTGGTGGATTGAAAATGAGGTTAGAGGTGTTTCAAGAACGTCCTTTTGTTGATTCCCCTGACAGATTTGAAGAAGTTGAATCCCTAAGGGATGATGATAATGATGATCAGAATGTGATAAAGCCATCCTCTTCTATGCCTAGAGAGGAGGAACTAGCTGATGAAATTAAAAGCTTAAGGGTAGAATTAGAATATCTGCAAGCAGTAAAGATCAGGGATGACCTGAGGTAGAAAGTGCAAGCTTTGAGAGTTTCTCAGAATGATTCAGTTCCTACCCTTGGCAATGCAAATATGTAAAGAAATCAACATAGGAATGAAGTTCAGGATCAGCATGATGATCAAAGACAGAATGCAAATGATGCCAGAATACCATTTAATAATGTAAGAAATTAGAATGCAAACAGAAATGCCAATGCTAATCAATTTGGTAGATAGCTGATGCAGCTAGATAGATTTAGACAGCTTGTGTTTGATGGCATTCCTGGTTACCCCAATCTTATTGACAAACATGTGAGGTTGCAAGTGCCTAAATTTTTAGGAAATAATATTGTATCAGGTGAAGACCATTTAAAAGCTTTTCAGAATATCATGGACAACTTTGAGGTTGAGCATGAGGATATTTTCATGAAATCATTTATGCAATCCTTAGTTGATGAAGCCAAGGAATGGTATAAAGGTCTACCTGACAGAAGCATTTCATCATGGAATGACTTCAGGAGGATATTCAAGAAATAGTATGGTGACAAAACTGATCCTAGTTTCTTTATTGATGAATTCACTGGAATAACCAAAGGATCAAATGAACAAGTTGCTGATTTCAATGCTAGATTCACAAAGGTATTGAACAAATTGCCACAGGACTTGAGACCTAATGAACCTATGTGCATAGTGTTGTACATAAATGCTTTTGATGCCAAAACTACCTATGGATTAAGAGATAAGGGTCCTCATAGCCTCAGAGATGCTTTCAAGATTGCAACAAATATTGAGAATAACAGAAAAGCATCTAGTAAAACCAACAAAAGAGATGATATAAAGATTTTGCAAAATCCAAATACTAAATCTCAGAGTGTTCAGGGCAATGCATCTACTTCTGAGGATAAATTAGATAAGTTGACAACTATTGTCAAGGACCTGAGCTATAGAATGGCTAAGAATGAAAAGGGGATAGGTCCTGATAGACCAGTTTACCAAAGGCAGGAAAGAAGACCATCATTACATGATATGCCATATAATACTAATTGGCATAATGGTAAACCCATTCTTCCAAACAGCAACATAGGTCAAAGGATTCAAAATGCAAAGGAAACTCCTGATCCTTTGAAGAAGGCTATGAATACTGTTAATGACACCCCATGGTGTATCATATGTCAAATGCCTCATTCACAGTCACAATGCATGATTGCTCAGTCTTTATACAATAATGTTGTTGCCTGTGATGAGTGCAATGAGCCGCATTGCATGGAAGATGAGAATGTCAATATGCTGTCTACAAATAGAGAACACTCTTCTCGCGATGCTGATGTAAATGCAAATGATGAGATTCAGGTCTGGCAGCAAGTTCCCTATGATGAAGATGAGGAAGATAGCTACGCTTATGATCAAGATTCACACAATTTTCTGAATAACTTGAGGAGGCCTTTTGATGAAGAAATTTGAGCCTTCATAGCTCCAGCGGTAGCTCAAGTTAAAAGCAATTATAACCTAAGAGGTAAAGCTCAGGTAAGCAATTCACACCAACTAGAGAATACTTCTGTAGGCCAGCCAGTGCAAAATTGTAAAGGGACTGAAACATATAAGAAACAATGGAACAATGATAAGCAAGGTTTTAAGTAGAAAATAGGTCATGATCTTCAAAGACTAGAAAATATAGTTCCTCAGGTTGATGATCAAAACAAAAATTCTCAGGGCAAGAATGACAGTCAAGCAGCCATAAAAACCAAGGCTGGATCATCCCAGGATAGAGGTAAAACGGTGGAGCAAGTTACAACTGTTATTTAAAATTATGCTCCATTTGACATCACTCAGGTCTTATCACAGATAAAAGTCTATGTTCCGTTGATGGAACTAATGAAAGTGGAAGAATTAAAAAATAAAGTAGTATCTTTGATTTCAGGAGTACACTGTCAAGCTAGTCAGAGTATTGAGACTCAGGGTAGGAAACAAGCCATGTGTATAGATGAAGATGAGGTTCCTGAAGTATATCTGGGAGTGACCATGACAAAGTGCCCTTCACAGGTAGAACCATTTTATGTCTCCCTTATCATAAATGGAAAAGTGATTAAGAATTGTATGCTTGACTCAGGAGCGTCAATAAATATCATGCCTTTGGCCATCATGCAACAAGCTGGGTTCAAAATAGACAAAGCATGTGGGAAATGCTATGCCATGGATGCTAGAGAAGTACCTATTATCAGAATCATGAAGGATGTGGATTTTAGACTGGCAGCATATCCAGAAAAAACTTACAAAATGAACATAACAGTTGTTGACATCAAGCCACAGTATGGCATGTTGTTGTCAAGAAGGTGGGCAACATTGATTGGTGGAAGTATGCAATTGGACTTGTCATATGCCATAATCCCAATGAATGGCAAGGATGTCAAACTGATCAGAGAAGAAAGATCATCAGAAACGGTTGAGGATCAAGAATCAGAGGAGCATATATGCTTTGTGGACACTAACTGCGATAACTTCAGGGTTGTCTCAGATGATAAAGGGGGTAAAAAGAGAGATATGTGCTTTCAAGAGCCTGACTAGCAGGGTCTTTGGACCATGTATTTTGATGGAGCTTGTTTAAAGGAAGGCTCTAGTGTGGGAATTGTTTTACTGTCTCCAGCTGGTAAGCTCCTAAAATTCTCTTTCTTGCTGAAGTTTTCTTGTACGAACAATATTGCAGAGTATGAGGCTCTATTATTAGGATTGAATGTAGCTTTGAAGCATGGAATCAAGATGCTCAAAGTATTTGGTGATTTAGAGCTTATTGTTTCCCAAGTTAGAGATAAGTATGCTTCAAAAAATAAGAGATTAAAACAGTATAAGCATGTTGTTTGGGATACAATTGAATTGTTTGATGCTTTTTCAATACACTGTATAGAGAGATCAAATAATGTCAGGGCAGATTTTCTAACTAATGTAGCCATAAGGCCAGATGATATCACTCTATCAAATGTCACAAATGTTGAAGTCAAGCTTAGACTTGCAGTGCCAGACAATATATGCAGCTGGCAAGTGTTTGATAACGATAAGGATTTACTAAGATTTTTGCATTGTATTGATGAATATGAGAACCAGGAAATGGACTTTCAGAACCTTGTAGAGGTTGTAGATGGAAAGGAAACCCTCCTAGGGAAAGAAATAATTCAACTCAAGACAAATAAAATCCCTAGAGGGCTGGTTGCTTTGGAGCGAGATTTTGACAATAGGGACCAATTTGTTACAAAGGCATCTCCAACAAACAAAAATGATTTGGAGGAGGTAAACTTGGGGACACATCAGGCCCCCAAAAAGGTGTACATTGGCAAATAGCTCAAGCTACATATCAGAACTATGCTGATTGCTTTACTAAGAAAATATAAGCATGTCTTTGTCTAGTCTTATGAGGACCTCAAAGCTTATAGGGAGGATTTATTTCAGCATGAAATCCCTTTGAAGCCTGGAGCTTAACCATTTAGACAAAAACAAAGACCTATCAACCCCACCTTAGCTCCCAAAATGCAGGAAAAACTTATGAAACTTAGGGAGGCTAGAATAATTATGCCTATCAGACATTCAACTTGGGTGTCTAACCTTGTCCTAGTTAGAAAGAAGAATGGTGATATAAGACTTTGTGTGGACTTCAAAAATTTAAATATGTCTTCTTTGAAGGACAATTACCCATTGCCAAACATGGAAGCCATGTTGCAGAAGGTGACTGGCTGTGAACTTCTATCCATGATGGATAAATTTTCAGGGTACAATCAAGTGAAAGTAAAGGAATCAGAGCAGTTCAAAACTACTTTCACTACTCCATGGGGAACATATGTATATGTGAGGATGCCATTTGGACTGACAAATGTAGGTGCCACATTTCAGAGGGGCAATGGATGTTGCTTTTGCAGGATTGACTGATTCAATCTTGGCTATGTATCAAGATGACTTGACAACTTATTCAAGAAAGGAAGAGCAACATTGTATGCATTTGGAGCAAATTTTTATTAGAGCATTAGAGTATGGCATCTCACTTAACCCAAAGAAGTGTGCTTTTGGAGTTGTGGAAGGAAAATTACTTGGACACATTGTTTCCAAGGATGGAGTCAGGATTGATCCTGAAAAGGTCGCTGCAATTAACAAAATTCAAATCCCTAGAATAGTGAAAGGTATTCAGCCCTTCTTTGAACAAATTAATTTTGTTAGAAGATTTGTGCCTAATTTTGTAGAGACCACCAAAGATATCTCTAAAATGTTGAAGAAGAATGCAACTGTCAAGTGGGAAGATGAAGCAACCAAATCATTTCAGAATATAAAAGAGGCTATAAAAATGGCTCCTATGCTTAAGTCTCCTAATTTTTCTAAGCCCTTTCAGCTGTTCTCATTTACTTCTTTCCATACTATTGTTGCATGCTTATTGCAAAAAAATGAAGAAGGATTTGAACAACCTATAGCTTTCTTTAGCAGGTCATTGCAGGCTGCTGAATTAAAGTATGACATCATGGAGAAACAAGCATATGCACTGGTTAGAGAAGTCAAGAGTTTCAGGCCATATTTGGTGGGCTCTTAAGTAATTGCATATGTGCCTCATGCAACAGTCAAGGACATCTTCACTTAGCAAGAGGTAACTGGAAGAAGATGCAGATGGATAAACAAATTGCAGGAATTCAACATTGAAATACGGATCACTAAGTTGGTAAGAGGACAAGGTTTGGCAAAACTGATGACATAGTCAAATCTAGAAGCATGCCAAGTGAATGTAGTGCATAATGAATTTTAAAATATGTCAAAATTTGAGTGGTATAAGGACATAGTATACTACTTGTAGAATTTAAACTGTCCTTCTCACCTCAGTGATGTCTAGAAGAGAACTTTGAAGTTGCAGGCTATTAAATACATCATTGTTCAAGGAGAGTTGTATTGGAAAAATCCTAATGGTGTATTACTCAGATGTGTGAATGAAAATCAGGCCAGGAATATTCTAAATGAATGCACAATGGAGTGTGTGGTGGACATTATGCTGGCCAAACAACAACCCATAAAATTCTCAGAGCAGGCTATTGGTGGCCAACTCTCTTCTCAGATACACATAAAATGATAAGAAAATGTGAGTCTTGCCAAAGGTTCTCAGGAAAGATAAGATATCAAGGCGCATTACCCCTCAAGACTATAACTGTAGAAGCTCCATTTCAGCAATGGGGGATTGATTTTATAGGGGAAATCTCAGAAAAATCAAGTGGAGGGCATAGTTGTATTCTGGTTGCTATTGATTACTTCACTAAATCGATTGAGGCCATTCCAACTAAAAGGGATACAAGCAAAGTGGTGATGGATTTTATCTTGGAAAATATTATTGTAAGATTTGGAGTACCAGCCAAATTGGTCGCAGATAATGCTATGTGCTTCAGGTCTGGTGAGTTTATTGATTTTTGCAATAATTATGGAATTGATTTGTCTCATACATCACCATATCATCCACAAGGGAATGGTCAAGCAGAGTCAAGCAACAAAAGTCTCATAAAAATCATCAGAAGGGTGATAGATAAAAACAAGAGATCTTGGGATTCAAAGCTAAAGTTGGCATTATGGGCTAATAAGGTAATAGTAAAAAGAGCAACTGGAAGATCTCCTTTTGAATTGGTATATGGTGCAGCAGCTAGGTTGCCAGTGAACAACCTCATGCTAGTTTATAAATTCATCCAAGGTAACGGTGAGGAGATTGGAGACCCAATGACTGAAAGAATAAATCAGTTGGTCGCACTAGATGAGATAAGAAGGGAAGCATGGAAAACAAACATCAAGACACAACAAAAGGTGAAATATATGTTTGATAAAAGGGCTACAGAGAGAAGGTTTCAAATAGGTGATCTAGTCCTTATGTGGAATGCAAAGAGCCAGGACAAGGACAAACACAGCAAATTTGAGCCCTTATGGACTGGCCCATACCAAATTGGCACTATTCATGGAGGTGATTCTTATTTTCTCCAGGCCCTCAATGGTGAACTACTGGAATTGCCAGTGCACGGTAAATTCCTTAAAGATTTTTTCTCATAAATGAGTACCTATTGTGCACACTGTAAATTAGTTGTAAATATTTTGTACATGGCTCATGTAGTCGATTGTGTTTGAGTTTTGTGTTTTGTCTAGTTTGCCCTGGAGTAGTCTGGTCCTCACTGCAATCTTGCACCTGCACGTCCCCAACCGGAGCCTCTGTTAGTACTCATTTATGTTTAAGGTTTTAAGTTTGAACATTTGCTGATTTTCTCATTCAAATCCTGAATTTTCTAAGGCGTGGGGTCTTGCGTTGTTCTACCTGTTCTAATCATGATTTTCTGTGGCAGGTTCCTGGTTATTCAGTTTTATCCTCGTGCTTTAGTGTTTATACGTTGACCAGCCCCCATGTAATGTTTCACCGCCTTTTCCTATCGCACTCATGAAAATGTTAAGTTTGTATGTGCAATTGATCAAATCTATTGACAGGCTTCTGAAATCCAAATCGGCTTCTAGAAATCATGAAAAAAAGAATTATATGCATTTTAATGCATATCAAGTTTGCATATACATAGGGGAATCTTTCATAGATTCCCAAGAATATTCTACAGTTGTATGCATTTCCAAATGCATATCGGGCTCAAAAGGAAAATGTACAAGGGCAGAATATACATTGAAGATTCCAGGAATATTCCGTGTTTGTATATTGGGCTGCTTGTATATTTGGTTTGTATGTTCAGACATACAACGGTTAGATTCAAAGGAAATGTACATTGAAAAATATACAATGGCCAATGACATGCAAAGTGAATAGTGCAGCGGATATGCAAGTGGGTTTGTACATGTTCGGCATACAAGGGAAATGTGCATTCATCATATATTCTAAAAACATTCCCTATATGTATGTGAGAAGGTTTGTATGTTTGACATACAAAGGTGCCAGTATACTTTTTCTACAATGCAGTAGGGAGATACATTTGGTGGGCCCGTGAATATACAAAATGAATTGTATGTTAGAGAGATGCATTAGCGGAAATATGCAAAAGGATACATGTGAGGCAAGTTGCGAGGCAGGGACCCACCACTTGTATATTTACGGTTGTATATTTTGATATACAACCAAATATACATTCCTAAGATACATTCTGGACCCGATGAAGATTTTAGGCTGCTGTATAAGTATTTGTATATGTCAATATACAACCTGATGTACAATGATAGGATACAAGCTGGACCCGAACTGAATTCTAGTTTGTTCTATAACTTTTGACGTTAGCGTTGTATGTTGTATATGCATTTGGATCTGCATATACAAAAGCGATAGAGGCAAAATGAAAGGAGAAAAGGTCAGCGATGGAAGGTCAAGGTGCCTACATGGCACGATATTATTGGTTGGTGACTCTTCATGCATATTTTGGGACCGTTGATCACAGCGATGGATTTTGGATCAACGGTCGAGTTTTGAACCTTTGGCAATGGTTTTTTCCTTATGTCCGCAGTCATTTTTTTTTTGAGCAAGAAATTTCCATGGGTGCGCTGCAACAGTTTCCAAGAGGAGCTATGGGTGGTTGAGCCATTAATGGCAAGATTGTAGATAGGCATGGGCCGATGGTCAGATGGCCAGGTACCTGGTTTATGACAGAGATTCTTCCAGTGGTGGCACAGGGCTCGAGCTCAACTACTCCTCGCCCTTCTCTTGCTTCTTCCTGTTTTGTCCCCTACCGCATTTATGATTTTGAGCGCCATTTTCTGGTGCAGTGTATCTCGTAGAAATTTTGACCTTGCCTTGTAATTATTTTTGCTGATAACACAGTCTTGGTATAAATGCCAAACTATGTTACTCATGGGGTTGTTGAAAACTGGAAAAATTTTGGTGTTGTAAGGAGATACGACCTCATTGGTGGCTCTGTCTTTGCTGTCTTGTGAGTTTATGAGTCTCATGTTGTATGTTTAATGCATAAATTCACTGGTTTCATGTTGTTTTATATGAGAAATGCTCTGTGCATGTGCTTAATCATTTGTCTCCAAGCTGTGGGTATATTCTTTATTTTGAATGAGGATAACTAAGGGTTGTTAAGATTCAGGAATATAGCTTTTCTATATCGAATGTTTAATCTCCTACTTTTGTTCAAAGAACAAATTAAATGCTTCAGGTTAATCATTGAGAAAGTGTGTTGCAGCAGGGATACCATTAAGTATGAATGACTAAGCACCTAGTTTTTGGGAAGTATCTGTAAGGCAGGCACTAAACAATCCCCTTGAAATTCAGCCATCACGATAGGTTTATGTATACATGTGCATGTGTATGTCTATTGACTCTGAGCCCTGGATAGGCACCGATCTAGTCTTGTATTGAGGTTACAACCAAGGTCCTAGTTTTGCATCCAAATATAAATCAAACTTAAACTTCAAATCAAACCTTTAGGACTTTAGATGTAGTTTTAGGATCCGAAATCCTGTCTCACAACTGAAAATAGGCCCAAAGCTAGCCCCTTTGCACTTATCTCACAGTTTTGGTCTGCATAAGAGAGGATTTATCTACTTTGTGTCGACATCCCAGTCAATCCACAAGCATATATCATGGATGTTGAGTAGGGAATACCCCCCTTGGTTCTGCAGAGCCTAAAGAAGAAGAGGAGATATTTATAGAGTCTATCTCCTATACTGTTGGCCCCTGGCCCAAGAATCCTATTGATCACTGATGTCTATTTTGTAGGGATTACTGGGAATAAGCATCTAGTCTGGGAAAATTACCAATAAAATCTATGCAAAATAACAATAAATTATTGAAAAAAATGAACTGATGCTACTGAAAACTGCAAAAATAGCTGAGTTACAAGACAACCTCCTTCTCTACTATATGCAAAGGTAGAAAAGCAAGAACTGAGGAAAAAAAACATAAGCTTTTTTTCATATAATACAAAACTGTCCCCCCAAAAAAATGAATGGGAAGTCAACTCTAGCTCAACTGAACTCGAAAATATGCATGAATGAGTTTGAAAAAGTAACTCCAAGTCGATGGGCAAGCACAAGTGAAAAGCTTAAAATTTAGGCCCCAAAACTCCTCCAAGATGAGAAAAAATAGCTCAGAACTCCAAGTCTCAAAGTCCTTGACCAAGAAACTACCAAAAATAGTCATGTCAAAGATAGAACTCCAAATATCTCTCCTTGCATGACCCTACACTTCAGTTCAACTCCTCTCCTATTTTTGTGTACCTCGAAAGACTTTTGATCAAGTCTAGAATGGTATTTTTGGGAAAATATCGAATATATATATATATATATATATTGATATTTTCTACATCTTAGTAAATTGCATTTTCAGAGGCCATCGGAGCGAAATCAGGGCAAACCACCTTGAGGTAGTGTTGGTATTAGCCTTAGCAACCTTTAACTTGAACTAGATAATTGGTTTATCTTTTTAATGAGTCCAAAAACTTTGAATTCTGATAAAGTAGCAAAGAATTATGACCCTACCAATATATTTTTTTTGTAAATAATTTTCACCTTCCATAGCTCTTTTTTTTGAATTCCAAGGGTAATTTGACCCTTCATATTATATGTAGGCCTTTATATTTTGAATGAAAATGGCATAGATGAATGGTCTTCAGGTACCTGTATTTGTATAGTGAACAAACATGTTAGATAAAATGTAGAGGATAAAGCCTCTCTTTTGACTATTTTAATCTGATATTCTCTTCCTTCTTGCTTCATTTGAACTCGCTTCCTGAAAGCATTAGAAAACAATTTCTACAGTCTAGCCTAATTGGGCTACCAAGCACAATTTGGTAATAGTTCTAACATGATTATGTATGCAGGATGATGAAACTAATGCATTTATATTTGTGTGTCATAGCATGCCATCAAGATGACTATAGGGAGGGATGGAAGAAATGTTAATGCAAAATAGACGGTGTTAGCAAGAAATGAAGAATGATTGGGTGAGTGAAATGGAATGAGATTTTGCTTGATAGGTTTTGAGCTTTAATTTTATTGCATGATTATTATCATAGAGCATTTTATTATGACATTGGATAACGGACACCATGGTATGATATAGACCAAGGTGCAAAATGCTATCCCTTGTGAAACATGCACATGACAGACAAGGAATGCTAGGATGCAGACTAGTAACCATAGAACCTTGTCAGAATATGGGAGGAAGTAACCATGAAACATGTTAGTCTGAATACAAGAAAGCATTAGTTGACCTTTCACTTGCACAAGATATTTTGATTATGCCAAATGGAATCCCAATCACACACAAGGAACTTAGTTGCCCCAATCATATTGCAGAGACAAACCGTAAACAAAAATCAAAGAGAAAAAGGTCATGATACATCATCACCCCTCTCATCATTTTTAGACTTCCTTGAGGCATATAATAACATGACCAAGGATCAATTAGATAAAAATATAATACAAACTAGACCAATAGATTCAACAGCCATTTAGATCTTCTTTCCAGATAATGAGTGTTTGTTTGATAGGACTGTAGGATAGCACCTAATTTTAGGGAAGGAAACATGTTGTATAAGACGTCAAGTCTAGTTTTGATTATGCAACCACATGTATAAGGCAAATGGTAGGATTGCATCTGGTTTTAGGAATGAGACACCTCGTATAAGACACTTAGTCTGGTTTCAAGAGTGTGACAAATTGTATAAGACAAAGGATATGATTGATGTGTGATGATAGTGTCTAATTTTAGGAAACAAAGCATGATGTATAAGATGTCATGTTTGATTTCAATAATGCAATATTTTGTATAAGACAATTGATAACTAATAAAGGTAACCGATAATGATGAACAATCATGACTAGGCAATTGATTGGTTAGGATTAGAGACTTGATGGATAGTTTTGCCTATTGTTTCAAGATTTGTTGAGCTTGGTTTTCTACGGAAGATAACTAGTTGATGTCTGGTCAATGTGTCAACCTAATGCAGGAGCATCCTAGGTTGTAGAGCAATCTTCCATCAATCAAAAACATTTTCATTCTTCTTTTATTTCATTGTTAGTTCAGTTTAGTCAATTGCAGTTTTAGCATTTTGTACCACATTTTGCCCCATTTTCATATTAGAGCTCATGGAGCATGACTCAACATCTACATATCATCATCTACATCATATCCAAATTTTAGGCCATTTGTACTTGTCTGCTAAAAGTTATCTCTATTAGAAGATCATCAACTTTCACAGAGTAGAGCATTCAAGCAGTCAACTGAAGGAGAAGGTTTGCAGAGCACTTCCATGACTTGAGAAGCTAGATGAAATATGTCACATGACAGATAAGGATTAGATAGACCTTCCTTGAGGGCTGCACCTTGATTTTTGCATTTGCAAAGCATTACCAAATGTTTAGGCCCAACCTATTCTTTTCTACATGTTACATTCCTTCATTGGAGTTTGTAACCTTTCTTGGCTGATGCAGAGGATTTCTTGAGCTTGGAGATGATATATATAGATCTCTAGGATGTATTAGAAATTCAATTCTTGATAGTAGTTGATTATGATATATTAGAATAGATATTTGGTTCTGAAAGGTGCTTCATTTCCATATCTTGCATATCAGTTGTAATCTAGAATTCAGGCCTGTGAGCCCTTTGAACCCGCATGTTGTTGGCATATAAGCATTTTGAATATATGATATATTGAAAATTTTAAATATTCCATTGCATTCTATATTTGTGTTGTTTCCATTGTGTTTACTCTTTCTGCATGGTTTGGACAGTTCATTCTATGAACCCTCCGACCGTGACTACACCAAGTGGTATCAGAGCAAAGTTTTGAATCTTTTGGGAAGTGAAGGCATTCTAGAAGATCTTGTGGTGAATAGATCGTTGACTTGAGGCAGCCTACTTGTGTTTGTCAATAGATTGCCAATTGTGAGGCAGTTGCTACCTTGTAGTCAAATCAATGATTTGAGCCAGTTGCACGGGATCCTAGGAAGAGATGCCACCGAGGATGATGCCCATTATAGACAATATGGCTAGAAGAATGGATGAAATGATGGAGATGATGAAAATAATGAAAGTTAGATTGGATGCTATAGAAGAAGACAAAAGAAGAGGACTAACACCTAGACATGATGTTGAAAGTGATGGTGATTAATTTCAATCCATTGATCAAAATGAAGAAACCCAAGAAGAAGAAGAATCAGATCAAGTGAAGATGTTGAGAGCTAGTTTGAAGATTGGAAAGAGACCTAGAGTGGAAGTATTGAATTACACTAGAAATTTGAATGTAGAGGAATTGATTGACTGGATAAATGATTTGGAGGAATGCTTTGAATATGAAGAAATTAAAGATCCGAAGAAGGTTAGATTTGTGAAGACTAAGCTAAAAGGACATGCTGCTATTTGGTGGAAAGAAGTTCACTTGGATAGAAATAGAAGAGGAAAATCTTGAAAAGATCATAAAATGAGATAGGATGGTGACAAAGTTGAAAAAATAGTTTATACTTGCTGACTATGAATTGGAATTGTTGAAGAGATTACAAAACCTGAAACAAAAGGAGAAATATGTGAAGGAGTATACTGAAGAATTTCATAAGATGATCATGAGGACTAGAAATAGTGAAGCAAGAAAGGAGAAAGTGGAAAGATACATCAATGGATATAGATTGAAAATTTAAGAAGAACTGAGTCTAGTAAGGATGACAACAATAGAAGAAGCATATCAGTTTGCCCTGAAAGTTGAACACAAGTGGAACAAGAAGCATGAGCAAAGAAAGAGAGGAAGAGGAGGTAAATTTCAAAGAGGTAGAACATATTCGAGAGGAGACAGATCATATGTGAAGCAGAATAAACAAGATAGTCCATTCGAGGAGGGTAAAGATAATGATTTATACCGAAGAGATGATAGAACTTTCTACCACAAAGGACATCATAATTATTACTAGAGTGAAGGGTATAGAAGAGATGAAAGAGGGTTTGATGAGAGAACATTTAGAGGAACTTGTTTTAAGTGTGGAGGTGAACACAGAGCATTTAAATGTCATCAAGGAAGTAAAAGCAAGAATATAGAGAACAATGCAAGAACAACTTATGTAGAAGAACTTGTTAGATCACCTAATTCAGTTAGAAAACCAAAGAAAGGAGAATCATTAGTCATGAGGAGAGCACTATTTCAAGCAAAGACAACTGAGGAGCCACCACAAAGGAAAAGTTATTTCAGACCAGATGAAAATCAAGAGGTAAATGTTGTAAGGTTATCATTGATAGTGGTAGTATTGATAATTTGGTTTCAAAGGAGATGGTGACTAAGTTGAACCTAGAGAGATTGAAACACCCTAATCCCTACAAGATAGCATGGATTCAGGATGAATACAAGGTACTGGTGAGTAAATAATGTTTGATAAAATTTCATATTGGATCTTATCATGAAGTAATTTGTGATATTATGTCGATGGATGTATGTATATTGTTGGGTAGACCATGGCAGTATGATAGAAAAGCTATACATAATGGGAGAAAGAAAATCACCTTGATACCTTTGGAAGATGAGCCTAAGAGTGAAAAATGTGAGAATGCTGGAATCTGCTTGGTTGATGGAAGGGAATTTTTAGATTGATTGAGAAATGAGAACATATGTTTTGCTTTGATTCCTAAGAAGCATGGAACCCTAAGTACTGAAACTGAAGAATCATAGCCAAAGGAGATAACTAAATTATTGACAGAGTATGAAGACATCATATCAGATAATGTACCTGAAGGATTACCACCAATCTAGATTATCAATCATCATATGGACCTATACCTGGAGCTAGTTTTCCTAACAAAGTAGCACACCGGATGGCACCAAAAGAGAATGCAGAACTGAATAGACAAATACAAGAGTTGTTGAGGAAAGGTTTGATTAGAGAAAGTCTGAGCCCATGTGTAGTACCTGTAGTGCTAGCATCAAAGAAAGATGGAGAATGGAGGATGTGTTCAGACTCTAGAGAAATCAACAATATCATAGTTAAGTATAGATTTCCACTGCCTAGGATGGATGACATTATGGATTTTTTGAGTGGAGCAAAATATTTCACAAAGATAGACTTGAAGAGTGGATACCATTAGATCAAGATTAGAGAAGGAAATGAATGCAAGACTACTTTTAAGAATAATGAAGGATTGTATGAATGGTTAGTGATGCATTTTGGATTGACAAATGCACCAAGTACTTTCATGAGGTTGATGAATGAAGTCTTGAAGAAATTCTTGGGTAAGTTTGCTATTGTATACTTGGATGATATTATGATTGTTAGTAAGACAAAAGAAGAACATTTATCACACCTTAGACAAGTATTGCAGAGACTGAGAGAAAAGAAATATCTGATAAACATCAAGAAATGTAGTTTCATGAAGGAATAAATGGTATATTTGGGATTTGTGATTTCTACGGAAGGATTGAAGATGGACCCTGAGAAAGTTAGAGCAATTGTTGAGTGTCAAACACCTAATATCATTGTAGAAGTCAAATCATTTCATGGGTTAGCTAGTTTCTACCAGAAATTCATTAGAAATTTTAGTTTAGTATGCACACCAATGACAGAGACAATGAGAGGTGATAGAAAGGATTACAAGTGGACATCAAGAGCAAATAAATTTTTTGAATTATTAAAGTAGAAAGTGATAGAGTAACTAGTGTTAGCATTACCAGATTTCAACAAAGTATTTCAAGTGGATTGTGATGCAAGTGGAAATGCAATAGGAGTAGTGTTAAGTCAGGAAGGTAGACTAGTAGTGTATTTCAGTGAGAAGTTGAATGATGCAAGGAGGAGATATTTAGTTTATGATCAATAATTTTATGCCATAATTCAAGCTTTGAAGAAGTGGAGACATTAATTGTTGCCTACGGAATTTATGTTGTATACAGATCATCAGGCTTTATAGTATCTGAATAGTCAAGGAAAGTTGAATTAGAGACATATGAGATAGGTAGAGTTCATGCAGAGTTACACATTTGTATTGAAGCATAGGATTGGGAAGTCAAACAAAGTTGTAGATGCATTAAGCAGAAGAAGGAGTTTGTTGATCTTGATTTTATGGAACCATGGAAAGCATGTAAGGAACTTGTTGTGATAGATAGAAGTGGTTAGATTATTTCATTCAAGAAGTTATGTTGTTCAAAGGGAATCATTTTTGTATACCTAGGAGTTCAATGAGAGATAATTTAATCAAGGAGAAGCATAGTGGTGGCTTGGCAGGACATTTTGGAATAGACAAGATAGTGGCTTTAGTAAGTGAACATTGCTTTTGGCCTTAGATATATAAGGATCTAAGGAAGTTTGTGCAGAGTTGTAAAGTATGTCAAGTTGCAAAAGGGAGTAGTCAGAATATTGGTTTGTACAAATCCTTGATAGTACCAGAGAGACCTTAGGAAGATATAAGCATGGATTTCATATTAGCACATAGAGGACATGATTCTATATTTGTAGTGGTGGACAGATTTTCAAAGATGGCACATTTCATACCTTGTAAGAAGAAAAATGATGCAGTGCGTGTTGCTAACCTATTTTTCAAGGAGATTGTGAGATTACATGGATTACCTAGAAGAGCATAATTTCAGACTGGGATATAAGATTCATTGGATACTTTTGGAGGATATTATGGAAGTAGATGAAGACAGACATAAAGTTCAGTTCAACATTTCATCCACAACGAGATGGACAAATAGAAGTGGTAAATAGGAGTTTGGGAAACTTGTTGAGATGTTTGGTAAGAGAGAAGATAGGAAATTGGGACCTAATTCTACCGCAAGTAGAGTTTGCATTCACTAATTCAGTGAATAAGAGTACAGGGAAAACACCATTTGAGATTGTGACTAGAATGAAACCTAGAGGAGTTATAGAGTTAAGAGACATTAGTATGGAGAATAAGAGAAGTGTAGAGGTAGAATAATTTGTAGGATACATGGAGACAATACATAATCAAGTCAAGAAGCATTTGGAGAAGATGAACAATAAGTATAAGGAGCAAGCCGATGAGAAGAGGATACACAGAATTTTTAGTTGGAGATGAAGTTATGGTATATTTGAGAAAAGAGGGATTTCTAGTAGGAACATATAACAAGTTGAAGATGAAGAAGTTTGGACCATGTAAGATACTCAAGAAAGTTTGAAGGTTCAGTTACCACAACAACAACTAGAGCAGATAGAAGATATCTTGGACAATAGAATTGGACGTAGTACCAGAGGCAAGCAATACAAAGAATATTTGGTCAAGTAGAAAGGAATACCAAAAAAATATTCAACTTGGATTTCTTAGGATGAGGTGGAGTGTCTTGGTTTTCTTCTAGCCCTAATAAAGTGAGGGACTCACTTTTTCAACAACCCCATGTGTCTGATGCAAGAGCATCCCAGGTTGCAAAGCAATCTTGCATCAACCAAAAACATTTGCATTCTTATTTTCCTTCATTTTCAATTCAGTTTAGTGATGCAAAGGTAAGGGGATAGGTTCAAACAAACTCTAGTGATGATTAGACTGATCATGCATGGCAGGGGTAGCTTGTTGGCAATGCATGGCTTGAATGCTAAGCAAAAGCGCCATTTCAAGGTTGGAATACAAGGACAACTTGTCAAACCTTCCAACCACCCTAGACCACATCAAAATGACTGGTACACACTCACCAAACAACCTGGTCACTTGTTTTTCCAATTGTTTCTTCACAACTAGTCCTAATTGCTTGTAGCCCTTAGAATAGGGTTTTTGGGGCATAACTTGTAGAATATAAGACAAACCCATGAACACGTTAACTTTTCAAATACCTATTAAGCTTCTACACAACATATCTAACATGTACCCTAGGTTGTATTGGACCAAATGCCTCTAAAATTGACTGTACTCTGTTGTCCTAGGCCTAATTAGGCCTCTTTTACAAAGCAAGTATGAGCAAAACTTGCCCCCAACTCTCCCAACCTATTCCAGAGCTTCAAAAAATAGATGGATTTCAGTGGTTTAAAGGTTCTTGAGATACTACACATCACACATGCATCAAACCTCTACTCTACCTATTCAAGAATGCCCAATACATGAAGATATTAGGCCAAATTTGTTGGAACAACTACTTCAACTTCATCCCCTGCTCCTTCCATGAAAACCCATTTGAGAAGACACCTAGATAACCTCATTCCATCCATTTTTTTTGGGTGCAACAGATGGAATGGGTCAAAAACCCATCGATCTCCTTAAACCCTCAAAACTAAGGGTTTTAGAGCAGTTTTCACAAAATTGAATAAAAGAAGCCTAAACAGCGATGAGAAACCACAAAACCACCTGAAAATAAAAGGTAGTTCATTACTCTACCACATTCAGATAATTAGAGTCCTTGATGGTACAGTACGGTACCGTACAACAGCTAAAAATAGTCAAAAAATAGTGAAAATGCAAAAAATTGAGGAAAAAACTTGTATTTCTTCAATTCCCAGCTCATGACCACATTTTCTTCACATGAAAATGGCATCATATATCATGTTTAGAAATCCACTCCACATTCTACTATTCCACCATCATGGAAAAAATCAGAAAGAAGGCTTAAAATAGCCTTCCCACTAAGTTGCACCAAAATAACAGTCCTAACTTTAGGCAAAAAATAGTTTCTAAATCTTCCACTACAAGAAGATGCCTCTAGTGAGCTTTATTACAAAATTTAATAAGAAAACTCTCCTATGTTCAAAGTAGAGATCAAAAATTCAAAAATTGCCTTGGGGTCTAGGTGCCCCTACACCATACAACTAGGCTTGAAATTTTTCCAAGTCTCTTGGAAATCTTCAATTCTTGACCTGTAATAACTCTTTGATCTTCAACCCTTTGATGCTCCTCCTTGTTCTTGTAACAGCTTCATTTGTTCTTCATCCTCACCTTTGGCTTGCACTTCTTCATGCAAAGTAGTCCTCTTTTTGCTTTATCATCTTGAATCTGCACCTTCATGTCCTGACTTGTCTTCACCAGCTTCATCCATCTACTTACACTTTGTCCTTAGTTTCATTCATTGCAATATAGCTCTCACTTGTCTTTCCTCTTGAATCTTGACCCTTGGTTTGACTCAAAACAAGGAACTAATAAAGGACTTCCTTCACTCTTTGCCTCTTACCCTTTCTATTCACAACCATCCTTTGGCTCTCTATTTTTGAAATCCTCATGCAATTAGGTTTTAAAACCACTGTCATGGCAACATATGACTACCTACAACCTCTCTTTGCTTTGAAGGACATATTATTGTCTCCACCATACTATCCTCACATTTTTCCACTTCATTTGGAGTCTTTACAAACATTCTATCCTTCTCTTGGCCTATCACATCCTTGGTTTCTTCCATCACTGAGACCTTCTTCAAACTCATTGGTTTAACCTCTTCACCACTTGGGATGACTGCATCTTTCATCTCAACTCTCTGTGTGTGCTCAAATTTGGCCACACTTCCTTGTATCTTACCTTCCATCTCTTTGCATTTGATACTTTACCTCAAGGACCTCTGTCCTACAAGGTCTATGAACCTTTATGCTAACAAAATCTAACTGTCCACCATCCTCTTTGGAGACCATGTTCTCAACTTGCTTCTCTTCAACCTCAACCATTTTAAACTCTTTCACTTGCCATTTACCTTGGCTCATTGCACCTTTTACTCTCATGTCTTGTATCATATTTCCTACCTCTATTATCACTGTGTTTTCAGACTTAATAATCACTGTATCTGCAGACCTCAACTGCTTACTAACTCTTCTTGAATCTAAAGGACTAGGTACTATCCTTGTCATGCCATTATCTTGCCAACCTTGAGTCTTTTCTACCAATTCACCTCCGATCCCTTCTTTATCAGTCATTGGCATCAAACCATTTCCATTACCTTTCAAACTCAGATTACATTGTACCTCTATCATGGCAGTGCTTGATTGCCCATCCTCTTCTTCTGCCTTCAAGGGACACAACACTGCCCCCACCATGATTCCTTCATGCATTACAATCCTATCTTGGCTTACCCTAGTCCATTTACTCTTTTTTCTTTTACCTTTTACCTCTGCCTTCATTCTCTCTGCCTCTAAGACCTCCTTGCCATTAGGTCTTCCATCTCCTTCACTATCATACTTTTGTTGCACTTTATCCTTTTGTCCAATCAATGGACAATGTATTTCTTCCACAATGACCTTGATAGGCCACTCTTTCCCTTCCTTAGGTAACTCCCTTGCATTCACATCTCTTTCTCTTTTTAGGATCTCTATCCCAAGTTTTCCTTTCTCACAAACCTCTGTATTAGATTTGCTCATCACTGTCTTGTCATCATTTAACTGTCCTGCAGCTCCTCTTGCTTTCAATTGCAAAAACTCAGATCTTCTCTTGTCTTCATCATATTTTCCAATCTTGTCTTAAGCCTTCAAGGTCATTTCACCTTTGGCCTTCACTAACTCAAACTACTTTATCAACTCATCATCCTCTTTACTCTTCAACATTGCATCCTTGTCTATATTCTAGTTCTCTCAACATCTTTTGCCTTTGTAGTGGTTGCACATTCTTCATTTTTGTCTTCCTCAAACTTCATATACTCCTTTCCAAATGTGATTAATCTTGCTTCTTTGGTCTGCTCCTTAGCATTCTCCTACAGTGGTGTTAGTTTAAAAGTGGTTCCATCCTTTTCTATAGTGTAAGTATTATACTTCCCATCATATATGGCATGTCTATCATACTGCCATGGTCTTCCAAATAACAAATGACAACTCATAGGTACCACATCACAAAGAATTTTATCCTTATATCCACCAATATTAAATTCAACAAAATCTTGTTCACTTACCAAAATTGACTGATCATCATTCAACCAAGATGCTTTATACGGTGCTTCATGAGGAATCCTTACCAAATTCAGTTTATCCACCATTTCTATGGAAACCATGTTGTCAGTAGAACCAGAATCTATCACAACTTTCCATACCTTTTCTTTGCATTTGTAGGTTGTTCTAAATAGTGATCTCCTTGGAGTCATTT
Source organism: Cunninghamia lanceolata (assembly GCA_027924645.1). NCBI lineage: Eukaryota > Viridiplantae > Streptophyta > Pinopsida > Cupressales > Cupressaceae > Cunninghamia > Cunninghamia lanceolata. The sequence continues at coordinate 13,259,278 of BSBN01000167.1, forward strand.
CCTTTAACTTAGCATACCTTTCTTTCAACTCTCTGATTTTTTTTGCCATGGTATCTTCTAGATGCATCTTGACTCTTCAAATTCCAACTATCAAACTTCAATCTTCAACTCTTCCAATGATCTACTGCCTAAGCTCTAATACCACTTGAATAGAGGTAAGGGGATAAGTTCAAACAAACTTCAGTGATGATTACACTGATCATGCATGACAGGGGTAGCTTGCTGGCAATGCATGGCTTGAATGCTAGGCAAAAGTGTCATTTCAAGGTTGGAATACAAGGATAACTTGTCAAACCTTCCAACCACCTTAGATCACATCAAAATTACTAGTACACACTCACCAAACTCACCAAACAACCTAGTCACTTGTTTTTCCAATCGTTTCTTCACTAGTCCTAATTGCTTGTAGCCCTTGGAATAGGGTTTTTGGGGCATAACTTGCAAAATCTAAGACACACCCATGAAAAAGTTAACTTTTAAAATACCCATTACGCTTCTACACTACATATCTAACATGCACCCTAGGTTATTTTGGACCAAATGCCTCTAAAATTGATTGTACCCTATTGTCCTAGGCCTAATCAGGCCTCTTTTACAAAGCAAGTATGAGCAAAACTTGCCCCCAACTCTCCCAACCTGTTCTAGAGATTCAATCAATTTTCAAATAGATGGATTTCAGCAGTTTAAAGGTTCTTTGGATACTACACATCACACATGCATCAAACCTCTACTCTACCTATTCAAGAATGCCCAATACATGAAGATATTAGGCCAAATTTGTTGGAACAACTACTTCAAATTCATCCCCTACTCCTGCCATGAAAACCCATTTGAGAAGACACTGAACTAATCTCAATCCATCCATTTTTTGTTGGTGTAGCAGATGGAATGGGTCAAAAACCCATCGATCTCCTTAAACCCTCAAAACTAGGGGTTTTAGAGCAATTTTCACAAAATTGAATTAAAGAAGCCTAAACAGTTATGAGAAACCACAAACCACCTGCAAATAAAAGGTAGGTCATTACTCTACCACATTCAGATCATTAGAGTCCTTGATGGTACAGTACAGTACTGTACAATAGCTAAAAACAGTAAAAAAATAGTGAAAATGCAGAAAATAGAGGAAACAACTTGTATTTCTTCAATTCCCAGCTCATGACCACATTTCCTTCACATGAAAATGACATCATATATCATGTTTACAAATCCACTCCACATTATACTATTCCACCATTGTGGAAAAAATCAAAAAGAAGGCTTAAAATAGCCTTTCCACTAGGTTGCACCAAAATAGTAGTCCTAACTTTAGGCAAAAAAATAGTTTCTAAATCCTCCACTACAAGAAGATGGCTCTAGTATTCTTTATTACAACATTTAATAAGAAAACTCAACCTATGTTCAAAATAGAGATCAAAAAATCAAAAATTGCCTTGGGGTCTAGGTGCCCCTGCACCATTTAGTCTATTGCAGTTTTAGCATTTTGTACCACATTTTCCCACATTTTCATATCAAAGCTCATGGAGTAGGACATAGCATCTACATATCATCATCTACATCATATCTAAATTTTAGATCATTTGGACTTGTCTGCTAAAAGTTATCACTATTAGAAGATCATCATCTTTCATAGAGCATAGCATTCAGGAAGTCAAATGAAGGAGAAGGTTTGCGGAGGATTCCGTGACTTGTGGAGCTAGATGAAACATGTCACATGGCACATAAGGATCAGATAAACCTTCCTTGAGGTCTGCACCTTGACTTATGCATTTGCGGAGCATTACTAGATGTTTAGGCCTGACCTATTTATTTCTACACGTTACATTCCTTCACTAGAGTTTGTAACCTTTCTTGGTCAACGCAGAGGTTTACTTGAGCTTCGAGATGATATATATACACACACACACACACACACACACATATATAATCTATCATAATCAACTACTATCAAGAACTGAATTCCTAATACATCTTATATACATATATATATGTATATTTATGTATATACATATGTATATATATATATATATACATATATATATATACATATACATATACATATATATATCTATAAATATATATATAAGATGTATTAGGAATTCAATTCTTGATAGTAGTTGATTATGATAATTAGAATAGATATTTGGTTCTGAAAGGCGCTTCATTGCCATATCTTGCATATCAGTTGTAATATGGAATTCAAGCATGTGAGCCCTTTGAATGTAGCTTGCATGTTTCCAGCATATAACCATTCTTAATATATGATAGATTGAGCATTTTGAATCTTCCATTGCATTCTATATTAGTGTTTTTTTTTGTGTTTACTCTTGTTGTACGGTTTGGACAGTTCATTCTGTGAACCCTCCGATCATGACTGCACCACAACCTTAGCAAGGGACAACTTATAATGGGATATGAACTATGGTAGAGTCAACTCAATGAACCCTAAGGGACTAACCTAATGCCTTGGGGGCTCATCGATGATGGCTTTGCCTACATAAATCATAGAGACAACGTAATTCCACAATTTGGGATGACATTATTTTTGAAATTTTTTTGACATTTTTCATTTTTTTTCTTTTGTTGTTTTTTGTTTTTAGGAACGTTTTGAATGATGTCCCCTGATACCATGTCTAGGATCCCATATGAAAATGTGAGTCAAGGATTTTCTCCCAGTCAATTATAGGACCAAATTATTATGGGATAATTTTTATTATGGGTGGATATGGAAAGTGAGAGACACAAAATGCCAACTATTCTCAAGCCATGAGAAGGACAAAAGAGCCTTATTGTGGATTGGATAGGAAAGTAGAATTTTATTATAGATGAGGTTGTGCGTAGATTATGAAGGGCGAAGTGAAAGACCGGATAAAATGATGGTAGATGGTAGAGCAAAGGCTGACTACACATGGTGCCTATTTGCCAGGTTTTCACCATCGTACTTATCCAAAGCACCATCAAAGTGTTTTTCTCTATTGGATGGATTATTTCTCTTTACCATTTTACTTTTGTTTTTTTATTTTTTTTATTTTTTATAGGATTCTGTGAGGATCAAGTATAGTACTTGTGAAGGTGCATGCTATTGATGGACTTTGGTAGTGGTTCACCTTCAGGAGTAGCAAGTTGATAAGCGTCGGATCCATATACTGTGGCTATGATGTAAGGACCAAACCAATTGGGCTCAAACTTTCTAGGTTTCTCTCAGTCCAACTAATTAGATTTTCTTTTAAAACCAAGTCCTGAATGTTAAAATGTCCAACCTGGACTTTCTTGTTAAAATTATATGCATCATGCTCCATAGTAGGCCAATAGTATCTAGTTCACATGATCTTCTTAGCCAAGGTAAGACCACTAGAGTGAGCTCCACATATACCATTATGTACTTCACGCAAATTCATTTGTGCTTCATTAGAATCAAGACATATAAGGAGGATACTATCTAGGCTTCGCCGGTAAAGGGTATCACCGATGATGACATATCTAGAGGCTTGACGGATAAAAGTTTTTTGTTGATTGGAAGACAAGTCAGGGGGGAATGATTTGGTCATGCAGGTAGTTGTAAATATCTCTATACCAAGGGGAGTCAGGACTAACAATTTTGCACACAAGCTCAGATTCGGGGATATCGAACATAGGGATCAAAAGTTGTTCCACCAAGAACTCATACTAAGGTACATTGTTAGGTATATCCAAAAGAGACCCTATGGTGGCCATTGCATTGATTGCTTTATTCTGAATCCTTTGAATTTGGCTGATGATGATGACATCAAAATTCATCTTGAAACTATCGACCATCCACTTGTACAGTGTGAGATTTTCATCTTTTGTATCATCATCATCATTGACCTGACAGATAACCAATTGTGAATCACCATAAACTTGAATATTTTGTATTTTACATTTAATAGCCATGTGAAGTCCTATCAGCAATGCTTCATATTCAACTATGTTGTTGGTGCAAGAGAATGCTATTCTAAATGACTTAGGTACTGTGTCTCCTTGAGGTGTGATAAGGAGAATTTTGGTCCCTGAACCGTGATTTGTATAGGATCCATCAAAAAAAGTTTCCATGTGTTTGAAGTTTCTACCATGAAAATTGACTCATTAGGAAAATCAGAAACCAATGGGTGATCTGCTATTGTTGGAGCATCTATAAGTTGATCAGCTATCACTTGTCCTTTCATTTCCTTTACTAAAAGTGTGATTTGGGGGTGCATCTTTCTCAACTTTTGTTTAACTAGTTTTACATTTGGAAATAATGGAAAATGATGCAAAACTAACTCAGGATCTAACCTAGGAATATCAGCATATGATCAAGCAAATTTGATTTGTCTTGTGGAAAAGAAAGCCATAAATTCTAGTTTTTTGGTTTCTGTCAAGGATGCTATGACGTGAACAATTCTAGGACTTGTCGATGCCAATGTTTACTTTCACTAATTTATCTACTAGCAATGGTGATCTCTCTTGAGTTGTAGGGAGAACATCCAACCCTCCATCCTTAGGCACCTTAGGGAGGTTTTCACCCTCAAATATGTCCTTTCTTTTTACTTTTTCATGGTCTAAAAGTGCCTTTCAATTTTCACCTAGAGACCTATCTTTTTTTGTTTTATTATTTTCACTTTTGTGACTAGAGGGAGGAGTGGACTCCCCAAAGTAAGTTGTGCTATCGAGATCTATGATGAATCCAACTTTATGATCCCCGCTAGGTATTCCTTCTCGAATTCCCATAAACTTGATGATTGTTTCATCATTTTTGAATATGTCTAAGCTTAGAGGTCCTTATTGGTCCCAATCTATCAATTGCAGGTAAACTAGGGGTAGATCATCATCGATATTTGTATAACTCAAGGATACGGTAGATATGGTAAATACTAAAGTGTCATCAGAGTCCCAAAATATATCAATCCAGGCAAGGCCATCAGTTTGTTTGATTTCAGGGGGATTGGTCTCTGCATTTTCCTTAGATGTCTCAACATCTTTAGAAACATTAGTGTCTTTACCTGATAGTAACTTAGTATGAGGAGAATACACTTTTAATGGTGTATACCCTAACCCATTATTCTTTGGTAGCTTGTTTGGTTGTAAAGGTTTTGTCCTTCCATTCTTGTATGGATCAAGTGCACTATGTCCATCATAACCTTTTTGTCTCATGAATTCAAAACCTTTTCCATATTGTTCAACTAGTAATTGTACTGGTTCAATTTCTTCTTCATCCTTATAGATCCATGAAGAAATATCCTCATCTATGGTTTCTTTGCTCAATTCACCCCACTTGGTAAAAGTGGTGGGGGCGGCACATATAGTGAATTTAGGCTCCTTCTTGATAGGACACAGTTTTCCATGGGATTTTGATGAAACAGGTAGCAAGCTAATGTAATAGGAAGTCTCTATATTATATTCCCCACACCTTGTGTCATGGATCTAGACCTTAGGTTCGGAAAAGGGAATGGATGTAATGGAAGATTTGGATAACGTGGAAGGATCAATGTAATGGGATTAAGCAAAAAGTGAAACTTCCCTATTAATAGGCACTTGATGTTCAGGTGTTCCTCTTAGGTTGCTACAATATTGAAAGGGATTAGGAACACTGGTCATTGTAATTTTAGTTCCATTATAGGGAAATTTAAGGCATTGATGGTATGTGGACAAAACAAGCTTCATGGTATGAATCCATGGATGACAGAGGAGGAGGTTGTATGGGAGGTCCAGATCCAAGACTTGGAGTATAGTATCTAGAATAGTGGGTCCAACTCTTACTGAAAGTGAGATTACGTGCTTGGAAGGATGCTCTGCATCATCATAAGCCTTTATAACAATTTTTTTAGACGTATCTACATAATCCTTAGAGAATCCCAGTGTTGTGACCAATTTTAAGGTATATATGTTCAAACTTGCTCCACCATCTACCAAAACTTCTCTGATCTTATGTTTATTAATGACTACCTCAAGGTGTAATGGGTCATTATGATTAGGTCTCTATGAAGGAAGGTCATGTTTGGTGAATGTGACATGATGGGTGGTAACTAAGTATCCCACCATGGCTTGAAATTGACTGACATTAAGGTTCATGGGAACAAATGATTCTTGCAAGGCTTTGTCCAAAATGGCTTTGTGTTTGGGGGATATACGAAGAAATTCAAGGATGGATATTTGCACCAAAGTCTTCCCTAAATGATCTAAGAAATTATATTGAGCTTTCAGCTTAGGATTAGAAGGGGCCCCTTGTAAGGTCACCTTAGAACTTCAGGTTGTAACAACACATTTTGGACTAGTTTTGATAGTAATCATGAAGACATTATTTTTTAATTCTTAGATATTATTAATGTTATACTCATAGGCAACATGGGTATCACTAGATTGGTCATTCGTATTTTTCCCTAATTGGAGGCTTTTCCCGACCCATGATCTTGTAAGGGATTCTTGAAGATGGTATGATTATTGTTTGAGGACCCTTGTAGATTGTCTACTAATATATCACCTTATTCAATGAGGTCTTGAATTATGTTCTTCAATTTGTCACAAGAAGACATATTATGTCCTTTGATTCGATGGTATTCACAAAAATCATTATCATTCCACCAAGACAGTTTCAAAGGCCCTAGGTCATAGTATCTGATTTCTAAAATTTGGATGATATTTGACTATAATAGTTTCTTCAAACCTGATTCAATAGATTCCCCTAAGGGAGTATAATTTCATTTTGGAAGATTATTTCTTGGAGGACCTCGTCGTTAATTCTTTTGAACTGCATTCATTGTCTGTTGATGAGTAGGTGGTGGATTGTTTGATATGGCCTATCCTTTGAGAGTAATGGTAGGGTTAGCTTTGTTTATTGTTTTTGCATCAACCACCCCATCAATCATGACATTTTTGTTTCTAGACCAAAATTTTCTCTTGTCATTAGTGTTATGTCATAAAATGTCCCCCTAGGACTTTTACCTCATAAGTTTAGCTCTTGGGACCCTTATTTTTTATCATGCATGTTAGAATTGACTCTCGAGACAAAATGGCCTAAAACCCATGTCAAATGGGCCTTGAGGGACATTGTAGAGCCTAAACCCTGACCCAAAATAGTTCATGGGACAAGGGTGATCACGCCCTTGTCCTGCCTTATTTGGGTGGGGTCCCAAATTTGAATGTCGGTAAAGTGACCGTTAAAGGTGTCCCTTGTCGACATCTTAAGTTTGATTTATGAAATTTGTAGTGGGAATTCATATATACGAATGTTTAGGGTTTCATTTGCAAAACTAGAAGATGATTTTGAGATTTTGGTGAACTTATGATCATAGATCATTCAAGGCATTCATTGTGTTACATAGCAAAATATTGTTGTTGTGTTTGTTATTGCAAATTTGGCTTCATCTTCTCATGTTGTGAAGGATCTTCATCTATGTGAGAGCTACACCTCCGAAGTGATATCTATTTATGCTTTCAATCAATTATTTATCATTTGTTTTTGCCTCTGTCTTGCAATGATACACACTCTCTATCTAAAAATAGTGTTGGAAGGCTTGAATACCATTCTGGGGCTTGATCGAGGCAAGCTCCTAAACACCACAACTCTGCAACCCCTCTCTTGTGATTACAGGTGATAGGTGTAGAATTCTATGAAGTAGAGTTGCAGAAGAGTGTTACAGAGTGTAAGGATCTTGGATCTAAAGGAAAAAGTAGAAAAGAGCACTATCAGGATGTGGGCGCTAGTCCCTGTGTCCTTCAGGTTTGTAGAGCTGTAAATTAACAAAATAGTGATAATTAGCGTTAGAAAAGGTTTGGAAACCCCTGATAAAAATACTACCTTGGACTTCGGTGGGAGTCCCTATGTCCTCGACATTTCCAAATCTTGAACTTCAAAATATGCTATGAATCTAATCTTCATCTAGTATCTTTGTGTGCAAGCATTTGTCAGAATTCATCTATTTGTTTACGATTTTGCAATAATTAGGGCTTTAAGCGTAATTGGGTTTAAATTAATACAACAATCATTAATTTATAAATTTCCTTATCATTCCAAGTGACAACAAACCTATAACTAAATCCTCTTACAAAAGTTGTGATTCTACTCAGTTTAATGTCCTTGAATGTATGTAGTGAAAGGAGGATTTAAACCATAAATCAAATCAATCCCATCTTCCACCTTTTTCTACATTACATTTTGGTGAACCCATGTTTGAATTGAATTTTTCACCTTTCTGAGTGTTGTACTTCAGATTTGCATTCATACATATCATTTACTTCATTTTACATTTATAAATCTTACAAAAATTTGAAAAAAATTGAAAATTTTGAAAAAAAATCCCATCCTAGGCTTGCATTAGGGCATAGTTTGCATCATTTTCATTGTATTTCATCTAATCTCTGATTTTTACATCAGATCTAATATAATTTATAGAAATTTATCATCCTATAATCCTTTACATTGCATTTTTACACTAAAATTTCTAGGGTTTGCTTGAAATTTTGGATTTTTCTCATAACCTAGTGATTCCAAAAACCTATGGCTTGTAGTTAAAATCTTGTTTCAGATTTTGCTACTCATTTTTGGAACTCATTAAAATCTGATTTTTTATTATAGTGTCTTATTATTGTGTGTCTTTGCATTTACATCTCAACTTTTGCATTTACACATAGTCAATTTAAACAAAAACTAGCATATTCATTCATTTCTCCTTAAAATTACACTTGCATTGAGCATTGTAGGATTTTAAAATCATTTTAAGATCTGATCTGAGCTATTTCACATCATAAATCTGATTATATTTCATTCATACATCACTTGCATAGTTTCATGCTTTAATTTCACAATTAGGGTTTAAAATCTTTGCATTTTTACTAGATTTAGACTCATTTTTCATCTAGATTTGCATGATAAGTGTGTTGTGAAAGATACTGCTACATTATTGGACTGATAATAAGGATATAATTTTCTAACCCTCATCAATTTCATCACAACACTACATCTTTTAGGCATTTGCATTGAAAAAGGTGAAAAAATTCAAGCATTTTAGGTCATAAACATACATAGTTTTGCATACATTTAATTGCATATATATCAAAATATTTTGAAATCTGATCTTGCATACATACATTGCTCATTTAAAAATTGCACATCATTTTGCACTTTTTCTTGAAAACTTGCATACTTTACATTGTATGGCTTCTAATCACAAAAACAAGGTTATGGAGGCATCTTGTTATTCATCTTTGGAAACTTTGTTTGCATACATCATAGATGTTGATAATTTTTACAAATTCACTGATAGATATCCTAAAGTCCTACAATAAATTGCACAGATCTATGACATTAACATCCCCATGAGTTCTGCATATGAAATTCTATGTTACATATCTAATTTTGAAAGTTAAACCACTCTCATGGGTATCTATCCTTCAATCTTGGAAAACCTCACTGATTTTATCTCTACAAAAGATAATGAAGAAAGAAATGATCAAGACATCCCTCCTTCTCTCCTTACATGTCATGATGACATAATGTACATCCTTTCTGAGACATATGAGGTTGATATAGCCCTGGTGATTCATCTAATAATCCAAAGACTTCTACCAACATAACCTCACTTGGTGAGGATATTTTGGCACAAGAAGAAGACATCATTGAAACATTCCTTAAGACTACCCTACCCTACCTTCCTTCTCTCCCTAGCTAGGATGAAGCATTGGATGATGCAGATTCTCTATGTGAACAACTTCTTCAACCTATTGACAATGAAAATTCATCAACTGATCATCAAACACTTCTTAAATACATATTAAACAAAGAAACATATCACACACCCTTACCTAAAGACCTACATACCTGGGAAACTCCAGATAATTTGAAAAACACAAAACAACATACTCCAGTATCCTACAAACTAGTTGAAATGGGCATTTTCGGGTTCCTTCATTACCTCACTCGACTAAAATGGGTATCTTTCCAAATCCTACTGTTGGCAAGAGGCACTTCTAGACATGATAAGTGTTGTGATTGATGGAAACCAAGTCTCTACTGCACATCCACATTTCATAATTTGTTCGTACTGAAAATTAGATTGAAGATTTATCTAAGTTTGGGTAGTTAGGAACAAAGCAGACAACAGGGTCCAGTATCTTGGTCCGAATATTTTTCGGTGGAAAGTCTTAATTTATTGCAGATCTGAGGTAGTCATAAACACTACCAAGACAATCTAAATCTAGAGTTTTGGCCTCCGGTTATAAAGTATTCAAAAGTTATTAGCTTCTGAGTATCGGGTTAACAATTTGACAGAGCAGACAGAAGAAGAATAGACCGACCTTGTAAATGATCTTGGTTCTAGATGTACGAAAGTTGTTGATTGGGAAATTAATGATGACCAGTGATAATGGCCGACCTGATTGATGATTTGTGAGTGCAATTTTTGGTCCGTGTCTCAAGTTATGCACAGATCTAGCCGATAGAGCAAAGTATTCACTAAAGTTTCAAGTGTTCTTGAAGTCGACTGAAAAATGATTGAAGATCAGGGTGTCGATATATATACCCGATGGATTTGAATGAATTTGGTGTGTGTGTGTTGTGAATATGTAGAAAAGGCAAAAAGAGCAGAGATCTAAGATTCGGATGAAGGTAGAACAGTAAACCGGGCAGAGTAAAGATGAAATATGTAAGATTAGTTTTTTGTGCCTAACCAGAACTGAATTCATGCATTGGTATATGCTTCTCATCAATTCAAAATCTCTGTTATTCTCTTATAATCATTTATAGATAGTGAGCCTCTATTTGAGCAGTGAGCTCTAGGCAGTGAGCCCAAATGCATTTGCATTCTCATTTGTGAAAATACTTTTAATAGGGTATTAATTTTTGTGGGTTAACCCCCACCGTGGTTTTTCCCTTAACCGGGTTTCCACGCTAAAAATCTTGGTGTCAAGTCTGTTGTTTATGCTTCTGCTCATGTGTTATTGATTCATGCTTTAATATTTATTTGATTGTAAGTTGTAAAAGAAGATTAAGGCAGAAAAGGTTGAATTGTGTGACAATTGATTCACCCCCCCACTAAGTTGTCCAGACTAATTCCAACAATTGGTATCAGAGAAAGGATCCTTTGAGAAGCCTAACAACTTAAGGAAAAGATCTTGGAAGGAGTTTTAATGGGTTCACTAAAAGATCCACTCTAGTTGGCCCTAGAAGATCTTGTTCAATCTAAAGTAGAAATTAGTAATCTGAGAGGTGAACTTAAAGATGTTGATGATACCATTGAAATGTTAAAAGATAAATTTAAAAAATCTATGGGAAGGAAAAAGAAGCTACTTCTACAATTATCCAGTTTAACTGAAGAGAATGGCATGAATGAAGCTTTGGAAGAAAAGACAAAGGAATGTGAGAAGCTGTCAAAAGAAGTTGATGTTCTAAAAATTGAGATGGAATCTGGGGTGATGAGGCAAACCAAAGAAATTGAAGATAGGAAGAAAATTGAAGGAGACTTGAATCAAAAACTAAATGAAAGAACTGAAGAATGTTGCAAATTAGATAGAATAGCTGGCCATTTAGAATCTAATTTACAAGAATGCAGAGATAATGAGAGAGAACTTGAAAGGCAAATTATCATTCTTAGACATGACCTAGAAGTTACAAATGAATATAAAGAAAAGTTCAAGATAAGCTCAGCCAAACTTGAAGCACTGCTTGAAGGACAGAAAAAGGCTGATGACAAGCGTGGTCTTGGATATGAAAAAGGTGAATGCTCTGGATCCAGAAAAAGAAATTTTCAACCAGGGAATGGGAAAGATAGACCTAGAAGACCTCTGGTAAGACAACCCAATGCTCAAAGATATCCATCATTCAATGGAAACTGTTTTAAGTGCAATAAATTTGGTCACAAGGCTAATCAGTGTAGAATCAAAGTAAATCAAAGTGATCCATCCTTCTCCGGTCAATGCTTCAAATGCAAGAGGTATGGTCATAAATCCAATTAATGTAGAAGTATGATAATGAATAACTCTAATGGCAATTCTTTCAATGGCTACTACTTTGCTTGCAATGGATTTGGACACATGGCTAACTAGTGTAGATCAAGAGGAAATCAAGTATATAAGCAAAGAAATGTTGTGTTCTTTAACTGCAATAAATCTGGTCATATTGCAAGACTTTGCAGAAATAGGAGTAATGAAAGAAGGGGTCCGGTAAATATAAAAATGGATGAGTAGAGACAAGAAAAAGGCAAAGAAAAAATTGATGTGAATGAGATTCACAATGAAATGAGAAAGACTTGGGTCAAGAAAACAACTGTGAACATTAGTAGTGGGTCAGTACCGGAATCAGGTGCTGATAATTCCTTTGGGAATTGAATTAGGAGCTTTGGCTTAGGGGGAGCTACATTGAAAATCAAATCCCCCAGCCAGTAAGTGGGTGTCTGAATTAGGGACAATGAGAAAATAATTCTTGGATTGTTTCAGATCATTTGGAAGGATTTCTGGAAGAAAAAGAGATGGATACAACAATTACAGAGGAATTCATGAGAAACTATTCAAGAAACAGAGTAACCAGATGTATTAGGGCAGAGCATTTATTACAAAGACAAATTTAGGTGCTACAGAGCATAAAAAGGTCATTCATTCCTCATTTAGATCACTTTGCATCAGAAGAAAGCAAGAAGATAAGGAGTGAACGAGCTCAGAGCTAAGAATTCTCAAGAATTGAAGCGCGAAGAGGATCTCCAAGCAAAATCCTAATCTGTAGAACAAGGTATTTCTATTTTCTGCAAAACCTCTTGAATTCTCAATCTCTGCAAATGGCTACACCTTTAGTTGTTGATGTCACTGAAAGGCCCCGTCCTAAATTTAAGAAGCATCCTTACAAATCTGTTGAAGTTGAGCCGCTAGGTACTTTTTCAGGTGTTGCATATGGGGTTTTACATGTTGAAGACATTAGGGAATACATTCATAGCAATGTAGAAGAATTTGGGGATCTGAAATTGCTGGAATTGTTTAAGAGCCATCTAAAGGATGACAATTACCAATTGAAACCTGAATTTGAAGCCCTAGAAAGCAAACATTTTCTGCAAATTATTGAATTTCCATCATTTGATGAGAGTGAATGGGTTCGTTATGTGTTGAGCCAAATGCACAATGAATTTATATGGCTGCTAAAACCATTTAAGATCACAAAAGATGTTATTAGAATTCTGACTAGGTTAAACTCAACCGACGGACTACCCATGCTAAAATCTGTCAAAAACCAAACTGTCACTGATGCAACCAGTGCCAAATTTGATAAAAGAGCCATGATAATCAATGACATTATAGAATTGTATGTCAAGTTTGCTTCCATGGTAATCAAGTATAAGATTTATCACTCCAGCAGAGAAAACTTTGTCTCCGGAACAGCTATATATGCAACATATAAAATGATGAAAGAAAATGTAGACTATGACCTCTGTAAGCTACTACGGGTTCAACTATTTGAAAACTTAAACAAAATAAAGAAAGATAATAAAAATTCCCTCAAGTATGGTTCCTTGATTATATGCTTATTTTTCTATTTTATGAATGAAGTGCCTGGAGTGCAAAGTGTACACTGGACAAATGACAGGCCAATGGCAATCTAGATAAGAGATCATTTATATATATCCTTGGAGATTCAGGTGCACAAAAGACTACAATCTAGGGGTATTTCAAAAAATTTCAGAGTTTGATGCATGCAAGAGAAAGAATCTCTAAGTCAGTTTTAGAAAAATATGAGAAAGAGATATGTTTGGTTGACACTAATCAATGTCTGATGGAGGCTGTAGAACCAAGAATAGTATGGATAATGCCAATGGGTTATGAGGTGGATGAGAGAGTTCTGGACATATATGCTCAGCATCTTCTGAGAAAACCTAAAGACACCTCTGTTGAAAGGTTTGGAACATACAAGGAACTAAGATTAAAGTTGCATGTGGAACTTAGACAGTTGGAAATAAAAAGAAAAGTGCAAAAGCAAGTGGAGATGTATGCATAAAGCATTGGAATTACAAAAGAAATAGTGAGAAAGAATAGAGAAAAGATTGAAAAGATGAATAAAAGCATTAAGCAGACTTCAGAGGAAAAAGTAGAAAGTGAGCTAGCACTCGCTCCGAAAGTCCCACCAAGCTCCTTAAGGAAGACAACGAGTTCTACAACTCTTGTTGAGCAACCCAAGTCTACTTCCACTAAGAAACCAGAAGCCACTCCATCCGGTGAAGGAGGGAAAAGAAAGAAAACCAAGGCCACAAGAACCCACAAGAGTACAAAAGATGATGAGGAGACAGAGATAGATGAAGAAGTTAAAGAGATAAGATCCAAGAAAACTAGGACTTCAAAGACTTCTGAAGACCATCCTTCTAGAAGCAATAAGGCCAGTAAAAAGCAAGTAACTAGTAAGCTCGCTATGACTATTGATGAAATTGTAAAAACAATCATTGTTCATGGAAATTTAAAGCCTATTAGAGTTTACTATGATAATTTTGATGAAGCAAATAAGAAAATTTTGGAAGATGCCATTGTCATATATTTGAATAAATTCAATAGAGCCCTATTGGAAATTTTACAAGAACTTCCTAAAAGTCTAAGGAAAATACTGGAAATGAGGAAACAAGTAGCCAATGCTAAATATCTAGAACTCAGAGAGTATGTCCTCTCCACCTTGTGTCCTGTAATGACTAGAAGAGAAGCAGACAAAATCCTCAGAGAAGTTAAGGAGGAATTCAGAAGTAAGATCCGAATGAACAAGCTAATGGTTGGCAAAACTGAGGAAATTGCAAAAGAAACAAAGGAAATTTTAAGAAAGGCCCTAGACAAAGATAAATATTATATTATTTATGAAAAACAAGTTGAAGAAGACAATCCTCCAGTTCTGGAACAAGAAGCCCCAAAAGAAGAGACTATCAAGGGAATTGATGATCAAGGTGTTAATTTAGATCCCCCAGAACAAACCTATAAGGAGATAGATGATGGGATTGACTCATCAATTCTAGATGTTGGAAAAGCAAACATCAATGGGAAACAAACCAAATTTGATAACTCCTCAGCTTCGGAAGAGGAGCAATTAAACAAAGAAGACTCAGAGATGATGGTCAAAACTGATGGTATTGGAGATATTCATACTCCACTTGATCAATCCAAAAAAGAAGATGATGTTGCTACTACACAAAGCCCTCCGGATCAGACTGCTAGTGGTGAAGACAAGGAGAAGATTCCTACTGCAGACATTACAGAAAAAGGTGAAATAGAAAAGGAGAAAGAAAAAGGTAATGAAGACAAAACAGAAGAAGATGGTGCAAATGTGGATGCATCTATAGATGCTGAGAAATCTCAGGAACAAAAGGGTGGTCCAGAAATTGTTGCAAGAGACACTACAGATGCAATGAAAAGTCTTCTAGATAAAGAGATGCTTGAGTTTGATGAGCTTGAACTAATCCAAGGACCTATTAATCTAGATGCTCTCTCCCCAGTACAAATGATGAAGATTGCATCCTTCACTCAAGCCAAGGCCAGAGAGAAGATGATAAAATCTCACATGGAGGACAGTGAACTATTAGGGCTTGCAACTAGAATCTTGGAGAAGTTATTACCAACCTACCAAAAGAGTCCATTAGATTCCCCCTCCGGTCACCTGAAGAATCTTGTGAATGCTTTAAGTACACATTTTTGAGTCCTTTGAAAATTTTGCGGAGGCAAAAGTTCAGAAAGAATTTTTAGATAAGAAATGATTGAATAATACTTGGTATCAGCATAAAGAGTATTCAGAATGCTCTAAATGATGGAAGTAATATGTACAAATTTTGTCTATCATGGCCCAAAGTTAGTGAGGATATTGAGAAAAAGATAAAGGAGCAAGAACATAAATTGTCAACTCTTTCTCAAAATTTTGATCCTCTAATAGTTTTGCCTATAAGTTAGGAATGTTAATTAATCAGCTTGACAGATGAGATAAGGAGGCTTGTTAAAGAAAAAGGTAACATTATGAAAAGAATGTGTGAGCTCCAGGGATTGATTGCCCCTAAGTTAGAAGCCATGTTTAATGCCTTGTCAGAAGCTCAGACTGCACTTCAGACAAGTAATCCTCTAGATCTGACAAAGGCAGAAGCATATGCATTTTTGCTGAGTGGACACATCTCAATTTTGGATGGAATGAAGGGAACTTGGACCTCTAAACTTGTGCAATTGAAAAATAGTTTTGCAGACATTCTCAAGTCCATGTGAATAGAACTTAATGATTAGTTGTACATATGTGGCATTATAAACAACATTTTTGGAGATTTTTGGCTTGTGGACCCCACCCTTTTCCATTGATGTCAAAGGGGGAGTGAAGAGCAATGAAAAATGAGGAATCTAGCAAAGGGGGAGCTTGGGAAATAGTGGAATGCAAGTGTACATAATAAGGGGGCTACTTTTGACACTTAGTCATTTTTCACTAAGTGTTGCCATCAATGTCAAAGGGGGAGATTGTTGGCAAGAGATACTACTAGACATGATAAGTGTTGTCATTGATGGCAACCAAGTCTCCAAGATTTATCTAAGTCTGGGTAGTCAGGAATAGAGCAGACAACAGGGTTTGGTATCTTGGTCCGGATCTCTCCGGTGGAAAGTCTTAATTTACTGCAGATCTGAGGTAGTCATAAGCACTACCAAGACAATCTAAATCTAGAGTTTTTGCCTCTAGTTATAAAGTATTCAAGAGTTATTAGCTTCTGAGTATTAGGTTAACAGTTTGATAGAGTAGACGGAATAAGAACAGACCAACCTTGTAAATGATCTTAGTTCCAGATGTATGGAAGTTGTTGATTGGGCAATTAGTGATGACCAGTGATAATGGCTGACTTGATTGATGATTTGTGAGTGCAAGTTTTGGTACACGTCTCAAGTTATGTACGGATCTAGCCGACAGAGCAGAGTATTCAATAAAGTTCCAAGTGTTCTTGAAGTTGACTGAAAAGTGATTGAAGATTAGGATGCAGATATCTATACCTAATGGATTTGAAAGAATTTGGTGTGTTGTGAATATGTAGAAAAGGTGAAAATAATAGAGATTAAGATTCGGATGAAGGTAGAGCAGTAAACCGGGCAAAGTAAAGATGAAATGTGTAAGATTAGTGTTTTGTGCCTAATGGGAACTGAATTCATGCATTGGTAGATGCTTCTCATCAGTTCAAAATCTCTGTTATTCTCTTATAATCATTTGTAGGCAGTGAGCCTCTATTTGAGTAGTGAGCCCAAATGCATATGCATTCTCATTTGTAAAAATATTTTTAACAGGGTATTTTTTTTTGTGGGTTAACCCCCACCATGGTTTTTCCCTTAATCAGGTTTCCACGCTAAAAATCTTGGTGTCAAGTGTGTTATTTATGCTTATGCTCATGTGTTATTGATTCATGCTTTAATATTTATTTGATTGTAAGTTGTAAAAGAAGATTAAAGACAGAAAAGGTTGAATTATGTGACAACTGATTCACCCCCACTCTCAGTTGTCAAGACTAATTCGAACACCTAAATCACCCCATTTGATTGACATAGAAAACTGTGACATTCCTTTTACACCATCATTAATAGATATCTTTCCATTGACAACTCCCACAATTATACCTTCACAATCTCAACAAAATATGGAAGAAAGAAGAAGAGATAAAGCTTTAACCATCAAGGTAAAGATCAAGATCAAGGACAACAGGTAAGTATTTCTTACCCTAATGGTCACCTATGTCATAGCATTATTTTATCATTTATGTGGCCTCCCCTATTGTGTTGTGATATCCCCGTGATGTGTTATGTGTTGTTTAGGCCTCCTTGGATGACCCTTGATACTCTTGTAAGGTCAAGGATACTGGGAGACCGCCTCTATTGTGACCATTTTTCTATTTGTATCATCATTCTTTTATTGTTGTGTGTCGTGCCTTAGGGGTATGGCATTGCAGTTGATGACCTTGGGGGCATCTTCCTATGTGATGACCCTAAGACTTGTTCTCCTCTCTCATTTTATTGTTTACCTTCTTCTAGTGGTTCTACCTAGTCTCTGGATGACAAAAACAAACAAATACTGATACAGACTGTTGGTATTTTTCTCCGAATCGGTAGAGGGTTTGCCAGTTCCAATGCACAGGAAGATTTGGCCAACAGAGTATGGGAGGTTGCATGAGCTGCCTCCCCTTCACTTCTGGTTCTGCCGCACCAAGGGGGGTATCCCTATAGCTAAAGATTTAACACTTTGACTCACCCAATGACATGAAGATTTAGCTTTGTGATAATAGGCAGAATACTCTCATGTATGGACCAAGATCTGAATGACAAATCACAAGTTTAGCAAAACTCTTGGACATGTGTGTTTGGCTATGGATGAGAGTATGTAGAGGGTTCCTAATCCTACTCCTACAACTAACATGTTGAAATTATGGAATGGTTTGAAATTATGGTTTGGATGCAAGACAAGGGTTTTGGATCAAAACTACTTCAAGAGGGCAGACCGGTGCCTATCTTAGGGCAAGGAGTCACATAGATGTATACATGAGAGTGGCTTGCAACTGGCATTCGAGTTTCAAGGGGTTGGATTGATGCTTGCCTTACAAACGTCACCCAAGAATGGGTATTTAACTGTCTCTGCTTATGGATATCCTAGCTGACATACAATATCCTCCACACTCAACCTAAAATGATTTAATCCACTCCTTGAATGGAAGTTAGAGATTAAGCGTGCAATACATAAATCTGTATTCTACAATTTGAGAAACCCTTAGCAACCAAATTCAGAAGAAGAAATGCATACAACAAGTGGAGACAGACAGCAAAACACATGCAAGAAGCATTTTTCATATAACATTAACACTGAAACTGAACATATGTGCAAGATACAACTCAGATGCAACACATAAACTCCACAGAGATACAACAGACAGGAAATGCTCTGTATTTCATTATTTACACAAAAATATTGCCCAAGTCTTCCACCCACAATGAGTAACACCGTTTGGCCCTTATATCAAGACTGTGTACTCATCAAATTAATTAAATGGCAAGTCAAAATTTTTCCAGATTTAATGCATGAGGAATGGTGTTCAAAATCATAAATGCAGCAAGGGACAAAATGGGAAAGAGCAAGAGAAGGGCGAGGAGTAGTTGAGCTTGAGCCCTATGCCACCACTAGAAGACTTTCTGTCATAAACCAGGTACCTGGCCATTCAACCATCGACCCATACCTGTCTACACCCTACCATTAATGGCTCAACCATCCATAGCTCCTCTTGGAAACTGTAATAGCGCACCCATGGAAAATTCCCACTCAAAAACAAATGACTGCAGACATAAGGAAAAAACCACCGCTGAAGGTTCAAAACTCAACCGTCGATCCAAAACCCATCGTTGTGATCAACGGTCCCAAAACATATATGAAGAGCCAAGAGCCAATGACATCACGCCATGTAGGTGGCTTTTTCCTCTATCGCTAACTTTTCCATTCACTATTTTGCCATTTTTGCCCTTTGTATATGCATGTTTGAATGCATATACAATCGCTACTGTTCACCTGCCAAAAACCCTTGTATATGCAAGAGCAAATGTATATACAACTGTTTGTTATACAAGGCGGACCCCAAACTAGTATAGAGCAAATTGAAATTCAAATCGGGTCCGGCTTTCATCTCCATCCTTTATATATCCGTGATATACAATACATACATACATACATGCTGTGGACTTCAAATCACTATGCATCAAAACGTATCCCCTTTTGAAGTCTGGCTTGTATCTCTTTTATTGCACATCGGCTTGTATATCGGCATATACAAGCGCTTTATACAACCCACGGACCTGAAATATTTGTTCACTGCATTTTATTCCTCCATCGTGTCTGGGTTGTACGTCCCTTTGCTTGCATCCATCGCCTCATACATACAAGGTGGATTTCAAACTTTTATCTGTCGCATCTGACTTCTCCTTCGGTTCCAGAATGCATATTTCACTTGTATGCTTTGAATGTACATTAGCATACATACAACTACCTTTGTATACAACTGGTGGGCCCGACCATTTTCTCTCTCCTTTGCACTGTTCACTTTGCATGTCGCGAGCCTTTGTATAATTTTCAATGTACATTCCCTTGCACATACAAACAAGGAATCTTCTCCAGAATATTCCTGCAATGTATCTTGTCCTTTGTATGCGTGCCCGATTGTATATTGCATATATTTTTGACCTTGTATATCCATGGGCCCCACCACATGCATCTCTGCCTCGCCACTGTAGCAAATGTATATTTCACTTCCTTATATATTTTGCTTTGTATATGACGTGATATACAAAGCAGAAATATTTCCAAGAATCTACAAAAGATTCCCCCTTTGTATATGCACCTTTTAGAGCCTGATATACATTCAGAAATGCATCTAAACTCAATTTTTCAAAGGGCAATAGAGTTTTCTGACCTGCCAATGCACATTTTACCTGCATGTATATACAAACACCTTTGTATATACAAAGACATGCATTTTAACTAATTTTTTACATTTTTTAGCACTACAGAGGCTGAAAGACATAGAATTTTTGGATTTTTTGGGAAGGGGCCTGCATATCTAAATGCTTGAAACCTGAATACTTATACAAGCACCACCAACAGTTTGAGCCTAAAACCCTAAACATAAATGATTACTAACATAGGCTCTGTCTAGGGACGCATGCCTCTTGTAGGCATGGCGAGGACTTCAGATCTCTAGGATGCAGACCGGTCCTTATCCATTGGGCAACAAAGTTGAACATTGCACCGACCTGCACACAAAACATATTTATTAAAAATTACTTGGTGGCCCAGGGCCACCAAAAAGGAAAAACCAGAGTTTTCCTCTGTCAAACACTTGATTTTCTTCTGATCTCACTGGGTCAAGCCTGAAGACGCTACCATGATTTACCCACAAACAACCCTTGTCATTTGCATATTCAAACATCTCATTTAGCTTGCTCCTGTCAACCTTATGCAAACAACCATCAGCATCAAGCAACATGTGAATGTTATATTTATGAAACAATGCATATTTATATGGCATATAGCACTTGTCATCATCTGTATCAACAACATGCATTGTAAAATGATCTCCTAGCTGGACTGAAAATTGAAAACATTCATAGTCCACCATATAGCTAGGAACATCAGATATCATTCTATCATAAGCTGGCATATCAAAGGAGAAGATCTCAAATCCATATTTGTGCATTTCATGCACACAACCGTCAACTACACCAAATAGAAAAAACTCAGATTCTGGCACCTCCCTACAACAATCTTCATGATATATGTTGGTTGCTCTTTTATCAAGATGAAAATTAGAACCCATATCAATTGCATTGCTTAGATCCTCACCATACTCAAACAGATCCTCATCACCATATGTGTAAAAAATGGGTGATCGAGGTGTTTCAACTTCATCATGGTATGTCGCTAGTTCATGGGCAGCAGAACATGCATCTTCATTACCAATGGATTCTTTTTGTGGAGGAGTATCAGCCTGTATGGCATAAGCAAAACCATAATCAAATGAAGAACGATCATGCTCAACACTAGCACCTATTTCAATTTCTGATTGCTCTTCATCATTTCCACGTGTCTGAATAAAAGGCAATGATTTAAACATGGAACTGCTCCTCTGTTTGCTGATTTCCTCTCTATCCTAAGCACAATATTCACAATCATCTCCACAAATCCATTCAAACAGATGTTCATTTCTGTCCATAACCTCATCATTATTTTCTGAACCAAACACCTCAACCTTACAACGGGGGTTATCATTGGTGAACAATCTAGTTGAGCATTGTTGTTAGCATTATGTTCAAATACAGCAGTCTCAACTTCTATGCTTTCACTTTCACATTTATCCTCACATGATGCCATGATCAATTTCTTATCTGTAGCCATACGACTGTTATTCACACCAAAGCCTATAGACAGGGAATTCTGCATATGCTCATTTCTGATTTTTTCTACATTTTCTAAAAACTTGTATGCCATCTGCACACTTGTTATCTTGAATTCCCTCAACAATGCACTAGAGCCCTCCTCGAAAGCTTCAACATATATGCCAACACAGGCTAAAGTATCAGGTCTGAAGACCTCTGGGATTTGTGAAAGGGCAACTACAAATCTATGATTGAAATCAATAGCAGGCTCTTTATCTTGTCTTCTAATTTCCATTAATCTTGCAACAAGATCAACAAGTTCTCTTGCAAATTCTTTTCTAAAATAGTCAGCAAGTTCATCCCAACAGGCAAAGAATTTCTTTGGAAAGCTCAAATACCAATCTCTAGCTCTAGCACCAAAGGATCTAACAAAAAACCTCATCCACATATCATCATCCCTAAATGAATGTCTCTCCATGAAGTAGTGAAAGTTTTGGATATGTGCACCCCCATCACACACAATGTGTCCATTAAATCTAGGCATCTGATTGTACATCTGGGCAGGCATACTTTCAACTTGATAATCAACCCATTACAAATCTAATTGGTCATACAAAGGATCAAAAGAGCTTACAAGAGGGTTATCATTCTGACTAGCAGACATAACAGGGTTACTAATATTTAACTGAGCCTGCCAGGCTTCTAAGGATATCAACCTATTCTTTATCTCTTCATTTTTTTTACTCAATACATCATCCCCCTCTTGACTGAGTATGGGTGAATACATACTTGGATTCATATAAACTTCACTCTTAGACATCCCATGTCTGTCTAAGACCTAAGGTTTCCCCTTGGCATCTAACTTATGCAATAAAACAACAAATATAAATGGGAAGGAGCTAGGTACCTTTTCTCATCCAGATGCTGAAGCTTTGAACAAAATATTTTTAGATCTTAATAACATACATCAGCCTTTCATGTGCACCAAAACTTTTTTGCAAAGTCACCACCTCTCTAAAAAGGATAAAAATTTCAAACAGTTGAAAGCTCATCAAACATTTTTCTAAGTTAATACCGCCAACAGAGCACCATCAATCACATGAAAGAACTGGATATGCAGCAATGATTTCACATTATTTGACTCTTGTCCCCAGCAGAGTCACCAATTCTATTGGTGACTCAGATGGGTCAAGAATAAATTAGGGATGATAAAATATAACACTTCTTTTTTCATCAAGTCCCCAGCAAAGTCACCAATTCTGTTGGTGACTCAGATGGGTCAATAATATATTAGGGATGATAAAATATAACACTTCTTTTTTCATCAAGTCCCCAGTAGAGTCGCCAATTCTGTTGGTATTTTTCTCTGAATCGGCAGAGGGTTTGCCAGTTCTAATGCATAGGCAGATTCGGCCAACAGAGTACAGGAGGTTGCGTGAGCTGCCTCCCCTTCACTTCTGGTTCTGCTGCACCAAGGGGGGTATCCCTATAGCTAAAGATTTAACACTTTGACTCACCCAATGACATGAAGATTTAGCTTTGTGATTATAGGTAGAATACTCTCATGTATGGACCAAGATCTGAATGGCAAATCACAAGTTTAGCAAAACTCTTGGACATGTGTGTCTAGTTATGGATGAGAGTATGCAGGGGGTTCCTAATCCTACTCCTACAACTAACAGGTTGAAATTATGGAATGGTTTGAAATTATGGTTTGGATGCAAGACAGGGGTTTTGGATCATAACTACTTCACAAGGGCAGACCGGTGCCTATCTCAGGGCAAGGAGTCACATAGATGTATACATGAGAGTGGCTTGCAACTGGCATTTGAGTTTCAAGGGGTTAGATTGATGCTTGCCTTACAAACATCACCCAAGAATGGATATTTAACTGTCTCTGCTTATGGATATCCCAACTAACATACAATTTCCTCCACACTCAACCTAAAATGATTTAATCCACTCCTTGAATGAAAGTTAGAGATTAAGCATGCAATACATAAATTTGTATTCTAGAATTTGAGAAACCCTTAGCAACCAAATTCAGAAGAAGAAATGCATACAACAAGTGGAGACAGATGGCAAAACACATGCAAGAAGCATTTTTCATATAACATTAACACTGAAACTGAACATATGTGCAAGATACAACTCAGATGCAACACATAAACTCCACAGAGATACAACAGACAGGAAATGCTCTGTATTTCGTTATTTACACAAAAATATTGCCCAAGTCTTCCACCCACAATGAGTAACACCATTTGGTCCTTATATCAAGACTGTGTACTCATCAAATTAATTACATGGCAAGTCAAAATTTTGCTAGATTCAATGCATGAGGAATGGCGCTCAAAATCATAAATGCAGCAAGGGACAAAACGGGAAAGAGCAAGAGAAGGGCGAGGAGTAGTTGAGATCGAGCCCTGTGCCACCACTGGAAGACTTTCTGTCATAAACCAGGTACCTGGTTGTTCGACCATCAGCCCATACCTATCTGTACCCTACCATTAATGGCTCAACCACCCATAGCTCCTCTTGGAAACTATAATAGCGCACCCATGGAAAATTTCCGCTCAAAAAAAATGACTATAGACACAAGGAAAAAACCATCGCTGAAGGTTCAAAACCTGACCATCGATCCAAAATCCATCGCTGTGATCAACCGTCCCAAAACATGCATGAAGAGCCAAGAGCCAATGACATCGTGCCATGTAGGTGGCTTTTTCCTCTATCGCTGACTTTTCCATTCACTATTTTGCCATTTTCGCCCTTTGTATATGCATGTTTGAATGCATATACAATCGCTACTATTCACCTGCCAAAAACCCTTGTATATGCAAGAGCAAATGCATATACAACTGTTTGTTATATAAGGTGAACCCCAAACCATTATAGAGCAAATTGAAATTCAAATCAGGTCCGGCTTTCATCTCCATCCTTTGTATATCCGCGATATACAATACATACATACATACAGGCCGCGGACTTCAAATCACTATGCATCAGAATGTATCCCCTTTTGAAGTCCGGCTTGTATCTCTTTTATTGCACATCGGCTTGTATATCGGCATATACAAGTGCTTTATACAACCCACGGACCTAAAATATTTGTTCACTACATTTTATTCCTCCATCGCGTTCAGATTACGTCCCTTTGCTTGCATCCATCGCCTCATACATACAAGGTGGATTTCAAACTTTTATCCGCCGCATCTGACTTCTCCTTCAGTTCCGGAATGCATATTTCACTTGTATGGTTTGAATGTACATCAGCATACATACAACTGCCTTTGTATACAACTGGTGGGCCCGACCATTTTCTCTCTCCTTTGCACTATTCACTTTGCATGTCGCGAGCCTTTGTATAATTTTCAATGTACATTCCCTTGCACATACAAACAAGGAATCTTCTCCAGAATATTCCTACAATGTATCTTGTCCTTTGTATGCGTGCCCGATTGTATATTGCATATATTTTTGACCTTGTATATCCATGGGCCCCACCACATGCATCTCTGCCTCGCCACTGTAGCAAATGTTTATTTCACTTCCTTGTATATTTTGCTTTGTATATGACGTGATATACAAAGCAGAAATATTTCCAAGAATCTACAAAAGATTCCCCCTTTGTATATGCACCTTTTAGAGTCCAATATACATTCAGAAATGCATCTAAACTCAATTTTTCAAAGGGCAATAGAGTTTTCTGACCTGCCAATGCACATTTTACCTGCATGTATATACAAACACCTTTGTATATACAAAGACATGCATTTTAACTGATTTTTTACATTTTTTAGCACTACAGAGGCTGAAAGACATAGAATTTTTGGATTTTTTGGGAAGGGGCCTGCATATCTAAATGCTTGAAACCTGAATACTTATACAAGCACCACTAGTAGTTTGAGCCTAAAACCCTAAACATAAATGATTACTACACGGACCATGTGTCCCTTCAGCAAGAAAGTAAAAATAGACCCAGTCCATATATGACAACAGGGTTGATTTATACATTATCTGATGCTTGGCTAGTAGAATCACTTCGTGTGACATTTTGA
The DNA here is from genome assembly GCA_027924645.1 of Cunninghamia lanceolata. Classification (NCBI taxonomy): domain Eukaryota; kingdom Viridiplantae; phylum Streptophyta; class Pinopsida; order Cupressales; family Cupressaceae; genus Cunninghamia; species Cunninghamia lanceolata. The sequence continues at coordinate 13,285,197 of BSBN01000167.1, forward strand.
TGTTCTCTTATCTTTGCTAACAAATCATAACAATACATCTGCTCCATGCATTTTGTTTATCTTGAGTCTCACCCTGGTTGCACTTAGTTTTGAGGCTTCTATAGTATTGCCCCACAGTTATACTTGGTTTCCAAATCTGTAGTATAGCCTTGGCTCTTGTTTGTTTGCATTGCTTTTATCATATGATGTAATTATTATCTTAGGAATAGATTTCTAACCTCTCTTTTTGTTTATCATAGCAAAGTATGTGTTTATGGGAACATTCAATGATCGTGAAGCACATGTCACCTTTGGGGGCATGGGCTTTGTGAAAGCTCTTGTTCTCTTGTGTGTTTTCTCTCTACCTTAACGTGCTTGATATCGATACATGATATCAACCACCTTAAGGTGGGGGCATATATAAGGTAAGTTGTCTGATGATTTTTGGTACTAATGAAGTGTGTTTGTAAGCCCTTTGCAGAGGCACGATATTGTATCTCCAGCACGAGTGCACATCTTTATCGATATTGAAATCAAGAAGCCCTCTGTGGAGGTAGGAGATCATGCATATCATTTTATTCAAAAGCCCTTTGCAGAGGCAGTGATGGTGTATCTCTTGAGCTAGAGAACATCCTTTTTATTTCAAAAGTCCTCCAAGTAGGTGGCATTGGATTTGAGACTATCCTCCCTTCAGCGTGTTTTTGGCAGTTGTTGTGGCATAAGCCCAACCATCAGGTGTGCCTATAGTGTGTTTGAGATGGTGGGAACTTAGCAATAAGCTCCTTCCATCGCCTTGTTTGTCATGTTTAAGACGTATAGTATGCCTTTGGCATACTATACGACGCTTGTGTTTTCTGTGTATCTTCCATGTGTTTTCCCCTATGTGTAGTTTCAAGGGTGTGGTGAAATGCCTCTCCTATACTTAGGCTTTGTATGGTGTGTTTTCTACCAAGCATAGTCTCAAGGGTGTGGCAAAATGACCCTCCTATGCTTTGGGTTTTGTATGGCATTCTTTCTCTCAAGTGTAGTCTCAAGGGTGTGGTGAAATGCCCCTCCTACACTTTGGCATTTGTTTGGTGTGTCTTCTCCCCCATATGTAGTTTCAAGGGTGTGGTGAAATACCCCTCCTACATTTTGGGGTTGTGTGTTGTATTTTTACTTTCCATGTATCTGCATTCATATATATATATATATGAAAATGAAAATAAAAAAGATCAAGTGTATTCTCCATGACTACTCTTGTGTCTTCTTTGTGTTTTATGTGTCTGATACTATTTTGTCTATGTTTTGAGTCCCTTTTACTATCTTCTCCATGTTTTGTGTGTTTGTGATGTGTTTTCTAGTGCTTACCTAAGACTAGGGCCTAGAAATAGTTCCTCAATCTTTGTGTATGCCTTAGCTTTAATTGCCTGGAGTGTTTTCTGTATTTGCGACTGTACTTTAATGCATGTATGGCTCATAAGATCATACATAAATTAAAGTGGGAGCTAAATGTTATGTTGTAAAATGTCCCCTAGGACTTTTACCTCCTAAGTTTAGCTCTCGGGTCCCTTGTTTTTTATCATGCATGTTAGAATTGACTCCCGAGACAAAATGGCCTGAAACCCATGTCAAATGAGGCTTGAGGGACATTGCAGAGCCTAAATCCTGACCCAAAATAGGTCCTGGGATAAGGGTACTTGCGCCCTTGTCCTGCCTTATTTTGGTTGGGTCCCAAATTTGAATTCCAGTGAAGTGACTATCAAAGGTGTCCCTTGTCAACATCTTAAGTTTGAATTATGAAATTTGTAGTGGGAATGCATATATAAGAATGTTTAGGGTTTTATTTGTAAAACTAGAAGATGATTTTGATATTTTGGCAAACTTATGATCATAGAGCATTCAAGGCATTCATTGTGTTACAAAGTATAATATTGTTGTTGTGTTTGTTATTGCAGATTTGGCTTCATCTTCTCATGTTGTGAAGGATCTTCATCTATGTGAAAGCTACACCTCCAAGGTGATATCTATTTTTTCTTTCAATCAATCATTTATCATTTGTTTTTGCCTTTGTCTTGCAAGGATACATACTTTCTATCTAACAATGGTGTTGGAAGGCTTGAATGCCATTTTGGGGTTTGACCGAGGCAAGCTCCTAAACACCATAACCCCAACCTCTCTTTTGTGATTACTAGTGACAGGTGTAGAATTCAATGGAGTGGAATTACAGAGGAGTGTTGTAGAGTGTAAGGATCCTGCATCTAAAGGAAAAAGCAGAAAAGAACACTATCATGACTTGGGCGCTAGTCTCTATGTCCTTCAAGTTTGTAGAGCCAGAAATTAACGGAACTGTGATAATCAACATCAGAAAAGGTCTGGAAACCCCTGATAAAAATACTACCTTGGACTTTAGTAGGAGTCACTATGTCCTTGACATTTTTGAATCTTGAACTTCAAAATCTAGTATGAATCTAATCTTCATCTAGTATCTCTGTGTGCGAGCATTTGTCAGAATTCATCTGTTTGTTTACGATTTTGTAATAATTGGGGTTTTGAACATAATTGGGTTTAAATTAACACAATAATCATTAATTTACCAATTTCCTTATCATTCCAAGTGACAACAAACTTGTAACTGAAACCTCTTGCAAAAGTTGTGATTCTACTCGATTTAATGTTCTTGAATGTATGTAGTGAAAGGAGGATTTAAACCATACATCAAATCAACCCATCTTCCCCCTTTCTCTTCATTACAATTAGAAGTGTTTTGTTTATTTTGGTTCTTATTGAAAATTTTGACCAATCCTTCCACAATAAGTGTTTTCTCAATGGTTATTCCTTTCCCAACAACATCTGCAAAGGTGGTACAACAATGAATTTGAAGTTGGTGCATTAATTCGGTGTTTAGATTTTCAACAAAAATATGGACCAACTGGTTCTCTAGTATGTGACATGGGCACTTAATAACCATGATCCTCCATCTCTAGAAGAAAGAGATAAACAATTCTCCATCATCTTGTTTTGTATGACACAAGGTTGTAACAGTCATGTCACTCTCGATATTACAAGAGAAATGTGCTATGAATTTGTCAGCTAATTCATTCCATGTCCTTATCCCAAGAGGTAGATGCACAAACCACTCAAGTGCTTATCCCATGAGACTTCATGGGAACAACCTCATTAGATATGTATGGTCAAATGCAAGTTCTAGGCAAGTGGTATGGAACTCTCGCACATGTTCTACTGGACTCCCCTTTTCTTTATATTTGTTAAAGTTTTACACATTATAATTTTGAGGAAAGGGAGGCATATATATACTCCGATCGAAAGGATATGGATATAAGTCTTCCATAGAGTAAGTCTTCTTTGTCCTAGATACTTGCATGTTAGAAATTTGTTGTTGCAATGTGTATAGCATCTATTGTGCTAAAACTTCCATAGAGGATAATGATGTGTCTACAACATTTGTGAGTGCATTGTGGTACTAATGACCCATGTTTGAAGTGGATGTGCTTTTAAATCCAATACTCAAAGCCAAAGGGTTGGTGTTTATGTTAAATGAGTTAAAGTGATTGTGTGATGAAGATGGGTTTTGGTTTTGAAAGTTTGGCATGAATATAGTGTTTGAATTGATGTTTGGTAGAGGTAAATTTTGGTTGGTGTGTTGAGAATGAGATGGGAATTGGATGTTTGTACTAGATATTGAAATGGCTTTGAATTCACTTGCTCAAAATGAAGATTTGGATTGATTTGTTGTTGCAATGGACTTGAATTGGTGTTTTATTGGGATGGATTGATGTTTTGATTAGATAGATTGATGTTTTGATGAGACAAATCGATCTTTTGATCAGACCCAAAGTTCATATTCATGTTTGGTATAGCATTGGTCCTTTGGGATTGTGTTTTTGGAGCAATTACATGTATCCTTTGAATCCTTTTTGATGTATTTGAACTCATTGTGTTTTGACCCATGGATATGGTATTGGTTAATCGTGCAGTAGTTTGAGATGATGATGCGGCAAATGGATTTGGAATACCCATGGTATGAGATGTGGAAGCAAATGTATTTTGGAATGAGGAGCTTAGTGATTGAGACATAAAATTTGTGTTTTTCACTCCAAATGGTGGGGGATGAGGTATATTGACAGTCACCATGTTATGTGTAGTTCCTCCCAATGGTAAGCTAGTATGTATTTGTTGTGAATTGGTATGAATTGATGAAGGTGTTGTATGGCCTTGGTTCTATGTCACATTGTTTGAAGATGAATCCATAAGCATGTTGATGTCAAAACCAGGAGGAAGTTTAGTTCCACTTTGAAGGAGTCACATAAGATATCTTTGATGATCCACAGATAACATCTCATCTATAAGACATGATATCCTAGGATCTTGGGCAGCCTCATCAATTTCTTCTGGGGTCAAACCTTGCTCTACATCATGTAGGGTGAGATTTTCAAAAGGATTTGCAACTTGAGATTGTGAATATGGTGGTTTGTTTGAGGATGACCAAAAATTCATGGTGCTAGGGGATTATAGTTGGGGTCATTCAAGTAGTCCATTTCTTTTTATTTCCTTTGTGACCTTGTTTGAACCATATAAGTATTATGGGTTTTGGGATGAATGCAAACTAAGGATGGTAATGCAAGATGGCTATGCAATTATGCTATATTTTAGGGATTTTTAAATATAAGGATGCCAAATGACAATGCAACTATGACTATGGTGTGGGATGCAAAGTGAGAATGAAGCTAAGATTATGACAATGCTTGGAATTTTGGATATGCAACATTAGAATTTGAAAAGGATGCTAAGCCAAACTATGATTGACCAAGGTAGCTAATCAGAATGTCAAGACCTCAAAAGGACAAGTGCTAAGATGATGATGATTGGATAAAGTGAACCTAAACTAGACACATGAGTTTAAGGATCAACTTGATAATGATGGTAGATAGACCTAATGACAAGGTTTAGACAATCCAAGTATGTGACAATGGTGTGATCAAGTATGATAAGTTTCCTAATTTCAAGTCTCAAAGATGACTATGGCTATAAATAACCTAGGATGACAAATGCTAACTAGAAAATGCAAGCTAAACCAAGCAAATGCAATGGAAGAACTGGATAGACTGAACAAGTCTCAGGTCTGAATGTATGCTCACTATCCAAATTAGATCTAAAATGTGGATACTCAAGAATTTTGCCAAAAAATTTTGATTCTAACAAATGTGGTGAAACAGTTTGTGGCCTAAAATCAATGGTTTCTAAATGATTTTTCATTTTGGGTAGTTTATAAAAGTGATCATAAAACACAGTAAACACTTGAAATATAGATCTTGGTTGTTTTGACTCTTTGACCCTTGGAAAATGAAGTATTTGGCAATTTTTCTTCCACAAAACTCTCTAGGCCTCGATTCACAAAGAATTCAAACAAGCACAACCTAGCTAGTAGTAAAGGGTTATCTACTATAGTGGGCTTACCACACCTTTTGGTGTTTTTAAATATGAGAAAAAGGAGTAGGTAACTAGAGTATGCCAAACTCTTGGACCACCTTAACACCTCTCACCTTGAAAGGATAAATCTAAACAAGGAACCGTGTCACCTCAACCAAGAACCGTACATGGTAAGTAACTTCATGATATAGTTCGCATCCCTTGTACCACAAATAGTAGATAGCCAAAAAGAGTCTTAGGCTTCTAAAAACAATGGTTCAGAGTGGAGGTACTCCTAGGAACACCACAACATAATAGTGATGGGAGATCAAAATCTCTAACCTATGTCTGGAATCACCCGAGACCACAAAGGCCCACCCCTATAGTATAATTAGATAGAGCTCACCTTTTAATTTTTTCCCCTTTATATATCCCGTTGGAGATACGTGCTTGTGGTTGAACCTTGGGGTGAACTCCCAAGTAGGCCACCTATAAAATAAAAAAGGGAAAGCTTGTGTATTGCTATTTCTCATCACCTAAGAATCACATGTAGTGCAAGGGGAAAGGATATTCAAGACAACACGGTGTTGCTATTTCTCATCACTCAGGAATCATATGTAGCACAAGAGGAGAGGATACTTTATACAAACATGCTTTCGATAATTGACTCACATGCGTGTAACTGCACAAGACATAGAAGACACTTGTTCTTTTAAAGCACCAAATCCAAATGCTCCTAAATTAAAAATCATAAACACACAATGGAACCCTACAAGAAATTGGGTTAGTAGTTTGGTTCAAAAATTCTTCTCCCAATGATTGCCACTAAGATGGAAAACAGATAACAATAACAAAAAAAACTCTGCCCTAGAAAATACAAAAGCAAAAAAATGAAAAGCACCAGTTTATACCTTCTTTTTGCTTAACAGTCAAATGCGATGTCGAACAGATCAAAGGTGGTGCAGTAATTGACTCAAATGGGTATGCCATCAAAGACTCCAAGATGTTTGTGATGTTTAGGGAATAAATGCCACAAACATCATACAAGAAAAGAGTGAGATTCAAATAAACCCTTTCACAAATCAACCAATAGCAAAATGAATTTATAATCTGTAACTTGGGACACCAATGCAAGTGACTATACAAATGAATGACTAAAAGGCTTAAACTCACTTAGAAAATAAATTAGCCAAATAGTCAAAGCTAAACATTAAAAATGATTAAAGCCATAGAAGTGCTAGCACTAGTTTTATCATCACGCTTCACATACGACACAAGCTAATTATTAAAAGCACACAACTGACAAATTCAATGATAAGTTTCCATTCCATACTCCACATGTATACCTCCTATTAATAGAAAAAATAAAATGCATGGACGACTTTAATACAACCATTAATACCCATTCTGGTCATAGAAAACTTCATCTAATAATGCTATAATCATCTATAGAAACAAGATATTAAAGACAAGATACATAGGCAGAGACAATGGACTCTATCACCTAATAACACTTAAATCAACTACAAAAGCTGAATATTAATGACAAATACTAAAAAATTCCAGTTGTGAAAATAGGAAAACTTAATTGATGCAAATACTATTATACATAAATCTCAAGAACAAGACTAAAAAGCATAAACTAGTAGACATATGGCTCTATGTGTAATGAGCCCAAAATGCCTAAAATACACAAAATAGAGTCCATTTTCAATAGAGGGATTCAAAATAACACAACATTAAAATGCAAAAGTGTTTCAAGGAATAGAAGAGTGAAGAAGAGACGACTCAATCACAAATCTGTACGTTGTGCTAAATTCCTTGTTAAAGGCGATGATACCATTAACAACTAGTTGTAGGATGAAAATAAGCCCCTCCCCATCGATGAAGATCTTCGCAGAATGGGTCAATTTTATTGCTTGCACTATGATTGCTACTTCACTAATGTTTCTTAATGATGTCAGCTCTCTATTGAGATGTCAGAAAAATAACAGAACCCTGTAAAATGATCAACAAAATTCACGCAGAATCCTGTAAAATAAAAAAAAATCTCAAAATTCACACAAAATTTAGTTAGTTCACATGAGGTTCACCAAATGTAGATTAAAAAAAATTAGGGGAAAGTAATGAATCATTGATAGCAACCACAATACTACCTAAGTTCAAGTCATAAAGACCCTAATCTGATAATGAAGCACAAGATGACAATAGAAATCAAATAATAAAACCCTAATATCTCAATTCCTACACCAAAGTTGATTCTCCTCCATTGCTCTTCTCAATTTTACTTTGTTTGATTTTTGCTCTTAGATTTGTAGTGCACAAGATATATGATAAGCTCAGTATAAATGTATGATAGAAAGATCTCAAGATAAATGATATGATTGAAATCAAAATATTGAAGATAGTGGTTAACCTTGAAATGGAGCTAAAGACTTGCTTTTATAGAGGATTGGATTTGAATTAAGGGTGAGGATTGAATGATATTGTATGATGATCAATGGATAAGATTAAATGGACCACGACCCAATAAATTAGTTGAGAAATAGGGCTTGGATAAATTAAATAATTGTAAAAAATTATTTAATTTAGGAGGGAAGATGAATAATTAAATAATTAAAAATAATTATTTAATGATAGAAGAAGAGAGGGAAATGGAAAATAATTAAATAATTGAAAACCATTTTTTAATAATGGATGAAGAAATAGAAAAATTATTAAATAATTGAAAACCATTATTTAATAATGGATGAAGGAAAATGGAAAAATTATTAAATAATTGAAAGCCATTATTTAATAATGTATGGAGGAAATGGAAAAAGTATTAAATAATTGAAAACAATTATTTCATAATGGAGGAAAATAGATAATGACTAATTAAATAATTAAAAATAATTATTTGATTATAGAAGAGAAGAGGGAAAATGATGAATAATTAAATAAATAAAAATTTATTTAATTATAGATTAGAAATGATAATCAATAACATAATTAAATAAAATTTATTTAATTATTTAAGAGGAATAAAGAAAAAGTGAATTAATTAAATGATTTAAAATTATTTAATTAATAGAAGAATATGACAGCCGATGACGACATGGTTCGATGGTTAAGTCGCTCAGTTGTAGTGGCGGCCACCAGAGTTTAAACCCCTGCTGGGCCAACAAGCTCGCAAGGCTTTACGCCTTCGTTGGGCCAATGAGCTTGCGGGTTTGAAGTGTTCCTTCTTGGGGATGAGGTCCCCTGTATTGTGGCCTCACCGGTTCATCGCTCCGGGCAAAAGTGTTAGTGTGGAGCCAGAGGATGTGTCGCGCCAGCGTCACCGATCACGTTAAAAAGTTTACCAGGCGCATTATCAAAAAAAAAGAAGAAGAATATGACAGGAAATAATTAAATAATTAAAAATTATTTAACTATGTGAGAGGAGATGGAAATTAGTGTGAAAATGTTACTTGCAGACTTGGGAAATTTTTTAGTATCCACATTTTGCCCCTCTTTGATACAATGTGAATCTGAACGTTGTGTCAAAGCATAATTAGAAAAAATTTGGCTTAGGACCTACCCCAACATGCCCCAGCTAAAGTGGGATAGCATGATGCGCCCTCGAGAAATTTGTTAAATTTTCAAAAAATTCCAAAAAGAATTGGTAAATTTACTCATAGGTCAATTTGATAGGCGCAAATGCATTGGCGATGAAAAACTAGGATGATAGGACATGCACCCTCGAGAGATAGAGGCAATACAAGCTAGGCCTTTTTTTAGACTCGTGTATTTTTGATTGAGCCTACGAGCTCCATTTTTGATAGACATCTAATATTGTACTATGACACATTTTTTTGATATATATGAGATGCATCATTTTTTTACAGTGACTATATGATATGTTATGTTCTATATGCATGTTATGTGATGGATTTATGTGATGCGATTTTATGATATTCATGATGGATTTATGATATATGGTTTATGCTTATATATGTTATGATGTATGGATGGATGCACATGATCTTATGGATACACATTATATTGCAGGATGGTACTATATGTTCACGACATGCTTATATGATGCTTATGGATGATGATTCTATATGATGTGATGCTATCTATATTTTCATATTTTCTTATGCAATATGGATAACCTAACATGTATATGATGATGCCTATATGATGTTCTAACATGATTATGTATGTAGGATGATGAAACTAATGCATTTATTTTTGTGTGTCATAGCACATCATTGAGATGACTGTAGGGATGATGGAAGAAATGTTAATGCGAAAGAGATGGTGTTAGCAAGAAATGAAGAATGATTGGGCAAGCAAAATGGAATGAGATCATGCTTGATATATTTTGAGCTTTAATTTTATTGCATAATTATCATCAGACAGCATTTTTATTATGACAATGTATAATGAACACCATGGCATGATATAGACAAAGGTGCAAAATGCTATCCCTTGCGAAGCAGGCACATGATAGACAAGGAATCCCAGGACACGGACTAGTAACCATAGAACCTTGTTGGAATATGTGAGGAAGTAACCATGAAGCATGTTAGTCCTAGTACAAGAAAGTGTTAGTCTATGACCTTTCACTTGCACATGATATTTTGATTGTGCCGAGTGGAATCCCAATCACACACAAGGAACTTACTTGCCCCAGCCATATTGCAAAGACAAACCGCAAACAAAAATTAAAGAGAAAAAGGTTGTGATACATCATTGCTCCTCTCATCATTTGTAGACTTCCTCGAGGTGCATAATAACATGACCAAAGATCAATCAGATAAAAAGATAAGACAAAATAGACCAATAGAGTCAATAGCCATTTAGATCTTCTTTCCAGATAATGAGTGTTTGATAGGACTGTAGGATAGTGCCTAGTTTTAGAGAAGGAAACATGTCGTATTTGACGTCAAGTCTAGTTTCGATGATGCAACCACCTGTATAAGGCAAATGGTAGGATTACATCTAGTTTTAGGAATGAGACACCTAGATAGAGGATATGATTGATGTGTGATGATAGTGTTTGGTTTTAGGAAATAAAGCATGTCGTATAAGACACCAGTTTTGATTTTGAAAATCCAATATTTTGTATAAGACAATTGATAGCTGATAAAGGTAACTGATAATAATGAATAGTCATGACTTGGCAATTGATCGGTTAGGATTGGAGACTTGATGGATAATTTTGCCTATTGTTTCAAGATTTGTTGAGCTTGATTATCTATGGAAGATAATCGCTTGATGTGTAATCAAGGTGTCAACCTTAGCAAGGGACAACATATTATGGGATATGAACTATGGTAGATTTGACTCAATAAACCATAAGGGACTAACCTAATGCCTCAAGGGCTCATTGATGATGGCCTTGCCTACGTAAAGCATAGAGACAACATAATTCCATAATTTGGACTGACACTGACATAGACTCGATGAATGACATTGTTTTTGAAATTTTTTTGACGTTTTTCTATTTTTTTCTTTTATTGTTTTTTTGTTTTTAGGAACGTTTTGAATGATGTCCCCTAATACCATGTCTAGGATCCAATATGAAAACCTAAGTCAAGGATTTTACCCTAGTCGAGTATAGGACCAAATTATTATGAAGTCCAAAATGGATTGGGTAGTGTTTATTATGGGTGGATATGGAAAGTGAGACATAAAATGCCAACTATTCTCAGGCCATGAGAAGAACAACAAAGTCTTATTGTGGGTTGGATAGGAAAGTGGAATTTTATTATGGATGAGGTTGTGCACAGATTATGAAGGGCGAAGTGAAAGACTGAATAAAATGATGGTAGATGGTAGAGCAAAGACTGACTACACATGGTGCCTATTTTCCAAGTTTTCACCATGGTACTTATCCAAAGCACCACCGAAGTGGTTTTCACTATTGGACGGATTATTTCTCTTTACTATTTTTTTTTTTTTTTAATAGGATTCTCTGAGGATCAAGTATAGTATTTGTGAAGGTGCATGTTAATGATGGACTCTAGTAGCAGTTCACCTTGAAGACTAGAAAGTTGCTAAGCGCAGATCCATATACTGCGGTTATGATATAAGGACCCAACCAATTAGGCTTAAACTTTCTCGGTTTCTCTTGGTCCAACTGATTCTTCAGATTTTCTTTTAAAACCAAGTCCCCAATGTTAAAATGTCAAACCTAGGCTTTCTTTTTAAAATTATATGCATCACACTCCATAGCAGGACAATAGTACCCAGTTCGCATGATCTTGTTAGCCAAGGTAGGACCACTAGAGTGAGCTACACATATACCATCATGTACTTCATGAAAATAGAGTGGGTAACTAGAGTATGCCAAGGTCTTGGACCACCTTAACACCTCTCTCCTTGAAAGGATGAATCCAAACAAGGAACTGTGTCACCTCAATCAAGAACCGTACGTGGTAAGTAACTTCAAGGTATGGTTTGCATCCCTTGCACCACAAATAGTAGACAGACAAAAAGAGTCTTTGGCTTCTAAAAACAATGGTTCATAGTGGAGGTACTCCTAAGAACACTACGACATAGTAGCGATGTGAGACTAAAATCTCTAACCTACATCTGGAATCACTCTGGACCACAAAGGCCCACCCCTATAGCACAAGTGGATAGAGCTCACTTTTTGGTTTTTGCCCCTTTATATAGCCCGTTGGAGATATGTACTTGTGGTTGAACCCTAGGGTGAACTCCCAGGCAGGCCACCTACAAAAATAAAAAAGGGAAAGCTTGTGTATTGCTATTTCTCATCACCCAGGAATCACACGTAGCGCAAGGGGATAGGATACTCAAGACAACATGGTGCTACTATTTCTCATCACTCAAGAATCACACATAGTGTAAGGGAAGATGATACTTTAAACAAACGCGCTTTCAGTAACTGACTCACATGCATACAAGTGCACAAGACATAGAAGACACTTGTTCTTTTTAAGCACCAATTCCAAATGTTCCTAAATTAAAAATCACAAACACACAATGGAACCCTACAAGAAATTGGATTAGTAGTTTGATTCAAAAAGTTCTCCCAATGATTGCCACATAGATAGAAATCAAATATTAGTAATAAAAAAAACCCTGCCCTAGTAAATGCAAAAAGAAGAAAAATGAAAATCACCATTTTATTTCTTTTTGCTTCACAGTCAAATACACTTTTGAATAAATCAAAGGTGGTGCAATATCTAACTCAAATGGGTATGCCATCAAAGACTCCAGGATGTTTGTGACAATTAATTTTTACAACATTTTCAAGCAAATATTAGACATTAGATAGAGACATTGTTTAATACATCCAAGAGTCCATAGCTTCCCAAGTGGTTGCCCAACACGATAGGTGACTGCTCTCGCTTAGTGGAGATTCAACTCGGTTGATAAGCCCTTGGAATGTTTGTTCAAAAAGGAGGATTGCACATAAACAACTAAAACCCCCACACATTCACACATCCCTCTTTTTACCATAAAACATTTTGGTGAACCTGTGTTTTTGAACTTTTTGGCACCTTGTGGAGTGTTGTTTGATAATGTATACACCTAAAAATGACATGACTCGGTCTAAATAAATATTCTTAATATTTATTTAAGTCTAATTCCTCTATCAGTAAACAAATTTATTTGATTCATATTCCTCTACAGTTAATTAAATATCAAATTATTTAATTATCTCTTCTAAAGTCAAAATTAAATAAAATCCTTTATTTTGTTTAGATTCTTCCAAACAATTAAATAATTCTTAATTATTTAATTAAATCATTTGTTCCTCCAAATTTAAATAAATCATGCAAATTTATTTAAATTCTCTCAAATCTCTAAAAATAAAATATAATCAAATATTTTATTTATTCTTCTATCTTGCACAAACAATTAAATAAATTTATTTATTTAATTTGCTTTCTTATCTTCTAAATCTTCTAAAAGCAAATCACAAGTTGAGTTAATTGATTTAAAACAATCTTGTTTTTATCAACAACTCTTAAATTAGAATAAATCATTCTAATTTGTGAAAGCAAGTCTTATCTTTGTCATGAAAGCAGTTAACTCAAACAAAACCTTTTTTTTTTGTGTGACACTTGTCTTCTTTCTATTTGTGCACATCCTCTCAAGTCTTCTATACCATTGATCTTCTTATTTCTTCTACACTATTGATTTTCTCTCTCACAAGTCTATAAATTGAACCCTCTTCCTCCATTTCATTAATCCAAGCTATCAATATCATTACTCTGCAGAATTCATATCATTCCATAACTTGCAATCACCCTCCTTTGTATTTGAAGCTCATCTTCAATACAAAAAGTATCATAGCCATCTCTCCATCGTCATCTTGAGGAAACAAAGCAAGGAAGTGAGATTCCTGAGGGCTCCATTTATCATACAAAGATCTATTGAGACTAGGCAAACAATGGAAGCCGCAAGGTAACAGAGGTTGTATGTTTCATTCTTATTTTAAAGCTTTTTTTATTTGCATGTTCCATTGTGTTTTTGGGTTTTTTATATTAGTTTTGATATAAACCACTTTTACCCTTAACATTTCTGGTGCTCACCGTGGGGCTTTTGCCCCAAATCTAATAAAAAAATGAGTTCTTGAGTGACAGGTTCCGTACAGACTCCGTACAGTCTTTAAATAGGTTCATTTGACGCATCTGACCGATCCCGTGGCGCAACTAATCACTGTTCTAGCACATGCAACCTTTCGGTGCATACATCCTTTCAGCACATACATCATCCAAGGATGCACATATATCACCTGTTCTGGTGCATACAATTTTATTGTGCATCCGTCTTTAGATCCTGCACATCTGACATCTAATCCTATGCTTTTGAATGTCCTACGCATTCATTCTTTCTCTTTGTGCTTATAACCTATTCTCCTGCGCATTTGTAATCACTACACTTTTGAGTACTGTTTCTGTGCATTCAATCTCTTAAGCTGTGCATCTGTCTGGAAGAGTAGTTTAGGGGTTTTTCTTGTTGGTTTTCTAACACTGAAACTTATCTTACAGGATTGATTTTCTGATTTTCATGTAGGATTAAAAGTTGGATAGTTTCATTTTCTAAAAACACAAATCATAGATTAAATAGCAATGAAATTAAAAATATTCATATAAATCTCATGTAGTTCTTAACTAGGAGGGAAGTAACGAACATCATTGCTAGCTCTGTTAGTTTATAACATTGCTATCTTGCAAAAAGGGAAAGAACCATTGCTATCTTTAATCACTTCAAAGTTAACAACTGTGTGTGTGCCCAAATAGAATAGCATGTATAGTTTTTCTCATTTTAAATAGAATTGGATAAACCACTGTTTTCCGTGTCTGCTGAATGACAATAGGCTTATGCTCTCCCCTTTACTGGGTGACCAGAATGCCAGACTTGTCATTCTTTGTGTATAACCTTTAAAGGGGCCTGCCCTTAGATGCCCACCCGTCCAAGTGGGAATGACCCTAAGTGGAAACATGCTAAAGCCAAGCCCTACCAATCCACTATAAATAAATGGTGCTTGAGGCGAAAGCTTCATGCAACGACTGCCACTGTGTTATACCAATAGCCAACCTCCCCCAAAACCCTTCAAGGCGTAACCCTTGAAGGCTGGGAGACTCCATAATGGAGAGTAGTGTTGCAGCATGTATAACCACTCGAACGGTTGTCCTCACTACATAGCCATTGTTTAGTAGCCCAAAATCCTTCTATTTGTTCGCACAAAAGGTGGGACCTTTGAATCCGCCCCGATTCATGTGGCTCTTAATAGAGGTAGCAAGGACAATCCTAAGGTTCGGTGGGGGTACGAGCCTTGGGAAACTTAGATCTTGGTATGCGTGAGAAGTGTGTGCCGTGGAGAGGAACCGGTGCTACCAAGATCCTGAAGCTATCCGCTTTGAATTTGCATAGCTAGGGGACTCAACAAATACTGTCTTTTCCTGCCTAGGATTGTAATTGTTTTTCTGTCAAAAAGAGTCCAAAATTTACAAAAAAATTCAAAAAACGTAAAACATTCTATGTGTTTTTTATGTCTTCTTGCTAAAATTTGGTAAAATTAGATCAAAAGACTAACCTACAAACCAAAAAAACCAAAAAAGCTACAAAATGTGTCAAAAATTTTACAAAAGCATTTAGAAAACTAGAGCTGTGCATATACATTCTGAAGCTCCGCATATATATTGACCTACTGCGCATTTATATCAACTCGCTGCGCATATATCCTCTATTTCCACACATTTGTAGTTGCGCATCTATCACAGTAAGCTTTTTTGACCTTGTGTCAATTTCTGTAGAGATAGAAAACCAATTAGAATATATTGCTCAAACACTCCAATATTTAAAATTACAAATAAACTTTGGTCCCTCACCCCAAGATTGTATAGCAATTGCTCAACAAATCCAAGTCTTACAACAAGAAATGACAATTTTACAAGCTGAACGTGACGGTACAAGCTACACCTCGCACCAAAATCATACCTTCTTTTCATGTCCTAATGATACTATTGACAAGGCAAGCACCACCTCAAGTTAGAAATCATATACCACCCCGTCTACTGGTCCTACTTCGCTATCTTCTAAGACACATATCCCAAAGCATGCCAGTTCTACACCAACACCACCATCTAATTCCTCAAACTCTAAATGGACAACCAAAAAAGAATCAAATGAGTGGTGGGAAAAATGTTTTCCAAATTTATACATCAAAAGAAAAGCTATGGGGAAAGCTAAATCCACTCATCCATTACCTCATTCATCTACCCATACACCTATGAAGGATGTGATCCAAGGACTACCAGCAAAGAGTCAACCATGTCCCCAAAATCTAGTCCTTGACCTTACAAAAGATTCTTCCAATAACATGTCAAATCCTACAACCCCTTCATGTGATCCTCAACCCCTTGAGCTTATCAAAGAGTCTCCTACCATGAACCAAAGTCAAGGTCCATCGAACCTTCATGTTGTCGACCAAGAGCCTACCTAAGAGTCTTCTACCTTAATTTCCATTCAAGAAGATCAAGAGTTATGTCAAGAGCACACCTTAGAGCATGTGGAAACATTAAGCCCTTGTCCAAGTCAAGATCAAATCACTTTTCTGTGACCCATTCATAACAGGGATCTTTTTCATGATCAAGATGATATCCATAATAATGAACCTCTCCATGAGCCACTTGCTCCTATCCATCTCCCAATGACTATACATGAGAAAGAGATCTGATTTCAAACCATTCAAAACCTTTATCTCTTCCATGATCAAGATAATACCTATAAAGAAGCTATACATGAGCAACTTGATCCTATATATGAGAAAGAGATCCAATTCCAACCCATTCATAATCTTTATCTCTTCCATGATCAAGATAATACCTATGAAAAACCTCTCCATGAGCAACTTGATCCTATACATGAGAAAGAGATCCAATTCCAACCCATCCATAACCTATATCTTTTCCATGATCAATATATTCCCTATGAAGAAGATGTCCATGAATAACTTGATCCCATACCCATCCGTGATCAAGATACCTCCATTACTCCTATCTATCCTCCCTCTAATCCTATCCATGATCCAACAACTTCCACTTCTCTTGATGAGACACTTGCCTCCCAAGTGCACATAGATGATCAAACCAATAACTTAGATCCTACCAAGCATAATGATAGTCAAGATCCTATTGATCTTCCACCTTCCATAATTGACCGTGTTGAAAATTCGTTATCCTATATCCTTGGTCTCACTACCTTCATGCATGAATGTTCTTCCTTAGAACACCAACAACCATTATCCTCTATCTCACCTTCTACATCCAATAAGGAACTTGTGTCTAGTGTTCTACCTATACATAATCCCATTGTCCACCACATACTCCAACATATGAACTATCAAGGTAAAGGCTTAGGCCTTCATGAACAAGCTATTCTGGAGCCCGTCCATGTCAATGTTCCTCCTCACTCATACGGCCTTGGATACATACCCCAAGGTGAACAATCTCAAGATGTTGGTACTTCCTCCACTCCTCCTAAGTCCACCACTTTCCATCATACATCCTATCATATTCCCAAAACATATGTCGCCATTCCACCTCCTTTATCATATATATCTCAAAAGCATGTGAGCATACACCTCCCACCATCCAATCTACCTCTGCTACTTCCAACTCCTAACATCCATCCATGCATTTTACCACCACTTCTTCCAACACCTTATCCATCCATCTATAAATCATCTAACAATCCCAATCATAGCCAACAAATGCACATGTTGTCTAAACAAAGAGCTTCCACCAACTCCACTTCCACCTCTCAAGGGAATTCTATAGCCAAAATTTGGATGCCTCTACCTATAAAGTCAAAAATCCTAAGAGTCCTCATGACCTAGGATACAAAATCCAAGAATCCAAGAAACATACATCTTAAGAGCTGCATACACCCATACACCTCAATGCCAAACTAAAAAAGGTGTGGGTCCCCAAGCATCAGGCAATTACCTTAGAAGCTGCACACAAGTTGCATATACCCAAGCCCATACCTTCACAAGAAAAGTCTAAAAGAAAAATGGTTTGGGTACCTAAGCAAAAATCCCTCAAGTTAAATGAGGCATCCACCTCTCAAGCATCCCAACTATCCACTTTCTCCTCTTTCATTCACAAATATCAAATCCTTTCATCCCACATGACAAGCAAAAATCAAAGAATACGAAGTCTATGTGGGTCCCTAAATGCCTAAATCACTCATCCACCAAGCAAAACTCTCCATTGCTTCCTACACCACCTTTCCATCATCAGCTTCAATGTTTATCACGGTATGTGCAACCGTTGGTCATGGTTCCCTTCCATTCCACAACATTTCCATATACCTCCATCTCCCCTTCCACTATTATCCTACATATCTTCCCCATCCTATTCCTATGGTCCATGCTTTTGCATAAGCTTTCCACCCATCTATACATAAGCTTTCCAATCCATAGTCACATCATAATCCACTATCATACCTTCCATAATCTGCTATCTACCTTCTCTATCTCACTTTCATGCAATCCCCTACCAACATTTATGAGCACATTTGACATGGTCCATGCGACATCATCCATCTAGTGGGATTATCACCTTTTAGGGAGCTAGATACTCAAGTCCTTATCCATATCCATCTATCCCATCCAAAAGTCAAAAAAAAAGTAAAGAAAAATCCCTTCATCCAACGGTGAAAATCTGACAAACAGGTGCCTTGGATAAGTACCATGATGAAAACCTGGCAAACAGGCGTCATGTGTAAATTTGATCTCCTATGTCACCTACACTTGGGGGCACCTTGTCTCATTGACATATCACTTTTCTCCTACCAGTTTCCTTTCATACCATTTCCTATCCTATTCCTCTATCCATTACATACCTATGTTGTCCAGTCTATCCATCCTGATCTTCCATTCCTCTATTTCTTTGATCTTGATAAATATTGGGGGCACAATGTTTACAAATGTTTTGATGTCTCTTGACATACCTTATCCCTCCAAACCATGCAAATCCTTCATTATCCTCTCATCCTCCTTTGTCTTAAGCATTGTCATGAAAAATCTTAAGTACTCTACCTACAATGGGGCATGTTATTCCTATGTGACATAGTCCTTGGCGATCACATCCTTGATTCCTTCTACCTAAACCATCTGTATCCATTGTAACCCATCCACCTTCCTATCCATGGTGTCTCCTTGTCATCAGTATCATCGGATCCATATCTGTTCTATAGCCAATCCATATCTTAGGTCCATGGTCCAAGTCCTGAACTACGTTGCTTCTGCATTGTCACATAGGCAAGGCCATTATCAATGCACCCCCGAGGCACTAGGTCAGTCCTTTATGGTCTATTCCCCCAATAAGGATTGTGATACTTTTCACTAGACATGCACACGCAACAAAGCACACTTCCAAACAAAAATCTTGACGTAAAACATCACCCTATCCTAAGCAAAACAAACAAGGACCAAAACACATCAAAATGATTTTATCAATACTATGGCAAGAAAGCACATCTAATGCAAGAATGTTTTGTGGAAAGGTTAAGTTAGAGAGTCTTGATTTTCATTATTATGTCTTTCTATGCTACTCAAGGATGCCAAAATGTAGAGATGCTATGATGGGGGCATAATCATTTTTCTTTGTCTGTTGTTTGTGGATCAATCTTTAGTAGTGTGACGACTTTTGTCTAACAACATGATCAACAAAAGATCATCAAGGACTTCCAAGGTCTAAACATGAAAAGGGGCAATCCTTGTCTATTGAAATGCAAAAAATACTCAGGTTATCTAGATTCATTTTTTACTAGATGCTTGTATTAACTTGCTATATCAAAATCCATGCAAGTAATACTTAGGTCATCTCAGTTTAATTATACCTAGATGCTTGTATTTTCTTACAACATAATAAAATTCCAATGATGAAATAAGCACTTCAAAATACTTGCAATATCAAGATGACATATATCCACATCCACAAAGCATCCATACATACTTCCATTCACATTCCATATACCGTCCATAATAAAGATCTTTTTCCAAAGTGCCCGTGTCTGCAAAGTAAAAGCTTGTGAATCCTTCATCCGCATTTCTTCTGTCAATCAAATTTCTTTCTTTCTTTGTATCTCTTGTCAACAGTTCTGGCTGTCAGTCCAAGCAATTATCCAAATGCAAGTCCATCCTTAATCCATTCCAATCAAATCAAGTCAATCTTGTCAAATGATCCAATCACAATCAGTGGTCTTTGATCCTTGTCTGGTCATAAACCAACTCAAATAGTCAAAAGTATCAGTGGGATATACATTTCCCACGTGTATCGTGTTGCTCTAGGGATCTATCACTCTCTGCCATGACAACACCATCATATATCATATTGATCAATCATTGGTTTACCACTTGATAGGGGCAATACCTTGTTTGTTCTTGTATCATTTGTGCATACTTGCTTTCTTGCTTGTGTGTGTTATCATTTTATCTTGCATTGCATATCATTCGCCTCTTTCTTCTACTTCCAACCATTTCTTCTCTTGTCAACCTATCTCATCATGAGATTGTCTGTCTCACACCCTTTTGCCTTCTCCCCGTCCAATCTCCCAAGGGGGCATCCTATTGTCGTAACTTGTACCAAGGGCAAACTGGGGCATGTATCATTTTCAAACAATCTTATTCTTTGAACCAATGTGATAAAACACATTGCTTCAAAGAGGGGCAAAATGTATACACCTAAAAATGACATGACTCGGTCTAAATAAATATTCTTAATATTTATTTAAGTCTAATTCCTCTATCAATAAATAAATAAATAAATAAATTTATTTGATTCATATTCCTCTAAAGTTAATTAAATATCAAATTATTTAATTATCTCTTCTAAAGTCAAAATTAAATAAAATTCTTTATTTAATTTAAATTCTTCCAAACAATTAAATAATTCTTAATTATTTAATTAAATCATTTGTTCCTCCAAATTTAAATAAATCATGCAAATTTATTTAAATTCTCTCAAATCTCTAAAAATAAAATATAATCAAATATTTTATTTATTCTTCTATCTTGCACAAACAATTAAATAAATTTATTTATTTAATTTGCTAATTCCTCAATTCAATAAATTTATTTATTTAATGTGCTTTCTTATCTTCTAATTCCTCAATTAAATAAATTTATTTATTTAATTTGCTTTCTTATCTTCTAATTCCTTAATTAAATAAATTTATTTATTTAATTTGCTTTCTTATCTTCTAAATCTTCTAAAAGCAAATCACAAGTTGAGTTAATTGATTTAAAACAATCTTGTTTTTATCAACAACTCTTAAATTAGAATAAATCATTCTAATTTGTGAAAGCAAGTCTTATCTTTGTCATGAAAGCAGTTAACTCAAACAAAACCATTTTTTTTTGTGTGACACTTGTCTTCTTTCTATTCGTGCACATCCTCTCAAGTCTTCTATACCATTGATCTTCTTATTTCTTCTACACCGTTGATTTTCTCTCTCACAAGTCTATAAATTGAACCCTCTTCCTCCATTTCATTAATCCAAGCTATCAATATTGTTACTCTGCAGAATTCATATCATTCCATAACTTGCAATCATCCTCCTTTGTATTTGAAGCTCATCTTCAATACAAAAAGTATCATAGCCATCTCTCCATCGTCATCTTGAGGAAACAAAGCAAGGAAGTGAGATTCCTGAGGGCTCCATTCATCATACAAAGATCGTTCGAGACTAGGCGAACAATGGAAGCCGCGAGGTAACAGAGGTTGTATGTTTCATTCTTATTTTAAAGCTTTTGTTATTTGCATGTTCCATTGTGTTTTTGGGTTTTTTATATTAATTTTGATATAAACCACTTTTACCCTTAATAGATAGATTTGCATTCAATCATTCTATTGCATTTGAAAAATTACAAAAAAATTGGCATCTTAGACTTGCATTTTAACATAATTTGAAATATTTGGCACTCAAATTCATTAAATTTATATCATTTTCTTTAGATCTGATTTAATTTATAGAAATTCATCATTTATAATACATTTACATTGTATTTGTATGCATATATAAGGTAAGTTGTCTATTATGCTAGCAATGTGTGTTTGTGAATCTTGAATCTATTGCAATCACGTAAGCCCTCTACGAAGGCAGAATATTGTGCATATCATTTTTATTTTAAGCCCTTCGTGTGAGGCAGGGATGGTGTACTTCTTAAGGAGAGTACACACTCCTATCAATCTTGAAAGTCCTCCATGTCAGGCAGGGAGCAGTTCTGTGACTAACTCAACCCTTAAGCGTATCTTCAATGATTGTTGTGGTGAAGCCCAATCATCAATGTGTGCCTATAATGTGCCTGAGCTGGTGATGAGCCTAGAAATAGGTACACTCCATTGCTTGTCTGTTATGTTTTCTCTATGTCTTCCAAGTGTGTGTGTATTGCGTGTTTGTTCCCAAGCATAGTCTAAAGACCAGTGGCGATGAGTCCCGCCTATGCTTTAGGATTTGTATGGCGTGCTTGATTTGTATGGCATGTTTTTTCTCAAGTGCAGTCTAAAGACTGGTGGTGATGATCCTCTCCTACACTCTAAGATTTGTTTGGCATGTTTGTTACCCCATATGTAGTCTAAAGACTGGTGGCAATGAGTCCCTCCTACATTATGGGTGGTGTGTTTACTTTCCTTGTACTTGAATCTGCACTTCATTTATGAGAAAAAGAAAAAGAAAAGAAAATCATTACTGTCTTCACTACATTCACTATATTCCCTATGTTTTGCGTGTCTTCAGTGTTGTCTTCTCCATGTTTTATGTGACTATAATTGTCTTCTCCATGTTTTGCATGACTGTAACTATCTTCTCCATGTTTTGTGTGTCTGTTACTATCCTTTCTGTGTTTGGCATGTCTTCTCCATGCTTGGTGTGTTTGTTGTGTTTGTTGACCATACTTTAATGCATGTATTGGCCTTGTGTTTATATAGACATTAAAGTGGGGGCTAAATGTTATGTCTGAAAAAGTAATCTTGGGGGCTTTTTCCTATTAAGGTTTAGCTCTCAAGTCCTGTAATTACATTTAGAGCATCCTACATGTTATTTCTAACTCCTGATGAGAAAACCCTTGGGTCTTGTGACAAATAGGAACTAGGAGGTTGCACTTTAATGGATCCTGAGAAAAAATGGCAGAGTGGACTTGGGCGCTAGTGCTCTAGTCCAGCCCTATTTTGTGTTTGCCCTAAATTCAAATGTTAATTTTATGATCGTTAATTAGGTCCTATGCCGACATCCAAATTTTGAATTACGAAATTCTTAGCAAGAATCTTTATAGTTGCCTATATAAGCATGATTAGGTTTCATTTGTAAACTAGATGGACATTAGATGGAAATTAGACAACTATATGCATTCTTGTGATTAGAGCATTTAAAATATTCATTGTGTTGCATAGTAGAGCATTGTTATTGTGTTTGTGTTTGCAAATTTGACATCCATCTCCTCATGGCATGAAGATCATCTTCCTTCCATAAGACCTTTACTACAATGTGATATCATTTATGTTTTCAGTCATTTATCATTTGGATTTTTGCCTCTATTCTGCTAGGATATGCACTCTCATCTGACAATGGTGTTCGAAAGACTTGAATGTCTCTCCAGGGCTTGAATGACGCAAGCCTCTAAACACCACAACCCCCTCCCACACTCCTTGTCATTGTAGGTTACAGGTGTCACATTTGGAAGAAGTGGAGTTATAGGTAAGGTTAGCAGACATCAAGGATTTGGGATCTTGAAAGAAGTAGGACACTGGTGCTTTTCCTAGACTAGGGCACTAGTCCCCATGTACTCCGCATAGAAATCTCTGGAAACTAAAGTTGCAATGTATATCAGTGTCGAAAGGAGATCAGAACCCCTTAAAGAAACTGGCACCTTGGACTTGGGTACGAGTCCTTATGTCCCCAACTTCTCTGCCTTTCGAACTTCGAAAAATAGTAAGTTAAGTATCTCTGTCCTTTATTCTAGTCTAAAAGGATTTGTCGTAATTTGATAATTTTCTTACTAATTTGCATAATTAGGGTTTATAAGCATAATTGAACATTAGATAGAGACATTGTTTGACACATCCAAGAGTCCACAACTTCCCAAGTGGCTGCCCAACATGATAGGTGACTGCTCTCGCTTAGTGGAGGTTCAACTTGGTTGATAAGCCCTTGGAATGTTTGTTGGGAAAGGAGGATTAACAACTAAAACCCCCACACATTCACACATCCCTCTTTTTACTATAAAATAGGAACAAAATCTACAAACAACATTATATAAGAAAAGTGTGATATTCAAAATAAACCCCTTCACAAGTCAACCATTACTAAAATGAATCTATAATCTGTCACTCGTGATGCCAGTGCAAGTGACTATATAAATGAATGACTAAAAGGCTTAAACTCACCTAGAAAATAAATTAGCCAAATAGTCAAAGCTAAACATTAAAAATGATTGAAGCCATAGAAGCAATAGCATTAGTTTTATCATCACTCTTCACAAATGACACGAGCTAAGTATTAAAACAAAACAACCAACAAATTCAATGACAATTTTCCATTCTGTACTCCTAACTTCTATCTAAGGCATTCAAAAGTCTCCTTGAGAAGGGGCTTTGTAAAGATATCTCCCAGTTGTTCATTGGATGAAATATATTCCAACTTTACTTCCTAGGCAGCAACTTTCTCCAATAGAAAATGTTATTTGATAGATATATGCTTTGTTCTTGAATACATTACAAGATTCTTGGAAATATTTGTAGCACTTGTACTGTCACAAAAAATATTGATTGGCCCTTCAAACTCAACCTTGATATCTTGTAGAGTTTGTTTCATCTAGAGGACTTGAGTGCAACACAATATAGCAACAATGTATTCTACCTCAGCTATTGACAGTGAAATTGACTCTTGTTTCTTACTCAACCATGCAACCAAGTTATCACCTAGAAACAATGCACCACCACTAGTGCTCTTTCTATCATCTACACAACCAACCCAATCTGCATCTGTATATGTAGTCAAAGTGAAGTCATTACCAATAGAATACCATAGACCATAGTCTAAAGTACTCTTCAAGTATCTGAATATCCTTTTCAAAGCTTTGACATGTGTCTCCTTATGAGTAGCTTGAAATCTAGCAACTATGCAGACAACTTGCATGATATTAGTCCCTGTTGATGTAAGGTATAAAAGACTTCCAATCATGGATCTATACAAGGTTTGATCTACTACTGTAGATTCATTGTCTTTGGTGAGTTTACACCTAATGACCATAGGTGTACTGACTGGTTTGCAGTCCTCCATACTAAATTTCTTCAAAATCTTCTTCACATACTTGGTCTAAGAAACAAAAATCCTTGTATCTAATTGATGCACTTGTAAACCAAGAAAAAATTTCAATTCACCTAGAATTGATATCTCGAACTCTTTCTGCATTGATTTAGCAAAGTCTTTGTACATCTTATCCTTATTACCACCAAAGATTATTTCATCAACATAAACAATAACAATCAACATATGGTTACCTTCATGTTTGAAATACATATTGTTGTTAGCTATACCATTTTTGTTGAATATAAGGAATATTAAGAGGGGGGGTGAATCAGTATTCCACAAAACCACTTCTTAACAAGTTTATTAATCTAATTTCCAAAATCAATAACATGAAGGCAGAATAAGCATAAGAACAGCAACCGTAAAGACATAACACATGGACACCAAGATTTTTATGTGGAAAACCCAAAAAAAGGGAAAAACTACAGTGAGTGTTAGCTCACAATATATTATAATAAAAATATTAGATTACATAAGGCTCACTACCATGGGGCTCACTACCCAAAGAAATGCTCACTATAGGTGGACTCACTGTCCAAGTGGACACACTGTCCACTAAGAAAGAAATATAGAAGATAGGAGAAAATTGGCTCACTACCAGTAATGAACTATTGTGAATGCATGTACCATATTCTAGATTACAGTTCCATTGAAGGATTAATACACAGATTCAAAGGTCATCATTTATTCTGCCCTACTTCTCAAATCTACTACATATACTCTATTTTCTACCCTTGTTTTCTTTTTCTACTATGTACTCTGCTCATAATCCTTCACAATTCAAATTCACACACCACACATCACAACCTCAACATCGTAATCCATCAAGTATTTATATCTGCAATAGGATTCATCTCATAATCAAGTCGGCAAGCTAGACATGAAGTGTGTATACAATGTATTTTACCTTGTTGGCTTGATCATGTGTACAAACAGTAATACAGACCCAAGAAATCATTTAATAATCTTCATATAGGTCTGCACCAATCATTCAACCACTTAGATTGATTGTTTAAACAATATATCTTTTCTACATAAAGATCTAACATGCTCGTCGGCTTGTCTCTTAAGAACATGCTTGACCAATTCATCTATCACATCAAAACTCTCACTGTAGACCATATGAGACTCAAGGATTCATAACCAACATTCATCATTGACCTATTAACATACCTTCAGAACCACAAGACAAAATATACAACTGCAGAGGAATGTGGACCCCTTTCCTCTGGCACTGTGCATTGTTCTTGTCTTAGTTCTATTCACCCAGACTTAGACATTTCATAGTATGACTTTCAGAGCAAGTCAGGTATTGAGCACTGGAACATATCATCATCAAATAGCTATGAACAACATAATATGATCTTCTACTATGGAGGCATACTGACACAATCTCTATCATTTACTCTATGTACTTCTCATACTTAGCCATTTTAGCCTTTTAGACCTTAATCCTTTTGTGCCTTGTTTCCAAACCAAAATTTTCTTCTAGAGTGAAGTCTCTTTGTCATGCCAAAGGAATCCCTTTGCCTTGTTGCCATCAATGACAACATGAAATCCTTCATCAAAGTAGTGTCTGTTGCAAATAATCTCCCCCTTTGACATTGATGGCAACACTTAGTGAAAAATGCTTGGCTGCTCCCCCTTACTCTATATTTCTTCTCTCCTTTAGATGTTTGCCCATTTTTCACTGGTTTCCTTCTGCCATTTGACATCAATGGCAAAGGTGTATGTACCAGAGTCAAAATTGTGTCAAAACTACAAAAATTTTCATACTCTGCCACATATGTACACATACAATCTTTAACTTAATTGGTTGTAGGTGAAAGAATATCCTTGTACACAATCTTTAATTGTATAATCTCTTCATCCCATCATTTCTTAGCTCTTTCCAAATTTTGAATGTGACTATTTATCAATAAGACTAATTTTTTTACCTTTTGCACATCAGAAGGTGTGTCAATTTGTAAAGCTACATGTACTTCTACTGCAAGATTAATCATTGAATCTAACTTGGGACTAATTAGTCCTCTCAACTGACACATTCTATTTTTCATTTGATCCCTCTTATTCACCAAATTACTTTACCCATCATGAATATCAATTACTTGTATCTCTTTGTTGCTCATGATCTCAACTGCTAGGTCAAATGATTTAGAAATTTTGTTAGTTGTAGTTTCAGATCCTTTATCTTTTCTTCTATCTTTTATGTGGCTTTTGGCCAAGATAAAAAAAATTTGTACAGGGCACATGCTTCTTTGATAGCACTCTATATGCCTTTCATTCCATTGTCTAGCAAAGCTTTGTCATTTACTATCATAGTCTTCAACTCACTTAATCTTTTCTTATCAAACTCTTGTCTCACTTTTATTTCAGCAGATTTCTCAAAAGATTCAAAATGCTTACTCACACAATTTGTGAGTCCTTTTAGTTGATTTATTGAAGACATAGAATTGTCCTTCTGATATGATGGCATCAGCTTGTCCAAAATTTTGGATGCCTCATCAATCAGTTCACTATCATGTATGTGAGACTTTAGAATTTCTTCTTGTGCCTTTGCTTGCACAATTGATACCAACTTAAATTTTTGTACAGGGGACATTGAGTCCAAGTTTATTGGTCCCTGCAAAAATTTAGGCTCTTCCAGGGCCTGTTTCTCTTTATTCAAAAATTCTTTGATCAACTCTATAGTGTCTCTTGCTATACCAAAGACTTCTTGGTTTTCTTCCAGAAGGTCTAGATCCATGACATCATCATTCTTTTGTTTTGGAGAAGAATTTTCTTCATCTTGTTCCTCTTTTTGATCATCATCTTTATTTTTCTCCTCAATCTTTTCTTTGTCTGTTTGAACATAAGTTTGTTGTTCTGAAGGAATACTTGTTTTGGATTGATCCTTAACTGCAGTATCCTAACCAGTAGCAGGGACTAGATCATCTTTCTCCTTCAACTCTTCATCACTTCTGTCTGCTTAGCATATGTTGGGCATAATCTTCCAATATTTCTCCATCTACTTCATAGCCCATTGGCATAACCCATACTGTTCTAGGTTTAATGGCCTCCATCAAGCATTGGTTTTTTGTCACAATAAAGCATATTGTATCTTTATACTTTTCAACTATTGATTTTGGAATCCTTTCTCAAGATTGCATTTGCCTTTGAAAATTTTTGAAGTAGCCCCATAGGGTTGCATTTTTCTCATCATGGCTTCCTATGCCTCTTATAAGATCTCTAATTTGAACTACAACTAGTTTGTTATTGATCCAGAGAAAATTTTTCATAGCTGGTAGTTCTTGCATAAAATAGAAAAATAGACAAAGGATTAGCGTACCAAATTTGAATGGATATTTTCTCTCTTTTGTTTTCTTCAAGTTCTCCATTAATTGTTGTCATGACAGTTCACATAGATCAAAATCTACATTCTCCTTGATCATTTGGTAGGCTGTGTATATGATAGTTCCTGAGATGGAGTTTTCCCGATTGGAGAAATAGACCTTATATTCGATTATCATTGATTCAAATCTCACCACATGGTCTATAATATCCTTAACTGTTAGTGCCCTTTTATCAAATTGGGCTCCAGTAGCTTCTATCATAGTTTTATTCTTTACATCTTTCAACACGAGCACGCTTCCGGTGGAATTTAATCCTGTTACTACCCTAATTGCATCCTTGGTGATTTTGAAGGGTTTTTCGAGCCACATGAACTCATCATGAATCCTGCTCAACATGTACCAGACCCAATCATCTACCGCAAGTGTTGGGAAGTCTTTGTACTGAATGAACTTCTTCTCTTCCAACACTTTATATTTTCCCTTCAACTCAAATTGATCACTACTTAGATGATTTAGATATAAGTCTAGGAGTTTTCTACCACCATGCTCTTCTACGGTAATATGAATGTAAGCCCTAACATCCTCTACATACATAACTCCATACGGTATATCCGAAAATGTACCCATAGGATCAACTTTTGTTGCTTTGAAAGGATGTTTCTTGAATTTTGGTTAAGCTTGCTCAGTGATATCAATAACTTGTGGAGTTGCCATTTTTACAAAGATTCAAATAGATTCACAATAAGGTTTCAATTGTAAATACCGTTTTAAGTGAAATTAGGTTTTTCTTCGCTTGAATCACTTTGAGTTCTTTGAATCTCTCGAAACGTTGATGTTTCTTAGAATTTTGCTTCAGCCTTTATTGGATATTTGGTAGCTCAAATGCAAAGTGAGTTATCTATCAAATGAGCTCCTTTTTATCCTCTGCAAGGATGACCTAGTCGTCATAAATGCTTGTTCTTCCAAAAAGATATCAAACACTTCATGGTAGAATACAATCAATCAGGATTGCTCCATAATGTATAGCGTTGAATCTTTTTTTGCTGGAGTTTCTTCTATGAAATCCTTTATATCAAACTCCACAACATATCTTCATGCCAGATTTTTGCACTAACTATCTGGCTGGGGGGTTTGGATTTTTAACACAACTCCCCCTGACCTAGAACTCCCAATTCACTTCTTGGAGCAAGTATCTGCACCAGAAATTGGTGTAGATCCATCCTTGTCCTCATTAACATCTTTTGTGATCTAGATCTTTTGTATATCTTTCTTGATTTCAACCTGATCAACTTTGTTCTTGCCTTTATCTTCTCTCTGCTCTATTTTCCTCTTCTATGTAGGATAGTCTTTCTTCTCAATCTTGCTTATGTAGAATCTTACAACATATCCAAACTTATTGAAATTGTACCATACCACATTCCTTTGTCCTTGATTCCTTCTATTTATTGGATTTGATCTACATTGATTAGCCATATGTCCAAATCTATTGCATGCAAAACACCTTCCATTGAATGATTGAGTATTCCTTGTATTATAAAAGCCATTCCTTACCAGACTTTTGCATTCATTTGATCTATGACCAAATTTCTTGCAATTGAAACATTGACTAGAGAAAGATGGAACATTCTGATTTATTCTATTCTTACAGTGAGTAGCTTTATGGCCAAACCTATTGCAATTAAAACAATGGCCATTGAAGGATGGGTACCTTTGAGCATTTGGCTGCTTGACCAGAGGTCTTCTAGGTCTTCTTATTTGATTCCTGAACTAGTTGCCTTTGTTTTTCTTCAACTTAGTGTTTGCTTGACCTGATTTTGAACTTTCTCCTTTCTCAAATCCTTGACCTTGCTTGTCATTGGAACTCTTTTGACTAGCAATCATCTCATCAAGTTTTGCAGAACTTATCTTGAAATTTTCTTCATAGCTCTTAGATTTCTCCAAATTTGATTTCAAGCTTACAACTTTTTTTTTAAGTTTATCACATTCTTCTAATTTGCTTTGTACCATCAGATTTAGATCTTCTTTTTCTTTAGCTCTTTCTATAACTTCCATTTTCAAATCATCCAAGGTTTCATTTACTGATAACAATTGTTCACTAACCTCTTTGTATTTTTATTTGAATTTCTTGACTTGTTCTTTTAGCTTTATAATGCATTCATTAGCTTCTTGTATGTTATCCTTTAGATCCCTGATTTCTGCTTTAGATTTTTCAAGATCAATAAGAGTTGCTTCCAGTTCAACATTATTTGAGAAGTTTCCAAATCTCCTAGCTGCCATGAGTGAACTCTCCCAAATCTTCCTCAAGCTATTAGGCTTCTTCAGAAGAACCTTGCTCTAATACCAATTGTTGAATATAAGGATTACTAAGAGGGGGGTGAATCAGTATTCCATAAAACCACTTCTTAACATGTTTATTAATCTAATTTCCAAAATCAATAACATGATAACAGAATAAGCATAAGAATAGCAACCATAAAGACATAACACATGGACACTAGGATTTTTACGTGGAAAACCAAAAAAAAGAGAAAAAACATGGTGAGTGTTAGCTTACAATATATTATAATAACAATACCAGATTACATAAGGCTCACTACCCAAAGAAATGCTCACTACAGGTGGACTCACTGTCCACTAAGAAAGAAAGATAGAAGATAGGAGAAAATTGTCTCACTGCCAGTAATGAAGTGTTGTGAATGCATCTACCATGTGCTGGATTACACTTCCATTGAAGGCTCAATACACAGATTCAAAGGTCATCATTTATTTTGCCCTTCTTCTCAACTCTACTACATATACTCTATTTTATGCCCTTGTTTTCATTTTCTTCTCTACACTCTGCTCATAATCATTCACACTTCAAATTCACACACCACACCACACATCACAACCTCAACATCGTAATCCATCAAGTATTTATATCCACAACAGGATTCATCTCACAATAAGGTCGTAAGCTACACATGAAGTGTGTATACAATGTATTTTACCTTGTCATCTTGATCATGTGTACAAACAGTAATGTGGACCCAAAAAATCATTTAATAATCTTCATATAGGTTGGAACCAATCATTCAACCACTTAGATTGATTTTTTAAACAATATATCTTCTCCACATGTAAATATCTAACATGTTTGTCGGCTTGTCTCTTAAGAACATGCTTGACCAATTCATCTGTCACATCAAAACTCTCACTGCGGACCATATGAGACTCAAGGATTCATAACCAACATTCCTCATTGACCTCTTAGCATACCTTTATAACCATAAGATAAAATATGTACAACTATGGAGGAATGTTGAGCCTTTTTCTCTAGCAATGTGCATTGTTCCTGTCTTAGTTCTATTCACTCAAACTTAGACATTTCATAGTATGACTTCTGGAGCAAGTTAGGTCTTGAGAAATGGAACATATCATCATCAAATAGCTATGAACAACATATCTAAAGCACATAAGATGATCTTCTACTGCGGAGGCATACTGACCCAATCTCTGTCATTTACTCTGTGTACTTCTCATACTTAGTCTTTTTCGACTTTCTGATCTTAATTCTTTTGTGCCTTGTTGCCAAACCAAATTTGTCTTTTGGAGTGAAGTCTCTTTGTCATGCCAATGGAATCCTTTTGCCTTATTTCCATCAATGACAACATGCAATCCTTAATCAGAGAAGTGTCTCTTGCCAACACTTTTTATATCCTTGTTGTTGGAGATATTTGTCTAGCCTAGAGTACCAAGCCCTAGGGGGTTGTTTTAGACCATACAAATCTATTTTCAATCTGCATACATAGTCTTTATCTTCAGTCACCTTGAATCCTTTAGGTTTCTCTATATAAACTTCCTCGTCTAGATAGCCATTGAGAAAACCAGACTTTACATCCATCTAGTATACCTTGAAGTTTTGATAAACTAAACATGCAAGAGACATTGTAATGGCTTCAAGCATAGCCACAAGTACAAATGTCACCTCAAAATCTATGCCCTCAACTTGAGCATAACCTTTGCAAACTAATCTAGCTTTGTTTCTAGTTATCTTCCATCTTCATTCAGTTTATTTCTAAACACCCATTTTGTGCCTATGACATTCTTATCAGTAGGTCTTTGAACAAATTACCAAGTCTAATTTTTTTCTATATGACTAAGCTCTTATTTCATGGCCTTAACCCAGCGCTCATCTTTACTAGCTTCTTCATAAGATTTGGGTTCTAGTTTAGACAATAAAGAATAGTTTATCTCTTCTTGGATTGCTAGCATTCTTCTTGCCATGACACTATCATTTTTGTTTCCAAGAATCTAATTTTTAGAATGGTTTATTTCACATACTTGGGTAGAGCTTTTGAATTTATTCTTGATTGTTCTTCTTTAGTAGAATTGTTCTCTTTGTAATGTGGTAAAATTTGGATAGTGGGTTCGATTAGATGGTTTGTTTGGGCCTATCCTCCATTCACCATTACATTCAAGGACTTTGGGTCAAGTGGAAATGTACTATCAGACCCTTGGTCACTTAGGAATGTTGGGAAGATTGGATTTGTGTGATTTGATTGTCAATTACGTCTAATTATACATCAAAACCCTAATTATGCAAATATAGAAGCAAATGGGCAAATTGCTGAAAAATGCTGCGACAAGAAGATGTAAAATGACAGATAAATGTGCACCTATTTTCAAAGGTTAGGAAGCAGAATAGTCAAGGACTAATGAGTGGGCGCCCTAGTCCAATGCCCTAATTTTTGTCAGGATCTGGGAACTTGATTTGCAACCTATTCCTGCTATCACAAAGATTTCTCCGTTGTGGAATCTAGAGGACTAATGAGCAGGCACCCAAGTCTAGGGCCCTATTTTCATCTTTGATCTACAAATTAGACAATCTACCACACTCTCCTACAACTCCACTTTTCCTGCTTCTTCAACCTGTAACCTGCAATCATAAAAAAATTGGGAGGGGGTTATGGTGTTTAGAGGCTTGCCTCAGTCAAGCCCTGGAGAGATATTCAAGTCTTCCAAACACCTTTGTCAGATAGAGAGTGCGTGCCCTTGGGAGGCACAGGAAAAAACCAAATGATAAATGCTTGAAAACACAAATGATATCACCTTGTAGTGAAGATCTCATGGAAGGAAGAAGCTCTTCATACCATGAGGAGATGATTGCTCAAATCTGTAAATACAAACACACAAACAACACAAATCTACTCTTGCCACACAATGAATGCCTTGAATCATTTTCAAAATGCCAATGCTCATCTAGTTGTCCTCTAGTTTACAAATGAATGCCTAAAAATGCTTATATATGCAACTACAAACATTCCTGCCAAGAATTTTGTAATTCAAACTTACCATGTCGGCATAGGACCTAAATAATGGTCACAAGATGACACTTCAAATTTGGGCCTGACCCAAAATAGGATAGGACTAGGGCATGGATGCCCAAGTCCTCCCCCCTATTTTGGATAGGGATTTGTTCAAGGGATCCCCCTAGGTACTATTTGTCATGAAACTTAGGGTTCATTTCATCGGGATGTCAAAATATGATGCAAGATGTCCTAAATGTAGATTAATGTCCTTTAATAGTATTGTCTTGTTGTAACTCTTCTTTGGTGAATGTTATGGAGTAAAAAGTAACACTATGCCTTTTTACCTCTTTGTTTAGCTCCTAGGTCCCCTCATTTACATTATGCAAGCTTAGTACTTATCCCAGAGCAATTTCCCTCAAAACTCGTGTCAAATGGGACTTAGGGGCCTACTTTAAATGTTTAAGCATGACCTAAAATGGCCTTGGGACTTGGGCCCTCATGCCCAAATCTAGGCTAATTTGTCAAGATCAAAATTTTAATGTGTTGTCTTGGGCCCTCTCAAAAAGTTTCCCTCTATTGGCCTATTCAATTTAAATTACAAATGTTAGCAGGAATGCATATATAAGTGAGTTTATGTCTTCATTTTACACCTAGATGGATAATGAAACTTGTGATATTAAGGTAAGGGATTTCAAGGCTTTCATTGTGTTGTAGAGTAGAATTGTGTTGTTATTGTGTTTGTTTGTTGCAGATTTGGCTTCATCAATCCATCTCCTCATGATTTGAAGGATCTTCATCTCCGTGGGGACTTCACCTCTAAGGTGACATCAATTTATTTTCAATCATTCTATTTCATCATTGGATTTGGCCTCTGCCCTCCTTGGGCATGCACTCTATCTAACAATGGTGTTAGAAGACTTGAATGGCATTCTGAGGCTTGACCGAGGCAAGCTCCTAAACACCACAAGCCCCAAACCCCTTTCTTTGTGATTGTAGGTTATAGGTGCAAGCTTTGGGAAAGTGTAGGTATAGAGAAGCAATTAAAAGGATAAAGATTCAGGATCTAGAGAAAAGTTTCTGACATTCACACCTACTAGACTAGGGCACCCGCCCTATAGTCCTCTCAATAGGATTCATCCTAAAAGTCGGATCAGGATATCATCCGACACACCTCACTATTTCAAATCTACAGAAAAACTACCCTATTAGACTTGGGAACCCACCCTGTAGTCTACAAAATCTTAAATTCTAAAAATCCAACTTCTAGTATATTTTTTATCATTCCTGAGTGCATTCCTATTTAGTGATCTATAGCATTATGTCTATCTGTACCTGATAAATCATTATAATTAAGGTTTGAGGCTTATTTGATCTAGGGTTTGACAAATCTCTTAATCTAATCTATCTTTTCATATCATTCCTAAGTACACCAACCTATAGCTAAGTCCTCATTCATCTGTAGTGACTTGGCTCAATTATAGTCCTTGAGTGTTATTGTGAAAGGAGGGTATGATTTGATAGATCTTAACACTATCCATCATCTTCCCACTTTTCATACATAATATTTTTGGTGAACCCATGTTTATACTAAACTTGCATCTTGCTGAGTGTTTTAATCAGACCTTGCATTCATTCATATCATATTAATCATCTTGCATTGAACAAATTGGCATATATTTGAAAAAATTAAAAAAACAAGCATTTTAGGCTTGCATTAAGACATAGTCTTTCATATTTTCTATTACATATCATAAAAAGATTTAATTTTCTGATATTTGCATTAGATCTGATCCTTATTACAATAATTCATCATTAACTCATATCAAATCTTGCATTTGAAGGTTTCATGTGCTAGGGTTTTGCTTAAAAATTTGCATTTTTCATATAACCTAGTAATTCCAAAAGCTAGGATTTGTAGTCAAAATCTTATTTCAAATTTTACTGCTATCATAAACATCTTTCAAATCAGATCTAGCAATGATTTAAAGCATATTTTCATTTCTCATTTGAAAATTTTGCATCATTTCATACTTTGAATATTTTACATGTTTTTAATTACACAATGTGTATTTCAATATAAGCTATTTAACCTCTCTTTAACATTTCATTGCAAGAAATCTTAAAAGTGGTCTATAATACCTTTTGTGCAGCACTTTTTACATCTTAATCACTCCATTTGTAATGACATTGGTGTGTTTTTGTTCTTGGTAACAAGCTTCAAAAACTTGGTTTCCTCAAATTAGTGTTGTGGTGTACAAAAGTCTCTCATATTGGTTATATTTGATAAACGAAAAGATCTTATTGTGCATTGCTATTCCAAGATATTTTATTATGGCATCTTCATCTCATTTATATTTGGTATTACATGCATATATCAAAGACTTTGAGAATTTCTACAAATTCCTTAATATGAATCCTCATGTTCTCACTTATATACAATCCATGTATCATAAGGATATATTTAAGTGCTCTTCATTTGAAATCCTTGATTATGTATCTAATTTTGATAATTTCATAGCTCTCATGAATACATACCCTTCATTATTAGAAGATCTAACTGAATACATCTCCATGAAGACTCATGAGAAAGATGCGTGTGAAAGTTCTTCTATTAATGCCTTGGAACTAATATCTAAAATATATAATGATGATGATGATTCCATGAGTTATCCTATTCCTCCTCTAGTTGAATCTTCAAACACCTTGGACATACCTAAGGAAGTGAAGACCTTTGACCTTCCTCCTTTGGATGAATGTTCAAGAACCTTGGATATCTCTAAGGATGCGAAGACCTTGGGTAGCTCTCATTTGGTTGCAAGTTCCATTCCATTGGATGTCACTAAAGATCAAACCATCAACAATTACATTAACTATACTTCCCTTCCCTTTTTTCTAATGCTCTCCCTTTAAAATATGAAGCATTAGTGGATAAAGAAAGGTCCCTCATATCAAATTCATTAGGGATGAATGTTGAGCTTAATCAAAATCAAAGCAATGTTAATTCAGTTACCTTTAATAGGTTTCTTCCACCCACTAAAGGGTTACTAGAAAAGTGTAGTAATATTCCTAAGATGATTGTGCAAGGGGAATCTAATGTGCCTTCTTTCTTAAAACTGGTGATTACGATTCAAGGTGATCAAAAACCACCTCGACCCACAGATTACATTCTAAACTATGCAAGACAAATCACTCAAAGAAATCAAGGTATTCAAAATATGTCACAACAACCACATTACAATGTGATTGCTCACACATACAACACCCATAATAACACCACATGTGCATGTCTCCCTTCCATCTTCACAACCTAGATGCTTCCTCAACCATCTTGCCTTACTCATAAAGGTGGCCAAGATTATGATCTTGTCGAGCAGCTTCATGCTACTCCTCCTAAGATCTCTCTTTGGGAACTCATACAAACATCACCTACATACCATGGAATGCTCTAAGAAGCTTTACAAAAGGTGATTGTACCACCTGCTATTAAGCTGAATGATGTAGCATCTCTCTTAGATTGTATACATGTAACAAAAATGGATATTTTGTTTCAACCAAATGAATTACTATCAACTGAAGTGAAAAACCAACATGATCCTCTTATAATCTTTGTCACAATAGATAAAAAAGTTGATAAAGAGAGTTATGATTGAAAATAGATTGGCTCTTAATGTTTGTGGCATTGATTTGCTACACAAAATCAAGATTAACACTTTTTTAATCAAACCAGATAGGCTTAACATTCGTTGATTTTATAATGTTGGTAGACAATCTTTCGATACCATAACTTTACCTGTAAAGGTTGGACCTGTGACATTATCTAGTCTTTTTCATGTCATGCCTAGTTCGATTTCATATAATATGATTCTCCGTAGATCATGGATCCATGCCATGGGGAAGTTTCATCTACCTATCATCAATCAATAAAGTTTATTTACAAAAATAAACTTCACACCATTAAAGCTGATCCGGAGCTGGAAAGTTGTTTACCTATTGAAATGCAAAAACAAGTTAACAATCATATCAGTCTGAATAATTTACGATTTGATTCATCAATACATCTTTCCATAGATAATGTTGTGCAAGACTCTAAACCACTGAATGCACTTTTTGGTAATGATTAGGGTTCATTAGATTTTACTCCTTGCTTTGTGGGGAATATAAACTTAATAACTCTAATCCTGACACATCAAAAGTTGCATCAATCTCATCCAAGCAATCTTTAGAAACACCTAAAAAACCCAAAGTCTCCTTGGTAGAAAACAAAGACAACACTCTTACTTATACTATAGATTATGAGACCTACGAGGCCTTACCATCTTCTAAAGAGATGGACTCTCTCTATGGTCATGGATTTCAAATTTTGTACAAAAAATTGCAACTACGTAGGCAATGGTTGTGGTGTAAACCAACAAGGAATTAAAGTACCTTTACAAGTTGTTGGAATTAACTACATGGCCAGTATTGGATACCATTCTTTGAAGCCCACCAAAGCCTACCGTCATCCTAAACTTAATGTTAATACAATATCAACAAGACCAAAACTTAATATGATATATCCTGAGCTGATAGTCATGGATTGTTTGCCAAGAAATATCCCATTGAATTAGGTAAGTATTTCTCTGCCCTTTAGCCACACTCGATGTAGTACCTATTCTAGTTTCTCTCAAGGGTGGCCTCCTCCTACATATATATGTTGTTAGCATCATTTTGTGTTCCCTTGTTTTGTGTTATATGTTGTTTATATCTCCTAGGATGACCCTTGATACTCTTGTAAGGTCAAGGATACTGGGAGGCCACCTCTGTTGTGACCATTCTTCTATGTGTTTCTACATTCTTCTATCTCTTCTCTTCTCTATTTTATTGTTGCATGTTGTGCCTTAGGGGCATAGCATTGCGGATGATGTTTTGGGGGCATCCTCCTACGTGGTGTTCCTAAGGCACTTTGTCTTCTCTCTCATTTTTATTGTTTCCCTTCTTCTATGGCTCTACGAGTTGGAGGATGACAAAAAAGAAATAAATATTGATAAGGATCGTGCATCCCTTCAGCAAATAAAGAAAAAATGGACCCAATCCATATATGAAGATGGGGTTGATAATATATCCAATGCTTGAATAGTAGAATCACTTCGTGTGATGTATCATATTATAACATCTCTTGTAACAAACATTTTACAATACTCTCAATCTGCTCCGTGCACTTTGGATGGTTTTGTATCTCACCTTGTTGTTACACTTGGTTCTGAGAATCCTGCAATATAGCTTAACAGGTATACTTGGTTCTAAACCCACAAGTGTAGCCTTGGTTTTTGATGTGATCTAATGTATGATTTATGCATAGCTTTTATGAATTGATTTGGTTGTTATCTTAGAGTAAGATGTTCTAACCAAAGATTATATCTTGTTGATTATCAATGTGTTTGTGGGAACATTTGGTGATCGTGGCACATGTCACTTCGAGGCATGGGCTTTGTGAAAGCTCTAGTTCCCTTACATGCTTTCACTCTACCTTAATGTGCTTGATATCAGTAAGCAGCATCAACCACCTTAAGGTGGGTGCATATATAATGGTATCTGTCTGATTACTTTTACACAAACAAAGTGTGTTTAAAATCCCTCATCACAAGGTGAGATTGTGTATCTCTTGAGCTAGTGTAGATCCTTTTAAAAGTAAAAAGCCCTCATTGTGAGGCAAGATACTGTATGTCTTGAGCTAGTACACATCCTTTTATACAAAGCGCTCATTGCGAGGTGAGATGGTGTATCTCTTGAGCTAGTACACATCCTTTTATACAAAGTCCTCTGTGGAGGCAAGGTTGGATCTTGAGTCATCCACCCTTAACCATGTCTTTGGTAGTTGTTTTAGCATAGCTCAACCTTCAAGTGTGTTTGGTATGTTTTAGATGGTGGGACTTAGCAATAAGTTCCTTTCCATCGCTTGTGTTTGTCATGTATAAGACATATAGTGTGTCTATGGCATATTATGTGTCACTCGTGTATTCCATGTGTCTTCCTTGCATGTTTATTGTGGCTCCCCCCTAGTGTGGTCTAAATGCACGTAGTGTTGAGCTCCCTCCACATTTAGGCCTTTGTTTGGCATGTTTTCCCCAGGTTGGTGTGGTCTAAAGGCATGTAGCAATGAGCTCCCTCTGTCCCCTAGTTTATGATTTATTTTAATGTATTATTTATGTATTGTGTGGCTGCTCTCCTATCTTCTTTGTGTATTGCATGCTTCCACTGTATTCTCCATGTTTTGCATGCTTCTTACTGTCTTCATTTTGTCTTGCATGTCTTCCATGTGTTTCTAGTGCTTACCTTAGATTGGGGCTAGGAATAGACCTCCAACCTTTGGGTATGCCTTGGCTCTATGTGCTTGGTGTGTTTGATGAGTTTTCAACTGTACTTTAATGCATGTATGGAATCGTAAGATCATACATACATTAAAGTGGGGGATAAATGTTATGGAGTAAAAAGTAACCCTATGCCTTTTTACCTCCTAGTTTAGCTCCTAGGTTCCCTCATTTACATTATGCAAGCTTAATACTTATCCCAGAGCAATTTCCCCTGAAACCCATGTCAAATGGCACTTAGGGGCCTACTTTAAATGTTTAAACATGACCTAAAATGGCCTTGGTACTTGGGCTCCTGCGTCCAATTGCAATCTAATTTGTTGGGATCAAAATTTTAATGTGTCATCTTAGGTGCTCTCAAAAGGTTTCCCTCTATCAACTTATTCAATTTAAATTATGAATGTTAGCAGGAATGCATATATAAGTGAGTTTATGTCTTCATTTTACACCTAGATGGATAATGTGAACTTGTGATATTGAGCTAAGGGATTTCAAGGCTTTCATTGTGTTGTAGAGCATAATTGTGTTGTTATTGTGTTTGTTTATTGTAGATTTGGCTTCATCAATCCATCTCCTCATGTTTTGAAGCATCTTTATCTCTGTGAGGGCTTCACCTCTAAGGTGACATCAATTTGTGTTTCAATCATTCTATTTTATCATTGGATTTGGCCTCTGCCCTCCTTGGGCATGCACTCTATCTAACAATAGTTTTGGAAGACTTGATTGTCATTTCAAGGCTTGATCGAGCCAAGATCATAAACACCACAACCCCCAAACCCCTCTCTTTGTGATTGTAGGTTACAGGTGCAGGATTTGGGAAAGTGCGGGTATAG
Organism: Cunninghamia lanceolata; assembly: GCA_027924645.1. NCBI lineage: Eukaryota > Viridiplantae > Streptophyta > Pinopsida > Cupressales > Cupressaceae > Cunninghamia > Cunninghamia lanceolata. Next base: position 13,326,218 of record BSBN01000167.1, read on the forward strand.
AGAAGCAATTAAGAGGATAAAGATTCAGGATCTAGAGAAAAGTTGTTGACATTCACACCTACTAGACTAGGTTTCCCACCCGTAGTCCTCTTGATAAGATTCATCCTAAAAGTAGGATTGAGATATCATCTGACACACCTCACTATTCTGGACCTATAAAAAAAATTGCCCTATCAAACTTGGGTGCCCACCCCATCTTCTACAAAGTCTTCAATTTTGAAAATGAAAGTTTTGGTATGTTTCTAACCATTTCTGGGTGCCTTCCTATCCAATGATCTGTAGCATTTTGTTTCTATGTACCTAATTTCATTATAATTAGGGTTTGATGCTTATTTGATCTAGGGTTTGATAATTTTCTCAATCTAATTTATCTTTCCATATCATTCCTCAGTACACCAACCTATAGCTAAGTCCTCATTCATCTATAGTGACTTGGTTTAGTTGTTGTCCTTGAGTGTTATTGTGAAAGGAGGGTTTGATTTGATAGATCTTAACACTATCCACCATCTTCCCACTTTTCATACATAACAGTGACTTCATTTTCTTCATCAGCAACATGAACGTCCTTTGAATACATATTACCTTTTTTGTGACAACTGAGAGAGATCTTCATCTACTTTTACATGCACACTTTCAGCTATCTTCTACAATATTTTATTATAACATTTATAGGCCTTGCATGTAGTTGAATAGCCAAGAAAAATACCTTCATCTACTTTTATATCAAACTTTCTTAAGTTATCTTCATCTCTCTGTATTGAACATCTACTACCAAATATCCTGAAATACTTCACTGAAGCAAGTCTGCCCTTCCATAGTTCATATGGAGTTTTATCATGATTCATTCTTAACTACCCCTATTAATAATGTAAACTGAAGTATGAACTACCTCCTTCCAAAATCTATCAGGTAACTTAGCCTCATTCACCATGGTTCTGGCCATATCCTGTATTGTTCAATTTTTCCTCTCAACAACTCCATTTTGTTGAGGTGTCCTGGCTACAAAGAGTTGTCTTATAATACCATGTTTTTCACAACACTCATTAAACTCATTAGAAGTAAATTCTCCACCTCTATCAAACCTCAAGCATTTTATCCTTGCACAAATCTCATTCTCAACCATAGATCTAAAGATTTTGAATCTTTCTAAAGCTTGAAATTTATCTTTAAGAAATGTTACCCATGTCATTCTTAAATAAACATCTATTAGTAACATGAAATACCTTTCTCCATTTATGCTGTTGGTTTTGGTTGGTCCAGATAGATTTGCATGTATCAACTCCAAGGGTTTTAAAGTTGAATATTCCTTTGTCAAGTGAATCTAACCCTTGTTTATTTCCCTTCTTGGCATTCTTTACAAAAGGTACTTGCTGGCTTGCTAATACTAGGCATATGTCAGACTGCATTCTTTTTGTTGACCTTCATTTGATGATCAATGTTGATGTAGCCCAACCTTTTGTGCCATAACTAACTCTCATCATTTTTTTCCTAACATACATCTTCCACTTCTCACCTCTTTCAAATGATATAGATTGTTGTTTGTTCTGTCTACCTCAACAACAAGTCTACCATACTAGGCATATGTCTGACTGCATTCTTTTTGTTGACCTTCATTTGATGATCAATGTTGATGTGGCCCAACCTTTTGTGCCATAACTAACTCTCATTATTTTTTTCCTAACATACATCTTCCACTTCTCACCTCTTTCAAATGATATAGATTGTTGTTTGTTCTGTCTACCTCAACAACAAGTCTACCAGAGCTAGGTTTTCTTATCTCACACCCACTAGCGTGAAATAACAAGTTGTACCCCTTGTCACACATCTGGCTGACACTAAGCAAGTTATGTGCAGTCCCTCTACATACAACACATCTTGAACATTAGTCTTTCCAACCACACACAATGTGCCTTTCCCTATTATCTTGGCAGTGGTATTGTACCCAAACTTTACAGAACCACCATTCCAGCTCTCCAACTTGATGAAATTGCTTTTGTCTCCAATCATATTACTAGAGTAGCCACTATCTATAACCCATGGATTATCTTGTCCTTTGGCATGGAAAGCTTCTTGAACAATCATATACTTTTCACTCTTCTTCTTAGTCTTCTTCTCTATCTAGCACCCTGCAAGTTCTTTCTTCTGAGCAGGAGATGTAGATCCTTTCTATTTCCTTGCAGCAATATGTGTTAGTCTATCCTTCTTTGAAGTAGATCTCTCCTTATCCTATCTAGGGGACTGCATAAATACACTTCTATAAAACTTGGCTATATGTCCATGGTTGTTATAGTTATAACATATAATACATTCATATCAGCTAAAGGGGTAAAAGGATTCTTACTTAAAAAATCAAGCCTATCAATTCTCCTAGGTCTAATTCTGCAATTTATTGCTTTATGTCCAAACTGATTACATGAAAAATAGTAACCATAGAAAACATAATTGAACATGGTTTGTCTTGCAAGTTGATCCTTGAATCTCCTCTTTGGATTGTGAACTTTGATGAATCCATCATCCTTCTTGTGCCTTCAAATCTCTTATTCTTCATGGGATATTCAGACTTCATTGATGCAGTAGCATTTGTTGTCTTCTTAGTTTCTTTAGTTTCCTTGGACATAGAACTTGAATCCTCTCTCCTTAAAGTTTTTCTTAGAGACAGTAGCCTTTTCAACATGTCCTAGAGTAACAAACTTGTTGAATATGGATCTTTGACTACCAAGCATCTCATCAAGAATTTCAAAACTTTTTCCAAGTTTGAGACTTCTATTTAATTGTGTATTTACCTTCTCTAATTCTTTCCTTAAAGAGATACAACTTTAGCCTCTAGTTTTTGGCATTCTTCTAGTTTGGTTTTCAAACTCAAACTAGTAACTTCCTCTATTCTCTTAGATTTTGCTAGCTGCAACTTCAAGTCTACTACAAGATTTTCATCTTCTTCAATCCTTAACTTGTATTCTTCATTTTGTCTTTTTCATATTTTAGATCAGTTAGTGCACAAACCAGTTCACCTTCCAAATCAACTTCACCTTCTTCTTCCTCATTAGAGTATTCACATTCTTCTATAGGAACATTTTGATTCTTTTCAATTTCAACAATTATCAATACAGTTTCATCCCTTTCACTCACTGATGAGTAGTCATTAGAAGAACTGATTTCTTTATCTACATAAAGACTTTTCTTCTTTTTGCTAAAGTTTCTTTTTCTTATACTTGGAAACTTGTTGCCTAGAACTATTCCCTTTTTCATTCACTTAAAGGACATTTAGATGCAAAATGACCAATTTTTCCACAATTGAAACATTTGAAAGGTAGTTTACCTTTGTATTTTCTAGATCTTTTCTTTAGTTTTCTAACAAAATTTACTTCTTCTTCACTTGAACTGGTACTTGATTCAGAATCTTCTTCAATCTTCTTGGCTTTGGAAGTCTTTAATGTTGCTTCTTTCTTTGTTGAGCCTATACTTTCACTTCTCATTTCATATGATGTTAGAGATCCAAACAATTCATCCATAGAGAACTTGTCTAGATCTTTACCTTCTTTTATTGTAGAGACTTTGAAATCATATCTATGTGGTAAAGACCTCAAAACTTTCTTTACAACAACTTTGTCTTATATGTCTTCTCCAAGACCTCTGATTGCATTCACTACCTCATCTACCCTGAGCATGTAAGTGACAATATTCTTATCATCTTTCATCTTTAGAGCCTCAAATTTGCCTCTATGAGTTTGTAGTTTTTCTTTCTTGACTTTATCATCACCCTCATAGATGTTCTGTAGCTTCTCCCACATGTCTTTGGAATATTTACAATGCATGACTTTCACAAATTTTGTATTGGTTAGACCACACAATATAGCATTCTTTGCTTTGGCATTGTTTTCATAATCTTTCTTTCCAGCTTGATCAGTGGGAGGAGTTTTTGGTGCTGTGTAGCCACCTATAATAGATTGTCATACATCAAATCCAAGAGAGGCTAGGTAAGTCTCCATTCTGATGCTTTAGAAAGAAAATTGGTTCCATCAAATAATGGTGCTTTATTTGAAGAAAAACCCTCTTGTCCTGCCATAGTATTCTTGTGACCAAATCTTACTTAAGTGATTAAACTTTCTTCAAGGAACCCTAGGCTTTGATACCAATTGTTGAAAGAACACCAATACACTAAGAGGGGAGTGAATCAATGTATATTAATTTTTACAATTAAACCAATATAAGAACTAGGATCATTCATAAACTAAGATCACACACAATCCATATAACACCAGATGTATGTGGAAATCCTTAAAATGGAAAAACCACGATGAAGATGATCAATTTTAACAAAGAGTTTTTACAAAAGTTTTGTAAGCATCCACTTACATGTACATTAACACCTAAGACAATGTTTTGAAGGCTCCAAATCGTAGGTACACTATACACCTAATTGAGCACCAACTCAATGCAATGAGGCACCAACCACTATTTCTCTCAATCTTTGAACATTTGACGATGAGAAGAAGGGCATATACATTCTCAAAAACATTTTTTGTTCTTGAAAACTAAATATATGTCACACCTACATCTATCTCAATAGTTGAACCACCACTAATTGCTAAGAAAATTGAAAGTTGGCATATTTAGAATCGTTACATAACAACCACCAATTAGTTAAATAGTCATCCAACAATGGAACAGTTATAGCTCTAAATTGTCATCTCAAACATTCATTATGGTGTATAATAGTTGCCAATATAATCACCAATATGTATTCAACATTTGAGACATACCTGAGCTTCAAAAGTAATCCATTGACAAAATACCTATCACAAGCTATCAACAAATTTTTACTTTTGTTATGTCAAAAAATGTCCCCTTGGGGAATTTTCCCTCTTAAGGTTTAGCTCCCAAGTTGTGTTTATGCATTTAGAGAATCTTGCATGATTTTGATGACTCCTGATGAGAAAACCTTGAAGTTTCATGGAAAATTGGACTCAGGGGATGCACTTGACATGATTCCTGCCTAAAATAGGAGGGGAGGACTTGGGTGCTCGCGCCCTAGTCCTACCCTATTTTGGGTCAAGACCAATTTTGGAGTGTTAGTTTATGACCATTATTTAGGTCCTATGCTGACACGGTAAGTTTCAATTATGAAATTCTTGGTGGGAATGTTTGTAGTTGCATATATAAGCATGATTAGTGATTCATTTGTAAACTAGATGGAAATTAGATGGCAATTGTGAACTTTTGGCATACTTGTGATTTTGGAGCATTCAAAAATTTTATAATGTGGCAGAGAAGAGCATTGTTCTTATGTTTGTGTTTGCAGATTTGGCATCTATCTCCTCATGGCATGAAGAGCATCTTCATTCCATGAGATCTTCACTACAAGGTGATATCAATTGTGTTTTCAATCATTTACCATTTAGATTTTGCCTCTATCCCACAGGGACATACACTCTTTATCTGACAACAGTGTTCAAAAGACTTGAATGTCTCTCTAAGGCTTGACTGAGGCAAGCCTCTAAACACCACAACCCCTAGATCAGAAGAGAAAATAAGGACCTGGACTCAGGCGCCCAATTATTAGTCCTCTGGATCCCACAATAGGAAAATCTTTGGAACAACAGGAATAGGTTGCAAACAAGATTCCCAGATCCTGACCAAAATGGTGGTACTGGACTAGGGTGCCCACTCATTAGTCCTTGACTTTGCCATTTTCCAAACTTTGAAATCTAGTATGTATTTGATTGTCATTTGATATCTTTATGTGCAAGCATTTTCTGTAATTTGTTTGTTTGCTTCTGAAATTGCATAATTAGGGTTTTGAGCATAATTGGACTTAATTGAATAACTAAATCACACATTTCCAATCTTCCCCTATGTTTTGAGTGACCGAAGGCCTGTAGTAGACTTGCTACTCAACTAAAGTCCTTGAATGTTTAGTGGAGAAAGGAGGATTTACACAAACCGTCAAAATCAACCCTAAACAAATCATCCTCATTTTTCCATATTAAACATTTTGGTGAACCTATGTTCTTTTAAATTTCCATGTTGCTGAGTGTTGTGCTTCAGATTTACATTCATTTCACTCATTCATATCATTTTTCATCTTATTGCATTTGAAAATTTATTAAAAAAAAATTGAAAATTTTGAAAAAATTGGCATTTTTAGCTTGCATTTTCAAGTAATTTGGATTAATTAGCATTTAATTTAAATAAATTTCTATCATTATCATCATATCTTATTTAAATATATAGAAATTTTGTATTCATCATTCATTTAGTTTGCATTTTCATGCTTAAATTGTCGAAAATTGCTTGAAATTGTGCATTTGTTCCATATAACCTAGTTTTGCATTAGCTAGGGTTTATAGTCAAAATATTGTTTCAGATTTTACTACCCTTTTAAAATACTCATTAGGACTGATTATTAACTATAGTGTTTCATCATAGTGGTTTCCTTGTAAAATTTCATGCCTAGGGTTTGAAAACCTTGATTTTTCACTAGATTTTGACCTTATCGTCTCTCTAGATTTGCACCATAGACATGTTGTAAAGGATTATTCTGAATCAATTAGTTGTTATCAGAGTTATTATCTTCAGCCTTTCCTAATATTATTTACAACACCTTTTTATTTGGCTCTTACAGTGGAAATTTGGTGAAAATTTGCATATTTTGACTATATTTGCCCTAAGGTTTGACCTAGATTTGAATCAAAAGCATGTTGTGATAAATTTTATGAATTTAGGTGACTAATATTACTACTATAATCTGCTTCACCTCCTAAAATTCTTTACAACACCTCTTTTATTGGGTCTTTGCATTGAAAATTTGTGAAAAATTGCATATTTTGACTATATTTGCCCTAGGGTTTGACCTAGATTTGCACTCCAAGCGTGTTGTGATGGATTTTATGGATTTATGTGACTGATATTACTTCTATAATCTACTTCAACTCCTAAAATTCTTTACAACACCTTTTTTATTGGGTCTTTGCAATGAAAATTTGTGAAAAATTGCATATTTTAGCTATATTTTCACTAGGGTTTGACCTTGGGTGGCACTACAAGCGTGTTGTGATGGATTTTTTAGCATTAGGTGGCTTTTATTACTGTTATAATTTTATTTCCATCATCATTTTATTCACAACACCCTTTGTCATACTCTTTTGCATTGAGATTTGGTGAAAAAATTGCATATTTTGGCCTATTTTCACTAGGTTTTGACTTATCATCACTCTAGGTTTGCTTCAAAAGCATGTTGTGAAATATATTTCTGCATCATTGGACTTTTATTAGTCATATTATTTGCTTTCCCTATTTAAAATTGTCACAACGCCTTCTCTCCTAGTGTTTTGCATTGAAAAAAGTTGAAAAATCAAGTATTTTTAGGTCATTTTCATACATACTTTTGCATTTGTTCTTGCATAAGTTTTTAAACTCTTTAAAATCTGATTTGGCACTCATTTTAAAACATATATCATGGATAATTCCTTGGAAGCTCTATTTGCATACTTCGTAGATATTGATCATTTCTCTAAATTTACTCATGAATATCCTCAAGTCTTGGAACAAATAGCATACATTCATGATGTTGATCTCTCTACATGCTCCACATATGAAATCATTTGTTATATATCTGATTTTGATAGCTTCACAAAACTCATGGGAATATATCCTTGGATATTAGATGATCTCACTAAATTCATGATCAATAATATATATAGTAGTGATGACATCAAAATGTTAGATGAAGCCTTAGATGACTTTATGAAACATTCCACTACGCCTCCTATTGCTAATACATGTGATGATAACTTAGTTTTACCTTATGATCCCTCTCCCAAAGTTGTTCCCCCTTATGAGGACACTTTGATGCAAGAGGACGATTTCATTGACACCTCTCTTAACATTATCCCACCTTCTCTCCATTCCAATGCTCTCTCCGGCCAAGAAGAAGCATTAGTGAATGAAGAGCCACCGCCACTTTCCCATTCCACTGCTCTCCCTAGCCAAGATGAAGCATTAGTGAATGAGGAGCTCCCTTTAACAAAGAACATTCCATGGGTAGGCAATGAGCTTTCATCTAACAACAATAAAAACTCTCTCCCTATCATAGTGCATGAAACTTCTATGGAGCATACTATCAACTTTCCTCCTTTAGTTGATTATTCACACACTTTGGATATCACTAAGGAAGTGAAGACCCTTAATCTCCTCCCTTTGATTGAATATTCAAGTCATTTGGACAACACTAAGGATTCAAAAACATTGAATACCTCTCCTCACAAAACCTTACCTTCCCTTCATTCCTATGCTCTCTCTCCAAAAGGTGTAGCACTAGCAGATGAGGAAAGGTCTCTCACATTAAATCCCTTAAGGATGTATGTTGAGATCACTCAAACCAAAGAACTTCTTCCACCTCCTAAGATGATAGTGAATAAGTGTACTAATGAACTTCAACAAGAAAACATTCCACCTAACATTGAGTCAAACTAAGAAGAGTTTAAGAATGAACAAAAAACTAATGACAAAGACTTGGAAATTGTGCCTTATCTACCTCTTTCCTCTAACATTTGGGATTGGGAAGAGGATGATTTGATTGTTGACAGTCTCTAGCATGAATGTCCCTACAGGTAAGTATTTCTAACCCTTTATCTCTAGTGATGTGTTGTGTTGTTTAGGCCTCCTAGGATGACCCTTGATTCTCTTGTAAGGTCCAAGATACCAGGAAACTGCCTTTGTTGTGACCCTTCTTCTATTTGTATCATCGTTCTTCTATATTGCTTCTCCTCTATTTTCATTGTTGTGTGTTGTCTTACAGACATAACGTTGCAGTTGGTGACTTGGGGGCACCCTCCTACGTGATTGTCCCTAAGGCACTTGTTTCTCCTCTCTTAATTTATTGTTTCCCTTCCTCTAGTGTTTCTATCTAGCGGGAGGATGACGAAAAACTTATTATTTGATGTGGACCTAGTGTCCCTTTAGCGAGAAATAAAAAATTGGACTTAGTTCCTATATGACAATGGGGTTGTTATATATTATCCGACGCTTGGCTAGTAGAAACACTCCATGTGTTCTTGATGGTGTCTTATCGCACTTACAAAACATAACAATACTGCTACTTTGTGCACTTTGTCTATCTTGAATCTTGCATTCCTCAGTTCTCTATGCATTGTTGTTTATCATGATTATATGGACACTAACACTTTTCTTGTAGGGATGTGTTTATGGGAACATTTAGCGATCGTAAAGTACATGCCACCTCCGGGGGGCATAGGATTTGCGAGAGCTCATGTTCCCTTGTGTGTTTTCTTCCTACCTTAACGTGCTTGATATCAGTACCTGATATAAACCACCTTAAGGTGGGGGCATATATAAGGTAAGCTGTTTGTTCTAGATGTTAGCAATGTGCCTGTTCTCAAGTGCAGTCTTAAAGACTAGTGGTGATGAGTCCCTCCTGCACTCTGAGATTTGTTTCAAATCTATTACAATCATTTAAGCCCTCTGCGGAGGTGGGATATCACATCCTTTTTCTTAATCCCTCTACAGAGGTGGGGATGGTGTATTTCTTACAGAGAGTGCACATCTTGTCATTTTCTAAAAGTTCTTTGCGGAGGCGGGGAGTAGTTCTATGACTAACTCAATCCTTAAGTGTATCTTCGGTGATTGTTGTGGCAAAGCCCAGTCATCGGTGTTTTCTTGTAATGTGCCCGAGATAGTGATGAACCTAGAAATAGGAACATTCCATCGGGTCAGTGCAAGAAGTTGGGTCCACTTTTTGGCCAAAAAGTGGAAGTGTTTTCCCTGATTTTCAGAATTTATCACAATTGACCTTAAAATTTGAAGCACATAGAAATGGAATCTTTAAAAAAGTCACTAAATATAAAATGTAGTACTCGGAGTCTAGTTTCTAAATATGTATTTTTTTTCAATACCCAGATGATACAAATTGATTTTCAATAGGCATTTCTAAAAACCACTATTTAAAAGTCATTTTTTTTTAACCATACCATGCACGTGTACGACTAACATAATTTGACCTAAATAAAATTATTTTTTAAAATCCTTTTTGGAAAAGATGTTTAATACAGTGAAGTTTGATGAGAATATTTTTTATAATTTTTTTCCAAATAATTTTTTTATTAATTTTTTATTAGGCCTAATTGCTACTTTTGAAAACCCCTTGTGTACGACCAACATAATTTGAGCAAAAAAAATCATAAAATTATTTTTTTTTTTCATTGTGTAAATAATGATTTTTAGATTGATGACATATAATTTTTTTTTTTTTAAATTAAAAATTAAAAGTTATTAAAAAAATACAAACACCTGTCATTTCAAGTTTTTGGACCAGTTTGCTCATAAATTAAATAATAAATAGAACATGTCCAATAACAAAAAAAATTACATATTTGAAAACTAAACAATGTCATCTGTAATGAGTTTTCATTTCATAAAAAAAATCAGAAAAAAAGGTCCTCAACCATATAGGTAAACTCAGTGTTTCTTCTTGTTCTGTACTTAGAAAAAAACTTGCAGGTCCAAGGCTCAAGGTCAGCCAACCATGCCTATCCTGAGCCTAAAACCCAAGCAAGGGGAAGGGAAAAGGCGGTCGGTGATTTCAAATTTCACAGAATGGGTACCCGTTATAAAATGGGTACGCATTACATAACGGGTACCCATTATAAAACGGGTACTCGTTTATAAAATAACGGGTACCCATTAGTTTTTTAAGAATGGGTTCCCGTTTTATAACGAGTACCCATTTCTATTATACCCGTTATTTTTCATATCAGGGAAAAATGTACTATTATTGTATCCCTGCAACTTGCAAGTCTGATCGGTACGGCTCGACAGCGACAATTTCTACATTTTTATACTTACAGGTGTTTTGTGGAATCTCTTGACAGGTCATATTCTATTCAGGTTTTGAAAGGAGTCAATCATATGAACAATTCTGAAGTGAAATCAAGTGCATGAACTATTTTTAAGAGGAATAAAGAAAGAAAGTTTTTGTTTTTACATCTACTTTTTACTTCAAAATCTATGGGACAAAGGATCTACATCTAATTCTACTTCAAAATTTCAAATAAGTACATCAATTATGAAATTAGATTAAGTATCAATTGTTATTTTATCGAGAGGCTTTGGTAATCATGGGATCAAATCAACATCAAAGAAAAAAACAGAGGGTAATGATACCTAAAGAAATTGAAGCAAATGAGAGAAGGAAGCAAAAAGACAAAGAGATAGAAGAGCAAGGATTCAAGAGATGAAGAATATTGAAGCATCTAGTTCCATGAGTATTGAAGAAAATGATGCAAGAGACTATAAATGACTATAAATGATGGGATGAATGTAGATGATGCAAATGTGGAAATGGTGAATTTGGAAGAAAATATGTCTATAGAAACAAATGCATGTATGTCTTCAAACCCAACTTTCGAAGATATGGAAAATGTGACTATACAAACAAATCCAGGTATGTCTTCAGAGCTAACCTTCAATGATATGGAAAACATAACTATAGAAACAAATCCAGGTGTGTCTTCAGAGCCAACTTTCAATGATATGGAAAACACGACTATAGAAACAAATCTAGGTATGTCTTCAAACCCACCTATTGATGATATGAATGAGAATGATATCCCTTTTAGGAGTGAAAATGAAAATGTTTTATTTGGGATTGAAATAAATGTCTTAGATAATCTTCCTGGTAAGATTTCTTAGAGGAAAATGAGAACTCATGCAAATAGATTATATAAAATATTTTTTTATAGAAAAAGTCTGGGATTTCACTGTCAACTTATGATGCAATTGATGAAGATGTGGAAATTGTGAAAAGTAATGAAAAAGTTAGGCATCTTTGTAAAACCTAAAAAAAAAAAAGATGAATCAATCAAACAAGCTTTATCTAGTGTTGCTAATGCTATTGATTCTATTGGTAAAAAGAGCCAATCTAAAGATAGCAATGCAACACGAAGAGCTATAACAACTAATTTAGTCAATAAATCATCTTCTAATAAAAGAATGATAAGTAAGACAAGTAAAATTCTAAAGATAAATCCTAAAATTTTGAGAAGAGCAGCAAATAGAAGAGAACCTATTGAAAAAGATCGAATTAACCAACATTGGAGTTTTAGTGGTAGACTCCCAAGATATGACATGAAATTAAATAGTGAAATCAAATCTTTAATTGAAAAATATTGGCATGATAATACAAGGATATCATCTAATGTTAGAGATGTTTAAAATTACGAGTGGGGTCTAAAATTCGTGATCCTCATCCAAAACATCTCTTAGACATGACTCAAACTGAATTATATAAAAAATTCTTAGATGATTTAGTGTTAGAACCATTTAATATTACCATAAGCCAAAGATCTTTCAAGAAATGTAAACCTTGGTATGTGAAAATTAATAAACAGTGAATCTCTTATTGTTGTAAAACTCATGTGCAATTTCATTATTATTATGATGTTTTTCGATATATACGTTCTACTTTTCATACTGACGAAATTATGCAGGAATGTGGTATTAATATGCCACCTCAAACAATTAAGGAGTTTGTAGCAGGTTTGTTTTGTGAAACATCTACTGGATACTTATTTTATTCAAAAGCATGTATTTCTAGACAATGCAATAGATGTGGCAACTTTTCATTGTTAGGAGAATGTATGCATGAAAATATTTCACATGAATTTGGACAACAATTAGTGGATGTGAAAAGATTTAAGAATGTTGAATATTCTTTAAAGGATGGAAATTTTGGAAAGTGTTGTGAGTTAGTCACTGAAAAAATTTGTGTGCATACATTCATCAAAGATTTTAAGGATAATATTGTATCCAAATATGTCAAACACTCCCAATATGCTCGATGGCTTGATGGACAATTTCATTCATGTAAAAATAAATTTCTAATTGGAACTATCCTATCAGTGGTTGACTTTGCAGAAAACTATACTCTTGCTCCACAAGAGGAAATTCAATCTTAGCATTATAATTCAGTGCAAATGGCCATATTTGTTCATATTGTATATAAACATGCAGATGATAGTACAGAAGATAATAGAAAATTTTTGAGGGAGTATCATTTCTATTTGAGTGATAACCAGTTACACTCTTCAAAGTTTGTGCAATATTGTTTCACAAAATTTTATGAAAGTTTAAAAGAAAGAGGAATCTAGATGGCACAACATTTCATATGGTCAAATAATTGTACAAGGCAATTCAAAAATGCAAGAATGTTTTATTGGCTATGTAGGGCTCACAAAGAAAACAATATCCAACATATGTGGAGTTTTTTGAAGCTGGACATGGTAAAGGAGAACATGATGGAGCTAGAGCATGTGTGAAAAGAGCTCTTGCTAGAGAGCAACTAAAATTTAAGGATGTAGCCAAATTTAGAGATGCATGTGCAATTGTGGATTGATGTAATGAAAAATTATCTACGGGATCAAGTGAGAACTCTACAATTCGACAATTCTTTTGGTTAGTTGAAGAAGAGAATATTCCTACTCGACTTGATTGTAAGACAATAATTGGATCAACAAAATGGCATTCATTTAAGAGTTCAAATGTAAGCACATGGACTATATGGATTAGGGAGCTTGCATTTTTTTATCAATTTTGTATTACAAGTGATTGGGGAGAATGTGAAAATACAAAATGGGTTGAAGAATGGAAACAAAGATCCTTGACACCTATAGAAACACAAGATCAACTTGAAACAACAATTGAAGATGATAATCAAATGTTTGCATTAGATGACTATGATCGTGTTTCAGACCTTGTACAAGAAGGTACTTTTATTTTCAATATTTTTTTATTGCCATTTTTTTGTACATCTATATATAATTAATTATATATGTATGCATGTACAAATTTATGTGATTTAGATACATGTTGTGTATATGGAAAAATCGATCTATTCTAAACTAATAAAACCAAAAACCCAATAACATAAAGAAAACGCATTTAAATAAAAGCCATGACAAATAATCAATGCAATAAAGACTTTTACCAAAATTTGTGTTGTTTCCTTTGGATTGAATGTAGAATTGCTCAATGAAATTGCAAAGCCATAGCTGCAACAAGCAAGTGTAGTGCTCAAGAGATCAATGTCAAAAGATCGTTATAGTGTTCAATCGACGCGTTGTGTATGCTCAAAGCTCTGTTAAGTGTGCCTGAGAATACGATCGAAGAGAGAGAGGTAATGAAGGAGATGAGGGGGGTTTATATAGATTTCAAGGAAAATCGATCAACGGTCCAGATAATTCAAAAGAATCAATGGAGGAGATAAGTTGAGGAATGTGCAACGAATGAAAAGCAGACATGTGTCTTGCTTGCTTTTGCATGAGAGGAGTTATCAAGAATAGAAGAATGAGTTAACTGAAGAAATAAATCAATTAAAAGAATAAAGCAATCAGTTAAGTGATTTAAAACAAGAAGAAGAGATTTGTATGAGAAAAGAAGATATTTTGCTTTATTAAATATAAAATATTTAATTGATGAGCAAGAAAGCTTGAGTTTTTTTAGAGATAACTCAAATTAGAAGAAAAAGCAATTTAAATAAATAATTGATTTATTTAAATTTAGAGAAGATATTTTGGAAGAAATAATTAAATAATTAGAATTATTTAATTTAGAAGATTTAAAAGCAAATTAAATAAATAAATTTATTTAATTGTTGTGCATGATTTTGGGAGAATTATTTTTGATTTAATTAAATAATTAAGAATTATTTAATTTTAGATAAGAGGGAATTTGTTGAATTAATTAAATAATTAGATATATTTAATTAATGTAGATGTGAATTTTGGAAAGAGGATAATGATCTAATTAAATAATTAAAAATTATTTAATTGTGGAAGAATATAGAGGAATTTGATTTAATTAATTAAATAATGAGGATTTATTTAATTAATGTTGAATTTAGGAGAATTTGATGAAATTAATTAAATAATTAGATTATTTAATTAATGTTGAAATGCAGGTGATTAGGAAGAAATGACGAAATGCAAGTGATGACAAGTTGGTCATTTTAGGGTGTCTACACATGTCACACTTTATTGAATTACATAAATTTTTTTGTAGGACATGTGTATGCTATTGTTGCACCTGAGGGCAATGAAGAGGAAATTGAGTATTGGTTGGCTCGATGTGTTGAGACAAAACAAAAGTTGTTACATCCTAGAGTAGATGATGATAACATGGAGTATCCAACATGTTCTGTGGTTGTTGTTGGCACTTAACTACGAAAATATCTAATAAGAAGGAATGGTTTGCCTGCATTTGAAGATTATGAAACATATAAGAAGATCATACACTACTCACATTTGGTTGTGGCAACAAATATAAAACTAGTCAGATATCAAGGCAAACCTTCTAATAAACAATTATGGACACTTTCGATGGAAGAACATGAGTCAATTATAGATGCATTACAAAAAAATGAGGATACAGATGGTACAATGGAATAAATTTCCAGGTATGTAAACCATACTCTTACATCCCCTAAATCCATCCTCTTAAATGTATCCTATAATGTTATCTAGTTACATGTAATGCATCAATGTTTTGTCTTTTTGGTATATAAATTCTTTCATTCTCATTTCAGCTTCTATATTATTCCCCTTGTCTTAAATTTTGTATTGACTCATGTAAATATATAGTTAATTTACTTGTACATTTGAACATTACTTTTGCAGGTGTACCCTAGACAAGTAGTCAAATTTGCATGATTGTCAATAGAAGTTTTCACCATACAAGTATGTAAGGTCATTTTTGGAGTCTTCAACTAAAAGTGAACGCAAATTAGGTAATTGTATATACTTATATTATGGCTTTCACATTTAACATGTTATCTAGTTACATAATGCATCAATGTGTTGTGTTTTCGGTATATAAATTCTTTCATTCTCATTTCACCTTCTATATTATTCACCTTGTCTTAAATTTTGTATCGACTCATGTAAATATATAGTTAATTTACTTGTACATTTGAACATTACTTTTTGCAGGTGTACCCTAGACAAGTAGTCAAATTTGTATGATTGTCAATAGAAGTTTTCACCATACAAGTATGTGAGGTCATTTTTGTAGTCTTCAACTAAAAGTGAACCCAAATTAGGTAATTGTATATACTTACATTATGGATTTCACATTCAACATGTTATCTAGTTATATAATGCATCAATGTGTTGTGTTTTTGGTATATAAATTCTTTCATTCTTATTTCACCTTCTATATTATTCCCCTTGTCTTAAATTTTGTATCGACTCATGTAAATATATAGTTAATTTACTTGTACATTTGAACATTGCTTTTTGTAGGTGTACCCTAGACAAGTAGTCAAATTTGCATGATTGTCAATAGAAGTTTTCACCATACAAGTATGTGAGGTCAATTTTCTAGTCTTCAACTAAAAGTGAACGCAAATTAGGTAATTGAAAGGAAGCTAGGTGTGCAGAAAACGCTTCCTACACTAATCTAATGAGGAGAGGGCTATATAAATCCAACTTTATCCTAATTATTACAGCAATGTTAAACCATTAACATGAGATATTGTAGCAAAACACAAGAACCAGAAAGAAGACAGAAGAGAGAGAGACAAGATATACGTGGGGAAAACCCTTACGGGTGAAAAACCCCACACTCCAAAACACAGCTCAAATGTATTACAGTAAACAATAACAGATTACAATACAGTTTTAGAGCCAATGCTCTTTTAAGAGTCTTTGAATGTCGAATCTGGAGATATTCCGGCAACATAACAGTACTTGTACCAAAGTTATCTATCTCCCATTGTTACATCCCTAATTTCTGACTTGCTATACTTTTACTTTTTACTTGGGCATAAGTAAATTTATTGTGGTGTTATAGATTTATGACAGGATATGACATGGAATTATATTGAATATCATTTATGAAATCATGGAAATGATTATGTTATTGTCGATTTAATAATTGTATTATGAGATTTGATTTACTAGTTGAATTAATTGAATAATGATGCACTGATTACGTATTGTTTGATGACAAGTGAAATAGGATTACAAGTTATCGACTCTCAGAGAAGAGAGAGAGTATCTTTTGAGAAGAGAGAGATAGACCTTGGATTACGAGTGGTCTATTTGCCAAACGAGTTTAGTGTTAAACAATAATGTGAACTAATGAGTCATATGAGGTAAGTCTTGTCTTGATAGTTACTTTTGAATCTAATCGACAGGTAGTCGATATCTTGATTATCATCTAGTCAAGTCGATGGTGAGTCGACATAGTCATTTGTAAAGTAAACAACATCATAGATGTAAAATGGTTGTGTTATTCTTCTTGAGTCACTTGAGGTTTTACTATCGCTTCTTAACGTCAAGATGTTCTCATCAAGTTAAGGGCCACAATGCCATTTGATTCGCCATTACACATAAAAGTGGTGCCAAGATTCTTATGAAGTGGCAGATTTAAATAATAAAAACATCTCCATTCTTACCCATTCATTTCATAAAGACTAGGTTTGAGTTAGTCAAAACTCTTTAGTTAAACCTTAACTTAACCTAGATATGGTAATTATTATATTAAGGCATTGAGATCATTATTTAGATCGTAATTGAAGGGTCAAGTGCCCTCACTATGTGTAATTATTCTTACTTGCAAGAAGGGAATTAGATTCCTAGACTATATTGCTTAACCTAGGTAAGGTTATCATCTTAGTCGTAATTAATCTATCTATATTTATTATGAGACAATAAGTTGTGGAGCTCAGGTATTGCAATGATGCAATGAGAGTCCTCATAAAGAAAGAAAGTTGAATAGGTCTATGGATTTTAGACAGTGAAAGAAAACATGTATTGGGTCGGGAAAACTAAATTGTTGAAATTATCATGACTTCACAAATTAAACATAGTTGACCTAGTCGATCTGTAGGAATATGATAGTATCCAAGTCGAGTTGGAGTGGGTGAACACTACGACAACGTTCATTGCGAATGCCAATTTATATTGAAACTATGGCCATAGTAATGCATATGTCTCTGCATGCATTGTCGGTTCACTGTGTCTGGATTGCACATCCTATCGAGAATCATACTTAGCTAGAGGGTATCTAGGGTTGTATGATTGATAGAGTTGTGTAGGATACAACACTATGTACTCGGAAAGGCAAATTACTACTAGTCACCTTGGTCTATACTTCTCGTGAAGGGTAGGGCCACTTCCTATGTGGAAGATGTGTGGCAGACCGCCGGTCTGTAGTTGGAGGTAAATCACTAGAAAGATACTCACTCTCTCTAGTAGAAGACATGTCGAAGCTTGTGATAAAGATGTCAGATTTTTGGATGCAGTATATCTTTGAGACTTGTGATTATTGAGACTATGTAAAGCATTATTTAAAGCAGATATTTGTAATTGATTTACTTTTGTAAACTTTGTTCTTGAGAAAGACAATGTGGTTTATCGAATTTTGTAATGAGAAATCTTGTAATTGATGTTACTTGATTATATATTAAATAAAAGAAAAAAAAAATTTCCCTATCTCATTTTACCTTGTTTAAATTATTTAATGGTAAAGCTTTGATTTTTTTACTTTGTTTAAAGAATGTGGATGTTACATATGGTATCAGAGCTACCAGGTTCAACACTAGGGCTTATGAATCCACTGTGCTAACCTATTGTCAACATTATGCGGTTAGCTAATGTTCAAATTTTCTTGTGTCAGAATGACGTGGAGAAGAACCAAGAAAATAGCTAGGAAGTCTATTCCCCAATATCTGCCTAAATTAGTGGTTAAGAAGAAACCTATTGAGGAGGTTGAACTTAAAGAGCATATTATTTACTCCGAAGGTGTATGGTTGGAGGATTCATAGACTTTTGCTGATGCGCTTAAGCGTATTCAGCTAGAATGAAAACAATGTTTTGAACTGGCCAAAAATCCTACTATTTCTACTAGTGTAGTAAAACCTAGTAAACTGTAGCCAGTTACAACATGTCACTTGAATGTTGATGTGATGTTTTTGTTTTAGGAAAAAGGTGTTGGAGTACTTGTGTGTACATCCACCCTCTATGTTTGTTAAACTGGAAGATTGTAAATCGACAGTAACATATAGTCTTGTCGTATCAACTATATAAATAAGGATGTGGTTACTCCTAAATAAATTATAATAAGGATGACAAAGTTTTATACCAATCTTTGGATTATTATTAGATAAATACGTTTGATATTTTGAGTCGCTTAGATTCAGAAAAACTATTAGATAACTTGTATTTCTGGTGTGAGGAAAATGAGAACATGTATCAATTGAGAATCAAACAAGTGTGAGAGTCTAAAAGAGAATCAACCACTAGTTAATCTCTTAATCAATTGGAGCAATCCTAACCATGTTTAAAACCAAGGAGATACCTAGTATTTTGGAAAAGAAAGTATGAGATCAAGGAAACCCTGAAGGGGGGAAAATGAGAATTCTCAAGGGATGAGAAAGGAAAATCACGAAGAATATAGTGTGAGTAATAAAAATCCTGAAATCTATAGAACCTAAAAGGAAGCAAATGATAGGCTTGCCTTAGGACTTACCTAGATTTGAAGAAAGCCATTCCACCAAGGTTGATGGAATAGTGATAGAATCAACTGAAGATCTTATTCCTCTTAGAATTCTGGGGTGAGTTACCTAGAAAAGTACCTTATCTTATGACAACTATAAGATTAATGGAATCAAAAGCCCCTTATAAGAATTATTGGCTAAAGGTTTGAATTAGGTCCAGTATTTTACCATGGGGTGTACTAGATATCATTGACAAGAGGAAGGACATAACTCTACAATTGTGTATTTAGTATCGTATGCTCATTAAAAACCATGATAAGAAGCAAATATCTTTCACGACATATTGGTGACCTCTTTGATTAGATGTGTAGAACTAAAGTGATTGATTAGCGATCAATATGCCATCCATCAAGATTGAAGGATGAGGATACTCTTGAAACAACTTTTGGACAAGAATGGGCACTGTGAGTTTGCAGTGTTGTACCTTTACATGATGAGTAATTAAGCAAGCTCTTGTGGTAAAATTTTAAAGATTCAAGGTATGATAGGTTTTCATTTTGAGTCTCACAGAGTATTGAGTCTCAGAGAAAGAATGAGTGTTTCTAATTCTTCTGAAATAAGAAAATTGGTGTGGAAAGAAGTTCATATTCCACCATACCCGGGACATCTAGGGTTAACCAACTACTAACAGATATATAACCGCTTTAATTCTTGAAAGGAATAAAGAATGATGCTGCGAGATTAGTAGCATATTGTCTAGATGGCTAGAGGAAAAAAGTAGAACATCAACACCTGTAGGATTGTTGTACCCACCTGACGTGCCCAAGAGGAAATGGCAGGTTATTAGTATAGATTTTGTGCAAAGACTTCCCATGTCTGGGAATAGACACGATGTCAATTTATGGTTGATAAACTCTCGATGGTAGCACATTATATACTAGGGAATTGGACTGATGGAGCATCAGTGTTAACTCACACATTTTTGTGAGATGTGTTTAGATTGCATGGTTCCCTGAGAAGGTTATCTCAAATAGAAATGAGCGTGTAATGACAAGATTTTGGCAAATTTGTTCTCTATGCTAAGGACTAAAATTTAAAAGAGTATAATTTATTATCCTGTGAACAGATGGTTAAACTAAGGAAGTTAACCAGGTTTTAGAAGATTTGTTCCAAAAATGTTGCATGGATTAGCAATACAAGTAGGGAGACTACTTATCACGTGAAATTTTTGACAATACCTAACTTTTGCTATTAAGATGGCTTGAATTGAAATATTGGACGGAAAGATGCCGAACTCCTATAAGCTGGGTAAGCTAGAAGATAGGATTAGCATTAGTCTAGAAATGTTATTAGAAATGGATGAAAGGATTTAGCTGATCAAGAAAGATCAGTGGAAATTGTTAATGAATAGAAAAGCTACGTTAATGTTAAGCGTACACCAAAGTAATTCTCGGTTAGAGAAGGAAAATTATTTTAAGGGTTAAGCCCCAGAAAATGTTTCATAAAGTATGTAATGTATTCCAAACCAATTCCTAAGTATAAAGGACCCTTCAAATTTTTTTTTTAAGGTTATAAATTGTATTGATTTCAAGAATCAATCTATTACCAGTTATTGCCAGGAGGCATCATGCTTTTTGTGAATTATATATGAAAAATAAATTTATGTAATACATGAATGTTATAATCTATGAATGATTTAAAAGTACAAGAACCTAGGAAAGGTTATGATCAAGCTTCTTAAATACTTGAAGATCGCAAGCAATGCATGTGAAACGTAGAGGTTATGAAGAGTAAGCTCCAGTGGGACCAGTATGCATAGAATAGTTTTGCATGGGGGGGGGAGAAATTACCATGAATTCTAGCAGAAATTTCCTCATTTATTTTATCCTGATAGTAGTTAAACAATGAATATACTTTTAAGTTGCATTTTGATGCTTTATATCATCGAGGACGATGAATCTTTAGGGGAAGGATATATTACATCCCTAATTTCTGACTTGCTATACTTTTACTTTTTACTTGGGCATAAGAAAATTTATTGTGGTGTTATAGATTTATGACAGGATATGACATGGAATTATATTGAATATCATTTATGAAATCATGGAAATGATTATATTATTGTCGATTTAATAATTGTATTATGAGATTTGATTTACTAGTTGAATTAATTGAATAATGATGCATTGATTACATATTGTTTGATGACAAGTGAAATAGGATTACAAGTTATCAACTCTCAGAGAAGAGAGAGAGAGAGTATCTTTTGAGAAGAGAGAGATAGACCTTGGATTACGAGTGGTCTATTTACCAAACGAGTTTAGTGTTAAACGATAATGTGAACCAATGAGTCGTATGAGGTAAGTCTTGTCTTGCCAGTTACTTTTGAATCTAATCGACAGGTAGTTGATAACTTGATTATCATCTAGTCAAGTCAATGGTGAGTCGACATAGTCATTTGTAAAGTAAACAACGTCATAGACGTAAAACGGTTGTGTTATTCTTCTTGAGTCACTTGAGGTTTTACTATCACTTCTTAACGTCAAGACATTCTCATCAAGTTAGATGATGCGAATATTGTCGACGTATTGTGATGGGGAGGTAAACTTGACCCATTCACATCATCTGAAATCCTTAGTGATCAAAATGGGATAAATAGAGGAGTTTTTAACAACTTCGGGTAGAGGTTTTTCACAGCTATGTGATAACTAAACGAAATCTTGAGTCTTGTTCTGCGTTGAGTCCAATCCTTCGTGATTGTCGTAAAACACTTTGAGCATATGTTGTAAACTCTTTTCTTTGCGAAGTTCGATGGACATTGAATTAGAAACCAAGGCATGTTATAACTTGTTTTGTCATAATATATGGGGGAATATGCCAAAATTGCATAAGTTATATTTTAGTAATTGTGAGGTATTTCTTTATTCTAGTTTGTCGATGGAATCGATTCGAAGTTCGAAGAGGGATAACCTTTAGTTCTTTTTATAATGTCTATTTCCTTCGAATAACTCTTTTTGTTTTCTAGTTATAGACCACCAAATCACTATAGACCAAACTATTATTGCTAAGGTGGCAATCATTTGTACTCGTGATTGGTTTAGAGTATGGGGATGTTTTTATTATTTAAATCTGCCACTTCATAAGAATCTTGGCACCACTTTTATGTGTAATGGTGAATCAAAGGGCATTGTGGCCCTTAACTCATGAGTAGTGGACGGGTTGTTACTTTTTTTTAATTGCCACATCGCCTTAGAAAGCTCCATTATGAGGAGTGTTTGCTGATGAATAGGAGCCAACCTTGCATGCCATAAGAATCTCTATCTTAATAGACATGGTCGACGGTTTTGGTAAGCCATTACTTTCCTTCATCATGGGTAGGCTTAATAAAAGGAGTTTGGGATTGAGTTTAAAAAAAGAAAGTGGGAGGAATTTGGAGGAGGAGATTAACGTGACCGTGGAGGATGTTTTGCAAGTATTTTGCCTTTGGCAGAAAGATCCAGCTGTTGGTGAGAATAACTCAGAGTGCTTGAAAATAAACCGATGTAGGGTCTTCTGTAACTTGATGAACCAAGTTCTTTTCTTCATGTATAGTTTTTGTATTGCTTTGCTATGATGGTTGAATGTATAGTTATCTCTCATACGTTGTATATGAGACTGGTGCTCATAGAAGTCAGTAAGGTCAAAGTTTTAAGCCTTTTGTTGTAGTTTTAGATAATGACTCTTTCTATGTCAAAAATCACTGATGCATGAATAGGATTCTTTATATATTTATTTCATCAAATCGGGTTATCATATCGAAAGTTTTCTTTTGATTGTAAGCATAATCACTACATATTTATGCACTAATAGGGTTCTTGTATAATGAATTCTTTATCTAAAGACTATTAATGCAAATAAGCCACCCATGACGTAGAGATATCATGTGGTGAATACTTAGGATAACTAATGATATTATAGTGGGGAAGTGTGCCAAAGAAATCTAGTTATAAGAAGTGTGTTATATGAAGTCTTTTGACCAAAAGCTGAATATGTCTAAAACTTTTCTTTCACCAGAGAACACCTAGTCATTGTTACCTCTTCATACTATTTTCTAGCTGACAATATAGCT
Organism: Cunninghamia lanceolata; assembly: GCA_027924645.1. Lineage (NCBI taxonomy): Eukaryota > Viridiplantae > Streptophyta > Pinopsida > Cupressales > Cupressaceae > Cunninghamia > Cunninghamia lanceolata. The sequence continues at coordinate 13,349,836 of BSBN01000167.1, forward strand.
TTTCTTTACAAAAAAGTTTAGAACCAAAGGTTTCATCTCTTTAAAAGACGATGCTATTTATAGCCATTTGAATGAAGGTAATCTTTGAATAAGGGAAATGAAGGTAGATAATTCACAAAGTCTGGTTTGAAATAAATTTGTAGGCATGCCTATGTATTACAATATACCGTAGGTCTCATTATAGAATAATCATAAAAGTTTACTATGTAGACTTAACGGTACTTGTTTTATGCCTCCAGTATATCATAGGAATTTATATTGAATATAATATAAATGTCAAAGGCAGAGTTATCATATTTTGGTTAACTATGGTGATAGTATTCAAGAGAACATGATAGTTCTAACTAACAAGCTTAATCCTAGGAAGTATACTTTGCTTCAAATAGGTGCTTCGAGGTGTGATGATTTCTTCATCACGGGGATAGACTAGAAGATAAACGTTCTTACAATATTCTTACTTTTAAGAATAAGTATGTTTCATACCCATTAAGTGGGAATAGGGTAAATAAACTTATGCTCTATGGAATTTAGTACATAAGACTATTCCCAAACGATTGTCAAACTTAAAGGACTTAAATTATAGTTTCCGTGATTTGCTAAAAATAGATAGCAGGGTCCCTTGACTACATAGAATATGGATGAGAGAATAACCTTTTTGACATTGAATTTTTATTGGATAGCAAACTTGAAATAGACTTATCCACCTCTTGGTATCAAATCGATTTTAGTCGATGTATGAACTTGATTGAAACCTTTTGGTAGGTTCTAAGTAGGTTTTCTTGTAAATGAGTATTGGTCTTGTTTAGAAAGTTTGAGATGACTTTTAAGTCAAAAATAGACTCAAGGAAAATCATTTACTGAAGCACTATTCTTTCTAGAATCGATTGCTTGATATTCCATTTTCATGGAAAAGGAAAAGCAAACCCTAGATTGACCGAGTAGGGATTAAGTTGTTAAATGTACCTTGTTAGGTTACAACTTGTTTTGTCTATTTATATATTGGTCGATGACGAAGGTCGAGAACCCTAATTTAGTAAATATTCATATCTATCTTATTGAAAGGAGAATTGTTTTTAGTTGACAATGTTTTACCTTAGGTAGGGAAAACTATTTATTGGGCTACAATTTGACTTGAAACATAAGTCACAAGCTTTGGGTTTTGCAGGCATGCAAGAGATACTATTAATGGATAAACAAACATAAAGATTATTATACCTGTTGGTCAAAATTTTCTCTTAGTTATTACTTATTGAAAGTAAGGAATCTCAAATGATTGCAAGGATGCAAGGGATACCTAAGAATGGGTAATCATTTCATAAGGATTATGGAGTGACAACAGTGTCGGGTGAATCCACTTAAATCATAAAGACTAGGTTTGAGTTAGTCAAAACTCTTTAGTTAAACCTTAACTTAACCTAGATATGGTAATTATTATATTAAGGCACTGAGATCATTATTTAGATTGTGATTGAAGGGTCAAGTGCCCTCACTATGTGTAATTATTCTTACTTGCAAGAAGGGAATTAGATTCCTAGACTATATTGCTTAACCTAGGTAAGGTTATCATCTTAGTCGTAATTAATCTATCTATATTTATTATGAAACAATAAGTTGTGGAGCTCAAGTATTGCAATGATGCAATGAGAGTCCTCATAAAGAAAGAAAGTTGAATAGGTCTATGGATTTTAGACAGTGAAAGAAAACATGTATTGGGTCGGGAAGACTAAATTGTTGAAATTATCATGACTTCACAAGTTAAACATAGTTGACCAAGTCGATCTATAGTAATATGATAGTATCCAAGTCAAGTTGGAGTGGGTGAACATTACGACAACGTTCATTGCAAACGTCAATTTATATTGAAACTATGGCCATAGTAATGCATATGTCTCTGCATGCATTGTCAGTTCACTGTGTCTGGATTGCACATCCTATCAGGAATCATACTTAGCTAGAGGGTATCTAGGGTTGTATGATTGATAGAGTTGTGTAGGATACAACACTATGTACTTGGAAAGGCAAATTACCACTGGTCACCTTGGTCTATACTTCTCATGAAGGGTAGGGCCACTTCCTATGTGGAAGATGTGTGGGAGACTGTCAGTCTGTGGTTGGAGGTAAATCACTGGAAAGATACTCTCTCTAGCAGAAGACATGCCGAGGCTTGTGATAAAGATGTTAGATTTCTGGATGCAGTATATCTTCGAGACTTGTGATTATTGAGACTATGTAAAGCATTGTTTAAAGCAGATATTTGTAATTGATTTACTTTTGTAAACTTTGTTCTTGAGAAAGACAATGTGGTTTATTGAATTTTGTAATGAGAAATCTTGTAATTGATGTTACTTGATTATATATTAAATAAAAGAAAAAAAAATTCCTATCTCATTTTACCTTGTTTAAATTACTTAATGGTAAAGCTTTGATTTTTTACTTTGTTTAAAGAATGTGGATGTTACACCCATCTAAGCACCTGTTTATATAGAGTTTACAAGGTAAATATGGAACCTTCTAGAGATGGGCGTCCATCTTGGACTCATGCCCCAAAACCCACGCCTAAGGACACTTGTCCAACATCCCATCCCAAAGTGGGTGCCTGGTCCCAAGATAGGTTACGACAGATGCTCTTACGCACCTTACAACTGTAAGAGAATCTATCATACGCTGACTAAAAATATCATATTCCTCTTACATGTCATAACCTCCTTTGACCGCCCAAAGATGCCTTTCTCTCGTGCAAAGATACTCACCGACACTTGTCATTAATTAAAATCATTTGAGAACCCCCGTTAATTATTCAAGGGGGAAACCGCGGCTGCCAAAGTCACCAAAATTTATCCTCCTGCATATACACAAGGTGCTGACTATGCCAAGTCAACATGAGATAAATAAATACAACATTAGGAATTTGCAAAGGTTGAGACACCTTAATTCCCAACAATAATTACATATATATATATATATATATATATACTCATATATTTCTCATCCATCCTCTAAAGACACTCACTTGTACATCCCCTTAATTCATCCTCTTAGCTCCCCTTAAGCCATCCTCTTACATCCCCTTAAGCAATCAAGTTTTATCTTATACTTTGTAAATTCACTCGTGTACATCTCTCCAAGTAAGCTATCCTCTTTTGTATCCCCTTAAGACATCCTCTTCTAGCTACCCTTTTAATTAATCCTCTTATACATCCCCTAAAGCCATCCTCTTATGTATCCCCTTAAGACATTCTCTTAGCTCCCCTTAAGCCATCATCTTACATCCTCTTTTGTGTTATCTAGTTACATATTGCATTAATATTTTGTGTTTTTGGTACATATTCTTTCATTCTCATTTACATTCATTGTTTCTTGCAGGTGTATCCTACAAGTAGATTTTTCCATGATTGCCACTGCAAGATTTCATCATAATGTAAATGGTAGATCAATTTTGTAGTCATGTCAAACTAATAACATGGACCTATAAGCTAATTGTATAGATATACTCATATGTTTAATAATGGACCTATTTTTTTGTTTTGAGACTCTTTTTATGATCTATGTATTTAATTTTCACGGATTGAATATTATTTTATGATTGCCACAAATGATATTAGTGTAGAGGTTCAATAAGTATATAGTTTGTATTTTTCCTATCATTTTTGTACCCACTTTAGCTATGTTTTGAGATGTGTTGATTTAGCATTTATTTTATATTATTTAAATGCACAAAAGTTGAAAAGACTTATATAGAACCTATCCATCTACTCACTCTAACTCTCATTCATTCATGATTGTGTAGTAGTGTCATGATAGTTAAAGGGAAATAGTCGTAGGACAATTTGCATATTTGAAATGGTTTAATATCACCTTGATGAATGCCATAGTCCTCTATATCCTTCAATCATTGTCTTGAATAGTCTAATGCTATCACCAATAAATATGGGACTGTGCTATCATATTACCTAGGTGTAGTCATAAGTATCATGGTATGGATTGAGTCATTGGTGTTGTAGAGTTATTTACGACTGCTAAGGTAATAATGAGGGTTATCATGCATAGGCAAGCTGGTAAATAGTCATTATTTCAAACTAAATGACTACCATAAAGGTTACTCATTGTCATATAGCAAAGAGAAGATTATTGGCATGCATGAAGATTATTGCCATATCCAATCTAGACTGTCATAAATCATTGAGATGTTCTCATAAGAGAAATTCAAATCTAAAAATCAGTCATAATGAGGTTATATCATCTAAAGTCCATTGCAAAAATCAATATGACAATAATAAAACAAATAGGATAGCCATGAAACAAATAGGACACTCATGAAACAATAAAGTAATCATGTTAGTCAAGAGGTTTTCACAGTGATTGATGATCTTATATCATTCTAAATGGTCATATGCTAGTTAGATAGACATGTATTTGTGGCAACAAGTGGTCTTCATGAAATTCATAAGAGGCTACCAAACCAATTATAGGATTGTCCTAATGAAATAAGAGAGGATTGTAAAATGCATAAGTGGTCATCCAAACACCTATATGATTGTCATAACAATCCCTAATAGCCACTTGCCTTCATGACCAATCAAATATGTTATTAATAACTTGAAGATAATCCCTAATACCCACTCAATAGAACTACTAAGAGAATGGCCAATCAAACCAAGACAAGAATCTACATAGTAAAAGGAATCTCAAAAATGAAATAATTCCCTAGCACTAGAAACATTCTGAGTAATCATTATAAGGGATTAATGCACCAACATTGACAACCAATAAGGTATAAAAGAGAAGATCTCAAGAGAATGTATAAATACAAGAAGAGATCACTTGGAGAAGGCTACTAAAGCTAAACACATGAAACTAGAAGTTCTGGAAAGAGCGGAAAATGGATTGTCAAAAATAGGAAAAATGAAGGGGCCTTGATAAGGTATATACTATCTATTCAAAAACTTGAAAAAATTATCTACACATTAGATATTCACATGTACATATGAGAATCTATCAAAGCATAATTGAAAGTGGATTTTTGTAAGATGTATTAGTTGCAAGTGCTACTTCTGATCACCACAACCCTCACAAGAAATTATGCACAAAATCTCTCTTGAATAATTTCAAATTGTGATAAATTTTTTTGTATCTTATATTGTGTGGATAAGATTTGAATTTCCTTCTAGTTTCTTCTAAAGAGTTAGTTTCTCTACAAGAATTGAATGCTTCATTTGAATCATGTTTTGAATGTTTTTTTAAGGAAGATTTTGTTTGGACACTATCAAAGTGAGCCTAACATCCTTATCATTTTATCATATTTTGCAATTCACTTTACCATATGTAGCAAATTGGACTAGGTATGCTACCTTATGAAGAAGATTAGTCCAAATTTTGTATTGAATTGCTCACATAGTGGGTTGAGCCTTACACCGTTGTATTTTGTAGGTTGTTTCAACTTTTGAAGAAAATTGTAATAGGTGCACTTATCTTTTGAAGAAAATTACTCTAGCTATTGCATTGGATTACACACATCTCATTTTATTGCCAAATTAATTGTTGTATTATAGAGTATGTATGCTTCTGTACACTAGACTATTAGAGTGAATGACCTTACTTTTTGATTATGCATGCATCTACATGAAAGTCATCTTTAGTTCCAACATTGTTGCTACTATAACTAAGAAGTATACTTTAACACATACATGAAGGGAAATGCAAGGTTTATCCTAGGTAAATTACCTTGTTATAAAGTGCCCTAAATTTTGGCTCAAGTTTTGCTAGAGAATGTTCTAAGTTTTATGAAGTTTGACCAAATTTTGTACAAGAAAAACAACTTTTTCATATTTCTTCTACTGGTAGTAGTGTATTTGGAGTTGGAAGAGAAATTGGAATCTAGTAAAGTACAAAATATTGGAAAATATAATAGACTTCAAAATTAGGGAATCCTTTTGCACATACATTGCAACCCTTGTAGCTATGCTAAATGACATGCAAATAATTGTTCCATTGCACACTCCTCTTATGAGAAATGCAAAGATCATGGACTATTATGTGATTAACTACAATAGTCTAGCAATTAGTTTGAAAAGGAAACAAAATGAAAATGTACAACTAACAACCCAAAAGCTTTCAAAATGATTGCCAAATGTCACTAAAGAAGAGTGAATTGCAATATGAATGATTAGGAGTAGCAACTAGAAGTTCTACTCAAAACATGTGTGAAGAAAAAATCTAAAACTTGTGGATCATCAATTGTCACGTTATAAACTCGCATAAAAAATTAGTTTGTTGCTTCACCATTGGATGGGCACTTTTTTGTCCTTTTTAACTAATGCAAATTGATTTATGATTATTATTCAATCCAATCACACAATTAAATTTTAACATTTTCTAACAAAAATAAATAAATAAAAAATAAAAACTTTCAAGAAAATAATTAATTTTTCATAATTAGTCACCCATTAAAATTGAATTGAAAGATAAACTAATCCATTATTATTATCATAATTAAATTCTCCTCTCATATCCCAAATTTAGACATAATCTATTAGATAATTATAACACCAAACTTATCTATTAGATAATTGTAACACCAAACCTATCTATTCCACTATGCAAATTAACTTAATTTAGGTTTGTGGGTGATGTATTAGAATTTTGAATTTTGAATATAAATATAAATGAAAACATTTAATTAATTTTGGCAGTTAATAGATTGTTCACTATTTCAGTTATAACTATTGAACCATAATGCATAATCACTTCTTAAATTAAAAAATGTAGTAGAGAGAAATCTTCTAACATGTCTCAATTAAATAACTTATAATCTAGAAGTGAACAATGAAGCATATTTAACATATTATCTAACATACTAAAATGTTCAAGTATATAGTCAATAATATATACATGTAGATCTATCTAGATAAGTCCATGAAATACTATAAAATATAGGTAGGACCCATGAAATGTGTACTAAAACATCTACTCATAGTCAGCATATAAATAAATACAAATCATAGTTCATGAAATACTAAAATATATCTAGAAGTACATGTAATAGCAAGTTCGACATATATAGTCAAAGTCCTGGCACGACATATATAAAAAATAATGCACATGTCATACAGTTCAGTCTACGAAATAAATATCTATGTCAGGTATGATCATCACTCAAGGTCAAATCTGAAAGAGGCCTCTTTCTTCCTTGTGAAATAGATGGATCTACCTCATGCTGTACATAAGAGAAAGAAACTTGCAATCAGATTTAAAAAATTTAAAAATGACACATTCATGTGCTTTTGAAATGTAAATTTCATTTGATTGAAGATTTAATTTAATATATAAAATACTCATATTAAATATTTAAATCTAGACTTTAATGTATGATTAAATTACCATATGATGTTGGTCATCTCCTCCCGCATTCTGTTGCCCAAGTGATCGTAAAGCATCAGGTGCTAATTCCTGGATATTCAAATTTAAAACACTCAAGAATTAGGTTACCATCCAAAATTAATTTAATTTATAAAAAAATATGAAATTAAATATTTAAATGTAGGCTTTAAAGTGTGCATTTAAATTACCATGCAATCATGCTCATCTACTCCCACATTTTGTTGTCCAGGTGGTATAGTTGTTTCATCTTCTTGACCAAAAGTTTGACCTGCTAATTCCTAGAATTTCAAATAAAGCAAGTTTGAAATAAGTTAGAATTTATTTAGCATATAAAGACCTAGAAATTGCACATAGAAAATTTAGTAAATTTTAGGACCTCAAAATGTGTGGATGGCTCATGAAATTGTCCCTGACTAGCAACTTGACCAATAGTCGCACTCCTATCATCCTGTACTTACATATATATGGGTGCATATATAAATTTATATAAACTCAAAAAAGAAACTCAGTACAAATTTAGTACATTTTTTTACAACACACACAGGGAATACTCGGGCATAACAACTGACGATGGAGGATCAGTGCAAGAAACACCTGAGCTACGTGGTCAATCAGACATGAGAACTGCCATGTGACCTGAGCCTCACTACAACAGTAATGTTTCACATACATGTACATATAGTTATTTATTTATTTATACAGTTGTTAATTTAAAATATAATATTGATAAGTTTCAAGAAGAAAATTTAAACTAGAATTAGATACATATGGTTTTAGGGTTAAGATATATTGGTTTACCCCGTAAGGTGTGCCAATCTCTACAGCTGTCGATGCAAAACTCAATGTATCAAATCGTGATGTGGCCCTAGAGTTATTTGAGATCTGTACAACAAATAGTTCACAATTATATATTAATACATTCAATTATTTATATAAATTTTGATACGTTCAAATTATGCACTTAAAATATTTAATAAAATGTGGTCAATGTACCTGTGTAGAATTATCATCCGAATATAGTATATCCAAGTATGACTCCACTTCTGCTGTAACTACATCTAATGTGGATGTAGGAGCAGGAACATAACACGGTTGATTGCAATTTGTACACAAATGTGCCCCTGACATGCCTGAGGCTCTATGATGAGATGCATCGACTCATCCATGATGCTCTCCACCACTGAATTCATCTGTCATGTGGGCAGCTTATTCAGTGAGATTGCCCGAGAGTCTACTCAATGCTCCTAATGTCAACAACACTACTTGGTGCTAAATAGGTGCAAGAATCGTGGGAAAAATAGGAGCAACCATAGGAGCAGAAGGAACAGGTCGATTGGGGTCAACTCGTGCCCCTGGTCTATGTTGTGGCATGCCACGACCAACACCCTAAAATTCTCTCATATCAAAATAATTGGGTTTTTGACCCAATTGAAACTTCACCCATAATTTTCTCAAAAAATATAGCAGTACCTCATAATTAGCATGTGGTGGGTGATCAAACACCATGCACCACCAATCCCAAAAATGTCTCAAAATCACCTCATGCCTACACCACTTAATTGATATTCTTTTTTTTGTTGGAGCTATAGGTTGATTAGTTTGTGGGTGACAAAAAAATGGGGCTAATGTTTGTTTTGATATGTGGAGATCATGGATGTCTTTATATGAAAGACCATCCACATAGAATTGCGTCCTCTCCTCCCGCCAAAGGTGAAATCTATTTAGGTCTACATCGATAGACCTAACAAAATCAATAATGGTTTGCATCGAAGATGCAAACCGAACCACATGAAGAGGCATCAAGTGAGGTTGATTATTAATCAAATTAATGTTTTCCTCAATTGCATTAATATTTTCATTAATGCTTTGCCGCAATTGGGCCTCATCAAGTGGAGGGGGTGGGGGGTTTTGAGGTGGAGGGGATAGGGGGTTTTGAGGTGGATCACGGGGTGGGAGGTTTTCATAAAGAATGTCATCTATTAAAAATTCATCTAGACTCTGGTCATCCATTAGATGTCTCCTACACATTTCCAAATACATCCATATGAAAAACTTACAAATGTATAATTTCACAAATATATACATATTGAAAACTTACAAACAAATATCTATAAATTTAAACTTAATCTAATAGATCTATAAATGAAAGTTTAAAATATCCATGAATTTAGAGAGCAAGTAATACCTAAAAATTAAACATGCACAAGTTTATCATATAATATGATCAAATGATGATGTCTCAACCCTAAATATATCTTGTATACCCTTATTTAATCTATCTTCTCAAACACATCTCCCATGCACAGTTTATCATTGTCATTGAAAATTAAAGGACTTCAAAAAGAAGCCAACTTATTAAAAGGTCATGCACCTACTGCTTGAATAAAACTACTCTACTATTAAAATAATGAGATTAATATTTCATGAGATGTAAGAGTTCTAATTCTTGGTTTAACCCTCTATCTCTTCCATTCAATCACACCACCATTTTCCTAAGTGATTGCTTTACCTTCACAATTTGAACAACCATGATAATCTTGTGAAGGAAAGATTTAGGAAGGACAAAGGTGGCTTTTTCACATAAGATGGGGTTAGCACAATATTAATGGTTTTGCAAGGGAGTAAAGGGGGATAAATTAAAGGGAAATTAAAGGTAGGGTTAGGACATTGAATAGGGATAAAAATTAGATGAAAATGGACATATAGGAACTCTAAATGTAAGACCGTGGGAACAACATAGGAAAGGGGAACATGGATGGCTAGGGGTGATTTAGGCTAAGAAAAAGGGGCCAAAATGACAGAAGACACACACAAACATGTTAAGGTTGATATGGACATAAAAACATAATAAGGAATTTGTAGGGTGTACATTAATTTCATTATAACATGCATATGCATGCTTGTGTACATCTTATTGTGAGGTCTTGTAGGTTTATTCATGGTTTCTAAGAACTTATTCATATTTCTTCATTTCTTTTTAATTATCCTGTTAGAGAGACCTCGAGGATCACCCTCCAAGGTTCTGCAAATCTTGAAAAAGAAGAGGGGATACCATACCCTATGACTTGGCTCAAAGTTGTTATCTCCTTGTTGATGTTTCATATTCTCTACCTGAGATATTTTATTCCCCTTTTCTTAGTTTGAGTAATATTTCTAGAAAAGAGGGATTATATTTTTAGTAGCAAACAAAATCTAAAGATACATCAAATTTACATGCTTTTGTGGGAGAAATACATACACAAGACAACTTGAATCTCATTAAGACAAATGCTTGGACTAAAAGCCTAATCAAACAAACATGAAACCCCAGTGTATAATCTTTCCAATCACTTGTCAATGTAGGGTTTACCAAAGAAATAAGGCACATAAGAAACATAAAAATTTGCACTTTGGGGCATGGGCCAACAACCTCCTAGGTCTAACCCCATGCAACTAGTAATATGCAAGGGCTCATCACTAAAGATTAGACTAGGCTAGAAATGACATGATAGATGGGTATGCATGCAGATGAGTTAATAACTTTTGAAGAATGTATTTCTTTTCAATGTGGCGCATGGTAAGCTAACTCTTTGGAACTCAACACTTGATGAATGAAAACATAAAAGATCCACCTACAAGCCTACATGAATCAAAAGTGGGATTTGATATTAGGAAAGTGGGATGAGAAATACAAGCATGGACAAATCATGGAATTCTACATAGCATAAGGTAATAAATACAAATAATGTTAGTCAGAATAATGATAATAGAAATGTGGATAATGAAAGTTACAAAATACAAGAATAATGTGACTAGGTCTATGAAATTGGTCTAGGCAAGAAGGTGAGGGTAGACAAGAGAAAAATATACTATGAAAAATATGAGAAGATATAAGTAGGACATATGATAGAATATAAAACATGGAAATACAAGTAGGATATATATATTACCAAAAGGGATTCATCAATATCAACAAAATCTATTCCTTCTAGAATGCATAAATGAAGGGTACATCACTAGGTACATCTATGGCCATGTGATAGAGTCTTAGGGAGGAGATGAGAATTGATAATGTAATAGAAGATGGTCATAATATACATATATCATGTGGAAATCTATGATAGTAAGATACATGTATGAGTCATAGGGGGATCAATAACACTATATAAAGAGAATTATGATAGCAATCATAACAATAAGATATGATGATAGAGATAAATAGGAGAGGAATAAATAACTTATTGTGGCATAGATGATATAAATAATGAATGTATAATATGTATAAGAAAGATGTATGTAGAAAATAAGAGATGATTGAGATAGGAGATGGGGGTACAAAAAAGAGGCAAATAGAGAGGTGCAATGATCTACTATAGGATATATGGGAAATGAAAACAAAGGGTTCTGGTGCCCAATGGAGTCAATCCTAATAATACATAAAATGGTACTATGAATATAGACTCATCATTGTCTAGAACAACACAACCATGGGGAAGAAAACTGTAGGATAAAAACACAATATGACAAGGGCTAAAGTGGATAAATGTGTTATATTTAGGTCAACATGAAGAGGTCCCTAATGCTTTGCATCCTCCTAAAACATGGTCAAGGAAGGATAGGGATAATAGGTACAAAGAAGAATCAGGGTAAGAAACAAATAGAGGAAAGAAAAGGAGTACCAAAAAACACATCATACGTTGTCCCCCAAGTGTTGGCATGTATAATAACTCATCCACATAACAAGGGACAATAAACACAAACATAAGAATAAGGATGAGAGAAGATATGTACAAAAGTAGGGTAGAGAAAGAGGCATCTACGGATCACAACCAAGTGGAACTTTATTAGCCATAAGATCATCATGCTCTAAGTCAAAATTTAAAGATGTTATCAAACTAGCTATCTATATCAACACAAGCAGTAAAGATGGATGAAAATGGTGGATTGTGGGCAAGACTATCAAGCATACTATCAGGTGGTGGTGGAACAATGTGTAGTGTGGATGATGTCTCAACAATGGTGGTTGCAATGGAATTAATAGGAGGAAAAGAATTCTTAAAGCGGAGAGAATCTAAGAGATGGAGAACTGTGTAGTCAATGGGCATGGCATGGGATTCAAATGAAACTATGGGATCCTCAAAAGCAATAATAGTTGTAGAGATCATAAATGGAATACTAGTAAATGATGATGAAGATATATAGTAAAGTAATTATAAGATATTTTTATTAGTAGTTTGCATTTTTAGGAGGATGGAAGAGTGGCTTGTTTAGAATTTCAAGTCAATTCAATATAAAATTTTGTTTGACCACAACAATTTAATTCATAAAGCTTCTTTTGAATGCTATTATGTTCCCATTAGAAGTCATTGAAAAGTTGAATGCATTCGAATCATACTCACACACAGTTAAATCTTGAAGCTTGGGTCTACATTTTAGAAATACTTTTGTTAATAGTTTTAGGGTTTATAGTTTAATTTTAGGTTTTATAAAGATTATATTTTTAGGGTTTATAACTTTTAGTTTTAGGGTTTATGAACATCATAGTTTTAGGGTTTATAGTTTCAAGTTATAGTTTCACTTGTTTAGTTTTAGGGTTTATAATTTGGTTTTTTAGGGTTTATAGTTTAGGTTTTTATGGTTTGCAATACAACATGGTTTTAGGGTTTATAATTTGGTTTTTTAGGGTTTATAGTTTAGGTTTTTAGGGTTTGTAGTACAACATGGTTTTAGGGTTTATAATTTGGTTTTTTAGGGTTTATAGTTTAGGTTTTTAGGGTTTGCAGTACAACATGGTTTTAGGATTTATCAAAACATACAATCACAAAAAAATCATAAAACTCTAATAACAAGTGAAACCCTAATTTTCATTTTAATCCTACAATCACAAAAAAAGACATAAAAAACTAACAAACAACCAACCTGGAGGTGCTCAGTAGTGACGAGGTGGTAGGAGGAGGTGACAGGGAAAAAAAACTCTGGAGTTGTGCTAGTAAGGCCTTCAACAACATGTACCTATTCTTTGTTTGTCGCTGTAGCTGTCGGTGTCACTGGAGGTGGAAGAAAATGAGCCCGCAGGGCTATTTTTTAAAAATATATACATTTTGAAAATGGGTACCCGTTTAGTAATGCACACCTGAAGCTAAACAGGTACCCGGTTAGGCTTGGGTACCCATTACTAAATGGGTACCTATTTAGGTTCGGATGCCCGTTCCTGTCAGAATTTTTTTTCCCTACGCGACTTCCCCTACATGTGGACCGAGTTTCTTGCTTTTACCCCATCGCTTGTATGTCGTGTCTTCTCTGTGTCTTCCAAGTGTGTGTGTATTGCATGCTTGTTCCCAAGCATAGTCTTAAAGATCGGTGGCGATGAGTCCCTCTTATGCTTTGGGATTTGTATGGCATGCTTGATTTGTATGGTGTGCTTGATTTGTTTAGCATGTCTGTTGCCCCATATGTAGTCTTAAAGACTGGTGGCGATGAGTCCCTCCTGCATTATGGGTGGTGTGTTTACTTTCCTTGTACTTGCATCTACATTTTATATATATGAGAAAAAGAAAAAGAAAATCATCACTGTCTTCACTGCATTCACTGTATTCACTATGTTTTGCATGTCTTCAATGTTGTTTTCTCTGTGTTTTGTGTGACTGTAATTGTCTTCTCCATGTTTTGCGTGCCTATTACTGTCTTTACTGTGATTGGCATGTCTTCTCCATGCTTGGTGTGTTTACTATGTTTGTTGACCCTACTTTAATGCATGTATTGGCCTTGCATTTATACATACATTAATTAGGGGCTAAATGTTACGTTAGAAAATGTCCCCTTGGGGGCTTTTCCCTCTTAAGGTTTAGCTCTCAGATCTTGTTTATGCATTTAGAGCATCTTGCATGATTTTAATGACTCTCGATGAGAAAAGCCTGAAGTTTCATGGAAAATTGGACTCAGGGGATGCACTTGACATGATTCCTACCTAAAATAGGATGGAGGACTTGAGTGCCCGTGCCCTAGTCCTGCCCTATTTTAGGTCAGGACCAATTTTGGAGTGTCGATTTATGACTGATATTTAGGTCCTATGCTGACACGATAAGCTTCAATTACAAAATTCTTGGTGGGAATGTTTGTAGTTGCATATATAAGCATGATTAGTGATTCATTTGTAAACTAGATGGAAATTAGATGGCAATTTTGAAATTTTGGCATACTTGTGATTTTGGAGCATTCACAATATTCATTATGTGGCAGAGCAGAGCATTGTTCTTGTGTTTGTGTTTGCAGATTTGGCATCCATCTCCTCATGGCATGAAGAGCATCTTCCCTCCATGAGATCTTCACTACAAGGTGATATCAATTATGTTTTCAATCATTTATCATTTGGATTTTGCCTCTATCTCGTATGGATACACACTCTTTATCTGACAACAGTGTTCAGAAGATTTGAATGTCTCTTTGGGGCTTGACTAAGGCAAGCCTCTAAACACCACAGACCCAACCCATTTTTTCGTGATTGCAGGTTATAGGAGAAGAAAAAATGGAGTTGCAGGAGAGTAGTGCAAACTGTTGGAATTGTAGATCAGAAGAGAAAATAGGGACCTAGACTCAGGCACCTGCTCATTAGTCCTCTGGATCCTGCAACAGGAAAATCTCTAGAAAAGTAGGAACAAGTTGCAGACAAGATTCCCAGATCACAACAAAAATGGTGGCACTGGACTCAGGCACCTGCTCATTAGTCCACGACTTTTTTTGTTTTCTAAACTTCAAAATCTGGTATGCATTTTATTGTCATTTGATATCTTTGTGTGCAAGCATTTTCTGTAATTTATTTGTTTGCTTCTGAAATTGCATAATTAGGGTTTTGAACATAATTGGACTTAATTAAACAACTAAATCACACAATTCTAATCTTCCCCTATGTTCTGAGTGACTGAAGGCCTGTAGTAGACTTCCTACTCAATTGAAGTCCTTGAATGTTTAGTGGAGAAAGGAGGATTTACATAAACTATCAAAATTAACCCTAAACAAATCCCCCTCATTTTTCCATATTAAACAACTTTTATGAACCTTCCCTTTGTCACATAAATTATTGGATAAAACTTGCTTTTACAAACCTCGGCCTTTGTTGCCTTTATCGGCGAAAAGTCTTGTTCATGAACTCAAGCCTGAGTTTGTCACCTTTATCAGAAAAATTTCCCTTTTAAGAACATTGAGCACATTACATTTACTATCTGCAATTTATCATTCTCATGGACCGTGACTTGATCGCTATTCACCTTTTCCTTGAGCCATAAGCCAGCTTCCCTTTTATTGACAAAAACTCCAAACCACAAACTTACTTTCCTTTGTACCCTTTGTCGCCTAGTCATTGAATCGGTGAAATGATGGACTCTCAAACTAGTTTGTGAAACCAAAACTTTGTCAATAACACTTTGTTGATAACACTTTGCTGACAATAAAAGAACTTCTTCCAAAGCTCACTTAAAGTGAAATTGGTAAAGTTCTTGAATAATTCAAACTCTTCCTTTTATAAACTTTGAACAATACGAATCATCCTTATGAATTTTTGGCAAACTATCTGATAGGGTAACTACTGGGTTGGCGAACTAAGTAGTTCGTGAACTGACAAAAAAATCATCGATTGGCTATAACTTAGCCAATTTTTTCCCAATCTTCACCAAAATGGAACTGGGGATACCCAATTGGGTCTTTATTAAAATGATGTCCTCAATTTGACCAAACAATATGAAATGGCCTCCAATCCAACAATCTCCTAATTTCAATGCAATCAATCTCCTAAGCGCAATCCAATCACATCAATGACAAACCAAACCAAATCCAACAATCTCATCAATAACAAAACCAACATCATTATCTTGAAGCTCAAAATATATTTCCATTATTCATGATAATTCAAGGAATAACATGAATAAGAAAATCATATCTAATTGGTGTTATCAGTCAAGCTCTTGAAGATGTGGCATTCCCAAGGTATTATCCACTTCTATTACTTACACCAACTGAAGTTGCAACATTCAATATTGGAGCCTCAACAATCCATTCACAACTCTAAATCCCAATTGTAGATTTTTCTCAATTAAAAGGAACAAGACTTACAAGTTTCCAAGAAGAGATTGAAGACAAAATACATATTGATTGATCAAATGATTTTTATTAGACAAAATTTGCTAGAGAACATAGACTCTTGATTTAGTTAAGAATTTCCTCTAGATGAAAACATGAGTTTTGCAGGTATTTCTATGAATTTGGTTGAAGATAAATTTTTTTTATATTTTAATACATATAGTTAATTATTATAAAAATTTTATATTAATAGTATACAGTAATGAAAGCCATCATTTTTACATATTTTCTAAGTATATCTATGATTTTGGTTGGAGATTTGGGATAATTGCCTCCTATTAATGAAAGAACACCATATGATAGTAACATACATGTTAAACTACTATGGGAAGAATTCAAAACTATTGTTACTTTGGATAAGATATTTAGACAAGAAAGAGAAAGCATTTAATAACAAAGGTTTTATCAACTTCCAACAAATCTAAGAGATGCAATTCTAACTATTGGTGAATGGAAGTTATTGATGACAAGAATCAATGTTGGCATAAACACACCAACCAATAATGAATTTGACAATAGTATTCATTTGTTTTCCACAAATGATAATGTGTCTAATCATAATAGAAGAAAATTATATTCATTGAAGTGGTCTATTACACATAGAATTGTAACAAAAGTGGGTAGTGTCAATGCACTAGAAGGATGTCAAAATGATGAACTTGATGTGGAGTTAAATTAATTGGTAAGGATTCAAGGGTCATGTTAACTTCTAGTCTTTGGATACAACAAGGTCTTGTAAATGGAGCTCTAGGGTATATTCAGAAAATAACATACAAACGTAGAAGCGCACCACCAAAACATTGACATATATTATGGTTGAGTTTGATAGTTACTCAAGGATACCATTTGAAAGTCAAACTCCACATATAGTTCTAATTGCACCAATACAAAGGGATCGCACAATCCAAATACCCTCAAGATTGGCTTGGGCATTGACAATACACAAATCACAAGGTGTGACTCTTTCAAAAGTCACTATTGACATAGGACAAAAAGACAGAATATGATTGACATTTGTGGATATATCTCATGTAAATTCATTAGAAGGTCTAATAATAATGACGCCATTTACATGACTCTTACGAAAAGATGAAAAAGGGAAAACAACTTGGCAAGAGAAAAGTTGAAGAATAGAGACAAATTACTACTTAATAACATCTATTTCAATGAATATGAAATGATGCACAATAATCTATAGAGAAGGATATAACGAGCAAAGAAAAGCATATAGGCCTATATAGTAGAGTAGAGTAGAGTAGGGCATACTTACATATATACATAGTTTCAGAACTCTCAAGGATGTTTGCCACTTTCTAGAAAAATCTTCTTTTCCTTCACTTCCCATTTCCCACTTTTCTCCTTCATTTACAGAGTTGCAAACCTCGCATGGATGTTTACACTTCCTTTCTAGTCCTAATTCCTTGAAATCCCCACATTTTGATATGGACTGACAAAATTTCCAAGGATCTTTGAACTCACTACAAATTCCTTACTTCCTCCTACTTTGTGCATACCTGCACAAAGTCCCACATTTCACTTTCGTACAGACTTGTAGAGTTTCCAAGGACCTTTACACTCCCCACAAATTCATCACTTCCTCCCCACCTTCAACATCCTCGCAAAGTCCCATTAAGTACTTCCTTGTAGACTTGCAGACCCTATTACATCTATGCACTCTTCCTTACTTCCTTCCTTGCCCCACTTCCCCACATTTTCACATCTTCCCTTCTTATGTCCTCTGCAAAAATGTGGACCTAATGTGCACTTCTACACTCTTCCATTCCTTGCATTTCCCCATTTCCCCACCATGTATTTCTTGTAGACTTTCAACCTCATGAGGACATGTCAAAGTCTAACTTCCACTTCTACATTAGAGTTCCACAAATCGATTAGACATCTCATCTATTTCCCTGCACAACCCAAGGAGCCATTAATGGCTCAAATTTGAATGTGATGAGATGGAGAGAAACTTTTCAAATACCTCAACTCATGTGGACCCCACCTAGGCCTTCAATCTCTATTTAAATTAGATTGCTTCATCAATTTACATCTTTTTTCCATCTTAGATCAAACCCTAATTTACATAGTTTGTCTACTAGATCTAAGGACCAAAACCTCTGGGTTCTAGAGCTCAATGGATGAAACCCCATTATTTTCATAAATTTTGGAGGATCAAAACCCTTTCGAATTCCTAGGGAGGAGTTCATATAAAGGTTGCATCTACACTTTAAGTTTAGAGGATTTCAACATTTTGGCCCATATATTTGAAAATATTTGAAGAAAAAATATATTTGAACAAAATATTCACTTCCAACCTGTTTTATATATTCAAGTCCATCTTATTCATCATGAGTATTTCAAATTTAAGTATTTTCATATTCATTTGGTTTGACACCCATTATAACATTTTAGATTCAAGCATTTCACATAAGTCATTAGCTAAGGCTCATCACATTATATCATTGGTTGGTTTTGTGGTTCATTAACTTCTCTAAAATTTACCTAAAATATTCTTTGAATCCTAAAATCATTTCAATCCTTAGCTTGTTCAAGCTCGCTGTTCTTAAATATCATCCACTTCAACAGTCAAAGGTCAATTTTGGCCAATACAAATAGGACAAATATTTACCACTTTTTGTTGTGAATGAGGTGTAAAATTGCTATTCACTGTTTGACCATTGAAGTGGACGATATTTAAGTAGAGTAGTTCAAGCCATACAAATTTGTCTATGTATTTGATTGGTCCATCCTTGTGACCATGTTGGAAATTCCACCTCCATTCCAATATTTCTTTAATTGGCAACCTATTTGCGTATTTCTTTGCTAATCATCATCCCATTATTTGGGATACACAACATCTCTTCATGTGTCTCTTTTTCAAGAAATATTTTGGTAGTTTGATTTAGCTACTTCGAATTCAAATCCTCTAGTCTAAGTCATGGTCCTATTTAATATTAAAATTGTTTAAGAAAATAAAACCACAAGTTAAATTCGATCCCACGTGATTTTAACACAGCGAAATCACTTTAAATAGTCTTCCCAGGTTTTAATAAAGAGCCCTAAATTTAAATCATTTATGCTTATTTTCTACAGATCGGTTGTTAAATCTCTTTTCGAAATTATCAAATTTACTACATAGAATCCTATTTAGCGGTGTGAAAATGAAAGTCTTCTTGCGTTCGAGAAAATTTCCCGCTACGTACGTTTTAAAGGGATTAGGAGGCGCTAGTTTTGGATCTACGCTCCGACTGGGTCTTGGTCATAAAGTTTAATAGGTCAGCGGTCACAAGTCACTTAGGGCATTATGGAGGCTTCACACGTTTACACGGAAACATGAAGATGAAAGGAATTGTAGAGGTGAGACGGGGGTAACGGCTTCCTCCATGTCTCCACTTTCCACTTGTTTAGCACCGATATTGGCGGGTCAAATAAAAAAAAACCGAAAATTTCATAAAGGCTTGACTTAGACTTGCAGGCCACAATTGAATTGAAATTCGTAAGGGACGTGGGTCACAATACATTTATAAGAAAGTTTTTTAGACATTTGTCCATAAATTATTATAATATTAAAGTATAATGTGTAGTATTTAAATTTTTCATATTTATTACGATGTTAAAAATAATTTAATAGTTTGTACCACATTCAAGTTTCATATACATTATTACTAAATGAAATAATTTTTAAAAAAAATTCAAATAAATCTTGTTTAATAAAATTTTAAAATATTTTTAAGTACTAAATTAATAGATTTTTAATTATTATTTATTTTAAATTGTAACATAATTTATATGTGATTTAAAAGAATAGAAATTTTTGAGAAGACAAATTTTACTCGAAATAATGTGTAGAAGAGAGAGAGTTGAAGGTTACACCTTAAATGAGGTCTTCAAAAGAAAGAAAAGAGGAAATGAGACACGAAACAAAGCAATGCAAGCCACTTCAACATCAAAAGTCAAACGGAAATGAGAATAGGTCATCCTAAGTGCGGCTCTTTTAAAACATCAGAAATGAGAATAGGTCATCCTAAGTGCGGCTCTTTTAAAACATCAGAAATGAGAATAGTCAAAAGTCAGTTTTAACCAATTAAAATAAGACAAATATTTACAACTTTTTGTTGTAGATGAAATAATTTGACCATTAAAATGGCTCCCCTATTTTCTAGTGCGTGGAAGACAAGTGAGTTTTCCACTGCCGTCCTTGGACTCTCTCGCATGATGGGGAGCGCTTAAGGAAAATGATAAATGGCAATGAATTTCCTTTGGACTCTTCTACTGCCGTGTACGATACGGTCTTTCCTTAGACTCTTCCCTGTTCTACTGCCTGGCAAGACGCGATCTTCCCTTAGAAAAGTTTGAGAACACTAATTTCATGACGGAAACATCCTGCATTTCCTTGCAAGAAAACTTAATATAAGAGAAGGGCCGGACATATCATTTTAGAATTAATTAACGTTGTGGTCGCTTTATTTAGAAAACTCTGCAAGTGAAGCGAAACACTTGAGCTGCATTGAAGATATTTGGCCAAGATGGATGAATGGATAGTTAACGTCGATTACACATTAGAGCATGAACCCGAAATCCTGAAGAAGGAGATCATTTATCCTGTTCCATTGTGTTTGAAGAATGCCAAGACAATGTTATTTTACCATCCTAAAGAGATCTCCTTCGGTCCTCAACATTTCAGAGCACATGGTCGCTTAGAAATTTTCAAATCAGAAGTCGCACGCGAATTTCATGGGCGCTTGAAGGATTCTGGCTTAGAATCATTGGTGGAGAATCTTAAGGATCTATTGGACGAGAAGAGAGAGAACAAATTAAAGAAAAGCTATAGTAAAGAAGTCGTTGACAGATTTCCCGAAGATAAACGACTTGAGGTCTTTTCGTGGATGCTGGCCAGAGATGGTTGCTTCGTTTTAGAAGTCCTCAACAGTTTTTCCCTAGAAGATCGATCTGAAGCCAAAAGTTCTTCCTCAGAAAATCGACCTAAAGCTCCAGAGAAGACCGTGTTGCAACATATTCTTAAGAGGGACAACCACCACCCTTTGTTGAACGACATAGTGAAAGATATATTCAAATTGGAAAATCAGTTGCCATTGTGGGTTTTGGAAGAAATCAGGGAGGGACTGGAAAGGCCCAAAGGTGACTGGTTTGAGTCTGCACTGAAAAACTTATCTCCAATTGAGGTAAGGGAGGAAGATGGAAGCCGGACATACAATAATAGAATTCATATCTTGCAGTTGCTTGGTGAATATATGATCGACAATGACACATCTTCTACTACACTCCAAGGAAAGGAAACCCAACGTGATGAAGCCGACAATAGAGCACTCCTAACTAGTTCTACAACGCAACATGGAGAGGGAAATCATAAAATCCAATTCGAACAAGTAGTCATCATATGGTTTCTCCTATTAGGTATTATTCTCCTTTCTCCTGTTCTCATCATATGGTTTCTATGGTTACTCATCTCATTCGCGTGGGAATCCTATCAAGATTGGATGTGGGGTAGAGTAGAGGAGGATGAGCGGCATGTTCCAACTATAGAGGAGTTGCATAGAATAGGAGTGAAATTTAAGAAATTGAAGTGCAAAGGAATCAGCCACATAAAGTTCGATGAGAACAAGTCAACACTGTACCTGCCCAAGTTCACAGTAGATGACAGGTCAGAGGTGATTCTAAGGAACCTGTTGGTGATGGAGACACAGTGGGAAGATGCAGAGAAAATAATGACAAGGTATGTAGTGTTCATGAATGACCTTGTTAACACCAGTGGGGACGTGTCTCTCATGAGACAACAAGGCATCATCGCCAATAAACTTGGAAGCGACGATGATGTGGCTCGGCTCTGGAATTCTGTTACTATTCCGGCCACCGATATACCGAGTTATGACCCGATTGACACGGCTTCGACGAGTATAAATGCTTACCGCAGAAAAGGTTTGAGGATTCTTTGGGCTCAATTTAGGAGGGTCCACTGGTCTAAGCCATGGTTAGCCGCCTCTTTTCTTGGAGGAATCTGTCTTCTCTCATTAACGATTGTGCAAGTCGTTTGCTTATTTCAAGAGTGTGAGAAACGTTAAGCAGTATGCCCTCATTTTAATTAGTGGCGTAAATTCTACAGTACAAACATCTACTGTAGCCCAGTATGCCTTAATTTTTGTGTATATGGTGGCTGTATGTTTGAATGAGTTAAGCGATATGCCTCCTCTTTGCTTCTTATTTTCCTTTTAACTTTTATTATATTTCTGTTTGTGTCATTTGATGGTATTATTTATTTCTGTAATTAAGCTTTCGTGGAATGCTGAAAATTCAATGTATAAGTGATTTTTCCCTTCCCTTATATCATGTCATTTCTATATGTCTTAGAGCATTTCTTATTTGTCCCAAAGTTCTCATACCATAAGGATCGATTGAATATGCAATCGTGGATTAATCATTAATAGAAATTATTTAGTTAGTTCAACGCTATTGTAATGGCCAAATTTATATGTTCATGTTTGTTTTTTGGGATGGAATAGCTTGATATAATTATATTTTAATAAATAGTATAATTTTGTATAAGTTAAAAGGTCATTCCTTAATCAATTATTTATTTTTATTACCATATATTTTCATATATTCTACCATATTTTATTTACATCTTAGATATTAATTTCTCACATCAATATTAACATTTCTTTTAACATTTCTTTGGGTCAATTTCAAAACATATCCTATATCTCATGGAATTAACCATAGAAGTTCAAAATTTTATTTAAATTTTGTTCACTCTTTGTTTCATTGTCGTCATGAACAAACTTGGTACACATTTCACATGATTATTGCTATGTTTTGGCATTTAAAGACATTCAATGTGCATTCATTTATTATTCACCCATGCATATTCTAAAAACTTCGAGGAGAACCATTGTAGGAATATTTTGGTTTGGAGCACTGAAAGGAACCTAATTTTATATAAAATAATTTTAGAACATTTGCATGACTAAAGATTGTTTGTCTTTGATCACTTCCACAATCATAAAATCAATACAATCAAGGGGGTCGACCTAGAAGAACACAACCCTTCTGATCTGACAATTTCCTTAAGATATTTTAAATACTATTGGTCCTTGATGATCAATGAAGAGTAGAGAATTTAATGAATTAAAAAGTAGAAGTGCACATCTTACTAGACTAGTTCAATGAGTCACATAACACACTTGCATCGTGCAAAAGTGACCCAAAGTTGTAGAATCGACTTGATCATAAGTTAAAGACAATGATACTTTTGAGGCATTTTCTAGATAGAAAGGATCAATTTTAAGTCTTAAGGAAAGTAAAATTTAGCACATTAAATTTATTCTTCACCGTTATCTTTAGAATCAAAATAATTTATCCTTCACATTTACTTTCCTAAAGTAACATTCAATTATATTATTATTTACCTAACTTTACTAGTTATTATTGAATTTATCTTTCCTCACTAAAAAACTAGTTAATCTAGATTGCTTTATGATTTTATCTTATTACTTAATTAAGCGAAAAGATTATTTTCCTTTACCACTATAACAGTAAAAAGTAATATTGAAATGAAAACAAACAATTCCTACATGTATTTAAGAAGATTAAGGGTTGGGTTCAAACCACTAGGAAAAGAAGACTTATGTTCATTTTGAGTTTGGGACAAATGATAAAACTTTTTTAAAAAATATCATTTGAATGCTAGACTATTATAGTAAGGACAAAGAATCATGTTAATCATAAACAAATGAAAAAAAAAAACGTGCTAGAGATAGGCTTTTCATCTCTGTATAACTCTAAACAATATTTTTATTCATAACCTCATATAACAATTAAACATATAATATAAAATGTGAGAAAGATAGACCTCATTTTATAATAACATAAAAATAATTTTTTTAATTATAAATATTTGAATAAGGTACCATTATTGAAGAATTAAGTGATAACTATAACATATTAATTTACTGCAAAAGTATGGCCTTGGTCACAAACTTGAGTAGTTACATGGTTATGAGTTGAGTTGGTATACGATCACGATCACAATTTTTTTTCTGAGAAAAGATGTCATGTTCAATTATTGCAAATATGACAATGAAAAGAGATGTACCTACATGATGGTGACTTTTTAGTTTATATTGAAGAAGCCATTAGGTAGAGAGTACATCAATGTTAAGAAAAGATTGAACAATAAACCCAAAAAAAAGGTGTTATGCAGTGGTTAGTATCCACCTTTAAAATGTTTGTTTTGTTGAGTAGGAAATGCATATTATTGTTGTTGAAGAATGTTTGTAATGTGTTTAAATTTATATTGTATTCATTCATTGATATGGAACTTAGAAAGAAGCATTAGATCATCATAGAAGTGTAGCTCAAGTAATACTTGATTAATAATGTTAATTATTCTAAATGCTTTTGTATTAAGTGGTACATATATGAACTATTAGTTATTGATGACAAAGTGATTTTTGAGTAGAGAAACTTTGTAGATTGATTATTTGCTATTGGAAATGAGAATTGTAATACCTTAAAGAATTGTGATTGCATCACAAGAAACTTTCACCCAAATCAACCCTAAAATTTGAACAATCAATACAATTAAATTATATCTAGATATACTATATAATATGATATTACTAAATTCATCAATGCAATAAATTATATATTTAAAAATAATAATTTATAATAGTTGAAAATAATTAAAATATTTTATTTTTTTTTAAATTTTATTTTTATGTAATAAAATAAAATAGAAATTTAGCTTTTTAGAGTTTTCTTTCATAAGGTCTATTTATTCATTTCACATTCTTATTTAAATTGTTTTTAAGATCATTTTACCTTATCTCAATAAATGGAAATCGAATGTTCTAGTAGGATTTTTTTTTTAGTTTTTGATTTCATATTTAGTTTTAGATTATCTTATTTATCATCACAAATTTATTGATACTTTTAATAAATAAAGTGAAAATTCAAATACATTTAAATCAAAATAATTTTTTTAGTTTAACAATTATATTTTCTCTCTTAAATTAATTATTTTCAGTTTCTTAATCTTTAATTTCTTCTCATTTAAATTTTTTGAAATGGTACAAAGTTTATCTTCACCAATTTTAATTAATTTATTATATAAGTCAATATATTAATTTAAGGACATAGTATCAATTATCTATATAACTAGCATCAACCAATAATTCCTACCCAATACTAAGTAGATATCTAAGCTTACATTAATGTCAGTCAAGTCCCTTGTTACCATCGAAGTAGAGCTCTTACATTGCCCAAACCATAGCCACCTGATACAAGAGCATCCAATGGTGTAAGGGCAATCTTGCATCACCCAAAAAATGATGACTTTATTTTTTCTTTTCAATTTTATTATTTTTGGATACCCATTTGCTTGAATAATGATTAAGTTTTCAAAAAGGCTAAGAATACTGGGACATACTATTTTTAGTAACCCTATATTGAAGAAGTGTTGAGCCCAAATTTTTTTTCAAATCTTAGGAGTAGTCAAATAAAGATTCTTGGTAAATTTTAGCACACGATCATCTCTACATTTCAAGATATTAAAGTTTATGTTTTTTAGGTTCTTGAAAAAATTCTGGAATCAAATTTGAAGCACTTAGCCATCCCTAAATGGCCTTAAAGTTGTCATAAAAAGAGAAGCAGATTATAATTTGATAGATCTCTACACAAGATTTCTAGCACATCAAACGGTTTGTCAATCGGACACCCACTTCAAAAGTTATGGCTCCCGAAAGTTGCACTACCTAGTTTCTTAATTTTAAAAATTAAAAATTCTTTCTTGGGTGGGAAAAGGGGACAGTTGGGTTCATTTTTGGCATCCAAATGGGGGTTACACATTTCAAAGCAAGCCGACAATGGGGAAATTATGCTAAGTGGTGTTGATGTGTATTTATAGCCTGCTCTTTTAATAGTTCAATTGCCAGTAGTAAGTAGTTATTGGCAAGTCCTATTCATGTGAATAAAGAGGTTAGGTAGATATCAGAAGATAGCTCCAGAAGGCTCTATAAGTCAAATATTTCTATTGTAAGATAACCCATATTGTTGTAATAAAAGGGCATGTGACCTTGGGAATTGTGTTTCAGATTTGTAGCCTGAAAGGAAGCAAGGTATACGGAAACAACTTCCTACACTGATCTAATGAGGAAAGTTATGTAAATTTTAATCTTTTCTAGTTACAGGTTATTAGATGCACATTAATAGAAAGGTAATAACACATCAAAAACAAGTACAATGCTCACAACACAAGATATAAGTTGGGAAAACCCTATTGGGTAAAAAAACCCCACACTCTGAAAGTTGCACAATGTATTATCAAATCAAAAGATGACTACAACACACTTGCAATGCAAGCTCTTCCAGGAGTACACAAATGTCAATTCTCATTCTCATCCCATGACCTTTCACATTCTCCATCTGCTTATTTATCAAGCCTCTTTGGTGGTTATCCAATGTCAATTTTTCCATGTTGGCCAATAAAAAACTAACTACCAACACCTTTATTAAATATAGGGCATTTTTTGCTTCAAGGGTGCTGCCCCCAGCAACCCCCATTGGGAGCATTGCCACTAGACCCCCACTGTGGGCTCTACCATGGGCCCTCGCTAGGGGGATAAGCCCCCCGAGCCCCGCGGGAGGGGCTCCGACCCCTTGCACTCCCCCGTTAATTATTTTGGGGGGAAACCGTAGATGAGAAAGTCACCAAAATTTACCTTGTTGAATGTAACCGCAGCTCTATAGCATGATCAATCACCACATACTAACAACTTATCACACATGTCATTTTAGCTCTTACATGTCATAGAATCTATCATGTAACTCATGACACATGACCACAAGGTGCCGACACATGACAAAATTATGCCAAGTCAACATGGGGCACCTACCTCCTCATATGAGGATAAAACATACATCTAGTCACCTTTCATGTAGGATGACACATCAACTCCTACAAAGTGACAAAATAAGATAAATACATAGAAAATTACAATAGTAGGCAAAAATAAATAAATACAACATTAGGAGCTTGCAAAGGTTGAAACACCTTTATTCCCAACAAGTACAATAAGCTCTAGAAGGCTATGTAAGTCAGACATTTCTATTGTAAGACAACCCATATTGTTGTAATAAGAGGGCATATGACCATGGGAATTGTATTTCAGATTTGTAGCCTTTTATAGGCAAGTTTAATGAAGAAATTATGAAACAGTTTGCAGTTTGCCTAACTAATCTTTCTTGAGATCTTGTTCTTTTCTATTTGAATTCTATAAATTATTTTTGTATGTTTTGGTTGGAATCCACCCTCATCAAGTGGTATCATATCAAGGTTTCTTAAGTTTGTAGAAAGATCGTTGATCATGAGGCAGTTTGTACCAGGACCTGAGGTTGTGGGTTGTTGTAGAGATCAAAATACTTCCATGAAGACATCGTGGTGGGAGAAATGCTTTAATAGAAGAGGATTTTAGAGCCTTGCAAAGGAAAATCGATGCATTGCAAGAGGAGCTATGAAGAGGGTTTGAGTCAATAATAAGAGAAGAAAGCAAAGATGAAGCTGAAGAAGAAGAGCTATCTGAGGTAGAATAAGATGATGCAGGAGATCATGTGCAAGTTAGGTTTTTGAGGGCCATTTTGAAGATTGGAAAGAAGCTTAGGATTGAAGTTTCTACCTATTCTAGGGATCTGAATTTGGAAGAGCTTATAGATTGGATAAACGATATGGAGGAATATTTTGAGTATGAAGATGTGGAGGATCCAAAATAGGTCAAGTTTGCAAAAACAAATTTGAAGGGCCATGCCAGTATTTGGTGGAAGGAGGTCTAGTTAGAGAGGAATAGAAGATGAAAAGAAAAGATTACCAGATGGGATCGGATGGTGAACAAACTAAAGAAGTAGTTCATTCCTGTAGACTATGAGTTGGAGTTGTTGAAGAAGCTATAAGGCTTGAAGCAAGGTAACAAGTCTGTTAAGAAGTATAGAGAGGAGTTTTATAAGATTATCATTAGAACAAGCAATGCAAAGGCCAACAAGGAGAAGGTATCCCATTGTATTAATTGGTTGAGACTAAGTATTCAAGAGGAGCTAAGCCTAGTCAAAGTGACCACCATAGAAGACGCATGGGTAAGTGCACAAAGATGAGGGACCGAAATGGGGTCTTAAGATGCCACTTTTTTTTTGAAATCAAGAAACCTTGATGTTCGATGAGAAATTGAAGATAGCTACACTCAAAATTTGAAGATAGAACAAAAACAAGAGTCGTAGTTCTCCGAATCTAGTTTCTAAACTACTAATTTTCTCCAAAAATGGTTGAGATTAAGGGGTTCAAAAAGGGGGAGCACACAAATTAGTCCTATTTTTTTCAAAAAAATATAACATAGCATCTAGTGTGCTCTCCCTAAAATGTTAACTTTCTTTTAGTATTTCAATAATCGCTTCGGTGAGAAATTAGCTAACACTGTGTAGTTTATCCCTGATTTTTCTTATAATTTTTTCATGAATAATTGATTTTTTATTAATTTTCAAAGTAGACACATCTTGAAAAACATAAATTTGAGCATTATCCCCACTAAATTTTTTAAAAATTAATCAAAAATCAATTTTTTTAATACATGTAGAATGGAGTCTAGTTTCTAAAAATGTAACTTATTTCAAATTTTGATGAAAAATTAAAAAAACAAGTCAAAAATACTAGACAGTGGTTTTTGACAAAAAATGGACACACTAACAAAAGAAATTCAAGATGAAATCCTTAACCTACTCGAAATGTGAAAAAAAATATACAGTTAGATAGCTAACATAGAGCTTAAGATTATGGTGGTAGTTTTTTCTAGTTTTCATTGAAAAAAGTGCCATCCTGATGGGGAGCACGCTCTAGATTATCTCCAAATTTTGCTAAAAACTAGCAAAAACACGTCAAAGCAAGTTCACCATAATGCGAGCACGTTATAATGCGAGCTCATTATAACGTGATCGTGTTATGGTGAGCTAAAACAACTCTCTCTCTCTCTCTCCATAGAAAGAGAGTCATTATCTCTCCCTCCCTCTCTCCCTCCCTCGCTATCTCTTACCTCCTTCTCCCCTATCATTCCTCTATTTCCCTATCTCTCCCTCTCCCTTATCGATGAAAGAAATGGAAAAAGAAAACTATGACTCTCTATCTATCTCTCTCCCCCTATATATCGCTTTCTCCCTATCTCCCTATCTCTCTCTTCCTCTCAGAGAGAGGGAGAGCTACAGTGAGAGAGAGGGAGAGAGAGAGAGAGAGGGCGGGAGGGAGGGAGTGAGCGAGTGAGTGAGTAAGAGATTTTTTAGGTTTTAGGGGCATAATTTAGGGATGCTCAAGTTTACGAAGAGAGATTGAGAGGTAGAGGGATGATAAAGATAGAAAGATAGAGATTTAGGGTTTCTTGGGTTTAGGGGTTAGGGGAATTATTTAGGGTTTAGAGGCTTAGGGTTGCTCAAGTTTAGGGTTTAGGGGCTTAGGGTTGCATGTCAAAAGCAGTCTCTCTCTCTCTCCCTCTCTCTCTAAACCCCTAAACCCTAAACTCGAGCAATCCCAAACCTCAATTTCCCTATCTCTCCCTTATCTCCCTATCTCTCTAGACATCTCACTCATGCTCTCTATCACCCTATCTCTCCCCTCTTTCTTCTCTATTTGTCCCTATTTGTCTCCTATCTTTCTAGGTCTATCTATCTCTCGCTATCTCTTACCTCCTTCTCCCCTATCATTCCTCTATTTCCCTATCTCTCCCTCTCCCTTATCGATGAAGGAAATGGAAAAAAGAAAACTATGACTCTCTTTCTATCTCTCTCTCCCTATATATCACTTTCTCCCTATCTCCCTATCTCTCTCTTCCTCTCAGAGAGAGAGGGAGAGCTACAATGAGAGAGAGGGAGAGAGAAAGGATGGGAGGGAGAGAAGGAGGGAGTGAGTGAATGAGTGAGAGAGGTTTAGGGTTTAGGGGCATTATTTAGGGTTTCTCAAGTTTATGGAGAGAGATTGAGAGTTAGAGGGATGATAAAGATAGAAAGATAGAGATTTAGGGTTTCTTGGGTTTAGGGGTTAGGGTTTAGGGGCTTCGGGTTGCATGTCAAAAGTAGTCTCTCTCTATCCCTCTCTCTCTAAACCCCTAAATCCTAAATAATACCCCTAAATCATAACCCCTAAACCCTAAACTCAAGCAACCCCAAACCTCAATCTCCCTATCTCTCCCTTATCTCTGTATCTCTCTAGACATCTCACTCACTCTCTATCACCCTATCTCTCCCTTCTTTATCCATTATCTCTCCATATATGTCTTCTCTCTCTCTCTATCCCTAAACCCTAAATAATGCACCTAAACTGTAAACCCCAAACCCCTAAACCCTAAACACTATCTATCTCTCACTCTCACTCTCTATCTCCATATCCCTCCCCTCTGTCTCCTCTATCTCTCCCAATATCTATTGGTCCCCTCTCTCTGGGTAGATGCAAGAAGTTGTGTCCACTTAAGGTGGAAGTTTCAGAGTTAGAAAAAATTCTGAAATCGGGGAACGAAAAACGGGATCCCGTTTATATAAAACGGGATCCCGTTTATAGAAAACGCGATCCCGTTTTGCCTCGAGATCCCGAGCCTAGAACCAAAAACGCGATCCCGTTTTTCCCGGGATCCCGAACCTAGAGGCCATAAACGCGATCCCGTTATATAAAACGGGATCCCGTTGTTTTATATAACGGGATCGCGTTATATGAAACGGGATCGCGTTATATGAAACGGGATCCCGTTTTATGAAACGGGATCCCGTTTTTGAAAAGTATTAATTTTTTAAAAAAACAGCAGAGACCCCATTTTCAACAGCGACAGGCGATAGAGGAAAACGGGATCCCGAGTTCTCAAAGCATCCAGCCAGGTAAGTGGATTTTTCCACTTGTAAAAAATACCCATCAATTGTTTATACCTTCCATTGTTTGTTTTGATGTAAAATACAATCAAAATTTAAATTTTGAATTGTTATTTAGGGTTTAGGGTTTATAAAATTAGTAGTTGATTTTTGACAATTTAGATGTAAAATACAATTGAAATTTTGAAAGACTATATCATATAAAATGTTAGAATTTGAACAAACTGTCAAAATTATGTTTAAAATTGAGAATTGAATAGATATATTTAGGCATTTTAGCTGTAAAATACAATTGAAATTTTGAAAATACTGTATCATATGAAAGGAGAGATTTTGAACAAACTGTCAAAATTTGAGTTCAATTTGAGTGTTGAATAGTTCTATTTAAACATTTTAGCTGTAAAATAGAATTGAAATTTTGAAAATACTGTATCATATGAAAGGAGAGATTTTGAACAAACTGTCAAAATTTGAGTTCAATTTGAATGTTGAATAGGTGTATTTAAACATTTTAGCTGCAAAATGCAATTGAAATTTTGAAACGATTGTATCATATGAAAGGAGAGATTTTGAACAAACTGTCAAAAATTATATAGCAAATTGGGATGATATGTATATTTGGTTTTTATAAAATTTACTTATAACAATGTATGTCATTGTATTTTAAAGGCATTATTGAATAGCTAACTATCATGTAAAAAAATTACAACAAACCATAATAAAACCAAGTTATCACATCCTTCATAATCAAACATTTAGAGACAACTAGAACTAATCAAGAATTGAGAAAATTTTACAGTTTTTGTGATAGCCAACTAATTAAGAATGAAATGAAGCCAACATTTATGTAACTTTTGATATACTCAAGTAGCTGTCCTCACTAGCTAGGTTATGCCCCTGGAATGAACATCGTGATGTTAATTGTGATACGAGCTTGAAACCTCATTGGTAATGCTTTCCCTAATCTTAATGACATTGATGTAGGCTCCACTCATGATCCTTACGAAGATCTTTCCACCACTAACCTCTTTCATGATAGGTCACTATCCTCACCATCTCCTTAGACCTAGAATACCTTGAGCTTATCGATTGGGACCCACACGACCCTTTATGATTTGATGTTTTCCAAAATGATGAAGCCATCATGAAACTTATCAAGTGTCAAGACCACATCCCCATTGTAATCATAAGAAAGACTTTTCCACCATACTTAACACCTACATATATGCTTATTTTGGAGAGAAAGAAAGAACCCTTCAGTTCTGAGGCACCCTAGTCTAGGCAGAATAGCAACAATCTATATAAGAAGAAACTTGTGATCGATTAAAATGATATAATAAAAATGGGCACTTCCCAAGAGCTCCTCAATTTGACAAACTTCACCTTCCATTAGATACCACTTAGATACAAGACATGACTCCCCTCTCCTTATTGAGGACATGCTATAAACATCAACCTGTGAATAGAAGCTTGGACCCTAAACTCTCTAAGATAGTAGCTCCACTGGACCTTGACATCAAAGAAGGCATATATAACCATGTCACCATGTTAAATATTACGTTGATTTCTTCATGTGGTCTTATGGTGATATGCCTTGAGACTCCATCTTTAAAGTCATGCATCATCTTGTGGTTCACCTCAATGCCAAACCTATTCAATAAAAGCTACGCAAAATGCACCCCCAAGTAGCCCTCGTGGTCATAGAAGAATTGTATAAACTCTTGGATGTCCAGGGTTCATTCAGACTATTACTTTTCCTAAATGGGTAGATCTAATGTGGTCTTAGTTAACAAGAAAACTAAGGGAATTCATGTTTGCACTAACTTTTGAGACATCAAAAAAGGATCTACCCCAACTTAGATAACTTTTCTCTACCAAACATTGATATGGTCGTGGATCTTGTGCATAGCCATATATATAAAATTTTATCATTAATCTGGATATAATATGGACCAAGTTGAAACATTTGAGTTAGACATGGAGACACCTAGATTATGGAGCTCGGTCTATGTAAGAAAACACCTGTTATAGACTCAACACAAACTTATCCCTCAACCCTCTAAATTGTGACTTACATCATTTGATTACCCTGGAACACACTATATAGACAACTCTATACAAATTTGGCAAAATATATTTTCTCCTAACAGAAACTTGTATATGTAGAAGTATCTACTACTACATTAGATTTGATATACTTCTTAAAAGGAAAGAGTTGGGACTAACAACTAAATAGAAAACAATAACTAGTTTTGCATTTTGTAGGAAATAAGAAACAAAATTGAGCTAGAACCATCTTGACTAATTTATCTATTTCTAGCTAGATTGAACCCTAATTCTATATGCAATTCCAACCCTAACCCTAACACTAATTCTAACCCTAATCCTAACCCTAATTCTATATGCAATTCAAACCCTAACCCTTATTATAACCCTAATCATAACCCTAACCCTAGCTCTACTTGTAATTGTAATTGTAACTCTAACTCTAGCCCTAACCCTAACCCTAACGAGCTACTTGTAATTGTAATTGTAACCCTAACTCTAGCCATAACCCAAACCATAATTGTAGCTCTAATACTTACCCTAATTTAGCAACCCTTGAATTCTAATTCTAACCCTAACCTCAATTCTAACCCTAAGCCTGATCCTAATTGAAACCCTAACCCTAACTTTAATTAATCACGAGTCATGCTACAGGGATTTCTTCTACATATTTTGTATGCATGTGTTATTCCCTTATTGCATGTGAGTTCACCAATTATTTGGAAGTCTCCTAACTGGGAGGCAGGCTTGTATTCAAGCCCTATAAATTTTGTGTTTATAGGTGTTATGTTTAAAGCTATATGGAGACTTGTAATAGGAGGTCTTGAATTTGGTACCAATGATTGTGAGTTCCTTGTCTAGAATATGATGAACCTTTTGAACAAGAGAACCTTGTAGACCATGATGCATATCTTGAAATTTAAACTTGAACATTATCGTCATGTGAATGCTTTTAGCCATCCTACAACCTCCTATCACCCTTCATCCTCTTATAGGGATATGCCACACAACCTCTCCAAGTTGACCATGCCAAACCCAAAGTCACAATCGTAAGAGGTAAAGAATCTTTTGGCCCCATTCAAGTCCACTCCCTAATAGGAGTGATACAATGCTAATAGGGTTTTAAAGGTAATTAAGTTCTTGATTAGCATGTTGGGTGTATCTAAGCATAATGATGATATAGTTAGTCTTGATTTCATTAATCTTAAGATCATTGAGCTAGAGTACTTAATATATATGGTATAGTTTGTTCAATCAATAGTGGTAGGGAAAATTAATATACTACAATGACATGAAACATAAACCAATAGGTGTCTTAAGATATATTAGTGGTAGGGAAAATTATAGTGGCCCTAACCCTAGTAGAGTAATAAGT
Source organism: Cunninghamia lanceolata (assembly GCA_027924645.1). NCBI lineage: Eukaryota > Viridiplantae > Streptophyta > Pinopsida > Cupressales > Cupressaceae > Cunninghamia > Cunninghamia lanceolata. Next base: position 13,384,646 of record BSBN01000167.1, read on the forward strand.
TGAAGTAGTGTTAGAATTACTAATAAACTAAAAAACTTTATCCTAGGGTGGTGGGACAAATTACACAAGCCTTACAAAGCCTCTACCACTTCCTTGACATTTTTAACATTGTTTGAATTTGATAGGAGGGATTTATGTCACCTCCTCCTCATCTTAATTCTCATAGTGGATAGAATCATCCAATTTAGCATCAAGACATGAAGGTTTATCTTCATTATCTTAGAAATATCCTCCAAGGCTTTGTGCATATGCTCATGCCACACATTGAAGATGTGGAATTTATCTAAGTAGCAATATAGAAATCCTTAGCCTAACCTTCTACCCCTTCAATATCATTGTATAGAAGGTAGATACAAGTAACATTTGATAGCATGGAGGCACAACTTAGGGATTTCAAGTTGAATGGAAAAAAAATATTCTTCCCAACAAATGCTAGATGTCTAGGAGCAATTTAATGATTTCTTCCATTATCTGCCTAGTCTAGAATATAATTACCTTTTCTTTTGATATGTTTGAAGGAGATAGATTTAAACAAGTATTCACCAAGTTTCTAACTTCCAATATATAATAGTTTCCAATAACCACAAGCTTCATCTATGCTTTTTCATATGATCAATGTTGATCTTGGAATCTCCTTCCACACTAAGGGATATCTTGTTTAGTTTCCAAGTCATCTTGAGGCCCTAGATATCATGGCCCTAGAATCTACCATATTAGTGTTCTTGACACCAAAATCATAAGCTTTAAGATAGGTAGAGGTTTTCCCTTATCATCTCTTAATAACATACTCCTCCTACTTCACTAGGATTACCCTTGGCTACCCATCAAAATTTCAAGCTTAATCCATCCCAATGTAGGTGTGGACCAAAGGGTGTGAATATCAACATGGGTATCTCCTTGTTTTAACCTTATTCAAAGCAACCTTGGCCAATTATGAGCCTAATCAGTGCCTCTTCTAGCATGATCATATATTCCTCTTTACCCCAACAATCACCAAGTTCCTAAATGCACCATATTTCTTTAAAATAGTCCAAAATTTGGGATGCATATTCACATTTAAGAATTACATGATGATTGTCCAGAGAAGTTTCCTTACTTAAATGCACATTGAAATTTTGAAATATATATTGCCCATTGTATCAATCATTATGGTAGTCCTAATAGCTCGCTTACATTTTGAAATTTGTACATGCATGTATACATTATTTGTATGTTTTTAATTTAAATTTATTTCAAGTGTAATTTCTTGAAACATATATATATATTCTTGATTTAATTTTAAATGTGTACTGAAGTTTGTATGTTTATATGTATATATATGCAGGTTCATATCTAGATTTTTATATATACATCATGAATCTAGATGATATTCACTTTGATGTTGAGGACTTTATTAATGCACAAGATGATCCGGCCGCACCCCCACCCCCACCCCCACCCCCAGCGCCAAATGCCCCACCTCTAGATGCCCCACCTGCAGATGACCCGCCTCCACCTCCACCTCCACCCCCACCTGGAACTGACCAGGCTCGCTTGCGAGCCATAATAAATGAAAATGTGGATTCGATACAAGAAAAACTAAATTCCATTCGCAGTGAACAATTCATGCCACCTCACGTAGTACGTTTTGCATCTTTGATGCAAAACATTGTAGATTCTGTGAGGTCTATTGACTCAGATTTTGATGGATTCCGGAAATGGAAAGAGGAGAGGCGCCAATTTTATGCTGATGGCCTCTCCTATAAGACTATTTTGGATCTTAAAATCACAAAAGCTCATTTAGCACAATATTTTAGACATCCCATTACAAATGAACCTATTCCTGCAAATAAGAAAAGAATATCAATCAGGTGGTGTAGGCATGAAGGAATGTCTGCTAATTTTTGGGATAGATGGTGGATGGTGTTTGATTATCCACCTCATGCTAATTGTGAGGTTCCTTTATATTTTTTGAGAAAATTATATGTAGAGTTTGTTATGAATAAAAAACCCAACTACTTTGATTTTAGATCATTCCAGGGTGTTGGTGGTGGCATGCCACAACAGAGGTTGGGGGCACGGGTTGATCCCCAACGACCGGTGCCTATTCAACCTCTTATTGACCCTCCTGTTGCTGCCATTCCTTCGCCCTTCGAGCATCGTGCAGTGGTATCCACACTAGGCACATTGAGTGCACTCTCAGGTAGCCTACATGAGCAGACTTCTATGATGGTAGCTCGAGTTAGAGAGCATGGAGGAGTTGATGATGGAAGTGGTCCTAGTGCCACTCCACATGTGTCGATGCCTCATACATGTACGAGTTGCAATCAGTTGTGTTATGGACCTGATCAGGCAGTTGCACCCACTTCAGCTACACATGCATCATCTGATAATGTGGGCACTGAATCATTTGTTGATTATCTATTTGCTGAGGATCATCCCACTGATCATTCGACACAGGTATATATAGGTTATGTACACATGTTGAATTTAAAACAATTTTTTAACCACGTGTTTTTAATCAACATATAGATGATCAATTAAATTGTAATATTTTAACAATCGAATTGTTTGGTTTGTTTGGTGTAGATGATGGCAACAGGGGTCACAATTGATCGAATTAATTTTTCATCGACACCTGTTCATCTCGGGCACCCATTTGGGGTACATTTTCAATGATTTGTAATTTTGTAAAATTCAGTCTTGAATGTGTGTACAATTAAATATTTATGAACTTATTTATGAATTGGTTCAGGGTTCTTCCACATTGAATCCTCCATCTCAGGGTGTCTCAAGCACTCCTCCATCATTGGGCATCTCACATGACACTCTTACAGTATGTACACATATTGTTTTAAAAAACTGTATATATATACTTAAATTTTTCTATTTTGATATCAGTGTATCTAAAAACGTGCACATGTACTATTTAATATTTTATAAATATGTCTATGCAGGTTGACACAACTATGAGGATGGGCATTGTAGCACACTTGGATAATCCAAGTTTATATCAGGAGTCGACTGCATTTCAGGTTGTTGAAAAACGTATTTAATAACATGTACACTGTAAGTCAATTATATATATGTTTTAAAACCTGATTTGTACACACATGTGCTAACTTAAATATAAATGACATTGTAGGAGCTTGTTAGTGACACGTTTCATGAGCAACACACAGCACATGCAGAGCAGGAGGACAGAGGAGATGGGCAACCTGATACGGTATAATTTAAAATTTAGATTAGATTTAAATTGAACAATTAAAATATACGTTGTGAACTTAAAGTAAATTTCTTGATAGATAGATAGATAGATATATATATATATATATATATATATATATATATATATATATGTTGACATGTACATTCCAAATTTTTTTTTCTTAAATTATAGCTCGATACATGTCATGGAGCTAAGCCTGTAGAGACAGGTCCTGGAATAGAGGATTCACAACAAGTTCCTCTTACGGTATAATAATTTTTAAATATGATAGTTCTTATAGATTAAATTCAATTAAATCATTTTTAAAATCGTCAAGTATATCTAATTTCAACTTGAACTTTCTCTTGTATTAAATAGATTGATTCAGAGCATGGAGACACAGGTCCAAGTGCACCAGAGCATGCCTCTCAGCCTCACACGGTAATTTAATTTTATGATATAAATTATAAATTTAAAAATTGTCATTAAATTATCTATTTCCTTATCATCTTACATCTAATTTCATATAAATCTTTCTCTTTTGCAGAGTGATTCAGGTCATCTGAGTAGTTCGCATGGTGTGAAGAGGACTCTTGATGATAGAGATAGTATCTGATAGGTTATTTCAAACATAGGCTAGATGTATAATTTGACTATTTCATGGACTATTTGTTATATACTGTTTGTCATGGACTTTATATATATATATATATATATATATTGTTGAACACATGGACTTTATATATTTTTTTGAACATGGACCTGGACTTTATATATTTGACTATTTCATGGACTATTTGTTATATACTGTTTGTCATGGACTTTATATATATATATTGTTGAACACATGGACTTTATATATTTTTTTGAACATGGACCTGGACTTTATATATTTGACTATTTCATGGACTATTTGTTATATACTGTTTGTCATGGACTTTATATATATATTGTTGAACATGTGGACTTTATATATTTTTTGAACATGGACCTGGACTTTATATATATATTGTTGAACCTGGACTATATATTTTTACATGTCACACAATAAATACAATCTTGTCGTAGTTCAAAATCATACACATGTCAAAGTAATAATCATGTAAAACCATCATGTTAGTTTAGGTGCATCCATATTTATATATATGTTATCCATGCATACATACATTGCATATACATCATAAACTATAAAAGCATAACATCACATACATATGTATATACAAGCATCCCTAAATTTAATCATAAATCAAACACTAATCTAGAACCATGTGCATGAAGGAAAAGAAATGTAAACATTTGAGATCAACCATAATAAGATATATAGATTGACATCAATAGAAATAATCAATTGTCATATATAAATCTACAAGTGTCAGATTGTTGATCTAGATTTGCGCTTAATGAAGAAATTGCATTGAAAGAATTTATGTAGTGATGAGGTCCTAATAAAGTTCCTCCATTCATTCACGGTATGCATATTTAGGTCCTGGTCAAATTTTAAGCAATAAAATGGTAAGCAAATCAAAACAAAGCATTAAAAAGTGAGATAAGTTCATGAGGATCTCTTGCCTACTAGGAGGGATCAATCTCTCACATCTTCTCATCTAGAGATCAACTAAGTTATATTAAATGATCCTAGCATGGTTATAGTTATATTTATCCAAGTGCCTTGGTGCTTGAACATCTTGTGTTGATCATGTAATTTAAGATGTCTTAAGGGGTCCTAATTTACGATGTCTTAAGTGGACACAACTTCTTCACCAAATGGGTGGAGGAGTGCCTACAAGGATAATTGTTGCTAAAAAAACATGTGAACTATAACTTTGGAACTAGGCCTACAATTTATTAGTGGAGGTGGGAATTTCATTGTAGCATAAATGACACAAATTAGGAATGAAGTTAGTAGAAATCTTCCCCTTTGGTAGCCTACAAAAATTACCTATTTAGAGATCTACAATGATCTCAACTCCCCATAGTTATGAATCATTAGCCTTTCCAAAATCACATGTCTAATAATGACACCCATCTAGCATTTAAATGTATTGAGTCTTTGTTCCCAAATAGTTTGCACATCATAATCATGGCCTCTTTCATTTCACTAGGAAAACTTACAATTGTGTAATCCTCCACATTCCTTAACTTTTTAAATCCACATTAGGACTAGCCCAATCTTTTAACACTTCAATTACATTATACTCTTGAGACCATTACCTTGCAACTATAACATTGTACCTCAAAGTGGGTTCAAGTGAATTCAACATTTATTTGAAAACTACTTCTCTCACCATTATTATAGTCTAATTTTCTACATTATTGATATAGTCTACATTTATGGTACAATGCCTAAAAGTATCTAGCAAGATATCTGAAAAGTTAAACACATCAAATTTTCTATCCAGCCTATGTAAGTAGGATGCTCTAACCTACCAACATTTGTGACTACATCTCCTTTGTCCTCTAGCTAATCTATGAAGAAATATTATATTAAATTAAATCCCAAGGCCTTATGTGGGTATCATGGAGTGTCCTTGCAATCTAGTAACTTAGATTCCATTTATGCTTCTACACAAACTATTTATAGTTGAATAAACTCTCATCACTTTGGTTCTAGTTGACTTCTTATTTTGTTTCACAGTCTTCTCCACAATAAGATTCATATACATGTATTTGAGAAATAATCATGAGAAATCACTTGATTTGATAAGTTGATTAATAAACAACTTAATTTACAAGACAAAAGATTTCATCATAGATTTACTTCATTAATGCAAAGAAAATTGATGGGATATTCCAATATTTTACAAAATGAAACCTTAGTGTAACTTTAATTAGGATTTGTCCATTAGTCCTTTTAATACGATCTTTAGTGTCCATTAGGACTCAAGGAAATCTTGTGCTTGACATGTTTCATCCTATGAACACAAACTCAGGATGTGAATCAAATTTTAAAATAAGTTTAGGTCTGCAGGAACTTATAAGATCTTAATACTTTACATTTTTAGACAAAAGGCCCTGGATCTCATATATAAATTCTCCCCTCCACTTCCTAGCTATGGTCCCATATGGTTCTCCCACAATTTATATTCCTTTGTATCTTCCCTTCCCTCCACTTTGTGAAAGCTAGATTAACTTTAGGATATGATTTATCCCATCCCACTTCCTATCCTATTGTCTAGTTTTACATCATTTCCCCATAACATCGAAACACTCATTTCTTCCTAATTGTAGAAGCCTAACTGCCTTGAAGAAATCATTTCTTTCTTCAATTCATTTCATCCAATTCCCACTTGAATTTTTGTAACATTTTTTGCAAAAGTTTGCCAAGTTCATATACCCTGTCCCAAGTCAAATTTTTACAAATTCTTCAAAAGATTCCACCCACCCCAAGTACTCCCTTGCATGACTTAGGACCACCATTAATGACTTTCAATGGACATGATATGATGTAATATTTCCTCCAAATTCCTCTTAACATCGGTGGACCCCTCAAAAATATGATGAGTTCAAAATAGAAATAAAGTGAGGAAAAGCACAAGTTAGCACAAAAAATGGGAGTTAAAATGGGTTAAAAATCAAGAAGAAAAGATAAAAATATGAGTTATTTCATGCATTAAAAACCACAAGGTCACCCATTTTAGGAATAAGGTCACCACTTTTACTAATTAAGGTCACTCAAGTAACCTAGAGACACTAGGGGCAACCCTAAGACACAAAGAGGTGACCCTAAGTAGGAAAAATGAAGGGGGAACTAGGTAAAAATGTGAGGTAGGGAAGGTCAATTTGGGGGTTGAAAAAGATGCTCAAGAGGGGGAAGAACACACAGGACATGCCACCAAGAGTGAAACTACTGGTAGGAGTGTAATTCACACCTACATGACTATGATTAGGACTTATTTATCATCATCAAATTGTCATGTAGGCTTGATGTGATTTTACTACTTATAGATACCAAATGTTAGGAGTTTCAAGCCACAAATACTAATTCCACATAACCTTAATGAGAGAAGCTATGCTAACTTTTTGAATGTCTTAAGGGGTCCTAATTTATGATGTCTTAAGGGGACGTCTTAAGTTCTCAAAATTTGGTGAAGTTGCCCAAAGCAACCAAATTGAACAATATAATAAATCAAATTTAAAGTAAATTCTAAGTAGAAAAACATGGACATTTAACAAATAAAATACATAAAATAATAATTTTGATAAATTTAATACTGTAGAGTATAAAATTGTGTACATACACATGTATACAAATTTCTAAACAAAATGTGTAATAATGTAATTGTGTATGTACATATATGCCAACTCAAAATAATGTAAATACAAAATGTCGTTATATGCCATCTCAAGAAAATCCAAAACTTGAGGAGAATGTAGCAGGTCTTCATGCCACCTGATATAAAAATAATACAAGCAATTTATCAATATATCTGAATCAAAACATGTATTTTAATTTATATAAAACTATCTAGATATACACAATTTGTACCTGTATTTACGAGTGCCTCTCAAGTTTTTGTTTCAAAGTATTTGATGAATTTGTGATGATGGCCTGAGGATATAAAAGGATAAATTAAATCAATTTCAACTAATAACGCACAAGAAATATCAAAACATGTATTTAATACATATTTAAAACAACAATATAAATCTATTTAACTATATTTACCTGTATTTACTTATTCCATTGTACCATCTCCATCCTCTCTTTTTTCCAATGCATCGATGATTGTCTCATGGTCTTCCATAGAAATGTTCCATAACTCTTTATTTGTAGGTTTTCCGCGATACCTCTCCAGTTTTATATTTGTTGCCAACACCAAATGTGAGTAGTGTATAATCTTCTTATGTGTTTCATAATCTTCGAATGCAGGCAAACCATTCTTCCTTATTAGGTATTTCCGTAGCCAAGTGCCAACAACCACCACCGAACCTATTGGATAATGATAGGCATCATCAAAGAAATACTTAAAATTTGCTTAAGGGGATCAAAGAAGTTCTTAAAATATGCTTAAGGGGATGTCTTAAGGGGATCATCAAACCTGTTGGATAAGGAAAGCCATCATCATCTTCTTGAGGTGCTGTTAACTTATGTTTAGTCTCCACACAACAAGCCAACCAATATTCAGTTTCCTCTTCATTATTCTTTGGTGCAACAACAGCATACACATGTCCTGCAAAACAAATTTTGATTCAATAACTTGCACATGTCCATAAAATTTGACCAATCAACATACATGCATTCATATGTACACATAAATAAATAAAAGCACTACAAATTAGTAATCAAAGTGAAATAAAATGAAATGATTTGAATTAAATTACCTTCTTGTACAAGGTCTGAAACACGGTCATAATCGTCTGATACAAACAGTTGATCATTGTCTTCAATTGTTGTTTCACTTTGATTATGTGCTTGTGCAAGTGTCAATGGTCTTTGTTTCCACTCTTCAACCCATTCTGTATTCTCACATGCTTCCCAATCTCCTGAAATACAAAACTGACAAAAACATGCAAGCTCCCTTGTCCAGATAGTCCATGTACTTGCATTCGAACTCCTAAATGAATGCCATTTAGTAGATCCACTGATTGTTTGGCAATCAAGTCTAGGTAGAATATTTTCTTCTTCAACCAACCAAAAGAATCGACAAACTGTAGAGTACTCGCTTGATCCAGGTGTACATAATCTTGTATTGCACCAATCTACAATCCCACGTGCATCTTTAAATTTTACTGCATCCTCAAATTTTAATTGTTGTCTAGCAAGAATTCTTTTAACACATGCACCAGCTCCATCATGTTCTCCTTTACCATGTCCAGCTTCAAAAAAATTCCACATATGTTGGACATTATTCTCCTTGTGAACCCTACATAACCAATAGAACATTCGAGCATTCTTGAACTGCCCCGTACAATTATCTAACCATATAAGATGTTCAGTCATCTGGATTCCTCTTTCTCTTAAATTTGTATAAAATATATTGAAACAATATTGAACAAACTCTAACGAGTGTAACCGATTGTCACTCAAATAGAAATGATACTCCCTCAAAACTTTTCTATCATTCTCTGTGCTATCATCTGCATGTCTATAAACAATATGAACAAACATAGCAACCTGCACTGAATTGTAATATTGTGATTGAATTTCCTCTTGCGGAGCTAAAGTATAGTTTTCTGCAAAATCAACCACTGATAGTATAGTACCAACTGGAAATGTGTTTCTACATTCACGAAATTGTCCATCAAGCCATCGAGCTTGTTGAGAGTGCTTGACATATTTTGGTATAATTTTACTTTTAAATTCTGATATGAATGCATGCACACTAACATTTTCTGTAATTAAATCACAACGCTTTCCAAATTTTCCATCTTTTAAAGAATATTCAACATTCTTAAATCTTTTAACATCCACTAATTGTTGTCCAAAATTATTTTCAACACTTTCATGCATACAAACTCTTAACAAAGAAAGATTGCCACAACTAATGCATTGTCCAGAAATACATGAACTTAAATAAAAACCTTTTTCATTAGATCTTTCACAGAACAAACTTGATATAAACTCTTTTATTGCTTCAGTTGGCATATTAATATCACATTCATGTATAATCATGTTACGATGTAAAGTACAACGTATATATTGAAACACATCATAATAGTAACGAAATTGAACATGCGTTTTACAACAACAAGATATTCGTTCCTTATTAATCTTTACATACCATGGTTTGCATTTTTCAAAAGATCTTTGACTTATTTTAATATTACCAGGTAACACTAATTCATCACAAAATTTTCTATAAAATTCAGTTTGCGTTGTATCTAATAGGTGTTTTGGATGAGGATCGCGAACTTTGGACCCCACTCTTAATTTTAAAACATCTCTAGCATTAGACGATATCCTAGTATTATCATGCCAATATTTTTCGATCAAAGATCTGATTTCAACATTTAGTTTCATGTCAGATCTCGGGAGTCGACCACTAAAACTCCAACATTGGTTAATTGGATCATTTTCTATACTTTCTCTTCTTTTTGCCGCTCTTACCAATGTTTTAGGATGTATTTTTAGAATTCCACTAATATTGCTTACCATTCTTCTATTCAAAGTTGTTTTATTCACTATAGCAGTTGTTATAGCTCGTCTTGCTGCATTTTTATCTTTGGATCGACTATTACTTCCAATAGACTCAATGGCACTAGCAACAGTAGACATAGCATGTTTTAGTGATTGATCTTTTTTTCTTGGTTTAACAAAAATGCCTAACATTTTCATTACTTTTCTCATTTTCCACATTCTCATTAATTGCATCATTAGTTGACATTGAAATGATAGTTTTTTACGATAAAAAAATTCCTTATATAATCTATTGGCATGTGTTCTTATTTGTCTCCAAGAAATTTTACCAGGAAGATTATCCAAAACATCTCTTTCAATTTTGAAAAAATATTTCTCATTTTCAACATCACTTCCTAGATTTTCATTTTCATTTTCAACTTCAAAACGATTTTCATTTTCAACAACAAAACGGTTTTCATTTTCATTTTCAACAAAAGGATTTTCGTTTTCATTTTCAACAACAAAACGGTTTTCATTTTCATTTTCAACAACAAAACGGTTTTCATTTTCATTTTCAACAAAAGGATTTTCGTTTTCATTTTCAACAACAAAACGGTTTTCATTTTCAACAACAAAACGGTTTTCATTTTCATTTTCAACAACAAAAGGATTTTCATTTTCATTTTCAACAAAAGGATTTTCATTTTCATTTTCAACTACAATTTGTTTCAAATTTTGATCTCTACGAATATTATCAATCTCAACATTGTTATATCCAGCTTGTTTTAAATCTCCTATCAACACTATTTCCATTTCATTCAAAAGTGGATTTGAAGAAGTACCTGGATTTGTGCCCATTGAAACATTCTCCATAGCATTAATAGAGGGATTTGAAGACATACCAGGAGTAGTTTGCATAATCGTATTAGTTTCCACATTCACCTCTTGCAAACTTGCATCATCTATATCCATGGTCTCCTCAATGTTTTTATCTTCAATAGTTGTGGAATTGGATGCTTTAGCATTGTTCATTGATTGAATCTTTACTCTTCTATCTCTTTGCCTTTTTGCCTCCTTCACTCTCTTTGCTTCAATTTCTTCAGGGGTTAATAGCTTCCTATCTTTCCTCTTATTACGACTTTGTGATCCCATGATTAAAAAATTTATGAAGCATGTAATGTCAAAAACTTGAATGTGTTTCAAATCCTTCAAACAAGTACCAATTCAACAAAATTCCACTCAAATAACGTCTCCATGATGGCTTCTATCAAAATACCAACAATACTTCAAGTTGATGGACCTGCAAAAGAAAGAAATATGCCAAAGAATGCTGCAAGAGTCGCTGTCAGCCGTACTGTAGGGCAAGTTGCAGAAATGACAGTCATAGTACAGTCTTATTAAAAAAACGGGCAAATATAAAACGGGATCCCGTTTTATAAACGTTATATAAAACGGGATCCCGTTTTATAAACGTTATATAAAACGGGATCCCATTTAATAAACGGGATCCCGTTTACTACGCGATCCCGTTTATTAAACGGGATCCCGTTTTATTCACCACCGATGGAGTAGTAAACGGGATCCCGTTTTATAGAACGGGATCGCGTTCTATAAACGGGATCCCGTTATTCAAAATTTGAATTTTAGGCTCGGGTTTTGCTTTGTAACCCGCTTCGGAAAATGCTTTGGGGACCCGACCCTGACCTCTGGTCCTAGTTTGACCTGCACCTTGAAGGCCCTGTCAATGTTACAACAAAATAGTGACTTTGGGCATATATTTAAAGGCCTATTTTGCAGAATATTTTGATGAAATTAAAACCCATTATAGAGGAGACAATGTAGATTCTAAATATGTAATTTTTTTTACAATTAAATTATTTTTTTTATTTTTTAATCAATTTATGATGAAATAGGTTCATAACCTTGAATTATCAGGGTTTTTTTAATATTTTAATAACTTTTTATTAAAATATTTTTTTGTAAAACAAATTGTATGAAAACGTACTTTAGACAATTCTTTTCAATTTAAAAAAAAAAAATTTCAAAAAATGTTAAGTTTAGGTCATCTTATGCGTGATGTACACGATGATTTTTTAAAAGACAAAAAATGACCAATAAAAAATTAATAAAAAAAAATTATTCAATAAAAAATTACAAATAAATATGGAAAACGTGCTTCAGTGAGTTACAAAGCTTTTCCCAAAAGGATTTTGAAAAATATGATTATTTAGGTCAAAATATGGATGACGTACACGTACATGGTATAGTAAAAAAAAAGTGACTTTTAAACAGTGGTTTTTAGAAACGCCTATTCAAAATCAATTTCTATCATCTGGGTATTGAAAAAAATTACATATTTGGAAACTAGACTCCGAGTACTACATTTCATATTTAGTGACTTTTTCCAAGATTCCACCTTTAAGTGCTTCAAATTTTTAGGTCAAATGTGACAAATTCTGAAAATCAGGAAAAACACTTCCACTTTTTGGCCAAAAAGTGGACACAACTTCTTGCACACACCCCTCTATATCTTTTTCTAAACCCTAAATCCTAACCCTTAGAAACTCTCTCTCTATCTCTCTCATGTTTAGGGTTGCTCAAGTTTAGGGTTTAGGGGAATTATTCAGGGTTTAGGGCTTTAGGGATGCTCGAGTTTAGGGTTTAGCCTGGTTATAGTTTATGGGTTTAGGGTTGCTCGTGTTTAGGTTTTAGGGGTTAGGGTTTAGGGTTGCTCTCTCTATCGATCCCCTCTCTCTAACTGTACGTTTCTATCTCTTCGTCCCTCACTATCTCACTCCCCCTCTATATCACTCTCTCAATCCCTCTATACCTCAAATCTATCCCTGTATGTCTCTGTCCACATCTCTCAAGATCTCTTTCCCTATATCTTTCTCTCCACATAGATCCCTATCTCTTAATCTATCCCTCTTTACCTCTCTTTCCCTCCCTCTCTATGTCTCTCCTCTCTATCTCTCTCCCCATCCATCTATCTCTTGAAATGCCTATCCAGGTATGTCTCTGGACATCTCTCCATCTATTTCCCTATCTATATCTCTCCCCATAACCCTATCTCTTAATATATCCCTCTCTACCTCTCTCTGTATTTCCCTATCCATCTCTCCCTCTTTATCTATCTTTCTCCTTCTATCTAGAACCCTTTGTTTATCTCAATTCCCCTCTCCCTCTCCCCATCTCTATCTCCACCTATCCCTCTATATCTATAAATATAGAGAAAGAGAGGCAAATATTTTTATGCTTCCCATAACGCACTCACGTTATGGGAAGCAAAAAAAAGGGGCAAAAAGCATGTGGGATCCGTGATTCAGACCCCACATGCCTATTATTGTTGCTTTTCATGCAGTATATCAGACAAGAAAATGCTTTTCATGCTAGTTGACATATTAACAATCATTTTTAGATCAATCCACCACCTTTGTTGTTTTTTCAACGTAGAGGAGCTGATTTTGCATGTTTTTGGAGAAAATTTGATTATTTAAACCTAAACTTTCATGTTTCATGTGTGATTTTGTTTCAAATCTAATTACCATTGATATATAGATTGAATTGTATGATATATATGTTTGTTTTTTTCCATAAATTCACTAATCCTATTCTAGAGTTATATATAATTCATAATCAAACTTGTGAAAAAGAAGAATTCAAGGATTTTGAAGCTAAAATTTGGAGGATTGGTCAACTCCAATAGTGAAGTCTTTAAGGTATGTTCTAAATTATATCCATTTTAATTCACATATATATATATATATATATATATTTCTTTCATCTTGTTTAAACTTTAGGATTTTCATCTTATTTCAACTATCTGTAAACTACTCATACCAGATGTTGCTCATGTTAGATGCTACAACAATCCATGCAAACCTAGATCTTAGATCATCTTAATGCTTACTTTATGAGTGTTTTTATAGTTTTCTTAACCATTTTAGATTGTGACTATCCTCTTCTTTAACCCTACTATCATAATCATACTCTAGGATCAATGATTGTCCCAACCCTTCATGACCATTGTGAAATTTGCCCTACTTTCCTATTTTGGGATATTAAGAGGCTACCATGACTATCTCAACCCTTCATGACTATGTTGTCATATTAAGAGGCTACCATATAATTCATTTAGGATCATTTTTTATGATAAAAATTCAGGTTGTGATCTTAGTAGGGTATAAATTTAGGTTGTATCATTCATTTTAGATAAAATTTGAAGATACCATCAACTAGAGATAGAGAGGATAGTCCATGTAAATGAGAAGAAGACAATTTACATGAAGGGTTTCAAGGCCAAATTTTCCATTGTGATAGGCATGATATGATTTGTATCATGCCCATTATCTAAGAAATCTCCATGAAAAAGAGGTTTAGGGGTTGTCTTAGGGTATACACAAGATGATACAAAGGGAGTTATAAGGAGATAAAACACTAAAAAGGAGGTTTTAATGAGTGTAGGACAGTCACAAGTCTATATAATAGTCCACTATCATAGTCATGACCATCATGAAGTTGTTTTTAATTTATGCATTACTTAAGATGTCTTTGATCTTTTGTCACGAGTATCCAGAAGGTTATCTTCAAGGGTTAATGTTCTTTTGACTATCACAAATTTTTTGACTGGTTTAAGACTATTAACATAGTCAAAATTTATGTTGATTAACACTCCCCTTCGATGGCATTCATTTTGTCATCCTTCAAAATCACCTCCATACAACTCATATATGTTAAAAATTAACCATACAATTCATGATTTCCAAACCTAAAATAATGATTTAATACTCATATAAGAGTCCAAACAATGGCCTTGAAGGGGCAAGACAATCAAGAGTAGTCAAGGTGATGTTCTTATGAGTTGATAGGGTCAAAGGGAGGCTTAGTATTAGAGATATACCTTTAAATAGTGATCTATCAACACCTTATGGTTTCAAATAGTTTTGAAGTCTCTTGGCAGCCCTATTTTCCTTTATGGAAATACTCATGACAGTCTTGAAGGAACAAAACTATTTATGTACATCAGTCCACTATGACTATATCATAGTATTAGAGTCTTTTGGAAACCTTCCCAACTTTCTCCTTCATAAGATTTAGGTGTATACTTCATGATTAGGTATTCAAGTGTATACTCTATGACTTTGTATTTGTATTCGAGTGTATACTCTATGACATGTATTCAAGTGTATATCATGACTATGTATTCGAGTGTATACTCCATGACTTTGTGTATTCCATTGTATACTTGGTGCATTTTGTGATTGGGAAAAAGGTGTGAAGAATCTATATGAAGGTATTTCAGACCTGCTCAAGGAGTTTTAAAGCTTTCTTGGCCATTATTTGACAAAGTGTGATGACTGTCCTAAATGATTGTGCATGACAGTGTTGGGGCAGCAATTGGAAGTTCATCAAATCTAAGTCTAAAAGTGTTGGTTGTGCATATTCCTTGTTGGGAAGGGGTCTTAGAAGGTCCTATAGACCTGAACAAAGGATTTTAGAGCATTCCTCAAGGGTTAGACAAGTTTTATATTATGACTATCCCAAGAGGACTAGTTTTACAATCATTGAGTAAGTGTTGGCACCCAAGCAAGTTAGGGTTTGCTTTTGACTCTAGGTGTTTAATACCTATTTAAACCACCTTTAGAATGTTTGAAATAGGCTCCCAAATTTGTATTGAGGTTTTTGAAAGCATTCCAAGTGGATTTGCCTTAGTTCATTGAAGTCATATAGGAAGGTGTACATAGGAGTAGCAATGGAGAACATGCAAGAACAATTTGTCTTTTGGGTCTGTTTTCATGAACTCCACCCTTCCTCTGCATCATTTATGACTTCATGTATTTGAGTGTATACTCCATGACTTTGTATGTTCAAGTGTATACTTGGTGCAGGGGCACCATGTTTGTCCAAGTTTTGTGAATAAGGTCATTTGATAGGTTTCTAGGGTGTTGAGTCTTATTTTGTTCAATAAGGTCATAATAGACCATTTTATAATATAATTAGTTTAGTTTGAGTCATTTGAATTCATATTGTCATATTTTGTAATGTTTTCAAATGTGTCATAAAAAATGGATTATTAACCCATTCCATCGGTAGAGTAGGTTGTAAATTGATGGAATGGGTACCATTAGGGTAGACTTAGATGTTAAAGTAGGATTTTGGAGTAGGGAGTAAGATTTGAGAACATTTTGTTGCTGCCCTATTTGTTTTTCATGAATTTTGGCTTAAGATGGATGGCTACAAGTGGGAGTTTGTATAAAATGCATGGACTGAGGCTAGGTGAAGGTTTGTAAAGCTTGTGCAGGCTTATTGTGATATGTTTGAAGTGGTGATATGGTTAGGAAAGGTCTGGAGTATTGAGTTCCATTAAACCCTCATTGTACAAGCTTGAAATGGCCTAGAGTAAGGGTTTAGTGTTTAGATGCATTAGAGAGGATTCCAGTGACTAAAAGTTGTTGAATCTAAGGTTTTGTAGGTTGGTGAAGGACTGTCCATAAAGATTTGGGGTTGGTAGGGTGTTTAAGTTGGAGTTGCTTTATAAAAGTGGGCTAATATATAGATGATTTGTATGTATCTATTCATGATGATTTGTATGCATGACACAATAATATTTCAAAATTTCCTAATTGTCCTTTGTTACTACATGATGGTGGTTACCTTGATTGACTATATGGGGGATTGTCATCATGGGGGTTTGAAGCTTAAAAATAGTCATCACAACATCTACCATGGTCCAAGAAGGTAGACTCCATGCCCAATTTGAAACTACTCGCAAAGGGCTTCATTCAAATCATGATTGTTGTCTTCACATGTCTTCCTCTAGACTTTGGGACAACAGTTATAACTTTTTCCATGGGTCAAGAAAATGAACTACAGATTGATTTTTTAGAAGTTATGAACCTTATGCATGTCTAGGACAACCTGGGCATCATAAAAATGAGTTTTATCAAACCTACAACAGTCATGAACATGAAGAATAAGTTGTCGATTTAGTTAAGAAAATGGGTATAAATCAAGCTAGTCTTTCACCACAAGGGGAGGTGCATGATATTTGTGCATTTGGATGTGAAGCAATAGAATAATCATGATGAGGCTCATCATCATCATTTATAAGGACTTTTGTAATTGTAGCTGCCCTTGTAGACATGTATGCAAAGTGTGGAAGCATAGACAAGGCACGTGAATTGTTTGGCATGATCCCCCAAAGAAATGTCACCTCATTGAATGCAATGATTGCAAGATATGAACAAAATGGATTTTTTGATAAGGCTTTGGAAACTTTCAAGCAAATGAAATTGGCGGGTGTAAAGCCAAATTCCAAAACCTTCGAAATGGTATCTTTGGAACACAGTATAGACATCCATCAAAGCATAAAGCATATACGAATTTTGTCAAATGTTATAGTTATAAGTACCCTACAAGACATGTATGCAAAGTGTGGAAGCATATACTTGACGAACATGAATTGTTTGACATGATGCCTCAAAAAAATGTTGTCTCATGGAATGCAATTATCGCAAGATATGCACAAAATGGATTTGTTGAAAAGACTTTAGAAACTTTCAAGTAAATGCAGTTGGCACGTGTAAAGCAAAATTCCACAACCTTTGCCAACATCCTCCCTATCTATAAACCAATATAGAATGTTTGGAACGACGTACCTACATCCATCAAAGCATAAAGGATATAGGAATTTGTTGCATGCTGTAATTGCAGCTGCCCTTGTAGACATGTATGCAAAGTGTGGAAGCATAGACAAGGCACGTGAACTATTTGGCATGATGCCCCAAAGAAATGTCACCTCATTGAATGCAATGATTGCATGATATGAACAAAATGGATTTTTTGATAAGGCATTAGAAACTTTCAAGAAAATGCGATTGGCAAGTGTAAAGCAGAATTCCACAACCTTAGCTAGTATCCTCCTTGCCTATGCCAAAATGGACATCCATCAAAAGGATAAAACATATGGGAATTTTGTTAGATGTTGTAGTTGCAACTGCCCTCAGAGACATGTATGCAAAGTGTGGAAGCATATACAAGGCACGTGAACTATTTGGCATGATGCCCCAAAGAAATGTCACCTCATTGAATGCAATGATTGCAAGATATGAACAAAATGGATTTTTTGATAAGGCATTAGAAACTTTCAATCAAATGTGATTGGTGGGTGTAAAGCAAAATTCCACAACCTTAGCCAGTATCCTTGCCTATGCCAAAATGGACATCCATCAAAAGGATAAAACATATGGGAATTTTGTTAGATGTTGTAGTTGCAACTGCCCTCAGAGACATGTAAGCAAAGTGTGGAAGCATAGACAAGGCACATGAACTGTTTGGCTTCATGCCTCAAAGAAATGTTGCCTCATGGAATACAATGATTGCAAGATATGAACAAAATGGATTTTCTGATAAGCCTTTAGAAAGTTCCAAGAAAATGCAATTGGCAAGTGTAAATCCAAATTCCAAAACCTTAGAAATGGTATGTTTGGAGCACAGTATAGACATCCATCAAAGCATAAAGGATATAGAAATTTTGTCAAATGTCATAGTTGTAAGTACCCCGCAAGACATATATGCAACTTATGTGGAAACATATACAACGAACATGAACTGTTTGACACGATGCCTCAAAGAAATGTTGTCCCATGGAATTTAATGATTGCAAGATATGCACAAAATGGATTTTTCATAAGGCTTTAAAAACTCTCAAGAAAATGCACAAAGATAAATTTCAACCATTTACACAAATTTTGGCACATCTAAAACCAAATTGCACAACTTAACCAACTTCCTCCTTGCCTATGCTATAATGGGATCTAGAGAACATGGTGTGGACAACCATCAAAGCATAAATGATATAGGAATTTTGTCACATGTATTGTATTTGCAAAGTTGCCCTTGTAGACATGTATGGAAAGTATGGAAGCATAGACAAGGCACGTGAACTATTTGAAATGATGCCTCAAAGAAATGCACAGTCCCATAGAATTCAATGATTGCAAGATATGCACAAAATGGATTATTTGAAAATGATTTATAAACTTTGAAGCAAATGCAATTGGCACTTGTAAAACCAAATTCCTGTAACAATAATTGATTATTATATTAAATATTTAATATAATTTGTCATATACATAATGTCATGAACATAACATCTAGTTTATATAAAAAGCCATATAGGCATGTCCAAACAAAGCCATACAAGCAAATATACAAAAATATACATCGGATTAACATACAAAAGTATGTATACAAAGCCATCTAGGCATACAAAAAATGTCCCAAAAACTAATTTCCTATGGACTTTTAGGAAATAATCGGCGGCCCTTCTTTGACTGTGAAGATGGAGAGCCAGTCAGTGACACATCCTCTCTCTGCTATCAAGTAGACCTCTTCGAGTAAAGTTCATCCAGCTGCACCTATTAATACAAACAAATAATATGCACATTAGTATAGAAAATGTATGAAATATATAACATCACATATGTAATTGATCACTTACCACCAACCGATAATCACTCTCCATCATCTTGTCTCTCTCTTCATCCGTAGTTGGACAGACTGGAGTTGTGACCTGTTGTAAGAAGCATCAAGAAGCAAAATTGACTAAACATAAATATCATTTATGTACATCAAATGACATGAGATAAAACAAGAAATACAAAATTATGACATTTTCATGTTATTAGCTCATACCTCGGTCAAAGGATTTGCAGACATTATGGTTGCATCAATGCCTCTCTGCATTGACTCACGAACATGAGGAGGAGTCTCCAAATTCAGCATATGAAAATCAAGTTCAAGATTATTCAAACAAAATAAATACATAATGATTAGAAATGGTTAAATTTACCTCTGTAAAAGTGGTGGTTTGGTGTCCAGGGGACTAAGGAAACCGTGGAGGTGCTGGTGACTGTTGAAATCATTAAATTGTCACAAAATAATATTACCATTGACATATCTACAATAATTACGATTATGTGATAAATTACATACCTGTTGACTTGACCTCCTCTCATAACCCGCCAATGGATGACTAACATAGGCAGGATGAAGACTCTGACCCTAGAATTTCATTGCACAAACAATTACATACATTGTTTTTACTTATAGTATAGATAATCATATAAAATTAATTACAAATTTCAAATAACAATATACTAAAACAAGATGAAACTTGTAACAAATTACCTGAGAGTCAATACCAAATATATGCTGTAAGAGATCGTCACTGAGAACAAGATCATCCAATATGTCCTGCCCCTGTGTTGCAAAGTCCTATCGTGCCTCCTACGTCCCATATTCACATAGGTTCCCACATGTACTACATAAATGTGGGGACACATGACGCATACTACTCTCACCCTCATCAGCTTGGGTAAGATCATCGACATGCTGTGATAGAGTTTGGGTGAGAGTAGTCAATGAATGTAAAGTCTCCAGCTCAACACTCTCCTTCAAAGACAAAGGGAGTGACCTACGTTCTGGCCTCACTCGGGGTATAAGCACATGGTCTTCATCTCGCTGAGCCCTGGGTCTATCTTGGGCAGAGCCACCACCTCTACCCTGGAACTCACGAATGTTAAAATAATTCAAAATCTTGTTGAGGATGAACTCACAATAGAGTTTCCTCAATAAATATTGTGGTACCTCATCATTGTTGCATGGGCACTCATTGAACACCATGTACCATCTATCCCAAAAGTTTTGGGATATTTCTTCATTCCTACACCAATGTATAGGAAACCATTTGCAAGTTTCTTCTAATCTTTGGCCAATTTTGGGATTAATAAAGTGTGTACATAATTGAGATTTTGTAATTTTTTTGTTCTTGATTTGTTCATATGACAACTTTTCAGCATAATATTGTCGACTCCTCTCCCTATAGTCTTGGAATTCGGTGATTTGTTTTGTCACCAAATCTGTGTGGGAAACAATCTCCAATAGTGATTTTGCAAGTGCCCTCCTACGATCAGTGGTTCCACTTGGATTGTTTAGGGTTTGAATAATAGTTTGAAGATGTTTCTTGTTTTCTTCTATTATCCCTAGGTAGTGTTCTTGATTATCTCTTACATGAAAAGGAGGTGAAGGTGGGTTTTGAGGGTTTGGAGGGTTTTGGGGGTTGTTTTCACCCTCCTCAGCTGGATTTAGGTTTTCTCCTTCTCTAATAACTGTAAATGCAATTTAAAAACAAATCAAACATTGCAAAACTCAAAAATTATTCTCAAACTAACAAAATTTGTCAAACCCTACCTTCTTTCTGTGTTGGAGCCTCCAAATTTGCATGACGATGCCTTTGGCGGTGAGGTGGCATTGTGAATTTCTTGTTTTCTCTATTACACTTGATTCAATGGCCTTTTCTTCAACATGATCACGTTTTTGCCTATTTTCTTTATTGCTATGAGGAGAAATAGTCGCGGCGTGAGTGAGCAAAATTTTTTTTTTCTTTTATGCAAAGCAAAACGCGAGCGCATTATAATGCCTCGCGTTTTGCTTTAATTTTGGAGATAGTGGCAACTTTTTGATCCCCCATCTCCTTACATTTACCTGCATACCAGTTTTCTTTGAAGGTGGAAGAGAAGCTAAATAAAATATTTGAAATCAAGAAAAGAGGAAGAGGTCATGGAAGGACTAGTGGAAGATCCTATGGAGGCTGAAGTGAAGATCAAAAGAAAAGTGAAGTAGCAGGCACCAATCGAAATCAGAAAGGAGATAATGCCTACCACCGTCCTGACCAAAGTAATGGTGTGCAAAGAGGAAGAGGAAGACCTGGGCAAGGACCTGGAAGAGGAGGTTTCAAAGGAACCTATTTCCAATGTGGAGAAGGACATCAAGCCTACGAGTGTCCCCAACATCAAGGAAGGACCAATAGAAGACCTGAAGATAATGCACGAGTTGCACATGTAGATGAAGATGAAAAGTATGAGCATTCTGAAGATGCTGAAAGGGGAGAAACCCTAGTTGTCAGAAGAACAGTGTTAAATGAGGAGAAAGAACCAGATCAGAGGAAGAGTTTATTCTGCACAAGGTGCAAGTGTGAAGGTAAGTGTTGTGATATTATTATTGATAGTGGAAGCACTAATAATCTTGTCTCAAAGGAGATGGTTAACAAGTTGAAGTTGAAAAGGAGAAGGCATTGACATCCATATCAGATTGCATGGTTGTAGAAGGACCATAGAGCTTTGGTCAATGAGCAATGTTTAGTCAGTTCAAGATTGGAGAGTACCATGATGAGGTGTTGTGTGACATCATATTGATGGATGCATGTCATATACTATTGGAAAGGTCATGGCAGTATGATAGGTGTGCTATCCATGATAGTCATGAAAACACATATTCCCTAACAAAGGATGGAGTTCATCATAAGTTGAAGCCCTTGAAAGAGGTGGAAGAAAAGGTATGTAGTGCTGCTAGCATTTGCTTGGTAGATGGTAAGAAATTTTAGGATGGTATAAAGCACGAGCGTCATTGCTTTGTGTTGATTCATAAGATCAGACAGGAGAAATGTGAAGATGTACCAACATAAGTCTCAGAAGGTACCAAAAGGTTTATCACCGATGAGGAAGATAAGTCACCAAATGGATTTGATACCAAGAGCTAGTTTGTCAAATAAGGCATCCCATAGAATGACTCCTGCTAAAAATGAAGAGTTGAATAGACAAGTTCATGAGCTATTAAGGAAATGAATGATAAGGGAGAGCCTAAGTCCATGTGTAGTACCTGTAGTACTAGCACTGAAGAAAGATGGAGAGTGCAGAATGTGTACAGATTCCTGAACCATCAACAAAATTACAATCAAGTACATATTCCATTACCAAGGATGGATGATACTATGGATTGCTTGAGTGGAGCCAAGTAATTTATGAAGATTGATCTGAAGAGTGGATATCACTATATCTGAATTAGAGAAAGAGATGAATGGAAGACAACCTTCAAGACTAAGGAGGGCCTGTATGAATGGTTAGTCATGTCATTTGGGATAACCAATGCACCAAGCACATTTATGCAGATCATGAACGAGGTACTAAAAGAGTTTTTGGGTTAATTTGTCATTGTTTATTTAGATGATATTTTGATTTTCAGTAAGACTTTGGAGGAGCACCTAATGCATGTTTGAAAAGTTTTTGAGAAGCTAAGGGAAGAAAAGTTGTTGATTAATCTGAAGAAATATAGTTTTGTGAAGGAGTTGGTGTACCTGGGATTTGTTATCTTATATGAGGGTCTTAAAATGGATCTAGAGAAGGTGAGGGCTATCATTGAATGGCCTACTCCAAGAAGTGTTACAGAAGCATGATCTTTTCATGGTTTGGCAAGTTTTTATAGAAAATTTATCAGGAATTTTAGTAGCATTTGTGCCACCCTAACTAAGACAATGAGAGGGGATAGAAAAGAGTTTAAATGGACTGCAAGAGTAGCCAAGAGTTTTGATACATTGAAGCAAAAAGTCACAAAGCAACTTGTTTTGGCACTTCCATATTTCAATAAGGTATTTCAAGTAGATTATGATGTTAGTGGCAGTGCTATAGAAGCTATTTTGAGTCAAGAAGGTAAGCCCATTGCATATTTTAGTGAGAAGCTTAATGATGCCAAGAAAAAGTATTTTGTTTATGATTAGGAGTTTTATGCTATGGTTCAAACTTTGAAGAAATGGAGACATTATTTGTTGCCAAAAGAGTTTGTTTTATATACTGATCATCAGGTTTTACAGTATCGTAATAGTCAAGGAAAGTTAAATCAGAGGCACTTAAAATGGGTTGAGTTTTTATAGAGTTATACTTTTGTTTTGAAGCACAAGAGTGGGAAGTCCAAAAAAGTTGTAGATTCCTTAAGCAGAAGGCAATTTTTGTTGACAGAGATGAAGATAGAGATTGTTAGGTTCAATGAACTCAAGAATTTGTACCCTAAAGATCTAGACTTTGTAGAGGCTTGGAAATCTTGTTTGGAGCTTGTTACCCTGGATTGGATGAGATGGTTGGATTACATAATCCAAGATGGTATGTTGTTCAAAGGAAGCAAGTTGTGCATTCCAAGGAGTTCCATGAGAGAGAACCTGATTAAGGAGAAGCATAGTGGAGGGTTGGCAGGACACTTTGGTCGAGATAAGACCATTTCTCTTGTTAATAAAAATTATTATTGGCCACAGTTGCACTAGGATGTGAAGAAATTTGTGCAAAATTGTAGAGTATGCCCGATGGCCAAAGGAGTGAATTTGAATAGTAGGCTATATCAAACATTGCCTATACTAGAGGGGCCATGGGAGGATATCAGTATGGACTTCATTCGTGGTTTAATAAGGATACATAGAGGACATGATTCAATATTTGTGGTGGTTGACAGATTTTCAAAGATGGTACATTTCATTCCATGTCAAAAAACTAATGATGTTGTTCACATTGCAGAGTTATTTTTCAAAGAAGTGGTTAGACTACATGGTCTACCAAGGAGTATAGTTTTAGATAGAGATACCATAGTTTGTTGGGTATTTCTAGAGGACCTTATGGAAGAAGTTGAAGAGTGAGTTGTAGTTCAGTTCTACACATCATCCACAAACTAATGGACAGACAGAGGTAGTGAATTGAAGTTTGGGCAACCTACTGAGATGCTTAGTAGGAGATAAACCCAATGGATGGGATTTGATATTACCACAGGTGGAGTTTTCTTATAACATTCTATCAATAGGAGTATTGGTTTATCCCCATTCCAATTTGTATATGGGAGTAGTCCAAGAAATGCTTCTAAGTTGAGAAAGATAGATAGAGGAGAGAAGAGTAGTGTTGAGGCTAAAGACTTTCTAGAGCACCTGAAGAGCTTGCATGAAGAGGTATGACAACACATTAATAAAATAAATTCTCAGTACAAGGCTAAGGCAGATCAAAAGTGAAAGTTTAAGGAATTTAAGGTTGGTGATGAAGTCATGGTCTTCACCTAAGGAAAGAAAGGTTCCTAATGGGGACATATAATAAGTTGAAGATAAAGAAATTTGGACCATGTAGGATCGTGAAGAAGCATGATTCAAGAAATGTATATGAGGTAGAGCTGCCAAGTGGAATTAACATTTCCCTTATGTTCAATATTGCTAATTTAACAAAGTATCATGAATGTGGCATAGAGGATGGACCAACAGAAGAACAATGGAGTATCCCAGCATCTACCTCAAAGAAGGAGATAGAAGAAATCCTAGATAGCCTTGTGGGAAGAAGTACCCAGAACAAGTATTATGAAGAATATTTGGTTAAGTTGAAAGGAAGGCATTTCAAAGATTTTTCATGGTTATCTAAGGTAGGGGTTGACCATTTGGGTTTTCCTCAAACACTTGAGATGTGACAAGATCACTTCTCAAATTACCCTAGGTGTCTGATGCAGGAGCATCCAATGGTGTAAGGAAAATCTTGCGTCACCCAAAAAAATGATGATTTTATTTTATTTTCTTTTCGATTTTGGTATTTTTGGATACCCATTTGCTTGAATAATGATTCAAAACCTTCAAAGTTTCCAAAAAGGCTAAGAGTACCATGACTTACTATTTTTAGTAACCCTATATTGGAGAATCGATTAAGCCCAAAATTTCCCCCAGAGCTTCGGAATAGTCAAATAAACATTCTTCATAAATTTAAGAAAAAGATCATTTCTAGATTTCAATATATTAAAGTTTCCATTTTTGAGGTTTTTGAAAAAAAAATTGGAATCAAATTTGAAGCACTTAGACATCCCTAAATGGCCCAAAAGTTGTCATAACCAGTGAAGCAGGTTATATCTTGATAAATCTCTTCACGATCTTTCCAAAGCATCAAACGATTTGTCAATTAGACACCTGATTCAAAAGTTATGGCTCCTGGAAGTTGCGCTACCTAGTTTCTCAATTTTAAAATTTCAAAATTCTTTCTTAGGCGGGAAAAAGGGACAGTTGGCTTCATTTTGGTGCCCAAATGGTAGTTATACATTTCAAATCAAGCTGACATTGGGGAAATTATGCTAAGTGGTGCTGATGTGTATTTATATCCTTTTTTAATAGTTTGGGAGACAGTAGTAAGAAGGGGGAGTTATTGGCAAGTCTTGTTCATGCAAATAAGGAGGTCAGGTAGATATCAGAAGATAGCTCTAGAAGGCTTTGTAAGTCAAATATTTCTATTGTTAGATAGCCCATATTGTTGTAATAAGAGGGCATATGACCTTAGGAATTGTATTTGAGATTTATAGCCTTTTATAGGCAAGTTTAATGAAGAAATTATGAAACAATTTGTAGTTTGCTTAACTAATAATCTTTCTTGAGATCTTGTTCTTGTCTATTTGAAATCTATAAATTGGCTTTATATGTGTTTTGGGTAGAATCCACCCTCATCACCACCACCTCTAGAGGGACACGGTCCACCGTAGCATACATTTGGAGGGAAGAGCTGAAACAGTTGGCACATTGTAAAATGTATTGACAGTCAAAATCTTGTCGACTAATCGATTTGTGTCAACTTTATACAAAACTAGTAAAAGCACCAAAGATGATATCAAATGGTCGATACGCACAAATGTTTATAGGCCTATCACCAAATAGTATATATTTATATTTTGATATGCTCAGTGTAACCGTTCTTTGTATGTTTTGGCCATTTTTATATGCATAGTGTAACTATTCTTTGTAAGGTATCATCATGATTTGATTAGTTTATCATTTTAATTCTAATGCATAATTTTAGGAGGACGGAAGAAAATACTTGTAATTTAACTCTCTTATTAAAATGTATACCTTTTGAAGTATGCCTTAGAAACATGTGTTTGATGAATGTTGTAAATTTTTTTACATGAACTCTACAATGTAGATTTATGTAACCATTCTTGCATCCTACAAAATTTGAGATATCCTAATTCCAACCCTAACCATAATTCTAACCTTAATTCTCACCCTAACTTTAATTCAAAATTGGAAGCATCATGGTTTTCCTAGAGGTTATGGTCACGGACTCCACATCAAGGTTTTGGTAGATCATTTGATTGCCTTTCACACATTGTTCAGGCTTTTACAATTGTTGTATCTGTATTGTTTTTCCATTATACTCCTGATGGTCTCACAGCTCAATGGACTAATTGTCCCTATTTTATGGTCTCTCTGCCACTCTTCCTTCCTAGTTGTAGTTGACTTTTGTTTTTGTTTTGAAGTCATTTGTGAAGCTTCCGTGTCACCTTAATCATCTCAACCACAAGCTTTAATTTCAGCCCACAATGTATGGTTATTGTATGCTATGTTAGTCTTTTAGGTTAGCTTAGCAATTTTTGTTAACATTTTATGTTAACTGTGTAGCAGTAAACATATACTTTAACTTCTAGCACACTTGGTAAAAGTAACATTACTTTAACAAGCATATTGGTTTTAATAAACCTTTGTATTTTTTGCTTGTCAAAGATGGCGAGTGAGGCTCAGGTTGGCAGGTGGCCAATTCCCCCTCATGGTAAACACCATTGTATTGTACATTTCTTGCCAATTCCAATGATTCATTAGAAGGCTAGTTTTTTCTTCTCCACCTAGGCATTTTTTGCTTCTTCAAGTGCATTTTTTAAAATCAACCTATTTTATGAGAATTTGTTATTGTAATAAATTTTGCTCGGTACCTCAGAATTGAGCACCATTATTTGCAAAAGTGCATGTTTTTCAATTTCCCATGCATTGGTCATATCTATTTTGTAAAATGAACTAAGTTATAAAGTGCCAAAATTTGGGGGGTCACCTAATCAAGGGGAAAATCTCATAATTTCAGGAGGGTCAACACTAGCATTTGATCATGTATGTTGATTTGGATACTCCATATCCTACCTACAACATCAAATGCACCTATTGTGGAAACCAACATGACAACACAATGTGTCATTATTTCTCACATGTTGCTTTCAAACTCCTCTGTCAAATTGCAAAACCACAAACCCGTGTTTCTCAATCCAAATTTTGAGTTGATATCTCCATGGCGTCCAGTGATTCATTGCACCAAGACATTGATCTTGTCTTTCTAGATACTCCACATTGGGATGTAGATTTGGGAGACATCATTGAGGGCATTCATCTTCTATTCGATGACAGCTTCTATGAAGTTGCATCACCATATTCATCTTCAAATATGATTGTTCTTCCTTTGCTTACATCAGCTTCTATAGTGACAATATCAGATTCTTATGGTTCTAGTTATCATACCTGATTTATTCCATCAATATTCATCACATGACACCATTGGCTTGGTGATTATTGAGCATTTTTTGAAGACATCATGGGCCTCATTTGAGTCTTTGAATCATGTATAGAATTCAGAGACATTCCTACTTCTTCATGTATGTTCCTATCAAGAATGGGAAGATCATTTGCACACTTCTGTGGTTCGACATTCATGGATTCTCTTTAACATACTTCATTGAGCATCTACACGCACTACAGCATATCTTATGGGGGCTTCCAAGTCTCTCTTTATATCTCTTATTTTGGGGAAATATATTGTACACATGTGATAGAAGTTGTCCTAAGGGGTAATGATATAAGTCCTTCTTCTTCACTTGTTTGCTTTGCATGCATTTTGTTTCTCTTTTTGGAGAGGAGTTTTGTTCCCTTAGGGTTTTCTCCTTTACTCCACTTTATGAGAAACTTTGTACATGGGTACCTAACATGGCCTAGTAGTAGAGACCCATATTTATGTATCTCTTGCACTTTTGTGATCTCCCCAAATATCACTTAAGGGGGGTGTTAGAGTGAATAATTTATCTATTCACTATAGCTTAAGTGTACTTAGGTTGATGAGGTTAGACAACATTTTGTCTAATTGAATGTACAACCTTTTAGAGGTTAGATGTTACCTAGTTGTTTGGTAAACCTCATGTACAGACCTTTTGAGGTTGGAATAATTTCCATCTCGCCTCAAAAGACACTTTGTAGTCATCCAACACTTGTCACACAAGGTTGTTTGTGAGGCCTAGTTAGTATTATCCTAGATATTTAACTTGATATTATATTTTGATGTGTGTGTGTAATGGACTTGGTTGATGTTGAGATTATGAACTATGGATATTATTATTATTATTTTGACAATGGAAAATAAATGCTTTATATTTCTGTTAGATATTTATTTATTTAAAATGAAATAATATGTTTATTCAATAAAATAATGGATTATGAAATATTGATGATTATATGTTTTCGCAAAAATAAATATTATTGTTTTGATATGTTAGATTATGTGATTAACGGATATTAGAAATGATGAAGTTAAATTGCTTCAGCTATAAGTTTTATTTAAAAAAAATACTGACGTTTCTAAGATTTTTGTAGGTAGAGTGGCCCAGGTTCCTTAAGAAATTGGAGACAAAATCCATATGCTCAAAGCTTGACTATTGTTTAATTATTTATTTATTATTTGTCATTATTTTGTAAGGGGGGTTTTGTGTCGAAAGTATGCGTTATTTTAGTATGTTTATTTGGTTTAAAACAAGTATTTTTTATTTTGTGAGAAGGGAATGTAAAGAGTTGGGAAAAAGGTTTTATTTTAAAAGAGGGAAATGTGAATCATTTTTCTCATTCTTAAAAATGGAAGTGTTGTAGCTTTCTTGACAACAATGATCTTTCTTGATTCTTCCAGCTGTTGAATGCTTCTTGGATGAAAAAGAAGAGGATTTTTGGGGCAAAAATAGATGGTTTGATCATGGATTGTTGGTTGGAAACAGGCTGTGCATTTTTTTGGTGAATTAGAGGGGATAATCCTAACTTGGACAACCAAGGTATGGATGATTTTCTTGTGAAAATTTAGTGTTTTGATAATTTTTGTGAATATTGAATCCAAGGGATGTGTTAGTCGATGTGAAAATCTGTGTTGTCATGTTGAATGCTTGTGGGTTTGGGTGTGCAAAGGGAATTGCCCTCCAAATCAGTTGAGAGATTCCCTCTTGTGGGGCTAAGGAGGGTGGGGAGCCTCTCTTGGGGTTTTGTGGAGTTTGTGATGGTGTTGTGGGCTGGTTGTACTGGGAGAAAGGGAGAATGGGAGTAAAATTTGATGGGAGATTGGGAGAATCAATGGGAGATTGGAAGAATGAATGGGAGTTGGGAGGATGTATGGTTGGTTGTGATAATGGGAGTGTGGAGTTGTGTGAAGAAAAGGGAGTTATATTTGTACCCCAAGAGGAGTTTTTCCCCCCTTCTTCCCCTTAACAGGAATTTCGTGTGCAGATTCCACTTGTGTGAGTCGAATGTTATTAGTTGTTTTCTGATTTTTTTTGTTTTATTATTATTTGTTTGGATCAATGGATTTTGTTTCTAGCTCAAAGTCGACTGGAATCAATTAGTTCTATGGATGGGTGGAGAGCAGGACTGGGCTACTCTATTTTATGTTTTGCAGGTTTATGAAGAGGATTTATGATCAGTGTTCCCCTGTTGGAGAAATTGGATGTGTTAAAAAAGAAATATATATTATTGTTGTATAATATTTTCCTCATTGTTGAACCATTTGAGTGTTGATTATACAGTGTTATGAATAAAAAGATTATGTGGTTGGCTCAGAGAATAAAGTGATCAAACCTAGTTCATGTAAATGACTCCATCTTTATTTATTATTGAATGCAATGTTTGATTGGCAGTACAGTTTTATAAGTTCAATACTGTTGAAAATATCAAACAAAACATAGTTTAATCCATTATCATCTACTTTAATTCATTAGTGTTGCATACAATGTTTTCGTAAGTAGTTTTCTTTATATTGTTAATTGTTCTTTATTCATTAATATTGGTTAAGTTTTCCATGGTTAATATTGTAATATTGATATTGTATTTAATAGATTCCTTGCTGCGTCAAATATAAATTTATTTTGTTCTGAGTTGAAAGTTAAATTAGTTCATTTAGAAGATTGTATGTTCGAAGTATTGAAGGATGCTGTATTGGGCAACCATGACTACCACGGCTACCCACAGCTAAGCTGTGGGTGCCATGGGAGCCATTACTCCCACAACCAAAACAAGGGTCAGCTGTGGTCGGCCTAAAGGCTGCCACAGACCTAGTGTTTTATTACGGTATACGCTTTTGATAATGCATCGCATTGTTTAAGTTTCTTTCACGACTACCCACAGCTAAGCTATGGGTGCCATGGAAGCCATGACTCCCACAACCAAAACAAGGGTTAGTTGTGGTCGACCTAAAGGCCGCCACAGACCAAGTGTTGTATTATGGTATACGCTTTTGATAATGCATTGCATTGTTTAAGTTTCTTTCAACGAATGCTATAATATTAATGCTCATTCCTTTCCGCCAGTGAATAGTAAATGTTATATATATATATATATGTGTGTGTGTGTGTGTGTGTGTTAATGAATACTTGATCATAATTCAATGTTTCAATTTGATATGCTTATCAATTCGATTGAAATTTATATGTATACTTCA
Organism: Cunninghamia lanceolata; assembly: GCA_027924645.1. Classification (NCBI taxonomy): domain Eukaryota; kingdom Viridiplantae; phylum Streptophyta; class Pinopsida; order Cupressales; family Cupressaceae; genus Cunninghamia; species Cunninghamia lanceolata. The sequence goes on from BSBN01000167.1 coordinate 13,416,285, forward strand.
ATAATGAATATGCATGGTTCTTATTATTATGTTAATCATTTATAATTATATTTTTAAAATATTGCGATAGTAAGTATATAGATATTTTCATTTAATGAAGATATATTACTTCATTGTGTTAAAGTTGATATATCTCATATATAGTAAATGTCTTTTGTTCAGCGGTCTTGGACAAACCCCCGTCAGTTTGTTTGGATTCCTTTTTATAAAGCTATTCCAAATAGATTCTAGCATAAGTTGATCTTCTTAACTTATGTGTTCTACAGATTATTCATTGATCACTTATCAATTTGTCTCGATTTTGCTTTGTTTAATATTATCTTGTTTAATTTAATTGAATTAATAGTTTTTTTTTTAAAGAAGGGCATTACATTGTTGGTTTGCACATTCTAAGTGATCAAAGGTTGACACTTTATAGGACACATGTCTACTTGTTTGTGCTACATCACGGGGCACTTGTCAATCCACATGCAAGGTGGATTGCCTCTTCCATACCTATATAATGAGGCATTGTCATGTAAATTTGTAAGCGAGATTAATATATGTTTATGCTTAAATTATTTTCATCAATACCATTGATTTCTTATCTCTATTTGTCGATTTCCATATTGTGAGAGTGAATATCAAGTGTTACAAAGAATCCTTAGCTATTCCAACAATTGTAAGGAAGCAAGGGTTGCAAAAACAACTTCCTACACTAATCTTTAAGAGGAGTGTTATGCAAATAACTTCAAATCTGATATAAACTTATTACAGAGAGTACATAAACATATAGAAATTAGCAATAAGCAATAAACCATAACACGATGATTTATGTGGAGAAAACCCTTTCGGGAGAAAATCCCCATACTCAAAAACATGCACAATGTATTATCAAATCAACAAAGGATTACAATACACTTGCAATGCAAGTCTTTACAGGAGTAATACACCAACATTCAAATACAAGGTAATTTCAGCAACATTCCACCAACACTTGTGTACTTACAAACTCTCATAATATAAACTACTCCTCAAGCTCTCAATTTATCGACTTCCAGCAACCTTTAAACCATCTATGGTTTACAAAACCATATGAAAAACCTCCCATGAGGTGTGGTGTCCAAGATAGGCAAGAATTTTGTCTAAAATTAGGCTCTTATGACAAATAATAAACATTGTCATAGTTAGTCAAGATTCCCAATAACTCCTAAATCTAACTCTTACATGTTATAGTATCTATTATAGGATCCTACAAAAGTAGGGCATCCTATTTTACTAAAGATAATATCAAAATAAAATATTTATACTCTACAACTACACTTGACATAATTGGCACATCAAATGACACTGTGCGCCAATTTGTATTGAAACTAAAGATTAAATAATAACACTAATATGTAATTAACTACAAAAAAAATATTAAATAATAAATAAATAACAGGAAATTTACAAGTTGAGACACGCCAAATGCATGGCATTGGTTGCACATGGCTTTGCTACCATGGAGGGGAGCACAGAGCTTTATGCTTATGGTGGGAAAAAAAAAAGCAATAGAAAATTAGTATGTGCCATATGTATCTATATGCACAGGAATCGGTAAAGCGCAAGAAGTTCCAAATGCCCTTCCCCCATTTTTGCTGCAACTCCACTTATCGTAACAATATTTAACGCCACCAATATTGGAAGCGGACCAATAAATTTTAAGATGATCCCAAAATTTAAAAAAAAAACAGCAACCAACTCCCGTTTAACAGCTGGTGGTTTTCGCTTAAAACTGAGCAACAAACCCTTCTTTTCTTCCCAAGTTCCTACCGAGAAACCCCTCTAAAACAACTGAGCTTAAACAGCACACTCTAAGCTTTGACAGGTGACATGTGGGCCCGTCCCTTTCCCAACGCCCATTTCCGTCTTCAAACCGTCCCGTTAACGGCGAGTTCAAATTGAAACTCGTCTCATAGCTCCTGTGCAAGGATGCCCGTAAAGTGATTGATTGCATTAAAGATCTCGCGTCCGTGGCACATGTCGAACTGCCTCAAAGAAATGTAGTCTCATTGGAATCCTACGATTGCAGGATATGCACAAAATGGGTTTGTTGAGAAATTTTCAGAAGCTTTCAAGCAAATGCAATGGCAGGTATAAAGCCAGACTCCGCAACCTTTGCCAGCACCCTCCCTGCCTGTGCCAAAATGGGAGCTTTGGAATGATTTTTTTATCTTACTGCTAATTGAATGTTTTTTTTTTTGTGGGTATGGACAATAGTTGAACGCGAGGCTGAGTGTGAGAGCCCTGGATAGAAAAGAAGAGAAGAGGCTGAAGCAAATGGGAGCCACTGTGAGGAACTCCACTTGTTATATGAAAAGGATGAAGAAACAAAAGGACATTAAAGAAACAGCCCTTAAACTCATGGAATCCATGTCTACTCAACAGCTGTCGGATTTGGTTGCATTTTATGAGATGATGATTCACATCGGATCACAGGTGTTGGAACAAGGTATGCACATCCATCGCAGGGAAAAGGATAGAGGAGTTTTATCTGATGTTGTTGTAGCTGCCCCGGTAGACATGTATTCAACATGTGGAAGCATAGACATGGCACGTGAACTGTTTGACAGAATGCCTCAAAGACATGTCATCTCATGGAACGCCATGATTGCAGGATATGCAAAATGTAGAAGCATAGACAAGGCACCTGAACTGTTTTACAGAATGCCTCAAAGAAACGTGCTCTAATGGAATGCTTTAGAAACTTTCAAGCAAATGCAATTGGCAGGCGTAAAGCCAGACTCTACAACCTTTGCCAGCATCCTCCCAGCCTGTGCCAAATGGGAGCTTTGGAACGGGGATATGGGCATCCGTCAAAGCATAAATGATAGAGGAATTTTGTCAGATGTTGTAGTTGCAACTGCTCTGGTAGACATGCTTCCAAAATGTGGAAGCACAGACCAGGCACGTGAACTGTTTGACAAAATGCCTCAGAAATGTGGTTTAACAGAATGCCATGATTGGAGGATATGCACAAAATGGATTTGTTGACAAGCCTTCAGTAACATTCAAGCAAATGAAATTGGCAGTTGTAAAGCCAAAGTGGGAGCTTTGAAGAGGGTATGGACATCCATCAAAGCATAATGGAAGGGGCAATTTTGTGAGATATTATAGTTGGAAATGCTCTGGTAGACAAGTATGGAAAACGTGGAAGCATAGACAAGGCACTTGGACTGTTCGACAAAATGTCTCAAAGAAGCGCGGTCTCATGGAATGAGATGATTGTAGGATATGCACCAAAAAAATGGATATTGTAAGATTCAACCATAATATTGGCATTTTTTCAAGAGCTAAGAATATGAAAATACAAATGAGAGAAGATTATCTTTGTGAACCATTCCAGAAATCTAATGAGGGATATAGACCTCCCAAGACAAGCCATTATGTTCTTACAAGCCCTCGTGCTTAGAAGCTAAAATCTAAAAAGTATAGAGGAAGACGCCTGTTTTGCTCATCATCCATTTTGATCCCAAAGTGTTTTCTTTCTCTTAGTTGAATTCCTCTTAATAACTTTTTGATCTACCTTAGGATTTTTGAAAGAGATGCCCCATATGACCATTATTATCCTCTTCAACCAACCATCGTTTGGAAGGGATAAAGATCTATCTTTCTAATCCATCCGTTGTTTGGAGGTGTAAAGATTTATCCTCCTAATCCAACCGCTATTTAGGAGTGTAAAGTTTTAGCTTGATTGATGCCTTTAATGGTTTCCCCAAATCACAGTGTATCTGCTATAAGTTTGAAGACTAAACAATGCCAGAATTATAAAGGCAGATGAGGGTGCCTCAGACATTGTATCTTCAAACCGATGAGTCTTAGTGTGTATTCCTAAATGAAATATCCAGCTTTTTTTCATCATGCATTTGACCAGTCTTTATCACCTACCTAGTCACCATTTGAAAGCTTTTGATAATGAAATCGTATTGCCTTGCTCCTAGTAGAAATTCGGCAACACGTGTGTAACATACATCACCCATGATAGATAATCTAAGACAACTTTGTGATCGAGAGGAAAATATCGTAGCAAGCTTTCAATCGTGATATAAATGATGACGTCCTTTTGGCTAAAGGTTTTATTTTATATATTATCTTAATTTTTATTCCGACAGACATTCTTCTACAATGAGAAAGACTTATCTACAACTTTTTAAATGTATATTATATAAGATTAAGATTCTAGATCTGCGATCAACTTAGGTAGACCGTAAATTGCACGACAAATCAATATAAAAGAAATCACTTGCATAATTTTCGAGCTTTTGGATTAACTTGCAGTAGATTTATCTTAAGGAATAAGAAGTCTGAGTTAATTAATGACAGGTGTACATATGCACTCTTTATCTTCACTTTGCAGTCAGCCATTTTCGATCCCTTCATCGCTCGTCTTGAGTGGAAAAGCTTAAGCACGTGGTGAGTTCAATTTTAATTATTGTCAATGGTCTTTAAAAAGGTGCTTGTAGATTAGTTGTTGACTTTGTTGGCTTCTTCAAATGTGGTTAAGGGATTGAAACTCAACATAGTCAATTTGCTCAATTGATATGATATGTCGGCTGTTTAAGTGAGTTGTCGGGATTCAACTCGATATAATCTGCATAAATGGCCTTCTAGTTTTTAAAGTAGATAAGTACAACAATAAAAATAAAATGCAAAAACTTAATACTACAATGTTATTTTTTAATAAGTCTTTCTATAAGTTCTATAAGGGATCATTACAATCTACAAGTGCATTACAACAATGAGGAAATAATGTGAGAAAGGGTGTTTGTTGTGTGGGAATGTGTTTGAGTGTCTTCCAATAAAAGAGAGATGTTTAGAAGGTGTAGAAATGTCCTCTATTATGTGGGAAGTGGGTAGACGAGGTTTTGGGAGTCTTCATCTTCTAGTAATATTGTTGGGTAGAGGGCATGCGCAAGTGGTTTGAGAGAAAAACAAATTGTGGGTTGTGGTGTGCGTGTGTGAGAGGATGTTTTCTAAAAGGAAGACTATGTTAGGATTAAGGTGCCATCAACTTTGTAAATCCTATGTAATTAATTACTCCTAATATTGTTTGTAAATCATCTGTAAGGGATGAAAGGTTTCACCAGCAATGATATTGTTTCAGCCATATGTTTATATCCGGTCCCCAACATTAATTTGTCTGCGACAAGGGGTCACAGGGGGTTTTGTCCGAGGGGATCATTCCCCCAATGAGGGGTCCGGGGACTGCGTGCCCCGACGAGGGTTCCCACATTTTATTTATAATTTATCATTGTAAATCTGGACCGTTCGTCATTAGGTCACAAATCTGAAGGTCAGTATTATGTTAGTTATCTTGCCCTATAAGGCAACCCCCTTTTATAAGGATATTTGTACTACATTTTTATCAGAGTTGAGAATAACAGGCGGTGTTGGATTGAAGACTAAAGAAGAAGAGGAAGTGCATGTATTGTAATCTCATATTTAAAGATAATACAACTTGGAGCTTCTTTTCTTGGTGGAGTTTTTTTACCTAAAACGGTTTTCTCCACGTTACATACTATGTTATGTGTTCAATTCTTAATGCATGTTATTTCTGTGTAGTGGGTTTTTTGTTTCTATTGCAATCTCCATTGATTCTACATTGTTTAGAGAACATAAATAAGGTTTGAACCAGATTTTTCATTGTGTGGTTTGCACTTTCATTTCTAACAGACTAAAGTGGCCTTGAGGAGGGCTATGAGATTTGCATTCATGGAGCAAAGAAAAAGGGCCTCTAACAAAAGAAAGTAGGTTAGAATTTAGAATGTGTATTCTATGCACTTGATCCTATAGTGTGCATAGGGATACATGAATAGTCAAATTGCGGTGACCATAACTCTTAATTTAGTTATATGATCATTAGTATGGTCTTATATAGGTAGTGAAGACAACTTGGGTGCCATCCATGCCATAAGTATGGTATATACAGGAGGTAGTTATTAGTTTATTAGCATTATATTGTGAATTATGTTTTTGTTGGAGAATTTTGGAGATTTGCCCCCTCAAAGTGACTTAGTATTCTCAAGTATTAATCAAGTAATTGTAGTATATTCTCTATTATATTATTCTCTCAAGATGCAAATTATTTCATTACAAGTGGTATCAAAGTATAATCTTGGCACCTAGAGGGCAAGAAACAAGGTGATTTTTTTTAATTTAAGAGGTGCAATTATGAAGCATGTATCTCTCTCAATTCAGTGAATTTATTTCCATTTTTTGAGGGTTACTAAGGATATGTTGAAGCATATGCAATCCATATTTGAGGGCATTTGGAGTATATTTAAGGGAGTCATTATAAAATTAGGGTTTCTACCAAATTTGCTTCTAGCAAATATAAAATAACAAATGGTTTCTTAAATTATAGAGGGTTGAACAAAGGTATATTGGTCCACCTACATTTTTGGATTGAAGTCATTTCGATTTGTTTCAAGTAAATTATTGCAATTTTGGGCTTTTTTCATAAATTTGTTCTATACACTACAATTTTTGGAATTTTTTAGATTTATTTACATTTTTGAAAAGATTGAAAAAAATAATTGGAGATCTATTGTTTAAAATGTTAATTTTGTACAGCCAAAAAAAAAATTCAAACCATCTAATCAAGTTTTGGTCAAACAAAAATACTAGATTTTGCAATATCAAGCCTCATCATAATAGGACCACAAACTAGACATAGAGGCAAGAATTCCTACACTCCTGGAAAGATGTCTAATGAAGGTGATTGATCAATAGGAGGGATAGATACTATATCAATGGATTATATAAGGGGGAAAAAAGCAAGTTGAAGGACACACTCAGGTTAGAAGTGGCAATGCAAATGTAATAGATCTCTAAAGAAAATAGCATATCTCAAAAGCATATGGGGTAATGAAGATTCACACAACAAGAATCAAGATGAAAGGGACATGATGCTTTTGGTTTGATTCAAATCTAAGGATGGATCATCACTCGAATAATTCTATGACTAGGCACTTCACACCAAAAATGGATATTGAAAGTTCAATGAGAAGGGTCTAACGAATTGACTTCACCAAATAGAGCAATTATTCAATCTTCATCATGTTCTATGCCAAAAAAAATTGCAATCACATCTTCATACTTGGAACCAAACCAATTCATTTGGTACCATTGGCTATGTGAATAGAAGAAAAGAAGTATGTGTCATCACATGGTTATTTTCCAAGAGGAACACACTACACATTATGGTGATAACCTTATGCATAGCTACTTTAGCTAACTTACCAAACTAAAGTAAATATGTATAGTCAAGGACTATACTTAACAATTTTAAACATTATCTTTAAGAGTGGAGCATGCTATAGAAGAAAGTTTGAAGGAATTATTTTAGGGGGTTTAAAGGACCACATCAAATATGAGGTACGCATGTTCCATCCAAGTTCTATGTCCCAAGAAATGATTATGGAAAGACAAGTAGAGGAAATGAATTTGGCCAACATAAGGCAAGGGTTTGTAAATATAATAGATAGAAGCATTCTTGTAGAGTCACTCCCTCACCCTACCATACTAGCTCCATAACAAATTGAAGAGAAGAGAGAGAAAATGTTATGCTTTAATTGTGATAGCAAGTATAGTCTATGACATAAGTGTGGAGAAAAGAAATTGTTCTACATTGGGGTTGCTAATGAAGAGGAAATGGATGAAGACTAATTAGGGGAGACTAATAAGGAGACAGGGGAAGAAATTGAAGAAACACAACCATTTCTTTCCATGCACTTTTAGGTATCAACTCACAAACACTCAAGGTAGTGGAATTTTTTGAAAAATAGAAGGGAACAATATTAATTTACTCAAGTAGTTCTCATAACTTCATCAATAGTAAACAAACTATGCACTTAAACTATTTTGTCTATCCAACTCCAAAGTTTCAAGTCATTATTAAAAATGGTGGGACAGTTGTTTTATAAAATACCATAGTATTAAGCTATCCATGGGAGAATATAAATTAGATTGTCTTATTTTGTCATTCACATGGGGGAGATAATATTGTCTTGGGAGTCCAATAGCTAGAACTACCTTGGGAACAATTGAGATGAACTTCTAAGAGCTTTTCATGTGTTTCCAATTAGAGGGTAGAAAGTTTGAACTTTGTGGCTACATGCAACATCACTAGAATTAGTGAGTTCTCATAAGATGTAAAAGTTTCTAAGAAAGGGGGTGGATGGGTTTGTGGCTCAATTATTTTTAATAGAGGCACCAACAACAAAGGAGTCTACACCACCAGATCTATAGGCTATTATGGAGAAACATTCATGAGTCTTTAGATATATGTCAAAAGGACTTGCTCCCAAAAGGGATCATGATCCTATTATTCAACTAGTGTTAAGGTGCCAACCACCTGACTATAGGCCTTACATGCACCCATATGCCAAGGAGAGTGAAAGTGAGAAGATGGTACAAGAGATGTTATCTGTCATAGCCCATCTTGTTACATGACATAGTGTTGCTTATTTATAGAATTTACATAGACATATATGATGTTATGTTGATTAAATATGATACTTTTTGAACCACTTGGATGACTGTTTCATCTGCATTGTTAGAAATGTGTTGATATATTCTATGTTATAGTAGCATAACTTGATTTGACTACTGCATAGTTATATATGGTTACCATTTGTTGTGGAATAACTACAATTTAATGTCTGAGTGCATCAAGATTCACCACAACCTCTTTCCAAAGGGAGAGTATCATAGAGGAGAAGAACCTAGTGATTCTAAGGTCGCCATGCATGATACGCACACACATACTAAATTACAATTACCATAGATGCATATAGAATGGGGTTTTGTCGATAGTCTTGTTAGTCCTAGTTTTGATCCTCATTGGTTTCATCCTAGTGAAAAATTTCAACTAATTTTAATTTTGGGAAAGAAATAACACCTATATAAATATATACATATATGTGTGTAGATACTACAAATGTGAATATATGAGTGTGTGTGTGTGTGCACAAAAACATTGGCACAAACAAATACACACGTATACACACATATATATATATATATAGAAGATTAAGTTTTTTTTTTTTAAAGATAATGCGCCTGGTAAACTTTTTAACGTGACCGGCGACGCTGGTGCGACACGCCCTCCGGCTCCACGCGAATGCTTTTGCCCGGAGCAATGAACCGGTGAGGCCATAACTGGGGGACCTTATCCCCTAGGAAGAACACTTCAAACCCGCGAGCTCATTGGCCCAGCGAAGGCGTAAAGCCTTGCGAGCTCGTTGGCCCAGCGGGGCTTTGAACTCTGGTGGCCGCCACTACATCCTAAGCGACTTAACCACCGAACCATGCCATCATCGGCATATATAGAAGATTAAGTTATTTAAATGGAACTATTGCATTTATATCTATGAACCAGTTATATACAACTATATAAGCCTATGTGTATTTATTATTTAAATAATATACAAGTAAATAAATAATGTAATCATAAATATTATGAATAATTTTTTACTTTAACCACCAGTAAAATTTGCAATGGCAATAACATTATCATTTTATTCCATCAGTAAAATGACAGTGATCAAAAGAAAAGAGGTAATATTATTATTTTATTTTATTTCTCACCTTTAGAAGGACAAAGGAAAATAATACATGTTTTTGTTATTAAATATTTTAATTAAAACAGCTACAACTTCCCATGGATGACATTTGTAAATGCTAACAGAAAAAACTTTTGCAATGCTCTAACCTAAGTTGTTGGGCCCAAGGCCACCAGGAATTTTTCAAGCTTTACCTATCAATAAAAAACCATGTGATTCGACAATTGGAGCCTGGGAAAAAGGAGAAGTAATATTTATCAAAATAGGAATGTGGTAATTTAGAGGGGAGTTTTCAGAAGAGCGGGGAGAGGAAAATTTAAAGAAAAGAAGAAAGGAGAATTATGGCTTGGAGAAAGATCCATCAGCTACTGGAATAAATTACTCAAAATTGGAAAGAGTTCTCAGGTATGGAATTTGTAAGCCTTGTTCAGTGAAATTTAATCATAGGAAGGTTAGCAGGAAACTTCCTTATCATTCATATCTATAGAAATACAAAAAATACCCTTCCATTTTTTTCAATATTAAGGGAATTCTATGTAGCTGTATGTCTGGAATTCCTTAATGTGTTTTGAAAATTCTAAAATTAAGGAGCTAAGAAGTTAGCAAGATTTAAAAATAATTATTTGGCCATAGAATGAATTCAACAATTTAGAATTCTATTGAATATTTTTAGTTAAACTACTACTGATTGCTACCTAAGAGGAATGACTGCAAGAAAATATAAAACTGGTTAAATAGCTTCCAAGCTATATACACCAAGATTAAGGAAAACATAATTCTGTAGAGACATACCTAGTTTAATGAGTGCTATGTATCTTATTAACAAACACAGATGATGATAAGCCCAGAAAATTGGGAGTATTGAATAGTATAAACTTCCCATTAAATGTAGAAATGCATATACCTGCAAAATTGCATACATTTTTTTAAGGGCAAATAAGAGAAAGTTTTATTTTGGACAACAACCATTATAAGGACAAGCCTTAGAGAGGTTGTGCTTCCATACATGACGCAGGAGCATCTGGAAGTCATTTGAGTGATCTAAGTCACTAGGTGTTGTGTTGTTAGTTACCAAAGGGTGTCAATAGAGTCTACCGCATTCTACCGTAATTGATTTTTTGGTCTCATGGTTTGGAGGTTATGTCGAACAAGGCAAGAGGCATAACATATCTAAGTTTTAGAAGTTATGGATTGCCACAAAGATATCTGGACGCGTTTGATTCAAAACTATGTAACTGGTTAACAGAAGTGTCAGTAGGAGCCACCACATTTCACCGCAATTAACTTTCTAGTCTTGCAATTGGGAGGATTACTAGAACTAGTTGGGAAGTATGTTTGATCCAAGTTTCAAGAGGTTGGAGTTATCAAACAAATGTCTAGAGGCATTAGAGTGAAGACTATGTTATCACATTTCATGAAGAATGATTGTACAGAAGTCTGGGAGCTTGCGTCAGTGATTTGGGATTGTGAGCTAGGAACTAAGATTGTGTGGAGGTAAATTGGGTACAGTAGAGCTTACGATATGAAGTGCAGGATGATATCTCATTCCCACATCACCGCATATGATTTGGGGTCAACTTGTGTATACAAGGATGATTACATGTTTTATGTTACACGTTACATTTAGGCTGACAAAGATAATGTTTAGAAGGCTTGCGGAGGATACATATGAAGGATAGAATATTGTTTCAAAGTGTGTGGGTGAGTGCAAAAGTATAGGACAGAGCAGAAGTAGAAAAAGATGCAGAGCAGAGAATAGAGAAAGGAGAAGAGGGAAGACATAGTACATGGAAGAATGATGTAGATGCGATGTTGTGTTGTGTTTATATTTGAATGACCCTTTTGTGAGACTGGGTTGTGCCCTAGCCATGAAAAGCCCTAGAGGCATATGTAGTGAGATTTGGAAATCTAATATAATGAGAACTGATCTTTTGGAGGGTGGGTTTTTTTTCCCTTTTAGGGTTTTTCTAGGATAAATCTTGTGTCCTATGATTGTGGATCTTATGTTGTGCAATTTTTATGTGTATGTTTCCATCTTGTTTCATCTTGTTTCTATTGGGATTGTGAGATTGCATGGTTAAGGCTGCAGGGTTGGATAGTCCTTCATTGGATCCTCCATCCCTGACTACATCAAGTGGTATCAGAGATGGTTGCGAATCTGTTGGAAAGGTAAAATGTGTTGGAAGAATGTGTGGAACCCTAAAGTGCAGTAAGTGCCACTACATAAGGAGAAAACCCACCACAAACAAAGAAGAATCACTATAAAAAGAAGATCGGAGCAAGGAAGATTAAGGCAAGGAAGACCAGAGAAAGAAATATCCAAGCGAGTTAGTAGTTCAAGTTGACCATTGGTGTACAATCTGAATATTTTGCAAAAGGAGTGAAGAAGTCGCCACATAATCAAGGAGAATTGGAATCACTATAGCAAGTCTTGGCACAAGTAAGCTTTTCACATTAAATTGTTTGTATAATTTGTCTCAATGGGGAAGATTGGAAAAAGAGTGAAGAAAGAAAATGAAAACCTAATGTGTGAGAAGGATATTCTATAAGAATAATTGTGTGAAATTAAAATGTATAACTTATAATTAATGGAGAAGATAAGAGAACTGGGAGAAAACAAATATGATGTTCTTGAAGAAGAACTAGAAAATGTCAAAAGGAGAAATGGAGAATTAGAAAAAGAGTTGAAGTTGTTTGAGTATGTCAAAAGGAGTTTTGGAGAACTGGAAGAAGAATTCAAGTTGTTTGATAAGCTTGAAAAGAGGAACAGAGATCTGGAGGAAAATTTGGAGAAGTTGAAAAAGGAAAACAATTTACAAAAAAGTGAAATATTAGGATTGAAAGAACAACTTAATCAATTATAGAAGTCACTTGTAGCATGCAGAAAGGAAAATTAATGTCTAAGATCTAAACCTAAACTTTGTAATGTTTCTTGTGATACTAAGGATTTGTATGATACCGCAAAAGCTTCTTTAGACAAGGAGGGTGAGGTTGAAGATAACAATATAACTTAATCTGCAATTGTTGGTGATGGTGTTGAAAAAGAGATTTCTCAAAACAATGTTGGTTAAAAAATCATGAGAAGAATGGGATATGAAGGAAAAGGATTGGGAAAACATGAGCAAGGAATTACAGAGCCCATTGAACCAATAGTGAGACCTTGAAATGAGGGCCTCGGATATATCAGAGGTAAAGGGAATAAGGGTGTTGTCACAAGTTCAAACAAATAAGCTCAAGGAAGGCAAAGTATGCATTGTTCTTATTATAATAGACATGGACATGGCAATGGAATGTATTGGGATCTGCACCCTTGTAAAATCTGTGGATTAAGGAATCACTCTAAGAAGATGTGTTGGAATAAAATGCGGAGGAGAGAGTCTAGGATAGATTATGGATGGATTGATGGATCGAAATGGAAATATGTTACTTGTATGTTCAAAGGTTGTATGGGCTAAAGTATTCATGTGTCAGGGAGATATCGAGTCATCTACCAAGCGAAAGAAAATATGGATCAAGATGCGTATAAGACCACATGTAGAGCATAACAAGGAGAGACGCTCTTACTGTAAAGGAGATAGCAATTCATACCATCAAGGGAGAGATGATATGAATTCCTACCACAATAATAGAGGAAGTCACAATTCTTACCGCAATGAAGGATACCGAAGGGATGAAACAAGATTTGATAAGAGATCATTCAGAGGAACCTGTTTTCAAGTGTGGAGGTGAAGAACATTGAGCATTGAATGTCACTGAGGGACTGTTAATAAGAGGGCAGAAAATAGTGTAGGGATAGTTTATGTGGAAGAAGAACATATTGCCAGGTCATCAAGTTCAGTAAGAAAACCAGAAGAGGGTGAATCATTGATAGTGAAGAGATTTTTGTTGTAGACTAGAACAACTAAGGAACCGATGCGTGGGAAAAGATTGTGTAAATTAGGAGCGAGGGATCATGTGTGGAGCATAATGGAAAAGAGACCCATACTGCAGTAAAAGAAGGGATGACATGGAAATTACACCATAAAAGAAGAAGAAATCACACCACAATAAAGGAAGTAATTATAAAGAATTGGAGAGGAGTGTAGGGGCAATGTGTGCAAAGAAGGAACCAGATAAGTTCTATGTGTTAGTGGAAAATATGAATAACAGTTTAAAGTAACTAATCATCCAATAACTCAATGGAAATTGATGTAAACACAAGTAAACAAATATTATACCTTCGAAGACCATTTTACCTCTATGCTTCCATTGGTTGCCTATCTCCTCTTGATCTTGATGGTGATGGAGCTCTTAGAAGTGTGTACTTCCTTGTTGTTGAAGATGACAAGAGTAGAACGGCTTTGAGTGGATTATGCAATGGAGATGACACTACAAATGCAATACTAATGGATATGGATTGATGGAGACATGATTGGATGACGATTATGATAATGAGGTTGTGTGAATACAAATGGAGATAACTTTGCCAAAGGCATGCTAGTATGATTCTTGCAGAGTAAGATTGCTTAAGCTTAGATGGATATGAAATGGGTATGAGGACCTTGTTTATATAGGCTGAAGGAAGACCAAATCCAACTGTCAACAGATCCATGACTGGAGGAATTACCTGTGAGGTGTACAATTGAGAAAGCTTGAGGGAATGTGCATGAATCAGAAGAGGATAAGTGTCCAAGCCTTCGTCATGAGTTATGGGAGTTAACAGAATAGATTGAAGAGTTAACTGAGATGATTGATTAGTTAACTGGGCTGATTGGAGAGTCAACAGAATAGATTGAGTAGTGAACTCAATTAACTAAATAGTTAAAATATTTGATTGATGAGTTAACTAATTTGAAAGGATCAGAAATAGGACATGTGGGTGAGGGAATATTAGCTAATTAAATATTAAAATATTTAATTACATGTGCAACAAGGTGAGGTGGAAAGGTGAGGTGGAAAGGTGATGTGGATTTATGAAATTAGGACTTAGGGATAGAAGAATTTGGGATTAATTAAATATTTTAGAATTATTTAATTATGTGAGACATTAGAAGAATTAGAGAATTTAATTAAATAAATTGACTTTATTTAATTATTCGAGGGATGTGAATCACTTAAATAAATTAGGATATTTATTTAATTGATGGAAGAATAAGAATTAAAATAAATATTAAAAATATTTATTTAATTCAACTTAGCCACTTTTAGGTGTATACATTTTGCCCCTCTTTGATGCAATGTTTTTTATCACGTTGTTTCAAAGAAGATAAATTGTCTGGTTATGATACATGCCCCAATTTGCCCTAGGTTACTGATGACAAGATGCCCCCTTGAGAGATTGGATGAGAAGAATGTGACGACAAGATGACGAACGATCTCATGATGAGATAGGTTTGAGCACTTAGGTTGACTGGATAGATGGGTGAAGAAATTTGGTTGACCTAAGAAAAACTGTGAAAATCATGCCCTAGCATGGACAAGGTCAAGCACCTCCCATTAGGGTTCCATGTGCTATACATAGGAGTTTGGGTCCACAGTTCACTGATTTGTACACTTGCCTTTGAGAGACATCCTAGTGGAGAGCAGAGCCATTTGAGCATAGAGCATTCAGTGAAGATGTAGCAGTTTCCTCTTGAGCTTCATCGATTCGAGTGGATCTGACAGTTCAACCATCCAGCAGACCATGGGCTGCCGATAAGTACTACTTTGTTTCTAGCTTAGGGTCATTAATGATAGCAGTAAATGAAGGCCAAAGTTGTAGGTTTTATATGCTTTGAAAGGTAGAACTGTGCATATGACGCGTGATACCACACATATGACACGATGCTGTACATATAACACCAAAATTAGTGTAATGAGATTTTTTGCAAATGAAACGTATTTCTGTGCATACAAAATCCCACTGCACAAATAATTAGGGATGTTGTGCTTTTAATGTTTTGCTGCACATTTGAAATTTGAATGCACATGCAAGATCCTATTGTGCAAATGAATAATAGTCATGCGCATTTGAAATGATATTGCGCATATGATTTAATCATGCACATACGAGGTAAACCTATGCATATATGGTAAAACTGCACATTTAACCGGTAAAACTGCGCATCTGATATTTGTTTACCAAAACACTTAGAAAATGATAAAGTTGACTATGTGATTGATGTTGGTCAACTGATAGGTCATCTCTGAGATTGATTGAATCTCCGGAGAGATGATATGAATGTGTTCCTGTTAGAATTGCTAAGTTTTTGATTTTGGATAGATAGATTTGCAATGTAGTCTATTTGATGGACTAATGCGCACTTACTTGATTGTAGGAGGAGCTAGATGACATTCTCATGTTGAGAGAGTGTTATCCAATTACACAGTTGTTGAGGCACCAGGTTACAGAGACTGATCTTCTTATTCTTGGGTCAGCTGGATTATCTTTCATTTGCTCCATGCCTGAGATTCATGCGAATATCGGTATGTTGACTACCCTGTCGGAGCTTTTTCACAGTGAGGACGGGACCTTTCATCTCCTCACTAGGGAGATTATAGTTACTCTGGAGGATGTTCATAGGATCCTTCGTACACCCATTGATGGAGAGCTTGTGGAGTATGAGCTACAGATTGGGGCAGGGTTGGATGAGTGTAGATGGGTATTTGACGATGATAGCATCGAGGGTACTATGATTGGCTAGGCTGACATGTTGGCATACTATGATTCGCTTCCTACAGTTGTGGCAGGGTTGATTGGAGGTATTGTGTGTCCTAACAGACACTCATGGATTTGCAGTTGGATGGGGTCGAGTGTTAGAGTGGATTGTGACTGAGGGTACTAGATATGCTTGGGGAGTTTGCATCCTTGCACATTTGTATCATGATTTACACTAGTTCACATATGATGGTTCCTCTAGCTTGGCTTGTGGAGTTTCATTGTTATAGATATGGGCATGGACTCACATAGCGATTACTCATCCTATTGGCATTAGTACTTGGGGGTAGGGATTAGCCCTACTCTTATATGTTTCAGGAGAGTCTTTCCTAGCCCGAGCTGGGAAAGCTAGAGTACTGGAGGCATGCTTTTGATAATGTTGACTCAGTTGTTTGGTGACCATACCTGGATTGTGAGGTATGGGACAAGGATGCACATGAGCTACCCTTCTGCTTTCAGACGAGATGGCTTATAGGGAGGACACCCTATATTTTAGAGAGACACATTGTTTCACGTGTGTATAGGTAGTTTGGCAGAATCTAGGGGATGCCCATGGGTAATGCCATATTTGCCCATACGTACAATGGGGACCCAGCCCATCCTATGAGACAGGTCGTGATGAGTTTCTACATATTCTATATTAGCCTTGGCCAATGCATAGGGCAGTGGTAGACGCGGGTATGACACAGGACTATTTTGATTGGTTTTCAACACATCCCTTTCCTCACTACTCTGGACTAGGAGAGCGAGCCCCGATTCTAGATGATCTGGAGGAGGATGAAGAGGGGCCACAGAGGCAACATAGGACATGAGGAGGATGGGGAAGTAGAGGTGGCCAAGGTGGGGATGATGGTAGTGGTGGAGGAGGAGGAGGAGGAGGAGGTGGTGGTGGTGGTGAAGGAGGTCATGATGGTGGACACAATGGTGGACATGATGGGGATGATGGCAGAGATGGAGATGGGAGGAGGGTTCGGTGGAGGATTGAACCTACTCAGTAGGCTCAACTAGCCATACCGGGACAAGTTCAGTCCCCAATACCGCCATAGGGACAGGGGCCAGATGATGGAGAGATGGAGAGATTACGAGCCCAGATGGCTCAGATGTCGTCTATGCTGGAACAGTAGTAGGGACAGATAGGGCAGATGTAGGTCCAAATTATATAGCTACAGAGTGACCTACAGACCACTCGATTAGAGTGAGATACATCCATTCAGAGGTATACCAAGGTGGAGGCACTTTTAGAGCAGGTACAGCTGACTGTGGGACAGTGTCCTACCGGCTAAACAGTGACAGAGATGGTGAGGGCAGGCTAGGAGATCTTCTACTGGCGAGGGTTATATGAGCAGGTGGTGCCACTAGAGCGTAGGGTAGGCAGTTACTACTCCAGTTACCGCAGCAGATCACAGAGGGCACTTATAGAGAGTGGCGGGGTGATGGGACCTACAAGGCTACCTCCGAGAGCACCAGGAGGGGGTGCACCAGGGACAAGGACATCAGGTGGGGGAGGAGGAGGTATCCTACCGCCACAGCCAGTACCATTAGGGGGGAGCCATTCCTAGCTATTTCAAGACATGTATTAGTTTTAGTACCTTTATTTGGACATTTATACACCACTTCAGGTTGGACACTTCAAGATGTATTGGTATTTTGACAACATTGTATACTTGGACACTTTTATTCTTTTTGATGATGATTATATGATATCATGATTCGACTGACTATGATTATGATCTATTGTGATGGACATGACTTACATTATGTTGTTATGATATGCTATGCTTATAGATGACGACTTTGACGCCTATGTTTATGTTTACGCGATGGACATGATGATCTATATGACGACTTTACATGATTATGGTTGTATGCGATGCTTCTAATATGTTTATGCAACATGATGTTTCTATGAGCTATTGATGGATATGAAGACCTATATGCATGTTTATGATCCTATGTGTTCACATTCTATATTGATCTAATGTAGACATTGTGATAACTTAGATGTTTACTTATGTCATTTGCCATTTTTTTTATTTATGGATGATGATCTAATATGCAAATGCGATGATAGCTATGTTTTTGTGAGATTTTTGGTTAATGCAATGTTATGGTGGCTCATGCATCTAAATGACAACATTATATGCAAAACATGATCTAAATGTTTATTACCATTAATGCATTGTATGTGATGATACTATATGATGACACACCTATACATGACATGTAAATGAATTGGTTTTGTTGTTCCAAGTATACTCAATCTTAATAATAATACACCTAAGAAGAATGGACTTTAATAACTCGGATAAATGGATAATGTAGAAGAAAGGACTTGGATAACTGAGATCGATAGACACTTAGATTTGTTGACAAGGATAAAATGCTTATAATGGAATGATATGTAACTTGATATGTGTGGATGCGGAGTTTGTCATCTTCGTATATGCAAGGATTTGAAGTACTTTTTTTCATCATTGAGCATCATTTTTTTTGTTTCTTTTCTCTTTAAAATGTTGTAAGAAAATACAAGCATCGAGGTATAATTAAACTATGATGACCTAAGTATTACTTACATAGATTTTAATATAGCAAGTTAATACCAGCATCTAGTCAAAATTGAATCTAGATGACCTAAGTGTGCCTTGCATGTCAACAAACAAGGATTGCCCTATTTCATGTTTAGACCTAGAACGTCCTTGATGATCTTTTGCTAATCATGTCGTGAGACAAAGTCATCACATTACTAAAGGTTGATCCACAAACAACAAACAAATAAGATAAGTATGCCCCCATCATAGCACCTCTAGTTTTTGACATCCTTGAGTAGCATAGGAAGACATAATAACAAAAATCAAGACTCAATGACTTAAACCTTTTTAATAAGCACAAATTTTCTTGCCATAGTTATGTTTTCTTGCAACGAAAATAGATACAATCATCATGGTGGTTGAGGCCCATTATGTCTTGTTTATAGGTCTAGTTCTTGCGTCAAGTGTTTTGTTGAAAAAGTGTGTTTGTAAAGTTGTTTGTTGTCTACGGATAGTATCGTGATCCTTATTGTTATCCTCTAAGGTGCGTGACATTCAAGAATCCAATTCTCCAATGAGGTCGAGGATTTTCCCCCAGTCAAGTAAAGGATTTGATTTATTGTGGATGAATTGACAATAGACATGAAGAAATGGGCCCTAAGGGACTGACCTAGTGCCTCGGGGGTGCATAAATGATGGCCTTGCCTACGTGACGATGCAGAGGCCACGTAGTTTGGGGTGTGGACTATGTGGACCTAAGACCTAGGTGATTGGAAAAATGGGATTGGACGAACAAAAGGATGGGTGACATGGGATGGAATGGATGGAAAAGGAGCCTCGGGGGTGCATCAATGATGGCCTTGATTATGTGATAACTCAGAGGCGATGTAGTTCGACAACAATTCAGTGGATTGGTGCAGGACGGATGACAAGATGGACGCAAGCTTGGATCGATAGCCTGATGGGAGAAGGCGGTAAGGATGAGCGAACAACAAGCCATGGTAGGTACCTCAATGTGATTGGATCGATGCGGTTAGGAGGGATGGATGAGGACTAAAATCCTAAGAGACAGAGGAAGTGGTTTATTAGTGTCATTGCTTTTGATTCCCTTGCATTGGAGTTTTGTAGGATTGGATGATTGGACAAAAGGATGGGCGATAATGGACGAAATGGATGCACACAGAAGGAAACAAGGATGTGATCTCCAAGGACTATGCCACATAGGAATAACTCAGGATTTGACATGACAATGCTTATGACAAGAGGGTAATAGGATTGGATTGGTTTGAAAAAGATAAGGTACATCAAGAGTTTCTCCAAAGCATGTTTCAACATTTTGCCCCCATATCTCTATCAAGATCAAAAGAGGAAAGGAGGATGAATGTACTCAATCTAATAGGCATATGTAGGATAAGGACGATAGGATGGTATGGTAAGATAGTGTGGAAAATGATAGGGTCAATGAGACAATGTGCTCCCAAGGGTAAGAGACATAGAAGATCAACCTACACATGATGCATGTTTGCCAGGTTTTCATCATGGTACTTATCCAAGGTGCCACCAAGGGTGGTTTTCACCATTGGATGAAAGGATTTTTTTTTCAATGTTTGGATAGGATAGGTGGAATACGGAAAGGAGGGACTCAAATGCCCAATTCCATGAAGGTGACAATGCCCCTTTGGAGAAAGATGCCAACGCATGGACCATGTCAAATGCCCCCATCGATGTTGGTAAGGAGATTGAATGAAAGGAAAATGGATTAGGTAGATAGTGAGTTGTGAAAGGAATGAGAGTGGATTATGATGTGGATTATGTATGGAAGGAATATGCAATGATTAATGGGAGAAAATGGATTATGATGTGGATTATGGATGGAATGATAGTGGATTATGATGTGGATATGGAAAAGCATGGACCATAGGACGGTGATAGGGTAGATAAGTAGGATAATGGTTGAATGATGGGGTGATGGAGGTATGGAAAGGCATCATGACCAACAGTTGCACACACCATTTTAAACATTGAAGCTTTTGATGGGAAGGTGGTGTAGGAAGCAATGGCACTGTTGGCTTAGGGGATGGGTGACGTAGTAACTTAGGTACCTACATAGACTTAGTATTTTTATGATTTTTGTTTTGGTTGTGGGATTTTTGGGATTTTTGAATGGAATGGGGATTTTGGATGGAAAGGGATGGTTGGGATTTTTGAGATGTGGATGCTCCATTTGATTTGCTTTTTTGCTTCGGGACCCATACCATTTGGCTTTTGGACTTCGCTTTTGGAGGTACGGGCTTGGGTAGCTCTTTAGATGGATTTTGCTTTGAATTTTGGCATTTGTATCCTAAATCATTAGGACCCTTAGGGTTTTTGGCTATATAAAAGGAGACATCCAAATGTTTACTTTTGAATCCCATAGGTTTGGTGGAATGAGTGGAAGATTCATGTTTAGACAATATGTGCATTTGTTGGTCATGATTCGAAATGTGAGGGAATGTGTGGATGGATGGATTTGGTTTTGGGAGAAGTGATGGTAAAATGAATGGAGGGATAGTAGGAGTTGGAAGGAGCAGACGTAGATTGGATGGTGGAAGGTGTATGGTCACATGCTCTTAGGATTTGTATGATAAAGGAGGTGGAATGGCGACAAATGTTTTGGGAATATGATAGGGTTTGCAATGGAAAGTGGTGGACTTAGGTGGAATGGAGGAAGTACCAGCATCTTTGGATTGTTCACCTTGGGGTATGTATCCAAGGCCATATGAGTGAAGAGGGACATTGACATGGACAAAATCCAAAATACCTTGTTCGTGAAGGCCTAAGCCTTTACCTTGGTAATTCATGTTTTGGAGAATGCGATGAATAATTACATTATGTGTGTTTTTGGAACTAGACATGAGTTCATTATTGGATGAAGAAGGTGAAGTGGATAAGGGTGGTTGTGTTCCTAAGGAAGAACACTCATGAATGAAAGTGGATAAACCAAGTGGATATGATGGTGGATTCGAAATGGGAATGATGATGGATGTGGAAGGATCATTAGGATCTTGATTAGTATTGTGTTCATTTAGATCCAAGTTATTTGATTGATCTTCTATGTTTATGTGTTCTTGGGAGGCAGATGTCTCATTATGACAAGTGGCAGTGGTTGGATCATGAATAGAGCTAGATGGAGGAGAAGTTTCTTTTCTTTGAAGAAATGCCATAAAACAGGGTGAATGCTCAAGTAGGTCAACAAGACTTTCATTAGGTGGAGCATGTAGGTGTTGGGTGTCTTGTTTATAGATGACTATGGGGGTATGAATAGGATCAAGGTTTTCATGGATAAGTTCTTCATCATGGATATCATCTTGATCATGGAAAAGATGTAAGTTATGGATGGGTTGGATTTGGATTTCTTTCTCGTGGATAGGTATAGGATCAAGTTGCTCATGGGTAGCTTCTTCATAGATAATATCTTGATCATGGAAAAGATAAATGTTATGGATGGGTGGAATGAAAGTAATTTGATCTTGATTAGGATGGGGATTTGTTGTTTCCAAATGCTTAGGATTAGGTTCGTGACATGCCTTTTGGGTTGTTTGAATAGAAGTGGAAGGATCTTAGATACACTTGACATGCTCTTGAGGGTTATAATCATGAGGGGATGATGGATTTTGGCTTGGATTCATCGAGGAAGATTCTTCAGTAGGCTCAAGGGGTTGTGGACTATATGATGGGGTTGTGGGATTAGACATGGCATTGAAAGAGTTTATTGTAGGTTCAAGGATAGAAATTTGGTGGCATGGTTGACTCTTTGCTAGTAGCATTTGGATCACATCCTTTGTAGGTGCATGGGTAGATGAATGATGTAATGTGTTAGGTCTCAAAAATGTAGGTTGCTAATCCTAAGAGAATGCCAGGCTCTATGCTTAGATTTACAATGTTTTTGAACTAACGCGATGGAATCAACCTTTAGGGTTTGATGATTCCCTGTGCTTTAGGTCCTACTAAATCTAGTTGGGTGAACCTTGAAAATTAAAGTAGGTTGAGGGTAAATATTTTGACTAAATGGATCTATCTACAGCGGCATATGGTGTAGGATAGATGAAAGCTTGCTAACTAATTCTAATATCTGATGAATAGTTGGTATAAATAGTATAAGCAATATCAAGGTGAATTTTATGATTGTGTAAATAAAAGGGTTTTAATGATAAATTGAAATAAGACCAGTGCCTTGTTGGGTAAATAGAGTCAAATGAAGGACTGAGACTAGTGGCTTAGAGTGGGCAATAATTCTAACTGTTTGGCACAATATTTAGTTTATAATTTGTATAAATGTGTAGGGAGATGACTGACAAACTCTTCTTAATAATCCAATTAATACAATCAGATTTCTTGTTATTCACCAAAAGGTAATTTAATCCTTTCTTGAAGGAACCAATTGAATGAAATATACAAGATAACATATAATATCAACTTGGAGACAGAATGGCAATCCTAATTATATGATTCTTCTTAGTAATCCAAACTAACACTTCCAGGTTACTGTGACTAATCAAAAGAATTTTAATTCCTCTATGGAAACCAATTAACTCAATCACACAGATACAACAAATGTGTATTGACAAATTAACTATATACTTGATATATTAATTTGAATAACAAGGAAATACTGAAATGGAGACAACCATACAATTGAGTAACTTCAACAGACAATTGATGCCAAAATAAAACCACTAAATCAGAGAACTTCAATTTACTTCTTCAATAAGATACTTGCAACATGGTCTTTGAGAAACATTATAAACTTTATATTATATACTATTGTTGATCTCATCTTTCATATATACATTGCACTTTCAAGGGTTGTGACCCTTGAGACAACCACTCGATGCAACTCTTCACTTAATTAATTATCTTCAACAGATTAAAACATTTTAATTTTAACCTTCTTTGTCTTTGAAATGTTCTGTAATCTCTATTTGAGGATAACAGTATTCTAAATTACTTTTTCAGTAGATACACCACCAGGTTGGATTTTAAGAACATGGGACAATTGCCCTTTAATATCAGATTCATTTTCAGCTAACTATGGGACTTGTATATGCAAGTTTTATCGTTTTGTATCTCATATACATATGCATATGTGGTTGGCCTCTATATTGTGTTGAAACTTCCTTCCTTTCAATCTTTGCATTTGTATATTGTATATCATATGAATTTGGAACATATATACAAATGCGGACCCCATCAATTTTATAAAATAGCCTTCTGAATTACCTTCAAGTTCGGCTTTTCATCACCTTCTTGTATATCGAATACATATATCTCCAACATACATATGTGGTCCCCACTCGATGTATATAATGTTTAAATCTCCAATTATGTTGGGTTTTGTATATTATTCTCTTGTATATTTTCTTTGTATATTATCTTGTATAAGCACACATACAAAGCATCTTATACAAACCCTCTCTTTACCTTTTATCCCTAGCGATGGTTTTTATTCCTTTGTATATCAGGTATGTATATTATAAACATACAAGCACCCCAAACATACAAAGACTTTTCAGTATTTAACTTTCTTTTCGCATCTAGTTTGTATCTCTTATTTGCATCCTTTTAACTTGTATATCAGCGTGTCTATCGAAGATATACATTGTTATTTATACAAGCCCGATATGTAAACGGTGGAGCCCACATCACTTTTCTGATTGTATCTTCTGAAATGCAACAATACTTGTATCTAATTTTTAGATACAAAGTCGAATACATACAAACTCCTTTGTATCACCTCTTCAGACTTATCATTTTTATAAACCACAGTTTACTTACTTTTCGGCTCCGCAATGTATATAAAGTGCAATGCATCTTCCGATATAATTTAAGTCATGATGCATCATTTTAACCAAATTTCAACCTTTCTTGAGTTCCGCATTATATGTATATTGAAATGTATAACCTGAAACATACGTACAATGCACGAAACATACAACAATAAAACATCATTTCATAATCTTTTCGGTTTCGCAACATGCATATAACTTTGCATATCGTCTTGTATGTTTCCCTTTCCTTTCCCCAGAGTCTCCATTTACAATCCTTGACAGAAAAATTCAAATTATAGGCTATATCACAGAAGTTTGTATGTATGTACCTATTATCGGTGGTTGTGATCGAATTCCCCTATTTTGTGCTTCAAGTCTCCCCCTATAAGCTTTTCTCAAACAATTCTGTCGAGTTTAATTGTAATGATTTCAAATGTTATCTCAGAGGATTTCTTCACTGTCTGCAATTAATTGTTCGAGCAATTCAATTTTCTTGATCATTGTGAAATGTCACATCGTCATAACTTCTCTCATCAGCATGATTTTCATAATGTCTGGGCGATTTTAATATCTTCTCATGGCGCAAACGTTTGTTCATGGGTCAATCGCTGTAACCCTTCAATTGTCTCCTTGACATTATATTTCATTTGTGAAATCGTATTAGCAAGAGATTTCCACACCTTACCTGATGTGGAAGTGGGCATAGTTGCCATCGGCATGACTTTCTTCATCACTGTGTAAATAACCTTCTTCCCCAATCTCGTAAGTGTCACCGATATGATTATCAGGGAGAGTCTTGTCGATGAGTGTACTCCTTATTGTTATCGGAGTAAGATATGTTATCAGAGTAACTTATCTCAAGTCACCCGATCATGGTTATCTCCCCGATAGCCCTTTACACTCCTTATAGGAGAGACCTTCACAATGTGTTACCGATATCTTTATCACTGTGACCATTAGTTCGGTAAGACATATAAACTTCATTCTGACTTGTTCATCTTTGCCGATGATTTTTATTCTTCATACATATCAATGTGAGCTATGCCAAAACACTTTTCTTTAATTGCTAAGACTTCATAATATTGGAGACTCATCAATCTTTCACTCTGATGTTCATCTCCTACCGATGACCACTAATTCCCTCCGTTCCACTGGATGCTCGGTGAGAGTCCTACCGAACTCCACTATCGGCATGACTTATACTGTCAGGAGGGCTTGTAGAGTATTCACCGATAGTGTTTCCTTATGCCGATCGGTGTGACCATGCATTTTCTCCCCAATGAAAGATCGTCGGTGCCACTTTCTCCATCAGTGTCTTCCAAAACATTCTCTCTGATCCTTAATATCATGCCGATAGCCATTTCAACTAGTTTTTTCATGAAGCATGGATTGGTATAACAAAAGGAAGGTCTTGTCAATGTCAAGAAATTGAGGCACTTTACATTATTTATGATAAAAGTCATGGGATATATCAGTTGTTTATTCTAATTTTGGGTGAAATATTTTTTGGTTTGGTCGGAAATGGGTGAGTAAGAATACACGAAAATTTTAAATTTTCCTGTCCCAATAGTGGCTCTATCTGGGATTACTCTTTGGAATGTTGATCTAGCATTAGTGAGTCTGAATGGCATCCTTAAATACACATATCTTCCCCATGGAGTGGTGAATGCAGTCTTAATTTGTTCTGATTCTTTGACTTTCACCTGATTGTAACCTGAGAAGCCATCCATCATTGACAACAGTTCACATCCAATAACTTTTTGTAATATTGCTTCCATATTACGGAGGGGATAGTTATCCTTAAGAGAAGACTTGTTTAAATTCTTGAAGTCCACACATAATCTAATATCACCGTTCTTTTTCCTGACAGGCACCAAATTAGAAACCCAAGAGGAATGTCTGATGGGTTTAATGATAGCTCCATCCCTTAATTTTGTAAGTTCCTCTAGCATCTTTTGTCTGAATGGTTTAGCATATGGTTTTAGTGGTATTTCATGCTAAAATAGATCCTCTCTATATGCTTTTAAATCATCATATGACTAGGCAAATACGTGCCTATACTTCCTAAGTAAGTTGATGATTTTATTCCTGATTTTGGGGTTAAGACTCTTTCCAATATATACATTCTTTGGGGCTGCCTGTGTCCCCAAATTAATCTCTTCAAGGTCATTTTGCACCAATGGTGTGTCTTTCATTTTAAATCTATCCTGTCCATCAAATGCCTTTTCCAATGCTATGAGTCCCTTAGGTATTTTATTTGTTTTCAACTGAACTATCTCTTGACCAAAAATGGTTTCCTTCCCATCATGTTCTTCTACGAATGCATTGAAATCAATCTCTTGATTTTCATAATAGTCAGCACAATGCAGGAAGTTGATTATATCAGCATCATTGTCAAATACTTGCCAATTATGTACATTATCTGGGATAGTGGGTCTGGTTTTGAACTCAACTTCTGTGATACCCCCTAATGTGACATCATCTCTTTTCAATGCGATATTCGCTAGAAAATCTGCCATAATGTTTTTAGACGTATCAATCCAGTTGATTGAAAAGGCATCAAATAACTCAATATCATCCCATATTGTGTTTCTGTACTATCTCAACCTCTTGTTTTTTGACAGGTATTTCTCTCTTAGTTGGGAAATAACCAATTCAGAATCACCATGTATAGCTATTTTTTTTATCTTATGCTTGGTGGCTATGTTCAAACCAATGAGCAAAGCTTCATACTCTGCTACATTATTTGTGCATTCAAATGTTAATAGAAAAGAGTATTTGAAAGTTTTACCTCCTGGTGAAATAAATACTACTCCGGCCCCATTTCCCATTTTGCTGCATGCACCATCAAAATACATCTTCCATACATCATTTTCTTCTTTCTTAGATTCAATATGTATTGGATCAGTATTCTGCAATTCTAGCTGACTTTTCTCAACCTTGAAGGCTCCTAAATCTGTATCACAAAAGAAATTTATTTGATGTTGATCCAAGCATTCTATAATATTTTCATACCTTGGCTCCCTGCATAGCTTGATTTCTTTACCTCCAGCTGGTATTGTGGCATATGATAAGTCCAATTGGACATTCCCTCCTGCCATTACAGCGCATTGTCTTGATAGAAGCATTCCATAATATGGTGGGATGTCAACCACAGTAATGTTGATGATTGCAATATACAGCCTTCTAGCCCTCCTTCTAGCGCCAGAAAACTGTTGATGATTGTTTTGATGCAATCATAACAATAAGTTAAAATTCACATATAATGAACTGAAACTATACTTGAAAGATAAGAAGGAATCATTTGAGATTCAACTAATCCCCAGTCTACAATGGTTCGGTTGGTCAAGTTCAGTTGGTCAATGTGAAGCTGTAATGTTCAAGGGGCCTTACGTAGTTTAGGTTTGTTTTGTGGTTCACTGGCCTAAGAATATGCAAAAAGGTCATAGATTTCAACAAGTATTCTGTTCATTTGCATAAAGGTGATACTGTGCTGCAAGTTTCAGAGGGTTTTCTTGGATTTTTTGCAGCTTTCTTCTTTATCTATTTATGAAAACTGTCTACTTATAGCTCTGTTATGCATGCTTCTTCAAATTTGAGACAATTTCCTTTGGATTTCTACGTTTTCAGCTAAATATTTCAGATGGGTTGGGAAAAGTTAGAAAGATCTAATCTATACCTCATTTAATCTACCGAAGGATCTAATTGTTTCTGTTATGCACTATGTAAATACTACAGTAATTTGATCAAATCCACAGTAAAAACCCTAAATGTAAGTTCTGAGCATTTTCACAAACATACATTTAAAATTGCAAGCTCTCAAAGAAGATATTTCAAAACACAAAGAAGGGCAGGAGAACACTCAGAAGATAGATGCAAAACTCCAGATTCTATTGTATTAGAAACGAATAGTCATACATGATTTACAATGTAGGAATGACTCTTAGTTTCATTGATCATACTACAGAGAACTTACAAGCTTTACAGATACAGTAAGGCAGCCAGACATTCCACGCGCACCTTACTGCAGACAAACAGGCGACCTCCTTCTTCTACTTCTAAACTATGCTAAGCTAACTTGCTGTGTTTTCCTAAAAAATCCCTGTTGTAGCCCCTGTTGTAGAGTATTACAGTGTAGAGAGGCACAATATAAAGACATTTTGATTGTCCTCACTACAGCAAAAACCTAACTGAACCCCTGGTTCAAACCCTTGGTTACAGCAATAAATACAGGTGAACCAGTTCTCAAAAATATCTCTGAGCAGTGTCAAATCTGGGCGAAATATTGCCCCTTCTGAGAAGTTCCGGCAGCTGGGTAATAACTTCTGTTTGTCTGTTGTAGTAACGCCTCCAGCTGCAACTCTGTCCTTTCACTTGAATGGCCTTGACTTTTCGCACTTTATCCTTATCTTCTTGCTCCTGAGATTGGATTTCCTTCCTCCATGAGGTCACTGTGTTGACTTTCCAGCTGCTTCCTCAACTGCAAGCCTGCAAGACAAGACAAGCAATAAGTTTCACATTTATCACATAAACAGCAGGAAATTAAAATAAGCGTTTAAATCCAGGTGACTGCGCAAGATTGTGGAAATCAGATCAGAAATCCTCTCAAAACGCGTCAAAAATGCGTTCAGACTGCTCAAACTTCATCGGGTCAACCATCGCTGACCGAAAAATGCCAGAGGCGCCAAAAAAAACACTTTAAAAAATTCCACCGCCTCATTTCCCGCCCATCGGCATGATCATCGCCATCGGCGTGTCAAAAAACGTGTTGGCCGATATTCACTTCATCATCATGATACTCCAGAAATATGATGCTCTCCCTCCTGAAGGTCCAGATGACGTCATCATGATATTCGGCTTCTGTATATCGGGGAAAAGAACATCATCATCATGTTGAAGAAGAAAAGGAGGATATGGAATATGATCATGCTATCGAGGAAAGGAAAATGATGGTGACGTCATCATGATATTCGGGCTTCATTGAAATGCTAAGGATGATGTCATCGTCATATTCGTTAAGATCAGGGGATAAATGCAATATCGGGTCACCTAAGGAACATGATCAGGATGATGAATGTAATATGATCCTCTTGCGGCCAAGGTAACCCTCTCGAAAGATCAGGATGATGAGGATCATCATCATATTTGGGGCTTCTGTCGAACATAGAATAAGACATGATCATCATATTTCGCGAACCAGATCGTGCTTGAAAAATATCCTGTTGAAGGAAAAATGTGATGATGATGATGATCAGGATATTTGCTTTTTCGTTTATTAGATCGGGATGACGTCATCATGATATTCGGAGCCTCAGATAAACTTAGATCATGACGTCATCATGATATTTCGCCAACCGGATCATGTTTGGGAAATATCCTGCCGAAGGGAAAATGTGACGATGATGATCATCAGGATATTTTCAAAAGGTTGTATTTCATCGGCAGGAGGACTTTACGAAATATCGGGTGAACAAACAAGATCATGATGATCTTGACAACAGGACAGGATAAAACAATATGATGATGACCCTCCTCGTCGAATTATCATGATGACGTCATCATGATATTTTGTCTTCGAAGCACAAGGATGAGTCGAGGTCATCATGATATTCGCGCTAGGGTGATATTGTTAAAAAAATGATCATGCTGTTTAAGGAATGAAATATCGCCCTCCTCTGAATAGATAGGGTGATCATCATGATATTGCAAAAAAAGGCGATCAGGAGGATATGAAGTTGTCATCATCATATTTCGAACTTCAGCAAATATCATGATGATGACCCTGCGATAGGATTATAACATGCGCATGCAAATATGCCGAAGGTGGATTTTCTAAGGGTGATCAGCATGATATGATAAGATTTGATATATCATGATGATGCTCGCTATACAAAGACCGCTCGACGGGGAAACTTACCTTGACTTAAAGTTGATATCATCATGATATTTGAACCTCAGGATATTATCGGGGGGGGTTCAAATATGATGATGATGCATAATGCGCATAAGACCATTTGACGGGTAAAAAGCACTACCACCTAAGATTGACGTCCGGATGTTGCGACTGCATGATTTTTATCGGGTGATAGACCAAGATCATGATGATCCTGACAACATGACTTAGGATACAAAAATATGATGATCCTCCTGCGAATATCAGGTTTGACCAAAACTTGACCGTGCATAACTTTCACATATGGAAGAATTTTCGAGTGAAGTAAAAGGCAAACCTGCATGGAATTTCAAGCTCTTTCTAAATATGAGGTCATAGAAACAAAATATGAACTTTGATAAACTGACCTCATGATGATGACCTACCTCATGCAATATCATGATGATGATGCACCTGACCTTCATTTTTACCAAACCGCCAGAAAGCAGAAAAAACACAAGCAGAAGCAAAAAGCAAACATCAGCAGGGGTCCCCATTTTGCTAAGGAGCATAATGGGGCATGTTGTGAACATCACAACAAGTAATATCAATGTTATAAGTTGCTTCAGGGTATGAGGCAAGTTTTATCTCCACATCCCTCATAATACCAACAATTGGGATGGGTCTATTATCCATTGCATAACACCTACCAAATGTAGTATCAACCCACATTCCCAGTTCTTTCATAACTGCTATTGGCATGATGTTCATAGCAGCACCTGAATCAATCATGCAGTTCCTCACTATCCTGTTTTTGATCAATAATGTAGTGTAGAAAGGGTCCACCTATGAGGGATTCTTTGTCAATGTATCACCTAGGTATACCTCAGGCATTTGGAATGTTTCTTGATGAACATTGTTTGTTCTATTTTCATATCCTTTATGTTTTTGACTTGGTATATTTGAAATCAGTTTAACTACTGTATTCCTGTATTTGTCCATCTTCATCATTTCTAAAAGTGGAACTGATATTTTTACCTGAGATATTGCATGAGCAATGTCAAAAGAATGGGCCATAGTCTGATCATTCTTTTCTATCTTTATATTTTCTTTTTCTTGATTTTGTGATTTCTCTTTCGTTTTACTCTTACCACCCTTTTCTAGTTCTTTGAATGATGACTTTGCATTATTCTTTTTGTAATTTTGATCTTTTATGAATACACTCCCAGGTGTTCCTTGTTCAATATTCACTATCCTATTCCTTAAGTCATACGTATTTTTAGCTTGAGCTATTGCAGCTATTGTAAGAGCTTCTCTTTCATTTTCAGTGGGCTTTCTCCATTGATCATATGGTTGATTGTTATAATAAGTAGATTCCTCATAACCATCCTCCTGATCTGAGAACACTTCTTATTCTCCCATATTGATATGATGTCTCTGGTTTCCCACATCATATTCATATCCCTCTTCCTCTATAGAAGAATAGTCTTCAGTCAGCAAATATGGTGTATCTTGCATCATGTTTATGGTGTGATTGTCTCTGTTATAATTGTATAACATTTCTTTTTGTTGTATTGTTTTAGCCACCTCACAATACTCAAGTGAATGTGGTAAATTGCATACCAGACACCAAGGTTTATCTTCTACCATATGTGCCATATTTCTTTTTAGAGGGTCAGGGGTATCCTTGTCATAGTGTTTCTTTCTGCTATTATCAATGGGTCTCCCATCTTTCCAATTTGTATTATGTGGCATATCATGCAACCTGGGCCTTTCATGCCTATGTTGACCTTCTTGTTTAGTTTGTTGAACGTTTGGGTTCTGAGGATTTCTAGGGTTATCCCTCTTGCTAACCATACCTGTAGCTTTCCTATTATTTTCAATAGTTAAGGCCACTTTCTATGCTTCAACCAGGGTTGTAGGGCACCAATTTCTAAGTTCATACCCTATCTTGGGATTAAATGCTTTCATATAAATGCTCAATGCTACTGGATCAGACAGCTTGGATCCATGTGGTATTTTGTTGTGTAATTTGAAAAATTTCAGATTGAAATCATACACTGATTCATTTCGGTATTTTTGGATACTTATTAATTCATGTAATGCAAACTCAGGGGCATACTGATTACCATATTGCTCCTTAAATTGATTATGGAAATCAGTTATTAAACTAATTGAGGCATCAGGTAAGCTGTTGAACCAATCTCTTGCATCTTCAGTCAGGGATATCATGAATAACCTCATTCTAATATCTTCTTAGTCCATACCAATATCTTGTACGAAGCATTGAAGCTTCTGATGTGATCTTCAGCTGATATTGCATTGTTCCTAGTAAACTTGGGAACTATATTTATCCAATTACTATCCATAGGGTATGGATACAACTGATACCCAGTCAAATAAAATTGGCTACATATGTTTGTGAGGTTTTGAGGTGGAAAATTCATGGGTGGTGGATTGGGATAGTAATTATATCCACCTGGGGGCTGATGATAGGCATATTGTTGTTGTGGGTTTATGTGGGGATTTATGTAAAGATTTGGCAGTCTATAATATTGTTGGCTAGGGGATGGGTAAGGATTAGCCATATGTTGAGATGTATTATGTATGGGAGGTGGTCTAGGATTTTGGGGAATGGTATTTTGATGACTTCCAGATGCTTATGAATTTGAAGCACCACCTGCATTTTGATGTAGATTTTGTTGTGGATTCCTTGAAGTGTTTCCCCTATGTGGAGGTATGTATTTTGGGGGGGTTGTTTTAGATCTACTCTTTATCTATCGAATCTCTTGTTGCAACAACCTCTTCGTTTCCTCTATCTTGATCATTTCAAGTTCTTCTTGGAGCCTAAGCAGATCCTATTGTGCTTGATTCATACCTCCTGAAGTCTTTGGGCTTTCTTTTATTTCTTGAGTTGAGAATCCATGTTTTACCCCTTCTCCCTGATGTAAAGACATTTTAAAATCATATTCAGCCTGCCTTTGATCAATTTCCCTCATGGACTGTGCTTCATACTTGACCTATTCTTGAGGATCAGGTCTGTATTTTGCCAATATATCATCAGTTACTCAGTTGAGATTTTCATTTGAATCATGCAGAGGTGTGAACTTATTGTGAATTGCAATAGTTTGCTTTGCATTATCCTCTTGAGCTTCCTGGTTATTATTTTGGTGAGAATAATTTGATGTTCCATTTCTTTTGGAGATGTTTCTAATTGGTGGAGATGATTGCAATTTCTTGCCTTCCATCATGGATCTTCTACCATCCATTTGGTATCAATTTTCTGTTATAACAGTCACTAGAGTCGCCACATATTTTGTAAATAGGAAACAGTTTGAAATTTATCTTTCTGGATTCTTCTTGCTAGCAGAGTTATCAAATTTAAAGTTTCTGAAATGACTCTATAAAAGGAATGGTTTGTTACTAAGGTCCTTTATTTATTCCCCAATAGAGTCGCCAATTTGTTAGGTCTCAAAAATGTAGGTTGCTAATCATAAGAGAATGCCAGGCTCTATGCTTAGATTTGCAACATTTTTGAACTAACACGACCGAATCGACCTTTAGGGTTTGATGATTCCCTACGCTTTAGGTCCTACTAAACCTACGTGGGTGAACCTTGAAAATTAAAGTAGGTTGAGGGTAAATATTTTGACTAAATGGATCTATCTACAGTGGCATATGGTGTAGGATAGATGAAAGCTTGCTAACTAATTCTAATATCTGATGAATAGTTGGTATAAATAGAATAAACAATATCAAGGTGAATTTTATGATTGTGTAAATAAAAGGGTTTTAATGATAAATTGAAATAAGACCAGTGCCTTGTTGGGTAAACAGAGTCAAATGAAGGACTAAGACTAGTGGCTTATAGTGGGCAATAATTCTAACTGTTTGGCACAATATTTAGTTTATAACTTGTATAAACATGCAGGGAGATGACTGACAAACTCTTCTTAATAATCCAATTAATACAATCAGATTTCGTGTTATTCACCAGAAGGTAATTTAATCCTTTCTTGAAGGAACCAATTGAATAAAATATGCAAGATAATAGATAATATCAACTTGGAGATAGAATGGCAATCCTAATTATATGATTCTTCTTAGTAATCCAAACTAATGCTTCCAGGTTACTGTGACTAATCAGAAGGATTTTAATTCCTCTATGGAAACCAATTAACTCAATCACACAGATACAACAAATGTGTATTGACAAATTAACTATATACTTGATATATTAATTTGAATAACAAGGAAATACTGAAATGGAGACAACCATACAATTGAGTAACTTCAACAGACAATTGATGCCAAAATAAAACCACTGAATCGGAGAACTTCAATTTGCTTCTTCAATAAGATACTTGCAACATGGTCTTTGAGAAACATTATAAACTTTATATTATATACTTTTGTTGATCTCATCTTTCATATATACATTGCACTTTCAAGGGTTGTGACCCTTGAGACAACCACTTGATGCAACTCTTCACTTAATTAATTATCTTCAACAGATTAAAACATTTTAATTTTAACCTTCTTTGTCTTTGAAATGTTCTGTAATCTCTATTTGAGGATAACAGTATTCTGAATTTGTACCGGATGCATTTGTATATGTCTATTTCACTTTTTTAGTAGATACACCACCAAGTTGGATTTTAAGAACATGGGACAATTGCCCTTTAATATCAGATTCATTTTCAGCTAACTATGGGACTTGTATATGCAAGTTTTATCATTTTGTATCTCATATACATATGCATATGTGGTTGGCCTCTATATTGTGTTAAAATTTCCTTCCTTTCAATCTTTGCATTTGTATATTGTTTATCATATGAATTTGGAACATATATACAAATGCGGACCCCATCAATTTTATAAAACAACCTTCTGAATTACCTTCAAGTTCGGCTTTTCATCACCTTCTTGTATATCGAATACATATATCTCCAACATACATATGTGGTCCCCACCCGATGTATATAATGTTCAAATCTCCAATTATGTCAGGTTTTGTATATTATTCTCTTGTATATTTTCTTTGTATATTATCTTGTATAAGCGCACATACAAAGCATCTTATACAAACCCTCTCTTTACCTTTTATCCCCAGCGATGCTTTTTATTCATTTGTATATTGGGTATGTATATTATAAACATACAAGCACCCCGAACATACAAAGACTTTTCAGTATTTAACTTTCTTTTCGCATTCGGTTTGTATCTCTTGTTTGCATCCTTTTAACTTGTATATCGGCTTGTATATCGAAGATATACATTGTTATTTATATAAGCCCGATATGCAAACAGTGGTGCCCACATCACTTTTCTGATTGTATCTTCTGAAATGCAACAATACTTGTATCCAATTTTTAGATACAAAGCTGAATGCATACAAACTCCTTTGTATCACCTCTTCGGACTTATCATTTTTATAAACCACAGTTTACTTACTTTTTGGCTCCGCGATGTATATAA
Source organism: Cunninghamia lanceolata (assembly GCA_027924645.1). Taxonomy (NCBI): domain Eukaryota; kingdom Viridiplantae; phylum Streptophyta; class Pinopsida; order Cupressales; family Cupressaceae; genus Cunninghamia; species Cunninghamia lanceolata. Next base: position 13,452,233 of record BSBN01000167.1, read on the forward strand.
AGTGCAATCCATCTTCCAATATACTTTAAGTCATGATGCATCATTTTAACCAAATTTCAACCTTTCTTGAGTTCTACATTGTATGTATATTGAAATGTATAACCTGAAACATACATACAATGCACGAAACATACAACAATAAAACCTCATTTCATAATCTTTTCAGTTCCGCGACATGCATATAGCTTTGTATATCGTCTTGTATGTTTCCCTTTCCTTTCCCCAGAGTCTCCATTTACAATCCTTGACAGAAAAATTCAAATTACAGGCTATATCATAGAAGTTTGTATGTATGTACCTATTATCGGTGGCTGTGATTGAATTCCCCTATTTTGTGCTTCAAGTCTCCCCCTGTAAGCTTTTCTCAAATAATTATGTTGAGTTTAATTGTAATGATTTTGAATGTTATCTCAGCGGATTTCTTCGCCATCTACAATTAATTGTTCGAGCAATTTAATTTTCTTGATTGTTGTGAAATGTCACATCATCATAACTTCTCTCATCGGCATGATTTTCATAATGTCTGGGCGATTTTAATATCTTCTCATGGCGCGAATGTTTGTTCATGGGTCAATCGCTGTAACCCTTCAATTTTCTCCTCGACGTTATATTTCATTTGTGAAATCGTATAGGCAAGAGATTTCCACACCTTACCTGATGTGGAAGTGGGCATAGTTGCCATCGGCATGACTTTCTTCATCGCTGTGTAAATAACCTTCTTCCCCGATCTCGTAAGTGTCACCGATATGATTATCGGGGAGAGTCTTGTCGATGAGTGTACTCCTTATTGTTATCGGAGTAAGATATGTTATCGGAGTAACTTATCTCAAGTCACTCGATCGTGGTTATCTCCCCGATAGCCCTTTACACTCCTTATCAGAGAGACCTTCACAATGTGTTACCGATATCTTTATTGTTGTGACCATCGATTTGGTAACACATATAAACTTCGTTCTGACTTGTTCAACTTTGCCGATGGTTTTTATTCTTCACACATATCGGTGTGAGCTATGCCGAAACACTTTTCTTTAATCGTTGAGACTTCAGAATATCAGAGACTCATCAATCTTTCACTCTGATGTTCATCTCCTACCGATGACCACTAATTACCTCCATTCCACTGGATGCTCGGTGAGAGTCCTACCGAACTCCACTATTGGCATGACTTATACTATCAGGAGGGCTTGTAGAGTATTCGTCGATAGTGTTTCCTTATGCTGATCGACATGACCATGCATTTTCTCCCTGATGAAAGGTCATCGGTGCCACTTTCTCCATCAGTGTCTTCCAAAACATTCTCTCTAATCCTTATTATCATGCCAATAGCCATTTCAACTAGTTTTTTCATGGAACATGGATCGGTATAACAAAAGGAAGGTCTTGCCAATGTTAAGAAATTGAGGCAGTTTACATTATTTATGATAAAAGTCATGAGATATATCAGTTGTTTATTCTGATTTTGGGCGAAATATTTTTTGGTTTGGTTAGAAATAGGTGAGTAAGAATACAAGAAAATTTCAAATTTTTCTGTCCCAACATAATGGATGGGTGGACTTGGGTGAAAGAGGTAACGGCGTGAGACAAAAGGTTTCCTCAATGGAATACTCTCCTACACCTTTATCCTTGATCTTGAATTTTTGTTCCGCAGATTTTGATGTAGAAGGTATTGAGCTTGGGTCAACATTGGCTATAGAGGGTGAAGTTACACGGTTGGTGGGAATTACAATGTTAGGTTTAGATTGTATGGAGTTGTAATATTGAAATGGATTGGGATCACCTTGGATGGTGATTTCCTGGCCATTTTGGGGAAACTTGATACACTGATGGTAAGTTGATGGTATGGCTTGCATTACATGTATCCAAGGTCACCCAAGAAGGATATTATATGCAAGTTCCATGTCAAGCACTTGACATACTACATCCTTTACTATAGGTCCCACTCTAATTGGAAAAACAATGGTCCCCTTTGATGTTCTTTCCTCTTCATCATAAGCTTTGATGGTGATTTCCTTTTTAGGATCGATAGCACTCTCCGAAAACCCCAATGCAAGGATTATCTTTAAGGTGCAAATATTTAAACCTGCTCCTCCATTGATTAGAACCCTTTTTATTTTATGCTTGTGGATGAAGGCTTCGATGTGAAGTGACGCATTGTGTGGTTGGGTGATTGACATATCATCCTTTTCCATGAATGATAGGAAATAAGGCGTGGTTAGATGACCTACCATGGCCTGGAATTGCTCTTTTGCGAGATTAGTTGGGACTGATGTTTCTGAGAGAGCTTGTTCGAGGATGGCCTTGTGGGATGGGGATAGACGCAAGAGATCCAAAATGGAAATGTGTGCTGGTGTTTTGTGGAGTTGCTCTAAGACATTGTACTAGTTAGACGTGGATGGAGTTTTGGATGGAGCCCCTTGAAGAGTAACTTTTCCACCACGGGTGGTTACATTACAATCGAGGTTTTTGTTTATAGTGATGACACTGATATGCACATCACTTTCAGAAATGTGGTTAACAACGTAATCATAAGACACATTTGTATAGTTGGCGTTGTTACCCCTGTCATTGTTTTGGTTTGAAGAACCTCCCTCTTCATAGTTGGGGACTGGATTCTTGTATGCCAAATGGTCCTCATTAGATCCTTGTCCCTTAACTTTGACCATTTTTTGATCCACCAAGTCTTGAAGTAAGTTTTTGAGGCGTTGGCAATCATTGGTCTTATGTCACTTGCTTCTATGATACTCACAAAAGTCTAAGTCTTTCCACTAAGGAGGTTTGAATTTAGGTCCGTAATCACGTGCCATTGGAAGTGTTATGACATTGTTTGATATGAGCTTCCACAGGGCTGATTCCAGTGATTCTCCCAAAGGTGTGAACTTTCATTGAGGAGGAAAGTTAGTGGGTCATGACGCATTGTTTTGGGGAAAGCTTATTTTGTGGTGTGTTGTTTTGTGGGTTTGATAAGTTGAAAATTGGTTTTTTGGGCATCACATTTTTAGCATCAACCACCCCATCATTCATGGTGTTCTTATTTTTGATCCAAAATTGTGGCTTATTCGTGTTAACATTTGCACTAGAGGTGTCCTTGTAAATTTTTATTTGCCCCTTTGCTATCAAAGATTTTTCAATGAGTAAACCCATTTCAATGACCTTACTAAAAGACGTAGGATATTGGATTCATATTTGATAGCTTAGATCAGCGTTTAGGTTGTGGACAAACATTTCAAGGATTTGTTTTTCTAGCATATGATATGGACATTTGTTGGCTAGTTGTCTCCATATTTGTAAGAAAGTGATGAAGGATTATCCACCCTTTTGTTTGGTGTTACAAAGATCTAACATTGAGATTTCATGCTCAATGTTATAGGAGAAATGAGTGACAAACTTGTCCACTAGCTCGTTGAAATTTCAGATGCCGGGAGGTAGCCAAGAGAACCATTCCATAGCTTGTCCTCCCAAGCTCCATGGGAATAGTCACATGAGATAGGTTTCATTGTGGGTGAACATGCTGCACTAAATTCTCTGATGTGGTCTCTTGGATCACCCTTTCCTTGATATTTATCAAATGTCGGTACCTCAAATTTGAGGGGAAAGGTATCATGATCAAGCCTTTATCAAAAGGATATGGTGAAATATCCTCTAGAGAGTAGTGCTTTGAGGATGCTCTGATTTGAATGTCTGAGAGCTGTTGCTGCAAGACTTGGATTTTTTGAGTCAATAAGTCTAGAGGGTTTGTGGTATCCTTAGTCTTGTCTGTTTTGGGAACATCTTGTGTGATCTTGGGAGTTTCCATGTCATTCATAGAGGTGGTGTCTTTTAAGGTGGAAGTGTCAAAATCTAACAGAAGTTTGGTCCCTTGTTGTGCTAGCATAAGGAAATACTTTTGAGGGTCCATGTTTAGGACCTTGTCCATCATCATTTGAAATTTTGAGTCTTGTGAAGCACTAATTACTTCCTCATACGGGATTTCTTCCTCTCCATCACTATGAGATGGAGATGGTATGTCTTTGTTCAAAGGATCCATATCTTGCTTTTCTTTGGATTTTGATCTAGTTGCAACCATAAAAACCATTTGATGGGGGTGAATGTTGGATGAAAATGCTTGTGAAAAGGTTGAGATTACAAGATTTTTCCTAAGGTTTGAATTTTGATCTACTGTTTGCTCAAACAAAATGTGCTCTTGAGGTAAAAGATAGTCAAAGTAGGGAGAGTTGATCACCGCTATTGATATGGACTATTGTTATCAAGATTACACTAGTATAGTTCCAAGATGAAGGATGATATATCTTGTTATGAAACTAACTAGATTTTTTTTTGAATTTTGGAAGATCTTAATGACACCTTAGTAGGAAACTTGGTTTTCTTTGTTTGATGTTTTGACTATGGATGATATGGCAAATGGAAAAAAATTGGAAAATGTATGCGAAATGGATTTGTATGGTTTTCCTAAGATCATAAACAAGGTATATGACATAATGGGTATCCAAAACTGGTTCAAACTTTTCTCAAAAGTGTACGAAATAACTCTCTGTTTTGCATGCACAGCTTCATATGTGTAGGAAAAATGGTCAAATGCATAGCTATGTAGGTCAAATGCACAGGAAAAATGGTCAAATGCACAGCTATGTAGGTCAAATGCGCAGGTCTAGTTGAAATGCTCTAGTTTTTGAATATGCAATACTGTGGTTTGCATGTGCCGCTGTGTGCATCAAATGCGCAAAAATATTGTATGCATAGCAAAATGTCTCAAATGTGCATCATAATGGGTCAATTGCATAGCAGAACTTTGCATATGCGCAATAGAATGGTTTAAATGCACAGAACTGCAGGTAGTGTTGTCTTTTTGTTTCAAATTATTTTTTTGTTTGATCTTGGCTTGTTTTCACAATGTTTCTCGAAGCAAGTCTGGTATTTTTGGTGATGATTTGTATCAATTATTTGCAAGAAAACATGTCAAACAAGAAGATTTCTTGTTGTTTTTACAAATTTTTGACCAAGAAAGCAAGCACAATCCTAAGGTTGGCAAGGATAGTATTTGATGAGTTCCAACTTGGTTTTTACACAAGCCACTTGCATAAAGGTGTGACAGATAGTAACTTGGTAGCACCGGCTCCCCTTCGTGGCACTCACTTCTCACGCATACCAAGTTACGGTTCCTCTGAAGAGTTGAACTTTTCTGTCTCCACAGTAAATGAGTGTATGATGTTGGACGGCTCTAGAGGTTCCTCCTCATGTGTCACCAAATAGGGGATTTTGGCATTCTAAAAACAATGGATTTTTAGTGTGGACATCCATTCAGGTGGTTACATGTGTGGCAATTCGCTTCGATAAGGAGGCTTCCCAACTTGCAGAGGTTACGCTCTACAGGGTTTTGGGGGAAATATTTGTCGGTGTAACACAGCGGCACCCGTGGTTTGCATTTTCATTACAAACCCAATTTATTTATAGTGACTTGGAGGTGGCTTGGCTTTAGCCCATTATCACTTAAGGTTGTCCCACTTGGAAGGAAGGAACTCCAAGGGCAAGCCTCTCTAAAGGTTACACATGTAAAATGATAAGTTTGGCATTATGGTCACCCAAGAAAGGGGAGAGCATAGGCCTATTATCATTTCCAAGCATGGAGAACAATGGTTCTTTATCTTCCTAGTTAAAAGGAAAATAACTGAATGTGTTAAGTCTACCAAGCAGAGAAATTTATAACAAGATAGCAATAACTTGGAAAAGATTGTTTATTTTAACCTTCTAACAAATCTAGGTGTAGATTGTTTCTTGAAGAAATAAACAAGTGTTACTTTCCCTTATTAAGCTATGTGATGGATTGTAGTGTAAGATAGTAAAAACATAAAGAAATTGTTCATTTTTAACCCCTAGGTTGGGATTAGATGCAAGTTGTGATGCAACAAAATGATTTACTTTCCTCCTAGTTATGTCTATGTAATGATTTGCATGAACATATTAAGTTACTCTCTCGTAATTAGTTCTAAGTGGCTTAATAATGCAGCTAAAATGACTAAGTCCAGTTCCTAACACCTGTAAATGAGAGTTAGTACGGAAGATCTGATAAAAACATTACACCTTTCTTTGGAAAATCAAATGTGCAAATCTGCGGGTCATATGCACAGATTTACAAATGCGCAACAACAGATATCAAATGCGTAGGATTGTGTTGTATATGTGCAAGTTTACAAATGTGCAGCAACAGATACCAAATGTGCAGGACTGCGTTGTGTATGCGCAGGAAGGTCAAAAGCGCAGAGAAATGTGTCAGATGCGCAACAAAACAGTTTGAATGCACAGAAAGGTGTATGCGTTGCAAAAAGTGTTGAATGCACAGAACTGGAAGTTGTATGCGCAGGAACAACTTGTTGTGACAAAACCTTCACAAAACACTCAAATTGAAGTTAAAAATGAGGCAAGACCCCACGGTGGGTGCCAAAAATGTTAGTGGAAAATATGAATAACAGTTTAAAGTAACTAATCATCCAATAACTCAATGGAAATTGATGTAAACACAAGTAAACAAAGATTATACCTTCAAAGACCGTTTTACCTCTATGTTTCCATTTTTTGCCTATCCCCTCTTGATCTTGATGGTAATGGAGCTCTCAGAAGTGTGTACTTCCTTATTGTTGAAGATGACAAGAGTAGAATGACTATGGGTGGATTATGCAATGCAGATGACACTACAAATGCAATACTAATGGATATGGATTGATGGAGACATGATTGGATGAGGATTATGATAATGAGGTTGTGTGAATGCAAATGGAGATAACTTTGCCAAAGGCATGCTGGTATGATTCCTACAGAGTAAGATTGCTTAAGCTTAGATGGATATGAAATGGGTATGAGAAACTTGTTTATATAGGTTGGGGGAAGACCAAATCCAAGTGTCAACAGATCCATGACTAGAGGAATTACCTGTGAGGTGTATGATTGAGAAATCTTGAGGGAATGTGAGCGAATCAAAAGAGGACAAGTGTCCAAGCCTTCTTCATGAGTTATGGGAGTTAACAGAATAGATTGAAGAGTTAACTGAGATGATTGATCAGTTAACTAGATTGATTGGAGAGTCAACAGAATAGATTGAGTAGTGAACTCAATTGACTAATTAGTTAACAGATTTGATTGATGAGTTAACTAATTTGACTGGAGGAGAAATAAGACATGTGGGTGAGGGAATATTAGCTAATTAAATATTAAAATATTTAATTACATGTGCAAAAAGGTGAGCTGGAAAGGTGATGTGGATTTATGAAATTAGGACTTAGGGATAGAAGAATTTGGGATTAATTAAATAATTTAGAATTATTTAATTATGTGAGACATTAGAAGAATTAGATAATTTAATTAAATAAATTGATTTTATTTAATTATTGGAGGGATGCGAATCACTTAAATAAATTAGGATATTTATTTAATTGATGGAAGAATAAAAATTAAAATAAATATTAAAAATATTTATTTAATTTGACTTAGCCACTTTTAGGTGTATACACTATGTACGCGAAGAGAGATCAAGGATGTTTTGATTAAAAAGGTACTGAATTGAGGTAGAATAGTGAGTGTTTCTCAGTGTTCTGTGATCTTAAGGTTATTTGTTCCAAATTTTCAATATGAGGAGAGTATTGGTCCTGAGGTAGCCTACAAGTGTTGCCAACAGACCACCGAACTGTGAGGTAGTTGCAATCTTGTATCCAAACCGCCGAACCTAGACCACCACAAATGATGAATTTGAGGCAACTTGCAAAGAAGACTTGCTCAAACCGCTGACCATTGAGGTAGTGCAACGATTTGTAAGCATAGCGCTAAACCTAGACCACCACAAAAGAAGAACTTGAGGCAGTCTGCAAAGAAGACTTGTACAAACCACTGACCGTGAGGTAGTGCAGTGATTTGTGAACAGATCATTGAACCTATATGAGGATTAAGGAAACTTGTGAAGATGACTTGAATAGATCACCGACTTGAGGTAGCCTACAAGTTTTGTCAATAGAGCACCGACTATGAGGCAGTTGCAAACTTGTAGACATATCACTGAACTGAGGCAGTTGCAAGGATTTGGGAGTAGATTATTGAACTTATCAATTTAATGAGTCTGATGTAGGGGCATCACTTTTCAATTAATCCCAAGAGTTTGATGCAGGAGCATCTGAAAGTCATTTGAGTGAACTAAGTCACTAGGTGTTGTGTTGTTAATTACTAGAGGGTGTCAACAAAGTCTATTGCATTCTACCACAGTGTATTTTTTGGTCTCATAGTTTGGAAGTTATGTGGAGCAAGGTAGGAGGCATGACATATCTGAGTTTCAGAAGTTATGGATCATCGCAAAGATATATGGAAGTGTATGAGTCAAGACTATGTAATTGGTTAATAGAGGTGTCATTGGGAGCCACCACATTTCACCACAGTTAGCTTTTTGGTCTTGCAATTGGGAGGATAACTAGAACTAGTTGAGAGGTATGTTTGATCCAAGTTTTAGGAGGTTTGAGTTATCAAACAAATGTCTAGAGGCATGAGAGTGAAGACTATGTTACCAGGTTGCATGAAGAATGATTGTATAAAAGTCTGGGAGCTTGCACCAGTGATTTAGGATTGTGTGCCAGGAACTAAGATTGTGCGGAGGTAAATTCAGCTTAGTAGAGCTTATGATATGAAGCACGGGATGATATCTCATTCCCACATCACTGCATATGATTTTGTGTTGACTTGTGTATACAAGGTTGATTACACGTTTCATGTTACACATTACATTTAGGCTAACAAAGATGATGTTTCGAAGGCTTGCAGAGGATATATATGAAGGATAGAAGATTGTTTCAAAGTGTGTGGGTGAGTGTGGAAGTAGAGGACAGAGTGGAAGTAGAAGAAGATGTAGAGAAAAGAATAGAGAAAGGATAAGAGGGAAGATAGAGTGCATGGAAGAATAATGCAGATGTGATGTTGTGCTACATTTCTATTTGAATGACCCTTTTGTGAGCTTGGGCTATGACCTAACACATGAAAATCCCTAGAGGTATATGTAATGAGATTTGGAAATCTAATATAATGAGAAGTGATCTTTTGGAGGCTAGGTTTTTTTTTCCATTTTAGGGTTTTCCTGGGATAAATCTTGTGTCCTATGATTGCAGATCTTATGTTGTGTAATTGTTGTGTATGTTTTCATCTTGTTTCATCTTGTTTCTATTAAGATTATGAGATTGCATGGTTAAGGCTGTAGGGTTGGATAGTCCTTCATGGACCCTCCATCCCTGACTGTGTCAATACAAGGGAGGTGAGCCCCTCTAAGGGAGATGCCTCCATTAGAGGTGCCTCCCTTTAGAATGAAATTTGCAGTATTACATCTGCATTTTACAATAAACTTCCTTTTAGTAACACTTCTTTATAATTTCTCATTGTTGTTAGGAAAAGAAACATGCCTTATGTGGCTCACAAAAATAAAGCAAATCTAGCATACTTTGTGCAAATAGAGGATAAAGTTACCCGATTAATTTATCTAAAAGGTCAAAATATTTCACAAACTAGCTTCCACTAAAAAATGTAGGAAGGATTAGTAAAGAGTTAAGCATAAAGAATTTAATTAGATGCCTTATTTCTTTTCTATATGTGGCTCAAAATACTTTAAAAGATGTAATTCCTTATCTGATTAATGCTAGACCTAAGAGGAATTAAATTCCTGATATTGAACTATAAATGGTGGACTCTTGTGAAATTCATTACTAAAAATAACTAGTCTAATGATACCTTAAACTATGAATTTAATTATTAATTTAATGCTGAACATGCATGATTAGTTGTGGATGGTTGATTCCAAGTGGTATAGCACTGAAATATTGAAATCTTTATTAGTAACCATCACATGGATTTATGGTTTTCATTTCTATATGTTTGCATTTGGGCAATGGGTAGGATGCATTGATTAAGTTCATACACACTGTCATGCATGACAACCCTAAAGAGCTAGCTTCTTCATGATGGGTCGGGCTATTTTTGTGGATAGCACGGGGAAGCCTCTGGCTTCGTGGTAGGGTGGAAGTCACCTATATGATGCTCTCTCAACTTCAAGATACAAAGGAGGAGCTAAGGCGAGAGATTGCACTGCAATGCCACAATTACATTAAAGAACTTGCTATCTCCAAAGAAAGATATGTACTAGACTTTGTAATTGTTATTATTAAATTTTAACATATGTATATATGTTATATACTTCCAACATTGTGGACATATGTGATGTATGATTGCTCTATGAGTTGAATTATACTTATGATGGAAGGAAAAGTTGACTTAAAGACCCAGTTGAATTTAGTGTTGTATAACTCTAAATTATTTCATATTGGGATTTGAAATTTATGTATTTAACCTTAGATGAAAAAATGATAGTTTGTTAAAGAAACATGTATATCATTTTGATTAGCATTGTATGTTCATTATTTATGGGATTTTAAATTGTGAAGGTGTCTTATGTAAATCATGTCATATAATGTTAGATGATAACATTACATGCTAAACTTACCTTGACATAGAGTTCAAATGGTATATTTAATGCTTATGATCCTTAATGCAGTATTAAATTGATATATATTATATGGTTACTTTGGAGTGATGTTACATTATTCATCATAATCAAAGTGCTTATTCCTCTTCGATGGTGTTGAAATGTAAGAAGGATGACATTTGGCACATGTGTCCAAACTATAGAGAACTAAGTAAGTACAGTGCCATCAAAGATAAGTTTCATATTTCAATTATTGATAATTTATTAGATGAACCAAATGGGGCTATATTTTTTTATAAAACTTGATCTTAGATTGGGTTGTCATGAAATTAGAACTAAGGAAGATGATATTCCCAAGATAGTATTTAGGACTCATGGGGGTCATTATGAGTTTCTAGTGATGCCATTTGGCCTTACTAATGCTCCTACATTTCAAAGTTTGATGAACTCCATCTTTAAGCCATTTATATCGAATTTTGTATTAGTGTTCTTTGATGATTAATTTATAGCAAGACATAGGAAGACCTTTTGCACCATGTTGAACACGCATTACAAGTTTTCCAACATCATTAGTTTTATGCAAAGCCTTCTAATTATGCTTTTGGACTCAAAGAGGTGGAATACTTGGGTTACATTGTGTCTTACAAAGGACTAAAATTTGATTCGAACAAAATCAAGGCTATGGTGGAGTGGATAGTCTCTAAAACCATTAAGAACTTGAGGGGTTTCCTAGGCCTCACTAGATACTATAGAAGATTTGTAAAGAACTATGCCTGCATAGTAGCACCCCTCACAACACTTTTAAAAATGGATATTTTCCAATAGAATGAGGAAACTAATATAGCATTAGAGAGACTAAAGGAGGCTATGTGTACAACTCCAATTCTAGCCACTCTAGACTTCATTAAAAAAATTATTATAGAGTGTGATGCTTCAGAAAATGGTATAGGAGTAGTTCTCATGTAGGAAGGTAGGCCCATTGCTTTTGAAAGTTATTAGTTAAAGGGTAAGAATCAACTCAAACCTATTTATGAGAAGTAAATGCTAGATATTATTCATGCAGTCAAACAATGGAGGCCATATCTGATGGGTAAACACGTCAAAGTAAAGATAGAACATGATAGCCTAAAATATTTTCTAGAATAGTGGTTATCATTTGAAGAGAAACAAATTTGGTGTTGGAATTAGGGCAGACAACTGAGAGGGGGGGGCTGAATCAGTTGTCTCAAAACTTTAACACTTGCTGCAATTAATTCTTCTCTACCACTTATTTACAGATCATTATTATAACCATGAAAGCATGAATCAATAACACATGAGCAGAAACACAAATAGCACACTTGACACCAAGATTTTTAACATGGAAACCCAGTTAAGGGAAAACCACGGTGGAGGTTAGTCCACAAAAATTAATACCCTGTTAAAAGTATTACAAATGGGAAGGCACATGCCTTCGAGCTGACTGCCCATAGCTCACTGCTCAAAGAGGCTCACTGCCTACAGAAATGATTATAAGAAGGTTACAGAGTGTTTGAACTAATGAATAGCATCTACCAATGCAAGAATTGAGTTTCGGTTAAGTACAGAATATTGATCTTACACACTTCATCCTTTCTCTGCTCTGTTTATTGTTTTGCCATGATCCAATCCTCAGATCTCTTCTCCTTCGCACTTCTTGTTACCTTTTTCACACTTACTCCATCGCCACATCACTATCACTCCCAAAAACACTTAAATCCATCAGCTATATATATCTGCATCAAGAAATTCAATCAACTGTAGTCGGCTTCAATAGAACTTAGAACATTTATTGAGCACTCTGCTCTGTTGGCTGAATCTATGCACAAATATCAATGCGGACAAAAAAATTGTGTTCCCAGATCATCAGTTATGTCATCCAATATCACTGATTATCACTAATTGCTTATCCAACACCTTTTCTACATTCGAACCAAGATCAAATACTAGGTTGCCCTCTTCTTCTAACTGTGCTGACTAACTGGAACCTGATACTCAAATCCTTATAACTTTTGAATCCTTTATCAATAGAGGCTAAATCTATGGATTTAGATAGTCCTAAAAATCCTTATCACTCCCTCAGATCCACAACACACTGTGAATTACCACCAGAGAGATCCGTACCAAGATACTGAACCTGTCACATGCTCTGTTTCTGACTACCCAGACTTAGCCAAATCTTTACTTTGACTTCTAGTATGAACAAATTATGCAATGCGGATGTGTAAGGTAGATGTAGTTGCCATCAATGAAACCACCTGTCATGCGTAGCAGTGTCTCTTGCCAACAATCTCCCCCTTTGGCATTGATGGCAACACTTAGTGAAAAATGACTAAGTGTCAGAACAACTCCCCCTTTCTATGTATACTTATGCTTTTCATTGAACTCCAATGCTCCCCCTTTGCTAGATTCCTCATTTTTCACTGCTCTTCTCTCCCCCTTTGACATCAATGGTAAAGGGTGGGATCCACAAACCAAAAATTACACAAAAATTCTACATACCAGGCTGCATATGTACAAACAATCCTTAAGTCCCATTTACATAAACTTAAGTATATCACCAAAAATGTTCTTCAATTGTGCCAGCTCACAATCCCAGCTCTTCTTTATAGTGTTCAAAATTGAGATGTGGCCACTAAAAAGAAATGCTTGTGACTCTTTTGTCCACAGATCAATGGGATCACTTGACTGAGCTGCATCTTGGGCTTCGATCAGGGCATTGAACATTGCTTCTATTTTAGGGAAAATTAGTCCCCGGAGCTCACTCATCCTTGTCTCTATGCTCTCCTTTTCTTTTGTCAATTTCTTTATATCTTCAATCAGGCTGATTGTTTGACATTCTTGACCCATCATTGATACTATCAGAGGATCAAAAGATTGGGATACACTTGATAGTTTTTCCTTAGACTCCTTTATTTTTATTTCAATGTCCTCTATAGTTTTAGGACAAGACAAACAAAATTTATATACATTCCCTCCTTCTGTAAGAGCATTTTGAATACTCTTTACACTAGCATCTAGCACCATTCTATCTACTCCAATCAACCCTTTTAGAGCATCAAATTTTTTATCATTGAATTCATTTTGGACCTTGACCTATGCAAACTTCTCTAAAGATTCAAAATGAGAGCTTACCGACTTTATCAAGTTCTTTAACTCTCCTGAGGGGGATGTTGAAGAATCCTTCTGGTATGTTGGCATGATTTTCTCTAAAATCCCTGATGCCAGACCAAGTAGCTCACTGTCTTCTATATGAGACCTCAAAATGTCTTCTCTGGGTTTAACTTGAGCAATGGAAGCCAACTTTATCTTTTGTACCGGAGATAATGTGTCAAAATTTATTGGACCTTGGATTATGTCTTGATCTTCTTCATTTTGTTTGTCCCTTTCCAAAATTTCCTTTACTGCCTCTGCAGTGTCTCTTGCCCAAGATGATGATGTGTCTATCTTATTTTTACTGGTACTATTAACCAGATTGTCCTACTTGGGCTCTTCATCATCCTTTACAATATCTTCTTCTTTATCATTTTTCTCCTTGACTTCTTCTTCTTCTTGGTCTTTAACCTTTTCTGTTTCATGCTCTTCAATCTTCAATGAATCATCTTCAATTTGATCATCTGTTTTAGCATTCATCTCTGTATTTTCTTTTTCGGATTGATCCGGAGGAGTTTGAATACCTCCTGCATCATCAGTTTTATCTGTCATCTCCTCATCTTCTTTGTTTATTGCTTCCTTTTCTGGAACAAAGGAGTCATCTATTCTAATTTGTTGCTCATTCTTCTACTACTCTTCATTCAATGTGTTATTAGCAGGTTCATTTGAGACCACAACGAATTTGTTCTTGTCCAATGTTTTCCTCATAATTTGTTTAGTTTCTTGGATAACTTCGTCTATTTCTCCAACCATTAATTTGTTCATCCTTGTCTTACTCTTGAATTCATTTTTGACCTCTTTAAAAAAATTATCTGCTTCTCTGTTAGAGATCACCGGGCAAAGAGTGGTTAACACATGTTCCCTTAGCTCCATATCTTTTGTCTTAGCAGCTTCTTTCCTAATTTCTAGAATATCTCTCAAACTCTTGGGAACTTCTGACAAGATCTCTACTAGAGCCTGGTTGAATATATTCAAGTATTTGATAGTAGCATCTTCCAAAAGTCTCTTGTTAGCATCATTGTAAAGATCATAAAATTTAGTTGATGGCTTTAAATTCCCATCAGCGGTGATTGACTTAACAATGTTTTTCATAGAAGGAGTTGCCTTCTCAACATTAGCTTCTGACTTCTACCTCTTATTTGTCATCTTGCTTCTGGAATGCTTCTCTTTAGACACTTTGACTAATTTGATGCTTGTGGCCTTCAGCTCTTTAAGCTCATCATATGAATCTATCTTTTCTTCATCCTCCTTTTTCAAACTGCCATATGGCTTTTTTGCCATTATTTTTGTTCTTTTCTTTTCCTTTTCAGACGATTTGTCTTCTGGTTTCTCAGGATTTGTAGGTTTTGGGGGAACAGGGGCAGCAACAGAGCTCCTAGTGGTCCTTGGTGTGGAGGAGGATTCTACCGGAGCGCTTGCTTGTTTCTTATCCTATTTTTCCCTCTCAGCCTTTTCAGTTATTTTCCTAAATTATCTCACAGCTTCTTTGGTGAGGCCTAGATTCTCGGCTAACTGCTCAACTTCTTTCCTTACTTTCCTATTGGTTTCAGGTTTTCTGAGTTCAACATGCAATTTCACACTTAGCTTCTCATATGTCCCAAATATTTCAACTGTTGTGTCCTTTGGCTTGCTCAAAAGGTGTTGAGCATACATATTCAAAATTTTCTCATCTACCTCATACCCCATGGGCATTATCCAAACAATTCTAGCTTCTACTGCTTCCATTAAGCACTGATCAATGTCCACCATGAAATAGATTTCATTCTTGTACTTCTCAACAACTGATTTAGGGATTCTTTCCCTAGAATGCATCATATTCTAAAAATTCTTGAAGTATCCCCAGATTGTAGTTTTTTGTACTCTATAGTCACCAATGCTGTGTAGATGATCTTTTATTTTAATAGCAACTGGCTCATCATTAGTCCAGTGCACACCCTTTACTCCAGGTACCTCATTCTTGAAGTAGAAAAATAGACATAGAACCAATGTACCATATTTAAAGGTGTTTTTCTTATCTTTCTTGATTCTGTTGAAGTTCTTAATCAGTTGGTTTTGCAATAACTCACACAGGTCATAATCTGCATTTTCTTTTAACATTTGATATGCAACATATATAGTCGTTCTAGAAACAGAGTTCTCCCTGCTGGAGTGATAAATTTTGTAACCAATTACCGTTGAATCAAACTTAACATCT
Source organism: Cunninghamia lanceolata (assembly GCA_027924645.1). NCBI lineage: Eukaryota > Viridiplantae > Streptophyta > Pinopsida > Cupressales > Cupressaceae > Cunninghamia > Cunninghamia lanceolata. The sequence continues at coordinate 13,468,093 of BSBN01000167.1, forward strand.
GGATCACAAATATCATTGATAGTCATTGCCCTTTTGTCAAATTTGGCACCGGTTACATCAGTTATAGTTTGATTTTTTACAGCCTTCAACATTGGCAGTCCACCTAATGAGTTTAACCCTGTCACGACCTTGATGGCATCCTTGGTGATCTTGAAAGGTTTCATTAGCCATATAAACTCATCATGCATTCAACTTAAACATACTAGACCCATTCATCTTCATCGAAGGTTGGAAACCCCATAACCTGAATGAAATTTTATCATGTAGTGCCTTATACTAAGGTTTAAAACCGTTATTTTCATCCCTTAGATGATTCTCAAGCAAATCTACAAAACTTGAGTCCCCAAATTCATCTATGCTCGCATGAATATAGACCCTAATATCTTCAACATGTAATACACCATACGGAACACTTGAAAATGCACCTAACGGGTCGACTTCTACTTATTTGTGTGGATGCTTCTTAGATTTGGGTCAGGGCCTTTCAGTGATATCAACAATCAAAGGTGTAGCCATTATAGAAGATTACAAGTTTAAAGCTTCACAGAGAAATACCTTTTTCATGGAATTAGGGTTGGCTGATGAATTCGCTGGTGGCACTTCAAATCCTTGAGATCTTAGCTCAGGTGCTCTGCTGCTTGCTCTCTTTGAATGCAAAGTGATCCAAATGATGAAAGGATTACCTTTTATGCTCTGCAAAACCTAATTTTCTATTGTAATAAATGCATTGCCCTAATACATCTGGTTACACTATTTCTATATACAGTTGAACTTGAATTGCTCCACAATCAATCACATTGGCTTCTTTTCTTCTGGAATTAGCTTCAATAGGTCTACAATAGGATTTTCTAACTTCAATTGTCGTGCCAGATTCAGGCACCCACTAACTGGTTGGGGGAATTTGTTTTTCTATGTAGCTCCCCCTGAGCCAGAGCTCCTAATTCAATTTCTGGAGGAATTACCAGCACCAAATTCTAGTGCGGACCCATCATCATTGTTCATTGCACCTTTCTTCACCCATGTCTTGTTCATTTCATTCTGGACTTTATTTAAATCAACTTTGCTCTTGCCTTTGTCTTGTCTCTACTCATCCAGTTTACTATTTATCAGACCTCTTCTTTCATTATTTTTGCTTTTGCAGAATCTTGCAATATGACTGGATGGGTTACAATTGAAGCATACAACATTTCTTTGCCCATTTGATTGATTTCCTCTTGATCTGCACTGATTAACCATATGTCCAAATCTATTGCATGCAAAGCATTTGCCATTGAAAGAATTGTCATTTCCTCTATTGTTAGAGTTATTCATTATCATATTTCTACATTCATTGGATTTATGACCATGCCTCTTACATTTGAAGCATTGATCAGAGAAGGATGGACCACTTTGATTTACTCTACTTCTGCACTAAGCAGCTCTATGACCAAATTTATTGCAATTGAAACAATTTCCATTGAAAGATGGATATCTTTAAGCAGTAGGTTGTCTTACTGGAGGTCTTCTGGGTCTATTTCTCCCATTCCTTGATTGAGAATTTCTTTGTCTAGATCTGAAGCTTTCACCTTTCTTATACCCAAGACCATGCTTATCATCAGCCTTCTTCTGACTTTCAAGCAGCACTTCAAGTTTAGCTGAGCTTATCTTGAACTTCTCCTTGTATTCATTTGAAATTTCTAGGGCATGTCTAAGAGTGACAATTTGCCTTTCAAGTTCCTCCTCATTATATCTGTATTCTTGTAGGTCAGATTTTAGGTGGCCAATTGTTCTATCCATTCTGTAGCATTCTTATGTTCTTCCTTCACAGTTTGATTCAGGTCTTCTTCAGTCTTCTTCCTTTCCTCAATTACTTTGGTTAGCCTCATCACCCCAGATTCCATTTCATGTTTTAGAACAGAAACTTCTTTTGTCAGCTTTTCACATTCCTTTGTCTTTTCTTCCAAAGCCTCATTCATGCCATTTTCTTCAGTAAGATTAGCTAGCGGATGAAGTAGTTCCTTCTTCTTTTCCATTGATTTCTTTAATTTTTCTTTTAGCAAATCAATGCAATCATCAACATCCTTAAGGTTCACTTTCAGGTCATTTATTTCTGCTTTGGACCGATCAAGATCTTCTAAAGCCAATTAAAGTTGTTCTCTGAGAGATCCCATTGAAACTTCTTCCTAGATCTTCCTCAAGCTGTTAAGCTTCTTCCAAGGAACCTTGCTCTGATACCAATTATTGGAATTAGGGTAGACAACTGAGAGGGGGGGTGAATCAGTTGTCTCAAAACTTTAACACTTGCTACAATTAATTCTTCTTATTATAATCATGAAAGCATGAATCAATAACACATGAGTAGAAACACAAATAGCACACTTGACACGAAGATTTTTAACGTGGAAACCCGGTTAAGGGAAAACCATGGTGGAGGTTAGTCCACAAAAATTAATACCCTATTAAAAGTATTACAAATGGGAAGGCACATGCCTTCGGGCTCACTGCCTACAAAAATGATTATAATAAGGTTACAGAGTGTTTGAACTAATGAATAGCATCTACCAATGTAAGAATTTAGTTCTAGTTAAATACATAATACTGATCTTACACACTTCATCCTTGCTCTGCTCTATTTATTGTTCTGCCATGATCCGGTCCTCAGATCTCTTCTCCTTCACAGTTCTTTTTGCCTTTTTCATACTTACTTCATCACCACATCACTATCACTCCCAAAAACACTTGAATTCATTGGCTATATATATCCACATCAAGAAATTCAATCAAATGTAGTCGGCTTCAATAGAACTTAGAATATTTATTGAGCACTCTGCTCTGTCGGCTGAATCTATGCACAAATATCAATGCAGACTAAAAACTTGTGTTCCCAGATCATCAGTCATGTCAGCCAATATCACTGATTATCACTAATTGCTTATCCAACACCTTTTCTGCATCCAGAACAAGATCAAATACTAGGTTGCCCTATTCTTCTTCTGACTGTACTAACTAACTGGGACCTGATACTCAAATCCTTATAACTTTTGAGTCCTTTATCACCGGAGGCTAAATCTCTAGATTTAGATAGTCCTAAAAATCCTTATCACTCCCTTAGATCCACAACACACTGTGAATTACCACTGGAGAGATCCAAACCAAGATACCGAACCCTGTCACATGCTTTGTTTCTGACTACCTGGACTTCAACCAAATCTTCACTTTGACTTTAGGTATGAACAAATTATGCAATGCAGATGTGTTAGGTAGACTTAGTTGCCATCAATGACAACACTTGTCATGCATAGCAATGTATCTTTCCAACATTTGGGTTGTACAAAGATGTTAGTGTTGGAACCCAGTTTCATAGGTCTCAAAATTTGTAAAAAAATAATGAAGTCATTTGCCATTTTGTGTATTAGTCCTATTTTTCCCATCATATATAACTAGTCTAAGAAATTTTAAATGGGTTTACCCTTAGTCCATTTTTCCTAATATTGTTCAAATTCATCCCCTATGTTCCTATTATGTGTTGAAGTTGCAAAAATCCAAGAAAATTCTATGTATGGGAAGTTTTAAGTTATTTTTCTAGTGTTTTTGCAAAGTTGAAGACTTTTAGTGGACTACCAGACATTTCCTCTTCATCTCTCATCTAGTCCCCACCTCCCTTCCTGCAACAAAGTTTGGAAAAGCCTTATCAAACCCTTAGCCCTTTTTATTCCACTTGTTTCCTCCATTTTGTGGAAACTAATTGGACTGTCGAACTTTATTTTTGTTGCTTTGACATTCGGTCCTCCTATTCCCTTCCACTTTTATGTAATAGTTATTCCATCCTTCTATTGGCACACAAATTCTCCCCCCATTTTGTGAATGAAATTCATCTAAGTTTCATGTTTTTTCCTCTCTATGCCTCAGCCTATTTTTCCCATCATTTATATCATTTATATCTTACTCCAAGGTTCCCATTTTTGCCAAAAATCAATGACAAGGCAAAGAGAAAGGAAAAGGAAGACAAAGCTAGCATGGTTCTCAAGTTCACAAATGTCTCAAATTGCTAAAAAGAGATAAAATAATCAAGAAGAAAAGAAGATAAGACTTGAAGTGGTTCGTAAGTTCAGAAAAGCGTCAAAGAAAGAAAGACAAGGAGAGAAAATTGCAAAGAAAAAGATTTTCGGCGATTAAAGTTTGCCAGGGTTAAAAACCATCGAAGGTCAGTTTTAATTAGATTTTTAAAGTGTTGTAAAAGCTTGAGGACATGCTTTTTCATGGGCTTCCCAATTCAAATGCTTGCCTACTTCTCATACATCATAAATACATAATAAATATGGAATATAGGTTGGTGGCAAGGTAGGTAGTGTTGTGATGCTCACAACACGCCCCATTTTATCTCTTAGAAAAATGAGGACCCCTGTTGTGGCTATTGATTGTTGTCTCTATGTGGTTTTGCTTGGTGGTAAAGGGAAAAAGAGGTAAGTGTTACAAATCATGTAAAAATTTGAAAAGATCTAGCATTAAGTACCAAGAGAGAATAGTGGTGAATTCGTTATGAAAAATGAGTAAGGGTTGCTTTTTGAACCAATAAAAAATTCCCAATATTATGTGAGATATATGTGTTTTTGGTAAAAATGCATTATTTAGAGGTTTGTATGTCATATACAAAGTTGTTTGTATGTGAAGTCGTTGTATAAGTCATGTCGAGTATCATTGGGTTTTGTACTTTGGTAGTTTGCATGCATATGCTTAATGTTTGTAGCCTTTGTATGCAATTCGGACCCGATAGGTTTTCACAAGTAGAATGAATAAAGTGTCAGGTTCACATTGTATGTTGGTTTGTATGTATGTCCAATCTAAGTGCAGATGAATATGCAAGGCTATATACATTCATGGACCCGAGAGTGATATACAATGTGGTTTATTAAGGTGAGAAAAAAGGGTACTTCACGTAGTTTGTATGTTTCGGTTTTGCATATTTGACATACATACAAGTGTGGATTCCAAAAGATAGTTAAATCTGATGTAAGAAATGCATTGTATCTTAATGTTTTTTCTAGTAAGTATGCATTCATTTAATATACATGTACGGATCTGAAAAGATTATACAATATAGTTAATAAAAGTCAAAAGTCCAAAATGGTTGTATAAAAGTTTGCATGTATAAGGGATTGTATCTAAGTGCAGATATAATTATTATTACTTCGAAAGATACAAGTGGGTAGGTAAGGTGGGGTCCACTATGGTTATCTCGCGATTGTATATTGCATATACAAGTGGAGATACAAAAAAATAGAAAGGTAAGATTCAACGCGGATTTCAAAAAGAGATGAAATAAGGTTAATACTTTGTATGTATGAAGGATTGTATATTAACCACATACAATCCCGATATACAAAAAGGTAAAGTGCACCATTAGGAATTATAAAAGGATAAAAGGTTTGTATGGGTTGCATTTGTATGATGATTTGCATCTATTTTATATACATTGCGACATACAAACAAAAGATACAAAGTTGAACATAGGGTGAAAGGTAACATTGTTTTATAACCCGTTGCATATGTAGGCTTGTATATTAATGACATACAAATGGATAATACAAAAAAATGATATACAAGGAGACATACAAAAAATGATATGTATGCAAAAGGGCAAACTAATGGATACAATGTTCGAAATTAAAAGCTGAAATAGAAAGTCGAAGCTGTATGTGCATTGAATGCAGCATTTATTGCATAACTAACATTGAAAGGATGAATTTTAACATGTTAGGGAAAATAAAAGATTGTTTACTTTCAGAATAGCATCGTTAAAACTAAAATTGCAGAAAAAGAGAACTATTGCATAGATTGAACAAAAAGTTCATTGCTGGACGGAATTTCAGAACAGGAACGAATCGAAAAAATGGTAAAGTGAGTCAACACTTGTAAGGCTGAACTGTCACGAATATAGGTATTTATCTTGAACGTCGTTACAGTTCAGTTAATTGAAAATGCAAAATGATTAGCACTAATTTCGTTTAAGAATGCAAGAAAATGTTAAATTATTGCATTTGGTTAAGGAAGTTAGCTGATTTGTGTTAAGTAATATGAAATTCTAAAATAGAAAAGACAAAAGGGGGTTAGGGTAAATGTTAAATGTAAAACAATTTATGGTAAAAACCCTAGGTAAATGAAGTGAAAACAAGGAGTAAATATGTGATTTTTCACAGGATGGCCCCAAAACAAAAGAAAGTAGATCCAGGGGGTGAAGAAAAAGTAAAGAAAGAAAGAAAGCTGCAAAAGGAAATAGAAAAGGAAGAACTGCCGATGCACAGAGGGTATCCAACCTTACTTGGCACAAGCGGAGTTGACACTGATACAAATGTGGGGTCCTATGATGCAGAGGGTATTCTTCAGAAGATCATAGCCATAGATGCCACCCCAGACATGAAATACATTTGGGATAGTGGATTATACAAGGCTGTAGGTTTTCTATTAGCCATGAAGGCTAAGGATTTAGTTCTGGAGTGCATATACAAGTATGATGTAAATACTAGAAAGATAATACATGAAGACCAGGTGATTGTAGATTTGACTACAAAAGGGATAGCAAGTACATTTGGTCTGGGAATTCAAGAGAAAATGGACATAGATATAGACCAATATAATGAAGACTTTAATAGTAATGAAAGAGAATGCAAAAGTAAAATCTTCTACAGCTAGTATAATGCAGAAAACAAACCTAAGGCTGTAGCAAGAGTGCCCAAGAACCTACACAAAATAGATTTCAAGGAAGAAATACATCTGATGATAACAATGTTGAGTAGACTAGTAGGGTTGAGAGATGCAACAAAATGTGAACCCTGGATGTTCACTGTCATTCAATTCATAAGGGAAGCAAAAAAGGAAGATGGACAAATTCACTAGGCCAAGACTATTAGTACAGCCATATGGAAATAGGCTATGTTGAGAAAACAAAAGATGATGCCTTTTTACTTATCATCATATGTGTTATATTCATGTGCATCAATGATTCAGTCATACATAATTGGAATTAACAGAGTTGGGACCATGGGGAATGGCCCAGATCAGAAATTAGTCTATGAACATTATCTAGATTTATAGGAGGATAATGCATTAAGGAAATATGCTTTAGTAAATGATGTATTCTATACATACATGGTAAGAGTTTTGAAGGGAGAAAAGGATAAAAGATTATCCGAGGATGCAGAGAACACTATTGGATTGCACAGTTCTTGGTATATACAATTCCAACACTTTACATATATTAGAACTCAAGGTTTTGAGGGGAAGCCATTCATGCTACCCAGATATCCATCAAATAAGTTGATTATACTGGAATTTTCAAGACAAAACCTGAATGCTTTCAGGATGTATAAGAAGAAGTGGAACAGGGGAAATATTAAACTTCCTTGGGCATTTGGAAGATATTTTTGCTATAGTGAGGAGGTGGCTAGATACTCAGAGAATGAGTTAAGGTATTATGGTTTTAAGGAGTTTGAGTTGGCAAGATGTTTTGATCCTTTCCATAGGATCCAAAGAACCATTGATTCCAAATTCAAACATCAAGTGCACATTGAGGACTACTGGTCAGATTGCAAAGATGACAGAGAAGTAAGGAAAAGAGCACACAAAAGGCTGACAGTAGAACAAATGAAAACTATGCGGGAAATCTATGTACCTCCAGAAATTAAGGATGGTAATGAATTGTTACATCATAGCTATAAGAGTGCCAGGCTTGTTCCTATTGGAGAGCTTGATTGGTCACAACCATGGAATACATCTTTGGACACATTGTCCAAACCTGTCATTTTATTTTCCAAGACATGGTTGAAGGATAAAATAGAAGAACTCGGGGTTAAGGGAATTGAGCCCACATTTCCAAAGAAAGGTAAGAAAAGAGTAAGGGAGCATCAAGAAGAGCTCCAATGCTTCTATGAGAAGAAGAGAAGGGTTGTAGAAGCGAAGATTATTGAAAAGGATAAGAATGCCACCCTAATGGATCCATATGCCTTAGGGGTGACAGTGGCAGCATCATCAGGCACATTTATGGAAGCAGAGTCATCTAGCCACAACACCAGTATAGAGCAGACCCAAGCTACTAAGGGGCCAACAGGACAAAGGATCATGAGGGCCATAGCAGTTGAAACATCAAAACAAAGTGATGCTATAGGTGCACTACAAGTGGGTGCTAAGTTGAGTAGCATACCTAGTGAGGCTACATCAGAGGAAAAAAGACAAGAATATACAAAAGTTAAGAAAGAGTTGGCTGAAGAAAAGTTGCAAGAGTCAAGATTGCATGAAGCCAAACAAGTAAGTGAGATTGTCAATGTAGAGGATGACAGTAGTGATAGTGGAGCCAGGGAGGTAGATCCCAGTGAAAAAGAAGAAATTGGTAAAGATGAAGAGGAATTAAGTGAATACTTTGGTGCAGAAGAGGGGTAGGATACTCAGACATATATGGAAATTAAACAAAGCCCACAATCTGAACAGGAAAATGTACAGGATAAAGCAGAGGCAATAGATCCTTTTGGTACATTAGTGTCACCTGAAATCATTAAAGAAGTGCAGGATGTAGCACACCAGATGGAGGAATCTAAAAAGGAAGACACACCAGAAAAAATAGTAAAGGAAACACCAGCCCAGGCTAAGAAGGAAACATAAATGAGTGCTTCTGGTGCTAATGTGTTAGGTATTTTGAATATGTATGATGAGCATAGTGAGGAAGAAAAGAATAGTGAAGAAGAAAAGAATACAGAGGAAGAAAATAATAGAGAGAGTAAGCATGAAAAGGAGAAAGATACAGAGGAACCTGAAAAGAGCACAGGTTTACCTTCACAAATAGAACAAACAAATAGGCCTGAGAAAGTGCAAGAACAAGGTGAACCAGCAGAAGAACTAAAGGAAGTATTGGATAAGCCTGAGGAAGGCAAGGATAACACAGAAAATGTTGTTGAAGGTAATATTGAACATGAGAAACAAAACGAAGGTATGGATATAGAAGATATACAGAAAAAGGATAAGGAAGAAGAAGAATAAAAAGAGTCTTCAGAGGAAAAGAATTCAGAGGAAGGTGATGAAGAGGGAGGAGATACTGAAATAGAGGAAGATGATAATGAGGGTGAGTCCAAATAGCATAATGATCCACTTGTCCCAGAACAAGGCCCTCAACCTCAGCCCCCTCCACAACAATAGGAACAATGAGAACAAGCAAAAATGGAGAAGCCTCAAGAGGAGGTGATCAATGAAGAGAAAATAGAAAAGGTTGCAAAAGAAGTTCCATCCTGGCTAGGCTCGGAAGTCAGGAGAGAAAAGGTAGAGGTACAATTAGTACCTATTGATATTAAAAGTCTATTAGGTGGTTCTACACCACAGAAAGAGAAGAGAAAAGGTAGAACCATGTCAGCAATCAAGAGAGGTCCTTCTAGATCTAGAATGTTGAATCTGGCCATACCACAAAAAGACAAGTCAAAAGGAGAAATAACAATAGAAGATTATAAAATACTTAATATAGATCTAGGCCACAGGACAAGGGAATAGCATATACATGAGTGGGAGGACATGCATCAAGCCACTGCAGAGATATTGAAGAAAGATAAGGATAAACATGAATACTTGAAGGGACACATTGTCCAATTACAACAATTTATCAAGGGGATGTTTGATTCTAGTGCAAATGTACCAGAATTGCCTATAGAAATGATAGTATTATCTAAGAGGTAAAGGAGATGGGAAATAAGAAGATTGAAGTCAACATTTTCGAGAAATGGCTCAAAGGCCTCATACATAAAGGAGAAGAAATAACAAGGCAAGCAACAACTAGTTGGGAAATGGCTTTGGCAGAGAAGAACAAATGCAATGTTATATTACATAGCTGCTAATTCAAAAAAAAGGAATGTAAATCAGAAATAAAGCAACTTGATGAAATAAAAGACAGAGTAGAAGAACTGATAATTGAAGGAGCCCTTACTCCTCAAATGGTCAATCAGTTGCCACAGGCCAAATTGGAATTGAAATATGAAAAAGAAATTCTTAGAAATTGCATCATAAATACTAGAGGCCTAGAAGAGGTTGCAGATAGCATGATAAAGGTACACATAAAAATGGTAGAAAAACTCATTGGGCATGAATGCCTAGAAGTACCTGCATATGGATTAGAAAAGGTTGTAATAGAATTTAAAGCAATATTTTCGCCATGTTTAGAGAATCCCACATCACATCTTAGCATAGAAATGATTGATTCAATGATGGAGATAGGTGCTAAGATCAAGAAATACCAGAAAAGAGTTAAAGATTTGGAGACAAAAGAGAAGAAGTTGCAAGATGGAGTCAAAGCACAAGAATTTACATGGGCAAAAAGCCAGGAGAGTGACCATGCTTTTATCAAAGGAGTGATAGGTAATTTTGCAGAATCCCTAAAGGAATAGAGGGGTACTGAAAGGAGAATATGTTAGGTAAGAATGCAGTTGGAGGGTATCATCGACCAAAGTCAACAAATAAGAAAAGTCAGCGGGTATCTTTATTTTGAAAAGATTCCAAAGGCATCCTTTGAGGCGAGCAAAGATACCATTGAGATATTTTTGGAAACGGTTGGGGATTGATTCACACCATTGATCTGGAGAGTTTGAATATTGAACGTTGATTAAGTTTTGTAACTGTAGCAATATGAAGCTTAGAAGTCTATATAATAAGCTCTGCTACTTGTATCATATTACATAGGGATTTTAGAATTTTAGCGTGAGCTTGTAATTTGTCAAAATTTATTGTCATAGTGAGGTATTTCTTTTAGTTAGAAAGGGGAGGTTGTATGTGTCTACATTAAGGAGTACGTGGAATGTTTGGTTTCCTTAGTGTATCTATCAAAATGTCTGTAAGTTTTCTGGTAATTTGATTAATGAAACAGAAGTCATTCTTACATTGTAAATTTTATATGACTTTGTGCTTTGAATATAAGTAAATTTTGAATTCTACACCTATTTCTGAGTGTTTCTGATTTCAATTTATATTTGAAGTATTATTTTCTGAAGACTTGCAATCTCTGGTGTATGTTCATGAAAATGTTTAGGACTTTACATTTGTAGATTTGAATGTGTTGATTTGATCAATTTACTGTATTCCTTAAAATGTGAGTAACAAAACATTTAGATCCTGTAGGGAATGATACTTAATTTGAGTTTCTCTAACTTTTCTCCAACAATTGAAAAACTAATTAGCATAAACACAAAAATCTAAAGGAAATTGTCTTGCATTTGAATAAAGAATGAGGACTTACATTGATATTTGGCAATTTTCATATTAATTTGAAAGGCAAAGTTTGTTTCATTGAAATTCATACAAAGCTTTGTGATACAATAGTGAATTTATGCAAAAGAATGAATACTTTGTTGATATTTGCAACAATTTGCATAATTTGAGTCCAATAAGTCACTGAATACTTTAATTTATGTAAGGCTCCTCGAATATTACAGCTTCACATCAACCTGCTGAATTATCCACAAGGTCAAGACCTGACCATGCAAAAACTTGAGATTAAGAATTCTTAGTTAATTCTTCATATCTTTCAAGACAGCTAAGGTTCTTTTGTGAATTTTAACTTTTGTTATGAATGTGTAAAACAATCATCAACATGTAGGATTGAATGCAAATGTTATAGTAGTAGGTGGGGTAATCTTTTCCCACCTAAACCCTAGAGACAGATGTAGTGCTATATATACATGTCTAAATGATGAAAAAAGGGTTGGTCTTTGAACTAATTTTTGGAAGTGGAAGTGCTCAGAGAGGATTTTTGGGTTTTAAATCACAACAGGCTAGGTAGTAAATGAAGGAATGCATCTAGTATAGTGTAGGAAGGGATTGTAATACACATCTTCATGCAGTGGTATGTCTCTAAAGTTGTTTGTAGTGATTCAGGGGAACGTATAGTTACAACTATGTATTTTTCCTTCACCACATTTGTTGGTGTGTTTGTAACAACGATTTAATAATATGTGACAACATTTAAATCAATATAGGCTTCGTGTTGGGTCATTTCTTTCGTTGCAAGTGAATCAAATTACATTTTTGCTTGGGATTAATAAGTATGTCCATTATATGAAATGTAATTTGAGAGATGTATGTAAATGCATTTTAGTTTTTTGTCAATGCTTATTAGATCCATTTCCTTCCTCTTTATTGTTTGACTCTATTGCCTAGTGGGGTAGGCACTGGTCCAATTTGGTGAAGGGTCAGCAATCTTTTAATCAAATCTTCATCATGTTAGTTGTAGGGGTACGAGTAGGAGTAGATTAGGGTTTTACTGTAGTTCATGATTCGCTAGTGCAAACTAGGGAAAACCATAAGCAGTTCATAGTGTTTAAATAAGTGGATAACCATGTTCTTCTATGCTTGCTTCTTGCACTATTACAGTGATGCCATCATCAACATAATGAGAGGTTTTGTAATGGAGTAAGCTAGTTTTAACCTAGTGACAGTGGTTAAAACTGCGCTTTGGATATTACTACCTTGTTATTTCTCTGCATATATTTTACAATGTGATTAATCCATTTTGAGGGATACCTCTAGGAACACCCTTGGTTTAGCTAAGCCAGAAGTGAAGAGGAGATTACCCACTCCTGTTAGTTGGCAAAAATCATCCTTAACATGTTGATGATCCCTTTTCTCACCCTCTTGACGACACCCCTAGCATAGAAGTGTTGTGCCCTGCACATGCCCCATTTTCTCAAATGGAGACCCCCTCTTTTGCTTTGGCTTGGAGTCTCAACCTTTCCTCCTTATGATGATGAGAAAGTGAAATGGTGCTTAGAATGCAAGATTTGTTCCAAGTTTGGGTATTTGTGATTATTTGGGTCTACTTAGTGCTTTGCATAATTGATTTGCAAAGACTTTTGATTATTTTTATGCCTGAAAAATGGGTGTTTGTAACGTTTGCACTAAAAATAAGGTTCATGGGATATAGTGCTAAAAATTGTTGTTGCAAGATGTGTCCTGCTGGGACTCCTATTTTCCATGTCTCAACATTGCAAAATCATGTCAAATTCCACAAAGTTTTACTAAGGGGTCCCTATGCCTTCACCCTGATGCATGCCCCTGAAACCCTGAATTTGGCTAAGTCTGAAACCTTGAAACCCTAAAAAATTTGCTAAGTCTAAAAATTGATGGATCCTCCAAATTATAGAATCTACATTTTAACTCCTATGGATTTGAAACCTATCTCAAACATCCTGATAGTATATTCTAAAATATTTTAAAGTATAATAAATATACTATCTTGAGGGAATTTCAAGACTTGGCGGGAATTTCACCTGTCACAGGACATTGCGGGAAAAACTCATGTCATTGCACTTTGCACTAAAAATGAAGGTCATTGCACTTTGCGCTAAAAATGAGGGTCATGGGACATTGCACTGAAAACCCTTGTCAGAGGATATTGTGCTAATTACATGCGACACAACATATAGATCCTGTGAGGTCAATTTTACCCACTTATCCTGTGATGCTTATTTCCTTCGCCCATCTTGTGACCTCCTCTTGTGGTATTTTTGCCTCCTATAGGACATTGTGGGAATTTCACCTCCTACAAGATATGTATAGTGTCCCCCTTCCGACCCGCATCCTGTGACCCTCAAAATTTTTGCTTTTTGCCAAAAAAGGGTGTAAAAACATGAAATGATTGTTTCCTGCTGGATCCAAATGGGCACAGAAATGTCCTAGGTCACCATAAATGCAAAATGGGTAGTTGAAAATAATGAATTTAATGTAGTTGGAGGGGTCATTAGGGTTTTCCCTCTCATTTCACCATTAGATCCGAGTTGATAATGCTATAACTAGAAGATTGAAACTCATTTCAAGGGTTGGTTGTTCATCTTACTTCCAGGAAGCTATAGGTGAAAAAAAAGGAGATTTTTCCAGTTCAATAGGATACAATAAGAATTTGAGAAAATCATGGGAAAACACCAAATTTGTGAAGTTGTCCATAGCAACAAAATTGATATTGAGTTGTCCTTGATTGATCCACGGCTACAAAGGGATATATTTTGATTTATCTTGACTGAAAATGATTTATTTATGATGAAATTGATGCTTGGCATTCTGGATTGTAGGTCTGAGAGGATGAAGCATGCAGGAACCAGCTGGAGCCATCGTGAAGGATCAAAACCCAAAGATACCCAACTGTCCCAGACAGGAAGAATTTTCATTTTATCAACCAAATCACTATTGTAATTATAGAAAAGGGCCAATATGTTGTCAAAGGTGATGGAGATAAGCCCTAAAAGCTGGAAGACACAGGAGATCAGACCTACATCATTACTATCCCTGCAGAACCTGTTCAATGTTCAAGACCTGTTCACAACTATCCCAGCCATCAAATGTCAAATCCAGCCAGCATTTTCTATCCAAAAACATGCCACATACTCCTCTTGACCAGTCAACTCATTGGAAAACTAATTTGTCTCATTAGACAACTCAAAAAGTTGTTATTTTGTCCCGTTCTCATGAGCTAAAAAGTTGTATTTTTGTCTTTTTTCCTAAAGGACAAAACCAACTCTGAGATTGTAACTACCCTTCATCTAATATTAAATGTTGTTAAATCTGAGCCCTTGGTGTTGGTTTAATCCTCATTGTTCATTGAAAAACTCACTATGGTTGCCTCTCTATATAAAGGCAACCTCTCTCATTGTAAAAAAGGTAAGAAAGGACTGAAGAGAAAAGAATTGTTGAAACTCTGCCATTTTCTGAATCAATATAAATAGAATTTCATTTGTTGCTACTATATGAGTTCATTTTGTTGGTTGGATATGGTTCTCATGGTTCATCTTCACCTTTATGAGTAGTTATCTAGTTGCATTTATGGTTAATTATTGAGATATTTGATGGATTTCTTGTCCATACCATTAATGGCTTGTTGATTGTATGTCATTGTGCATGGTTATTTTGGGCATATTTTTATGAGCTAAGTTCGATTGTGTGAGTTCATTAAACTATGCCAATAATTGGGTGTTGAATGAATCCTTCATAGTTTGATTTAAACCCTAATGTTTCCTTGGAAGATTGTAGTCTCTATAGCATTGTGGGCTAGCTGGCTAAGCAGCGATTTGTTTACTATTGGGAATCTGTCTATCTATGTGTTGATCATTCCTATAGCTGTCTATAGGATCTCCTTATCCCTTCTCTCTTCCCCTTTTCTTTTGCATTTTGTTTATCAAATCTTGTTAGATTAGGTTTCATAAATTTGCATAGTGCTGTCATAAAATCCATATATAGTGAATGCAAGTTAGCATATTGCTTGTTACGGGTTGAAATCACATATTTTGTAGCAATCTGAGTATGCATCAATTCATCTATGCATTGTCAAATCTAAATACTAATCACGGTCATGTGTAGTCAAACACTAATGCACTAAAGTTTACCTACATTGCATGTAAGTCCCCTTGGTTGGAACATTGAAGTACATATGGATCACTGAGTTATCCTGCAAGTCAACACCTGATAGTATAAACCTTGAGGTACTCTTTTTGTAGGTTTACTAGGATAAGATTCCTTTTAAGAGAGGTGAGATACCTTGTATCTTACCTATTTTGTTGTGTGTTAGAACACCAATCAACAGAATTGGTGCTAGAAGGAGGGCTAGAAATTTTTAATATAAGCTTTCAAGGGTTTGAATGTAAAGGAGATGGGTAGTCTGTCATACCTATCTCAGGAGTCTCTCCTTAAGCTATCTGAGCTTCCTAGTTATGTATATTTATCACTTTGGAAGGAGGTAGTAGACACGAACATAGCAAAGCAGTGGTCTCTGTATGCTCAAAATCATGAACTTAGTTTGTTGGGGCTATCGAGTTAGATTTCGGCATGCACACGGACCCTTCCCTCCTTGCCACGGGGTGAATTGCCACGTCACTCTTTCTCTCGTGGAAGTATCCAATCGAGAGGAGGTGAGACACGGTGGTGGTCTGGCTTGCTGGAGAGCTAGACTTCGTGGAGAGGCGTCGGCACATCCTGGGGCCTTTGTTGTTGTGTGCTAATGTAGATGTTTCATTCGATGATTGTTTTTGTAGAGATAATTGTATGACCCGAAGGATCACTAGTTACTCTTCTTCTGTTAGGGTTTCTACTGTTCCACCTCTATGTGGGTAAGCTGTTACTTTCGTTGATGGATTCTTGCCTTTCAATTCGTTGGATGATTACTCATTGTAGTTGAAGTTGTCTAAATGCTTCTATTTGTTGTAAGACAAGTGGATCTTGTTGTGGTCTCAGATGGTTTTCCTCTATCTTGCCGAGGATTGCCCTCACCCACTCACCTCTTAATCTTGGGCACATTCATGAGCTGAGACAAGAGATAAGTGTATGTTGGCTAACCTTTACTAGACTTTGGTTTGACTTAGGGTTTTGAGTTGACCTAAGGTTTTAGTTGTATGTTGACTTTTGTTGACTTTGTGATGGTATCAAGGGTTTTGACCAAATAGTTGACCATGGTTGACCTTGTGATGATATCAAGGGTTTGCAAGTTATATAAATGCCTAATGTTTTTGTTCTTTTCTTGATATTTTTATGAATGCAACTATATGACATGAAAAACTTGTTTATATGTTTTTTTGGTATTTATGGAAATAAAGATGTTTTTTAAATCTAGGAAAGGAAATGTGAATGCAACTAGAATGAATTTTACCTAATGCAATTATTCTATGTTTTTGGGGTTTTTGAATGTTTTGAAATGATTTAATCTAGAAAAGAAAATTGCAAGTAATTGAATTAAACTGTGAATGCAAATTACTTCTAAAATGCTAGATCTAACTATTCTATCAAGGAAAAAGCAATAAATTACTAATCCCAAGAGCAATTTCAATTTTCTAATTAATACTAATTGACAAAAAGCATAGAGGAACCTGAAATGAAGAAGAATTGTGAGCCTCCACTACCCTCAAAAATCCTTGATGGCAACCTCGTATCCTCTTGAAGTAGTGGGAAGACCTCTTGGCGACAAGACAACACAAAGAAGTAAAAGAAGCTTTAGAAGCTTTGTGAAATGAGCTCAATGAGAGATGTTGATGAGTACGATAGCTTGATTGAAGCAGCATAACAATGCTTGAAGAGCTTTATGTGAAATCTTGATGAACAATGAACAAATAAAAAGCACCTTCATCCTGTGTGAGCATGAGAATACTAATTGGAGAGACAAAACTTAGCAAGAGTTGTGTGCTCAATGAATTTACCTCTTCTAGAAATGCCTTGAAGCTATGTAACAATAAAATCTTTGAAGCTTTGGAAAACTAAAGAAAGAAATGAAGAAAGAGGCTCAAAGGCCTGTGAAGAAGCTTGAAAAAGCTTGTCAAGATGAGGAGTATTCTCCAACTTGCTCAACTTAGGAAATAATGAAGACGTGAGGGGTATTTATAGGTTGGAAGAGGTCATGAGAGGTAGAATTGATTGAGAAGTTAACTCAATTGATTGAAGAGTTAACAAGGATTGATTGGGGAGTGAACTGGATTGATTACCCAGTGAACTTAGTTAATTTAGGAGTGATAATGCAATAATAGCTTGTCACTGGAGAAGAAATGGAGTTAGAAGAATGCATGAGAGAGAATGAGTTGTTAATTTTAGATCAAATGGAGCTAATTATGAATGTGTGGGTGCATGAAATAGTCAACTCTAAATTAGGCATCAAAAATCATGCGAACTGGAAGAAAAACAGGCAAAAATAGAGCTATTTCGAGTTAGAAACTCAAGTTTTTATATGGTTGGAAATGCAATAGGATCGCACATGGGTTTCCCCTTTCACCAGTAGGGTTACCCATGGTTCACTCGAGGGGAGATCCTAATTTTTTTAGGGTCACCCAGTGGGAGATCCTGATTTTTTAGGGTTGCTCAGCGGGAGATCCAGAAAGAAAGGGGTCTGGGTGAAAATGCATGATGGGAGATGGTAGAAGAGATGAAAAGGAGGGGATATACCTCCAGAAATAGGTCAATCATGTGCAAGAATCCAAATCACCACTTGTAAAGTAGGATCTCCCAGCAGGAGATCTGGAAATAATAGGGGGAGATTTGGATTGGTTAAGTGAAACTAAAAACTGAAAGTGGGAGATGAGTCTGGGGGACCTCTAGAAGGCTTCTAGGGAGTGGAGAAGATGAAAAACATAAGCAAAAGGTGAAAACTCACCTACAAGATGCATACAAGGCTTAGGAACAGGGTCAAAAGCTTAGAAAATGCAAATCGACAAGTGTCGCAAAAGTGTTGAAAAATGTTGACGACAAAGAGAGAGGGAAAATGATAGAGAGGAAACAACACAAGAGGGAAGAAATGACACATCACCAAGAGGTTTGATGCTTAGAGGACATTATTTCATGCTTACATGTACATGGCAAGCATCAGATATCATCATAGGGGTCCTTGTGGAGGCTGTGTGTGGGTTTTGTGCTTACATATTTGCTCCCTCGAGGATGGTAGTCTACATGAAAGGTAGGTACCGTTCCCAAACTAGGCCTTACCTGTTGTCAATTTTCCTAAAATTGTACCTACAATAACTAGTGTTAGCCTAACATCTGAATATATCAAAACAAATAATGAAAAACTGAAATGACAAACTTACCATAGATCATGAGAGTTTGAGTAGTTGTTTGCCTTTGTCGGTGAGACCTATAGGAATGAATGCACACAAAACGATGCACAAAAGATGCATAAAAGAAATAGAACATGTGCGAAGCTAGAGAGGAGGAAAATAGATTCTCCTTTTATTGCAGATTTTGAAGAACATATTTGATTTTTAAGGATTTTTTATGTTTTACAATTTTTTTAATGTTTTTTTTTATTTTTCTAATTTTTATGGTTTTTCTGGAGATTTTGCAAAGGTTTGATTTGACACTCCTTGAGGTCTTTGAGAGACCTACATTTATTGAAGGAATCTCTACCCTTGCCCCTGTGCATGGGGAGACTTGTGTACTTGATTACACGGTTTTGTTCTTTTGACTTGTTGGAGGAGTGACTTGTGCTCAGACATTGTTTTACACTTTATTGTTACAAGACCTGATTTCATGTGATCCATACATAGCTTTAGTCAACATCTTGTACTTCACTTTCCCTTTTGTACATATGGTTGGATAGAGATTTTATTTTGCTTAGGAGAATGCATACCTAGGATGATCACATATGGATGATGCAATTTGTTTGTCTTTTTTAGAATATATATACGAATGCAGGTGATGATATGCAGATGCAAGAACAAAAGTGATGCTGAAATGAAACATTTACTTCTTTGGAATGCAATGAGTTATGACATTGACTTTATTGCTTCGAGACTCTTTTTCTGATTTTGATATGAATGCAACGCGAAACAAACAATATGACTGCTCTTTAATACGATTTTCAATCCAGGGGATTGCAAGTTGTCCTGATATAAGAGACCTATTCAAAGTTGTGAGATAAGATTTTAGAACTCAAATGGGAAGCGGGATTGAAATGGAATACTTCTGAATTTGGGCTTTGCTAAAGGCTAAACATTGATCCTTATCTAGAAAAGACAATCTGACAAGCTTTCAACTTAGACAAGTAGCAAATTTTGTTGACATTTGCTAGACTTATATCATAGATGGCAAGGAAGATAGACCTAGGGTAAAGGATAAACGGGAAAGAACTAGAATCCCTAGATAGAAGATGATCCTAAAGACTACTAGACTCTCAGTTTTCCTCAGCTAGTGTGTGTGTGTGCTTTGTACCTTTCCTTTTTTATTTCCTTTGTTAGAATGTCACCCTTGAGGCTTCGAGCTTAGATTGATCTCCACCCAAGAGTACGGACATTCAGCAATCCTCTCTTTCACTCTTTTTTTTTATCTCTCCTTTTTTTGCTTTTTTTGCTTTTTTTGTATTTTCCTCACTTGACTTTCTCATTTTTTTGGATTTTGATTTTTTATGAAAATGAACGCCTTTGGAACTTTTGATATGCAAGCTTGATCTCTCAATTCTCACCTTTCTCAATCACTCTTATTTTGATCACTCATTTCTTTTTATTCACTTAGATTTCAGATTGCTTCCTTCAGAGTTTTGATCCACCTGACGTTTTTGGTGAGGGAAGATAAGGGGCTGAGTGCCACCTAAAGTTTTTGTAATCTATTTGGACTTCTCTTCTACTGGGAAAGAATTGGGAAGGTCTACTTGCAAGCTTCCTTTGAACATTGTAGGTTTGAATACTAACTTTGTTTAGACCTAACATCTTGGCTCATTAAGACTGGGATCAATGTAAAAGCTAAGAGCTAGGCTTTGATTAGAATCACTGGGAATGAAGGGGGATATGGTGATTGTGAAAATGGGGAATCTCTAGGTCCTGAAAGGATCACATATACCTAGGAAACCTTAGACTCCTTATTGAAATGAAAATAATATAAGAGCGAGTCATTGACTGTAATACAAAATGAACACAATGATATTGAAATGCAAGAAACAATTTTTTTTTTGGCATTTTTTATTTTTATATTTTTTTTTGTATTTTTATGTTTTATGACTTTATGAGATGTTAACATCTTTTCCTTCCATAATGCACAAGAGGTAGCATCATTTTTTTCATCTTCCTTAACTATTTCTAGACCTATCCAATTTGGTCTGAACTTTTCTTGAAAGACTTTGCAAGGACACTCAAAGACTTGGTGTAAAAATGTTTTTGCATTCAGTGAGGAGTTTTGTGTACTCACATGTTTCATTGTTTAATGATTTGTCCCTTAGCTTTATCATTTTCTGTTCTTGTTGAGTTCCCAGGTTTTCTTTGAAATTTTGAGGGGCAATTGGAGTTGGTGTTGACTCTCCTAGTTTCTATGTGAGTTTTGGTTCTTCTTCTTTATTCATGATTTCAATCATATGAATGTTTATGTCCGGATCGATTGGAATGGCCGCTAAGTTGAATGGAGCATAAGACTTTGTTGGGTGGGGATCGAAGGGGAATTCTCCTATTGCCCCCTTCCATATACATTTTGAGGTCTTGTGTATGTTTGCAATTTGTTTTGATGTCTCTCCTTTTTCAAAATTGTTGATTTTTGGGTCACTAGTGGTTTCCATGGACTTTCCCTTCTTTTTGACTTGTTCAACTCTATAAAGGCTAAAAAGATCAGGATCTCCTTTGATGACATGGGTTTGTCCCATGTATGAGAAGTGTAATTCTTGAAATAATGTGGAGGGAATGGCCCTCATCCTATGGATCCAAGGCCTTCCTAGGATCATGTTGTAAGTGGTTTCTTCATTGATGACATCAAATTCAGTTGGGAGGGTTTTGGGACCCAATGTGATTTGAAGATTAACCTTACCCACGGTTTGAGTGTTTGGGTTATCATGAATTCTAAGGATGGAAGTTTGTTTTGTTATTTGTGTTTTGTTGTATCCCATTCTTTGAAGAAGCGAAAAGGATACTATGTTGATTGTAGACCCATCATCAATCATTACACGTTTAATGGAATAGTATTGCACTTGGACTATCAGATAGAGGGGGAGATCACCATGTTTAGCTATGTCATTGTTTGAGGGTAAATTTTCAAAATCAAATGTCAAAGAAGAACACTTTTCACTTGGAACATTTTGAACTAGATGGCCTAGATCTTAGGCTTTGAGGAGAGCTTTCTTGTGTGTAGGAGAACTCTTGATAAGCTCTAGCATGTGAGAAAATTTTGAATTGTTGGAATTGTCATTTGGTCATTCCAGTCCTTGAGTGACACAAATTTCTTGATCTTTATCTAATTCCACAAGCCCTAAGGTGTTTTGATAAAAGTTATTGGGACTAAGTTCTTCATCTTGTGAGAATGTGTCCATGACTACCTTTTGTTAATATTTTGGGAGGTTTGATATGAAGCGATGGTACCCCCAACATGAATTGATCTCATGCCCCCTTCTCTTGTGAAATGAACAATATCTATCATGATTGTGATCTTGATGTTATGATGATAGTTGTATGACTTTTTGTTGACTCTCAAGGGTAGTTGTTGACATTTTCATTTCCTAAATTTTTATGACTATTGTAGTCACAATTGTTGTTATTTGAAGATGTTGAAGTGTTTGTCGACCCATCTATATCTTGATTGTTTGTCAAGGATTTGTTATTTGTATCATGGTTTATCAACCTTCCATTGGAATCATACTCCTTTCTTCCACTATCAATAGTGACTTGGTCATAGCTAAGGGCACTTTCAAGTGCTTGTTCATATGATTTATAAGGGAGTTTTTGTACTTGTTCTCATTCGTCATTGTTGAGAGCATGTAAGAAGAGATCACAAAGTTCCTTATGATCCATGTTTGATGCGCTAGTTGAAGAATAGAGAACTTTCCTCCATCGTGTGATAAAATGTGCAACCGACTCATTGGCTTCTTGTTTGATTATTAAAAATTCTTGTATTCCTGTCTTGACCAATTTGTTTATGTCAAAGGCAACCCCAAATTGATCGATGAGTTGCCTAAAAGAGTGGATTGATGCTTCTGGAAGTCGATAGTACCAATCCAAAGAGATACCCTCCAAGAGTCTTTAGAAAAATCTTTGCTACCACTCCATCCCAAGGAAGGAGTTCTTGCACTACCATGATGTAAGCCTTGATATGAGAGTTGGGATCACCATCTCCTTTAAATTTTGGAAGCTCGGGGAGAGGCCGTTGTAGTATTACTTGACGAATGTTGTAGACAAGGGGCTCCTTTAAGTACTCAAGGTATGTTCCTAAAAGGGAGTTATGTGTAGAGGGTCATGTTCCTCCAAACATTAACCCTTCAAGTTGAGCTTGTTGTGCTTGTTGAAAGGGTATGCTAGATTGTTGATATCCTAAAAAAGTTTGATGACTAGATGGCATCATGTTTATGTTTCAAAGATTGGATGGGATTGTTTGTGGTTGATTTTGTGTTATAGGAATCCCACCTATTTGATTGAGACTTTTCATGTTGGATGATGTGGGCAAGGGAGGCCTGAATGTTTCATGGAAGTTTAGATGAGGGGGAATTTGTGTTGCCCCCTGGTTTGATTCACTCTTATCAATGAAAGGATTTCCCTATGCCCTAGGTTTTTCTTGAATTTCACTTTGACAACCATTTCTAGCTTTCAAGGTCTTGATTCGTTGGACCAAGGTTTCTATAAGGTCTGTGAGTGAGGCTTCCTTTGTTCTTTGATTTTTACAACCTTGAGATGGATTGCTTTGTGTTGGGGTTTGACTGACCCCACTTGTTCCTTTTGATGATATTTGACATGTCACAAGTCTTTTATCATGATGTGCAACATGGAGGGGTTTCTATGCCCCCCACGCTTCTTGTAAGCTTTTCTTTTGATGGCTTACCTCATTGTCCATTTGGGTGGCCATTTTCAAACCACTAGTTATGGGTTGGTCTTGTTGATGGATCTTAGACTGAACACTCATTTGGTATGTTTTGATTTGGTCAATGTTGTGGGGATCTTGTTGGTTCCCCTTTGAGTCTTTCGAGTTTGATTGATTCAAGATTGAAGCTATTGGATCTGAACATGTGCTAATTTCATTGGAGGGGTGATTCCCTTGAGCTTTGTGTGATTTTGTCCTAGTCTTGGGTTGTAGGAAACACCACAAAATGAATGAAATGAAGATGGACATGAAAGATGAGCATGCAATGAAAGAAGCACATGGAAATGCAAAAAATCCCATCAAAAGTTTTTGTTCTTCATGTTGGGTTCAACAAAATATGTACGCTCAAAGTCACGACCTTGGTTGCCTGGGGCTGTTGAGTCAGATTTCGACATGCACATGGACCCTTCTCTCCTTGCCACGGGGTGAACCACCATGTCACTCTCTCTCTCTCGTGGAAGTAGCCAGTCGAGAGGAGGCGAGACACGGTGGCAGTCTAGCTTGCTGGAGAGCTAGAATTCATAGAGAAGGGTTAGCATGTCCTGGGGCCTTTGTTGTTGTGTGCTAATGTAGATGTTTCATTCAATTATTGTTGTTGTAGAGATAATCGTATGACTTGAAGGGTCACTAGTTACTCTTCTTCTGTTAGGGTTTCTCTTATTCCACCTCTATGTGGGTAAGCTATTACTTTCGTTGATGGCTTCTTATTTTTCAATTCATTGGATGATTGCTCATTGTCGAAATGCTTCTATTTGTTGTAAGACAAGTGGATCTTGTTGTGGTCTTGAATGGTTTTCCTCTATCTCACCAAGGATTTCCCTCACCCACTCACCTCTTAATCCTAGGCACATTCGTGAGCCGAGACAAGAGATAAGCGTATGTTGGCTAACCTTGACTAGACTTTGGTTTGACTTAGGGTTTTGAGTTGACCTAAGGTTTTAGTTGTACATTGACTTTTGTTGACTTTGTGATGGTATCAAGGGTTTTGACCAAATAGTTGACTGTGGTTGACCTTGTGATGATATCAAGGGTTTGCAAGTTATCTAAATGCCTAATGTTTTTGTTTTTTTCTTGATATTTTTATGAATGCAACTATATGACATGCAAAACTTGTTTTTGTGCTTTTTTGGTATTTATGGAAATAAAGATATTTTTTAAATCTAGGAAAGGAAATATGAATGCAACTAGAATGAATTTTACCTAATGCAGTTATTCTATGTTTTGGGGGTTTTTGAATGTTTTAAAATGATTTAATCTAGAAAAGGAAATTGCAAGTAATTGAATTAAACTATGAATGCAAATTACTTTTAAAATGCTAGATCTAACTATTCTATCAAGGAAAAAGCAATAAATTACTAATTCCAAGAGCAATTTCAATTTTCTAATTACTACTAATTGACAAAAAGTATAGAGGAACCTGAAATGAAGAAGACTTGTGAGCCTCCACTACCCTCAGAATTCCTTGATGGCAACTTCGTATCCTCTTGAAGTAGCAGGAAGACCTCTTGGCGACAAGACAACACAAAGAAGAGAAACAAGCTTTAGAAGCTTTGTGAAATAAGCTCAATGAGAGCTGTTGATGAGAACAATGGCTTGATTGAAGCAGCCTAACAATGCTTGAAGAGATTTATGTGAAAGCTTAATGAACAATGAATAAATAAAAGGCACCTTCGTCCTATGTGAGCATGAGAATGCTAATTGGACAGAAAAAACTTAGCAAGAGTTGTGTGCACAATTAATTTGCCTCTTTTGGAAATGCCTTGAAGCTATGCAACAATGAAAGCTTTGAAGCTTTGGAAAACTAAAGAAAGAAATGAAGAAAGAGGCTCAAAGGCCTGTGAAGAAGCTTGTGAAGATGAGAAGAGTATTCTCCAACTTGCTCAACTTGGAAAACAATGAAAAGGTGAGGGGTATTTATAGGTTGGAAGAGGTCATGAGAGGTGGAATTGATTGAGAAGTTAACTCAATTGATTGAAGAGTTAACAAGGATTGATTGGGGAGTGAACTGAATTGATTACCTAATGAACTCAGTTAATTTGGGAGTGATAATGCAATAATAGCTTATCACTAGAGAATAAATGTAGTTAGAAGAATGCATGAGAGAGAATGAGTTGTTAATTTTAGATCAAATGGAGCTAATTATGCATGTGTGGGTACATGAAATAGTCAACTCCAAATTAGGCATTAAAAATCATGGGAACTGGAAGAAAAAATGAGCAAAAACGGAGCTATTTCGAGTTAGAAACTCAAGTTTTTTCGCGGATGGAAATGGGATAGGGTTACCCATGGGTCACCCCTTTTACAAGTATGGTCACCCTTGGGTCGCCTAGGGGGAGATCCTAATTTTTTTAGGGTCGCTCGACAGGAGATCCTAATTTTTTTAGGGTCGCTTGGCGGGAGATCTGGAAAGAAAGGGGTCTGGGTGAAAATCCATGATGGGAGATGGTAGAGGAGATGAAAAGGAGGGGATTTACCTCTAGAAATAAGTTAGTCATGTGCAAGAATCCAAATCTCCACTTGCAAAGTAGGATCTCCCAGCGATAGATCTGGAAATAATAGGGGAGATTTGGATTGGTTGAGTGAAACTGAAAACTAAAAGTGGGAGATGGGTGCCGGGGACCTCTAGAAGGCTTCTAGGGGGTGGAGATGATGAAAAATATAGGGGAAAGGTGAAAACTCACCTACAAGATGCATACAAGGCTTATGAATAGGGTCGAAAGCTTAGAAAACACAAATCGACAAGTGTCGCAAAAGTGTCGAAAAGCATCAATGACAAAGAGAGGGAAAATGACAAAGAGAAAACAACACAAGAGGGAAGAAATGACACATCACTAAAAGGTTTGCTTCTTTGAGTACATTATTTCATGCTTACACGTACGTCACAAGAATCATATTTCATCATAGGCGTCCTCGTGGAGGGTGTGCGTGATTTTTGTGCTTACAGTCTCCATTGACACTGTGTGACTAAGCTTCATCCAGAGAATGCACGATCCATGCTATGAATCAACATGCTAAGATGGATTGTCACACCTTCATCTAGAGGGTGGATAGGGCTCTGCATGGCAAATTTTCTTACTTAGAAGTATATAAGTTTGAGAAGAAACACTAGTTAGAAGACATTAAAGTCCCGCTAGTTGAACCATCTCATCCAGATGGTAAGGTAAGCATATCCCCTTAACTATTCTTCTCCAATCAAAATTAGTAAGTTCACTCTGTTGAAGAATATACAGTCCCAAATTACTTAAGATCAACTTCTCATTCATTAAATCCAGACAAGTCAGTCGAAGAATATGTTGTCCCAACATGGCTAAAACCTCTTTTTCAGTCCCAAGATAGTGAATAAAGCAATACATAGGGTCACATTATGACTGCTGAGGATGTTGATAAAATGGATAATGAATCAGATCTGATAAACAGTCATATTAAGGATGCAGGTCAGCAACAAAACGTTGTTAGATTCTACTTGCCTAAGTTTGTTGATGTGGAAGTGGAGAACAATAGTTCATTTCAGTTTGCTGGCAATTCTGAGTTTGAAACTAAGTGTGAGCAGCAGCTTGATCAAATCAGATATATGCAAGAACAAGAAGAAATTAGTCCTCCAAATGAGGAAAGGTCATCAACAGAGCATAAGGAAGTCATTTCAGTTCATATACCTGACTTATAATCAGATTCCTTGGTGAAAAATGATCAAGTTCTTGACTATATTAGTCTAATGTATCATGATGATCAGTCATATCAAATTGATGCAGTTACTCCAATAGAGTCTCCAGCTGAGTTAGATAGCCAAAATTAGGATGATGCATCACTTCAAGGCAACATTGACATCATGAATCCAATTATACAAGAAGAATTAGACCCTGTTGCTACTGTAGACAATGGATGGAAATTCCAAATAAGAGAGTTACTAAGCAATTTAGATGTTTTTTCAAAGAATTTGACCGATTTCAGTGGAGTAGATTTGGGTTTATTATATGTTCATGAGGTTGATCTAGTTCATACTTTTAGTAAATAATATTCTTACCTAGATGATGTTGGCTTATTGGTGACAGATGAGAGCAGGAGTCTGCAATCTAAGAATAAAAATCAAATAGTCATGCAAAGTGATGGCTTGGAGGGTTTTTGTGTCAGGCAGTTGATAACATAATTAAGTTGGTGTCAAGAATGAGCAAAGATATGTTACTACATGGAAAATCACCGCACATGTCAGACTTCACTTTGGCCAATTCATGCATAATTCATCCAAATGATCCACATTTTGAAGAAAGTTGTCTAGATTTTCTATTTTCTTGGGAGATTGCTTCAACATTTAGTAACCCAAAGGTATTTGATGCACATGATATGATCCACCATGAACTGAGACCTCCTGAAGATGCAAAACTAGGTGGTATGATGCATCAAGGTGATCAACTTACATTCCCAACTGATGGTATTGTAAATCAGGTTGTATCTTCCCTTTCTTCAATTATTTATCAATTTGATTATGGTATCATGGGTAAGACAACTTGCATCTGGATTAATCATGGCCCTAACGAGATGCCTCAATTACTGATCCTACATGACTGCTATATTGACCATGAACCTACTTTTCTTGCATCCTACTTTTTAGAATATAAAAATGAATTTGCCAGACTTAGGAAATTAAAATGTGTCTTATTAATCTTGCATATACTGAGAAATCAATCATGAGAAAGTGTACATACTTGCTTGTCCAAAGCCTTTGTACAAATTTTGCTTGCTTCTAGTTAAGTTTTAGTTAGTTGTTTGTTATTTTAGTTTGGTTTCTGCTTTCTATTTTTTCTTTTCCTTAGTTGCTAGTTGTTTTCATTTTGATTTCTTGCTTTAGGTTGTTAGTTTGCTTTAGGTTTGGTTTCCTATCTTTTTGTTTGTTCTGGGTTTTCCATTTTTTGGTAAAGGACAGGGTTGTTTGTGGTGCATGCAATGCCACTTTTTGGACTATGTTTTTGTGTCTTTCTTGGAGAAACTTTGGTCATGAATTAGGGGTCTATGGTGGGTCCCATCATTATTGTTGGATGAGATGATGTTAGTTCTCAGGAGATGAAAGATGTTTAACTGAACTTGAAATTTTCTAATCTATCATATACTTTTTACACTTTAATAATCCTAAAGTTTCTGATGGAGTCTGAGTGAACTTGCATTAAGTGAAAAATCCTAAGATCTCACCTTTTCCACCACTATGATTCCCAACCTAGAGAAGTTGAACTAATATACATATCCCATGTGGTATTTATCATGTGCTATAAAGGTGTGCAGTACTTTCTGGTGACCATATCAACAAGCAAAGTTAATTGAATTATTCAAATGAACAATGTACTAAAAAGTGGTACTTCATAGTACTCTCATAATATCATTCAATTAGCTGGAGGATTCAAGCATCTCTATCAAGGCTATGGATGCCTAGTTGGCAGTAGAGCAATGTTTCAGCAAAATCATAGAGATAACCTCGTCAGGGCTATAGACGCTTGACTGGCAGCGAGGCAATGTCTAGGTAGTTCATAAGGTGAGTATCATTCATGTAGCTTGATCCAAGAGAGCTTGGATGATCTTGGTCTCTGAAGGATGGGAATGAACTCATATGCACACACTTAGATCTTTGGGACATGGATGGTTTTATTAAGTTTTTGATTTTGATCCTCTAATATGGATTTTCATGTTTGTTCAACCTAGTATGTAGGTGTGAAACCAGAGATTCCAGGTGCTTGATTGTTGTTTATCCTTGAAATGCTCTGGAGCATTTCCCCAATAGAGTCGCTATTTGTTGTGCTCTGCACACATGCCCCATTTTGTCAAATGGAGACCCCCTCTTTTGCTTTGGCTTGGAGTCTCAACCTTTCCTCCTTATGATGATGATAAAGTGAAATGGTGCTTAGAATGCAAGATTTGTTCCATATTTGGGCATTTGTAATGATTTGGGTTTGCTTAGTGCTTTTCGTGATTGATTTGCAAAGACTTGATTATTTTTATGCATAAAAAATGGGTCTTTGTAAGGTTTGCGCTAAAAATGAGGTTCACGAGATATAGTGCTAAAAATTGTTGTTGCAGGATGTGTCCTATTGGGATTCCTACTTTCCATGTCTCAAAATTGCAAAATCATGTTAAATTCTGTAAAGTTTTACTAAGGGGTCCCTGTGCCTTCACCCTGATGCATGCCCCTGAAATCCCAAATTTGGCTAAGTCTGAAACCCTGAAACCCTAAAAAATTGGTTGTCTGAAATTTGATGGATCCTCCAAATTCTAGAATATGCATTTTAACTCCAATGGATCCGAAACCTATCTCAAACATCCTGACAGTATATTTTAAAATAATTTAAAGTATAATAAATATACTGTCCTTTGGGAATTTCAAGACCTGTTGGGAATTTCACCTGCCACAACACATTGCGGGGAAAACTCATGTCATTGCACTTTGCGCTAAAAACTCATGTCACTGCACTTTGCACTAAAAACTCATGTCACTACACTTTGCACTAAAAACTCATGTCACTGCACTTTGCGCTAAAAATGATGGTCACAAGACATTGCGCTGAAAACCCTTGTCACAGGATATTGCACTAATTATATGCGACACAACATATATCCTGTGAGGTCAATTTTACCCGCTTATCCTATGATGCTTATTTCCTCTGCCCATCTTGTGACCTCCTCTTGTGGGATTTTTGCCTCCTATAGGACATTGCAGGAATTTCACCTCCTGCAGGATATGTCCAGTGACCCCCTTCTGACCCGCACCCAGTGACCCTCAAAAATCTCACTTTTTGCCAAAAAGGGTGTAAAAATGTGAAATGGTTGTTTCCTACCGGATCCAAATGGGTGGAGAAATGTCCCAAGTCCACCATAAATATGAAATGGGTAGTTGAAAATGATGACTTTAATGTAGTTGGAGGGGTCATTAGGGTTTTCCCTCTCATTTCACCATTAGATCCAAGTTGCTAATCCTATAACTAGAAGATTGAAACTCATTTCAAGGGTTGGTTGTTCATCTTACTTCCAAGAAGCTACAAGTGCAACAAAAGAAGATTTTTCTAGTTCAATAGGATACAAGAAGAAATTCATAAAATAATCAGAAAATACCAAATTTGTGAAGTTGTCCATGGCAACAAAATTGATATTGAGTTGTCCCTGATTGATCCATGGCTACAAAGGGATATATTTTGATTTATCTTGATTCAAAATGATTTATTTATGATGAAATTGATGCTTGGCATTGTGGATTGCAGATCTGAGAGGATGAAGGATGAAGGAACCAGCTAGAGCTACCATGAAGGATCAAAACCCCGAGATCCCCAGTTGTCCCAAACAGGAAGAATCTTCATTTTATCAACCAAATTACTATTGTAATTATAGAAAAGGGCCAATATGATGTAAAAGGTGATGGGGATAAGCCCTAAAAGCTGGAAGACATAGGTTATCAAACCTACATCATTATTGTTCCTGCAGAACCTGTTCAATGTTCAGGACCTATTCACAACTGTCCCAACCATCCAACCATCAAATAGCTAGCATTTTCTCTCCAAAAACATGGCACATACTCCTCTTGACCAGTCAACTCATTGGAAAAGAGATTTGTCTCATTAGACAACTCAAAAAGATGTTATTTTGTCCTATTCTCATGAGCTAAAAAGTTGTATTTTTGTCTTTTTCCTAAAGGATAAAACCAAATCCGAGATTGTAATTGCCCACCGTTCAATATTAAATGTTGTTAAATTTGAGCCCTTGGTGTTGGTTTAATCCTCAATGTCCATTGAAAAACTCACTATGCTTTCCTCTCTATATAAAGGCAACCTCTCTCATTGTAAAAAAGGTAAGAAAGGACTGAAGAGAAAAGAATTGTTGAAACTCTGCCATTTTCTGAATCAATGTAAATAGAATTTCATTTGCTTCTGCCATATGAGTTCATTTTGTTGGTTGGATATGGTTCTCATGGTTCCTCTTCACATTCTTGAGTAGTTATTCAGTTGCATTTATGGTTAATTATTTAGATATTTGATGGATTTCCTATCCATACCATTGATGGCTTGCTGATTGTATGTCATTGTGCATGGTTAGTCTAGGCATATTTTTATGGGCTAAGTTTGATTGTTTGAGTTCATTGAACTACGCCAATAATTGGGTGTTGAATGAACCCTTCATAGTTTGAAAACCCAAATGTTTCCTCAGAAGATTGCATAGTCTCTGTAGCGTTGTGGGCTACCTGGCTAAGCAGAGATTTGTTTACTGTTGGGAATATGTCTATCTATGTGTTGATCATTCCTATAGCTATCTATAGGATCTCTTTATCCCTTCTCTCTTCTCTTTTTCTTTTGCATTTTGTTTATCGGATCTTGTTAGATTAGGTTTCACAAATTTGCATTGTGCTATCACAGAATCCATATCTAGTGAATGCAAGTTAGTAGATTGCTTGTTGCAGCTTGACATCACATATTTTGTAGCAATCTGAGTATGCATCAATTTGTCTATGCATTGTCAAATCTGAAAACTGATCAAGGTCATGTGTAATGAAACTCTAATGCACTAAAGTTTACCTACATTGCATGTAAGTCCCCTTAGTTGGAACAACGAAGTACATATCCACTGAGTTATCCTGCAAGTGAAGACTTGATAGTGTAAACCTTGGGGCAGTCTTTTTCTAGGTTTCCTAGGATAAGATTCCTTTCAAGAGAGGTGACATACCTTGTATCTTACCTGTGTTGTTGTGTGTTAAAACTCCCATCAACAGGAAGGTGTAGAAATGTTCTAGGGTTTTGGATAAGCTTTTTTGGGAATCCTGTTAGCTGTAGGGATAGGAGTAGAAGTAGATTAGGTTCTACATGTTGTTCATGATTCAGTGCAATAACTAGGGATAAACTTGAAGTGATGCAAATGTGTTCAAATTGATTGGAATCATGTTCATGTATGTCTGCACTATGTATTTTGTGTATGTAAATTTTAAGTGGATCCATCTTAAGGAATGTGATAGTGTCATCTTTGGGTGCATATGCACAGTGTAGTAATCAGTTTTAATAGAGGATTTATGTAGCCAGTCATCTTGACCTAGTGACAAATATGGGGATCAAGTGCACATTGGATGTTGTTGTGAGTGTTTATTGGTGTTCCTTTCATTCCTCTACAAATATCCATCCTGGGTCTAGTTGAGCCTAAAGCGTAGAAGAGTACACCCACTCTCATTAGTCGTCCAAAATAATCCTTAACCTATTGTTGAGCCCCTTTCTCACCCTCTTGATGACTCCCCTGGCCTAGAAGGTGGAGAAATCTTCTACGGTTTAGAATTATCTATTTTGGGAACCAACACATTGGTTCCATTGTCAAGGATGCATTGCTGGGTTAAAATGAAAGGATGACTCTACTGGTGAGTTGAACCTAGAATCAATTTGTGACCTTAAAGATCAATCACACTTCAAGTAATTCCTCTTTGATAGAGGTGATGACTCTACTATCAGAAAGAAATTTGTTGCTATTGTAGCTTTATTTTCTACCTGTGATTCAAATGCCTCACCTTAGTATGCAGTAGCTGTTGGATTAAGGTACATGGTTTTCTTCCTACCTTTGAAGTTTGGGTTCCTTTTTTGGTGAAGGAACATAATTTGTAATTCCTCATTTTTCTGTCATACATCATAGAATGTTCTAGTCATGGCAAATTGGTATGGATATGATTACTCTAAGGATGCCTATTCAAATGCATCTTCCTATGTTATAGACCCTAGAAACTATGATACCTTCGACCATTCTAGTGATGCATATTTTAGTCATGGATCTACATGTTATACAAACCTAAACCTATATGCACCCATACTAAACCAAAATGAATCAGCTAGGCTGCAGTATGAAATTGAAAAAAGAAATTAGCTACTAGAGTCCATGTTGCAGCAAGAAAAAGAAATAGAAAATCGTATTAGGCTGCTTGAGTCTAGGGTGTAGCCCAATGCTTACCTTACTGCCCCTAGAGATCATATTTCTCAATCCCTTGTTCCCTTGGATCCAATTTACAAATGGGTAGACCTCTCCTGGGTTGATTACAAAACAATGAATATGTCAACCAAGGTCTACAATCAGTTGCCCAAGTTTGATGGGTATAATATTTGAGAAGGGGACACACATGTTTATGAGTTTTCAAAATTCATGGAAGAACATCAGTTTGAAGATGAAGACATGTGGATGAGGTTTTTTATTAAGTCCTTATGTGGAAAAGAAAAAGAGTGGATTCAAAGTTTTCCAAGGGAGTCCTTTGCCTCTTGGAAGGAACTTGTGGTTGCATTTGAAGGTGAGTTTGCAAATGGTACATAGACCCTATTGGTCTTGTCATGGAGTTGGAAAAAATCAAAAGGCAAGAGGGAGAGTCCAGCATGGATTTTGGTCATAGGTTTGTAGTTTCTCTTTCCAGAATCCCAGATGATTTCAGACCTAACACTTCTACCTGCATTGATATTTTTTGAAGCTTTTGAAGTTGGTTTGAGTTTAGTGCAGGAAGATTTGAAACTAACAAGTATGCAGTAGGCATGTTTGTGCCTAGACTCCATGGAGAAGGTAAGGGATGACTACATAATAGGGTTGTTATCCACAGGTGCGTGTACTTTTGTTAAGGAATAGGTTGATGTGAATAATGACAATGTGAGCACAACTAATCAAATAAATGCTTCATCAAATCAAGATGATTGTGTAGTCAGAAGGGTGGAAGTTGGTGGTGTTTCATGGTGTGACAGTGATGCAGATAATGAAGATAGTGTGTGCACCTACCTTCAGCTATACAAGTCATCAAGTGAAGATGAAAATGATTGCATCTATGATGATTTCCAGCTTAATAATGAGGTATGTGGCTTGTTGCACAAAGAGGAAGACATGTGCATGAGTGAGTAATCAAATGAATCATCTTGTGAAGATGATTATGTTAAGTATGCACATGTTTGTGATTTTCACAGTGAACAAAAAACTAGTTTCTTGTTTGGTGTGATGTCATCTTTTATTCCTTTAGATGAAGTTGCTCCTATTTGTTTACATGAGGATGTCAAAGATGTGGCTACAAGTGATGATAATTGATTAGAGATACGTGTTAGTGTAGCCATGAATTGTCAATGTGAAGAACTTGCCCTTGAAGAGTGTTAAGATGGTGATCATGTGGATGCATATGAGGCCATGTTTCTTTAGTGCAAGGTTTGTTGTCTTCCCCATGCTAAATGTTCTTCATGTAAGCCACAAGAAAATGTTAGAATTGATGTTGAGGAAGAATTGTGTCACTCAACTTACAATAGTGTATGTGACACAACAGATTGCCTAAATGATAAAAAATAGAGCGTCTGTTGGAAGAACTAGTTTTTTCACTTGAATCGTCTCATAGTGTTGATGGTTTGGATTGTGGCCTAAATGTTGAGAGTTGTATCATTATATTTGAAATTTGTGCTCAAGAGTTTGGTGGAGATACTGTAAGTGAGTTTGAATCTTTCCACTTTGATGTGGGATATTCACTGACTCTTGAGGGTGTTGGTGCAATAGCAGAGGTTGAGTCCTTTGTGTGGGACATTGATGTGAATGAGAAGCAAGGGATGTGTATGCCTAAACTTCAACAGGCTGTAGTCCAAATTGATTGTACACTTGAGCTTGAAGTATTCCAATTAGGAATGCAAGATGTTTTTCTTCCTTGTGTTGTGAAAGGTTGCATTCAGGTACATTTTACTTTGCCTTATGAATTGGAGACATTCTCTTTTTGTATTAATTCACAAGTGGAGGTCAGCAGGGATAATGATTTTGCACATGTGGATGTGTGTTTATCTTTATCAACATCATTTGATGTTGGTCTAGATTTTAGTTTCTCACCCCTTGCTACTGGAAACAAGTGTAATGTTCGATGTGCACTAGGTCAAGTACATATTACTTGTGGTTGCCCTGCAGTGGTAATGTTTATAGTGGAGTTGATATTATTGGAGTTGATCTTCATTTAATGAATTGTGATATCAGATTGATGCATGCAAGTGGAAACTATTTTTTTTGCATCTGGGTGAAAAATATAGATTTAGCTTGAGGGAAATCAACTCCATTCAACTTTTGTTCAATAGAAGCAAGTAGTTTCATTTACCTTTTTCAACCCTGGCCTGCAATGTGTTAAATATTTTATTACAGTTATCTTAAATTCTTTTCGAGTCTTCATGCCCATGACTGCAAGATTATTTGTATATAAGCCCTCATTGTAAATATGTTATTTTTTGGTCTTCCAGAGATAACTGGTCCTCACTATGCCTGCTAGAGGTACACGTCCCCAACCAAAGACAAAGTGTTGGCACCCAAATTCTCCCCCCATTTTGTGCCTGAAATCCATCTAAGTTTCATGTTTTTGCCTTTGTATGCCTCAGCCTATTTTTCCCACCATTTATATCTAACCCCAGACATTTTAATATGGGCCCTCCTCCATCCTTAAAGTTCTCTAAAAATTCTCTAAGTGTGGCCCCCTAAGTCTAAGTGTTTCATTCCTTAGCTTATTTTTATCCTTTCAACAAGTTTGTGAGTTCACAAACGCACTGAAAGGTTGAGAATGGGCCTTAAGGGCTTGGTTTTGACCTTGTTTCAGTAGTTCACTAAAAAGCCAAACCACCGAACTAGTTCAACAGTTTGGCTTTTCACTGAACTACCAAAATTGCAAAGGTCTACATTAAGAATATATGGCAAGGGAACAAAATAATGTATTTTGGTGGTTTAGTGAAAGGTTGAACCATTGAACTAGTTCGACGGTTTAGTTTTTGTCGAAATGTCAAAAGAGGATGAGGAAGACAAAGATGAGAAGAAAGAAAAGAGAAAGGTTTTAGTGAGTTTGAAAGTTCACAAACTTTCTGAAACACCGAAGAAGTTCAAAGGTTCCCATTTTCACCAAAAATCAATGACAAGGCAAAGAGAAAAGAAAAGGAAGACAAAACTAGCTCATGGATCTCAAGTTCACAAATGTCCCAAATTGTTGAAAAGAGATAAAAGAATTAAGAAGAAAAGAAGATAAAAGTTGAAGTGGTTCACAAGTTTAGAAAAGTGTTGAAGATAGAAAGACAAGGAGAGAAAAGAGCAATGAAAAGGATTTTCAGTGATTTGGTTGGTTCGCAAGTTACCTACAAACTTGCTGAAAAGTTCATTGGGGTTAAAAACCACTAAAGGCTAGTTTTAATGATATTTTAAAGTGTTGTAAAAGCTCAAGGATGTACTTTTTCATGAGCTTCCCAATTCAAACGCTTGCCTACTTATTAAACACCATGAATTCAAAATAAAGATGAAATACAGGTTGGTGGCAAGGTAGGTAGGATTGAATGCAAATGTTATGGTGGTAGGTGGGTTAAGTTTTTCTCACCTAAACCCCAGAGGTAGATGTAGTATTATATATACATGTCTAGATCTGATGAAAAAGGGGTTGGTCTCTGAACCAATTTTTGGAAGTCCAAGTGCTCAAGGAGGATTTTGGGGCTTCAAATCAAGCCAGTATGGGTAGTAAACAAAGGAATGCATATAGGATCCCAAAAAACTTTCTCAATTGGGTAAGGAGGAA
Organism: Cunninghamia lanceolata; assembly: GCA_027924645.1. NCBI lineage: Eukaryota > Viridiplantae > Streptophyta > Pinopsida > Cupressales > Cupressaceae > Cunninghamia > Cunninghamia lanceolata. The sequence continues at coordinate 13,504,904 of BSBN01000167.1, forward strand.
AGGTTACATTATTAATCAAAATACTACTTACAATTTTTGGTGTATAATTCATTGAAGGTTCTTTCTGATTAATTGGCACAACATTTTTTATTAGTTAGTAAATTAGTTTAGAAACACAAATAACTGAGAAGGTAGGGTTTCTAATTGCATTTTCAAGGATTTGCTTACTCAAGTTTCCTTTTAGATCATCATAGTAGTCCAATGATATTCTTCTTTCTTAATATTAAATAGAGCTCTGAAATCTAATTTGGGTTCATAAGAAACCATGAGAGCGAAATCTTAATCTTGCATTCATATAATTGGCATATGAAGCACATATTTGGTAGGTTTCAATATATAACACCATTTGGGATATTATCTTATCTCCAATTTAATTATCAATGGTCTCCTTCAAGTATTTGGATAAATCAACATTCACATAAACCCTATTATGAGGGTGATTAGATTAAATATTATCTTGCTCATAGCAAATGAAATGCCCAAGAGGTTTGATTAATTAGTTTAGAAAATTTTTTAAGGGTAAAAGAAATCCAAGGTGAGGCTAAGCAAATTTGCCTCAACTTTAAGACGTTTATTTAGAGTTGGTAATTGAAACTATAATCTTGCCTTAGGGTGTAAGGCCCCATAACAAGGTTTTGAGAAACTAAGGATAATAACTCATAATGGGCATGCAATTGTTGGGATCTTGAAACCTAAAAAAGAAACCATTAGTAAAGTTTTGAATGTCAATCAATTAACACTATAAGTCTCTCAAAAGTGTTACACATAACTCTTTAATATTAAAATTAGAGGTAATTTAAACTACTAAATATCTCATAATCTAACTTGCACTCTAGCCAAGGACAAGCCTTGTCATTTTTCAAGTAGTTCTACAAATAAAGAGCATGTTTTAAACACTTTGGTCTTGTGATAAAACATGGGAACATAAATTTTGAGCCTTCTTGGTGCCTTTATTTCACAAAAAAAATTCTAGATGCATAAATAGATACAATGTGTGTTGTATGGCTACCAAAATAGACATAAATTGCCTTAAAGGTAACACCTATCCTAAATTTGGAAATAGATATGGATTGTAAAGCAAATAATCTTGTAAAAACATGTGAGATGGGGCTAATACCATATAATGATGTATAGATTATACACTATAACTATCAAAAGAATAAGAATTCCTCATAAGAATTGTACAATATGTTTCCTCTTTGTGAAAACTAGGTCTTAATCAATGGTACTCATCTTTCTCAATAATACTAACTCAAAGTTTTTTATCATCCCTTCCATGACATTACCAAATGATTGGTTGTTACTTATTGTTAGACTAACTTGGATTTCCTTGTAATGAATGAGATTAAAATAGTTGGTAGAAAGGATTAACTATTTTCAATGACACTTTTGTTTGAGTCTTGCTACACATAAATGACCTTAGTCCCATCCTAATCCCCTTGATGGTTGTAAGCAGGGGCTAAATTTGACGATTGGCCTTGCTTGTGGAATATTTTTTTAAGAAGGTTATTGATTCATTATTACTCTTCAAATGTTAGAACAATTCATAATTAAAGAAGGAAATGTTTTACAACAAGTTTCTCTAAAAGCTTCACAACTATCACTTACATGCATTATGAAAACCTAATACACCCAAAATAGTGAAATGCTAATGACCATATATATTTTCTATGGTCCTTTAAAAAAAATCTTTTTAAAAAAATATTATTTTTATCTTATATAATTTCTAGAAAAAAGAGTTATTAAGTAGCTCTTAATCTATTGGTGAAGTTAAATGGCTCATAAAGAGCCCACTAGAGAGATTCAATCTTAATCAATCCAAAGAGTGGTAGTATTCAAGATAAGACCAAAATCACATCTTAAACAAATTTGAAATTGAAATATGACCAAATAAAATCAAAATTAAATTCCTAATAAATTTGAAATTTAAATATTATCATTCCATAAGGAATAAATCCCAAATGAATTTAAAGTTAAAATATAACCATCCTATTAAATAGAAGATTAAAATTGTGTCCCAAACAAATTTTAAATTGAAATTGAAATATAACTTCAAAATTGAAACGTACCATCCTAAAAGAAAAATGAAACTTAATCTTCTCACCATCCCCAAAAATAAGACTAATATTGTATCCCAAGCAAATTTGAAATTGAAATATTACCATATTTTATTTTATTTTGTTACGCCAAAAGGCATTATCACAGGGTGGGGATGAGAGCACTCATTTTTTTTGCCTAAATTTATAAGAAAAAAAATAAAATACCAAAAAGGAAATAAAAAATAAAACTTAAGAAAAAAACTAAAAAAGAAATTAAAAACCGTTGAAGGAGAAAAAGCTAAATCACAAAAACTATGGAACTAAAAAAAAATTGGAAAAAATATAATTAAATTAAATTAAAAAAGAAATTGGAAAAAATAAAAAATAAAAACCAAAAAAGAAATTAGAAACTGTTGAAATCACGAAAACTATAGAACCAAAAAAGAAATTGGAAAAATTAAAAAATAAAAACCAAAAAATAAATTGCAAAAAAAAAATCAAAGAAATTATGGAAAAAAGATATAGCTCCGCATATTTTAGATATATTTTTTTAAATATAAATATACTAATATACAATCACACATACCACTCCATACCTTGTTGCCACTATAAAACTCATCTTGACATAATTAAAAAGGACTAAATATCTATATAAAAATTGTTTGAATCCATCTTAAAGTAACCAACCTGACTTGTGGAGTGGTGAATTTGAATACCTGTCAATTTAATAGAAATAAATGTTATGCAGTCAAATTGAAAAACATTCAAATTCAATACTATAAACTTAATTGGTGGAGTGGTTCTATCCACTCCATCTCTACGCATCTTCCGCTCATATGCACAAACCTAGAAATTTCTAGGCGACTATTAAAAGATTGTATGGTCAATTGCGATCGTTTCGCGATAGACTAGAACAACAAATATCTTCCAAGAAACCTGTTGACAAACTACCGAGAAGATTCCGGAGTAGTCGTGATGCTATCATAATTCACTTTGTAGGTGTCGCAGTTCCACTTCCCGACTGTTTCCTTTTTTTTAACTTAACGTGTACGTGACGTGATCCCTTTGACAGGCCGTCTGCCATAATCCGACGGCTGTCTCCCGAGTGTGGAAAGTTAATCAATTTGTAGGAAACATCCCTGAAGGATTTAATCTGCTTCGCCCTGCTTTCTTCAACCGCTCTTTTGAGAGCTTACGCCTTTAAGGAAACTCAACTGGAAAAAATCAAAAAGCTAGTTAGGCCGAGGCCCATGGCCTTTTATGCATCACATGTAAATTGTACACATGTTGACTACGCAGTGACTCTACTACTAACTGTTGTTAACCTTATCGCCACTAGACCTATTGATTGGGCACAAATGTAGTTCTGATATCATCAATATTGGCTTGATGAGCCTAGACCCCTACTGTTTTCATTTTTGTACCTTGTGTTTGAGGAGCCATTTTTCGGTCATCTAGTGTGAGAGTAAGTGCAATGTTTTTTGAAATATGATAGTTCTTCATCAATTTCATGATCCCATAGTCAATTTTCTATTTTGATTCTCTCTTTTTTCTTTTTTTCTTTTCTTTTTTTTGCCATAAGTTGAGTTTGTTCAAGAATCTTGTTATTTAATTCTATTTTTGGAACTTCTTTTATTCATAATTTTTCGCACGAGTTTTTTTTTAGTTTTATTTTTAAAATCTGGGTACTTTTCCAAACACTACGTAGTGGTGTAGTTTATTAGTTTTTATTCTATAGGGGAAAGTTCAAAACTATCTCATTTATATAAAGGAAATGATCAATACAAATACAATTTTTAATTTGGAGTCCCTGAAAGTGGCATATATTGTAAATTCTGTGTTTCAAGATTTAACTGTGTCATGGATTTGTGTCTCAACATTTCAGATCACACTCCATGATCCATCATCAGGAGAGTAGAGAGCAAGAGAATAAAATGGTAGTTTTGCTAAATAGGAAGAGGGAAAGGGATGGCGCAGGAAACAAGAGACCACCAGGGGAAACAATAAAATAAGTAAACTTCTAGTCATACAAAAAACATATAAACACTTACACATCAAAATACAAAAACACATAATTATAGAAGTAAAAAAAAAAAAAAAAACACAATGATATATATATATATATATATATATATATATATATATATATATATATATATATATATATATATATATATATAAGTAACATATTAATATATGGGATATAAATGCAAATACGAGCATCAACCAGGCACAATAAATAAACAAATGTATATAACCAACAAAAACAAATAGATAAACCCAACATATATATAAAACAAGCATATATATATATATATAAAGTTATAGAACTAAATAATGAGTATATAAAGAAAGAAAAAAAAATTGAGGACCAGAAAAAGGAAAAAAATTACGCAACAAGCAAAAAAGAGGTTGAATAAATAAACCCTGTGAATCTATATAGAATAACCAAAGGAAGAAGAATAATTAAAAAATGTCACGATCATATTAACCTCTAGCAAATATGTATATAGAGAACAAACAAAAGGACTAAAGCCATAGGACTAAGGTTGAAAACAAAAATAAAGAAAGAAAGAACAAATAAACAAACACACAAAAAATAGATGGGTATGACAAACCAAGAAGCAAAATGGCATAGTCCAACACTGGAACGGACCACAACACACATGGAGCGCCAAGAAGAATGAAAACAACACAATGAACACATTATATATAAAGAAAAATGACATATAACTAAATGAATAAAATTGATGAAAGAAATTATGCAATCGAAGTAGATAAAAGCATCAAGATAAAATAAACACACACACACAGATATATATATATATATATATATATATATATATATATATATATATATATATATGTATGTATGTATGTATGTATGTATGTATGTATGTATGTATGTATGTATGTATGTATGATAGGCTAAAAATATAAAAGAAACTAAAAAAATAAATATAGAACTAAATAGATAGAGGACCAAAGAAAGTGAACGCTCCAAAGAATAAAGAAGGACTGGCAAAGGTGAGATTAAGAAAGAAGTAGCACGAAACAAACCAAGGAATGGAAAGATAGTACCCACATATATTTATAAAAAGGAGAGTGAAAAACCAAACATGGGGAGATGTAATACACAAAAGATGCATCATGAAGACAGATGAATAAAAGAAGGACAAAAAATGAAAATAAGCTAAAAAGGAAACTCAATAGGAGTTCTAAAATCTAGGACCTACACCAAAACACTCAAAAACACATCTAGTAAGCAAAAAAGAATGATGACAAAGAGAAAACACACCAACTAACGAACAAGCAAGATCACATGAAGAAGGGGTCGTTGGGGGAACGAAGTTAATTGAAAAGAGGCATGAGAGGCAAAATGGGGAAGGATCATACAGGTAAAAAAGAAGACATGGAAAGGGGGGGAAAGAAAGGGGAAGGATCACAAAAGGTCAAAACATAAGACAAAGAAAAGTGGGGAGGTCAGGGGGAACATGATCGAAAAGAGGGGGCTATAGATCGAAGGGGAGGAGGGAGAGGTGAAAGGTAAGAGGGATGGGGGAAAAAGGGGGGGGGGACAATGAAGAGAGGTGAAAAAGGAAGAAAACAAGAGTTTAAGAAGGTTGGCATGAGAAATTTCCAATGTGGGTTAAAAGGGGATTCCACAAGAAACTTAAACTCCATCTTTCATCACGATTGAGGTTGGATAGGTGGTTACTAATCTCTATGGCCTCTTTAAGTTTTCTCTTGAAGAAGTTATCTTCACTGACTAAGATCTGAGTGTCTTTTAAGTAAATGTGGTGTTTGGTTAATGCTGAGTGCTCTACAAGGGTAGATTTATGGACACGTTCATGTCTGATGTTTGCACTATGTTCTTTGATCCTAGTGCTAAAGGAATGCCCTGTCTCCCCAATATAGGGGGTGCCGCAAGAACAAATAATTTTGTAGACTCCAGAGTTGAGTAGGAGAGGAGGTCTATGGGGTCTTTAGATGTAAGGATCTGAGTCCTCAGAGTGGAGATAGGTTTGAAGGTACATTGGAGGGATCATCCCCTTGGGTGGGGGGACTCGAGGGCTGCACGCCCCGGTGTGGGTCTGGGGACAATGCCCTCAGAAGCCACATTTTATATATAAATTTCTATTGTAAATCTGGACTGTTCATCATTAGGTCACAGATCTGACAATAGAGGTTATGTTGGCTTGCCTTGCCCTATAAGGTAACCCCTTTATGAGGATATTGTATTACGACTGTGTATGAGAAGAGTTGAGAGTGGAAAAATAGGCGTTGCTAAATTGAATACTAAAGAGGAGATTGATAGTGTTGTATTGTAAACTCTATTGAAGTTAATATAGATGGTGCATCTCTTCTTGTGTGGAGTTTTTTCCTGAAAAGGTTTCTCCACGTAAACACTATGTTATGTGTTTGATCTTCTATTCCGTTATTTCTTTGTGTTGATTTCATATTATCTCCATTTTGGTTCTACATAGTTAAATATCTATATTACAATTGTAATCAGATTTCTGGTGATAGTTGTTTACTTTCATTTCTAACAAAATAAAGAGTCTTCTGTAATAAAATGTTCTATAACTTGGCTACCTTAGCAAAACAATAAGTGAAATGTAAGGGCACATTCAATTTTTGGTTCAATAGGACCTCCCCTATCCTTGGGGATCAAATATATGGCTATTTGTTAAGGCATATTTCCAAAACCTTTTAAAGGCAAGAAAATGATGAATCTATCTTTAAAATTTGGTGTAATGAATCTAAGAGTGAGTGATATAACTAAGGTGCTACATCCAATCCTTTACGTACAAATACACCATGTAATGTGAGGTTACCTTGATTGAATGAATATTTTTTCTTCATTGCTTCAACAGCTAGCCACACAAATTTGTTTGAGTTTACTTGATTGAATATATATTTTTCTTATTACTATTATATGTTGGTGCACATAAATTTATTTTAGTTAAATGTTGGGATCATGTATGTCATACACCTAACAAGTCCTAATTTTTGAACTATTTATTTATTTGTATTTACTAATTATTTTAGCCTCATTTGAGAAATGGGGCATCCCACTTTGTGTTGGCATTTTATGCCATGTGTTAGCTATCTTGTAATGTGTATAAGAAGTTATACTGGCCATATGATGTCATTATGGAATTGTAAGATGTGGGGGTTACAATAGATTCTACTCAAGTTCCCTTTCACTTCTTGGACTATCATTCAATAGCTATATAAAGTTCTTGAATCTCCATCCGACAATGATGTTTCTTTGAAGGACCTAGCACATGTGGATGATCCCGAGACTACTACGAATCCTCCTCATTCTAATGCTCTATCCACAATCATTCATGTACTTAAGCATTTGATATGTCACACATCATTTGATGAGTAGTGTAGTCACATGGCATGCACCGAGATTCCACTTGCATCTATTGCTTCTATAGAGTTTAGAGTCACTTCATTGAGAGATACTAGTGATTCTTTGTAGTATTATATCTTTCTACATGATCTACACTTGGGTGGTTTCTTATAAGATATTTCATGTCTGCTTACAAAATCTCATATTGTGGATCTTGAGGACACTATAGAGGACATACAACTCCTCTTTGAGGATACACAACTCCTCTTTGAGGACACACCACTCCTCTTAAATACCTATTGATTTTTAATAGTTTTTAGTGTTGTTCACTGAGGACTTCTAGTGACTCTTTGTAGCAGGATTCTTGATGTCTACATGATCCACCTCTTTGTGAGGTCTACTTACTAGACACTTCACATCTATTTATGGAATTTCATCTTTGGGATCTTGAGGACATCATTAAGGACCTAGTTTTCCTCTTTGATGATAGTTCTTTGAGAACTACTTCATCATATTCATCTTCTTTGGCACTTGTTCTATCTCCTACTATAGGTGGTTTTGATTTGTTCCCTTATATAGTTAGGTATGTGACTCATGATTAGATAGTGGCACATCTCAACATTGACATAAGGATATATAAGTAGTTTCTAGAATTTGTTCTTCTATGTTTTCTTCCCTCATATTCCTTCATGGAATGGGAACACCTTCTACACACACTCATGGGCCTATTTCTACTTAATGACCATTTATCTTCTTCAACATTCATTTCCAATGTCAGAGGTTACACATTGGGGTGGCTAAATGGTCCTTCTCTCTCTTTTCTCTCTCTACTCTAGGGGGCTTTTCTCTATTTTCTTGAAGGAGCTTCTTCTTTATGGGAGTAATCATATGTATATGGATACCCAATATGGCTACCCATTTATTGAGACCCATCTTTCATCCACCTAAATTGTGCCTAATGGAGGTGTTGGTGTAGGTTTTTATTCCTTAGTTTATTAGGTATTTTCTTATATGTAGTTTAATTTGATAAGTAGGCTTATTTATAGGCTTAATTATGTTGAGTGGGAGTGATAGGCACTTCTACAAGAGTTACACTTTCCCTATTTGGATATTAAGGTGTCTTCAGATATTTAGGGATTTACACTTCCTAGTGGATGAGGTGTCCTCCTTCCTCATATACATTTCTTATAAATGCACTCACGCAGCTTTGTTTTTCTTCTCATTCTCTTGCATCTCTCTTGAGCTATCTAGTGATCTAAGCATCTAGTTTACTTTGTATATTTCTTGCTCTCTTGAATAATCATAATAACATTGTTTATCCTATCATCTAGTCTTGAATAGGGTCATGGTTATCACTATAGAGTTAGGTCTTGATTGATTTTGTGCTTACTTCAAAAACTAACACATTCATATATCCTCTTGAAGAAAGTTTAACTCCTCAATTTTTTTTTATAATGTATATATTTATATTTGTTGATAAAATCACTAAGTTGTAAATGTTGAGGCCACTTTGAATACTCCTACCAAGATTGGCTTCCTCGAACCTTTCCTAGATGATCTATGAGATTCAAAGCCTCATGTTGATAAATCTTCAATATAAATTATAGGATCCAAATAAAACCTTCTCAGGAGGGGGAGGAGGTGGAAATGTTGTATTATTAAGTAAAATACTACTTGGTTGATTGCACAATAGGGTGTCCAACTTGTGCAACATCCTAATTTTTGCCTTAAATCATATATTTTTTAGAAAAATTAATGATTTAAGACTAGAGGGGTTCCATATAAGGGGGTTTGATTAAAGGGGGTTAGATCAAACCCCCTTGGATAGAACACCCTAGAATTAAATTAAACCCCCAATAGAGTCTCCTCCAAACTTATCAAAATGTTGACAAAAAAATAATTTTGCTTCACCTTTTGGGGATCAATTGAAGTCATTTGGAAATGCCATTTCCTAAGTATGCAACCCTTCATATTATATTTACAAAATTTATAATATATATTATGTTTTCTTTAATATTATATATATGTTAATTTTATAATGAATGTAGGTCCATTACAAAAAATAATGACCCTTATCCAAGACACTACGAAAAATAAAAAATATTCTTAGAAAATTTCAAAAAATACACTACACTTCACATATGTCCTTGTTTCAATGAAAAAAGAGAAAATTAACTTTGATATAATGCTAAGATAAATGTGTTATGGAATAATATAGGTCTAAAAACTTTGTTAGTACTAATTCAAAAATTAAAAATAAATAAAATATTTATTAAAAAATTATCAAAAAATCCACTCGATAATGGGAGAGAACCATAAGGAGGCATTCATTACTAGTTAATGCCTCAATGTTGCTGCATGCAGATGTGAAAGATAAACGGTTGGCTTCCTCCTTTCAAGGACGTGAGAACTGTAGTGATGATGATTTAATTGCCAGTGGTGGGTTGGCATGTCCAAATGCCTTCCTTTCTTAATGGCTTTCTTCCTTCTTTGGTAGTGATCTTTTGGTGTGTGGGCAGGACTAACAGATGGGGCAGGTGATGAATGTTTGAATCGTATGAATAAAGGTAAGAGGGTGGTGAGCATGGTGCCTAGGAGACAGCTGGTTCTAAATAGAGAGAGCAAGACTGTGTGAGGTAGAATGAAGAGGTGCTACAAGAAGTGCAAACGCTTACAGAAGCTCTCGGCGGAGGAGGCGATGGCAGGGTTTGTCAAAAGCATGGAAGGGGAAATCAAGAACCCCATCTTAAGGGAGTGGCTAAACAAATTGTTAGTGATGGAAAAAGAGGTGGACAACAAGGAAGGGGTCAATGTCAGAGAAGCTATGGTGAATCTACTTCTAGACCCAGAGACTTCGAGGGGTCGGTGGAATGTGTTCGGTGCCACTCAATCTTTGACTGTAGCCACAATGCTCTTGATTATTGCTGCCTCTATACTGACCCATGAGGATATGATCGAGGCGTCTTCTCAGGTGGCTACAAATCATGAAGCATCGCTTGGGCATATGCATGACCTCCTATTAGGGATGGTTGAGACACGATGGATGGTTGAGGATATTGCAAAGAAGATGGATGTCCCTGTGCAGGAGCACTCTCAGCCTCTCTATTTTTATGCATGCGATTTGATGAGGTAGATGTCGTGGAGCTGTTTGATAAAAGTGTTAAGGATGATAAGTAAAGGTTATTGTCAGTTTCTTTTTTGTTTGTTTTGTTAGTCTATGTAATGCTAAGACTGTGGTGAGTGGGCCACTGTAATTTGCCTCTCTCTGGTAGATACTCTGGCCTATTATTAGAAATATCTTGTGTTAAAGACTTATGGGCTTCACCCCATTTTTGAAGGGTCCTTGGTCCCTAACTAGGGTTATACTATCAAAAAAAATTATCAAAAAAATCCATGCACTAAACATTGGAGTTAATAATTTTATTCCAATAAATCATGATGTTTTTTAATTTGTAGTGAAAGTTATGTGTTATGGAATAATGTCACTCAATACAAAATAATTAAAAAGATAAAAATTGATTGAAAAATAAAATAAATAATGATAGAAATAGTTCTTTAATTTTTTTTAAAGTTATAGATTAGATCTACATAGAAAATGCTACAAATCATTAGCTTACATCATCCATAAATTCTTGACCATTTGTTCCTTATAATTGACACAAATTGAAAAAGTAGGGCACACTATTGTGTTGTCATTGACTTGCAACTTGTGGTGTATAATTTGTTGAAGGTGTTTTTTAATGACTGGGCCAACATTTGTGATTGGGCAAGAAATTAGTTTAAGAACACAAGTAACTAAGAAGGGTTTCCAATTGTATTTTCAAGGATTTGTTGACTCAAGTTGCCTTTTAGATCATCACAGTAGCCCACTATTCTTATTTCCTAATATTAAATGCAACTTTTAGATCTACTTTGGGTTCATAACGAACCCTGAGTGGGCAATCTTGATCTTATGTTCATATAAATGGCACATGAAGCACATATTTGGTAGGTTGATATATAACACAGGCTTTGAGATGTTTTCTTATTTCCAATTTGATTATTAATTCTCTCCTTCAAATATTTAGAGAGATCAATATTCACATAAACCCTATTATAAGGGTGATTAGATTAAATATTATCTTTCTCATAGAAAGTGAAATGCCCAAGAAGTTTGAATAATTAGTTTAGAAAGCCCTTAAAGGGTAAAGGAATACCAAAGTAAGGCTAAGAAAATTTCCCTAAAATTGAAGACTTTTATCTAGAGTTGGTAGTTGAAATGATGTTCTTGGCTTAGGGTGAAAACCCCCATAACAAGGTCTTAAGAAACCAAGAATGATAACTCATAATGGGCTTGTGATTGCTAGGGTGTTGAAACCTAAAATAGAAACCCTTAGCAAAGTTTCGAATGTCCATCATTTAAACACTATGAGTCTCTTAAAGAAATGTTACACAAAACTCCTAAGCAGCGATTTTTTTAGGGGCTAATATTCGCTAATTGGCTAATAGTTGAAATTGGGAATTCAAAATTTGGCTAATAGTACAAGCTATAATGCGACGTGAATCGCCATATTTTTACAAAATTTTATTTTAGTCCCAGCTAAATCGCCAGAACATTTATTTTATTAAACTTTTAAACTCAAAGATTCACCACAATATTCGATACTTGATTAGATTAGATTCACCTAAATTTTATAAGTTATAGTAGAAAATGAAATTAATTTACCAATAATATTATATAATTATTTATTACTTTAGGGTCATATCGCTAATTTTTAATCACTACCATTCATTTTATTTATAATCTAACAATTAGGGTTGTATTCCATGGGTTAAAATGTACCCACGGAGCTCCAATGCCCATCGAGCCCAAAATTGTATTTGGGTTGTTGATCTCAATTTATAATCTAATGGTTGGGGTTAAATTCTGTGGGCCAAATTGTACCTGCAGAGATCCAATGCCCATGAGGCCTGAAATTGCATTCAGGCCATTGATCTCCATTGAGATCAACAACCTAAATGCAATTTCAGGCCCCATGGGCATTAGAGCTTCATGGGTACATTTTGGCCCATGGAATAGAACCCAAACCATTAGATTATAAATACAATCAAGGGTGGTGAAAAATAATTTAGGAGTGATTTAAAATATTCAATGTTTGATTTAAAATATTAAGGAATCAAGGAATTATACACACAAGCACTACACCTTAAACTAGTCAATCACTACCACCTTTAGGCACTTACTTTTCCATAGGAATTTGATTTTTTTAAAAAGCAAGGATTCACCATGGTAATCAATGCATTTGCCTATTTTAAGTCAAGATTCGCTAGGATTTTCTACAAATTTCTAGTGATTTAAATAAATTCGCCAATAAAATTAATAATTTTTTCAAAAAAAAAGAAAGATTTGCCAATATCAATTAATATTTTTTTCCAAAAAAATGAAAGATTCACCAGGATTTTATATCTTTTTTCACGGGGGATTTCTTAAAGTTATCACTGCTCCTAAGATTAGAATTAGAGGAAATTTAAACTCCTAAATATCCCATAATGTGACTTGAACTATAACTAAGGACAAGGCTTATCATTTTTAAAGTAGTTTTACAGGCAAATAGCATGTTTTAAACACATTGATCTTGTGATAGAACTTGGGAACACACTTTTGAGCCATCTTGGTGCCCTTATTGCATGAACAAACTATAGATACATAAATAGATATGAAGTGTGTTGTATGTCTAGCCTAAATTGCATCAAAGGTAACAACTATCTTAAATTTGTCAATAGACATGGATTGCAAAGAAAAATATCTTGTAGAAACATGTGAGAAAGGAGCTAATACCATATAATGATGCATACATTATACAATATAGCTATCAAAAGAATGATAATTCCTAATAGAACCTATACAATATGTTCCCTCTTGATGAAAACTAGGCCTTAACTAATGGTACTCATCTTTCTCAACAATATTGAATAAAAAATTTCTAATCATCCCTTCCACAATGTCAACAAATGATTGGTTGTTACATATTATTAGACTAAGTGGAATTTCCTCGTTATGAATGACATTAAAATAGTTGGTAAATGACACATTGGTTTGAATCTTGCAACACATATATGTAAGAACCCATCCCCTAGCCCCCTTGAGGGTTGTAATCAAGGGCTAAATTTGATGGTTGGCCTTGCTTGTTGAATAATTTTTTTGAAGATGGTTATTGATTCATCATTACTCTTCAAATGTTAGAACAACTGATAATTAAAGAATAAAATGTTTTACAACTATTTTCTCTAAAAGCTTCACAACTATCATTTACATGCACTTACAAAACCTAATACTCCCAAAATAGTGAAATGCCAATGACTATATATATTTTCTATCGTCCTTTAAAATTTTGATTGTTTTTTCGAAATATTATTTTTGTCTTATACAATTGTAAAAAAAAAGGGTCATCAAGTGACTCTTTGTCTATTACTGAAGTTAAATGACTCACAAAGAGTCCATTAGAGAAATCAAGTCTTGTTCAATTCAAACTCTAACACCGTTAGTAATGATCTATCAAAATCTTATCCCAACCAACAGTAAAATTGAAATATAACCATTAAATAAAATCATATTCCAAATAAATTTAAAATTAAAAGATAACCATTCCATAAAAAATAAGAATAAAATATAATCATCCAATAAAAGATAAAGATATAAATTATATCCAAACAAGTTTGAAGTTCAAATATAAATATAACTTTTAAAATTAAAATGTAATCATCCCATAAAAGAGATAAACTAGACACTTTAGGACAAAAAGAATTTAAGGTAGACTTGTTCTTGCCTCATCATGTAGAGAGGGTTCTTGTTGGCATGATTTGAGTTGAATACCCATAGAAAAAAGCCTACTTATAGAAGGGAATTATAACTTCCTATCTACTTAAATATCATTGAATTCAATTGTCAAACAAGGAATAGCAATTTTACACCTCTTCTACCCCAAAAGATAATATTTATCCTATTCTTACTTAACAAAATTGACTTTACACTATTAAATTGTAACCACCATCTAAGAAACCACCATCTAAGAAAATTTAAAGTTGAAATATGACTGCAATCTAAGCTTGACCTGTCTAAGTCCCAACATTTTTCTCGGTGCTTGACAATTAAAAATAACTTCTATGAAATTTCATTGGATCCATCCTTGAATGAATCACAGCCGTGACTAGTGGAGTTGTTCTATCCACTCCATTTTCTACGAATCTTCTCCTCATTCACACACCTAGAAATTTCTAAACAACATTAAATGTTCTGTCAATTGCGATCTTTCGGCGATAGACTACATGTTGACAAGTATTTTGAATAGTTTTTTCTAGCTAGAAGATTCCCGTGTTGTCGTGACGCTATGGTAATGTCGATTTCGCAGGTATCACATTTCCACACTCTTTCCTTCCTTTTTCCTATCGTGTACGTCACAATCACTTTGGCGTGGATCACAAAAGGCCTCTTAAATGAATCCAGCGGCTATGTTTCCACAGCGTGGAAAGTTTATCGATTTGTACTAACCCACTATATTTAAATATTATTTTTTAATAATTAAAAATAATTTCACATTTCGTCCACATTTCCTTTATACTTAAAAATAATTAGTTGTTGTACTGGATAATAGCCGTAAGAAACAACCAGGAAAGAATTCCTGCACTTTCCAGGAAAGAATTTCTACCTTCCTGCACCGCTCTTTTGAGCGCCTATATTAAGAGAGCATGAACCTAAAGTTTCAAGAAATTCAATTTGCTAAAACTAAGAAAATAGCTGGTTATCTCTGTGGGCAACCTTTCTTCAGTTCTGAATTTGTTTCTTGTTGCTGTCTTTACAGATTTTCTCTGATCTGTAATTTTTTTGGTGCTTATTCCAATTAAAAAAAGAAGAAGATAGTTGGTTATACGTTGCAGAGAGAATAGTAGCTGGTAATATCAAGCTGCAAGTTTTAAATTTCAAAAGTTCATAGTTTGTAGAGAGTTTGTATTATAGCTCTTAGCTACAAATTTATGCACTAAAAGATGAGTTTCAATTTCAAGGTTCTTTGGATTAGAGCCGATGAAAAGCTCAAATTTCTATTTCCAACTATTCTACAACTTTATTTGTCTGAGCTACAACTGCCCAAGGATCAACAAAATCCCCTTTTTAATCAGTTTTTCAAAACCCTTATCAGGGGTTCTGAGCTGTTGAAGAACTGTGAGAATATTAGCCCTTTTAACCTCTTTCTCAAATATAGGTATGCTTCGCAGATCCTCCGCCTAGAGGAGGAGATCCATGGTTTCCTGGATCTCATGCCTGCCCATATATTGCTCGATGCCAGAAAGCTTAAGCTAGAGCTGCAAGATTTTTGCCAGGAGTTACAGCCTGCAGATATGAGTAACATGCTGAAAGAATCCATCTGCAAACACGCTTCCATGCTTACCAATAACGCCTTTTGTAATACCATGTTGCTTCAGCAAATGCGTCTAGACGATTTGTGTGAGAGTGTTGAAATGGAACTAGAAGAGGGTTTTAATAACTCTCTTCATGACAATGTTCCGGTTAAGTCTCAGTTTTATGTGGGGTTGGAGAAATCGATTGGGGATTTGAAGAGCCTTTTGTTCCAGAACGAGGTGTCGGTCGTTGGTGTGCATTGTATTGGCGGTGGTGGAAAAACTACTTTGGCGATGGCTTTATGCAATGATGATCATATTAAAGGTAAAATGGTCTTCCCCATAATTTTATTTTTTAAGCCTTTGCCAGAGATCTAATCTGTCTCAAATTTGTGGTCACTCTGTCATGAATGTTAAGATTTTAGGTGGTGTACTTCTGTCTGTAAATGTGAGATAAAATGTCCCACAAGATTCTTCAGGGAAAAAGTAACTATCTTTAGGCTAAAATGTTGGAGGTACTAGAATTTATTCATAGTGTGTCTTCTTGTGCAGATATTGTTTCTCTGTTCTTTTTCCAGTAAGTTTTTCAAGCTTTGTTTGATTGTCTTAAGTTTTATTTATAGCGAAGTGTGCTTCATCCTATAATTTCTAAGATTCTCCTGTTTCTTTATGATTATCAGGATATTTTCAAAAAGTGGTCTTCGTTACTGTTTCACAGTCTCCAAATCTGAAAGGACTTATAGAGACGATGTGGGATAAAATTGTTGGAAGGAAGAGACCTGAGTTTCAGAATGTGGAAGATGCACGTATGCAGCTGCAGCAGCAACTTCTGTGGCAATCTAAATCAACACTGGTGATATTGGATGATGTCTGGTCGAGAGCAAATTTGGAGAAATTACTTTTTCTAGGGGCAGGATACAAGACTCTTGTCACAACGAGAGATAGCTCCACTATCCCCAGAAACTACTCTACTCAATTTTATCAGTTACCACTGCTAGGCCAGGAAGATGCGCTGTCTCTTTTCTGCTTCTGGGCTTTCGGCCAAACATCAATTCCAACTAATGCAGATGCAAATCTAGTTAATGAGGTATGAGTTATGAATTCAGTCAAATAGCCTTATTACCTCGAAAACAAAAGATGTGATTGAAGCTAAAAGCTTCTTGTAGAATTATACAAAGACAATAAACAATATTGCAGTGAAAAATAATTGTTTAACTGGATTTTTATTCGGAAAGTTTGCACTTACTGGATGTTCTGGGACTCAAAAAATTTGTTATCTAAGCTTATTTAGAATTTAAAAGCAGTTAATTTATAAACAATATGGCTTAAATTCTACATGTAATTTTGTTGTTCCTTAGAACCTACAGGATCTCCCATGGATGTTAATAAAAGTTTCCATTTGATGAATTACAGGTGCAAGCAGAATGTAGAGGCTTGCCGCTTGCTCTAAAGGTGATTGGAAGCTGTTTGAATGGAGAACCTCGTGTGGTCTGGGAGAGTGCAAGGAACAAACTTTCCAAAGGGGAATTGATATCAGATTATCATAGAGATGGGCTACTTAAATGCCTGGAGACCAGCATTAGCTTTTTGGATGATGTGGCCAGGGAATGCTTCTTAGACTTGGGGGCATTTCCAGAGGACAAAAAAATCTGTGCTGATGCCCTGTTGCACATCTGGGTTTATGTTCGGAAGCTGGAGTGGCAGGAAGCCTTTGCCATCTTGTTGGAACTTGCAAGTAGAAATCTGTTGAATTTAACCAGCAATCCTAGGTAATTGCCAGTCCTTGAATATATTGATTTTCTTGTTAGTACTTATTTGAAACTGGCCTAACGCGGTGGTTGAATTTATCAGGAGTGCAGCAGCAATCTCTCATGGAGACGCTTCCGAGCTTTACTTTTCTCAGCACGATGTAATGCGTGATTTGGCCTTATACTTAGGAGGCCAAGGCATTGCATTCCAGAAGAAGAGGTTACTTATGCCTAGGAAGGAGCATACTTTGCCAGGGAAATGGGAGTTGCTGAAGGATAGGCCATTTGATGCTCAAATTGTCTCCATTCACACAGGTGGGTCACAAGATGACACAGGCCGATTGTGCTAGCCATATATTTGAGTAGAAAAATAATAAATTAGGAGATTTTATCTAGCATTAAATATACTCTATATAACGTCCCCTAAGTCATCAAATTTTCTTGATTTATTGTGTGCATATGAGAATCAAACTTACCTTATTACATCCTAGCTTCATCTCTCTGACTTAACTTCGGAGGGATTAATTGGCTAATCCAGAATGTGCTAATTGGATTCCATTTCTGAATTTTCCATACAGGTCCGATGGACAAAAGCGAGTGGTACGAGATTAATTTTCCGGAGACAGAGGCCCTGGTGTTACTCTTTGCTGCAAGTGACTACCATCTTCCCCCATTTATAAAATCCATGAAAAATCTGAAGTTTTTAATGATATGCAATTACAGCTCAAAAAGGGCCACAATAAAAGGTCTAGATATCTTATCTTCACTCCCTCAACTAAGGAGTGTTCGCCTGGAAAGGTTGGTTGCACCGAACATTCAGAAGCAGAGCAATGCACTACACAACTTAGAGAAACTATCTTTAAGCTTATGCGAAGGGTTTGGAAGTGCTTCTACATTCAACTACTCCAAGCTACAGGAATTTAACCTGGATCATTGCAGCGATTTGGAGGAGATGCCCCCTGCTACCTGTCATATGCCCTCAGCTCGGATATGGTCTGTTACCAACTGCCATCTGCTTCAGAATTTACCACATGATCTGGGAAATTTGAGCTGTGTAAGAATGTTAAGATTGTCGGCGTTACCAGGATTGAAAGAACTTCCGGCTTCAATTGGAAAACTTGGGCAGTTGGAATATCTAGACATTTCTGTATGTGAGGGCTTGAAAGAGCTTCCAGAGGAAATAGGGCAACTTAAGAAATTGAAGGAGATTGACATGAGGGAGTGCTCTCGTTTGAAGAGGTTGCCTAGAAGTGTTTGTGGACTAAGCTCTTTGAAACATGTAATTTGCGATGAGAAGATTGAGAAGCAGTGGTTGCGGGCCAAGAACATTTCTATTCCGGAGCTTACAGTAGAAATTGTTGAAGCACAGTTCAGTTTGGATTGGCTTGATGATTGACTTTTTTTTTTTTTTTACTTGAATCTACATTATGCAGAAGTTCGAGCAACTGGAGATATTGGTAAGGAATCAATTCATTCTTTATTTCTCTGTTGACAAGTAATTGGTTTAAATAATATTTATCAATTGGGTATTTTTTGTCAAAATTTTTATTCTGAAATATTTTTGTAGTCCCATTAGGCAACTATTCATGGCTTCTAATAGAAAATTTAGTGCTCCTTAAATTCAATTAAGGCTTTTTGCCGAAACTAATTCATTATCCCTTGTTCAGATTCCCATGTCGACATGTCCTGCCTTCGTTGATGAGAATTGGGGATCTTTATCTTCATCAAAATAGTCACGTAAAGAAGAGTTTCGACACTGTGAGGCTGAAGGATTGTTCAAAGTAGACAGTTGGCTCGCTGTTTAAGCTTTATGGGAAGGATTGGTGGTGGAATACGAAATTGTTATTGAAGATCTCTATTTTTGTTGCTGCTTATCCAAAGCAAGAAATTAGCAGCAGATGACTCATAGTGAAGCTTTTACAACAGAGCTTCTCAATGTGCGCCAGAAATGTGAGGCAAAGACATCATATCTTCTATGATTGTGATTTGGCAGGTACTCTTGGCGAGGTGTGGGCAACGGTGATAGAGAGAAATGTACCACATTTATACCTCAATTGAAGGACTATGGCAGCACTGTCAGTTCTCAATATTTTTGTTGCTGCTTATTCGAAGTAAGCAATTAGCAGCAGATGACTCATAGTAGAGAAGCTTTTACAACAGAGCTTCTCAATGTGCACCAGGAATGTGAGTCAAAGGCATCAGATCTTCTACGATTGTGATCCAGCAGGTACTCTTGGTGAGATCTGGGCAACGGTGATAGAGAGAAATGCACCACTTTTATACCTCAATTGAAGGAATATGGTATCTCTGTCAATTCTCAATATTTTTATTGCTGCTCATCCAAAGCAAGCAATTAGCAGCAGATGACTCATAGAGAAGCTTTTACAACAGAGCTTCTCAATGTGCACCAGGAATGTGAGTCAAAGGCATCAGATCTTCTACGATTGTGATCCAGCAGGTACTCTTGGTGAGATCTGGGCAACGGTGATAGAGAGAAATGCACCACTTTTATACCTCAATTGAAAGAATATGGTATCTCTGTCAATTCTCAATATTTTTGTTGCTGCTCATCCAAAGCAAGCAATTAGCAGCAGATGACTCATAGAGAAGCTTTTACAACAGAGCTTCTCAATGTGCACCAGGAATGTGAGTCAAAGGCATCAGATCTTCTACGATTGTGATCCAGCAGGTACTCTTGGTGAGATCTGGGCAACGGTGATAGAGAGAAATGCACCACTTTTATACCTCAATTGAAGGAATATGGTATCTCTGTCAATTCTCAATATTTTTATTGCTGCTCATCCAAAGCAAGCAATTAGCAGCAGATGACTCATAGAGAAGCTTTTACAACAGAGCTTCTCAATGTGCACCAGGAATGTGAGTCAAAGGCATCAGATCTTCTACGATTGTGATCCAGCAGGTACTCTTGGTGAGATCTGGGCAACGGTGATAGAGAGAAATGCACCACTTTTATACCTCAATTGAAAGAATATGGTATCTCTGTCAATTCTCAATATTTTTGTTGCTGCTCATCCAAAGCAAGCAATTAGCAGCAGATGACTCATAGAGAAGCTTTTACAACAGAGCTTCTCAATGTGCACCAGGAATGTGAGTCAAAGGCATCAGATCTTCTACGATTGTGATCCAGCAGGTACTCTTGGTGAGGTCTGGGCAACGGTGATAGAGAGAAATTCACCACTTTTATACCTCAATTGAAGGAATATGGTATCTCTGTCAATTCTCAATATTTTTGTTGCTGCTCATCCAAAGCAAGCAATTAGCAGCAGATGACTCATAGAGAAGCATTACAACAGAGCTTCTCAATGTGCACCAGGATGTGAGTCGAAGGCATCATATCTTCTATGATTGTGATTAGGCAGGTACTCTTGGCGAGCTTAGCAACGGTAATAGAGAGAAAAGTACCACTTTTATACCTCAATTGAAGGAGTATGGCAGCACTGTCAATTCTCAATATCATATTATTTTGGGGTGTGAAATTGGACATTTTTATATTAATGAAAGCTCTGGGATTAACTGCCCCCCATCCAGGGAGACCACAAATGAGGGACCTCATTTTCATCCTGAAGGAACTTGAACACAATGCTCCAATCAAGCAATTTGCAGCCACACGATAAGCCCCTGTGCATTGGACGCTTGATGAAGATGTATTAGCTGCTGGTGGTGACTTGTCAGGCTCGCATCTGCACTACAACAAATGCAAAATTCTTGAAGTACTCTGCCTGAAGTGTTGCTCCTACATATGTTAAACGGGTGGATATAGATCTTTGTCTCGATCAACACCTAATGGATGAAGATAGCAGTTGTTTCACTTGTGCCCGACGCACGTTGTAGTAGATCACAAGTACTCTTGAAGTACTCTGCCTGAAGACTGTAGTAGATCACAAGCACATCGCCCATAGAATTGAAGTAGATTAGCTCTGGTTGCCCCTGTGGGGGAAGGGTTCGAATCCCTTCTAATCTGGTTGGCAGGGAGCGCCTTCGGATTCACCAATACCAGACCATCGTGACAGGCATCCTACCGCATCTCTGCTATACCCACGATCAATGAGAGTGAGGCTACAACCCTTCGGATGGGAGAAGTTGCAGTACTCAGTTTGATCCGCACCCTTGTCCTACGCAGGGGAAAGGATTAGCCGAAGGCCCTCGAGACAGAATCATCCGTACCGGGGCACTCCACACCGACAAGGTCAAGAATCTTACAAAACCAAGTTAATTGTGAGTCAATTGTGGATTCGTGGAAACCACCCCATTCAAGGATATATAAAATTTAACACACATGGAGCTCCCAAGAGGAATTTTTCAGGTCAAGTTTGGGGGGAACATTTCTTCAGCCATTCCTTTATTTCTCTACTTTCCAACCCTGCTGCTCTTTTCGCAGGCTATAAGCATACATAGTAGAAGTATTAGCAATTATGGTAAGGCCTCTTGAAGGTAGAGGCCTCTTGTGTTGAAGCATAAGGTGTGTAGTGGTTACATGTTAGTTTAGTAAGAGCGAGGGTCGCCAATCCGTACTTCGTGTGTCAAGTGTTCAGCAAGAGTGAGGTCAATTTCATGAGTGTTGCAATAGATAATATCAGGTTGTGTTTCCTTACATTTTAAGAAATGAGATTGTTATGTTATGATTATAATGTGTATAACAGTGGGTTCCATCTAGATTGTTATGTTATGATTATAATTTACGCATAAGGCGCGTTCCCTATGTGAGGTGAACGGCATTGCGAGCAAAATCAACTGACGCTCCTCGTTACGGAATGGAAGACGATGTTGGGCGTTCGTTTTATTTCCCCGTTTTTTATCTTTTTCCATTTTTTATCACCCGTCTCTTTTCCCATTGACGCCGGCCGTTGACGAGCATCTGCTTTCATTTGGATGAAAAGGAAGAGAAATCTTGTTTCGTTTGCACTTTTTATTTTCCCCTGACGCCGGAAAACTTTCTAATCTCATCGGTTGTTCTCACGCCAGAGAAAAAAACGTGTCAGAAAAAAATTGTAAAAATCCGCCAGACGTTGGCAGCTGCTGTCGGGAAATTTTCCGTTCGCCTTTTTTAAATGCCAAATGCTTTAAAATGCAATTTGGGGGACGCTCAGTTTTTAAGTCCTTTTAAAAAATTTATATCGTTTTCAAATCCAAGATTTAACAGCCATAAACCGGTTGTCTCAGCGATTTCATATTTCGGCTTTACACAGTCATGGTGTGCGAGCACGAGAATCGATCCTCCATCCTCTGGTTTACCAGGAATGTAACTTCAGAGGGTTCAGAGTAATGGCCATTGCCATTAAGGACGGCAGAGCACAAGCCAATATATGGATTCGACTGCACAGTAATTGGCGAGTTGCTGTTTGTAGTTGGTGGCTGTGAATAACACAATTCTTGCATTAATTTTCCAGCTCCCAACAAAGTGAGAGTGTTCAATGCCGTAACAAATCATTGGAGTTGCTTAAAGGGCATGAAAGATGCACGGGCAAATTTTCCCTGTGGAGTAGTTAACAGGGAAACTTTATGTTGAAGTTATTCCCTTAGTTGACAAATAACGGGAAAGTGCATTTATTCCCTTAACAAACAAACGTATATTTGTTATTTTGTATATATTTGTTGTTTTATATATATATATATAATATAATATAATATGATTTATTTAATATTATATATTTGTTATCTAAATTAATATTTATTTTATACTATTATAGAATGTAAATTATTTAATATATTTATAAAATAATATTATAAAAGTATATATTAATATTAAATTTTTATTTAAAATTTAAAATTATATATATTATATTTTGTATGGTATATAATACTATGTATTAGATATAATATATATAATAAGTATAATTAAGTTATAAATAAATATTAATATTAAATATATAACTTTATAGTATTATATTATACTTAATACTTATAAATATATAAATATAATATATTTTGTATGGTATATAATATTATGTAAGGTTCCTAACTAATATAATGGGAAACAATGTAACTTATTGAAGTGGTTAAAAAATGGACATTTGTAGCATTTGGAAAGTCTAAGAAATGGAAAGTATGCTACATCCCCAGAGAGAGAGAGAGAGAGAGAGAGAGAGAGAGGTACAAAGATAGAGAAGGATAAAGAGAGAGATATAGATAGAGGGATAGAGAGAGGTAAATAGATAAACAAGGAGAGAGAGATAGAGTGAAAATAGAGAGACAAAAAGAGACACAAAGAGATAACAGGGGTATAAAGATAGAGAAGTATATAAAGAGATGAGAGTTAAAGAGGGAGAGAGATATAGATAGAGAGGGAGTGAAAATAGAGAGACAAAAAGAAATATATATAGAGAGATAGAGAGAGGAAGAGAGAAGATCGGAGAGGGAAATAGATGAAGTGAGAAAGGGAAATAAAATAGGAGAGATAGAGAGGAAGAGAGAGAGGTACAAAGATAGAGGAGAGAAAGGGGAGGGAGAAAGAGATAGAACAAAAGACAAATGAAGAGAAATAGATAGAGCAAAGAAGAGAGGTAGAGAGAGAAAAAGAGAGGTAGAGTGAGAAATCTCATAGGGAGGAGAGAGAAACACACAAAGAGAAAAATCTCAAAGAAAGGAAGTGTGTGAGAGAGAAGGGGGAAGGAAATAGAGACAGAGATAAAAATAAATAGAGAACTAGAGAGGGAGGCAACGATATATTAGAGAGAGAGAGAGAGCCTTTAAATTTCAAATAGAGAACATGGTTACATGCATAACCTTCCTATGAATAATTATTTCCAAATTTTACTTTTACCGCCCATAACAATTGAAGAGACATTTTCTAGAACACAAAATCATTACCCATTATGGGATTATAAAACTAAGCTTAACTACATAAACATAGTGACAAAAAGTGTTATGTGATAGACTTGATGTTATAGTCAAACATTCAAATGCAAAATCCTACATTAAAGATCAAGCTATGGTACTTTTACAATGTAAAAAGTGGAGCTTGGTATGTGTTGGTCCAAATCATCTACTCAAATTTTACTAACCACTATAGAACAAAAACACACATTATTACATTGTTTCAATGTTCAAATGATGACCATGATTCAACAAATCAAATTAGACCCCAAAAAATAAATACAAATATTCTATATACCCTCTTTTTGAGAATATTAATATTACAAACAAATAAAAAATTCCTACTCCAGAGACTAACAAATTTATCTCAGACTAACGCACAGAATCACAAATCTTTGCTTTAATTCCCTTTTCAGGGTAAAGTGTAGAAATCTTAATATCTGGAAACATAAAATTTCCTTTTTCATCAACTACATGATCATCCCCATCTTGAAAGTAAGTATGCAACACTTCTGATAATCTAGAACTAGCATTCACAGATCTTCTAAGAGCCATGATGAGATGAGTTAACTTACTAATTTTCTTTCGTGATATTCCCTACTACTTTGGTCGACTTACCGATGCCTTTCACACGGGTCTTATGTTTGTGATTTCCACAGGTACTACAGCACGCTACTAGCAAAATGTTTAGAAATTCAAACTCATACAAATCAATTATAACGATCAATTGAACCAAGGCTCTGATACCAATTTGTCTGATTTACCTTCCATTTCTCCTTCCTGAAGATGTCTCTCGATGGAGAGAAAAGGAATACTTTCATGTCCACTTTCCTCATGTTGATATCACAGTTCACCCACATTTTAACTATGACATAGGTGCAGAATTCTTTGCCACTTTACTTGATACCCGCTGTAGAATTTGGGAGCAGGCTGTTATAGCTTAATTCCAAAGGATATCAAGTGCTGAAAAAGGGGATGGAGTACTTTCTGTGCAACCGAATTTTACTTTATCATTGCCTGATAAATTCATATCCTCAGCTTTTTGTCTCCTTCTCCAAGTCAAAGGTGTTTCCCTCATGCTTGGAGACTACAACCCTTGAAAAGAAGCTTTTCCATGGCTCATGCTTACCCTCACTCAGAAAACAAGCCATATGTTGATTACAATCCTGAAGAATGTTTCTCATCTTCCAGTCATCCAAAAAGTTTCTAGTCAGTGAATCCTTATCCTTCTTGTGCCTCTTTTGCTTCAACTTCAGATCTAAGCAGAGATCCTGTCCTGATGGACAAATTAGTAAAACAAGTAAGCTTTAGGCTACATTTGACTCCTAAACAAGAAAAAGATAAGAAGGATATGAAACAAAAGGGAATAAAGATTATAAAGTTGGATGAACCAGCCTACATGATGAGAGAATCACTCCCAAGATATGGCTCAGAAAGGAGAACAAAACATCAAATCCAAGTTGACCCAACAACTCCTGTAGAGGTTACTAGATATGTCCCTGAGAGATGGCCAACACAAGAAAGCTTCACAATAGTCAACCCAGATGAAAAGATTTGGGGAAAGTATGAAGCTAGGTTCCATACCAAAGTAGGAGCCAAACAAAAAAACTCCGAAGCTCAGAGAAATTGGTAGTCACAATGGATGTTAGCAACACAAGATAACATTGATGACTTAATAGAATAATGTCAGTATATGATAATTTGCTCCAAGTCCAAAATGTTGTATATAAATTAGAAATTAGTACTGCTAGAATAGATAAACAGTCTACTTCCATGTTGAATGACTTTGCTGGTATGTCTTACCAAGTCAAAAATACCCAAGCTGCTATTACTGACATACATGCCAATACTCAGAGACTGGATACAGTATCTACCCAGATATATGACTATATATCTACCTCAGAAACTACGAGAGACACTCAGGGCCAAGAAAATAAGGTGCTATTAGAACATGTAGCCATAAATCTAGAAAAAATAAGAAGATATACAAAAAAGATTAGAGTCTCTCAAAAAGGCAAAGACAGTTCTGAGGAAGAACAAGAAGAATCCAAGTCTCTTAAGTCTGAACCAGTCTAGAAATCTAGACCCAAAGTTCAGAGAAGGAAAGGCATCCTCTTAGCAGCAGAACCTGTAGAAGAAGTATCTACTACTTCCGTTAGAATTAAAGTAGCCCCTATGCCTACAAAATTAGTCTTCCCTAAGCAAAAAGAGCACATGATGCAACATGCTGAAGATTTAAAAGATTGGCTACAAACACTTCAAGTGGAAGACAATGAGCCAATATATATGGCTGAGCCTGCTGCTGCTCATATGGATACTGCATCAGATGAAGTTTATTTAGAAGAAGTTTCTCAAGTATCTGATGGGGAAGTCTCTTAGATAAGTGATGCAATGTTAGTACAAATAAATGAGATGGAAGACTGGGAATACTATTTGGCTAGTCATGAATCCATAGGGAGCCAAATTGATATAGAGATGAAGGATGTTGTTTCTAAAAACTCTAGACCAGAACAATTAAGAGCCTATGCTACATCAAGTTACATTCTAAACATTGATAAAATTGTTGATCCTTATGATGCAATTTGTACCTGGTGCGATACTTTAGAAATTTTTTTTGATATTAGAGGTTATGTTTGGTCTAAGTCTAATAAGGTTTTGTATGTTGTCAGATTAATGTCTGGTAAACTAAGGAATTGGTGGAATAGCCTACCTGATAATGGCATAATCACTACAAATCCTGATACTGGTGAAGAATATGTCAAAGAAATTGATATGGGTAGGAATGATGTGTCTGCAGAAGGATTTGCAATGCTTAAACTCATGTTAATAGGACTTTTTAGTGGGAATAGAAAGAATGACATTTTAGAAGTTGAAAAAATACTGTATTCCCTATAGCTCAGAGATTTAGGAAAGCTGCATAAATACAATCTTGTGTTTGAAAAATACATGATTGCAGCTCAAAAGCTTCATGATCCAACTACAAGGAATTATTGTTTTAATTCACTCCCATGTGGATTAGGGGAATATGCAGAGGACTACATAATGACCAAATATAAATCCAAAATTAAAAAGTTTGGATTCTCTGATTTAAGGACTCTTGTTACATATAAGTTGGATAAGAGCTGTCTCCTTAAAGCCCTCAGTGACAATAAACAGAAGTTTAATTCTTCATGCAATATGAAAGAACATTGCAATTTACCAACAATCAGTCAGCTGAAAGACTTCAAACAAGTTAGAAAGTTTCACAAAACATCTTGTGGCAAACACTGCAAATGTTAAAATTGTAGAAGGGCATATGATGATGATAATATGGAAAAGATCATTCCGCTCTAAATACAAAGGTCACAAAAAGAAATATAGATTTGCTCCTGTAAATTTTTTTTTTTCAAGAAAAGGAAGCCTCCCAAATATTTGTTCAAGAAGAACAAACACCCAGGAAATAGACCTGTTAAATGTTTCATATGTAAATGACCTCATTATGCAACCAATTGCCCAAGAAAATATAATCTTGAGAACAAGGTCTATGCTCTTTTCTTTAAACAAGATGTACATAATTCATGGGAGATTATAGATACTTTTGATGCTTTTGCACATTTTGTCGATAATCAGTTTTTTGAACTAGTTGAGGTTCTGCCAAAACAATTTTCTATGGCTAGAGACAAGCATAAGAAAGTTTGTACATCTACTTCTGAGGATGAAGAGAGTTCTGAATTTTCTGATTCATCCAAATTTTCTTCTGCTATTACAAAAGTTGTCAAAAAGGCAATCAAAGATCTTAATTTCAAGATTAGCATGGCTAAGGCAAAAGATCCTTATAGAATGCCAGGATCTATTGAAGAAAGAAAAACTGCACCAAGGCAACAGTTAAAAGATATTAAGGCACAGGAAGTTGAACGAGATTCTCTACAAAAACAACTTAGAGGTACTAAACCTTCTTCGTCTCATCGATCTAGAAGAATCCCTACCTCTCATGGATATGTCCATCCAAGATGGAAAAATAATCTTTCTCGTTCTCCTTCTCCACCTTCATACAAGCCTCCATATCGTGATCATATCAAGCCTATTATATTCTTTGCTCCAAAATAGATAATTTCCAGGAGGAACTACTGAACCTTTCCCACCAAATTTACCTCCAACAAAAGAACTTTCAAAACTTACTTCAACAGTGGGGGAAATTAGAGACATTTTGTATAAAATAGAAATTAGAGACATTTTGTATAAAGCAGATAAAATAGACAATATAGAAGAAACCTCTAGCAGTGCTCCATCAGAACCAGCCAATGCCCTGTATTTAGCCAAAAATTGTACATACATAAGAATGAGTTTTTGTTTTCCTGGATATAAGCCTATCTTAATGGATGCCTTTGTTGATTTCGACTCTTCATGAAGTTTTGCTAAAACAGATGCCATTCCTCCAGAATTTTGGAAGCCAAGACCAGACCTTCCTTCAAGTTATGCTATCAATGACTAGCAAGTTAAAATGGGGAGATACGTTCAAAATGTGACCATAGAAATTCAGTGGAAAAAATTTATTACTCATTTTATTGAGCTAGATGGCTTAAGGGGTGATGTTTTATTGGGGTTTATGTTCTTAACCAAATATCAACCTTTTGTGCTCATAACCCATGAAATATCACTTCGTCATGAAGATGGTCATCTTAAAATTCCTGCTTTGAAAGTAGTTAACTATAAATTTGATAAGAAAACTACTTGTAGACACCTAAAAATGTCTCGACCACCAAACTGACTCCCGACATCCCTAAACATACCAATTTCCTTTCCAACCTTTTATTTAATTAATTACCCCTGTCATTTCCTAAATCCACACCACTTCATCCCCAAAATTGAATTAATTTTGTTGATTCAATAGTCCAAATCTTAGCCAATTGATTTAATAAATATGTAAAATTTATTAAATCAATTCCCCCATTTTCCCTAAATCTAATTAATTAGCTAAAACTATGTTAACTAATTAATTCAGCCTACTAATTAGCCTATCCCTATCTTAGACAATTAAATAGCTATTATTTAATTGCCTACTCTAGCCTGCCTCATCCTAGCCTTAGGATTAATTAACTAAATCACTGATTAATTAATCTCATCCTCCCTCTAATCCCTCTACTAATTTATTCTAGCATACAGAAGATAGCGATGATTTATGTCAGTGAAGGCGCCACTGCGTGATGTTTCAGAGAGTCATGGAGAAGCGCAGATGGCGCTAATCTGAAGGATGGCGTCAAAATGGGAAACTGATGCTGATTTTTTGTTTCTTTCAAAAATTTGCCATAACCTCCCCCTGTAATTCCTAGTTTTCCTGCAAAATAGAGAACAAATACCACAGAAAACAACAAGAAAAGCAAATAAACAACACGTGAGTAAGGTTAGTATAAAAAAAATAATTCGTGCAGAGATAGCGCTAATATAGTAATAGCACTGAAAGACGGTTGAGATAGCGCCGCTGTGACGGTTTGATAGCGCTGAACCTGCAAAAATTACATACTAACACAAAAAACTCACAAACAAAGATTAGATTCAGACCTTGTGGGTCCCACCGGGCGTGCCAACGTAGATTAGATAATGCAAGGAAGGCAAAACACTAAATCAAATGCAATGAAACACACGAATGTGGCTGGAATAATCGCCTTAATTAATTGAGTCAAACCCTCATTAGCACTTCTCTCCACATCCCCCAAATTTAAAATTTAAATAAATCACACATCACATTTACTTCTCTTACACATCCCTTACACATGTCATAATTCATAAATATTCACTCTTCCCCAAATAAATTTTTAATTCATTTTACCCTTCCCCATGTGAATTTTTAATTCACAAATAATCCATCTCACCCAACCTCATTTATTCACCCATTTCCTAAAAATAAATAAAAGATTTACTTTATTCCTAGCCCTCCATCTTCCAAGATCAAATCTAGGCCCTCCACATCACTTTCATCCTCCACCATTGATCTCTCCAATCAATCTCCACCCTTGGATCAAAATCCTCTCCAAAAATCTATAAATACAACCTCTTACAAGTCATTTTCATCATCTAAGTTTATGCAAAGTTACCATGCCAAAATCACTCTTGAGTTAGATAGTGAGTTGCACAATTGAAGAGCATTTCACATTTGAAATCCATAGTCTAGGGATTATCTTGGTCTTGGGAGCTTCTTTTGGGTGCAAAGGCTCCTTCTTCCCTTGATGGGATTAGGTTGTGCTTGTGAGGTATAATCTTGTGTTTCATTGCATTTGATTTAGTGTTTTGCCTTCCTTGCATTATCTAATCTACATTGGTAGGCCCGGTGGGACCCACAAGGTCCGAATCTAATCTTTGTTTGTGAGTTTTTGTGTTAGTATGTAATTTTTACAGGTTCAGCGCTATCAAACCGTCGCAGCGGCGCTATCTCAACCGTCTTTCAGTGCTATCTTTGAGCGAATAATTATTTTTATACTAATCTTACTCACGTGTTGTTTATTTGCTTTTCTTGTTGTTTTCTGTGGTATTTGTTCTCTGTTTTGCAGGAAAACCAGGAATTACAGGGGGAGGTTATGGCAAATTTTTGAAAGAAACAAAAAACCAACATCAGTTTCCCATTTTGATGCCATCCTTCAGATTAGCGCCATCTGTGCTTCTCCATGACTCTCTGAAACATCACGCAGTGGTGCCTTCACTGACATAAATCATTGCTATCTTCTATATTGACACCTTACGTAGGACCTATTAGTGCTAAAATATGTATCAATGCTATTCTGTTTATTAGCGCTATAGTAGTGTTTAATTAGCGCCATAAATTATTTTAGCACCTTCTTTCGTAAGTCAGGTTGTTCTGCCCGCAGTGGCACCTGTGTATGATTTGTTTAGCGCTATTCTTAAAAATCTCTTTGCTGTCTGTTGCAGGTACTGCGGATACTAACACATCTTTTCTTTGCAGGGTGGTTTGATGTTAGCTAAAACACTTTGATTTGGGGAACTAAAATGAACCCTTTTGCATGTTAGGTCTTAGAAAACATTTCAATTTGGTGCTTTAAAATCTATCCAAACAACCCCTTGTGTGAAGTGTGTGTGCTCATAACATTTACTTTGGTGCTCTAAAATTTACTCTTTTGTGTGCCAACAAACAAACAATCAAACACTTCGATTTTGGGCTTTAAAAAGAACCACAAATTACATACTTCATTAGATAAAAAGAACAACAAATTTACATTTCTCACACATCTAATCAAGACAATCTAAAATACTTGTGTGAAGTGTCTTCGTGGTTGTGTCAAGTAGAGTGAGAAGTGTATGCTCTTCCCTCACACCCTTTGGTGATCTTGGGAATCAAAAACTTCTCACAACACTTTGCATTAATCACCCCCCATCTAATCCAAAGATCTAAAATTGAACCATGTTTAGTGTGATGTAATCATAGGGAATACGTATGCTCTCCCCTCGCATCTTTGTATGAACTTGGGGATCAAAAGTGTTTTCATGATTATATTGCTGTTGTAATCCTTAGAGGGCCTGCCACCCCGCTTCGAAAGGTGGGAACGACCCAAGCAGCATCAAGTTAAAGCCAAGCTCTTTTAAGCCGCTATATAAAATAAGGCATTTGGGACGAAAGTCTTAAGCGACAGGTGTTGTTTTGTTATACCGACAGCCAACCTCCCCCAAAACCCTCCAAGGCACAACCCTTGGAGGCTGGGAGACTCCATAACGGAGAGTAGCGCTGCCGCACATATAACCACCTGAATGGATGCCCTTACTAAGAACCATTATTTTAGCAAGCCAAAATCCTTCTATTTGTTAACGCAGAGGGCAAAACCTTTGAAGCATCCCTGATTCATGCGGTTCTTAGCCGAGGTAGCAGGGACAATCTAAAGGTTCGGTGAGGGACAAGCCTTATAAGAAACCTAGATCTTGATATGCATGAGAAGTGTGTGCAATTGTAAGGAGGAGCCGGTGCTACCAAGATCCTGGAGCTATTCGATTTGAATAGGCGCAGCTAGGGGATTCAACAAATATTGTCACATTCTCGCCTTAGGTTGTGAAAAAGTGCTTGTTCTAAACAAAGTCATATGTCATTTCACAAACAAAAATTATTGCTTGTTTTGCGTTCAAATGTGTGTTAAAGAGCTTTAATTTTTCACAAACAAATTGCCAAGAGACAAAACAAATCAGTTGGTCACATTCCAAACAAATAAATCTAAAAATTTGCCATCAGAAAATCTGTCTACCCTGTTTCAGCGCCATATCTGTCTAATTGTAGCGCCATTTCACCCATGGATTGGCGCTATTTTGAGATTGACTTGCCTGAAACGAAGCAAATCAGTTGGTCACATTGCAAACAAACAAATCCAAAAATTTGCCATCAGAACCCTGTCTACCCTGTTTCAGCGCCATATCTGTCTGATTGTAGTGCTATTTCACCCGTGTATTGGCGCTATTCTTAGATTGACTTGCCTGAAACAAAGACCCATTTAGTTGTGATCTACACCTTCTGCTCTGCCATAATCCATATCCATCTCGCAGAAATCCGCCAACAGTCCAGCCATTTTCTTCAAAATTTTCCAAATTGCACCTTCTCTTTGACCTTAGAGGATCAATCACCACCATTGTTAGACCCCTTTGATACATCATAATCAGCCCAAATACATATCTATCCATCCCCTTTCAATCTTTTTGCATATCTCCTTGAACCTAGACAAATCATTTAAAAAAAAATCCACATCCAAATCAAAAAACCCATCAACAAATCATCAACCAAAGCTTGTCATCCTTTTGAGCCAAAGTTAGATCTAGATCTTATCATTAACATCACATTTTCTTTGAAAAGTCATTAGTCTACATTTCAAGAAAAACAAATCACCTCTCTTTGCGTAAGGTCATTAGTCTACCCCAAACAAAGAAAATTGTCATCCTTTTTGTGCCAAATCAAAATCTAGATCTTATCTAAAAGCTCAATTTGAAAAACATCAAGAACATCATCCTCATCATCCTAAATCAATCAAAAAATCAAAACATCACAATTCCAAATCCCTTTCTCATCATCCATCTTTGGTCCAAAATTTGTGCAAAAATCAATATCATCCATTCGTATCACCCTTAGGATAAAACCTTTGGAAAAACATACCGATCTTCACCATACCCTCTCTTCTACTCCATCTCACTACCACATCCATCTTTGGGTCCAACAAAATCAATCTGATTCTCTAAGGTCTCCATCTCATCCCACGTCTAGAAATCAACTCCATATACGTGCATGCCCATCACAAGATCACAAAGTAAAAAGAACCAAGAAATGGCAGAACAATGGTGATTTGGCATGCCTAACACCAACAACAGCAACATACCCACTTATCAAACATACAATCCACCTACATATTCCTTCATCCCCCCATTTGGCGCCAACGACCCTTTTCACTTCTTACCACAAACACAAACAACAACACCACCACCACAAAATGTCCCCACCATACCCCAAGATGACCTAGATGTCTTGAGCTTCACGCAAGATGCCGATAACATGGACCTACTTGATAAAGTCCTAAGATCGGACCCAAATAGATATCTTGACCATCTTCTCAAGCTTGGTGCTCAACTTTCCTCCATCACGACATTATCACAACCATCCACTTCTACAATCGTCCCTACCACATCAAATACCCAACCCACCATCTCTCAAATGTCAACACCTAACGTATCTACCACCTCCACAACCTCAACCACTACCACATCTACAATTCCCACATGCACTGCTATACCTAACATCTCCCAACCCGTCATCACTTCCACTACCACAACAACCGTCAACCCTTCCGTTTCACACATCACCATGGGTATACAAGGCAACATCACGCAAGCAAGTACCTCCACAAGTGTGCCTCCACCTAATCTCCACACCATTGCATACCTACGACAACTATTCTCACAACAATCTCATAACACATCTAACCAATCCAATGTCCACATACCCAACATCAATCCATCTCATGTCACATACCCTCATAATCCCATAAATCAACATAATCCCAATCCCCAAATACCACCACATATTCTTCAACAACTCTATGCACACCAACAACAGCAGCCACCAATCAATCCGAATCCCAACTTGCAACACCAACACCTCAACTAAACCAATCTCCAACATCAAATCCCACCCCACCTCCAATATCTCACCAACCAACAACCCTACACATTCCAACTGCAACAACCGCAGGATCTCAACACCGTCCTACAAGGCTTAATCCAAAAGGTAGATGACCTACAAACTGGGGGCAAACGCAAATACTATTCTTTTGAGGATATTTGCCCCTACCCATTTGACTACAGATTATACATGCCCCCTTTCCCTACAAACTTTGAAATGCCAAAATTTGACAAATACAAGGGAAAGGGAGACCCTAGGGACCACCTTAGGGAGTTCTATATCACTTGCCTAGAAGTCTCTAACAATGACATATCTTATGAGACTCTTCCCAAGAAGCCTTGGTGGCCAAGCCACTGAGTGGTTTGCCCATCTTCCACCTGGGATTTGAACATTCCCTGAGCTTGCGGAAAAGTTTGTCAACCACTTCTCTTACAACTTTGAACATGAGGTGTCTATGACCGACCTCTGCAGCACCAAACAAAAGAACGGAGAAGCTTTCGCTTCCTTCTTACAAAGGTGGAGAGGCCTAGCAAGCAAGCTCCCTTGGCCTATTCCTAAAAAACAACTTGTCACTATGTTTGTGGCCAGTCTCAATCAGGAGCTAGGGTTTCACTTACAAATTCTTTGTGCGTCCACCTTTGAAGAGGTCATCAACAAAGGTACAACCATCGAACCAGCCCTCATTGCCAAGGGCTCTATCAAACTATATGACCATAAGGCCAACAACAATAACAACAACAATAAATCCAATCACAACACCTCCAATCACAATAACAATACCAACACGCAATCCCATGATAAATCACACTATTGGGGGAAGCACAAGAATAATCTGAACGACGGTGTCACAGATGTGAAAGCCGTCCAACATGTCCAAAACCAAACACCTGCACACACGTATGCAGCAAACGCCAATAACCAAAGAGGATCGAATAAACCCCGCAAACCTCACAGAAATTTCACACCGTTAGCAGAACCTATCGAGGACGTCCTCGATAGATGTCTCAAACAAGGAGCAATCACACTCCCACTTGTTAGACCACGTCAAGACAATGACCTTAAAGCAACATGGTTTAATGAAAACGACTATTGCGAATACCACCGCGTGGCAGGCCATAAAATAGCTGACTGTATGCAATTAAAACATTGCATCCATGACCTAATAGACCAAAATCTCGTCAACCTCGAGCAAAGTGCACAACCATCACCAAACACTAACCTTGGAGCTTACAAGGATCCTTTGCCCAACCATAACAAAGCTTCATCATCCATCCAGGCGTTCAATGTCACTCCACCACCCGCACATTACGACTCCATTGTCGGCCGCATCGAACCCTCATCCCATTATGTCAACACAATCACCATTCGGGCATAAGCACTTGATTGCGCTGTGACAACCCGTCGAGACCGCGTCTCAATCCGCACTGCCCCTCCTACTAAATCGACACCCGCATCCACATCCGATCCCCTCCCCCTCATCCAAATGCCCGTCCATCACCCACAACTCGATATAACCTCCTAGAGCATCTAGGAAAGACACCCGCGCAAATCTCCATCCTTGAGCTGCTTCGCACATCACCCCGCCACAAGGACATTCTCGACAAGGCCCTTTTGGAAACACAAGTCCCTGCAAACTTGGATGTCCATCAATTTCAAGCCATGGTCGGCCATATCGCTACACCACACCATATCACGTTTTCTAAAAAAGATCTCCCTGCTTCCGAACACCTACATAATGATGCACTACACATCGAGGTCCACATTCACAAACACACCATTAAAAGGGTCCTAATAGATGGTGGTTCCGGCCTAAATATATGCACTTTAAAATTGCTAAAACACTTGGGGTACTCAGATGTGGTTGTGGATGCTAGCGAGTGCATAACAATCAAACGATATGATGACACCGAGAGTCTATCCAAGGGCACCATAAAGCTCCCTATTCAAGTGGGACAAAAAATCCTCAAAATAAAATGTCAGGTTTTGGATCTTGACCTCGCCTATAACATTCTTCTTGGCCGCCCATGGATCCATGCCATGCAAGCCGTTCCATCCACTTTCCATCAATGTCTCAAATTCCCCCACAACGGCACCGAAGTCACTATTTATGCCGATCCCCATCCCTTCCAATACTGCAGTTTTCTGGAAGGACACAACCAAACCTTCTGTCCATATAATAAAGCCACCACCCAAACCACCCCAACAGCTTCCACCTCATACATGGACCCCACCAACATCACCACCACTTCATCCCAAACACCTTCACTGCCTAAGGTCAAGATCAAGCTCAGCGACCAAGGCTGTGGGGAATACAACCTTCACGGCACCTTTTGCATGGGCTTATTATCCACTCCTAAGACATTTGGCACTCCGAACACAGAGGCAGCTGACACAGTCACCATCAAATGCAAACCCTCGCCCATCTTTGAGAAAAAACACCTTCTAGATCAGGACATACTTGAAGATATTTCATCCTGGCTTTACAAGGATGAAGAAACAGAACAAAACATCCCCACCATCCCAACAAACAGTTATGGCAAAGGTTCTGAAATAGTCAAAAGCATGGGTTACAAAGGACAAGGTGGCATTGGCCTTCATGAACAGGGGATTGTAGAACCACTGCAAGCAACAAGAAACCCCTATACTCAAGGGTTAGGGTATGGTCAACCACAACGCATCCTTAATACCAGTGAATGTATCCTAGCCGAGTTTGCTCCAGTTTCTCTAGACGTCGACAATGTCAACGAAACGGACCTACAAGACTCCTTTAGTGACTTTGCCGATTTCTTCCACTCCTCTATTTGCACCATCTACTCTGTCACCACTCTCGCCTCATCATCCAATGACCTACCATTAGTATACCCCGACCTCATTGATTGGGACCAACGAGGACCTCCTATTTTTGATATCGTACCAAATGACGAAGCCATTGCTGAAATGATGGGAGTAAGAGACCACTTCCCCTTAGGAGATCACCGAGCTAGATACATCATGGAACTTAATCCGGCTGCCTATTTTGGGGAGACAACCCCTGCTTCCAGTCACAAAAACATAAAAAGAAACAATAGATCTGATGGTGAAAACTGTTCCACGGCAGTATCAGATCCTAAAATAGTAAAAATAAACGACGTATCTCCTGGTGAAAACCTCCATGAGGCGCCAGGGGATGGAAGCATGGGCCTCCTTGAAATAGATAAGGTATATCCTGACAGATCACCCATCTTGGTTGAACCAGCTCAGGAATGAATCTAGGGACAGAGGAAGAGCCGAAAATCACATACAGAGCAGAATCTCTCAGCCTGTTCGAACAGGAAGACTTCTTGGCATTCTTCACACGCAGAAATCGTAACTTTGCGTGGACCTATGCAGACATGCTAGGGCTAGATCCCACCTTGGTTGTTCATCATCTTGCAGTGCATCCCGATGCTAAACTAGTCAAATAGAAGCTCCGAAAGATGAATCCTCAGGTGGCCCTTCTTGTCAAAGCAGAGCTCAAAAAGTTACTAGATGTGGGGTTCATACGTCCAATTGATTATCCTGAATGGGTTTCAAATCTAGTACCAGTTGCTAAACCAGATGGCAGAATCCGCTGTTGCACTGACTTCAGAGACCTCAACAAGGCCTTCCCGAAAGATGACTTCCCCCTTCCCAACATTGACATGATCGTGGATCTTACCACAGGGCATGAGATGCTATCTCTCATGGATGGCTTTTCAGGATGCAATCAAATCAAAATTGCCGAAGAAGATCAGCACAAGACATCCTTTATATGCCCATGGGGGACATACTGTTGGGTAGTAATGCCATTTGGCCTAAAGAATGCAGGAGCTACTTATCAAAGAGCAATGACCATCATCTTCCACGACCTCTTTCACCACATCATGGAGGACTACGTTGATGACTTACTCGGCAAATCAAAGACCAGAGAAGAACACTTAGACGTGCTAGCCAAGATCTTTGACAGGCTAGAGCAATATAATGTTCGTCTAAATCTAAAAAAGTGTCTTTGGTGTCACCTCAGGTAAATTGCTGGGATACATAGTCTCCAGACGAGGAATCGAGGTAGATCCAGTGAAAGTCAAAGCTATTACTGAAATGCCACCTCCTAAAACCTTGAAACAACTGAGAAGCCTGCAGGGTAAACTACAGTCTATTCATCGATTCATTGCTCAACTTGCTGACAAATGCCAACCATTCCAGCATCTCCTCAGGAAAGATACGGCTTTCGCCTGGACTGCTCAGTGTTAGGATGCCTTCGACCAACTAAAAGCATATCTGGCTAATCCCCCTGTTCTATCTCCACCAAAACAAGGCGAGCCCCTCCTATTGTATATCTCCACGACAGACACAGCAATTGGGGCTTTGTTAGCACAACATGATGAGCAGGGGAAGGAAAGAGCCATCTACTACATCAGCCGCACCTTGATTTCCTATGAGCTTAACTACACGCAAATTGAACGAGCATGTCTCGCCCTGGTCTTCACATCACAAAAGTTAAGACATTATATGCTCAATCACAAGACTAAGCTCATTGCTAAGATCGACCCACTCAAATATTTGCTAAACAGAGTAGCTCTCACTGGAAGAATGGCAAAATGGGTCATGATTCTCACCAAATTTGACATAGAATACACAGAGAGAAAGGCAATCAAAGGACAAGTCATAGCAGATCAGCTGGCTGAGGCACCTATTCAGGCAGAACATCCTACAATCGTAGAATTTCCAGACGAGGCCATCTTGACAATCACACCAGCCACAGATACATGGAAGATGTATTTTGATGGATCCTACACTCACAGAGGCTCGGGGCAGGGGTCTTGTTTGTTACCCCTCAAGGTGACACGATCCCTAAATCATTCAAAATCACATTTCCATGCACCAATAATGTAGCAGAGTATGAGGCCCTCATCACAGGTCTCCGAATGGCCATCCAATGGAAAATAGACAAACTAATTGTGTATGGCGACTCTCAACTAGTCATCAGGCAAGTCAATAATGAATACAAAACCAAGGACGATAAGCTCCTTCCCTATAAGAAGATGGTTGATGACTTTAAAGATTATTTTGGTGACATCCACTTTGAGCAGATCCCAAGGTTAAACAACAAAGCGGCATATGCCATGGCAACCATTGGATCTCTGGTAGACATGAAGCAAGGCAGCAAGAAATGTGAATTCCTGATCGAAGAGCTCCCCATCCCAGCATATGACGTTCCCCAATCTGAACTAGTGTGCGAAATCATTGGTCCTCTATCCCCCTGGTATCAGGAAACCTACCTCTACCTTCATGATAATATCCTCCCCAACAACCTATCCCCATCACAAAGAAAATCCTTCATCCGTCGAGCCTCCCGTTTCATCCTTGTAGGTGACACCCTCTACAAAAGGAGTCTTGATGGCACGCTTCTACGATGTTTAGACTCTAGGGAAGCCGAGGTAGCTTTGGAAGAGGTACACGCAGGTATTTGCGGGGCACATTCAAGTGGACTAGCTCTTTCTAAAAAGATCCTGAGGACTAGATATTATTGGCCCACCATGGACAAAGATGCACATCAGTTTATCAAAAAATGCCTCCCCTGTCAACAGCATGGCGATCTCATCCACGCACCAGCACAGGAGTTGCAACCAATCACAACACCATGGCCTTTATCACAGTGGGGACTCGACCTCATAGGGAAAATACATCCTCCATCTTCCAACGACCATAAATTCATAATCATTGCTACCGAATACTTCACAAAGTGGGTGGAAGCAATACCACTCACCTTCACCACAGGCATCCAAATCTCCAAATTCATTCTCCACTACATCATTTGCCACTACAGTATCCCTCATTCCATTGTCACTGATAATGGGAAGCCACTCAAAAACCAAGAAGTTCGCACATTGTGCGAAAAGTTTGACATCAAACACCACTTCTCCACACCATATTACCCCCAAGGAAACAGTCAAGCAGAGGCTTCTAATAAAACCATCCTCCGCATCTTAAAAAAGACAGTCAATGAAGCTGGCTGTGACTGGCACCTCCAACTCAACCCCGCCCTATGGGCTTACCGCACAAGCATCCGCACTCCTACCGGAGCCACTCCATACTCATTAGTATTCAGATTTGAAGCCATTTTACCTATAGAGGTCGAGCTCCCATCCCTCTGAGTATCATTGCAAAACATTATCTCTGATGAAGACTATCGCGTCGCAAGGTTGCATCAACTTGAACTACTGGATGAGAAACGCCTGAATGCATTAAATCACTTACAGGCATATCAAAACCACCTCAGAAGAAGCTACAACAAAAAGATCAGAACCAGAAAGTTTGAGGTAGGAGACCTGGTCCTAATGGAAAATCAAAAGAACCTGCAAGAGCGTCCGAAGCAAGGAAAGTTTCAGCCCAATTGGCTAGGACCTTATGTCGTCATAGCCGACTATGGATCAGGAGCTTATCAGCTTGCAACACCCGAGGGGCAGCCTCTAGATGAGCCGATGAACATCTTGCATCTCAAGAGATTCTATGCATAACCCATCTGGTACCACAAGTCAAAAAATCAAAACAAATCAAACACCAAAAAAATCAGAAAATCAAGAAAAAATCAGAGTGCAATAAAAAACTTCTAATGGTGAAAATCACTTCGGTGACGCCTTGGATAAGTACCATGGTGAAAACCTATTTCAGGCGCCATGCGTAGTGGCTGGTTCTACCATCTAATAAGTCCTCTTTCCATCATAACACTCCATATCCCACACCTCCCATGGCTTGAAATTCTGAAACATCAAGTTTGTTCGCCCATTCCGCACTACCTCACCCTCCCAAAACCCCATCCATGGAACAAGGATCCTTGTAAGCTCTCATTTGAACAGTTCATAAAATCAGAAAAATCCAAAAACATCATAAAATTAGAAAAATCCAAAAACATCATAAAATCAGAAAAATCCAAAAACATCGTAAAAACATAGAAAATCCAAAAACAATCACCCCATACATCAATCTCACATCCCATCACCCTCATCAAACACACATCAATCCTCATCACATCACACCCATCGCAAACCATTCCCACATCATCAAGTCATGCCAGAACTACATATTCATTTCACCCGCATCTTAAAGGTACCTTGATCTCGTGGACACAGGGTATGTAGGCAGTCTGGAATACGAAGGATGTTTCCAGTACTCAGGTATCTAAGATGCACCCATCCAACCGGTTTGGATGGTTCCCATTCACTGAGCTTTCTGGATCTAAGAAACAATACACATGCTACGTATACAATCGAAACATGGTTCCTCGCGCAAAAATCATCAAGCAACATACCAACTATAATCTTACATTTGGCTAGAAGGTTCTTTTGCCCATCTTCCACAAAAAATTCTCCAAATCAAACACCAACGGATCTGCGTCCTAGGATATATCTTTCCTACAATGGACAAAAATCTATCATTGTCTCATCACGTCTCTTGGCAAGAGCACACAAAGGCTATTTGTATATTTTGTCGGTCCTTTTGCTTATTGATTTTTTATCTTTTTGTCTTGCTCCACGTCATCTCCAAAGCTACCTTGATCTCATTATATCATGGTACGTAGTGGATAGCACCTGGAGTAGACATAGTCATTGTTTCTGTATGCTGTGCTTGTGGGTTGGTTTCATTACTCCAAGAATAGTATTCATATCTTGAAGTTCAGGTCGATTCTAGCATGATGTGTCCTATTTGCATCTACATGCATCAACACCTTATATGCATTACTCACACTCACTGCTATGAGTCCCCTTCCTCCACTAGACAAGATTATACTACCTTGGGCATGCATGAAATCAACTTATTGTTTGTGGGTCTAGTCCATGCAATCGTAGGATATACATCATCACCTAGGTCATTTCATACCTTTGTGAACTATATACTACATTGCTACATTAAACTAAGAAATGCTCTCAATTAATTTTATGCAACTATTGTTACTAGCTCAAAATCATCATCCTAATCACTCAGTCAACTATCCCATATCGGCCTAGATTTGATAAACACTTTTCCCACCCCACCCCCAATCTACCTCCCTCACTAACCCCATCTTCCCACCATATCTCCACTTAACACATCTTGAACCAAACCAAACCCCTCCCCCCTCAATGACGTGGTATCTTATGACCTAACCATCCTCCAATCTCCCCACCGCCATCCCCTAGACGCTCCCACCACTATCATCCCCACAACCTAACACGCTCTCCCACAGTCTCACCACTTAGGGTCAACACAAGGAACATCATGTGTATCAGGACTAGGCCATCTCACCTATCACCTAGTTTGCATACCACCTATCATCTAAACTGCATCTGAGCATATCATTTAGTTTCACGTCATGATACATTTCATTTGCATCTCATTTTAGGTTCATTTTAATCCATTTTGCATCTCATTTTAGGTTCATTTTAATCCATTTTGCATAGCATTTTAGGTTCATTTTAATCCATTTGGCATAGCATTTTAGGTTCATTTTAATCCATTTTGCATCTCATTTTAGGTTCATTTTAATCTATTTTGCATAGCATTTTAGGTTCATTTTAATCCATCTTGCATCAAATTTTAGGTTCATTTTAATCCATTTTGCATAGCATTTTAGGTTCATTTTAATCCATCTTGCATCTCATTTTAGGTTCATTTTAATCCATTTTGCATAGCATTTTAGGTTCATTTTAATCCATCTTGCATAACCTTTTAGGTTCATTTTAATCCATTTTGCATCTTATTTTAGGTTTATTTTTAATCCTTTTAAGTTTGCATAAAACAA
The DNA here is from genome assembly GCA_027924645.1 of Cunninghamia lanceolata. Classification (NCBI taxonomy): domain Eukaryota; kingdom Viridiplantae; phylum Streptophyta; class Pinopsida; order Cupressales; family Cupressaceae; genus Cunninghamia; species Cunninghamia lanceolata. Next base: position 13,548,174 of record BSBN01000167.1, read on the forward strand.
AAATAGGTTCATTTTAGCTGCATATCATTACAAATCACATCATACTCATTTATCACATAGGTGCATGATAAAATTAAAATTAGTATCATCACATTGCATTCCATACATATCGACATCTCATAAACAATTAGTTGTATTACAACATCATCAGCATCACCATTTGAAAACATCTAAATCAACTAGTGGCATATACATAATTCCATACATTTTCATCCATAATACATGTTTATTAGTCTGCATATTCAGTTGCATCATATAGTCCATAAAATCACAACATCATGCATATATCACAACAACATCCATGCATCCATCAAATCACACACATCATTTGCAATAAAACACATCCACAACATATAAAACATAACCTGTGCATCCATCATATAAGCATCATCATAATAGGACATCATACACCATCAAATGCATCGCATCATATATAATCACCGCAAAAAAATGTACATGCATATATCACAACAACATCCATGCATCCATCAAATCACACACATCATTTGCAATAAAACACATCCACAACATATAAAACATAACCTGTGCATCCATCATATAAGCATCATCATAATAGGACATCATACACCATCAAACGCATCGCCTCATATATAGTGTCCTGATACAAAATGCCTCCAAGGGCTATCATGATATAACTATCACATCGAGGATCTTCTCTCTGAGGGAGTAGGAGACCCTGACCCTGGTCGCACCTGTGATCCCGATGGCAGCTGTGGCTATGGCACTACTGGAACCTGAGTACCCTGCTGGGGCACATGTGAGGGAGGAGGCATCGTCTGCTGTACTGACTGCATAGATCTCGATCTATGTGATCTCGATGCCCCCGACCTACTGACCTAGCTATAACTCGGTGCTTGCTATGCTGTGGATACGGCTACATAATATAACCCCCGATAATACTCTGTCCGTGCTCTAGCCTCTGCTAGCTCTACTTGTACCCAGGATATCTATCCCTGTGCCTGGCTCAACTACCCCTGTATCTGATGAGCATGTGTCTGCGCCTGAGCTAGCTGGGCCTGCATCCCTGCCAAAATTGAGGCAAGTCCCCCACCTGAAGCCTATAGACTGCTCAACGCAGTCTCTGCCTGCTCTGCTCTCATGAGTGCTGCATCCCGCTCTATCCTCAAATCCTCTGTGTCCTCTTGAGCCTGGGCCAACTGAGCCTCTAGCACTGCCAACTGCCCATCTACTCCCCGCAGCTGCCCCAACTCGGCCTCTCGGTGCCCTAACGCCTCCTCTAAACTGGCCACCTGAGCACATAATGTCTCCACCTCCTCTGTCTCCTCCTGTGGATGTCGCTGAGGTGTCAGCCTCTCAACCTCTACCGCCACCCCTGCCCCTGAACTCCCTGCCCTGGTATCATGTCTACCGACTTGAAACTGCTCCATCCGTGAGGGAGATAGATCACCCTGCTCTACCCTTAGCTGTCCACCGTGCCACCGCGGTCCTCTACGCTATCATTCGCCCCTAACCTGGGCCTACTCTGCAAGAGCCTGTTGCGCTAGAACCTGCTGCTCCCCCTGTCCCTGTCCCGCTACCGCTGTTGCCAACTCATCTATAAGCTGGCCATCTCTCGCAAGCACTCTCTCCTCCCCATCATCCATCACCTCCACAAGGTAGTCCTCCACAACCTCATCTCCATCCCCATCCGGATCATCTCCACCCCCATCTGAGTCATCCCTTGCTACGTCCACTGTCAGATCTGTCAATCGGGTGGGCCGATGCATCTGCCACCATATCTCATATGCAGGTGTAGTCCCTGCATCCCTCACGGTGCTCCTCCAATCCCACTGTACTGGCTGAAGTGCTGCAAAATCATTCAGAGCAACTTGTGGTTGTAATGGTGCGGGCCAACGGGCTGCATCTTGCGGTGTCCGCGCGTATATCACCATCTGTTGGGGAGTATCCTGTACTAGTCCAAACTGACGCATAACCTGTGAGGGTAGGTACATCTCTATGGTACGGTCTGCACGACCCATAAGATATCTCTGCTGAAATGTGTATGGGAGATGAATAACATCATCTAGCCACTCCTCACAACCAATGTATGGTCGCCACACCACACTAATCACGTCATCCAGTAGCCTCTGCCAGTAGCGCACCTGTCTAGTATATGTGTACTCTGCATCTTGATATAAAAATACAAAGGCCTCAAACTACCGTTGATAGTACCCACATGTCGGCCTCAAGACTGGGATATGCTCCTAGATCCATACGTGCAGTAAAGTAACTCCAGCTGACAAGGCTCTATCATGCAAATAAGCCACCGTGTGCATCTCATGGAGCAGCTGTGCTAGCATCACCAGCCCCCATGCGTAGATAATATCATGGCTCACCATCCCCTCTATCATCTCACCCAGCCCACAGGAAAACCTCTGCCTAGCCTATCCGGCATCACCACACCTCCAATCAGCGCACACAAAAATAAGGCAAAGGGATCTGCACTCGCCGCCAGCGTCCTATCATAATCTAACTCCCTCTCATCTGCCGAAAGAACCAGGTGCTCTGCTCTAAACACTCTGGTCAATGCAGTCCGCCCCCTCCTCGTGTCATATCTCACACATTGGCCTAGAATCGGCAACTTGAGGATGTGATAAACATCCTCAAGTTTGATGGTCATCTCTCCTGTCGGTAGCAGAAAGATGCAAGTCTCGGTGCGATATCACTCCACCATGGCCGTCATCAGAGCTCTATGAGCTCGCAGCACTGGCATCGATGCCACCGTCCAAAGCCCCAGCCTCGTTAGTCAAGCCCGCCATGCCTCATCAAATAGTGCCATCATGGATGGCACTCATCGCTCCCACGACTGCAGTATAAACCACTATGTATCCTACATCCACCACTTCTTCATTAGTTGCTAACTTATGGTTTCCCCCAAGCACACCTTTTCTTCTAACGTCTCAAAGGCCCACATCATGTGGCCCCCACACGGACAGCCCCTGGTGCCATTTTTAAATGGCGCTACTTTTCCCTATCCATTGCGCTAATACAGATAATGGCGCCACTGCATGACCCATATTGCGCCAATCCAGACAATGGCGATGCAATAACTTTTCGCGTCAATTTCCACTCTAGCGCTAAAACATATAATAGCGCTATTTCTAATTATGGCGCTATTCCCAATGATAGCACCATTTTATCCCCACCATGGTGCTAAAATGCCATATTTCTTCTTCCCTGGGTTTTGGCGCCAATCCAGACGATGGCACCAATATTACCTCTAAATGGCGACAAAACCACCCTACCCTACCCTGGTGAATCGCGCTAATCCACAAGATTGCACTAATTTGCCTTATCTTTGGCACGACGCGCTCTAAACCCATATCCCAAAACCCAAAAAAATGTGCGTAAAATAAAAAATCACAAAGTTCAGGTTAAGCCTTACCTGGGGTCCAGCCTCGGGTGACCGCCCGACCTCTCAGAATCGCTCTAAGATGTGATGAAGTCGCGGGAACTGTGGGTTGCGCTCAGCCATCTCTCCTTTGTCTTTTCTTCTACAAAGTCAAAAGTGTGCCAATGTGGCACTCTTTGGGCCCACTTTCCCTAATATAGTGGGCCATGTCATCCCTCCATCTCTTCCTTTTTCCTCCAGGGTGCAGATCTCAGCCTTTTTCCTCCGTTTTTCCTCCTACCATCTTCTTTCTCCATCACCTCTCCAACTGTCACTTCTGTCGCATCCTTTCGAGAGCTTACCTGCAAAATTCTCATTTTCCTGCCAATCTCTCAAGGGGGCATCCCCTATCCTTCTCATTCCTTCCCGGCAGCTGGGGCATATTTTTCTTCAACCTAACACCACTTCCCTCCTAGGTCCTGACGCCACGTCAAAGAGGGGCAAATGTAGACACCTAAAAATGTCTCGACCACCAAACTGACTCTCGACATCCCTAAACATACCAATTCCTTTCCAACCAATTAATTAAATTTTTATTTAATTAATTACCCCTGTCATTTCCTAAATCCACACCATTTCATCCCCAAAATTGAGTTAATTTTGTTGATTCAATAGTCCAAACCTTAGCCAATTGATTTAATAAATATGCAAAATTTATTAAATCAATTCCTCCATTTTCCCTAAATATAATTAATTAACTAAAACCATGTTAACTAATTAATCCAGCCTACTAATTAGCCTATCCCTACCCTAGACAATTAAATAGCTATTATTTAATTGCCTACTCTAGCCTACCTCATCCTAGCCTTAGGATTAATTAATTAAATCACTGATTAATTAATCTCATCCTCCCTCTAATCTCTCTACTAATTTATTCTAGCCACATTAATTAGGTTAATCACCTTAATTAATTGAGTCAAACCCTCATTAGCACTTCTCTCCACATCCCCCAAATTTAAAATTTAAATAAATCACACATCACATTTACTTCTCTTACACATCCCTTACACATGTCATAACTCATAAATATTTACTCTTCCCCAAATAAATTTTTAATTCATTTTACCCTTCCCCATGTGAATTTTTAATTCACAAATAGTCCATCTCACCCAACCTCATTTATTCACCCATTTCCCAAAAATGAATAAAAGATTTACTTTTATTCCTAGCCCTCCATCTTCTAAGATCAAATCTAGGCTCTCCACATCACTTTCATCCTCCACCATTGATCTCTCCAATCAATCTCCACCCTTGGATCAAAATCCTCTCCAAAAATCTATAAATACAACCTCTCACAAATCATTTTCATCATCCAAGTTTATGCAAAGTTACCATGCCAAAATCACTCTTGAGTTACATAGTGAGTTGCACAATTGAAGAGCATTTCACATTTGAAATCCATAGTCTAGGGATTATCTTGGTCTTGGGAGCTTCTTTTGGGTGCAAAGGCTCCTTCTTCCCTTGATGGGATTAGGTTGTGCTTGTGAGGTATAATCTTGTGTTTCATTGTATTTGATTTAGTGTTTTGCCTTCCTTGCATTATCTAATCTACACTACTAAGCCATGAAAGAAAGAAAGCACAAATCTCCAAGCTCAGAAATTGCCATTGTTGCTAGAACCTGTCAGAGCAAGACTTGAGAAAGACTGTTGCAGCTTAAATCCTCTTCAATTTCGGTCAAAAAATCATGAGGAATGTGAAATAAAAATCAAGTCAGAGTGCCAGTCAACAATTCTGTTTGAACCTGCCTATTTGATGAGTCCAACAGAAGTGTTAGAAATGGATAAGCATCTAGAAGAGTTGCTTCAAGGCAATTTCATTAGAAAAAGCAAAAATCCTTCAGTTGTTTAGCCTTCTTGGTGAACAAGAGAGAAGAAAGAGAAAGAGGTAGAAAAAGATTTTGTATTAGTTATAAACCTCTGAATGATATTATACTTCCATTCAATTATCCAATCCCATTTAGTACTGACTTGATTATGAGAGCAGCTTCAAAAAATATCTTCTCAAAGTTTAATTGCAAGTCAGGGTTCTGGCAAATTAAGGTCAAAGAAGATGACAGATACAAAACTACTTTTTCAGTTCCTCAGGGATTATATGAATGGAATGTGATGCCATTCGACCTTAAGACTACTCCTACTTATTTTCAGAGAAGAATGGATAAAGCTTTAAGAAGTTTAAAAGAATTTTGTGCAGTGTATATAGATGATATTATTGTTTTCTCTGAAGATGAATCTCAACATTTGAAGCATTTGAAATGTTATACACCACCATTAGATCTCATGGGATTTGTTTGTCTGCTAAAAAGATGGTGATTGGTCAGCAAGAAATTGATTTCCTTGGTCTAGTTCTATCTAAAGGAAAAGTGAAATTACAATCTCACATCTTACAACATATTAATGAATTTCCTGATGTTCTAGTGGGAAAAAAATAGATCCAAAGGTTTTTAGGATGCTTAAATTATGTTTCACCCTTTTACAATGGACTGGCAAAGGACAGAAAAAAAATTTAGAATCAGTTGAAGGAAGGAGTAGGACCATGGACTGATGCATTAACTGAGATAGTGCAGAGGATCAAAGAAAAATGCCAATATCTGCCTATATTGCATTTGCCTCAAGAAGGTTATCCACTGGTTCTATACATTAATACTTCTGATGAAGTCTAGGGTGCTGTGCTGTTGCAAGAGATTCCTCTATAAGGAAATCAAGTATGTGGCTATCGGTCAGGAACTTTTACTGATATAGAATGTAGATACACTATCTATGAGAAAGAAATTCTTTCTATTAAAAAGGGTATCCAGGATCTTAAGATTTTCTTGAAGCCAAACCACTTCATTGTAAGAACAGATAGCCAGTCGATGAGTTCTCTTCTTAAGAAAAAGCCAGACAAAGACATAGCACATGGAAGAATAGCCAGATGGTATCTTGACTTCATTAGTTATGACTTTGACATTGAATGGATCTAAGGAGATAATAATCTTCTAGCAGATAGTCTTACTAGAGAAATGTCAAAGCTACCAAACCATGCTTCCATGTTAATAGAACCAGGTGAAACCTTCCTTCAAGAAGATGGAACAGAGGTATTTGAGGGTACAAATGAAGAAGGAGAAAAAATAATAATTCCTCAACTCCCTCCTGAAATAATTAAACCAATTCTACATATCCATTTGCTTAATAAATGGTTACAGGATTTAAGAAATATAATTTATGCAGGATATTACAAAGGAATTCTTGAACCAGCAAAACATGTAGCCTTAATGGAGCATTTTGGTCTAGAAGAAGCTAGCTTAGCATTCTCAATTAGAAATGGGTTTTCATTTGACTTATGCATTACTTCTTTATTGCCTATGAATTGGGATGTCAGGACTAAAAAGAATCTGCTTAAATGTGCTAAATTTGGGTTTATAAATACTATAACCATTCTTCAGAATGAATTTGAAGACTTTGCAGATTTCTTTATTTGTTATAATGACAGAGTGTTACCCCCTGACATGGAAGAGTTTTTTAATTACATTCAAGGAAATTTTGCATGGGCAATATCAGAAGGAATGTCAGGACCATCAGGATACCATGTGAATCCTCATTGTTACTGTCTACCACGAGTAGAATATTATCCTCTAGTTCATGATTGGTTTGCTAAAGCAATAATTTAGAATGTGGAACCCTCATTGGTACCAGCCTTGGTAGCGGCCCAGACGGAGATAGATATGGCATATATTGAGGAAGTAGAGAAAATAATTTATGCTTTCAAGAGGAGAGATGATGACCTAGAAATAATTTTTAGACCACTTCCAATTCATCTACTGCCTCCGACAATTTTTTACTAGCACATGGGTTTGTCAGTGTCGTGCCATCGGCCACGTTATGATCTGACATCAAGATGCAACCCTGTCACAAAAAGAAAAATCCTCATATCTACTTTTGGGTGTAAAGTAGGCCATCCTCGCTTATGATGTCCTTAAAGCGATTGTCTTTATCATTTCCACTATTGTTATGCTTGCGGACATGACTGCTTAACAGCTGTCCACTTCTACAGTGGCCTCTATGTGTCAGTTTTGTATGGTCGAACTCCTAGACTAGTTTATAAATTTTGAGTTCTGCCAGCTATAAATAAGGGCTTCGAGTCTCATTATAGGCACTCAGATTCATAAAATAATTCGAAAGTTTTTTTACTTAGAGTCTTGCAAATGAGTCTAAGAAAGGGTATTAGGATCACAAGATTATGCTCTTGTTCTGCGCGTAATTGTGAACTAAACAATCATAAATTGTGTAGAAAGGTCATATAGTGTGATAATCCATATTGGTTACTATGCTTATTCTCTGTTGTAATCCTCCATTGTAATCATATTCATATGCAATAAAATCTTTTGCATATAAATTGGTATAAATACCCTCTTTTTGAGAATATTAATATTACAAACAAATAAAAAATTCCTCTTTTCTACTCTTACAAATATGCCCCCATATTTATTGCTCTTATCGACTCAATTTTACAAACTATGTATACTTTAAGTTTCCCATATGCAAAATAATGTTTGCTTTTATCCACACATAACTCCTTTCCACATCCATTTTCAGTGTACCTATTGCACACTAAGGTGCAATTGCTAGTCTATATAACAATGGGTTCCATTTCCCTCCCCAAGTAAACAAAAAGGGATGTCGTATCTTATAATTTATGTATAATTTTTAAAATCTGGAAATTTGAGCACAATGGATGCTTTGTGTGCTAGGATTTAAAAAAATAATTATTTGTTTTAATCTTTTTGTAAATTTATTGAAACAAATCAAGTAATATAAAGAATATAGATAAAAGAGAGTAGCAAAAGGCTGCCAATAAAGACAACAACAAACTAAAAAAGACACAATCAACAGTCAAAGGCTAATTTTGACCAATGAAAATAAGACAAATATTTACCACTTTTTATTGTGAATGAGGTGTAAAATTGCTATTGAGTGTTTGACCATTGAAGTGGATGATATTTAAGTAAAGTGGCCACATACATGTACATCAGAAACCCAGCTGAAGCAGAGATCACGACTAGCTATCGAACTCTAAAACAAAATTTGTTTTAATTTTATGTTTTTTAAATCAAGTTATGCTTTATAGAAAATTATTTAATTGTTTATTTTAAAAATTACATTAAAAAAATAATTTATTTGTTGATGAAAATTAAAAAAGAAAATATTCTACACGTATTTACATATTTACAAGTTCTTAAAATAAAATATTAATGTTTGTTCAAAAAAATACCAGGAAGAATGACACCTTGTGTTTTTTAAGATTTAAGTAGCATGTCTTCAAAATGGTTTTCACTAAAATGATTTCAAATTATTCAAAAATAAATTAGTAGGTTAAAAACTAGATTCAAAATGCTACAACTTCTATTGTCACTTTTTTGGAGATTTTGTGGATAAACCATTTTGTATCATTACATTAAGTTACCTTATGTTTATTTTCCAACATTTTCATTTCCACATAAGGCCCCTGTTTGCCCATCATTAACTTGCACTCACTATTCTTGATGTAGAGAAAAAAAAAACCTTTAACATAATCATTTGTTCAATTTCATTTCGAGGTTGAGATTTTTTTTGTCTTTTTAAAGGATTTATCTATTTGTGTATCATTTTTTCTTAAGAGTATTTGCAAGGTAATATCTTTTATTTAAAATGTTCCTCATTAGATATCTTGTAGCCCAAGTAGAAAGCGACTTTAGGACTTTTGATTCTTGTGTAAAGCATTTTTGTTTGGCCCATCATAGGTTTGCACTCACCCATTCTTCAAGACATTGATAGGTAAGAAAGTTGTTTCATATTTTTTTGGTTAGTGAAAATTTTGTCAAGCTTAAAAATCTTTTAACTTTGGATCTTTTGTTAAATTACATTTTTGAGGTTGAGATATTTTTTTAGCCCTTTGGAAAGATTTGTCTATTTATGCATCATTTTTTCTTAAGATCACTTATAAGGTAATCTTTCGTTTATTTGGCATGTTACTCATTAGATATCCTTATAGCTCACGTAGTAAGCAATTTTAGGACCTTTGATTTTTGTGCTAGGCAAGATAGGAGTTTGCATGTATTTTTTGCTTTATTTCTATAAACTTTTGTGAGTACCATATTCCTTCATTTTTAGAAACCTCACGAAAGAGGAGAGCTGCATCCATGTTTTATTACATTATATATTTTTTATGTTGTGACAAACTATTGAGGTTTTCAAGGAGGCTTTATCATCTTATTGTTTCCATAATGACAATAAACATTTATATCATCTATTTGTATTTTCCACCATGCACATGGTCGGTTTTACCATTGAAATACTTAAACAAAAATAACTTTTTGTGTGACACATGTCATGTGCACATTCATCATGAATTCTAGATTTATCTCATCCATTGATTCCATTGAATTATCTGGACCATTGATCGATCTTCATTGAAGCCTATATAAACCCCCCTTATCTCCATAACAAATCCTCTTTGATCATTTAGCTATTGAGCACTCTTCGATCATTTATTCTCAGGCATTCCTTAACAATGAATTGAGCATACATTGCATCGTTGAGCACATCGATCTTTTGAGCATGAACACTACCTACAACCACTTGTTGCAAATATAGTTTCGCAACGTTATCGAGCAATCTACATTCATACAAAAAGAACAATACAATCTAGGTGAAGTCTTTCTTGTTTTAAATTGATTTATTCATTGATATTAGATTTTACTTAGATCGATCTCTTTATGTTATGGGTAATTGAGTTGTTATTATCATTGCTTTGTGATTTTATCATTCGACCTCTTAATTTTTCCTCATACACATTCTGGCATGCTTGGTGGGACCCATTGGTCCTGATCTAATATCAAATTTGTGGAATTTCTAGCTTGATTTCACAGATTTTTAACTATTTTTTTAGGAGAGATCTGCAGATGAATTTTAAAGGAAGCTTGTTTGGCAAAAACGGAGGTCACAGTTGTGTCCGGAGGGGTCGAGAGGCGAAGAAAAACATATAATTTGGCCTATTTTGGTGAAGGTAAAAATCTAGCAAATTTTTTTACCTCAGGGATGCAACCCAAGGCCGTACAATCACTGTGAGGTATAGTAAAAAAATATTTTTTATTTTTTAAAAGTTTTCTTTTTCAAAAAGCAAAAAATCAAATAAAAAAAATAAAAAAATAGAAAAGCAAAATAAAAAAACAAAAAACAAAAAACACATGTACATGTACACGTACCTGCGTGCGTAGGTACTGCGTTGACATGTACCTACACAAGCAGGGACCTTGTCCTATTCTATTTCCCATGTAGGCCATTACTTTTAAAAATTTAAAAACTTAATGCATGCATTTAAAAAAGGCTAAAGAAAAAGAACATTTAAAAAAACATATAAGTTTTAAAATAAAAAGGTAAGATTTTTATTTTTTATAAAAAATCTTTATTTTAAATAAAGCCCCCTTTAGCCCAGCAGCAGGTCACATCAGTGACCAAGAGCTAGTCACAGGGGGTTAAGTAAGACCCCTCTTCATTGAGGATTTTGATCCAATAGGTAATTTTCAAACCTCGTTATCTTGGTCATTCAAAGGTCAATTTGAGTGCTTTTTTTTGAAATAGGCTAGAATCTCATGATCTACATCGTGGTGAAATTAATTTTTTCTCAAGATTCTCTATTTTTTTAGAAAACTCATTTTCTTAGTGCTATCTTTGTCTCGTCACAATTTTTAGACCTTCCAAGCTTCATAACTTTCACAAACGGACTCAGATTCAGGTGATGTTTTTTTTTTAAGTTGATATTTTTATGTCCTCTACGCAGTGGTAATATCATTTCAAGGATTTTCTAAGTTTTATTTTTAAAAGTCCACTCATTGGCCTATCCTCAATCTATGACTTCAAACACTTGCTAACTTTTGAGTTTGTGTGGAACTAATCAACCTTTTTGCAGCTTCTTATCACTCAAACAGAGCAAATGAGTTTTTTTCTAACGTGTTCATGTAGGACAAGCTTTGAAGAACTACCAAATCTATCAATCTAAGTCTTAGGAACAAATTGCTTTCTTAAGGGACAAAACATCTTTTTTGCAATCTAAGTCTTAGGAACATCTTGATTTCTTAAGGGACAAAGGACATGAATGCAAAACACTTCAATTTCTTAAAGGACAAAGGACATGAATGCAAAATACTTCAATTTTTTAAGGGACAATGGACATGAATGCAAAAACACTTCAATTTTGTAAGGGACAATGGACATGAATGCCAAACACTTCAATTTCATAAGGGACAATTGACAACTACAATTGTGTATGTGCCTAATCTAGTTGCACCTTATTTTTCTTATAACGAGACAATTGAACCTTTGTTTGACGTGCTTGATCTTACATTTCAGTTATTCCTTTAGAAGGGCCTGCTTTTAGATAGCACTTCATCCAAAAGGGACGACCCTAAGTGGAGTTTTCCTTTGAACCACTATATAAGAGGGATAAGGTGAAAGCCAAGTCCTAACCAGCATCAACCTTACCTTGTGATGCCAAATCAAAAAGAGGTGTACTAGCACTTTGTGGAAACGATTTTCACATTGTACAAAGTGTTTGATACTCTTAGTAGGATTGGTCAAAACTTTTAGTAGCTTGTCACATTGCTCGTAAGGCGTTGGTCCCTCAAAGCTACTAAGAACCAATCTAGATAGTGACTACCCGTTTCACCTTCAAACATTGCAATAATCATCAATGCAAGGGGAATCGATTCAAGCCCCCAAGATACTCACCATTGCCTTCCTTGAGAAGAGATAGTATTTCCTCGGCCACAAAGCTCTTGTGACCTACTTGAGATTTCTGAGGAGAGGGTGAGATATCCCTACCTATCATCTCTCGCAAAGATACAAATGTATGACACCTATACGGAATGACATTTGGTCAATGGAGAATTAAGTTGTGAGCTGATCTACCACAATGAAACCATGTCTCTAGGGATAAAAGTGCTTGAATTGTTTACAATTGTCTTATACCCGTGAAAGCATTAATCTTTTTTTTGAGCCTCGAACATACACTATCTATTGTGTCAGTCCTCTTTGGTACTTTGTTTGATGTGTTTTCTCTTGCCAAAGCAAATCCAATCAAAATCAAATCCAAATCTATCAAAATTTGCCTTATAAACATCACTGACACTACTTCATCACTTTTGGTATAACAGTAGCTCGCCTTTGGTATAACAGTCCAGCACCTTTGGTCCAAAAAATTGTTCATCAAACTACCTTAGCAAAATCCCAGCAAAATCTCAAAACATATTGTCTTAGTGTATCCATGGTAACCACTAGACTCCAGCAATCTATGAAGGCCAAGCAAGTTGCCCCAAGGAAGTGCAAATCACCTCCTCATACACCTTAACCAAGCCAATCCAACATGACTCCAAAGGGTACTCCAAAAACACTAATGGAAAGACCAACCAGCTCTCAAAACAAGCCGCAACATGACCAACCAACCAATTCTTAAGGTAATGTCCCTTTGGTAGATGTAACTCAATTCATTATCGGCATGCCTCATGATTTTGCTACACCTAATTATACCATAGTTCAAGTCCCATCTCAAGAAGAGCGACACTTTGAAGAAGGTCAATCCTCTCAAGAAGATAGACAAGACCTTAATGAAATTATGCAAGATCCTAGAGCCATAGCCGCATTTGACAAAATCCTTAGTGAGAGCCAAGATCATTTCTTTCACTTACTAGCAGAGCAAGGAGCTAAATTACCCCAAGATTTTGACCTATCCAATCTCAAGGAGCCAAACAAAACCCATGACATTATAATAGTAGTCCAAACTATGTCAATTGTGACCACTCCCATACCTAAACAAAGCTCACAAGGGAGAATGCTTACACCTTTTGCCGCTCAATATGAGAATCCTCTTTATCAAAATCCAACAGTAGAAAGACCAATCTCACCCCTTATGACTCCTATGGAGATCTACAAACACCAACAAGAGACTCTCCAACGTCAAGCAAAACTAGCCAAACAAGCCTCTCTAGTTCACTCAAACACACAGCAACCTCCTAAAATATCCACACCAATCTCAAGTGGAATATTGGCTACACCATAACAAGATGTTTCCCACCAAATTACAATCTGGGAAACACTTATGTAGCCATGCAACAAGGGTCTCAACAAACACCACCCTCAACATCATCAACCCTCCGTATCATTAACCCAAACAATGTCATGCAACCCCAAACAACACAAAATGTCAACACAACCTATGTCCCTCCACCACAACGTTCTTCTACACTCAATCATACCTATCCCCATCTTAATCAACTCCAACCATCACAAAACCCATCTACCTATGTCCCTCTACCACAACGATCATCTACACTAAATGTTTTTAACACATATCTCAATCAACCACAACCATCATAAAACCCATCTACCTATGTCCCTCCACCACAACGATCTTCCACTCTCAACCTAACCCACACCTATCTCAACCCTCAAAACTATCAAAACTAAACTTCATATGGCTATACTCCACCATCACAACCAAACCCAACAAACTTTAGCTTTCCTCCATAGAATTCCTTCTTCATGCCATTACTGCAATATCAACGACAGAACTCTTATCTACAACCATCACAAAGCCTACATTCTTACCTAGCACCACCCCCACCTCCCCAAAATCAAAACACCCAAAACCAACCCAATCCAAACCCAACATACAACACATACGACCCTAACCAATCATACGACTCTTATAACACCAATTCCCATGGCTTCCACTACAATATTCCATATGGGCAACAACAACCACCTCTAGGACAATAGGAGATGTTTCCAACCCCTCCCACAACTATGGAGCTAAAACTTGCAGAGGTTCAACAACAACTATCTGATCTTACGTTTGGCCACACCAAGAAAACCTTCTCTTTGGAAGAAGTTTGTCCTTATCCATTTGATTGGTCATTACCCATGATCCCTTTTCCTCATAACTTCACTATTCCCAAATTTGATAAATACAAAGGAAAAGGAGACCCAAAAGACCATCTTAGAGAGTTCTATCTCACTTGCTTCGAGGTCTACCATAACAACACATATCTTATTCGCCTCTTTCCCCACACAGTCTTGGAGGTCAAGCTATAGAATGGTTCTCGCACCTACCCATGAGTATCAAATCTTTAATGAGCTTTCAGAGAAATCTTCCACTCATTTCTCCTACAACACAGAACATGAGGTCTCTATGAGTGACCTATGCAACAATAAATAGAAAAATGGGGAGACTCTCATCTCCTTCCTTCAAAGATGGAGACAAATGGTTAGCAAATTCCCATTCAAGATACCTGAAAAGCAGCTTGTTAGCATATTTGTGTAGAACCTTAACTAAGAATCTGGTTTCCATTTACAAATTCTTAGTGCTACAACCTTCAACGAAATTACCTACAAGGGCATCAACATTGAAAAGGTCCCCATCATTAAAGGCGTAGTAAAAATCTTCAAAGAAACTAAAGACAATGCTCCTCCTCAACAAACAAATGATAAGCCCAAGTTTTGGAACATAAATAAAAATGTGGTCAATGATGGTGTGGTAGATTCTAAACATGTCCAAACACTGCAAACACCCATTCATCCTTCATCAAAACCAAGTCAACCTCCACCTCAACAAAACCAACAACAACAAAGACAACCAAAACAAAACCACCACCAACAACAACAAGAGCAACCTCAACAAGATTACCCTCCACGGTGTCAATTCATTCCCTTGGGAGAGCCTATAGAGTCTGTTCTACAAAAACTTATACACAATGGACTTGTCACCTTACCAGATGCTCCCCCATATGGTGAACCTGTTTACAAAACTGTATGGTACATATTATGAGTACCATAGGACCAAAGGACACAGAACCATATCATGCATGAAACTCAAGCAGGGGATCCAAAACCTCATCAACAGAAAACAAATCACTTTTGATGATGAACCACCAACTCAAAACACCAATAAAGACCTCAACATGTACAAGGAGCCATTCCCTAACCATGGTCAAGGTCAAACACCTGACAAAAGTAAAGGTGTTAATAAAGCTTCAACTTCCTATGACTCTATTGTGGGTCATTTTGAAGAGAGTCAGGTGTCTACCCTCACAATCAAAGACAAATCTATGGATTGTGCAGTTACAACTCGTCCTGGTCGTGTCACCCTGCATGGTCCTACACCAAGTCTCCCAAATCAATCTGATTACAATCTTGTAGAACATCTAGGGAAAATGCCTGCACAGATCTCTATCTTGGACCTTCTACGGTCATCACCCGCACATAAAGCTATGCTTGAAAAAGCCTTACAAGAGTCTTTGGTTCCTAACAACATAGCGGTCACAAATTTCCAAGCTATAATAGGTAACATTGCCTCACCTTACAATGTGGTCTTTTCCGAAAAGAACCTCCCATCCCACGATCCATGTCATAATGATGCCCTTCACATTGAAGTCTTTATCCATAAATGGAAGATCAAACACATACTTATAGATGGTGGTGCTAGTCTCAATATCTATTCTCTAAAGTTACTCAAACAATTGGGATACTTTGAGGATCATCTCAACATTGATCAAAGTATTACAATCAAGGAGTATGATGATGCTGAACGCCGGTCAGAAGGTGTTATCCACTTACATATACAAGTAGGCCCTATCATGCTTGAAACTAGGTGCCAAGTCCTTGACATTGAGCTACCTTATAACATTATCTTAGGACGCCCATGGACCCATGCCATGAAATTTGTTCCCTCAACGTACCATCAGTCTCTCAAGTTCCCATTTAATGGTACGAAGATCACTATTCCAGGAGATCCTAATCCCTTTGAATTCTGTCGTGTCTTGCAAGGCAGTTATAAGAATTCCAACCAAGTGCCAAATAATAACCAAGCCCATGAATCCCTATTGTATGTCGACTCTAAAAAACTGAAAAAAGCCTCTGAAGTTGAACCTAATCCTCATCCTATTCTTGAAATCAAAGCTCACATCAGTGATATAGGCTTTGGAGAATATGATATCTCAAAATCTTGTTGTGTAGGGCAGATGCCCTTATCCCCTAAATCCTACGGCCAACCGCCCATAGCCAAAGCAACTAAGAAAGAAGTTATCCCTCTTCCAGCATCTCTAACCCAATTCTAGGAAGGAAAATTATTGGCAAAGGAAACTATTGAAGACATCTCATCTTGGCTCTACAAAGAGAAAGAACCAGTCACCATACCAGTCAAACAATATGGCAATGGCCTACGCATTGTGAAGAACATGGGCTACAAAGGCAAAGGTGGCCTTGGGAAAAATAATCAAGGTGAAATGGAACCCATTATTGTGAAGAAGAAGCTAGACAAGAAGGGGTTAGGATTTGGTAGGAAGGTACCATGCACCTTGGACATCGAGGGTATTCTCGATGAGGTAGCACAAACTTCTCTCGCAGATTCAACGTTTAAAGAGGATATCATCGATGACTCTTACCTCCATATGACTGACCTATTCACTAAATCCTCCATTTTTATGCTATCATCTGTATCCTTAACATCCACCACCAACACCCAGATTGTAACACAATTGTCTACCCTGAACTTATCGATTGGGACCAACAAGGGGCCCCCATTCTAGATGTATTTAAGAATGATGAAGCTATTACAGAGTTCATGGGACTCTGAGATGGTATCCATCTTGGTGATCACAAATCTAGTTTTGTAATGGAACCAGAGCAAACTGCTTATTTTGGTGAGAATGCCAAATCCTCCAGTCACAAAAGTAAGACTAAAGAAAGATCTCTAGGTGAAAACCACACTATGGCACCTCCCAATCAGAAAATAGTAAAAACAAAGGACATATCCAAAGGTGAAAACCCAATTGTGGCACATGAGGATGGAGGATTTGACCTTCCCCTACCATCTAAGTATCAAGAGAAATCAGCTCTCCTAGTGGAAGATTCTACAAAGATAAATCTTGGCACAAAGCAAAATCCAAAGACAACATTCCTTGCAGCATCATTATCAGAACAAGAACACAAGAATCTTACCAACTTCTTCTTACAGTGAACCATCAACTTTGCGTGGACCTATCCTGATATGCTAGGGTTGGACCCTTCACTAGTAGTTCACTATTTCACAGTTGATCCAAAAGCTAAACCAATCAAGCAAAAGCTAAGAAAGATGCATCCGCAAACCACTTTCCTAGTGAAAGTTGAAATAAAGAAACTATTAGATGCAAAGTTTATCAAGCCTATTGATTATCCAGAATGGGTCTCAAACATTGTACATGTGGGTAAACCAAATGGGGGCATCCACATGTTCTCTAACTTCAGAGATCTTAACAAATCATGCCCCAAAGATGACTTCCCATTGCCTAACATTGATCTTATAGTACACTTGACTGTTGGTCACGAAATGCTTTCTCTAATGGATGGATTTTCTGACTACTATTAGATAATGATAGCAGAAGAAGATCAACATAAAATAACTTTCACTTGTCCTTGGGGTTCCTATTGTTGGTGTGTCATGCCATTTGGTCTTAAAAATGTAGGGGCAACTTATCAAAGAGCATAATAGTGGTATTCCACGATCTCTTTCATCACATCATGGAGGACTATGTGGATGATATACTAGCAAAGTCTTCTAGGGCAGATCACATACAGGTTCTAAGACAAATCTTTGACAGACTAGAAAAATATCAAGTAAGACTCAATCCAAAGAAGTTTGTCTTCGGGGTAACATCAGGAAACCTGTTGGGATACATTGTATCTCGCAGAGGCATTGAAGTAGATCTAGCAAAATTCAAGGCTATAGTAGAGATGCCTCCACAAAAGAATCTAAAAGCATTAAGGAGCCTTCAAGGAAGGTTACAATCCATTTGGTGATTTATCTCACAGCTAGCAGATAAATGTCAACCGTTTCAACACTTGCTCCAAAAGGATGTCTCATTTCGATGGGACGATAAGTGTTAAGCAACATTTGATTAGCTCAAAGAATATCTAGCTACACCCCCTGTCTTGGTACCACCAGTCGCCGATAGGCCTTTGATCTTGTACATCTCAACTACAACTGTAGCCCTAGGGGCTCTTTTAGCACAACATGATGAGTTAGGAAAAGAGCATGCAATCTATTATATCAGTCAAACCTTAGTGGGTTATGAACTCAATTATTCACCTATGGAAAGAGCTTGTTTAGCCTTAGTGTTCACTTCCCAAAAGTTGTGGCATTACATGCTAAACCAACACACAAATCTAATAGCCAAAATTGATCCATTGAAGTATCTCCTAGCCAAAGCAGCTCTCATAGGTAGACTAGCTAAATCGGTCATGATCCTTGAGAGGAACCTCCTGCAACAATATAATGAAAAATGCACGAAATAACAGAAATAACATAACATAGAAGGAAGAACGAAGATCCAACTTGGAGAAAAAATGAGCGCCATGAAGCTCATCAACACCAGGAATCAAAAACTTATCCTTGATTGTGATGTGATTAAGTGCTTAGAAGTCAATGTAGAGGCACCATGACCCATCTTTTTTCCAGACAAGAAGAACTGGTGAAGAAAAGGAACTGGTACTAGGGCGAATAATACCTTGCTTCAGTAAGTCCCAAATGAGCATCTCAATTTGTGTCTTTTGGTGAAATGGGTAGCGATAGGGCCTGATGTTGGGAAGAATGCTTCCAAGAAGGAGCTGAATACGATGGTCCTCTAGTCGTGAAGGTGGCAATCCCACTGGTTCAGTAAAGACACATGCATATCTATCCAAAATTTGTTGTAGATCCGAAGGAGTAGTGGAGACCATTGATGGTTGCACCTGAATGGAATGGAGCTGAGCGATGACACCATGCGAATTATTCTTAAGGAGCCTTTCCATGCGATGTGAACTAATGATGCTGAGAGACCCTAGTTGTAAGCCCTTCAATGTGTGTTTTTGCCCATTGTCTGAAAACTGCATCCAAAGTTCAACAAAATCCCATAAGATGGGTCCAAGTGTGCGTAACCATTGAGCGTCCAAAACCACATCACATCTGCCTAAGGGTAAGGCAAACATGTCAGAGCGCAGATTATAATCTCCAATAGAGATACGCACATTAGGACACTTCCCTTTGCAAGGTAAGGTGCCCCCATTGGCAATCATGACTTTAAAGCTGGAGCAAGGATGGACAAAACAATCAGCTTGTTTGGTGATTCGAGGGTCAATGAAGTTATGAGTGCTACCAGAATCAATGAGTATTGTAAGAGGGAGCTTTTTGAAGTAACTCTTGACCCGCATGGTTTGTGGGGTGGTGACTCCTACTAAAGCATGGAGAGATATCTTTGGGTGGTCATCATGAGAAGGAGAGTCAACAGGCGGCTGCTGAATGTCGATCTAATCATCTACTGTATCCTAAGCATCTTTATAAACTTTAGTTGTAGGCAAAAAATCCACATCCAAGAGATAGAGCTTTTGCTCAACACATCTATGTCCCCGAGTGAATTTCTCATCACAATTATAACAAAGCCCTTTTTCTCTACGTGCTCGCATATCTGCTTCAGACAAATGCTTGATAGGAGTTGTTCTAGGAGCTGGCGTGATTGGAGGTCTTTAGGAAACCATATTTCTGAATGGAACAAAAGTGGATTTGGAGCACTGTTGAGCTGTGATCTTTTCCTCTGCTAACTTAGCCAACCCTAGGGCTTCCATCATTGTCCTGGGATGGAACATTTTAACCTCAGATCAGATTGCATCCTTCAGACCACTAAAAAAAACTCCTAAAGAATTCATTAGACAATCCCTCTGTGTGATTGGCCAGTTTCTCAAATTCTGTCTGATATTCTCTCATAGTGCCAGTTTGGTGAAGTTTAGTGAGTGCTCCTGTGAAGTCATCAAAAGCACTAGGGCCAAATCATTGCAAAATGAGTTTGCAAAAATCTATCCATTTGGCTCTTCATGAGCCTTTATCTACCAACAGAACCATTGAAGGGCTTCATGTTCGAAATGAAAGGATGCAAGTGGGACTTTGTTGACATCAAAAATATTATGCAGACTAAAATATTGTTCTGCTAGGTATATCCATCCAGTTGGATCATCACCATTGAAGCGAGGAAAATCAAGCTTTGGCCGACGAAAATTGCTAGAAGAAGAGAACCCAATGTTTGCAGAAGACTCTGGCTACCATCTATTGTTCATGGCTGAATGCTGAAGATTAAGGCTGAGAATTTTGTCATCTAGATCTTGGAGTTTGGTCTTGAGGGCTACAAGTTGATCCTCCATGTTTTTTGCTCTTGCGCGGGTGACAACCATAACCAGGATTTTTTTTGGGAATGGGTAGAAAAACAGAAACAAAAACTTTTTTAGTAAAGGAAAATTTGGATTTGGGAAAAACTCTGATGGGTAATTGGGGTTTAACTAGGTTTTGGAGACTTTCTGAGGGACAGGGAAGCAGAAAATGGGGATTTTAGAAGTGGGGTGAAAGAATGGGAAAATTTGTCCAAGAGAGACAAAGGAGCAAAAATAGGAAATGAACACTGTGGCAAAATTTGAAGGCGATTGGGTGAGAATCGAAGAAGTTATGGCAAACCCTAAAAAAAGACAAATGTGGGATTTCTGGCTTCGATAAGTGGAATTTGGGATAGGGTCCTCAAGGAAGGAAATATGCAGAATGGAATTTCAGGGGTTCCAATGAATTTTTAGGGGAAACAGAGCCAATGCAAGGAAGATATGGTGAAAAAATAGATTTTTTTTAGGAAACGATCTGCAACAGGATCTGCAACGGCTATGGATAGATGCAATCTGTGATTTATCAGCTTGCAATAGATATGAACCCCAGGTATGTTCATCTTCCTAAAGGTTCAGGGGATTCACTCAGCTACCAATGTTGTCTAATGACTTGCGTATTGGGGTAGTACCCCTCACTCCACGACTCAGGTAAAACTGATAACCACTTTGCCACAAACAATAGCTCTTGGTTTACCTCACGGATGGGAACTTGTTAATTAGGTAGGGGCCATTGCCCTTTTCGCTAGCAAGTCCTTTTAATGGGCCAGCTACTTTATGGCTCCTGTGGTACTCCTCACAATGAGTTTTAGGGCTATGCCTAGGCACTTCCCATAGTTAAGCGGATAGGGATTATTCCCTAATCCAAACCTACAATTGAAATGAACAATATAGATGCAAAGAAAAAAGAACTACTGCAATAATCATAGTGCCTGGAGGCCATTGTGAAAATTTTTTTAGCAGAAATTCCACCAAATGAGCCCAAGAAAGTGCTCTGATACCAGATGAGAGGAACCTCTTGCAACAATATAATGAAAAATACACGAAATAATAGAAATAGCAAAACACAGAAGGAATTTATTGATCGTAGGCCACTTCGAGGGGGCAAACTCCTTTGAGCAAGCTCAATACAATCATGGATGCCTTCATTGGCCTCAACACGTACTTATATACTAAGTCTAATCTAAACAACTATTACTCCCCATGAATATGGGATAATACAATATACTCACTGGATGAATTATAAAGCATATGCATCTAACAACAATATACTAACAAAGTAAAGAGAAGGGTTAAACACGGGTTCCTAACAATCCTTAGTGAGTTTGACATTGAGTATGTGGATCGTAAAACAATCAAGGGACAAGCCCTAGTAGATCAACTAGCAGAAGCACCCATGACAGATGTTCATCCTATGGTATCTGACTTTTCAGATGAAAATCTCTTCACTCTTTCTACCTTAGTAATGTGGAAATTATATTTTGATGGTTCCTACACAACATGGATCAGGGGCCAGAATCCTTTTTATCATGCCTCAAAATGACTATATCCCAAAGTCATATCAGCTTGCATTTCCTTGCACCAATAACATAGCTGAGTATAAAGCACTCCTCATAGGTCTCCATATAGCAGTCCAATGGGAAATCAAAGAACTATAGGTATATTGAGACTCACAACTAGTCATTCGACAAGTCACTGATGAGTACCAGACAAAAGATGAAAAGTTGGTCCCCTATAAGCAACTAGTGGATGCCTACAAACCATACTTTTCTAGCATCACTTTTGAGCAAATCCCAAGAGAGCATAACAAAGCTGTAGATTCTATGGCCTCTGTGGGGTCATTTATAGACATGCTTGCAAACACACAGAGATGTGAATTCTTGATCGAGCAATTGTTGATACCAGTCATCGATGTTCCAACTACCAAAATCATCTGTGAACTTGTTGGTCCCAATTCCCCATGGTACGAAGATATCTATGAATACCTTAAACATGGTACCTTTCCCTTTGAACTATCTGTAACGCAATGCAAAACCTTTATCCGTCAATCCTCCCATCACACTATTCTGGGTGATACACTATATCACCAGAGTCTCAATGGTATCCTCTTACGATGTCTTAACACGGAAGAAGCTGATGCCACCTTACGAGACATACATGAAGGTGTCTGTGGCGCACATTCTACCAGGCCTAATCTAGCTAAGAAGATATTAGAATAGGTTATTACTGGCCTACAGTAGAACAAGATGCTTTACAGTTTGCTAAGAAGTGTCTACAATGCCAACAACATGGAGATTTGATTCACGCACTAGCTCATGAACTACAACCTATGACAACTCCATGGCCTTTTTCTCAATGGGGTCTCAACCTCGTAGGAAAAATCCACCCATCCTCATCCAATGGCCATAAATTTATCATTACTACCACTAAGTACTTCACGAAGTGGGTCAAAGCCATTCCCATGCCATATATCATCGGTAAGAAAATAGCCAAGTATATCCTTAACTACCTCATTTTTCGGTATGGTATCCCCCAATACATTGTCACTGATAATGGGAGACCATTCAAGAATCAAGATGTCCGTGCCTTATGCACCCAATACAATATCCAACATCGCTTGTCCACTCCCTACTATCTGCAGAGAAACGGCCAAGTTGTGGCTTCCAACAAAACCATTCTAAAAATCCTCAAGAAAATGGTCAATGAAGCTGGTTGTGATTGTCACTTGCAACTCAATCCCGCCCTATGGGCCTACCGCACTAGTATCAGAACACCAACTGGTGCCACACCTTATGCCTTGGTCTATGGTTCTGAAGCCATTCTACCTATAGAGGTCAAGATCCCATCCCTCAGAGTATCCATGCAGAACCTGATTGATGGAGAGGAGTATCACACTTCCAGATTAGCTGAGCTAGAACTACTAGATGAGAGGTGCCTTGCCGCACTTAATCATCTCCATGTCTATCAAAACCACCTCCAGCATAATTATAACAAAAAGATCAAAGAAAGATGGTTTCAAGTTGGTGATTTTGTCTTAAAAGAAAATCAGAGAAATCAAGCAAATCGAGAAAAGAAGAGCAAGTTTGAGCCTAATTGGTTAGGACCCTTTGTTACCACAACAAAATATGGATCAGGAGCTTATACTTTAGCAACACATGAAGGAATTCCTCTAGATGAGTCACTCAATAGTGTTCATCTTAAAAAGTTATATGCCTGATCCTCAGAGTATCCATGTCAAAAAAAAACAAAAATCCGTCCTATAGTGAAAACCTGGTAAACAGGCACCTTGGATAAGTACCATAGTGAAAACCTGGAAAACAGGCACTATGTGTAGAGTCAACATCCACCATGTATCGAGTTTTATTCATTCCATGACTCTTTCATAATAAACTTCATCCATCCATCCATAATAAAACCATTGACCTTGTTTGTATTTCCATCTGCCTATCTAGAATAGCTTGGAAATTTGTCAATGTCCATCGTCGTCATCCCACGTCTTGATCTATGTCAACAGTTATCACT
Source organism: Cunninghamia lanceolata (assembly GCA_027924645.1). Lineage (NCBI taxonomy): Eukaryota > Viridiplantae > Streptophyta > Pinopsida > Cupressales > Cupressaceae > Cunninghamia > Cunninghamia lanceolata. Next base: position 13,572,325 of record BSBN01000167.1, read on the forward strand.
GTCTTGTCCTATGTCAAACTTTTTATGTCTTCCTATCATCCATAGTTATCCTATGTCAGTCAACCATAACGACACCTCTACCTGAATGGGGGCAACTCTTTCCTTAACCTAGGTCTAGGAATGGATCCTTATTCGTGGTTCACAACAACACAAACACTTCAAACAAACAACAACAAAAATACTTCCAACACTTCAAAAACACAAAAAATTTAAACACATCAACCTTCAAAACAACACCAAAAACACTTCAAAAAAATAAACACTTCAAACACATCAACAATCAAAATAAAAACACAAGCACTTCAACCATCCCCCCACAATGACAACACTTTTCCTACATCATCAAACCAACCAGAACTACATATCATCTCATCTCAATCTTAAGGTACCTTGATCCAATGGATATGGGTATGTAGGTAGTCTAGAAGACAAAGGAAGTATTTAGTGCTCAGGTACATAAGATGTCATCATTTCCCCTACTCAAGCTCAAACACCTTGACCCACTCATCACTCTACCCATAACTACATATTATCATTTTCATCTTTCATCGTAATGTGCCTTGATCCCATGGATACAGGGTATGTAGGCAGTTTGGAATATGAAGGAAGTATCGAGTACTTAGGCACATATGATTCATCATTCTTCACCCATCTCAATCCATTGACATGTCATCTTTCTAGTCTTCCATTTATCAAAATCCATTCGACTAACTCAAGCAGCAAAACAACAAACAAATGCATTCTTTCAAAGCAAAAGTTCTTAAACAAACCTAAAGGAAAAACACTTACTTACAAAGCCATATGCTATCCTACATATCGATTGCCAACATTAGCTAAATCAATCTCAACCAAACAATAGATCAACACACTTGTCTTATACATGATATTCCATGATTGAAACCAGACCAGGCGTCTTATATGACATGTTGCATTTCCTAAAACCAGACATTATCCTTTCAACAAATAACACCCTTTAATAGACACATAGTTCCTACAATAAGGCTATTATCTACCCAACCAATCCAATCTATCTTGAGCAACCTCCTTGGCAAGAGAATATGTTGGCTGTATATTTACTTTGTAAGTCAGTCAATTTGCTTTTTGGTTTATCTTTTGTTCCTTTTTCCATTACCTATTCAAGACTACCTTGATTTATCTATATCTTGGTATGTTGTGATGCAATATGGATTAGGGGCATAGTCATTGCTTTTGTGTGCCATGTTTGAGGAATGATCTTTAGTATCTTTCTTAGCAGCATATTTATCTTGTGTGAGTGTTACAACCTAGTATCTTACATATTAATATTCTTCTTGCATTTATGTATTGAAGTTTATTTTATGTTCAAGACTATGGCTCATTCACATGTCCAAAAAGGTTATATGATGTCTAAGGGATCTAAGTTCAAACTGTTTGCTTGCAGAGTCAACGTCCACGCACTCAGATATTGCAGCACCTTGATCTTTTATACCTTGGTGGCAAACTATCCATGTGCTATATCAAAATAAGGATTGCTCTTTATAAACATTTGTGAAACCGCTGCAACAAGCTCATTCATTTAACTATATATCTATCAATGTCCTCATATAGTTTTTCAAGCTAAGATCAATCAATTATTTTTCTATCATGTTCTATTCTATCTCCAATTTCATCTATCCAACCTCATCTACCTCAAACACAATCTTCTAGTCGAGCGTCACCCAGTTCTTCTGTTGCTTCCCTATCTTTCCTCTCAAGGGGGCATCCTACGCCAACTACACTGGGGCAGCTAGCTAGACTAGGGCATCAAAATTGTATCATGTCTTCAACAATTATTTTCTTTGAAATAATGCTATAAACTGCATTACATCAAAGAGGGGCAAAATGTAGACACCCTAAAATGACCGTGTCTTCTAATCACTTGCATTTTAATCAAATTCTTCCAAAACTCCTAAATTCGACATTAATTAAATAAATCCTCTTTATTTAATTAATTTAATGAAAATTAACTTTATTATTTCAAAATTAAATAATTTCAATTATTTAATTAAATCATGATCATCTTCTAAAATTCAAATACACATCAATTGAATAAATTAATTATTTAATTAATTTATCATCCAAATCCTCTTATCTATAATTAAATAATTTTAATTATTTAATTAAATCAAATTGTTCTTCCAAATTTAAATAAATCATGAATTTATTTATATTATCTCAATCTCTAAAAATAAAATATAATCAAATATTTTATTTATTCTTCTATCTTGCACAAACAATTAAATAAATTTATTTATTTAATTTCTTCAAAAATCTTCCAATTCCTCTAAAAATAAATCTTGTTCCTCATGCACACAAAATTAAATAGTTTATTATTTAATTTACTCAAATCATACAAAAAGTAAATTATAAGTCGAGTTAATTGACTTAATCAATCTTATTTTTATCAACAACTCTTAAATTAGAAAAATAAAACATTCTAATTTATGATATCAAATCCTATCTTTAGGCAAAAAGCAATTAACTTAAACAAAAATAACTTTTTGGGTGACACATGTCATGTGCACATTCATCATGAATTCTAGATTTATCTCATCCATTGATTCCATTGAATTATCTGGACCATTGATCAATCTTCATTAAAGCCTATATAAACCCCCCTCATCTCCATAACAAATCCTCTTCAATCATTTAGCTATTGAGCACTCTTCGATCATTTATTCTCAGGCATTCCTTAACAGCAAATTGAGCATACATCACATCATTGAGCACATCGATCTTTTGAGCAGGAACACTACCTACAACTGCTTGTTGCAAATATGGTTTCGCAACGTTATCGAGCAATCTACATTCATACAAAGAGAACAATACAATCTAGGTGAAGTCTTTCTTGTTTTAAATTGATTTATTCATTGATAGTGGATTTTACTTAGATCGATCTCTTTATGTTATGGGTAATTGAGTTGTTATTATCATTGCTTTGTGATTTTATCATTCGACCTCTCAATTTTTCCTCATACACAATGAACATACATAAAATACGAATCATACATGTAATACACGAAGTAGATACAAAGCATACATGAAGTAAACACATGAAGACATGCAGTATAGAAATACCCAAAGAATACATGGAAAGACAAGAGCATGCAAGTTAAGTAATTTCATTACACATATAAGTAAGGAAAAGTAAACAATCACAAAGAGAGCATGACATGGACACTAGCTTGCTCTGTCGCTAGGGCTCATGTAAAGATATTCTCATGGGTCATGGGCTAGTAACGACCGCCGAATTACTAGGTGATAATGATAAGTCACATGAAGTGCATGGGATAGTAAGTTGCATTATGCTAGGTGACTCATAGACAAGCAACCAAAGGAAACATCACATGCTAGTAAGGACCGCTAAATTACTAGGTGAGTTTCATGTCAAGTGAAGACATCATAGACTAGTGAGGACCATTGAATCACTAGGTGAGTTCCACACCAACCATATCAGAAATTACAAGCCAATCAAAGTGTGATGTTTGCTGGGTAACTTTGGTAAGGTGCTACAAAGATGATCAACAAATATTTCAATGGTAAAATCGACCATGTGATGCATGAACAAAGTAAAATGCATAGCATGATGTATGCCCCCACCGTAAAGTGATTGCTAACTCCATCAAGGAGCAATTATTTTAAGGTAGAATGAATAATCAATGTAAAACAAGCACAAGATCTTTATAGAAGCACATGCTTAGGTGATGTGTGTTCTCAAAAGCTACATTGCAAGAAGGGGTTGCCCCCAGTGCAAGTGAACTACAAAGTGTCACATAAATCAAATCATAAAAATAAAATAACATAAAAGGGATCTACTCGACTATCATTAGTATATGAATGGTTATATATATAAAAGGGACAATCATTTTTAGAATTGTCCACATCCACTAGTCAGTAGAACTACAAAGACAAAGGAAGAAATATCACATAAGAATAAAAGATTACAAAAGAGGATGCTAAATCATCTAATGAAAATGAACATTAACAAATTAGAAATTACGACATATAAAAGAATGAAGATACATAAAGAGGAATGTCACGACAGGTTCAATCCCTTTGTATTCTTGCACCAACAAGAGTATCAAGGGTTATCCAAAGAGAGCTTAACAAGTTACAAAATACACATCAAGAAACACAGTGTGGGGATAACAATATGTGCAATCATAACACAAAAGAGATAGATGGGCCACACTTGCAAGTTGCCCTAAAGCAATTTGTCCTCTCAATCTTGCTCATCATACAGGGATGGAGGACAAGATGCGAGAGGGACTATAGCAAGTGTGGTGCAAGGTGCTAGAGTTATACCTATTTCATCATTATCTTTTGCATCACTATTGGAATAAAGCACAATAGATGAATTATCATGGGCTACTATAGGTTGTGCATCAGTATCATTCGTATGAGTAGATGAAGCGTCAATAGATATATCCTTTGATTCCATCAGTGGATGACACTTGTGAGGAGGAATGTTCTCTTCTCCTGCAGTAAGTTGGCGAGCCAAAGCATGATGTCACTTCTTATGTTCTTTTGCATTTTGATTTCTCTTTGTTCTATTTGTAACATTTGTTACAAGAACCGTGATGTATTCTAACATGGGCTCCTTTTCTTCCTTTGCTTGAGGAGCATGAGGAGGAACATAAGGAACTTATGAAGGCTGGAAGACCATGGGGGGAGGGTCTCTCAAAGTGGGCTGCTCTTCTCTCTCAACCTGCAGAATAGGTGGAGGTACTAAGGCATCCTCAAGTGACTAAGAAATTGCGAGAAAGAGATTTCATGCAACTGATTGCTTTCCACTAGTCTCCGAAGAGGCAAGGGGAACAAAAAAATCCTTAAATTGTGGGGAGGTTTGGATTGTACTGGACATTTATCTCAAGGTCCTAAATAGGATAGTGGAGGTAGAAATCTAGCATAAATTCTAGATGCTCAGGAACAAGGAGGATCCTTTGATTTGGGCTTTGGTTCGTTCAACTCCTGCATGGTAGGGGGAACTATTGTTGCAGCCATAGAAGATCAAGAGTCTCCAAGTGTACTAAGAGATAATTTAGCAATTTTCTTTGCTTTAAACTTTTGATAAGATAGAAAGAAGAGATCATCACAAGGTTGAATAGAGCCCACTGGATATGATTAGAAATGATCAAGCAAAAAGTGTCCACGATGGGCTAAGGGTCGGAACCCACTGTGATGTATAGTGTGTACCTATCCTTGGAATGGAAACTTTAAGCATTTATGAACCATCGAGGGGACCATTTTCATGGAGTTGAGCCATGGGTGACCCAACTTCACATGAAATAAGTCTGAAGTAGGAATGATAACAAGAGATAGTCCAATGTTCTTGGCTCAATCTTGATAGGAAGAGTCAAGACACCAAGAGTTGGATAGATAGATCCATCATGTGCTCTATTTAAGATTTTACATATATCGTACTTGTCTCAATGTAATTCATGCATAAAGAGGAATTTTTTAGTAACCACATTAACCATGCATACAAGATCGATGAGTACTCCCCTTATGGGTTTTTCATTAATCTTGGCAACAATGTAGAGAGATCCGTCAAATTCTTGAATGAAAGCATCATGAGGTGTAAAAGAGATACCAGGTTCAGGTTCCACTCATTCTCAATGAGGGTGAGCATCTACCATACTAACCACACTATCAAAATCTTTATCTTTTGATCCAATGATGTAGAAGTAGGTATTGAATTGATGTATGTTTCTATAATGTTTGCTTCATGATGAGGTAGTGGATTTGTATAGATTTAAATAGATTCTGATTTGGAGGAGAAATTGACTTTTTCCCTTTGTCATTTTCACCTGCTACCTAGATAACATTAGAGTCAATGAGGTCTTGAACTTCATGTTTAAGACGCATACATCATTCGATGTCATGTCCAGGGGTATGATGAAATTGGCAAAAGGCCTTCAGGTCAAAAGAATGCGATTGCATCTTACTAGCATCAATCTGTCGAATTGGAGGAAGCTTGATGAGATTATCATTTAGAAGTTGCAACATTAATGAATGAAGAGATTTTGAAAGTTGTGAAAGGTCTAATATCCTTTTTTTTAACTTATAAGGGGCCAGAGAAGCTGTTGCGGCCACAACTTGTGTCTGAATTTTGTTTAAAGAAGAGTTAATTTTTATAAAGTTTCTATTTTTCTTTTTGAATGAATGATAATGTGGGGTAGTGGCTTTAGATTTACCAATAGGAGCTGATGAGGTAGCATCCTCATACTGACTAGCTGACAATTGATAATCGCGGAGAGTTGTGCAAAGATGTGTAAAGTTGCTATAGTACATTAACAATATCTTATCATGGATGTGAGGTTGTAAGTTTCTAATGAAAACTCTTTGTACATTAGCATCCGGAAGAGAATATGGAGTTTGCGAGAAGAGAGCTTGGTAACACCTAATAAAATTAGTCAATTTCTCCTTCACTCCTTGCTTGCACTGAACCAAATCAGTCAAGGAGACTTAGGGTCCAATGTTCTCTTGAAAGTGTTGTAGAAATTGATTGATAAGTTGTTGAAAATAATTTATTGAATTCGCAGGGAGAGAACAAAACCAATCCAAGGCTATATCTTTAAGTGACTAAGGAAAGAGTTTAGCTAAGATAGCCTCATCAAAGAGAAAAACACTGCACAAAGTTGTAAAGGATGACACATGACTAGTAGGATCACCCTTCCCATTATATTTCTCAAAATGAGGGGTTTAAAATTTCTTAGGTATCGATGTTTTTAGAATGGTAAAGAACAACAGAATATGGGTGTAGTAGGATGGAATGGAATACTGAGACTAACCTTGACTCATACTAGCTATTGTTGTATAGAGCTAATACTCTGCAAAAGTTGATTAATTACGAGATCAAGTTGTGGAGTAGCTTGAGATTTAATAAGCTTCGAACAGTCAAGGCTAGGGAGAGGTGATGACATTGTGTGATTAGACTTTTGGTAAGTGATATTTGAATGAGGTTGACTGACAATAGGTGATGACACATTTGATATAGCATTATGATATGTGAAGGGGACAAGACTATAGTTGTGTATAGGATTCTCATTTGGTACTCCAAGACTCATGTTAGCACTACTACCGGGATGTGCAATGGTGGTGAGAATAGAAGAAGTATATGTTGATATAGAGGATGTCAGTATGGGTAACGACATCTATGTCCCTATTTGTTTTTGAGAAGACACATTAGTGATTATTTCCGTACAACTAGATGATGACATAATGTTGTTATCTACTATGTGAGCTAAGCTATGTGAAATTTCTATACCTTCTTGACCTTTGATTAAAAAATTTCTAAGACCTTCAACAAGAGGCACAACTTCCTTAGCTAAGTGTTTCGTGCCCACAAATTGCTGAAAATGAGCCAATTCAATGTCTAGTTTTTGAATTTGTGTTTCAAGGACATTAGCCACAAGTTTGCATATGTCTATAGAGTCATGAGAATTCTGTACTTCATTTATCATAGGCAAAGTAGACATGTAAGATCCAAAGATGATGAACTTCAATGTTCAAGTAAGTTAGAAACATCATATTCTAATGTGGGAACATCAGAGCTATTAAAAGCATTAGATACCATGATTCTATAACTTCTCCTCACAAGGATGTTAGATTCAGGACACCGAGTCACAAAACTCATAAAAGACTTCACAAGATTTATGACAGGTGAAATGTACTTATACAGGAAAGTGTTGATAAGATGGAATATGTAGACGATGTGATAGAAGAAAGTGATTTGCTTTAGTTTTCAAAATAAATCAATGTTTCCAAATGGTTAACCATATGCAACAATTATATGCAATAAATGTCTAATAAATTAAATAACCAATTAAGACAATGAACATGTATAAATGCTTAATATCTAAATAAACAATTAACTAATTAGATTTGGAACAACAAACATATTAGATCTAAATAAATAAGTTTACAAAAGTTCAAAACTCGTCGGGTTCACCAAAATGTTTGATAAAAGAGGTATGGCCTAATTAATCATGTGTTAACTAAGTCAATCCTTTAGATCAAACATTGGAACACAAATCGATTTTGACTATAGTCCTGAAGGAGAGACAAGCTACAGGGGTTCTATCCCTTTGTTGTAATCAGAAAGATTGAGATGAAAATACCAGATCTAAGGTTTTTACAATGAAATATGTTAAAACAAAGATAACATACCTGTCAGAACTGAAAACCCAGAAAATAGGGGTTGAACTGAGTAGTGCAGAGATGTCAGAGGTTACTGCCAGAAATCAGGTCAGATCTAGTAGGACTAATTCACCCAGGCACATGTGTCCTAGGTTTTTAGGCCCTCTGAAGGTGGTTTTTGAGAGTCAGGATATGTATTCGTCAATCTACTTTTGGATCTATTGTACCTATCTCCAATCTTCTGTAATTTGCACAAACACAAGAAGGAAAATGGTTTGGGCCTGTAGACATTGAAAATTGTCTAGGTCTTGTTTACACATGATCTTGCATGTCTTTGCCCTAGGTCCTTGTTACACAACACATTGTCGACATGAACTCGTATATGTCCCCTAGGTCCTAGTTCATCCTAGTTCATCTAATCTCATCCCACTTAATCCCATTTATCCCTAGTTCCTAGTTCATCCCATCTTAATCATCTTCCTGATTGATTAAATAAACCCACTTTATTTAATTAATCCCACTTGATCACATTCCAATTAACTAAATAAATCTCATTTGTTTAGTTAATAATCCCTAGTCACATGTCTCACATAATTCAAATTAAAAATTTGAATTATTCCCTCACCTCTCATCACATTGTGACACATGTCACATGTCTCCATGATCCACTTAATATGCCTTCACATGTCAATCTAATTCAAATTTGAATTAGATTCCCTTTATTCTCCATCATACACTTGTCATGTGACTACAACCCCTCTTTGAGTGGGAAACCCTAATCCAACCCTAATCGATCTCAACTGTTCATATCCTCCAACATAACTTTCAATCCTAACCAGCCATTTGAATTTGCCTTTTTCTATAAAGGTAGCCTCTCTTGAGCCATTTGAAGGGGGAATCTTCTTCTAGCATCCTTACTCTACCAAAATTTCTCTACAATCTTCTATCTTCCATCTCATCCATCCATTCATCTATCAATCTCCATATCCTTGTTATGCTGCAGAATTGAGTAATCAACATATCAATCTTTGGGTAAAGCTAGAGTGCTTCGGGTGCGGCATTCTCAACCCTATCAATGGATCGTGAGTTGGCATTAAGGTTTTCATTTTTTTAGTTTGCATTTGTTATCATTTCCCTCATGTCAATTTTCCATGATCTCATTTCGCACACTCAGTTTCTTGGATCTAATCAATCATTTTTCTAGGGTTTTGTTGCAAAAAAATTCATCTCTCTAACCCTAGTTTTGTCAAGATTAGAAAGTTTTGTGGGTAAATTGTTACAGGTTGTGTCCTGGGCAAAATCTAACCTCACCATTGCGATCAGGATGTTGATTCCATGAATTTTGACTGTAAATTTACCTATATTGCGTGACTGAAAATTTTGAAAAAAATTAAAAATTTTTTAGGGCCACAGGCCGTACCGTATAGATCTGTACCGTACGGATCTATGACCCCCACCGTACTGATCTGTGCATCATCTAGCGACTGTGTTGTAGGGTAAGCATCATGAGTTTAAGGTTTTGAATCTTTACAGGTTAATGTTAATCCTTCTCTTTCCCTATCGATACCCTTAAGCTTTAAACCCCTGATTTGGTTCTGGCTGTTAAACCCTAAGTCAACGCCTAAATTCCACCCATTCACCACCACCAAGACTCCCTCTACCACTTCTTGTAACCTTCGCTGAGGACCCTGTCCCCATCCATTCACTCCTGGCTGCCGCTTCAGTTCACTGCCCTGTCTCGGCCGCCATGTTGCTCCTCTGTATACAGTCGCCACCTGCTAACCTCTCACCTGCCACTCCCAAATTCCTCATCGCCACCTGATCTCCCGTCAAAACCCTAGCTTTACTCCCTATCGGCACTGAAGATTTCATGGCTACCACCTCTAAGTCCATAGTCACCGCTTCTTTGCCAATTAAAACCCCACACGCTATCTCTCTGTCGACACCAACATTAACCTTGTTACCACTTTTCAAATGGTGATTGTTCCCCAAAACCATTAACTGTCATTGTTGGTCACCTTTAACCCTAGCCGTTGGTGGGTTGAGACTTAGCCACTGGTTTATATTTAGCTACAAGACTTAACATTTGGTTGGGGTCATATGGGTGACTAGTGAGGAGGTGGGCTTGCAATCAGCCCCATCATTTTAATTTCCTTTTTATTTTTTCCTCTGCATCGGCCCCTGGTCATATGGGTGACAGGGACTAAACCCTAACTGCCAGCATAAAACCATTAACTTCCAGGCCTTAATTGCAACATGTGACCAGAAAATTGCAAACTGCTAGCAGTCAAACTAAACAGTCAAACTAAATAGTCAGGGTTAGCCTCTTGTGCCTCCTACATGCCAAAGGAGGCTATTTTTTTCTTTTTCTCATAACTTTCACATATGGACGTAGATTTTCACAAAATTGGACTCGTTGGAAAGATGGGAGAGAGAAATTGCAACAGTGGAACTTTTGTCAAGTGAATGTACCATCTTCCATCCTTTTTTATCAGTCAAAGTCAAACTTGTAATTAAACTTCGATTGAGCATAACTTGAGTAAATTTGATCAGTTTTCAGTGAATTTTTTTTTAAATTGATTAGAATTTCCTAAAGAATCTGTTGATGCAACTTATTTTTTGTATCATTTCATTTTTCATCAGATTTTATTAGATTCTTAATTTTCGCATAGCGGTCTTCTTGGCTAGTCTACTTGCTTCTTTCTTAATTTTGTGGCTTGCAGGTGACCTTACGAGGCTAGAACGACATCAGGATCAGCACACAAAGCAGCTTGGACAACAAAAACAATCTAGGTACATTCATTCTAATCTTTCATCTTCAATCTTGCTTGCATACACATTTCAATTTTGGGCTCATAAAACGAACATTTGTCTTCATCACATCAAAATTGGGCATAAAATCAACAAGTGTCTTCATCACACATTTGGACTTGGGCTATAAAAAGAACTAGTGCTTTCATTTCTTGGTGAAGTTGCATGTGATTAGTGGTGTGTATGCTCTTCTCATGCACTATGTGCGATCTTGAGAATCAAAAACACCTCTTATCGATTCAATTTTCACACCTCACATTTCAATTTCTAAGGGTTAATTCACAAGTGTGAGTGTGAATCAAGTGTGCGTGTGTATGCTCTCCCCTCGCACCGCAAGGTGATCTTGGAGATCAAAAACACCTCACTTGGTTCTCTTTTGTTTACCCCTTCTTAGGAGGCCTGCTAGGGGATTTCATCACCCCTAGGGACGACCTCAATTGAGGCTGAATCGAAAGACACCCTCATTGAGAGTTGGAATCTTGTCACTCTTGGCTAAGCCCCAAAGAACTTTATACCTTTGGGAAGTGAAGGTGAAGGGTGGGTTACCCCTTTCTCCTGGCTGTGTGGCAGAATTTCACTTTTAAATTCCTAGTCAACCTCGTGTAAACATAGCCTAAGACCTAATTGGCCATACCCCACTTGACTAGTGATAGGGCTTGTTGATGTGTCTTCCACGTGTGCTTGTTTAATCATCATTACATTCATTCAAAGTCAAATCCAAAATTTCTTATGTGTCTTGTGTGAGTGAATCATGTTTGTACATGTGTGATTATTTGATTGAACATTGTCAAATCAAGTTAAACACCAAACACATAAGACAAGTCATTCAACTCATTCTGCCAACACATTCAACTCCAATCGCTTTCATCCTAATCACCATTCTTAGCCAATTCATTCCTAATCATATCCAGGTCACCATAATTCAAACCCTAATCATTCCAAACCACCTTCTTTCTAATCAACCCCTAATCATCCTAGTCATCATCCTAATCAATCCAATTCATACAATCTTACAATTCTTAATCATATCCTCCTTATTCTACATCAACAAATCAACATCATCCTAATCATCCTAGTCATTACACATCATCCAATCATTCCAAGCCAAATCACATCCCAACCACTTTCATCCCAATCCAAATCCAAATCAACCTAATAAAAAATCAAGACCTTAGTTGATCATCATCAACCGTTATGCAAACTTGCTTGAGATCATTAGTCTATCTTAAGTAAGTCAACCAATCAAATCAATCCAATCAACCCTCTATTACTTAAGTGTCATTAGCCTACCTTAAGTATAGAATATCAATCCAATCAACCCTCTATCACTTAAGTGTCATTAGTCTACCTTAAGTATAGAGATCCATCTATCAAAAAACATAACAAATCAAATCATCCTAAGGTCTTGAATTTTGATCCCAATCACTCCACACCAACATCATCCTAAGCATTTACACATCATCCACACCATCATTCTACATAGCTAATCAATTCTCCACATCTATCACTTGTAAACATGGACATGGAATTTCTAAACAAAACTTATGAGAATGATCCTTATGGCACCAAACGAATGCTTAACCAACTTAGGCAACTTAGTTGGTTATGTAGAAAGGAAGAAGACCCTATATCGCCACAACATCAACAATTCCCACAACATCAAGTCCTAGGTCAATATCAAACTAATCCACCCACTTATCACATTCATTCCACATCACATTATCCAACATCTTTCCATAACAATGCCACATCCATACGACAAATCACCCTCACTATTCCTAGCAACACCCCAAACGCAAGTAATTACATAAGTCTACCATCCAATGATCCTAACTCTATTGCCATCATATCCCAACTGCTTTCTCAACAAACTTCCAACATCAACCAATGTCCACAACAATCCACCTCACAAAACCTTTCACCTATGAATCCTATCATGCCACCTCATCACCAAACCTATCCACATGGCAATCAAATGTCCTTACAAGAACAACAAGCAAGTACAAATGGCCCTATGTACATAAATCAAGACAGTCCAAGTCATCTTATGCAAGACCTAAAATCCTTTGACAAGGGAGAAACCAACCTAGCAAGTGCCTCCTTTCAGTCACCTTCACCATCCAATCATATGCCAACACATAGGCCAACTAGTCCCATCCCAACACCTTTATCAAGCCCTTCATTTCCTTCATCACCTTCATCCTCATGTTCTACTAATCCTTCATTAAAAGATTCCATGGAGATACTTTTAGACAGATTGGTCCAAGCAAATTTGATTGAGCTATACCTGTTGAAAGCATATTCTCCATTTATGATTAAACCTAGAGGGTCTAATGAAAACCATTATTGTGCATACCATAGGTATAGGGGCCATACCATATCCATTTATGTCTGATTTCAAAGATTGGTCAAGAACCTAGAAGATTGTGGTAAGATTATCTTGGATAAGACCAATCCCTCTAATTCCAGTATCTTTCCATCTAGCCCAAATCCTAATCCCATTATCCATCCAACAAATCCTAATCCTAAGCCTTCAACTTCCACTATTATCATCCATCCCCTATATTGCCCATTCACCCATACCCTTGCAAAGGATGTGATCCATTGGCTACTAGCAAGGAATAAAACATTTCCATGTCATCAAACACCTATTCTTGATCCCCCCATGAGTCTTTAAACACTTTGTCTAGTCTTCTAACCCCATCATGTGATCTACGAGCTATCAAGCTTATTAAAGAGCCTTCCACTTCCATTCAAGAAAGTCAAGAGGTATGTCAAGAGTTTAATCCTAATCATGTGAAAACATTAAGCCCTAGTTCTAATCAAGAACAAATCACTTCCATTTACCGTATCCATAACATGTACCTTTTCTATGATCAAGATGATACCTATGAAGAACCTATCCATGAACAACTTGATCCTAGTCATACCCCCACAACTATCCATGAACAAGACACCCAAGACCTACATGCTCCATCTAATGGAAGTCTTATTGACTTACTTGAGCATTCACCTCGTTTCATGGCCTTCATTCAAAGCAAAGAGACCTCTCCACCTTGCCATGATCCCACAATATCCACTTGTCATGATGAGACATGTGCCTCCAAAGAAAACATAGAAGATCAAACAAATAATTTGGATACCAATGAACATGATCAAGATCCTAATTATCCTTCCACATCATCCACCATCGACTCCATTTCAAATCCACCATATCCTACTAGTCTATCAACATTCATTTATGAGTGTTCTTCCTTAGAACACCAACAACCATTATCCAATTTACCTTCTCCATCCAATAATCAACTCAAGTCTAGTGTCCAAACTACACCTAGTCCTATCGTTAATCACATGCTCCAAAACATGAACTACCAAGGCAAAGGTTTAGGCCTACATGAACAGGGCATTTTGGAGCCAATCCATGTCAAAGTCCCTCCTCACTCATTTGGCCTTGGATACACACCCCAAGATCAACAATCAAAAGATGTTGGTACTTCCTCCACACTTCCTAAATCCACTTCCTTCCATCATAAATCCCATCATATTCCTAAAACATACGCTGCCATTCCACCTCCCTCATCCTGTAAATGTCAAAAGCATACACCTTCCACCATAAACTTTACCTCCATTACTTCCAACTCCTAACCTCCCTTCATCCACTTTGCCTCCACTACTACCAACACCCCCTTACCCAATCATTCATAAATACCCTAAATATCCTAATCATGACCAACCAATGCACACATTGTATAAACAAGAAGCTTCCACTCATTTCATCCACCACATGGGATTCAAAAACATACATTTGGATGCCTCTACATATATAGCCAAACATCCTAAGGGTCCTAATACCTTAGGAAATCAATCCAAAAATTCAAAGCAAGGTGCATTCAAAAATCCATCCAAACCCATACCTCCAAAAGAAAAGTCCAAAAGCAAAATGGTATGGGTCTCTAAACAAAAATCAATCAAGTCAAATGAGGCATCCACCTCTCAAAAATCCCAACCATCCCCCTCCATTCAAAAATACCATTGCATTCAAACATTTCAAACATCCCACATGCAAAGAAATAATCAGAAAAATACTAAGTCCATATGGGTTCCAAAAGTCCTAAATCATTCATCTCCTAAGAAAACATCACCATTGCTTCCGACACCACCATCCAATCAAAAGCTTCCATGTTTAACATGGTGTTTGCAACCGTTGGTCATGATCCCATTCCCACATATCCCCATCACTCCATCATTCACTCATTATCCTACATATCTCCCCCATCACCTTCCTATGGTCCATGCTTTTGCATAAGTCCATTATAATCCACATCATAATCCACTATTGATGCCTCCATAATCCACATCATAATCCACTTTTGATTCCTCCATAATCCACATCATAATCCAATTTTTATTCCTCCATAATCCACATCATAATCCACTATCTAGCTTATCCATCCCACTTTCACGCAATCACCCTACCAACATCTTGAGCATAATGACTTGACATGGTCCATTAGTGATGACATCCTTCTCTAATGGGACTATACCATTACATGGAACTAGACACTTGTGTCCCTCTCGGCCATATCCACTTTCTTCTATCCAAAAAGTCAAAAAAGTCAAAAAAAATCAAGAAAAAAAAGTAAAGATAAATCCCTTCGTCCAACAGTGAAAACCTGACAAACATGCACCTTAGATAAGTACCATGATGAAAACCTGGTAAACAAGCATCATGTGTAGGTTGATCTTCTATGCCACTTACACTTGGGGGCACCTTGTCTCATCCTACATATCATTTTCATATCCTATCCATTGCATACACATTCCTATCATATCAAACCCATCCATACTTCCTTCCTCTTTTGATCTTGACAAAGATTGGGGGTAAAATGTTGAAACATGTTTTGGATATCTCTTGACATACCCCTCATCCTTTCAAAATAAACCTATCATTATCCTCTAGTCATTACCCATTTATCCATCTTATCCAATCCATCCTATCATCCCATTGTCCTAAACATTGTCATGAAAAAGCCTAAGTCTACTATCTAGAATGGGGCATGTTATTCCTATGTGACATAGCCTTTGGAGATCACATCCTTATGCATACATCCATTGTGAGTTTTTCATCCTATCCACTATCCCACATCCCTTTATCCATCCATTTATCATGATCCTTTCCTCCATCCACTATCATCCATCCTTTTGTCCAATCCCATTCATTCCCTTGCACCTAGACTTGGTTTTTCCCCTTGTCATTGGTACCTAGCATAAAGACTATCAAAATGATCATCCAATGCCAATGTTTCAAAAAGACAAAAAAAAATCAAAAAAATACGAAAACATCATAAAATGTCTTGAAAAAATTACAAAAAAATCAAAACATTTCAAAACCCAAAAAATCAAACATTTCAAAAACTTTGTAAAGTCATGTTACATTGACTTGTAAGTATGCACATTAATTTGTATGTTTATATAGGTTTGCCTTTTTTTATTTGCTGCTGCATTTTGACACATATACAGTGAATATTGTGATGAATATGTTTGTCATTGATGTCAAAGTGCTTGGATGTTAGTAATTGAGTAAGGAATACATAATTGTGCAGGTCTATTGGTTGTCTATTGTTTGATGATACCATTATGCTCTCAGGATATGTTGTTGGGTTTTGTGATATAAAGACACTTGCTTCTTCATAGAGTATGTGATGTGATGCACAAAGTTGTATGAACTTGACAAGCAGTGGTATGAACTTGACAAGTAGCGGTATGAACTTGATTTGTTTGCTATGGTATACATTTGATGTTTGCATCATCTTCATGGGGTTAGACCTAAGTGATGGATGAAGTTGATCCTGAGAGTAATGTATAAAATCTAGGTAATGTATAAAATCTAGATGTCTCTAGGTGTCTTGGTTTCTAACTAGATAATAGGTGTCTCTACTTGTGTCTTAGGTATATACTATATGTCAACTAAGTAGATAGAGACTAGAAAAAGGTATTTAATCTAATCTAGGTGTCCTCGATAGATACTATATATCAACGACTTGTCTAGAGACTAGAATAAGGTATATTCTAGAATGATCTAGGTGTCTTCTAGTTAGATACTATATATCAACTACCTGTCTAGAGACTAGAATAAGGTATAATTTAATTTGTGTCTTAGGTAGATACTATATGTCAACTAGGTCTACTATAATAGGTGTCTTAGGTAGAAATATAATCTAGGTGTCTAGGTGACTTAGATGTAGACTACGATAAGGTATAAAGACTAGGTGTCTTAGGTCTACTATGTCTATAAAATCTATATACATACTATATAACAGGTGTCTTAGGTGTCCTATGTCTACTAGAATACATGTGTCTTAGGTCTTAGGTGAGGCCACATGAGCTTCCACCTTCACGTGGTTGGCCTTGTTAGTATAGAATATTTATGTTTCTTGAAGCTAAGGGAAGCTCTTTTTCTTAATAGGAAAACTTTATTGACTTCAATGTCCTCATGGAGTGAAGGTGTTGATCACAAAATATGGTGTTAAGATCATGTTGATGTTGATTGATGAGTTGTGGTTGTTGTTGGAAGTTTTAGAAGTCTAAAGGATGTCACAGTGGTAATGTTCATATCACAACTACAAAGGTTTAAACATTCAAAACTAGTTAGGGTTTTTAAGTTAAAGTTACTAGTTATGTTTAAAACCTAAGTGTACTATCTTTAAAGACCTAGTTTGGTAAGTTTTGTTTGTGTTATACTCTCTGTTTAATCTATCTCAGATAACCTTCTATGTTCTTCATGTGGTCTTCAACACTTAAATTGTATTATGTTTAGGGTTATCTAGTCCTCAACCTTCTAGAAAACCTAGTCTTTACTTTTCTCTAAAATCTAAGTTAATACCTTACACCCGTACTAGCAATATTGTATCAACAATATCCCTGAAAAGTCTAAAGTGCAAAAAGACAACAATCTTTGATGAGATGTTACTTGAAAACCATGACACTTAGAAATATTTTGTCTAAGGCAATGCGATCATGTAGAACCTCTCTATAATAACCTCTCTCAGTTTTTGATATCTCTAAGGTGTTTGCCTATGGTGAAAGGTTTTTTGCTGCCCCAAAAATCGTTAGATGGAGGTAGTGTAAAGTTACAAAGGGGTGTAACTTTCATCTTGCTCCTGATGCGACCAAACTAACAGTTCTAATACATCCAGATGGGTACATTTAGGCTAGGCATGGTCCTATTTTACACCCAAACACGCCGAAATAGTTTGAGCTACATTGTACCAGCGATATCCCTGAAGAGTCCAAAGTGCAAAAAAGAAGCAATCTTTGATGAATTGTTACTGGGAAACCCTGACACTTAGAAACATTCTATCTAAGGAAACATGATCATATAGAACCCTTCTACAATAACCTCTCTCAGTTTTTCATATCTCTGAGGTGTTTTCCCGTGGTGAAAGGTTTTATGTTGCCCCAAAAATTGTCACAAGGAGGTAGTGTAAAGTTGCAAAGAGGTCTAACTTTCGTCCTGCTCTTGATGCAACCAAACTGATAGTTCCAATGCATCTGGATGGAAATTTTTAGGCTAGGCATGGTCCTATTTTACACCCAAACATGCTGAAAGAGTTTGAGCTACATTGTACCAATGATATCCCTGAAGAGTCTAAAGTGCAAAAAAGCAACAATCTTTGACGAGCTGTTGCTTAGAAACACTGAAACTTAGAAATATTTTGTTTGAGGAAACATGATCAAGTAGAACCCCTCTACAATAACCTCTCTCAGCTTTTGATATCTCTGAGGCGTTTTCCCGTGGTGAAAGGTTTTCTGCTGCCCCAAAAATCGTCAGAAGGAGGTAGTGTAAAGTTGCAAAGGGGTGTAACTTTCATCCTTCTCCTGATGCGACCAAACTGATAGTGAAAACACGTTTTGATGGGTACATTTATGCTAAGTATGGTCTTGTTTTGCACCCAAACATGCTGAAAGAGTTCAAGCTACATTGTACCGATGATATTCCTGAAAAGTCCAAAGTGCAAAAAGGCAACAATCTTTGACGAGCTATTACTTAGAAACCCTAACACTTAGAAATATTCCATTTGAGGCAACGCGATTGTGTAGAACCTCTCTAGAATAACCTCTCTCAGTTTTTGATATCTCTAAGACGTTTGCCTGTGGTGAAAGGTTTTATGCTGCCCCAAAAATCGTTAGAAGGAGGTAGTGTAAAGTTGCAAAGGGGTGTAACTTTTGTCCTACTCTTGATGCGACCAAACTAATAGTTCCAATGCATCTAAATAGGTATGTTTAGGCTAGGCATGGTAATGTTTTGCACCCAAACATGCTGAAACAGTTCGAGCTACATTGTACCGGTGATATCCCTGAAGAGTCCAAAGTGCAAAAAGGCAACAATCTTTGACGAGCTGTTATTCAGAAACTGTGACACTTAGAAACATTCTATCTAAGGAAAAATGATCATATAGAACCCATCTACAATAACCTCTTTCAATTTTTGATATCTCTGAGGCGTTTACCCGTGGTGAAAGGTTTTCTGCTACCCCAAAAATCTTCAGGAGGTAGTGTAAAGTTGCAAAGGGGTGTAACTTTCATCCTACTCCTGATGTGATCAAAATGATAGTTCCAACGCATCTAGGTGGGTACGTTTATGTTAGGCATGGTCATATTTTGCACCCAAACATGCTGAAACAGTTCGAGCTACATTGTACTAGTGACATCCCTGAAGAGTCTAAAGTGCAAAAAGGTAGCAATCTTTGACAAGCTATTTCTCAAAAACTGTGTCACTTAGAAACATTCCGTATGATGCTACAGGATAATGTAGTGTCCCTCTACAATAACCTCTCTCAGTCTTTATATGTATGAGGTGTTTGCCCATGGTGAAAGTTTTTCTACTGCCCCAAAAATGGTCAGATGCATGCAGTGTAAAGTTGCAAAGGGGTGTAACTTTTATTCTGCTCCTTGTGCGGCCAAACTGATTATTCCAACGCGTTAAGATGGGTATGTTTAGGCTAGGCATGGTCCTGTTTCATACCCAAAGATGCTAAAACAGTCTGAGCTACATTATACCAATGATATCCTCACACATTGCCTTTGCTATAACTGTTATAGTCTTCACATGTCAACATGCATCTTATGGTTGTTAGCATACTTGTTCTAGCAGTCAACATAGTCATTTATGAACTGCTTGTTCTTTTATCTTGGGTCACCTTGACTTTGTTCTCTAGTACTATCTTTGTAGGGTTTGTTTTAGTCCTTCAATGCATTGTTCCATCACTACAATCTTAGACCCCTATTAGGCTTGAAATAGACCTGTGTTAGGCTACTCTCCTAAACCTTAATATCATCTTCATGTTGTCATATCCATGTTGTTCAACCCTCATCTTCTTCCACCTTTAGCTCACTGTGTTATTAGGCTTGAACTTAGACTTCTATGATATTTGAAACCCTCTACACTTCATGGCTCTATAATTATGTAATGATCCACACTGCACCTATCTTTCTTATCATATTTTATAGCAATCTTGCAAAGAGTTGGGGTAGTGGTATGCAACCTTCTGCGAGATCAATATAGTGTCGTAACAAGGCTTTCAAGCTTAACAAGTTTTTGGGTAGGGAATTGCTTTATGGAATTAGAGTCAAATTGGTAAATGTGATGACATGATACATATTAACATGGTGAGATGCAAGGTATACATTTAAAATATTAACCACATTCTCAAAGGGATTGTTGATGACTTATGGAAGCCTATAGCCCCAATGTTATGTTGCAAACTCAAATTAGGTAAGACTCAATGTACTCTCATATCCTCGCCTTATATGCAAGAGGAATTACATTTAATAACCACAATGGTCATCAGGTGCTCATAAGCATATGATTTTGACTATCTTATTCAAGACAACAAACATACTCTTTGCATCCTAATATGGTATAATAACAAGGAATTAAGAAATATTTTCAATTGAGCAACTCATAAAGAATATGGATCAGCATACCAAGGAGCAACCATAAGAACATCCTTTTGGAACATAGGGAGTTGCAATATCCCCTTGGTCACTTGCAAAATTAGATAGAGTTGTTTGTGAAACTATGAGATATGATCCTTAGTGTTGTGTAAATGGCACATGATCCAAAGGGTTGTGTAAGAATTATAGGGTACCTTTTTGAGTTGCACAAAATGATTCCTATCACTATTTGAATTATGCATGGTCCAAGGAACCATGAACTTTGTGTTGGATCAAGTGGCATTGTTTAGGTGGCACATGATGCAAGGAATTATGCATGAGGTTGTACATTGCTATGTGAGTAACTAAGGCTAACATGCAAGATTGTGCAATAGCATGTAGATCATGATGTGAAAAAAAACTTGTTTTCCATTTATCCATTTAACCAATCTTCCTTTCTCTATTTTTTCAGGCATGTATAGTTTTGAGAGACTAAAAGTTTCAAACCAAAACTCAAACTCTCTTATCATCAATTGGATGGATTCTTTGACAATTAAACTTTGAAACCTAGAGGCATACAAAAATGATCTACACTACACCATTCCATATTACATAATGATCAACAAAATTGATTTGTATTAACCAAATATTCATATAGGCATACATCAATATTTGTCGATATAAGTATAACATATATACAAATAGCCATATAGGCTTACAAGAATACCATATAGGCATACAATGACAACTATATACAATACAAAAGATATGTCCACAAATTCCATATAGGCATACAACAAAGGAACACAATAAAAAAGGTATTCCCCTTTGTCTGGTGAAGAGAATAGATCACAAGCAATCTTTGATCTTCGAGGGGATGGAGACGTGTATGAGGCTGGTCTACTATGAACCCAAGGGCTACTCCTATTTAGTTGTTTATGGATCTGTAACTGTTACAATAAAAAGTATAGACATTAATATATAGAAATTACATTATTAAAAATGAAACATTTAACAAAATAATCACTTACCGCTATCTGAAAATCTGTCTCCTCATTTGCCTCAGTATGAGGATTAGGTTGTGGTGATGTCATGTTCTATAGAAACCATCCAAATAGAAATTAAACTTTAAATCAATAATAATTTGATTTTTGAAAAAGAAACAACTATAACAATGAATGTAATTTGAAATTTACTAATATACCTCATATGCCCATCAAAGGCATGAAGCTATGAATCACAGAGGACACACCATGCTCCATTGCCCTATAAACATCGGGAGGTGTCTTCACAACCTGCATCATCTAAAAATAAAACAACATTATTCAATTACGAAAACTATAATAGTGATGCAAGTCATGGCTCCTAACATACACACACGTTCACCTAAACATGGAAGTACACACAATAAAGCACACAAGTCACATGCATATATACAAATTAGATGAAGATTCGTGACTATTGTGTGGTATAAGGGTCAACAAAGGAGGGACCATAGTAGCATCAAATTTTAGGTTTAAGAAGTCAGAGAGGGAGTGAAGGTGTTAGTTTAGGTTTAGGTTGGTGGTAGGGTGGGGTAGGGTTGTGCTCAAATTTTTGTTTGTTTGGTAGTCATGGAGGTAGGACAATGCCTAAGATAGAGTTTGTGGGTTTACGAGACAATGCCTAAACTAGAAATCACATAGACATTAGGTAAGTTTATGGGTTTACAGGAAGGAGGAATATCAAGAGTTTATGGGATAATAGGACGGAGGATAGATACTAGATAGGAGAAGAAAAGCCTTATTTTAAAAATTTCTTATCATTTTCTTTGTCTTGAGGTTTGTCAGGGGGTGGGTTGGAAGCAAACTAGGTCTAGGATGTCTGGTAGGGGTACATTAGGAAATAGGTAGGGTAGATATGGGTTGGTTAGTAGGTTGGGTGTAGTGTTGTGGAAGTTTCTTAGGCCTAATTTTAGAAGTGGATGGGGAAAGGTCCTACACTTTTTCTTTTACTTTATCTTGGAGAGGTGTTAGAGGGGATATAGAAGTCAATGAGAAAGGTGAAGTAGTAATAGGTGGATATATGGTGGGGAAGGTAGTGGCATAGCTAGTGGATTAGGTGAAGTAATAGAAGAGGTTGTAGGGTTGGGACAACAATGCAATTAGAGGCATAAGATAGGTAAAGGTGAAAGAGGGAATTGGTATGAGGTTGAGGTGGACTAGAAGGGGTTGACAAAAAATTAATCTAAGGAGAAGTGTCTTAAGGTAACAACTAGTTGGTATGGGCTATGAGAAATGGTGAAGACATTACCATCATGGGGAATTTTAGAGTCAACAAAGGAGGGACCTAGATGATGTTGGAATCAATTATATGCTATATAAAATGTCATAGGCTCATACCCCTCTCCGGTGTCATGTCCTGGGGTCTAATTGGTGGTAATTGGATGAGTTTATTAGAGATAATTTGTCAAAGAATAGTGTGGAGGGGATCAACAAGCTTTGGTAGACATGCATGGAAAATGTGGTAGCATAGACAAGGCAGTGAGCTATTTGAAAAGATGCCTCAAATAAATGTGGTCTCATGGTGATGTCCTTGTCTATGCATCTACTTTTCATGGCATTCCATGAGACCACATTTCTTTGAGGCATTTTTTCAAATAACTATATTGTAATTGAAAATTTGTCATCTATCAACATCTAGTTATTAGTTATGCAATGTCTAGTAATGCTTTGAGTTTGAAAGATGTGCAATGAAATGTAATCAATGATATGAATATAAAATACAAAAATCTAGTAAGTACAATTCATTAATTAAACTATTTATTTTATTACCTCCGTGAAGCTTTGAAGTCCACCACCACTGGAAAGTGTTGCCGTAAAATCTCCAATATTAACCTATTCAACATCCAAAATCAGATATTAGAATACCATTCATATAACAATGTTATTCACATGTAATATTTATAATTATTTACTAGTTACATACGCTGACAGTAGATGTCCTAGTGTAATATGCAGGTGGAGACCCGCTAAAAACTGCATCAACACTATGACCCTAAAATTTCATTAAAATCATCAAACTAAATTAGTTAGTCTTGCATTTCAAAAATAAAATTTAATAAATTAAATTTAATGAACTTGCAAACATTTACGTGAGTATCAAGGTTGAAAGTCTCACTCAGGAGGGCATCTATCATCACCATCTGCTCAGCTACAGATGCAGCTTGTGCACCTATGTCTTGACTATCCATGGGCTAATAACTACAAGCTGACCCACAAGCCTGACAAGTATGGGGTGGAACCCTACTCCTCAAACTCTCCACCAGTGTACGTTGTGTTGTAGGAATGGCATGCTCTATGATGCTCTAGGTCAAGGCACTAATGGACTGAAGTGTCTCAACCTCAGCACTCTCCTTCACAATGGAATGGATAGACACATGCTCATGGGCTGGTCTAGCAAGTGCTCATCTCGTTGGTTGCTGTGGGTCAACATGTGCCCCTGGTCTATCCTGTGCTAACCCCCCACCTCTACCCTAGAAGACCCACATATCAAAATAGTTTGGCACCTTTTTTTTACAAACTCGCAGTAGAGTTTCCTCAAAAATTATTGTAGGAACTCATTATTGTTGCATAGAGGATGGTTAAAGACCATCCACCACCTCTGCCCAAAATTGTGCCTTATCACTTGGTTGTTGCACTAATGGATAGGGAACCTCTTGCATGTAAGGGGTAGAGGTTGATTTGTTCGTGGGTCTGTAAAAATGGAACACAAGTCCAATTTTGTATTTTGTTCATTTTTTACTTGCTTATATGACAACTTGTCTACATAATACTCTCTAAATTCTCTCCTCTTTTCTGATCAACAAGATATTTTCTTTCTAATTAAATCTACAGAGATTGAGAAAGCGTGGATCTATGCGAGGTTGAACTTGCAGGATCCTTCAACCTTGCAATTATATCTTCAATTTGTTTTTTATTATTTTCAATTTGCCCCATTACATTTTCCTGTGTTCTAGGAGCATGTTGAGGAATGGATGGAGGAGTTTGTTGTTCAGGTTGTTCTTTAGCAGGTATTTGTGGATTTCTAGGAGGAGGAGGAGGTGCATTATTATTTCCTATCAATTAAGGAAATTTACATCAAAAATCAACTTAAACCTACCTATTTAGAAACAAATTCACATAAAAAATAAAAACAACTCACTTCTTTGGCCTCCCTGACATCGTGGTGACATTTTGGCGATGAATCGATGAGATTTTGGTGTCGAATTTGGTCTTCAATAACGTGAGCGTGCTCCTTAGGGTTTGCAGGCTGCGGGTGCAGAGAAAATGGAAGGAAAAAATGAGCAGCAACTTCCATTTTCTTTTTAATAGTAAAACATAACGCGAGCGTGTTATAACATGCTCACGTTATGTCTTAGAAAATTTTTTAAAAAAATTGGCCATTTTTTGGCCCCCCAACTTTTTGCACCCGCCCCTTAGTCAAACCTTGTGAATGGTGTTCCCACCTCCACAACAACCAAGATAATGATAAAGAGAGCATGTGTCCTTATAGGATAGAGGCAAAACCAATAATAAACGAATGCTGTAATAAAGTACCTTTAACACAACACAAACCCTAGTGAGATGACTCAAGATCACCACAAGGATGAAGATGAAGGAAGGAGATTCCCTTAGAAACTGTAATAATGTTATAAAATTACAATAGAGAGCATCACATAAATCTACATAACATTCACAATAGAGCTTTGATCACTTGAATATCATTTGAAGTCCTAATGTTTCTTAAAATTTTCCATCTAGTTCAAATGAGAGGAATAAACTTATTTATATATGCATATAAATTCCTTTGGGAAAACCATTCGAACAAAGCTGACAAAGTGTAACACCCAGAGTAACAAGACCAACATCCAAGGCCACTCAAATTTTTATTTTTGTAAATATCAAGGACACTAGTGCTTGGGTGCTAGTGTCCTGGTGTTTGAGATCCTTTCAAGGCTTGAACTTAGAGGATAACACCTGGAACTAGTATCTGCTTCATAATCCAATCTTCTTTCAACATGAGTTTGCATATCTGATCCCACAGAGATTCAAAAGCATTAGGGTGGCATTTGTTCAGGCAACTATATTTTAGATTTTCAGTATTTTTTTCCAGTTTTGTCTACATCCTAGTGATTGGCACTTTAAGAGGCCTTTAGAGTGGAATTTAAGGTCAAGACTTTCATTGGTTGCTTGGAGTAGTAGCCGCAGGCAAGGCTCGATGCAACTCAATCTAGCTCTCTAGGAGATCTTTCCAACGAGTCCGAGAAGTCTAGATTTTGACTAGCTGGCTAGTGGGGTTCTGAATTTAGTAGTTTTTTGAAATTTTGAAAATTTGAAAATTTGAATTTTAGTAGTTTTTGTCACCTTCCAACTATCCATTTCAAATTCTATGGATAAGGTGACCTTTCACATTCTTTCTCATTGTATATAATCAACTTTTGATGCAATTAAAAAATCCTCTTTGGTTGCCTGCAACTTTTTACAAGTTCTGCACATTGAGCTCTTGTTTATTCTCACAATACCATAGGCTCAGCGATACGTATTGTTATCTGAATTCTCCATTAAAATTTAGATTAGTGGCATTAGAGTGGTTAGCTCCTATATGTCACACCGTACATGGTCTGGGTATCAAAGGTTGGTATTGCAGATAAGAGATCCATCAGATTACCTATCCTTGAGACACACACGACTAAAGATGGAAGAACAAGGAGATGGATCCGACCCTTTCAAGAAGCTGGTACAAAAAGCTTTGGCAAAGCAACATGAGGATATGATGAATGAATTATCTCAAATCCGCCAATGAAATCATGAACCAAAAGATGCAGCTAGAGTGCCATTTCATGGTCACACCCCATTCTAGGTACAAGTAAATTTTGACATTCCAAAATTTGAAGGAAAATCTAATGCAGATGCTATTGTTGATTGGCTATCAAAACTAGAGAAAATAACCTTTGCACTCCTCAAAGCTGAGGAACATGTGAAACAATCTTGGAAGAACAGACTACTATCCAGAGATGGCCATGATAGCCAACGATTTGAAACATTTGAGGATGACAATCCCACATGGGGAGAATTTGTGGATTACATCAAGGAGGAATACTACCCTAAAAATTTGTATGAGGAGAAGTACATACAATGGCAATTACTTCAAAAAAAGAAGGACCAATTTGTTCAAGATTATACAAATACATTTCATGCACTTTCAGCAAAATTGGGAATCTGTGACATAGAAAAGCATCGGGTATTGAAGTATCGCAGTGGGATTCATCAGTATATTCAGACATAAATGGATTTCTTACATATTGAGACCTTGAGTACGTCCTTCAAATATGCAGTAAATATAAAGGAAAATTTCAAACAAAAGGGGAAGAATGATTATTCCTCAAACAACAAATTCAATGGTGAATGTGGTAGCAAATTTGGTGGGAAACAGACAACCAAGGACTTCTCCTCACAAACTTCATCAACAATAAATAAGGGTAACAAGAAGATGTGGTGTGAATTCCATAAGAGCCCTAGACATAACACTAAAGACTATTGTGCCATGAAAACTTTGTTGGCAGAAATATGTCAAGGAGAGATGAAATAGGAGTCGTTGCCTACAAATCCTTGTGAACAAAATGATGGTGATGAAATCATTGAGGCTGACCCACATGCCATAGTTTCCACTGCCAAAGTCATGCCACGTGAAGATGATGAACGCTCAATCCACTCACAAATGTGGGTAAATTAAAAGGCTCTTCATTTCATTGTTGATAGTGGAAGCCAAAAGAATTTGATTTCTACTGAAACTGTGAACAAATTGAATTTTTAGACAACACGACATCCACAACCATTTAATATGGGATGGGTAAGTTAGGGACAAAACATTCTGGTGAATAAACAGTACTACTTACCTTATTCTATCAAGCCATTCAAAGATGAAGTGATATGTGATATGACACCTTTGGATGTATGCGATGTATTGTTGGGGCACCCATACATGTACAAGTGTCATGGAGTATATGAGTCTAGGCCACACAATGTTACCATCAAGTTGGGCAAAAAGAGGTATCCAAATACCGGAAGTAAGTCATGCAGAACTAGTATCTTTGATTAATGCAAAACAATGTAAGCCACTGATTTCTCACACTACAAAATTTGCCCTACTAATGATTTGACCTAAGGAGGCAAGGTTCGTTGTGGCCAGCAGTCATACCAAAGTGTCCACTACCACAACTGAATAGAAATAAATGGAGCAAATATTGTCAACATATCAGGATGTATTCAATTCACCAATAGGCGTACCATTGCACTGCCAAGTCAAGCATCAGATTGATCTAACATCAGGGACACCATTACCCGATGGGCCACTGTATAGAAGGTTAGTTTTGGAGAATGAAGAAATCCATTGGCAAGTTCAAGAGTTGATCAAGAAAGGACATGTACGCCCAAGTGCTTCACTATGTGGAAGTCCAATTATTTTGGCCAAAAAGAAGGATGTAACATGGAGACTTTGTATTGATTATTGGGTTCTCAACAAGATCATTGTGAAGCTCCCATATCTAATCCTTCACATTGATGATTTTTTGGACCAACTCAGGGGGCAAAATTTTTCACCAAAATTGACTTGAAATCTGGATATAACCAAGTCCTAGTTGAGCCATCAGATGTGTGGAAGACTGCTTTCAAATCCAAAGAAGGTTGTTTGAGTGGCTAATCATGCCTTTTAGCTTGACGAATGCCCCTGGCACATTCATGAGATTGATGGATGATGTCCTCAAACCATTCATTGGTTCTTTCATTGTCGTCTATTTAGATGACATACGCATTTTCAGTAAAACATGGGGTGACCATCTACAGCATGTTCAACAAGTGCTTTCAACCTTGCAATAACACAAGCTATATGCTAACAGAGATAAGTGTTCTTTTAGAATGGAGAGTATTCAATATATGGGATATGTTGTGGATAAAATGGGTGTTTGTGTGGACCCTAAAAAGATACAGGTTCTCAAGGATTGGCCATCTCCCAAAAATCTCACAGAACTTCATAGCTTCTTGGATCTAGCCAATTTCTATCAGAGATTCGTACTTGGTTTTTCACATTTGGCATGGCCTATGAATCAGGCACTGAGGGGAGGACCAAGGGAAAAAATTTGCTGGATAGAGGTACAACAGAAAGCATTCATGGAGTTGAATAGGAGGCTATGTTCTGCACTAGTACTAGCACTCCCAGATCTGCAACAATCTTTTCAAATTGAAACAATGCTTTAGACTATGCACTAGGTCAGTTCTCATGCAACACGGGCACCTAGTTGCCTACCATAGTGAGACTTTCTCTAACACAGTGTGTAAGTACCCCACATATGACAAGGAGTTGTATGCTATTGTGCAAGCCTGCAAACAATGGAAACACTACATTCTGGGGAAGAAGACTATCATTCACATAGATTGTAAATCTTTGCAATTTCTACAAATAGAAGGAAAGCTACAAAATGATAGGCATCAAATATGGTCTACCTACTTGCAACAATTTCACCTCAATATCTGCCACAAGAAGGGAGCTACTAACAAAGTTGCAGACTATTTGAGTAGACCTCTGATCATAGCCCTAACAATGGTATTGGATTCTTGTGTCCACCACATAACAGATTGGCCTTAGTTGTATGGCACAGATCCTGATTTTGTTGAGATCTACAACAATCTAGCAAAGGAAAAATAAGCTACTAATTTCTAATTGAAGGATGGGTCTCTCTGTCACATGGGACACTTATGTGTTCTAGCCAGGGAGCGACAAAAAATGATATGGGAGGCACACTATAACTGTGTTCCAAGACACTTCGGGTGTAGAAGACCATTGTTGTACTTCAGAGGTATTTTTATTGGCCCAAATTTAGACATGATGCCATTTTATATATTCAAGCTTGTACTGCTTGTGCTATTGCAAATCCTGCCAATCGTAAACAAGGACTGTATACAGCTCTTCCAGTCCCTGACAAACCTTGGCATTCAATTTCAATGGATTTCATGTCTAGACTACCTTCTACCAAATGGGGGCATGATTGTGTATATGTGGTGGTAGATAGGTTTATAAAAATGGTTGTCATAGTGGCTTGCAAGAATGGAGTCTCTGTAGAAGAAACTACAAAGATTTTATTTGAGAATGTTTGGCTACTCTTTTGATTACCACAAACCATCATATCTGATAGGGATAGTATATTTCTTAGCAATTTTTGGTCAACACTTTGGACCTTGATGGACACAAACTTGACAAAATCCACTGCCTTCCACCCCCAAACAAATGGGCAGACTGAGGTGGTGAATCGAATGATCATTCACATTTTACAGATGTACCATTCAAAACATTCTCAGACTTGGGATGGAAGCTTTCCATATGTACAACATATTTACAATAGAGCACCACATGTTTCCATAGGGCACAGTCCATTTGAGGTATGTCTTGGCTACCAACAATTAGCTTCAATTGATGTAGCATTGCCCAACTATGTTGAGTGACCCATCAACACATTTAGAAAAAGAGGTAGATAGGGCAACTAAGTTTGTGGAGAAGATACACCATATTCAGAAACAAGTCCATGAGATACTCCAATATAGTAATAAAAAATACAACGATAGACATGATCAACATCGTACACCTCATTAGTTTAAGGTTGGGGACAAGGTTTGGCTTCATATTCAAAAAGAAAGACTTTAAGGGCCTCATAAGAAACTTTATGCTATTTGATATGGTCCATACAGCATCCTCAAACAAGTTGGTGAAAATGATTTTGAACTCAATCTGCCATCTTTTCTTGGACTACATCTTGTTTTCAATGTTGAATTATTGCGTCCATATTTTCCACCATTGTTGGACACTTCAGATGTTACAGAACATATTAATTGTTCAGAGTTGAATCTAGACACTACTGCCCCTCTCACATGTGATCAGATTATTGATTTTGTGGTGAAAACATTGAAGAAACAATAGATTCCTCTCTACCAGGTGGTACAGGCAGGACAACTTCCACATCAAGGAAAATGGTTCATTAAGGACCAGATTGAGAAGAAATTTCCTCATCTGCTACAACACACAGGTGCAATGGGGCCCATAGCCTCTCAAGGGGGATATAATGATCCCACAAAGATTTAGAAGAGCTAGGGTGGCATTTATTTAGGCAACTATATTTTAGTTTTTTAGTATTTTTTTTCTAGTTTTGTCTACATCCTAGTAATTGGCATTTTTGGAGGCCTTCAAAGTGGAATTTGGGGTCAAGACTTTCATCAGTTGCTTTGAGTGGTAGCCGCAGGCAAGGCTTGATGCAACTTAATCTAGATCTCTGGGAGATCTTTCCAATGTGTCTGAGAAGTCTAGATTTTGACTAGCTGGCTAGAAGTTATGGCCCTGCCTAGTGGGGTTCCGAATTTAGTAGCTTTTTGAAATTTTGAAAATTTGAATTTTAGTAGTTTTTGTCACCTTCCAACTATCCATTTCAAATTCTACGGATAAGGTGAGATTTCACATTCTTTCTCATTGTATATAATCAAGTTTTGATGCAATTAAAAATCCTCTTTGGTTGCCTACAACTTTTTACAAGTTCTGCACATTGAGCTCTTGTTTATTCTCACAATACCATAGGCTCAACGCTAGGTATTGTTATCTGAATTCACCATTAAAATTTAGATTATTGGTATCAGAGTGGTTCACTTCTATATGTCACACTGTACACGGTTTGGGTATCAAATGTTGGGATTGCAGACAAGAGACCCATTAGATTACGTACCCTTGAGACGCACACGACCAAAGATGGAAGAAGAAGGAGATGGATCCAACCCTTTCAAGGAGCTCGTACAAGAAGCTTTGGCAAAGCAACATGAGGATATGATGAATGAATTCTCATGAATCCTCCAATGAAATCATCAACCACAAGATGCAGCTGGAGTGTCATTTCATGGTCACACCCCATTCAAGGTACAAGTAATTTTAGACATTCCAAATTTTGAAGAAAAAATTAATGCAGATGTTGTTGATGATTGGCTATCAAAACTAGAGAAATATTTTTTCTGTAAACCACTTCACAGATGTTGACAAAATAATCTTTGCACTCCTCAAAGCTGAGGAACATGTGAAACAATCTTGGGAGAATAGACTACTATCCAGAGATGGCCTTGACATCCAAGGATTTGAAATGTTGGAGGTTGACAATCCCACATGGGGAGAATTTGTGGAATACATTAGGGAGGAATACTACCCTAAAAATTTGTATGAGGAGAAGTACATACAGTGGCAATTACTTTGACAAAAGAAGGACTGATCTATTCAAGATTATACAAATACATTTCATGCACTTTCAACAAAATTGGGAATCTACGACATAGAAAAGCATTGGGTATTGAAGTATCATAGTGGGCTTCATCGGTATATTTAGACATAAATGGATTTCTTACATATTGAGACATTGAGTACCACCTTCAAATATGCAGTAAAGATAGAAGAAAAATTCAAACAAAAGGGGAAGAATGATTACTCCTTAAACAACAAGTTCAAGGGTGAAGATGGTAACAAATTTGGTGGGAAACAAACAACCAAGGGCTTCTCCTCACAACCTCATCAATAGAAAATAAGGGTAACAAGATGTGTGAATTCCATAAGATCCCTGGACATAATACTAAAGACTACCGTGCCACAAAAACTTTGTTGGCAGAATTATGTCAAGGAGAGACGAAATAGGAGTCGCTACCTACAAATCCTTGTGAAGAAAATGATGGTGAACAAATCATTGAGACTGACACATATGCCATAGTTTCCACTGCTAAAGTCATGCCCCATGAAGATGATGAATGCTTGTTCCACTCATAGATGTGGGTAAACAGAAAGGCTCTTCATTTCATTGTTGATAGTGGGAGCCAAAAGAATTTGATTTCTGCTAAAACTATGAAGAGATTGAATCTGCAGACAACACGACATACACAACCATATCATATGGGATGGGTAAGTTAGGGACAAGATGTTCTAGGTGAATAAACAGTGCTTCCTACCTTATTGTATCAAGCCATTCAAAGATGAAGTGATATGTGATGTGGAACCTTTAGATGTATGTGATCTATTGTTGGGGCACCCATACATCTACAAGCGCCATGGAGTCTATGAGTCTAGGCCACACATCATTACCATCAAGTTGGGTGAAAAGAGGTATCAAATACCTTAGGTAAGTCCTACAAAACCAATATCTTTGATTACTATAATACAATGTAAGCATCTAATTGCTCCCACTGGAAAATTTGTCCTACTAATGGTTCAACCTGAGGAGGCATGGTCCATTGTGGCCAATAGTCATATCAAAGTGTCCACTACCACAATTAAATAGAAACAAATGGAACAAATATTGTCAAAATATTAGGATGTATTCAATTCACCAACAGGGGTACCACTGCACTACCAAGTCAAGCATCAGATTGATCTAACTCTAGGGACACCATTACCAAATGGGCCACTGTACAGAAGGTCAGTTTTGGAGAATGAAGAAATCCATCGGCAAGTTCAAGAGTTGATCAAGAAAGGACATGTGCACCCAAGTGCTTCATTATGCAGAAGTCTAATTATTTTGGCTATAAAGAAGGATGTAACATGGAGACTTTGTATTGATTATCGTGTTCTCAACAAGATCATTGTGAAGATCTGATATCCAATCCTTCACATTGATGATTTGTTGGACCAACTTAGGGGGCAAATTTTTTTACCAAAATTGACTTGAAATTTGGATGCCACCAAGTCCCAGTTGAGCCATCTGATGTGTGGAAGACTACTTTCAAATCCAACGAAGGTTGTTTGAGTGGCTAGTCATGCCTTTTAACTTGATCAATGCCCCTACCACATTCATGAGATTGATGGATGATGTCCTCAGACCATTCATTGGTTCTTTCCTTGTCGTCTACTTAGATGACATACTCATTTTCAGAAAAACATGGGGTGACCATCTGCAACATGTTCAACAAGTGCTTTCAACCTTGCAACAACACAAGCTATATGCTAACAGAGATAAGTGTTCTTTTGGTATGGAGAGTATTCAGTATATGGGATACATTATGGATAAAACGGGTGTTCGTGTGGACCCTGAAAAGATACAGGTTCTCAAGGATTGGCCATCTCCCAAAAATCTCACAGAATTTCGTAGCTTCTTGGGTCTAGCCAATTTCTATCAGAGATTTGTAATTGGTTTTTCACATTTGGCATGGCCTATGAATCAGGCACTAAGGGGAGGGCCAAGGGAAAAATTTTGCTGGACAGAGGCACAACAAAAAGCATTCATGGAGTTGAAGAGGAGGCTATGTTCTACACTAGTACTAGCACTCTCAGATCTGCAACAATCTTTTTAAATTGAAACAAATGCTACAGACTATGTACTAGGGGCAGTTCTCATGCAACACGGCCACCCAGTTGCCTACCACAGTGAGACTTTCTCTGACACAGTGCGTAAGTATCCCACATATGACAAGGAGTTGTATGCTATTGTGCAAGCCTGTAAACAATGGAAACACTACATTCTAGGGAAGGAGACTATCATTCACATAGATTGTAAACCTCTACAATTTCTACAAACACAAGGAAAGCTACAAAATGATAGGCATCAAAGATGGTCTGCCTACTTGCAACAATTTCACCTCAATATCTGCCACAAGAAGGGAGCTACTAACAAAGTTGCAGACTATTTGAGTAGACCTCTGATCATAGCCCTAACAATGACACACAATAGATTTGCCTCCATTGTATGGCACAGATCCTGATTTTGCTGAAATCTACAACAATCTAGCAGAGGGAAAAGAAGCTACTGATTTCTACTTGAAGGATGGGATTCTCTATCACATGGGACACATATGTGTTCCAGTCAAGGAATGACAAAAGATGATAAGGGAGGCACACTATAGCCATGTTACAGGATATTTTGGGGTGGAGAAGACCATTGTTGTACTTTAGAGGTATTTTTATTGGCCCAAATTGAGACATGATGTCATTTTATACATCCGAGCTTGTACTGCTTGTGCCATTACAAAGCCTGCCAATCATAAACAAGGATTGTATACACCTCTTCCAATCCTTAACAAACCTTGGCATTCAGTTTCAATGGGTTTTATGTCTGGACTACCTTCTACCAAATGTTGGCATGATTGTGTATATGTGGTGGTAGACAGGTTTTCAAAAATGGCTGTCATGGTGGCTTGCAATAAAGGAGTCTCTGCGGAAGAAACTGCCAAGATTTTCTTTGAGAATGTTTGGGTACACTTTCGATTACCACAAACCATCATATCTGACAAGGATGATAGATTTCTTAGCAATTTTTAGTTAGCACTTTGGACCTTGATGGACACAAAGTTGACAAACTCCATTGCCTTCCACCCCCAAATAGATGGGCAGACCGAGGTGGTGAATCAAATGATCATTCACATTTTGTGGATGTACCATTCCAAACATCCTTGGACTTGGGATGAACGCTTACCATATGTACAACATAGTTACAATTGGGCACTACATGGTTCCACAGGGCACAACCCATTTGAGGTATGTCCTGGCTATCAACCATTGGCTCCAATTGGTGTAGCATTGCCAACTGTGTTGAGTGACCCATCAACACATTCAGAAAAAGAGGTAGGTAGGGCAACTAAGTTTGTGGAGAATATATGCCATATTTAGTAACAAGTCCATGAGATACTCCAATATAGTAATCAGAAATACAAGGATAGACATGATCAACATCGTACACCTCATCAGCTTAAGGTTGGGGACAAGGTTTGGCTTCATATTCAAAAAGAAAGACTTCAAGGGCCTCATAAGAAACTTTTTCCTATTTGATATGGTCCATACACCATCCTCAAACAAGTTGGTGAAAATTCTTTTGAACTCAATCTACCATCTTTTCTTGGACTACCTCCTGTTTTCAATGTTGAATTATTACGTCCATAATTTCATCCATTGTTGGACACTTCAGATGTTGCAGAACATATTAGTTGCTCAGAGTTGAATCTAGACACTACTACCCCTCTCACATGTGATCAGATTACTGATGTTGTGGTGAAAATATTAAAGAAACAACATATTCCTCTCTACCGGGTGGTACAGGCAGGACAACTTCCACATCAAGGAAAATGCTTCACTAAGGACCAGATTGAGAAAAAAAATCCTCATTTACTACAACACATAGGTGCAATAGGGCCCATTGCATTTCAAGGGGGATGCAATGATCCCACAGAGATTCAAAAGCATTAGGGTGGCATTTGTTTAGGCAACTATTTTTTAGTTTTTCAGTATTTTTTTCTAGTTTTGTCTACATCCTAGTAATTGGCATTTTTGGAGGTCTTCGGTGTGGAATTTGGGGTCAAGAATTTCATCATTTTATTTGAGTAGTAGCCACAGGTACAACATGACTCGATGCAACTCAATCTAGCTCTCCAGGATATCTTTCCAACGAGTCTGAGAAGTCTAGATTTCGACTAGCTGGCTAGAAGTTATGACCCTGCCTAGTGGGGTTCCAAATTTAGTAGTTTTTTGAAATTTTAAAAATTTGAAAATTTGAATTTTAGTAGTTTTTGTCACCTTCCAACTATCCATTTCAAATTCTATGGATAAGGTGACCTTTCACATTCTTTCTCATTTTATATAATCAACTTTTGATGCAATTAAAAATCCTCTTTGGTTGCCTGCAACTTTTTACAAGTTCTGCACATTGAGCTCTTGTTTATTCTCACAATACCACATGCTCAATGTTAGGTATTGTTATCTGAATTCTCCATTAAAATTCAGATCAATATCTGTTTTCAAGGGTTCTAAATCCAATGTAAATCGCTGATGTCAACAATTTATGACATAACAACATATAGTTTATATGAGCATGCCACTTCAAGGGAGCAACTTTTGAAAATATTATAATAAGAATAGAACCTTCAAATCCACCTCAACAATTACCTCTTAAATTTATAGGTCATCATTTGGAAATATTATCCCTTAATCCTAATGAGGTTGATCTAACTTACAATAAGTATAATTAGGAATTAATAAATGACTAAAATAGGGAATATACAAGTCATAGTTGGTCATCACATATTGTCATACATCCAATGGGTTAAGGGTGTAACATACCCCTCCCCTTTAGCTAAGTGTTGCCTCAACATTGTATAATTGTGGATGTTTGTAGATGAAATCTTCATCTTCCTATATGACATCTTTGATGACCAAATTCTTCCACTTGATGGGATACTTTTTGGCATTTTTGGTCTTTATTTTCTTTATGCGTCACTAGAGAATTGCTTCAACATTTGAGATAACTTCCCCCTTCCTTGAGCTTAGGTGACTTTGTCTACATAGGAATTTGATGGCCAATAACCATCTTTAAAAAAGAGACATGAAGAATTGGATATATTTTTATTATTGGGAGTAACTCTATCTTGTATGCACCATGTTTCCAATCTTTTATAAAATTTGATAAGGAACATAATAATGGGGTGAAAGCTTGTTGTCATTTTTTTCCTTCCTCCAACAAGTTTCATTATATGATTGCAACCTCATAAAAACTTCCATCTCCCACTTTAAAGTTCCTTTCACTATATTTATTTTATATTTTGTAATGAACATAGGTTTTTCATCAAACATCAAGGTCTCTATTCCACACACCTAGAAAAATAAAAAAATAGAGAAATATATATATATATATATATATATATATATATATATATATATATATATATATATATATATATATATATATATATATATATATATATATATATATATATATATATAACAACAAAAAAGTTAATTTGGATATATACATAAAAAAATGTGTTATGGAATAAAACTATATCTAAATTATAATTAATCTCACATAAAAAATTAATAATAAATAAAATATGCAACAAAAAATTATGAAAAAATATGTGCGCACTAGATATTGTGTTACCAATCTATGTTTAAGAATTTATAATTTTATCTTTTTTTGTAAAAAAATTATGCATTATTGAATAAATGTCACTTGTTAAGAATACTGTTAACTATAAAAAAAAAATAAGTTATTAAAAATTACGTAAAAAATGACATTAGTTTTTAAAATTAAAAAACTATATATTTAGAATCTACACAAAATCTTAAAAATCACTAGTTTTCATTATTTTTAAAATCTTAATGGTTTAGTTGCTATAGGTTAAAAGTGAAAATTTGGTTTAAAATGCTAATTTCAATTTCCCACTTTAGCCAAAAAGTAGGACATGCTATTTTGAAAAGTTTACCTGAAGGGCTATGATCTTGCAAATTATCATGTTATGTTGAATCCATTTGTTGTTCCAACCCAAGCTTTGAAACATAAAAAATTGAGGAAAATGAAGTGAGTAGAGTAGAAATCAATAGCTCGGGACCTTCATTCAAAGGACTGAGGGAACCTTTGAATAAAGGTCATTTGGTCAAAAAATATTAAAATATTGCTTAGAGGCTCCTTTGGATGACTATAAAAATATAAAAACATTAAAATGTTCTTATATAAATAGAACATTATAAATTAGATTATAAAAAAAAAAAACAAGAATTGTACTCACAAATTTCACATTTTTGGGATTTATTGAAGGGAAAAATATTTTTAGCTCACATTTTGAGCATTTTTGAAAGGAAAATAAAAAAAAATATTATTGTAACATTTTCGCAGAGGAGAAGATGGAAAATAAAAGGACAAGGATAAATAATAATGCATGTTCACATTTGACAGAAAGGGACAAGAAATTAAATGAAGAGAGGACACAAAGATATTTCAAAGAGAAAGAAGGTATGTATTTAAAAATAATAATTTTAATGTAAATATCAAATAGTTTAATTAAAATATAAATTTCACATGTTTATTACAGGAAGATCATTCTATATAGTTAGATTCCTTAAAAGAAGGTTCTAAGTTATTTATATATGTTATTATATATTCAAACTATAGTTGTGCTAGATGGAAAAGGGAGACTTAGCCTAAAAGGTTAAACTAGATCAAACCATCTTCTATCAACATTGGAACACAAACCAAGTTTAGCTTCTATCTTGCGAGGAGAGCCAAACTACAGGGGTTTTGTCCCTTTGTTGTATAAAAGAGTATCTACCAAATTCAACCAATCAAACAAGGGTAAAAACCTAAACCCTAATTGAGCAAGACTGACCAATAAACAACTATCAGAAATAGATACAGAGATTCTGAAAGGATAGCAGAGATCAAGAGACAATGTAGAATAGTCCAATATGAGTTTAGGAGAAAAGAAGAACTAGGGCACCAAGCACCCTAGACCCAAATTAGGGTTTTACAGAATGTCAAGATTTGGGTGCCTTCACCTGTGTGTCTTCATCCTTGTTAAGGCTTGTTGTCGTCTGATTCTTCCAGATGCAACTTGTACACAAGCAAGAATGGAAAAGGGTTGTATTGTGTTTAGGGGCTTGCCTTAGTTAAGCTCCGTGTTGGTGTTTCCACCTTCACTACAATAATAATTAGAGATTCAAGAGTGCATGCCCTAGGAGGGCAGAGGCAAGATCTACAATAAATGATGAAAGGATGGATGCAAATGATAAAGATGTTGGTTTATGACAGACAACTGAGAGGGGGGGGTGAATCAGTTGTTACAAAACTTTCTTTTCTTTAAACACTTAAATCCTTCTTATATTTCAACAACTTAATAATGATTCAATCATGGAAGCACAATGCAATAACTCAAAAGCAGAAACACATTAACATATATGACACCAAGATTTTAATGTGGAAAACCTAGTTAAGGGAAAAACCACAGGGTGACTACCCAAGATTGTATTCTCTATTAAAAGAATAAGAAGAACAAAATGGTACTTGCCAATTAGGGCTCACTGCCCGAGCACACTGCTCACAAGAGGCCCATTGCCTACAGGAGACACACTATCTACAGAATAATAAATATTACAGACTTGAATTGGAGATTAGCATCTTCACCATGCTTGAGTCAGTTCCATTTAAGCTCAACAATTTTGTTCTTCTTTTCGCTCTTCTCCTCTCTACCACTTTCTCATCTTCCCACTGATACTTTGAAATGACTTTGCAATTCTTATTTATACATGATATCAACTTTGGAATGATCATCAAAGTCAGCACAACATATTCTATTATAGAAAAATCACAAAAATACAACTTGATTTGTTACAAGAACTTCATGCATATCACCACACTGTCAGCCACACATATTTGGGACTTTAATCTTCTTTGAGGAACATGCCATGCTTCGCAGAACATCCTTAAGATCATCTGCAAGATGTGTAAAACATTCGGTTGGCCATGATTGGGAAGAACATCATCACCTGGAAGTAAATCTTCAATTACGAGCTCAATCTTCAATGTGGACCACCAACACAAATTAGATACAATCTAGAGACCCCCACAAGTTTGCTTGAATCACCAAGAACATCCACACTACTTCTACTTACTGAAATCATTCACATCTTCATCCGGAACCTCAAGAACATAGTCTTTCATCACTGTCACATTAGAATAATTGCTTGTGGACCTCCAAACCATGAACCAATTGAGTTGTCAATTCACATTGGCTTCCTAAACATTTCATCAAATCTGCAGAACAAGATTTTGCATTTTTGGATCTCACCAGACCTATTTGTGTCACTCTGTCACTTTTGAACAGTTGCCAGAACTAGTTTTACTCATATGGCTATAACTTCTCCAAATCTTCATGTGGACCTCTCAAATCTTTACTGGATCATCTTTAGACACATATCTATAAACCCTTTGATGCGCATTCTCTGATCTTCATCTTAGCTTGGATCTTTACTTCACAGAGCTTCACTGTCTTCACTGTTCTTCTCTATTTCTGAGAGGACTAATTTTCTCAATATCCTCAGCACACAGCTCATCCAATCCTTGACATCAATGCAACAGGAATATGTT
Organism: Cunninghamia lanceolata; assembly: GCA_027924645.1. Taxonomy (NCBI): domain Eukaryota; kingdom Viridiplantae; phylum Streptophyta; class Pinopsida; order Cupressales; family Cupressaceae; genus Cunninghamia; species Cunninghamia lanceolata. Next base: position 13,613,159 of record BSBN01000167.1, read on the forward strand.
GACATCAATGACAACACCGGTTAGGCCCATACTTTCAACAAAAGATTACCATAAGATATGAAACCCTAGTTGGTGTAGGTGACTCAAGACCATGCACCAACAAGGAGATAGAAGAATGGAGGCTTGAAATTCCTTTAATACCTACAAACAAGCATCATAACATCTACACAAAGAGCTTTTCCAACCATGAAGAACACTTGAGAATAGGAGATCAATTCATCAAATGCATAAGGTAAGTACTTTTGATCCTCTCATAACAAGCTAGGTGTAAAATGAATAACAACACTCCTTTATATATGCATTCCCGCTCACCAACAATGAATAAAACCAAATGGGGCCGACAAGGATAAGCCAAGGAGGTGTTCTAAGATGACACCACAAAATAGGGTCATGACTAACATCTGGGACCAGGGCGCTAGGCGCCCTGGTCCTTTAGCCCCACAAACTTTGGAGAGTGTTAAATGAAGTTGGATTACACCAGTCCTAAGTTTATTTATCAAGATCAAGAATCTATTGTTTATTGTTCCAAAAGGTGTCAAAATAGGTCTTGATTAACAAGGGTAAACATTTTAGTCCATAAAATTTATCCCCCACTTTAATGAGGGTATGAACTTATGTTCAAACTCACACTAAAGTAAGGAGAAGACAAATTTCCAACATGAAAACATAGAGGCCAAAGAATTCTGCTAAGTTGTGGACTATAGTAGCCCCCAAACTTAGGATTCTAAGGTTATAAACACACAAGACATTGTAACATAAATTGACACATACATGGAGTACTATGAACAAACATATAAGGAACACACATGAGAGACACATAATACACAAAGGTAATACACACCATACACAATACATACACATTTGACACAAAGCATACAAATAAGGCATATAGTATACATTGAATACGCATGGAAAACGTGATGAATAGACACAAAACACATGGAATCATTAAGAGAGCACAAGTTCAAGAAATACATCACAAAAAAAACATGGAAACAAAAACAAAAGCAACATGACTCTAACACTAGATTGCTCTATCGCTAGGGGTCATGTGAAGAGAAGTGTATTCATGGATCATGGAGTAGTAAGGACTATCAAATTACTAGGTGACCATGACAAGTCACATGAAGCACACGGGCTAGCAAACTTCTTTATACTAGGTGGCTCATGGACCAATAGTAAAATGAAAACATCATGGGATAGTGAGGACCATTGAATCACTCGGTGAGTTCTATTTCAAACATAATCAACAAGTGTATAATTAAAAGAGCATAGTCTGATGTATGCCCCCACCTTAAAGTGATTGCTTAATTCCTTGGAGAGCAATTGCTTTAAGGTAGAACATAATACAAGATAGGCACAAGAGATTTTTAGAAGCACATGCCCATATGATATGTGTTCCCAAAAGCTACATCGCAACAAGGGTTTGTCCCTAAGAAAGGCAAACCGAGGCAGTGCTGCGAGCATGATACACAATGGATTGTGTAGTCATGGTATGACATCGAGCATAATAACAAGGTGCCACATAAATCAAATCATACAAGTAATAACAAATTAGAGTGAATAATATGAAGTAATAACACAAAGGGATCTACCTGACTAGCATCAATATATGAATGGTTGTATAATAGGAGATGTCTCATGATTATAAATATTTGGAACTGTCATCATTCGCTAGTCGGTAAAACTACAGAGACAAATGAGAAAATATCACATGAAAGAAAATAATAAATCTTGGGTCACCAAGGAAGGATGCTAAATTATCCTATGCCTTGCATCATCTCCAAGGGAAGCAACAAAAATACAACTTCCAAGATATAGAGGAATGATGATACAAATAGAGAAAATGTCACAATGAATCTTGGTCCCTTTGTTTTCTTGTACCAACAAGGGTATCAAGGGTCATCCAAATAGAGATTAACAAACAAACATACACATAAAGCAACATAATATGGGGGTAACAACATGTGCAATGATAACACAAGAGAGAGGCCATACTTGCAAGTCAACCTAAAACAAATCATCCTCCTCCCAATCTTGCTCATCATAAAGGGATGGAGGGCAAGATGCAACATGGACTATAGCAGATACAATGTAAGGTACTAGATCCATACCTGTTTCATTATTACCTTCTGATTCTCTATTAGAATATAGCACAATAGGTTCCTCTGCGGGCTGTGAAGCACTATCTTTTGCTAGAGGAGATGAAGCGCTAGTATATTTCTCTTTCGCATCTATAGATGACTGACACTTGCAAGGAGGAAGATTCTCCTCTCCTATAACAAGGTGAGCTATAGCACAACAATGCTTCTTTCATTCTCTTCCAATTTGATTTCACTTAGTTATGTTTGTGATGGTTGTTAGGGGAACCATAGTATCTTCCAACGTGGGTTCCTTTTCTTCCTTTACTTCAGGCACATTAGAAGAAATGAGGGGAACCTCCAAAGGTTGAGAGACCATAAGGGAGGGTTCCTCAATGCGGGCTGCTCTTCCCTCTTAACCTGTGACATAGGTGGAGGTACTTGGGCATCCTCAACTGGTTAAGAAACCTTAGGAAATTATTTACATGAAACCGATTGCTTTTCACTAGTCTCTAAAGAGGTAGGTGGGACAAAAGTAATATTGTGATTATAGGGAGGTTTGTTTTGTGCTTGATGGTTGCCTCATTATCCTTGAAGGGATGGAGGAGGGGGAACCTCAACATATCTACTAGATGCTCAAGGATGGGGAGGAACCTTCAATTCGATCTTAACTTCATTTGCCACCTGCGGGACATGGGGAACTACCATCGTAGCCTTAGAACATCAAGAGGGTCTAGGGACATCACAAGAAGGTATGTTACTAAGTGACAATTCAACAATTTTATGTGCCTTATATTTTTTATATAATAAAAAGAATAGATCCTCTCTAGTTCAAGCAAATCCAACTGGTTTAGGCTAGAAGTAGTCAAGTGTAAAGTGTCCATGACGAGTGACGGGCTAGTGCTGACTGTAATGTACATCATGCACATGTCCTCAAATGGAAACTTTAAGCACTTATAAACCATAGAGGGGACTGCCTTCATGGAGCGAAGCCATGGGTGACCCAACTTCACATGAAATAAGTTTGATGTATGAATGATAATAAAAGTAACATCCAAGGTTCTTGGCCCAACCTTGACAACAAGGGTCAAGGCACCAAGAGTTGGAAGAATAGATCCATCGTGTACTCTAATCATTATTTCTGATACATTGTAGTTATCACAGTGCAAACCATGCATGTAGAGAAACTCTTCAGTTACTACATCTACCATGCAAACAAGATTGATCACAACACCTCTTATAGGTTTATCATTGATTCAAATGGTGATGAATAGAGATCCATCATGATCTTCAATAGTAGCATCATGAGGAGTAAAAGATATAGTTGGTTCGGTCTCTGCTTGCTCTTGATGAGGGCGAGCATCCACCATGCAGATATCTCCTTCATAATCTTGTTCTTGATGAGTATATTGTACTTCTTGAGATGGATCCACAATATTAGCTTGGTGTTGAGGAAACAGATCTATGAATATTTGTAAGTTTTGATTAGGTGGAGCCACTGATTTATTTCCTATGTTATTTACAGCCGAAACTTGGATGAATATGGAATCAATGAGGTCTTGAACTTCATGTTTAAGACACATACATCTTTTAGTGTCATGAGTGGCAGATCGGTGAAATTCACCAAAGGCCTTTGAATCGAAAGAATATGCTTGCATCTTACTACGATCAAGAGGTCGAATAGGTGGAAGCTTGATGAAATTGTTGTTTAAAAGTTGTATCATTATAGAATAAAATGGTTTTGATAATGGTGTGAATTGTCTAGTTTTTGGTTTAAGTTTATGTGGAGTGGGAGAAAAAGATGTTGCAGTTGCTACATGTTTTTGAATGCGATTTGATGATATGGCACTGATTTTGATGAAAGTTTTCTTGTGTCTTTTTAATGAATGAGTGTGTGAGGCTTTGAATTCACCAACCAGAGCCAATGAGTGATTATTCTCATACTAACTAACCTATAGTTGGTAATCATGAAGATCCATGCAAAGGTTAGTAAAAGAATCGTAACACATCAACAAGATTTTGTCACAGATGTGAGGTTGTAAATTTCCAATGAAAATTGTTTGTATATCAATATCTGAATACAATATTGAATTTGTGAAAAGAGGGCTTGATAATGCCCCATGAAATAAATTACTTTCTCTTTTATTCCTTGTTTGCAATGGACTAAACTAGTCAAAGAGACTTGAGGTCCAATGTTTGCTTGAAAGTGTTGAAGAATTTTGTTGATTAATTATGAAAAAGAAGTGATTGAATTAGGAGCCAATGAGCAAAACCAATCCAAGGCCGAGTCTTTGAGTGACCTAGGAAAGAGTTTAGCCAATATTGCATCTTCAAAGAAGAAATCACTACACATAGCTATAAAGGTTGCCACATGGTTGTTGTAGAGTCAAAACCCTACATTTTATATGTATGTCTCCATATATATTGTTTCTATCAGCTAAGTGTTAAATATTTTGAGGTATGTTAGGGCTTTAAGTGGGTTGTAGAATAAAGAGTCTCAGAGCAGTGGAGCCTGCCAAGTGTCACAACAACACTCTTTTGAAAGTTTTTGAAGCTAAAGACTCTCCCGACTAGCACCAAGGCTCCACGTGGTGCAACGTCAGGTCGTTGGATCTCTAAGTATAAAAGGTAAAAAGGTATCAAGAAGGGTTGTGACATCATCGTCTATCGGTAATAAGTAAAGAGTCTTTGCAGTGTTTGAAGAGCTTGCCAAGTGTCAGCTCCATGTTCCTTATAGAGTTTATTTAGTTCAGCCTCCAAGTCTCCACAGAAAGCACCACTTGTCACAAGGGCACTCATTTGAGAGGTTTCTTTGTTGAAAGTTTTGCATATGGAGTGATGTCCTACCATGTGTCCCTTTGAGTCTTTTATTGAATGCAACAGAGTTTGCCATGTGTTTGTATGGTGCTTGTTTATGGAGTCTCTTTTGTTAAAGTTTTAGATGTTGTCAAAATCTGCCATGTGTCCCCATGGAGCCCAAGACTCTTTTAAAAGGAAGGATCTCTATGGAAAATGCCAAGTGTCAACACGATGCTTATTTAAGGAGTCTTTTGTTGAAGTATTGTTTAAATGAGCACCAGCCCACCACGTATCGCATTTGAGTCTTTTTCTTAAGGCCATGGAAGAAGCCATGTGTCATAACAACACAAATTGTTAGAGTATCAGTTTCAAAGGGCCATTTCTATGGTGCCTTTGGCTAAAATATATAGGTGTCGACTTAGGGAAAAGATGGAAGAGTTTGCAATATAAAAGAGAGATTCAAGACTCACAAAATCAGTTACAACGGGCAGGTAAACAGGGACTTAATATTCTCATAAGATTTGTATTGTGGGAGCTAATGACAGAAGTGGTAGTTAACTGGTGTCTCTGATTGCCAGGCAGTTAGGATCTCAATGGCTACAAGGGAGCTTTGAACTTTAAATTTTGTGCTATAAATAGTAGAGTCCAACCCATGAGGAGAGGTAGAGATTTTGAATAGACAGAGATTTTTGAATATCAAAAGTTTTTGTTGCTAGATTAAAAGTATATTTTCTTGCCTTAACAGGTGCCTCTTTTGAGGGATTGAATATTGTATTATGTGCATTCTACCTTATGTACTTTATTCTCCTATCAAACAATGAAGAGAGAGTGGTGTTCTATGCATATTAGGATCTGTTTCTAATTATTGTTTCTTACGTTTTGTATGAGCCTTTGATGAATTTGATATACATATGATGTTAATGTTAATCATGCTTTATGCTCTTTAGCTTATCAGTAGATTATGCAAGTTTGATTACTGTGCTACTAGTGTGGATCTTAATACATTTCCAGTCCATTGCCTTAGTAGATTTAGGTGTTATCTTTATAATCTTATTTTTCTTCTCTTTACATCAAAACCCATAGAGAAGAACCAACTTCTTTAAAATCTGGAGGTTATTCTAAGAGTCAAGTCTCACATTCTTAGAATTTCCCATTGTTGGTGAATACTTGCAAAATTAAACATCAACAATTTTTTGGCATGCCCAATGGAACATAATTTACTGATTCTTGGTTAGAAGCACATGAGTTGACACCCTGCTAGAAGTCAGAGTTGTAGACCAACTACCTGAGCTTGATCTATTGCTAATCCAGGACTCTTGTTGCCATCGTTGGCAACTACCTCAAGAAGAAGCCTAAATCAACAAAATATCTCAGGAGGACAAATGGGTGCCCTAGCCCCACCTCACAATTTTGTCAATTGGAATAGTCGTAGCCCACTCATTCTTCCAACGCCTCCAGATACATGGGACCCAATTCCAGGTAATGCTCTAAACGCATTACCTAAGTTCACAGGAGAGAATTTCAAGAGCCCAGCTGAGCATTTATAAGATGTGGATGATGTATGCACAGTACATTACATCATAGAGAAAAATATTTCTATGAGACTACTAGCTACTTCTTTTAAAGGTAAAGCTCTTGATTGGTATCGATCTTGACCATCAAATTCCATTGGAACTTGGGACCAACTAGGAGATGCACTATTTGAAAGATTCAGTGAGAAGGGAGACAGGTCCTCTCTATTGCAATAGCTGATCACCATAAAGAGATCACCCCAAGAAGCCATAACTAATTTCAATACAAGGTTCTAGAAGACCTGGCAAAGAATCCCAGTTGATGCTCGACCACCGACAGGTATGGCAATTGTCTTCTACCTCAAGGTTTTCAATTTTGATATTTCGGTTATGATCTAATCATTAGGAGGACAAACCCTTCCCATAGCATATGAGTTGGCTGTTAAAGTAGAAAATAGTCTAATAGATGCTAGCAAATTACCCCCATGACCACCTATACCTATGTTTCTTGAATTGTCAATTCTTGTTCAAGAAGAAGCCCCTAATGTTTCATCAGTCCCTATTTCTATGAATACATTTCCTATAGGTCTTAGAGACCAACAACCTTGGCATCCTCTTCCTCTCCATCTGAAATGGATGACGTTAAGAGTATTCTCAGAACCTTTTCTAATGAAATTATTAAACTTAAGAGGCAGTTAAGCTCGTATCAAAAGCCTCCCTACCAAGGATTTCAAGGAAATAGACCCCCATATCAGCCAAATCAATATTAAGGCCAACAAAGACTAAACCTTCCATAGCCATCTAATCAACTTATCCCTGTGCCAACACCATTACAAGCTATCCCAACTAATCCAAGTAGAGAGTTAGTTCCTGGATAGAATAACTTTTCTAAAGAGATGAATGCATGGTGCTTTCCTTGTAATAATGCACATATGCCCAAGGATTGTCCCAAAGGAAACTTAGAACAGGAGGTGGCTTAACAAAGAGGAATGGGAAACCAAGATGGTCCATCATTAGAATCATACACATATATGTTTAGGGTGAAAAAGGGTGGAGATTTTTTGCTTTAAGTTTCAAAGGCAAATCCTCCCTTCTCACCAAACATTCAAGGGCACATCAACTAAGTTGAATCCCCACTAAGCGAGAGCAATCACCTATCAGGTTGAAATGCCTCTTATAACGATGTGGAAGTTCAAATGTATCAAACACTATCTCAATTTAATCCTCAATTACTCTTAAAACCCTAAATAAGTAAAACAGTAAGAAAATTATTGAATTACAGCAAATCCTTTCAGACTAAGGTGAAGGATAGAGATATTTAACTCACTACTTTTCAAGGTTCAGAAAGCATAACAGTCGGGGACACTGGAACTAACGCCCTAGTCCAAGGTACAATTTTTGTCACAGAATCTAGATCTTCTTCTGACACTGATCTGCACTGTATCTTCTATTTATACCTTGGGGAAAGTGGAGGACATAGGGACTAGCGCCCTTGTCCTGAAATGTTCACCTTTGTCCTCTTCTTGTTATATCCCAAATCCTTGTTGTCTACAACCTCCTTTCTGCAACTCCACTCCGTGAAACTTAGTACCTATAACCTATAATCACAAAGGAGTGTGGGAGGGGGTTAAGGTGTTTAGAGGCTTGCCTCAGTCAAGCCCCGGAGAGACATTCAAGTCTTTCGAACACCATTGTTAGATAAGAGTGCATATTCTGATGGGATAGAGGCAAAAATCCAAATGATAAATGATTGAAAACACAATAGATATCACCTTGAAGTGTAGATCTCATGGAAGGAAGATGCTCTTCATGCCATGAGGAGATGGAGTCAAATCTGCAAATACAAACACAATAACAACAAGTACTACTCTGCAACACAATGAATGCCTTGAATCAAAATCACAAAATCACAATGCTCATCTAATTTCCATCCCTATTTTGAAAATGAAACCTAATCATGCTTATATATGCAACTACAAAGATTCTTGCTAAGAATTTCATAATTCAAACTTGAGATGTCAACATAGGACCTAAATAATGGTCATAAAAATGACATTTAAATTTAGGGCATACCCAAAATAGGGCAAGACTAGGGTGCTAGCACCCAAGTCCAACCCCTTGTCTCTGTTCAGTTATAATTAAAATAGCACCGCCTAGGTCCTATTTTCCATAAGACTTTAGGGTTTTCTCATCGGGAGTTAGAATTATCATGCAAGATACTCTAAATGCATTCTAAGGACCTGGGAGCTAAACCTTAGGAGGGAAAAGCCCCCAAGGGGACATTTTCCAACATAACATTTAGCCCCCACTTTAATGTATGTATAAATGCAAGGCCAATACATGCATTAAAGTAAGGTCAAGAAACACAACAATACTTGCCAAGCATGATGAAGACACGCCAAACAAATTGAAGACAGTAACAGGCACACAAATCACGGAGACAATAGCATTGAAGCCATGCAAAACATAGTTAATACAATGATTATTTCTTTTTTTTTTCTTTTTCTCATTTATGAAATGCAAATGCAAATATGAGGAAAGTAAACACACAACCCATAGTGTAGGAGGTTCTCATCACCACCAGTCTTTAGACTACACATGGGGCAACAAACATGCAATACAAATCTCAGAGTGTAGGAGGGACTCATCTCCACTAGTCTTTAGACTGTACTTGAGAACAAAAATGCCATACAAATCAAGAATGCCATATAAATCCCAAAGCATAGGAGTGACTAATTGCCACCAGTCTTTGGACTAATCTTGGGAACAAACATGCCATACACACACATAGAAGACTCAGAGAAAACACAACAAACAAGCAATGGAAGAAACCTATTTCTAGGTTTGCAACCATCTCAGACACATTACAGGAACACACACCGATGATTGGGCTTCACCAAAACAATCACTGAAGAGATGCTTAAGGGTTAAGATAGTCTCAGATCTGCTCCCCGCCACCGTAGAGGACTTTTAGAAAATGACAGGATGTGCAATCTCCTTGAGAAATACACCATCCTCGCCTTCGTAGAGGGCTTAAGATAAAAGGATATACATGATATCCCACCTCCATAGAGGGCTTAATGATTGCAATAGATTCAAGTTTTACAAACACACTTTACTAGCATCTAAAATAGACAACTTACCTTATATATGCCCCCACCTTAAGGTGGTTGATATTATGTACTGATATCAAGCATGTTAAGGTAGGAAGAAAACACACAAGGGAACACAAGCTCTCACAAAGCCCATGCCCCACAGAGGTGAGATATACTTTATGATTGCCAAATGTTCCCACAAACACATAATTCCCTGCAAGAAAAGGTGTTAGCATCCATATATTCATCATAAACAACAATGCACATAAAAGAGCTGAGGAAAGAAAGATCCAAGATAGACAAAGTGCGTGGAGCAGAAGTATTGTTATGTTTTGTAAGTATGATAAGAGAACATCAAGATCACATGGAGTGATTCTACTAGCCAAGCATCGGATAATATATATCAACCTTGTCATCATGTATGGACTAGGTCCATTTTTTTATTTCTCACTGAAGGGACACTAGGTCCGCATCAATATAAATTTGCTTTTCATCATCTACCCGCTAGATAAAACCACTAGAGGAAGTGAAACAATAAATCAAGAGAGGAGAAAGAAGTGTCTTAAGGACAGTCACGTAGGAGGGTTCCCCCAAGTCACCCACTGCAATGCTATGTCCATCAGACACAACACACAACAATGAAAATAGAGGAGAGGTAATATAGAAGAATGATGATACAAATAGAAGAAGGGTCACAACAAAGGTAGTCTCCCAGTATCCTTGACCTTACGGGAGAATCAAGGGTCATCCTAGGAGGCCTAAACAACACATAACACATCACGAGGGAAACACAACATGGAGGTAAAGGGTTAGAAATACTCACTTGCTAGTACAATCATACTAAAATTTGTAACTTGCGTGCCTCTTAGAGAGATGCTCTATCAAATTTTGTGCAGAACTTGAGTGGTTCTTATGGGAGTCTTATTTGTTGTAAGGAAGTCCATGTAATCCTTGTTTTTCAAATCCTTGTGTATGTGAGATCTTTTGTTGCTTGTGAGGAGGAGAACCACTATTATATCCAATTGATGATAATCATCTTACTCTTTTTCAATTTTTAGCTAGGTTTCTTTATTGAGTTCATCTATCATAATGACAAGGACTATCTTGTACTGTTTCAATCTTTTCTTGTGTGAGAGTCTCTTGTTTTAGTTGTTCTATTTGTCTTTCCAATGCAATTTGGTTATCTCCCAATCCTTGAAGGGATAATGGGGGAGGAACCTCAACATAAATACCATTCCTTCATGGACGAGGTAATACTTCATTATTTTCCTTGTCCACCTCTATTGTAGCAATTATCTCATCATAATTCAGATAGTCATCTTCTACTTCAAGTGCTTTTTGTTCCATCATGTTATTTCAGTATGCTTAGGGAAAGGATTAGTAAAGATTTGCAAATTTTGATTCGGCGGAGCAACCGACTTATTTCCATTATCATTCACACCTGATACCTATATAACATTCAAGTCAATGAGGTCTTGTATTTCATGTTTAAGATGCATATATCATTCAATGTCATGTCCTTATTGTCGATGAAAATGACAAAAGGTAGCATCGAAATAAGGTCCTTGCATTTTACTAGGATCCAAAGGTTTAATTAGGGGAAGCTTCATGAAGTTATTACTCATGGCCTGATTCATGATAGAATGATAGGATTCAGATATCAAAGTAAAATTTCTTTGTTGATACGGTGTCTCCTTTGGATTGGTGATAGAAGACACTTGTGAAAAGTTGTTTGCATTTGGCCCATTAATCTTGATGAAACTCTTATTATTCTTCTTAAAGTTGTTTTGTGATGGCCCACTTGTGGATTGTCCAACTTGAGCCGATGAGTTTTAGTTTTCATACTGACTAGATGAAAGTTGATAATCATGAAGGGTGGTGCATAGATGTTGAAAAGAGTTGTACTTCATCAAGAGAATCTTATCACGGATGTTAGGTTATAGATTTATAATAAACACCTTCTGAACATCCTCATGTTTCATCTGATATTGAATTTGTGCATAGAGAGATCGATACCGACTAATAAACTTAGTTAACTTCTCTTTCGGACCTTGTTTGCAATGAACTAAATCAATCAAGGAGACTTGAGGTCTAATGTTTGCTTGGAAATGTTGTAAAAATTGATCAACTAACTATAAAAAAAAGTGTTATTGAATTCAGAGGCAAAGAGAAAAACTATTCTAAAGTAGTATCTTTGAGAGATCGCAGGAAACATTTTGCTAACAAATCCTCTTCACAGTAGAAATCACTACACATAGCTATGAATGCTACCACATGACTATTAGGATCACCTTTTCCACCATACTTTTCAAAGCAAGGAGTCTCAAACCTCTCATGCATATGATTTCTCAAGATTGCATAAGATAGGGGATCACGAGCATGATAGGTTGGTATATTAGGTTGTGAAGAATTTTTCAGATTTGTCACCTTTTGTTGTAAAGAAGTCATGCCTTGCAAGAGTTGGTTTAAGATGGCATCATTGGGAGATGCAGTTTGTTGTGAGGAATTGGAACCCTAAGTGAGGAGGTGATTGAGCTTGAGTAACGATAAGTGGAGGCTATGAATAAGTAGGTGGTGGTTTAACATAGTGATAGGTGGAAGGTGGTTGAGAGTAGTTATATGTAAAAGGTGGTTGAGAATAAGTGGGATGGAGAGGTGGTTGAGAGTAAGAGGTCACATTAGGTGCCAAGTTCTGATAGTTGAATCCCACAACTTTGTAATTTTGTGAATTAGTGCCATTAGATACTCCAATACCAATGGTAGCATTACTACAAGCATTTGTATTAGTAGTTAAAATCGTTGATGTAAATGTAGATATTCCCATAGTCGGTATAGGTGTCGATACTTGTGTATGAGACGGTGACGACATGTTCTTAATACCATTCACACATTCAGTCACCAGCATAACATTAGTTTGTACAATATGTGTTAATCCTCAAACAACATTAATACCATCTTGTCCTTCTTCTATCAATTCTCTTATGTTGTGAATCACATGTATAGCTTCTTCTGCTATCCTTTCGTTTTCAACAAATGCTTGAAAATCGACTAACTCTTTATAAAGTTTGTTAATTTGCTCATTAGGTACATGTGCAACCATCTCAATAGTGTCCTCAACATCATGAAATACTTGATCTTCCATAGTGGTTGTATGAGGGATAGTATCTTGCAAAATTTGTGTCTCTCCTTTTGTAAAGAAGGTATTCAATGGATTTTCAGAGGTAGGGATATCGTTTTCTTCAAGAGCACTAGATCCCATAAGTCTTCTACTTCTTCTTAAAGGAATTTTTATATTAGGGAAGTGAGTTATAAGGATCATACAATAACATGCAACATTTAATGTACAAACTAATAGAACAAACCCTAGGAGAAAGATATGTTTAAGATCCAAAATGCTTGATTTTTCAACTTTTTTCAATGCAAATCACTAGAAGAAGAGGTGTTGTGAAGAATTTCAAGAGGGAAAAAAAATAATATGCCTAATAATAGTCCAATTATGCAAAAATATCTTTCACAACATGCTTTTGATGCAAATCTAGAGTGATGACAAGTCAAGACCTAGTGAAAATACACCTAAAATATGCAATTTTTCACCAATTTTCAATGCAAATGAGTAAAGGAAGGGGTGTTGTGAGGAAAATTGTGATGGAAAGAATATTATAACAGTGATATCAGTCACCTAATTCCATTAAATCCGTCACAACACACCTATAGTGCCAATCTAGAGAGTTGACTAGTCAAACCTTAGTGAAAATATAGCTAAAATATGCAAATTTTCACAAATTTCCCATGCAAATGTCTAGTAGAAAGGGTGTTGTAAGGAATTTGAGGAGGGGAAGAAGATACTAACCCTGATATCAGTCCAATAATGCATAAAAATATCTCACAACACGCTTGTAGTGCCAATCTAGAGAGTCGATAAGGCCAAATCTAGTGAAAATGCAAAGTTTTCAAACCCTAGACATGAAATTTTGCAAGAAAGCCACTATGATGCAACACTAAAATTATAAATCAGTCCTAATGAGTGTTTGAAAAGGGTATTAAAATCTGAAACAAGATTTTGACTACAAACCCTAGCTAATGCAAAACTAGGTTTTTATGAAAAATGCACAATTTCAAGCAATTTTTGACAATTAGGCATGAAAATGTAATGCAAATGAATACTAAATAATGAATTTATGTGATTTAAATCAAATATAATTAAAATAACATAAATTTAATTAAATTAAATTCCAATTAATTCAAATTATGCTAAAATGGAAGCCTAAGATGCTGATTTTTTCAAAATTTTCAATTTTTTTGTAATTTTTCAAATGTGATAAGGGTATGATGAAAAATAAATTTCAGATTTAATTATAGAATCAAAAATTAAATTAAATGCAACTAAATTAATGCCAACTATGTGAAAATTCAAACCCCAGAATGTAAAATTTTTGAAAATTTTTGAAAATTTTTCATTTTTTTGTAGTTTTTCAAATGCAATAAAATGAATGAATGCTAATTTATCACACAACACTTAGCAAGGTGCCAAAAAGTACAAAAACATGGGTTCACCAATATGTTTAGGGTGAAAAAGGGTGGAGATCTTTTGGTTTAAGTTGCAAAGGCAAATCCTCCCTTCTCACCAAACATTCAAGGGCACATCAACCAAGTTGAATCCCCACTAAGCGAGAGCAATCACCTATCAGGTTGAAATGCCTCTTGCAACGATGTGGAAGTTCAGATGTATCAAACAATATCTTAATTTAATGCTTGATTACTCTTAAAACCTTAAATAAGTAAAACATTAAGCAAATTATCAAATTATGACAAATCCTTTCAGACTAAGGTGAATGAAAGACATATTTAACTCACTATTTTTTGAGGTTCAGAAAGAAGAACATTTGGGGACACTGGGATTAATGCCCTAGTCCAAGGTACAATTTTCATCATAGAATCTGGATCTTCTTCCAACATTGATCTGCAATGTATCTTCCATTTCTACCCCTGGGAAAGTGGAGGACACAGGGACTAGCACCATTATCTAGAAATCTTCACCCTTGTCCTCTACTTGTCAGATCCTAAATCCCTATTGTCTACAACCTCCTTTCTATAACTCCACTCTATGAAACTCACTACCTATAACCTGCAATCACAAAGGAGTGTGGGAGGGGGTTGTGGTGTTTAGAGGCTTGCCTCGGTCAAGCCTCGGAGAGACATTCAAGTCTTCCAAACATTGTTGTCAGATAAGAGTGCATATCCTGATGGGATAGAGGCAAAAATCCAAATGATAAATGATCAAAAACATAATAGATATCACCTTGAAGTGTAGATCGCATGGAAGGAAGATGCTCTTCATGGCATGAGGAGATGGAGTAAAATCTACAAATACAAATACAATAACAACAAAGTACTACTCTGCAACACAATGAATGCCTTGAATCAAAATTACAAAATCACAATGCTCATCTAATTTCCATCCCTAGTTTGCAAATGAAACCTAATCATGCTTATATATGCAACTACAAAGATTCCCGCTAAGAATTTTGTAATTCAAACTTGAGATGTCAGCATAGGACCTAAATAACGGTCGTAAAACCAACATTAAAATTTAGGGCAGACCCAAAATAGGGTAGGACTAGGGTGCTAGCACCTGAGTCCACCCCCTTGTTTCTATTCAATGATCGTTAAAATAGCACCCCCTAGGTCCTATTTTCCTTAAGAATTTAGGGTTTTCTCATCGGGAGTCAGAACTATCATGCAAGATGCTCTAAATGCATTCTAAGGACCCAGGGCTAAACCTTAGGAGGGAAAATCCACCAAGGGGACATTTTCTAACATAACAATATCAATCACCTAGTGTTTAAAATACAACAATTGTGGCTCAAATGCAAGGCATATCTATAAAGCAAGAAGGAGAAATCACCCCTGAACATGCACTATTCTCATGGATTGAAGAAGAAGAATCAGTGTTCAATGAAGCATCAACTTCCAAGAATTCCCTAGTTCAGTTTGATTATTACACTAGGTCAAAGAGGATGGTAGAAACACCAGAAGTCATCCCCAGTGTGACAACTAAATCAAAAAAATGACCATCCGTTCATATCCCTACAAGACAAGATATTTCAATGATGGCTTAGAGTCAAGGAGTTTCTAACCAAGTGATGGAAAGGATAAGGTATCCCTATTACCCTAAAGTGCAGTCACTAGGACCCAATGAATGTGGTGGAACAGTTGAAAAAGGTCCCTGCTAATGTATCCTTATGGGATATGTTAGCCATCTTTGAGAATAAAGTACTATTGCAAGAAGCTCTGGGATGCCAAAATGAACCTAGGATTACTGGCATCAAAGAAAGCTCTGCAGATAAAGGGAAAAATCAATCCAAAGCATCTTAGTCACAACAGGGGTCTACTCTGGTGAATGCAAAAGAAGAGGTGAGTAAGATTAAGTTTGATCCATTTTATTTGACTCTAATAGTAGGGAAGAAGTTACTACACAATTCCATGATAGACTCAGGTGCAAACACCATAGTTATGCCTTAACAAATATCAGATGCCTTAAAGATAAAATATGAGCCATTACCTTAAGGGTGATGCAATTAGATGAGAAATCAGTCCAGACCATAGGCATTATCAAACAACTCACATTACAATTGTATACCTACCCAAATATAACTATATTGCAAGATGTGGTGGTCATTGATATTCCCCCTATCTTTAGTTTATGCCTATCTTTAGATTTCATAGCTAAAATTGGAGGATATGTCTTTAGGCTGGTCATATCTAATTCTGAGGACCAAGTATGGTTCTAAGATGAAAGTGTTCTTAGAGCCTTTGTGTAAGGAACATATTATTGATGAAGCAACATCAAAGTTTGAAGCATTACATGCTATGATCAATATAGAGGAAAGAATTTGATGCAGGGACTTCCAAAGGTCATAACTTTTGACTCGGATGTGAGTTTTCTACGAGATTTTATAGGTGGATGCATTATGAGGTGGCAAGTGGTTTCCCAACCCACCCTAGTCAATTGGACCCTATCTTGGCACTTTTTGGGGGCTTGAAACTTTCATCTTGGCCCTCAAAATGGTAATTTAGTGTTTATTTCTAGATTTTTTAAAAGTTGCATAGCTCAAAACTCATGTTTCAAATTTAGAATATTAGTTGGATTTTCATCCTACCTTAGTTTTAGGAAGCTTTTGGGAAAAAACTGGGTTATCAAGATATGATTGTAAAATTACCTAAAATGGCAAAATCTGACAATTGTCGAAATCTGCCAAAAAAGGTAATTTTTTGATTTTTTTTGTTTTTCTTGGATATAAGAGAGTTTTCTCTCATTGTAGTAGCAAAGTTGGTGAATAGAAGTTTTTTTTTTCAGTTTCCAAATCTTTGGCTCTCACACATGATTAATGACACAATTTTATTGAGTGTGTTGTTGGCTACATCATCTGGTATCAGAGCGGGAAGATGGCTGGGAGAGGAAGAGGCAGTCTTGCCCAGATGCATAGAGAAATGCAAAATTTGCAAAGGAAAATAGCATAACTTACAACATGGATGGAAAACCAAAGACTAGGTAGAGGAGGAGACGAATCTGATGAAGAGATAGGTTGAGATGCAGATTAAGACACAGAACATGAAGAAGAAGAATTAGAAGGCATGAGCTTTGAAGAGAGGATGCTCAGAGCATTAGAGGGAAACAATGATGGGATCAAAATTGAAGTTTCAGAGTATGCAATAGTCTCAAACTAGAGGAGTTGATGGTTGAATAACATGGGGAAATTCTTTGAATGGAAGACTATGACAGAGGAAAAGAAGGTGAAATTTGCATGCACCAAGTTAAAGGGTCATGCCATGATCTGGTGGGATCATATGCAAAAGGAAAGAACTAGAAAGGGAAAGACTAAAATTAGGACTTGGAGCAAAATGAAGAAGAAGTTGAGAGAGATACTTTTGCCTATGGATTATGCACAAACTCTTTTTCGTAGATTTCAAAATTTGAGACAAAATCTATCTACTGTGCAAGACTACACAGATGAATTTTACAAACTATCTATTCACGTGGAGCGTCAAGAAACTGTTGAACAAATGGCTGCAAGGTATGTAAATGGTCTAAAATTCTCTATTCAAGATGAATTGAGCATGCACAGGGTTAGCAGTATGGAAGAAGCATACCAATTAGCTTTAAAGGCTGAAGAAAAACAAAGTAGACAGTATTTTCAAAAGAATAGACGAGCAAGGAGGGGGACATCATCTCCATTGCGAGGTAACATAAGTTATAATCAGGAAGAATCATCCCAAGGAATAGAGAAACTAGAAGATATTTGGCAAGATCCTGAAAGTCAACAAAGAGGAAGAGGATTTCAGAGGGGCAGAGGTTACAGTGGTGGTAGAGGATGGGAAAACCCACAAAAACCTTTCATTTGTTTTAGGTGTAGTGAGAAGGGTCATAAGACATTTGAGTGTTTAGACTATCACATGCATGAAAGGAGACAAGGAGAACAACCCAGGTTGAACTTGGTTCAACCTGAGAATGAAGGAGAAGGAACAGAACTAGAGGTTCTGCCAGATATGGGTGAGAGTCTCATGATGAGAAGAGCAATGGTCATTCCAGAAAAAGAACAAGTACAAATTAAAGGTCGTGATGATTCTTGGCTTTAAACCAATATTTTTCAAACCAGGTGCACCTCAGGAGGAAAGGTATGTCAAGTTATTATTGACAGTGGCAATTGTGAAAATATGGTTTCTAGAGAAATGGTAGATAAACTGAACCTACACTATGAAAAGCATCCCCATCCTTATCGTATTACATGGTTTAAAAAGGGAAATGAAGTCACTATTGATAAGAGGTATTTAGTTAAGTTTTTCATAGGAAAGAATTATAAGGATGAAATATGGTGTGATGTCATTCCAATGGATGCATGCCATGTGTTGTTGGGAAGGCCATGGCAATATGATAGGAAGGTAATGCATGATGGAGAAAGGAATACATACACTTTTTGGAAAGACGGTTCTAAAGTGATTTTATTACCCCGTAAGGATGAAAGGATAGTTAAGAGTATGTTGTTCGCAAAAGAACTTGTTAGGGAAATGAAGGTGACAGCGTTCTGTTATGCACTAATGGCACAAAAAAGAAGATGGTAAGGAAATACCAGTACCGGCAGAAGCACCCAAGGTACTAGAAGAACATGTTGATGTTATGCCTGAGGGTCTATCACCAAAGAGAGATATTCAACAACATATTGATTTAATCCTAGGAGCATCCATACCTAATCAGGCAACTTACACAATCAGTCCTACCAACCATAGCGAACTCAATCGACAAGTACCCGATCTCATAAGGAAAGGTGTGGTAACGGAGAGCCTGAGCCCATGTGTTGTACCTACATTATTAACTCCAAAGAAGGATTTTGAGCCCATCAAGACTTACAACAAGTTGAAATACAAGAAAATTGAAGGTGAGGCAGAAGTAGACTAGCAACAACAACAAGTTCCAAGTGAGAAAAGAGAAAAGATTGCACAGATTTTAGACAAGTAGGCTATATGCATGCAACAGGGTCAAGACAACAAGTTTCTTGTACAGTGGGAAGGGCTAACACAAGCAGATAATACATATATTCTAGAGTGAAAATTGAATAATATGGATTTGGACAAGTGGCACAAGTTCCATAAAACAACTTGCAGGAGCTGCGTTCTTTTCAACCAGAGGAGAATGATGCAAGGACTTCCGGAGGTCATAACTTTTGACTCAGATGTGGGTTTCCTATGAGATTTTACAGGTGGATGTGTTATGAGGTGGAAAGTAGTTTCCCAACCTGCCCTAGTTGGTTGGACCCCATCTTGGCACTTTTTTGGGGGCTTGAAACTTTCATCTTTGCCCTCAAAATGGCAATTTAGTGTTTTTTTCTAGATTTTTAAAAAGTTGCATAACTTGAAACTCATGTTTTGAATTTAGAATATTAGTTGGTTTTTCATCCTACCTTAGTTTTAGGAAGCTTTTGGGAAAAAACTAGATTCTCAAGATATGATTGTAAAATTACCTAAAATGGCAAAATCTGACAATTGTCAAAAATCTACCAAAAAAGGTAATTTTTTGATTTTTTTGATTTTTTTGTTTTTCTTGGATATAAGAGAGTTTTCTCTCATTGTAGCAATAGAGTTGGTGAATAGAAGTTTTTTTTTTAATTTCCAAATCTTTGGCTCTCACACATGATTAATGGCACAATTTTATTGAGTGTATGTTGTTGGCTACATCAGAATTTATGTGGAAGAGATGGGAGAATGGACTGGAACTGCTGGAAATGAAGAAGATGAGAAACATTTATCAGATATGATGTAGAGTGACCCCTTTGGCAATTATGATTCTACTGGGTTATGAACATGTCATTTTTGATGAAAACCCTAAGATACCTGAGATAATGAGTTAATTAGTGCCAGAAAAGGAAGATCCTAATGAAGATTCCATGATTTGGACTCTGAATTTTGATGGAGCTAGGAGCAAGAATGGTGTCGGAGTAGGCATTTACCTTACTTCACCAAAAGGGGAAAAGATTCTCAGAGCCCTGCATTTCCATTTTGCCTGTACCAATAATGAAGTTGAATATGAATCTCTAGTACATGGTTTGATCCTCACTAAAAAGAAAGGGATAAGAATTTTGAGGGTCTTTGGTCACTTAGAATTGGTAGTGAAATAGATTAGAGAGACATCTATAGCAAAAAATGTGAGAATGAGGTCATATCACCACCATATATGGGACTTAATTGAAGATTTTGATGCCTTCAATATAGAAGTCATACCAAGATCTCAAAATGCTGAAGTAGATAGAATGACCCAGATTGGATCTCAAATTAACCCAACTAAAGATCTGTTGGTAAACGAAGAAGTAGTCAAGGTTAGCATTCACCCTGCCATCCTTGATAATGGAGATAATTGGCAAGTTTTCAATAGTGGTTGCATGGACTTATGAGGATCTTCATGGTTACAATAAGGATATAGTTCAGCATACTATTGAACTCACAGAAGGATCAAAGCCTGTGCGTCATAAACAAAGGCCTGTAAATCCCAGGATTGAGTCTCTTATGGTAGAAGAACTCAAGAAGTTGTTAGAATCTAAAATAATCTTTCCAATCAAACACTCAACATGGGTGTCCAACTTAGTGCCAATAAGGAAGAAAAATGGAGAGATTAGATTGTGTTGATTTCCAAGACCTAAATAAAGCCTCTTTAAAGGATCATTACCCACTTCCTTCAATGGAATAGATTTTGCAGACTGTAGCTAGAGCTGAAAGGTTTTCTCTACTGGATGGTTTTTCAGGGTACAACCAAATCTGGTTAGCAAAAGAAGATCAATACAAGACTGCTTTCACCACTAAGTGAGGAACTTTTGCATATGTAAAGATGCATTTTGGGATTTCTACTGCTAGGGCAACTTTTCAACATGTTATGGACATAGTATTCAGGAGATTAATAAATAAGATCATTCCAATTTATTTAGATGATCTACCAATACTCACAAAAACCACTGAAGATCATTTTGATCATTTGGAAGCCATATTCCAAAGATGTCAAGAATTTGGGATTTCTCTGAATCCTAAGAAATGTGTGTTTGGAGTGCCTCAGGGTAAATTGCTTGGGTACACAGTCTCAAAAGATGGGATCTCCATTGATCTAGATAGAGTTAAGGCAATACTAGATTTGTCTCTACCTGTGAACAAGAAGGCAGTACAGTCTTTTTTAGGAAAGATTAGCTTTGTCAGTAGATTCATATCTGATTTTGCAGGATCAATAAAACCTATCACTCTAATGTTGAAAAAGGATCTAAATTTTAAATGGACAACTAAAGGAAGACAAGGTTTTGAGAATATCAAGAGGGCAATCTCTACTACCCTAGTGCTGCGTAATCCAGATTTTTCTAAAGATTTCATAATGTATGTATATGGAGGAGAGCACAACATAGCAGTTGTTATGACTCAAAAGGATCAGGTAGAGGAAGGAGAACATCCTATTGTTTTCTTTTCTAGAATACTGCTGGAATATGAATCTAGGTACAATTTTATCGAAAAGCAAGCATATGCCATAGTGAAAGGATTAAAGAAGTTCAAGCACTTGGTAATAGGAAACAAGATTGTGATATTGCAAGCCAATTCAAGTGTCAAAGAATACATTATGGAAGGATAAATCATTGAAAAGAGATCCAATTAGATATGTTGGAGTACAGGACCACTAAGAGGGGGGGTAAATCAGTGGTCTATAATTTTTAACATCTTATGCACCTTTTAATTTACAAGATAGAACATGAGAGAGACTTCAATAATCTATTGAACACATATGCACAAGTACGATGATAAATAGTTAGAACAAGACTTTATGAACAAAACATTAAGACACACATACATAGAGGCATAAACCATAACACATGTTTTGATGAGTGAAAAACCCTCATAGGGATGAAAAAACCACTCTAAAAATTTGCCTCACTAGCTTAACTGAATCTTCCACTTACAAAGCCTCACTGGCATACAAAGCCTCACTTGCATACATCTACCTCACTGGCAAAAATGTGAACATAAGAAAGAAAACTCAATTCAGGGGATTGCCCTAATTATCTACAATACACCAAATGTCTTAACCCTCTTCATCACACATCCAATCTTTCTAAGATTATATTGCATGCTTTCTGAATCAAAAGATAGACCTTCTCTGATATTAAAGCCTTCTTCAATCACCCCTACAAAAAACATCTCATTCATCTCTCTTAATCACCTAAAACACCTGTATAATATCATACAAAAACCCATATGCAATATACATTGAAACTCTCATTCATGATTCTCAATCAAGGGATATATTTTCTTGTATATTTCAGTCTTCACACATTTCTTCTTCACATCCATTTTTCCTCATCAAAGCACCTGTAATTTATTTTCAAAACCCTCACAAGACAATATCTTCAAAGCTGCACTTTTGTCCTCAAATAAAAAAAATTCCATTCACAATGAACCTGCAATAAAAATAAATTGACCTTTCATATTCCTCTTCTCTCTGCATATTTTCCAACTCTTCTCCAACCTGTTCATCTTCTCCCATTAGAAAAAATAAAGACCATAAATAATATCCTTTACCTTCATCAAATAAAAAAATCTTCAATATTTTTTTGTCAATCTGCCTCTGTAAGAGAAATAAAAAAATTCTTTATTATCTCAGACCCCACTTCTCAAAAATATTCTGCATAAGTTCCATAATTACCTCTCCAAGAAAAAATCTCCACAAAGAAACTTTCTTATTTTTAAAAAATAAAGACTCCATTAATGTCTCCAAAGCCTCGAGAGTAGAGTATAAAAATAGAAAAAAAATGTTTTAAATCTCACAAAAATTGCCTTTTTGAAATAGTCTAAAAATAGTCATTAAAAAGCAAGAATACTACAGTCATAAAAGGATTACGGCTAAATGCACGTCAACATTCATGCTTGACGAGAGAAGGCTAAGTTTAAACATTGATAAAGGTCTGCGCTCATAGAAACTTTTAAAAAGATCCTTTGATTAAACTTTACCGCCTGATGCATAATAGGTGACTGGTGTATATGGTAGAAGAGAGAGGAGGGGCTGATAAAGATATGTTGTAAAACCCCCTTTAGCAAGTCACTTAAGTGATTGTGACTTTTGATAACAAGTCAATAGAGAATTAAAAGAAAAGTGGAAGACTTATATGACGGTTAAGTTAGGTTATAATGTATGCTTTAGGGTTTAGTGTAACAACTAGATTTTAGAGTGTTAGAACTCTAATTCCACTATAATTCTGATCTACTTTGAGACTGCAACAATGAACATGATCCCTCTGATAACCCAAAAACATCCTGAGACAAAAATAAAGTGTATTTGCATGTTTGACCATGTGTCTCTGCACATGAGTAGCCTGCCAAGTAAAACTCTTTGATCATCTATACAAATGACATCAAAGTATCAAATACTTTGAACATCTCTTCATTGAAGAGCACCAAAACAAGACATGTCTTCAATGTATGAAACAGAGTGCTGATCACCTTATCATGTGACTTTTTGAAGATATTTGGAGCATGAATGCATCATGCATGTGAACTATTCTTGAATGAAAACATTTTGAACCCTGATGAAGACGTAATCTAGCACAAGAAAATTTACAAACAAATACCTTATCCTGATTGATAATCTTGATTGAGTGAACAACACTATCTCATATCATCATCATGAATGAATGTGAATGAACATCCTTATCTTGAAGTAGAAGCATGATGATTTTGACCTTGTAAACTCTTGTTTGGGATCCTTTGACTTCAAAAACTGAAAACTCCTGGATAAAAGACCTCTGATATCACCATGTCCTGAGAGACTGCATCACATGTCATGTCTTGCATGAGTGATATCTTCATTCTCTTTGACTACTACAACTTAACCTGTGATCATGAACACATTATCAACATGAAGAGGTCTTGAAGACTAACTAAGGCATGATGATGAGCACACTGAAGCATGGCATTAAGCAACATTGAGTATCATGTCAACTTTCTTCAAGTCAAGAATCATGAACATCATAACATGAAGCATGGTGAGTGAACTGAAGCATGTCATTAAACCAGCTGACACAAACAATGATAAGACAAGTCTTATGAAACATGAGAGATGACAACAACCAAACCTTGCCTTTTATGAACACTTAAAACTCCTGATATATAAACTATTTGAAACTTCTAATATATAAACTTCACAATTCTGACATTAATGACAAACAAATCAACACCTTTTTGACATCAATGACAATCAATCTCCATTAATCTCTCCCTTTGTCATTGATGGAAAAACTACATGATGCATTCTCCCTTTCTCCCCCTTTATGACATTGGATGACAAAGGCATAAAAATTCCCTTTGAGCAAAACATAAAATACATAATACTATCATGGAGCAACAAAAATATGACTAGGCACAGAGCAAGAGCATGGATTAGTCATCATCATAAAATTACTGTCAAAACACCTTGAATGATAAATTCAATGACATCAAACAGCTATAATCAACTATTACTTCACACCACTGTACCCTGCAGAAGGACTGAGAAAGGATGCTTGATACACAATGAAGCTCCCCCATCTGCATACTCACTATCCAAGAAACAAGACATAAGCACTAGTATTGTCAAGATACAACACTGTCTTAATGCATAGCACAGTATTTCCTTGAAGTCATCAAGTATCAACTTGTCAAAGAGATAACATCTTTTGATCTATCATAAATCAACTTTATGCAACAAGTGCCAATATTTTGACATTCATTATGAGGTTAACCAGTCACACATCATGTCCTCTTCTGCAAGCATTATGCTATTGTCCCAAATTACTGTCAGGAACCAAACCTCAGTCACTAATGCATGAAATCTATCCTCTCTCATCTCTTTATATTATTAAGTAAATGTCTATAAACTTTTGAGACCATTATCACATAGCACCTTTTGTGACAGTAAACTGATTTTTATTTCATTTCATGATCTTCTATAGGCTGCTCTCAACAAAACCTCAAGGCTAGTTTCTTTGCAATTCTATTTAGAATATTACTATTACCATTAAACTTACACACCTTTCTTTGAATCTGAGGTACCTACCATGCACTAGTTGGAGAATACAAGATGTGAGCCACTTGTTCCAAAATCTTGTCTCTTGTATCACTATCATAAATCACATCACTAAATCAATCCTCATAGTCAACTTGATCAACCTTTGTGTCAATGACAAATCACCATCACCAAGTCACCAAAATAGCTCAAACATTAAGTGACAATAATGACAAAAAGAGTCTGCAACACCAAAGAAAATCTGCAAAAAAAAAGAGAATACTCTATCAAATAAAAGATCTGCTACACCTACAATCTGTAAACATAAGATCTTACAAGGTTTGATCTTGCACAAGGTCTAATAGGATCTGATTCTGCACTCTTCCAATCACTGCATGTACTCCTCAACACTACCGAATATCTCTTTTCTATGACAACCAACAATTTACATTTTCACTAACATATCAAGAACATTCTGAATTGCAACTTCAAGAACAAGATCAACATCATAACAACTCAACCTTTGAAAGTATCAACATGATATGAACAAAATATAAGAAGGATCATTTATAAACAAGGTCATTCAACATCATCAAACTCTTTGTGCATTGTACCCCTGAACATCTTATCAACACCTTATTTGCATTGATCACCTATATCACTGGCATACACTGAAGATCAACATAGTTATTAACACCATCATCAAATACATGGACTTCATTTCATAAGGATGATATGAGTAGAATCTTGACATGAAACATTCTAACAAACATTATCAGGCATGAATCCAATAGCATGATAAACAAGACAAGATCACCATATTGAAAAGCACCAAATAATCTCCTCCCAAAACTTCTTGGGGATAAGTGATAGGACATTGAACAACCCCCCTATCCTCATGCTATATCTTATGCAACTGATGATGTGACTTGTGCAAGATGCACAAGTTTAGGATCTATCTTCTCTTGGCTTTGTTTCAGTCTCCAAACTTTCACAAGTTCTTCCTTCTATTCAAGTTTCTTCTTCCAAACCTTTTCAGCCTCTTTCCTTTTCCAAATTTTAAAACCAGATGATGCTATTCTTTCATACATTCTATAGTTTCTTTGTATGTGACCAACATTATTGCACTTGTAACACACTAGATCAACATTAGATTGATTTCTTCTGCAATTAACTACTTTATGTCCAAAATGATTACAGGTATAACAATAACCAAAAAATGAATAATTATACCCGTACATATATGCTTGCCTTTCTGGAGCAGCTCTTAGATTTCTCCTTTGATTGTGCATTTTGATAAACTCATCTTTAGTTTTCACCTTAGCTTCAATCTTCTTTTTGCCTTTAGGAGCGGCAACATGATGACTTAGATCAATTTTCCTTCTAGGAGTCTCTTTGACTTTGGAACACTCTCCTTGTTCATAACCTAGACCAGTAGTGTCCTTATGATGCTTTTGTTTATCCAGTATCTCATGCAACTTGTTTGTGCTTTCTTCAAACTCCTGATATTTCTTGGAAAGAACCTTGAGACCTTCATAATCTTTTCTCAGATTGACAATTTTAGCCTCTAATTTTAGATTTTCAATTCTTTTAACCTCAAGGTCATATTTTGTTACATCTATTATTCTTTTGGCTTCCTCAATTTCAGTCTTTAGACTAATAATCAATTTGTCAGATTCATCAACATGAATCTTTAAGTCTATAAACTGATTTCTTGCCTCTTCAAGATCAGAAGATACTCTTTTAAGATCTGAAAGTACTTTGTACTTGGATTCTTTTTCTTTCTATAGTTGCAACTCTAATCTCTAGCTCTCCTTTTTGTACTTCTTGATTTCACTTAGAGCACACAAGAGTTCTCCTTCAACATCAACCTCACACTCTTGGTCATCATCACTCATAATGTGATCTCCTTCTTCTGAATTAGATTGTGCCTCATCTCTTTCAAAAGAATGTCTCATTTCATTATCAGTTTCCTTAGACACCAAGCTGTCCTCTCCTTCAAGTACATCACCTTGATAGATTCTAATCAACTCCTTCCACACATCCTGAGTAGTTTCACAATGCATAACTTTACAGGAAACTTCATTAGAGAATCTAAACAGAATAGCCTTCCTTGCTATATGATTGCATTCATAAACCTCTTTGTTATTTGTAGTATTAGGTGATTGGGAGGAAATAAAATACTCATTCTCAACTGACATCCACACACCATACCCTAAAGAGGATAGATAGACTTGCATTCTAATATACTAAATAGAAAAATCTGAACCATCAAAGAAAGGAACTCCTGAAAACTCTTCCTCTAATTTAATACTTGACTCAACTTGTGAAATATTTCTATCAACTGATTGTATATCAACATTTAAATTTGGTATAGATGGTGCCTTTTGACAAGTATGTGACTTGTCATTTCTCCTGCCCTTATTTCTTCTACATTTTCCCATGGTACTCCACTATCAGGACCTACCCAAGTCTATTAGACTTCTATAGGGAACCTATGCTCTGATATCACTTGTTGGAGTATAGGACCATTGAGAGAGGGGGGGGGTGAATTAGTGGTCTATCATGTTTAACATCTTATGCACCTTTTAATTTAAAAGACATAACATGAGAGAGACTTAAATAATCTATTAAAGACATATACACAAGTATGATGATGAATAGTTAGAACAGGACTTTATGAACACAACATTAAGACACACATACATAGAGGCATAAACCATAACACATGTTTTGATGAGTGGAAAACCCTCATAGGGATGAAAAAACCACTCTAAAAATTTGCCTCATTGGCTTAACTGAATCTTCCAATTACAAAGCCTCACTGGCATACAAAGCCTCACTTGCATACATCTGCCTCATTGGCAAAAATGTGAACATAAGAAAGAAAACTCAATTTAGGGGATTGCCCTGATTCTTTACAATACACCAAATGTCTTAACTCTCTTCATCACACATCCAATCTTTCTAAGAATTATTGCATGCTTTCTGCATCAAAAGATAGACCTTCTCTGATATTAAAACCTTCTTGATTCACCCCTACAAAAAAATCTCATTCATCTCTCTCAATCACCTAAAACACCTTCATAATATCATACAAAAACCCATATGCAATATACATTCAAACTCTCATTCATGATTCTCAGTCAAGGGATATATTTTCTTGTATATTTCAGTCTTCACACATTTCTTCTTCACATCAATTTTTCCTCATCAAAGCACTTGCAATTTCTTTTCAAAAACCTCACAAGATAATATCTTCAACGCTGCATTTTTGTCCTCAAATTAAAAAAACTTCCATTCACAATGAACCTACAATAAAAATAAATTGACCTTTCATATTCCTCTTCTCTGCATATTTTCCAACTCTTCTCCAATCTGTTCATCTTCGCCCATTAGAAAAAAATAAAGACCATAAATAATATCCTTTAACTTCATCAAATAAAAAAATCTTCAATAATATTTTGTCAATCTGCCTCTGTAAGAGAAATAAAAAACTTCTTTATTATCTCAGAACACTCTTCTCAAAAATTCCATAATTACCTCTCCAAGAAAAAATCTCCACAAAGAAACTTTCTTATTTTAAAAAAATAAAGAATCCTCCATTAAAGTCTCCAAAGCCTCGAGAGTAGAGTATAAAAATAGAAAAAAAAATCCTCTTAAAAAGAATCTTTTAAATCTCACAAAAATTGCCTTTTTGAAATAGTCTAAAAATAGTCATTAAAAAACAAGAATACTACAGTCATAAAAGGATTACGGCTAAATGCACATCAACATTCATGCTTGAGGAGAGAAGGCTAAGTTTAAATTTAGACCATTGATAAAGGTCTGTGCTCTCATAGAAACTTTTAAAAAGAGCCTTTGATTAAACTTTACCACCCAATGCATAATAGGTGACTCGTGTATACGGTAGAAGAGAGAGGAGGGGCTAATAAAGATATGTTGTAAAGCCCCCTTTAGCAAGTCACTTAAGTGAATGTGACTTTTGATAACAAGTCAATAGAGAATTAAAAGAAAAGTGCAAGACTTATATGATGGTCAAGTTAGGTTATAATGTATGCTTTAGGGTTTAGTGTAACAACTAGATTTTAGAGTGTTAGAACTCTAATTCCACTATAATTCTGATCTACTTTGAGACTGCAACAATGAACATGATCCCTCTAATAACCCAAGAACATCCTGAGACAACCATAAAGTGTCTTTGCATGTATGACCATGTGTCTCTACACATGAGTAGCCAGCCAAGTAAAACTCTTTGATCATCTATACAAATGACATCAAAGTATCAAATACTTTGAACACCTCTTCATTAAAGAACACCAAAACAATACATGTCTTCAATGTATGAAAAAAAGTGTTGATCACCTTATCATGTGAATTTTTGAAGATCTTTGGAGCATGAATGCATCATTCATGTGAACTATTCTTGAATGAAAACATTATGAACCCTGATGAAGACATAATCTAGCACAAGAAAATTTGCAAACAAACACCTTATCCTGATTGATAATCTTGATTGAGTGAACAACACTATCTCATATCATCACCACGAATGAATGTGAATGAACATCCTTATCTTGAAGTAGAAGCATGATGATCTTGACCTTGTAAACTCTTGTTTGGGATCCTTTGACTTCAAAAATTGAAAACTCCCGGATAAAAGACCTCTGATATCACCATGTCCTAAGAGTCTACATCACATGCCATGTCTTGCATGAGTGATATCTTCATTCTCTTTGACTACAAAAACTTAACCTATGATCATGCACACATTATCAACATGAAGAGGTCCTAAAGACTAACTGAGGCATGATGATGAGCACACTGAAGCATGGCATTAAGCAACATATCAACTTTGAGTATCATGTCAACTTTCTTCAAGTCAAGAATCATGAACATCATGTTGAAAGTATGGGCCTAATCGGTATTGTCATTGATGTCAACATACTCCTGTTGCATTGATGCCAAGGATTGGATGAGCTATGTGCTGAGGATATTGAGAAAATTAGTCCTATCAGAAGCAGAGAAGAATAGTGAAGACAATGAAGCTCTATGAAGTGAAGATCCCAGCTAGATGAATATCAGAGAATGTGCATCAAAGGGTTTGTAGATATGTGTCTAAAGATGATCAAGTTATGGCCATATGAGTAAAAGTAGTTTTGGCAGATGTTCAGAGGTGACATAGTGACACAAATAGGTCTAGTGAGATCTAGAAATGCAATTTCTTGTTCTACGAATTTGGTGGAGTGTTTAGGAAGCCAATGTGAATTGACAACTCAATTGGTTCATGGTCTAGAGGTCCAAAAGCATTTATTCTAATATGAAAGTGATGACAAAATGTGTTCTTGAGGTTCCGGATGAAGATGCGAATGATTTTAGTAAGCAAAAGTGGTGTGGATGTTATTAATGATTCAGGAAAGCTTGTGGGAGTCTCTAGATTGTGTCCAGTTCATGTTAGTAGTCTGCATTGAAGATTGAGCTCGTAATTGAAGATTTACTCTCAGGTGATGGTGTTCTTCCTAATCATAGATGGCCAGATGTTTTACACATCTTGCAGATGATCTTGGAGATGTTCTGTGAAGCATGGCGTGTTCCTCAAAGAAGATTGAAGTCCCTGATATGTGTGGCTGATAGTGTGGTGATTCACATGAAGTCTTTAGTAATAAGTCAAGTTGTACTTGTGTAATTTCTATATAATGAATTAAAGTATGTATTGTTCTGACTTTGATGATTATCCTAAAGTCGATGTCTTGTATAAATAAGATTTGTGAAGTCATTTCAAAGAATCCATGGAGATGAGAAAGTGATAGAGAGGAGAAGAGTGAAAAGCAGAGCAGAAGTGTTGAGCTTAAATGGAACTAACTCAAGCATGGTGAAGATGCTAATCTCTAGTTCAAGTATGTAATATTTATTATTCTGTAGACAGTGTCTCTCCTGTAGGCAGTGGGCCTCTTATGAGCAGTGTACTCAGGCAGTGAGCCCTAATTGGCATGTGCCATTTTTTTCTTATTCTTTTAATAGAGAATACAATCTTGGGTTAGTCACCATGTGGTTTTTCCCTTAACCAGGTTTTCCATGTTAAAATCTTGGTGTCATATGTGTTAATGCATTTCTGCTCTTGAATTATTGCATTGTGCTTTCATGATTGAATTATTATTATGCTATTGAAATACAAGAAGGATTTAAGTGTTTAAAAGAAAAGAAAGTTTTGAGACAACTGATTCACCCCCCCTCTCAGTTGTTTGTCTTAAATCAACAATTGGTATCAGAGATAAGTTCCTCTAAAAGAGCTTAATCTCTTGAGGAGATCCAGGATGTCTTCCTATAAGAAGGATAGTCTGAGGTTTGATGGAACTAATTACACTCTTTGGAAAAGATGAATGGAATGTCACTTGCAATGTATGGGAATGCAATATTGGACCATAACTTCAAAGAAGTATGTTCCTCCAAAGAATGGTTCAGCAACTGTAGATGAAATCAGAGATGCTGAAGATAATCTTTGAGCTAAAGAAGCATTACTAAGTGCCTTATCTGATTCAGAGCTGACAAATGTTATAGATTTAAAAACTGCATATGAGATTTGGGAAAAATTGGAACTTCTGCATGAAGGAGACAAATATGTTAAGTGTACCAAGCTATAGAGTCTGAAAGGAAAATTTGAAAACCTAAAGATGAATAAAGATGAGAATATCACTACATTTATGCCAAAAGTAAATGAGCTTGTTTGTGGCATTAGGTGTGCTGGTGGAATCTTGGATGAAGATGAGATTGTTGCAAAAGTTCTCAGATCCCTACCTCCTGCTTACAAACACAAGGTTGTTGCTATTGAAGAATTCATATCTTTATCAAATATCACAAGAGATCAATTGGTTGGAAAACTAGCTGCATTTGAATTGGCTGATTTTGGAGATGCACCCCCCGATACTGAATTTGCATTCAAAGCTAGTGCCTCTATAAAAGGCAAACAAAGGTATGATCCAGGAGAGAACTCCTTAAAGAAACTATCATGGTATGAAAAAGAAAGAAAATATCTGGAAGAAGATGAAGCAGAAGCTGCTCAACTTGAAGCCCTTATTGCAAAAAGATTGCCAAGAGGATCTGGTAAGTATGAAGGAAAATTGCCCTTCAAATGTTTCAACTGCAACAAGATTGGTCATTTTGCCTCAAGGTGTTTGGAAAGATTTTTAAGGACTAATCTTAATAGATCAAGATTTCAAAAGAAATGTTACTATGTTCATGAAGAAGATGATGATGATGAAGGAGTAACAGATGATGAATCAGAGACAGGAAACAAATCCGAAAGTGACTAGGTGTTTATTGCCATCAAGGAAGAAGATCCAATGCCCATTGAATCTGTTAATCATAAAATGGAAGAAAGAGCTCTGGATGGCCAAGTTGAAGAAAATGATGATTGGGTCATTGACAGTGGATGCTCCCACCATATGACTGGTGACAAAAATAAATTCATAGATCTGGAAAGATATGAAGGAGGAGTTGTAAAATTTGGTGATAATTCTGCTAGCAGAATCAGAGGTAGAGGAACTATTTCTTTTGATGGAAAGAACAAAACCAATGATGTATTATATGTTGAAGGTCTGAAACACAATCTTGTCAGTGTTGGGTAGTTGGTGGACAAAGGCTAAGATCTCTAATTCAAAAATGGAAAATGTAAGATCTTTGAAAGTTTTGGAACAAAGGTTGCATCTGGTACTCAAACAAAAGGTAACATCTTCCACTTAGTTGGTACTGGAAAAAGTTGTTTATTTGTTCAAATTGATCAGAGTTGGTTGTGGCATAGGAGAATGTGTCATGTGAATTTTGATAATATCATCAAGATAAGCAACACTCAAGCTGTAAGAGATCTTCCAAGACTGGTGAAACCTACTAACAGTCTGTGCAAAGAATGTCAGTTGGGTAAGCAGAGTAGAGTCACATTCAAAAGTAAGGAACAATCTTCTACCAGATTGTTGGACTTAGTACATACTGATCTATGTGGACCAGCAAGAATTAGGAGTTTGCAAGGTGATAGATATTTCATGTTACTAATTGATGATCATTCCCAGATGATGTGGGTGACTTTCCTGAAAGAGAAATTTGAAGCTCTTGAGAAATTCAAAATATTCAAGGCTATGGTAGAAAATGAAACTAGGTTAAACATAAACTGTCTTAGGTCTGATAGAGGTGGAGAATTCACATCCGAAGAGTTCATAGAGTTCTATGAGAAACACGGGATAAAAAGACAGTTATCTGCTCCAAGGACTCCACAACAGAATGGAGTAGTGGAGAGAAAGAACCACACCATCCAGAAAGCATATAGAACCATGATGATGGAAGCAAATGTTCCTCAGATCTATTGGAGAGAAGTTGTAAGCATTGCTGTCTATACTCTTAATCAAGTACAAATTAGAAGCAATACTGGTAAGACCCCTTATGAACTCTGGTTTGGCATCACTCCCACTGTAAAGTATTTCAGAGTCTTTGGTACTAAATGTTACATTAAAAGAGATGAATACCTTGGCAAATTTGATGCTAGAAGTGATGAAGGAATATTCTTGGGTTATTCTACTCAAAGCAAAGCATACCGGTGTTATAACAAGAGATTGAGAAAGATTATAGAAAGTACAAATGTGAAGGTTGATGAAGGCATTGAAAAACCCTCAAGGTTTTATGAACATGATGAAGATGATCATAATGATGTTTTGGTCCAAGACGTTCAAGCCCCTTCTAAAATTTAGATCCAGACTGATCCAGAGAATCCTGAAATACAGGAAGAAGAGATAAGTTTGAATGAACCTATCCAAGAAATAGAAGTGCAAGAGATTCCTAAAACTCCCAGATATGTAATACTGGATCATTTTGAAAACCAGATCATAGGTGATAAAAGCAAAGGTGTTCAATCAAGAAGAAAGATTTCTCAAGACTCAGAAAAGTATTGTCTGATTTTAAAGATTGAACCAAAAAAAGTAAGTGAAGCATGCAATGATGAAAGCTGGACTAAAGCAATGAAGGAAGAGTTGATGCAAATTGAGAAAAATCACACTTGGGATCTTGTTCATAGACCTAGAAATAAAAATGTGATTGGAACCAAATGGGTCTTCCAGAATAAATTGAATGAAGATGGTGAAGTAGTTAGAAACAAAGCCAGATTGGTCTACAAGGGTTATTCTTGAGTAGAAGGAGTTGATTTTCAAGAAACTTTTGCTCCGGTGGCAAGAATTGAAGCAATCAGATTATTTCTTGCCTTTACTGCCTTCAAGGATTTTAAAGTATATCAGATGGATGTCAAGTTTGCCTTCTTGAATGGTGATTTGGAAGAAGTATACATTGAGCAATCAGATGGATTTCAATTGTCTGATCATGGTGATATGGTCTGCAAGTTGAAGAAAGCATTGTATGGACTCAAACAAGCCCCAAGATCCTGGTATGAAAGACTGGATAAACATCTTTTCAAGATTGGTTTCAAAAAAGGTACTACTGAAACTAACTTGTACTTCAAAATTGATCATGAAAATATCTTGATTGTTGAATTATTTGTTGATGATATCATCTTTGGAGGAAGAGATAGTATGTGCAAGACTTTTGCAAATCAAATGAAAAGTGAATTTGAGATGTCTATGTTTGGAGAAATGAATTTCTTCTTGGGTCTGCAAATCACTCAAACAAAGAAAGGAATCTTCATATCACAGACCAAATATGTGAAAGAATTGTTAAAGAAATTTGGAATGGAAGATTCAAAACCAATGAATACTCCCATGGCAACTAGATGTAAACTAAGAAAAGATGATGAATCTCCTAAGGCTGATCAGAAAAAGTACAGGTCAATGATTGGAGGACTACTGTATCTTACTCAAACTAGACCTGACATTATGAATGTTGTTGGTCTTGTTGCCAGATTCCAAGCTGATCCCAAAGAATCTCATGTCGTGGCAATCAAGAGAATTCTTAGATATCTAAAGGGAACAGTTGAGTATGGTTTATGGTATCCTAGGGATCATGATTTCTCTCTTCATGCATATACAGATGTGGATTGGGCATGAGATGTGGATGATCGGAAGAGTATCAGTGGTGGTGCATTCTTTTTGGGGAAAAGATTGGTTTCTTGGCTGAGCAAGAAACAAGAGGCAATATCTTTGTCCACTACAAAAGTAGAATATATTGCAACAACAGGTAGTTGTACTCAAGTATTGTGGATGAAGCAAATGCTAAGAGACATCAGAGTGGAGTATGAGGAACTTATCACAATCTTCTATGATAACTCAAGTGCAATAAATATATCAAAAAATCCAATGTTGCATTCAAAGACAAAACATATATCCATGAAGTTTCACTTTTTGAGAGAGCAGGTGAACAAGAATGAAGTCAGATTGGAGTTTGTGCCCTCTAAGGATTAGATTGCAAACATTTTTACTAAACCTCTACCTAAGGACTCTTTTGAGTATCTCAGGGAGAAGTTAGGGGTTATTACCCCTCCAGTTATGAATTAAGGTGCATTGATGTGCATCAGTCAGATGGATCTCACAGTCATATCTTGTGGTCCAAATTGATGATAGGAAGCTGCTACTCAGGGGGATTAGTCTGTATGATTTTGATTAATGCAAGTATGTGCCCTTTGCCATTGATGTCAAAGGGGTAGAGAAGACATGTGAAAAACAAAAGTGGTTTCTGATCAAAGGGGGAGCAATAAAGAAAGAGAAGACATGAATGATTGTTGTTGATAGGGGGAGCTATGTCAGTTAGTGAAGAGAAGTTCTTGTCTTGATGGTTAAAATAGTTTTTCACATCATATGTTTCCATCAATGACAAAGGGAGAGATTGTTGCAAGTATGGGCCTAACCGGTGTTATCATTGACTTTAACATACTCCTGTTACATTGATGTCAAGGATTGGATGAGCTATGTGATGAGGATATTGAGAAAATTAGTCCTATCAAAAGCAGAGAAGAATAGTGAAGACAATGAAGCTCTATGAAGTGAAGATCCCAGCTAGATGAATATCAGAGAATGCACATCAAAGGTTTTGTAGATATGTGTCTAAAGATGATCCAGTCAAGATTTGAGAGGTCCACATGAAGATTTGGAGAAGCTATGGCCATATGAGTAAAACTAGTTCTGGTAGATGTTCAGAGGTGATAGAGTGACACAAATAGGTCTGGTGAGATCTGAAAATACAATTTCTTGTTCTGCGGATTTGGTGGAGTGTTTAGGAAGCCAATGTGAATTGACAACTCAATTGGTTCATGGTCTGGAGGTCTACAAACATTTATTCTAATATGACAGTGATGACAAAATGTGTTCTTGAGGTTCCGAATGAAGATGCGAATGATTTCAGTAAGCAGAAGTGGTGTGGATGTTATTAGTGATTCAGGAAATCTTGTGGGAGTCTCTAGATTGTGTCTAGTTCATGTTAGTGATCTGTATTGAAGATTGAGCTCATAATTGAAGATTTACTCTCAGGTGATTGTGTTCTTCCTAATCATAGCCGACCAGATGTTTTACACATCTTGTGGATGATCTTGGAGATGTTCTGCGAAGCATGGCGTGTTCCTCAAAGAAGATTGAAGTCCCTGATATGTGTGGCCAATAGTGTGGTGATTCACATGAAGTCTTTAGTAATAAGTCAAGTTGTACTTGTGTAATTGCTCTGTAATGAGATAAAGTATGTATTGTACCAACTTTGATGATTATCCCAAAGTTGATGTCTTGTATAAATAAGATTTGTGAAGTCATTTCAAAGCATCCGTGGAGATGAGAAAGTGATAGAGAAGAGAAGAGTGAAAAGAAGAGCAGAAGTGTTGAGCTTAAATGGAACTAACTCAAGCATGGCGAAGATGCTAATCTCCAGTTCAAGTAAGTAATATTTATTATTCTGTAGAAAATGTGTCTCCTGTAGGCAGTGGGCCTCTTGTGAGCAGTGTGCTCAGGCAGTGAGCCCTAATTGGCATGTGCCATTTTGTTCTTCTTATTATTTTAATAGAGAATACAATCTTGGGTTAGTCACCCCATGGTTTTTCCATTAACCGAGTTTTCCACGTTAAAATCTTGGTGTCATATGTGTTAATGTGTTTCTGCTCTTGAATTATTGCATTGTGCTTTCATGATTGAATTATTATTATGCTGTTGAAATACAAGAAGGATTTAAGTATTTAAAAGAAAATAAAGTTTTGAGACAACTGATTCACCCCCCCTCTCAGTTGTCTGTCTTAAATCAACACATCATAACATGAAGTATGGTGAGTGAACTGAAGCATGGCATTAAACTAGCTGACACAAACAATGATAAG
Organism: Cunninghamia lanceolata; assembly: GCA_027924645.1. Lineage (NCBI taxonomy): Eukaryota > Viridiplantae > Streptophyta > Pinopsida > Cupressales > Cupressaceae > Cunninghamia > Cunninghamia lanceolata. Next base: position 13,650,481 of record BSBN01000167.1, read on the forward strand.
ACAAGTCTTATGAAACATGAGAGATGACAACAAGAAAACCTTGGCTTTTATGAACACTTCAAACTCCTGATATATAAACTTCACACACTTCTGACATTAATGAAAAACAACTCAAGACCTTTTTGACATCAATGACAATCAATCTCCATCAGGATAACCAAGATTCTAGAGTATGATGTAGAGGTCAAGCCAACCAAATTGATAAGAGGAAGGGGCCTTTGGCAATACATTTCTCAAGATTTAGAGGCTCCAACAAAGGAAGAAAATGAGGATGAGATTGTACTAAAAGTGCAGGAGGGTGAGCTAGACTCTTGGGTTAGTGACAGGACACATCTCATGGAGACTGGTCAATTCCTTGGTCTACTTTCTCCTAAAAATAAAAGATACTACAGGCAACAAGGATCCAATTTTATCTTGATAAATCATATTCTTTTCAGAAGGAAGTTTGATGGAATCCTAATTAGGTGTGTGGAAAAGGATGAGACTCATAGAATCTTGCATGAATTGCATTATGGGACATCTAGAGGATACTTTTCTGTAAGAACTACATGCATCAAGGTTATCCAAGAAGGATACTATTGGCCCTGAATGTTTTCTGATTGCTATAAAATTTTCAAGGGGTGTCAGTCATACGAGTTTTATGTTGGTAAAAGAAGGAATGCAATATTACCCTTAAGTCCTATAGTTGTAGAAGAGCCTTTTGCCCAATGGGGTTTAGAATTTATAGGGATGATAAATCCAGATTTGAATTCAGGACACAAGTGGATCCTCACTGCAACCGATTATTTCACTAGATGGAGTGAAGTAGTTCCATTAAAAGAAGCCATTGAGAATGTAATTTTCCAATTCCTTGAAGAAATAACTACCAGGTTTGGGCCTCCTTGTACTATTATATCTGATAATGCTAAGGCATTTTAGGATCAAAGATATCTAAGTTTGCTTTAAGAAATGGTATTTATTTGAGGACCTTATCAAATTATTATCCACAAGGAAATGGCCTTGCTAAGTCAACAAATAAGAACTTGATCAGACTCATAAAAAGAATTGGAATAGAGCATTAGAAAGAGTGGCATAAGCATTTGAAGGAAGCCTTATGGGCTGACAGAATCACGCTAAAGTATGTGATCAAAGTCTCTCCTTATGAATTAGTATATGGAAAAAGTGCAGTAATGCCTCTTTCAATAGAGATTTTGGCTCACAACTAATTAAGCAGATTGAGGTTGAAGAAAATGGCCCAATGCAAGTGAGGCTTGCAGAACTGTTGGAACTTCAAGAGAAAAGGTAATTGGCACATCAATCCTTGATAAACTGCCAACTGACTATTAAAAGTTGGTTTGATCAGAAGACTTATGAACCTAAGTTTGAGGTTGGTAGTTGGGTCTTAAAATGGGATGAAAGAGCCTCAAATCTAGGACGCCATGGAAATTTTGATTCATTATGGACAAGTCCCTTTATGATAACTACCTATAAGCAATGTAATTCTTATGAATTGGAGATAATAGAGGGAGAATCATTGGAGATTATTGTCAATGGGATCTTCTTGAAATGCTTTACATAGAATCTCATCCTACCTCTTGTATTATAGTAGTATAGCTTCCCTTCTATTTTTTTTTCTTTTAAAGTTGTTTTCCTGCCTCTTTCAATAAGTGTTTGTAACTAAAGCCTCCAATAATCTCCTAAGTGTCTATTTTGTCAAGACTGTTGATAGGACTTGGAAATCTAGAAATGTTAGCCAATGATTTCAAAAAGTGAAATATTAATGACAAGTTGTTACAAGATTTTAAATGATGATTACAGATCTAAAGGATCTAGTTAACTGTCATTGAGGCATGTATTTTTAGAGTCATTAAATATGAAATGATGGGCTCATTAATGAGTTACATTAACTCTTGCTATTGAATCAAACTTTCCATGGACAGGTAGTTTTGATATCAAAATTTTCCTCAAGAGTCTAAGGCATTCCAGAATTCCTGAGCAAGAGTGTGGTAAAGATAGTAAAATTTCATTCAGTTCAAGCAAGAAGAAGAAATGGCAGAAGAGGGTCAATCTTTGAAGGGTGATGAACAAAAGGGACTCTTCTAATTGCCTGACAAATGGAAGAATAGCAGGTCGTATGCCGTAGCCAAAGCGCAACATAGGGTCAACCTTCTGAGAACCAGAGGGTTAAACAAAAGTAATGTTGCAGACTCTACTCAAGTTGTCAACTATGCAAATGGCATTTTTGACCCCAGAATTTCCAAGAACCCAAAGACTTTGAGAGAGGGGGCACATGAAAGATTGATTTTATAGGAAATGTAGGGTAAGGTTGAATCTTTTGGCATGAGAATCTAGAGCTCTAGTTTGGCTCAATACATGGTTCTACTTGTCCACTCATATCCAAAGTTGAATCGATTGTGCATGGTTCACTTTGACACTACTACTGGGACTATTCAAAGTAAAAATATTCAGGTCATCATTCATGCAAAGGCTATGTATGATATGCTCAATTTATCATATGACCCATCAACCAATTTTTATGATATGGTTAAATTGTAGAATGTTTAGCATCAAGTGTAAACCATGCATACCTTCTTGAATAGGGAGCTACATCTTGATGAAGACAATACCAATCTACCATTACTTCCCCTTGCTCTACATTTGTTGACTTCAGATGTACAAGATGCCTGCTTAATGCTAGCATTTATCTTTGGCCAGGATGAGGATGCGAATGTACATGATTGGTAGTTTAGGGCTATTTTCTGTCTCAAGAAGGTCAAATGGACCCAGGAGTATACGTTTGATTTTGCGGAGCACATTGTGCAATCAATTGGCCAATTTTCAAAATACACAGACATTCAAGTACTCTTCATATCTTTTCAATTTGATTTTGTATCAGAACTACCAATTATTCTTGCAACACATTCATTTGAATCTATATGAGCTAGAGGTTGATGCTCAGAGGGTAATTCTCATGTCTGAATGGACCCATTTATTGTCTAAAACCTTTGATCCTTATGAGTTTGCAAAGTGTTTCGTGTCCCCCTCATTGAGCAATTAGATCCAGAGGAAGTTAAAAATAGATTGATTGTGTTACATCCCCGACTTATGATTTAGCTTAATCTTATTTATGTATGGTAATCAGGAGGACTAACCATAGTTTAATGGTTAGATGTTGTGGAAATATCTGATTTACTCATTGATTATGTGAATACTAACTAATGATAGTTAGGTATGAAATTACATGTTCATATGAATATTTAATTATTATGAATTGAGAATCAGATGATGATGCACTGATCATGGTTTTATGATGATGAGTGTGAACAGGAAATGAATCTTCCTTCGAAGACGGAGGGAGAGTATCATCCGGGAGGAAGAGATAGATGTCAGGAAATGGGTCCAATTGCCATATAAATATCAGATTTTACGTCCTTATGAACCCTTGTAAGTTGGAGTGAGTCACGTCTTTTCTTTGCTAGTCAATTTCCTTTTTGTGTCATCATTTCAACTGAGTTATCTCGACAATGTTTACGTCAACACGAATAAATGACATTCTTAGAATGTCAACGTGAGTTGAGAGATAGTCTCGCCAAATGGAAAAGTACTTTTTTTTCTTTATTTATTCCCAAACCAGGATTTTAAATCTATTATTCTTGGTATAATATGCTTTGGGTTTATAGTGAAGAAGGGGGAGCGGTGCTTGACCCCTAACTCACATTTTGGTCATATCACCATGTTGGTGATGATGTCATATGATGACATCTTGGTTGTTATGAGTATCCTTATACATCATAAAGATGTATGGAAACTTTATTAAGATATAACTATTTAAATTTGTATTGAACCCCATGTTTTTGATTATATAAGGTGGCAAAAAACTAGGGGCCGAACCCTTACATTAAAACAAAAAGAAACCCCAGAGGCTTAAGAACAAAAGAGGCTTGAAACCATTACAACATAACCCGCATAACCAACATAAACAACATGAATAACAGAAACAGTCTAAAGATAGCAGATAGAAAGTAGCAGAGAATAGACAGCATAACAATAAATAGAACTAAGGAGAAACGTTCTCCCATCTTTTAGCTAGAAATTTAATAAATTCATCTGACTTTTTGAAATTCTCCTCCTTTTCATCAGTAGCAGTAGTCCCAAGATCCTGTAACATAGAAAGATTAAGCAACGCTGTACAACAAAGCACGCTACTCATGAGCTCTCCCATATCAAAAATCTTCTATTCCAGCTTCTCCACATGACCCCTCAGGACAGCAATATCATGCCTGTGGTGATCACCTTCCTTAGTCTCATCACCAGCTTCCTCCACAATCATCCTCTCCCCTTCGACAACATTGTCCTCAGGGTCACCGACAACACCTACATCAGTCAGTCTATTTTCATTCTTGTACTCAACATCTTCAGAAATCTCTTGAACATCAAGGTCTTTAACATTTAATTGATCATCCCCCTAGTGAAGGCATCAAAAGTACTCTCTAAATAATCAATTAGTTTAGCTTTTTAGCATAGGCTTACTAGTAGTCCTACCCAACCTCCTAACCCCAAAAGAGAAACCCTCCTTCTTATCTTTAGTAGACTGATTAGATTTACTACCAGGTCCCACAGGGGTACTGCTAAGATTTTTAGGGGTCACCACAACGTCCCCCACAATATCCTCCTCCATCTCCCAAATTTTCCTCTTCTTACTTTTTACACTCCCTTTAGAGGCTGGAGTATGAGTAATGGTTACCATGGTGGTCTCCTCATTAGATAGAGAAAAAGAAACCCCTTTCATTTTATGAGAAGCAGGGGAAGGGCATGGCTCTTCAAAGATGGCAGTATCATCAGGGTTGGCAGAAATCTCACCGCTATGGGTTTAGATAGGCTTAGGCGGTTCTAAAGCAAGATGAAAATTGTATAAACAAAGGATAAGACCTTGGTATAAAGGAACAAGTTTCTTGGAAGGTTTCTTAACCATCTTTTCTTTAGCCCTAAAGACTGAATGTTTAAGAGATGACAGTAAATAGAAAGGGAAACTGATATGAGCATTGCGCCTAAAATGATTAAGCAAAGGGAGGTGGTAGTTATAAAACCTGGTAAACCAACCCTCCAAAGTGAAGTATTTCATTAGGAGGAAGCACATTTCATCCCATGGCTCTGGCATCTTGGCCCATTCAAACCCTCCCTGGTAGGGGACAAGTTCTTCTCCTTCCCCTAAGAACAACTTCTGGTTAGAATGGTCCACCACTTTCGCCTTCCTTTGCAGCTTGGTCCCCTTAGTAGACAGCCCAGTCGCCATAGCTATAAATATGTATATGTGTTTTGTGTGTTGGCTGACATCATCCATAGTTAGTGGAGTGATGATATGCCTTATCGGATCACTTAAACCTTTATCCTCACTATCCACTTGCTTATAGAAAGTAATGGACAAAGTGACTCCAAGGAAGCTGCGGGGTGGCGGAGTGGAGTAAACACCCTCCACTTCATGGGCTCGTATGGCGGTTTCATTGCATACTCGACATGCAAAGAAGATCAAAACATAGTGGTAATTCTTTTTTCATTCATTGATTATCATTGCTATTCACAATGCTCAGGAGAGAGAGCAAGAACAAGATAATTTTTAGTTAGCTAGAAGTCTTTATCGAAGGCCACAGGAAGTTGGCACGATAGTCCTCTGCTAAGCGCCAATGATAAACCACATCATAAACACTCAAATGAACTTTCTCAGGTAAGATTCGAAGCCTATAAAGACTTACATTGATTTGAATGTTAAGCCGTATTAAAACCCTGTTGAACAGGGTCGACTGTGTCGACAGTCAAGTGCATTTTTGTTGTGTTTATCGTTTGAGGCCCTCAGGCTGTAGCTATGGATATAATAATCTTTATTTCTCAAACCCTCGATGTCTATGTTATAGTTGTTTAATCTTTTTAATGCATTTACTTAGAGATATACTCCATGCCCTCAAGGTCATCATTGAAATATATGAGAAATTAGTATTGACTATATGTCTTAATTGTTGCTCGAGGCCTTCAAGACCAAGCCAATACTCATTGTAGAAAACACCATGTTGAGTGCCGATATGGTATAGCATGATAACAGTTTAATGATAACACACAAAAGCTTCTATGATGAGCTCGAGCCGATAGTGCTCATGAGATATAATGTTTAAAACTATTTTTGTTTAGATATATGTTTAGAGGATTCGACCTGTATGTGGTCGAGGCACCATCCTCAAACTATAATGATAATCTTTTTGAAAACTTTAACCTTTGAACATGTTGAGAGCACTTAAATACATTCATGAGAACTTCATGCATAGAACTTAACTGCTATTGAAGGGTTATTAGGATAACCATAAGGTAGTATATATCGACCCCTCGTTAAAGGATGAGGATTGCAATATGAAAGTTAATAGTATTACTCAAAGGCGGCTTTGCATGCATGTTAGGTTAATAGAGAGGATTCTCCTCTGGATGCTTATAAAATTATGAGATGGAAAGCTTAATCAGTCTAAGTTTTATATATTATAATATAAATCAAAGTCATTTCTTTACTTGTGGTCGAACTCCATGAAGGAAGTATTTAATGTTATAAACTCACACGGGTATATGAGTTGATGTCTGTTATTAAGACTATCTTAATTGGCTAAGGCAATGCAAGCCTTTGTTATTATGATCTTGAATATAACCTATATGGTAGATCACTTTGAAACTGTAAACCATGGGAAGACCTAGGTTGGAAAACTTGCTTTGACTATTGTCATGTTGATAAATGGAACAGAGTGACGAGGAGTCACCATTTCCTTGTTGCGAAAGTAACCTATTATATTTGATGTACTCTTAAGAAAGGAGTTGATTGTCTTAGAATTGGATTGCAAATAGAATTGAACTCACTTCTACTAGACCTATAGAGGTCGAATTAAGCATACTTTAGGATGAGACAACTTCTAAGTTGAGTCAAGGTGGTGGACATACGACGACGTTCATTACATAACATACATGTATGTAAATCTTTGGCCAAAGTAATGCATCTATCTATGCATGCACTATCGGTCCACAGTACTCCAAATGACATAATGTCTCCAGTAGTGTCATGCATAGTTAGAGTGGATCTATAGTTGCCTAACCGTGAGACATTATGGACACAACACTAGATACTCAGATGGGAAACATAATGGTTCCCTATATTTATACCTTCCATGAAGGATAGGGCCACTTCTAGGTAGGAAGTTGTGAGGGGGACTGCTGGTCTGTGGTTGGAGGAAAAGCACTCGAATGATGCTTTCCTTTCCAAGCATGAGACAAGCCGAGGCTTATGAAGACAGAAGTTAAGATTTCCAGATGTAGTGTTTGATAGTCAGTTATTATGTATAAATTGATACTTGATGCCTTGTGTATAGATTTGTACATGAATAGTGAAGGTTATTCACTAATGAGTTGTAATTAGATATTGTAATTCTAAGTTTTGTTATATTCTAGTAAAGAATAACATGCTTAATTATTATAATGATAATGACTCATTCTTGTTTAACTATGATTTGGATAATCATGATGTATTCTAATTCTTAGTTAAGATGAATACTTATGTTAATTTATGAGCATTATGAAATGTGATGTTACAGACTGATAGAGTGAGAGGACTCATAATAAAATCATGAGTCCCTTGTGATCACTTCTTTGGGGCTCATTATACTATGATCAGGGTCCATGGTTTTGGAGAGGAGGCTTTCATGCTCCCAAAGGTTTTAACAGCCAGGGTCTTAGCCCTAGAATTGGCTCGACAATTATCCATTATTTCCACTTCCATACGTGCTCAAATGCAAAACTTTCTAAAAATAGCAGTTTGTTATTTTTAGCAGGTTGGAAAAATAAAGGTTCTACATCATTGCAAGCAATTGGGCATCCAAAAATACAAAAAATGAAAATAATAGAAAATAAAATCATCATTTTTTGGGTGATGCAAGATTTCCTTACACCATTGGATGCTCCTACATCATTACTCCAATCAAGGATTAATACTCATTATGTTGATCCATGCAAGGAAATCCATCTGGTATCAACATCCTTAAGAAGCTTGTTTTCTACAATTATTCCATCAGCAAATTGTTGAAATTCCATAAACCGTTTGGGACTTTGGTAGAAGTATGAGTAGAGCTCATGGATTAGATCTTCAACTTTTGATAATGTAGAAAACTTGCTCACAATTTTAAATGCTAAATTCATTCTGTAGGCCATGCAGTGAATGGAAATCATGTTTGGTGAAATAGAAGTTTGTAGCTTTACACAAAGACTATTCCTATGACCTTGCATTACTGAAGCTCCATCAGCCCCTACACACACCAACTTTTTGGCAATTATGTAGTCATCCATACCTTCAATTTCATTCAAACATTTCTTAACTAGTTCAAATAGATTTTGTGATGTCACATTCTCCTTCATTTTATAAACAGATAATAGACAAGGTTAGCGGACATGTTTGTCTACAGTATACACATACATACATACCCAAGAAGTATTATCTATTGTTGTACCTTAATCTAAAGATAATGCAATAAAGGTTGACTATTTTATTTTTTCCTTTAAATATAGTTTTTCCACCTCAACAAGACAACTTGTCCATTCCCATCCACTGTTTGTTGACCAATGTGTGTTAGGAAAGTTAGGAATAGATCCACAAAAGATAATAAACTATTATATTCTTCGTAGTCTATTATAGGACACCCTCTGGTCAAAATATGAAAAACAACACTCAATTGAATAGTTTTTGCCATTTGTGCTTCTCCCATCATCTTTCCAAATTGAGCTTGAATTGAACCTCTACATGCAGCACGTTTCGCCTTTCTTTGTATATGCACATCATATTTGAGGGCATTCTTAACATGAAGACATTCTTCTTTTTTTCATCTTATCACTAATTTTTTCTTTCCATCTATTATGGAGTAAAAAGTGTCTACTTTTGTTTTTACCTCTTTATTTCACTCCTAGGTCCCCTTGGTTGCATTATACATTGAAAAGGTTTATCCTGACACAAGATTGCCTGACACCAAAGCAAAATTGGAATATGGGCCCCTTCACTTACCTTACCCCGAAACTAAACAAGGCTGATGAACTTGGGTGGTATTTCCCATGCCCCCCTTTTAGGTCAGGGATAATTTATGTGCATATTGACCTAGGACCTTTCAAAAGGTTTCTCCTTTTCGGCTCTTTTGGTTTGAATTTACAATTATGAGCGAGGAAGCATATATAAGTGTATTTTTGGATTCATTTGTAACTAGGTTGAAAGGAGTATAATTTGAGATCTTGAAGTGAAGCAAGCAAGAGCATTCATTGTGAGTCTAGAGCAGATTTGTGTATTATTATTGTGTATTGTTGTAGGCATGGAGCTATCATCTATTCTTCCTTAGGAGTTGAAGGATCTTCACCATTCTAAGGGTTCATCACATAGGTGACATCATTGTTGGTTTATCATCATTTGAATCATCTTATTATCATTATTTTCAGCCTCTGTCCCCATGAGTGTATGCACTCTTTATCAATCAACAATGTTGGGAATCTTGAATATTATCCCAGGATTTGACTGAGGCAAGTCCCTAAACACCATTACCCCCAAACCCCTTCTTATCTTCTTGTGTGTAGGTTACATGAGTGAGATCTAGAAAATACAGAGATACATGATGACAGGGTACGACATAGGGTTTCAAGATTCAGAGATAGTTTCAAAGTTTTCTACCACCAAGGACTTGGGTGGTACCGCCCATGTCCTCTTGCCTTTTCGAAGATTAGATTTGGTATCAGGACATCATCTACAGTAACTTTCCAATTCATACCTCTGATAGATTCTTCCAGTCAGGACCTGGGTGGTCCCACCTTGGTCCTCTAACACCTTTTCTTTTGGGAGATAGGTTCTATCATTCCTCTGATCATCCTTGTGTAATTAGTTTCTAGATTGTTGTTGTATTTATTCCGTTATAAGTAGATCATTGTAGAACTAGGGTTTCATGCATTGTTAACCTAGGGTTTGATAAAAAGACTAAATTAAATCTGATCCATCTATAACACACATGCGTTCAAGGTCAACAGTTGAGTCCACCTTTATTTGGTAGTTATTTGGCTTGGTCTTGTCATTGCATGTTATATGGAAAAGGGTTTGATCTAGTGTGCATTCTAGTGGTTATCATTCTCCTTTTTCATATCAAACATTTCGGTGAACCCGTAGCTTCGAGCATTTGCATCTTGTTGATTGTTCAAATCAAATATGATTATACATTGTTGTTTCAAGACATTTCATTATGGCATCTCCATGTCATTTCTCTTTGGTATCTTTGCATAAATATGTCAAAGATCTTGAACATTTTTACAAATTTATTAATATGCATCCTTATGTTTTAGATATTGATATCTTTAAAAGCTCTTTATATGAAATCCTTGGTTGCATATTTGATTTTGATAGCTTTATAAACCTCATAGGTGACCATCCTTCAATATTATAAGATCTAACTGAATTCATCTCCATGAATAGTCATGAGAAAGATGATCGTGATGGCTCTTCTTCTACTACAAGTTAGGACAATGCCATGTCTATTCCCATGGATCCAGTATATAATACATGTGATGGTGACCAAGCTTTGTCTATTTCACCATATGATTTGGATTCCTCTCCCAAATTTGTTCCCACTTGTGAGGACATTTTGGTGCAAGAAGATGAAATCATTGATACATTCTTTTTAACATCATCCTACCCTTTCTTCATTCCAATGCTCTCCCTTTAAAAGACAAAGCATTGATGGATGTAGAAAGGTCTCTCATATTAAATCCTTTGGGGATGGATGTTGATCTTAATCAAAGTGAAAACAATGGGATAGTGGATAAATGTACTAATGTTCCTAAAATCATTGTACATGAGGCACCTAATACCCCTCCCCACTTCAAACCAGTGATCAAGGTTCAAGGTGCTCCAACACCACCTCAAGTGAAAGAAATGGGAATTTTTGCTGAGGTTCCTCCTTCGTCATCCTTATAAGGATCAAGAGAAAACCATCAAGAGCGAAGCTATTCAGCACAAAACCATAAAATCACTCTTGTACCAGCTTCCTCTTCACAGAATGTGGAAAATCATGAACCCTTGATGGTAGACAAAGAAACTCCCTTGGGAAATATAACTAGCAAGACTAGAAGAAATAGAAATGTAAGGAAAAGAAGAAGAAAGCACCAAGCCTTAGTATTACATATGAAGATCAAGATTGGGGACAACTACTAGCATAGTTGCATTTTATTTTAGGTGAGTATTTCTCATTTAGCCACCCTTGATGTAGCACCTCTTCAAGTTGATCTCACAAGCGACGTCCTCTTAAATGTTGTGTCGTGTTCCCCTGTGTAGTGTTAAATGTTTGTTTAGGTCTACATGGATGACCCTTGATACTCTTGTAAGGTCGAGCATACAAGGGGACCACCTCTATTGTGACATTCCTTCTATTTGTTTCTCTATTCTGCTACTCTTCTCTTGCTACAAATTGTTGTGTGGTGCCTTGGGGGCATAACATTGTGGAGGATGGCTTGGGGCATCTTCTCATGTTGTGACCCTAAGTCACTTTTGTCTCCTCTCTCATTTTTTGTGATCTCATTCTTTCATTGTACTTGTGGCTCTACTAGTCGATGAATGATGACAACAAATATACACTTCTGATAAGGACCGTGTGTCCCTAAACAAGAAAAAAAATGGACCCAATCCATATATGAAGATGGGGCTAATTTGTTACTTACGATTGACTAGTAGAATCACTTTATGTCATGATGTGATCATGTATTGTGTTGTGAAATTGTTGTAACAAAACTTTGCAATACTCTAAATTTACTGCTATGCACTTTTGAAATGATTTTGTCTCACCATGTAGCTACACTCGGTTATGAGATACCTAAAGTATAACCTCATGGCTATACTCGATTCTGAACCTGTAAGTATAGCCTTGGTTTGTTTGAGCTGTATGTTACCTTATTTTTGTATCAATTTCATGAAATGATTTGGTTTTTATCTTAGCTTAGATTTTCCAACCAAAGTTGATTATTGATCAATGGTTATTAGCAAAAGATATTGACGTGTTTCTATTGTGATTATTGGGAATAATTTGGCAATTGTAAGCACATGTCACTTTGGGGCATGGGCTTTGTGAAAGGTTTTGTTCCCTTGCATGTTTTCAACCTTACCTTAAACATGATTGCTACCGGCAAGCGAGAGAAACCACTTTAAGGTGGGGGCATATATTGTGGTAAATGCTTGGTTATCTTAGATATTGTGATAAAATGTGTTGCGTATACTACTTTTTCACTATAAGGCGTCTCCATGATGCAGGTGGGACTATATACTTGTGTGTTTGCATATGCTTCCTTTTCACTGTAAGGCATCTCTGTGATGTAGGTGGGGTTGTATACTTTGTTTGTGTGTTGTGTACGCTTCCTTTTCACTGTAAGGCGTCTCTGTGATGCAGGTGGGGTTGTATACTTTGTGTGTATTCTTCCTTTTTCACTATAAGGCATCTCCGTGATGCAGAAGGGGTTGTATGCTTTTGAAATCCCTTTTGTAGAAGGTAGGGTTGTGTCTTCTCTTGACTGGTTGCACAAAGTCCTCTCACGGGAGGTGGGGTTGGGTCTTGAGTTACTCACCCTTGAGCATGTCTTTGGCAATCGTGGTAACATAGCTTGACTATCAAGTGTGTTTGGCATGTCTTAGATGGTGGAGCATAGCAATGATCTCCTCCTCATTACCCATGTTTGTTGTGTATAAGACGTATAGTGGGTCAACGACCCACTCTACGATGCTCGTGTTTTCCATGTGTCTTGCATGTTTTGTGGAGGTGTGTAGTGATGAACTCCCCCCACACCACATGTCTTGCATGTTTTATGGAGGCGTGTAGAGATGAACTCCCCCCACACTGTGTATTTTGTTAGAAATGAAAGCAACACTACTTCAATGGAAATCTGATTTGAATAAATTTTAGCAATCTTTCAAGTGTGCATTAACAATGGAGATTGTAATCAAAATATAAAACCCACAATACATAAATATACCAGAAGTAGAATGAAGCACATAACACAAGTGTTTAATGTGGAGAAAACCCTTTTGGGTAAAAAACTCCACCAAGAAAAGAAGCCAAGTTGTATTATCTTCACAAAAGGAGATTACAAATACATTCACTTCCTCTGTCCTCCAACCTTCACTCTGGCAGAACCTAGGTACCTGTAAACTGTTATATATTTCTCATCTACTATGCTATGGTTTACATAGAATTTACACAACCTCAAGACATTAAATGACTTCTTACAAGCCCATAACACTTGTCAAGAGTCAACAATACAACCTTGGGCATCCATGGCCAAGAATAGGCTCTTACGAGGTCATAAATGTTGTCATACATGTATCCTACACTTGGAAAAATGTGCCCATGCAAGCTTGAATGCCTTGGGGCCAAAAATAGCCACTTATAGCATCTTATAACGTATCATATGCTATTATTAGTGTCATAGATTCTTATGACAACTTACAGTTGTCATAGAATCTCTTACACCTTCTTACAGCATCTATGACGTGTGTCATAACACTAAAAAAAGGATTATTCCTCCACATGTGCACCCCATTTTGACCAATTACCATTTACCATAGTAAATGGCATCCCGTAACTACCACCGCTAACTCTGGGACTTACCGTGTAGTAACTCTGTAATTACCATGGACAGTAAATAATTTTTACTTCTACCAGTGAAACTTGTACATCCCTTATGGGTAATTACAAATAATAAATGGAATAATACAATAATGGGATTTACAAGGTTAATGGCACCTTATCCCAACATTCTCCCATTTGACATTATACATTGTAAATCAACCCATAGGAAATCAAATGAAAAATAATCAGGCACTAGAAATAAGGCCCATGGCCTCTCTACACCATACAAACTTCTCTGTGCTCACAGGCTTGGTCAATGAATCTACAACATTCTCCTGAGTGTCTATCTTCTTCAACTCAATCTCTCCATTTGTAACCAACTCTCGGACAAAGTGATACTGAACATCAACATGCTTAGTCCGAGCATGATACATGGGATTCTTGGCCAAACAGACAGCACTCTGGCTATCACAACCAATCTGAATGATCTTGCAATCAAAACCAATACCTGTACACAGTCTCCTCAACCAAACTACCTCCTTAGAGACATGAGTAGCAGCCATATACTCTGCTTCTGTGGTGGACAAAGTAATTGTGGGCTGCCTCTTACTCATCCAACTCACTGCACCTCCAAACAAAGTAAACACATAGCCACTAGTGGACCTTCGACTATCCAAGTCACCTGTCCAATCTGCATCAACAAAACCCTGTATGTCCAAAGATTTATCAGCAATATCAGTACTAGAATAAACCAAACAATTATCAGGAGTACCTGCAAGATATCTAAACACCCTCTTCGCATAGTTCCAATGCTGTCTACCAGGGTTAGACATAAATATGCTCAAAACTCCCACTGCTTGGGCAATATCTGGTCTAGTGCAAACCATTGCATACATCAAACTCCTTACATCACTAGCATATGGCACATTAGACATATCCTCAAGATCATCCTTAGTCTTTGGACACATATCTAATGAAATCTTAGTACCAATGGGTAAAAGAACTCTAACTGGGTTATAGTCCCGCAAACTAAACCTCTACACAATAATATTCACATACTTACTTTGTGACAACCAAAGCTTTCTGTTAACTTTGTCCCTCCTGATCTCCATTCCCAGAATATACCTTACAGCACCAAGATCATTCATCTCAAATGCACCTGAAAGTTGGGCTCTAAGCTCACTGACCATACCCTTAGTATTGCTAAAAAATAACATGTCATCAACATACAAAGCAATAACCAGTATAGAATCATCAACAGAATGAATGTAAACACAATGATCCTCCTCGCTTCTAACAAAACCCAATTTCAAAACAGATGAATCAAAATTTTGATACCACATTTTGGGGGACTATTTTAGACCATAAAGAGACCTCTTTAACCTGCAAACCCAATGTTCTTTTCCTTTTACCTCAAAACCTGTAGGTTGTTGCATATGAATTTCTTCTTCAAGATCTCCATGCAAGAACGCAGTCTTAACATCCATTTGCTCAATCTCCCAAGCATAAGTTGTAGCAATGGATAAGAGAAATCTAATAGAAGTCAATTTAGCAACAGGAGATAATATCTCACCAAAATCAACTCCCTCTCTAGGTGAGTGCGAGATCATGATGGGCCAAACAATGGCAATGGAGAAAAAACATGTTGGATGAAAAAGTGCTAACATTTAGACTAATATTTAGATTTGAATGGAAAGGATGTTAATATTTCTAGCTCTAATATGGATTCCCTCCAAAAATGCCTTAGGATTACCTCATATTTAGGCAAGTGGGAGTCCCAAAACTTGCTAAAGAAACTTGTAAAACCACCCATTTAGTGTTATCCTAAAAATTTCCACAAATTCATCCTTGAAGCTGACAGACTTTTTTGTAACTAAATTTAATCAAATGAAAAGGGTTTATAGAGAAAGCTATTAAGATTTAAAAAAATAATATATGCCTCATAATAATTTTAATAGGTAATTATTATTAATTTTCTACATATGTTGTGTCTGATTTCTTGATAGATATACATATTGAAAAACATCCATAACTTTCAACATATTAATCCTTTTTTAAATCCAAAAGATGCGTCACATTCTAGGACTTATTGGGTATACATTAAAATTTAAAATTTTTGGGTTTCATATATTTTTGACCAAGTTAGGTTGGCTGGAAAATTAATTTTTAATATTTTAAAAAAATCACAGTAAAAAATCATAAATAATTATTTATTTACTTAAAAAATTTAAAAAAATATGTGTCACATCCACTCATGTGTCCTTTACTTAAAGTCAAATCATAGAGGAAAAATATTATATTTTTCTCATGTACTTAGGTTGGCCAGAATGACACATACTTTTTACGTTTTTCTAAAAATTTTAGTAGTGTTTCATTGAAATATCTATTTTTCACCAAACTATTTTTAAAATTTCCAAAAAAAATAGTAGCCCATAAAATACATTCAATTTATTACAACTTTTATTACTACCTTATTTCTAGATTATGTACATAACTCATTCAATTTTTGACATGAAGTTACTTAAGTCAATTTTGCACATTTTCATTGCCACTTAGGGGTAGTGTTTGACCCATCATGATCCTGCATAGACCCCTCTCTGGGAGTAGCCCTTGGCTACCAGTCTAGCCTTGTTTTAATGACCTGTTTGCTCCAAACTTCTTCTTGAAGACCCACTTACATCCTATGGCCTTTCTTCCTTTGGGCAAACGAACAAGATCCTAGGTATTACAGGAGTCTAAAGCCATCATCTCCTTCTGCATGGCTAACTGCTAAGACTCACTATCATCTGCAGAAATAGCTTCCCTATAGGATCTAGGTTCATCATTAGTACTCAATAAAGCATATACACAATGAAAATCTGGTGGGCTATACCTATCAACTGGATTTCATTGTCTTGTGGATCTCCTCAAGGGTGGAGTAAGAGACTCTACTCGTTCTTCTGCGATCATTTGTACCAACTTCTTCTGTCACAATAGATTCATCTTCATCAGAACTACTCGAATCTTCTTCTTCTTCACCCCCTAATCCATCATTTTGTTCTTCCTGAGGTGCATCTTGCTGCTCTAAATCAAAGTGCACCTTCTTTACCTTTTCATCTTTTTCTTTTAGCTGCTCAAGTTCAGAAATAGCTCTAAGTTCCCTGAAAATAAGATCTCTAGAAAAGATATTTTGCGGGTTAGTGGATTCCGAAGCTTATAACCTTTCACATTATCACCATATCCAATGAATGTACACTTTTTAGCTTTTGGATCCAACTTAGATCGCTTTTCCTTCGGCACATGAACAAAAGCCTCACAACCAAAAACCCTTAAATGTGAAACAGAAGGTTTCTTACCTGTCCACACTTTATAAGGTGTCGAATCAAGAGCCTTACAAGGAGATCTGTTTATCAAGTAGCAAGCAGTACACACAGCCTCTGCCCAAAAGTATTTATCCAACTGTGCATCACTAAGCATACTTCTGGCCCTTTCTATAATTGTTCAGTTCATCCTTTCTACAACACCATTCTGTTGTGGTGTGTACAGAGTTGTCTTTTGTCTGATTATACCTGCATGCTTGCAAAACTCATCAAATTCCTTAGAGCAGTATTCCCCTCCATTGTCAGATCTTAATATTTTTATCTTTAAACCTGATTGGTTCTCTACTAAGACTTTGAATTCCTTAAACTTAGTGAAAACTTCATATTTATGCTTCATAAAATAAATCGATGTAAATCTAGATACATCATCAATGAAGGTCATAAAATAACGAGATTTTCTGATAGATTCATTATCCACAGGTCCAAACACATCCGTATGAATAATTTCTAACTTCTCTTTTGCTCTATTGCTTCCTAAAAGAAATAATTTTCTATTTTGTTTACCAAACACACAATGCTCACAGAAATCAAAGTGCTCATCAGAATAGGAGAAACCATCTAACAAATTTTTATTCTTAATAGTTTTCAGTACATTATTGCTTGTGTGGCCCAATCTACGGTACCACAACATACATATATTTTTAGTATTAGCCTCAGATACATAGGAGGCATTATAAACTGTAGTGGCTTCAAGCCTGAACAGGGTTCTGAATCTCTTCCCCTTCTCTAGCACCAAGTTCCCTCTCACTAATCTATAGCCATGCTTGTCAAATGTCACCATTCAACTTCGAAACTGAAATCAGATTTCTAGCTAATCCAGGAACATGCAAAACACCAGGGAGGGTTGTAATCCTCCCATCACTGAAACACAACAATACCTTTCCTTTCCTGACAATCGGATATGAAGAGTTGTCACCAAGGTAGATATTACCTCCATCATATTCTTCATATGAGGAGAACCATTCCTTATGCGAAGTCATATTAAACGAGCATCCTAAGTCAACCAACCAGCGAACATTACAAACAAGATTACATGCAAAAAGTAAAACTTCTTCACCTGCATTCAAGAACTTATCCGAAACACTCTCCCACTGTTTCTTAGGGTTTCTGCACTCCTTCACATGTCCCCTTTTACTGCAGTTCCAACACTTAACTCTATTTTTTTTTACCAAGAGTCTTAGACCGGTCCTTGGACTTGTCCTTAGCCCCTTTCTAATCTCCTTTAGGTCCTCTTTCCTTAGACCTTCTCCTGACACTGAGAGCATCCCCTGAACTATCTGAACTCTTCTTCCTCAATTCCTATGATAGTAACACTGAAACAAGAGCATCCAACTTCGGATCTGCAAGGTTAGCATTGATAGCAAGGATAGCATTCTCCCAAGACTCAGGTAAAGAACAAAGAAGTAAGATACATTTATCTTCCTCACTAACCTCAACATCTATTGAATCAAGCTGACTCACTAATAAATTAAAACAATTTAAATGCTCTGCAACTGATTCACCTTCTCACATTTTCATGGAAAATAATTTTCTTTTTAAATAAAGTTTATTTGCCATACTCTTGGCTTGATAGATCTCACCCAATCGTTTCCACAACTTGTATGTAGTCTCTTCCTTTGAGACATTCAATCGGACAGAGTCTGAAAGACACAACCGGATGGTTCCCCATGCCTTCTTATCTAGTCTTTCCCACTCATCTTGAGAGACATCGTCAAGTTTCTTCTCTTTTTGGACAACCAACCATTTGTTTCTTTCTTCCAACAAATCTTCCATTTTTAGCTTCCACAACTCATAATGTCCAATCGAGAGGTTGATGCAATGGTGGATGCAGCCATAATAACAACACAAGATCTGTAAAACAAATACAACCAAATCTCCCACTGCAGCTACAGCTTCCACACTACCACCCAAGAGTCAAAGTTGGCCAGGCTCTGATACCAAATGTTAGAAATGAAAGCAACACTACTTCAATGGAAATCTAATTCGAATAAATTTCAGCAATCTTTCAAGTGTGCATTAACAATGGAGATTGTAATCAAAACATAAAACCCACAATACATAAATATACCAAAAACATAATGAAGCACATGACACAAGTGTTTAAAGTGGAGAAAACCCTTTCAGGTATAAAACTCCACCAAGAAAAGAAGCCAAGTTGTATTATCTTCACAAAAGGAGATTACAAATACATTCACTTCCTTTGTCCTCCAACCATCACTCCAGCAAAACCTAGGTACCTGTAAGCTGTTATATATTTCTCATCTACTATGCTATGGTTTATATAGAATTTACACAACCTCAAGACATTAAATGACTTCTTACAAGCCCATAACACTTGTCAAGAGTCAACAATATAACCTTAGGCGTCCATGGCCAAGAATAGGCTCTTACAGGGTCATAAATGCTATCATACATGCATCCTACACTTAGAAAAATGTGCCCATGCAAGTTTGAACACCTTGGGGCCAAAAATAGCCACTTACAACATCTTATGATGTATCATATGCTATTACTAGTGTCATAGATTCTTATGACAACTTACAGTTGTCATAGAATCTCTTACACCTTACAGCATCTATGACGTTCGTCATAACACTAAAAATAGATTATTCCTCCACATGTGCACCCCACTTTGACCAATTACCATTTACCATAGTAAATGACATCCCATAACTACCGCCAATAACTCTAGGACTTACTGTGCAGTAACTCCGTAATTACCGTGGACAGTAAATAATTTTTACTTCTGTCGGTGAAACTTGTACATCCCTTATGGGTAATTACAAATAATAAATAGAATAATACAATAATGGGATTTACAATGTTAATGGCACCTTATCCCAACATATTTTACGTGATTTTGATGGAGGCATGTAGTGATGAGCTCCCCCCATCGCTTATTAGTATAGTATAATTGTTTAATCATGTCTTCTTTTTGTGTATGCTTTGTGTATTGCGCATTCATGTCTTCTCTATGTATTATGTGCTTCTTTACTATATTCTTCATATTTTGCATGATTGTCATGTGTCTTCTTATGTTTGCCTAAGCTTGGGGCTAGAAATGGTCTTCCAAAACATAGGGTGTGATTTTTGCTCTAGTGTCTAACGTGCTTGATGTGTTTTGACTGTACTTTAATGCATGTTCTGATCGTAAGATCATACACAAATTAAAGTGGGGGCTAAATGTTATGGAGAAAAAGTGTCCACTTATCTTTTTACCTACTTGTTTAGCTCCTAGGTCCCCTTGGCTGCATTATACATTCAAAATATTTATCCTGACACAAACTTATCTGACACCAAAGCAAGATTGGAATATGGGCCCTTTCATTTACCTTACCCCAAACCTAAACAGGTTTGATGGACCTAGGTGGTACCGCCCATGTCCCCTCTCTTAGGTTAGGTCTAATTTAAGTGCATGTTAGACTAGGATCTTTCAAAAGGTTTCTCCTTGTCGGCTCTTTTGGTTTGAATTTATGATTATGAGAGGGAAAGCATATATAAGTGTGTTTTTGGATTCATTTGTACCTAGGTTGAAAGGAGCATAATTTGAGATCTTGAAGTGGAGCAAGCAAGAGCATTCATTGTGATTCTAGAGCAGATTTGTGTATTGTTATTGTGTGTTGTTGTAGGCATGGAGCTATCATCTATTCTTCCTTAGGAGTTGAAGGATCTTCATCATTCTAAGGGTTCATCACATAGGCGATATAATTGTTGGTTTATCATCATTTGAACCATCATATTATCATTGTTTTCAGCCTCTACCCCCACAAGGGAACACACTCTTTATCAATCAATAGTGTTGGGAAGATTGAATGCTATCCTAGGATTTGACTGAGGCAAGTCCTTAAACACCATAACCCCCAAACCCCTTCTTATCTTCTTGTGTGTAGGTTACAGGAGAGAGATCTGGAAAATACAGAGATACAGGAAGATAGGGTACAAAATAGGGTTTCAACATCCAGAGACAGTTTCAAAGTTTTCTACCACCAAGGACTTGGGTGGTACCACCTGTGTCCTCCTGTCTTTTTAGAGCTTAGATCTAGTATCAAGACATCATCTGCAACAACTTTCCAATTCATACCTCTGGTGGATTCTTCCAGTCAGGACCTGGGCAGTCCCACCTTGGTCCTCCAACACCTCTACTTTCAGGAGACATGTTCTATCATTCCTCTGATCATCCTTGTGCAATTAGTTTTTGGATTGTTGTTGTATTTATTCTGTTATAAGCATATCATTGTAGAACTAGGGTTTCATGCATTGTTAACCTAGGGTTTGATAAAAAGGCTAAATTAAATCAGACTCATCTATAACATACTTGAGTACAAGATTAGTAACTAAGTCCACCTCCATTTGGTAGTGATTTGACTTGGTCTTCTCCTTGAATGTTATATGGAAAGGGGTTTGATCTACTGTGCATTCTAGTTGTTAGAAATCTTTTTTTTCATATCAAACATCGTCTATGATTTATTTTTCATAAACTTGACCAATATATTTTTCTATAGTGTCAAGTTTTAGTTGCAACATCTTCTCCCTACGATATTTCCAACTAGAAATCTTACACTTGCATTCTATTGGAGGTTCATCTTTGTTTGCATTATGCACTAGTTCAATGATTGGATACTTTGACACCCAATCAATCTGAAAACTCCTTGTCATATCCCACTCATGCCTTGTTTTTTATTTGGATTTTCTTTTCCCCTTGCATGTAGGATCTATATCTTCCTTATCACTTGTTGAGGTTGATTTATTCATATTATTATTCTCGTCACCCTGGGTACCACTTGGAACATCGTCAGCAACATTGGAATCCAAATCAATAAACTCATTTTGGCTACCCTGGGTACCACCTAGAACATCATGTGGCATTGGCATCCAAGTTAATGAACTCATTTAGACTACCCTAGGCATCCCCTGGAACATCATATGTGCATTGCCATCCTGATCTAAGTAAATTAACTCATTTGGATCTTCCTCTGAGGTATTGCCTTGTTCGTCAATATATGGTACAAGTGTTGATGTGATAGCTCCATCTCATGGACCACAAACATTGCCAAATACAACATTATGTTGCTACGTTTTGATGGCCTCCCTTTACCGCTTTCAACAAACTTGTTCCTGCTTGACATCTCTCACAAAATAAAAGATACAAAAAAATGTCTTTTGTGTAAGAAGGAATCATATAATATAGATCCATGCGCCCTAGATGTCTCCCTATTCAATATCATCTGTATGACTATGAATGAAGTAAAACTGGCAAAGAGATAAATAATCTCATAACACTATAAAATTTTTCAAATGATCGCTTACCTTTAGGCTTTCATTGACTTGCTAATACCTGTAGTTGTAACTTGCCTATGATCTGAATCAAGAGCTCGAAGCAAAACAAAATGTGTAAAAGATTAATCAAAGTTTCGATTGTATTTATATCAATCTATATTTGGTGAATTCTATGGGATTTTTAAATGGTGTTGTAAAAGTTTGGTGAATCTCGCGTGATTATAAAATGGTGCATATAAATGTTGGGTGAATCAAACCTTGATCAAACACATACATTGTAATTTTCAAGGTGATTATGGCCCTCAGATTAGCATGGAGATATAATGGTGTTGGCGAAATGGGTCCTCATACATGGTGAACTTTGTAATGCTATTGGTAAATATGTGGGCAAATTAAAACATGCCTCCGAAATTCTAGGCAAATCACTGTTAGAAACACATAGGTTAATGTGGAAAAAATATTATTTCAAATGCCTAATAAAATAAATTGGTGGCAAATTGAAATGTATTTGACCAATAATTCGTAAAATTCAGATGATTTGCCCCCCCCCCCATGGTTGCAATATATTTGCCAAATTCAAATTTGTGAATACAAACTAGTCGACAATTGACGAAGATTTGCCACTAAAAAAATCCCTAAGGATGAGACCAAAACAAATTTTAAATGAAATATGACCATCAAATAAAATCAAAATCATATTCCATATAAATTTGAAATTAAAATATGACCATTCCATAAGAAATAAGACCGAAACAATATTGAAGTTAAAATATCACCATCCTATTAAAAAGGAGACTAAATTTGTGTCCAAAATAAATTTGATATTGAAATATAACTTTAACATTGAAATGTAACCATCTCAAAAGAAAGATAAAACTTGATCTTCTCACCATCTCCAAAAAATAAGATTAATTTATGTCCCAAACAAATTTGAAGTTGAAATTTGGCTATCAAATATAACTATCATCCACTTCAATGGTCAAATAGTCAATACCAATTTTACAACTCATTCACAACAGAAAGTGGTAAATATTTATCTTATTTCTATTGGTCAAAATTGACCTTTGACTGTTGAAGTGCATGATATTTAAGAATAGCCAATTTATGCACATAGTGACAATTCAATACTCCATATTTTACTCCCACTATAAAACACCTCTCAACATTAAAAGAAACTAAATGTAAACCTTTACGAATGAAGTTTTCCATGAAAATTCTTTAGATCCATCCTTGAAGTAGAGTGGTTCTATGAATCTTCCCATCTCTATGAATCTTCATATTCACAAAGCTAGAAATTTCTAGGCAACTATTAAACGATATTTAATGTAAGGTCAATTGCGATCTTTCGGCGATAAACTACGACAATAAGTATCTACCAAGATACCTGTTGACAAGTATTGTTAATTGTTTTCGACCACCGAGAAGATTCCGGTGCTGTCGTGATGCGATCATAATGTCTCACTCTGTCGGTATCACAATTCCACTTCCCAACTGTTTCCTCAATTTTTTCCCTTCGTGTACGGGACGATCACTTTGACAGGCGGAGGTCTGCGATATTCATGAAGGCCCTTTTAGATTAATCCAACGATTGTCTCCCGAGTGTGTAAAGTTAATTAAGTTCTAGGAAACACCCTGGAAGGAGTTATTGTGCTTCGCGATGCTTTCTTCAACTGCTCTTTTGAGAGCCTCTCTTAAGAAAACTCAATTGGCAAAAACCAAAAAGCTAGTTAGGCTTGGGCCCATGGCCTTTTCTGCAAGCTACCATGGACTTTGACCATGAACCCCAACATGAAACCATTATGTCACTAGCCTATGTGAACTCTCCTAAATCACCAACCTATGTGGACCCTACCATATCATCCGTATGTGTGGACTTACTATATGTGATCTATATAGCTGCTGACTAGGTAATGACTCTATTGCTGATTATGCGTGTTGACCTTATCGTCACTAGACCTATTGATTGAGCACCACCTATGTAGTTCTGACATCAACTTTCGCTTGGTGAGCCTAGACCCCTACTCCATTGGAGTTTTCATTTTTGCACCTTATCTTTGAGGAGCCATTTCTCAATCATCTAGTGTCGAATTAGGCAATGATTTTTGAAATAAGGTAGTTTTTCATCAATTTCATGATGCCATAATTGGGTTTTCATTACTTCCCTTTTTTTTTCCATAAATTGAGTTTTATCAAGAATGTTATTGTCTAATCCTACTTTTGGAACTTCTTTTGCTCATAATTTTCACATACGAGCTCATTTTTTAGATCTATTTTTTGGAAGTGGATACATTTCCATTTTTTGAAAGTAGATACTTCTCCAAGTACTACATAGTGATGTATTTTATTAGTTTGTATTCTATAGTTTGGTTATATTTTCAATATTTTTTAATCAATTTGGACATTGTAGAACTCTAGAGAACATAATTAGGTATTGTACACACTCGAGTGATAAAGTGTCAAATTATGGTACTTATCTAGGGGGTCTTATATGGGGATCTTCTAATCATGAACTAAAATAAAGTTCCAATTTGGGGGTTTCTTTTGGTGTTAAATTCCATCATTTTGTTGTAATGTTGGATTCACAAAGCTATTTATCTTGGATATAGAAGGAATAAAAAATCAGAGTCTCAAAGATGATCTTCTACCCTCTCTCTTTGAACTTGTTCATGAGCCAAATGACTATGTACAATAGATTGCATGGTTTAATAATAATGATATGGTCTATGGACTAATCTATTTCACAAATTTTGAGGCTATTCTACATCATGTAGGGCACATTGTGTGTAGGCTTTCACTTCTTAAATCATCCTTCAAGAATTATATGGAGATCTTGAATCTCCATCTCATAGTGATGTTTCCTAGGAGGACCTATCACATGTCAATGATACTTGACTACCATTGATCCTCCTCCTTCAAATGCCCCGTCTATAGTCATACATACTTAGGCATTTAATATGGACACATGATTAGATGAGTATTGTAGTCACATGACAAGCACTAAGATTTCACCCGCACCTATTGCTTTTATAGAGTTCAAAGTCACTTTATCAAGAGCTTCTAGTGATTATTTGCAATATGATTGTACCTATCTACATGATCTACACTTGGATGGTTGCTTATAGAACATCTCATGCTTATCTAGAGAATCTCATATTATGGATCTTAAGGACACTATTGAGGACATACAACTCCTCTTTGAAGATATTCCTCTTTTACGTATTTCTTCAATAGAGTTTAATATTCTTTCATTGAGGGCTTATTGTGACTCTTTGTAGTAGGATTCTTCATGTCTATAAGATCCACCTATTTGTGAGGTCTACTTACTAAGTTTTACACTTTGTATTTATTTATGGAATTTGATCTTTGGGGTCTTGAGGACATTATTAAGGACCCACTTTTCCTCTTTGATGATAATGCTTTGACAACTACTTCATCTTCTTTGGCACTTGTTCTATGTCCTACTATACATGGTTTTGAGTTGTTCTCTTCTACAGTCAGGTCTATGAATCCTAATTAGATAGTGGCACATATCAACAGTGACACGAGGACACTAAGTAGTTTCTAGAGTTTGTTATCCTATGTTTTCTTGCCTCATATTCCTTCATGGACTAGGAAGACCTTCTACATGCACTCATGGGTGTATTTCTTCCTAAGAGAAGAAATGTTGTTCAATTATAGTTTATATTCTTCAACATTCATTTCCAATGTGGGAGGCTACACAATTTGGTGGCTAAATTGTCCTTCTCGCTCTACTATGGGGAGATTTTGTCTCTTTCCTTGAAGGGGATTCTCCTCTATGCGAGGAATCATATGTATATATGGATACCTAATATGGCTAGACATTTATTGAGACCCATCGTTCACCCACCTAAGATGTGCTTAAGGGGGGGTGTTGGTGTAGGTTTTTATTCCTTAGTGTATTAAATCTTTTCCTACACCCATTTTAACTTTCTTATGTAAGCTTATTTGTCAGATTAATTATGGCGAGTAAGAGTTACATTTTTCCTATTTGGATATTGAGGTGTCTCCCCATATCCTAGGAGCTACACTTCCAAGTGGATGAGGTGTCCACCTTCGTCTACATTTCTTGTAAATGCACTCACCTACCTTTGTTTTTCCTCTCAATCTCTTGAATCTCTCTCAAAGCATCTAGTGATTTAGGCATCTAATTTATTTTGTATTTTTCTTGATATATTTCTCTCTTGATTAATGGAAATAGCATTGTTTAGCATATCATCTAGTCTTGAATAATGTTGTAGCTATCAATGGAATTAGGTCTTGGTTGATTTCTTGCTTATTTCAAAAATTAACACATTCATATATCCTCTTGAAGGAATTCTAAATCCCTAAAATTGTTTTCATAATTTACATATTCATATTTGTTTATAAAATCACTTAAAGGGCAAGTGCAAAAAGATGGGGGGCCAAAAAGGGGTCTTAAGTGGCCACTTTTTTTTTCTGAAATCAGGAAATGCTGGCCTTGGATGAGAAATTGAGCATAGTTACACTTAAAATTTGGAGATGCAACCAAAACAATGTTCGTAGTGCTCTGAGTCTACTTTCTAAACTACTTTTTTTTAAAATGGTATAGATTAAGGGGTTCAAAAGAGGAAGCCACAGAAATTGGTGTTGTTTCTGTCAAAAAAACATAACATAGCATGTTTTGTGGCTCCCTCAAAAGGTCAACTTTTTTTTGGTATTTTTAAAATCGCTTCAATGAAAAATTAGCTAACAACATGTAGTTTATGCCTGATTTTTCTGATAATTTTTTGATGAATATTTGATTTTTTACTAATTTTCAAAGTGGACACATCCTAAAAAATAGAATTTTGGTCATGCTACCCCTATAAATTTTGAAAACTAATTGAAAATCATTTTTTTTAATATGTGTAGAATGGAGTCTAGTTTCTAAATATGTAATTTTTTTGAAATTTCAATGAATGGTTAATTTACAATGAAAAAAAGACCAAACGGTGGTTTTTGCCCAAAAACGGACACACAAACAAAAGAAATTAAAGATGAAAGGCTTAACATTGTCAAAATGTGAAAAAAATTACATCATTAAATAGCTAAGAGAAAGCCTAACATTATCTAGGTGTTTGATTTGTTCAACGTTGAAACACGTACAAATCTGAGGGTTAGCACGAATGAAATTATGTGAAATCTTGTAGAATATGCAAAAACACGTCTCTGGACATTGGGAAGGCACTCCAAGCCTTTGGGTTGGAAATCCAAAGCGAATCCCAAGCCTAAGGCTTGGAATTCCCAACGTAAAACATAATGCGCTCGTGTTATGTTCTATTTTGCATTTTTTCCTTTTTCACAAGTTTGCTCAATGTTTGTCATGTTTGACATAACATGAGCCCGTTATAACGTGCTCGCGTTATGACCCCCTTGATTTTTTTATGTCCAAGGTTATTAATCATGTATGTATGTATGTATGTATACTTATATGTATGTATGTATGTATGTATGTATGTATCTATGTATGCCTATATGTATGTATGTATGTATAGTGTCGAGGGTAGAGGAGGGTAGAGATGGGGTGAGGTAGATAGGGGAGGGGAGGGGTGGATAAGGGTTGAGGGTTTAAGGTCAAGATGGATTAGGGTTTAGGGTTGAGGGATTAAGGTTTAAAGTTGAGGGTTTAGGGTTTAAGGATAGGATTTAGAGTTTAGGGATAAGGGATTAGAGTTTAGGACCTTGAGGGATTAGGGTTTAGGGTTGAGGATCGAGGGATTAGAGTTAAGGTAGAGTGTTGAGGGTAGAGGGATTAGGGATAGGGTTTAGGGTTGAAAGTTTAGGGTTGAGGGATTAGGGTTTAAGGTATAGTGTTGAGGGTTGAGGGTTTAGGATTTAAGGTTTAAGTGTTGAGGGTTGAGGATTTAGGGATAGGGTTTATGGTTTAGGGATAATGGATTAGGGTTTAGGGATTAGGGTACCATAAATTATAATTTGGGATAAGGGTTTATGGTTTAGGGATTAGGGATTAGGGTTTAGGGTTTAGGAATGTACAATTAAGGGGTACTATAAATAAACTGGGATTTAGGCAGGGTTGGGAAAATTTTGTGAATCATCATGGGCTGGAGATTGGATATTTTGTTGTGTGCAAGTACATATCCAAGTCATAATTTAAGGTTAAGATATTTCAAAGAACAGGGTGTGTGAAAAACATCAATGCTCTTCGACTTATGAATACCAACATTGATACAGATAAAAGATGCCCTTCTTCTAACAAAGTATGTAGTTCAAGTCAACCGATGGGCAACAAGTTGTTGAATGAATTGGTTTAATGGGCGTGCCTCCTTTTTCAAAGTTATGCTTGGAGACTTTACACAAAAACTGGCAACTCTATACATTATTTTTCATTCTTTTATTTCCTATACACTGTTAAGAACTTGTAAAATCTAATTGTGTAATGTGTTTATGGCACCGCATTCCTCCTGCATTTGTTTCACAGTTTATAGACAACACAGACGAACATATGGTGTTGCAAGGCCTAGGTGGGTAGGAGTGGGATGTGTAATTAGGGGATACCATAAATAAATTAGAATTTAGGTAGGGTTGGGAAAATTTTATGAATCATCATGGGCTGGAGATTGGAGATTTTGTTGTGTTCAAGTACATATCCAAGTCATATTTTAAGGTTAAGATATTTCAAAGAACAGGGTGTGTGAAAAACATCAATGCTTTTCATCTTATGAATACCAACATTGATACAGATAAAAGATGCCCTTCTTCTAACAAAGGATGTAGTTCAAGTCAACTCATCATGGGCTAGAGATTGGAGATTTTGTTACATGTTTAAGTACATATCCAAGTCATATTTTAAGGTTAAGATATTTCAAAGAACATGGTGTGTGAAAAACATCAATGCTCTTCAGCTTATGAATACCAACATTGATCTACATATAAAAGATGCCCTTCTTCTAACAGAGGATGCAGTTCAAGTCAACTCATCATGGGCTGGAGATTGGAGATTTTGTTATACGTTCAAGTACATATCTAAGTCATATTTTGATGTTAAGATATTTCAAAGAACAGGGTGTGTGAAAAACATCAATGCTCTTCAGCTTATGAATACCAACATTGATACAGATAAAAGATGCCCTTCTTCTAACAGATGATGCAGTTCAAGTCAAGCAATGGGCAGCAAGTTGCTGATTGAATTGGTTTAATGGGTGTGCCTCCTTCAAAGTTATGCTTGGAGACTTTACACAAAAATTGGTAACTCTATACATTATTTTTCATTCTTTTATTTCCTTTACACTGTTAAGAACTTGTAAAATCTAATTGTGTAATGTGTTTATGGTAGCATATTCCTCCTGCATTTGTTTCATAGTTTATAGACAACATAGATGAACATACGGTGTTGCAACGCCCAGGTGGGTAGGAGTGGGATGCACAATTAGGGGGTACCATAAATAAACTAGAATTTAGGCAGGGTTGGGAAAAATTTGTGAATCATCATGGGCTAGAGATTGGAGATTTCGTTGTGTTCAAGTACATATCCAAGTCATATTTTAAGGTTAAGATATTTCAAAGAACAGGGTGTGTGAAAAATATCAATGCTCTTCAGCTTATGAATACCAACATTGATACAGATAAAAAATGCCCTTCTTCTAATAGAGGATGCAGTTCAAGTCAACCAATGGGCAACAAGTTGCTGATTGAATTGGTTTCTGATGAAGAAAATAATGATGTTGTTGAAGCAATGGAAGAAAATCAAAATTTTAAGTCTAATTTAATTTATTTCAACTTTCAAAGCAGGCAATTGAATTGTAGCTTTACCTGGAGGATTGGTATATTGAAGAACCTTGGACATTATGGACCCTATCATTTAGAAAAGCACATGACAGTGAACTACCCCACCTTTCAAATCAGATATTTACCTTTTTATTCAATGAAAATGAAGTCACAGAATGTAAACGACCATGCATACTAGTAAGATCAAATTCTCTACCTTCTATTCTTATTACTCTTACTTTATTAAGAGAAGAGTGTCAAAAAGAATGGGTAAATAATTGTAAGCTAACACAAGGCAAAGCAGTTTTGTTATTACATTTTTCTGAGGGATCTCTAATAGTCTAATATAATGCAGTCTTCTATAATATGAACATTTGCATTTGTGTGAATGCTAGGCTTTAATAGTAGAGTATTAAATCAATGCAATCAACTATTTATTGGGTTAAAATAACTTAGTTTTTGTAATGGTTTGGGAATGCAGGAGTTGCCAAAAATAGGTGAATGTCCTCTACAATTACCAAGAGAAAAAAGTTTAGTAGTTCTTGTGGATAGAGCCAATAAATAATGGGAGATTATTTGCCTGTTTCATAAGAATATACCTGCCCTAAGTGCGGGGTGGGCATATTTTGCACGCCATAATAATATCAAGGAGACGTTTGCATCTTTGAGTAGGTGGACAACAAGAAACATATATTTATGTTTAGAGTTCATATAGATCGAAAGATAAAATAAGGATCCTTTTGAAAGAACTTCTAGGAGGGAAAAGACAGGCCAAAGATAAAAGGAGAAAATTATATACAAGAAAAGATCTTCATGAGGATTGTAATATTTTGTCTAAAACAACCTTTAGCATAAGGCAAAGCAGTTTTGTTGGGTTTAGGGATAGGGTTTAGGGTTTAGGGTTGAGGGATTATGGTTTAAGGTATAGTGTTGAGAGTTGAGGGTTTAGGTATAGGGTTTAGGGTTGATAGATTAGGGTATAATGTTGAGAGTTGAGGGTTTAGGAATAGGGATAACGTTTAGGGTTTAGGGTTGAGGGATTAGGGTTGAGGGTATACAATAAATAAACTAGAATTTAGGTAGGGTTGGGAAAATTTTGTAAATCATCATGGGTTGGAGATTGGAGATTTTGTTGTGTTCAAGTACATATCCAAGTCATATTTTAAGGTTAAGATATTTCAAAGAATAGGGTGTGTGAAAAATATCAATGCTCTCCAGCTTATGAATACCAACATTGATACAAATAAAAGATGCCCTTCTTCTAACAGAGTATGCAGTTCAAGTCAACCAATGGGCAACAAGTTGCTGAATGAATTGGTTTCTAATGGAGAAAACAATAATGATGTTGAAGCAATGGAAGAAAATTAAAATTAGGGTTGAGGGTTGAAGGATTAGGGTTTAGGGTTTAGGGTTGAGGGATTTTAGGGTTGAAGGTTTAAGGGTTGAGGGTTGAGGATTTAGGGCAGAGGGTTAAGGGATTAGGATTTAAGGTATAGTGTTGAGGGTAGAGAATTTAGGGATAGGGTTTAGGGTTTAAGGTTTAAGGGTTGAGGGTTGAGGCTTTAGGGATAGGGTTTAGGGTTAAGGGATTAGGGTTTAAGGTATAGTGTCGAGGGTAGAGGGTTTAGGGATAGGGTTTAAGGTTTAAGGGTTAAGGGTTTAGGGATAGGGTTTAGGATTTAAGGTTTAAGGGTTGAGGGTTGAGGCTTTAGGGATAGGGTTTAGGGTTTAGGGTTAAGTGATAGGGTTTAGGGTTGAGGGTTAGGGTTTAGGGTTTAAGGTATAGTGTCGAGGGTTGAGGGATTAGGGTTCCACCCTTGACACTCTACCTTAAACCCTAATCCCTCAACCCTAAACCCTAATCCCTCAACCCTAAACCCTATCCCTAAACCCTCTACCCTCGACACTATACCTTAAACCCTAATCCCTTAACCCTCATCCCTAAAGCCTCAACCCTCATCCCTTAAACCTTCAACTCTAAACCCTATCCGTAAACCCTCTACCCTCGACACTATGCATTAAACCCTAATCCTTCGACCCTTAAACCCTTAATCCCTCAAACCTTAAACCCTTAAACCATAAACTCTCAACCCCTAGATACCCTTAAACCTTAAACCCTATATCCTATACACTTAACCTTGGACACTCAACCTTGAACATTATCCCTCAACCTTCAAACCTCTACCCTATACCATATACCCTCAACCCTATAGTTATGCCCTAAACCCTCAACCCTTATCCATATGCCTTATACCCTCAACCTTAAACCCTATACCCTATATCTTAGACACTCAACCTTAAACATTATGCCTCAACTGTAAACTCTCAACCCTCTACCATATACCCTCAACCATATACTTAAGCCCTAATCCATCAATCCTCAACCCTATACTTTAAACCATGAAACCTACAGCCACAAACCCTCATCCCTATACCCTATAACCTCACCCTTATACCCTTAATCCATATCATAAACCCTAAGTTCTCAATATCCTAAACCCTAATCCCCATACCTTACACACTTAATCTTATACACTCAACAAGCTGAATATTATCCCTTAACTGTAACCCTCAACCATGTACCCTGTACCCTCTACCTATTACTTAAGCCCTAATCCCTCAACCCTCAACCCTATACCTTAAACCCTAAACCCAAAAACCTCAACCCTCAACCCTAAAAACTATACGGGCTCAGGTCCTTATATACCCTAAACCCAAAACCCTTACATACATACATACATACAACATACAAGCATTCATACATACATACATACAACCATACATACAAACATGCATACATATATACATACATACAACCATACATACATACATACATACATACATACATATATACATACATACACACATACATAGATACATACATACAAGCATGCATACATACATACAAGCATGCATGCATACATACATACATACATACAAGCATACATACAATTTGGCATACATACATACATACATACATAAATACAAATATATATACAAACATACACACATCAAACATACTTAACAAACCTGAACACCTACAGCCAATTGAAATTTTGTCAAACAATTGGCATGCATACTATTATGCTAATCATGATGGATATTAATATGCACATTACATCAAATAGATGGCCTACAACTTATCCCTCCTTTATTGAAATATATTGTCTAATACAATGCTGATATGAATGGCCAAGACTCTTGGCTCTACAATTTTATGCAACTCCTAAAATGACAACTATGAAACAATGCTGATATAAAAATGCTAACTCATGAAAGAACCTGGAAATGTAAGTTGCTGTGAATCGATGACGAAGATGAAGGAATGGCAGCCTCAAAACAGCTCATAAACATCCCTCTCAAGTCCCAATCGTGCCTCTCAAGTGTAGCACCCAGCCTTCTCATCAACCAAGGAAAGGAGTCCCTTCCAAACCCAAATTGAAACCCTCTCCTAGCTGCCCCGTATTGTAGCGTTACTGTTCACGGCACTGTAGCAACACTGTAGCGTACTGTAGCAAATCACTGTAGCGCGTATTGTAGTGTCACTGTAGCAAATCACTGTAGCATGCACTGTAGCAAATCACTGTAGTGCGCACTGTAGCATCACTGTAGCGCTACTGTAGCAAATCACTATAGCAAAAACACTGTAGCGTACTGTAGCAAAACACTGTAGCAGCCAATAGAAAAACTTATGATATGCAAATTGATACCACCAAACCCTTGGTTAACACTGCAGATTTAAGCACAAATGAAAGGACTGAAGTATCCCTTCCAATTTGCAACCCTTCGGAGGATATTTCACCACCTCAGTTATGCTAATCTATGGGAGTTTCCGTTCCCAAAGACCAAATATGCAGAAACCCTTGGCTCCACAAAACTCATCAAATGCAAATGTCAATAATTGGATGCCTGGAAGCTTGCCTTGCCCCTTTTATACATTTTTTAATCCTACTTCAAGAGGCTTCTAGAAAAATCTTATTATTTCATTTTAGTGACTTTAATGATATAATATTAATTTTAAGTCACTATATTAAATTAATTAAATATAAGGTTACCTTTTGATTAAAAATTAAGTAATAACCTTATAAAATAATTGATTTAATAATATCTCCCTGATTTCGTCAATTAGCCTTCGGGAGATAAAGGCTAAATTACTCATCATGAAAGTCACCTAGGAAGGGGACATTATAGTCCGCCCCTCCTGAAATTGCTTGTCCCCAAGCAATCTCAACTCTGGATGCTGAAGAATCTCCTCGCCTTCCCAAGTGGCATCCTCAACCGGTAAATCCCTCCATTTGATCAAGTATTCTCTGATGACCCGTCTCCGTAACTGCCTCTCCCTAACATCCAAAATAGCCTCAGGCACCAAAATCAATTTCCCCTCATCATCCAAGGGTAGTAAAGTAGCAGAAGGAACCACGCGATGACCTAATGCCTTCTTGAGGCGTGACACATGGAAAACATTGTGTACTCTGCTATCTGTCGGTAAATCTAACTCATAAGCCACATCACCAACTCGCTGGATAATCCTGAAAGGGCCATAATAATGCGGCTTGAGCTTCTCTGCACCACTCTTCTTGAGAGTGGATTGTCGATAGGGCTGTAACATCAGATACACCATATCCCCAACCTCAAATGACCGCTCAACTCTCTTTTGATCAGCATACTGTTTCTGCTGATTCTGTGCCTTTTGGATATTCTCCCGAAGAGCTCTCATAATATCCTGGTTCTCCTGTAACATATCCCCTGCACTAGGCACTCTACTATCACTCATCAGCAAGTCAAGGAAACTGGGTGCTTCATAACCATACAAGGCCATAAATGGTGTCATCTGAATCGAGATATGGTAAGTGGTATTGTAATAGTACTCACAAAGGTATATCCACTTAACCCAACCCTTTTGTTGCCCTACAATGTAATTCCTGAGATATCCCTCCACCCACTTATTCACAATTTCTGTCTGGCCATCCGTCTGTGGGTGGTAGCTAGTACTTGGGCTAAGCTCTGTCCCACATAGTCTAAATAACTCCTGCCAAAAATGACTCAAGAACCGACTATCCCTGTCACTAACAATGCTCCGAGGTAACCCATGCAACCTGAATATCTCACGGAAGAATAGTTCTGCTACCTGTGCAGCTGAGTATGTAGCTGTGATTGGAAAGAAATGAGCATATTTTGTTAATCGATCAACAACCACATAGATACAATCTCGTCCCTGGGTTTTCGGCAACCTGGTAATAAAATCCATGGATAAACACTCCCACTTCCTATCAGGAATCAAAAGTGGCTGAAGTAAACCTGCAGGGTATGTATGTTCCTGTTTATTCTGCTAGCAAATAGGACACTCTCTGACATATTGAAGAACATCTGTCTTGAGCCCTTTCCAAGTAAAGCGCTCTCGAACTTGCCTGTAAGTCTTGAAGTACCCAGGATGCCCTGCCATAGGTGTATCATGAAAATACCTCATCACTGTGTTCTTCATTTCTGATCCTGGGGTTAAGAATATCCTACCTTTGTAAATGATAAGATCATTTACAACTGAGTACCTGTCATCCTGAACTGACCCCTCAATTATGCTAGAAACCCATGAGTCTTTGGTATACTCTGCCACAATCAAGTGTCTCCAATCCTCTGAAATCTCCACCATAGAGCTCAAATGGGGACGGCGAGACAAAGCATCAGCAACTACATTCTGAGTTCCCTTGACATAAGTAATGTCAAAGTCATATGATTGCAATTTACTCACCCACTTCTGCTGACGATCATTAAGATTTCGCTGTCCTAGGAAATGCCTCAAGCTGTTATGGTCTGTCTTAATGCAAAACTTGCTTCCCACAAGGTATTGCCTGAATTTGGCCAATGCATGCATAATAGCCAACATCTCCTTATCATAAATATTGTAGCTCCTCTCTGGACCCCGTAACTTCCTGCTCTCAAAAGCTATCGGATGTTTGTCCTGCATAAGAACTACACCAATCCCCTCACCCGAAGCATCACACTGTAGCTCAAAGGGTTTAGTAAAATCTGGCAAGGCAAGAACTGGGCAAGTAGTCATCAACTGTTTAAATTTCTCAAAACATTCCTGTGCCTCAGGTGTCCAAACAAATGCCCCTTTCTTCATTAAATCTGTAAGTGGTGCTGCATGTTGTGAATATCCACTGACAAATCTGCGGTAGAAGCCACACAAGCCCAAAAATCCCCTAAGCTGAGTAAGATTTTCAGGTGTAGGCCACTCAATAATAGCTCTGACTTTGTCAAGGTCCATACGCACACCTTCTGCACTGATGATATGGCCTAAGTATAGCAACTCTGTCATGCCCAGATCACATTTGGATTCCTTGGCGTACAAGGACTCCCTGCTAAGAATTTCCAACACGGTATCCAAATGGGCGATATGCTCCTCCCAAGTTCTTCTGTACACCAAAATGTCATCAAAGAAGACTAATACAAACTTTCTCAGCTGTGATTGAAAAACCCTGTTCATAGTGGACTGAAACGTAGCAGGAGCATTGGTTAGCCCAAATGGCATAACCACAAACTCAAAATGTCCACAATGGCACCTAAATGCTGTCTTCTCGATGTCCTGCTCTCTGACCCTGATCTAGTGATAACCTGATCTCAAATCTATTTTCGAGAAATAGCGAGCACTATGAAGCTCATCGATCAACTCATCAATACGAGGAATAGGGTACCTGTTCTTACTTGTCCTCTTATTCAACACCCTGTAATCGATGCACATCTGAAGGGTACCATCCTTGTTCTTGACCAAAACTACTGCTGAAGCAAAAGGTGATTTACTTGGCCTAATGTGCCCCATAGCCAACAACTCCTTAATTGTTTTTTCAATCTCATCTTTTAGCCGCTTGGGGTGTCTGTAAGGAGTGATCATCACGGGTTTAGCACCCTCCTCTAATTCTATTATGTGCTCAATCCCTCTGTCTGGAGGCCTGCCTGGTGGAATATCACTGAACACCTTGGAGTGCTTGATCCTCAACTCCTGTATATCTGGGTGATAGGCTGGTTTTTGTTTCTCTTCCTGTGTTGGCATTAGAATACACCCTGCTGCCCACTCAACCATGTCATGGCGCATAAGTCTCTCCATTTTTCTGAAAGATATCATCCTGCAGCTAGTGTCCCTGATGGCTTTTAGCACATGAGTCTTCCCATCCACTTTAAACCTCATCTCCATTTCCCTAAGGTTAATGGTAAACTCCCCAATATCATGAAGCCATTTCATTCCTAAAACCATGTCAGTTTCTCCCATGTTTACCACATAAAAATCTGCCTTAAACTCAAAGTTATTCAATCGCATGGGAAGACCTAGAATCATCCTATCACACTTAAGAGTATATCCATCAGCAACTTTTACTCTTATGCCCTCAAATTCCTTTGTCTGAATTCCGCACCTTTCAACCAACCTAGCATCAATGAAGTTATGCGTGGCACCTGTATCGAGCAAGGTAATGATCTTCTGTCCGGCTAAAACCCCACGCATTCTAAATGAGCCCTCTTGCTGTATGCTAGTAAGGCGTGCTTCTTGAAAATTTGCTTCCTCAACATTTTTAGCCCCAATTTCATGCTTATCTATCTCATCATCATATTTTTCCTCATTAGATTCCTCTTGATCCGATTGCTGGTCCAACTCTGAATCCTCATAGAATGCCCACATAATCCTGTTTGCTTTGCCCTTAGGTCTTAAAGGACAGTCATGGTTTGCATCATAGGGACCTTTGCAATAAAAACACAACTTTTTCCTTCGCAAGTCATTAAATGTGTCGCGATCTAATGGTGCTGCTGATTTTCCCTTTGAGTCTAAAATTTCTTTTTTCTTAGGAAATGTCTTGTTGTCTTGGTAAGAAGATCCCTTAGATGAGTACTTACTGTGAGGGGCTGCAAGTTCCATACTCCTAGCTTTTTTCATTGCCTCTTGTAGTGTCGAAGGATCAAAAGCCTTTATCCATCCTCTTAACGGTTCCAATAAGCCCTCCATGAATAGCACAACCAATCTCCTTTCAGATATATTGGAGACCATGACTGATAATTTCTGAAATTCACTAATGTAACTCTCCAAACTCCCAGTCTGCTTAAGCTGTGCCAAGTCTCTAAAATATGTCTCTGGATCTCTCTTATCAAAGCGTTCCACCAATCTATCAACAAACTCCTGATATGAAGTGATACTATTATGATGCAATGTCTCTAATCCATGATACCACCAATCGTGGGCTGCTCCCTCCAAGTGAAAAGTAGCATATTTTATTGCATCCCTTTCTGTCATGGGTCTAAGAGCCAAGAGGGTGTCTAGCTTATGAATCCAAGCCTGAGCCGTGACCTTCCCACTACCATCAAACATGGGCAATGTAACTCTGCTAGTAGCATACATCAAATCACTATTTTGATTTCTTGGTCTCTTTTCTTGCTTTCCCCTGTAGTGTTCTCTTCTTTGACTCACAAACCTATCAAAGCTCATGCGCTCCCTGACCTGTGGCGTCAACAACTCCCATTCATCATTAGCTATCATAAGAGTATCTGCAAACATTTCTTCTCCTTCTTCTTCTGCATTTTCCTCTTCTTGTTCATTCTTCAAAAAAGTGGGACGTGTAGGCCTATCTGCCATGTGAGAAGATGCTTGTGCTCTAGGTGTCCCAACCACACTCCTATTATCATCCAGTTCATAGTTTCGTCTTTTTTGAGGGCTCATTTGTTGTATCATTGTAGTAAGTGCCCGCATAGCATCTGCCACCTGCTGCTGCCCCGTAGCCATTTGTCTAAAGAGTTCACGTGTTTCCTGTTCTTCATCATTTCTTCCCCTATTTCTGATAGGGCTACCTTCACCTCTTTCACCCATAGTGCCGGACGAACCAACCTCTCGCTGTTTTGTTGCTAAAGTAGCTGCTAAAGTGTCCTGTTCAAGTGGTTGTGACCACTGTTTTTGCTTCCTTTCTTCTCTAGTTGTATACCTCTTGTCCCTATCACTTTGTTGCATTTAATGAGCCGATTTCAAACCCAAAGGATGGCAGGAAACCGCTCTGATACCACTATAATATCCCTTGCTATTTCAGACCTTATTTTGCTGATTTGAACCTCAAGGGATATTGTTAAACACTTCTGATGTAAACCTAATGCTTGCCGGTCTGTGTTTTCAGTCTGATATTTTTGCTTGATAATGATAGCTGAGTACTCTAAATGCTCATAAATCCAAACTACAATGTCTAAGCATTAATCTAAATGCATATATGATTTCTTTTTGGTATTTTTCAATGCATATACATGAAAATTAGACATGAAATGCACACCTACAGCCAATTGACATTTTGTCAAACAATTGGCATGCAAACTACTATGCTGATTATGTATGCTATAAGATGGACATTTCATCAAACATATGGTATGCAACATATATCTCCTTAATTGAGTGCAATCTAAAGTACAATGATGCTATGTATTTGCCAAGACTCTTGGCTTAGAATGATATATACAACAATGCCAAATTTGATATAAAATGACCATCTACAGCAGCACCTTATGCAAATTGATATGACAATGCAAAATACATCAAAGAACCTGATTATGAAGTCCGGAATGATCAACAGATGCAATGATATCTATCTTTGATTTTTATTCAATTTTATTGAGCATCCTTGCATGAAATTGCACCTCCTAGAAGTAGCCGCCCTTGCCCCTGCCTGACAATCTTAACTAAAAATAAATGCAACAATAAAACTCCACTTTATGGTACCTGAAATGATTGGTAGGATCAAAGGATCAAAATGCAACAATGCCCAGAACCATAGGATGCTTCACTGATGAGATATGAACAAAAATGTCTTGCCAATGGCACCCTTGCTGTAGTATATCAGTCCTTAGAATGAATTAATTGCAGCCTTGAAACACCTCCAAACTGGTATAGAAATGATTGTCTTCACAAGAAGAATTGATCCCTCAAATACCCAGAATAAAAAAGTGTCTAGATAGGCCTCCAACAATGAAAATCTAAAAACTCTATGGCTGGTTACTGTAGCGCGACACTATTCACGCCACTATTCATGTCACCAACAATTTCAAATCTGTAAATGATTAACCTTTGGAACCCTTGTGAAACTTAATGTCTTCTCCAATTTAAGCACAAATTGGACTCCTGGATGAAGCCCACAATGAAGCAATAATTCAGCTGATATTTCACAACCTCAAAATTGCATAACCAATGAGATTTTTCGTTCTCAATGGCTCAATGGCAGAAACCCTTGCTGGCTCCTTCACCAAACAATCACATCAAAGCAAATATCAATTCTTGGATGCTTGGAAGCTTGCCTTGCCCCTTCCTTTATACTTTTTCAATCCCACTTCAAGAAGCTTCTAGAAAAATAATATTATTTTATTTTAGTGACTTTATGTAATAATATTTATGTCACTTTATTAAATTAATTAAATATAAGGTCACTTTAATATTTATTTATTTAATAACCTTACAAATAATTAATTTAATTATTATCTCCCTTATTTTTCCCATCCAACTGAATCCAAGAAACCAACCATCGACTAGGTGACTGCCTCAAGAAGACCCCCTAACCATGTACACTAGCCTACGAGGGTCAGGAATAGGCTAAACCTTTCGCAAACAACATCAACTAAAAAGGGGACATTACAGTCCGCCCTCCTTGAAATTGCTTGTCCCCAAGCAATCTTGGCTACAAAGACAATTCTCCCCACCTGGATCCCAAGGGAGGATCTGTGTAATGTCCCTGCTATCACCAAAGAGCTCATGTAACACCAGCACTAGCACAACTGACTGAACCTGCTGAATCAAATCAACCCCAACGCTAGATGTCGCAAGAGCATAAGCATTAAGTGGAAGCAACTCTGAATGCCGACAATGTTTGCTTCCCATAACTGTGCAAGCTAAGCTGTCATACACACTATCCAGCATATACGCAACTGAGCTATGTGTCTAAAACAGATCATGTACATAAAGATCAAAAGTGCAACTACAATTAATCACCCTCATATACATGCTGTAAAACTCAACAGTGAACCTTGATGCACACAAATGATTCCTCAACATACTGGAGAGTATCCCACAACTAATGCCCGGATCCCAAATGAATTTGTAAGGAACTGCATCAGAATCTTGCTGAAAATAGCTGCAGCCATAGAACCTGCCAAAACTCAGCAAACTGTGCAATTCTATAGCTGAAATAAACATATCACTTCTGATGTCAATCCCTGGGTCCCAGTGCCAAACTAGAAGTACGTCACAAAGCGCACCTATTGACTTCCACTGTACCATTCTACATAAACCACTGACATAGCACCAAGAGTGGTAGAACACCTCATCAGGACCAAAATAGAGTGATGAATCAAACACGTCACCACCAGGATCCCAATACAGAATCAACAATCCACTACCAATGACAACTGGTGGCATCTGCTGCACCATACTGTAAGCAACTGAATCACTAATATGCCAAGAGGCTGCTCCCTGATACTGAGACCTATGGGTTATGGACCCAAACAACTGTCGAAAAAGATGAGTATCTCCTAACTCATCTACAAATGTTGGTGTCCCCACAATACTCCAACTGCCAAAGCTGGAAGAAGAGTGTTCCTGACACCAACTCATAAAGCTAGTTGCACTAATCAATGCAAATGTGGAGGGTTGATCCCTCTCAGCACCAACGGAAGTGGATATCTGTGCCTCTTCCCTCACGAGTGCAACATACAACTGCCTAGCAAGCATGAAAGCACAACCTCTATCCTTTGCCCAATTCCTATGGACGTGCTGACTAACCAAGCCATCATACCTACTGCCCCCATAATCATCCTGTAACCATGTATCTGTGTGAAATCTCTGTGACATGGAAGTAGCAAACCTTGTTGGATACATAATAGCATGATGGATAATTGACTGCTGTAAGTAATTCCTCATACACAACTGAGTCAGGTACTTGCAGGCTCTAATTCCATCTTCTGTAGATGGCAACTCTTCATCCCACAATGGATGGTATAAGCCCCCCGTCAATCCACATCGATGCATCAACCAATCCTCTACATGTGAACTAAAAGAAAGGTGATGAACTCTCCTCACTATGTAGTCATGGTAAAAAGCACCAACCTCCGTCAATAGTTGACCATCATAGTCCTGCTTTCTATCACCTGACATGGAACTAACCTTAGGGGAATCAAGTGTATTTTCAGATTCATCCCGCATTTGAATAAAGAGTCTTCTAATGTTATCTATCATTTTTTGTCTTGCTCTGTTGATGAGATTGATCTTTTCTTTCACTTTTTGAAGATGCTGTCTTGCATTGGCAGCCACTAATCTAGTCTCTTTGGCTTTTTGCAACCATTCTTCGTTAATCTTTTTGAACTTCTTTACCTCTTTGATGCCAAAATATACAAAATCAGTCCTCTTATCCTTGATATCTTCATGTCTACCAAATGATGTAGGGCTGCCATCAATGTGTGATATCATATCATTGGCTTTCTCATGATCACAAGCTCCTATCTCATGAGAATGATAGGACATAGTGCTGCTGTCCTCAAACAAATCAGTGATGACATCATGCCATTGTAAAATGTCTCCTTCATCATGTGTATTCAAAACACTAGTGGCTGCTCCACTAAGCAAAGGATCAACTTTCACATCCACCTTAATATCTTGGACCTTCAATGGACTTTCATATCTATGAATAACATTCATGGAAGCACCATCTGATTCTTTACCACGGTAGGATGAAGCAATGCTAGACTCACCTAATGAAGCATCACAAGAAACCTTATCTTCATGTAGCTGCTCTAATGTAACTGGTTTGTCTTCACCCATCACTTGCTCTTCTTTTCCCTCATTTCCTTGTCCCTCAATCACATGCACAACACAAGATTCTTGCCCATCCAAAGAGGCTGCAATAGAAGACTGATTTTCTGATTTCTTTGGTGAAGCATGAGCCAAACTCAACTCCACATTCAACTCCTCAATCTGGTTTTTCGCCATAAGGAGAGCCATTTGAGAGTCTTCCAAAGATTTTCTAGTCTTCACTAGCTCTGTGGTGATTTGATCAACCTCTTCCTCTTTCCTCTTCAATGCATCTGAATATATGACACCCAATTCAAGTAGGTGATCTCTATCGGAAAGAAGAGTTAAATAGTTATTTTTCATAATCTCTATGGCTGTCTTAAATGCTTGCAAATCAGAAATTGATGAAGCCTCTTCAACACCTCTATGTCTCCCCTTTAGTTGGACCTTCTATAGATGAATTTCCACCATCTTGTGGGAATGATCAAAATGGGACAGCGCTGTAACAATCTTATCTTCACCAACCTTTAGTTGGTTCTCCAAATCAGACTTAGGGACCAAGGAAAATTCATTAGTTGAAGTTGTGGGCTGCCAATGGAGAGCTCGACTCTCATCAAAATATTCTTCTAAAGTGTCCTCATGCTGGTTTGGAACTAAAGCAGCAGTAGTTCCCAACCCTAACTCCTCATCATCCCTCCAAAAAATAGACTCAATAGATGATGAATCGCTAACCTCATGCAGAGAGGTAAGATCACTCTTAGGACTATCAAAAGAGTCCCCAATCATACCATCCATGTCACCAACTAGGAGACTCATGCAACCTTGTCCTGTTTCTTCCTCAACTGGGTGAAGATCAACTGAAATAGACCCAATCTCAATACTACTGGTCCATACTTCACCTGTTAGTTTTCCCTTTGGATTTTCGTGAGTGCATTTAACATCAGCCCCAAAGGAATCATTAAAAGAATCCATACCATTGCTATCCTTCTGAAGAGAAGATGAAACCTGTAACCCAAAAGAAGGCATCTCCTGCTCATCACCTTTGTCCATTTTGTTCTCCATAGGATTAGCTGAATGCTGGTCACTACCTGCTGAAAATTCATTGTAGAGGTTTCTAGATACTTCACCTGTAGAGACCTTTTGTTCCTCCTTTTTGTTTTGTGATGTAGACCCCTTAAAAATGGATGCCATAAACCGAGTTGCTTTGTCTATGTTTGCAGGGTGTGAAAACAATTCATTCATCCTCTTCTGGTTTTTATCCAACTTATTCAAACTTTGTTTAAGCTTCTCCATATTCCTGTCCCACTGCCTCTGAGTACTTGAAGTAACCATGATTAACTAGCTAATTCAATGTCCAATCTACCCAACAGGATGGCAGGAAACCGCTCTGATACCACTGTAATATCCCTTGACAATTCGGACCTCAATTTACTGATTAGAGGCTCAAGGAATATCGTCAAACACTTTGTATGCAAAGTATGTTCTTGCTGTTTCTGAGTTTCAGTTTGCTTTGCTTGATGAAATTGGAAGATAAGATGATGCAAAAGCCTTGAAATAAATGCTAAATGACTAAA
The DNA here is from genome assembly GCA_027924645.1 of Cunninghamia lanceolata. NCBI lineage: Eukaryota > Viridiplantae > Streptophyta > Pinopsida > Cupressales > Cupressaceae > Cunninghamia > Cunninghamia lanceolata. The sequence goes on from BSBN01000167.1 coordinate 13,694,858, forward strand.
CTACAAGTATAGCATGAAATGCAAGTGTCTTAGCATTTTCCAAATGCAATAGATGACTAATGCAAGTGTAAATCAACTCCTACAGCCAATTGACATTTTGTCAAACAATTGGCATGCAAACTACTATGCTGATTATGTATGCTATAAGATGGACATTTCATCAAACATATGGTATGCAACATATATCTCCTTAATTGAGTGCAATCTAAAGTACAATGATGCTATGTATTTGCCAAGACTCTTGGCTTACAATGATATATACAACAATGCCAAATTTGATATAAAATGACCATCTACAGCAGCACCTTATGCAAATTGATATGACAATGCAAAATACATCAAAGAACCTGATTATGAAGTCCGGAATGATCAACAGATGCAATGATATCTATCTTTGATTTTTATTCGATTTTATTGAGCATCCTTGCATGAAATTGCACCTCCTAGAAGTAGCCGCCCTTGCCCTTGCCTGACAATCTTAACTAAAAATAAATGCAACAATAAAACTCCACTTTATGGTACCTGAAATGATTGGTAGGATCAAAGGATCAAAATGCAACAATGCCCAGAACCATAGGATGCTTCACTGATGAGATATGAACAAAAATGTCTTGCCAATGGCACCCTTGCTATAGTATATCAGTCCTTAGAATGAATTAATTGCAGCCTTGAAACACCTCCAAACTGGTATAGAAATGATTGTCTTCACAAGAAGAATTGATCCCTCAAATACCCAGAATAAAAAAGTGTCTAGATAGGCCTCCAACAATGAAAATCTAAAAACTCTATGGCTGGTTACTGTAGCGCAACACTATTCACGCCACTATTCATGTCACCAACAATTTCAAATCTACAAATGATTAACCTTTGGAAGCCTTGTGAAACTTAATGTCTTCTCCAATTTAAGCACAAATTGGACTCCTGGATGAAGCCCACAATGAAGCAATAATTCAGCTGATATTTCACAACCTCAAAATTGCATAACCAATGAGATTTTTCGTTCTCAATGGCTCAATGGCAGAAACCCTTGCTGGCTCCTTCACCAAACAATCACATCAAAGCAAATATCAATTCTTGGATGCTTGGAAGCTTGCCTTGCCCCTTTCTTTATACTTTTTCAATCCCACTTCAATAAGCTTCTAGAAAAAATAATATTATTTTATTTTAGTGACTTTATGTAATAATATTTATGTCACTTTATTAAATTAATTAAATATAAGGTCACTTTAATATTTATTTATTTAATAACCTTACAAATAATTAATTTAATTATTATCTCCCTTATTTTTCCCATCCAACTGAATCCAAGAAACCAACCATCGACTAGGTGATTGCCTCAAGAAGACCCCCTAACCATGTACACTAGCCTACGAGGGTCAGGAATAGGCTAAACCTTTCACAAACATCAACTAAAAAGGGGACATTACAAGAAACATGTGAGAAGGAGCTAATACCATATAATAATCCAAAGATTATACATTATAATTATAAAAAGAATGAGAATTCCTAGTAGAACCTATACAATAAGTTCCCTCCTAATGAAAACTAGGTCTTAACTAATGGTACTTATCTTTCTCAATAACACTGGCTCAAAAATTTCTAATCATCCCTTCCAAACATCACCAAATGATTGGTTGTTACATATTGTTAAACTAACATGAAATTCCTTATTATGAATGAGATTAAAATAGTTGGTAGAAAGGATTAATTATTTTCTATGACACGTTGGTTTGAATCTTGCTACACATATATGAAAGAAGCGATCCTAAACCCATCCCTAATCCCCTTGATGGTTGTAACTAGGGGCTACATTTGATAGTTGGCCTTGCTTGTCAAATGTATTTTCTTTTAAGATGGTTATTGATTCATCGTTTCTCTTCAAATGTTAGAACAACTAATAATTAAAGAAGAAAATATTTTACAACAGTTTTCTCTAAAAGCTTCACAACTATCACTTATATGCATTGTGAAACTATAATACTCCCAAAAGAGTGAAACAGTAATGACCATATATATTTCTATGGTCCTTTAAAATCTTTGATTTTTTATTTATGACATATTATTTTTATCTTATAAAGGGTAAAAAAGAGAGACATCAAGTGACTCTCGATCTATTAGTGAAGTTAAATGACTCATTTAAAAAACCAGATCAAATTTTCTTCAATTCAAAATTTGATACCATTCATGTTCCAAACAAATTTGAAATATCTTTAGATTCAAGTTTGATTCCATGAATGTTCTATGGATTCATCCTTGAAGCAATCACCGGTGTCAACGGTAGAGTTGTATCCACTCCATCTCTAGGAATCTTCCCCTCATATTCACAAACCTATAAATTTGTAGGCAAGCATTGAAACGACATTGTATGTTGGTCCATTGCAATCTTTTCGCGATACGGTAGGGCAACAAATGTCTTCCTCGACCACCGAGAAGATTTCGGCGCTGTCGGGATGCTATTATAATGTCTGACTTGTTTTATTTTTTATTGAACAATAATGTCTTGACTTTGTAGGTGTCACAACGCCGCTTCCTAACTCTTTCCTTCCTTTTATTTTGCCCTTTAACGTGTACGTCACGACAGTTTGACAGGCGGAGGTATCTGATATTCACGAAGAGCCTTTTAGATTAATCCAACGGCTGGTTCCCAATTCAATTTGTAAGAAACAAACTGGAAGGAGCTAATGTGCTTCGCTCTGCTTTCTTAAACCGCCCCAGTCAATTTGTATGAAACATCCTGGAAGGAGATAATGTGCTTCTCTCTGCTTTCTTCAACCGCTCTTCTGAGAGCCTTATAAAGAGAGCACAAGCCGATATTTAAAGAAAAGTTTGGCAAAAACCAGAAGGCTGGATGCTTGTCTATTTCAGAGAGAATAAGAAGCGGCGATTATCAAGTTTCAAGTCTCAAATTTCATAGTTCAAAGTTTGTAGAGAGTTTGTATGTAGGTCTTAACTAACATTTGTGTTTAGCAATAAAAAGATGAGTTTCAATTGCAAGGCTATCTGGTTTAGAGCCGATGTAAAGCTCAAATCTCTAATCCCAACTATTCAACAACTTTGTTTATCTGAGCTACAACTTCCCAAGGATCAGCAAAATCCTATTTTTTATCAGTTCTTCAACACCCTTATCAGGGGTGCAGAGCTGTTAAAAAAATGTGGGAATATTAGCCCCTTTAAGCCCTTTCTTAGATATAGGTATGCTTCGCAGATCCTCCGCCTAGAGGAGGAGATCCATAGTTTCATCGATCTTATGCCTGCCCATATATTGCTAGATGCCAGAAAGCTGAAGCAAGAAATGCAAGATTTTTACCAGGAGTTACAGCCTGCAGATATGAGTAGCATGCTGAAAGAATCCATCTGTAAACAAGCTTCCATGCTTACCGGTGACGCCTCTCGTAATACTATGTTGCTTCAGCAAATGCGTCTTGACGATTTTTATGAGAATTCTGAAATGGAGGAGGGTTTTAATTACTCTGTGCATGACATGGTTCCTGTGAAATCTCAATTCTATGTGGGACTGGAGAAATCGATTGGGGACGTGAAGAGGCTTTTGTTCCAGAATGAGGTGTCGGTCGTTGGAGTGCAGTGTATGGGGGGTGGTGGAAAAACTACTTTGGCGTTGGCTATATGCAATGATAATAATATCAAAGGTAAAATGGTCTACTACCCCTCAATTTTGTTTTTTAAGCCTTTGCTGGAGATCCAATCTATTTCAAATTTCTGGTCTCTCTGTCAAGAATGTGTTCTTCTGTATGTGATTATGAGATAAAATATCCGCCAATATCCTTCAGCAAAAAGAGTAACTATCTTTAGGCGAAAAGGTTCGAGGCACTATAATTTATTCATAGAGTCTCTTCTTATACAGATAATTGTTTCTCCCTGACTCTTTTTCAATTAGCTTTTCAAGCTTTGTTTGATTGTCTTTGCTCAACATTTCATCCATAAGGATTTCGCTGTAGGCTATAAGTGATAGCCAAGTGTGCTTCATCCTATAGTTTCTAAGACTTGTTTCGTTATGATTATCAGGGAATTTTCGAAACGTGGTTTTCATTACTGTTTCACAGTCTCCAAATGTGAAAGGACTTATAGAGACGATGTGGGATAAAATTGTTGGAGCGAAGAGGCCTGAGTTTCAGAATGTGGAAGATGGGCGTATGCAGCTGCAGCTGCAGCTTCTGAGGCAATCTAAATCAACTCTGGTGATATTGGATGATGTCTAGTCCAGAACAAATTTGGAGAAATTACTATTTCAAGGGGCAGAATACAAGACTCTTGTCACAACCAGAGATAGCTCCACTATCCCCAGAAACCACTCTACTCAATTTTATCAGTTACCATTGCTGGGCCAGGAAGATGCCCTGTCTCTTTTCTGCTTCTGGGCTTTCGGACAGCCATTGATTCCAACTAATGCAAATGCAAATCTAGTTAATGAGGTATGAGATATGAATTCAGTCAAAAAGCTTTATTAGTTATTACCTTGAAGAAAAAAGATGGGATTGAATCCAAAGCTTCTTATGAAATTATAAAAAGACCATAAACAACATTACAGTGAAAAATATATGTTTAATTGGGTTTTTCCTCGGAATGTTTGCACTTACTGGATGTTTAGGGGCTCAAAAAATTTGTTATCTCAGTTTTTTCAGAAGTTGAAAGCATTTAATTTATGAACATTATGGCTTAAATTATACATGTAATTTTGTTGTTCTTTAGAACCTACAGGATCTCCCATGGATGTTAATAAAAGTTTCGATTTGATGAATTACAGGTACTAGCAGAATGTAGAGGCTTGCCGCTTGCTCTAAAGGTGATTGGAAGCTGTTTGAATGGAGAACCTCGTGTGGTCTGGGAGAGTGCAAAGAATAGACTTTCCAAGGGGGAATTGATATCGGATTACCATAGAGATGAGCTGCTTAGATGCTTGGAGACCAGTATTAGTTTTTTGGATGACGTAGCCAAGGAGTGCTTTTTAGACTTGGGGGCTTTTCCAGAGGACAAAAAAATCTGTGCTGATGCAATATTGCACATTTGGGTTTATGTTCGGAAGCTGGAATGGCAAGACGCTTTTGCCATCTTATTGGAACTTGCGAGTAGAAATCTGTTGAATTTAACCAGCAATCCGAGGTAATTGCGCCAGTCCTTGAATATATTGATTTTCTTGTTATTACTTATTTGAAACTGGTCTAACATGGTGGTTGAATTTATCAGAAGCGCAGCAGCAATCTCTTATGGAAATGCCTCTGAGCTGTACTTTTCTCACCACGATGTATTGCGAGATTTGGCCTTGTATTTAGGAGGCTAAGGCATTGCGTTCCAGAGGAAGAGGTTAATTATGCCCAGGAGGGAGAATATTTTGCCAGGGAAATGGGAGTTGCTGAAGGATAGGCCATTTGATGCCCAAATTGTCTCCATTCACACAGGTGAGTTACAAGATCACATATACGGATTGCTACCAATTATCAATTTTTTTTGCTGAAATGCTAGACACCTTTTTTTTTAATATATATATAAACGGATTGCCACCAATTATCAATTTTTTATATATATAGTTTTTGATGGAGATCATCCACAAGTTCGTTTTTGCTACTGATACGGGAGCACAACACATACATATTTGATGGAGATCATTCATAAGTTTGTTTTTCTTACAAGAGCACAAGCCTTCGGTTAAACTCCTTCAGCTGAGAGCCAAGGACTGGGGTATCCATTCTGCCAAATTCGCATGATCCTGGCCTCATCCTTTATGGTGTTGGGTGTTGGGGGCCTCGCACTCAGCAAGACTTAATCCTTGGTGAGCTCATTCAGAACCTTTAAACTTCACCAGCAGACGAAAAGCCCTTTGATGCTAGTCATATATGTTTTTGATGGAGATCATTCACAAGTTTGTTTTTGTTACAAGAGCACAAGCCTTAGGCTAAACTTCTTCCGCTGAGAGCCAAGAACTGAAGGGTATCCATTCTGCCAAATTTGCACGATCCCGGCGTCATCCCTTATGCTGTTGGGGACCTTGCACTCAGTAAGACTTAATTCCTGGTGGGCTCATTCAGAACCTTTTAACTTCACCAGCAGACCAAAAACTCTTTGATACTAGCCATATATTTAAGTAGAAAAATAATAAATTACAAGATTCTATCTAGCATCTACCGCTATATAACTTTCCCTAAATTATCAGAATTTCTAGAAATATTGTATGCATATTTGTTTCATGCTTGCATCTGAGAACCTAACGTACCTTATTACATCCTAACTTCATCTCTCCGACTTAACTTCAATATGATGAAAACTCAATCCAGACAACAAGTATTCATTGGCTAAAGCAGAATTTTCTAATTGGATTCCATTACTGAAATATTCATACAGGTCCTATGGACAAAAGCGCGTGGTACGAGATTAATTTTCAAAAGACAGAGGCCCTGGTGTTAATCTTTGCTGCAAGTGAATACCATCTTCCCCCATTTAATAAAATCTATAAAAAATCTGTAAGTTTCTCATGGTATGGAATTACAGTTCAAAGAGGGCCACAATTAAAGGTCTAGATGTCTGATCTTCTCTCCCTCAACTAAAGAGTGTTTGCTTGGAAAGGTTGGTTGCACCCACTATTCAGAAACAGAGCAATGCACTACAAAACTTACAGAAACTGTCTTTAAGCTTATGCGAAGGGTTTGGAAGTGCTTCCACATTCAACTACACCAAGCTACAAGAATTTAACCTGGATCATTGCAGTGATTTGGAGGAGTTGCCCTCTACTATCTGTCATATGCCCTCAGCTCGGATATGGTCTGTTACCAACTGCCATCTGCTTCAGAATTTACCACATGATCTGGGAAATCTGAGCTGCCTAATAATGTTGAAGTTATCGGCATTACCAGGGTTGAAAGAACTTCCGGCTTCAATCGGAAAACTTGGGCAGTTGGAATGTCTAGACATTTCTGTATGTGAGGGCTTGAAAGAACTTCCAGAGGAAGTAGGACAACTTAAGAAATTAAAGGAGATTGACATGAGAGAGTGCTCTCGTTTGAAGAGGTTGCCTAGAAGTGTTTGTGGATTAAGCTCTCTAAAACATGTTATGTGCGATGCGAAGATTGGGAAGCAGTGGTTGCGGGCCAAGAACATTTCTATACCGGAGCTTAGAGTTGAAATTGTAGAAACACAATTTAGCTTAGATTGGCTTGAAGATTGAATTCTTACACGAAGCAGAAGATCAAGGAACTGGACATATTTGTTGGGTTGAAAGATTGCCCAAAGTAAATAATTGGAATGTATTCGGGGCCATTCAAAACCAAAGAAGGATCAGTCATGGAATGCGAAGTAGCTGTTGGAGATCTATATTTTGGGGGCTCTTTATCCAAAGCAAGTAGCAACACAGTGACATCATATCTTCTACGGTTGAGATTGTGTGGGTCCTCTGGCGATATTTGGCCAAATGGAGAGAACATACAACTTCTATGTTAGAAGTATGTTCTGTGCTTTTCATATTTTATAGCTGGTTAGGATTATGGAGACTAGTGATTAGAAAAATGTGGGCTATTTTTATGTCTAGCTAGACCATAAATTTGTAAAACAATATCCACATTTGTATAAGGGTGAAGCAAGAGTTTTATTATTGTCTTGTGAACAATTAAGTTTTTATGTAATAGTGAAGAAGCTTATTGCGCTGATTTTTTTTTCCGAAAGGGTTTTCCTAGATAAAAATATTGTGTATTGTGTATTCGATTTCTGTTTGTTTTGTTAATTGCTTGAGAATTGTGTGTACTGCTCTTATTGTACAAGTTTATTGGCTTCTTTTTCTTATATTTTATACCTTAATTGAAGTGTTGTAAATTCTCTATACCATATTATTTTAGGGTTGCAAAATTAGACATTTTTATATTCATCAAAGTTATAGGGTTAACTCGTCTAGGGAGGCCACAAATGAGGGACCTTATTTTCATCTTGAAGGAACTCAAACACAAAATTCTCAAGCAACTTGTTGCTACGGAATGAGACCATGTCCATTGGACACTTGTTTGAAGATGTATTAGTTGTTGGCGGTGTTGGGCTTCGCTGGCATTACATAACAACAAAGGTAAAATTCTTGAAGTACTATTCCTAAAAGATTGTTCTTGTCTTGAATGGTAAGTTAATTATTAAGTCAATTGTGGTTATATAACTTAAGGGTTATGTTAGCCACAAGTCAACTAAACATATCTCAATACAATAAATGGGTTAAGTGCATAGCATGCCCCTTCTTTAGAGAAGCATTGTTCTCAATGTTGATCAATTGTGGATAATTTTGCATAAAATCTCCATGTTTTTATGTAGCATCTTAGATTGGAGAATTCTTCCATTTGATCAAATACTCTGTGATCACCCTTGTTTGTAAGCTCTTAGTGCATGTTTGAAGAATTTCTTCTAGTTCCATTATCATTTCACCCTTCTCATCAAGTCTTGGTAACTCAATCTAGGTAGCAACTCTTTGTTCAATAACATTCTTCAAACATATTATTTTGGGGTTGCAAAATTATACATTTTTATATTGATCAAAGCTATAGGGCTAACTTGTCTAGGGAGGTCACAAATGAGGGACCTTATTTTATACCTCAATTGAAGTGTTGTAAATTCTCTACACCATATTATTTTGGGGTTACAAAATTAGACATTTTTATATTCATCAAAGTTATAGGGTTAACTCATCTAGGGAGGCCACAAATGAGGAACCTTATTTTCGTCTTGAAGGAACTCGAACATAGAATTCTCAGGCAACTTATTGCTACAAAATGAGACCATGTCCATTGGACACTTGTTTGAAGATGTATTAGTTGTTTGCGGTGTTGGGACTAGCTGGCATCTACATTACACCAAAGGTAAAATTCTTGAAGTACTATTCCTAAAGGATTGTTCTTGTCTTGAATGGTAAGTTAATTATTGATTCAATTGTGGATTCGTGGAATACCATCCCACTCAAGGATATAAAATTGAACACACATGGAGCTTTTGGATAGGAATTTGTTCTAGGTCACGTTTGCGTGGAGTTTTTTTATGCCAATCCTTTATTTCTCTACTTCCTAATCCTATAATGGAATAACTTGCACAAAACAAGAATATAATAGGTAATATCTTGCAAATATTTGATAATACTTGAGAATAATAAGCCACTTTGAGGGGCCAAATCTCCAATAGTTTTTAATAAAAATACAATTTGCAATATGATTATCATAAACTAACCACTAGCTCCTATATATACCATACTTATGCCTTAGATCCAACCAGGCTGACTTAACTACATATGTAAGACTATATAATTGGTTATATAACTTAATTGAGGGTTATATGTTAGCCACAAGTCAACTACACATCTCAATACAATAAATGGGTTAAGTGCATAGCATGCCCCCTCTTTAGAGAAGCATTGTTCTCAATGTTGATCAATTGTGGATAATTTTGCATAAAATTTCCATGTTTCTATGTAGCATCTTAGATTGAAGAATTCTTCCATTTGATCAAATACTCTGTGATCACCCTTGTCTGTAGTATCTTAGTGCATGTTTGAAGAATTTCCTCTAGTTCTAATATCATTTCACCCTTCTCATCAAGTTTTGGTAACTCAATCTAGGTAGCAACTCTTTGTCCAATAACATTCTTCAAACATATTATTTTGGGGTTGCAAAATTATACATTTTTATATTGATCAAAGCTATAGGGCTAACTTGTCTAGGGAGGCCACAAATGAGGGACCTTATTTTATACCTCAATTGAAGTGTTGTAAATTCTCTATAACATATTATTTTGGGGTTGCAAAATTAGAAATTTGTATATTTATCAAAGCTATAGGGTTAACTCGTCTAGGGAAGCCACAAATGAGGGACCTTATTATCGTCTTGAAGGAACTTGAATGCAAAAATCTCAAGCAACTTGTTGCTACAGAATGAGACCATGTCCATTGGACACTTGTTTGAAGATGTATTAGTTGTTGGTGGTGTTGGGCCTAGTTCACATCTACATTACAACAAAGGTAAAATTCTTGAAGTACTATTCCTAAAGGATTGTTCTTGTCTTGAATGGTAAGTTAATTGTTGAGACAATTGTAGATTTGTGGAATACCATCCCATTCAAGGATATAAAATTGAACACACATGGAGCTTTTGGATATGAATTTAATTCTAGGTCAAGTTTGGGTGGAAGTTTTTTTAGCCAATCCTTTATTTCTCTACTTCCTAATCCTATAATGGAATAACTTGCACAAAACAAGAATATAATAGGGAATATATTTCAAATATTTGATAATAATTGATAATAATAAGCCACTTTGAGGGGCCAAATCTCTAAAAGTTTTCATTAAAAATACAATTTGCAATATGATGATCATAAGCTAACCACTAGCTCCTATATATATATACCATACTTATGCCTTAGATCAACCAAGCCGACTTAACTACATATGTAAGACTATATAATTGATTATATAACTTAATTAAGGGTTATGTTAGCCACAAGTCAACTACACATGTCTCAATACAATAAATGGGCTAAGTGCATAGCATGCCCACTCTTTAGAGAAGCGTTGCTCTCAATGTTGATCAATTGTGGATAATTTTGCATAAAATCTCCATGTTTCTATGTAGCATCTTATATTGGAGAATTCTTCCATTTGATCAAATACTCTGTGATCACCCTTGTCTGTAGCCTCTTAGTGCATGTTTGAAGAATTTCCTCTAGTTCCAATGTCATTTCGCCCTTCTCATCAAGTTTTGGTAACTCAATCTAGGTTGGAACTCTTTTTCCAATAACATTCTTCAAACATGAAACATGGAAGATGGATGTATTTTTTTGACATAGGTAAACTCCTATTTGTATGCTACATTACCAATCCTCTACAAAAACTTATAAGGACCATAATATTTGGGTGTAAGTGTAACGTCGTAAAGTGCATACCTTGTAATTTCACATTATGTCTTCCACCTGCTTTAATGATTCCTTCATGTAATTCAACTTAATTTATCTTCCCTAAATCAAAGCATTTCCAAGATCTAGACTGGAAGATTATTCTCACACTTTTTTGTATCCTCATGTCAAATCTAGGTCCATTCTCCTAGGATGATAGAGAAATGTATAGATGTCTACACGATGCACTAGTGTCATGTGCCATACAACACCATGAAGTGTACGTTAACTTGCATGTAGCTACCTTATGATGATCACTGGCAGTCATAACACCCTCCCTGATGTGCCTAGCTACTGTTGGCATAATTTCCTAAACCAAATCCAAAATAATCAGTATTTTCTTTTTCAAATATTTCTACACCTTTTTATGGCTTCTTTCATGGTAGTCATCTACATAAATCTATTCATTTCAGGGCACGAGTACCATCATGATCATTTGTGAGATGAAAATTACACCACATTACCCTTCCCAGTTGTTAAAGGGCCTTTTATGGCAAGCCTTTGTAAAGGTGGTGGCAAATCTAATATCTTATTTCTATTGTTATTATTAGGTTGCATGTACCTTCTTCTAGGTATATCTTGGTATAATGGTTGTTACGATTGTTGTTTCATGGCAACTATCTTTTTAAAGTGATAACATCATTTGCTAGCCTTTGTACAATAGGGTCAGAAGTTGTAACTGTACACTCAAAAACACAACTTGATAGCTTGGGGTGGCTGAGTCATCTTTGGCATGCACATGGACCCCTCTCCTTGCCACGAGGCGAACCTCCACGTCACTCGCTCTCGTGGAAGTAGCTAGTCGAGAGGAGGCGAGACACGGGGGTGGTTTGGCTCACTTGAGAGCTGGGCTTCGCGGAGAGTGGTCGGTCGGTCCTGGGGCCTTTCTTGTGCGTTGATTCTGATTTGATGTTCTGTGGCCGTTTTTGTTAAAATAACTATATGACCTGAAGGGTCACCAGTCACCATTCTTCTGTTTGGATTTGTAATGTTCCAATGCTGTGTAGGTTGACTATTGTTTTCATTGATGCTTTTTTTGATTTAGCATTGTTGTTCGAACTGTTGAATGATATTATGTGTTTGGAATGTCCTTAACCTTTATTGTTGTTGTTGAATTGTTTGTTGGTCTTGTTGTGGTTTGGGGGGGATCTCCTCTATGAGGATTTCCCTCACCCACTCGTCTCTAAGTCTAGGGCACATTTGTGAGCCCAAAACAAGAGAGAGATAGTTAAAGCTAGTCTTAATTTGACCTATTGTTTGACCTAAGGTTTGACTTTGCATTGACCTTGTGTTGGAATCAAGGGTTTGTAAACGATCTGTGATGCAAATGTTTTTGTTCTTTTTAGTTTTTACATGCATGCAAGCCTAAAGGAGTGCAAAACATTTTTTTGTGCTTTTTTCTATTTATGGAAATAAAGTGCTTTTTTCTATTCTAGTAATTAAAATATGGATGCAATCTAATATGAAGTTACCTAATGCAATTGATCTATGTTTTTGTTTTGTTTTTGTGAATATGTGGAACAATTACTCTAGGAAAAGGAAATTGCTTTGAAATGAATATAATCTATGAACTTTTGAAAGTAAACTAATCTAACAATGCAAGATCTACTTAGCCTATCAAGGAAAAAGCAACATGCATTTACTATTCCCAAGAGAAAATTGTGATTTTCTAATTACTATGAAATAAAAGCATGAAGGAACCTAGAATAAAGATACGTGTGAACCTCTACTACCCTCAAAAATCCTTGTATGGTAACCTCTTATCGTCTTGCAACAACGGGGTGATCCTCTTGGTAACAATAGAAAAGAGAAGCAAAAAGAAGCTTTTGGAAGCTTTAATGTGAGCTCAATGCAAGCTTGTGAGCACTGTGGCTTGTGATGTGGGTAGTGTATCAACGCTATATGATCTTTTAGCAAAAGCTTGATAAGACAACAATAAAAGTAGAAGGCTCGAACGTCTTGTGTGAGCATATGGATGCTAGTAGGAGAGCAAAAACCTCCAAGAACTATGTGCACAAATAAAATTTTCTCCCTTTGTTCTTGGGGGAGGGGGTATTTATAGGTTTGAAGAGGCTAAAAGAGGTGGAGAGGATGAAGAGTTAACTCCCTTTGATTGGAGAGTTAACTCAAAAGACACAAGAGTGGTCTAGGCTAATTAGGGAGTGAACCAACCAATATAGCTTATCACTCAAAAAGAAATGGAGTTAAGAGAGTGCATGGGTTGACAACTAAAGATAAAAGGAGCTAAATATGCATGCTTGGATGCATGAAATAACTAACTCTAAGTTTAGGACAAAATTCCATGCAAACAAAAGAAAAAATAGGTGAAAACAGAGCTATTTTTGGCCAAACATTTGAGTTGATTCATGGTAGACAAAGACGACAAGGTCACCACCTGGTCACCCCTTTCACCAGTTATGGTCGCTTGTGGGCAACCCATTGGTGACCCTCAGAGGAGGGGTCCTGGGTGAAAGTGTAGGATTGGAGATGAACAAGGAAGGGAAAGGGGGTGAACTGTCTCTGGAAATTGGTCAAATAGGGATCAAAAACCAAATCTCCAATTGCAAAAGATGGATCTCCTAAGGGAGATCTGGAAATAAAAGGGGGAGATTTGTACTAGTTGACCCAAATTGAAAACTGACAATGGGAGATGGCTTGGGATGTCCTCTAGAGGGCTCCTAGGGGTGGGAATGGATGAAAAACACTAGGAAAAGGTTGAAACACAACAAATGGATGAATACAAGGCTTAGGGATGAAGTCGCAAGCACAGGAAATAAAAATTGACAAGTGTTGAAAGCAAGGAAAGGGTTAGCATGACAAAAGGGGAAATAACAAAGGGAAGAAGAAACCACATGCTACCAAGAGAATCATTACTAAGGGGGCATTATTCCATGCTTACATGTATGTGACAAGGATTATGAGTCATCATTGGGGTCCTCGCGGAGGCTGTGCGTGATTTTTGTGCTTACTTATTTGCCCCCTCAAGGACAGTAGTCTACATGAAAGGTAGGTACCATTCCTAAAACAGGCCTTACCTATTGTCAATTATTTTGCAATAATACCTACAATAACTAGTATTAGTTCGACATCTGAATATATCAAAACAAGTGATGAAAATTGAAATGACGAACATACCATAGATCGTGTGAAATTGCCTAGTTGTTTGCCTTTGTCGAAGAGACCTGTAGGGATGAAAGCACACAAAATGAGAGCACAAGAGATGCATAAAACAACTACTCTAAAAATGCATAATGCAAACTAAGCTAAGAGAGGAAAAGAGTGAAGAAATTAGAGTGATCAAAGTGAAACATTGACGGAATCGATCATGCAAGCAGTTGTTGGGAAGGTATCATCGAGTGGATCGTAAAAATGGCCACTTCTTCTTTTGCGGCTGAGAGTCAGGTGCACAATCAGTCAAAGACCCTTCTCTAAACCCTAGCTTTCATTTTGTGAAAAATCCCATGAAATTGTCAGTTTTTGTTGATTTTCTCTATTGCATTGTGTCCATTTTGTTGTTTAGAGTAACACTGGGTTCTCATATGTCGGAATTAGTAAAAAATTGTGGTTTTTAGAGCATTTTTTAGCATGTGGGAAGGCAAACAGGGTCACCCCTTTTGCCAGTCCAAGTCACCTAGGGGAGATCTAGCTGAACAACAAGGTCGCTTGGTGGAGACCTGCTTGTGCAACAAGGTCGCTCGGGGGAGATTTTATTGAACATCTGGGTCACCCGAGGGAGATCTGGTCTGATGAAAGGGGTGACCTTGATAGATTGATTCTAATTGAAATTTGATATTTTCTGATGTTTACTATACTCCATTTCAGTCTAATTTGAACATTGAATTCGTCAATTTATTGCAATTTTGAAGGTTTATATCTTTTTTTTTTAATTTTCACAAGTTATACAATTTTTAGGGATTTTCTAAGTTGATGGGATGTAATCAAAAGTTGTTTTCTAATGACAAGATATGCTCATTCATTGGAATGCTAACTGTGAGTAGTTGTGGCTCTCTGAGATGTACAATTCACTGACTCTTGATGATCTTATTGTCTTGAAGAGGGTAGGTTTGGCAAGGATTTGCCATGTTCCAATTGTTCATCCTATCTAATGTATCTACTATGACATTTTGACCTATTGGGATGCCAATAGGAACACTTTTAGATTTCTCCAGGTTTCAGGGGAGTGGACTATTACCTTGTATGATGTTTATGACATTCTTGAAATTCCTATGAGAGGGCATCCACTTGTTTTTCTTATCAACTAGTCTTTTGAGGACAAGGCATCCTGGGCTCTGATTATGGGGGTGAGCCATCCCAAGGACCAGACTGTAAGCACCAAAATCATTCACAACCTCCACGAGGACCCCGATGATGACACACAATCCTTGTCATGTACATGTAAGCGTGAAATAACATCCTCTCAATAGCAATTCTCTTGGTGACATGTGTTTTCTTCCTCCTTGTGTTGTTTCCTCTTTGTCGTTTTCTCCCTCTCTTCACTTTTGATACTTTTTGACACTTGTCGATTTACATCTTATGTGCTTGCATGACTTCATCCCTAAGCCTTGTATTCATCTATTTGTTGTGTTTTCACCTTTCCCTAGTGTTTTTCATCAATTCCCACCCCTAGAGGCCTTTTAGAGGTCCTCCCAAGCCATCTCCAACTTTTAGTTTTTAGTTTCACTCAACCGATCCAAATCTCTCCCTATTATTTCCATATCTCTCTCGAGAGATCCTACTTAAATTGCAAGTAGTGATTTGGTTTTTGACCCCTATTTGGACTATTTTCAAAGGCAGATCCCCTTCTTTTCTCCTCCTCTTCCATCTCCCATCATGCACTTCAAACCAGGTATCCTCCTCCGAGGGTCGCCCTTGGGCGACTGTGACTAGTAAGAGGGGCGACCCATGGGCAACCCTGCCATTTTTCCCAGCCGTGAAATAACTTGAGTTTTTGGCCAAAAATAGCTTTGTTTTCACCCATTTTTCTTCCTGTTTGCATGGAATTCTTTGCCAAAGATAGAGTTAACTATTTCATGCACCCAAGCATGCATATTTAGCTCTTTTTCATCTTTAGTTATCAACCCATGCATTTCCATGCATTCTTTTTCTTCACTTCTTCTTGAGTGATAAGTTATAATTGGGTAGATCACTCCAATTTTAGCCTAGATCACTCTTGTGTCTTCCAAGTTAACTCTCCATCCTATCCACCTCTCTTGCCTTCTTCAAACCTATAAATACCCCCTCCCTCAAGCACAAAGGGAGGCAATTTCATTTGTGCACACAGTTCTTGCAGGTTATTGCTCTCCAAATCAAGCATCCATATGCTCATACAGGACGTTAGGGCCTTTTTCTTTTATTTGTTATCTCATCTATCTTTTGTAAAATCTTGTTTTGCATCAATACAGTGCTCATCAACCTCTCATTAAGCTCATTTCAAAGCTTCAAAATCTTCTTTTTCTTCTCTTTTCTTATTGTTGCCAAGAGGATCACCCTGCTACTACAAGAGGATTAGAGGTTGCCATACAAGGATTTCTGAGGTAGTGGAAGCTCACGCGTCTTCTTTTATTCCATGTTCCTTCATGCTTTTTTTATTTCATAGTAATTAGATAATCAAAACTTTGCTCTTGGGAACAATAAATACATGTTGCTTTTTCCTTGATAGACTAAGTAGATTTGCATTGTTAAAGTGGTTTCCCTTTCTAAAGTTCATAGATTAAAAGTAATTTATGTTTCCTAGATTAAATTGATCCACTTATTCAGAAAATCAAACCAAAAACATAGATTCAATTGCATTAGGTAATCTCATGCTAGTTTGCATTTTTCTAATTCCTAAAATAGAATAAACACTTTCATTTCCATTAACATAAAAAAATACAAAAAAATGTTTTGCACTCATATATGCTTGCATGCATACAAAAATAGAAAAGAACAAAAACATTAGCAGTGTAGAAGGTTTACAAATCCTTGGTCCCAGCACAAGGTCAATACAAAATCAACAAAGTCAAACCTTAGGTCACACAAACCCTAAGTCGAAACCTAGGTCAAGTCAAGGTTAGCTTAAACCATCTCTCTCTTGTTTAGGCTCACGAATGTGCCTTGGACTTAGAGGTGAGTGGGTGAAGGCAATCCTTGACGACATAGAGGAGATCCACCCTAGACAACAACAAAATCAACAGATGGTTCAACAACAACAAGAAAGATTCAGAGAACTTCAATTACAACAAGCAATCATCCAACAGTACGAAAGACAACGTCAACTTGAACAAAACATCAATGAAAATAACAGTCAACCCACACAATGCTGGAACATTAGAAACCCCAATAAGAGAATGGTGACTAGTGACCCTTCAGTTCATATAGATATTTGTACAACAATGGTCACATAATACTGCATTCAAACAAACACACAACAACAAAGGCCCCAAAACTAGCCAATCACTCTTCGTGAAGTCCACCTCTCAAACGAGCTAGACCACCCCCATGTCTCACCACCTCTTGACTGGCTACTTCCACAAGAGAGAGAGTGACGTGGAGGTTCACCCAGTGGCAAGGAGTGAGGGTCCGTGTGCGCGCCAAAGCCAACTTGACCGCCCCAGGCCACTGAGTCATGATTTTGAGTGTACATATTTTGGTGAACCTGACATAAAATTACAAATCCTTCTAGGATGAGTAGTTTTACATTTCAAACTTTAGAGATTCATTCATCACCATTATCACATACACTGTCAGCTTCACAACATATTTTAGTGAACCTAACATGAAGTGCAAAGCCTCTTGGTTATGCTTTTTGCATTCCTATCACTCAAATTCCATTTAAAACATCATCATTATCATCATTTGGCATTTCAACTTCAAAGGTTTCAATCATTGTCACTTTCTTCTTCATAACCACTTTAGCTGCTTTCACTTTTGTCACCTTCACCTTCGCTCATTCCATTTATTTTGTGGTGTCTATGGCACCCCCAAATATGATAGAAACATACTTAAACTTAGGGATTATTCCCTCTAGGGAACCAAAAACTCCCTCTTTCAACAGGTATGTACCACCTAACCCAAATGCACCGATCTCAAATTGCTATGACTATGAAGATTCTGACTATGAACAAGACTGAAGAGAACCCAGTCGTTCTCTGTCTTTCAACAATCTTGCATGGGAGCATAACCCTGCCATACCAAACACACCTCACAAAGTAAAAAGAATACAAATGAGGTCAGAAATCCCCCACATGGATCAACCATCCACAAGCACCTCAAGTACTCATCTTGATGATGAAGTAAGAAGACTAGAACAAAACTTACAAGAAGCAGAACACACTCAAGAAGCCTTGAGAGTTGCTCTATGAGAATAACAACAAGAAAATGCTATACAAGAAAAAGCATAGAATCATGACAACATTCACAAATAAAACCCAAGAAATAAGGAAGTGCCTAGATGTCCTACACGAGTAAGTGCACAAAGATGGGGGACCAAAAGGGGGTCTAAGATGTCACTTTTTTTTTTTTTTTTTTTTTCTGAAAGTAGGAAAAATTTATGTTGGATGAGAAATTGCAGATAGTTACACTCAAAATTTTAAGATACAACAAAAACAAGAGTCCTAGTGCTCTAAATCTAGTTTATAAAGTACTAATTTTTTTCCAAAATGGTTGAGATTAATGGGTTAAAAAAGGGAGAGCACACAAATTGGTCATTTTAAAAAAAAAAACATAACATAGCATATGATGTGCTCCCTCTAAAATGTCAACTTTTTTAGTATTTCAAAAATTATTTATGTGAGAAATTAGCTAACACCATGTAGTTTATCCCTGATTTTTCTGATAATTTTTTGATGAATAATTGATTTTTTACTAATTTTCAAAGTGGACACATTCTGAACATAGAAAATTGAGCGTGCTCCCCCCTAAAAATTTTGAAAACTAATCAAAAATCAAATTTTTCTTTTTGAATACGTGTAGAATGGAGTCTAGTTTCTAAAAATGTAATTTATTTGAAATTTTGATGAATGGTTAAAAAAGTCAAAAATACCAGATACTAGTTTTTGACAAAAAAAAGGATACACTAACACAAGAAATTAAAGATAAAATCCTTAACATTCTCAAAACATGAAAAAAATTATATTGTTAGAAAGCTAACAAAGAGCTTAAGCTTATGGTGCTATTTTTTTTGACTTGTCATTGAAAAAAGTGCAAACTTGATGGGGAGCATGCTCCAAATAATGTGATTTTTGTTACAATATGAAAAAACACGTCTTTGGACATCCTAAACATAGTCCAAGCATTTGGGTTGGAAGCCCAAGACAAATCCAATCTTAAGGCTTGGAAATTACCAAGGCAAAGCATAACGCAAGTGCATTATAATGCACTCGTGTTGTGCTGAAATGAAACATCTCACTCCCTCCCCTCCTCTCTCCCTCCCCTCCTCTCTCTTTATCACCTGTACTTCCCTCATCTCTCTCTCTATCACTCTCTACTTCCCTCGCCTCTCTCTCTTAGTCTCTACTTCCCTCCCCTCTCTACCTCCTACCCTCTCTCTCACTCTCTACTTCCCTCCCCTCTCCACCTCCTACCCTCTCTCTCACTCTCTACTTCCATCCCCTCTCTACCTCCTACCTCTCTCACTCTCTACTTCCCTCCCCTCTCTACCTCGTAGCCTCTCTCTCACTCTCTACTTCCCTCCCCTCTCTACCTCCTCCCCTCTCACTCTCTTCTTCCCTCCCCTCTCTACCTCCTACCCTTTCTCTCACTCTCCACTTCCCTCCCCTCTCTACCTCCTACCCTCTCTCTCACTCTCTACTTTGCTCCCCTCTCTATCTCCAACCCTATCTCTCACTCTCTACTTCCCTCCCCCCTCTCTCTCTCTACTTCCCTCACCTTTACCTCTCGTAGACATTCCCAATTTCCCGTATCTCTACACTACCAATTATCCCTCCTATTAATTAAATAAATCCAATTTATTTAATTAATTTATCCCTAATCATCTACCCTTGACTATTTATCCATCCTTTGTGATCAATTAATTCATTTAATTTATCACTATACCTTATAACTATATCCTCATTGATTAAATAAATATTCTCAATATTTATTTAGTTAATTTATCCATCTCCTAATCCTAATTAATTAGATAAATCATACTTATTTGATTAATCTACCCTACTAATCAACCTAAACCTAGCCTAGTTGATTAAATAGCAATTATTTAATTAGCTACCCTAGCCTACATGACCCCTAGACCTAAATTAATTAAATAAATCATTATTTAATTAATTTTAAATCTCCATTAGCCCACTAACTAATTTTCTCTAGCCATATTAATTTAAGTTAATCCTTGATTAACTTAGTCAAACCTTGCTTAGCCCTTATCCCCACAACCCACAAATTAAAAATTGCAAAATAATCCCAAGGGTTAGATGACCCTTACACCTCATCTTTCTATTTCCATGTAAGAGCTCTTCTCCATGCAAAGAGCTCACACATGTGATTCCCAAAAGAACTCATGTGTCACATGTCTCCACATCCTCCTATAAACTTGAATTTTTAATTCAACACTCCCCCATGAAATGAATTTTTAATTCATCGGAATGTCATTATCCACTCCTTCCCAAGATGAATTTTTAATTCATCTTTATAAGTCCTCCTCATCTTTCCCAATGTGAATTTAAAATTCACATTTAGTCTCATCCCTTCGTCTTTGTTGATGAAATCTGAATCTTTGATTTCATCCTCTCATATCAACCCTTGATTCCAACTTTGAATCTAAACGTTGGATCAAGATTCTCTTCAATTTGCCTATAAATACAAGGCCAACCCAAGCCATTTTAATAACTTCTTCATAGCATCAAAATCATGCCAAAAATTCCTCCAAAATATTCTCATACTAACATCATAATGCCAAAATCCATCTAGCTTTTCATCTCATATCTCTCATCTCATACATATCAAAACCTCTATCCATAGCCAAATCTATCACCAAATCCCTCATCATATTGTGTTGACAATACAAGGAGCAATCCACATTTCAACTATCAGCTTGGGTAAAGCTACGAGCTAGTGGGTGCAAGCTCCTTCGCCTTATCAAGGAGTGAGGGAGATTTGAAGCTTGTGAAAGGTATAAAATCTACTTGTTTTTAGTTTCCTTTGTTTTTATATCTTTTCTCATCTTCATTTGGCACATCCGGTGAGACCCCCTGGTCCCAACCTAACCTCATTTTGAATGTTTTGTGAAGATTCTTAATGAACAGGTCACAATAGCGCTATATTGTCCATAGTAGCACTATATCCTTGTGGATTAGCGCCATATCACTTTGTTTTGGCGCCATATCCCTATGTTTTAGCGCCATTCTGCACAGCTTTAAATTTCTTAGTCTTGGAAACATTTTTCTCTGATTTTTGGTGCTAAACACTGTTTTGCAGTGTTGGTATTTGTTGTCTAACAAGGTTATTTGTAGGTTTTAAGGTGTTTATCATTTGTTTTCAAAATATTTTGAGAAATCCCTAGTCTTGGGTTGTTTTCTCACTATCTTACACAACTAACCTTCTTTTTTTAGCAACAAACTAGTATATCCTCTTTGGACTAACCCTGCAACTCACTTTGATTTCTCACTTGATCATTTTGGGAAAAATAGATCTTTGTTTATGCATATTAGCTCCTTTGTGTTAGATTAGCACCATCCACACCCAGATCAACGCCATCTGCCTCTATGACATAGAGGCTTCAGGCATAATTCTTATTTTAGCGCCATCCATCCATCCTTCAGCGCCATCCTCTGCTTTAGTGCCATCCATCCATCCTTCAACACCATCCTTTGCTTTAGCGCCATCCATCCATCTTTCAAAGCCATCCTCTACCTTAGTGCCATCCTCTGCATGGTCATCCTCTATTTTGTCCATCACCTATTTCAACACTAAACGTCTTTGTTTTAGTGTTATATCTCTCTGTTTCAGCACCATTTAACTCTGTTTCAACACCATTTAACTCTATTTCAGTGCCATTTCTCTATCTGTCAGCACCATCCATCTCTGTATCAACACCATTTTTCTAATAGATTCTTCAATCTTTTGTAGGCATCTAACAGCTTCTTGCATGTATCAAAAACACATGTCAAAATATTTTTATCAGACTACTAACTAATTTGGTGCAGATTTGTTTGTCTAAGTTATCTTTTTTTTAAACTAAATCTTAGTTGCACTAAAATTAGCTCAGTGGTAAATGAATCTTGTTTGTCATGCTTGGGTTTTCTTGTAGACGTATGCTCTCCCCTCGCACCTTAGGATGACCTTGGGTGATCAAAAGTCTACTTGAAAACCATCTTTGTTTATCATTGTATCCCGAAGGGGTCATCTTTTGTGTATGCTCTCCCCTTGTGCCTCATGTGATCTTGGGTGATCAAAAGTGAAGGTGGTTTCTTCTTAGGAGGCATGCTTGGGGATTTCATCCCCCTAAGGGATGACCTCAACCACATGTACCGATGGGGTATATCAAAGGGGGGAGAGTGAAAGTTGTACCTCAATCTAGTTGCATTGTCATTGGGACAACCTTGGGGCCCCGGGTGATTTCAGACACAAGGTGAAGTGGTGCTTACCTAATCACTTGGTACCACATCCCTTCAATGGACTAGTGTTCACGGTTTGTGCCTCACATACCTTGCGTATATCAAGGACTCTCTAGAAGCTTGTTCAATCCTAGCTTAAGACCTCTTGGCCATATGAGATTGTGATGCACTAGATACCTATAGGGACCAAGAAGTTACTCATCGCACAAGCCACATTAATTTTATCATCAAGTGCAAATGCCCTCTAGAAACGAACATGCATGCCGTGTATGCTCTCCTCTCACAACGTAAGAGCGATCTTGGGTGATAAAAAATGGTTAGCTCCTATGGGACTTGCATGTCACGCCTACATAAAGGCAGCGAGATGAGCTCATAATCTTGTATACACCCACTTGAATAAATCTAGGAATGTTCATGTGAATGGTGTGTCTTCCATGTGAGAACCTGTGAAATCAAAGCATCAATTTTATGCATTAAAGTCAGCCATTATGTCTTTCTTGTTTGCAGTATCTCTTGCCAAGATCTTGGAGCCAAAAAATCAAGCATTCCATCAAAATCCAACAACTTTCAAACCTTCAACAACCTTTCAGCACCATCTACTTATCTTTTAGTGCCATCTGCTCATCCTTGAATGCCTTTGGTGTCTATTTTAGCGCCTTTTCCCTCCGTGTCCAAAAAATAAATTTCCCCATCAAAAACATCAATTTTATAAGCCTATTTTTCAAGTTGGGTCCCCCCGTACCCCCTCACGTCAGGCTAGGTTTTCCGCCCAACACCGCTAACCCCCCCATTTATCAAATCCCATCATTTGATCTTAATTAATCCCCATCTTTGAGCTTAATCCCATATTGTCATCTAATATCCATTATCTTCCCAATCCATATCCTAATCCATTTATCCAATCTTAATCACCTCATAATCCTCTTAATCCAACTCTTTTATCCTCCTAATCACTCATCCCATCATATCCTTGTCATCTCAATCATCCTAGTCATCCATCCTATCTATTTATCATCCTTAATCCAATTCATCACCATCATACTAATCCAACTTCCTTACCCACTTGATCACATCTCATCTAAACCTTCTTTCAATATACCTTCCAACCAAAATCAATCTCATCCAAATCTTCATCAAATCCATCTCCAAAATCAAAATCCTAACATCTTCTAAGTCATAGTCCAAATCTAATTCATTTTATCCAAACCTTCATCAAGATCCTAGCCAAATCAAACCTTCATCCCAATCTATCTTGAAATCAAAATCCAACATCAATCAGCCCTCATCCATTATCCACTCCAATCAAATATCCCAATCCCTAATCCTTAATCAACAAACCATCCATTTGCAAATCAAACTTTGGTTAAGGACTTAGTCTCCTTCATCCTCCATCAACCTTTCATCCAAAATCCCAATCATTATCAAAAGCCCCCAACATCATTATCAAAATCTAAATCCAAATCAACCCAATCAAAAATCAAGACCTTAGTTGATCATCATCAATCTTTATCCAAACTTACTTGAAATTAGTAGTCTATCTTAAGTAAGTCATCAAAATCAACAATAAACCCAATCAACCCTCTTACTTGAGATCATTAGTCTATCTAAGTATAGAGAATCATCCATCCTTTGAATCAAAACAAATCATCCTAAGGTCTTGAAATTTGATCCCCAACATCATAATCATCAATTATCCTCCATCATCTCATATCCTTCCAACAACATGGATCCTTATGTGGCAACACAACATTTACAAAGACTTAAACTATGAGGATTTTGATCCTATCACT
The DNA here is from genome assembly GCA_027924645.1 of Cunninghamia lanceolata. Lineage (NCBI taxonomy): Eukaryota > Viridiplantae > Streptophyta > Pinopsida > Cupressales > Cupressaceae > Cunninghamia > Cunninghamia lanceolata. Next base: position 13,719,108 of record BSBN01000167.1, read on the forward strand.
AAGGAAAAATGCAAAAACATCATTATAGATATACCCTTAGCACACCTCATCATTGGAGATTCTCAAACTCCTATTTCATCCCCATCCACACCCTACATATCCACCCATCAACATCATATCAACCTTCATCATATACATCTTTCCCATCAACCTCATATCAACCTTCAACCTCATATCAATCTTCATCCTATCAATATTCATCTCCTTATGTAACCATGCCATCATACCTATCCAGCCAACCAATACCTCCAACTTATTCATCCCCCAACCTTTGTCATGCTAACTTTGATCAAGTGAACACCAATCTGACACACCTTATAGCCGAAATCCAAAGCTTACATACACAACCATTATCCTATGTGAATTCCCCATCCTCTGATCCCCATCCTCCAATCCCCCCATCACAATACCCCTCCAATCTTGTCAACCTTAATCCATCACCCTATCTACCTTACAATCCATCAATCTCAATCCCCCCACCACAATATCCCTCCAATCCTATCACCTTGAATCCATTAACCTATCCATCTCCCAATCTATCAATCCCTATCACCCATCCACCATCTAATCCACTATTAAACCTTCTGAATCCTAAGTGAACAACATCCAAAGAATCCTTGAGGGATTTCCTCCAAAGAACATTAGCAAAAAATCAAAACAAAGCTATGGAATCCCCCACCCCTCCAACACCACCATCTAATTCAACGCCTATCCTTGAACCCATCCAAGAAACATCACTACCTGATCCCATCACTCACCTATCCAATCCCAATCCTAATCCTACATCATCCACCCTTATTATCCTCCATTATATTGTTCTTCAACCCATGCACTCATGAAGGATGTCATCAATTGGCTATTAACAAGGAATCATTTGCCATCATCTCCTACCATAAGCATAAATCAAACACCCTCATCCAATCCAACACCTAGCTATATTAAAGAGCCCATAAGACAAGAGCCCATCACACCCATCCAAGAACCTACCACATCCATCCAAATCACTTCCACCTCCATGCAAACACATGAGCTATGCCTAGAAGCAAATCCAAAGCATGTTGAAGTATCAACCCCCTATCCTAATTAAGATCTAAGAATCCCATCTAATCCCACCCATGATCCCCTCCCATCTAGTGATCAACCTATCGATCCCACACCATCTTCTATCACCCCTTTATCATCCCCCATTAATCCTTTACCTCCACCTATCAACCCCATCCCAAATCCGTCCTCCTATCCACTTGGACAAAGCACCTTCATCTGTGGTGGCTCCCTCATAGGAGGTGAACAACTTCCATCCACAACCTATCCTTCTCCAACAAATAATGGACTCACATCTTGTTTCCAAAGCACTAAACATCCCATTTCATGTTGCATGCTCCAACATATGAAATATCAAGGCAAAGTTTTAGGCCTTTATGAACAAGGTATCTTGGAGCCTATCCATACCACATTCCATCCATCATCGCATGGCCTTGGGTATACATCCCAAGGAAAACAATCCACCCATGTTGGTAGCACCCGCACACCTCATAAAGCATCTTCATCCAAATCCAAACTTGGTACATCTCATCGCAACTCCAAATCATATGTTACCATCCCTCCTCCATCATCATATCTTTCACAAAAGCATGTGACCAAACACATACCCCCATCAACCCTACCTCCACTTTTACCAACTCCTAACATCCCCAACCTCAAATCCCCTTATCCTCCCATCCTTCTAACTCCTAAAATTAAATCCCCTTACCCTCCCATCCTCCCAACTCCTAATATCCATATCTTCAAATCCCCTCATCCATTTATCCATAAATCCACTTTTAACCCCTCTACCCATAAATCCCCTAAAATCCCAAATCAAGACCAACAAAAGCACACATCATCCAAACTAGAAGCTACCAACACACCCATGGGATTCAAAAATAAAAATTTGGATGCCTCTCTACATAAAGCAAAACATCCACAAAATCCTAAAGATGCTATCTCTCCCAAGCAAAATAAAAAATCCAAAAGGCTACGAAAGCCCACACCATAAGCACAGAGCAAATAATACAAATGAGGCATCCACATCAAAATCTCAAAAATCCCAAACATCTGGCTCCCCATCTAAAAATTCCACAAATCATAAGTCTATTTGGGTCCCTAAAACCCCAAATCGACCATCCAAAAATCCCCTATCCCGATACCCATTACTACCCATCCCCCATCTAAAATATATGCTTCCAAATGAAAAATGATGTATGCAACAATTGGTCTTGGTTCCCCTCCACCACATGGCATTCCCACATACCCCCATCTCTCCATCTTTCATTCACTATCCTACATATCTTCCCCATCGTGCATCCCTATGGTCCATGCTTTTTCATAAACCTTACATAATTCACATCATAATCCACATAATCCACATCATAATCCACTATCCACCATCCATACCATATTCTGCTATCTACCAACATCCATGTGCATAATGTTATCTCCATCTGCCTCACAACTTTCCAACATGGGACCATCTTCTCCTTGCTATAGAAACAAATGCTAGAGTCCCCATTCCATCAAAAAAGCAAAAAAATAAAAAATAGTAAAGAGAAAAAATCAGTCCAATGGTGAAAACTACTCCTTGTGGCACCTTGGGAAAGTACTATGATGAAACCCCTTGTGGGCATCATGCGTAATCCATTTTCCATCCATTTGTACCCTACACTTGTGGGCAAATTGTACCCTTCACCCACATCCATAACATGTCCTTTTGCATATCCTATCCATGTATCCTTACCCTATCATATTCCTATCCGCCATCCTCTATCCTATCACCTCCCATCCATCTCATCCACTATATCTTCCTCCTTAGATCTTGTATACACCTAAAATTGGCTCGAGTCGAATTAAGTAAATATTTTAATATTTATCTTAAATTCTTAATTTCTTCTGTCAATTAAATAAATATTATAAATTTATTTAATTAGCTCATTATCCCATAATTAAATAAAGTCATTTTATTTAATTAAATTCCCTAAATTCTTCTTATGTCTCACATCAATTAAATTCCCTAAATTCTTCTAAAGGTCTAAAGTCCAAAATCCACCTCACAAGATCCACCTCACCAATCCACCTCATCAATCCACCTCATCTATTCCACCTCACCATGTTGCACATATAATTAAATATTCTTAATATTTAATTAGCCAATATCCTCCATTTTCTAAAATAAATCTTAAAATCAATTATCCTCCACAAATTGAATATTTTATTCAATGTTCCCCACTCTTATCCTCCAATTGAATATTTTATTCAATGTTCCCCATTCTTATCATCCAATTGAATATTTTATTCAATGTTCCCCACTCCCCTTCTCCAATTGAATATTTAATTCAATTGTCATAATCCACTGTCCTCCACCATTGAATATTTTATTCAATGTTCCCCACTCTTATCCTCCAATTGAATATTTTATTCAATGTTCCCCACTCCCCTTCTCCAATTGAATATTTAATTCAATTGTCATAATCCACCATTTTCAAATAAAAGATTTTTAATTCACCCATCATGAATTAAAGATTCACTTTTATTCCTAGCCATTGATCTCATCTGGTGATCCTCACCCTCCATTTCTTTTTCAAGAAATCTATAAATAGAACCCTCTTCTAAGCCATTAAAGGGGGATTCATTATTGCATCAAATCTATACTTAAAATTCTCTCATTCCACTTTCCAAGTATCCTCCATTATTGTGTATTGAAGCTCATCTTCAATCACACAAGGTATCAATAGCCATTCTTCCTTTGGCATCTTCAAACAAGCAAGCAAGCTAAAAAGAGCTTCTGAGGGCTTCAATCAAGATCAAAGCAAGATAGGCAACGATCGAAAATGATAGGTAAATGGGTTTTTGTAAGTATTTCTACTTGTCTGTTTTGATTCCTCTTTACTTTCACATTCTATTGTGTTTGGGTTTTTGTTATGTTTTCATTGATTTGAATCTAACTCATTCTCTCCCTCACATTTTGGCACCCACCGTGGGGCCCTTGCCCCTCTATTAATTTGCAGGAGAAAAGGTGAAGAATAGGTTTCCGGCAACAGTTTTGCGCATACACACTCCCCTATTGTGCATATGTCTTCCACAACTGTGCATACGACTAATTTGCACATTTAACCTCTACAGTTGTGCATTCACCATCCGCAGTGGTGCATACGTCCATTTTGTGCATTCACGCTCCAAAGTTGCGCATTTATTCTCTGCAGCTACGCATACGATCATTTTGCGCATTTAACCTATACAATTGCACATTCACCATCCATAGTTGCGCATACGTCTATTTTGCACATTCACGCTGCAACGTTGCGCATTCATACTCCGTAGTTGCGCATCCAATCCTGACTGCAGAAACCAGACCTAATTTGCACATTCACTTTGTTACGTTGCACATTTATCCTCTGTTTTTGTGCATATACTAGTCTTGCACATATACCTCATCAGATTGCGCATTAATCCTCTATTTTTACGCATTCATTTAACAGTCGCATACACTCCCTGTTTCTGCGCATTCAGGCTGCAGTGTTGCGCATCTGTTTCCTGCTTTGCTGTTGTATGGTTTTTGATCTTTGCATGTTGAGCTAATGTCGGTTTTGCAGGGGTAGTGGCTGGATTAGTTCATCTAGTTATTTTGCTAATCTCATTTAGCCTAACTAGGGGAGAAATAATCAAAGTGCATTTCATGACAAAACTACACCTAGTCCCTAAGTAGGAAGGAAGTAATTGGAACTAAATTGCTATCTTGCATTGAGAATTTACTTTCTAGTTTACTCATTGCTATCTTCTACAAACCAGAAATGAACATTGCTATGATTAATCACTTTCAAAGTTAACAACCAGGAAATGAACATTGCTATGATTAATCACTTTTCAAGTTAACTATCGTGTGAGTGCACAAATTAGTCTAGTGCATTTAGTCTTTGTATTTTAACTAGGTTGGATTTACCATTGTTCTCTGTGCTTGTGAATGACAATAGGCTTATGCTCTCCCCTTAATTGGGTGATCAAAGTGCCAGACTTGTTATTCTTTTTGTCAAACCTTTAGGGGGCCTGCCCTTGGATGCACGCTTGTCCAAGTGGGAACGACCCTGAGTGATAACAGGCTAAAGCCAAGCCCTACCAAGCCACTTAAAATAAATTGTGCTTGGGGTGAAAACCTCAAGCAACGAGTGCTGTTGTGTTACACCAACGGCCAACCTCCCCCAAAACCCTCAAAGGCGCAACCCTTTGAGGTTGGGAGACTCCATAACGGAGAGTAGTGTCGCTGCATGTGTAACCACTCAAACGATTGCCCTATCTAAGAACCAAGTGTATAGCAAACCAAAAACCCCTATTTGTTGATGCAAAGGGCGGAGCCCTTGAAGCAGCCTCGATTCAAGTGACTTTAAGTAGAGGTAGCAGGGACAATCCTAAGGTTCGGTGTGGGTACGAGCCTAAGGAAACCCAGATCTGGTATGCGTGAGAAGTGAGTGCCGTGGAGGGGAGCCAGTGCTACCAGATCCTGGAGCTACACGCTTTTAGTGGCACAGCTAGAGGATTCAACAAATATTGTCCCATCTTGCCTAAGTTGTACTTGTGTTTTGAGTCATAATAGTCCCAAAAATACAAAAAAAAATATAAAAGGATAAAGAATCATGAAAAAATTTTATGTGTGTGCTGTGCTTTTTTGCCATAATTGAATATCAACCTCAGCAGAAACACCAAATTTTTCAAAAAAACCAAAAACACAAAAAAATCCTGAAAAAGATCCAAAAAAGGTCAAAACTTCTGAGAAAATACAAACAAAAGCCAGATTTGCACATATATACCGACATTTTGCGCATTTGAACTGACTTGTTGCATATTTGTCAGTATTGCGCATATATACTCTGTTGTGGCGCATACAAAAAACCAGTGTTGCACATTCATATCGACGTATTGCGCATTTACACCCTGTATTTGCGCATTTAAAATAGAGAAAAAAAATCACATCTTCCAAAAAAGCCAAAATTGTCAATACTTTGCAAAAACCAGTTCAACCTGTTCTAGTTTTCAAATCTGATCAAAGACCCTGCAAAATCACCATTGTCATCCTTTTTCGCACCATAGTTGCTTATTCATCCAAAAATTTCGCCACTTTCTCCCAAGTTTCCAAACAAGGTTATAGTCAAATTCTTCTTGATCAAAATCAAATCTTAAACAAGACCTAGTGAGCCTCCAAGTATCAAGGATTACTTATCCTTCTCTATCGGAACTCCACTAGTGGATGAATGAAGGCTAGTCAACATCAAGTAACGGATTCCTAACATCCTAGCTTTTGACTATCGCATTCATATATCCACCTTGTTTGGCGACACCTAGATCTAAGAGGAACCTTACTAAAACCTTGTTCCATCCTAGCACCTTGCTCAAAATCTTCCAAGTCTCACTCCATCCCATCTCCTTTACCACCTTGCATGGTCTTGACAAGATTACAAAAACAAAAGCAGTTAGAAATGGCAGAGAAAAATATTTTTGACGGTCATAACAATGACGAAGAACCTTCCATGGACGAGATCCTCCAAATGCAGCATGACCCAAAATGTCAACGAATACTTGAAGGGGTGCTTGCCCAAGATCCATCAAAATACTTTTTATATCTAGCAAGCATAGGAGCCAAATTCCCTAAGGATTATGACGTGGAAGCTCTCAAAGAAACTGACGAAAAGAGAATCCCTGAAGGAAGTAGACAAGGTGAAATACCCGCAGAAAAGAGCAAAGCAACAATTGACTCTTTGGATGCTCTCACTCTGATGGACTAGAAATTCGAAGCCTTCAAACAAGAAGTTTTAGACATGAAAATAGGAACATCGACCAAAAACTACAACCTAGAGGATATTTCACCATATCCTTTTGATAGGTCCTTAATCATGATTCCCTTCCCCTCAAGATTTGAGGTGCCTAAATTTGATAAGTATCGAGGGAAAGGTGATCCAAGAGATCATATCAGAGAGTTCAATGCTGCTTGTTTAGAGGTCGCACATAACGACACTTACCTTATGCGACTATTCCCACGGAGCTTGGGAGGACAAGCCATGGATTGGTTCTCTAGACTGCCACCTGGTATTAAGACATTCAATGAACTTGTCAACCAATTTGTCACCCACTTCTCATACAATATTGAAAACGACATCTCAATATTGGATCTCTGTAACACCAAACAGAAAGGAGGAGAATCTTTTGCTGCCTTCTTACAGAGATGGAGACAATTGGCAGGCAAGTGCCCACACCAAATACCAGAGAAACAGATGCTAGAGATGTTTGTCCACAATCTGCAAACGGAGTTACCAGATCCAAATCCAATGTCCTACATCTTTTATCAAGGTCATCGAAATGGGCCTCATCATAGAGAAAGCTCTCATTGCGAAGGGCCAAATCAAACTCTACAAAGACTCTCCCAATACCAACACCAACAACGATAAACCTAGTTTTTGGACCAAAAACAAAAACATTGTAAATGACGGGGTAGTAGATGCCAAGAATGTGGCACCTAAACAACCAATTTTTAACCTATCGATGCCCCAAAACAACCCCACGCAAAATAAACCAACAAATAATCAATCTAGATTCACCAACTTACGACCAAAAAGAACGTTCACGCCTTTGGATGAACCACTAGAGATAGCTCTACGAAAAGTGCTCGCCAGCAATCTCATAACACTCCCCCCAACATGGGAGTATGAGCCAAAGGTCAAACCCCGCTGGTGGAATGACAATGATTTCTGCGAATACCATCGAAACAGGGGGCACAAAACAAATGATTGTATTACTCTCAAACATATAATCCAAGACCTGATAGAGTAGAACAAGATATTTGTTAAAGGTCACACCTCCAATAACGACCATCAGGCATTCAAGGATCCTCTTCCCAATTACGAACAAGCAGGATCCTCTAACAGAAGAAATAATGGCTCTAACAACGTAAACTACACAAACGTCAGTTATGACTACGTTGTTAACCATATCCAGGAAAGTGGCTCACATATCAATGTGATCACTATAAACAACGACCCAGAATGTAACGTTACTACCCGTAGTAACAGAGTTACCCTTAGGGGAGCCTTCGCTCCTCTAACCAATCAATACAATATTGTGGATCAACTCCACAAAACACCGGCACACATCTCCATGCTAGAACTTCTGCGTCTGTCTCCTTCTCATAGGTCCATACTCGACAAAACCTTAGCAGAAGCCTCCGTTCCCACGAACCTAGCTGAGGAGCAATTCCAAAACATGGTCAGTAACATCACCTCACCACACTCCCTATCATTCACTGAGAGGGATGATGTGTCCATCACTCAACCCCATAATGCCTCCCTTCACATTGAAGCTTTTGTACACAAGCATAAGATCAAAAGAGTCCTAATCGATGGAGGGGCTGGTTTGAATATCTGCACGTTGAAGCTAGTCCTTACATTGGGGTTTCAGAAAAAGATATAGATCCGAAAAGAAAAATCACCATAAAAGCCTATGATGAGGAAGAAAGAATGTCTAAAGGGATTGTTACCTTACCGATCAGAGTGGGCCCCGTAGTGAAAGATGTGGCTTGTCAAGTCCTTGACATGGAGTTAGCATACAACATTCTTCTGGGACGACCATGGATACACGCTTTGAAAGCGGTACCTTCTACATACCATCAATGCATCAAGTTCACACATGAAGGACAAGAGATCACCATCCTAGGCGATCCTAACCCCTATCAATACTGCAACTCCATCGAGTCCAAACCGGACGTTGTAATCCCTAACAACCGTGCTTCTACATCCTCATCATCTCATGTTGATCCAGCTACACTAGCTTCTTCTTTAGGGGCACCTCCACCTAAACTCCAACTCAAAGATAAAGGTTTGGGAGAGTACACGGTATCTCAGTCCCTCTACTTGGCACAATTGCCCCTATCTCCTCGATCCTATGGGAGACCTATCTTAAAAACCTCCACAGCAAAGAAGCCAACCAAAGGACCATTTGTGAAATGGGGAAGCTTAGAAGATGAAAGTGATGAAAAAGATGTCCTACAATGGTTGTACAAAGATGAAGCTAGCTCCTCAATGCCACATGATCATCCCACTATACCAACAGAATAGTATGGGCAAGGTTATCAAATACTACAGAAAATGTGATATGAAGGACACGGTCCACTTGGATCAAGAAAGGAGGGCATCACTGAACCCATCCAACCTCATACCTTAACAGCCCGAGACACTACAGGGCTAGGCTACACTGGAGCACCGAGAAATAACAAAAATAAGGAAAAACAAATAGAAGTAGCCACTAACAATATGGTTGAACAGATTCAGAGGATGCAACTGGGGAGTGACACAGATTCTAATGAGTACGAATGGGATAGCCTCTCTGAGCTGTCTTGTGACGAAAAGGATATTGACGTTGTCCACGAGTATGACCCAAGCCCTGCGAATGAGATACAAAGTCTAAGAGCTAGACCGCTAGAGTCCATTCCGCATAATGACAATAGTGACAATCACGAGGAAATAATGATACCTCCCTCGACAGATCCCCTACTAGAGAGTACCATTGTAGACTTTGTTCATTCCCTCAACAATTATGTCCTTACTATTAACTCTGTTGAATCCAACCAACCTCATGACCCCTTGCCTCTCATACACCCCGAACTTATAGACTGGGACCTTGAAGGCACCACCCCTGAGCTTGATACTTTTGAAAATGACGATGCCATCATAGATTTTCTTGAGCTTAGGGACCATCTACTTGCAGGAGACCACAAGGCTGGCTATACTATTGAACTCAATGAGAAGGCCTATTTTGGAGAGAGAGCCAAGCCTTTCAGTCACAAAAACATCTAAATAAAAGAACGATCTAATGGTGAAAACCGCTCCATGGCAGTGTTAGATCATCAAAAAAGTAAAAACAAAGACGCATCCAACGGTGAAAACCTCTTTGAGGCACCAAAGGATGGAAGGCTTGACTCCCTCCCCAATCTTACACATCAGGAAAGATCATCGATCTTGATAGAACCAGCGGAAGCAGTCAATGTCAACACAGGAGATAATCCCAGAATGGTTCACATGGCAAAGGCTCTAACCAAGTAGGAAAAACCAGCATTCACAGATTTCTTCAGAAGAAAACAGATCAACTTTGCATGGACCTATGCCGACATGCCAGGACTTGATCCAGATCTCATCATGCATCACTTATCTTTAGCTCCAGGAGCTAAGCCTGTTAAACAAAAGATTAGAAAGATGCATCCGCAGGTGGCCCTCATGGTGAAGGAAGAACTCAAGAAACTGCTAGATGTTGGGTTTATCAAGCCCATAGATTACCCTGAATGGGTTTCAAATATTGTACTAGTGGCTAAACCGGATGGCAGGGTCAGAATCTATAGTGACTTCAGGGACTTAAACAAAGCTTGTCCGAAGGATGATTTCCCCTTACCAAACATCGACATGATTGTAGATCTCACAGCAGGTCATACTATGCTATCACTCATGGACGGTTTCTCAGGATACAACCAGATAAGGATTGCACCAGAAGACCAGCACAAGACTGCATTCACATGTCCTTGGGGCATCTACTGTTGGTGCGTCATGCCATTCGGTTTGAAAAATGCTGGGGCCACATACCAAAGAGCCATGACAACGATCTTCCATGATATGATGCATACTATAATGGAAGACTACGTCGATGACATTCTAGCAAAGTCTCTCACAAGAGAAGGGCATCTAGCAGTACTGGACAAGATATTTAACAGACTGGAGAAATTCAATGTGCGACTTAATCCAAAAAAGTGTGTGTTCGGGGTTACATCAGGAAAACTACTGGGCTACATAGTATCTGCAAATGGTATCGAAGTTGATCTCGATAAGGTGAAAGCCATAATGGAGATGCCACCTCCTAAAAACTTGACTCAATTGAGATCCCTACAGGGCAAACTATAGTCTATTAGACGGTTCATTTCCCAACTGGCAGATAAGTGCCACCCATTCTCTCATCTGCTGCACAAAAATGTATCATTCAAATGGAACGAGTCATGTGAGCAGGCATTTCAACAGCTAAAAGGATACCTAATGAAGCCACCAGTATTAATGCCACCAATTCAAGGCAAGCCTCTGTTACTATATATCTCAGCTACACCAACGGCTCTGGGAGCTCTCCTTGCTCAACAGAACTATGATGGAAAGGAGCAGGCTATCTACTACATTAGTCGAACACTTGTCGGATAGAAGTTGCAATACACACCAATAGAAAGAGCATGTCTAGCTGTTGTCTTTGCCTCACAAAAATGGAGACACTACATGCTGTCACACTCTGTTAAACTGGTGGCAAAGATTGACCCACTGAAATACTTACTCAACAAGGTGGCCTTAACAGGTAGATTATCAAAATGGGTCATGCTTCTCAGCGAGTTCGACATAGAATATGTGGATAGAAAAGCAATAAAAGGACAAGTGCTTGCAGATCAACTAGAAGAGGCACCTTTAACGGATGACAACCCCCTAAGCTTTAAATTTCCAGACGAGTCTATCTTCCACGTCAGCATAGCAAATTGGAAAATGTACTTTGATGGCTCCTACACTCAGCATGGATCAGGGGCAGATATCATGTTGATCACACCTAATGGCGATACTATTCCAAAGTCATACAAATTAATGTTCCCTTGCACTAACAATATAGCAGAATATGAGGCCCTGGTCATCAGCATCAAGCTAGCAGTTGAGTGGAACATCAAGGAACTTCAAGTCTATGGTGACCCACAACTGGTCATCAACCAAGTAAATGATGACTACTATAAACGCATGGTAGATGACTTCAAGGAGTATTTCGTCCAGATATCATTTGAACAAATACCAAGGATCAAGAATAAAGCTGCAGATGCCATGGCTACAATCACATCTCTTCTCAACATTCCAAGGAATCAAACACGATATGAGTTCTTAGTAGAGCCAGTCTCTAATCCTGCTTATGACACTCCAGATTCCCATATCATATGTCGCATTGTAGGAACTGATTCCCCTCTCTATGGTAAAATATTTGCCTATCTAAAAGAGAATACACTTCCACCCAACCTCTCCCGTAATCAGAAAAGAACCTTCATCCGACAGGCATCCCGATATACCATTGTTGCTAACACCATATATCGCCGAGGTCTCGATGGTACTCTCCTTAGGTGTCTAGATAGAGAGGAATATCAAACTGCTCTAAGCGAAATACATGATGGAATATGCGGAGCTCACTCTAATGGCCTTACCTTAGCCAAAAAACTCATACGCATGGGATACTATTGGCCAACAATGGAATAAGATTCCTATCAGTTTGTAAAGAAATGCACAAAGTGTCAAATCCATGGGAACCTGATACATGCGCCAGCACGAGAGCTTCAGCCGTTGATGACTCCTTGGCCTTTCTGTCAGTGGGGACTCGACTTAGTGGGCAAGATCCACCCTCCTTCCTCAAGCAGCCATAAATTCATTATCACTGCCACAGAGTATTTCACAAAGTGGATTGAAGCCGTGCCTCTCGCCAACATAACAGGCAAACAAATTGCCTCGTTCATCCTAAACTATCTCATTTGTCGTTATGGTGTCCCTTCGTCAATTATCACGGATAATGGATGACCTTTCAAGAACCAGGATGTTAGGGAACTATGCGACAAATTCCATATCCAGCATCGCTTCTCAACTCCTTACTACCCACAAGGTAACGGCCAAGCTGAGGCATCTAATAAAACCATTCTGAAAATCCTAAAAAAGACTGTCAATGATGCTAGCCGGGACTGGCATGTCCAACTGAATCCCGCACTGTGGGCCTACCGCACAAGCATCCGTACACCCACAGGTGCAACCCCATACTCCCTGGTATATGGATCCAAAGCTATCTTGCCCATTGAAGTTGAGATCCCATCACTGAGAGTCTCATTAAAAAGCCTCATAACAGATGAAGAGTACAGAGTAACCAGACTCCAAGAGTTAGAGCTGCTCGAAGAGCGAAGGCAATAGGCCTTTAATCACCTGAAAGCATATCAGCAGCACATGTCCCAAAGCTATAATCATAAAGTAAAGCCCCAGATCTTCCAGGTTGGTGACCTAGTCCTAAGAGAAAATCCAAGAAATCAGCAAGATCGTGAAAAGAAAGGAAAATTTGAACCTAACTAGCTAGGTCCCTATGTCGTCATTACAACTTATGGGTCAGGGGCATATCAATTGGCTACATCTGAGGGTGAACTGTTCGATGATCCTATCAACAGCATGCACCTTCACAGATTCTATACCTGAAAACCCCGATGTAAGGAAGTCCTGAAAAAATTTAAAAAAAAAAAATTGAAAAAGTGATCAAAAGCAAAACAAAAATAGCAAAAAAAAATGGAAAAACAAAAGGATCGGTACCATGATGAAAACCTGGCAAACAAGCATCATGTGTACTCTTGGCTACGCATGCAAATAAAAGTAAGTGGTGAAAACCTGGTAAACAGGCGCTATCTACGACAAACCACTCCCTCCATCTATGATGACTTCATTTTGACTCTTGTCCCCATCACACCAAACTACTCTCTCCATGGTCCAATCCCCGAACTACGTCACCTCTGAGCTATCACGTAGGCAAGGCCATTATCTATGCGCCTCTGAGGCTCCGCTATCCCATGAGTCCCATATCTGGTCTTTCTATCCAAGTCCACTTCTGCATATTCACCATCACCTAGGTCTTAGGTCCATTAGGGTTCACCCTGAACTACGTTGCCTCTGCGTCGTCATGTAGGCAAGGCCATTTAGCAATGAGCCCCCGAGGCACTAGGTTAGTCCCTTAGGGGTCTGTCTCTCCACATCTGTCGTCATCTCACCAATAATAAGTCAATCTTGGTCTAAACTGGGGGCAACTCCTTGACTTAGTTGTAGGTTTGGGATTCTTGAATGCCATCGTTCTGAAAGGAGACACCAATAAGGATTGTGATACCTTCTGCTAGACAAACAAGAGCAACAAAGTCTGCTTCCAAGCAAAAATCCCTCATCATCTTCAATTGATACACGGTTGTGCATCTAGAAACTCTCAAGTTAATTGAGCTACTATTTGTCGATGTCTTCCGAGACCTCTTTGATGTGTGCCATTCAAACATCAGATAAAGATCCAGAGGAAGCTAAAATGGACCTAGGAGGTTCTTTACCTTGAAAAAGATGCATACGAATCTCCTCATTTCTATATTCCAATTTACGCATAAATTCACAGCTTTCTCAGTCCTCTATACACTCTTTACAGATCTCTGGTTGTGTTCTTAGAGTATGGATTTTACTCATCTTACACTCCTGATCATCAACATTTAAGTCCTCCTCTATTATTGGCACTCCCTTGCAGCTTCCATAAATATCATTTGCTTCAGAATTACATCCAAACAAAAATCTTGACGGAAAACATCAACCTGTCCAAGGCAAAATAGAGCACCATACCGAAACACTCAAGCTAAATCTCATATCAATTATGGCAAAAAGACACATCTAAATGCAAGAATGTTTTGTGTTGGTTAGATTCAGAGTCTTGATTTATGCTATCATGCCTTTCTATGCTACTCGAGGATGCCAAAAGCTAGAGATGCTATGATGGGGGCATGATTATTTTCTTTGTCTGCTACTTGTGGATCAAACTTTAGTAATGTGACGACTTTTGTCTAACGACATGATCGGCAAAAGATCATCGAGGACTTCGAGGTCTAAACATGAAAAGGGGCAATCCTTGTCTGTTGAAATGCAAGAAGTACTCAGGTCATCTAGATTCAACTTTGACTAGATGCTTGTATTAACTTGCTAAATCAAAATCCATGTAAGTAATACTCAGGTCATCTCGGTCTAATTATACCAAGATGCTTGTATTTTCTTACAACATTTCAAAAAAGCGAAAAATACCAAAAAAAATGCCTGATGATGAAAGCAAAAAGACTTGCGAAGATGACAAATCCGTATCCGCATCCGTCTCTTATCTAGCAACTCCATATCATCCGCACAATAATGCAAACCCTGTAGTATATCACAAACAAAAGCCAGTATTTCTCCATGTCTTCTTCTATTCCATTCGTCTATACCATCTCTGTGTCGATTGAATACATCTGGACATATCAAACACATAGCATATAAATTACATATCACATCATGTGAGATAGTCATTCACATGATTACATCATTTGCATACATCGTAAATCCATAAGATCAAGTTTCCATACATTTTAGATCATCCATATACATTGTGCATCCATACATCGTCTCAAAAAGACAATCAAAAACATAGATCACATACATATCAAAATGCATAACCACATCCATACACATTAGCATTTGCATAACTCAAAAGCATTCTAAACATCCATCTAGTTTGCATAACATACACACACACATCATAACATCCAAGTGCATCCATAGCATATAAAATATCAGAACACATACATGTAGACCATAAAATAGCGTGCATCCATAGCATATCAACATCATCACATAAACACATGTCCAAATGTACAATATATCAAAGATCTCTGTCCAAAACCCAGAGCCATGCCATAAGTGTATACATATAACAAATGGTGATACATGTCTCAGAAAATGATAAATACATAGGGTGGCTATCTCAGCAAAAATGCGCTACAAAGCGATCAAAAAAATTGGTACAAGTATCGGGGCCTGTCTAACCCTGCTGTCGCAGAACACTGCTCCCCACACTGGCTGCCCCTCTATCCCCCCCTGACGGCAGTGGACCCCTCACTGAGCCCACAGACCGAGACCCACCTGCTCTCTGCTCTGCCCCTGACTGGCTCCGGAAGGTCGTAGCTCTCTGACTAGCTGGCACAGCACCGTGTTATAAACCCCGGTAATACTGAGTCTGCGCCTAGGATCTAGTAAGATCACCCTATAACTAAGTTATCTGGGCCTGTGCCTGCTGTACCTGTGCCATCAGGAAGCTAGTGGTCCCATCAGTACCCATGGCCATCAAGGCTGCATCTCGCTCTGCTATCATAGCCCGCGTACTAGCTAAGGCTGCATCCCTCTCCCTGCTCAGCTCAGATATCCGAGTCGCGTCTGCATCTCGCCGGGACTCTGCAGCTCTCAGATGAGCCCTCACTGCCTAATCTGGGTCTGTAACGACACCAGAACCTGCTGCTGCACATCAGGCTGGGGAGCTTGCTCGGCCTGTGCCACCTGCTGTGCTGGCACCTGTACCTGTGCGGCCTGTACCACCTGCTATGTTGGCACCTGCCAAGGCGGCGGCATCTACCCTGGCACTGCCACTAACACCTCTGCCTGAGCCTGTCCTGGAACTGCCTACTGCCCCACGAGCCCCTCTCCGATTCTCTACCTCTGCCTCTGCCTCCCATCATCTCCCAGATCTCTCCTCCTCCTCCGCCGTCCACCCCTCCCCCCACCACCTCCACCGCCTCCATCTGAGTCACCCTCATCTATATGAGGTGCTACCTCTCCAGGCCCTGAGTACCAAGGAAACAGATGTGCTGCAAACCACTCATAGTCTGGCATCATGCCAGCATCCACTATGTCTCTCCGCATCGGCCAGGCTGCATACAGAATCTGCTAAAAATCGGCCAATGCCTCCTCATAAGAAGCCACAAGACCCCACCTATACCGCTCAGCATAAGTCCTAGCAAAACGGGCCTCTCCCTGTGGTCTACCCTACACGCGGCCAAACTGTCTATGCACTCGGCTGACAATCTACCGCTCCAATATGAATCGAGTCCGACCAATCAGCTATCTCATCTGGAAACAATAAGGGAGCTCAGCTGCCTCATCATCCCATACCTCACAGTCAATATATGGCCGCCAGACTACTGCATCCATGCCATCAAAGGCATGTCTCCAATACTCAAGCCTCCCCAGTCTGTGCTAGGAAATCACACCTGCATACCTATAGCTGTAGGGCTCACCCCTCTACCTTTGAAAAACACAAATCGGACGTGTGATGGCAATGTGCTCCCATAACCAAAACTATAGGAGCGACGCGCCTGTCGCTAAGCCAGAGCCTCGGTGGTATACTGCCTGATGCAGGTCTCTGTATAAGTGTGCAAGCACGCACACACCCCATGCATACCGGGTCCCATCAGTAATCATACTCTCTAGCATCCGTCCCCAGCCAATGGGGAAGCCATGTGCTCTCCTATCGGGGCATACTACGCCTCCAATCAATCCAGCCACTATGCCTGGGAAGTAGTCATAGCATTCATACATGTCCTGCCACGAGATCTCCTCCCCTACCAACTCAGGATCATCAAACACCTGCCTGCACTCCTCTAGCCTAGCGCCACGCTATGACTCGTACTCAACCAGCTCTCCCTGGATAGGGAGGTGCAGAATCCAATAAACATCCTCCAATGTGATGGCCATCTCCCTCGTCAGAAAATGGAAGGTCCCATCCTCACTGTGGAATCGCTCCACGACTGTTGTCACCATTGCTCGGTTCATGCGAACCTCGGGCATGAAGAGCACATGATATAATCCCATCGCAGCTAGAGCCTCTCGATCCATCTCAGTTAGCATGTACCGCTGCAACAACGGCAACAGGAACAACTCTCGGGATGTCAACACATCCCGAATATCCTCCTGCAACCAAAAACACATACTGTCAGCAAAAAAATCCAAATCCATATCGACAACCTACTCCAAGCAATCAAGCTATATCCTATCATTGACTCAACATATCAAATTAATCAAACAGCATATCATCTCTCGACTAGATTCTCAGCAATCTCAGAGATCGCTCATCAATTGAAGCATCGATCAAGATGCCAATTGGGTTAATTTTGTTAAGTCAACTAATTTGCCTAAAAGTGCAAATGCGTAAATCCAGGTTGCAAATGCGCAGTTTCATAACAAAAGCGCAATTTCCCCATGAATGCGCAACTCCACGACGCATATGCGCCATTCTGGCACATGCGCAACCTATTGGATCAAATGCGCAAATTCCCTACGTATGCACAAGGATATAACTCATATGCGCAATACTCAGTATATGCGCAAACTGACAGTGTATATGCGCAACTTCAGAATGAATGCACAACATATTAGAACAAATGCGCAAGACACACAAATGCGCACATTCAGGAGACAAAAGCGCAAAACAAGCGAATGCGCAATTCCGCAGCAGAAATGCACAATCCCGCAACAAATGCGCAATTTAGGAGCGCATATGCGCAAAACTAGGGTTTTTTCTCATTCATTTTAGTTGGTTTTCATGACCATTAATACGCACAAAAATTGACTTTCGACAAGTTTTGAAGAATTACATACCGGGGGTCCTGCCTCTGCTGGCCGATCGAACCGTCAAATCCACTCAAACTGATGCTACTCGCGCGGAATATCCATCTCTCTGGCTGCCATGCTCTCCTAAGCTCTCTAGAAGACAAATCACCTATGGCCAAGTGTACAAATGAATAGTTTGTGTGGACCCAACTCCTATATATAGCAAGTGGCCCATATTGGACTGTATGACTCTTTGATCGCTTCCCATGGCTGTTTCTCCGAACCATAACCTATTTTTCTCCATCCTAACCCATTTCTTCGCCTTCTTCTTCGTGAGATTGTCCGTCTCACGCCCCACTGTCTTTCTCCCATCCAATCTCCTGAGGGGGCATCCTGTCGTTAAACTTGTACTAGGGGCAAAACTGGGGCATGTATCACTGTCGAAAATTCTTATTCTTTGAAACAATATGATAAAACACATTGCTTCATAGAGGGGCAAAATGTATACACCTAAAATTGGCTCGAGTCGAATTAAGTAAATATTTTAATATTTATCTTAAATTCTTAATTTCTTCTGTCAATTGAAAAAATATTATAAATTTATTTAATTAGCTCATTATCCCATAATTAAATAAAGTCATTTTATTTAATTAAATTCCCTAAATTCTTCTTATGTCTCACATCAATTAAATTCCCTAAATTCTTCTAAAGGTCTAAAGTCCAAAATCCACCTCACAAGATCCACCTCACCAATCCACCTCATCAATCCACCTCATCTATTCCACCTCACCATGTTGCACATATAATTAAATATTCTTAATATTTAATTAGCCAATATCCTCCATTTTCTAAAATAAATCTTAAAATCAATTATCCTCCACAAATTAATATTTTATTCAATGTTCCCCACTCTTATCCTCCAATTGAATATTTTATTCAATGTTCCCCACTCTTATCATCCAATTGAATATTTTATTCAATGTTCCCCACTCCCCTTCTCCAATTGAATATTTAATTCAATTGTCATAATCCACTGTCCTCCACCATTAAATATTTTATTCAATGTTCCCCACTCTTATTCTCCAATTGAATATTTTATTCAATGTTCCCCACTCCCCTTCTCCAATTGAATATTTAATTCAATTGTCATAATCCACCATTTTCAAATAAAAGATTTTTAATTCACCCATCATGAATTAAAGATTCACTTTTATTCCTAGCCATTGATCTCATCTGGTGATCCTCACCCTCCATTTCTTTTTCAATAAATCTATAAATAGAACCCTCTTCTAAGCCATTAAAGGGGGATTCATTATTGCATCAAATCTATACTTAAAATTCTCTCATTCCACTTTCCAAGTATCCTCCATTATTGTGTATTGAAGCTCATCTTCAATCACACAAGGTATCAATAGCCATTCTTCTTTTGGCATCTTCAAACAAGCAAGCAAGCTAAAAAGAGCTTCTGAGGGCTTCAATCAAGATCAAAGCAAGATAGGCAACAATAGAAAATGATAGGTAAATGGGTTTTTGTAAGTATTTCTACTTGTCTGGTTTGATTCCTCTTTACTTTCACATTCTATTGTGTTTGGGTTTTTGTTATGTTTTCATTGATTTGAATCTAACTCATTCTCTCCCTCACAGATCTCGATAAAGACAAGGGGCAAAATATCAAAACATGCTTTGGACACCTCTCGGCATACGTCCCTTTCCAAGCATATCCTCCATGCATCCATCTACTACAAAGTCCATCTATCCCTTCTAAGAATTCACCCATCATACAAAATCCTAAGCATTATACCTAGAATGGGGCATATGATTCCTTGCAACATAGTCTTTGGAGAAAATCCTAAAACCCCTAATCTATCTATCATGCATCCCTATCCTATCTCTTATCTCTATCTTTCATCCATCTATCATGAATCTCCAATCCATCCTCTTTCATCTCCAATCCCCCTATCCAACCCCATCACCTCCACCTCTAGACTTGGTGTTCCCTTGTCATTGGTATCCAACACAAAGGCTATCCAAATGTAATCCAATGTCATCCCATAAAATAATCCACCCTATCCAAAACATTCAAAATCCAAATCCAATCCAAAAACAACATCATCTTACATCAACATTCCATCCTACCTCAACATCATCCAACCCATTTCAAACTATCCTGACATCATCACTACAAATCAGAACTACATATCATCACCACTTGCATCTTAATGTGCCTTGATCCTGTGGATATAAGGTATGTAGGCAGTCTAGAATACGAAGGAATTTTTCAGTACTCAGGTACATAAGATGCACCCATCCAACTTGCTTGGATGGTCCCTATCCCCTGAGAATACATTAGATCCAAACACAATATCCAAAGCATTGCATAAACTATCAAAGCTGTAACGTCAAAAAATGTCCCCTTGGGGGCTTTGCCTCTTAAGTTTTAGCTCCCAAGTGTTTGATATGCATTTAGAGCATCTTGCATGATATTTTGGCATCTCGATGAGAAAACCCCTAAGTTTCATGATAAATGGGACCTAGGGGGATCACTTGAGATAAGCCCTGCCCAGAATAGGGGGATGGACTTGGGTGCCCACACCCTATTCCTACCCTATTTTGGGTCAAGTCCAAATTTTAAGTGTCAGTTTATGACCATTATTTGATTCTTAGGCCAACACAGTAAGTTTGAATTACGAAATTCTTGGCGGGAATGTTTGTAGTTACATATATAAGCATGTTTAGGCATTCATTTGTAAACTAGATGGTTATTGTGATCTTGAGACATTCTTGTGAAAGGGATTCAAAGCATTCATTTTGTGGAAGAGAAGATTTTGTGTTGTTTATGTGTTTGTATTTGCATATTTGAGCATCCATCTCCTCATGGCATGAAGAGCTTCTTCCTTCCATGAGATCTTCACTACAAGAAGATATCATTTGTGTTTTCAAGCATTTATCATTTGGTTTTTGCCTCTATCCCGCCGGGATACACACTCTCTCTCTAACAACGGTGTTTGGAAGACTTGAATGTCTTTCCAGGGCTTGACTGAGGCAAGCCTCTAAACACCACAACCCCCTCGCACACTCCTTGTGACTGCAGGTCACAGGTGTCACATCTAGAAAAAGTGGAGTTGCAGGAGAGTTTTGTAGAGTGTTAGAATTGCAGATTAGAGCTAAAAACAGGGACCTAGACTCAGGTGCCCACTCATTAGGCCTCCGGATCCCACAATGGAAGAATCTCTGAGACAACAGGAATAGGTTACAGACAAGGTTCCTAGATCCTGACAAAAATTAGGGCATTGGACTAGGGCACCCGCTCATTAGTCCTCGACCGTTCCACTTCCCGAACTTCGAAAACTGGTACACATTTGTGTGTTATTTCTCATCTTTTTGTAGCAGTAATTTAAGTAATTTATCTGTTTGCTTCCGTATTTGCGTAATTAGGGTTTTGAGCATAATTGGACATAATCAAGTAATCAAATCATACAAATCCAATTCTCCTTGATGTAATAAGTGACCCAAGGCCTGACAGTAGATTTCCTACTCAGCTGATAAATTCCTTGAATGTCATAGGTGAGAGGAGGATAAGAGAAACTATCACAATCAAACATCCCCATTTGTATCCACCCTTTTTCACTATACTACATTTTTGTGAACCCGTGTTGTTGAACTTTTTGGCACCTTGCTGAGTGTTTTGCTTCAGATTTGTAGTCATTTCATTCATTCACTTCATCATTCATCTTAGTGCATTGAAAAAATTACAAAACAATTGCATTCTAGGGTTTGCATTTTGCATAAATTAATTTGAATTTCATTAAATTTCTAATTTTTGCATTAGATCTGAGCTACAATTGTAGAAAATTACAAAAATTCAATCACTTGCATTGCATTTTTCATCATAAAATTGCTAGGGTTTTGTTGGAAATTTTGAATTTTTCATATAACCTATTAATTTCAAAAACTAGGGTTTGTAGGTAAAATCTTGTTTTAGATTTTTCTACTAATCTTAGACACTCACTCAAATTTGCATTTGGTTGTAGTGTTGCATTTTAGTGTAAATTTGCAATTAGATCTCAAAAATTTACATTTTTACATAGAAAATTTCAAAAACTAGCATTTTCATTGATTTTTCGTTAGATTTGCACTTGCATTTTGCATTTTAGGATTTGAAAATTATTTTAAGATCTGAGTGGAATTAATTTTCATCATAAATCAGATTGCAAGACATTCATATAGCATTTTGCATTAAGATCTCATACCTCGGGCTTGAAAAAAAAAACCTTGATTTTCACTAGATTTGGCCTTATCAACTCTCTAGATTTGCATCATAGGCGGGTTGTGAAGAATATTTTTGGCACTAGTTGGTTGTTATCAGGGTTATTATATGTTTCCCCTCCTAAAAATCTTCATAACACTTTTTATTGGGCTCTTGTATTAAAAATTTGGTGAAAATTTGCACATTTTTGTTATATTTGCCCTAGGGTTTGACCTAGATTTACACTCCAAATGTGTTGTGACGAGTTTTATGGCTTGAGGTGACTGATAGTATTGCTATTATTTACTACACCTAAAATTTCTTACAACACCCCTTTCATTGGGTCTTGGAATTGAAGAATTATGAAAAATTGCATATTTTAGTATATTTTCACTAGGACTTGACTTGTCATCATCCTAGATTTGCATCAAAAGCATGTTGTGAAGGGTTTTATTGCTTTATTAGACTGAAAATAGAGATATTATTTTCTGCCCCTAATCAAATTCCTTACAACACCTTTTCTTTCATATATTTGCATTGAAAAAGTACAAAAAATCAAACATTTTAGTTCATTTTCACACATAGTTTTGCACTTGCTTTTTGCATATCTTTTGAAAAACTTTTAAAATCTTATTTGGCACTCATGGCCTCATCCTCTCAATGCTCTTTGTAATCTTTACATGCATATATCACAAAATTTGAAAATCTCTACAAATTTCTTAGTATGCATCCCCATGTCATATCCTATATACAAGCTATGTATCACAAGGATATATTTGTGTCCTCTTCCTTCGAAATCCTTGACTATGTATCTGATCTTAACAAATTCATAACTCTCATCAATACATACCCTTCGATAGTAGAAGAATTGTAAAACATACTTTGAATGAAGAGCATGACACCTCTCTTGATAGTTTGGAATTAATAGCTAAAACATATGGAGATGATATTGACAATGATTATGAGAGTGATAATGAATTCACAAGCTACCCTACTTCTCCTGTAACTAAAGATTTAGATAACTCAGATGAGAAGACTAGGGACAACTCTAGCAATTCCAATAATCCTCCTAGCCAAAGTCAAGCATTAATAGATGACATCATGACAACACATGACTCTTTTGAATATCTTGACCTATTTGGTGTGATCGATGTGGATAAGGAATAATTTCATAACTCACCTAGTCCAAGAAGAGATGATATTCATGTTGAGGTTGTTGCAAGTATGGGCCTAACTAGTGTTGTCATTGATGTCAACATACTCCTGTTGCATTAATGATAAGGATTGGATGAACTGTTTGCTAAGGATATTGAGAAAATTGGTCATATAAGGAACGATGAAGAATAGTGAAGACAGTAAGGCAAAAGTCTAAGATAAGATGAGGATCAGAGGATGTGGTTTAAAGGGTTTGTAGATATATGTCTTAAGGTGATTCAGTAGAGATTTCAGAGGTCCACATGAAGATCTGAAGAAGTTGTGGCCGCTCAAGTAAAACCGGTTCCGACAGGTGTTTAGAGGTGACAGAGTGACACAGACAGGTCCGGTGAGATCCGGAAATGCATTATCCTATTCTGCGGATCTGAGGGAGTGTTGAGGAAGTCTTTGTGAAGTGTCAACTTGATTGGTTCATGGTATGGAGGTCCGCAAGCTTCTATTCCTTTGTGACAGTGATGACAGACAGTGTTCTTAAGGTTCCGGATGAAGGAGAGAAGGATTTCAGTAAGCAGATGAAGTGTGGATGTTCTTGGTGATTCAGGCAAGCTTGTGGAGGTATTTGGATCATGTCCAATTTGTGTTGGTGGTCCGCATTGGAGTTGGAGTTCGCAATTGAAGAATAACTTCCAGATGATGGTGTTCTTCCTGAGACTGGCCGACTGGATGAGTTACACATCCTATGGATGTTCTTGTAGTTGTTTGCCGACTTAGATGATTATTCCTAAGTCGATGTCTTGTATAAATAAGGGATTGTAAAGTCATTTCAAAGTGTGTCTTGTGGAGATGAGAGTGTGGTAGCGAGGAGAAGAGTGAAAGACAGAGCAAAAGTATTGGGCTTAAATGGAACTGATTCAAGCATGGCGAAGATGCTATATTCCAGTTCAAGTAGGTGATACTTATTATTTTGTAGACAATGTGTCTCTTATAGGCAGTGAGCCTCTTGTGAGCAGTGTGCTTGGGCAATGAGCCCTAATTGGCACGTGCCATTTTGTTCTTTCTATTCTTCTAATAGAGAATACAATCTTGGGTTAATCACCTTGTGGTTTTTCCCTTAACCGTGTTTTCCACGTCAAAATCTTGGTGTCTCATGTGTTAATGTATTTTTGCTCTTGATTTATTGCATTGGGTTTCCATGATTGATTTATTATTATGCTGCTAAACTACAAAGTGGAGTTAAGTGTTTAATTGGAAGAAAGTTTTGTACAACTGATTCACCCCCCCTCTCAGTTGTCTATCCTAAATCTAACAATTGGTATCAGAGCCAAGTTCCTCTAAAAGGAGCTTAACTGCTTGAGGAGATTCAGGATGTCATCCTACAAGAAGGATAGTCCAAAGTTTGATGGAACCAATTTTAATCTTTGGAAAAGTCACATGAAATGTGACTTGCAATGTATGGGAATGCAATACTGGAACATGGCTTCAACGAAGTATACTCCTCCACAGGGTGGTCTGAAAGCTCCAAATGAAATCACAGATGCTGAAAATAATCTGCGAACTATTGAAGCTCTTCTAAGCACATTATCTGATTTAGAGCTTTCAAATGTTGTTGACCTACCAACTGCTTTTGAGATTTGGAAAAAATTGGAACTTCTACATGAAGGAAACAAGTATGTTAAATGTGCAAGGCTACAGAGTATGAAAGAGAAATTTGAAAATCTGAAGATGAGAGAAGATGAAAATATCTCTACTTTAATGCCAAGAATAAATGAGCTTGTTTGTGGAATTAGAAATGTTGGTGGAGTCTTAGATGAAAATGAGATTGTTGGCAAAATGCTCAGATCCCTTCCTGCTTCTTATAAAATCAAGGTTGCTGCCATTGAAGATTCAGAGCCCATACAACTGTCACAAGAGATCAATTGGCTGGTAAATTGGTTGCATTTGAAATGACCAAGTTTGGAGATGCCCCTCCCAAGACTAAATCTGCATTCAAAGCCAGTGCTTCTGTAAAAGGTAAACAAAGGTTTGATTCGGGAGAAAACTCTTCAAGGAAACTATCATGGTATGAAAAAGCAAGAAAAGACCTGGAAGAAGAAGAAGCAGAAACTGCTCAACTTGAAGCTCTTATTGCAAAAAGACTACCAAGAGGATCCAGTAAGTATGAAGGGAAGTTGCCTTTTAAATGTTTTAACTACAATAAGATTGGTCATTTTACCTCAAGATGTCTTGAAAGATTTTCAAGGCCAAATCCTAACAAATCAAGGTTCCAAAAGAATTGTTACTATGTTCATGAGGAAGATGATAATGAAGGAGTAACAGATGATGAATCAGAGACATGAAACAAATCCAGAAGTGATTGGGTGTTTATTGCCATCAAGGAAGAAGATCCAATGCCCTCTGAATCTGTCAATCATAAAGTTGTAGAAAGAGCTCTGGATTCCCAAGTTGAAGAAAAGGATGATTGGGTCATTGATAGTGGATGCTCTCATCATATGATAGGTGACAAAAATAAGTTCATAGATTTGGAAAGGTATGAAGGAGGAGTGGTAAAGTTTGGTGATAATTCTGCTGGTAGAATCAGAGGTAGAGGAACTATTTCTTTTGATGGAAGGAACAAAACCGGTAATGTACTGTATGTTGAAGGTTTGAAGCACAATCTTCTCAGTGTTGGACAGTTAGTGGACAAAGGCTATGATCTCCAATTCAAGAATGCAAAATGTAATCTTTGAAAGTTCCAGAACAAAGATTGCATTCGGTACTCAAACAAAAGGTAATATCTTTCATTTGGTTGGTACTGGTAAAAGTTGCTTATTTGTTGAAGTTGATCAGAGTTGGTTATGGCATAGGAGGATGTGTCATGTGAATTTTGATAATATCATCAAGATAAGCAATACTCAGGTTGTAAGAGATCTTCCAAAATTGGTGAAACCTACTAATAGCTTGTGCAAAGAATGTCAGTTGGGCAAGCTGAGCAGAGTCACATTCAAGAGTAAGGAACTGTCTTCTATCAGATTATTGGACTTAGTTCATACTGATCTTTATGGTCCGGCAAGAATCAGAAGTGTGCAAAGTGATAGATACTTCATATTACTAATTGATGACTATTCCCAGATGATGTGGGTAACCTTTCTGAAAGAGAAATCATAAGCTCTTGAGAAATTCAAAATATTCAAGGCTATGGTAGAGAATGAAACTAGATTAAAATTAAAATGTCTGAGGTCTGATAGAGGTGGAGAATTCACATCTGGTGAGTTTATAGAGTTCTGTGAGAAACATGGAATAAAGAGACAATTGTCTACTCCTAGGACTCCACAGTAGAATGGAGTAGTGGAAAGAAAGAATCGGACCATCCAGGAAGCATCTAGGACCATGATGATGGAAGTAAATGTTCCTCATATCTATTGGAGAGAAGCTGTCAGCACTGCAGTCTATACTCTCAATCGAGTTCAAATCAGAAGCAGTACCGGTAAGACTCCTTATGAACTTTGGTTTGGCATCACTCCTACTGTGAGGTATTTCAGAGTTTTTGGTAGCAAATGTTACATTAAAAGAGATGAAGATCTAGGAAAGTTTGATGCTAGAAGTGATGAAGGAATATTCTTGGGTTACTCTACTCAAAGCAAAGCATATCGGTGTTACAACAAGAGACTGAGAAAAATGATAGAAAGTACAAATGTGAAGGTTGATGAAGGAATTGAAAAATCCTCAAGGTTTTATGAATATGATGAAGATGATCAGAATGGTGTTCTAATTCAAGGAGCCCAAGCCGCCTTTGAAAGTCAGATCAAACTGATCTGGTAAATCAGGAAGAAGAGATGAGTTTTGATGAGTCTAATCAAGAATCAGAAGTGCAAGAAATTCCCAAAGTTCCCAGGTATGTAAGACTGAACCACTCTGAAGATTAGATCATAGGTGATAAAAGAAAAGGTGTACAAACAAGAAGGAGAATTGCTCAAGATTCAGATGAGTATTGTCTGATTTCAAAGATTGAACCTAAGACAGTGAATGAAGCTTGCAATGATGAAAACTGAACTAAAGCAATGAAGGAAGAGCTGATGCAAATTGAGAAAAATCACACTTGGGATCTTGTTCCCAGACCTAGAAACAAGAATGTGATTGGAACAAAATGGGTCTTCCAGAACAAATTGAATGAAGTTGGTGAAGTAATCAGAAATAAAGCCAGATTGGTCTGCAAGGGTTACTCTCAAATAGAAGTAGTTGATTTTGAAGAAACTTTTGCTCCGGTGGAAAGAATTGAAGTAGACAGATTATTTCTTACTTTTGCTACCTTCAAGGACTTCAAAGTATATCAGATGGATGTCAAGTTTGCCTTCTTGAATGGTGACTTGGAAGAAGAAGTATACATTGAGCAACCGGATGAATTTAAATTGTCTGATCATGGTGATATGGTCTGCAAGTTGAAGAAAGCACTGTATGGACTGAAGCAAGCCCCAAGAGCCTGGTATGAGAGATTAGATAAGCATCTTTTGAAGATTGGTTTCAACAAAGGTACTACTGACAGTAATTTGTATTTCAAAATTGATCATGAAAACATCTTGATTGTTGGAGTGTTTGTTGATGATATCATTTTTGGAGGAAGAGATAGTATGTGTAAAACTTTTGCAAATCAAATGAAAAGTGAATTTGAGATGTCCATGCTTGGGAAAAATAAATTTCTTCTTGGGTCTACAAATCACTCAAACAAAGAAAGGAATCTTCATTTCTCAAACTAAATATGTGAAAGAATTGTTGAAGAAATTTGGGATGGAAGACTCAAAACCAATGAATACTCCCATGGCAACCAGATGTAAATTGGGCAAAGATGATGA
The DNA here is from genome assembly GCA_027924645.1 of Cunninghamia lanceolata. Classification (NCBI taxonomy): domain Eukaryota; kingdom Viridiplantae; phylum Streptophyta; class Pinopsida; order Cupressales; family Cupressaceae; genus Cunninghamia; species Cunninghamia lanceolata. Next base: position 13,747,574 of record BSBN01000167.1, read on the forward strand.
CTCTCCTAAGGCTAATCAGAAAAATTACAGGTCAATGATTGGAGGATTGTTGTATCTCACTCACACTAGACCTGCCATTATGAATGATGTTGGTCTTGTTGCTAGATTCCAAGTTGATCCTAGAGAATCTCATGTCATGGAAATTAAGATGATTTTTAGATATCTCAAAGGGATAGTTGAGTATGGTCTGTGGTATCCTAGAGATCATGATTTCTCTCTTCATGCATATACAGATGCTGATTGGGCAGGAGATGTGGATGACCGGAAGAGTACCAGTGGTGGATCATTCTTTTTGGGAAAGAGATTGGTTTCTTGGCTGAGCAAGAAACAAGAGGCAATATCTCTATTCACTATAGAGATAGAATATATTGCAGCAATAGGTAGTTGCACTCAAGTTTTGTGGATGAAGCAAATGCTAAGAGACATAAGAGTGGAGTATGAGGAGCCTATTACAATATTTTGTGATAATTCAAGTGCAATAAATATATCTAAGAATCTGGTGTTGCATTCAAAGACTAAACATATATCCATCAAGTTTCACTTTTTGAGAGAGCGAGTGAACAAGAATGAAGTCAGATTGGAGTTTGTGCCTTCCAAGGATCAGATTGCAAACATCTTTACTAAACCTCTACCTAAGGACTCTTTTGAGTATCTTAGGGAGAAGTTAGGGGTTATTACCCCTCCGGTGATGAACTAAGGTGCACTGATGTGCATCAGTCCAGTGGATATCATAGTCATATCTTGTGGTCCGGATTGATGATGGGAGCTGCTACTAAAGGGGAGCTGCCGGTATGAGTCTGAAGTGGTAGAATTGCAAGTATGTGCCCTTTGCCATTGATGTCAAAGGGGGAGAGAAGACATGTGAAAAACAAGTGGTTGCCGATCAAAGGGGGAGCAAGAAAGGAAGAGAATATATGAGAATGGTTGTTGCCAATAGGGGGAGTTGTGACAGTAAGGAGAAGTTCTTGTCTTGATGGTCAAAATAGTTTTTCACATCATATGTTGCCATCAATGACAAAGGAGGAGATTGTTGCAAGTATGGGCCTAACTTGTGTTGTCATTGATGTCAACATACTCTTGTTGCATTAATGATAAGGATTGGATGAACTGTTTGCTGAGGATATTGAGAAAATTGGTCATATAAGGAACAATGAAGAACAGTGAAGACAGTAAGGAAAAAGTCCAAGATAAGATGAGGATCAGAGGATGCAATTTAAAGGGTTTGTAGATATGTGTCTTAAGGTGATCCAACAGAGATTTTAGAGGTCCGCATGAAGATTTGAAGAAGTTGTGGCTACTCAAGTAAAACCAGTTCTGGCAGGTGTTTAGCGGTGACAGAGTGACAGAGTGACACAGACAGGTCCGGTGAGATCTTGAAATGCATTATCCTATTCTACGGATCTAAGGGAGTGTTGAGGAAGTCTTTGTGAAGTGTCAACTCGATTGGTTCATAGTATGGAGGTCCGCAAGCATCTATTCCTTTGTGACAGTGATGACAGACTGTGTTCTTAAGGTTCCGGATGAAGGAGAGAAGGATTTCAGTAAGCAGATGAAGTGTGGATGTTCTTGGTGATTCAGGCAAGCTTGTGGAGGTATTTGGATCGTGTCCAGTTTGTGTTGGTGGTCTACATTGGAGTTAGAGTTCGCAATTGAAGAATAACTTTCGGATGATGGTGTTCTTCCTGAGACTGGCCGACTGGATGAGTTACACATCCTGCAGATGTTCTTGTAGTTGTTTGCCGACTTAGATGATTATTCCTAAGTCGATGTCTTGTATAAATAAGGGATTGTAAAGTCATTTTAAAGTGTCTTGTGGAGATGAGAGTGTGGTAGCGAGGAGAAGAGTGAAAGGTAGAGCAGAAGTATTGGGCTTAAATGGAACTGATTGAAGTATGGTGAAGATGCTATTTTCTAATTCAAGTAGGTGATACTTATTATTTTGTAGACAGTGTGTCTCTTGTAGATAGTGAGCCTCTTGTGAGCAATGTACTCGGGTAGTGAGCCCTAATTGGCATGTGCCTTTTTGTTCTTTCTATTCTTCTAACAGAGAATACAATCTTGGGTTAATCACCTTGTGGTTTTTCCCTTAATCGGGTTTTCCACGTCAAAATCTCAGTGTCTCATGTGTTAATGTGTTTCTACTCTTGATTTATTGCATTGGATTTCCATGATTGATTTATTATTATGCTGCTAAACTACAAAGTGGAGTTAAGTGTTTAATTGGAAGAAAGTTTTGTACAACTAATTCACCCCCCCTCTCAGTTGTCTGTCCTAAATCTAACAGAGGTCCCTCCTCTGATATCCCTTCAAGGATTGGGAGGTAATCAAAATACATTAGACAGATAAATGGAACAACCTACACCTCTTCCTAGCATTTGGATTTGGGAGGATGATGACCTCCCCGATGATACCTTCTAGCATGGATGTCCCTACAAGTATTTCTAACCCTTTGTCTCTCATTATGTGTTTCCCCCATGATGTGTTATGTGTTGTTTAGGGCTCTTGGGCTAACCCTTGATTCTCTTGTAAGGTCCGGGATACCAAGAGATTGCCTCTATTGTGACCTTCTATTTGTATCATCATTGTTCTATATTGCCTCTCTCTATTTTTATTGTTGTGTGTTGTGTCTTACAGACATAGTGTTGCGGTTGGTGAATTTGGGGTACTCTCCTACGTGACTGTCCCTAAGACATTTGTTTCTCCTCTCTTATTTCATTGTTTACCTTCCTCTAATGTTTCTATCTAGCGGGCGGATGATGAAAAAATATTTATATTGATGCAGACCTAGTGTCCCTTTAGTGAGAAATAAAAAATTGGAATTAGTTCCTAATATGATGATGGGGTTGATATATATTATCTGACGCTTGGCTAGTAGAAGCACTCTGTGCATTCTGCGTAGTGATCTTAATGGTCTCTTATCTCACTTACAAAAGATAACAATATTGTTGCTCCATGCACTTTGTCTATCTTGAATCTTGCATTCCTCAGATTTTATATGTATTTTTGTTTATCATGATTATGTGGACACTAACATGTTTCTTTCATGGATGTGTTTGTGGGAACATTTGATGATCGCAAAGTAGATGTCACCTCTGGGGGGCATGGGCTGTGCGAGAGTCTGTGTTCCCTTATGTGTTTTTCTTCCTACCTTAACGTGCTTGATATCAATACCTGATATCAACCACCTTAAGGTGGGGGCATATATAAGGTAAGCTATCTATTGTAGATGTTAGCAATGTGCTTGTTCTTAGGTACAGTCTTAAAGACTGGTGGTGAAGAGTCCCTCCTGCACTCTGAGTTTTGGTTGAAATCAATCATCAATCATCTTAAGTCCTATGCGGAGGTAGGGATGGTGTATTTCTCGAAGAGAGTGCACATCCTGTCATTTTCAAAAGTCCTCTATAGAGGCGGGAAGCGGTTCCGTGACTAACTCAACCCTTAAGCATGTTTTCAGCGATTGTTGTGGTGAAGCCCAATCATCGGTGTGTGTCTATAATGTGCCTGAGACGGTGATGAATCTAGAAATAGGAACACTCCATCGCTTGTTTGTCGTGTTTTCTCTGTCTTCAAAGTGTGTGTGTTTTGCGTGCTTGTTTTGTATGGCATGCTTGATTTGTTTGGCATGTTTGTTGCCCCATATATAGTCTTAAAGACTGGTGGCGATGAGTCCCTCCTGCATTATGGGTGGTGTGTTTACTTTCCTTGTATTTGCATCTGCATTTCATATATATATGAGAAAAAGAAAAAGAAAAGAAATCATTCATGTCTTCTATGCATTCACTGCATTATTTACATTCAATGTTGTCTTCTCTGTGTTTTGCATCATGACTGTAATTGTCTTCTATGTGTTTTGCGTGCCTATTATTATTTTCTCTGTGATTGGCGTGTCTTCTCTGTGCTTGGTGTGTTTGTTGACCATACTTTAATGCATGTATTCCCCTTGCATTTATACATACATGAAAGTGGGGGCTAAATGTAACGTCAAAAAATGTCCCCTTGGGGGCTTTTCCCTCTTAAGGTTTAGGTTTCAGGTCTTTAATCTGCATTTAGAGCATCTTGCATGATATTTTGGCATCCCAATGAGAAAACCCCTAAGTTTCATGATAAATGGGACCTAGGGGGATCACTTGAGATAAGGCCTGCCCAAAATAGGGGGGTTAGACTTGGGCGCCCGCGCCCTAGTCCTGTCCTATTTTGGGTCAGGCCCAAATTTTAAGTGTCAGTTTATGACCATTATTTGGTTCCTAGGCTGACACTGTAAGTTTGAATTATGAAATTCTTGGCGGGAATGTTTGTAGTTGCATATATAAGCATCTTTAGGCATTCATTTGTAAACTAGATAGTTATTGTGATCTTGAGGCGTTCTTGTGAAAGGGATTCAAGGCATTCATTGTGTGGAAGAGTAGATTTTGTGTTGTTTATGTGTATGTATTTGCAGATTTGAGCATCCATCACCTCATAGCATGAAGATCTTCTTCCTTCCATGAGATCTTCACTACAAGGTGATATCATTTGTGTTTTCAAGCATTTATCATTTGGTATTTGCCTCTATCCTACCAGGATACACACTCTCTCTCTGAAAACAGTGTTTGAAAGACTTGAATGTCTCTCTGGGGCTTGACTGAGGCAAGCCTCTAAACACCACAACCCCTTCCCACACTCCTTGTGATTGTAGGTTAAAGGTGTCGCATCTAGAAAAAGTGGAGTTGCAGGAGAGTGTTGCAGAGTGTCAGAATTGCAAATCAGATCTGAAATTAGGGACCTAGACTAGGGCATCTGCTCATTAGTCCCCAACTGTTTCATTTCTCAAACTTCAAAAATGGGTACACATCTGTCTGTTATTTCACATCTTTCTGTAGTAGCAATTTCAATAATTTGTCCATTTACTTCCCTATTTTCATAATTAGGGTTTTGAGCATAATTGGACATAATCAAGTAATCAAATCATACAAATCCAATTCTCCTTGATGTTATAAGTGACCCAAGGCCTGACGGTAGGTTTCCTACTCAGTTGATAAAGTCCTTGAATGTCATAGGAGGATAAGAGAAACTATCACAATCAAACATCCCCATCCTTATCCGCCCTTTTCATCTATTACAAAAGCAACCATCCCTTAACAAAAGTCATCAACTATCAAATCAACATCAACCACAGCTTGTAACCATCATATCTTGTGCCAATCTCACAACATCAACATCAAAACCATGCCCTAGGATATATCGTTCATATAACAATGGGCATGATCCAATCATCCATCAATTCCTGCCTTAACAAATATATCGTTCCTCTAATAGGAAAAATCCATCAAATCATCATCCATCTTGGTAAGAGATACAATGGCTATTTGTTGGGCCAGTTGGTCTTTTGGTTATTGATTTTTATCTTTTGTCCTATTCGAAGATCACATTAAAACTACCTTGATCTCACTATATCATGGTATGTGGCGAAAACATCTAGAATGGGGCATAGTCTTTGCTTTTGTATGATGTGCTTGTGGGTTGGTTTCATTACTCCAAGCTAATATTCATATCTTGTGAATCATAGGGCCAGTTCTAGCATATTGATCTCCTTTTACATCTAGGGATCTTCATACCTTTTGTGTATTAAGGACTTATGCTATGAGTCCCCTTCCCTCATGTAGACAAGGTTGTACTATCTTGGCCATGCATGAGATCACCCTCTTGTTTGTGTGTCTAGTCCATGCAAATGTTGGATAAACATCATCACCCTGTTCTTCTATATGTTGGTGAAAATATCCACTTTGTTATAACAAACCTAGGATTGCTCTAAATCATTTTCAGCACAATAATCATCCATCAACCAATCTACCCAAAATCATCAATCTTTTATCTCACTCCTTATCCTCCAACCACTTCAACCAATCCATTTCATCTATTTTGAGAGCACACCCATGTTCTTGCAACCTGCCTATCCTCTCGAGGGGCCATCATCCTTACCAATCATCCCTATACCTAATCCTATTCTTCTTAACCAAACTATTTTTCTATACAATCCAACTCTATATTTTAAACTTCCTTGAAATAATGTTACTTAGCCGCAACACCATTTCAAAGAGGGGAAAAATGTAGACATCTAAAACTGACTTACCTCGCAAGCCAATTTCCCATATCTCTATACTACCAATTATCCCTCCTATTAATTTTTTTTTTTTTTAATTCATGGGTAAATGCTTTTGACCGGAGCTATGAACCGGTTACAATTATCAGGTGGGCAGGGGGGAGATTGGACCTCGTGACCATCTTTACCGCAACGGAATTACTTAGCCAATCGAGCCAGGGCCCCTATTATCCCTCCTATTAATTAAATAAATGTAAATTACATAATTAATTTATCCCTAATCATCTACCCTTGACCATTTATCCATCATTTGTGATCAATTAATTCATTTAATTTATCAAGTTATACCTTATAACTATATCCTCGTTGATTAAATAAATATTTTCAATATTTACTTAGTTAATTTCTCCATCTCCTAATCCTGATTAATTAGATAAATCATACTTATTTTATTAATCTACCCTACTAATCAACCTAAACCTAGCCTAGTTGATTAAATAGTAATTATTTAATTAGCTACCTAACCTACATGACCCCTAGACCTAAATTAATTAAATTAATTATTATTTAATTAATTATAAACCTCCATTATCCCACTAACTAATTTTCTCCAACCGTATTAATTAAAGTTAATGCTTGATTAACTAGGTCAAACCTTTCTTTGCCCTTATCCCCACAACCCACAAATTAAAAATTATAAAATAATCCCAAGGGTCACATGACCCTTACACCTCATCTTTCTATTTCCATGTAAGAGCTCTTCTCCATGCAAAGAGCTCACACATGTGATTCCCAAAAGAACACATGTCACATCTCCACATCCTCTTATAAACTTGAATTTTTAATTCAACACTCCCCCATGAAATGAATTTTTAATTCATTGACATATCATTGTCCACCCCTTCCCAAGATGAATTTTTAATTCATCTTTGTTGATGAAACCTCAACCTTTGATCTCATCCTCTCATCTCAACCCTTGATTGCAACTTTGAATCTCAATTGTTGGATCAAAATTATCTTCAATTTACCTATAAATACAAGGCCAACCCAAGCCATTTTAATAACTTCTTCATAGCATCAAAATCATGCCAAAAATTCCTCCAAAATCTTCTCATCCTAACATCATAATGCCAAAATCCATCTAGCCTTTCATCTCATATCTCTCATCTCATACATATCAAAACCTCTACCCATAGCCAAATCTATCACCAAGTCCCTCATCATATTGTGTTGGGAATACAAGGAGCAATCCACATTTCAACTATCAACTTGGGTAAAGCTAGGAGCTAGTGGGTGCAAGCTCCACCTTATCAAGGAGTGAGGGAGATTTGGAGCTTGTGAAAGGTATAAAATATACTTGTTTTTACTTTCCTTTCTTGTTATCTTGTCTTCATATCTTTTCTCATCTTCACCTCCTACCCTCTCTCTCACTCTTTACTTCCCTCCCCTGTACCTCCTACCCTATCTCTCACTCTCTTCTTTCCTCCCAGGCTCTCTACCTCCTACCTTCTCTCTCATTCTCTACTTCCCTCCCCTCTCTACCTCCTACCCTCTCACTCTCTTCTTCCCTCCCCTCTCTACCTCCTGCACTCTCTCTCAGTCTCTACTTCCCTCCCCTCTCTACCTCCTACCCTCAGTCTCAGTCTCTACTTCCGTCCCCTCTCTACCTCCTACCCTCTCTCTCACTCTCTATTTCCCTCCCCTCTCTACATCCTACCCTCTTTATCACTCTCTTCTTCCCTCCCCTTCTTACCTCCTACCCTCTCTCTCACTATCTACTTCTCTCCCCTCTCTACCTCCTACTCTCTTTATCTCTCTCTCTCTCTGACCTATCTACCTCCTAGTTTTTCTTTTCCTAGCTTTCCTAGTTTTCCTTTTCCTTTCCAATTTCCCTTTAGATCCCACCAATTTTTTCTTATTTTACTATTTTCCACCTCTCCTCATCATTCTCCTTATCCAATGAACTTTCATTTTATCTTGTTTCCATTTCATCCTCCCAATTTATATCCTCATCCCTCTTTGCATGTCCTAGTTTTCTTGTTTCCATGTTCTTTGCCAATAAGGGAGAGGGAGAGGGAAGAAGAGGGAGAGAGGATGGAGATGGAGGGGAGAGAGGGGAGAGATAGGGTTATAGGGAGAGAGAGAGAGAGAGAGTCCTAGTTTTCTTGTTTTCATTTCCTTCATCGATAAGGGTGAGGGAGAGATAGAGGGGAGAGATAGGGAGATAGAGGAATGATAGGGGAGAGAGAGGCAAGCGATAGGGAGATAGGGAGAGATAGATAGGTACAAAGATCTAGAGGAGATAGATAGGGAGAGATAGAGGAGACAGAGGAGAGAGATAGGAAGATAGAGAGTGAGCGAGATGTCCAGAGAGATAGGGAGAGAGATTGAGAGGTAGAGGGACGATAGAGATATATGGAGATAAGGGAGAGATAGGGAGATAGAGGTTTAGGGTTGCTCGGGTTTAGAGGTTAGGGTTTAGGGGCATTATTTAGGTTTTATGGGTTTTGGGAGAGAGAGTGAGAGAGAGAGGGTTGGTCAGTTTTATGAGTTTAGGGTTTCTTATGTTTAGGGTTTAGGGAAATTATTTAGGGTTTAGGGGTTTAGGTTTACTCAGGTTTATGGTTTAGGGGTTAGGGTTTAGGGGTTTTGAGAGAGAGAGAGAGGTCTAGGGTTTCTCAAGTTTAAGGGAATTATTTAGGGTTTATGAGTTTAGGGTTGCTCAAGTTTAGGGTTTAGGGGTTAGGGTTAAAGGGGAATTATTTATGGTTTAGGGGTTTAGCCTAGTTGCTTAGGTTTAGGGGTCAAGGGCATTATTTGAGGTTTATGAGTTTAGGGTTTCTCAAGTTTAGGGTTTAGGGGAATTATTTAGGGTTTATGGGTTTAGGGTTTAGGGTTTAGGGGTTAGGGTTTAGGGTTTAGAGAGATAGAGAGAGTGGATCGATAGAGGTTGGGAGAGATAGGGAGATATATGTTTAGGGTTTCTTGGGTTTATGGTTTAGGGGTTTAGGGTTGCTCGATTTTAGAGTTTAGGGGTTAGGGTTTAAGGGCATTATTTATGGTTTAGGGTTTATGGTTTAGGGGTTAGGGGTTACAGTTTAGAGGTTTAGGTTAGGGTTTAGAGAGAGGACCATAGAGGATACCGAGGGGAGAGATAGGGAGATAGACGGTGAGGGACATGTCCAGAGACATAGGTAGAGAGATTGAGAGGTAGAGGGATGATAGAGATAGGGAGATAGGGGTTTAGGGTTGATAAGGTTTAGGGTTTATGGGTTAGGAGTTAAGGTTTAGGGGCATTATTTCGGGTTTAGGGTTTATGGGTTAGGGGTTAGGGGTTAAGGTCTAGAGGTATAGGGTTTAGGGTTTAGAGAGGTAGAGGTAGGGAGATAGAGGTTTAGGGTTTAGGGGTTTAGAGAGAGAGGGAGATAAAGAGATAGAGAGGTAGAGCGATGATATAGATATGGAGATTAGGTAGAGATGGGGAGATAGGGGTTTAGGGTTGCTCAGGTTTAGGGTTTAGGGTCATATGTCAAAAGCAGTCTCTCTATCTTGATCTCTCTCCCTCCCCTCTTTAAACACTTAAAACACTAAAAACACTTAAAACACTTATACTTGTTTCCATGCATGAAAGCACAAAGTTTCCATGCTTTTCAAAATGCGCTCCCATTATAATGTGAGCACATTATAACGTTAGTGCATTTTGGGAAGCAAAAAAAAAGGGAAAAAAGCATGTGGGATCTATGATTCAAACCCCACATGTCTGTTATTCCCTACTTTTCATGTGTGCTATCGGACAAGAAAACACTTTTTCATAGTGTTTGACATTTTAAGAATCATTGTTTGATCAATCCACCACCTTTGTTTTTGTTTTCTCAATGTAGAAGAACTAGTTTTGCATGTTTTTGGACAAAATTTGATTATTTAAACTGAAAGTTTCATGTTTCATATTGTTTCAAAGCTAATTTTCATGTATTTAGATTGAATTTGATGATATATGTTTGTTTTTTTCATAAATTACATTAATCCTATTCTAGAGTTATATAGATTTCAGTATTGAATACGAAGGAACCTACCAAAAAGATCAAATTTTTGAGGATTTTGAAGCCAAATTTTGGAGGATTGGTCAACTTCAATCTCAAACTCTAAGGTATGTTCTTTATGTATTCATTTACTTCACTTTGTGTTCTTTAGAACACTCACAATCACTAAAAATGGAACTATCTAAGTTAAAAAAAGTCATCATTATGTGCATTAATAGAATTAGAATCATTAAATATGATATATAAATGAATTTGTTGTATCTTGAATCATTAATAGAATTTTTTGTATCTTGAATTTGAACTATGTCATCGATACCTCCCTATAACAAAGTATTATCATCATTCTCTCTAATGTAACTAGATGTACCAACATTTAAAATATAGTGTTATTAATGGTACACATCTGATATATTTGGTTCTCATATAGTAACGAGTTGTCACTATCATCCTCTTGGCCATTTACCTCTAAAAATTAGTTTGGGTTTTGTTTATTGGACCTATACTAGATAAGTTCTTTGTTGTTTTCAAGTACCCTCTAAATTTTTTGGACTGCCATCTCTAGGTTTCTCCAAGAAATAGGACTAGTTAGGATGCAATAAACTCTATATTTTAGTCTTTTTGTCATCATAAAACTCAGTCAAAAGATCACCAACAACTCCGTCATCATAATTAGCCTTAAAATTACTCCTTTCTCGATGATTTCACCCCTTGGCTATCTTGAATAGCTAATTCAAACTATAATTGATGCTCTGTACATGTTCACCATGATTTTCTTCAAGTATTTCATCATAAATCTAGTTTCTAATGTTGGTTAGTATTTTGTCTCTTAACATTTCAAATATATCTATTGAAGATAAGGAGTCTTGATTAGTGTCTTACCACTTAGACCAATTGTCACATCATTGCTAGTCAAACCAAGGACATTCTCCTAACTTTTGAAGATTGCACCATAGTTAGGATTACACAAAAGAGCTGAAACTTTAAGAGTTTTACCATGGTAGAATATGAGATCAACAATCAACATGTGCTCATCTATGTCATCAAGAACATCTAGGCCTAGACTATCATTACACATTTGACTTCTAATCTAATCATGTCAAAATCAACAAGTTTGGAGTCATTTATTAGACAAACATAATCATAAAAGCCCTCTTCATTTCCACTCTCAATAGTGACTTATAAACCATTCAACTCATGCTCATCATTGGGACTAGCTGTGCCATCATACTCAACATCTTCTTTACTGCCAATTGACTAATTTGTATTCATTGATTGTGATAATTCAACACTTTTAGTCCTTACAAGGGTACACCATACTTAGCTTGTTTGTCATAACAATCATCACGTTGATTATTCATTATGCTTCTAACATCATCATTGTGTTCCTTGTCATGAAATCCATTGGTTTTTTTTGAATTACCTTTGTGATCATTACTCCCATGACCTTGATTGACAATAGATTGCTGATTTGAGATGACGTCATACTTGTCTTCATGAGCTACTCTAACTAATTCACCACCTACAATATAAGAATTTGGGCTGTCCTTTAACATGCGGGTAGGTCGTATTACCTTGTGAGTCTCCATTTGGAATGGTTGGTCCATCATAATGTGCTCATCATAACTCTCCTCAGTGCTAGTGACTTCTTGTATCTTGTTTTGAGTAGGTGTATCCATGGGAGGTTAAGAAAGCGTGTTTGAGAAGATATGTTAAGAAAAAGTGAATTCCACTTTAATTATATATATGATTATATATTTTGAGATTTGTGCATGAGATTACTTTACTATTGTACCAAGATGGACTAATTTATCCATTTCTTATTCATGATGCATATAGAAATCATCATCATGCCGAGGAAACAAGCAAATACTCTAACACCAGAAGAGCATGAAGCTGAGAATGAGAGGAAGAGAAAGAATGAGGTGAATTCACGAAACTAGGAAATTGTCAACCATACAAGAAAACATTCCACCATTGTCAATTGAAGAGGAACATGACACATCTAATGAAGCTAAAAGAGATGGAATTGGTGGCACAAATGGAATGAATGCAAAACCTCCATTCAATGAGGAAATTGAATCTCAAAGTTGGAGGCACTCCATCATCCACAGGTCAAGTTGATGGAACACCATCATTATCTTCTCAAATTGGAGGCACTCCATCTTCATAGGTGAAGTTGAAGGTACATCTTTATTCTCTTCTCAATTTGGTGGCACACCATCATTCACATGTCAAGTTGAAGGTACACCATATTCTCCATCTCAACTTCAAGCCTTTTCATCTTTTTCATCTCTAATTGAAGGTATGTCATCTATCCCATCTCAAGTAAATATTAAAAAATTTTCTAGAGGACACATATTTTTTAGATTTTTTTTTTCTTCTTTTGTTGGAATAAGGACATCAATACCTAGAGGACATGTATTTTTTAGATTTTTTTCTATATTTTCTTATTTTTTCATATGTATGAAATAAAGACCTTGATGTTCATTAAAAAACCAACATTCATAGGAAATAAAAAATGAATATAATAATCAAATTAAATATATTTAAAATTATACTTTTTGGGAAGCTTATAATAAGGACTACACACTTACAAAACATAAAATTTTAAATGAATTCATTTGATCCCCTAAAAGGTAGATCAAAAGTGGGTTTTTATCAGTATTTTGATAGGTGTAGAGGAGACTCCATGACAGGTATGGTTTAAAACTAGTGGGGTTCTATCCAAAGGGGTTTGATTAAACCCTATTCAATTACAATCCTTTAAATGGAACCTTTCAAGGCTTAAATCATTATATTTTATAAAAATATGTGATTTCAACAAAAATCAGGATGTCCCAGAAAGTGTAACCCATTATTGTGGTAGCACCCCGCACCAAGGATAGTAATGCCACACAACATGTCATTATATTGACAATAGTATGTCAACAAACAAAAAAACCTCACCTCATTAGAAAGACAAGTCAAGCATTGAAAATAAGTAGAAAAACTCTAATGAGAGCCATTGGAAGACGCGAAAGAGTTGAGGACCCAAACACCAATGAATTGTGGGCATTCTCTGGAAGACTCCCACAGAAAGACAAAGTTGTTATTGAAGCCTTGAGATCCCTCATTGAAGAATTTTGAAAAAATAACACAAGGGTATTTCCTAATGCGAGAGATGTAAGAAAGATAAATGGTTGTCAAAACTGTGAGCCACATCCAAAGCATTTTTTGGATGTGACTCAAAAAAAAATTTTCAAGAAATTTCAAGAGATGTATCCTCAAGTCAAAATTAGTCAAAGATATTTTGAAATGGTAAGCCTTTTTATGTCAAAATAAATCACACATGCACAACTTGTTGTAGAGTACATATTGAGTTTTCTAATCATTATGATATTTATAGATATATATATGTGTAGATTTGCATACTAACAATGTTTTCTAGAACTGTAATATAAAGTGACCACTTAGATCTTCAAGAGATTTCATATCGAGCATCTTATGCTAAAGAGTGGATGGTCAATTATTCCACAATAGCTTATGCTTGGATGGCACGTGTGATCATTGTGGTGGGTTGCAACATTTGCCAATTTGTCAACATATGGAGAACACACATGCAATTTGAAATGAGCTAGTAAGTTTTGGAAAATACAAGACAGTGGCATATAGTTTGAAAGATGGAAAAGAAGCAAAAAAGTGTGAATTGGTCATTCAAAATATTCCAGTGTGTCGGTTTATCTCTATTTTCCCAAATAATATAGTTTACGAGTATAAAAGGCATATCCATAGAGCTCAATGGTTGGACTTGCAATTCAAGTTATGCAAGGACATGTTTCCACTTGGTACCATCATTTCAGTTGTTGACTTTGTAGAGAACTACACACTACAACCACAGAATGAGGTGCAATCGCAATATTACAACTCTACGTAAGTTGCTATATCTGTGCAAATATCATTCATTCATGCAGAAAATAGTATAGAGGACGATAAGAAGATCTTGAGAGAATGTCATTTTTATATTAGTGATGATTGCACACATTCTATGGAGTTCGTGCAAGGTTGCTTTCAAATGTTCTCCCGTGATTTGGCTAGCAAGAGCATATCATATCGTCAACATATCATATGGTTAGATAATTGTGTATCATAATTCAAGAAATCACAGATGTTCTATTGGTTGAGAAGGATGCATAAGATGAATGGTGTTCAACATATATAAAATTTTTGTGAGGCTAGACATGGAAAGGGGGAGAATGATGTTGCAGGAGCATGTATCAAAAGAGCATTGGCACAAGAAAAGTTGAAGTACAAAGACAATGCAAATTTGACAGATGTGAGATCTATTGTTGAATGATGTAATGCTACAATGGGTCTAGGTAATGAAGGTAAGTCTATAGTTCATAGATATTTTTGGTTGGTTGATGATACTAATATTGCAAAATATGAGGATTGTTGTACATTGATAGGATCGAGTGAGCTACACTCTTTTAGAAGATCTAATGTAGGTTCATGGAGTATTCATACGCGACAGATGGTATGCTTTTGTTCTTCATGTATAGATGAATCTTGGTATATGATTGTGAGTCAAAGGAGTGGTTTGATGATTGGTGTACAAGAAGCCTAAGTCTGATTGACATGTATCGACTACCGACAACACTACAACTCATAGAGATTGAATCATTAGTTGACTTTGACCATGTTTCAAATCTAGCTCAACTAGGTATTATCAGCATTCAAATTTAATAAAATTCAATATTCCATCTTATTTTGTAGTTTTTCTTGCATTGTTGACTATATTCATCGAACTGAATACACGTATCAATGCAGGGCATGTTTCTGCAGTTATTGTAGCTGAAGACAATGAAGAAGGAATGGATTATTATTTGTGTTGTGTTGAGGCAAAAAAGAAATTAGATTCCCCTATTATAGATGGAGAAAACATCGAGTACCTTACAGGATCAATGGTTGTTACTGGAACATGGCTTAGAAGGTACCTAGTGAAGGAGTCTGATGTGTGGTTGTTCGAGGACTTTGACACACATAAGAAGATTCTTAATTATTCTAACCTTGTTGTGGCATGAAACATTCATTTGATCAAATATGGGGATAGACCATTGAATAGGACCTTGTGGAAGGTTCGTGAGTCTGACCACAAGGTAATGCTCAACACAATAAAGAGTAGAACAAACCAAGATGGTTCATTGGATTGAATCAGTGGAATGACATAAAGGTATGTTATTTTTCTTTGCTATCCTCATTTCACCTTTTATATTTTAGCTACTTATTTTAGCTAAATAGTGCAATTGCATTTGCACGCAAGATTTTAGTATGATGGAGGTAGGCATAATCCTTATGAAGTTGCCTTTGGAAGGAAAGTGAGGTAGGTTTTCATGATTATTTCATGATGATATGTCCTTTACTTACTATTTCATAATAAGTTTTAATGATGTTACTATTACCCATTTTTATTTTCCAACTCAATTAAGTAGAGCTAGTTAAATTTTATAGTTTTAAGGGGCACATGTCTATTGTTAATGAGTGTTTTTCCAAGAGAAAAATGCCATAAAAGAACTTCAGATAAATGCAATTGTTTATAATTAAGAAGAACCATACAACATTACATATTTTAAAAGACATTTTCATTATTCATGAATGTCAAATGAAATGCTCCCACACAAGCTGTAAAAGTAACTGAAATAGGCAACATAAAAGTAAATTTTACTTTTGAAAACAATGAAATGCATAGGAAATGAAAGCGGACCCATCATTGCCTGCGAATGACGAATCCCATGGTTGAGCCAGCTGCTATCTTCCTCCATTCATGTGAGCTCCGACATACCTGGAAAACAACTTTTGTTAATGCTTAGGGTACCAAGTCTTTTCATACAGGATCAGAACTTAAAAAGTACTATTCACTTTTATGTATTAGCATATATATAACTTGCAATTAGGTATCAGTTGCATAAAAAAAATCAGAATGAGCAGATACTAGTGCCATATCAGGAAGGAAGATCATACAAGTCACCTCACATCGTCAACAAAGGTATATTTCATATGCCAACATGTTTGCTTCTTATGCAAGTATATGACAAATCAGTTTGCTGATTCATCTCTTATGAAATGGCATGTGGAGAAAATAGGCTCCCATAAGGGTTGAGCCCAGCAGGCACAAAGTATAATTGTTAATGCAGAAGTATCCTAATTGTAACCATGTATTTTCAGCCATAATGAATGATAAATCACATTGGAACAATAGATAGAATAGGTATTTTACTACCTTTTTATCGTGAATATGATTTAGAATTGCTAAAGAATCCATTGTGTCACCATAAGGAACAACCATACCAGTTACAAGCATGAGAAATAGCTAAGTCAAATTGCCATATAGAATAGCTATAAAGAATCCATTATGCCATCAAGAGAGCCACAAAGTACAGTTAAGGTGGAATTGACAAATCAGATGAGCAAGTACATTCAACTTGATAATGCAAAGTCACCAATGAAGAATGCACATTTTCAGTTGGTTGTTACAGTCATATGAGATTCAAATGTGTAGTTTGAATAGCAAGTAAATCCATCAAATGGAGAGTCAAGTATCAAGTGCAAAGAAGGATTATTCATATGATTTTCACATACACAGAAAAGCACAAGAATGAAGTGCAGCCATAAAAGCTATTTTTCTGTCTATTTGCTATGATTAAATTGTGAATTTTGTTGTTCAGATATACCCCACAGATAGAACAGTTGAATAATGAAACAACAATATGCTTGAAAAGGCATCATAGATTGGAGCAGCATTAAAATAGAGTAGGTATTGCTCTAGAATTAAAAGAACAATGTATCATTTCATCGTAAAGATACCATGCTCTCTATGCATAAATGAAATCACATCTCATCATGGTAAAGATGCAGTAAAAGTGTAGTAGTGTCATGATCTAGAGGACAAATTACTAAATGAGGGACAATGAGGGACCAAGTATAGAGTAGATGTGAGGGTTTGTTAGGACAGTCACAAGCTTTGCTTTAAAGTGATATGTTATTTGCACCAAAGGCCATACAACAATAGACTAAAAACAACAGATACAAGTTTTGTGAACAATTTTTATGAACAATGGCTATTGTGTTAAGCCTAATGGAAACCAAATTAGTCAACCCTAACATAGTTATTAGCTTGAAAATAAGAGGAGATCCCTATGACAGGAGGGTAGAAAGAGTCACAAAAGTAGATGATGCTATCATTTGGAGTGCCATACGGTGTGACTTATTGATGAAAATTCCTTTTCCAATAAAGATTAGTTGGGTGTTGGCTTGAAGAAAGGTCCACAAATGAGATGTAAAGTTTGATCTTTAGTCATCACGAATACCAATGGACCGTGGTTTGGTAATGAGATAGAGAATTTTCCATGATAAGGATCGAGGTTAAAGGCCTGTGGGCATGCTCCCTGTGTTACTTATTGAGGGCCATTGAAATATTTATTGGTAGGTCAAGAACCTATAGTCATAGCTTGGGGTGGACTGTCAGGTTTTTTCCTTGATCACACATTGTCTGCATATCAAGTGGCATTGAATAATAGCTTGCCCAATATTGTAATCTTTGTGATCTACAATCAACACAAGATAGTGGAAACATATGTTGCACAGGTCTCAATCTGGAGAACAGTACAAATATTGTAGACATTTTCAAGAATCAGACAAATACTTACATGGTTAATGGAGAAAGTATCATAGGATATTTTTCTGTCGATTTTACTGCTGAAGTAATTCTGAGCAAGGAAAAGTTGTAGATACAACAAAAAATGTAGATTTTCAAGTTCAGAATGCATTGGGATGCTTCCCTTTACAAGTTTTTTTTGTCATAGCTAGAGCTTGTTTTGAGCCAAAGTGCAAATGTAAAGGAAAATTGAAATACTAGAGATACCATTAAAATCGTGCCTCTGGCAGTGAGATACAATAGAAGAAACTTAGAAAATGAAGAAAGGTTGTAGATGTTTAAGAAAATGAGGCTTTTTCAAACTCATTTCAGACAAAAATACTTAGAATGCCTTAAAATCACTGCCCTAGGCAGTGGATTCCATAGTGAAAACTCAGAAAATGAAGAGAGATCAACAACAAAAGCGGCTTAACTCTTTTTCTGTCGATTGCTATGTCAAAATCACTTTGTTTTCCTCAGTCAACCTTCCAGACCGGCCTCAAACATAGTAAAAACAAATGCAAAGTGGTCGGCCAAGAAAAACAACAAAGGATGCATCAAAACCAGTCAAAATCGCGGCCTTAGAGGCCCAATTTTAATCGCCCTCAAAATCGACAAAGCAAGGTCAAACTCTCAATTTTTTATGGTAAAAGTAACTTACCAAGCATTTTACATAGAAAATCGGTATGGAGACCTCTCAAATCAACAAAAATGGTGCAGATTGAACTCCCAAACCCTAGCTCGTGGTGGCCAATGCACAACAACGCTTTCAGAAGGAAGGCAAGTTAAGAATAAGGATATTTAGGGTTCAAAATATTTTAATTCGACCCCCTTATTTGGATTTTTGAAGTTTTGACTTCCTTTTTAAGAAATCCTTTCCACTATTATCACCATGGTCCATGACTTAGGTCATTCGACCTAGTCGATTTTGGAGCCCATGAGTTTTCAAACTCATGTCATCATTGTTTTTTAAATGATAATGTCACTTTATATGTTTTGATTGCATGATTATCAACAAGAATAACGACATAATTAAATATTAAGGATAATATTTCATTATTACCTTAATATTTAACATGTATTTTATCAGAGGGAAAAGAATAACAAATGTTAAATATTAAAGTAATCAATAACCGATTATCTTTAATATTTAATCAAAACATTATCCTCCCCATAATCATGCAATTAAACATATAAACTGAAGTGTAATCCTTATGCAAGGTCAAAGTGTAAAACATTTGACTAAGTGATGCAATTATAAGTCACTTAGTTTAAATGGTATTTTCTAAAAAGGAAGGATATTTATGTCATTTATTGCATAAGGGGGATAAGACTGTAATTTATAAGGAGAGGCCAAGTGGGTTAGAGGAGGTTGAAAATGTGGGGAGCATTTAAGAGGATTTTTGGCTCTGTTGAAAGGTTTTAATGCATTTCTAAGAGCCTTTATGATAGGAGATAGGGTGGCTTGACTTTTTATTCAGACACATGCCTTTTTGGAGTCTTTTAGTAGGCTTAAAAATAGGCTTTATGAGATGCATGACCATGGAGGTTCCTTATCCTTATCTTGTTACAACTGCTTGGAGTGTATATGGTTATTTTTTTTTACTCTTTATGTTGGAGTTCTTACCATGCAATTTCTGGAGTTAGTGATTTTTCTACAATCCTTACTCAGTTTGAGCATGTTTTGTAACCCTTTTGGCATATGAAATACAAAGGACACCTTAGATACCATTGATAATCAGATTTTGCCTTCCTATTTTTGTAGTATTGTGTATCATCCAGTATTTGATCAAGTCATTTGTGACGTGATTTTGTTTCCTTGTGACTTTGTCTCATGTTTCAATACCTTTTCTGCAAAAAAGTGTGTTCATGTAGGTTGCAAACTGTGTCTTAAAGAGGTATATGGCTTTTTAAACTGTGAAGTTAGCTTCCTTTTAAAAAAGTTAATGCATTTACGCCTCTTTGTGAAATATTATTGCAAAACATATAGTAATAGGTTGTGCAGGTTTAGTTTATGTTGTCTGTGGCCAAGTGTATGCAAATCTGAGTTTCATAAACCATACCAAGTTTGGTGTATCACCCTTGTTCTCATTTTCTAGCTTTACCTTTCATTTTATAAGCATTCCTTTTCCCTTTTCCTCTGCAAATCTAGTATTTTCCTAGCACCTGGTGACTCTATTTGGTGTTCTAACTCATATCCTAGTGTTTCAAGACTGTTTTAAATAGATTCATTCCAAATCAGTTATCTAGACTTGCCCATGTTTCATGTTTTGCTCTTGCAATGTCTAGTTATTTGTACTGTGATGGTTTTTCACCTCCATTCCATGAAAATCATGCATATGTGCCCTCTTACCAACCATATCACATAGAGCAGCTTGTTGGTTTTATTCCAAATGACCATATAACAACAAATTACCAACAGCCCTATCATGTTTTCCACCCTCCCATCCCTGCTCAATCTCAATATCAGCTGATCTATATGATCAAATTCAACCCCAAGAAGAGGTTTTTGATGCCAACCAGCATGCTTATTCACATAATCAGCCTCAAGAGCACCCTTACCAGAATGTATTGGATTTGATCCAAAAGTTTGACGGTGTTTTGTGGGTTTTGAGCCAAAAGCTTGAACATATGAAGATTGATGATGTTATTAAGGAGTTCTCACACATGTATTGGATGTTGGTTGACATTAAGAAGTAGAAAAAAATTATCTTGCAGCAGCAAGAGTTGGCTTAGCAATCCTTTGTTTATGATCAAGAGTGGGTGACAAAAAGAATACAATTTGAAGGAAGTCTTGAAGGAGAGATAGCTGCTAAAAAGGAGAAAATGAAGTTTTTGTCTGCTCAAATGTAAAGTATTCGAGCTTACTCAAATTATCAATGCCAAAAAAGGTGTGAAACCCAGGTAGCCATTTCCATTCCTAGTTTCACCTCAACTCTTCCTGTGAGGTTGAATCATCCTGTGATTGAAGAGTTTTCCAAGTACAAGTTCCCCAGTTTTAAACAAGAGAAACCTTTTGAGCCCTTTAGTGAGCCTACTAATCAGCCTTCTACCCTTAAGATTCCAAGTTGGAAAGGGTCATCTTTTTGGCACTGTGAGGTTCCTCCACCTATCATGCAAATAGAACCATGCTCTAACATCCAGAAAGCAAAAGAAGAGCAGACTCTTGACCAGCATAGCTCACTCAACATGGAGGAAGATAGAAATATAAGCTTGTTGCATTTAACTATAGAGGAATATAGATTAGAATAGAATAATATTGGACAAGAAAAGACATTTCAAGAAGTGTCTTTGAATGCTCTAACTTATCAGCTTCCTTGTTTCATAAAATATGGTGAAAATGTTCTTATAGGACAGCAAGGTGAAATGGTGAAAGAGGCTAATTGGGAAGAGTAGTTTACAGTTTGGATTAAAGAAGGTGTGAGTATTTCCACTCTAACAGTAGTTTTAGAATAGAAAGAGGACATCAAACAATATGAGGAGTTGTTGATTGACAATAATCAGTATGAAAATGGAGCCTTGGACCATGAAGAAGAGTATAAATCTGAACCTGACACTATTTTCCAAGTTATGAGCTTTGATATATTTGAGCATGTTATGCATGAGAAAGCTAATGTTGAGCTTTTTGGAGAGATGTGCACAAGTATAATTGAACACTTTTGTTCAATGTTGGGTGACAAGGAATCAAACCTTTTAGGAGAAGTTGATAATCATGATGAACTAGAATAGCAAGTTCACAAGCTTGAACAAGTGTTGAAACAATAGGAGGGATATGGTCCTGATAGAGAGGAGTTCATTCTCTCAAGTCATGAAACTTCTCATGAATCTGATTTGCAAGGTCTTATCTGGTTGGAGGAGCTTCCTTTATGTTGTACTGAAGAGCTTGAGGCTGATATATCAATTAAAAGTTTGCTTCAAGAGGCTACTTCAATGTTTGAGTTTTTGCCTTCATTGAAGAAGAAAGTCCTTATTTGAAGTGTACCTCCTTGAGTGATAATGAGCATTTTGAGGTTGAACCAGTTGTCCATAAGAGCCTTCCAAGAGCTGATAGCTTTAATGAGTTGTTCGACACCTGAGTGGAAGAGGATTGTCCATTGACCATGGAGGAGGAATCAACATGGCAAATTATTATGCAAGGTGAAGGTAATGCTATTTTTCTAAGCATCAAGATTATTTTCTCTATAGTCCAAACTTAGCCACGAAGTAGGACAACCATGAAAAGAAAGAAGAATGTGAAGCAACCAACAATGGCATTCCAAGTTTTATCCATTCTAGGGGCTATCCAATCAAATATTTATCTAGTATGGAGGCTGTATATCAAAAAATTTAGATTTGCAAATGGAAATGATCAAACAATGAAATGCATAACCTAAACCCAAATCATTCAATACCTCAAAGATGCAAGATGAATTGTTTGATTGATTTGATATGTTGGTTGCTCACAATTCAGTAGCATAACATTTGCATAGGATTGAGATGATAGATTGAAGATGATGATGATAGATGCAAAGGCTCTAAAGATATTTTGACAGCATAAGGATACTCCAACTCAATGCCTCCTAATGGCTTGGGAGAGGGTTGATTTATAGGAAAGGCTTGGTTCAAATGGATAGTTTAGATTAAAAGGCTAAATGATCAATGTGGATAGCTAGGATTGATTAGTTATTCCCATTCTTTGAGGCCTTTGTAGTCATGTGACAAGTGTACAAAGGAGGATAAGGCTCATATGTGATTGTGTACACAAATACTAAAATTAGGTCCCATTAGTTGTACATGTGAAGGCTTTTAAATGAAAGTAGTACTATGACACATGATTGAATTAAGAGGTGGACAAGTATCAAAATGTGGTGAGAGGTGAGGACTTAATTCAAATATTTTATTTGAATTAGTTGGAATATGTGTTGGAAATTAATTAAATAAATAAAATTTATTTAATTAATTCGGAAGATGATTAGGATAGGATTTGGATATGAGTGGGAAATTAATTAAATAAATAAAATTTATTTAATTAATTGGAAAGTGGGATTATGAATGTGAAATTAATTAAATAACTAAAATTTATTTAATTAATTGGCTAAGAAGATTAAGGATGGATTAAGATGGGATTAATTAAATAAATAAAATTTAATTAAGTAATTGGCTAATGGATTAGTGGGATTAAGAGTGTGATTTAGGACAAAATGTCACATGGTGTCTAGGATAATGTTTTTGACTAGGTGTTGTAAGACATGGACAAATTTGGGGACAATTTTGGGTGTCTATAGAGGCCACTGAAGTACCAGAGGTCATGCTTGCACCCAAGTATGAGAATGCAATTGAAGAAGAAACTAATTTTGGAGTTGCAGCTGAAAGTGATCAAATTCAGCTCACGTGTCTAGTCCAGGACAGTAATAGGCATGATCAAAATTAAGGTGTAAATTTTATTTGCACCTTTCATGAAACATTGCAATAGTCTATTGACTATTTGCATGTGTTTCATGTTCTTTTGGAAATATATAATCATGTAATGCATTCATTGTTGATTAGAAAGGGGTGTTATTTTGTAAAGCCAATCAATGGTTTTGTTTGACCAGCTTCTTTGCTGGTCAAGGTAGGTTAGAATAGGTTTCCAGATACAGTTTTCAATTCCCTAAGTGTTGTTCACACAGTTAGGTAGTTTTCATTCTGAAGTTATGGTAGTGTTTGAATAAGTTTCCAAGGTATCATGTAGTGTTCCAGTGAGTTACAATAGTTACAAACCTGTTTATCCAAGTTTTTTCAAGAAGTAGAGTGACTCTATGCCCAACATATAGTTTTAGGCAACTGGTCTGGGTACCTAGCAGGCAAGCACCACGTAGATGTCACCAGAAATGTTACCCATTTTTATTTTCTAGCTTAATTAAGTGGAGCTGGTTAAGTTTTATAGTTTTAAGGGGCACATGTCTGTTGTTAGTGAGTGTTTTGCCAAGAGAAAAATGCCATAAAAGAACTTCAGGTAAATGCAATTGTTTATAAGAAGAACCATACAACATTGCATATTTTTAAAGGCATTTTCATTATTCATGAATGTCAAATGAAATGCTCCCACACAAGCCGTAAAAGTAACTGAAATAGGCAACATAAAAGTAAATTTTACTTTTGAAAACAATGAAATGCATAGGAAAAGAAAGGGGACCAGTCATTGCCTGCGAATAACGAATCCCATGGTCGAGCTAGCTACTATCTTCTTCCATTCATGTGAGCTCGGACGTACCTAGAAAACATTTTTTGTTAATTCTCAAGGTACCAAGTCTTTTCATACATGATCAGAACTTCAAAAGTACTATTCACTTTTATGTATCAACATATATATAACTTCCAATTAGGTATCAGTTGCATAAAAAAATTAGAATGAGCAAATACTAGTGCCATATCAGGAAGGAAGATCATACAAGTCACCTCACATCATCAACAAAGGTATATTTCATATGCTAACATGTTTGCTTCTTGTGCAAGTATATGAGAAATTAGTTTGCTAATTCATCTCTTATGAAATGGCATGTGGAGAAAATGGGCTCCCATAAGGGTTGAGCCCAGCATGCACAAAGTATAGTTGTTAATGCAGAAGTATCCTAATTGTAACCATGTATTTTCAGCCATAATGAATGATCAATCACATTGGAACAATAGATAGAAAAGGTATTTTGCTACCTTTTTATCGTGAATATGATTTAGAATTGCTAAAGAATCCATTGTGTCACCATAAGGAACTGTTGAATTAGGTCCAAACAACTAAGAGGGAGGGTGAATCAGTTGTCCCACAATTTAATAATTTCTTTCTCTTAATCTTCTTTTACAACTTATAATCAAATCAATGATGAAAGAATTTCAGCATTAATCAATATCACATGAGCAAAAACATAAATAATACAATTGACACCAAGATTTTTGACATGGAAACCCGGTTAAGGGAAAAAACACGGTGGGGGTTAATCCACAAAGATTATACTCTGTTAAAAGTATTACAAAGGGGAATGCACATGCATTCAGGCTCACTGTCCAGGGCTCACTACTCAAAAGAAGGCTCACTGCCTACAAGAAAGAAGAGTTACAATAAATTTGAACTGATATTTGGCATCTATTAATGCTAGAGTTTAGTTCTAGTTAAGCATAGAAAACTGACTTGATACACTTTATCCTTACTCTCCTCCTCTTACTACTCTGCTAGCATTTGAACTTTGATCTCTGCTTCTTTTTGCAATTACTCCATAGTCACAACACACACACACACCAAAATCATCCAATTCCATCAGATATATATATCCGCAACATGATCTACAATCAGTTTACCAGTCGGCTTCAAGAACATTTAGAACTTTGTAGAGTACTCTGCTCTGTCAGCTAGATCCATACATGATATGAGATGCAGATCAAAACTTGCACTTGTAAATCATTAATCATGTCGGCTATCATTACTTATCATCACCAATTGCCCAATAAACAACTTCTATACATTCAGAAATAAGATCATTCACAAGGTCGACCAGTTCTTCTATTTGTTCTGTCAAATTGAAACCTGATACTCAGAAGCTAATATCTTTTGAGTCCATCTCCAGAGGGCGAAACTCTAGATTTAGAGTGTCTTGGAAATGCTTACAACTACCTCAGATCTACAGCAAACCATGCCTTTCCACCAAATAGATTTGGACTAGGATACCGAACCCTATCACCTGCTCTGTTCCTGACTGCCTGGACTTAAACAAATTCTGATTTTGACTTTCAGTGTGAACAAATTGTGTTATACGGATGATTGGGATGATCTTAGTCGCCATCAATGACAACACTTATCAATGTGAAGCAGTGTCTCTTGCCAACAATCTCCCCCTTTGGCATTGATGGCAACACTTAGTGAAAAATGACTAAGTGTCTAATGTAGCTCCCCCTTACTCTGTACACTTGTGCTTCTCTATTAGTTTCGAAGCTCCCCCTTTTGCTGGATTCTTTATTTTTCACTGCTCTTCACTCCCCTTTTGAGATCAATGGAAAAGGGTGGGGTCTGCAAGCCAAAATTTGCCAAAAATTCTGTGTAATGCCGCATATGTACAAGTAATCATTAAATTCTATTTACATGAACTTGAGAATGTTTGCAAAACTATTTTTCAATTTCACAAGTTCAGAGGCCCAAGTTCCCTTCATTCCATCCAAAATTGAGATGTGTCCACTCAGCAAAAATGCATATGCTTATGCCTTTGTCAGATCCAGAGGATTACTTATCTGAAGTGCAGTCTGAGCTTCTGATAGGGCATTAAACATGGCTTCTAACTTGGGGACAATCAATCCCCGAAGCTTCCACATTCTTTTCATAATGTTACCTTTTTCTTTAACAAGCCTTTTCATCTCATCTATCAGGCTGATTACTTGACATTCTTGACTTATAGGCGAAACTGTTAAAGGATCAAAATTTTGAGAAAGATTTGACAATTGATGTTCTTGCTCCTTTATCTTTTTCTCAATATCCTCATTAACTTTGGGCCATGATAGACAGAATTTGTACAAATTACTTCCATCATTTAGAGCATTCTGAATACTCTTTATGCTAATACCAAGTATTCTTCTATCATTTCTTATCAGGTTCTTTATTTCACAAAAATTCTTATCCAAGAATTCTTTCTGAACTTTTGCCTCCGTAGACTTCTCAAATGACTCAAAATGAGTATTTATAGAATTTACAAGATTTTTCAGATGTTCAGAGGGGGAATTAGATGGACTCTTCTGATAGGAAGGCATTAACTTTTCCAAGATCCTAGATGCAAGCCCTAGTAGCACATTGTCCTCCATGTGGAACTTTAACATCTTTTCTCTAGCCTTTACTTGGGTGAATGATGCTATTTTCATCAATTGAATTGGAGAGAGAGCATTTGGATTGGCTAGACCTTGAAGTAGTTTAGGCTCATCAAGCTCAATCATCTCTTTTTCAAGAAGACTTTTCACTACATCTGCAGTGTCTCTTGCAACATTTTCTGAACTATCCTTTTGTTCATCAGATTTCTCAGTATCTATTTTAGGTGTTTCAACATTTGCACCATCTTCTTCTACTTTATCTTTCTTTCCTTTTTCTTCCTCTTTCTCTACTTTACTTTTCTCTAAGTTCTCTGTAGATGGACTCTTTCTTGTTTGTTCACCACTTGCTACTTGATCCAGAGGGCTCTGTGTAGTAGCAATATCCTCTTCCTTTCCAGAATGATCAGGTGGAGGAGTTACTCCTGCATCAACTAATTTGTCTAACATTTATGTATCCCCCTGTTTTACTTGTTCCACTTCCTGAATAGAGGTTTCACCCAACTTAGATTGCTACTCAATGATGTTCTCTTCTTTACCATCCAAAACTTCTTCTGTGAGTAAGGGAAAATTGTGCTATCTCAATGCTTTTAAAAGAATTTCTTGGGTTTCTTTAACAATTTCACTTGTTCCTTCAAGCATGAGTTTATTCATTCTCTTTTTGCTTCTAAAGTCATCCTTGACTTCCTTGAATATCATATCTATTTGATCAGGTGAAATCTGAGGACACAAACTTATTAGCTCATGTTCCCTTATCTCTATGTCCTTGCTCTTGGCATTTTATTTTCTCAGCTCCAAAATATTTGCCAGATTTTGTGGCAACTCAAAAGTTATCTCAATCAATGTCTTGTTGTAGATGTTGAGATATCTGACAGTTGCTTCCTCCAACACCCTTGTATCCACATCACTGTATTCATCATAGAATTCAATCATGGGTTTTAGATTACCATCTATAGTGACTAACTTTATCATATCCTCCAGGGAAAGTGTGGGCTTCTCAACATATTCCTCATATGCCTCTGTATTTTGCTTTTTACTAGCTCTTTTGCTTCTGAAGGATTTTTCTTTGGTTACTTTTACAGCTTTTGTTCCAGTGGCCTTCAATTATTTCACTTCAACATCAGAATATGTCTCTTCATCATTAGCTTTGGAGCTTCTGTAGGCTCTTGTGGACTTGGTTTTCTTCCTTTTTTCTCCTTCACCAGATGATTTTGCTTCAGTCTTAGGAGGAACAGAGGCAACAGCAGAGCTCCTAGTTGTTCTTGTTCTGGTGGAGGTCTCTACCAGAGCACCTCCTTGATTCTTTTCTTTCTCAAATTTTTCTAACCTTTCCCTATTTGCCTTCACTACTTCCTTTGATATACCTATGCTCTCCGCATATGCTTCAAATTGCTTGTTCACTTTTCTTTTTATTTCAGGTTCTCAAAGTTCAACATGGATCTTTATGTTCAGTTCTTCAAAAAAGCCAAACCTTTCTACCTTAGTGTCCTTAGGTTGGTTCAACAAATGTTGAGCATATAGCTCTAATACATCTTCCTCAACCTCATATCCCATGGGCATAACCCACATAGTCCTTGGTTCCACTGCCTCCATCAAACACTAATCTGTGTCTACCATGAAACAGATTGTATTCTTGTATTTCTCAACTATTGTTTTGGGGATCCTTTCCCTAGAGTGCATCATGTTCTAAAAGTTCTTAAAATAACCCCAGAGTGCAGTTCTTTGGGCTTTTGCATCACCAAGGTTATACAAATAGTCTCTAATTTGTATTGCTATAGGTTTATCATTTGTCCAGACTAAGCCTCTTGATTCTGGTAATTCATTCATAAAATAGAAGAATAAGCATATGACTAGCATACTATATTTGAAGGAGTTCTTCTTGTCTTTCTTGATCTTTGTAGATTCTCCATTAATTGGTTCAGCAACAGTTCACATAAATCATAATCCACATTCTTGTTTAGCATCTAATATGTTGCGTAGATGGCTATTTCAGAGACTGAATTTTCACTCCTAGAGTGGTAAATCTTATAACCAATTACCATTGAGGCAAACTTGACATCCAGATCAATGATGCCATTGATGGTCATAGCTCTCCTGTTGAACTTCGATCCGGTGACTTCAGAAACAATTTGATTCTTTACTGACTTTAATAAAGGCAGTCCACCAGTTGAATGCAATCCAGTCACAACCCTAATGGCATCCTTGGTAATCTTAAAGGGTTTCATCAGCAATATGAAGTTATCATGTATTCTACTCAGTATATACTGGACCCATTCATCCTCTTCAAAGGTCAGAAAATGAATGACTTGTGTAAGATGTTTATCTTCCAGTGTTTTGAACTCAGGTTTGATGTTGTAATTCTCATCTCTTAGATGGTTATCAAATATATCCAACAGTTTCAAGTTCCCAAATTCCTTAATGTTTGCGTGTATGTAAACCCTAATATCTTCCATGTAGGACTCCATACAAAACATCCGAAAAGGCACCTAGTGGATCAACTTCTACAGATTTGTATGGATGTTTCTTGAATTTTAGATGCAGCCTCTCAGTAACATCTACAACCAATGGAGTAGCCATTTGGTGAAATTTAGAACTCAAGAGATTTCACAGAAAATAGAAAATAGCTTGTTACGTAGATTAGGGATTTTTCTTGGAAATCCTTTTCTCGCTTCCAAATCTTGAGAATTCTCATCTCTAAGTTCGTCCACTTCTTTCTTGTTTTATCCTAATGCAAAGTGTTTCAAAAAGAGGAATGAATGACTTTTTTAAGCTCTGCAACACCTAATTTGCTTTTGTAATAAATGCTTTGCCCTAGCACATCCGGTTGCTCTGTTTTTGAGTAGTCTTTCATGAATCACTCTGCAATATGCCATAATCACTTTCTTTCTTCCAGAAATACTTCCAAATGTTTTGAATCAATTCAAGGTACTTTTTCTCATTGTGCCAGATCCAGGCACTCACTTACTAATTGGGGGAATTTGATTTATAATGCTGCTCCCCCTGAACCAGAGCTCTCAAATCAATTCTCGGAGGAATTATCAGCACCAGATTCCAGTGCAGATCCATCACAATTGTTTGTTGTATCTTTCTTTACCCAAGTCTTGTTCATTTCACTTTGTATCTCATTCACATCAATTTTCCTTTTTCCTTTGTCTTGTCTCTGCTCATCCAGTTTTCTATCTACCAGACCTCTTCTTCCATTGTTTCTACTCTTGCAGAATATTGCAATATGACCAGATTTATTGCAATTAAAGCATACAACATTTCCTTTATTATGAACTTGATTTTCTCTTGATCTACACTGATTAGCCATGTGTCCAAACCCATTGCAAGCAAAACAGTAACCATTGAAAGAATTGCCAATTCCTCTATTGTTAGCATTATTCATTATCATACTTCTGTATTCATTTGATCTATGACCATACCTCTTACACTTGAAGCATTGACCGAAGAAGGATGGACCATTTTGATTTACTTTGCTTCTGCACTGAGTAGCTTTATGACCAAATTTATTGCAATTGAAACAATTTCCATTGAATGATGGATATCTTTGAGCATTAGGCTATCTTACCAGAGGTTTTCTAGTTCTGTTTCTCCCATTTCTTGGTTGAAGATTTCTTTGTCCGGATTTGGAGATTTCACCTTTCTCATATCCAAGATCATGCTTGTCATCATACTTTTTATGTTCTTCAATTAGTGCTTCAAGTTTAGCTGAGCTTACCTTGAACTTCTCTTTATACTCATTTGCAATTTCTAGATCATGTCTGAGAGTGATAATTTATCTCTCAAGTTATCTCTCATTGTTTCTGCTTTCTTGTAGATTAGATTCTAGGAGACTATCTATTCCATCCAATTTGCAACATTCTTCGGTTCTCTCTTTCAGATTTGATTCATCTCTTCTTCAGCTTTCTTCCTATCTTCAATTTCCTTGGTTAGTCTCATCACTCCAGTTTCCATCTCATGTTTTAGAACAACGTCTTTAGCTAACTTTTCACATTCCTTTGTCTTCTCTTTCAGTGCCTTGTCTTCACAATGATTTCCCAGTTGAAGAGGTTGCTCCTTCCTTTTGCATTGGATTTGCTCAATTTTTCTTTTAAGATCTCAATGAAGTCTTCAACCTTTTTGAGATTATCTTGCAACTCTTAGACTTCTTCCTTGGATTGCTCAAGATCATCTAGGGAGAGATTAAGTTGCCCTTGAAGGTTATATTCATCTATTTTTACTGTCTTCCCAGATCTTCCTTGAGCTATTAAACTTTTTCAAAGGAACCTTTCTCTGATACCAATTGTTGAATTAGGTCCAGACAACTGAGAGGGGGGGTGAATCAGTTGTCCCACAATTTAATAATTTCTTTCTCTTGATCTTCTTTTACAACTTATAATCAAATCAATGATAAAAACATTTCAGCATTAATCAATAACACATGAGCAGAAACATAAATAATACACTTGACACCAAGATTTTTGATGTGGAAACCCAGTTAAGGGAAGAACCATGGTGGGGGTTAACCCACAAAGATTATACTCTGTTAAAAGTATTATAGAGGGGAATGCACATGTATTTGGGCTCACTGCCTAGAGCTTACTGCTCAAAAGAAGGATCACTGCCTACAAGAAAGAAGAGTTACAATAAATTTGAATTGATATTTGGCATCTGTTAATGTTGGAGTTCAGTTCCAATTAAGCATAGAAAACTAACTTGATACACTTCATCCTTACTCTCCTCCTCTTACTACTCTACTAGCATATGAACTTTGATCTCTACTTCTTTTCGTAATTACTCCATAGTCGCAACACACACACACCCCAAAATCATCCAATTCCATCGAATATATATATCTGCAACATGATCTACAATTATTTTACCAGTTGGCTTCAAGAACATTTAGAACTCTGTAGAGTACTCTACTCTGTCGGCTAGATCCATACATGATATGAGATGCAAATCAAAACTTGCACTTGTAAATCATTAATCATGTCGGCTATCATTACTTATCATCACCAATTGCCCAATAAACAACTTCTATACATCCAAAAATAAGATCATTCACAAGGTCGGCCTGTTCTTCTTCTGTTTGTTTTGTCAAACTGAAACCCGATACTCAGAAGCTAATATATTTTGAGTCCTTCATCTCCAAAGGATGAAACTCTAGATATAGAGTGTCTTGACAATGCTTACAACTACCTCAAATCCACAGAAAACCATGCCTTTCCACAGGATAGCTCGGGACCAGGATACCAGACCCTATCACCTACTCTATTCCTGACTGCCCAGACTTAGACAAATTCTGATTCTGACTTCCGATGTGAACAAATTGTGTTATGTGGATGATCTTAGTTGCCATCAATGACAACACTTATCAATGCGAAGCAGTGTCTCTTGCCAAAAGGAACAACCATACCAGTTACAAGTGTGAGAAATAGCTAAGTCAAATTGCCATATAGAACAACTATAAAGAATCCATTATGCCATCAAGAGAGCCACAAAGTACAGTTAAGGTGGAATTGACAAATCAGATAAGCAAGTATAGTCAAATTGATAATGCAAAGTCACCAATGAAGAATGCACATTTTTAGTTGGTTGTTACAGCCATATGAGATGCAAATGTGTAGTTTGAACAGCACGTAAAGCCATCAAATGGACAGTCAAGTATCAAGTGGATAGAAGGATTATTCATATGGTTTTGACATACACAGAAAAGCACAAGAATGAAGTGCAGCCATAAAAGGTATTTTTGTGTCTATTTGTTGTGATTGAAGTGTGAATTTTGTTGTTTAGATATACCCCATAGATAGAACAGTTGAATAATGAAATAGCAATATGCTTGAAAAGACATCATAGATTGGAGCAGCATTAAAATAGAGTAGGTATTGCTACAGAATTAAAAGAACAATGTATCATTTGATATAAAGATATCATGCTCTCTATGCATAAATGAAATCACATCTCATCATGGTAAAGATGCAGTAAAAGTGCAGCAGTGTCCTGATCTAGAGGACAGATTACTAAATGAGGGAGAGTGAGGGACCAAGTATAGAGCAGATCTGAGGGTTTGTTAGGATAGTCACAAGCTTTGCTTTAAAGTGATATGTTGTTTGCACCAAAGGCCATACAATGATAGACTAAGAACAATAGACACAAGTTTTGTGAACAATTTTTACGAGTAGAGGTTGTTGTGTCAAGCCTAATGGAAACCAAATTAGTCAACCCTAACATAGTCTTTAGCTTGAAAACAAGAGGAGATCCCTGTGACAGGAGGGTAGAAAGAATCACAAAACCAGATGATGCTAGAATTTGGAGTGCCATATGGTTTGACTTATTGAGGAAAATTCCTTTTCCAATAAGGATTAGCTGGGTGTTGGCTTGAAGAAAGGGAAACAAATGAGATGTAAAGTTTGATCTTTGGTCATCAGGAATACCAGTGGACCGTGGTTTAGTAATGAGATAGAGAATTTGCCATGATATGGATCGAGGTTAAAGGCTTGTGGGCATGTTCCCTGTGATACCTATTGAGGGCCATTGAAATATTTATTGGTAGGTCAAGAACCTGTAGTCATAGCTTGGGGTGGACTGTTAGGACTTTTCCCTGATCACACATCTTTTGCATATCAAGTGGCATTGAATAATAGCTTGCCCAATGTTGTAATCTTCTATGATGTACAATTAACACAAGATGGTGGAAACATATGTTGCACAGGTCTCAATCTGAAGAACAGTACAAATATTGCAAACATTTTCAAGAATTGGACAAATACTTACATGGTTAATGGAGAAAGTATCACTGGATATTTTTCTGTCAATTTTACTGCTGAAGTAATTCTAGCAAGGAAAAGTTGCAGATACAACAAAAAATGCAGATTTTTGAGTTCAGAATGCATTGGGATGTTTTCCTTTATAGGTTTTTTTTTGTCATAGTTGGAGCTCATTTTGAGCCAAAGTACAGATGTAAAGGAAAATTGAAAGTTTTTCAAACCCATTTCAAACAAAATGCTTAGAGATACCATTAAAATCACGCCTCTGGCAATGAGATACAGTAGAAGAAACTCAGAAAATGAAGAAAGGTTGCAGATGTTTAAGAAAATGAGGCTTTTTCAAAATCATTCCAGACAAAAATACTCAGAATGACTCAAAATCACGGCCCCAGGCAGCGGATTCCATAGTGAAAACTTAGAAAATGAAGAGAGATCAACAACAAAAGTGACTTACCTCTTTTTTCTGCCGATTGCTATGTCAAAATCACTTTGTTTTCCTCAGTCGACATTCTAGACTAGCCTCAAACAAAAGTAAAAACAAATGCAAAGTGGTCGACCAAGAAAAACAATAGAGGATGCATCAAAACCAGTCAAAATCACGACCTTAGAGGCTGAAAATCACCCTCAAAATTGAAAAGCAAGGTCAAACTCTCAATTTTTGATGGCAAAAGCAACTTACCAAGCATTTTACACAGAAAATCAGCATGGAGACCTCTCAAATTGACAAAAATGGTGCAGATTGAACTCCCAAACCCTAGCTCGTGGCAACCAATGCACAACAACATTTTCAAAAGGAAGGCAAGTTAAAAATAAGGATATTTAGGGTTCAAAATGTTTTAATTCGACCCCCTTATTTGGATTTTTGGAGTTTTGACTTCCTTTTTAAGAAAATCCTTTCCATTATTATCACCATGGTCCATGACTTAGGTCATTTAACCTAGTCGATTTTGGAGCCCATGAGTTTTCAAACTCATGTCATCATTATTTTTTAAATGATAATGTTACTTTATATGTTTTGATTGCATGATTATCGGCAAGAATAATGACATAGTTAAATATTAAGGATAATATTTCATTATTACCTTAATATTTAACATGTATTTTATAAGAGGGAAAAGAATAACAAATGTTAAATATTAAAGTAATCAATAACCGATTATCTTTAATATTTAACCAAAATGTTATCCTCCCCATAATCATGCAATTAAACATATAAATTGAAGTGTAATCCTTATGCAAGGTCAAAGTGTAAAACATTTGACTAAGTGATGCAATTATAAGTCACTTAGTTTAAATGTTATTTTCTGAAAAGGAAGGATATTTATGTCATTTATTGCATAAGGGGGATAAGACTGGAATTTATAAGGAGAGGCCAAGTGGGTTAGAGGAGGTTGAAAATGTGGGGAGAATTTAAGAGGATATTTTAACTCAGTTGAAAGGTTTTAATGCATTTCTAAGAGCCTTTATGATAGGAGATAGGGTGGCTTGGCTTTTTGTTCATACACATGCATTTTTGGAGTCTTTTAGTAGGCTTAAAAATAGACATTTATGAGATTCACGACCATGGAGGTTCCTTATCCTTATCTTGTTACAGCTGCTTGGAGAGTATATAGTTATTTTTTTTACTCTTTGTGTGGGAGTTCTTTCCATGCAATTTCTAGAGTTAGTGTTTTTTCTACAGTCCTTACTCAGTTTGAGCATGTTTTGTAACCCTTTTGGCATATGAAATACAGAGAACACCTTGGATACCATTGATAGTCAGATTTTGCCTTCCTATTTTTGCAGTATTGTGTATCATGCAATATTTGATCAATTCATTTGGGAGGTAATTTTGTTTCCTTGTGACTTTGTCTCATGTTTCAATACCTTTTCTGCAAAAAAATGTGTTTATGCATGTTACAAACTATGTCTTAAAGAGGTATATTGCTTTTTAAACTATTAAGTTAGCTTCCTTTTTAAAAAGTTAATGCATTTAGGCCTTTGTGAAGTATTTTTGCAAAACGTACAGTAATAGGTTGTGCAAGTTTAGTTTCTATTATTTGTGGCCACGTGTATGCAAATCTGAGTTTCATAAACCATATCAAGTTTGGTGTATCACCCTTGTTCTCATTTTCCAGCTTTACCTTTCATTTTTAAAGCATTCATTTTCCCTTTTCCTCTACAAATCTAGTAGTTTCTAGGTGATAACCAGTTAGGAAGCTAGCCTTCTCCGGAGGTTCTTTCCATCATAGGTGACCCATAGGCCTGGAAAGATCCCATGTTTCTCCAGAATGCTAAGTTTTGCAACTTAGCAAGGGTGCAAATCTGAGAGACAATAGTTTTTGGCATGCCCAGTGGGACAAATTAGACTATCATAGTCCACAAGTCCTCTATTCATTGTTGATATTTGGTGTGTATGTCAACAACATCAGCCTTTGAAGGCAATATTCACACACCTGGTGACTCTACAAGTGAAGAATCAGCTGGTTTAGCCAGTCCAAGTACATGCAACTAACGAGGTTGGTGCTACATGTTAGTTTTCTACCATTTGAATGTATTTTCCTAGCACCCGGTGACTCTATTTGGTGTTCTAACTCATATCCTAGTGTTTCAAGACTATTTTAACTATATTCATTCCAAATCAGTTATCTAGACTTGCCTATGTTTCATGTTTTTCTCTTGCAATGTCTAGCTATCTGCACTGTGATGGTTTTTCACCTCCATTCCATGAAAATCATGCATATGTGCCCTCTTACCAACCATATCACACAGAGCAACTTGCTGGTTTTATTCCAAATGACCTGTAACAGCAGATTGCCAGTAGTCCTATCATGTTTTCCACCCTCCCATCCCTGTTCAATCTTAATATCAGCTGATATATGATCAAATTCAACCCCAAGAAGAGGTTTTTGATGCCAACCAGCATGCTTATTCACATAATCAACCTCAAGAGCACCCTTACCAGAATGTGTTGGATCTAATCCAAAAGTTTGACAGTGTTTTGTGGGTTTTGAGCCAAAAGCTTGAACATATGAAGGTTAGTGATGTTATTAAGGAGTTCTCACACATGTATTGGATGTTGGTTGACATCAAGAAGTAGAAAAAGATTATCTTGCAACAGCAAGAGCTGGCTGAGCAATCCTTTGTTTATGATCAAGAGTGGGTGACAAAAAGAATACAGTTTGAAGGAAGTCTTGAAGGAGAGATAACTGCTAAAAAGGAGCAAATGAAGTTTTTGTCTCTCAGGTGCAAAGTAGTTGAGCTTACACAGATTAACAATGCCAAAAAAGGTGTGAAACCCAGGTAGTCCTTTCTATTCCTAGTTTTAGCTCAACTCTTCCTGTGAGGTTGAATCATCCTATGAATGAAGAGTTTTCCAAGTACAAGTTCCCCAGTTTTAAACAAGAGAAACCTTTTGAGCCCTTTAGTGAGCCTACTAATTAGCCTTCTACCCTTAAGATTCCAAGTTGGAAAGGATCATCTTTTTCGCCCTGTGAGGTTCCTCCACCTATCATGCAAATAGAACCATGCTCTAACATCCAGAAAGCAAAAGAAGAGTAGACTCTTGACCAGCATAGCTCACTCAACATGGAGGAAGATAGAAATATAAACTTGTTGCATTTAACTATGGAGGAATATAGATTAGAACAGAATAATATTGGACAAGAAAAGACCTTTCAAGAAGTGTCTTTGAATGCTCTAACTTATCAGCTTCCTTGTTTCATAAAAGATGGTGAAAATGTTCTTATAGGACAACAAGGTGAATTGGTGAAAGAGGTTGATCGAGAAGGGCAGTTTACATTTTGGAATGAAGAAGGTGTGAGTTTTTCCACTCTAACAGCAGTTTCAGAACAACAAGAGGACAACAAACAATCTGAGGAATTGTTGATTAACAATAATCAGTACGAAAATGGAGCCTTGGACCATGAAGAAGAGCATAAATCTAAACCTGACACCATTTTCCAAGTTATGAGCTTTGATATATTTGAGCATGTTATGCATGAGAAAGCTAATGTTGAGATTTTTGGACAAATGTGCACAGGCATAATTGAAAACTTTTGTTCAATGTTGGGTGACAAGGAATCAGACCTTTTAGGAGAAGTTGACAATCATGATGAACTAGAACAGAAAGTTCACAAGCTTGAACAAGTGCTAAAGCAACAAGAGGAATATGGTCCTGATAGAGAGGAGTTCATTATCTCAAGTCAAGAAACTTCTCATGAATCTGATTTGCAAGGTCTTAGCTGGTTAGAGGAGCTTCCTTTCTGTTGTACTTAAGAGCTTGAGGCTAATATATCAATTAAAAGTTTGCTTCAAGAGGCTACTTCAATGTTTGAGTTTTTGCCTTCCTGCATTGAAGAAGAAAGTCCTAATTTGAAGTGTACCTCCTTGAGTGATAATGAGGATTTTGAGCTTGAACCAGTTGTCCCTAAGA
The DNA here is from genome assembly GCA_027924645.1 of Cunninghamia lanceolata. Taxonomy (NCBI): domain Eukaryota; kingdom Viridiplantae; phylum Streptophyta; class Pinopsida; order Cupressales; family Cupressaceae; genus Cunninghamia; species Cunninghamia lanceolata. Next base: position 13,785,324 of record BSBN01000167.1, read on the forward strand.
GCCTTCCAAGAGCTAATAGCTTTGATGAGTTGTTAGACACCCTAGTGGAAGAGGATTGCCCATTGACCATGGAGGAGGAATCAACATGGCAACTTATTATGCAAGGTGAAGGTAATGTTGTTTTTTCTAAGCATCCATATTATTTTCTCTACAGTCCAAACTTAGCCACGAAGTAGGACCACCATGAAAAGCAAGAAGAATGTGAATCAGCCAACAATGGGAGTCCAAGTTTTATCTGTTCTAGGGGTTGTCCAATCAAATATTTATCTAGTATGGAGACCACTAAACTACCAGAAGTCATGCTTGCACCCAAGTATGAGGATGCAATTGAAGAAGAAACTGATTTTGGAGTTGCAGCTAAAAGTGATTAAATTCAACTCACTTGTCCAGTCCAGGATAGCAATAGGCATGATCAAAATCAAGGTGTAAGTGAGTTTATTTGCACCTTTCATGAAACATTGCAACAGTCTATTGAATATTTGCATGCATTTCATGTTCTTTCAGCAATATATAATCATGTAATGCATCAGTTGTTGATTAGAAAGGGGTGTTATTTTGCAAAGCCAGTCGATGATTTTGTTTGACTAGCTTCTTTGCTAGTTAGGGTAGGTTAGACTAGGTTTCCAGATATAGTTTTCAATTCCCTAAGTCTCGTTTGGCACAGTTAGGTAGTTTTCCTTCTGAAGTTTTGGTAGTGTTTGAATAAGTTTCCAAGGTATCATATAGTGTTCCAGTGAGTTACAACAGTTACAAATCTGTTTATCCAAGTTTTTTCAAGAAGTAGAGTGACTCTATGCCCAACAGATAGTTTTAGGCAGCTGGTCTAGGTACTTAGCAGGCAAGCACCACGCAGATGTCGCCAGAAATGTTACCCATTTTTATTTTCCAGCTCAATTAAGTGGAGTTGATTAAGTTTTATAGTTTTAAGAGGCACATGTTTGTTGTTAATGAGTGTTTTGCCAAGAGAAAAATGCCATAAAAGAACTTCAGATAAATGCAATTGTTTATAATCAAGAAGAACCATACAACATTGCATATTTTAAAAGGCGTTTTCATTATTTATGAATGTCAAATGAAACGCTCCCACACAAGTCGTAGGGGTAACTGAAATAGCCAACATAAAAGTAAATTTTACTTTTTAAAATAATGAAATGCATAGGAAAAGAAAGGGGACCTGTCATTGCCTATGAATGACAAATCCCATGGTCGAGCCAGCTGCTATCTTCCTCCATTCATGTGAACCCTGATGTACCTGGAAAATAGTTTTTGTTAATGCTTAGGGTAACAAGTCTTTTCATACACGATCATAACTTCAAAAGTACTATTCACTTTTATGTATCAACATATATATAACTTGCAATCAGGTATTAGTTGCATAAAAAAATCAGAATGAGTAGATACTAGTGCCATATTAGGAAGGAAGATCATACAAGTCACCTCACATCATCAACAACAATATATTTCATATGCTAGCATGTTTGCTTCTTGAGTAGGTATATGAGAAATTAGTTTTCTGATTCATCTCTTATGAAATGGCATGTGGAGAAAATGAGCTTCCATAAGGGTTGAGCCCATCATGCACAAAGTATAGTTGTTAATGCAGAAGTATCCTAATTGTAACCATGTATTTTCAGCCATAATGAATGATCAATCACATTGGAACAATATATAGAATAGGTATTTTGCTACCTTTTTATCATGAATATGATTTAGAATTGCTAAAGAATCCATTGTGTCACCATAAGGAACAACCATACCAGTTACAAGCATGAGAAATGGCTAAGTCAAATTGCTATATAGAATAGCTATAAAGAATCCATTATGCCATCAAGAGAGCCACAAAGTACAGTTAAGGTGGAATTGACAAATTAGATGAGCAAGTACAGTCAAGTTGATAATGCAAAGTCACCAATGAAGAATGCACATTTTCAATTGGCTGTTACAGTCATATGAGATGCAAATGTGTAGTTTGAACATCACATAAAGCCATCAAATGGACAGTCAAGTATCACGTGCATAGAAGGATTATTCATATGGTTTTGACATACACATAAAAGCACAAGAATGAAATGCAGCCATAAAAGGTATTTTTCCATCTATTTGCTATGATTGAAGTGTGAATTTTGTTGTTCAGATATACCCCACAGATAGAACAGTTGAATAATGAAACAACAATATGATTGAACAGACATCATTGATTGGAGCAACATTAAAATAGAGTAGGTATTGCTATAGAATTAAAAGAACAATGTATCATTTCATCGTAAAGATATCATGCTCTCTATCCATAAATGAAATCACATCTCATCCTAGTAAAGATGTAGTAAAAGTGTAGTGTCATGATCTAGAGGACGGATTACTAAATGAGGGATAGTGAGGGACCAAGTATAGAGCAGATCTGAGGGTTTGTTAGGATAGTCACAAGCTTTGCTTTAAAGTGATATGTTTTTTGCACCAAAGGCCACACAACGATAGAATAAGAACAACAGACACAAGTTTTGTGAACAATTTTTATGAACAGAGGTTGTTGTGTCAAGCCTAATAGAAACCAAATCAATCAACCCTAACATAGTCTTTATCTTGAAAACAAGAGGAGATCCCTATGATAGGAGGATAGCAAAAGTCACAAAAGCAGATGATGCTAGCATTTGGAGTGCCATATGGTGTGACTTATTGATGAAAATTCCTTTTCCAATAAGGATTAGCTGGGTGTTGGCTTGAAGAAAGGTCCACAAATGAGATGTAAAGTTTGATCTTTGGTCATCAGGAATACCAGTGGGACCGTGTTTTGGTAATGAGATAGAGAATTTTCCATGATAAGGATCGAGGTTAAAGGCCTATGGGCATGTTCCCTATGTTACCTATTAAAATCCATTGAAATATTTATTGGTAGGTCAAGAATCTATAGTCATAGCTCGGGGTGGATTGTCAGGACTTTTCCCTGATCACACATCTTCTGCATATCAAGTGGCATTGAATAATAGCTTGCCTAATGTTGTAATCTTCTGTGATCTACAATTAACACAAGATGGTGGAAACATATGCCACACAGGTCTCAATCTGGAGAACAGTACAAATATTGTAGACATTTTCAAGAATCAAACAAATACTTACATGGTTAATGGAGAAAGTATCACAGGATATTTTTCTGTCGATTTTACTGCTGAAGTAATTCTGAGCAAGGAAAAGTTGCAAATACAACAAAAAATGTAGATTTTCAAATTCAGAATGCTTTGGGATCTTTTCCTTTACAAGTTTTTTTTGTCATAGCTGGAGCTCGTTTTAAGCCAAAGTGCAGATGTAAAGGAAAATCAAAAGTTTTTCAAACTCATTTCAAACAAAATGCTGAAAGATACCATTAAAATCACGCCTCTGGTAGTGAGATACAGTAGAAGAAACTCAGAAAATGAAGAAAGGTTGCAGATGTTTAAGAAAATGAGGCTTTTTCAAACTCATTTCAGACAAAAATACTCAGAATGCCTCAAAATTGCAGCCCCAGGCAACGAATTCCATAGTGAAAACTCAGAAAATGAAGAGAGATCAACAACAAAAGTGACTTACCTCTTTTTCTGCTGATTTCTATGTCAAAATCACTTTGTTTTCCTTAGTCAACCTTCCAGACTGGCCTCAAACACAATAAAAACAAATGCAAAGTGGTCAGTCAAGAAAAACAACAAAGGATTCATCAAAACCAGTCAAAATCATGGCCTTAGAGGCCCAAAATCGCCCTCAGAATTGACAAAGCAAGGTCAAACTCTCATTTTTTTATAGAAAAAGCAACTTACCAAGCATTTTACATAGAAAATCTGCATGGAGACCTCTCAAATCAACAAAAATGGTGCAGATTGAACTCCCAAACCCTAGCTCGTGGCGGCCAATGCACAACAACGTTTTTAGAAGGAAGGCAAGTTAAGAATAAGGATATTTAGGGTTCAAAATGTTTTAATTCGACCCTCTTATTTGGATTTTTAGAGTTTTGACTTCCTTTTTAAGAAAATCCTTTCCATTATTATCACCATGGTCCATGACTTAGGTCATTCGACCTAGTCGATTCTGGAGCCCATGAGATTTCAAACTCATGTCATCATTGTTTTCTAAATGATAATGTCACTTTATATGTTTTGATTGCATGATTATCAGCCAGAATAATGACATAATTAAATATTAAGGATAATATTTCATTATTACCTTAATATTTAACATGTATTTTATAAGAGGGAAAAGAATAACAAATGTTAACTATTAAAGTAATCAATAACCTATTATCTTTAATATTTAATCAAAACGTTATCCTCCCCATAATCATGCAATTAAAAATATAAACTGAAGTGTAATCCTTATGCAAGGTCAAAGTGTAAAACATTTGACTAAGTGATGCAATTATAAGTCACTTAGTTTAAATGTTATTTTCTAAAAAGGAAGGATATTTATGTCATTTATTGCATAAGGGGGATAAGACTGGAATTTATAAGGAGAGGCCAAGTGGGTTAGAGGAGGTTGAAAATGTGGGGAGCATTTAAGAGGATATTTTGGCTCAATTGAAAGGTTTTAATGCATTTCTAAGAGCCTTTATGATAGGAGATAGGGTGGCTTGACTTTTTATTCATACACATGCCTTTTTGGAGTCTTTTAGTAGGCTTAAATAGGCTTTTATGAGATGCATGACCATGGAGTTTCCTTATCCTTATCTTGTTACAACTGCTTGGAGAGTATATAGCCATTCATTTGACTCCTTGTGTGGGAGTTCTTTCCATGCAATTTCTAGAGTTAGTGATTTTTCTACAGTCCTTACTCGGTTTGAGCATGTTTTGTAACCCTTTTGGCATATGAAATATAGAGAACACCTTGGATACCATTGATAGTCAGATTTTGCCTTTTTATTTTTGCAGTATTGTGTTTCATCAAGTATTTGATCAAGTCATTTGTGAGGTAATTTTGTTTCCTTGTGAGTTTGTCTCATGTTTCAATACCTTTAGGCCTCTTTGTGAAGTATTTTTGCAAAACATACAGTAATAGGTTGTGCAAGTTTAGTTTCTGTTATCTGTGGCCGTGTATGCAAATATGAGTTTCATAAACCATATCAAGTTTGGTGTATCACCCTTGTTCTCATTTTATAGCTTTACCTTTCATTTTTAAAGCATTCCTTTTCCCTTTTCCTCTACAAATCTAGTAGTTTCTAGGTGATAACCAGCTAGGAAGCTAACCTTCTCCGAAGGTTCTTTCCATCATAGTGACCCACAGGCCTGGAAAGATCCCATTTTTCTCCAAAATGCTAAGTTCTGCAACTTAGCAAGGATGCAAATCTGAGAGACAACAATTACTATTTCATAATGAGTTTTAATGACAAACCCTCATTTGTTTCTTCACATTTTGGTGCTAACAATTGATAGCAGTGGTAAGGGCAACCTCAATTGATGCCCTACAAGACATTGGATCAAGTGAGAACACCTTTATAGTACTAAATTTTCATGTACTAGAAAGGTATTATGACTGAATTTTTACATTTGACATCTCCTGGGGCCAAACAGATGGCGTCCGGGTGGGCGGTTAAACACTAGATGAGATGTTTTTTCGGTGGCAAAGCCTCATGGTTGTTCTTGGTATATCAAACGTAGACAATCTCTCAAGAGCCCTAAGACAAAAAAGGTGTCAAACTTTGGACTGATTGTTCCATCAAACTGGGAGTCCTAGAAAAATCTTCTTTGCATGTATAGGTGGATGTCAGGTCCACCTACAAACACCTACCTCAATTTTTTTAAAATTAATTTTGTTTACCTATGGTGGCAAGGAACACATTGTTCCAAAATGATTCAGTTTCATGCAGTGGAAAGGTGCTAGGAGTGACATTTTGCATTCCAAATCTCATGGGGCCGAACCAACTACACCAATGTGTTGGGGTGGGCGGTTAAATGCTAGGGGAGGTCTTGTTTTGCGAAGAATCCCAATCATTCGTGGCAGTAGGCTATTGGCAAAGTCCCTTAAGATCCCTAAGAGCAAAAAATTGTCAAACTATGACGGAGCAGTTCTCATAATTTGTGGCAGTTGGGAATGTTTTGTTTAGACCTACAAGTGCACATGGGGTCCATCCACAATAACCTCTCTCGATTTTGGTCACCTCCAGTCTGTTTGACCGTGCCGAAATCAAATGTATTCTTGCAAAATGCTTCAATTTCATGCAATGGAAAGGTGCTAGGAGTGAGATTTTGCATTCCACATCTCGTGGGGCTGAACAAACTACTCCAACATGTCAAGGTGGGTAGGTAAATGCCCGGGGATGGTCTCGTTTCATGTGCCAAGCATCCCAACCATTTGAGGCAGTAGGCTACCGGCAAAGTCCCTTAAGATCCCTAAGACCAAAAAAATGTTAAACTATGATGCAGTAGTTCTTGGAATCCATGACAGATGGGAACATTCCGTTTGGACCTATAGGTGCATGTGGGGTCCGTCCACAATAACATTTCTTGGTTTTGGTCAACTCCAGTCTGTTTGACCGTGCCGAAATTAAATGTATTCTTGCAAAATGCTTCAATTTCATGTAGTGGAAAGGTGCTAGGAGTGGCATTTTGCATTCCACTGCTCATGGGGCCAAACCAACTATGCCAATGTGTCAGGGTGGGTGAGTAAATACTTGGGGGAGGTCTCATTTTGTGCACCAAGCATCCGAGTCATTCGGGGCAACAGTCTACAACAAAGTCCCTTAAGACCCCTAAGAGAAAAAACTGTCAAACTATGATGGAGCAATTCTCAAAATTCATGGTAGATGAGAAAATTCTATTTAGACTTATAGGTGCACGTGGGGTCCGTCCACAATAACCTCTCTCAGTTTTGGTCAACTCAAATCTGTTTGACCATGCTGAAATCAAATGCATTCTTGCAAAATGCTTCAGTTTCATGCAACAAAACCTGTCGTGGGGCTGAACTGACTATTCCAACATGTTAGGGTGGGTGGGTAAATGCTAGGGGAGGTCTTGTTTCATATGCCAAGCATCCCAATCGTTCTGGGCTATAAGCTACTGATAAAGTCGAAAGGTGCTAGGACTAAAATTTTGCATTCCACGGGTCATGGGGCTGAACTAATTGCGCCAACACATTGGGGTGGGTAGGTAAATTATAGGGGAGGTCTCATTTTGTGCGCCAAGTGTCTCAGTCATTCCAAGATGCAAGCTACCAACAAAGTGGAAAGGTGCTAGGAGTGATTTTGCATTCCACAGCTCATGGGGTCGAACTAACTACTCCAACACGTTGAGTTGGGCAGGTAAATGCTAGGGGAGGTCTTGTTTTGTGTGCTAGGAGTCCCAGTCATTCAAGGCAGTAGGCTACTGGTAAAGTCCCTTAAGATCCTTAAGAGCAAAAAACTGCCAAACTATGACAAAGCATTTCTCAGAATTCATGGCAGCTGGGAATGTTTCATTTGGACCTATAGGTGCACATGGGGTCTGTCCACAATAACCTCTCTCAGTTTTGGTCAACTCTAGTCTGTTTGACCATGAGGAAATCAAATGCATTCTTACAAAATGCTTCAGTTTCATGCAGTGGAAAGGTGATAGGAGTGAGATTTTGCATTCCACTGCTCATGGGGCCAAACCAACTACGCCAATGCATTGGCATGGGCGGGTAAATGCTAGGGGAGGTCTCATTTTGTGGACCAAGGGTCTCAGTCGTTCGAGGCAACAAGCTACTGGAAAAGTCACTTAAGATCCTAAGAGCAAAAACTGCCAGACTTTGACGGAGCAGTTCTTAGAATTCATGGTAGCTGGGAACATTCTGTATGGACCTACATGTGCATGTGGGGTCCATCCACAATAACCTCTCTCAGGTTTGGTCAATTCAAATCCATTTGACTGTGCCGAAATCAAATGCATTCTTGCAAAATGCTTTAGTTTCATGCAGCACAACCTTGCCAAGAGCCATATTTTTCATTTTTCTTGTCATGGGGCCAAATTGACTATGCCAACATGTTGGGGTAGGTGGGTAAATGCTAGGGGAGGTCTCATTTCGTGTGCCAAGTTTCCCAGTCGTTCCGGGCTATAAACTACCGATAAAGTCAAAAGGCGCTAGGACTGAAATTTTGCGTTCCATAGGTCACGGAGCTGAACTAACTGTACCAACACATCAGGGTGGGTAGATAAATGCTAGGGGAGGTCTCATTTTGTGCACCAAGTGTCTCATTCATTTCAGGCTACAAGCTACTAGCAAAGTGGAAAGGTGCTAGGAGTGAGATTTTACATTCCATAGCTCGTGGGGTCGAACCGATCACACCAACACATCAAGGTGGGTGGGTAAATGCTAGGGGAGGTCTCATTTTGTGTGTTAAGTGTCCCATTCATTTTGAGCTGTAACACGGTAGATGGCATAACTTTGATTCTGTGTATCCAAGGTCTTCTGAGAAGAGATTATATCTCGTGTCCTTATCAATGACGTAGAACATGGTGGGGATGGTCTGTGGTCCTAAAGTCACTGGAAGCATGATCTTTCCTATTGTGGTGACTTTTAAATTGTCGTATCCACTTAGTGTGTCTCTAGATGTGGTGATGTTTGTGTGCCCATGACCCATTCTTTCCAAAAGAGAAAATGGAACTATGTTCACTGTTGCTTTGTCATCGATTAGGGTTCTCTTGATGCATCTGTCATAAATCCACACTTGTAAGTATAGTGTGGGATCTCCTTTCTTTGTTAGCTTTACCTTAGGAGGAATTTTCTTTAGATCAAAGAAGAAACCTGGGTCCTTGCGTTTGGAGTTTGGTGGGTTTACATCGAAATCCACATGGTTGATTTGTTCACTAGGTGGCGGTGTGATTTGATCCAAGTATTTTAACCCTATCGCTTTTAATAGTGCTAAGCAATGTGAAGGAGAGTTCTTGAGGAGGTCAATAAATGAGATGTGCACATACATTTTCTTTAAATCTTTAATGAGTTCATAGGGTCCAATCGGAGCTGGTATCGGTTCCACCATCGAGACCGTGGTTTCATATATTTATTCTTGCTCCTTTTTAGGCTCTCCTTCTTCATTATGTAATATTTCGACCAATCCCAACATCCTAGCTTCTCCTTTTTATCCTAGTTGTGGTGGGATATTTGCATTGGTATCTTGGGCTGCGTTGTTTTGAATAGTCATCTCTGTGTCTTTGTGTGCGAGAAATGGGTCTTGATAGATTCTCATGTCTACATTTTGCAGAGCTATTTGTGCTTGTGTTTGCCTTGCCCCCTTGTTATCTAGTGTGACCTCTTGTGGATTTAGGAGCATCTCTATGAATAGCCATTGTTGGTTGTTACATCCCCAACTTATAATTAGACCTAATCTTAACCTTGCATGGTAATCAAGAGGATTAATCATAGTTAACTGATTTGATATTGTGGAAATATCTAATTTAATCTTTGATTATGAGGTTAATGATTGATGATAGTTATGAAACTATTTGTTCATATGAATATTTAATTAATTTGAATTGTGAAATAGATGATGATGCACTGATCATGGTTTTATGGTCCTGAGTGTGAACATGAAAATGCAACGTCCTTCGGAGAAGGAAGGAGAGTATCATCCGGGAGGAAGAGTTAGATGTCCAGAAAAGGGGTTAATTAGCCATTTGAGTATTAGACTTTTTCCATTGAACTCTCGCTATTAGGGTGAGTTACATCCTCTCTCTCGACTAGTCAATTAGACTTTACTCAACATCTTTATTTTTGAATTGTCAAAAAGGCATTGGTCACAAGGACGTCATGTTGATTTGTTTGTCGATATCGACAAAGTTGCTAGGGACCCTTTGGTTCCATGCTCTTTTTCCACATTTTATTTTGTGTCTATGCCTATTTAATTATCTATGTTTTAGGGGTGAATGATGCTTTCTAGGGGAGCAATGCTTAAACCCGTAGTCGCATCGTAAGTATGCGACCCTAACTAATAGAGTTGATATTATTAACACTTATGTATATCCCTAAGCCCTTAGATAAGGGTGTGTAAGTATATTTATATACATAATTCATTTGGTTGAATTTTATTTTTGAGGCCAAATATGATTAATAATCATATTATCTTTTTATTTCATGTTGTTATAAGTTGGTTGGGGCACTCGGCTAGTCATCACCCACAAGGAGTGGGAAGGAGGGTAGCGGCTGAGTAAACCCTATTTCCATGCCTTTATCCTTGCCAACTGATCAAATGATGGAAAGGTGGTAAGCCAAATCTTAGGAAACATAATCCTGGTTTGCATGCATGCAAAAATAATCAATTATTACTGATTGGATAGAAAGAGACTTGACACTCTTGTTTGTTTTTGGCAAGTATTGTTTTGTTAGATGTTCTTAGTGTGTTGTTGGGAGATACGACTCTCAAAGGTGAGATATAGATAATATTCTTCTTATAGGGGTATCGTGGTAACACCAGAAGCTTGGGGATTCGATCTAAGATCTGTGTATGCTTTGAGCCAGTGATTACATTCGAGCAAACTCTTGTTTAGGTACAAGCTGAAGCTCGGTATTTTATATTCGATATAATACTTATTATTATAAGTCTTTCATCATGCATATGAAAGCATCGACGGTGTCAACATGCATGAGAATCCATTGCTATACTGTGGCTTACTAAGCTGTATTGGTCACATAGTTGTTTGTTGTGTTTTAAGAAGGTAAGTAAGTGTTTCGTTTATCATTGTATAGTCGCATACACACTACTGTGTATACGTATAACCCATAGCCACTTGAGTATGCATTACATGCAAAATGCATACACAAAGCTCACTGTGTGCTGTAAGGCAGAGAGCTAAACTTTATTTTTAACTCTTATTTGTCATGTCATTATAAGATGACTATGACAATGGGTTCAATGTACCTATGATAAAACCTGATAGGGTTATCATTTTATTAAATGGCTTTCGAGTCATGAAAATTGTTATGATGTCTCATAATGTCGTCTAACAACCACGAAGGCTTAGAATGTATGCTATTTATAAAGCCAAATAAGGCAACTATATAGTATTGAAGTAATAGCCGAGAGTAATGGCTCATATACTCGATAGAGGTATGATAATAAGTGAGGTCAAAATAATCAACAATGAAGAAAGATTTTGTATGGAACTATTGTTCTTTACATTAAAAACTGATGACCTCGAAATACCAGAAGTAGAACTTTGTGTGTGGATAAAGTTTTCCTTTGAGTTTACTATGAATATTAACACTATAATGAATTCTCATGGTAATGAGGAGTACATAGACATATTATTGTATTATGATTCTTATAGTTTCGAATCATATTCCCATAAGGGAAAGATATTCTTTGAACATTCTTTTACAATAAAAGAACCTTGTCTCTTTATATTTTGTTGTATATTAGTACATGCATGCCTTATTTCAAAAGGTTGAGTTATTTCTTTGAGTCACATTCAAAAAGGTCTTCTAAGATTGAACCTTGTAAAGGGAAATTGCTTCTATGAGTCACTATAAGTTCAACCATAGACTTTATGAATTGAAAGTAAACCATGGACTAAGGAAAATAAAGTAAACTCCTAGCCAGTAAGGTAGATGTAGAGAACATGATAGAACCTTTTTATTTCTACAGCCAAGTGCAGGACAAAGTGATATGGAGTCACTAGTTCCCAGTTGCTTGAGCAACTAGAACCTTAAAGATAGGTTATCAAGAAAAAGTCAAATGTCTAAGGAATGGACTAAGATGATTTTGAGCTTAATTGTTCTAGACCGAAAAGGGTCAAACTATGTTACTGTAGGACATGACAGTTTATAAGTCAAGTCAATGTGGTGGACATATGACAACTTCATTGCATAATGTTTATGTATGTAAAACTTTGGCCAAAGTAATGCATCTGTCTCTACATGCATTGTCGGTCCATAGTACTCCAGATGGCATAGTGTCTCCAGTAGTATAATACATAGTTAGAGTGGATCTATAGTTGTGTGACTGAGAGGCATTATGAAGGACACAACACCAGATACTCAGATGGCTAACCTAATGGTTCCTAATAACTATTCCTTCTATGAAGGGTAGGGCCACTTCTAGTTAGGAAGTTGAGTGGGGGACCGCCAATCCGTGGTTGGTGGAAAAACACCAGGATGATGCTCTCTTTCCCAAGCATGAGACAAGCAGAGACTTATGAATATGGATCTCATATGTTCCAAATACAGTGCTTTTCATTTTATGATGTCGTGGTCAATTGTTATGTATAATTTGATATTTGATGCCTTGAGCATAACTTGTACATGCATAGTGAAAGTTTATTCACTAAGGATATGTAATTATTGTAATTGTAAGCTTTGTTATATTTTATTTAAAATAGCATGCTTAGTTGTTGAAATGATAATGAATCATTATTGTTTAGCTTTGATTTGGATAATCATGTTGATACTAATCTATTGATTAAGATGAATGTTTATGTTAATTTTTTAGCATTATGGAATGAGATGTTACATTAATCTTCCAAGAACCTTCCAATGAACCTATTGTATTCCCTACATGACTTCATGTTGTGCCCCCTAGTTCCTTGAAAAGAACATAATTGATTGTACTTGTAGGGGGCCTTTCATATCTCCTATCATTCCCATTTCTATTATGATTCCAAGATTGATAGTTGTCCCATGGGCAGTATGCATTATTTCTAGGATGATCAATTGCGTTAACATTTGCAAGCCAGTAATCTCTTCCATTGTAATCATCCCTCACTTTCCTAACTGGAGGTTGATCTATTACCCCCTCTGTTGTTGTGTTCCTGTTATTCTAAAGGATTTAAATGACAGACACGTAGTTTCTGGTATCCTCATTTATCAGCTTCCTGTTTGACCCATAAGTCCTTCTGCCACTATCAATGGTTGCTTAGTCAATCTACAAGGCACTTTCCAAAGCTTCTTCGTAGGACTTGTAAGGCAATTTTTGGACATCTTCTCTTGTATCCCTATTCAAGGCGTGTAAGAAGAGATTGCACAATTCGCGATGATTCATGTTTGGAGCACTTAGTGAAGAATAGAGAACTTGTCTCCATTGAGTGATGAAATGGGCTACCAATTCATTTGGTTCTTGTTTCATGGTCAAGAATTCTCGGATCCCTATCTTCACGAGTTTGTTCATGTCGAAAGCCATGAAAAACTCTCCTATTAGCTATTTGAATGAGTGTATTGAGGCCTTTGGCAGGTGATAATACCAATCTAGGGCTATTCCTTCCAACATCTTAGGGAAGATTTTTGCAACAACCCCATCCCAAGGGAGGAGTTCTCTTATTGTAGTTGTGTATGCCTTGATATACAAATTGGGGTCTCCTTCTCCTTTGAACTTTGGGAGATCTGGTAATGGTCACGGTAATGAAACATTTCTTATAGCCATGTTGAGTGGCTCCTTTAAGTACTCCAAGTATGTGCCCAAAAAGGCACTTTGTGATTGTGGAGTTGACAACATTAACACCATATGTGGGCTTTGATAACCCAATGCCATTATTGGATTCATTTGATTTCACTGTATTGCTTGGAGTGTTTTGAATAGGAGGATTCCCATTTGGGAATGTGTCATTACTCCTATTTCATGAGTAGTAGTTGAGGTAAGGAGGATTCTGAGATGCCCCCTAGTCTTGTTCAATTCTAGCATACTCATGCGACTTTTGTCTTCTTTCTGGGACATGTTCTACCTCTAGAGTTTTGATTCTTTGTGCTAGTGTCGCAATGAGGTCTACAGGTGTAGGACCTCTAGGCACTTCTTCGTTTCTAGGGATTTCGTTGCGAATGTTGTCATGATTTTGCATTTCTTCTCGTATGGCATATTCTTGTTGCTCCTCTTGTAGAGCAACTTTCAAGTCCTCTTGGGCATCCTTTTCTTCTTGTAAGTTCCTTTCAAGCCTTCTTATTTCATCATCAAGATGAGTACTAAATTGCTTGTGGATGGTTGGTCCATGCAATCGACTTCTAATCTTATTTGTCAATTCTTCTTGCTTTGTGAGGTGTGTTTGGGATGACAAGATTATGCTCCCAAGCAGGATTGTTGAATGACAGAGAACGTCTACGTTCTCTTCTATCTTGTTCATAGTATGAATCTTCATAGTCATAGCAGTTTGAAACCAGTACATTTGGATCAGGTGGCACATACTTATTGAGAGAGGGAGTTTCTGGGTCCCTTGAGGGAATGTTCCCTAAGTTTAGGTCTGGTTCCATCATATTTGAGGGTGTCATAAACACCACAGAATAATGGAATGAGTGAAGGCAAAGGTGATAAAAGCGGAAGTGATGAAGACAATGAAGATGATTGCGAAAGAAAGAATGGCTAGACTTTGCAAAGACATGTGAAAAGTACAACAAATTTTTTTTGCTCTTCATGTCAAGTTCACCAAAATATGTACACTCAAAAACACAACTTGGTACCCTAGGGAGATTGAGTTAGCTTTGGCGCGCACATGGACCCCTCTCCTTGCCATGGGGTGAACCTCCACTCCACTCTTGCTCTCATGGAAGTAGCTAGTCGAGAGGAGGTGAGACACAGGGGTGGTCTAGCTTGCTTGAGAGCTGGTCTTCATGGAGAGTGGTTGGCTGGTCCTTGGGCCTTTCTTGTGCGTTGATTCTGATTTGATGTTCTGTGGTGAACCAAAGGATCACTAATCACTGTTCTTCTGTTTGGATTTCTATGGTTCCAACACTGTGTAGGTTGACTATTGTTTCTGTTGATACTTCTTTCAATTTGGTGTTGTTGTTCGAACTGTTGAATGATAGCTTGTGTTTGGAATGTCCTCAACCTTTGTTGTTGTTGAATTGTTAGTTGGTCTTGTTGTGGTATGGGGTAGATCTTCTCTATCTCATCGAGGATTGCCCTCACCCACTCGCCTCTAAGTCTAGGGCACATTCATGAGCCCAAACCAAGAGAGAGATAGTTAAAGCTAGCCTTGGTATGACCTAGGGTTTGTTTGACCTAAGGTTTGACTTTACATTGACCTTGTGTTGGAATCAAGGGTTTGTAAACATTTTATGATCTTTTCAATTTTTGGATGCATGCAAGCCTATATGAGCGCAAAATATTTTTTTTGTGTTTTTTTCTATTTATGGAAATAAAGTGCTTTTTTCTATTCCAGTAATTAAAATATGGATGCAATCTAATATGAAGTTATCTAATGCAATTGATCTATGTTTTTGTTTTGTTTTTTTGAATATGTGGAACAATTACTCTAGGAAAAAGAAATTTCTTTGAAATGAATCTAATCTATGAACTAAATTGGGTAACTGCAAGAAGTTGGGTTCAATTTTTGTCCACAAAGTGGAAGTCTTTTTTTCTAAAAATCAAAGTTTGTCATAGTTGGAGTAAAAATTTGTAACACTTACACAAAATATTAATATGATGTAAAAATATGAAATGTAGGATTTTGTTTCTAGTTTTTAAAAATGTAATTTATTCTAATACCTAGATGATAGATAGTGGTATTACATATAGGATGTACAAAAAGTAGCTTTTTAAAATTCGTATGTTTTGGGCCAAAACATGCACATGTACGGCCAACATAATTTGACCTAAATGAAAGTATTTTTCTAATTTCTTTTGTAGAAAGATGCATATGATGCTAAAGTTTAATCATAACATTTTTTGTATTTTTTTGATAAATATATATTTTTTAATTAATTTTTTACTAGCCCTATTTTGTGTTTATTAAAACCCCTCGTGTATGGCCAACATAATTTGAGCTAAACTAATTGTAACATGAAACATTTTTTTTCATTGTGTATAGAATGATGTTTATATTGATTAGACATAATTTTCTTTTCAAAAAAATTCAAAATCAAAAGTTATTTTAAAAACAGTAATATATGTTATTTCAAAATTTTAACAGTTTTTGTTTAAAAAATAATTAATAAGTAGAAAAAATATGTTTAAAAATTAAAAAATTATATATTTGAAAACTAGACATTGTCATCCATAATGGGTTTTATTTTCATCTAAAAATTCTTAAAAAATGTTTGCAGCCATATTGCCAAAGTCCATTCCTTCCAAAAATTTTGAATCTTTTTGTTTAAAAAATAAATAGTAAATAGAAAAATGTGTTAAACACTAAAAAAAATACATGTTTTAAAACTAGACATTGTCATCTAAAATGAGTTTTAATTTCATCCAAAAATTCTTTAAAAAAATTGTCAGCCATATTGCCTAAATCCATCCCTTCTGAAAAAATTGTGCCCTAAGTGCTCAACTAAAAGTGGACCCAACTTCTTGCACTTACCCATTTTGAAAGTAAACTATTCTAACAATGCAAGATCTACTTAGCCTATCAAGGAAAAATAAACATGCATTTACTGTTCCCAAGAGAGAATTGTGATTTTTTAATTACTATGAAATAAAAGCATGAAGGAACCTAGAATAAAGAGACATGTGAGCCTCCACTACCCTCAAAAATCCTTGTATGACAACCTCTTATCCTCTTGCAATAGAAGGGTGATCCTCCTAGTAACACTAGAAAAGAGATGCAAAAAGAAGCTTTTGGAAGCTTGAATGTGACCTCAATGCGAGCTTGTGAGCACTGTGGCTTGTGATGTGGGTAGCATATCAATGCTATATGAGCTTTTAGCAAATCTTGATAAGACAACAATAAAAGCAAAAGGCTCAAATGTCTTGTGTAAGCATATGGATGCTAGTTGCAGAGCAAAAACTTGCAAGAACTATGTGCACAAATGAAATTGCCTCTCTTTGTGCTTGGGGGAGGGGGTATTTATAGGTTTGAAGAGTCTAAAAGAGGTGGAGAGGATGAAGAGTTAACTCCCTTTGATTGGAGGGTTAACTTAGAAGACACAAGAGTGATCTAGACTAATTAGGGAGTGAAACAACTAGTATAACTTATCACTCAAGAAGAAATGGAGTTGAGAGAATACATGGGTTGACAATTGAAGATAAAATGAGTTAAATATGCATTCTTGGATGCACGAAATAGATAACTCTAAGTTTAAGACAAAATTCCATGCAAACAGAATAAAAAATGGGTGAAAATAGAGCTATTTTTGTCTAAAAACTTGAGTTGATTCATAGTTGGGAAAGACGATAGGGTCACCACTTGGTCCCCCCTTTAACCAGTCAGGGTCACCTAGGAGCGACCCATGGGCAACCCTCAGAGGAGGAATCCTAGGTGAAAGTGCAGGATTGGAGATGAACAAGGAGGGGAAAAGGAGGTGAACTGCCTCTGAAAATTGGTCAAATAGGGGTGAAAAATTAAATCGCCACTTGTGAAAGATGGATCTCCTGGGGGAGATCTAGAAATAATAGGGGGAGATTTGTACTAGTTGACCCAGACTAAAAATTGACAGTGGGAGATGGCTTGGGAGGTCCTCTAGAGGGCTCCTAGGGGTGGGAATGGATGAAAAACACTAGGAAAAGGTTAAAGCACAACATATAGATGAATACAAGGCTTAGGGACAAACTCACAAGAACAGGAAACAAAAATTGACAAGTGTTGAAAAGTGTCGAAAGCGAGGAAACGATTAGCACGACAAAAGGGAAACAACAAAAGGAAGAAGAAACTACATGCTACCAAGAGAATCGCTGTTGAGAGGGCATTATTCCACACTTACATGTACATGAAAAGGATTGTGAGTCATCATCGAGGTCCTCACGAAGGTTGTACATGATTTTGGTGCTTACAATAACTACTAGATTTTTACCTACTTGAAGCTCTTTCTTCCATTTTCCAGTAGTGAGAAGATTGTCTTCAATTTCAATGGTTGCATTTTGAGTAGATTATAGATCAACAACCCTTTCCATTCTTAGATGGAAACTAATGTTTGGAGCTTGTGCATTAATACAAAAACATTTTTGATTCTTAGCATTGGTAGGTCTTTTTGCTGCTAGGATCTTATTTACAATCTTGTTAAATTTTTCCATGAATTCATGCATGGGCTTGTGCATTTCTTTCTTTAATTGAGTCAATTCTACTAACAATGAATGTTCATCTTCTAGATTCTTTGAAACAATCTTCAAATTTTCTGACCATAACATCCCAAGAATTAATTGATGTTGAAGGTAAGTGATAAAACCATTCAACAACTGCATCTGTAAGAGACTTAACAAATAATCTAACTGAAGTGTCCTCGTTCTGAAGACCAAGGATGTCACAAGCAACAAAGAAGGCATTGATGTGCTTGCTTGTTGAAACTTTTCCATCTCCCATAAACTTAGGTAAATTTTTCTTAGAACCATGTGGTAGATCATGCAATTGATTTCCAAGTGCTAGGGGACCAATGGTTGCACCCCATGGTACAAGTTGTTGTTGTTGGTGTGCCATAACTGGTTGAAGATTAATAAGTGGAATAATAGAACCATGTAAAATTAATGCTTGACAAGTAGAGGAGGTTGTAGGTCTCCTTGTTGGTGAAGGTGGTCTACTTGCTGATTTGAATCTTCTTGTAGGTGTAAGAATTGCAGCAAAATTAACTCTTTCCAATCTTTCAAAATCAAGGTCTATGATGCCCTTACTTCAAATACCTCTAGTGTATCCTTTACTAACCAGTTTGAATTTTATTTGTGATTGTTCTGTCGGTTATTATACTAATTCCTAGGAACAACCTACATAGGGTTTCGTCTGTTCCTCCTTGGTACTACAATAATCCTTTCAACAACAATAAACTCTTGTACCTATCCAAATCTTCTTTCTATTTTCTTGATCTCTTGGCCTAAGTCTTCTTCATTGTCTAGCACTTGATTGACTTGGTGAAATTGTTGATTAGACCTTCGATATCTCCAGGCAAGGTCACACAAGTTGGTTATAATATCTTCTTTCTCAATGTTCAACCAAATAATATTAGGTTGCAAAGTAGGACCAAAATTACGCTAAAGCACCATGGCTATACATTTAAGAAAGTTTCTTAGACTTTGATCAAAACAACTCACTAATAAAATAATAGGTCTTCCAAATCTTTTGTCCCCAACAAAGTTGCCAAAAATCTGTTGGTAAACAGATTTATCATTGTGAAACATTATGACTCACCCAAGGAATAGTGACTAACCTTCCAATAGTTGGAGAGGTTGTAACCCAACAAAAACAACCTTCCTCTGCGTTTGAGTGGAGCAACTTCCTTGTATGATGATTATATTTTTCTGGGGTATGCTTTTGACCAGAAAATAGGAAAGGTGGCGTAATCTAAAACTTAGAAATAAAGAAAAAGGGAAAACCCCTAAGTTGCCTAATAGGAAGATACAACTTTCATATTTTCCTAAAACAATAAAAAGATTTTTTTAAAACCCACACAAAGACAAACTCTCAGGTCCTTATCTCTATGAGATTTTATGAGAAGGTATAGCAAGGATATGAATACAAGAATATACTCCAACTTAAGAAAGAGCAACTTGATAGTTTTCACAACAAATAGATTGAGAGAAATCATTGAATATCAATCCCAGATTACACCAAAACAATTTGTAGATAAAGATGACAAATATTTCTAATCATATAACAAAGATTCTCACAAAATGATGACTATTAATCTAACATAAGAAATAAAAATAGCATAAAGGAGACAATAGACATGCTCATTGACTAGCACTATTATTCCTTTATTGGTTGCAAAAAGAAAACACACAAATTTTCTCTTCTCTGTCAAAATGAGAGGATCCAAAAGTCTCTAATTTACATTCCAACTTTGTATAAATAGGCTCCCCTTCAATAATTGTCTCATAACCACTTTTAGTTTATGACTTTAATAACAAAATACAAAGTCATTAACTTTAGCCAACATAAAGTTATAAAAGTAAAGTCATTTTATAAATCATATTAAATGACTTTATATTACAATAAGAAAGAGACAATAAAGTAGTATAAAGAAAAAACTAAGTCTTTTAACCTTGTTTCTCTAAATTATGTTCCTTGGATGAATCTGGTTGTTATGAACTGGTAGACATTCCCTTAAAAACCTTGAATTGTTTTACAGTTGAAGCAATCAATTTTGCCTTTGAGATAGTTGTGTTCAGCAATCATAACTTCCATGTGACCAAAGTTTCATCGATTTCTTTCAACTGTTCAAGAACCTTCAACATTTCTTTGCACGATAAAATTAGATATAGTGGAAGATATGGCACTCAATTTTTCCAATGTGTTTGTTCTCGTTTCTTTATTGAAAAGATCTTCATAAATAAAATCTTTGAAATTCTTCTTGATCAACTAGAGATCTTCTAGATCAGAATCATCTTTATTTAGAATATCTACTTCAAAAGATAAGCAATTTATAACAATGTATGATTTTACCATCTCACAAGATTTTGATAATTTCTTATGCTCTGAAATGGTTTGTTTAAAGATCATGAGTTTCCATTTAATACTAAAATCCCCAAAAATATTTTCATAATTTTTATATTCAAATTTGTTTATAAAATCGTTGTTTAAAATGTTGATGATGCTAGTTTGAATACTCCTCTCAAGATTAGCTTTCTTGAATCAAAGCCTCGTGTTGATAAATTTTCAATATAAGTTAGAGGATCCAAAAAACCTTCTCAAGAGGGAAATGATGAGGAAAAGTTGCATTATTAAGTAAAATACTACTTATAACATGTGGTGTATAACTTGTTGAAGGTGCTTTCTTAATGATTGACCCAACATTTGTGATTGGTTCAGAAATTAGATTAGGAACATATGTAACTAAGAAGGTTGTGTTTCCACTTACATTTTCAAGGATTTGTTGACTCAATTTGCATTTTAGATAATCACAATAGCCCATTATTCTTCTTTCCTAATATTTTAAATGGAGCTTTGACATCAAGTTTGGGTTCATAATAAACCATGAGAGAGCAAATTTAATCTTATGTTCATATAAATGGCATATGAAGCACACATTTGGTAGGTTGATATATAACACCCTCTTGGATATTTTCTTATCTCCAATTTGATTATCAATTATCTCCTTCAAATAGTTGAAGAGATCAATATTCACATAAACCCTATTATGGGGGTGATTAGATGAAATATTATCTTACTCAGCAAATGAAATGCCCAAGAAGTTTGAATAATTAGTTTATAAAATCCTTCATGGTAAAGGAAAGCCAAGGTGAGACTAAGAACATTTGCCTAAACTTTAAGAATTTTATCTAGAGTTGGTAGCTTAGAGTGAAAAGCCCCATAACAAACTCTTAAGAAACCAAGGATGGTAACTCATAATGGGCTTTGATTGCTAGGATCTTGAAACCTTAAAAAAAAACCTTAAAGCAAGGTTTTGAAGGTCAATCAATTTAACACTACAAGTCTCTTAGAAGTGTTATAGAAAACTCCTAAGATTAGAATTAGAGGAGATTTAAACTCCTAAATATCCCATAATGTGATTGCACTCTAATTAGGGACAAGCCTTATCATTTTCAAGTAGTTGTAGAAACAAATAGCATGTCTTAAACACATTGTTCTTGTGATAAAACTTGAGAACATAATTTCAAGCCTTCTTGGCACCCTTATAGTAGAATAAACTTTAGATACAATGTGTGTTGTATAGATATCAAAATAGGCCTAAATTGCATCAATGGTAACACCTTTCTTAAATTTGACAATAGACATGGATTGCAAAAAAAAATATCTTGTAGTTCAACATGTGAGAAGGAGCTAATACCATATAATAATGCAAAGATTATATATTATAGCTATAAAACAAATGAGAATTCCTCATAGAACCTATACAATTTAAGTTCCCAGGCTTAATGAAACCTAGGTCTTAACTAATGGTGTATACATCTAAAAATGACACAAATCATCCTAAATAAATATTCTAAATATTTATTCCATTCTTCTATTAATTAAATAAATATTCCAAATTTATTTAATCAATTCACTATCCCATAATTAAATAAATTCTATTTATTTAATTAAAATTCTTCTATTTGTCCTACACAATTAAATAATCATAAATTATTTAATTAATCCTATTTCCTCTATCCTAAGTTCTAAACTCAAAATTCCACATCACCTTTACACCTCACCTTTTCCACCTCACCTTGTCCACCTCATCAGGTTGCACATGTAATTAAATATATTTAATATTTAATTACCTTATTTTCCCTCACCCACATGGCCTATTTCTTCTCCAATCAGAGGTCAGTTAACCAATCAATCAAATCTGTTAACTAACCTGTCAGTTGAGTCAAATCCTCAATCAATCCAGTCAGTTCCACAATCCACTCTTCTAACTGATCAGTCAATTCTGTTAACAGACCAGTCAATGGAGTTAACTCTCCAATCAGTTTTGTCACATCCCCCCTTTCATGATGGAGCTGGGACACTTGTCGCATTTCCACTGGTTGCACATTCCTCAACCATCCTCAACCGTTGATCTTCATATCTTCTCTCAACCGTTGATTCCCATTCTTCCAAGTCTATAAATGAAGCTTCATCCCTCCATTCTAGTCATCCAGGCTTTTGACATCGTTACTCTACAGAAATATCACCAGCGCGCCTTTGGCACCCACTTGTCATCTACAAGCTTGAGATCACCATTGTTGCATTGGAGCTCACCTTCATTGCATATCACACCATAGCCGTTCACCATTGACTTCCTCAAACAGCTTTAAAAGATTGCACTCTCTGAGGGCTCATCTCATCTGCGAAAGGACAATTCGTGATAGGCGAACAACAGAAGTTTCGAAACGGAATAGGTTTGCTGTGTTTGTTCATTGCTTTGTTCATTTGAATCTTCTTTGTTTCTCTATTCTGTTGATGTTTGGGTCTTATTTAATTCATTTGATTGATTCGACATTTTACCCTCACATTTTTGGCGCCCACCGTGGGGCCGTTGCCCCTTTATTTCACCATTTTTGAGCTTTTTTGAAGGCAGGTTCCGTACAGGTCACGCAGAGTCACGCACAGGTTCTTTCGGCGCATCTGTTTATTTCCACGGCGCATATAAAGACTGTTCTGGCGCATTTATTCTTTTTGCGCATTTGTGTATTTCTACGGCGCTTTTGCGCATTGTTACGGCGCATAGGTTATAACTGCGCATCTGTTGACTGTTACAGCGCTTCTGAAGACTGTTGCTGCGCATCCATTAAAACTGCGCATATATTCATTTTAACCGCGCATACGTTCAATCTTGCAACGCATTCGTTAGTGCTGTGCTTCTGTTGATCATTTCTGCGCATCTGATCACTGAAGCTGCGCATTTGTAACAGACTCAAGTTTTAATACTTTTCTAGAAGATTTTGCTAACGTTAACCCCTTTACAGGTGTTTGCTGGAGCGGTTTTGCAGGGTAGGCTCGGGTTCAGTTACATGTAGTTGCATCTAATTAGGTCACCTTTCATTTTCTGGGAAAGAGTAAAATGGTTGTTCATTACAAATCTTCATCTAGTCCTAATTAGGGAGGAAGTAACTGGTTTATTTCATGCTTGCATTACAAACACCTTCAAAGTTATTGCTATCTGAGATTTAAAATTGAACTCATCACTGATCTTGAAGGTAAAATGAACCATTGCTATATTGTGAGACCTGAATTTCAAAGTTAACAATCTTGTGCTTCGCGGTTTTAAAATTGAACTCATCACTGATCTTGCAGTTAAAATGAACCATTGCTATATCGTGAGACCTGAATTTCAAAGTTAACAATCTCGTGCTTCGCGGTTTTAAAATTGAACTCATCACTGATCTTGCAGTTAAAATGAACCATTGCTATATCGTGAGACCTGAATTTCAAAGTTAACAATCTCGTGCAACGTGGATTTAAAATTGAACTCACTACTGCTTTCTGGGATTTAAAACTGAACCACTGCAATATTGCTGAAATCACTTCAAAGTTCTGTTTGAGTAGATTAGCCCATTTAATTTTTATCTTTTAACTAGGGTGGATTAATCAGTGTATCCTGTGCTTGCGAATGACAATAGGCTTATGCTCTCCCCTCTTCTGGGTGATCAGAGTGCCATACTTGTCATTCTATTTGTTTAACTTTTAGGAGGGGCCTGCCCTTGGATGCACGCTTGTCCAAGCGGGAACGACCCTGAGTGGTAACAGGCTAACACCAAGCCCTACCGAGCCACTTAAAATAAATTGTGCTTGAGGTGAAAACCTCCTGCAACGAGTGCTGTTATGTTACACCGACGGCCAACCTCCCCCAAAACCCTCTCAGGCGTAACCCTTTGAGGCTGGGAGACTCCATAACGGAGAGTAGCGCCGCCGCACGTGTAACCACTTGAACGGTTGCCCGAATTAAATACCTCTTGTTTTAGTGGCCCAAATCCCTTATAATCCATTTCTCGCCTAGGATTTTGTGCTTGCTTTTGTCCAAAATAGAGTCGAAAAACTACAAAAACAATGGAAAACTACAAAATACTCTTTGTGCTTGCTGTGTTTTCTTGCTAAATTAATTCATAATATCAGATCAAGAAGACCTTTTTCCAGCCAAAGAATACCAAAAACAGAGAAAAATCCAAAAAAAAAATTTTACAAAAAATACCAAAACTGCGCATATACACTTTTCTGCTGCGCATACACAGCGACTTGCTGCGCTTTTGCACCGACTGGCTGCACATACATACCTTTCTGCTGCGCATATACACTTTTTGGCTGCGCTTTTACAGCGACTCGCTGCGCTTATACATCGACTTGCTGCGCATATACTTTTCTGCTGCGCATTTACGCACTGTTACTACGCATACGTGCTTCACCAGAACCGCGCTTTTACAGCGACTTACAGTGCATTTACCCATTCTTGCTGTGCATCTGTTTCTGCGCATGTGTGACAGTGAACATCTGCCCTATTTTTGAGAAATTTTCATCAACTGTTCAAAGTACCCATTTCAGCCTAGTTTCATTTTTCGAGGTCGGAATCAACCTTGCAGTCAATTTTCATCCATTTCACCCAATTCTCTCTCTTTCGTCGGTCGTCCCAGTCACCTTCTGTCCTAGTCACTCTTGCCCCAACGTCATTCTGTCCCATACCGATTCGACATAGGTCCTTCTTTGTTTCATTAGTGAATTCACGTAAGCCTAGTAGGTCACAGTACCTTTTGCTAGTAGTCTTGTTGAACGACTAAGCCCTACGCAGTAAGACTGGTATCGACTACCCTTGCTAGTGGCTAGAGTCTTGTGTCAACCGTCTTGCCTGAAGTCATTGAGCGAGAGAACCCTTTGTCCAAATCTTGTCCTAGATACCCCATTCATTACAATCTTAGTCGGCACCTTGCCAAAATTTCTAATCCTAGTCCACTTCATCCCACCCCACCTTGCATGGTTCTTACTCGATCCCAGTACAACAAGCTAATTGAAATGGCCGACTCATCCGATCACATCGCCCCACCACGCGATGATGATGAAGAAATTTCTCGTGAAGAATTAGTGGCACACATGCAAGATAGCAAATTCCAACGCCTAGTGGAGAAAGTGCTCCTTGAGGACCCCACCAAATATTTCCATCATCTTGCTAGTCTCGGAATCAAACTCCCCGCAGACTTTGACATTAGCTCCATCATGGAAAATGCAGACAATGAACATGAGAGAGGCACAAATGACACGGTCCCCCATGCCAATGAGAGAGGAAAACAACCCATAGCTCAAAATGTTCCTATGGCGGATGTGAGACAACAAATTGAGAGTCTAAAGCTAGAAATCTCCAACCTTAAGATCGGCACAAGTTCCAAGAACTACTCCTTGGAAGATATAGCACCATACCCCTTTGACAGAAGTTTGGTTATGAAACCATTCCCCCATCAGTTCGGAATTCTGAAATTTGACAAATACAAAGGGAAGGGGGACCCTAGAGATCATATCAGGGAATTCACTGCAGCATGTCTAGAAGTAGCTCATAACGAGACCTACTTAATGAGACTGTTCCCAAGATCTTTAGGAGGTCAAGCTATGGAGTGGTTCTCGCGTCTCCCACCAGGAATCAAAACTTTTGATGAACTTGTCAATAAATTCATAACGCACTTCTCTTACAACATAGAACACGAGGTATCTATGCTAGACCTATGCAACACCAAACAAAAGGGTGGTGAGTCTTTCACCACCTTCTTACAACGATGGAGACAGCTAGCTAGTAAGTGTTCTTACGACATGCCTGAGAAACAACTATTGGAAATGTTTGTCCACAATTTGAATCCTGATCTTAGCTATCAGATTCAGATACAATGCCCTACCTCATTCGCCAAAGTCATTGAAATGGGGCTATTCATTGAGAAAACTATGATCGCTAAAGGAACTCTCAAGCTCTACAAGGACACACCTCCTTCCAATTACACAACTGACAAGTCAAAGTTTTGGACCAAGAACAAGAATGTGGTCAACGATGGAGTAGTGGATGCCAAGGCGGCAGCCCCTAAACAACAACCCATATTCACTCTTAAGGAAGAAGCAAATAACGGTGCACTCAACAAGCCACCCCCTCGGGAACCTAGACCTTGGTTCAATTCAAATCCAAGGAGGAAATTCACACCGTTAGGAGAATCTCAAGAATCGGCCCTCAGAAAGTTGTTGGCTAACAATGAAATTTCTCTACCGCCAACAAGTGACTATGAGCCTATAGTCAAACCTCCCTATTGGAAGGACACAGACTATTGCGAGTATCATCGAGGCAGGGGGCACACAACCAATAATTGCATTCGTCTTAAGAATGTCATACAGGATATACTGGATCAAAATCAGGGAGGAACACAACAGCATACCTCCAATGAATCTCATGTGGCCTACCAGGATCCTCTTCTAAATCACAACAGGCCGTATAACAACAATCACAACAGCGGTCACAACCACAACAATGGTCACAACGGCAACAACTCCAATGGCAATCCCAATAACGACAACAATCGCAACCGGCCAAATCAGAACAGCGGGTCGAGTAATGCTAACTATGCAAGCGTTCCATTTGAGTACACCATTAACTGCATTTCAGAACATCTTCCGCAGGTCAATGTCATCTCCCCCAACCAACAACCAGGACCTAACAGAACTGGTTGTAGTATAATTACCCGCAGTGGTAAAGTCACGATCAATACCACCCCTCCAAGGTCGTCGCCATCTCCGTCTAACTCCCGTCCATACAATGTCATCGACCAGTTACAGAAAACCCCGGCTCACATTTCTATATTGGAGCTCTTGCGTCTATCTCCTTCTCATAAGGAGATTCTCGAGAAAGCCTTAGTGGAAACTACTGTCCCCACTAACCTGGCCCAAGAGAAGTTTCAAACCATGGTTGGCAATCTGACATCCTCCCCTTCCATATCATTTACTGAGCAAGATGACCTTTCCGTATCTCAACCCCACAACACTCCCCTACACATTGTCGCATTCGTACACAAGCATCGCATCACGAGGGTTCTCATTGATGGGGGTGCCGGTTTGAATATTTGCACTTTGAAGCTAGTCCTTGCATTGGGGTTCTCTGAACAGGCAGTTGATCCACGGAGGAAGATTACCATAAAGGCCTATGACGAGGAAGAGAGAACCACAAAAGGCACGGTTGTCCTACCTATTCAAGTTGGACCGGTAATCAAAGATGTGGTGTGCCAAGTCCTTGATCGAGAGCTTGCTTATAATATCTTACTAGGGAGACCATGGATCCATGCCATGAAGGCTGTCCCCTCAACCTACCATCAGTGCATTAAATTCCCGCACAACGGCAAGCAGGTTACCATTCAAGGCGACCCTGATCCCTACCAACACTGCAATTCTTTCCAAGCAAAACCTAAATGTGTCATACCCAACAATCGAGCCCACATTTCCCCTACCCCGCAACAGGACCATTCCGCTGAAGCCTCCTCCTCACGGCCTAAACCAATGAAAATCACCATAAAAGAAAATGGCGTGGGGGAATACCAGATTGAGCACAGCCTCAACCTTGCAAGAATGCCCTTGTCTCCTCGCTCCTTTGGCCAGCCCAAGCATCAACCCAGGCATTTTCCAAAGCCCTCTGCTCCTCCTATAACTCCCGCAAACCCCTTTGTAAAATGGGGGACCTTATCCGATGAATCAGAGGAGCGAGATCTCTTGCAATGGCTTTATGCCGAAGAAGAAAACACACCCCAAGATTCACCCAGACTCCCTACAGAACTCTATGGACGAGGTGAGACCATCTTGCACAAGATGGGATATGAAGGACAAGGCCCTATCGGCCTTAGAAAAGAAGGGATCATCGAACCTATACAACCTTCTTCCTCCTCTTCGGCTAGAAACACCACTGGCTTGGGATACAAAGGCAAGGGTAAAGCCAAGGAAAATGCCTGTCTTGTGGAGACAATCTAAACACTCCAAGTGGACAGTGACACAGATTCAGATGATTCCAATGAGTATGAGTGGGACGAGCTAACGGAGCACTCCTACGACGACAAAGAGGTTGACACCATCCAAACTCTTAGCCCTTACCATGAGAGACAAACACAACGGGACAGACCACTGGAGTCTGATTTGCCCCTCCCTGAGAGTATGGCTTTCGAGGAAAGTTTCGATTCCATTGCGATAAACAACTTGGAGGAAAGTACCCCCCAGAACACTACCCCCACCTGTGCTCCTAGTATTTCCATCCACACTATCAATGAATCAGGTCTTTCATCCGACTCCCTTCCCCTCTTGCACCCTGAGCTTATTGACTGGGATCTGCAAGGAACCCCCCAATTAGATATGTTCCAGAACGATGATGCCTACATTGACTATATGGGACTTAGAGATCACTTACCAAAAGGGGATCATAAAGCCGGTTTCGCTATCGAACTTAATACTGTAGCTTACTTCGGGGAGGGTGCCAAGCCTTCTAGTCGCAAAAATATAAAGATCAAAAAGGGATCTGACAGTGAAAACCGCCGTGCGGCAGTGTCAGATCATAAAACAGTAAAAAGAAAAGACGTATCTGAAGGTGAAAACCCAACTGTGGCACCTGACGATGGAATGCTTGACACCCTCCCAAGTGATATGTATCAAGAAAGGTCACAGATCGTGGTGGAGCCAACAGAGCCAGTGAACATTGGAACCGAAGAGCAGCCTAAGATTATCCACTTTGCAAAATCTCTCACGCCGCCTGAGAAAACCAGGTTTGTACCATTCTTTAAAAAGAAGAGAGGCAGCTTTGCTTGGTCATATGCCGACATGCCAGGTTTGGACCCAAACCTGATCCTACATCACTTGCCATTGGATCCAAGGGTGAAGCCCGTAAAGCAAAAACTAAGAAAGATGCATCCTCATATAGCCCTTCTGGTCAAGGAAGAACTCAAGAAATTGCTCGATGTGGGGTTCATCAGAGCCATAGACTATCCTGAATGGATATCAAACATTGTGCCAGTATCTAAACCAGATGGCCGAGTTCGACTATGCAATGATTTTCGAGACTTAAACAAGGCATGCCGCAAAGATGACTTTCCGTTGCCAAACATAGACATCATAGTCGACCTTACAACAGGACATACAATGTTATCACTCATGGACGGATTCTCCGGGTATAACCAAATCAAAATAGCACCTGAGGATCAACACAAAACAGCTTTCACTTGTCCATGGGGTACCTTTTGCTGGAATGTCATGCCATTTGGGCTGAAAAATGCAGGTGCTACATATCAGCGGGCCATGACAACTATATTTCATGACATGATGCATGTGACTATGGAAGACTATGTTGACGATATCTTGGCAAAATCACTCACCAGGGACTCACACCTGGACACATTAGAAAAAGTCTTCCAACGGTTGGATCAATTCCAAGTAAAACTGAACCCGAAGAAATGTGTGTTTGGGGTCACATCAGGCAAGTTGCTTCATCGTGTCAGCAAACGGCATAGAGGTAGACCCGGCCAAGGTCAAAGCAATCATGGACATGCCTCCGCCCAAAACTCTAACGCAATTGAGATCCTTACAGGGCAAGCTACAGGCCATCCGCAGGTTCATCTCACAGCTGGCAGACAAGTGCCATCCTTTCAGCCATCTCCTACCTAAGAACGTTCCATTTAAATGGGATGAGCAGTGCGAAGAGGCATTCAACAAGCTCAAGGAGTACCTCATGAATCCTCCTATACTCATGCCTCCGATCCAAGGAAAACCTTTGATTCTCTACATATCTGCTACACCTACTGCTCTTGGGGCTCTCCTAGCGCAGCAAGACTATGAGAACAAGGAAAGAGCTGTGTACTACATCAGTCGAACCTTAGTGGGCTACGAGTTGCAGTACTCACAGGTGGAACGTTCATGCCTTGCGGTGGTTTTTGCCTCACAAAAACTCTGACACTACATGTTGGCACATCCTGTCAAACTCATTGCCAAGATCGACCCACTAAAATATCTTCTCAGCAAAGTAGCTCTCACAGGTCGACTAGCCAAATGGGTTATGCTTCTTAGCGAATATGATATAGAGTATGTGAACAGAAAAGCCATCAAGGGGCAAATCATCGCTGACCAACTAGCTGAGGCACCGTTACAGGACACTTCACCAATGCAGTTTGAGTTCCCCGATGAGTCTTTATTCACTCTGTCAACATCTCCTTGGAAACTCTACTTCGACGGGTCTTACACCAACCATGGATCGGGGGCAGGTATCTTGTTTATCATTGCCCAAGGCGACACAATTCCAAAGTCCTACAGGTTGTTATTTCCATGCACTAACAATATAGCGGAGTATGAGGCTTTGGTAATTGGTCTCAAGATGGCCACTGAGTGGAAAATCCAAACACTATGTGTCTACGGTGATTCTCAGCTTGTCATAAACCAGGTCAACGACGAGTATCAGACCAAAGATGAGAAGCTCATCCCATACAAGCGGATGGTCGACAACCTCAAAGAACATTTTGGGACCATCTCGTTTGAACAAATACCCAGGATAGAGAACAAAGCAGCAGATGCAATGGCGACTATAGCCTCTCTTCTTGAGATACCTGAACATGAGTCACGGTATGAGTTCTTAGTAGAAACAATTCGACAACCGGCTTATGATCTCCTCGAAACCCATTCCATTTGCCACCTAGTAGGATCTGATTCGCCTTGGTACGGTAAGACCTACACTTACCTCAAGGACAATATCCTTCCTTTGGACCTCTCTTCCAACCAAAAACGAACTTTCATCTGACAAGCCTCCCGTTACACCATTATCGCCAATACCCTTTACCGACATGGTCTGGATGGTACTTTACTTCGTTGTCTAGAACAAGAAGAATCTGTAACTGCCTTGCGAGACGTGCACGAAGGGATCTGCAGAACACACTCCAGCGGTCCTTCCTTAGCTAAGAAACTCATGCGTTTGGGTTATTACTGGCCCAATATGGAAATGGATTCATATCAGTTCGTCAAAAAGTGCAAACAGTGCCAGATACATGGGAACCTGATTCATGCACCTGCTCAGGAGTTGAGACCTCTAACGACACCCTGGCCCTTTTGCCAGTGGGGACTTGACCTCGTGGGAAAGATTCATCCGCCTTCTTCCAACGGCCATAAATTCATCATAACCGCCACTGAGTACTTTACAAAGTGGATTGAAGCCGTTCCCCTATCAACCGTCACAGGAAAGCAAATTTCCTCTTTCATTCTGAATTACATTATCTCCGATATGGCATCCCTTCATCCATCATAACGGATAACAGGAGACCCTTCAAAAATCAGGATGTCCAGGAACTTTGTGAGCGTTTTAAAATCTAACATCGTTTCTCCACTCCATACTATCCCCAAGGTAACAGCCAAGCTGAGGCATCAAACAAAACCATTCTGAAAATCCTAAAGAAGACTGTCAATGAAGCTGGTCGCGATTGGCACGTCCAACTCAATCCCGCTCTGTGGGCCTATAGAACCAACATACGCACTCCCACAGGTGCTACACCCTACGCCCTCGTTTATGGTTCCGAAGCCATCCTTCCCATTGAGGTCGAACTCCCATCCCTTCGGGTGTCGTTGAAAGGTCTCATATCAGACGAAGAGTACAGAGTCTCCAGACTACAAGAGCTAGAACTGCTAGAGGAAAGGCGCCAGAAAGCTTTTGACCATCTCAAAGCCTATCAACAGATGATGTCAAGAAGCTACAACCACAAGGTTAGACCAAGATGCTTCAAGGTTGGGGACCTCGTCCTAAAAGAGAACCCTCGCAATCAGCAGGACAGAGAAACAAAAGGTAAGTTCGAGCCTAACTGGCTTGGACCCTATGTAATTGTAGCGGCTTACGGATCAGCAGCATATCAGTTGGCCACATTAGAAGGTGAGTTGTTTGATGATCCAATCAACAGCATGCACCTTCGCCGGTTCTATACCTAAGAGAACCCCAATGCACGGGGGCACAATAAAGTCAAAAAAAAAAAAAAAAAAATCAAAAAAGTTACAAAGAGAACATACAAAAAAATCAGAAAAATAGAAAGCATACAAAAAAATCGTCCTTTGGTGAAAACCTGGCAAACAGGCGCCTTGGATAGGTATCATGAGGAAAACCTGGCAATCAGGCGTCATGTTACTTTCTAGCTTCTCGTGCAAATAAAAGCAAGTGATGAAAACCTGGTAAACAGGCGTTACTTGTGACAAACCGCATTCTCCATCTTTGGGAATCCAATCACCTTGAGCCCATTCTCCCTCTATTTTTCCCATTCGACCCATATCCATCCCACAATAAACACTTGACAGTTACCTATCATGGCTTGATACTCACCTTGTGGCCTTGTCGACCAAGGTTTTGTCCCATACCGTCTCCTCAATGTAAGCCTAGTGTAGTGTCTCTCGTCGGTGTCTATGGTCCGAATCCGTGAACCACGTTGCCTCTGCGCCGTCACGTAGGCAAGGCCATTATTCTAATGCGCCCTCGAGGCTTCCATCTCTCCCAAGGTCCCATTCGTCTCCTTTCTTGTCTTCATTCTTGTCGTCTTTCTTCTAGTCCATCCATGGTCCATTAGGGTTTACCCCGAACTACGTTGCCTCTGCGTCATCACGTAGGCAAGGCCATTTAGCAATGAGCCCCCGAGGCACTAGGTCAGTCCCTTAGGGTCAGTCTTCTCAATAAGGATTGTGCAACCTTCTCATCAAGCAAGCAAATGCAAGCAAACACCCGCGCTTCAAGTAGAAATCTTGACTATGAGCATCTTAACCTATCCAATGCAAAGCAAATACCCAAGGTCTTCTAAATGATTTTATGCAAATTAAGGCAAGAAATAAACACATATCAACGCAAATATGCTTTGTAGATTGGAACCTAGGGTTAAGTTACAGAGTCTTGATTTTTGCTATCATACCTTCCTATGCTACTCAAGGATGCCAAAAGCTAGAGATGCTATGATGGGGGCATGATTACTTTCATTGTTTGTTGTTTGTGGATTAAACTTTAGTAATGTGAAGCCTTGTCTAAGGACATGATCAGCAAAAGATCATCGAGGACATCAAAGGTCTTACAGGAACGGGGGCAATCCTTGCTTGTTGAAACGCAAGATGTACTCAGGTCATCTAGATTCAATTTTGACTAGATGCTTGTATTAACTTGCTAAATCACAATCCATGTAAGCGGTACTTAGGTCATCTCAGTTCAATTATACCTCGATGCTTGTATTCACTTACAACATTCCAGAAAAGTACCAAAAAAACAAAATACCCAATGATGAAATAAAGCAATCTAAAAGCACAGCATCCGTCCTATATCCATATACACATCCATACAATCCTCATTATCCCAACTATGCAGAGTAACGATATCAAGAAAAGTTTCTAGGTCATTCTATCGCAACCATTCTTCTATCCATCATGTCATTCTTATGTCGATAGAGTACATTTGGACATCACAAAAACAAGGCATATCGGAGCATATCATATCATTCGTAGGACTAGTCATGCACACGATTAGGTTAGTCAAGTCCACCATCCAATGCATTAGGTCACTAATACATCTGCATCGCATCACATCTCAAAAGCACAGAAAACCACAAAACAACATAGCTAAGTGCATCACATATATAGTTACATCACCACATAGTACTCATGTTACAACTGCATACATTCAAAGCATTACATCATATAAACATCCAGTAGCATCTCATATATCTATACAGCATCATAACATAGAAATCATGTTCCATACACATACATTTGCATTAGATCATTTAGACATCACATATATAGTTTCATCATAACATATAAATCATGTTCCATACACATACATTTGCATTAGATCATATAGACATCACATAGCCGCATATCAAAATATATCTCATATAACATCAGATAGACCATCTAACTATGCAATAAATCACATCATATAGTAGAAGTAAATCACCATCTCATAACACATGCAATAGATACCCAAAGCTGCATCATCATATACACCATCGTATAAAAGAGGTCCAAATGTACAATATCACCATCTCTCTTGAAATCAAAGTGTCATATACAATATACGTCCAAATGGACGGTGATACATGTCCCACAATGCACAAAATCTGGTATGTGTCTACCCCTGCTGCTGTGGGCCACCACTGCCAGCTCCTGACTGCTGGGGTCCCATCACGGACGCTCCTAACTGTGATGGACCCGCTCTGTGAGCCACCCCAGACTAACTCCTGAAACTCCCTACCCTCTGGCTCGACGCCACGGCACCATGGTATAAACCTTGGTAGTACTGAGCCTGTGACTGTGCTCTGGCTAGGTCTGTCTGTGCCTGTGCCAACTGCGTCTGCAACTGGCCTACCTGTGCCTGTGCTTGTTGCACCTGCCCAACCAAAAATGAACTCGCTACATCTGTCCCCATGGCGGCCACTGCAGTATCCCGCTCTACACGGATAAGGCGTACCCGTGCATCTGCCATGTCTCACTCGCGAGTCAAACCAGTGATCACTGCTGCATCTGTATCTCGCCTCCTCTCCACTCTCCTCAGCTGTGCCTGCAGCTCTCGCACCTGTCCCCTCAGGCTGGCTATGGTCCTCTCATGAGCCTCACCCTGCACTGGCCCCTATGCTGCCTCTGCCTGTCCTAGCCCCTGCTGCTGGGGCACCTGCTGCTGTGGTACCTGCTGCTGGGGCACCTGCGGCTGTGGCACCTGCTGCTGTGGTACCTGCTGCTGTGCCTCCGCCTGTCCTGGCACTGCCTGCCTAGCCTGATCTATCCTCCTCCGCTGCCTCGGCCTCTCTGCAGCTCGACCACCTCGTCGTCCTCGTCCTCCTCTAGCTCCCCTCCGACCTAGGCTAGCCTCTCCCTCCTCCTCTGAGTCTGCCTCGTCAATACGAGGCACCAGCATGCCGGGTCCTGAATATCTCGGGAAAGGATGTGCAGTGATCCAGTCCTCGTACTCCTGTGTGACCCCCGCATCTGCTATCTCTCTCCGCATGTCCCATGCCACATAAGGCAACTGCTGGAACTCTGCCAGAGCCTCCTCATAAGACGCCATCAGCCCCCATCGGACCCTCTCTGCATGTGTCCGTGCAAACATGGCCTGTCCCTATGGCATGCCCTGTCTCCTGCCGAACTGTCTCAACACTCGGCCCACCATCTATCTCTCCAATATGTGCTGTGTCCGGCCTATCAACCACCTGGTCTGGAAGCAATAGGGTAGCTCATCTCCCTTGTCATCCTAGGGCTCGCAATCCAGATATGGTCGCCAAATGACCACATCTACCCCATCCAAAGTGTGCCTCCAATACTCTAGCTTCCCCAGCCTATGCTGGGAAATCACTCCTGCATAGCCATAGCTGTATGGCTCTCCTCTCTGCCTAGCAAAGACGCACATCGGCCTAGTCACCGCTATGTGCTCCCACAGCCAGAACTGTAACAGCAACACCCCAGCCGATAGACTCGTGCTGCGGTGGTACACCACCTGATGCATGTCATGATAAAGGTGGGCCAGCACGCAGGGTCCCCACGCATATCGGGTGGCCTCAGTCAGTATCCGCTCCATGATCCTACCCCATCCAATGGGGAACCCATGCGATCTCCTGTCCGGACATACAACGCCCCCAATCAGTCCGGCAACTATCCCAGGGAAGTAGTCGTAACAGTCATAGATATCCTGCCATGGGATGACCTGTCCCACCAGCTCGGGATCATCAAATACTCGCTAACACTCGGCGAGTCCCGCGTCCCGCTGTGCGTCATACTCCACTAACTCGCCTACTACGGGCAAGTGCAGTATCCTGTAGACATCCTCCAGCGTCACGGTCATCTCTCTAGTAGGGAAGTGGAAGGTCCCATCCTCGCTGTGGAATCTCTCCACGGCAGCGGTCAGTAGTCCTCTGTTCGCCCGCACCTCGGGCATGAAGCAAATGTAATCCAAGCCCATGGCACCAAGCGCCACTCTGTCAGCCTTCGTCAGCATGTATCTCTGCAATAATGGCATAGGGAACGTCTCCCTCGACTGCAGAGTCTCTCGTATCTCCTCCTGCAAGCACGCAAAGCAAGGCGTCAGTCTCAAACTGCATATACCATACTCAACATATCTACTGAACTATATCAACTAAACTTAGCATTTCAAATTGATCAAAACAGCACACTACATCTCTTGACTAGATTCTTGCAATCTCGGAGATAGCTCATCGATTCTCGCGTCAAACAGGACACTAATCGAATCAATTTAGCTAAGTAATTTGCCATCCCAAGCAAATGCGCCACTACAGGTGGTACAAGCGCCGTTTCTGGTATATGCGCCGCAGGAATCAACATATGCGCCGCAAAATGCATATGCGCCGCTACAGTGCACGTATGCGCCGTTCTAACACATGCGCCGCAGAAATCCACGCATGCGCCGCGAAATTACGCATGCGCCGCAAGAATCCACATATGCGCAACTTTCTCAAATGCGCTGCTATATTTTGCATGTGCGCGGCAAAAATACAAAAGCGCCGCCAAATTACGCATGCGCAGCTAGAATGCACAAAAGCGCAGCTTTCACGCATGCGCCGCCGAAAACGACATATGCGCCGCGAAATTACAAAAGCGCAGCTTCGCGAGGCATATGCGCCGTTCTGCGTTTCGGCGCATCTATTTCACCTATTTTCTACATGCATTTATGACGCCTAAAATCGACCCTAGGGGAAATTTTTCGAAGCACATACCGGGGGTCCTGCCTCTGCTGGCTGCCCGAATCGTCGGACTCGCTTGAATCGGTGCTCCTCGCGTGGAATATCTGTTGCTCTGGCTGCCATGCTGCTCCAAGTTTGCTCTGAGCTCTCTTTCTCCAATCCAGATCAACCAAGTGTGCAAATGACTATTCTTGTGGCCCCAGCTCCTATTTATAGCCTCCAAACCCTAATTCTGGCTAGGTGATGACTGTGACTACTTCCCGTGTCCGTTTTTCCTCCCGTTTTCTTCCCGCATCCCTGACCGCATCCCTTTTCCTCCAACCTATCCTCACCCCTTCTTCGTCGTGAGATCGTTCGTCTCCAAAACTTTCACCGTTTTTCCCGTCCAATCTCCCGAGGGGGCATCCTATCGTCATTTAACCTGTACCAGGGGCAAACTGGGGCATGTATCATCATTCAGACTATCAAATTCTTTGAAGCAACGCTGTAAACTGCATTGCATCAAAGAGGGGCAAAATGTATACGTCTAAAAATGACACAAATCATCCTAAATAAATATTCTAAATATTTATTCCATTCTTCTATTAATTAAATAAATAATCCAAATTTATTTAATCAATTCACTATCCCATAATTAAATAAATTCTATTTATTTAATTAAAATTCTTCTATTTGTCCTACACAATTAAATAATCATAAATTATTTAATTAATCCTATTTCCTCTATCCTAAGTTCTAAACTCAAAATTCCACATCACCTTTACACCTCACCTTTTCCACCTCACCATGTCCACCTCATCAGGTTGCACATGTAATTAAATATATTTAATATTTAATTACCTTATTTTCCCTCACCCACATGGCCTATTTCTTCTCCAATCAGAGGTCAGTTAACCAATCAATCAAATCTGTTAACTAACCTGTCAGTTGAGTCAAATCCTCAATCAATCCAGTTAGTTCCACAATCCACTCTTCTAACTGATCAGTCAATTCTGTTAACAGACCAGTCAATGGAGTTAACTCTCCAATCAGTTTTGTCACATCCCCCCTTTCATGATGGAGCTGGGACACTTGTCGCATTTCCACTGGTTGCACATTCCTCAACCATCCTCAACCGTTGATCTTCATATCTTCTCTCAACCGTTGATTCCCATTCTTCCAAGTCTATAAATGAAGCTTCATCCCTCCATTCTAGTCATCCAGGCTTTTGACATCGTTACTGTGCAGAAATATCACCAGCGCGCCTTTGGCACCCACTTGTCATCTACAAGCTTGAGATCACCATTGTTGCATTGGAGCTCACCTTCATTGCATATCACACCATAGCCGTTCACCATTGACTTCCTCAAACAGCTTTAAAAGATTGCACTCTCTGAGGGCTCATCTCATCTGCGAAAGGACGATTCGTGATAGGCGAACAACAGAAGTTTCGAAACGGAAGAGGTTTGCTGTGTTTGTTCATTGCTTTGTTCATTTGAATCTTCTTTGTTTCTCTATTCTGTTGATGTTTGGGTCTTATTTAATTCATTTGATTGATTCGACATTTTACCCTCACAAATGGTACTCATCTTTCTCAACAACACTGACTCAAAAATTTCTAATCATCCCTTCCAAACATCACCAAATGATTGGTTGTTACACATTGTTAAACTAACATGAAATTCCTTGTTATGAATGAGATTAAAATAGTTGGTAGAAAGGATTAACTATTTTGAATGACACATTGGTTTGAATCTTGCTACACATATATGAAAGCAACGAACCTAAACCCATCCCTAATCCCCTTGATGATTGTAACTAGGGGCTAAATTTGATGGTTGACCTTGCTTGAAAAATGTATTTTTTTGAAGATGGTTATTGATTCATCGTTGCTCTTCAAATGTTAGAACAACTGATAATGAAAGAAGAAAATATTTTACAACAATTTTCTCTAAAAGCTTCACAACTATCACTTATATGCATTGTGAAACTCTAATACTCCTAAAACAGTCACCATATATATTTTTATGGTCCTTTAAAAAAAATTATTTTCTATTTTTGAAATACTATTTTTATTGTATTTAAGAGTTAAAAAAAGAGTCATCAAGTGACTCTTAATCTATTGGTAAAGCCAAATGGCTCACAAAAAATTCCCTAAAGAAATCAAATCTTATTCAATTCGAAATATAATATTGGCTTACAAAAAACCTCTAAAGAGATCAAATCTTATTCAATTCGAAATATGATACAATTGGAAATATGATAGATTGAAGATAAGACCAAAATCATGTTCCAAACAAATTTGAAATAGAAATATGACCATCAAATAAAATCTAAATCTAAATCATTTAACCTTTCTGAATGAAGCTTTCCATGAAAGTTCTTTGCATTCATCCTTGAAGCGATCACAGCCGTGAGTGGAGGAGTTGTATCTCGATCTCTTGGAATCTTCCCCTTACATTCACAAAACTAGAAATTTCTAGGCAACCATTAAACGATATTGTATGTTAAGGCAGTTGCGATCTTTTCGTCGTAGACTTGGACAACACATATCTTCCTGGTAACATGTCGACAAGTATTTGTTGGTTTTCGACCTCCGGGAAGTTCCTGGTGCTGTCGTGACGCCATGGCAATGTCTGCCTTGTTGAACAATAATGTCTGACTTCGTAGGTCACACAACTCCTCTTCCTAACTCTTTCCTTTTCTTTTTTTTCCTTAACTTGTACGTCACGATCACTTCGTAGGAAACGACCCCGAAGGAGTTAATGAGCTTCTCTCTGCTTTCTTAAACCGCTCTTTTTGATAACCTTATAAAGAGAGCACAAGCCGATGTTTAAAGAAAATCTTGGCAAAAACCAAAAAGCTAGATGCTTGTCTGGTGCAGAGAGAATAAGAAGCGGCTATTATCAAGTTTCAAGTTTCAAATTTCATGGTTAAAAGTTTGTAGAGAGTTTGTATGTAGGTCTTAACTAACATTTGTGTTTAGCAATAAAAAGATGAGTTTCCATTGCAAGGCTATCTGGTTTAGAGCCGATGTAAAGCTCAAATCTTTAATCCCAACTATTCAACAACTTTGTTTATCTGAGCTAAAACTTCCCAAAGATCAGCAAAATCCCATTTTTTATCAGTTCTTCAACACTCTTATCAGGGGTGCAGAGCTGTTAAAAAAATGTGAGAATATTAGCCCCTTTAAGCCCTTTCTTAGATATAGGTATGCTTCGCAGATCCTCCGCCTAGAGGAGGAGATACATAGTTTCATCGATCTTATGCCTGCCTATATATTGCTAGATGCCAGAAAGCTTAAGCAAGAACTGCAAGATTTTTACCAGGAGTTACAGCCTGCAGATATGAGTAGCATGCTGAAAGAATCCATATGTAAACAAGCTTCCATGCTTACCAGTGACGCCTCTCGTAATACCATGTTGCTTCAGCAAATGCGTCTAGACGATTTTTGTGAAAATTCTGAAATGGAGGGTTTTAATTACTCTGTCCATGACATTGTTCCTGTGAAATCTCAGTTTTATGTGGGACTGGAGAAATCGATTGGGGATGTGAAGAGGCTTTTGTTCCAGAAGGAGGTGTCGGTCGTTGCAGTGCAGTGTATGGGGGGTGGTGGAAAAACTACTTTGGCGTTGGCTATATGCAATGATAATCATATCAAAGGTAAAATGGTCTACCCCTCAATTTTGTTTTTTAAGCCTTTGCTAGAGATCCAATCTATCTCAAATTTCTGGTCTCTGTGTCAAGAATGTGTTGTTCTTCTGTATGTGATTATGAGATAAAATGTCCGACAATATTCTTCAGGAAAAAAGAGTAACTATCTTTAGGCGAAAAGGTTCTAGCTACTATAATTTATTCATAGTTGAAGGAAAAAACAGAGGAGAATAAAAACACAGAGCTACTGCTCTTTAAAATTTCATATACATGAAGGAAGAAAACATAACATTACAATTTCTGAGTCTGCACATTCACAGTGCTTTCCATTTTACAACAATATTAAACCTGCTGTCATGTATTAGAGCTGGTGCAACATATAAAAACAAAATACATATATTTTCTGATAGATACACATACATTCCAACTCAAAACAGCAAGCTGTTTACAAACATAAAAAAACAGAGCTGCTGCTCCTTACACCCAGAAAAACAGAGCATACAAAAAGGAGTAATATTACAACTGAGGCAAATGAAGTCAACTAAAATATTAATGAAGATATTAAAAGGTATGGGGAGAGCAGAATGGAGATGGCAGAATTTGTCCCTTCGCAAAAGTCTTGATAATTTAATGAGAAGCGACGCCCTGTCAACAAAGCTGGGGAATAAGATTTATTAGGTAGTTGGGATTACATTTCCAACAATAGTGTCTCTTCTTGTACAGATAATTGTTTCTCTCTGTCTCTTTATCAATTAGCTTTTCAAGCTTTGTTTGATTGTCTTTGCTCAACATTTCATCCATAAGGGTTTTGCTGTAGGCTATAAGTGATAGCGAAGTGTGCTTCATCCTATAGTTTCTAAGACTTGTTTCGTTATGATTATCAGGGTATTTTCGAAACGTGGTTTTCATTACTGTTTCACAGTCTCCAAATATGAAAGGACTTATAGAGACGATGTGGGATAAAATTGTTAGAACGAAGAGGCCTGAGTTTCAGAATGTGGAAGATGGGCGTATGCAGCTGCAGCAGCAGCTTCTGAGGCAATCTAAATCAACTCTGGTGATATTGGATGATGTCTGGTCCAGAGCAAATTTGGAGAAATTACTATTTCAAGGGGCAGAATACAAGACTGTTGTCACAACCAGAGATAGCTCCACTATCCCCAGAAACGACTCTACTCAATTATATCAGTTACCATTGCTGGGCCAGGAAGATGCTGCGTCTCTTTTCTGCTTCTGGGCTTTCGGACAGCCATTTATTCCAACTAATGCAGATGCAAATCTAGTTAATGAGGTATGAGATATGAATTCAGTCAAAAAGCTTTATTAGTTATTACCTTGAAGACAAAAGATGTGATTGAATCCAAAGCTTCTTATAAAATTATACAAAGACCATAAACAACATTACAGTGAAAAATAATTGTTTAATTGGGTTTTTCCTCGGAAAATTTGCACTTACTGGATGCTTCGAGGCTCAAAAAAATTGATATCTCAGTTTTTCAGAAGTTGAAATCAGATAATTTATGAACATTGTGGCTTAAATTATACATGTAATTTTGTTGTTCCTTAGAACCTGCAGGGTCTCCCATGGATGTTAATAAAAATTTCCATTTGATAAATTACAGGTACGAGCAGAATGTAGAGGCTTGCCGCTTGCTCTAAAGGTGATTGGAAGCTGTTTGAATGGAGAACCTGGTGTGGTCTGGGAGAGTGCAAAAAACAGACTTTCCAAGGGAGAATTGATATCAGATTACCATAGAGATGAGCTACTTAGATGCTTGGAGACCAGTATTAGTTTTTTGGATGACGTAGCCAAGGAGTGCTTTTTAGACTTGGGGGCTTTTCCAGAGGACAAAAAAATCTGTGCTGATGCAATATTGCACATTTGGGTTTATGTTCGGAAGCTTGAATGGCAGGAAGCTTTTGCTATCTTATTGGAACTTGCGAGTAGAAATCTTTTGAATTTAACCAGCAATCCAAGGTAATTGCGCCAGTCCTTGAATATATTGATTTTCTTGTTATTACTTATTTGAAACTGGCCTAACATGGTGGTTGAATTTATCAGAAGCGCAGCAGCAATCTCTTATGGAAATGCCTCCGAGCTCTACTTTTTTCAGCACGATGTATTGCGAGATTTGGCCTTGTATCTAGGAGGCCAAGGCATTGCATTCCAGAGGAAGAGGTTAATTATGCCCAGGAGGGAGAATATTTTGCCAGGGAAATGGGACTTGCTGAAGGATAGGCCATTTGATGCCCAAATTGTCTCCATTCACACAGGTGGGTTACAAGATCACATATACGGATTGCTATCAATTAGCAATTTTTTTGCTGAAATGCTACCCACTTTTTTGAAAAAAAAAAATTAATTTTTATTTTATATATATGTTTTGTTTTGTTTTTGATGGAAATCATCTACAAGTTCATTTTTGTTACGGATAAGGGAGCACAAGCTTTAGGCTGAATGAGGGTATCCACTGGCGTCAGGGGCCTTGCACTCAGCAAGACTTGATCCCTAGTAGGCTCATCAGAACCTTTCAACTTCAGCAGCAGACCAAAGCCCCTTTACCGCTAGCCATATATTTGAGTAGAAAATTAATAAATTACAAAGATTCTTTCTAGCATCAAATCTACCTTTATATAACTTTCTCTAAATTATCTGGATTTTTTGTGTGCATGTTTCTTTCATGCTTGCATATGAGAATCTAACATACCTAATTAAATCCCAACTTCATTTTTCTGACTTTACTTCAGTATGATGAGAACTCAATCTAGACAAGTAATCATTGGCTAAAGCAGAATGTTCTAATTGGATTCCATTACCGAATTATTCATACAGGTCCTATGGACAAAAGCGCGTGGTACGAGATTAATTTTCAAAAGACAGAGGCCCTGGTGTTACTCTTTGCTGCAAGTGAATACCATCTTCCTCCATTTATAAAATCTATGAAAAATCTGAAGTTTCTCATAGTAGCGAATTACAGTTCAAAG
Source organism: Cunninghamia lanceolata (assembly GCA_027924645.1). NCBI lineage: Eukaryota > Viridiplantae > Streptophyta > Pinopsida > Cupressales > Cupressaceae > Cunninghamia > Cunninghamia lanceolata. The sequence continues at coordinate 13,828,789 of BSBN01000167.1, forward strand.
AGGGCCACAATTAAAGGTCTAGATGTTTTATCTTCCCTCCCTCAACTAAAGAGTGTTCGCTTGGAAAGGTTGGCTGCACCCACTATTCAGAAACAGAGCAATGCACTACAAAACTTAGAGAAACTATCTTTAAGCTTATGTGAAGGGTTTGGAAGTGCTTCCACATTCAACTACACCAAGCTACAAGAATTTAACCTGGATCATTGCAGCGATTTGGAGGAGTTGCCTTCTGCCATCTGTCATATGCCCTCAGCTCGGATATGGTCTGTTACGAACTGCCATCTGCTTCAGAGTTTACCATATGATCTGGGAAATCTGAGCTGTCTAATAATCTTAAGGTTATCGGCATTACCAGGGTTGAAAGAACTTCCGGCTTCAATCGGAAAACTTGGGCAGTTGGAATGTCTAGACATTTCTGTATGTGAGGGCTTGAAAGAACTTCCAGAGGAAATAGGACAACTTAAGAAATTGAAGGGGATTGATATGAGAGAGTGTTCTCGTTTGAAGAGGTTGCCTAGAAGTGTTTGTGGATTAAGCTCTCTAAAACAAGTTATATGCGATGAGAAGATTGGGAAGCAGTGGTTGCAGGTCAAGAACATTTCTATTCCGGAGCTTAGAGTTGAAATTGTGGAAGCACAATTTAGTTTAGACTGGCTTGATGATTGAATTCTTATGCATGTATAAGGGTTGAGTAAGAGTTTTATTATTGTGTTGTGAACAATTAAGTTTTTATGTAATAGTGAAGAAGGTGCTGGGTTTTCTTCCCGAAAGGGTTTTCCCAGATAAAAATAGTGTATTGTGTATTTGATTTCCTTTTATTTTGTTAATTGCTTGAGAGTTGTGTGTACTACTCTTATTGTACAAGTTTATTGGCTTCTTTTTCTTACATTTAATACATGAATTGAAGCATTGTAAATTATCTATACCATATTATTTTGGGGTTGCAAAATTAAACATTTTTAATATACTCATCTAGAAAGGCCACAAATTAGGGGCCTTAGTTTCATCCTTCAGGAACTCAAACACAAAAATTTAAGAGACCCTGTTGCTACACAATGAGGCCATGTGCATTGTACACTTGTTTGAACATGTATTAGTTGTTGGCAATGTTGTGTATGGCTCACATCTACATTACAACAAAGGTAAAATTCTTGAAGTGCTATTCCTATAGGATTGTTCTTGTCTTGAATGCTAAGTTAATTGTTGAGTCAACTTTGGATTTGTGGAATACCATCCCATTCAAGGATATAAAATTGAACACAAATGGAGCTTTTGGATAGGAATTTGCTAGGTCAAGTTTGGGTGGAACTTTTTTAAGCCAATACTCTATTTCTCTACTTCCTAATCCTATAATGGAATAACTTGAACGAGAGATGAATATAATAGGGAAAATGTTGCAAATACTTGAGAATAATAAGCCACTTTGAGGGGCCAAACCTCCAAAAGTCTCCAATAAACACATAATTTGCAATATGATGATCATAAACTAACTATTAGCTCATATATATGCCATACTTACACTTTGGATGCCACCCATGCAAACTTACCTACTTATGTTTAAGACTATATAATTGAATATATAACTTAATTAAGGGTTATGCTAGCCACAAGTCAGTTACACATCTCAATACAATCAATGGGTTAAGTGCATAGCATGCTCCCCCTTTTCAGAGAAGTGTTGTTCTCAACATTGATAAATTGTGGATACTTGTGCACAAAATATTCATGTTTCCATGTAGCATCTTTGAGTGAGAATTCTTCATTTTGATCAAATACTCTGTGATCGCCCTTGTCTGTAGCCTCTTAGTGCATGTTTGAAGAATTCCCTCTAGTTCAAAAATCATACTGCCCTTCTCATCAAGCTTTGGTAACTCAATCTGAGTTGCAACTCTATCCCATAACCTTCTTCAAGCATGAAACATGGAAGACGTGTATTTTTTTGACACAAGTAACTCCAATGTGAATGCTACATTACTAATTTTCTAAAAAAACCTATAAGGACCATAATACTTGGGTGTAAACCTGTTATCCTTCTATTGTTTGAGTGACATTTTCTTATATGGTTGTAATTGCACAAAGACCCAATCTCCTACTTTAAAATTTATTTCACTATGGTTTTGATCCACTTGCTATTTCATTCTAGTTTATACCATTGCCAAGTTCTCTCTAAGATTAACAAGTACCTCTTGTTGATGTTGGATGTGTTCTTCAACTATTTGGACCTTTGGGTGTGCTCATAATGAAGAAGTGATTGATGCAGAGAAATGATGATTCACCCAAACAAACACACTTCAAACAAATGACTTTTTCTCACAAACTTCCACTATGCTTTGATGAGAGCAGCAAATAAGGTAATTTTGACATAATTTTCAGAATACAACTCAAACCCACAAACTAAAGACTAATTTGGATACCCTTTTCTCTCTTACACAACATATCTCAAAATGGGTAGGGGTTACTTTGGAAGATATGGCCCAATTTTTTACTGTCCCGTTTTGGAAAGGGGCTAATTAGGCTTGTAGCAATAGGGGTTTATTGGTTCTCCACACTCTAGGCCTCATTTCTCTTCACAAAAGGCTCAGACATGTCACCTAGGGTCTGACCATGCTTACCAAACCAATTCCCACACTTTCCCAATACTTCTTTATCAAACTCTAACCCCTAGCCATCCTTTCATGCCTAAAATCATGAGTTTCTCTTCTAGGGCATCAACCAAAAGGTCTCAAACTTCACTCCTTGAACTTGCAGACTTCAATAACCTTAAGCCCTACCTAATTACACTCATTCCACTAAGATTCAAAATATTTCACTGGAGGAATGGTGAGAAATACACATTTTTGTTCTTCAAAACCCTAGTTCAGGGTTCAAACCTGTTTGTAAAGAAATTACCATAACTTTTAATCTACTCAATGAAATTGAATGAAACCAACTTTGTTAGAAACTAGATTCACTCCCTGTTTATCTCCAATCAGTTTCAAGCAACCTTAGATCTGTACTAAACCATACAATGCTCTGCAACAGGACGGTTACAGGAGAAATCTGGAAATTGCAGTCATAAAAATGATCATAACTTCCACAATATGTAATGAAAATTCATGAAACAAAAACTAAAATATAGAAGACTAAAAACCCCATCCATCCTAGATGGTCTTAGGCCATGATTAGGGATATACCATCCATACCATGTTGTAGAACAGAGAAATATGCAGTTAAATAGAGTTTTCTTATTGATTTCATTCCTCAACTTCAATACATCTTCATCCTCCTCAACAACCCCCATCCAAAATGATTCATAAGAGGCCTATTTATGCCCTTTTACACCCTTTCTAACTATCTAACTACCTCGTTGTACCTTTGTCTCTTTAAATTCCCGTTATGACAACTTTTACAAACATGACAACTTTTTACATTATTTAGCAAATGACCCAAAAATGATCTTCTAGGACCTAAACCAGACTCGAACAAATTCAACATGGTCTATTAGACCTTATTACATGATCAAACATAACATTAAAGAAAAATTCACACAATGGCCTCATGGAGGCATAAAGTCCATTAGGTGCTCCTGCACCATACTCCCAAAGGAAAGAAAATTCAAGTCCCATTGAATGCTGGTCTGCTCCTTCTTCCTGGTCTTCCAATTCTTCTACAATTTGTCCTTCATCTTTGCAACTGTCCCTGAGTTCTTCTTCCTCTTCTTTTTCTTATACCATCTCCTATTCAGCATCCTCTCAGCTTTCAGGTTCCAACATTTCATTTCTTGTGCATATACCTCAGTAGCATCATCATTTATGTCTTCATCATACAATATAACATCATATTCACCATTATCATAATCCACATAATGTTGAAATTAGGGCAGACAAATGAGAGGGGGGGTGAATCAGTTGTCTCAAATCTTTATTTTTGCTGCATTTAATCTTCTTTACCACTTATAAACAAATTAAAGATATAATCATGAAAGCATGAATCAACAACACATGAGCATAAACATAATTAACACACATATCACCAGGATTTTTACGTGGAAACCCGGTTAAGGGAAAAACCACGATGGGGTTTAACTCATAAGATTTATTCTCTGTTAAAAGAATAGAAAAATGGGAAGGCACCTGCCTTCGGGCGCACTACCCAGAGCTCACTGCTCAAAGGAGGCTCACTGCCTACAGAAACATTCACAAGATTAACACTGAAAGGTTGAACTGAGAAACATCTTATTCATGCCAAAGTTTAGTTCCATTGAAGCTCACAACACCTCTTCTCTGCCCCCAAACACTTCATCGCTATATCCACATCTTCGCACCTATTCACACATTTCCACAACTTCATAACACTTATTTATACATGACATCGACTTTGGAATGAACATCAAAGTCGGCGTTACAATCATCTATCTGGAACATTCTCCAAGATAGGCATTACAAGCAATTACAATCACAAGACTTAAAATGCGACATGCGAACCATTACACTGTCGGCCAAACATAGCTAGGACTCAAATCTTCCTCGAACAACACGCCACGCTCTATAGAACTTCTCTTAGATCATCCGCAAAACACACCAAGCATCCGGTCAACCAAGATTGGAAAGAATAGCAACACTCAAGGAAAAATCTTCAACTATGAGCTCAATCCTCAATGCGCACCACCAACACAATAGGCACACAATCCAGAGACCACCACAAGCACAATGAAATCAACAAGAACAACTGCACCACCTCAAATCACCAGAAACATTTGTATCTTCATCCAGGAACTTAAGAACACTAACTGTCATGACTATCACACTAGAAAGATTGCTTGCAGACCTCCAAACCACGAACCAGTTGAGTTGAGGATGCACACCAACATCCCAAACATACCTCTAGAACTGTAGACCATAATATTCCAATGCAAAGCAATCCAAACCAAATTCCTGTCACTCTGTTACCTTTGAATAGCTGCAAAACCTGATTCTACTTAGATGTCCATAACTTCACCAATCCTCCATGCGGACCTCTCAAATCTTAACTGGAGCAACTTTAGACAATCCTCTACAAAACCCTTTGGTCCGTAGACTCTGATCTTCATCTCACTGGGAATGCGGAGTAATCTACTTTTCTGAACTGCACTGTCTTCATTATCTCTGACAAAGAGATATGTTGACATCAATGACAACAGATCATATGCACATATTTGCAACGATCTCCCCCTTTTGTCATTGATGGCAACATTTGATGTGAAAAACTGATTCAACCATCAAGATAAGGACTTCTCCCCCTTTCTCTTATCACACCTACAACCACTTTCTTCACTGCTCCCCCTTTAACTAGCAACTATTTACTTCCAAGTTTTTCACATGACTTCTCTCCCCCTTTGACATCATTGGCAAAGGGCACATATTTGCAATCATCTCTCCCCCTTTGACATCAATGGCAAAGGGCACATATTTGCAATCATATCTCCCCCTTTATGTTTCTTAGATAAAACCAAACTGAACTCCAAAATTATTATACTAACTACTCCCCCTGAGTAGCATCCCCTTAACACCAATCAGGATCACAAGATATGACTGTGAGTTCCACTAGACTGATGTACACTAGTGCACCTTAGTTCTGAGCAGGAGGGGTAATAACCCCTAGCTTCACTTTGAGATACTCAAAAGTATCCTTAGATAAAGGCTTAGTGAAGATATCCGCAATCTGATCCTTTGAAGAAACAAACTCTAATCTGACTTCATTCTCATTTACCTTCTCTCTCAAAAAAAGAAACTTGATGGATATGTGCTTTGTCTTTGAATGCAACACCGGATTCTTTGAGATATTTATTGCACTTGAATTATCACAGAAGATTGTAACAGGCTCTTCAAACATAATTCTGATATCCTTCAACATTTTTTTTATCCACAAAACTTGAGTACAATTACTTACTGCTGGTATATACTTTGCCTCTGCAGTAGACAGAGATATTGCCTCCTACTTTTTGTTTAACCAAGAAACGAATCTCTTTTCCAAGAAAAATGCACTACCACTAGTACTCTTCCTATCATCCACATCTCCTACCCAATCAACATCTGTATATGCATGAAGAGTGAAATCATCATCCTTAGGATACCATAAGCCATAATTAGATGTTCCCTTCAGATATCTAAAAAATCTTTTGACTGCTACAACATGAGATTCTCTAGAATCATCTTGAAATCTAGCAACAAGGCCAACTGCATTCATAATATTAGGTTTGGTATGAGTCAGATAAAGCAGTCCTCCAATCATTGATCTATACTTTTTCTGATCTGCCTTAGGGGAATCATCATCTTTACTCAACTTGCATCCAGTTATCATAGGAGTACTAACTGGTTTTGAATCCTCCATTCCAAACTTTTTCAACAACTCTTTTACATACTTAGACTAAGATATGAAGATGCCCTTATCTAATTGAATGATTTGCAGACCCACAAATAAATTCATTTCACCAAGCATGGACATCTCAAATTCACTTTGCATCTGATCAGCAAAGTTTTTACACATACTCTCATTTCCACCAAAGATGATATCATCAACAAATACCTCAACAATCAAAATGTGTTCATGATCAATTTTGAAATAAAGATTATTGTCAGCCATGCCTTCGCTAAAACCTAACTTTAGCAGATACTTATCTAAACTTGCATACCAGGCTCGTGGGGCTTGTTTAAGTCCATACAATGCTTTCTTCAATCTACAGATCATTTCTCCTTGACCAGACAATTGGAATCCTTGTGGTTGCTCAATGTAGACTTCTTCTTCCAACTCTCCATTCAGAAATGCTGACTTGACATCCATTTGGTAAACTTTGAAATCTTTGTAAGCAGCAAAGGCAAGAAATAATTTGACTGCTTCAATTCTTGCCACCAGAGCAAAAATTTCTTCAAAATCAATTCCCTCTACCCAAGAATATCCTTTGCACACCAATCTTGCTTTGTTTCTCACAACTTCACCATCTTCATTCAATTTATTCTAGAAGACCCATTTAGTTCCAATTACATTTTTATTTTCAGGTCTAGGAACAAGAACCCAAGTATGATTCTTTTTAATTTACATTAATTCTTCTTCCATTGCTTTTATCCAACTTTCATCATTACTAGCTTCATTCACTGATTTTGGTTCAATCTTTGAAATCAAACAATACTCTTCTTGTTCTTCAGCAATTTTTCTTCTAGTTTGAACACCTTTATTTCTATCTCCTATAATCTGATCTTTAGAATGATTCAACCTTACATACCTAGGAGTTTTGGGATTTTCTTGAACTTCTGATTCTTGAACTTGTTCCTCAACATTTGCACTAGCTTCTTGAGTCTCTGGATTTTCCAGAGCACACTGAATCTGAGTTTGCTTTCCTATATTTGAACTTTCATTTTGATCATCTAATTCATATCCACAAGACTTGGACGGTCTCTCCTTGCTTTCATCAACCTTGACATTAGCACTTTCAACAATCTTTTTCAATCTCTTGTTAAAGCACCGGTATGCCTTGCTTTGGTTAGAATAACCCAAAAATATTCCTTCATCACATCTTGCATCAAACTTGCCTATATCTTCATCTCTTTTGATATAGCATTTACTACCGAAAACTCAGAAATACTTCATAGTAGGAGCATTACCAAACCACAGTTCATAAGGTGTTTTACAGTATTACCTTTGATTTGCACCCAGTTAAGAGTGTAGACAACAGTACTCACATCCTCTCTCCAATACACATGCGAAGCATTTTCTTTCATCATCATGGTTCTAGCAGCCTCTTGAATAGTCCAGTTCTTCCTTTCGACAACTCCATTCTGCTAAGGAATCCTAGGAGCAAATTGTTGTTATATGGAGCCTAATTAGACTCAGAGGTTAAATTTACACCACTTTTATCGGTGCGGTTTCCCCCTAAATTCCTATGAGGTCAAGGGGCAGTGCCCCCCAAGACGGGGTCAAGGGGTAGCGCCCCCGAAACCTCACACGATTTTTTATTATTTTATTAAGGCGTCAGGAGTTATTTTTCATCGACTGACATAAAAAACCCTATTTTGTAACCAACAAAGTTGTGATAAAAATGGCTAAGGGTTAGGATTTACATTGATGTATTGTAGCATTTTGCAGTGGTATTGAGTTGCAAGGATTGCTGGTTGTAATCGGTTTGATTTACTAGATAATAATATTGGACTCTCTGTTGGTGGATGTAGCCCGAGTTTGGGTGAACCACTTTAAAACTTGTCTCTCGTAGTTATTATTTCTGTGTATTTTCATTCCTTTATTTAATCTTTATTTGCATTTAATTGATATCTTCTGTCGACTAACCCTAACACAGATAACTGTCTTCTTATTCCATGCTTTTCACAGATGCATTAAACTCACCAGAGGTAAACTCTCCACCTCTGTCAGATTTTAGACACTTTATCTTACACAAATCTCATTCTCCACCCTAGCCTTAAACACCTTGAATCTATTACTCTCAAGAAAGTGACCCACATCATCTGGGAGTAATCATCAATCATCAACATAAAGTATTTGTCTCCTTGCAGACTCCTAACTCTGGCAGGACCACACAAGTCAGTGTGCACAAGTTCCAACAATCCATTTGAAAATTGTTCTTTACTTTTGAATGTAGTTCTATTCTATTTGCCTAACTGACATTCCTTACACATGTTGTTAGCAGGTTTCAAAACCTTTGGAAGATCTCTCATAGCCTGAGTAGTACTTATCTTGACAATGTTGTCAAAGTTTACATGATAAATTCTCCTATGCCACAACCAACTTTGATCAATTTGAGCAATCAAACAACTTTTACCAGTACCACTTAAATGAAAGATATTACCTCTAGTATGTGTACCAGATGCAATCTCAATTCCAGAGCTTCCCAAAATTTTGCATTTTCCATCCTTGAATCAAAGATCATACCTTTTGTCAACCAACTGTCCAACACTGAGAAGATTATTCTTCAATCCTTCTACATACAAAACATCATTAGTGTTATTCTTGCCATCAAGAGAGATGGCTCCTCTGCCACAGATTCTACCAGCTGAACTGTCTCCAAACTTCACAATTCCACCTTCATATCTTTCCAAACTTACAAACTTACTTTTATCACCAGTCATATGATGAGAACATCCACTGTCAATCACCCATTCATCTTTTTCTTCAACTTGAGCAACCAAGGCACTTTCCACATTCACATAGCTAGCAAATTTAGTAGGCACCGGATCTTCTTCTTTGATAGCAATGAACACCCATTTATTTCCATAGGTACTTCCCATATCAGATTCATCATCTGTGACTCCTTCATCAGTAGCTTCTTGGACATAGTAGCACTTCTTCTGAACCCTAGGTCTGTTAGGGTTTGGCTTTGAAACCCTCTCCGAACATCTTGAAGGGAAATGATCAATCTTATTGCAAGCATAACATTTGAAAGGGAACTTTCCTTCATACTTACTAGATCCTCTTGGTAATCTTTTGGAAATAAGGGATTCAAGTTCTTCAAGCTCAGATTCATCTTCTTCAAGTTCCTTTCCTGCCTTCTCATATCTGGTTAGTCTTCTTGAAGAGCTTTCACCTGGATCAAATCTTTGTTTTCCAAAAACACTAGCTTTGAATGCAGATTCTGATTTAGGAAGAGAGTCACCAAACTCACTCATTTCAAATGCTGAAAGCTTGCCAACCAACTGATCCCTTTGTAGCATCTGTCACAATCTTGATCTCCTTAATATCAGCAACTATGTGCTTGTATGAAGCAGGTAAGGATCTGAGCACTTTGCCAACAATCTCTGATTCTTCCAATTTTCCACTAGCACACCTGATACTGCACACAAGTTCATTCACCTTCTGCATGTAGGAAGTGATGTTTTCATCTTCACTCATCCTCAAACATTCGTATCTAACCTTCAGGCTCTGTAACTTAGCACATTTAACATATGCATCACCTTCATACAGAGTTTCCAACTTCTTCCATATTTCATGAGCAGTTTTCAATTCCAAGACATTTGTCATTTCTGTATCAGTCAGGGCACTCAACAATGCTTCTTTAGCCTGAATGTTGTTTTCAGCATCTTTGATTTGATTTGGAGTTGTAGGACCATTCTGCGGAGGAGTATACTTATCCTTAGTTATCAACCAATAAGGATCACCCATACATTGCAAATGACATTCCATGCGACTCTTCCAAAGAGAGTAATTTGTTCCATCAAATCTCAAACTATCCTTTTTGTATGTCGACATCCTAGATCTCCTCAAGCGGTCAAGCTTCTTTTAGAGGAACCGGCTCTGATACCAATTGTTGAAATTAGGGAAGACAACTAAGAGGGGGGGTGAATCAGTTGTCTCAAATCTTTATCTTTTGTTGCATTTAATCTTCTTTACCACTTATAAACAAATTAAAGATATAATCATAAAAGCATGAATCAACAACATGAGCAAAAACATAATCAACACACATAACACCAGGATTTTTACGTGGAAACCCGGTTACGGGAAAAACCACGATGGGGGTTAACCCACAAGATTTAATCTCTGTTAAAAGAATAGAAAAATGGGAAGGCACCTACCTTCGGGCACACTGCCCAGAGCTCACTGCTCAAAGGAGGCTCACTACCTACAGAAACATTCACAAGATTAACACAAAAAGGTTGAACTGATAAACATCTTCTTCATGCCAAAGTTTAGTTCCATTGAAGCTCACAACACCTCTTCTCTGTCCCCAAACACTTCCTCACTATATTCGCATCTTCGCACCTATTCACACATTTCCATGACTTCATAACACTTATTTATACATGACATCGACTTTGGAATGAACGTCAAAGTCAGCCTTACAATCATCTATCTGGAACATTCTCCAAGATAGACATTACAAGAAATTACAATCACAAGACTTAAAATGCTACATGCAAACCATTACACTGTCAGCCAAACATAGCTGGGACTCAAATCTTCCTCAAACAACACGCCACGCTCCATAGAACTTCTCTTAGATCATCCGCAACACGCACCAAGCATCCGGTCGGCTAAGACTAGAAAGAACAACAACACCCAAGGAGAAATCTTCAACTATGAGCTCAATCCTCAATGCGGACCACCAATGCAATATGTACATGATCCAGAGACCACCACAAGCACAATGAAATCAACAAGAACAACCGCACCACCTCAAATCACTAGAAACATTTGTATATTCATCTGGGAACTTAATAACACTAACTGTCATGACTGTCACACTAGAAATATTGCTTGCGGACCTCCAAACCATGAACCACTTAAGTTGAGGATACACACCAACATCCCAAACATACCTCTAGAACCGCAGACCATAATATTCCAATGCAAAGCAATCCGGACCAAATTTCTATCACTTTGTTACCTCTGAATAGCTGCAAAACCCGGTTCTACTCAGATGCTCATAACTTCACCAATCCTCCATGTGGACATCTCAAATCTTAACTAGAGCAACTTTAGACAATCCTCTACAAAACCCTTTGGTTCGTAGACTCTGATCTTCATCTCACTAGGAATGTAGAGCAATCTACTTTGCTAAACTGCATTGTCTTCACTGTCTCTGACAAAGAGATATGTTGACATCAATGACAACACATCATATGCACATATTTACAACACATAATACCCTTGCAAATCTGCAACATCTTCAGTAGCAACCTTATTATCAACAACTTGATCATTAATATCAACATCAACATGCCTTTCCACTTGCTCATCTTGAACATTAGACTCAAATAACTGAAAATGACATGGAGACTTGTCCATGACTATGTTTACCATGTCTTCTTCAATGCTTGATGTCAAAATAGTCATAGGTATACTTACCATTTCATTTCTTACCTCTTCCTCTATTGCTACTGTCCTTGCTTGTCTTTTCCTTCTTTGAATAATCTTTCTAATAGGCCATGTAACCTTCCTCTTAACTGATAAGTTCTAACTTTGCAACTGCTGCATCTTCATTTGGAACTCCCAATTTATTCTTTCCATATCTTTTTCCATCTATTTCAAGGCTTGTTTCAATTCTGCTACCTCTTGGTCAATTGCCATTTGTTTTGCCTTTTCTTTTTCCTTCTTCATCTTTTTTTTCTCTTTTTTTTTTCTTGTTTCCTCTTTGTTGAACCCTCACCCTACAAGTACCTCTTCAACAAATCCATTTCTCCTTCTTCAAGAAAGTCTCTTTCACCTTGCTTCTCTTTGTCTTTGTCTCACCTAGGTCTCTTCTCTTTTCCTCTACCTAGTCTTTTGGCAATCAGGTTCTCTCTTCAACCTGCACAAACGCAAACACACAAACACCAAACTCTCTTTCCCAGACCTTCTAAGCTCTGATACCAATTTATTTAGAGAAAGAAGGATTCACCCAAACAAACACACTTCAAACAAATGACTTTTTCTCACAAACTTCCATTATGCTTTGATGAGAGCAACAAGTAAGGTAATTTTGACATAATTTTCAGAATACAACTCAAACTCACAAACTAAAGACTAATTTGGATACCCTTTTCTCTCTTACACAACATATCTCAAAATGGGTATGGGTTACTTTGGAACATATGGCCCAATTTTTGACTGTCCCGTTTTGGAAAGGGGCTAATTAGGCTTGTAGAAATAAGGGTTTATTGGTTCTCCACACTCTAGACTTCATTTCTCTTCACAAAAGGCTTAGACATGTCACCTAGGGTCTGACTATTCTTACCAAACCATTTCCCACACTTTCCCAATGCTTTTTTTTATCAAACTCTAACCCCTAGCCATCCTTTCATGCCTAAAATCATGAGTTTCTCTTCTAGGGCATCAACCAAAAGGTCTCAAACTTCAATCCCTAAACCTACAGACTTCAAGAACCTTAAGCCCTACCTAATTACACTCATTCCACCAAGATTCAGAAGATTTCACCAGAGGAATGGTGAGAAATACACATTTTTGTTCTTCAAAACCTTAGTTCAGGGTTTCAGACCTGTTTGTAAAGAAATTACCATAACTTTTAATCTACTCAATGAAATTGAATGAAAACAACTTTGTTAGAAACTAGATTCCCTCCTTGTTCATCTCCAATCAGTTTCAAGCAACCTTAGATCTGTACTAAACCATACAATATGCTGCAACAGGACGGTTACAAGAGAAATATGGAAATTGCAATCATAAAAATGATCATAACTTCCACAATATGTAATGAAAATTCATGAAACAAAAACCAAAATATAGAAGACTCAAAACTCCATCCATAGCATATGGTCTTAGGCCATGATTAGGTCTATACCATCCATACCATGCTGTAGAATAGAGAAATATGCAGTTAAAACAGAGTTGTCTTATTGAGTTCACTCCTCAACTTCAATACATCTTCATCCTTTTCAACAAACCCCATCCAAAATGATTCATAAGAGGCCTATTTATGCCCTTTTACACCCTTTCTAACTATCTAACTACCTCATTGTACCTTTGTCTCTTCAAATTCCCATTATGACAACTTTTACAAACATGACAACTTTTTACATTATTTAGCAAATGACCCAAAAATGATCTTCTAGGACCTAAACCAGACTCAAGCAAATTCAACATGGTCTATTAGACCTTATTACATGATCAAAATATAACATTAAAGAAAATTTGACACAATGGCCTCATGGAGGCATAAAGTCCATTAGGTGCTCCTGCACCAATGATTGATGGTGGATGGTATACATATAGTTCCAAAAATGGAGACATTTTAGATGAAGTATGAAAAGAATTGTTGTACCACCATTCTTCTAGTGACAACCATTGCACCCATCTCTCTTATTTATCCAAGGAAAAATATCAAAGATAAGCCTCCAAGCACTTATTGACCGTCTCAATTTGTCCATTTGATTGGGGATGTTATGATGAGCTATGAGCAAGTTGCATGCACAAACATGAAAATAAGTCAAAAAATTACTTGTAAATATAGGATCATCATCACTTACTCTGACTTTTAGAGACCCATGCAATTTCTGAATAGTATCCATAAAGGTTGTTGCTACAATTCTTGCTACAAATGGCATATTTGATGAATCAATCCACAACAACCATGTTGATATTTTTTTCTTTAGAACTGGGCAAACTTGTGATGAAATCCATGAATACCTCCTCCCATCTCTAGCTTGGAATAGATAGGGGTTGTAGAAGACCCAAAGTCTTAATTGTCTCCTCTCTATTTTGCTAGCATACCATGCATTTCAATACAATTTTTTGAACATCCCCTTTAAGCCCATCCCAAAATAAATCTTTCTTACCTATATGATAAGTCTTCAAGAAACTTAACTGTCCACCTAATAGAGAAGCATGTAGTTCTACCAAAATCTTAAACTTAAGGTTTGAGTTCCTACATGGGTGCAACTTGTCCTTGTACCATAAAGCATTTCCTTTGTTGAACACCTAGAATATTGAGAGGGGGGGTAAATCAGTATTCTATTAAACCTTTTACTTATTAAACCATTAATCCATTTCCACATTTGATAACAACAAAGCAAATTAAACACAGAAGAAGAAACCGCAAAGCATCACACATAAACACCAGGATTTTTAGGTGGAAAACAGGCTAAACAGGGAAAACCATGGTGTGTTGCAAGTATGAGGTAAACCAGTGTTGTCATTGATGTCAACATACTCATATTGCATTGACAAGAAGGATTTGATGAGCTGTGTGCTGAGGATATTGAGAAAATTAGCCTCAGTCAGGAACAGTGAAGAACAGTGATGAGAAGAAGGCAAATGTATTGTATAGGTTGAGAACCGGAGGATGCGGATTAAAGGGTTTGTAGATATGAGTCTTGAGATGCTTCAGTTAAGATTTCATAGGTCCGCATGAAGATTTGAAGGAGTTGTGGCTATCGGTGTAGAACCGGTTCCGGCAAGTATTCAGAAGTGACAGAGGACCACAAAAAGGTCCGGTGAGGTCCGGAACTGTATAATCCTAATCTGCGGATTGGAAGGAGTCTTTGGGATGTCCTTGTGATGTGCCATCTCGAGTTGTGTATAATTTGGAGGTCCGGAAGTACCTTCTGCATTATGACAGTGGGGACAGTCTGTGTTCTTGAAGTTCCGGATGAGGAAGACAAGAGATTCCAGTAAGTAGAGGAAGTGCGGATGTATCCGGTCATTCAGGCAGGCTTGTGAAGGTTCTTGGATCATGTTGAGGTTGTGTTGTTGGTCCGCATTGATAGTAGAGCCCGGAATTGAAGTTATTCTTTCGGATGAAGTTCTTGCTCTGTTTAGTCGACCGGATGAGTTGTTCATCCTGCGAATGTTCTTGTGGTGGCCGACCGGATGTGTTATTCATCTTGCGGATACTCTTATGGTTGTGTTGTTGGTCCGCATTGATAGTAGAGCCCGGAATTGAAGTTATTCTTCCGGATGAAGTTCTTGCTCTGTTTAGCCGACCAGATGAGTTGTTCATCCTGCGAATGTTCTTGTGGTGGCCGACCGGATGTGTTATTCATCTTGCGGATACTCTTATGGTTGTTTGCCGACTTAGATGTTTGTTCCTAAGTCGATGTCTTGTATAAATAACGGTTTGTGAGTTCATTTCAAGGTGTGGATTGTGTGGATGAGTGTGGTATAGCGAAGAGAAGTGCGAAAGGCAGAGCAGAGGTTTTTGGGCTTAAATGGAACTGATCCGGACATGGTAGAGATGTCATTCTCCAGTTCAAGACTGTGATTTTTATCACTTTGTAGACAGTGTGTCTCCTTGTAGGCAGTGGGCCTCTTTGTGAGCAGTGTGCTCGGGCAGTGAGCCCTAATTGGCAAGTGCCATTCTTTTTCTTATTCTTCTAACAGAGAATAATCCTTGGGTTAATCACCCCGTGGTTTTTCCCTTAACCGGGTTTTCCACGTCAAAATCTTGGTGTTCAATGTGTTGATGTTTATCTGCTCTTGTGTTTATGTATTATGCTTTCATGAATGATTAATTGATATGCTGTTAACTAACAACGAAGAATCAAGTGTTTGAAAGAACAAGAAGTTTTATACAACTGATTCACCCCCCCCCTCTCAGTTGTATGCCTTAAATCCAACATGGTGAGTGTCAGCTCACAATAATTATGTAGGAACAATACCGAATTACAAAAGAGGCTCACTACCTTAGGGTTCACCGCCCAAAGAAATGCTCACTACAAGAAAGGCTCACTGCCTAGAGAAAGAAAGAAGGAAAGAAGGATGGCTCATTTCCAAGTTGAACTGCTCTAATTGCATCTACACATGCATGGTTACAACTCCAATGAAGTTCAAAAATACTGTCTCAAAACTCTTAATTTTTTATTGTTCTGTTTCACTGCTTTGCCTTTACATGGGAACAAGATCTCTCTTTTTCTACTCTTATCACCTTCACAAAATCACAATCTTTCGCATGTCATACACACACCTTCATATTCACACTCTCCTTTTTAGAACACCAAATTTGATCTCATATATATATATATATATATATATATATATATATATATATATATATATATATATATATATATATATATATATCCGCAAGACTTAGAATCTTCATATTAGGTCGACCTAATTAGATGAAGCATGTATTCAAACAATTTGTAACTTGTCGGCCAAATCCAATCACTAAAATGCATAGCAGACCTAAACCATGCTTGAATCACATTCTCATATGTTGGCTTCAACTATAGAACCTGTTAGAATAAAGTTCCAATCAATAGAACTTACTGCACACAAATCAAACTATCATGTCAACCTCAAACATAGACTGTTACTGACTCTGTCTATCTTTCATACTACAATTTTCACTGTAGACCACAAGACCTGCTTAAAATCATATCAAAGACTCCTTAGACATCAAGGATTATACCTTTAGAACCATAGAACATAATATTAACATGCAATAAAATGCAGACTGCTGAAACATAGACTTTATCACAGCCAGTCACTGTCAAATCATGTAGCGATACTTAGTAGCTTACAACTGTCTTTTTGGTGGACCTCAGACTTTGGAATTCTAGATTTAGACACTTCATACAAGTGTTTACAACACCTTAAAACCTCATAACTAAATATCTAACATCAGAGGAATGTGGACAAAAACAAATGAGTGTTCTGTTCTAATTACCTCTATTATCTGCAATGCCAAACTTAGGCTACTTGAAGATATACTTTCAGAACTGATCAAGGTCTAAAACTCAGGATATAAGATCATCTAAGAGCTGGAAACATCATGCTAGAACCACAGGACTAGATCTGCAATTGCGGACCAATGCCAATCCAAACACTGTCTCTCTGTCACTGTCTCTATATATTGTCAACACTTAGCCAAAATGGCCAGGTCTTCTTCACCAGACCAAACCCTCTATTCTAACCTTGTTCCTTTTCTTGTTGCCATCAATGACAACATCTTCAAACATCAAGCTTAGACAAATTGCCAAACATCCTTTGCATGTAAATTCATATGACACACTTGAATCTTGTTGAAGTTTCTCAATGAGAGTTTGAGTATCCTTGTCCTTCTCCCACTCTTGTCATGGCTCATTTAACCGATATACTTGTAATATGGAAATGGCATACAATAGTGACTCTATGGGTTTATCCCTCCTAGATAGAGCATCAACCATAACATTCTCCAAGTTCCTTACTTATATAAGATCCCAATTTGTGACCCATTTTTTTTATTCTTCAAATGAAAGCCTTTGTTCCAAGAAGTATTTTAGACTAACATGATTTGTCTTTGCCTTAAAGTGTCTTCATATAAGATAAGTTGTGCATTGTTTGATTACATGCAAAATAGCCCAACATTTTCTTCTCATAAACCAACTTCAAAAAATTGATACCTTTGAGATGGTGACTCTCAAATGCTTTGGGTCTTCCTACTTGCATGAGTATCACTCATATGCCATTTATTGAAGCATCACATTTCATAATGAATGTTTTAGAAAAAATAGGGGTAGCTAGAATTGGAGTTATGCACATGGTTTCCTTTAGCTTCTCAAATGTCTTAGTAGTTGCCTCATTCCACTAGAAGAAATCCTTTTTTTAACAAAATTGTGAGAGGTGATGCTATTCTATCATAATTCTTTACAAATTGGTGATAGTAACTATTAAGCCCTAAGAAACCCCATTGGTTTTCTAGGGTCCTAGACAATTTTCCATTCTACTATGGACTTGATCTTGTGAGAGTCCACCTTGACTCCCTCATTTGAAATAATATGACCTAGGTACTCCACTTCTTTGACTCCAAACAAACATTTGGATAGCTTAGCATAAAGCCAATGTTGTTCGAGAATGTCCAAAACTTGATTGACATGATGAAAGTGTTTCTCCCAAGTTTTTCTATATATTAAGATACCAAAAAAATACTAATTTTTTTTAGAAATAACCTAAAGATGGAGTTCATCAAATTTTGAAATATAGATGATGCATTTGTGAGCCCAAAAGGAATCACTAAAAAATTGTAGTGGCCCTCGTGGATTCAAAAACTATCTTATGTACATCCTCATCTCTATTTCTAATTTGGTGATAATTAGAATGGAGATCCAGTTTGGTAAAATAAATATCACCATTAAGCACATCTAACAAATAATTAAAAAATAAAATTGGAAACTTATCTTATATGGTGTACTTGTTGATATTTTATAATCAAGACACAATCACCATGTGTCATCTTTCTTGCACACCATCACTAATGGAGAGGAGTAAGCACTTTGACTATATACCTAATAGTACATGCCTCTAACATCTCTTATACCATATTCTTAATCTCACATTTCTATACATATGGGTACTTGTAGGGCCTAATGTTGAGTGGTTGGCTCCTTTTTACTAGTTGAATAGCATGATCATGATCTCTTTTAGGAGACAATCCTTTAGTCATATCTCTAAAAACTACTAAGTGACTATCTATAACTTCTTGTAGATCTAGTGGTGTAGGGACCTTTGACTAATAGACTTCTAAGGAAAACAATTGGGCCACAATCCCATCTACCCCCATGTGAAGCATTGTTAGTAGGATACATAGCATAAGGGTAGTTGACCAGAGGATACTACACACTATGTGGAGGCCAGAAGCTGATAGAAGATGATGAATAACACACACACATACACACACAAATATAGAATGTAAGAAAGCATTATAGGAGAATAGGAGTATGTTCTGATGTAAACAATGACATAGAAGTCATGTATGTAGTTGGTGAGGCAGAGACTCATACCTGCCGGAGGATGAAAATGTGATATGTACACTTGATTGTTGTTTATATATATATATATATGGAGGTCTACTGGTATCGGGTAAATTTGTATTTTATCTTATTTTGATGTGTATGTGATGCTCTATTTGGTTAATCTTTATGTTTTGATGTCAATCTCTAGCTACCTAATTGGGGTATAAATTGACTACAAAGAATTGACCGAGGACTGGATCTCTAAACCGGTATCTCCTCTATATTTCTTGCTAACATTTGGTTTCATTATTGAGACCTTGGAAGAAGGTAGTTAAAGATTGAAAGGGAAAAACATTTGATGAAGTAGGGCAAGGTTCTAGAAAATAGAAAAGGTGAGGTTGGCGGCAAAAAATTTCAAATTGCGGAGGAATTCAAATCTCCTTAAGTTTCTACCTCTGTGAGAGGGGGACAAGCACTTAAGGGGATGGTAAGTGGGAAGGGGGTAGGGTCCACAAGGACCTTTCAAATGATGTGACTCTTCAAATAAAGATTCCATGGGATATAAGAGGACTAATGGAACACCAAATCTAGAAAACCCATAGAAAAAGGGGACAACAAAAGAAAAAGAGGATCGATGAAGAAATCAGGATCGAAATGGAGATAAGTAGGGGAGAGAGATTGAAGCAAACTCAGGAAAGACAAGAACATTACCACAAAAGAGTGGAAAGGGCACAAATGGAGGAAAGAGGGATGATAGAAGGTGCAGAAGGAAAGACAAGAATTTGAAGAGAACACCATTGAGGGTGCTACTGGAAGGAAGAAGACAATCATGTCATAAAGAATATTATTGAGTGCATCAAGGAGGGTGCTACAAGATAAAGGTGGGTGGAAGGAGAAGACATAGAAGGTGTTATAGAGAATGCTAAGGAGTGTACCATTGGAGGTGTTGATGGAGAGGAATGTAGAAGGGAAAGAGAAGAAACAAGCAAGTTAGGGTTTATGTCACAGACTGCCAGAACATATGAGTTAACACCAAAGATTTTGAAAATGGATAAGGAATATATAGAGGAGTTAATTTGCCGAAGCATAAAGGAGATAAGAGGAGGGAAAGATGTAGTAAACATTGAGAGGAGTGTTGAGGGTTTTGGAAGGTTATTTAAAACATCATTGGACGCCAACATGATGTCACTCACAAAGAAAAGAGAATCCCCTAATTTGAAGAGACACAACCCTTGGACCATGAGCCAACCCAAGTTCCATATAAAGTCAAGAGAAATAGTAGAGAAGGAAGATATTCAAGAAAACAAGGCAGCAGAGAGAATAGTAGAGATCTGGAGTAATTTTGTAAAGGTTTTAGGAGAGGAGTGTTTTGAGATCTGACTAGAAAGAGATAAGGGAAGAGAAGGGAGGCAAGTCAATAGAAGACAACATAATTGGAGGAGTCGACCAGAAGAAACTCGCCATGGAGTACAGGAGATTGAGAGAAGATCAATCATGAATACACCTATCAAGTTACCTAGATTTGAGAAGGACACTACTGAAGTAGCCAAACACATTTTTGTATTGGACTCAATTTGGAACCAGAAGGGGGTAACAAGGGATGACATCAAGCTATTTGACTTCATAGGCACCTTGCAAAATGAAGCATTGAAGTCGTATAGGAATACATACCTGAATGATGACAAGGAGTGGGATGAGATCAAGAAGGTATTTTTGGAGAACTTTGGAGTTCTAGATGTTCTGACAAAAGGGGTAAGCAAGATGAGAGATTTGATGCAATTGGAGAAAGAATCAATAAATGATTTTCATAAAAGATTCAAGGAGATAACTAGGAGATTGGAGGAACCACTGACTGAAAAGTAGAAGATAGAATGGTTTATTTATGGAATAAGCCATGAAATAAGGTCAGCCTTAGATGGAAGAATATTTGAGACATATGCAGAAGTAGTGCCACTAGCCTACCAGATAGAGTCTCAATCCTAGCACAGGCAAGATAAGATGAAAGAAAAACTAGAATTGGAGAAGCTTAAATTGGAATTGGAGCAATTGAAGTTGAGACACCTAAGATATTGGTTAAGAAGGAGGAGAATACACAGAAGCAAAGACCTAATAGATGGTGCTCATATTGTACAAGAGAAGGCCACTTGAGAAATGAATGTCCTAGAATGAAAGGTGAAAGACAAGCTACTACAATAAAAGCAAACACCAAAGCAACAATGAAACTAGTCAATTTAGTATACTATGGATTATGCGGAGAATGGGATGACCATGAAACAATGGATTGCCCTTCACAAAACTTTCAGAGGAAAAGAGACTTTGTTGATGAAGAAGATGAAGCATGGTATGGTGGAAACACTACAAACTCTATGGAGAGTAGTAACATGACATAAATGAAAGAAAGAAACTCAAATGATCATGACGACAAGTAGCCAAGTTGGAGAAATCAGAGGAATACCAATGTAATACAAAACTCAAATTCTAGTGGTCCATCATATGAAAATAGCTATAATAATGATGACAGAGAATTTTTTGGAGGCTACAAAGGAGGCAGAGGCCATGGAAGAAGTCAAAGAAGGAGGGAGGATGCAACATTCTTCAATTGTGGTAAGTTAGGACACTTTGCTAATGAATGTTGGGCCGAAAGGAAAACACAATGTTTATTTTGTAATAGCAGAAAGCATGATTTATTCTCTTGTGAGAGAGCACAACAATACTTCTGGAATGCACAACCACAATCTAAGAGTGATGAGTTACAGAACCTTAATAACTAAAAAGGAGAAAAGTGTTGGAAACAAGGTAGATAACTGAGAGGGGGGCTGAATCAGTTATCTTAAATATTTAACTTTCTTTTCTTCTTTATCAATTAGTGCAACATCAAAACATTTAAACATACATAATCATGAGAGCAGAAAAGAAATCAACACACATAACACAAAGATTTTTATGTGGAAAACCCTATTAAGGGAAAAAACCATGGGGTGACTAACCCAAGATTGTATTCTTTGTTGAAAGAATAAGAAGTACAAAATGGCACTTGCCAATTAGGGCTCACTGCCCGAGCACACTGCTCACAAGAGGCTCACTGCCTACAAGAGACTCACTATCTACAAAGTTAAGGAAGGTAACCAGGTGTGTGAACTGATCAGAGGCATCCACATATGCTGAGGTTCAGTTCCGGTTGAGCTCAATATACTGATCTACTGCACTTCATTCTTCCTCTATTTTAGTGCTACTATTCTGTCACATGTCAGACTTGTATTACTGCTTCCACACTTATCTCTACCTTTCCTCACACATTATCATACACCACCCACACCTTCATACCGAAATCTATCTGGTATATATATCCGCACCAAGGATTTCAACATCTTTCTAGTCAGCAACCGGAATACTCAAGATATTTACTAAATACTGGTTTGTCAGCTGAATCCATGCTTAAAATGTGATGCATATCAAAAATATAGACATAGAAGTCATCAATCATGTTGGCCAACCATGAATGATCCCTCAAGAAGCTTGATCACCATCAATTTCTCATCTGGATTAAGGTCTGATGCTCTGTCGGGCAGTTCTTCCTCAGTCTACTCTGCCTGTCAGGAACCCAACACTTAGGTGCTCATATCTTTTCACTCTTTCATCATCGGAGGCTCAATCTATGGAATATAGTAGACATGATGCTCCTATTAACTTTCCCAAGTCCGCACTTTGCTGAGTTACACCCTCTGAGAGATCTGAACCTGATTGTCGGGCCTTGCTGCATGCTCTGTTCTTGCTCACCAGATCAAGACACTCTTCAATCTAACTTCCGGTATAGACATACTATGTGCTACGGATGTGTGGGATAAACTTTGTTGCCATCAATGACAACAATAATGAAGCCACACAGTGTCTCTTGCCAACAATCCCCCATTTGGCATTGATGGCAACACTCAGTGAAAAATGACTAAGTGTCATAGCACACTCCCCCTTGGCTGATGCTCTGTCTTATGTACACTTTTACCAGAGCTCCCCCTTAGCTAGATTCCACATTTTTC
The DNA here is from genome assembly GCA_027924645.1 of Cunninghamia lanceolata. NCBI lineage: Eukaryota > Viridiplantae > Streptophyta > Pinopsida > Cupressales > Cupressaceae > Cunninghamia > Cunninghamia lanceolata. The sequence continues at coordinate 13,851,935 of BSBN01000167.1, forward strand.
ACTACTCCTCACTCCCCCTTTGACATCAATGGCAAAGGGTGGAATCCACACACCAAAATTTGCAAAAAGTAACCTATACATAGCCACATAAGTATATATACAAGTTATACTTACATATACTTAAGTATATCCGCAAAAGTGGTTTTCAACTGGACAAATTCTATTGCCCAACTCTGCTTCATCCTATCCAAAATTGAGATGTAACCACTTAACAAAAATGCAAAAGCTTCTGCCCTCTTTAAGTCTGTCGGATCACTGGTCCAGGCTGTAGTCTGAGCATCAGTTAGGGCCTCATGCATTGCCTCTAACTTAGGGATAATTATCCCTCTTAGTTCACTCATTCTGCTTATTCTATTCTTCATTTCCTTCTCAAGCCTCTTTATCTCATTTATAGTGGCAATAGCCTGGCACTCTTGATTCATTATGGATGAGGTGAGAGGATCAAAATTCTGAGACAAACTTGACAATTTACTCTCTTGTTCTTCCACCTTCTTTGCAATGTCTGCTGTCACTATGGACCAAGATAAACAAAATTTGTATAATTCTCCGTCATCTTTAAGAGCATTTTCTAGGCTCTTTATCCCAATAGCCATATTTCTCCTAGCATTTTCTTACCCAAAACTCTTTCCGGACTTTCTCTTCTGCTGATTTCTCCAAAGAATCAAAATGTGTGCTAACAGAATTAACAAGAGATTTTAGATTACCAGATGAAGAGGCCGAAAGATCCTTTTGGAAGGATGGCATGATTTTCTCTAGCACACCGGATGCAATCTCTATCAGCTCATAGTCTTCTATGTGAAACTTTAGAAGCTTTTCTTTTGCTTTAGCTTGAGCAAAAGATGCTACCTTCATTGTTTGGACCGGAGAGAGGGAGTCAAAATTGAACGGTCCTTGAAATAATTCTGGTTCATCTATCTCTAACATTTCTTTGTTCAAGAAGCTCTTTACTACCTCAATAGTGTCTCTTGCCAAAGATAGAGTCTTATTTCCTTTTTCCACCTTAGAACTATCATTTGGGATCTTCTCTGTTTGATCTTCTTCTCTTCCCTTTACCTCTTCTTGACTAATTTTCTCTTCTTTTCTTTCTTCTCCTTTAGTTCCAGAGTCTGCTAGGGGATCTGGAAGAGAGATGTTTACTTCTTCATGGACTTCCTCTTCTAGAACAGAGGAATCCAAATCCTTAGTCCTCTCCTCACCTAACTCCTTTGGCTCTTCTGCATTTTTGTCAGTAGATTCTTCTTTTGATGTACTTAGTCCTTCATCATCCATGGCAGAAGGTTCATCATCTATGTCCTCTATGACAGGGAGATTGAATCTCTTGTAGGCATTCCAGAGGATGTCTTCTATTTCTTTTGCTATCTGATCCATCTCTCCAAGCATAAGTTTGTTCATTCTGGCTTTGCTCCGAAACTCATCCTTGCAGTCCTTGAAGATCATGGTCATTTGTTTTGAAGTAATGGAAGGATAGAGTTGAATTGCAATTTGTTCCCAGATCTCAAGGTCCTTTGCCTTACCATTTTCCTTTCTTAGTTCAAGTTCCTTCTCTAGACTTTTGGGAATTAGAGAGATGATTTCAATGAATGCTTTATTATAGATGTTTAGATACCTGACTATAGCATCTTGCAAGATCTTCTGGTTAGCTTCACTATATTTATCATAGAATTCTATCATTGGTTGCAGATTTCCATCCACGGTGACTGCCTTGATGACATCATCAATGGAGAGAGTAGGCCTTTCAACAAATTCTTCTACCTTTTTTTTCTGTATGTTTACCGGCAGAGGATTCCATGGATGTTTTCTTTTTCTTCTTCATTTTCTTGACCTCCTCATCAGTCTCTGTCTCTTCATCATCCTTTTGACTTATGTATGACCTTGTGGCCTTTGTCTTTGTTCTCTTCTCTCCCTCTTCGGATTTCTTGGCTTCCAGTTTTGAGGATTTTGAGCTCTTAGAAGTGGCAAGTGCAGAGCTCTTGGAGGATCTGGTCCAAGAGGGGGCTTGTACCGGATTACTTTCTTTTTCTGCTTCTTGTCTCTCCTTCTCAGCTCTTTCTAATTTTTCTCTATTTGCATCAACTACCTCTTTTGAAATGCCATATCTTTTGGCAACTTCCTCTACTTCCCTTCTCACTTTTCTTTTCATCTCTGGTTCTCTTTGTTCAACATGAATTTTCACACTCAATTCTTGAAAGGTTCCAAACCTTTTTGCCTCAGGGTCCTTAGGCTGACTCAATAGGTGTTGGACATGTAGTTCCAGGATTTTCTCATCTACCTCATAGCCCATTGGCATAATCCAGACTGTTATGGGCTCTATTGCCTCCATTAGGCATTGATCAGTGTCTACCATAAAACACACTGTATCCTTGTATTTTTCAACTAGAGATTGGGGAATTCTTTCTCTGGCTTGCATCATACTTTGGAAGTTTTTGAAGTATCCCCAGAGTGCTGTACTTTGAGTCTTGGCATCACCAAGCCCATACATATAATCTCTGATTTGTATGGCAACCGGTCTGTCATTTTGCCATACCCAACCACTAGATCTGGGTAGCTCATTCATATAGTAAAAGAAGAGACATAGTATTAGGCCACCATACTTAAATGAGTTCTTCTTATCCTTCTTTATATTTTGCAAGTTTTCTAACAATTGGCTCAGAAGAAGCTTGCATAGATCATAGTCTACATTTTCCCTTAGCATATGATATGCAGTATAAATTGTAGTTCCAGATACAGAGTTTTCCCTGCTGGAGTGATATGTTTTGTAGCCAATTATCATAGAGGCAAATTTGATATCTGGATCTATGATATCTTCTATTGTCATTGCCCTTTTGTCAAACTTTGATCCGGTAGCCTCACTTATTGTTTGGTTCTTGACCGATTTAAGAGTAGGCAACCCATCGGATGAGTGCAAACCAGTTACTACCCTAATTGCATCCTTTGTTATTTTGAAGGGCTTCAACAACCACATGAAGTTGTCATGTATTCTGCTAAGGACATACCATACCCATTCATCTTCTGCAAAACAGGGGAAGTGGATGCAATGTCCAAAATGCTTATCCCAGATGGCCTTGTATTGAGGTTTAAGTTCAAATGTTTCATCTATTAATTGCTTGTGACAGATATCCATTAGTTTGGATTCCCCAAATTCCTCAATATTGGCGTGTATGTATACCCTAACATCTTCTACATGCAGAATCCCATGCAGAATGCTAGAGAAGGTGCCTAAGGGATCAACTTCTAGGGATTTGTAAGGATGTTTCTTAAACTTAGGGCATGGCCTATCAGTGATCTTAACAACATTTGGAGTAGCCATCTTGCAAAAGATTTAGAGAGAGATATTCAAGAATGGAAATACCTTTTTACGCTTCTAGGGTTCACGATATGAGCCAGAAAAGATCGCTAGATGAATCAGATTCTGTGGTTGATCTTTGATAGGGTTGAAGAAATCTTGTTTGCAGAGCTCTTTCTTTCTTCTTCTTGAATGCAAATGTGCAAATGATGAATAAAAGAACCCTTATATTTTTGCGCAAACCCAAATTTTATATTGCAATAAATGCACACCTTAAGTCATTCTGATTCCCTTGTTCTGACCTTGTTCTGAGAGAGATCCTTCAGAATCACTAAGATGCACTTAGAAATATTCTTGGTAATAATTGACAATGTATCTCCCTTTCTCCTATCGTTCCATTTATTCGCAGATCCAGATATTTCAATTTTGAATCATACCGGATCTAATATGTGAAAATCCTACTTTTATCGGATGACTGTCAAACTGGATCAATCTTGGATGATTAACCTCTTCAAACTCCTTGCGGATCTTTCATATTTTTACCAAGGGTTATTTAGATATTTCTCTGAGAACCCTTTAATCTGCAACCTTCCATGTGCCAATTTTAGGCATTGATTGACTCGCTAGGAGAATTTATTTTCCTTTGTGACTCCCCTTGAGACAAAGCTCATCTATTTAGTTTCCAGAAGGAATATCAGCACCAGATTCTGGTGCGGATCCATCCCCAACATTTTCTATATTTCTCTTCACCCAAATCTTGTTCATCTCCCTTTTAACTTCATCCACATTCACTTTTCCTTTTCCTCTGTCTTGATTTTGATTATGATGCACCAGACCCTTTTTATCCTGATTCTTACTTCTACAGAATTTGGTAATGTGACTGGATCTATTACAGTTGTGGCAAACTATATTTCTTTGCATATTTGACTAATATCCTCCTGATCTGCATTGATTAGCCATATGTCTCATTCTATTGCATGTAAAGCATCTACCATTGAATGAATTGTTTATTTGCATATTTTTACATTCATGAGATTTGTGACCATACCTTTTGTAGTTAAAACACTGTCTGGAGAAGGATGAATTAGTCTGATTCATTCTTCTTCTGTACTGATTTGCTTTATGACCAAAGTTATTGCAGTTGTAGCAGTATCCATTGAAGGATGGATATCTTTGAACATTTGGTTGCCTTACCGGAGGCCTTCTAGGCCTGTTCCTTGGATTTGCTGATCCAGAGTTCTTCTGACCGGATCCAGAACTTTCATCTTTTTCATATGCCAAGCCATGCTTGTCATCTACCCTCTTTTGGCTTTCAAGAAGAACTTCAAGTTGAGTACAGCTTATCTTGAATTTCTCTTTGTATTCATGTGTTGTTTGAAGATCCCTTTTAAGAGTGTCTATCTGATTCTCAAGTTGTTCTTCATTATCTCTAGCTTCTTCAAGATCATATTCTAGATGCTTGATTATTCTATCCATTTTGTGGCAATCTTCTAACTTTGCCTTGAGAGATTGTTTTAGATTATCTTCAATTTTTCTTTTCTCTTCAATTTCTTGGGTGAATTTCATAACCCCTAATTCCATTCCATGTCTTATCATAATGACCTCTTTTGATAGCTTCTCACATAACTTGTTTTTCTCATTCAGATCTTCATTAGTATCTGGCTTCACTTTGACTTGCTAATTGTTGAAGTAGTTCCTTTCTCTTTTTCACAGAGATACTTAGTTTTTCTTTTAGTTCATTTATGAAATCATCAGCTTGTTTAAGTCTTTCCCTCATGTTATTGACTTCAGAGTGAGATTGCTCAAGATCCTCTAGGGCATACTGAAGTTGTTCCCTCATACCATACATATCCATTGAGATTCCTAGATCTTCCTCAAGCTGTTAGGCTCTGTTTGGAGGAACTTAGAACTAATACCAATTGTTGGAAACAAGGTAGATAACTGAGAGGGGGGGTGAATCAGTTATCTTAAATATTTAACTTTCTTTTCTTCTTTATCAATTAGTGTAGCATCAAAACATTTAAAAATACATAATCATGAGAGTAAAAAAGAAATCAACACACATAACACAAGGATTTTTACATGGAAAACCCTGTTAAGGGAAAATACCATGGGGTGACTAACCCAAGATTGTATTCTCTGTTAAAAGAATAAGAAGTACAAAATGGCACTTGCCAATTAGGGCTCACTGCCCAAGCACACTGCTCACAAGAGGCTCACTGCCTATAAGAGACTCACTGTCTACAAAGTTAAGGAAGGTAACCAGGTGTTTGAACTAATCAGAGGCATCCACATATGCTGAGGTTCAGTTCTGGTTAGGCTCAATATACTGATCTACTGCACTTCATTCTTCCTCTGTTTTACTGCTGTTGTTCTGTCACATGTCGGACTTGTATTACTACTTCCACACTTATCTTTGCCTTTCCTCATACATTATCATACACCACCCATACCTTCATACCGAAATCTATCTGGTATATATATCCGCACCAAGGATTTCAACATCTTTCTAGTCGGCAACTGGAATACTCAAGATATTTACTAAATACTGGTATGTCAACTGAATCCATGCTTAACATGTGATGCGTATCAAAAATATAGACATAGAAGTCATCAATCATGTTGGCCAACCATGAATGATCCCTCAAGAAGATTGATCACCATCAATTTCTCATCCGGATTAAGGTCTGATGCTCTGCCGGTCAGTTCTTCCTCAGTCTACTCTACCTGTCAGGAACCCAACACGTAGGTGCTCATATCTTTTCACTCTTTCATCACCAGAGGCTCAATCTATGGAATATGGTAGACATGATACTCCTATTAACTTTCCCAAGTCCACACTTTGTTGAGTTACACCCTCTGAGAGATCCAGACTTGATTGTCGGACCTTGCTGCATGCTCTGTTCTTGCTCATCGGATCAAGACACTCTTCAATCTGACTTCCGGTATGGACATACTATGTGCAGTGGATGTGTGGGATAAACTTTGTTGCCATCAATGACAACAATAATGAATCCACATAGTGTCTCTTGCCAACACAAAGATCATAAGAAGAGCACCAAAAGATCAAGGAGATGTTGCAAGTATGTGCCTGATTAGTGTTGTCATTGATGTCAACATATCTGTGTTGTCATTGGTATCAACTATATTCTTATCTTTTGATTGATTAAGAAGCCTTATATCTTGAGGACATTGAGAAAATTAGCTCCTCTAGAAGAATCAGAAAGGAAACAATGAATCACAATGAAGATAGTGAGTTACATACTGAAGAATAGTCTAGAAGATTGCTCTGCATTTCTTGTAGATTGAAGATCTTGGTTTGTGGATTGGAATTTATTTAGAGGCATGTCTGAAGATGCTAAATCTTCAGTTTGAGGCTTTGGTATGAAGAATTTATTGAGTTACATTCACCAGAGTAAAACCTGCTTTTTCTGATTATTCATCGGTGATAGGGAGAAACTATTTTGCTCCTCATTCCTCTACATTGAAGTATTTTGCTCTGACATTCTAGAGGGAAGTATGGAATGATGATAAGTGCCTACAAGTACAATGGTTCATGATTTGGTAGTCTGTATGCTATCTTTTTTTCATGACAGTAGAAGACAGTGAAGATCATGTGCTTCGGTATGAAGAATCTCATGGATAAAGTGGTTAAAGTTTGTACGGTTTCTCCTGGTGATTACAACATTCTTGTGGATGCCTCCTAATTGTGTTCCTACCTTTGCATTGGTCTGCATTAAGGAATTGAGATCATGTTTGAAGATTATTCCTAGGTAGCGTAGTGTGTAACCAGTCTTAGCTGACTTGGTTAATTCCAATGATTGTGGAGATCTATTGAAGATTGTAGAAGCATGCCATGGCATGGAAGATCATGTTTGAGTCCTAGATAAGGTATGGCATGATCCACATACATTTTTACTATATTTTCTTAGCATAATTTGTATTAGGTCAAGACCTATTTGTAAATGATTGTAATGCCAACCTTGGAAATTATTCCAACAGTTGATGAATGTAATGCTAACCTTGATGTACATTCCAAGGTTGATGAATGATATATATACTTGTAATTTGGTTAAGGAAAATGTGTCCTTGAATAAAGATGCAAAGTTAAGTGAAGAAGAGTAGAAGGCAGAGCATAGTAGAGGAAGAGTATTGCACTTCAATGGAACTGAATTTAGACATGGAGTAGATGCTATTATCTCAGTTCAAAATCCTTGCCAGTGAGCCTTTTCTAGGTAGTGATCCCTATTGGTAGTGAGCCTCTGATTTTTGGTATTGTTATAACTTATATATCTTGTGGACTAACATCCACTGTGGTTTTTCCCTTAACAGGGTTTTCCACGTAAAAATCTTGTGTCTCTTGTGTATGATCTTGCAATTGTGTTTGTCTCTGAATTTATGCTTTCATGATTTAATCATAACAAACAGTGGACAAGTGTTTAACATTCTAAGATGCAAAATTAGTTAAAGATTTGAGACAATTGATTCACCCCCCCTCTCAGTTGTCTGGTTCATTTCAACAATTGGTATCAAAGAAAGGTTCCTTGGAGGCAAGGTTAACTGCTTGAGGTAGATCTAGGATGTCTGGGAAGAAGGAAAGTCCATGGTTTGATGGAATAAATTATTCCGTCTTGAAGATCTGCATGCAAACCCATCTCATCTACTTAGGTTTTGATGTATGGAGAATAACCCAATCAAAGTATGAAGTACCAAAGGATGGTCCTAAAACTAAAGATGAGATCAAGGAGTATGAGTTGAATATCAAATCTAAAGATGCTCTGTTGAATGCCCTATCTGACACAGACATGACAAATATCATTGAGCTAGACACTGCTCATGAAATTTGGGAGAAGTTGAAGAACCTGTATGAAGGAGATGAAACTATGAAAAGTGCCAAGTTGCAAAGCTTGAAGGTGAAATATGAAAGTTTGAAGCTGAGTGAAGATGAAAACATTTCATCCTATATGTAGAAGATTGATGAACTTTTAAGTGCATCAAAAGTGTGGGAGGTAAGATTGAAGATCTTGAAATTGTGAATAAAATTCTGAGACCATTTACTAAATCCTATTGTCATAAGGTGGCTATAATAGAAGAAATGATGATAGTGACAACAATTACAAAAGGTTAGTTCCTTGGGAAGCTAACAACTTTTCAGATGAGGGATCTTAGTGATTCACTTCCTAAGACAAAGACTTCTTTCAAGGACAACACTTCACAAATTCCTTCTAGACTTGATAAGTACAAGGTGGAACCGGATTATGAGCTTGAAGAAATGGAAGCAAATTTTGTCAGCACTCTACCCAGAGGTACTAGTAAGTTCAAAGGAAAATTACCTTTCAAATGTTTTACTTGTGGTAAAATTGGTCATTATGCTTCTAGATGTCCTGAGAGAGTTCCAAAAAGGTCTAAGAATAGACCTAGGATTCCAAGGATATGTTATTATGTTAAATATTTTGATGTTAAAGGAGTAACAGATGATGAATTAGATAATGACAATACTACTGGAAATGAATGCTTGTTCATTGCTATTAAAGAAGAACCTGTATCTACTAATCTTGCTAGTTGTGTGAAGGAAGAAAAACCAATGGAGGAAAGAGCCTTGGCTGTTTAGGTTGTGCAAGACAAAGATGAATGGGTTATTGATAGTGGATGCTCTCATCACATGACTAGTGAGAAAAGTAAGTTCATAAGTTTGGAAAGATATGATGGAGGACTAGTTAGGTTTGGTGATGATACAATTGGTAAGATTTGTGGAAAATGATCTATTTCTTTTGATGGAAAGCATAACACTAATGATGTCTTATATGTGAAGGGATTAAAGCATAATGTTCTGAGTGTTGATCAGATGTGTGGCATAGGATATGATCTTAGATTCAAGGATAATGGATGCAAGATTTTGGAAAGCTCTGAAATAGTGATTGCAACTGGTAAGAAGACAAGAGGTAACATTTACCATTTGGAAGGGACTAATGAATATTGTTTTTTGGCTCAGAATGATGAAATTTGTTTGTGGCATAGAAGGTTGTGTCATATCAATTTTGACAACATTGTGAAGATAAATTCCACTCAGGCTGTAAGAGATTTGCCCAAGCTTGTGAAGCCTGCTGATACATTGTGCAAGGAGTGCCAATTTGGAAAATAGACAAGAACAAGTTTCAAGAGAAAGGTCCAATTTGTTGATGGATTACTGGAATTAGTGCATACATATTTATGTGGACCTACTAGAGTAAGAAGTCTGCAAGGAGACATGTATTTCATGTTGTTAATTGATGATTACTCTAGGATGTCTTGGGTTACCTTCTTAAAATAAAAAGTAGAAGCCCTAGAAAAGTTCAAAGCATTCAAGGCAATGGTTGAGAATGAGCTAGATTTGAAGATCAAATGCTTGAGGTTTGATAGAGGTGGAGAGTTTACATCAAATGAGTTTAACTTCTTCTGTGAGGAACAAGGGATAAAGAGACAATTATCTGCTCCTAGGACTCCACAACAAAATGGAGTAGTTGAATGGAAGAACAAGACAGTTCAAGAAGCTGCTAGAACAATGATGAAAGAGGTTGATCTACCAGAAGTATATTGGAGAGAGGCAATTCACACTACTGTATACATCCTAAATAGGGTTCAAGTCAAAGGTAACAGTTCTAAGACTCCTTATGAACTATGGTATGGTAAAGTTCCTACTGTGAAATATTTCAAAGTTTTTGGCAGTAAGTGTTATATCAGAAGAGATGAATATCTAGGTAAGTTTGATGCAAGATGTGATGAAGGTATCTTCCTTGGATACTCCACCAAGAGCAAGGCCTACCGGTGCTACAATAATAGGTTGAAAAAGATCATTGAGAGTGCAAATGTCAAAGTTGATGAAAGCAAGGAAAATGTATCAAGTGGATATGAATCTGATGAACTAGATGTTCTTGCAAGCAAAATAGTAGTGTAGCAAGAAGAAAACTCAGAAGAAGAAGAAGAACAATCTTCAGAAATCATTACTAAGACACCCAGGTATGTGAAGTTAAATTACTTTGAAGATCAAATCATAGGAGATAAGAGTAAAGGAGTTCAGACCAAAAGAAGAGCTGCTAAAGAATAGGTTAATTATTGTTTGATTTCTCAAGTGGAACCTAAAAATGTGAATGGATCATGTAGTGATGAAAACTAGGTAAATGCTATGAAAGAAGAATTAATATAGATAGAAAAGAATCAGACTTGGGATCTTGTCCTGAGTCCAGCAGATAAGAATGTGATTGGTACCAAATGGGTCTTCAGGGACAAAATGAATGAGAATGGTGAAGTGGTAAGAAACAAAGCAAGGTTGGTATGCAAGGGATACTCTCAAGTTGAAGGAATATATTTTGAGGAAACTTTTGCACCTGTGGCAAGGACTGAAGCAATAACAATGTTTCTAGCATTTGCATCCTACAAGGATTTCAAGGTATATCAGGTCGATGTCAAGTTAGCATTATTGAATGGAGAATTGAATGAAGATGTCTACATTGAACAATCAGAAGGATTTCAATAATCAGATCAGGGTGACATGGTGTGCAGATTGAAGAAAGCATTGTATGGACTGAAACAAGTCCTCAGAGCCTGGTATGCAAGGTTAGATAAGCATTTGTTACAATTGGGCTTCAATAAAAGCACTACGGATAGCAATCTCTATTTCAAAATCAATGATGAGCAAATCCTAATTGTTGAAGTCTTTGTTGATGACATTATATTTGGAGGAAATGAATGTATGTGCATGAAGTTTGTTGGTGATATGCAAAGTGAATTTGAAATGTCTATGTTTGGTGAAATGAATTTCTTCTTAGGTCTACAAATCAATCAATCAAATAAAGTTATCTTCATTTCTCAGTCTAAGTATTCGAAAGAGTTGTTGAAGAAGTTTGGGATGTAGGACTCCAAACCGGTAAGCACTCCCATGGTGACTGGTTGCAAACTAAGCAAATATGATGATTCACCTATGGCAGATCAGAAAAAGTATAGATCCATGATTGGAGGATTGCTTTATTTGACTCAAACTAGACCTAACATAATGCATGCAGTTTATCTTGTGGTAAGATTTCAAGCAGAGCCTAAAGAGTCACATGTGATGGCAGTCAAGAGGATATTGAGATATTTGAAGGGCACACCAGAGCATGGCTTATGGTATCTAAAGGATAATGATTTCACCCTTAGAGCATACACAGATGGTGATTGGGCTAGAGATATGGATGATAGGAAAAGTACTATTGGAGGTGCATTCTTCTTGGGAAGTAGATTGGTTTCATGGTTGAGTAAGAAGCAAGACTCAATCTCCTTGTCCACTGTAGAAGAAGAGTACATTGCAGCAGCATGTAATTGCACTCAAGTGCTATGGATGAAGTAGATATTAAAAGATATCAGAGTTGTGTATGAAGATCTAATTGCAATATTTTGTGACAATACAAGTGCCATAAACATATCCAAGAACTGGTGATGCACTCAAGGACAAAACACATATCCATAAGATATCTTTTCTTGAGGGAAAAAGTGAGAGAGAATAAAGTCAAGTTGGAGTATGTATCTACAAAAGATCATATTACAGACATCTTTACTAAGCATCTGCCTAAGGATACTTTTGAGTATCTCAGAGAAACGTTAGGGGTCATCACCCCTCCTACTCTGAACTAAGGTGCACAAAAGTGGATCAATCCAGTGGTGCTTGAAGTTTCATTCTTTAAACCGGATTGATGATTTGGTAGCTACATCTCTGGGGGAGTAGCTAATGAGATCAGTAAGTATTGCAGTATTGTTGATAGGGGGAGTAATAAAGAAAGTAAGGTCAGAGAAAAGTTTGGTTCTATCAAAGCAATAGAATGCAAGTATGTGCCCTTTACCATTGATGTCAAAGAGGGAGAGAATTCATGTCTAAAACTCAGGTAGGAAAAAATGCAGATGTGTGAAGAGTAAGGGGGAGAATCTTGTCTTGATGGTAGTTACAGTTTTTCACATCATATGTTGCCATAAATGACAAAGGGGGAGATTGTTGCAAGTATGTGCCTAATCGATGTTGTCATTGATGTCAACATATCTGTGTTGTCATTGGTGTCAACTATATTCTTATCTTTTGATTGATTAATAATCCTTATATGTTGAGGACATTGAGAAAATTAGCTTGTCCAGAAGAATCGGGAAGGAAATAGTGAATCACAGTGAAGACAATGAGTTGCATACTGAAGAACAGTCCAAAAGATTGCTCTGCATTTCTTATAGATTAAAGATCTTGGTCTGCGGATTGGAATTTATTTAGAGGCATGTCTGAAGATTCTAAATCCTGAGTTTGAGGCTCCAGTATGAAGAATTGACTGAGTTACATTCACCAGAGTAAAACTTGCTTTTTTTGATTATTCATTGGTGACAGGGAGAAAGTATTTTGCTCCGCATTCCTTTGCATTGAAGTGTTTTGCCTTGCGATTCTAGAGGGAAGTCTAGGATAATGATAAGTGTCTACAGCTACAATGGTTCATGATTTGGTAGTCCACAAGATATCTTTCTTTTATGACAATAGAAAACAGTGAAGATCATGTGCTCTGGTATGAAGAATCTCATGGATAAAGTGGTTAAAGTTTATGCGGTTGCTCCTGGTGATTACAATGTGCTTGTGGATGCCTCCTGATCATGTTCCTACCTTTGCATTGGTCCACGTTAAGGATATGAGATTGTGTTTGAAGATTATTCCCAGATAGCGTAGCGTGTAACGAGTCTTAGACGACTTGGTTAATTCCAGTGATTGCAGAGATCTATTAAAGATTGTAGAAGCATTTTGTGGCATGGAAGATTGTGTTTGAGTCATAGCTAAGGTGTGACATGATCCACATACATCTTTACTACATTTGGTTAGCATAATTTGTATTAGGTCAAGACCTATTTATAAATGATTGTAATGTCAACCTTGGAAATTGTTCCAATGGTTGATGAATATAATGTCAACCTTGATGTACATTCCAAGGTTGATGAATAATATATATACTTGTGAATTAGTCGAGGAAACTGTGTCCTTGAATAAAGATGCAAAGTTAAGTGAAGAAGAGTAGAAGGCAGAGCAGAGTAAAAGAGTATTGCACTTCAGTGGAATTGAATTCAGGCATGGAGTAGATGCTATTATCTCAGTTCAAAATCCTTGGTAGTGAACCACCCCTTGGCAGTGAGCCACCCCTTGGTAGTGAGCCTTTTCTGGGCAGTGAACCTCTAATTTTTGGTATTGTTATAACTTATATATCTTGTGGACTAACTGTTGATAACTGAGAGGGGGGGGCTGAATCAGTTATCTTAATTATTCAACTTTCTTTTCTTCTTAGATAATTAGTGTAGTATCAAAACTTAACAGCAAACATAACCATGGAAGTAGAAATAAACTCAATACACATGACACAATATTTTTGACGTGGAAAACCCTGTTAAGGGAAAAAACCACGGGGTGATTAACCCAAGATTGTATTCTTTGTTAAAAGAATAAAGTAGTACAAAATGGCACTTGCCAATTAGGGCTCACTGCCCAAGCACACTGCTCACAAGAGGCTCTCTGCCTACAATAGTTTATAGAATGAAACTAGATACTTGAACTAATGAGAAGCATCCACCAGTGCTTAGGTTCAGTTCCGGTTAAGCTCAATATACTGATCTGCTGCACTTCATTCTTCCTCTACCTTAGTTCTGCTATTCTGTCACATACCGGACCTCTATCTCAGTTCCCACTCTGTTCTCTACTTTTCTTCACAATTCACAATACACCACACACACCTTCTCATTGAAATCCATCTAGTGTATATATCCACACCAACGATTTCATCATCTTTCTAGTCGGCATCCAGAATAGTCAATATTTTCCCAAACTCTAGTCTGTCAGCTGAATCCTTGCTTACCAAGTGATGCGTATCAAAGAGATAGTTGTAGAAGTCATCAATCAAGTTGGCCAATCATGAATGATACCTTAAGAGCCTTGATCACCATCAATATTTCATCTGGATTAAGGTTTGATGCTCTGTCGGTCAGTGAATCCTCTGTCTACTCTGCCAAACAGGATCCCAATACTTAGGTGCTCAAATCTCTTCATTCTTTCATCACCAGAGGCTCAATCCCTGGAATCTATCAGTCAAGGTACTCCTCTTGACTTCCCCAAGTCTACACTTTACAAAGATACTTCCTCTGAGAGATCCAGACCATATTGTCGGACCTTGCTGCATGCTCTGTTCTTGGTCACCGGACCAAAATACTCTTCAATCTGACTTCTGGTATAGACACACCATGTCCTGCGGATGTGTGGAATGGTCTTTGTTGCCATCAATGACAACACCCATGAAGCCACACTGTTTGCCAACAATCTCCCCCTTTGGCATTGATGGCAACACTTAGTGAAAAATGACTAAGTGTCACACTACACTCCCCCTTGACTGATGCTTTGTTCTAATGTACACTTTTTTGGAGCTCCCCCTTAGCTAGATTCCACATTTTTCACTTCTCCTCACTCCTCCTTTGACATCAATGGCAAAGGGTAGGGTCCGCACACCAAAATTTCCAAAAAAAAAAATCCAACTATACTTAGCTGCATAAGCATATATACATGTTATACTTACATATACTGTAGTATGTCTGCAAAAGTTGTCTTCAACTGGACAAATTCTGTTGCCCAACTCTGCTTCATCCTGTCCAAAATTGAGATGTGACCACTCAACAGAAATGCAAAAGCTTCTGCCCTCTTTAGATCTATCGAATCACTGGTCCAAGCTGTGGTCTGAGCATCAGTTAGTGCCTCATGCATGGCCTCTAACTTAGGGATAATAATCCCTCTTAGTTCACTTATCCTGCTTATCCTATTTTTCTTTTCCTTCTCAAGCTTCTTTATTTCATTTATAACTACAAGAGTCTGGCACTCTTGATTCACTATGGAAGAGAGGATTAAAACTTTGAGATATACTTGAAAGTTTTCCCTCTTGTTCTTTCACTTTGTTCTTAATATCTATTGTCACTTTAGACCAAGATAGACAAAATTTATATATATCTCCACCATCTTTAAGAGCATTTTCTAAGCTCTTTATTCCAATATTCAGATTTCTCCTATCATTTGCTATGTACCCCTGTACTTCAGAGAATCTTTTACCCAAAAAAATTTTCTGGACCTTGTCTTCTGCTGCTTTCTCTAAAGAGTCAAAATGTGTATTAACAGAGTTAACAAGAGACTTTAGATTACCAGATGTGGAGGCCGAAGAATCCTTTTGGAAGGTTGGCATGATTTTCTCTAGCACATCGGATGCAATCTCTATTAGCTCACAATCTTCCATGTGAGACTTCAGAAGTTTTTCTTTTGCCTTTGTTTGAGCAAAGGATGCTATCTTCATGGTTTGAACTGGGGAAAGAGAATCAAATTTGAATGGTCCTTGAAGTAGCTCTGGTTCATCAATCTCCATCATTTCTTTAGTCAAGAAATCTTTGACAGTTTTTGCAGTGTCTCTTGCCAGAGATAGAGTCTTCTTTCCTTCTGCAGCTTCAGCACTATCACTTGTGGTCTTCTTAGTTTGACCTTCTTCTCTTCCCTTCACTTCTTCTTTTTCTTCTAATCTTTCTCCTCCTTTAGATCCGGAGACTGCTGGGGAATCCAGATGAGAGATATTTTCTTCTTCTTGGACTTCCTCTTCTAGAATAGAGGAATCCTAGTCCTTGGACTTCTCCTCACCTATCTCCTTTGTTTCTTCTGTAATCTTTTCAGTAGGATCTTCCTTTGATGCACTTTGTCCTTCAACAATTGAAGGTTCATCACTTATGTCCTCTATAATGGGAATGTTGAATCTTTTGTATGCATTCTGGAGGATCTCTTCTGTCTCTTTTGCTACTTTGTCAGTTTCTCCAAGCATAAGTTGATTCATTCTAGCTTTGCTCTGGAACTCATCCTTGCAATCTTTGAAGAACATATTCATTTGCTTCGGAGTGATTAAAGGATAGAGCTGAATAACTATCTATTCCTGGATCTCAAAATCCTTTGCCTAGCATTATTCTTTCTTATTTCTAGTTACTTCTCTAGGCTTTTGGGAATGAGAGATATGATTTCAATAAAAGCCTTATTATAGATATTTAGATACCTGACTGTAGCTTCTTGCAGGATTTTCTAGTCAGCTTCATTATACTCATCATAGAACTCAGTCGTTGGTTTTAGATTCCCATCCACAGTGACTGATTTGATGATATCATCAATGTGAAGAGTAGGCTTTTCAACAAATTCCTCTGCCTTTTCTTCTTTGCCTTGACCGGTACAGGTTTCACCAGATGTTTTCTTCTTCTTCTTCATTATCTTTACTTCCTCATCTGTCTCTGTTTCTTCTTCATCCTTCTGACTTGTATAGGACCTTGTTGCCTTTTTCATTGTTCTCTTTTCTCCTTTTCCAGATGTCTGGACTTCCAGTTTTGATGCCTTTGAGCCCTTAGCAGTGGTAGGTGCAGAGGACCTAGAGGATCTGGTCTAGGAGGGGGCTTCCACCAGAGCACTTTCTTTCTCTGTTTCTTCCTTTTCTTTTTCTGCCCTTTCCATCTCTCTATTTGCATTAAGTGCCTCCTTTGATATTCCATATTTCTTGGTGACTTCTTCAACTTCCCTTCTCACTTTCCTCTTGATCTCAGGTTGTCTGAGTTAAACATGAACTTTTACACTCAGCTCTTGATAGGTTCCAAACCTTTTTGCCTTAGGGTCTTTGGGCTGACTCAGCAGATGTTTGATATGCAGTTCTAGGATTTTCTCATCAGCCTCATACCCCATTGGCATGATCCATACAGTTCTTGGTTCCACTACTTCCATCAAACATTGATCAGTGTCTACCATAAAACACACTGTATCCTTTTATTTTTCAACTAGATATTGAGGAATTCTTTCTCTAGCCTGCATCATGCATTGGAAGTTTTTGAAGTAACCCCACAGTGCAGTATTACATGCCTTAGCATCACCTAGCCCATGCAAATAATCTCTGATCTGAATGGCAACAGGTCTATCATTTTGCCATATCCAACCACTGGATCCAGGCAGCTCATTCATAAATTAAAAGAACAAACATAGTATTAGTACTCCATACTTGAAATAATTCTTCTTTTCCTTCTTGATCTTTTGAAGGTTTTCCAATAGTTGGCTTAGAAGAAGTTCACAAAGATCATAATCTACATTTTCTTTAACATTTGATAGGCAGTGTAAATTGTAGTTCTGGGTACTGAATTTTCCTTACTGGAGTGATATATCTTGTAACCAATTATCATGGAGGAAAACTTGACATCTGGATCAGTGATGTCTTCTATTGTCATTGCTCTCTTGTCAAATTTTGATCCGGTAGCCTCACTCACAGTTTGTTTTTTGACGGATTTGAGAATAGGTAACCCTCTAGATGAGTGCAAACCGGTTACTGCCCTAATTGCATCCTTGGTGATCTTAAATGGTCTATTCAACCATATGAAGTTATCATGCACTCTGCTCAACACATATCAGACCCACTCATCTTCTGCAAAATAGGGGAAATGGATGCACTGACTGAAATGCTTGTCTCGGATAGCCTTGTACTAAGGTTTGAGTTCAAAAGAGTCATCTATTAACTGATTGTGATAGATATCCATTAGCTTGGATTCCCCAAATTCCTCAATGTTTGCATGAATATATGCCCTAACATCTTCTACATGTAAAACCCCATGTGTAATGCTTGAAAAGGCGCCTAGGGGATCAACTTATAGGGATTTGTAGGGATGTTTCTTGAATTTAGGATGTGGCCTATCAGTGATCTTCACAACATTCGGGGTAGCCATTCTTCAAAAGATTCAGAGAGAGGTTTTCAAGAACGAAAAATACCTTTCACGCTTCTAGGGTTCACAAAATGATCCAGATCGAGTTGCTTGAATGAGTCAACTTTGGTGGTTGATCTTTGAGAGGTTTGAGATAAATTGTTGCAGAGCTCCTTCTCTCTTCCTTTTGTATGCAAATGTGCAAATGATGAACCAAAGAACCCTTTTATTTCTGTGCAAACCCTAATTTCATTTTGCAATAAATGCACAACCTAAGTTATTCCGGTTGCCTTGTTTTCCTTGTTCTAAGAGGCATCTTTTTGGATCACTTGAGATGCACTTAGAGTTATTCTTGGTGAATATTAGCAACCTATCTACCTTTCTCCAAACATTCCATTTATCCGCAGATCAAGATACCTCAATTTGGATCATACCAGATCTAACTGTGAAAATCCTGTTCTTACCGAATGACTATTTAAACCAGATCAAACTTGGTAGATTAGCCTCTTCTAAATTTCTTGCGGGTCTTCCATATCTTTACGAAGGCTTATTTGGATGTTTCTCTGAGAATCCTTTAATCAGCAACTTTCCTTGTGCCAATTCCAGGCACCAATTTGCTAGCTGGGGGAAAATGTTCTTCCTTGTGTCTCCCCTTGAGCCAGAGCTCACTATTTAATTTCTAGAAGGAATATTAGCACCAGATTCTAGTGTGGATCCATCCCCAACATTTTCTATACTCCTTTTCACCCTGTTGGAACTGGACATGTCGAGTCCATTTGTTCAAAGATGCTTACCTTATATACACTTCAAGATCAGTTTCACACATTTGCCATTTGCATTGTGAAGTATTCAAATGCATATCTAGATGAGACAGAATCACACTTTGTGAATCTATTGGATGAATAGATGTTTGAAATTATCTCATCATATGCTCTTGATCCATTTGAAAATGGATGTTCCATCCTTAGTTGTTCATTCTCACATGACAACAAGGTTTATTATTGTCTTGGGACAGCATATGTTATGCCAGAGGAGAGTGATCCTAACAAGGGCCGAATTCTTGTTTTCACGGTTGAAGATGGGAAACTTCAACTTGTCACAGATGAAGAAAGATACATATCAAGTAAGAAACTATTACATTATAACACATCTGATCTGAAAATTAACATTCCAAGCCTTATCTCCTGTTAAATCTCCTCCATTCTTTGCCGTGGAAGCTTTCGTTTGAATGAAATCATGGTAACACTTTTTCCAATAGCTCTTTCTCACTTATTTAAACAAAATTACAGGCAAAGAAATAGAAAAGAAATGAGAAATTTAAGTTAATAAAGAGAATGAATGAAGCTTAACCATCAAAAAGTTGCAGATATCAAAAGGGGATTCATCAGTATTTATCATTGGCTACTTGAATTGAAAATTAGTACATTGACGGGGCTATATAAAACTATTGAAAATTTATTGAGCGAATGATACATTATTTGTCTTAGTCAAAAAGCTGGGAGAGCGGAAGTCTTGTCCACATGGTCCCTGATCCATCTGTCTCTCATAACCATGGTTGTCATGTAATGGACACAGAAACAATTCCTTACACAAATGATTATCGTGGGTCAATGTTACCAACTCCTTACACAATTTTCTACGATTTCTTCTTTTCCTGATGAACAAAATTTCAAATGGCATTCCCTAATGGAGCTCAAGCAAGTGAAGTGTGTAACAACAAGATGTAAATCATTACCGAGAGCTTGGAGTGCATGTACACTGTCCGTACAAGGGTTATTTGAGCCACTCTAGCCTGCCCAGTGATTTCAAATTAACCATACCTGACAGTCAATACAAAAATTCATTTTATTTATGTAAATTTAATTTAATTTTTTAATAGTTTCTTGACTATGAAAAGAGAGAGGTTTTTGAAAGGGCACATACCCATGTACAATTATGAAACTAAAATTTAAGATGAAATAGCTTTACAAAGAAGAGCCCAAAATTGCAATGCTAGGGCAAATAAAACTACCCGACTTTATGAAGGAGTTAAGTGATTTAAGCCCTGAATTACGTATATTAAATGTTAGGTTCTTTAATATCAATAGGAGGCTTCAGACTGGAAAAGTTATTGATGAAACTGACGATGTAAGATCTCCATCACCAGAGCCCCATATATGATAACTTGGGAATGAAAATTAATACAAAATTTTGTGTATATTTAAACCAAAGAACTAAGAAATAAAGAGATGAAAGTTATGTCTAAAATCATACTAGCCGTTACTACTAAAGTTCAAGCTAGAATCATGACATACTGTGAGGCAATAAAATAATTGGTTTCTACATGTGAAATTTATAATCTTTCTTGAAATTCATCAATTATGTTCATTACAAATGGTTCCCACATCATATATGTCTTAGAAGATACTGGGGCTTGGCAATGTATCAACAAGCCAAATAGCAAGTAGACATGCAACTAGTTATTATTAGCCTTTAGGGCATCTCCATCTCCCACATCCTCAACCCTTGTCTCAAACCGCTAATAATGGGCCCGCATCTACCCCCTGCCTTCCTATCTTTGGAATCATTTCTTTTAAGCAATTGCTATTGCAATTC
Source organism: Cunninghamia lanceolata (assembly GCA_027924645.1). Taxonomy (NCBI): domain Eukaryota; kingdom Viridiplantae; phylum Streptophyta; class Pinopsida; order Cupressales; family Cupressaceae; genus Cunninghamia; species Cunninghamia lanceolata. The sequence goes on from BSBN01000167.1 coordinate 13,872,573, forward strand.
AGCATTCTTTCCTTTCATCCACACACCTAGAAGAAAGAGGAAGGCACAACAATGCTACTGCATTTATTGTATCATACTTGGCTCCAGGTGACATGGAGAAGCACATGCCTTTCTATACATAATCGAGTGCAAATTTTATACTGTTCAGCTGTCGCTAACACGGTTAACATACCATATAAAAAAATATATATTTTCAAAATTAGGTGACAGCTATTAAAAAATTCTCTGTTACCAGCTCTCTCAGAAAAACCCCCAAATATAGGTCTAGGTTCATTCACAGTCTATTTTGCTGTGAGTGTGGGTAATGGACAGACTTTGGGCCTAGATTTCGCCGTCATATCCATGGATGCAAATTTGGGGTCCAAATCACATGCCCAGAGTGAACCCTCTGTAAACCATGGCCATTTTTTGGGACATTTTTGGCATTTTCTTCACACACTAATTTTTGTTTTTTGTCATCACATCAGTTATGAAGCCAAAAAGAATGTGTTAGAAAGGCCATCATTTCCTGAGGCTACTCCTACCTACTTCTCTGTCCAATGGAGGCCATTGACTGATGAGTATGTGCATAAAAATGAACGTGTTTTGGTGGTGGTGTTATTACTGTTGCTTCTACTGCTGTTTTAAGTTTGTATGCTACTCTTGCACTTCTTTTTAATTTAGGGATTTGTACAGTTGGTGGGGCGTTATGGCTTCATTTTATGGTAAGTCTTAAGAGTATTACCTACTGCATTTCTTTGTAAAAAGAAATAATTACTAGCTTCATGTTACTAAAAATATGATGACACATCTTTAAAAAATATTCATTTCTCTCTCTGGTTTTGTGAAATCCAATTCTATATATGCAAGTGTGTAAACACTATAAAACATTGATTTCACTATGAGAATTATTAAAGCCTATGTAAAATTATTTAGAAGATTATTGTATGAATTATTTTTGAAAAAATTGTTGGTGTATCCTGATCTAAGATCTCTTATATTAGATTATAACTGTACATGTCTATATAGTTGTATGTAATGAGGAACAACTTTACCTTACTTCAATGATGCAAGCACTGATAACTAGACCAAGCACAAAATTTAATAATAAAATTTGTTCAAAGCTTATGTTTTATTAAATGCAATGCACTTATTACTAACGATGCATTTAATGTTGGAGGCCTAAGTTAAAACTTAAGCTATGGTAAATGTTAAGTATCATTTATCCAACAAAGCCAAATTCCAAACCTATTGCCAACATCCTCCCTGCCTGTGCCAAAATGGCAGCTTTGAACCATAAAGGATATAGAAACTTTATCAGATGTTGTAGTTATGACTACCCCAGTAGACAGGTATGCAAAATGTGAGAGTAGACACAGCACGTGAATTGTTTGATGTGGTCTCATGGACTAGAATGATTGCAGCCCAGGATATGTATAGTTTGTAGAAACTTTTAAGCAAATGCAAATTGATGGATGTAGAGCTAGACTTGTGCATTTCTCTCTATAGCCAAATGCAGCTCTCCATTAAGATTATTCATCCAAAACAATAAATGATTATGTTAATAACCATAGCAGAATAACTGGGTATGTTTCCAGAAAATGAGCATTACTAGTACCTCAATGGAGGGAGATTGGAACTATGTAAAAATGTATTAACGGGTGGAAGGACTTAGTAGGCACTTGTCAAAATGCAACACGAGTAACAATTAAATGGTGTAAATGTGTGGAGTTTTGTTTATGTATGCAAGCCAAAAGAATTGAAATAACTGAAGGGCCACGACTGATTGGAGAAAAGGTTGTTAGGATATACCGTTGTATCACCATCATTGCATTAACACATGGAATTTCCAATTCAGCAAGAGATTCAACAATTGCTTTCATAAATGCTCTTTTGTTACCATCATCTCATTTAAAATCTAGAGAGCTTCTTGATCATTTTCTTGATGCAATGCTTATCAGTCTTGAGAAAGCATTTGTGTCATTTGATAGTCCAAGTGCGAAAGCTTACTTCAATTTTGTAGTTTAGCTAGCAAATAGTGAGCCTTCCATAAAGCATGTTGTCAAGGGCACAATTAATATAATGGTCAAGCTATCTGCTTGTGAAATTCAACTTGAAGGCTTGAAGTTTATATTTGGCTTCCTGATATATGTGTTGGTTGGATGTGGTGCTAACAAGCATGTTTTGGAAAAGTTAACAGAAAAGCCATGGTCAAATGCTAGTTGTAGCAGTGGATCTGCTATCTATAAGGTGAGGTCAAATGTTACTAAAAAGAACACAGATGCACTAGTTAATCCAATTAATCAGGGAGCTCAATCTACTGTAATGGAGTGTGATGCCATGTCAGCAGATGAAGATCAAGATGATGGTACGTCAGAGGGTGAAATGGCTAGTATGGACAAATAAGATGATGATAGTAATAGTGAACGATCACTTGCATCAAAGGTTTGCACGTTCACATCTAGTGGGAGCAATTTTATGGAGCAACATTGGTACTTCAGCAGATTTAAAAATACCTTCTGTGAAGGAACAGCGTTTAGAGCCTATCTCAACTGTGACACCCTTTGTTCAAAATTTTACTCCTGAATTCAAAGTCGAAACACCTCGTGTCATATCTCAAAATTATTTTCTATTTGAAGAACTATGAGGTGGAAAATGTAAATACAAACTATCTCCAGAATGGAATGTAAAATGAAACACACATGCTTCACCGAAGACAGGAGAACAATATAATCACATTCTGGGAAAACGAAAGGTGAACAAATGTAATTGAAAGGTGTAAAATTATTAAACAAATATGCAGCATAAATATATTTCTGGGGTAAATATATTCACAGGAGGATATATCAGGGATTTTGCAAGATGAAAAAGGTAAACATTTATTTCAATCATCTCCAGATATAAAATAAATATTTTTCATCGGAACATTTTACCAAAGGGGTTAAAGGATGGAAACAAAATACTTTTCAAGGAATTCACTGCATAGGTAATTTATTTTACCTAAAAAATATTTTTGAGGAAGTAACATGCAAATGGTCAGGGACATTTTCACTGAGCGAATAAAGAAGGGGTAATTATTTTTATCAAAATAAATATTTTTGTCCAACGTAAGTGAAAAAATATGTGGGTAAATATAAAGAAATAAAGTGAAGATTAATAAGGCATGAGATTAAATATTTTGATGACAAAGGTTAATTTAAATATTTAATTTGGCAAAGGCAAGTATTTTATTTTATCAAGAATGAATTAAATAAAGAGTTGTACTAAAGAACATACCGAGCAGCAAAGAGAATATTTTGTGATGGCAAAAGATTAATGTTAAAATTAATCAAACCAAAAGTCACGCCAAAAGATTTGTTAAATTATTAGAGCCTTAAAAGGAAATATCAAGGCAAATTATTATTAACACTTGGGTATGATAAAGTGACATTTGATGAATGAAATACATTGTCCCAGTGATGAAACCCTAAATAACTCTAAATACATGTCAGTGAGCACATATATAACCCAAATAAGGAAACGATACCGCACGCCACAGGTCTTAAGGTTCACCTCAATGTAAATTATATGTTTATATATTGTTTATCTGATGAATAATTTGTTTTCTTTGCAAGATTTTGGTTATGTTGAAGCAGTTCTCAACCGGCAGTTAAATGAAGCGGCTCGGGAAGATTAATTTTCAGCCTGAGATGATCATTAGATGTTTCAAACCAATTTATTTAATTTATGTAATAAAATATGTCGTTTCTTATGGTTAGTTCAATAGTTATTAACCATCACAAAATGAATGTAACGGGTCTGAGGCTTGTTGCATCTCTTTAAATAGAGATCCCAGGACCTGGAATAGGGAGTTAGAATTAAGTTAGAATTAGGTTAGAAATAGATATTTTACACAAAGACAATTGAAACATTTTAGGATTAGATTAGGTTAGATTTGATTCAATCTGATACAAATTTGATCCTTCTATGCAATTTCATTCTGAGAAAGGCTATGGTGCGTGATACATTCTGAGGCAGCAGTTGAGGATTCAAATTTGAAATACACTGTGACGGTATCATCTGTTTGTTGTTTTTAATCCAATCAATTTAATTATCTCCATGTCATTCATTTTCTGATTATTCAATTTGAATGTGTTAAGGATATGTTCAAATTGTCTGGTTACATTTGCTAATTCAGTATAGTTGATTTGATTGGTTTCTCAAGGAGAATTAAATCCTTTCTCATCAATTATAGTAATCTTAGAATGTTGAATGGATTACTAAGTACGATTAATTGATTAGGTTTATTAATTTGTCTCCAGAGTTGATCTAATTTATTATTTTGCAAAGTTAAATTGGTTCTTTCCGGAAAGATTAAAATCCTTTTAATATTTTGCATTTAATACAATTATGTCCTTTGGATTATTAAGAATGAATTAATAATTTCTTCCTTGCACGTTTGTACAAGCTTGCAAACAGTTATATGTGCCAATCGGATCAAGTTATTACCTGATACAAGTTATTTGTTTCTGACATCCTGACTCCGTTGCCCAAATGGACAAAGCACCAGTCTAACTATTGATTCATTTTATGTTTAAAATCTTTACTCTGTTTTATCGCTATAGTTTAGATTCATTTCATGTTAGTTGTTATTTATTTCTATTAGAATTTAGATTAAATCATTTGCTTTCTTTAGAAATAGTTTACAATATCTCATCTGATTTACAAGTATGCCATTGTAATTGGATAAACTAGCAACAAACCAACATTGATTTAATCATACAACCTGCTTTGATAATCAAAGGTTCACCCGCCTAGGTTGTAGCAGGACCTAAAGCGCAGGGAGAAGTTGATCGTTAAGGTTAAACTCCAGTCATTGGCTCAAAAATGTTGTAGATTTGACCATAGGGCTTGGCATCCCCTTAGAATCCACAACCTGCATTTTTGAGACCCAACACACCCAAATCTTGTTCATCTCCCTTTGAACTTCATCCACATTTACTTTTCCTTTTCCTTTGTCTTGATTCTGATTATGATGTACCGGACCCCTTTTATCCTAATTTTTGCTTCTACAGAATTTGGCAATATGACTGGATCTATTGCAATTGTAGCAAACAACATTTCTTTGCATTTTTTACTGATATCCTCTTGATCGGCATTGATTAGCCATATGTCCCATTCTATTGCATGCAAAGCATCTACCATTGAATGAATTGTTCATTTGCATATTTCTACATTCATGAGATTTGTGACCATACCTCTTGCAGTTGAAACACTGTCAGGAGAAGGATGAATTAGTCTAATTCATTCTCTTTCTGCACTGATTTGCTTTATGACCAAAGTTATTGCAGTTGTGGCAGTATCCATTGAAGGATGGATATCTTTGAGCATTAGGTTGCCTTACCGGAGGTCTTCTAGGCCCGTTCCTTTGATTTCCTGATCCAAAATTCTTCTGACTGGATTTGGAGCTTTCACCCTTCTCAAATCCCAAACCATGCTTGTCATCTACCCTCTTCTGACTTTGAAGAAGAACTTCAAGTTGAGCAGAGTTTATCTTGAATTTTTCTTTGTATTCATTCGCTGTTTGGAGATCCCTTTTGAGAGTATCTATCTGATTCTCAAGTTGTTCTTCATTATCTCTAGCATCTTCAAGATGAGATTCTAGATGCTTGATTATTCTGTCTATTTTGTGGCATTCTTCTGACTTCTCCTTGAGAGATTGATTTAGATTATCTTCAATTTTTCTTTTCTCTTCAATTTCTTGGGTAAATTTCATAACTCCTGATTCCATTTCATGTCTCACCATAATGACTTATTTTGATAGCTTCTCACATAAATTGTTTTTCTCATTCAATTCTTCATTATTATCATTGACTTCACTTTGATTTGCTAATTGTTGAAGTAGTTCCTTTCTCTTTTTCATAGAGATACTCAATTTTTCTTTGGGTTCATTTATGAAGTCATCAGCATGTTTGACTCTTTCCTTTAGGGTATTAACTTCAGAATGAGATTGCTCAAGATCATCTAGGGCAGACTGAAGTTGCTCCCTCATACTACATATCCATTGAGATTCCCAGATCTTCCTCAAGCTGTTAGGCTCTGTTTGGAGGAACTTAGCTCTGATACCAATTGTTGATAACTGAGAGGGGGGGTGAATCAGTTATCTTAATTATTCAACTTTCTTTTCTTCTTAGATAATTAGTGCAGTATCAAAACTTAACAGCAAACATAACCATGGAAGTAGAAATAAATTCAATACACATGACATAATATTTTTGACATGGAAAACCCTATTAAGGGAAAAAACCATGGGGTGATTAACCCAAGATTGTATTCTCTATTAATAGAATAAGGTAGTACAAAATGGCACTTGCCAATTAGGGCTTACTGCCTGAGCACACTGCTCACAAGAGGCTCTCTGCCTACAATAGTTTATAGAATGAAACTAGATACTTGAACTAATGAGAAGCATCCACCAGTGCTTAGGTTCAGTTCTGGTTAAGCTCAATATACTGATCTGCTACACTTCATTCTTCCTCTACCTTAGTTTTGTTATTCTGTCACATACCGGATCTCTATCTCAGTTCCCACTCTATTCTCTACTTTTCTTCGCACTTCACAATACACCACACACACCTTCTCATCGAAATCCATCTGGTATATATATCCACACCAAGGATTTCATCATCTTTCTAGTCGGCATCCGGAATAGTCAATATTTTCCAAAACTCTGGTCTGTCAGCTGAATCCTTGCTTACCAAGTGATGCGTATCAAAGAGATAGTTGTAGAAGTCATCAATCATGTTAGACAATCATGAATGATACCTTAAGAGCCTTGATCACCATCAATATTTCATCCGGATTAAGGTCTAATGCTCTGTCGGTCAGTTCTTCCTCTGTCTACACTGCCAAACAGGATCCCAATACATAGGTGCTCAAATCTCTTCACTCTTTCATCACCGGAGGCTCAATCCCTGGAATCTATTAGTCAAGGTACTCCTCTTGACTTCCCCAAGTCTACACTTTACAAAGATACTTCCTTTGAGAGATCCGGACCATATTGTCGGACCTTGCTGCATACTTTGTTCTTGGTCACCGGACCAAAATACTCTTCAATCTGACTTCCGGTATAGACACACCATATCCTACGGATGTGTGGAATGGTCTTTGTTGCCATCAATGACAACACCCATGAATCCACATAGTGTCTCTTGCCAACACTAACATCCACCGTGGTTTTTCCCTTAACAGGGTTTCCCATGTAAAAATCTGGTGTCTCTTGTGTATGATCTTGTAATTGTGTTTATGTTTATGAGTTTATGCTTTCATGATTTAATCATAACAAATAGTGGACAAGTGTTTAACATTCTAAGATGCAAAATTAGTTAATTATTTGAGACAACTGATTCACCCCCCCTCTCAATTGTCTGGTTCATTTCAACAAGAGAAAAAACTTGGCGAAACAACAACAGACAGGAGACTGACATATCTTCAACTAAATCCACAAAAGAAGAAGAATACTACCAGAGAAGCACACCAAAACATACCAGAAAAGAGAGAAGGAAAAGGAAGGAGAAAGTTGCTGTAGTGACAAGACAAGGAACAAATATTGGAAGACATTATATCATTGAAACTGAAGAGGAAGACAATGAGTATGAAGAATTTGTCCCTACTAAGAAACAACATGAAGAAGTGGTTAAGGAAGCCAAACAAACAATAAGAAAGGAAAAAGAAAAGGAAAAATAATGCAAATATTTTTTCACCGGAGAAGAGGTGGATGCTCTCAATAAGTTAGCCCAATTGACACAGTAACACAAACTCATCGAGAAACTGATATGATTTTCTAAATACTAAAATAAGGAGCAAGGTCAGAAAAGTCAACTCTAAAGGATGGGAAGGACAAATAGAGAATGATTTATACAAAACCCCTTATGGTAGATATTCACATCAATAACAAAAAAATATGGAATGTCTTGATAGATTTGGGAGCAGATGTTAACATGATAACAAATAAGCTGTGGGAACAATTAGGAAAACCTAAGTTGTCAGAAACAACTTAAAATATACTCTTAGTGGATGGGTCTAACATGCAAACAATGGTTAATCTAATGGGGATCAAACATGTCTTAGATTTCATTGTGGTAGCCATGAAGGATCAAGGAGAAGATTTCAATGCACTTTTGGGCTTGAGATGGTTTGTAGATGCAAATGGTGTCATAGACTCTCGGAGAGAAGAGTTATCATTTTCTAATGAGAAAAAATTTGTCAATACCCCCCTAGGATCATCAATGGAGGAAGCATATATAGAAGAAACTAATCAAGATGAATATAGTGACAAGGACGCAAAGAATATCTATACAATTAAAAGGTTGGATGCAGAGGAAACATAAGAAGAGCCTAGTTTTGAGGTAGAAGTGAAGATAGAGGATGATCACTATAGTATAGATAGTGAGGAGGTTTTAGAAGATTGGATGAGAGAGGAACTAAAACTAAAAACAAGGAAAATGCTTGGTTACTGAAAGGAAGCTAGGTGTGCAGAAATCGCTTCCTACACTAATCTAATCAGAAGAGATGTATGCAAATTCAAATTAACCTTTCCAGTTACAACGTTATTATCACAATAGTAGAGATATTGCAGCAATACACATACACATAGAAAGTAGACAGAAGAGAGAAAGAGAGATGAGATATATGTGGGGAAAACCCTCACAGGTGAAAAACCCCACACTCCAAAACACAGCTCAAATGTATTATAGTAAACAATAATAGATTACAATATAGTTTTAGAGCCAATTCTCTTTCTGGAGTCTTCGAATGTCGAATCTGGAGATATTTCAGTAGCATAACAGTACTTGTACAAAAACTATATATCTCCCATCCAAGCACCTATTTTTATAGAGTTTATAAGGAAATTATGGAACCTTCTAAAGATGGGCATCCATCTTGGACTCATGCCCCAAAACCCATGCCTAAGGACACTTGTCCAACATCCCATCCCAATGTGGGCGCCTTGTCCCAAGATAGGCTATGACAGATGCTCTTACGCACCTTACAGCTGTCATAGAATCCATCATAACTGACAAGTGTCAGTGTCCCCGTCTTGGGGGTGCCGCCCCCAAACCTTCATTAATTATTCAAGGGGGAAATTGCAGCTACCAAAGTCACCAAAATTTATCCTGCTACATGTACACAAGGTGCCGACTATGCCAACTCAACATGGGATAAAAAAATACAACATTAGGAATTTGCAAAGGTTGAGACACCTTAATTCCCAATAGTTACTAGAGTATATTCATGATTAGAATGGGTGAACAAGACATACCACAATCCTCCACACTTCATCAGAACTCACCGAAGATTACATGCAACACATTCAAGGAGGATAAGGAAGATATGGAACAAAGGTCTAACCAGGTAAGTCATGTTTTGAAAGGAATTTCACATATCAAGTTGCCTAGGTTTTCAGGCGTGCAAGACCTACATAAATATCTAGCAAAAATGGAGACAATTTTTTCAGATGAAGAGATAAGATTACAGGATGCACAACACACATTAGTATGCAATGCTACAAATTGGTGGAACACACACAAATAAATAATCGACCGGTGGACAACTATCAAAATATTCATCAAGACAAGATATTTGTCAGAGGAAGGAGAGTATGACATGATACTCAAGTATTTAGGGCAGATTTCACCATAAAAACATTTGTCCATGTGTGTAATGGTATGGAAAGGAATAAATGAATATAATGAAGTACTATATGCCCACTTCTTTTATTGGACACTATCACCAATTGAATAGACATGGTATATTAACCAAGAATGAAGGAAAGAAACTAGATACTGGGAAGAGTTGCAAAAAGACTTCATTCATACCTTCTCATTATTTGATCTAGACAAAAACATACACACAACACTCATCAAAATATGGGAGATCACCTTTCAACAAGATGCAGAAGTAGAAGAAGTTGGAGGACATAATGCCAGAGACATGACAACAAGAAAAATCAAACTAGCCGGGCTATGGTGGTCTACACTTTTCAAAGATGTAAAGAGATATGTGAAGAATTGTGATGTATGTAAGAGAATAGGAAGACCTACTACAAGAGATGAAATTCCACTGAGACCAATTTCAGCACAATTACCTTTTCAGGAATGGGTCATTGACTTCATTAGACCTATAGATCTACTAACAAAGCAGTCTAAACATAGATTCATCATTACTGGAGTAGAATACCTCACTAAGTAGGTTGAAGCACAACCAACAAGACACTGTACAACAAAAACTACCACTAAATTCATCTATGAAAGTATAATTACTAGGTTTGGTTGTCTGTTGAGCATAACCAGTAATCAAGGTAAACATTTTTTAAACAAGATGATTTCAGAGCTATTGGAAAATTTCATGATAACACACAACAAGAGTTCACCATATCATCCACAAGAAAATAGAGCAAGTGAAGCATTGAATAAGATCATTGGGGTAGACAAAGACGTGTAGCGGGAACAAAATAGATTGGGATCTAAAAGTACATGCAGTACTATGGGCATTCATGACAAACTTCAAAAGAACCACTAAGTTCACTCCCTATGAACTGGTATATGGAATATATGCTACAATACAGGTACATTTCATATTGCCAAATTTCTAGACAATAGGGACTCTTAAATTAGATGAAGAAGAATCTCTCACACAGAGGACTGAAGAATTGGAAAAACTGGATGATGACAGACTGATAGTAACATATAATATGAACTTGGAAAGGAATAGAGAAAAGTCTTGGCATGATATAAATTTGAGGAAAAAGACAATCAAGGAAGGTGACTTAGTACTCTTGTATGACAAGTTTAAGAAGCAAGGAAAACTCAAGACAAGGTGGCGAGGACCATACTACATTAAAGAATTTGTAGATTCCAGAGTAGTCAGACTAAAGAATATATGGAGGGCAAACTATTGGCCGGATATGTCAATGGTGCCAGATGCAAGACATAATTTTGTGGGGGGGTCATGTTAGGAGGATACATAGCATAAGGGGAGCTAACCAGAGGATGCTACACACTATGCAGAGGCCGAACATTGATAGAAGATGATGAATAACACATCCCTAATATGTAATAGATATAATATGTATAGATAGGAGATAGTAGAAAGTAAGCAAGCATGATAGAAGAATAGGAGTATGTTCTAATGTAAATAATGACATAGAAGTCATGTATGTAGCTGGTGAGGCAAAGACTCAGACCTGCTGGAGGATGAATAGGTGATATGTACACTCTACCGGTACCAGGTAACTTTGTATGTTAAAGTATTTTGATGTGTATGTGATGCTCTGTTTAGTTATTCTTTATGTTCTACTATCAATCTCTAGCTACCTAACTAGGGTATAAACTAACTACAAAGACTTGATTGAGGACCAGATCTCCAGACCGGCTTCTCCTCTACATTTCTTTCTAACAAGCATATTTTTCATTTCATGATAACTTTTCATTTGTAGAGACTTGACACACAACCTTATTAGTTCAATTTTCATTCCCTCTAATTAAAAATTCATGAATAGCTCCTAGAAGTTCATCTCAATTAACCCCATTGTAGTAAGCCACTAGAATCCCAACATAGTGTCTACTACACCCTTGGAGATAGCAAACATAAGGAAATTAAATATATATTCTTCCATGTACAATTTAACGCTATGGCATTTCCCCAAACAACTGACAATGCCCCATTTGTAATTATGACCTAAAATTTTGAAGCTAGATAGATAAAACAATTTAGACAAAAAACTTCTTATTGATGACGTTGTGAGTGCTTCCCGAGTTTATCAATACTGTTACTCTCTTTCTTCAAGAAATCCACTACCTTGAGAATTTGTAGAGTGCTAATGCCAAAAAGTGCATGACAAGAAATGGTTGGTTGTGTATCTCTTGATTCCTCATCTAGCTCATTGCCAAACTCTAATATTTCTTTTTCAACATCTTCTTCCTCACTCACCCCTTCAATGTAGAACAATTTATTTTCAACACATTTATGTTCTCTATTGTATTTTCTATCACATCTAAAACATAACCATTTTGCTCTTTTTCTTCAATTTGTTGAGGAGTCAATCAAGTGGGTTGAGGGAATTTCCAGGCATGTACGGGGCCTCTAAGTGCCTCAAATTTGACTTTGAAACTTTTTACATGGGTTTATGAAAATAAAAACTTTAATATCTCTCTAACCATAAATTATATTGAAATGATTTCTTCATCATTGGCTTAATTTTACAATTCCACTTCTCGGGGCAAGTTTCCAGGTCCATACATGTATAAATGCAAACTTGCTAAAAATAGAAGGTTACTATTTTTAAATTTATGAAAATTTTGACTATCCTAAACCATTGATAATTTCAACTCAGGCTACAACACAACTAAACAAGAAAAGAAATTTATTTTCAGGTGATGCAAGATTTCCCTTACACTACTAGATGCTCCTACATCAAACACCCCAGGTAATTTGAGAAGTGACCATGTTACATCTCAGGTGTTTGAGGAAAACCCAAATGGTCAACCTCTACCTTAGACAACCAAGAAGAATCTTTAACATGCCTTCCTTTCCACTTAACCATATATTCTTCATATTGCATGTCCCTTGTACTTCTTCCAACACATCTATCCAGGATTTCTTCTGTCTCCTCCCTCTTTGAAGTAGGTGCCAGGATACTCCATTATTATTTTGTTGGTCCATCCATTGTGCTACTTCCCTGATACTCTGTTAAATCAGAAATGTTGAACATAAGGGAAATGTTGATTCCACTTGGTTGCTCTACCTCATATGCATTTCCTACATCATGCTTCTTTAGGATCCTACATGGTCCATATTCTTCATCTTCAACTTATTATACATGTCCCCAATGGGAACCTTTCTTTCCTTAGGTGAACCATGAATTCATCACCAACCTTAAATTCCTTAAAATTTTGCTTCTGATCTTCCTTAACCTTTAATTGATAATTCATTTTATTAATGTGTTGTCATAAATCTTCATGCAATCTCTTCAAGTGCTCTATAAAGTCTTCGGCCTCGACACTACTCTTCTCTCCTCTATCTTTCTTAGCTCAAAAGTGTTTCTCAGACTACTCCCATATACAATTTGGAATGGGGATTTATCAGTACTCCTATTGATAGAATTGTTATATGCAAACTCTACCTGTGGTAATATCAAATCCCATCCATTGGGCTTATCTAATATTAAGCATCTCAGCAGGTTGACCAAACTCTGATTCACTACCACTATCTATCCATCAATCTGTGGATGATGTGTGGAGCTGAAATTCAACTCAGTCTTCAAATTCTTCCAAAAGGTGCTCTAGAAATACCCAACAAATGTGGTATCCCGATCTGAAACTATGCTCTTTGGAAGACCGTGTAGCCTAAGGTCACTCCTTGAAAAATAATTCTACAACATGAACAATATTAGTAGTCTTTTGGCACATAAAGAAATGTGCCATCTTTAAAATAATATCAACCACCATGAATAAAGAATCCTAATATCCTCCCATGGTTTCTCTGGTATGGGCAGTGGTTGATACAAGATAATATTCTAACTCCCTTGGCCATCTAACATACTCTGTAACTTTGCATGAACTTCTTCACATCCTTGTACAACTGTGGCTAGTAATAGTTCTCACTAACAAGAGCAATGATCTTATCTCAACCAAAATTCCCTGCTAACCCTCCACTATGCTTTTCCTTGATCAGGTTCTCTCTCATAGATCTCCCCAGAATGCACAACTGGCTTCCTCTAAATAACATACCATTTTGGATTATGTAATCCAACCATCCCATCATGTCTAGTGTAACAGACTCCAAATGAGATTTCCAGGCCTTTGCAAAGTCTAGATCTTTGGGCTACAAATTCTTGAGTTCATTGAACCCAACAACCTCTATCTTCATCTTTGTCAACAATTTTTGACTTCTTCTTAAGGTATCTATAACTTTATTGGACTTCCCACTTCTGTGCTCCAAAATAAAAGTATAACTCTACAAAAACTTTGTTGTACTTCCCACTCCCGTGCCTCTAATTTAACTTTCCTTGATTGTTTAGATATTGCAAATCTTGATGATCAATATACAAAATAAATGTTGGGAATTAAGGTTTCTCAACCTTTACAATTTCCTAATTTTGTGTTTAGTTATTTAGCACTATGGTGTAGGTACCCATAATCAGCACCTTGTAAATTTTGGTGACTTTGTCAGCCATGGTTTTCCCCCAAAGTAATTAACGAGGGAGAGCAGGGAGTAGAGCCCCTCTTGTGGGGCCTGGGGGCTTATCCACCTAGTGGGGGCTCGGGGGAAGAGCCCACGGTAGGGGTCTGGGGGCAACGTCCACAACGAGGTTTGTTGGGAGCAGCGCCCCTAGCTGGGGGCTCGAGAGTAGTGACTCTGAAGAAAAAAATGCCCTATATTTAACAAAGGTGTCGATAGTTATTTTGTAATTGGCCAACATGGATAAACTAACATTGGATAACTACCAAAAAGGGTTGATAAATAAGCAACCAGAGAATGTGAAAGTTCATGGGATGTGAATGAGAATCAACAGTGTGTACTATTGAAAGAACTTGCATTGCAAGTGTGTTGTAATCATCTTTTGATTTGATAATACCTTGTGCAGGTTTTGGAGTGTGGGATTTTTTACCTGAAAGGGGTTTCCCCACATATTGAGTTTTGTATTTGCATTTGGATGTTGTTATTACCTTTTTATTAATATGCATCTACTAACCTATAATTATAAAAGTTAAAATTTGCATAAATTTTTCCTCAGTAGATCAGTGTAGGAAGCATTTCCACATACCCTGCTTCCTTTCAGTTTGTATCAGAGCCTGATCACCTTTGGTTCTAGTTGTTAAGTAGAACATTTTTTGAGCTGATCTTCATTTGAGTGGGAGCTTGTGTAGAGGATTTTGAAATCTTTGTTGCAAGAAAGAGATAGCAAGCACATCTAGGAGGTTTGAGATAGAGAAGTTTAATGACAGTAATTTTGAGTTGTGGGAACTCAAAATGGAGGGCATGCTTGTAGATCAGGATTTATGGGATGCCATAGTTGGTACAAAACCAATGGTAATGTCTCAATCAGACTGGGATCTAAAAGATTGAAAAGCTAAGGGTTTGATAAGACTTTGCTTGGATGATTCAGTACTCCTAAATATCCATTAAGAGAAGACTGCAAAAGATCTTTGGAAGAAACTTGGAAATGTTTATCAGTCTAAATCCTTGGTGAACAAGTTATTTCTACGAAAGAAATTATATTCTGAGGATGGAATATGGAGGATCTGTCACTGATCACCTGAATACTTTCAATATGCTTGTTGCCTAGTTGACCTCTGTTGGTGTGAAGATGGAGGAGGATTGATGTATGACATTACTGTGTTCCTTACCAGATTCATGGGACCACCTTGTTATGGCCATTGGGAGTACCACTACCACCTTCAAGATGGATGAAGTGGTTTCTTCATTTTTGTCTGAAGAGATGCAGAGAAAATCTTCTGAGTTGGCTAAGGAGGCTCTTATGGTTCATGGTAGATCTAAAGATAAAGGGAAGAAAAAGGATAATAACAAAGAAGAAAAAGGAAGATCCAAATTTTGTGGGAGATCCCAGTCTCCTGGAAAGTCCAAGGCTCTATGTTGGAATTGCAGAAAACCTGGTCACTTCTGCAAGGAATGCAAGGAGGAGAAAAAGAAAAAGAAGAACTATGATTTGGATTTTGACAAGTCCTCTCAAGATGAAGGAGAAGCATTTGTCGTTGCCTTAGAAACACATGCATCTAAGGATGTATGGCTTATTGACTTTGGTGCATCTTTTCACATGACTTCTCATCGGGGTTGGTTTTCAAAGTATGAAGAATATGATGGCGGGAAGGTGTACTTGGAAGATGACTCTCACCTGAAGATTGTTGGCGGTGGAAGAGTCTTGATTCAATTCCTCGATGGATGAGTGAAGGGGATCAATGGTGTTCTACATATCCCTAGTTTGGCATAGAACCTATTATCTGTAAGTAAGTTGAATGATGTGGGTTTGCAGGTTGTTTTCTTGAATGGAGGATGCAAGATGATTAGAGGAGCTATGGTGCTAGCTAAGGGTGTTCGGATTGGCACTCTGTTTCAGCTTGATGCATGTGCAGTACAGTACAATAGTGCCCCTGTTTCAAAGAATAGAACTTCAGAGTCTTCATTCTCACCATTGGAACCAACAACAAAAAGGACTGTTGTATCTACTTCTGATGGTCGTGCCTTTTGGGTACCTAAGGGTGCTCATTCTATAGAGATGAAACTTCTCACTGAGAAGACAATGTTATGGCACAAAAGGCTTGGGCACATTGTTGAAAAGGGTTTGAGGACCCTGAAAAATAAAAACCTCATTTAGGGTATGAATGATTGTAATCTTCAGTTTGATTTTTGCAAACATTGCATCTATGGAAAACAAAATTGTGTTCAGTTTTTTTCCAGTTCTCACAAATCTTCAGAAGCATTGGACTTGATTCATTTTGATGTGTTTGGTCTTGTTAATGTTCCTTTGATTTTAAAATCTATTTACTTTATTTCATTCATTGATGATTATAGTAGGACATGGGTGTATTTCTGTAGAAGAAAATCTAAATTCTTTAGTAGATTCAAAGAGTTCAAAGATCTTGTAGAGAATTAGAAGGATAGAAAGATTAAGTGTTTGAGGACTGATAACATTGGTGAGTACTATTCAACAGATTTTGACAAGTTCTATAAAGAACATGGGATTAAGAGGCATAAGACAACTCTGTATACCCCTCAGTAGAATGGAGTTGCAGAGAGGATGAATAGAACATTGATGGAGAAGACAAGGAGTATGCTAAGTGGAGCTGGCCTTGAACAAAATTTCTGGCCTGAAGCTATTGCTACCACTTGTTATCTGGTTAATAGGTATCCTACATTGGCACTTGTTGATAAGACACCTATGGAGGTGTGGTATGGTAAAAAGCCTTCATTGAGACACATTCAAGTATTTGGTTGTGAGGCATATGCATATGTGCCTAAGGAGAAGAGGTCTAAGTTGGAGAACAAGGTTGTGAAGTGTAGCTTCATCGGTTATGGCATCAGTGTGAAAGGATACAAGCTTTGGGATCCAATGGCTAAGAGAGTTCTATATAGAATAAGTGTGATCTTTAGAGAGTTCAATCCTTCTTCTATTGTTCTATAGCCAAAGAAAGAAAAAGAGAAAGAGGATGTGGTTCAGCTTCCTTCCACCCATGAGAAAGATGAATTAAAGACATCTATTGGACCTAATGATTAGGAGAGCTCTACTAGCTCTGAAAATTCAAAAGAAGATGAAGAACCTCAACCTCAACCTTTGAGAAGGTTCACACAGATAAGGTAGGAACCTGATAGGTTCGGTTATTCATTGCATGATTCCAAATATATTTTTGCCTTGATTTCTAACACTGATAAGCCTAGGACCATAAGAGAGGCTATGGTTATGAGTGATGCAGATTCCTAGAAAGATTCCATGGAAGAAGAGATGGCTTCCTTGAATAAAAATGATACTTGGGATTTGGTGCCCTTGCCTAATGGATGTAAACCTGTTGGATGCAAATGGGTGTTCAAGAAGAAGTTTGGTTCTGATGGCAGTGTTGAGAAATTTAATGCAAGATTGGTCGCGAAGGGTTATTCCTAGGTTGAGGGAATATATTATGGTGAGATTTTCTCTTCTATTACAAAGCTAACATCTATCAAATTCTTGTTATCACTTGCTATAGCATACGATTTAGAAGTTGAATAGATGGATGTGAAGACAACTTTCTTTCTTGGTGACTTGGAGGAAGAAATCTATATGTCACAACAAGAGCACTACGTGGTAAAAGGTAAAAAAAATCTAGTTTGCAAGTTGAAAATGTCTTTGTATGGTTTGAAGCAATCTCCTAGGATGTGGTACCAGAAATTTGATGCCTTTGTGTTGAGTTTGGGATTTTTGAGATTGAAATTAGATCACTGTGTTTATTATAAAATGGATAATGATCACATTCTCATTATTGCATTATATGTTGATATATTGTTCATTGGGAATGGAAAAATTTGATTTTTGATTTGAAGTCATAGTTTTCAACACAATTTGAGATGAAAGATCTAGGGGTAGCCAGGTACATTTTGGGAATGGAAATCAGAAGAGACAGAGCTAATAGAAAATTTTTGTTAGGCCAGAGTAAGTATGTGAACACTATGTTGGATAGATTTAGCATGGTAGATTGTAGACCATTAATTGTTCTTGTTATGATGGGGACAAAGTTATATGTTGCAGATTTTCCAAAGTCTCCTTTAGAGATGGAGGATATGAGTAGAGTTCCTTATGCTAGTGCAGTTGGTAGCTTGATGTATTATATAGTTTGTATAATTCTAGATATTGCCCAAGAAGTGGGAGTCCTTAGTCAATTTATGGATAATCCTAGATGGGTACATTTGGATGTAGTGAAGAGAGTGTTTAGATATTTGTAGGGTACATCTAAGTATTCCATATGTTATCATGGTTATCCTACAAGGGATTGGCATTCACTTTGTATTCAAGGATTTGTGGATTCAAATTGGGTAGGTGACATTGATAGCAGGAGATCCACCAGTGCTTATGCGTTCACTATGTTTGGTGGTGCTATTAGTTAGATGAGTAAGCAGCAACCTGTGTTTGCTTTGTTCACTACTGAAGTAGAGTACATGGCAGCAACTGATGCTTGTAAAGAAGCCATTTGGCTTAAGAGATTATATTTTGATGTTGGGTTTAATGCAGGGAAGATTACCATTTGTTTTGATAGTTAGAGTGCCATATGTTTGGCAAATAATCCTACTTTTCATGCAAGGACTAAGCATATTGATGTCCAATACCATTTTGTTCGTGACATGGTAGAGGATGGGAAGATGAACTTGGAAAAGGTTGACACTTTGATGAGTGTTGCAGATGCCTTGACAAAACCTGTGAGCATGTAGAAGTTCAGATGGTGTTCAAAGTCTATGGGCCTCTTGACCCCTAGCAATTAAATCCTATTGTTCTATTGGCTCTTGAAAAGGTGTTTGACAAGTGGAAGAATTTTGGGAATTAGGGTGTTTCAACCTTTGCAAGTTCCTAATGTTGTATATATTTATTTAACATGATGTTGTAGGATCCCATAATCGACACCTTGTAAATTTTGGTGACTTTGCTAGCTGTGGTTTCCCCCCAAAGTAATTAATGGGGAGTGTAGGGATAGAGCCCCTCCTGTGGGGCCTGGGGGACTTATTTCCCTAGTGGGTGCCCGAGAGCAGAGCCCATGTTAGGGTTCTGAGGGCAACACCCCCAATGGGGTTTACTGGGGATAGCACCCCCGGCCAGGGGCTTGGGGGCAGCGTCCCTGAAGTGAAAAATGCCCTATATTTAATCAAGGCATCAACAATTATTTTGTAATTAGTCGACATAGATAAACCGACATTGGATAACCACCAAAGAGGCTTGATAAATAAGCAATTGGAGAATGTGAAAGGTCATGGGATGTGAATGAGAATCGATAGTGTGTACTCTTGAAAGAACTTGCATTGAAAGTGTGTTGTAATCATATTTTGATTTGATAATACATTGTGCAGGTTTTGGAGTGTGGGATTTTTTACCTGAAAGGGTTTTCCCCACATATATCTTGTGTTGTGAGTTTTGTATTTGCATTTGGATGTTGTTATTACCTTTTTGTTAATGTACATCTAATAACTTGTAACTGTAAAAGTTAAAATTTGCATAAATCTTTCCTTAGTAGATCAATGTAGGAAGCATTTTTGCATACCTTGCTTCCTTTCAATAAATTCTATTGGCAACAAATAATGCCTCTATTTCTATAAAACCTAAACTATAGAATTAAACTCCTAGTCATAGACAAAATACTTTTTCTTGGCATCATTCAACTTTTCACTGAAATAGGCAATGGGTCTACCTTATTGACTTAAAACAACTCTTATAGCACTATCACTAGCATCACAATCTACCTGAAATACCTTATTGAAATCTTAAAGTACCAAAACAGGTTGCTCTATAACCTTCTTTAGCATCTTGACACCCTTACTTTCCCCTACCGTCCATCTAAACTCCTTTCTATCCTCTCTCATTATTTCAGTTAGGGGTTCACAAATGCTATTGAAACTCTTGATGAAATTACTATAAAAACTTGTCAAACCATGAAAAGACCTTACCTCTATAGTACTCCTTGGAGTAGGCTGTTCGATGATAGCCCTCACTTTCTTTGGGTCCATCTTAAGACTCTCAACTAAGACAACAAATCCTAGGTACACCAACTCCTTTTTCACAAAACTACATTTCTTCAGATTGATCAACAACTTCTCCTCCCTTAGCTTCTCAAAAAATCTTCAGACATGCATCAAATGCTCTTCCAAATACTTACTAAATATAAAAATTCATCTAAATAAATTGTAGAGGAAAACTAATGTGTTGTAGAATTAAACAAAATCTAAGGTTAAACCTAACTGAACAGTCCACTCTATCATTGCATTCCTACATTGAATTATCAACCAAGGAGCATAATCTTATGATGATGCTTGCACTATATATTCCTTCAAGACTCATTTCTATCCTAAACTAACTCATACAGACTTATTATAATCAACTTAATTGACTGAAGTTCACAGAAATGAAAGAACTACAAAATAGTTATAAACCTAGTTGCTACGGGTACCCTCAGCGTAAGCTGAAGATAGCTATATTCAACAGAGAATTACAGAATTAACTTGAAATACACAGAATGATAAAAGAATTGACACTAACCTCTGGAGGACTTCAATTATGTATTCTATTCATGAATCACAACTATCAGAAATAGCAATCATGATTTCTTACTTATTTCACAATGCAACATATCAGATAACATGAAATAATTTAACTAGAAATGCATAAATAAATAAGCGAATGTATGAAGTGAGAGTTAGTACCTTGAGTGGCCAACTCAGGGAACTATCTCACTTCTTCTGGAAACTCAATCTACTTCATATCTTCACACATTTCCCATGACACACAGTTGAATTTAATTCATATCAAAGAAAAAATCTTCTTCAAATTTTATCCACAATCAAAACATGTTTGGAATAACTAATAACTATAAAAATAGAGTAATGGCTATATAGATAGAAAGTAAAAATAACAACTAACTAATCAACAAACTCATCCCCTAACTTATACAAAAGTCAAAGAGTTGTATGAGGTCTTCCAACTAACTATGATCATCAATTCATCCCTGGATATCAGGATATAGTTTTGAGATCAACTTATTAATTATCTAGAACAAAGGAAATAGAGTCCTATTTGAACAAAAATCCCACACAATGGCTCATGAATGAAAACACATAAGCTACGGTTAGACTTCTAGAATAAGTCTTCTTCTTCTCTTGCATTTATTTTTCCATGATGACCACGTTCATCTCCATCGATCTTCACTTCTGGCACTTGGACTGTACTTTAATCAATTCCCCTATTCTTTACTCTGTTGCAATTACTCCTTCCAGATGCTATGTCTTTGCTGCACAAGGTTAATTATCCAACATATATACACAAAATAACCTCTCATATTAAACTTATGAAATCCTATCTATATTACATGCATATCAATAATTTAAATCATCCACTTGATAATATAACCACCATATTCCATTTATCAGCATAGGTTTAAAGTCTCTGAGAAGTATATGTGAAACAACATATAATAAATGTAATGTCTGTAAGGTTCTTTCAGAATCATGTGAAAAGGTCTTTAAAAGCATATAAAAACATTATAGAAGGAAGTCAATATTTCAACCCAACATATCCCCCCAACTTAAACTTTTTCTTGTCCCTAAGCAAAACCAAGGAACTAACATCTAGAGTAGAAGGTTATAATGCAAAGTGATTTTTCTAAGGTCCATGTTTTCTTTGACTCCTTGTTTGAGATAAAATCCATTGTAACATGAAAGTCTCTCCATCGTGTTTAGCTCAACACGCCTACACTTATCACCTCTCCCTCTTGTCCAGTGTGGAATTGGGTAGAGAAGGACAGGAGGCTGATAAGTAAGAGGCAACCATGCTACTCCTTTTTGCTCTGAGATCTGGATGTACCTACATAACCTATCAAACATATTCATGAAGTTGTGGAAAGAATGGGGTTCGTTCTTTTGCAATTATGGATTTAGGCTATTCCACCTGTTTTGCACATACCTTTGACAATTCTGAATGATGGACACTACTAATCTTTGTATCCTCCTGTGATCCTTGAGTCTTAAATCCATGATCACCTCACCTAGACCTTTATGAGAAAGTAATGTTAGCCATTGGGTCAAGATCACTTCAGGTTCTAAGGCTTCTTTCCTAATTGGCAGTGGCTTCTTCTTTTCTTGTTCCTCATACTGGTCCATCAGTTCTCCCCTAAGTTGTTCATTTTTAAAGTATGACATTAATTCTCTGATCTGTAGGTCTCCAACATAGATGTAGGGGTTCCATTATGTGTCCTCATCCATAAAGTAATTATGCAGATATTATTTACACAACTGGCCCTGTTCTTCTAAACTGACCTCTTTGAAATATTTGCAAAAAATGTGCCTTGAATGCAAGTCAAGTTGATTATTGATAAACCTAATAAACTAAAAACTAAGGAATTTCTCCTTTAGAAACAATGCATAAACCCTTGGTAGAGGTCTGCATCCAATGATTTGCTTGTATCTATAAATAACCTTTGCCAAACGATCCTCCAACCTTTTGATTATCAAATGCTTTTCTACAACTGATGCATTGAGACTAATTTTCTCTTTTTCCCAATTCTCTTTTTCTTGCTTAGTCCTATTAGTTAATTTCATTAGTTCAAAGCTCAAAGACAGGGTAGTATGGTACTCTGGGGTCTTTGTCACAGGAGGTTGGAGAGTAAGTACTTCTTCCTCAATCTTTGTTTTATTTTTAGCCAATTGTGCCAACAAGTCTAAGTTAGAACCATGGCCATAAGTCTGGATCTTCTCGTCCAACTCCTGAATCCTTTTCTCTTTCTCTTTATCCTTCTCTTCATACCCCCTTACCAGTTCCTTCAACTTCCTTATTCTATCCAAGGCTTCTTGAAGTTCCTTCCTAATATCTCTATCCTCTAATAATTCCTTTTCTTTTTCAACATTTTCATCATTTCCTTCTCTAGGAACATCAAAAACTTCTTTAATAGAATCATCAGGCACAGGTTTACCCATCTTTCTTGTAGTAAACAAATCTTTTGACTCAGAATCAAAAGGATAAATATACTTTCTTTTCCTTGCAGGCATATCAACATTTCCACAGGCATCTACAGAGACATCCTCAAGAGGGTTTTCTCCTCTATCTGAATCTAGATTCAGAGTTGGATCATTGTCCTGCTGGCCTATATTTTTGTCCTCTCCTCTCTATTTCTCAACAACTTTTTCTTTGGCACCTTGCCTCCTTAACCTACCTAAGCGTCTAGGAGTGATTGTATCCTACTTATCTACCTTTTTCCTCCTTTTATTGTCCCCCTTCTTCCTCTTTTCCCCTGCACTTCCTTCTTTTGTTGCACTCTTGTGTTTTCTCACTCCCTTCCTACTCTTCTTTTCCTTACCAGATGTTCAAGGAGTGGTTCTTTTAGTTTTAGCGGCGGATGTTGAAGGTTCTTCAGCTGATACAGACCTAAACTCTAGAGGGTTCTCATGTTGTGGCTCTTCCTGCTTAGTTTCAAAAGGAGGCTCAAGCTCATATGGAATCTTATCTTCTGGTTCTGGTGCCTCTAAAAGTGTTGAAATATCTACACATTGTTTAAAAGCTTCCCACCCAATCTGTGTGTATTGAATCCTTAAACTCCTCTTTATTAGCAGAGCTATTAAACAATGGTGGGAAAATGTGGTGTCTGCCTATTGTCTCTGATATTCTAAAGACATCCTTTTCGACATAGTATATAGATAATTTGGAACATTGACAATTTTTTCATTTCATAAATGGTTGAGCAATTTAAGATGTGCAGTATATAGTACATTGTATCTACCATCATAGGTAATATACTTGATAATATAAAAGGCACATTTCCCCCAAAAGAAGGGAAGAGATAGTCATTTGGTACCTTGTGTGGTAGAATCCAGGTGTTCACCTCTTTCATAGAACTCCTCCCTAGCCATGGTTGCATCATCTCTAGCTAGGTACTCGGACCCTATTCGTGGTAACCATGTGACCTGAGCACTAGCTAACTCAGAAGCATCTATAGTCAACCCCTTCAACATTGCTTCATCATACTATAGAGTAAATGCAAATTCTTTCACCATGTCATCATGATACTCTGTCAATTTTAGGAAGTAATCTAACCAACCTACTCTCGTAAAGAGCAGGAGAACCATCACATCCTCCAGTATTTCCTTATGTGCCAAAGGTTCTCTTCTGATTAGGTCCCCTCCCATTACTGCTGTGAATTGCAAAATCTACAGTGTCAATTTTTTGCACAATGTCAATTTTTTGTTTCTTAATTCCTCCTATTTCAACTCGCCACCCCAAAAGAACCAATCTTACAATTTGCCTCTTCTTTCCTTTTCACTATAACTTCCTTAGGGTACTAATTCACTTGTTGGTAGGATAAGGTAAGTTCATGACATGGAACATTTGTCTATTTTTCTTGAAAGGCAAGGTTTTCAAAGGCAAATGATATTCAAATGGCAAAAATTGAAAATAAACCCCTCCCCCCAACTTAATTGTGAAGTGACTGTACATCATGTGGTAGGTATTACAGAAGGAGGAGTAGTGATTAAAAGAAATGGTGGTAATATTCGTCGCATGCATGAAATAAACTATGACTAATCATGAATATAAAAAGAAATCTAGTTGTAATAATTGAAAGTTATTGAATGTACATATGAAGTGAAAATGAATAATTAACATACCTTGGAAGTTGTGAACAACTCTGATGATTTGAGATGATATGCATGCAGCGAACGATTATAATGGGATAGAAGGTGGCGGGTACGGTTGCAGAGATATAATGTGATAGCTCAAGATTATGGAGAAAAGTACCAACACATAAATGTGAATTGATACATGGAGCAATAGAATGAAGCAGGTGAAAAGTGATACGGGCATGTGGAATAGGCGAGAGAAATTAGGTATTGTTCACCAAGTGATGGAAGAGAGTTGCATGCAGATGTTGCTACGGGTGCCTCTAGCACAGGTCCCGACTATCTAATTGTAAACACAATATATTAGGTCCCAGCTGAGTCAGGTCCCAATTGAATGAGTGAAAAATAGGTCCCAGTGGAAATAACTTGTTGTAACCATGGAAATTGTGTTGTGTGTGCATGTGATTTTTAAAACAAAGAAATTTAATTTTCAGCAACAGGGGTTGAGTACTGTAACTCAACCTCCACATCATTGGACAGTGTTGGTGGATCAGAATCTGAAGGTGTATCAATTGGTAGGAGGATCATACTGAGCAGCTAAAGAAACAAGAAAGTCATCCTTCTGAAGTGGCTTTTTATACAATTTTATCATGTGCCCATTTACCAATAGTGAAAACTAAACTTCATCAATAGTCTGCAGTTGAACTGCACCATTAGGAAAGACTTGTTGGATCTCATATGGGCCTAGCCAATGGGATTGAAGCTTTCCCTTGAAGTCCTTATACCTTGAATCATAAAGGAGTGCCCAATCACCTATAGTGAATTCTTGTCTTTATGTACTTGTCATGCCATTTTGTTCTTTGTTTCTGTATGACCTCAGTGTGATGAATAGCCTCCAATTGGATTTCATCCAAAGCATTCAAATGTTGTAGCCTTTCTTGTTGTGCTACGGTCAAATCCATTCCTAGGTCTACCGCTATCCTCAGGGTTTTGTGTTCAAATTCAATAGGCAGGACTGTTGTCTTGCCATATACCAACTCATAAGGTGTAAACCCTGTAGTTGTCTTTCAGATTGTTCTGTATGTCCAAACAGCTTCAGGGAGCCTAGAAACCCAATCTCTTCTGTGAAGCTGCACTGTCTTTGTCAGGATGTTCCCAATTTATTATGTCTGATCTGATATTCTGCAACCAATTTGGTTATTAAATCAGATATAAACTATGGTCCTTGATCAGTGACTATTTCTCTTGGAACACCATACCTGGTGAAGATGTCTTCATACAAGAATTTGGCCACATTGCCATCTCTGGCAAACTATAATGCCTTCACTTCAACCCATTTAGTTAAGTAGTTAGTACATACTAGGATATATTTTTTGTTGTTTGATGTAGGAGATATAGGACCCACAAAATCCAAACCCCACTTGTCAAAAGGAGCCAATGAGATATGTGTCTACAAAGGCATCTCATCACTTCTAGTAGGCCTCCCCATCCTCTGGCATCTATCACAACTCCTAGTGTAATTGACAGCATCCTTATGAAGCGTTGGCCAGTAATATCCTATTATTAGTATCTTGAAGGCTTTCCTCTTAGCAGCAAAATGTCCCCCACAAGGCTCATCTTGCCAAGCCTTCATTATATCAAATACTTCATCCTCCCTGATACATCTTCACATAATATTGTCTGGCCCAATGTAAAATAGAAATCTAGAAATCCAAGAGTAAGAGAATCATTTATGAACTAGCTGCCTCTTCTCCCTTGGAGAGAAGTATCCTACAATCTGCCCTGTAACCAAATAATTGGCTATATTTGCATACCATGGAGTGTGTATAGTGAGAGAAAATAGATTCTCATCAGGAAAAGAATCATCAACCACTCCATCTGAAGACTGTGTAGGTAGTCTGGACAGAAAATCAACAACAACATTGGCCTTGCCGGGTTTGTCAACAATTGTAATATCAAACTCTTGCAACAACAATAACGACCTTACAAGTCTGCCACATACTATGGGTTTATTCATCAAATATTTGATTGCTGCATGATTTGTATGGATGAAAACCTTGTAACCAGTTATGTAGTGCTCGAATTCATTAATTAAATAAACAACTGCCAAATCTCTTTCTCTGTCACAGTATAGTTTAACTCAGCTCCTTGCAGATTCTTACTTACATAGTATATGGCATACTCCTTGTTTCCTTCTTATTGACCCAGGATTGCCCCAATAGAAAAATTGGATGCATCTGTATGGATGTGAAAAGGAAGTGACCAATTCAGACCTCTGGGGACAGGGGCTTGTGTCAAGGATGTTTTTAGCTTTTCAAAAGAGATCTGACAATCTGATGTCCATTCAAATTCACTGTCCTTGGTTAGTAGGGTAAACAGAGGGGAAGAAATCTTGCTAAAATCCTGAATGAACCTCCTGTAATATCCTACATGGCCCAGGAAGCTCCTTACATCCTTCTATTTTTGTGGAATAGGCAGGGTAGATATGATCTCAATCTTCTTTGGGTCAACTTGGGTGCCTACACTTGAGATGAAATGTCCCAAGACTATTTCTTGTGTCATCATCAAAAAACACTTTTCATTACTCAAAGAGAGGTTGTGCTCTGTACATATCTTCAATACCTTCTCCAAGTTGTGTAATGCCTCATCATATGTGTCACCATATGTGGTGAAGTCATCCATATAAATCTCCATATTGTCATGTGCAAAATCAGAGAAAATACTGAGGACTCCTCTTTGAAATGTAGCTGGAGCATTGCACAAACCAAAGGGTAAGATAGAGTATGCATATGCCCCCCAAGGGCAAGTAAATGTTGTCTTATCCTAATCCTCTGGAGAAATCTTAATCTGGTTATAACCACTAAAACCATCAAGAAAGGAAAAATATTTCTTGCCTGCTAAAGAGTCCAGAACTTGGTCAATAAAAGGTAATGGAAAGTGATCCTTCTTGGTAGTAGTATTCAATTCTCTGTAATCAACACAGACCCTCCATTTGCCACCTTTCTTGGGGACTATAACCAATGGTGAAACCCATTCACTGTTTGAAATAGGGTATATAAAGCCTGCATCCAAAATCTTTTGAAGCTCAGCTTTAACAATTTCTCTGAGGGCTGGATTCATGTGCCTCTACTGATGCCTAATTGGTTTATATACATCATCTATGTATATCTTGTGCATGCACAAGGCGGGATCAATGCCTTTCATATCATTGTAATACCAAGAAAATGCTACTAAGTGTGTATGTAATATTTCATGCAGGGATTACTGTTGTTCATCAGTCAATGTAATGTTAATGTTCAACATCTTACCTGGCTTGACTTCTACTTGTTTGGATAGTTCTTGAATGGAAGACAAATCAAGGCTGGGTAATATAGGTAATCATTGTTGAGGTAATAATGCATGGAAGATTTGGGAGACTTCTTCTAATGAACTGCTAGGTATTATGCTACTCAAAGGGTCTTGTAAGCAAGATAGGCAGTCTTACTACTGTGGGTGTCTCCCATAATTGTTTTGTATAACATGAGCAATTAATTCATCTTCATCTGGAATATTCAACAAAAGGTTGCATTCTATAGTCATCAAGGTTTGCAGGGAATAGGTGTCCTCATCCTCCAGGCTAGGCCAAATGGTCTTCTCAAGCTCATGGTATGGCTGGACTGGTGGATATAAAACTAATTTCTTGGTCACTGTCCCATTGGATATGATCATGTTGCTAGACCTGCAACCTATAAATGCATCAGCAGTGGCAAGCCATGGTCTACCTAGTATAAGAGTATATCTGGCAAGATTAACCTTAGGTTGCAAAACTATGAAATCAGTAGGGTATTCCCAAGAATCTAATGCAATGACCAAATCTTCTATAACTCCTTCAGGTTTGACTATAGACCTATCATCCAATTGTAAGACTGTCTGAGTAGGCCTAAGGTTGTTTAATTGGAGTGTTTGCATTGTTTCCTTGGTCATGACATTAATTGCAGCTCCTAGATCTATCAAAGTATTCTTAATCAAAGTCCCATTGATCTTTACATCCACCACTAGGCTACCTAGATCTGTGTATTTGGGAACAATTATATTACCCAACATGATGTCAGCAAGGTTACCTACAACATGCACTATTTGAGGGTCTATTCTCTTCCTTCCTGGCTTCTTTATGCAAAGATTCCTAATAGTTTTGGTATAGATAGGAATATCCTTGATGGCTTGAATTAAGAGAATCTTGATGCTTATATCTTTTAGCTGGCTAAGAAGGACAGTATCAGGTTGGGCTGTCTTCTTTTGCATGGCCAAGCACTCAGGAAAAGGAGTAGACTTCTGTTGTAAGGTAGTTTGGGCATCTTGGGTTGATTTAGGTTCCAAGGGTGTATTATCTGAGGTTTTTTTAGTGGGTTCTTCATCTTCAAGCTCTATAATTTGGGGAGATGCAAGTTGCTTCCCTGATCTAAGATGAACATTACTCACTTCCACCCCATAGGTGGGATATTGCATTACCTTGTTAGTATAAGCCTACTAGACATGCTTGTTGTTAGGGTTAGGTGCAGGTTGGGCAGGGATTTGGGTAGGTCTAGGAGGTGGATTTTGAGGTGGTGGCATTATGGCTGGTTGTTGTGGCTGAGATGGAATCATAGGTTGCTGAAACTATGCATTTTGTTGCCATTGTTGCTACTGAGGAGGCCACTGAGGGTTATAGTTGGGACCTTGGAAATTTTGTTGCGGCCATGAGTTAGGCTATTGTTGGTTCCAACCAGCTTGTGGAGTAGGCCATTGGGGACCAGGCCATGCATTTGGGTTACCAGGCATTGTTGAGCATTCCAAGCAGAGAAGTTTTGATTTGCAGCAAGAAAGGGAGAATTAAAACTAAGTGGATCAGAGGACATACCTTGCCTTTGTTGCCAAGGTCTCCTCTGAGCTATAAAGAACAGTTTCCCATCTTCTCCTTCAAGTGGTTGCAATTCTGGCCTCTCAATCTTTTCTTGCTGGATGCTGGCCACCCTTTTGCATTTACAGTTGGCCTTCCTCTATCTACAGCTGGGGCAACACTCAGTAAGCATTGCATCTACCTCTTCTTGTTTCTTCTTGATATGGAGAGTGTTTAGCTGTGTTTCCATATGGCTAATAATGTCCTCCCTCATGTTGGTTAGCAGGTTACTAATCTCCACCCTTGAAACTCCATTTGCTGCCTTGCTTGTGATGGCTGCTCTTTCTCCCCTTGGTTTTCTAGAGAATGTTCTAGAATAATTTCTGCATACTGTGCAGATGTCTTCAAAGGGAAGTTGAGATATATCCCCTGTTCTAATGAGATTGAGGGTATCCATGCAGTCATCATTAACTCCTCTCAAAAGACCAGCTTCAGTGATTCTTTAAACAATCTATTCTGAGGGTTTTTCTTCAAGGCAAATTAGAATCTTTACACATAGTCTTCTAGTGGTTCATCCTCTTTCTGTGACATCCTAAAAATGTCATCTCTTCTCCTATCATGTCCTCTACAGTAGTCCTGATATTTTGCCAAGAAATTTGTCTTCATGGTATCCCAGTCTAGAATGACACCTTTCCCCAATCCTATAAACCATCTTAAAGCAGCATCTTTTAGTGTGGTAGGGAACAACTTGTGTCTGTAAGGATCAGTGGTGTAGTCATAACTCATACACAAGACATCAAACTTGAACAGAAAAGTGTTAGGATTTTTGGGTCACCAAGCCGTAGAAAATAGGCAATGAAGAAGGTGGTATATTTTTCAGAGTAGCAGCCCATGCTTGGTCTAGGATAGGGAATTCAAATGTCATTTGTCCTGGAGGATCATCTACTGCAGCATCTCCCATGGTTCTAAAAGTCCCTTCTGTAGGAGTGGAGGAAGCTGATGGAGATGTAGGGGATGTTGATGAAGATGTAAAAGGAAACTCCCCTTCAGCACTTCCTACTATGTAGTTGATAAAATTAGTTGTTCCCTTGTTATTCTGAGAAGTTGAAGGGAGGAATTTACCTCAGTTATCTCTCTACCTCTGTATACAGTAATTTGAGCTCTATGTTTCAACAGTCCTGCACAGTGTTAGTAGAATGCCTGGTGTTTCTTGAAAAATGTATTTATTAAATCTAATGCTGAAACCAAGATTTAACTATGAAAGCATATAAAACTAATGAGACTATGAAGATATCGCCATCCCTGGCAATGGTGCCAAAAATGTAGACGAAAACTAATGCATTGTAGACTTAAACAAAATCCAGGGTTAAACCTAACTGAATAGTCCACTCTATCATTGCATTCCTACATTGAATTATCGACCAAGGAGCATAAGCTTATGATTATGCTTGCACTATATATGCCTTCAAGACTCATTTCTATCCTAAACTAACTCATACAGACTTATTCTAATCAACTTAATTGACTGAAGTTCACATAAATGAAAGAACAACAAAACAGTTAAAAACCTAGTTGCTACATGTACCCTTAGCCTAAGCTAAAGATAGCTATAGTCAACAGAGAATTATAGAATTAACTTGAAATACATAGAATGATAAAAGAATTGACACTAACCTTTGGAGGACTTCAATTATGTATTCTATTCATGAATTACAACTATCAGAAATAGCAATCACGATTTCTTACTTATTTCACAATGCAACATATCAGATAACATGAAATAGTTTAACGAGAAATGCATAAATAAATAAGTGAATGTATGAAGTGAGAGTTAGTACCTTGAGTGGCTAGCTAAGGGAACTATCTCACTTCTTTTGGAAACTAAATATACTTCAGATCTTCACACATTTCCCATGACATGTAGTTGAATTCAATTCATATCAAAGACAAAATCTTCTTCAAATTTTATTCAAAATCAAAACATGTCTGGAATAACTGATATACTATAAAAATAGAGTAATGGCTATATAGATAGAAAGTAAAAATAACAACCAACTAATCAACAAACTCATCCCCTAACTTATACAAAAGTGGGAGAGTTGTATGCGGTCTTCCAACTAACTTGATCATCAATTCTCCTTGGATATCAGGGTATAGTTTTGAGATCAACTTATTAATTATCTAGAACAAAGGAAACATAGTCCTATTTGAATAGAAATCCCACACAATGGCTCATGAATGAAAACACATAAGCTGCGGTTAGATTTCTAGAACAAGTCTTCTTCTTCTCTTGCATTTATTTTTCCATGCTGACCACATTCATCTCCATCGATCTTCACTTCTGGAACTTGGACTGCACTTTAATCAATTCTCTTGTTCTGCACTCTGCTGCAATTACTCCTTCCTGGATGCTATGTCTTTGCTGCACAAGGTTAATTATCCAACATATATACACAAAATAACCTCTCATATTAAATTTATGAAATCCTATATATATTAAATGCATATCAATAATGTAAATCATCCACTTGATAATATAACCACCATATCCCATTTATTAGCATAGGTTTAAAGTCTCTGAGAAGTATATGTGAAACAACATATAATAAAGGTAATGTCTGTAAGGTTCTTGCAGAATCATGTGAAAAGGTCTAAAAAAGCATATAAAAACATTATAAAAGGAAGTCAATATTTCAACCCAACATAAATGATAAAAAAATTTCCCAAAAATTCTTTCAAGACCTCGTTCATGAGCTGCATGAATTTGCTTAGTGCATTGGTTAGCCCAAATGGCATGACTAACCACTTGTATAAGCCCTGCTTTGTCTTGAAGGCTATTTTCCACTCAACTCCTTCTTAGATCCAAATTTGGTGATATGTGCTCTTCAAATTTATCTTTGTGAATTACTTGGCTCCACTAAGGCAATCGATTATGTCATCCATTCTAGGCAATGGAAATATGTACTTGTTTGTGATCTTGTTGATGGTTCGGGAATCTATACACATCCTCCATTCTCCATCCTTCTTTAGTTCTATTAATGCAGCTACTGCACATAGACTTAGGACCTTCCTTATCAGTCTTTTCCTTAACAATTCCTAAACTTGTCTATTCAACTCTTCATTCTTTGCAGGAGTCATTCTATGGGTTGCCTTATTTGGCAAATTGGCTCCTAGTTTTTGATGTGAAAAGAGTGATCTAGCCTAAGAGATTAAACTAGGTCAAACCCTCTTCTACAAACATTGGGACACAAACTAAGCTTGGCTTCTACCTAAGAAGGAGAGCCAAACTACAAGGGTTCTACCCTTTTTTGTATAGATGAGAATCAACCAAATCCAACCAAGATCAAGCAAGAAAACTAAGGCCAAAATGACCAAACCCTAATTGACAAAGATCATCTAATAACTAACTAATAGAAATAAATATTAGAAAACCACAAGCACAACAGAGATTAGGGAGCAGCTCAGAACCTAGATCTGGGAGCAGAAACACCAAAGACTAGGGCACTCAGGTGTCCTAGACCCTAATTAGGGTTTAGTAGAAACTTTGAATATCACCAAACCTATACTTGTAATCTGTCTTCTTCCCAGAATTATCTTCAAAAACTTGTTTCTCTGACCTGCGCACAAGGAGAGAGGAAAAGGTTGTGTTGTGTCTAAGGACTTGCCTCAGTCAAACCCTGTGTTGGTGTTTCTACTTCCACAACAATTATCATTAGATCCAAGAGTGCATGCTCTAGTAGGGAAGAGGCCAAATCTGTAATATATGATAGAAATATGAATGAAAATGATGATGATTACCACAAGAAGTAAAACCCTAGTTGATGAAGATAACTCAAGATCATGCACCAACAAGGAGAGTGATAGAGAAGGCTTGAAACTTCCTTCAAGACCTACAAACAAAATTTAATAAAATCCACAAGTAGATAACACTTCCAAGCATGAAGAACACTTTATCATAGAACACAATGGCATAGGATAAATCCTTCTCATAATAAGCTCTCTAGGTGCAAAATGAAATACAAAACTCCTTTATATATGTACTCATACTCACAAATGACGAATAAAACCAAATGGGGCTGACATATACAAACTAGGAAGGTGTTCTAAGATGACACCACAAGAGGGGGGCAAAAAGCCTAACTGGGACTAGGGCGCTCAGGCACCCTAGGCCTTTAGCCCCATAAACTCTGGGGAGTGTCAAATGTCATGGGCTTAGTCCAATCCTAAGTTTATTCTGTTGGGTTTATTCATCGAGATTGAGATTTTATCATTTTAAGCTCAAAAAGGTGTTAAATAGGTCTTGATTAAAAAAAGGTAACATTTTAGGTCCAACCAGGTGCTAAACTAAGTGTAAAATGCTAGTGTACACATTTTACAATGTAAATTTAGCCCCCACTTTAGCATGGGTATGAAATTATATTCGAAATCACACTAAAGGACATAGAAATCCTTTTGTTGTTGAAAATGAAAATCCTTGTGTTAGTGAAAATGAAAATCCTTGTGTTTTTGAAAACGAAAATATTTTTTAAAAATTGAAAGTACTGTTTTGGATAATCTTCCTAGTAAGATTTCTTGGAGACAAATAAGAACGTATGCAAATAGATTATATAAATAATTATTTTACCAAAAAAGAACTATCATTTCAATGTCAACTCATGATGCAATTGATGAGAATGTGGAAAATGAGAAAAGTAATGAAAAAGTTAGGCATTTTTGTGAAACCAAAAAGAAAAGATGAATCACTTAAACATGCTATATCTACTGTTGCTAGTGTCATTGAGTCTACTGGAAAGAAGAGTTGATCTAAAGATAAGAATGTGGCTCAACGAGCTATAACAAATGCTATAGTTAATAAAACAACTTTGGATAAAAGAATGTTAAGCAACATTAGTGAAATTCTAAACATACATCCTAAAACATTGGTAAGAGTAGCAAATAGAAGAGAAAATATAGAAAACAATCCAATCAACCAATGTTGGAGTTTTAATGGTTGACTCCCAATGTCTGACATGAAATTAAATATTGAAATCAAACTTTGGTTGAAAATATTGGCATAATAATACTAGGGTATCATCTAATGCTAGAGATGTTTTGAAATTAAGAGCGGGGTTCGAAATTCGCGATCCTCATCCAAAACACATTTTAGACACAACTCAAGCTGAATTTTATAGAAAATTTTTAGATGATTCAATGTTACCTAGAAATATTAGCATAAGTCAAAGATCATTTGAAAAATGTAAACCTTGGTATGTCAAAAATTAATAAGCAACAAATCTCTTGTTGTTGTAAAATGCGTGTACAATTTCATTATTATTATGATATTTTTTGATATATACATTGTACTTTACATACTAACATGATTATGCAGGAATGTGGTATTAATATGCCACCTAAAACAATCAAGGAGTTTATAGAAGGTTTGTTTTGTGAAAGATCTAATGGGCATTTATTTTATTTGAGTTCATGTATTTCTAGACAATGCACTAGTTGTGGCAATCTTTAATTCTTTGAAGTTTGTATGCATGAAAGTGTTGACAATGATTTTGGATAACAATTAGTGGATGTTAAAAGATTTAAGAATATTGATTAATCTTTCAAGGATGGAAAAATTGGAAAGCATTGCAATTTAATCACAGAAAAAATTAGTGTACATGCATTCATATTAGAATTTAAGAGTAAGATTGTACCAAAATATGTCAAACACTCTCAACATACTCGATAGATTGATGGACAATTTCATACATGTAGAAACACATAAATCTGGTGGGACAGTTGGAACTATACTATTAGTGGTTGATTTTGCATAAAACTATACTCTTTCTCCATAAGAGGAAATCCAATCACAATATTACAATTCAGTGCATGTGGCTATGTTTGTTCATATTGTATACAAGCATGCAAATGATAGTATAGAGGATGATAAATTTTTTTTGAGGCAATATCATTTCTATTTGAATGACAACTGGTTACACTCATCAGAGTTTGTTCAATATTGTTTCAATATATTTTATACGAATTTAAGAGAAAGATGAATCCAGATGAAAGAACATCTCATATGGTTAGATAATTGTATGGGACAGTTCAAGAATGCTCAAATATTTTATTGGTTAAGTAGGGTTCACAAGGAAAATAATGTCCAACATATGTGGAGTTTTTTTGAAGTTGGACATGGTAAAAGAGAACATGATGGATCTGGTGCATGTGTTAAAAGAATTCTTGCTAGAGAGCAATTGAAATTTAAGGATGCAATAAAATTTAAAGATGCACGTATGATTGTGGATTGGTGGAATACAAAATTATCTACAAGATCAAGAAAGTACTCTACAGTTTGACAATTCTTTTGGTTGGTTGAAGAAGAAAACATTCTACCTAGACTTGATTGTGAGACAATCAGTGGATCTGCTAAATGGCATTCATTTAAGAGTTCAAATACAAGCACATGGACTATATGGACAAGGGAGATTACATGTTTTTGTTAGTTTTGTATTTCAAGAGATTGGGAAGCATGTGAGAATACATAATGGGTTGAAGAGTGGAAGCAAAGATCATTGACACCTGCACAAACACACAATCAATATGAAACAATAATTGAAGACAATGATCAAGTGTTTACATCGAATGACTATGACTGTGTTTCAGATCTTGTACAAGAAGGTAATTTAATTCAATTTATTTTACTTTATTACTATTTTGTAATATATTTAATTATATATGAATACATGTATGTAGAAATTGGTCAAATTAGATGTCACACAAGTTATTGAATTAAATTTTGTTTGCATGACATGTGTATGATATTGTTGCACATGAGGAGAATGAAGAGGAAATAGAATATTGGTTGGATCAATGTGTGGAGACTAAACATAAGTTAATATCACCTTGAGAAGATGATGATGGCTTTCATTACCCAACAAGTTTGATGGTGGTTGTTGGCACTTGGCTATGAAAATACCTAACAAGGAAGAATGGTTTTCCTGCATTCAGATATTATGAAACACATAAGAAGATTATACACTACTCACATTTGGTGCTGGAAACAAATATAAAACTAGCGAGGTATCGTGGAAGACCTATTGATAAAGAGCTATGGACAATTTCTATGGAAGAGCATGAGACAATCATAGATGCATTGCAGAAAAGGGAGGATGCAGATGGTACAATGGAATAAATTTTTAAGTATGCATATATTTGTATATATTTAATCAATAGTTAATATAGTTATATTAATTCATCCCCTTAGCTCCCCTTAACCCATCCTCTTACCTACCCTTAATCAATTTCCAATAAATATAGAACTAATTTTTGAGCTCACAAGACACATAGTTTGAGTGGCTAGGTTAATCACCATGATTCAAATCATGAAAATTCTAATCTTATAAATTGTATATACTCATGTATCTCCCCTTACACCCCCTCTATTACATCCCCTTAATCCATCCTCTTACATCTCCTTAAGTCATCCTCTTAGCTCCCCTTAATCCATTCTCTTATGTCCCATTAAGTCGTCCTCTTATTTCACCTTCTATTTTATTCCTTTTATCTTATAATCTGTATTGACTCATGTATCTCCCCTTAAGACATCCTCTTACATCCCCTTAAGCCATCCTCTTACATCCCCTTAAGTCATTGTCTTAGCTCCCCTTAATCCATCCTCTTATCTCCCCTTACATTCATTATTTGTGTAGGTCCCCTACAAGTCTAGAGATACTGCATGATTGTATCGATGAACATTTTTATATTCTTTCATTCTCATTTCACCTTCTATAAATTATTCTCTAAATATTAAAATTTTTATTGACTCATGCATATATAGTTAATTTACTTACATTTATTATTTTGCAGGTGTACCCTATAAGTAGATTTTTCCATGATTGTCACTACGAGTTTTCACCATACAAATTTGTTAGATCAAATTTGTAGTCTTCAACTAAAAGTGAATGCATTAGGCAATTGTATATATACTCATATCTTTCATATCACATGTTATCTAGTTATATATTGCATCAATGTTTTATATTTTTGATATATTCTTTCATTCTCATTTCACCTTCTATATTATTCCCTTTATCTTAAAATTTGTATCGACTCATGTATTTTATGCTTATATACACAGTTAAAATTTATTTATTGTCATTTTGTATCCTTAAGCCATCATCACATTTATCACATACTTTGAGACAAAAAAGAGAGGATGCATATTCAACCTAAAACATGGAATACTTGTAAATACAAGTATATATATAGTGGTTGTATGTCATCTTGTTGATTGTATTGATGAAGATTTGTATATTCTTCCATTCTCATTTCACCTTTTATATTATTTTCTTTATCTTAAAATTTGTATCGACTCATGTATATATAGTTAATTTACTTACATTCTTTATTTTTGTAGGTGTACCCTACAAGTACATTTTTGCATGATTGTCACTACAAGTTTTCACCATACAAACTTTTTAGATCAATTTTGTAGTCTTCAACTAAAAGTGAACACATTAGGTAATTGTGTATATACTCATATCTTTCATATCACATGTTATCTAGTTACATATTGCATCAAGTTTTGTGTTTTTGATATATTCTTTCATTCTCAATTCACCTTTTATATTATTCCCTTTATCTTAAAATTTGTATTGACTCATGTATTTTATGCTTATATACACAGTTAAAATTCATTTATTGTTATTTTGTATCCTTAAGCCATCATCACATTCATCACATACTTTGAGACAAAAAAGAGAGGATGCAGATTCAACCTACAACATGGAATATTTGTAAATATAGGTAAGTATATATATAGTTTTATATAAATTTAAATACATGTTTTGATGATATATTGATATTGCTTATATACATAGTTAAAATTGATTTATTGTTATTTTGATATCAGGTGGCATGAAGAGGATACATTTTGATGATCCATCACAAGTTTTGGATTTCCTTGAGATGGCATAGCCACATTTTGTAAATACTATTCTGAGTTGGCATATATGCCAAATTTGTATATGTACATACACAATTACTCCACACTTTTAGACATAAAAATTGATATTTGATGTATTTTGTATCTTATGTGCATGCTTTTCTACTTTGAAACTTAAAATTTGAATGTATAATCAATTTGTCATGTATATTAATGTTATATTTGGTTGCCTTGGACAACTTCACCAAATATATATAATCAAATTAATTATATCAATTGTGATTAAACATGAGACATACTTTGAATTCTTTGATCCTCTTAAGACATCCTATTAGGACCCCTTAAGGCATCCTGTGAGGACCCCTTAAGCCATGATTTCTCATAATCACTTTGTCATGTATATTACTGTTAAATTTGGTTGCCTTAGGCAACTTCACCAAATTTATATATATTCTAATTAATTATATCAATTGTGATTGAACATGAGACATACTTTGAATTCTTTGATCCCCTAAGACATCCTATTAGGACCCCTTAAGCCATCCTACGAGGACCCCTTAATTCATATATATCCTAATTAATTATATCAATTTTGATTGAACATGAGACATACTTTGAATTCTTTGAACCCCCTAAGACATCCTATTAGGACCCCTTAAGCCATCCTATGATGACCCCTTAAGCCATCATTTCTCCTAGGACCCCTTAATTCATATATATCCTAATTAATTATATCAATTATGATTGAACATGAGACATACTTTGAATTTTTTGATCTCCTTAAGCAAATTTTGAATTCTTGTATATTGTTGATTATCATGATCTTGAATAGCATCAAAAGTAATGTATGTATACATCAAAGTAATGATATATAATGTGCTTCACATTTGTATAATTCCCTATTCCTATTCTCATACCATCGAATGTTTTGACTACATGAATCAAATTTGTAAAGTAAAAATATTTGAAATGCTTATGTTTTTTTCTAACTTGTGAATTTTTTATTATTGTTATCGCTACTATAAGTAATTAAATTTCATAAATATAACTATAATAACCTTAGATAACATTAGTGTTAAATTATTTTTTAACTCCTAATTTAAATAATGTATGAAAATATTGAAATTTAATGATAAAATATGGTCTCATAAGGATAACTAATTTGTTCAAGTTAAAATGCATAGATGTACGTGTATAAATTACATAAACAATAATAGTCCATAAAATACTAAAGTTAAGTCCATGAAACAATATTTAAAGTTCATGAAAATACTGAAACATATATATATATAGATCTAGTCCACGTGAAATACTGAAACATGTACATATAGAGTCCATGAAATACTGAAACATATATAGATCTAGTCCATGAAATACTAAAATACATAAAAAATGTATAAAGAGTATGTATGTAATGTACTAAAACATATATAGAGTCTGTGGAATGTACTAAAACATATATATGTCTAACTCCTATCGTCCCTATAATCAAGAGACCTCTTCACTCCATGCAGACTAGGATGATCTAAATCAGTCTATACAAGAGAAAGAAACTTGAAATTAGATTTAAAATCTTTAAAAATGATTTAATTCATTTTAATTTATAAAATCATAAAAATTACCGTATCAAGCTGCTCATCTCCTCTGATGACCTGCTCTGCATGCTCTACTACAGGACCTCTCTCATGCTATAGAAGAAAAAGAATTTAACACATGAACATTTATTCAATTGAAACTTACTTTAAGTCATTCACAATGTATATTATAATTGACTTTAAATATAATCTAAATTTTAAATTATACTGTATGAGGCTACTCATCTCCTCTATCGTCCTACTCTGCATGTGTTGTTGTAGGTGGTATGGATTCAACAGAATGAAAAGTGTCACTAACAAGGTCCTACAAGGTCATTTATAAAGTACATGTGTACAAATTAGATTAAAACATATATTAAATATTCACTTATGTACCCAATTTTTGTTTTAATCTATTTAAAAGACCTACTTATTATGTACACAGAAATTTTTTTAAACAACCTGAAATGTAGCTGACTCCTAAAATTGACTTGGATCATTCGGATGTGCAATACCCATCCTCATGGTCATGTCAACCTACATAGACATATATTTTAATATAAGTACATGAATGTTTGATATAGTAAATTCAAAATACAAAATTCTAAGTATAGTTTTTTAAAACAGTATACATACAAGTGGCTCATGTGACACACCCGAAAATGGAGGAGCACTCGACACACCCTTTAGTGGATCTGATGTGGAAGTTAGATTAATTCCCAGAACCAGCATAAATATTAACACATGTTCAACACTGAATTAAAATTTAAAATCAAGTTAAAACTATTTAATATATATTTTAAAAATATCAATCAAAATACCCCAAATGGGTGGCCGACATGCACATGTGTCAACGCAAAACAAAATCGATCAAAAGATGTCAATGTCCTTGTGGCCATCATCTACACCAAACAATTTGATTGTTAAAATATTACAATTGAATTGATATATGTTCATTAAAAACACACACAATTCAACATGTATACCTATATACCTATGGCGAATGATTTGTAGGGTGATCCTCAACAATTAGAAAATCAACAAATGGATTGATATCATCAAATGCTCAATGTGTAGCTGAAGTGGGTGCTTCTTGATCAAGCCCATAACATAATTGATTATAACTCATACATATATGAGGCATCGACACAGGTGGAGTAGT
The DNA here is from genome assembly GCA_027924645.1 of Cunninghamia lanceolata. Classification (NCBI taxonomy): domain Eukaryota; kingdom Viridiplantae; phylum Streptophyta; class Pinopsida; order Cupressales; family Cupressaceae; genus Cunninghamia; species Cunninghamia lanceolata. The sequence continues at coordinate 13,913,894 of BSBN01000167.1, forward strand.
ACTAGGACCATCTCCACCATTAGCTCCCCCATGGTCTCACCCACTAACCCCAGCTACCATCTCAGAAGTCTGCTCATCAAGGTTAGTCAAGAGCACACTCAATGTTCCTAGTGTGGATACCATCGCACAATGCTAGATGGGTGCAGGAATGGTAGCAGAAGGAGGGTTGACAAGAGGTTGAGCATGCATGGGTCATTGGGGATCAACCCGTGCCCCTAACCTCTGTTGTGGCATGCCGCCACCAACACCCTAGAATGATCTAAAATCAAAATAATTGGGTTTCCTATTCATCACAAAATTTGCATATAATTTTCTCAAAAAATAGAGAGGAACCTCACAATTAGTATGAGGTGGATAATCAAATACCATCCACCATCGTTCCCAAAAATTGGCGGCCATCTTTGCATGTCTACACCACCTAATTGATTTTTTTTGTTTGGGGGAATTGGTTCATTGGTGATGGGGTCAAAAAAATATTGAGCTAAATGGGATTTTGTGATTTTCAGATCTAGGATCTCCCTAGAAGAGATTCCATCAAAATAAAATTGTCACCTCTCCTCTCTCCATACTCGAAAACTGTCTAAGTCCACATCAATAGACCTGACATAATCTACAATGTTTTGCATCAAAGATGCAAACGCATCAAGTGAGGTGGCATAAATACTTCATTTCAAATTGCATTGATTTTTTCTTGAATGCAATTGATATTATCATTAATTCTACCCTACAAGTAAGCCTCATCAGATCCAGGTGGGGGTGGAGGTGGAGGTGGGGGGTTTTGAGATGGAGGTGGAGGTGGAGGGTGTTGAGGTAAAGGGGGTGGAGGTGGCACATTGAGGAAATCCTCAATATCAAAGTTAATATCCATGATATAAAAACTGTGAACCTACATATATATAAGTATACAAACAAGTACAAAATTAACTTTCAAGAATCTATATATAAATTATAAATAAATATATTAAAGACTAGATATTATACATGTTGAGAAATTAAAAGAAATATTTAAATTAAACGTACATGGCTACATTTAAAAGAAAAATTAGGATCTACATACACATACATACATCATTCAACTTGAGCATACATACAAATTTCAAAATTTAAGATCTAACTATGTGATTTTAATACATGTGTACATACAAAAAAATAAACTGAAAATGTTGCAAAGACGGTTGTTGTTGCACCAAAAGATCGATCTGTTAATGCTCGATACAACTGCCAAAGTTAATGAATCCACGAGAAGTAGTTAAGCCTTGTCACGAACCCAACCATTGCACTGCATAACACAAGAGACCAAGAGCGTACACCTTGCAACAATCCCCCCTAGTGCAAGTGAGGGGTTCAAACCTATGACCTAGGCTCTGATACCAATTGTTGTAAAGATGGTTGCCATTGCACCAAAAGATCAACCTGTTAATGCCCGATACATCTGCTAGAGTTAATGAATCCATGGGAGGTGGTTAAGCCTTGTCACAAACCCAAGTGTTGTGCTACACAACACAAGGAGACCAAGAGCGCACACCTTGCAATAGAAAACATACACAAAAAAGGTAAATTTCTAACAAAATGTGTAAAGCTCATTTATGTCTAAGGAATATAAAATTTTGTGGCTTGATACATATTTTAAAGTGTTTACAAGGAATAGTGAAGTTTTCCCTTAAATCCTATTTAATTAATCCCCATAATTTCCACATGTCATCTTTCCTAGGTCCATAAACCATGCTAATGAAATGATTGTGTCCTAAGTTGACCAAGTTTGGTGCAGGAGCACCTAACACAAGGTGGCCACCATGAGGCCAAAATGGTGTTAAGTTGAGTTTTTTGAGTTTTTGCAGTGAATAAGGTCTTATGAGACCATATTTTATGTACTAAGGTCCAATGGACCACTTCCTAAGTGTTTGTAATAAGTGTGGATCCATTTTGTAGGCATTTGTCCAAAATGCCATGTTTTTGTCAATGTTATCATATTGTTGTCACATGGTGAAAATGTAACCAAGGATGGATCCAATGAATGTAATAGGGTTTTTTGAGTCTCCTTAGGTGTGTCTAGGGTGTTTGTGGCCTTTGAAGGTAGTTGGGCTCTTGTAGCCTTCTATATTGTCAAAATGTGCAAAGTTGTTTGGCAACTTTTATAAATTGTAAAGCAAACAAAGGGAAAAAATATAAAAAACCAATGGTCACCCTCTTGAAAGTAGTTGGGGACAGTTGGAACTGTAATTACATGCTTAAAATTCCTCCCAAGGGTCGAGGCAAGGCAGTAGTTGGATTTGGTGATCAAGAAATACAAACTAGCACTATGATTTCTAGAATTTTCTACATTTTTGCTGCTATAACATCCATAACTTTCACATACGGATGAATTAGAAGGTGAGGCTGGACTTTTTGGAAATATTTGTGTCTTATATTTCATTCAATATTGATTTTGTGACATTTGGTTGAGATTTGTGCATTCGGTGAGCATTTTTCTAAAACCTATCCTAAAACCTTGTTTTCTGAATTTCCACGCTGCTACAGTCCGTACTGTACAAAGGTACAAGGTTGTTTCCACTTTTTAATGGTTTTATTAGTTAGAACATAGAGTTATATTTCATTTGAATTTATTTTGGTGCTTTGACATTTCTGTGGTAGGAAGATACAAGGTTTTTTCTAAAACTAGTCTGTGAAACCCTCATCTAGGGTTGTGACTGTGATTTAAGTATTTCCTACCATTCCACCAATGTAGAACTGCTTTGATCAGTGGAATGGGATGTAATAGGTCTTTATTAGTAGGATATGATGAGTTTTTGGTAGGAGATCTGAGGAGAAGAAGTTTTGCTTGAAGAAACCTAACAAAACCATGTGTTAGGTGATGTTTAAGAGCACATTGAAGGAACCAAAGGTGTATTTTTGGGAAAAGAAGATAGTAGGAGCCTAAAACCCACAAAAACCTTTGTTTTAGCATGCATTCTAAGTGTCCAAACCCTTGGTTAAGTTCTGGGCTTGCATTCTTTGGTAGTCTCTTTGTAATTTTGGCCTAATTGGGGCTCTAAGCCACTGACAGGGGTTATTGGTTGAGATATTACGTACAAAACAACCTGTGCCAAGTTTGGGATATGTGATAGAGGGCCATAATGGGTATCTACAGATTGTCTAAGATCTAGGTTTGGAGGTCTGAGTCAAAAGTTATTTGGATTGTTGTCAATTTGGAGGACTATAAGCCATTTTGGGGGTTTGTGAAGCAAGTACCAACCCGGAGTCTAATATACCTTGGCCAATGGACGGAATGGGTCCCCTAACATCCCAAATCAACATTTCCATGATGATACTTGAGTTTCTTTCTATTGTTCCCACTTTTGCATAAAGATCTTTATTTTTGGGCTTGTAGGTGTAGTAGAACCTTGTCTAGTTTGTCCTCCTTCTCCTATCCGATTTGCCTCTACATCAAAGTTTAATATATATATTTAACAAGTTTGTAAAAACTTCAAGCATCTAATATTATACAAATTGATCAAATGTGAATGGTCAATTTGACTATTATTGGTGGCTTAAGGGGATTAATGAGTAGATTTCAAGTTGTACCATCTACATCCTCTTAAATCATCCCTTGATAATGAGTAGATTTAAAGGGGATTAGTGCTATTATCAGTAGCTTAAGGGGATTTTATGATCATCCCTTGATAATGAGATGTGGTTTGTCTACCTTTGAAAAAGCAAATAATTGTTAATGTGATGTGAAATCTAGTTTTGTAGCACCACATTCTGATGAACTATTGTTGTAGGTTAATTATTGGTTGTTTCAACCCCTACCTATAATTAGTTGATAGTACACTTTTCATTTTACATACCCTATTTTTTGAAATGTATTTAGGAGGTAATTAATAACATATAATGGCCTCCTATTGTTAATGAATAACTATAAATTTACCATTTTGATGAGATATTATTGATTTCTATTGATACTTGTGTATGGACTCCTATTGATAAATTTTATAGAAAGGTTTTAAAAAAATTGATACTTCTTCCTTAATCTCTATAGCCATTTAAATAACTATTCTAAATGATTCTCTACTTACATGCACTACCAAAAAAGCCTCCTTAGTATCTTTTTAAATTCCTACTCAATTTTCTCAATTCTTCCCTATACTCTAGCATACCTTGCTACATAGATGTCCTTCGATGCTATTGATTTCATCCTTTATTTCTATTCCCCCCATAATCCTCTTAGGACGGGCCTTAAGAAATTTTCTTAAACCAGCTTAATCCATGTCATCTTTCATAGGTTCATAAACCATGCTAATGGAATGATTTCATCCTAAGTTGACCAAGGTTAATATATATCTTTAACAAGTTTGTAAAAACTTCAAGCATCTAACATTTTACAAATTGATCAAATGTGAATGATCAATTTGACTATTATTAGTGGCTTAAGGGGATTAATGAGTAGATTTTAAGTTGTACCATCTACATCCTCTTAGAACGGGCCTTAAGCAATTTTCTTAAATCCCCTTAATCCACATGTCATCTTTCCTAGGTCCATAAACCCTAAACCCTAAACACTAAACCCTAAACCCTTAACCCTAAACCATTAACCATAAAACCTTAACCCTAAACCCTAAACCCTAATCCATCTACATCCTCTTAGGATGAGCCTTAAGCAATTTTCTTAAATACCCTTAATCCATGTCATCTTTCCTAGGTCCATAAACCATGCTAATGGAATGATTTTATCCTAAGTTGACCAAGTTTAATATATATCTTTAACAAGTTTGTAAAAAACTTCAAGCATCAAACACTATACAAATTGATCAAATGTGAATAATCAATTTGACTATTATTAGTGGCTTAAGGGGATTAATGAGTAGATTTCAAGTTGTACCATCTGTACATCTTCTTAGGACAAGCATTAAGCAATTTTCATAAATCCCCTTAATCCACATATCATCTTTCCTAGGTCCATAAACCCTAAAACCTAAACCTAAGCCCTAAACCATCTACATCCTATTAGGATGGGCCTTAAGCAATTTTATTAAATCCTGTTAATCCATGTCATCTTTCCTAGGTCCATAAACCATGCTAATGGAATGATTTTGTCCTAAGTTGACCAAGTTTAATATATATATATATATATATATATATATATATATATATATATATATATATATATATATATATATATATATATATATATATATATATATGTGTGTATCTTTAACAAGTTTGTAAAAACTTCAAGCATCTAACACTATACAAATTGATCAAATGTGAATGATCAATTTGACTATTATTAGTGGCTTAAGGGGATTAATGAGTAGATTTCAAGTTGTACCATCTGTACATCCTCTTAGGATGGGCCTTAAGAAATTTTCATAAATCCCCTTAATCCACATGTCATCTTTCCTAGGTCTATAAACCCTAAACCCTAAACTCTAAACCCTAAACTCTAAACCCTAAACCCTAAGCCCTAAACCCTTAACCCTAAACCCTAAATCATCTACATCCTCTTAGGACAGGCCTTAAGAAATTTTTTAAAATCCCCTTAATCCATGTCATCTTTTCTAGGTCCATAAACCATTCTAATGGAATGATTTTGTCCTAAGTTGACCAAGTTTAATTTATATATCTTTAACAAGTTTGTAAAAACTTCAAGCATCTAACATTATACAAATTGATCAAATGTGAATGATCAATTTGACAAGTATTAGTAGCTTAAGGGGATTAATGAGTAGATTTCAAGGAGATTAGTGCTATTATTAGTGGCTTAAGGGGATTTTATGATCATCCCTTGCTAATGAGATGTGGTTTGTCTACCTTTGAAAAAACAAATAATTGTTAATGTGATGTGAAATCTAGTTTTGTAGGGCCACCTTTTGATGAACTATTGTTGTAGGTTAATTATTGGTTGTTTATGTTGCAAGTATGTGCCTAATCAGTGTTATCATTGATGTCAACATATCTTTGTTGTCATTGGTGTCAACTATATCCTATCTTGCTATTAGTTTAGAAGCTTTACATGTTCAGGATATTGAGAAAATTTGCTCCTCCAGAAGGAACAATGATTTGCAGTAAATTGCGGTGAAGACAGTGAGTTGCATACTGAAGAATAGTCCAGAGGATTGCTCTGCATTTCTTGTTGATTGAAGATCTTGATCTCCAGATTGGAAGTTATTTAGAAGAATATTTGAAGATGCTAAATCCTGAGTTGGAGCCTCCGGTGTGAAGAATTCAGTGAGTTACATTCACCAGAGTAAAACCTACTTTTTTTGATTATTCACTGGTGACAAGGAGAAGGTATTTTTCTCTGCATTCCTCCGCATTGAAGTATTTTACTTTGTGGTTCTAGAGGGAAGTCTGGGATGATGATAAGTGCCTACAATTCCAATGGTTCATGATTTGCTGGTCCACAAGCTATCTTTCTTTTATAATAGTTAAAGACAGCAAAGTTCATATGCTTCGGTGTGAAGAATCTCATGGATAAGGTGGTTAGATTTTGTACGGTTGCTCTTGATGATTACAACATGCTTGTGGATGCCTCCTGATCATGTTCCTACCTTTGCAATGGTCCGCAAGGAGTATTTTGGATCAAAGTTGAAGATTGTTCCTAGACAAGGTAGTGTGTAACCAGTCTTAGCCGACTTGGTTAATTCCAGTAATTATAGAGATCTCTTGATGATTGCAAAAGCATGTTGTAGTGTGGAAGATCATGTTTGAGTCCCAGCTAAGGCATGACATGATCTACATACATCTTTGGTATACTTCTTTAGCTTAATTTTTGTATTAGGTCAAGACCTATTTTGTAAATATTTGTAACGTTGACCTTAGAGATTGTTCCAACAGTTGATGAATGTAATGCCAACCTTGATGTACATTCCAAGGTTGATGAATGATATATATACTTGTAATTTGGTTGTGGAAAACATGTCCTTGAACGAAGATGCGAAGATAGAGAAAAGAGGTGAAAAGGCATAGTAGAGTAGAGGAACTACTGTACTTCAATGTATTAATCTCAAACATGATGAAGATACTAATCTTGGTATTGAGCCACTAGTAGGGTTTAACAACCCTCATTGTAATCTTTCTAGGTTTAGGGTTGAGGTAGTGAGCTTGCTAGACCTAGTTGTACTTCATGGCAATGAGCCAGCATGTTCTAAGCCCATGGAGTGACCAAACTTGAACATCATTTTTTTAAAGGTTATAATATATTTTGAGAGCTCATCCTCTCTGTGGTTCTTTCCCACCTTGGGGTTTTCCATGTAAAAATCTGGTGTCTTTTGTGTTTGATCTTGCAATTGTGTTTAAGTTTCTGATTTCATACCTTCATGTTTTAATCATAATATCAGTGGGCAAGTGATTAATGTTTTAAAGTGCAAAAGTAGTTAAAGTTTTGAGACAACTAATTCATACCCCCTCTCAATTGTCTGGTGGATTTCAACAATTGGTGTCAAAGCCAAGTACCTCGGAAGAAATCTTAACAGCTAGAGGCTAATCCAAGATGTCATATAAAAAGGAAAGTCCATGGTTCGATGGGACAAACTACTCCGTCTGGAAAATTCACATGAAAACCCATCTCCTCTGCTTGGGTTACAGTGTTTGGAAAATAATTAAAGACAAGTATGAAATTTTGAAGGGTGGCCCATAGACTGAGGATGAAATCAAGCAATTTGAGTTGAACATAAAAGCCAAAGATGACTTTGTGAGGACCCTATCTGATATCGAAGTAACAAGGGTTATGGAGCTAGAAACTGCTCATGAAATCTAGGACAAGCTGAAGAATCTATATGAAGGAGATGATTCTGTAAAGTGTGCCAAGATACAGAGTCTGAAGGCAAAATATGAATGTTTGAAGATGAACAAAGATGACAACATAACATCCTTCATGCAAAAGATTGACAAACTTGTAAGCAACATTAAAATTATGGGAGGAAAAATTGAGGACATTGAAATTATAAACAAAATTATTAGATCTTTGCCTAAAGCATATAGTCATAAAGTGGCCGCAATTGAGGAAATAATGACAGTAACAATGATTACATAAGATCAGCTACTTGGGAAGTTGACAGCTTTTGAAATGAGAGAACTTGGTGATTCCCTTCCAAAGACAGAGACTACTTTCAAGGCTAGCACTTTAGAAAGAACCCCCAGATCTGACAAGTACAAGGTGGAACTAGATTATGAGCTTGAAGAACTTGAAGCCAACTTTGTTAACAGTCTACCTGGAGGTATTGGTAAGTACAAAGGCAAATTACCTTTTAAATCTTTTAGTTGTGGTAAAGTTGGTCATTATGCTTCTAGATGTCCCACAAGAGTTCCTAGGCCAAGACCTGATAGACCTAAGATTCCAAAGAAATGTTATTATGTTGAAAATCTTGATGATGATGAAGGAGTATCAGATGATGATCCAGTAAATGCTAGCAATTCTGGTAATGAATGCTTGTTTATTGCTATTAAAGAAGAACCTATGTCTTCTAATCCTACTAGCTGTGTAAAGGAAGAAAAACCAGTGGAAAGTGCATTGGTTGTTTAGCTTGTTGAAGATAAAGATGGATGGGTTATTGAAAGTGGATGCTCTCATCACATGACTGGTGACAAAAGTAAGTTTTAAGTCTAGAAAGATATGATGGAGGATTGGTTAGATTTGGAGATGACACAACTGGCAAGATCTGTGGAAAATGATCTATTTATTTTGATGGCAAGCATAACACTGAAGATGTTTTGTATGTGAAGGGATTAAAACACAATCTTTTAAGTGTTGGTCATATGTGCAACAAGGATTATGACTTGAGATTCAAGGACAATGGTTGCAAGATCATGGAAAGCTCTAGAACAGTGATTGCAACTGGTAAGAAGACTAAAGGCAATATCTATCATTTGAAAGGAAATGATAACTATGGCTTGTTAGCTCAAGTTGATGAAAGCTGGATATGGCACAGAAGGATGTGTCACATCAATTTTGACATCATTGTGAAGATAAGTTTCACCTAGGCTGTAAGAGATTTTCCCAAACTTGTGAAGCTTGCTGATACATTGTACAAGGAGTGCCAATTTGGAAAACAAACAAAAACAAGCTTCAAGAGCAAGGACCAATCTGTTGGAGGACTGCTAGAATTAGTACATATAGATCTTTGTGGGCCTACTAGAATAAGAAGTCTGCAAGGAGACAGGTATTTCATGTTGTTGATTGATGATTACTCTAGAATGACTTGGGTTACCTTCTTAAAGGAAAAAGCAAAAGCCCTAGAAAAGTTTAAAGCATTCAAGGCAATGGTTGAGAATGAGATAGATTTAAAAATCAAGTGCTTGAGGTCTGATAGAGGTGGAGAATTTATATCAAATGAGTTTAATTTCTTCTGTGAGGATCAAGGGATAAAAAGACAATTATCTACACCTAGGACTACACAACAAAATGGAGTAGTGGAAAGGAAGAACATGACAGTTCAAGAGGCTGCTAGAACAATGATGAAGGCGGCTAACCTACCAGAAATATATTGGAGAGAGGCAATTCACATGTTTGTATACATCCTAAACAAAGTTTAGGTCAAAGGTAACATTTCAAAGACTCCTTATGAATTGTGGCATGGTAAAGCTCCCACTGTGAAATACTTCAAAGTCTCAAGGGTAGTAAATGTTATATCAGAAGAGATGAAGATTTAGGTAGTTTGATGAAAGATGTGATGAAGGCATCTTCCTTGGATACTCCACCAAGAGAAAAGCCTACCGGTGCTACAATAACAGATTGAAGAAGATCATTGAAAGTGCAAATGTCAAAGTTGATGAAAGCAACAAAAAAGAATCAAGTGTATATGAATCAAATGAACCAGATGCTTCTACAAACAAAGAAATGGTACAACATGAAGACAGTTCAAATGAAGAGGAACAAGCTCTGGAAACTGTCACCAAGACACCAAAGTGTATAAAACTAAATCATTCTAAAGATCAAATAATAGGAGATAAGAGCAAAGGAATTATGACCAGAAGAAGAGCTATAGAAGAGCAAGTAAATTTCTATCTAATTTCTAGGATTGAACCTAAGACTGTAAATGAAGCCTGCAATGATGAGAATTGGGTAAAGGCTATGAAAGAAGAACCGATGCAGATAGAGAAGAATCAGACCTAGGATCTTATTCGCAGACCACAAATAAAAATGTAATTAACACCAAATGGGTCTTCAGAAATAAGATGAATGAGAATGGTGAAGTGGTAAGAAACAAAGAAAGATTAGTATGCAAAGGATACTCTCAAGTTGAAGGAATATATTTTAAGGAAACATTTGCACCTATGGCAAGAATTGAAGCAATAAAAATGTTCTTAGTATTTTCAGCCTACAAAGATTTCAAGGTATATCAAATGGATGTGAATTCTACATTCTTGAATGGAGAATTGGAGGAAGAGGTCTATATTGAACAACCGGAAGGATTCTAGTCATCTGATTAGAGTGACATAGTGTGCAGATTAAAGAAAGCTTTGTATGGACTAAAACAAGACCCCAAGGCCTACTATACAAGATTGGATAAATATCTAATACAATTAGGGTTTAGTAAGGGTACTACTGACAACAATCTCTATTTCAAGATCAATAGTGAACAAATCCTAATTGTGGAAATCTTTGTGGATGACATTATCTTTGGAGGCAATGAAGGTATGTACACAGTTTTTGCAAGGGAAATGCAAAATAAATTTGAAATGTCAATGTTTGGTGAGATGAATTTCTTTTTAGGTCTGCAAATTAATCAATTAGATAAAGGTATCTTCATTTCTCAGTCTAAGTATGCAAAAGAGTTGTTAAAGAAGTTTGGAATGGAGGACTCAAAACTGGTAAGCACTCCCATTAAGCAAAAATGATGACTCACCTATGGCTGATCTTAAGAGGTATAGATCTATGATTGGAGGATTAATTTATCTGACCCAAACCAAACCTGACATAATGCATGCAGTTTGTCTTGTGGCAAGATTTCAAGCAGAACCTAAAGAATCACATGTGATGATAGTTAAAAGAATATTGAGATATTTAAAAGGCACAATAGATTATGGATTGTGGTATCCAAAAGATGATGATTTCACTCTCAGTGCATACACATATGCAGATTGGGCTGAAGATGTGGATGACAGGAAAAGTACAAGTGGAGGTGCATTCTTCTTGGGAAAAAGGCTAGTATCCTAGTTAAGCAAGAAACAAGACTCAATAACTCTGTCTACTGCAAAAGTAGAATATATTACAGCAGCATGCAGTTGCACTCAAGTGTTATGGATGAAGCAGACATTAAAGGACATCAGAGTTTTGTATGAAGATCCAATTACAATCTTTTGTGACAACACAAGTGCTATAAACATATCAAAGAATCTAGTAATGCATTCAAGGACAAAGAATATATCCATAAGATATTACTTTCTGAGGGAAAAAGTGACAGAGAATGAAGTCAAATTGGAGTATGTATCTACAAAAGATCAGATTGCAGACATTTTTACCAAGCCTCTACCTAAGGATACTTTTGAGTATCTAAAAGAAAAGTTAGGGGTTATCACCCCTCCTACTCTAAACTAAGATGCATAGGAGTGCATCAGTCTGGTGGTGCTCAGAGTTCTACTTCCAGATCTGGATTGATGTTTGGGCTACTTCTCAGGGGGAGTAGTCAAATGAAGAGAGTTTAGTTCAAAACATCAAAGTGAAAGTATGTGCCCTTTTCTATTGATGTCAAAGGGGGAGAGAAATCATGTGAAAAACTCAAAAATAAAGAATGCAGATGTGTAAAGAGAAAGGGGGAGAATCTTGCCATGATGGCTATTGTAGTTTTTCACATCATATGTTGCCATCAATGACAAAGCGGGAGATTATTGCAAGTATGTGCCTAATTAGTGTTGTCATTGATGTCAACATATCCTTGTTGTCATTGGTGTCAATTGTATCCTCTCTTTCTATTAGTTTAGAAGCTTTACATGTTGAGGATATTGAGAAAATTTGCTCCTCCGGAAGGAACAGTGAGTTGCAGTAAATTGCGGTGAAGACAATGAGTTGCATACTGAAGAATAGTCCAGAAGATTGCTCCACATTTCTTGCTGATTGAAGATCTTGATCCACAGATTGGAATTTATTTAGAAGCATGTCTGAAGATGCTAAATCCTGAGTTTGAGCCTTCAGTGTGAAGAATTGAGTGAGTTACATTCACCAGAGTAAAACCTACTTTTTTTTATTATTCACTAGTGACAGGGAGAATGTATTTTTCTCCGCATTGAAGTATTTTGCTCTGTCGTTATAGAGGGAAGTATGACATGATGATAAGTGCCTACAACTCCAATGGTTCATGATTTGATGGTCTGCAAGCTATCTTTCTTTTATGACAGTTAAAGACAGTAAAATTCATATGCTCCACTGTGAATAATCTCATGGATAAGGTGGTTAGAGTTTGTGTGGTTGCTTCTGATGATTACAACATGCTTATGGATGCCTCCTGATCATGTTCCTACCTTTTCATTGGTCCACAAGGAGTATTTTGGATCAAAGTTAAAGATTCTTCCTAGACAAGGTAGCGTGTAACCAGTCTTAGCCGACTTGGTTAATTCTAGTAATTGTGGAGATCTCTTAATGATTGAAAAAGCATGTTGTGGCATGGAAGATCATGTTTGAGTCCCAGCTAAGGCATGGCGTGATCCACATATATCTTTGCTATACTTCCTTAGCTTAATTTTTGTATTAGGTCAAGACCTATTTTGTAAATGTTTGTAATGCCAACCTTGGAGATTGTTCCAACAGTTGATGAATGTAATGTCGACCTTGATGTACATTCCAAGGTTGATGAATGATATATATACCTGTAATTTGGTTGTGGAAAACATGTCCTTGAATGAAGATGTGAAGATAGAGAAAAGAGGTGAAAAGGCATAGCAGAGCAGAGGAACTACTATACTTCAATGTATTAATCTCAAACATGAATAAGATACTAATCTTGGTAGTGAGCCACCAATAGGGTTTAATAGCCCTCATTGTAATCTTTCTAGGTTTAGGGTTGAGGTAGTGAGCCTGCTAGACCTAGCTGTACTTCATGGCAATGAGCCAGCATGTTATAGGCCTGTGGAGTGACCAAGCATGAACATCATTTTTTTAAAGGTTGCAATATATTTTGAGAGCTAATCCTCTCCGTGGTTTTTCCCCACCTTGGGGTTTTCCACATAAAAATGTGGTGTCTCTTGTGTTTGATCTTGCAATTGTGTTTATGTTTCTGATTTCATACCTTCATGTTTTAATTATAATATTAGTGGGCAAGTGATTAATGTTTTAAAGTGTGGAAGTAGTTAAAGTTTTGAGACAACTGATTCACCCCCTCCCTCTCAGTTGTCCAGTGTATTTCAATAGTTTCAACCCCCTACCTATAATTAATTGATAGTACACTTTTCATTTTACATATCTGTTTAGTGGAAAATTTGATAGTTGATCTCAACTAGGTCAAGTACTACCATTTCACCACTAAGCATTGGGGATGAAAAGGATTGAGTGTGAGGTCAATCTATAAGTTTCTTATCTACCCCTTTATGCTCGCAGTATCTGATTTGAAGAGCCTAACTAAGGTTTTGTTAAGTATCTTTGCTCATAAACCAAGAAAACCCTAATTATGCCTTAAATCAGAGATATACAGAAACTGATAATGACATAGGAAAAATTGATTACAAAAATGTAAAGATAGAGTTCCAGAGACTACACACCCTGATTTTGAGGGCTGACTGGACTAGGGTGCCTGCTCCTTAGTCCCGAAAGTTCCCAAAACTAACAATCTTCTACATAGGCTATCTGACACTCCCAAATACCTTCATGATCTCAGATATTGCCCCCTATTGGACTAGGGCGCCTGCTCTTCCATCCCGCAAGTGTCGGAATCTAAAAACTCAAAAGTCTGTGATGATTGTACCTATAATATCCTCCTTTTTGTAGCTCCTCTCTGCCAAAACCTACAAAATACGATCTGCACCTACAAAAGACGGAGAAAGATGTTGTGGCTATATAGGAGGTTGCCTCGGTTAAGCCTCATCTTTAGTAGTTCTACGTCAACAATAGCTAGAGATAAAGATTTGTAGAAGTGTGTGCAAACCTAACAATGTGTATGCAAAAAAATCAAACCCTAGATGTCTCAATCAAGGGATGATCAACAACTTGCTTTGCATCTATAAACACATAAAACTTCACCTCAAGGAGATGAAAACAAATGAAGACTTGCATGTGTTTAGTGGAAAATTGGATTTGTTAATGCTTTAATGTTTTGATGTTTAAATCCTTCTCTCCACTTTACATTCAAGGATCTAGGGTTGAGTGGCAAATCACTATTGTTCACACGTGAAATTGCACCCTGCTTGGAAGGATTCCAAGCATTCCAATGACACAATGGGAATGATCTCTAAGTGTGGGACTTTGCTAAATGAGATCAGACCTCTGGAGAAGGTCGGCTTCCTTGCCTGATTGTCACCTAAAAACTACTAATTTTTTGAGGGGAAAAGGGAGAAGAAATGCTTTAAAATGAAATACGAAACAGTAAATCTTGAAAATAAAGGGTGATGCACCAGACAGATTTAAAGAAACTTCCACAGAACTAAAAAATACACAACACAACTAGATATAGCAAGTATGTATACATAGATTAGATGATTCTAGCAGAGGTAAGAAGCAATATGATTGAGAGGAATAAAGACATTCACAGACAACCATACACAGATTCACACAGAACTAGAAAATCAATAAAAGAGGTATGATAACTTGCATATATTTAGTAGGAAGGCAAGGTTATAGTAATAGAAAAGATCTATTTTGGAAAACCAAAAAGCCTCTATGCTAAAAATTTTCCAACAACATTTTCATCATATGAATGCATATATATAGCATTCCAAAACTAACCTAAGTCGGTTACAAAAATTTCGCTCCAAGAGCTGTCATAGAAAATATCTACATTGAATGACTTTCCAGCCGCATCAGTTATGGAGTCAAATATCTGGCGCTGGGCAGATAGGGGATATTTGTTAGTCTTTAATGCAGGTAGCTGCATGGTTATCTTCAATAGTGAACACATAGATATCTAAAACATGGCCGTGGAGGGATATCTTTTACCATTAATGCGAGCTGCCTCATCATGGTGCAGCAATGAATGCAAGAAATGTCTTCATCTGCCCAGTGTAGTCGCTAGAATGTTCACCGCTCAAAACATGTAACTCCAGATCTGAAATTGAAAAGTGACAAAAACTCCTAAAAACATGCCAAATGAAAGACGGGACAAAAACATGCATCTTTGCCTCTTGTAGCATGTCAAAATTCACTAGGATGGAGGAAATACAGGTGGTCAAAGTTTTAGTCAACTGCCTATATATATTGCTATGCATCTGTGTATATATTGCTTGCATTTGCCACCTAAATCGGCATTCAAAACTTCTCTGCAACTCCCTTGTACATGCATGATGCTTTGTATATCGGGCTTGTACATGCCTTTGTATTTCAAAATTGTATATTTGCAATATACAATTGCCATATACATGTAAACCGCGAACCTGAAACCTTTCTGAAGCCGACTAGAAACATTCTTGAAATCCAGCTTGTATGTCGCCAATGTATATTTGCTTGTATATGCGCGATATACATTCCATTATAGCTCACTTGTATGTAGAAGACATACAATCCTCTTTGTATATGCGCGGGCCTTTGTATACCGGCCTTGTATGTGCAAACATACAAACCAATAGATAGTCAACTGTTCATGGATCTTTACTGCCTTTGTACTGTAGCAAATGTATATCAGCACTTTTGTATGTCAAATATACAAACACAATATACAAACCCTCTCAGATACAAACAGGGAATCTCGATGGAATATACCCGCAATGTATATTTTTCATTGTATATAGTCGCTTGTATGTGCGAACATACAAAGCAATATACAAGCCTTTTGGTATGCAAGGGCAGAATATTCTGGGGAATCTTCCATGTATACTCACTTTGCATATTTCCTTACATCTTTTCTTGTGACTCGATATACAAACTGGGAATATTCTGGGAATTTGCGAAAGATTCCCCTTTTGCATATGCACTTCTTAAGCCCTATATACATACATAAATGCATATAACCTAATTTTTTCATCATTTTCTAAGGCTGATAGGGATTTTGCAAGCCCGCCAATGAACATTTGAACTATATGTTGACCAAAACTTTGACCATGAATAACTTCTTTATTTGGCCGAATTTCAGGGTGATGTAAAAAGCAAACCTACCTATTTTTTCAAGCTCTTTCCAATGGTAAGGTTTTTTTTAGGAAATTTGGCACCTTAAGCTTTATAGGAGTATTTTCAAAGGATTTTCAAGGAAAATACCATGTGGACTGTTTAGCTCTGGACAAAAGAAAATGGGTCAACAATTTGGCAACTTCTATGGGATGTTTGCCTACTAAACATAAGATCAGTGGCCTTAAGCATCTATTGGGCATGGAGTCATATAGAGACAAAATATATCTTGACAAGGAATCCTGATTTTAGTAAATCAGCATATCGACAGTGGAGAACATTTGGAAGACCAAGCCAAGACAAAAAAGTTGAAGGAAAACCCCTTAATTGTGCTAGACAACACTTAGGGAAAGCAAAAAGGCATCTAAACTATTGTGCATCGGCACTTATTGGGAAAGCAAGAAATCTAATCTACTAATTTACAAAGCACTCATACCTCAAAACAATTTTTCAAGTGTATCCCATTGACTGGGATAGGCAGATTTTCTCCATTCATATTTGATAACTGAAATGCATTGTGCTCCTTGCATTCAGTAATGAGAAATGGGCCACTCCACATGTTGTCAAACTTGGAGTGCTTTCCTGGTCTGCTTTTAAATTCATCCCATTTGAGCACCATATCACCCATTCTAAAAATTTTGGGAGTAGCCTTCTTATCAAAATTTCTTTTGGTTTGAAGCTGATAATACTCCATAGTCTTCATAGCCTTGTCTCTGATTTCTTCAAGCTCCATAAGCTGAGCATATCTGATAGCCATGGGGTCTTCCTCTTCAAACATTTCCAGCTGATTCATGATGTCTAGTGCTGGCAGTTCCACAGAGACAGACAATCTTGCTTCTTTCCCATAGACTAACATATATGGAGAATTTCCAATGGACCTCTTAGGAGTTATTCTGTCAGCCCATAAGGCATATTTCAAATTACTATGCCAGGTTCTCTAGTTGTCCTCCATTGATCTTTTAATAATTCTTATGAGATTTTTGTTTGTAGACTCAGCCAAACCATTACCGTGTGGGTAATAATTTGATGAAGTACTCAGATAGATCCCATTCTTAACAGCTCAGTCAGTTATCTTTAGGCCAACAAAGGCCAAAGCATTGTCAGAAATGATTGACTCAGTCACTCCAAATCTGGAAACCAAATCACAATAAAAACTTAAAACAACACTCTCATTGGATTCCTTCAGAGCTACTGCTTCAGTCCATCTTGTGAAATAGTCTGTAGCTATGAGTATCCACCTATGGCCTACACTTGATGGTGGGTTAATAGGACCTATAAAGTCAATCCCCCATCTCATAAAGGGCTGCTCTACTTGAATTGGCTGCAGAGGTAAAGCTGACAGCCTTTCCTTCTCGTCAAAAATGGCACATTTTATACATTTTCTAGCCCATGAATGGGCATCCTTAAATAAGCTGGGCTAGTAATAGCTAGCTCTCATTACTTTCCAAGAAGTAGTCCTTGGGGCAAAATGATCCCCTTCTGTTCCATCATGAAATTCATGTAGCACCTTATCAGTCTAATCTTTATCAATGCACCGTAATAATACACCATGAAAGTCCTTTCTAAAAAGGATGTCATTTATTAAAACATATGGAATTGATTGCAGTCTATAATATCTTCTTTTTGTTCTATCTAGACTTGCTGGACATTTACCAGTTTGCAAAAATTGAGTCATATCATTAACCCAACTGGTACCTACTGCTGCTATATCATTCTGATGCTCCTCTTCAATAGTCAGAAACACCTCTTCTTCTTTTTCTATCTCATTCTCTGAACTGGTAGTGAGTTGTTCACTGAGTCCTCTGCCTCTGACAAGCTTGGTTATTTTGATCTCTACGTCATACTCCATGACTTTGGTGATCCAACCAGCCCTTTTCTCACTAACATCTTTACTCAACAGGAACTCCTTCACACTGGGATGAGCGACCATCAAATGTATCTTGTTATTAGAAACAAGATGCCGAAACCTTTTGAGGCTCCTTACCACGGAAAGGACATCTTTTTTGACAAAGCTATATCTCTGCTCATATTCTTCTAACCCCTGGCTAAAGAAAGCGATTGGTTGCTCAAAACCCTCACTCTGCTAATGTACCAAAATCGTAGAGATTGTATCCAGGCCGCCATAAGCATATAAGATAAAGTCTTTAAAGAAATCAGGATTTACCAACGTTGGTGCAACCGCTAATGCCTCCTTGATGGACTCAAAGCTGAACTTGGCCTCTTTCATCCAACTAAAAACTGTGTTCTTCAACATAGATGTCAAAGGCTTCAATAGATTTGCAATGTCGGGGATAAATCTTCGTAGAAAATTAATTCTGCCAATAAAACTTTGAAGCCCCTTCTTATGACTAGGTAAAGGCAGCTCCAGAATAACTCTTACCCTTTCAGCGTCAATGGTAATGCCCTCCTTTGACACAACGTGCCCTAATAGCTTGCCCTCATGTACTGCGAATATGCACTTCTTGGGATTGAGAGATATCCTGAATTCCTTGCATCTTTCAAATACTAACCTCAGATGAGATAGATAAATTTGGCACCTTAAGCTTTATAGGAGTATTTTCAAAGGATTTTCAAGGAAAATACCATGTGGACTGTTTAGCTCTGGACAAAAGAAAATGGGTCAACAATTTGGCAACTTCTATGGGATGTTTGCCTACTAAACATAAGATCAGTGGCCTTAAGCATCTATTGGGCATGGAGTCATATAGAGACAAAATATATCTTGACAAGGAATCCTGATTTTAGTAAATCAGCATATCGACAGTGGAGAACATTTGGAAGACCAAGCCAAGACAAAAAAGTTGAAGGAAAACCCCTTAATTGTGCTAGACAACACTTAGGGAAAGCAAAAAGGCATCTAAACTATTGTGCATCGGCACTTATTGGGAAAGCAAGAAATCTAATCTACTAATTTACAAAGCACTCATACCTCAAAACAATTTTTCAAGTGTATCCCATTGACTGGGATAGGCAGATTTTCTCCATTCATATTTGATAACTGAAATGCATTGTGCTCCTTGCATTCAGTAATGAGAAATGGGCCACTCCACATGTTGTCAAACTTGGAGTGCTTTCCTGGTCTGCTTTTAAATTCATCCCATTTGAGCACCATATCACCCATTCTAAAAATTTTGGGAGTAGCCTTCTTATCAAAATTTCTTTTGGTTTGAAGCTGATAATACTCCATAGTCTTCATAGCCTTGTCTCTGATTTCTTCAAGCTCCATAAGCTGAGCATATCTGATAGCCATGGGGTCTTCCTCTTCAAACATTTCCAGCTGATTCATGATGTCTAGTGCTGGCAGTTCCACAGAGACAGACAATCTTGCTTCTTTCCCATAGACTAACATATATGGAGAATTTCCAATGGACCTCTTAGGAGTTATTCTGTCAGCCCATAAGGCATATTTCAAATTACTATGCCAGGTTCTCTAGTTGTCCTCCATTGATCTTTTAATAATTCTTATGAGATTTTTGTTTGTAGACTCAGCCAAACCATTACCGTGTGGGTAATAATTTGATGAAGTACTCAGATAGATCCCATTCTTAACAGCTCAGTCAGTTATCTTTAGGCCAACAAAGGCCAAAGCATTGTCAGAAATGATTGACTCAGTCACTCCAAATCTGGAAACCAAATCACAATAAAAACTTAAAACAACACTCTCATTGGATTCCTTCAGAGCTACTGCTTCAGTCCATCTTGTGAAATAGTCTGTAGCTATGAGTATCCACCTATGGCCTACACTTGATGGTGGGTTAATAGGACCTATAAAGTCAATCCCCCATCTCATAAAGGGCTGCTCTACTTGAATTGGCTGCAGAGGTAAAGCTGACAGCCTTTCCTTCTCGTCAAAAATGGCACATTTTATACATTTTCTAGCCCATGAATGGGCATCCTTAAATAAGCTGGGCTAGTAATAGCTAGCTCTCATTACTTTCCAAGAAGTAGTCCTTGGGGCAAAATGATCCCCTTCTGTTCCATCATGAAATTCATGTAGCACCTTATCAGTCTAATCTTTATCAATGCACCGTAATAATACACCATGAAAGTCCTTTCTAAAAAGGATGTCATTTATTAAAACATATGGAATTGATTGCAGTCTATAATATCTTCTTTTTGTTCTATCTAGACTTGCTGGACATTTACCAGTTTGCAAAAATTGAGTCATATCATTAACCCAACTGGTACCTACTGCTGCTATATCATTCTGATGCTCCTCTTCAATAGTCAGAAACACCTCTTCTTCTTTTTCTATCTCATTCTCTGAACTGGTAGTGAGTTGTTCACTGAGTCCTCTGCCTCTGACAAGCTTGGTTATTTTGATCTCTACGTCATACTCCATGACTTTGGTGATCCAACCAGCCCTTTTCTCACTAACATCTTTACTCAACAGGAACTCCTTCACACTGGGATGAGCGACCATCAAATGTATCTTGTTATTAGAAACAAGATGCCGAAACCTTTTGAGGCTCCTTACCACGGAAAGGACATCTTTTTTGACAAAGCTATATCTCTGCTCATATTCTTCTAACCCCTGGCTAAAGAAAGCGATTGGTTGCTCAAAACCCTCACTCTGCTAATGTACCAAAATCGTAGAGATTGTATCCAGGCCGCCATAAGCATATAAGATAAAGTCTTTAAAGAAATCAGGATTTACCAACGTTGGTGCAACCGCTAATGCCTCCTTGATGGACTCAAAGCTGAACTTGGCCTCTTTCATCCAACTAAAAACTGTGTTCTTCAACATAGATGTCAAAGGCTTCAATAGATTTGCAATGTCGGGGATAAATCTTCGTAGAAAATTAATTCTGCCAATAAAACTTTGAAGCCCCTTCTTATGACTAGGTAAAGGCAGCTCCAGAATAACTCTTACCCTTTCAGCGTCAATGGTAATGCCCTCCTTTGACACAACGTGCCCTAATAGCTTGCCCTCATGTACTGCGAATATGCACTTCTTGGGATTGAGAGATATCCTGAATTCCTTGCATCTTTCAAATACTAACCTCAGATGAGATAAATGTTTGGCTGAGTTCTTGGAAAAAACCATGATATCATCAAGGTATACCAACACTAATTTATACATCAAGCCCTTAAAGGCCATATCCGTGGCTCTCTGAAAAGTAGAGCCAACATTTGAGAGGTCGAATGGCATTCTTTTATAGGCCATGGTACCCCATTTGATGGTGAAAGCAGTCTTGAACTGATCCTCCTCCTTGACTAACACCTGATTGTAACCAGAAAACCCATCCAACAAAGAAAACCTTTCTGAGCCAACCACTACCTATAGAATTTGCTCCATTGAGGGCAGTGGGCAGTGATCTTTTAGGGAGGCCCTATTAAGGTCTCTGAAGTTGACACACAGTCTAATCTCCCCATTCTTTTTTCTCATGGGAACAAGGTTGGATACCAAAGAAGTATGTTTGATTGGAAAAATAATTTTCCCCTCAATTAGTTTGGTCAGTTCTTTAATCATTAGAGGCTCAAGCTTTGGATTTAGGGGTCTTTGCTTCTGCCTCACAGGTTTAGTACCTGGTTCTAATTCTATGGTATGCTGGGCAATATAAGGATCAAATCCCTTTAGGTCTGAATAATCCCAAGCAAACACATCTTCAAACTCTTGACAAAGAGCAATAAAAGCTCTTCTATCCTCAGCTAAGAAAATTTTACCAATTTTAAGGAGCTTACCTTTAAAGATTTCTAGCTCCTCATAATGCTCTTCTCTAACCTGTATACTAGTCTTTCTTTTCTTCATCTGATCGTCAATGCCAAAAATAGATTCCAAGGTTACCAATCCCTTGGGTAGCTTGTTTGTTCTCAACTGAACAATTTGATCATTGCCATATTGTTGTTTGAGTTTATCCTAATTCATCATGGAAAACTTATCTTCCTCTAATAGGAAACGAAGGATCTGCTCATCACTTTCGAAAACTTGCCAATGAATATTATTATCAGGGATGGAGGGTCTGTCAACTATTTTTACATGAGGCTGCACTTTCTCTTTTTGAATGTCACTGGTGATGTCAAACTGAGCCCCAATTGTAGCTAACCTATCAGCTTGATGGTTCTGATTTCTCAGAATAGAGATCAGATTGAAAGCATCAAATTCTTCAATCATGTTCCACACTCTATGTTTGTAGCATTTCAAAACATCATTTTTTGTAAGATGCAGTCCTCTTACCTGATTCATAATGAGTTCACTGTCCCCAAATACCTGCAAACAGTCAATCTTTCTCTTTCTGGCCCACTGCAAGCCTTGGATCAATCCCTCATACTCAGCAGTGTTATTGGTGCATGAAAAGGCAAAACAAAAAGCAGAATAATAGCTCTCCTTGTGGGGATACAAGCATTGCACCACCACAGATCCATTTCTGCCCCTAGAGCCATTAAAATACATTTTCCATACTTCTCTTTGCTGCTCTGTGCTGTCTTACATCCTTTACCAAATTCAGAATTGTAGTTTCAAGCTCATGTAGTATGTAAGTTCCCATACCATTTTCTTGAATATGTGGCTCAGGATCATCTATAACATTTTTTGAGGCCCATTCCCTCAACAATGCCTCTGGTATACTCTCGGCTTGTAGCTCTTGAGCAGCCACAAGTTCAGGATCATCAGAAATAATACAATTTGCATTAACAACACTTGGTGTGTAGGGCTCTATGTGATGATTTGAAAGTAAATCAGACTTTAGGGTTACTTTGGTGCCATATCTGGTCCTGAAAAACATGTGGGACCAGTCTGAGGATAAATATCCTCCTATCTTGGCAGTAAATTCTCTTGATAAGCACATGGCAAAATAAGGAGGCAAATCAATAATGAAGACCTCCTGGATGATGGAAACATTGGGACAAGTGTGTAGAGTGAGACCTAGGTCTTTTATTACCCCCACAGTATTGACAGTTGTGCCATCTAATTGGAGTACACCCTTTTCAAGAGGCTGGTACTTCAATCCTAACTGGTCTGCAATTTGTTTGGGCATCATAGAACTACTTGCACCACTGTCTACCATACAGTTGTGTACTAACTTGTCTCCAATTATCAAAGATACATAGAATGAGAGGGGCTTAGCACTTTTGTTTGACTATTTGCTGTTATCCTAAGAGGAATTGGTAAGGACAACCCTAGTTGGGTCAACAGTTGTATCTTTGGACACTTTCAAATTAGATATGGCAGATTGCAATATGTCTTTTTGGGTTGGGATGGCTAATGAATCCCACATAAACATTGTCACATTCATCTTCTTCATATTTTCAATAATATTGAAAGGTGGAGTGACACTTACCTTTTGTTGTGATTTTGTAGCAACAGCATCAGCTTGTAAATGAGGCATCTCCCTTGCTATTGCTAAAGTATTTCTTTGTAGAATATGGGGAATTTGGGGCGTAGAAGTATCAGCAGGTGTTTTTCCTTTATTTGCTGCTTGGTCAATCTCATAACCCCTCTTCTTGGCTCTTGTATTTGCTGCAACTGAGGTGTTATCCCTATTCATACCACAAAATTCACCTTGCTGCCAATTCATGAAAGCAGCATCATTCTGAGGTTGCTCCTGCTATTGTACAGCTCCATCATTTGGTGTGTTTGGTTGTAAGGCTATCACATTTTGCACCATTAAAGCCTAATTTATGATTCCATTCGAACAGGTTGCTTGACTGTGTGGCTGATTGCATGGGAAACACCATTCGTGCTCAACTGCAAGGTTGTTCTCAGTAGGGACAAGGTCCCTTACTGCATTAATAGGTGTTGGATTATAAGGCTGAAAAGGCCTCTGATTCACATTTTGCTTGGCACCCTAAAAATTACCTTGATATGGAGGTCTATTGGCTTGGTAAGGCTGATATTTCCCTTGATATGGTTGATTTTGCCCTTGATTAGGTTGCTGATAAGGCTGCCTCCCCTGGGATTGCTACTTCTTTATGTTCACTAGCTCATTCCCAAAAGTTTGCAAAATATTTTCTATTTTTTGTTGGCTATTTTTAATATCCTTTAATTCTTGTGATGAGTTAGAAGTAGCAGCTTCAGAGTTGACAGTACTTGGTAATGCTGCAATAGCAGGTAGAGTGGCAAAATATGGAATTGGTAAGGGCATGGAAGCTTGAATATCGGGGAAGATGGGCGTTGGTGGCCTAGGTGCTATTTTTCTGGCCTGAATCAGATTATTCTCTGCCCTTATAGCTAATTCATAAGCATCTGGTAAACTAGTACCTCCTAGTGATTGAATCATTACTGAAACATCACTATTTAGGGCTTTCAAAAAATATAGAAATGCATATTTAGCTGGAGGCCTTACCATGGCAGGAATTATGTCCCATGTCTTCTGAAATCTGAAGTTGAAATCCATCATCTGCTCCTGGGGAGCTCTTTTTATGGTGGTCATCTGTTCAACCAATGATAGATTATCTGATTTGTCTTGAAATAGCTTGTTTAACTTCTCCCCTAGATCATCCCAGTTTGTAATAGTTTGCACTGGTAGACTCCTAAACCATTGCAACACCTTCCCCTTGAATGAGGCAGCTAGTAGCCTGATGGCTACATTCTCTTGAGTGACATGATGTACCCCACACAGAGATGCTATGTCTCTAATGTGCTCAATAGGAGTAGTTTGATTTTCTGCTGTGAAATAGGGCAAACTCTTCAAAGCTGCCATGGGTATGACATCATGTACTATTAAGTTTAAAGGGCTGCCCCCATCAAAAGTCACGAATGGCTGATTTCTTGCCATCTGAGCAACTGGGGTTAGATTTGCTTGAGTTGCTACAGGAACTACGAAAGCAACTGGTCTAAAATTTGGTGGAGTTGACTGTATCCTTTTAGAAACTGGAGTCCTTGCTACAACTCTACTCTGTCTTCTAGGTGGAGAGAGCTGCAAATATTCAAATGAGCTTGAACTCCTGGTTTGAATCTTTTTCATAAAACATGTATCAGCAAAACTGGTCTATTTGTCTTTCCTCAGTCTGAGTCGCCAGATGTGTAAATTTTAACCTCTTAAAGGTCTGTAATCACTGGTTGCACATCAAAAATAGCAATAATGATTGTTAATTTGATTGTTACTCTGACTCTGAGTCCCACCAGGCGTGCCAAAAAGCTGTTGTCACATCAAATTGCACCCTGCTTGGAAGGATTTCAAGCATTCCAATGACACAATGGGAATGATCTCTAAGTGTGGGACTTTGCTAAATGAGATCAGACCTCCGGAGAAGGCTAGCTTCCTTGTCTGATTATCACGTAAAAACTATTAATTTTTTGAGGGGAAAAGGGAGAAGAAATGCTTTAAAATGAAAGATGAAATAGGAAATATTGAAAATAAAGGGTGATGCACTAGACAGATTTAAAGAAACTTCCACAGAACTAAAAAATACACAACACAACTAAATATAGCAAGTATGTATACACAGATTAGATGATTCTAGCAGAGGTAAGAAGCAATATGATTGAGATGAATAAAGACATTCATAGACAACCATACACAGATTCACATAGAACTAGAAAATCAATAAAAGAGGTATGATAACTTGCATATATTCAGTAGGAAGGCAAGGTTACAGTAACATAAAAGCTCTGTTTTGGAAAACTGAAAAGCCTCTATGTTAAAAATTTTCCAACAACATTTTCATCATACGAATGCATATATATAGCATTCCAAAACTAACCTAAGTCGGTTACAAAAATTTTGCTCCAAGAGATGTCACAGAAAATATCTACATTGAATGACTGTCCAGCCGCATCAGTTATGGCATCAAATATCTGGCGCTAGGTAGATAGGGGATATTTGTTAGTCTTTAATGTAGGCAGCTGCATGGTTATCTTCAACAGTGAACACATAGATATCTGAAACATGGCCGTGGAGGGATATCTTTTACCATTAATGCAAGCTACCTCATCATGGTGCAGTAATGAATGCAAGAAATGTCTTCATCTGCCCAGTGTAGTCACTAGAATGTTCATCGCTCAAAACATGCAACTCCAGATCTGAAATTGAAAAGTGACAAAAACTCCTAAAAAACATGCCAAATGAAAGAGGGGACAAAAACATGCATCTTTGCCTCTTATAGCATGTCAAAATTTGCTAGGATGGAGGAAATACAGGCGATCAAAGTTTTGGTCAACTGCCTGTATATATCGCTATGCATTTGTGTATATATCGCTTGCATTTGCCACCTGAATCAGCATTCAAAAACTTCTCTGCAACTCCCTTGTACATGCATGGCGCTTTGTATATCGAGCTTGTACATGCCTTTGTATTTCAAAATTGTATATTTACAATATACAATTGCCATATACATGCAAACCGCGGACCTGAAACCTTTATGAAGCCGACTGGAAACATTCTTGAAATCTGGCTTGTATGTCACCAATGTATATTTGCTTGTATATGCGCGATATACATTCCATTGTAGCTCACTTGTATGTAGAAGACATACAATCCTCTTTGTATATGCACGGGCCTTTGTATACCGGCCTTGTATGTGCAAACATACAAGCCGATATACATTCAACTGTTCATGCATCTTTACTACCTTTGTACAGTAGCAAATGTATATCGGCACTTTTGTATGTCAAATATACAAACACAATATACAAACCCTCTCAAATACAAACAGGGAATCTCGATGGAATATACCTGCAATGTATATTTTTCATTGTATATAGTCGCTTGTATGTGCGAACATACAAAGCAATATATAAGCCTTTTGGTATGCAAGGACGGAATATTATGAGGAATCTTCCATGTATACTCACTTTGCATATTTCCTTACATCTTTTCTTGTGACCCGATATACAAACTGGGAATATTTTAGGAATCTGTGAAAGATTCCCCTTTTGCATATGCACTTCTTAAGCCCGATATACATACAGAAATGCATATAACCTAATTTTTTCATCATTTTCTAAGGCCAATAGGGATTTTGCAAGCCCACCAATGAACATTTGAACTATATGTTGACCAAAACTTTGACCATGAATAACTTCTTTATTTGGCTGAATTTCAGGGTGATGTAAAAAGTAAACCTGCCTATTTTTTCAAGCTCTTTCCAATGGTAAGGTTTTTTTTTAGGAAATTTGGCACCTTAATCTTTATAGGAATATTTTCCAAAGGATTTTCAAGGAAAATACTAGGTGGACTGTTTAGCTCTGGATAGAGGAAAATGGGTCAACAACTATCATACCCTAGATCGCTGTGAGATGTAGGGAAACTTCGATTAGGGAATTTAATTATCAATTTCTCTTCTCTTATGCTCAATTGACCATTAAAACCCTAATTATGCAAATACAACAATAAACTGATGAATAATGAAAAATGCTCTTGTAGACAAAAGTAAAATAGCAAATCACAGAATACCTATTTTCGAGGTTCCAAGGTGAAACAATTGGGTACACTGGAGTGGGTGCCCAAGTCCAAGGTACCAGTTTCTTTGCGGGATCCTAACCTCCTTCCAACACTGATCAGCCCTGTAACTTCTATTTCCAGAGACTCAGTTGCGGAGGACACTAGAGCGAGCGCCCAAGTCTTGGAAATGCTCAGATGTCCTGCTTCTCTTTGGATCCTAAATCCTTGATGCCTACCAATCCTTCCTACAACTTCACTTCTCCCGAATACGACACCTGTAACCTGCAATCACAAGACTTTGGGAGGGGGTTGTGGTGTTTAGAGGCTTGCCTCAGTCAAGCCCTGGAGGACACTTAAGTCTCTGAATACCATTGTTAGATAAAGAGTGCCTTGTGAGGTAGAGGCAAAAATTAAAGGAATCAATGATAAAAACACAATATAATGTCACCTTGTAGTGGAGCTCTCATGGGAGGAAGATGTTCTTCATTCCATGAGGAAATTGATGCTCAAATCTACAAATGCAAACACACAAACCACACAAGTCTGCTCTTGCAACACAATGAAAGCCTTGAATCACCTTTAGAATGGATGAACATCACAATTGTCATCTAATTTCTAAATGAATGCCTAAGCATGCTTTTATATGCAACTACAAACACTCACGCCAAATTTTTTTGTAATTCAAACTTACCGTGTTGGTAAAGGACCCAAATAATGGTCATAAACTGACACCTAGAAATTGGGGCTGCCCCAAAATAGAGTAGGACTAGGGCGCGGGTGCCCAAGTCCTCCCCTCTATTTTAGGTAGGGTACAGCTCAAGGGGTCCTCCTAGGTCCCATTTGTCATGTTACCTAGGGCTCACTCTATCAGGATGCCAAATTATGAACTAAGATGTCCTAAATGTATGTGAAAGACCCAGGAGCTAAATCTTATGAGGGAAAAGCCCCCAAGGGGACATTTTCCAACGTTACATTTAGCCCCCACTTTAATGCATGTATAAACGCAAGACCAATACATGCATTAAAGTAAGGTCACAAACACAACAAACACATCAAGCACAAAGAAGACTCGCCAATCACATAGAAGACAGTAACAGGCACGCAAAACACAGAGAAGATAGTTACAGTCACACAGAACATGGAGAATACAGTCAATGCATAGAAGACACATTAATGCATGGAAGATAGAAATGATATCTTTTATTTTCTTTTTCTCATATATATGAAATGCATATGCAAGTACTGGAAAGTAAACAAACCTCCCATAATACAGGATGCACTACCCTAAGGCGCAGGTCTCTGTATATATGGGGCAACACACATGCAAGACACGCAAAACCTCCCAAAATGCAGGAAGCATTACCCTAAGGTGTTGATCTTTTTTCTGCATATGGGGCAACAAACACACCAAACAAAACAAGCACGCCAAAACACACACACTTGAAGACAAGGAGAAAACACGGCAGACAAGCGATGGTGTGTTCCCTATTTCTAGGCTCATCACCATCTCAGGAACATTACAGGCACACACCAACAATTGGGATTCACTAAAACAATCACCAATGACACGCTTAAGGGTTGAGTTAGTCACAGAACCGCTCCCTGCCTCCACAGAGGACTTTTGAAAATGATAGGATGATGCAATCTGCTCTGAGAAATACACCATCCCCACCTCCGCAAAGGGCTTAAGAAAAAATATATGCTCGACATCCTGCCTCCGCAGAGGGCTTACATGATTGATTGATTGATTGCAAACACACTCAGGATGCATGATGCACTCATTGCGCAGGTCTTTGTACCTAAGGACAAACACATTGCTAACATCTACAATAGATAACTTACCTTATATATGCCCCCACCTTAAGGTGGTTGATATCAAGTATCGATATCAAGTACGTTAAGGGAGGAAGAAAATGTTGCAAGTATGGGTCTAACTGGTGTTGTCATTGATGTCAACATACTCATGTTGCATTAATGAGAAGGATTGGATGAGCTGTGTGCTGAGGATATTGAGAAAATTAGTCTCAATCAGGAATAGTGAAGAATAGTGATGACAAGGTAAAAGTCTAAGATAGGTTGAGGATCAGAGGATGTGATATAAAGGGTTTGTAGATATAAGTCTTGAGATTTTCCAGTCAAGTTTTTAGAGGTCCACATGAAGATATGAAGAAGTTATGGTCACTCAAGTAGAACCGGTTCTGGCAGGTGTTCAGAGGTGATAGAGTGACATAGATAGGTCCGGTAAGATCCAGAAATGCATTATCCCATTCTGTGGATTTGCGGAAGTGTTGAGGACGTCCTTGTGAAGTGTCAAGTAGATTGGTTCATGGTTTGAAGGTCCGGAAGAACCTATTCCTTTGTGACAGTGATGACAAACTGTGTTCTTGAGGTTTCGGATGAAGGAGAGAAGGATTCCAGTAAGCAAATGAAGTGCGGATGTTCTTGGTGATTCAGGAAAGCTTGTGGTGATTTGTGGATCGTTTCCAGTTCATGTTGGTGGTTTGCATTGAAGTTAAAGTTCGTATTTGAAGAATAACCACCAGATGTTGGTGTTCTTCCTAAGACTGGCTGACCGGATGTTTTACACGTCTTGTGAATGTTCTTGTAGGTGTTTTCCGACTTAGATGAGTGTTCCTAAGTCGATGTCTTGTATAAATAAGGGATTGTGAAGTCATTCCAAAGTGTGTCGTGTGGAGATGAGAGTGTGGTAGCAAAGAAAAGAGCGAAAGGCAGAGCAGAAGTTTTTGGGCCTAAATGGAAATGATCCAAGCATGGTAAAGATGCTATTCTCCAGTTCAAGTCTGTAATACTTGTTACTTTGTAGACAGTGTGTCTCTTGTAGGTAGTGAGCCTCTTGTGAGTAGTGTGCTCAGGTAGTGAGCCCTAATTGGCATGTGCCATTTTTTTCTTTCTTTTCTTCTAACAGAGAATACAATCTTGGGTTAATCACCCCATGGTTTTTCCCTTAACCAGGTTTTCCACATCAAAATCTTGGTGTCTTATGTGTTGATGAGTTTCTTCTTGTTGTTTAATTGCATTATGTTTTATGATTGATATACTGCTAATCACTAAGAAGATTTAAGTGTGAAATTGGAGAAAGTTTTTGGACAACTGATTCACCCCTCCCCTCTCAGTTATGTGCCCTAAGTCTAACAATTGGTATCAGAGCCAAGTTCCTCTAAAAGGAGCTTAACTGCTTGAGGAGATCCAGGATGTCATCTTACAAGAAGGATAGTCCAAAGTTTGATGGAACCAACTTTGCTCTTTGGAAAGGTCGCATGAAATGTCACTTGCAGTGTATGGGAATGGTGTACTGGTCCATGGTTACAAAATAGTATGTACCTCCACAGGGTGGTCCGACAACCCTAAATGAAATCACAGATGCTGAAAACAATCTGCAGACCAAAGAAGCTCTTCTAAGTGCATTATCTGAATCAGAGCTCTCAAATGTTATTGACCTACCAACTACCTTTGAGATTTGGAATAAACTGGAACTTTTGCATGAAGGAGACCAATATGTTAAATGTGCAAAGTTACAGAGTCTAAAAGGGAAATTTGAAAAAATGAAGATGAAAGATGATGAAAATATTACTACTTTTATGCCAAGAGTAAATGAGCTGGTTTGTGGAATTAGGAATGCTGGTGGAGTCTTGGATGAAAATGAGATTGTTGGAAAAATTCTCAGATCCCTTCCTGCCTCTTACAAAATCAAGGTTGCTGCCATTGATGAATTCAGAGCCCATACAACTGTCACAAGAGACCAACTGGCTGGCAAATTGGCTGCATTTGAAATGACCGAGTTTGGAGATGATCCCCCCAAGACTGAATCTGCATTCAAAGCCAGTACCTCTGTGAAAGGTAAACAAAGGTTTGATCTAGGAGAGAACTCGTCAAGGAAACTGTCATGGTATGAAAAAGCAAGAAAAGACCTGGAAGAAGAAGAAGTAGAAACTGATCATCTTGAAGCCCTCATTGCAAAGAGACTGCCAAGAGGATCCGGTAAGTATGAAGGAAAATTGCCTTTCAAGTGTTTTAACTACAATAAGATTGGTCATTTTGCCTCAAAATGTCTGAAAAGATTTTCAAGGCAAAATCCTAACAGATCAAGGTTCCAAAAGAATTGTTACTATGTTCATGAAGAAGATAATAATGAAGGAGTAACAGATGATGAATCAGAGACTAGAAACAAATCAGGAAATGAATGGGTGTTTATTGCCATCAAGGAAGAAGAACCAACATCCTTTGTATCTATCAATCATAAAGTTGTAGAAAGAGCCCTGGCTGCCCAAGTTGAAGAAAACGATGATTGCATCATTGACAGTGGTTGCTCTCACCATATGACAGGTGATAAAAATAAGTTCATAGAATTGGAAAGGTATGAAGGAGGAGTGGTGAAGTTTGGTGATAATTCTGCTGGTAGAATCAGAGGAAGAGGAACTATTTCCTTTGATGGAAGAAACAAAACTGGTAATGTACTATATGTTGAAGGTTTGAAGTACAATCTTCTTAGTGTTGGACAGTTGGTGGACAAAGGCTATGATCTCCAATTCAAGGATGGAAAATGCAAAATCTTTGAAAGTTCCAGAACAGAGATTGCATCCAGTGCTCAAACTAAAGGTAATATCTTCCACTTGGTTGGTATTGGTAAAAGCTACTTATTTGTTCAAGTTGATCAGAGTTAGTTATGGCATAGAAGGATGTGTCATGTGAATTTTGATAATATCATCAAGGTAAGCAATACTCAGGTTGTAAGAGATCTTCCAAAATTGGTGAAACCTACTAACAACTTGTGCAAGGAATGTCAGTTGGGTAAGCTAAGCAGAGTCACATTCAAAAGCAAGGAACTGTCTTCTACCAGATTATTGGACTTAGTTCACACTGATCTTTGTGGTCCGGCAAGAACCAGGAGTATTCAAGGTGATAGATACTTCATGCTGCTAATTGATGACTATTCCCGGATGATGTGGGTAACTTATCTGAAAGAGAAATCAGAAGCTTTTGAGAAATTCAAAATATTCAAGGCTATGGTAGAGAATGAAACCGGATTGAAGTTGAAATGTCTGAGGTCTGATAGAGGTGGAGAATTCACATCCGGTGAGTTCATAGAGTTCTGTGAGAAACATGGAATAAAGAGACAGTTGTTTGCTCCTAGGACTCCACAGCAAAATGGAGTAGTGGAAAGAAAGAACCGGACCATACAGGAAGCTTCTAGGACCATGATCATGGAAGCTAATGTTCCTCATATCTATTGGAGAGAAGCTGTCAACACTGCAGTCTATACTCTCAATCGAGTTCAAATCAAAAGTAATACTGGTAAGACTCCTTATGAACTTTGGTTTGGCATCACTCCTATTGTAAGGTATTTCAGAGTTTTTGGTAGCAAATGTTATATTAAAAGAGATGAAGATCTAGGAAAGTTTGATGCTAGAAGTGATGAAGGAATATTCTTGGGTTACTCTACTCAAAGCAAAGCATACCGGTGTTATAACAAAAGACTGAGAAAGATGATATAAAGTACAAATGTGAAGGTTGATGAGGGAATTGAGAAACCCTCAAGGTTTTATGAACATGATGAAGATGATCAGAGTGGTGTTCTGACTCAAGGAGCCCAAGCCTCATCTGTCAGTCAAAATCAAGCTAATCCGGTAAACCAGGAAGAAGAAATGAGTCTCAATGAGCCTGATCAAGAATCAGAAGTGCAAGAAATTCCTAAAGTTCCCAAGTATGTAAGACTGAACCACTCTGAAGATCAGATCATAGGTGATAAAAGCAAAGGAGTTCTAACAAGAAGGAGAATTGCTCAAGATTCAAAAGAGTATTGTCTGATTTCAAATATTGAACCTAAGACAATGAATGAAGCTTGCAATGATGAAAACTGGACTAAAGCAATGGAGGAAGAGCTGATGCAAATAGAGAAAAATCACACTTAAGATCTTGTTCCTAGACCTAAAAACAAGAATGTGATTGGAACCAAATGGGTCTTCCGGAACAAACTAAATGAAGTTGGTGAAGTAATTAGAAATAAAGCCAGATTGGTCTGCAAAGGTTACTCTCAAATAGAAGGAATTGATTTTGAAGAAACTTTTTCTCCAATGGCAAGAATTGAAGCAGTCAGATTATTTATTGCCTTTTCTGCCTTTAAGGATTTCAAGGTATATCAGATGGATGTCAAGTCTGCCTTTCTAAATGGTGACTTGGAAGAAGAAGTGTATATAGAGCAACCGGATGGATTTCAATTATCTGATCATGGTGATATGGTCTGCAAATTAAAGAAGGCACTGTATGGATTGAAGCAAGCCCCAAGAGCTTGGTATGAAAAATTAGATAAGCATCTTTTGAAGATTGGTTTCAACAAAGGTACTGTTGACAGTAACTTATATTTCAAAGTTGATCATGAAAACATCTTGATTGTTGAAGTATTTGTTGATGATATCATTTTTGGAGGAAGAGATAGTATGTGTAAAACTTTTGCAAATCAAATGAAAAGTGAGTTTGAGATGTCTATGCTTGGTGAAATGAGTTTCTTCTTGGGTCTACAAATTACTCAAACAAAGAAAGGAATCTTCATTTCTCAGACCAAGTATGTGAAAGAATTGTTGAGGAAATTTGGGATGGAAGATTCAAAGCCAATGAATACTCCCATGGCAACTGGATGTAAGTTGAGCAAAGATGATGACTCTCCTAAGGTAGACCAGACAAAGTACAGATCAATGATTGGAGGATTGTTGTATCTCACTCAAACTAGACCAGATATTATGCAAGTTGTTGGTCTCGTTGCTAGATTCCAGGTTGATCCTAAAGAATCCCATGTCATGGCAATCAAGAGGATTTTTAGATATCTAAAAGGGACGTTTGAGATGGGTTGTGGTATCCTAGAGATCATGATTTCTCTCTTCATGCATATATAGATGCAGATTGGGCAGGAGATGTGGATGACCGAAAGAGTACCAGTGGTGGAGCATTCTTTTTAGGAAAGAGATTGGTTTCTTGGCTAAACAAGAAACAAGAGACAATATCTCTGTCTACAACTAAAGCAGAATACATTGTAGCAGTAGGTAGTTGCACTCAAGTTTTGTGGATGAAGCAGATGCTAAGAGATATTAAAGTAGAGCATGAGGAACCTATCACAATCTTCTGTGATAATTCAAGTGCTATAAGTATATCTAAGAATTCGGTGTTACATTCAAAGACTAAACACATATCCATCAAGTTTCACTTTTTGAGAGAGCAAGTGAACAAGAATGAAGTCAGATTGGAGTTTGTGCCCTCCAAGGATCAGATTGCAGATATCTTTACTAAACCTCTTCCCAAGGACTCTTTTGAGTATCTCAGGGAGAAGTTAGGGGTTATTGCCCCTCCGGTGATGAACTAGGATGCACTGATGTGCATCAGTCCGGTGGATATCACAATCATAACTTGTGATCTGAATTGATGATGGGGAGCTACTACTCAGGGGGAGCAGCAGGCATGATTTTGAAGTATTGGAGTTGCAAGTATGAGCCCTTTGCCATTGATGTCAAAGGGGGAGAGAAGACATGTGAAAAACAAGTGGTTGATGATCAAAAGGGGAGCAGTAAAGGAAGAGAAGACATGTGAATAGTTGTTGCTGATAGGGGGAGTTGTGACAGTAAGGAGAAGTTCTTGTCTTGATGGTTTTTCACATCATATGTTGCCATCAATGACAAAGGGGGAGATTGTTGCAAGTATGGGTCTAACCGGTGTTGTCATTGATGTCAACATACTCATGTTGCATTAATGAGAAGGATTGGATGAGCTGTGTGCTGAGGATGTTGAGAAAATTAGTCTCAATCAGGAATAATGAAGAACAGTGATGACAACAAGGTAAAAGTCCAAGATAGGTTGAGGATCAGAGGATGCGGTTTAAAGGGTTTGTAGATATAATTCTTGAGATTCTCCAGTCAAGTTTTTAGAGGTCTGCATGAAGATATGAAGAAGTTATGGTCGCTCAAGTAGAACTGGTTCCGGCAGGTGTTCAGAGGTGACAGAGTGACATAGATAGGTCTGGTAAGATCCGAAAATGCATTATCCCATTCTGTGGATTTACAGAAGTGTTGAGGATGTCCTTGTGAAGTGTCAAGTAGATTGGTTCATGGTTTGAAGGTCCGAAAGAACCTATTCCTTTGTGACAATGATGACAGACTGTGTTCTTGAGGTTTCGGATGAAGGAGAGAAGGATTCCAGTAAGCAGATGAAGTGCGAATGTTCTTGCTGAATCAGGAAAGCTTGTGTTGATCTGTGGATCATTTCTAGTTCATGTTGGTGGTCCGCATTGAAGTTAAAGTTTGTATTTGAAGAATAACCACCGGATGTTGATGTTCTTCCTGAGACTGGCCAACTGGATGTTTTACACGTCTTGCGGATGTTCTTGTAGGTGTTTGCTGACTTAGATGATTGTTCCTAAGTCAATGTCTTGTATAAATAAGGGATTGTGAAGTCATTCCAAAGTGTGTCATGTGGAGATGAGAGTGTGGTAGTGAAGAAAAGAGCGAAAGGTAGAGCAGAAGTTTTTGGGCCTAAATGGAACTGATCCAAGCATGGTAAAGATGCTATTCTCCAGTTCAAGTCTGTAATACTTGTTACTTTGTAGATAGTGTGTCTCTTGTAGGCAGTGAGCCTCTTGTGAGCAGTGTGCTCGGGCAGTGAGCCCTAATTGGCATGTGCCATTTTGTTCTTTCTATTCTTCTAACAGAGAATACAATCTTGGGTTAATCACCCCGTGGTTTTTCCCTTAACTGGGTTTTCCACGTCAAAATCTTGGTGTCTTATGTGTTGATGAGTTTTTGCTTGCTTTTTAATTGCATTATGTTTTATGATTGATATACTACTAATCACTAAGAAGATTTAAGTGTGAAATTGGAGAAAGTTTTGGACAATTGATTCACTCCCCCCCTCTCAGTTGTGTGCCCTAAGTCTAACAGAAAACACACAAGGGAACACCGAACTTCGCAAATCCCATGCCCCCCGGAGGTGACATGTACTTCACGATCGCCAAATGTTCCCACAAACACATCCATGCAAGAAACATGTTAGTGGCTACAAGATCATGATAAACAACAACATCAATGCATATGAGTAACCACACAAAGAGCTAAGGTTATACAATGAATTCAGAGTTTGAGGATAACTGTGGGGCTATATCATGAAGCTCTCTGAATTGAGTACTGCTAAGGCCAAATTCAAAGACAAACAAAGGTGCATAGAGCAGCAGTATTGTTAAGGTTTGTAAATGTGATAAAAACATCATCAAATTCACTACGTGAAAAGCATGAGTGCTTCCACTAGCCAAGCGTCGGATAAGATATACAACCCCATCATCATATTAGGAACTAAGTGCATTTTTTTGATTGCTCTCGAAAGGAACACTAGGTCTGCATCAGTATAAATGTTTGTCATCATCCACATGCTAGATGGAAACACTAGAGGAAGGGAAATAATAAATAAGAGAAGAGAAAAAGTGTCTTAGGGACAGTCACGTAGGAGGGTGCCCCCAGTGTCACCAACCACGACGCTATGTCTATAAGACACAACACACAATGATGAAATCAAAGAGAGAGACTATAGAAGAATGATGATACAAATAGAAGAAGGTCACAACAGAGGCAGTCTCTTGGTATCCCGGACCTTACGGGAGAATCTGAGGTCATCCTAGGAGGCCTAAACAACACATAACACATCACGGGTGAAGCACATCACGAGAGAGATAAAGAGTTGGAGATACTTACCTATAGGGTCTTCATAATATATCTTGGAGCTCACAAACCTCTTGGAGAGGTATTCAATCATGTTTAATGAAAAATTTGAGTAGTTCTTATGAAAGTCTTGTTTGTTATCATATGATGTTTGTTCACTAAATCCTTGTTTAAATGAGAATTTTGGTTGCTTATGAGGGAGAGAACCACTATTATTTCCAACTGTTGATTGTCATCTTGCTCTTTTCTGATTTTTAGCGAGTTTCCATTTTTGAATCTTTCTAGAATGGCAACGGGAGTCATTCTGTACCATCTTACTCATCTGTATCAGTTGTTGTTCTTTCTTTTCAAAGGCATTTTGATTATCTCCCGATCCATATAAGGATAATAGAGGAGGAACCTCAGTATAAATTCCATTTCTTCGTGGAAGAGGTGGATTATCCATTTGTTTCTTATCCACTTCAATCATTCCCACGACACTATCATAGTCTAAGTAATCATCATCGTCTACTTCCATTAAACCATGTTCCACCATATTATTTTCAGTATGCTCAGGGAAAGGATTAGTGAAGATTTGTAAATTTTGATTCAGCGGAGCAACTGACTTATTTCCATTGTCATTCACACCCAATACCTGGATGACATTTGAATCAATAATGTCCTATATCTCATGTTTAAGATGAATACATCGTTCAGTGTCATGTCCTTGTGTTCGATGATAATGACAAAAGGCATTAGCATCAAAGTAAGGTCCTTGTTTACTAGGATCAACAAGCTTGATCGGGGGAAGCTTCAGAATGTTATTACTCATAGCTTGGTTCATGATGGAATGATAAGGCTCAGATATCGGAGTAAACTTTCTTGGTTGATATGATGCTTTCTTTGGATTATTTATAGCAAACACATTCATATTTGGTCCATTGATCTTGATGAAACCCTTGTTATTGTTCCTCTTAAAGTTGTTTTGCGACGATCCACCCATGGACTGACCACTTGAGCTGATGAGTTTTGGTTTTCATACTAACTAGACGAAAGTTGATAATCACGAAGGGCGGTACATAAATGTTGGAAGGAGTTATACTTCATCAAGAGGATTTTGTCACGAATATTAGGTTGTAGATTTGTAATAAATATCTTCTGAACATCCTCATCTTTCATCTGATATTGAATTTGTGCATAAAGTCCTTGATACCGACTAATGAATTCAATCAATTTTTTTTTCGGACCTTGTTTGCATTGAACCAAGTCAATAAGAGTGATTTGGGGTCTGATATTTGCCTAAAAATGTTGTAAAAATTGATCAATCAACTGTGAAAAGGAGTGTATTGAATTTGGAGGCAAAGAGAAAAACCATTCTAAAGTAGTATCTTTGAGAGATTGCAGGAAAAATTTTGCCAATAAATCCTCTTCAAAATAAAAATCACTGCACATAGCTATAAATACTGCCACATGAATATTAGGATCACCTTTTCCACCATATTTTTCAAAGTGGGGTGTCTCAAACCTCTCAGGCATAAGAGTTCTCAAGATTGCATAGGAAAGGGGATTACAGGCATGATATGTTGGTAGACTAGGCTGTGAAGAATTTGTCAAGTTTGTTACCTTTTATTGTAAAGCAGTCATGCCCTGTAAAAGTTGGTTTATTATGGCATCATTTGAAGATGCGGTTTGTTGTGAGGAATTGGAAGCAAAGTGAGGAGGTGAATGAGCTTGAGATATGATAGGCAGAGTTAGGAATATGTTAACGGTAGTTGGCCATAATGATAAGTGGAAGATGGTTGTGAGTAAGTAATAGGTGGCTGGAAATGAGTGGAATAGATAGGAGGTTGAGAACAATTATTCATAGGAGAGGTCCCTTTAGGAACCAAATTCTGATAATTAAATCTCATAGCTTTGTAATTGGTGCCATTAGATACTCCAATACCAGTGGTAGCATTACTACAAGTGTTCGCATTAGTTGTTAGGATTGTTTGATGTAAAAGT
Organism: Cunninghamia lanceolata; assembly: GCA_027924645.1. Taxonomy (NCBI): domain Eukaryota; kingdom Viridiplantae; phylum Streptophyta; class Pinopsida; order Cupressales; family Cupressaceae; genus Cunninghamia; species Cunninghamia lanceolata. The sequence goes on from BSBN01000167.1 coordinate 13,953,133, forward strand.
GGATATTCCCGTAGTTGGTATAGGTGCTGAAACTTGAGTATGAGATGGTGATAGAGCGTTATTTTTCACTTGTACACATTCGGTCAATGGCATAATGTTGGTTTGTACAATACGTTCTAGACCATGAATTGCATTAACACCATCTTGTCCCTCTTTTATCAATTCTCTTATGTTATGAATAGTAGGAACGACTTCTTCAGCTATTCTCTCATTTTCCATAAATGATTGAAATTGGGCTAACTCTTTATCCAATTTTTCTATTTTCTCATCTGATACATATCCTGTTGCTTCAATAGTATCATCAACATCATGAAAATTTTGTTCTTCCATTGTGCTTGTAATAGGTGCAATGTCTTGTAACATTTGGGTTTCTCCTTTTGTAAAGAAGGTGTTTAAAGTACCAACTTCTTCAAGAGCACTAGATCCCATGTGTATTATGCTTCTTCTTAAAGGGATATTTCTCTTAGGGAAGTGAGTTATTAGACTCATGCAGCAATATGCTCACGTTTTAGGCTTAGGATATGTTGTAAATGTTTGATTTTTTTGTACTGTTTCTAATGCAAATGAATGAAACAAAGGATGTTGTAAATATTTTGATCAAGGGAAGAAAAGTATATGTCTGATATCAGTCCAAAACAACAATATGTTCCTTTCCAACACACTCTTGATGCAAATCCAAGATAATGCCAAGTCAAACTATAGTGAAAATATGTCAAAATAGGCACTTTTTTCACCAAAACTCAATGCAAGAGAGCATAAAAAAGGGTTTTGTAAGGAAAATGATGATGGAAAAAGAATAATATTAATAAAAACAGCCACTTGGTGCCAAAATACCCAACACAACACACTTTTAGTACCACTTAAGGTCAAACCCTGGTGAAAATATAGCAAAATATGCAATTTTTTTACGGTTTTTCAATTCCAAGACTTAGAAAAAGGGGGGTTGTAAGGAATTTTAGGAGGTATATAAAATAATATCAATCACCTCAATCCATAAAATTGATCACAACACACTTGGAGTGCAAACTAGGTCAAACCCTAGGGCAAAAATAGCCAAAATATGTAGTTTTTCACCGAATTTTCAATACAAGAGCCTGATAAAAGGGTGTTGTGAAGCTTTTTAGGAGGGAAATAAAATGATTACCCTGATAACATAAAATTAATGCAAAAATATTCTTCACAACATGCCTATGGTGCAAGTTTAGAGAGTCGATAAGGCCAAATTTAGTGAAAATCGTTGTTTTTGAAGCCCTATGTTTAAGATGTTGATGCAAAATGCTATGTGAATGTTTTGAGGTCTGATTTATGATAAAAATTAAATACTCTCATATCTGAAGATGATTTTCAAGCTTGAACATGCAAAATGCCCATGCAAATTTAATGAAAATGCATCAAAATTGCTAGTTTTTGTTGAAATTTTCTATGCAAAATTGTAAATATTTTAAATCTAAATGCAAATTTGAATGAGCCTCTAAAATTAGTAGAAAAATATGAAAGAAGATTTATCCTACTAACCCTAGATTTTGGAATTACTAGGTTATATGAAAATTGTCAAAATTTCTACAAAAGCCTAGCAAATTAATGATGAAAATGCAATGCAAATTATTGAATTTTTGTGTTTTTCTGTAGTTTATATCAGATCTAATTTAAAAATCATGAATTAGGAAAATTTAGAAAGAATTGATGCAATTTAGTAAGCCAAACAATGCATTTTTTTTGAATTTTTCTCAATGCAATAAAATGAATGACTATATGAATTAATGAAATCAATCCAAATTTGAAGACACACACTCAGCAAGTTGCAATTTAAGTCCAAAAACACGGGTTCACCAAAATGTTTAGTGGAAAATTGGATTTGTTAATGTTTTAGTGTTTTGATGTTTAAATCCTCCTCTCCACTTTACATTCAAGGATCTAGGGTTGAGTGGCAATTCACTATCATACCCTAGATCACTGTGAGATGTAGGGCTTGGATTAGGGAATTTAATCATCAATTTCTCTTCTCTTATTCTCAATTGATCATTAAAACCCTAATTATGCAAATACATCAATAAACTGACAAATAACGAAAAATGCTCTTGCAGACGAAAGTAAAATAGCAAATCATAGAATACCTATTTTTGGGGTTCCAAGGTGGAACAGTCGAGGAAACTGGAGTGGGTACCCAAGTCCAAGGTACCAATTTATTTGTAGGATCCTGACCTACTTCCGACACTGATCAACCTTGTAACTTTTGTTTCTAGAGAATCAGCTGTGGAGGACACTAGAGTGAGCGGCCAAGTCCTAGAAATGTTCTGGTGTCTTGCTTCTCTTCAGATCTGAAATCCTTTATGCCTGCCAATTGTTTCTACAACTTCACTTCTCTTGAATATGACACCTGTAACCTACAATCACAAGACTTTGGGAGGGGGTTGTGGTGTTTAGAGGCTTACCTCAGTCAAGCTCCAGAGGACACTTAAGTCTCTGAACACCGTTGTCAGATAAAGAGTGTGTGCCCTTGTGAGGCAAAGGCAAAAACCAAAGGAATCAATGATAAAAACACAATATAATGTCAGCTTGTAGTGAAGCTCTCATGGGAGGAAGATGCTCTTCATTCCATGAGAAAATTGATGCTCAAATCTGTAAATGCAAACACACAAACCACACAAGTCTGCTCTTGTAACACAATGAAAGCCTTGAATCACCTTTAGAATGGATGAACATCACAATTGCCATCTAGTTTCTAAATGAATGCCTAATCATGCTTTTATATGCAACTACAAACACTCCTGCCAAGATTTTCTAATTCAAACTTACCGTGTCAGAAAAGGACCCAAATAGCGGTCATAAACTAACACCTAGAAATTGGGGCTGCCCTAAAAATAGGGCAGGACTAGGGCGCAGGTGCCCAAGTCCTCCCCCCCTATTTTGGGCAGGGTACAACTCAAGGGGTCCTCCTAGGTCCCATTTGTCATGTTACCTAAGGTTCATTCCATCAATATGCCAAATTATGAACTAAGATGTCCTAAATGTATGCAAAAGACCTAGGAGCTAAACCTTAAGAGGGAAAAGCCCCCAAGGGGACATTTTCTGACTTTACAGCATGAACAAGAAGGTGAATCAGCAATGTCCGCGAAGGATCTCCAAGATTGATGTTGGAGGCTTCAACCCTTCTCTCGATCAATTAAAGAGTGTACAAACCCTAGGAAGAGCAAGATAGTCTCAAGATCTTGATTCCTAATCTCCATCCATTGTCTCCATGATAGAAAATAGTAAATACAAAATACTTTTGAAAGCTTCAACAAGTTACTGATCTTCAATGGCAATTTTGGTAGTGTTTTGGCATCAAGATTGAATAAGAATTGTGTGCTAAAGTGATTTTCAAATGTCTTTTTATATCTAGCTTTAGGGAAATTCAAATTTCAAAATAATGTCTCGATATCGTGCGAAATCCAAGAATTTGAAAATGAAATCCTGAGGCAGTCAGCGGGCGCTGACATCCCGCAAAAATTTTCAAAATCCCAAGAAACATGGGAGGACTAGGGCACGGGCGTCCAAGTCCAAGCCCCCAATTTCCACTCAAATATGCTTTTTGGGGGTCCCAGGGACCTGTAATTCAAACTCCCTTTTCTGGTTCCATCAAAAGGTTACCTCAAAAAAGTGAACATTTTGCCACTAGACTTAGCCAATTAGGGTTTCGGGAAGGTCAAAAAGAAAGAGGTTGAGAGGTCACCCAAAGCAAGGAACTAAACCAAGGGAAATTGTACCATACCATGCAAGAGGACAATTTTTGATGTTACATTTAGCCCCCACTTTAGTGGCCATATGACACAACGTGCATATGCAACTAAAGGAAAGTAAATGCATCAATTATGAAAAGGATACCCAAAAGGATACTGTAGAGGAAGCTAAAGTGTTGTTTCCGAGAAGGAAAAAGTGCCCAAGTCTGCAATCCTACAAGACCACAAAGTCAGGAACCACAACCTGCAAAGGAACACTTGTCAAAAGAATCAAAACCAAATCAACCTGCAACCACCACTAATGAGTTAGTACAAAAACACTAAGGGGGTTGAGTGATGAGACATGATGAGGGAGGAAATTGAGGGAGATATATGGCCCCCTTGTTTCTGCTTGCTTAGTCCGAGAGTAGAAACAAGGAGATATCCACACATGTCAATTTTGAGAAACTTGATGAGAAATGTGTTATGAGGGCCATTTAAAGAAACAACACTCAAACATAACACATTGGGTAAGAAGGAGAGTAGAACCAGGATTCCAACGTGATAAACGACACTGAAATCAGAGTTCAACAACTCAAGATAAGGGGTCAAGAGTAAAAGAGATCAATCTTGCACCTAGTTAGGGATAGGAATTCTCACTCATTTAGTTTATGTAAAGGGAGTTGTCACTTATCACTTACTCATTCTTGTTTCTTGTCATTGTAGAAAAGTAGAAGAGAGAGAGAGAGAGAAGGAAAAATAGGAGGACAGCCATGCCGAGCCGACGCCCATATTAGCCACCATGACTAGAGATGCTTGGAGCCCGAGTAGTAGAGAGACATTTTGAGGCCGAGGTAGGGTCCTAATCTTATGCTTCTGTCATATTTCAATTTACTTTTGTTTTGACTTTTATTGTTTACTGTGCCAAGAGGGAGGAATGGAAAGGGGTCCTTGAGAGGGGTGCGCGGGTCCACCTAGGGCGCTAGAGTCTCTCTGGGGTGCTCTAGTCCCAAAGGGGTGCCAGTGTCCCTCTAGGGCACCCTAGTCTTCCTGGGGCACCCAGGTCCACAGAGGACACAGGACCTAGGCACAGGCACTCTTTTTCTATCTTTGATAGCTACTTTCAATTTTAGAGGAGATTCTAATTTTTTTGATTACTTTTTGATCTGCAGGACGTCCCTGAGTTACATGAGAACATAGGCGATCACCTGATGGCACTTCTACAAGAGCGTGCTAGTTCATTGTCCACTACAGAGAGAGCACTTATAGATGGTGGGCCTATGGTGGGTGTTTGACATGCCCATGATTAGATTCCACTACTCTATGTTGATGGCACTGATGGAGAGATGGGATGCAGATACATCCACATTCCACTTAACGATAGGCGAGATGACCATTACGCTAGAGGATGTGTACATGATCCTTTTACTTCCCATCTGAGAAGAGACAATGAGGATAGTGGGACATCGCTCAGTGAGGTATACCCATGAGAATAAGCTATATTGCTTGGGTCGTACTATTTCTCAGGTAGAGCGAGGACACATTCATCTTCGACTTCTAGAGCAGGGATGTGGTGACATTCCCTTGAAGATGGATGAGGCACTCACCTACATGGGAGTCTCATTCACACCATTAGGGAGATGGAGGAGCACCAGATGGTCTATGCATGGGGGTGCAATATGCTTGTACACCTTTACCACGACTTGGGGTGATATGTCCATTATGAGATGCATAGTCTAATGATTTACACATTACTACGGGTCTGGGCCTTTGAGCACATCAGGTACACACAACCAGTGGGTTATCTTATAGATGAAGCATTCACCCATCCGTGTGTTTACGCTCATCCACTAGTCAAGTGTTGGAGGCATGGTAATCTACTATACCAGAGGGTTGTTTTTGTCAAATTATAGCCCAGCGACATCATCTAGAGACCATATCATGGCTACATTGGATGGCCTGACCAGCAAAGGTAGTTAGCGAGGATGTAGAGAGATTAGCTGATGGTTGGTTGCCTCGATCATGTCATGGCTTAGTTCTATTTTGATAGGGTGGCATGGCAGTTCAGACAGATACAGGATGTTCTTACAGTTCATCCAAGCTATGCACGTGCTACTCGCAGCGCAGTTAGGGCAAATACCGTCCGACGACTAATAGTAGAAGATGTGTCACTTAGTGATGACAAGGGTCATGAGGATGCAGAGCCAGTATCAGACACAGATGATGTCATTTGTACCTGACCATATCATACCTAGTGGCACACAACGCGGCCTACTCCTATCTTTCCACCTGGTCACCCTATAGGCGATGCTCAACCTTAGGCCGGTCATGCTAGTGGCACAGGGGTAGAGGATGATGTTAGTGATTTTGTGAGATACTACAATCTTGACGAGGATGGGGATGATGATGAGGATGAGTCAGAGGAGGTCCCACCATAATATGTCTTTAGAGCGAGACCACAACCGAGCCAATAGGAGGCAGACATTGATGAGGAGACCGAGTCGAGATTGCAGTCTAGAGCTCGTAGTCCTATCCTGCATGTAATGCGAGACCTAGTCAGAGAGAGCGGGGGGAGTGTAGTAGGTCTGTGCCCCCAATTGTAGATCAGACTGCAAAGCTCATCACACCTTTGGCAATCTAAGATCCATCCTGGTGAGATGGAGATCCACGTTAGGTTTGGTTTATTATTTGTGATATTTTATATGAGATTTTGATATCATATCCTTTGTTTGATAGATGCTTGGTGAGACTTTGTGAGTAGTGTCATAGAAGACATAGTACCCACAGATGTCTCTGAGCAGTGAGTGCGGGCAGGTTATTCACCACGATCATCTGCTAGGCAACATGCAGAGATATTCATGCCTTTTGTCTGGTATAGGACTGCTATAGAGCCTATGCTAGAGCAGTTTGCACGAGAGACAGAGGAGTTTCGATAGAGAGCTGAGTGAGCTGAGGCCGAGCTTAGGGCATAGCGAGAGCAGACGGTAGTGGTGCCTACATCAGAGGGAGAGCCAACTGTCAATGAGTTCTTACTATGTGAGGTTCATCAGGTGAGAGTTGATAGAGACAGGGTTAAGTCTGAGAGAGACCAGTACCAAAGGATGTACCAGGAGGCACATGATCAGATGATAGATATGAGAAGTGAGATCAAGGGGTTACGATCGCAAAGCATCTCTAGGAGTCATTCATGATTCGTAGCCACACATGGTCAGGCTTCTGTCACTCGCGCACCACGAGGGCCTGAGGGTACTGGCGATCGAGGCTCAGCTATATGATATATTTATTTAGGCACTACGACATCCCATTTTGTCCTAAGGGATAGTCGACTTAGATGTATATTTAAAATTGTGGATATATATATGATGTTTATTTTTTTTCATCTATGTGTAATGGTTTTTGATCTATCACATGTGATTTTCGTAAAATTGCAACTAGTGATGATATTAAATGCTATAACTAATGCTATTGTGATATAGTAACAATTCTTAAAAGAACATATAGTAATAAGCACAATGATCATGCATTTTACACATAATCCAAATTTTAATGCTATATTTAGTTAATACTAAAGTGATCTAAGTAAAAGAATATTTAAACAGGATACAACAATGATCAACTGAACAAAGATGTAATGTTAAATGAATTAAGACAAAATAATCTTGTCAAAATTGAAGCTAATCTATGTAATAAATTGGCTTAGGAACATTTAACATTAGATCTTTAAGCATAAAATCTTTTGAGGTGCACTGCATTAATGGTTTCTTTAAGCGACGTACCTTGTTCATTAGCTAACTTATACACTCTGAATCCAAAGGTTTTAGTAATTATGTACGGTCCCAGCCAATTAGGGCTAAACTTACCTTTTTCACCAAGCGGTGCATTTACATTTTGTTGATTTCAATAAAGAACTAGATCCCCAACGTTGAATGAACATTGTATGACTTGCGCATTATAGGATCATTGTACACCTTTTTGATAAGCCTTGAGATGTTCAAGAGCGTTAATTCACCTTTCATCAAGCATCTCAAGTTCTTGCAATCTTTTCTCACGTTCTATGTCATCATCCATGATGTCTCTTAGAGAAATTCTTAAGGAAAGAATTTCTAACTCTAAGGGCATTATTGTGTCTGTGCCATAGACAAGATTATACGGTGTATTACTAGTAGGTGTTCGAATGCTTGTTCTGTAAGCCCATAATGCATATGATAATTGAGTATGCCAATCTTTTTGATGTTTATTAATAGTTTTACATAAAATCTGTCCAATAACTTTGTTTGAAGCTTGTTCTTGGCCCTTTGATTGAGGATAATAAGGTGTAGAGAAGCAATGTTGTATATGGTATTTTTTGAGGAACTTATTCACATCCTTGTTCTTAAATGGTGTACCATTGTCCAAAACAAGGGAGGAAGGTATTCCAAATCAAGAAATAATGTTGTCTTGTATAAATTGACAGATTACATCAGTGGTTGTAGATCACAAGGGGATTGCTTCGACCCACTTTGTAAAATAATTAGTGGCAGTAATGATAAATGTATGCCCTTGGGAGGAGGGTGGGGAAATTTTACCAATTAGGTCCAAGCCCCAAATAGAAAATGGCCAAGGTGACACCTGAGCACGAAGTTCTTGAGGGGGAGCAGGGATTAGGTGTTTATGTTGTTGACATTGTGGGCATCTTTTGATGTAAGCAAATGAATCTTGTTCCATATGCTGCCACTAGTAGCCCATACGTAACAATTTTTGCATCAATGATTTTCCTCCAAAATGCCCTCCATAGGCACCAGAGTGAGCTTCTTCTAAAGCTATTGGAATCTCTGAATTACTTAAACATCAAAGTAAAACACCATTGTAACTTCATCGATATAAGACATTTGACAGTATAATGTATCGTGTTGCTAGTTTGCGTAAACAGGTTCGGGCATTCTTAGATGTTGAATTAGGAATAGTTCCATCACGCAAATAATTATATATATAGGAGAACCATTCATCAATGTATGTATTACCACAGAGTTCCATATTCACAACTATAGGACATTCAATTGTCGGTGTTTTAAGATTATGAACAACAAAAGTAAATTCCTCAGAAGAATCATCAGGAGATATAAGGGAAGCTGCACTTGCCATTGCATCTGCATGTCGATTATCTTTCCTAGGAATAGTGCTAATTGCATATGATGTGAATTGTTTTAAGAAAGATAATGCCAACTCACAGTACTGAGATAGCTTATCATGCTTAGTTTGATATGATCCCATTATCTGTTTAAAAATTAGTTGAGAATCACCATATATTGTAATATTTTTGATATTAAGAGCCAAGACTGCATGAAGTCCTACAATAAGAGCTTCATATTCAGCTATATTGTTTGTGCATAAGAAGTCTAAGAAGTAAGATAGGGGAATCAACTTACCAACGGGGGGTATCAATATAACACCAACCCTGGAGCTAGTTCAACATTTTGATCCATCAAAGTATAATTCCCATTTTTCTTCTGCATAAATTGTTAAGATTTGGTTGTCAGGGAATACATCCTGGTGTTGTGTAGAAAGGGGTGAAGGAGCTTCAGCTAACTGATCAACTAACGCTTGCCCTTAAATCACTTTTTGGGAAATGAACTTGAGATCAAATTCTGTTAGTAACATAACCCATTTAGCGAGATGACCCAATAAATCTATTTTTGCAAAGAGATGTTTCAAAGGGTCGACTTTTACCATCACATGCACCTCAACATTTAAGAGATAGTGTCTAAGCTTTTGAGTTACAAACACTAGAGCTAAGAAATGCTTCTCTATAATAGTGTATCGCACTTCATAATCGAGCAAAGTTTGAATAATGTAATAGACAACACATTCCTTGCCTTCAGTATTATGTTGTGCTAACAAAGCTAATAGGGCATTGTTAATTGCTAAGATGTATAACAAGAATGGTTTATCAGAGACAGTGGGTTGTAAAATAGGCGGATCAGCTAGATAGTCATTTAAGTCATCAAAATCTTTTTGACATTTAGAATTCCATTGAAAATTAGAATCTTTCTTCAATAGTTGTGTAAAGGGATGAGTCTTATCCACGAGTTGTGAAACAAATCGGCGGATGGCCTGTATCTTTCCCTATCTTTCCCTACAAACTACGAAGTTGAGATATGTTCTTCAGTATTTTCATATTAATAATTGCATCTATCTTTTTCGTATCCACTTCAATACCACAATTTGAGACATTAAATCCTAGTAACTTTCTAGTGTCTACACCGAAAACACACTTACGAGGATTCAATCGCATATTATATTTCCTTATGCACTCAAATATTTGTCAAAGATTTATAGTGTGATCCTTATGATGTATAGACTTCACCAAGATGTCATCGACGTAGTCTTCTAAAATATTGTGCATATAATCATGAAATATAAGTCATTGCACGTTGATAAGTAGCTCCCGCATTCTTAAGTCCAAACGACATGACTACCCAACAAAATGTACCCCAAGGTGTTATAAAATCTATTTTATATTGGTCATGAGGTTTAATTAAAATTTGATTATATCCTGGAAAACCTTTCATGAACGATAGTAGTTCATGTCCAGCTATGGAACCGACAATCATATCGATATTAGGGAGTGGAAAATCATCTTTCAAAGATGCCAAATTCAAGTCTCAAAAATATGTACACATTCTTATACAACCATTGGGTTTAGCGAAGGCAACAATATTCAAAATCCAAGGCGAATAGTCAATAGGTCATATGAAACCAGCTTGTAGAAGCTTTTCTATCTCAGTTTTAACCAGCAATGCAATCTTAGGATTAATCTTACAAATCTTCTGTTTAAATGGCTTAACATCTAGTTTCAATATGATATTATATATTACAATCTGAGGATCAATGCCAGGCATGTCAAAATACTTCCAAGCAAACAATTCTAAGAATTCAAGCAATAACTTAGTCATTTCTTCTTTTTCTTTTGAATTTAAACAATCACCAATAGGGAGAACTTTTTCATTGTCATCCTTATCCATAACAACATCAATAGTATTTCCATTAAGGAGAGTACTATGGTCTAAGGGATTATAAGATTGTAATTGTTCTTCAAATTCTCCATTAGGTTCTATAGTGGCATTTATTACGCTAGTAGTTTTTTCAAAGTATGCATTGTTGTTTAAATAATAAGGTAGGCCATGTTTGTGATGATAACGAGGAATATTGTCATAAATGCCCAAGAATTCTACTATCGCCTCGTCTATTGAGAATACATCCAATGAAAGTGGTCCTGGAGGATAATTAGTGTCAATCATCTCAGGAAATATCAAACTAAGTGTTGATATAGTATTCACATTAAGAGTAGGGCATTTACGGGCCTTGGATTCCTTGAAAGGATTATATCCAATGCCACTGGAGCAATTTTGCAAAGAAGATTCTATAGGGACTTTGATTCCTTGTTGATTGATACCACAACCTTTACCTGTATAATCACAATCTTTATAAAGGATTTAGAATCCTCGACCATACAGAGAAACCATTTCCTTAGAAGAAGGTGGAGTTTCATAAGTGTCATAATTAGTAGTATAAGTAAGGGTGTTATCCTTATTCATTACCAAAGATGATTTATGTTTATTATTTGAAGCATACGATGTGATCGATGCAATATTTGATGTTTTGGGTACATGCTTTTTAGGTTTGTATTCTCTTGTAGAAGAAGATGCAAAATCCAACGAACCCTAGTCATCACCAACAAATGCATTCGATTGTTTAGGCTCTTGCATAACATTTTTGATAGCAAGAGGAGTTGGTAAATCCATTTTCAAATTGTTTAGAGTCTTCGGACAGATAACATGTTTATGAACTTCCATTTGTAAACAACTATCTAGTTCAGGATCAACATGAATAGTGTGTATCTTATCTTTGAATATAAACTTGATTGAACGATATAGAGTAGAAGGAACTACTCCTAATGCATGTATCCAAGGTCTACCAAGAATCATGTTATAAGATAAAGAGCAAGGCATGGCATGAATCAAGGTAGGCACAATCATAGGTCCTTCTTGTATAGGTAAAGTTATATTGCCCACGGATTGTTGTCCAACATTGTCAAAACCACGGATACTTAATGATTCTGGTTTGATTACAGATGTATCAACCTTAACCTTATGTAATAAATCAATGCCACAAACGTTAAGGGATGATCCATTATCAATCACAACTCTCTTAACCAATGTTTTGTTTATTGTAATAAATATAATCAAAGGATCAAACTGATTTTGAACTTCAAGAGATGGCAATTCATGTTGTTGAAATAGGATATCTATTTTTGTTGCATGCATACAATGTAATAGAGTGGCAACATCATTTGGTTTAACAGCATGAGGAACAATCACCTTTTTTAAAGCTTCTTGTAGCATTCCATGGTAAGTAGGTGAAGTTTGTGTAAGTTCCCAAAGAGATATCTTTGCAGGAGTAGCGCGAAGCTGTTCTACAAGATCATAGTCTTTACCACCTTTATATGTTAAACGAAGTGCTTGAGGAAGCATAGGTTGAGATGCCAGTAAAGCTATCAGAATACTAGATTGTTGTGTGCTTTGTTTATTATTTTGAATGTTGTATACATGAGCAATCACATTATGATTAGTTTGTTGTAAGTTTTGTTGTGCTATTTGTTTAGCATAATCATAAATGTGATCAGGAGTTTGAGAAGTAGATTGACAACCTTTAATAGTAAGCATAGGTTTGGAAGATGGTTACACCACATTTGACCTTAAAGTGACCACAATTTTTGGTTTTTCAATCTCTTCTTTAGATTTAGGAACATAAATCGCATTTACAACTCTTTGAAATAACGACGGCTTTGAGGCCATAGTGGAATGTTCAATCGAGATAAAGTCCTCAAGGGATTCATCTAACATATCAAATTCATCATGACTAAACAACTCATCATAAGCATGAAAATCTTGCAAAAATAATCTGACATTTTAACATGCTCTTTTTAACTCAAGATTCAAATGCACAATGATGGCCTATGAAAATGAAATACCATGTAAAACAATGATTAATAATTTTTTCAAATTCTTTTAGTGAAAAGATAAAGAAAATGATTCTCAATTTAATGCATGCAATTTCAACAAAGAGATTTTTCAATCCAAATATGCTCTAGGACAACAAATTATTTCAGATCTAAAGTATAAAAGGATGCAAATTTTTTAAAGCTCAGGTTCACCAAAATGTTTATTGGAAAATTTGATAGTTTATCTCAACTAGGTCAAGTACTACCATTTCACTACTAAGCATTGGGGAGGACAAGGATTGAGTGTGAGGTCAGTCTATAAGTTTCTTATCTACCCCTTTATGCTCGCGGTATCTGATTTGAAGAGCCTAACTAAGATTTTGTTAAGTATCTTTGCTCATAAACCAAGAAAACCCTAATTATGCCTTAAATTAGAGATATATAGAAACTGATAATGACACAGGTAAAACTGATCACAACAATGCAAAGAAAGAGTTCCAGAGACTGTGCACCTAGATTTTGAGGGCTGAATGGACTAGGGCGCCTGCTCCTTAGTCCTGAAAGTTCCTGAAACTGAAAATCTTCTACACAGGCTATCTAACACTCCCAAATGGCTTCCAGATCCCAGATATTGCCCCCTATTGGACTAGGGCACCGACTCTTCTGTCCCACAAGTGTTGGAATCCAAAAATTGAAATGTCTGTGACGACTGTACCCACAATATCCTCCTTTCTATAGTTCCTCCCTACCGGAACCTACAAAATATGATCTGCACCTACAAAAGATGGAGAAAGATGTTGTGGCTATATAGGAGCTTGCCTTGGTCAAGCCCCGTCTTTGGTATTTCTACCTCAACAATATCCAGAGATAAATATTTGTAGAAGTGTGTGTAAACCTAACAATGTGTATGTAGAAATATCAAACCCTAGATGTCTCAATCAAGGGAAGATCAACAACTTCCTTTGCATCAATAAACACATACAACTTCACCTCAAGGAGATGAAAACAAATGAAGACTTGCATGAACAAGAAGGTGAATCAGCAATGTCCGCGAAGGATCTCCAAGCTCAATGTTGGAGGCTTCAACCCTTCTCCCAATTGTGCAAAGAGTGTACACACCCTAGGAAGAGCAAGAAAGTCTCAAGATCTTGATTCCTAATCTCTATCCATTATCTCCATGATAGCAAATAGTAAATATAAAATACTTTTGAAAGCTTCAACAAGTTACTGATCTTCAATGGTAATTTTGGCAAAGTTTTGGCATCAAGCTTGCATAAGAATTATGTGTGTTAAAGTGATTTTTAAATGTCTTTTTATATCTAGCTTTAGGGAAATTCAAATTTTGAAATAACGTCTTGATATCACGTGAAATCTGAGAGTTTGAAAATGGAATCCCGAGGCACTTGGCAGGAGCTGACATCCCACCAAAATTCAAAATCTCAGGAAATAGGGGAGGACTAGAGCACGGGCATCCAAGTCCAAGCCCCCAATTTCCACTTAGATCTGCTTTTTGGGGGTCCCAGGGACTTGTAATTCAAACACCCTTTTCGGGTTCCATCAAAAGTTTACCTCAAAAAGTGAACATTTTGCAACTGGACTTAGCCAATCAAGGTTTCAGGAAGGTCAGAAAGAAAGAGGTTGAGAGGTCACCCAAAGCGAGGAGCTAAACTGAGGGAAATTGTACCATACCATGCAGGAGGACAATTTCCAACGTTACAATATCCTATTTTTTAAAATGTATTTAGGAGGTAATTAATAACATATGATGGCCTCCTATTGCTAATGAATAACTATAAAATTACCATTTTGATGAGATATTATTGATTTCTATTGATACTTGTGTGTGGACTCCTATTGATAAATTTTATAGAAAGATTTAAAAAAATTGATACTTCCTCCTTAATCTCTATAGCCATTTAAAGAACTATTCTAAATGATTCTCTACTTACATGCACTACCAAATTTAAAGCCTCCTTAGTATATTTTAAAATTCGTACTCAATTTTCTCAATTCTTTCCCTATACTCTAGCATAGCTTGCTATATAGAGGTCCTTCAATGCTATTGATTTCATTTTTTATTTCTATTCCCCCATAATCTACTTATTCATATCTAGAATCATTCCCATATCTAAAACATTGCTTCATCTACCTCCTTAAGCAATTGACCATCATTAAGGGGTTGATTGCGATTAAAATATAAAATTTCACATTTATCCTATTAATCTCAATGAAATACCATTTTATCAATTAGTTTGAACCATTGAGGCTTAAAAATAATAATCTATATTAGAATGGATTAATTTTACAAACTCATTCAGATCGTCCAAACTCTCAAGGTCCTCGCAAGTAAGAATTAAATTTATAGATTGGGTGGTAGGGATTAGACACACTAGGGAAGATATCTATGAGAGAAATTATATGATGAGAATTAAATTTATAGATATGCCCTAAGAATCTCTTTAAACATGAAATTATTTGATGACAGAAGATATAAATTAATGTTAGTCTTTCTTACTTACCTCATGCTGAATCCATCTTTTTTGCCCAAAAATCACTCAAATCAAATTGTGGATTTTGCAAAGAGGATTTTGAATGTCCGTTCTTAGTCAAAGTTATTAATATCTAGTATTATTTTGTTGGTTCTTGCATTTTTTGGATGAATGTTTCCTTATCTAGTAATTACAATTATAGATAGAAATATTCAAGTCTAAAAAGATATGATTCCTAAAGCAGATACAACTTTTATAAATACATTATAACTTTGCTCATTTAGGATTAAATTTGGTTAGCCATGGATTGACATTTTATTCCTATAATTTGAATTGAACCACATGGATATATTGCATTAATGAAATGGAATAAAATATCTCACATGAACATTAAATATATAAATTTCTAGGTAAATTTAATCCCCTTAAGCCATTTGAGGAGGATAAACTCAATCAAGAATCATATTTTAGGAGGGAGTGTTATATGCTCCATTATCAATATGATCATGCTAACATATTCCTAGATCATGGTTTCTATCAATTTTATTCTTCTATCTTGGATCTAATGTGTGATTCTAATGATATGGACTAGGTATATGTAGGGAACAATAAGATTATGGCAATGTGTGATTCTAATTTTATATTTTAATGTGAAACTAAGTAATTAGTCTATAGGTTTGACTAATTTGTATTTTATTCATAATTCAACATATCTAGAAACCTCATAGGGATTATGATTATAAAAAAGGAATATATATATTAGCACTTTCACCTAAAGGAGGTTCAAGGATTACACCGATAGAAAACTATATGTACATGTTAATATGTTAGAGAGTAGGGGCTTGTGCATGGGTACATATGGATGCCATGTGCTAGAAATTCTAATTGTATGTGGCTAGGTTAAACAATTAATAATAAGTGCTAAATAATGCAATGAAATAAACTTAGACAAATCTAGATTTTTATCTCAAAGAAATTAAGTATTATCTAATCTTGAAATATTTGCATACAGATTTAAAACATAAAGCAATGCAAATGAAAAAATAATGCTAAAACTAAAATGGCAATCACTTTACCATTAAATAGTAACTAAAACTTGCTTTTTGGTTTGTAGGTGTGATTGAATCTCATTTTAGGGTTCATATTTTTGTTTGAAGGGTAAATATTTTTATTTTCTTTTCGGTTTGTAGGCATGATTGAATCTCATTTTAAGGTTCATATTTTTGTTTGAAGGGTAAGTGTTTTTGTTTCAATTCAGTTTAGGGTAATTTTTTGTTTGTAGGTTAAATTTTTTAGTTTCAATTGAATGTAGGGTTTATATGTTTTGTAGGAAGATCCAAACAAAAAATAAAAACCTAATTTACAAAAATACAGAAAATAAACTTAAAATACAAATAACAATATACATAAAATGAAAAAAAAGAGAAAAAATCATTGACATGGACTTTTAGATGGCTGGAAATGGTGCTCTTGAACTCGAGATCATGTTTTCGTTATCCTCTGGCCGCTGGTGAAAATGAGCTTACATGCCATTTTTAAAAAAATAAATACTTTTACAAAATGAGATCTCATTTCATGATCCCAAGCTCGAGATCCCGCTACGGAATGGGATCCTATTTTGAATTTAGGCTCTGGATCCTGATCCATAATGGGATCCTATTTTATAAATAATGGGATCCCATTTTATTTTGCCCGGTTTCAAGTTTTTAGCTAAGTCCGAAACTTCCACGAGAACTAGACTCAACTTTGCGCTTTTGCCCCATAGAGAACACATAGAAAACATGACGAAGACACATAAGACACAAGTTAAAACATAATGCATAGAACAAATAAACAAACATAAGAACACACATAGCAACAAACACACAAGGCACATGACTTTGACGCTAGCTTGTTCTATCACTAGGGGTAATGTGAAAAGAAGTGCCATCATGGATCACGCACTAGTAAGGAGTGCCAAATTATTAGGTGACCACAACAAGTCACATGAAACACACGGGCTAGTCAACTTCGTCATGGACCAAAGAGGAAACATCACGAGCTAGTGAGGACCGTTGAATCACTAGGTGAGTTCCATGCCAATAGGCAAGTAACCAAAAAGAGAGAATAGCATGATGTATGCCCCCACCTTAAAGTGATTGCTAACTCCTATCAAGGAGCAATTGCTTTAATGTAGAAAAAATCATAAGACAAGTACAAGAGCTTTCCAAAAGCACATGCCAATAAGATATGTGTTCCCAAAAACTACATCACACAAAGGGGTTGCCCTCACAAATGCAAACTGAGGTGATGCTATAGGCATGATAGACAATGGCTTGTGTAGTCATGGTATGATGCCGAGCATAGAAACAAGATGCCAAATAAATCAAAACATATAAAGAAGCAATAAATTATACTAAGTAATAATACAAAAGGGATCTACCTAACTGACGTCAATATAGGAATGGTTGTATGAATAGGAGAATTCTCAAGACTATATATATATATATATTTGAAACTGTCATAATCCTCCAGCTAGTAGAACTATGGAGACAAAGGAAGAAGTAACACATGAAATCAAAATAAACATCCCTTGGGTTGAAACAAGGGAGAATGTTGAAACATCCTACACCTTGCATTGTCCCAAAGGACACAACAACAATACATATTACGACATATAGAAGAATGATGATACAAATAGAGAGAAAATCACAATGGATTTTGGTCCCTTTGTATCCTTGCACCTACAAGGGTGTCAAGGGTCATACAAAGAGAGCTTAATAACAACAATAACAACATAAATAAAGTACCAAGCAATACATCATGAGGGAAATCAATCACATGCACTCATAACATAAAAGAAATGGTACCTCACGTATGAGTCAACCTAAAGCAAATCATCCTCCTCCCAATCTTGCTCATCACCAATTTGGAAAGGTGGACAAGATGCAAGAGGAACTATAGCACATGAGATATAAGGAACAAGAGCCATTTTTGTATTATCTTTAGATTCTCTATCATAATGTAGTACAATAGGTGCCATAGCGGCTTGTGAAGTGACAGGATGTCGTGAGGTCCTAACACTTTAGTAGAAAAATATCAGTTTATCAATCGGGGTAGTGTCTGAGGCTATATGCAATAGGGAGTATTGTTTGGATATCTCATTTAGAAATAATTTTCTAGTTCTTTTAAAAGATTTAAATAGCATGTTAAACTAAAAAGCAGTTATATCTTACTATAGAAAGCATTTGAACTCTATACTAAAAAGCATATAAATTCTATACTAGAAAGTATATAAACTCTATACTAGAATATCATACACGAAACTTTACTCTGATCTTGAATGGTGACAAATTCTAAACTGTACAAAACATTCTAACTTTCAACTATTAGTAAATAGCAGTTTAAACTAAAGCAGATGCTCCAGGAATATTTAAACAAACAGAGTTCTAGACTACCACCTTAAACAACACACCCTGCAGGTTCACAATAGAAAACTAAACATAAAATAACTTTAGCTAAAACAAAACATCCACAGAAACGAAAATACTTATCTGCTCTACAATCTGGTGAGTGGCTAGCTCTTAGGAGAAATTCATCTCTAACTTAGATCACATTCAATCATTTCCACAGCAACATGGTAACTCCATTCAGATCTTTATATCTCAAAAGAAAATACTCACAACAACACTATTTGCATTCATGGGGAAATTGCAGTACATAGATCTGATTATTTTCAAAAACTAAAGATTGATTTTCATCCATCCATATATATATATATATCCATTTTTTGAGAAACCAACTAAAACTTAACTAGATTCAAACTCCTAATTTTTAGATGACGGTAAAATGTCATTTGAAAAAGTCTTGTAACAGAAAAACATAATCTTTAACTACTAATGTCTTTAAAACATATAAAAGGCTCCGAGTGGAGCCATAATGTCTTGGATAACCAACAGGAATAAACAAAGTTAAAAAGAGTCTTCAATCAATGCACGCCTAAAATTTCTAGCGCCCTCAACTTCCGGCGCACTTGACCTCAACTACATGAAGTCTACTTCTCATGTAGGCCATGCATTAACCCTGCACAATTGCCCAACTCTACATACCATTATATCAACATTTAAGAGCTAATTTCATTCAATTTAGGAAATAAAGATTTGTACAACATTTTATTAAAAATAGATAAATATTGCTTATAAGAACAAACAAATTGGCAAGGCTAGGGGATTGGGCAATGCAAAAAGGGTTATTTGTTTCATCAAAGAAATGGGGTTGTTTATACCTCATCATGAAGCTTTATCTTTCTCTACAATAGTAGATGTCTCTTTCATGTCCTTCGGTGATAAATGTTTGCAAGGAGGGAGATTTTCCTCTCCTACAACAAGGCGAGCCATAGCATGACGACGCTTCTTTCTTTCTCTCACTATTTTATTTCTCTCATCTTTATTCGTGATGTTTGTGAGGGGAACCGTAGTATCTTCGAATGTGGGTTCCTTTTCTTCCTTTGCTTCAAAAACATTAGAAGGTTAGGTGCAAGAAGATGAGTATATATTTTGCAGAAGTCTTCCATGGATGGAAAATGCCGCTTGGAACAAGTACCTGTTTTGAAAATAATGAGTGCCCGTGTAAGAACGGGAACCTGAGCCTAAACAAGTGCCCATTAAGAAACGAGCTCCTATTTAGGATCGAGCACCCGAAGCAAAATGGGTACCCGTTATGAGTATCTATTTCAAAATAGGTACCCATTTTCAAAAAGTTCAATTTTTTTTGAAACATGCATATGGCTATTTTTTTTATTTTTTAGAAATGAGTACCCGTTATTTTTAGAACAAGTACCCGTTTATAACGGGTACCCATTTTAAAATTTTAAAATTGGAAACCCACCAATTTGCATTAGTTTTAGGCTTGGAAACCCAAGTCTTAGCTTTGGACCTGCAACTAAGAGACCATGAAAACAACAAGAGAAAAAACTAGTTCCACCACTATGGTTGACGACGTTTTTTTAAGAATCTTTTAATGAGATTAAAACCCATTGTAGATCTGAAAGTCTAGTTTTCAAATATGTAATTTTTTATACTATTGAACATAATTTTCTATTTAATAATTATTTTTTAAACAAATAGACCCATAAACTTGAAATAACCTACGTTACTATTTTTTTAATAACTTTTAATTTTGAAACTTTTTTGAAAAAAAATTATGTCTGACCTTGATCTAGACATCATTCTCTACATGATAAACCTTTTTTTAGTGAATTGATTAGTTTAGATCAAATTATGTTGGTCGTACATGAGGGGTTTTGAAAAACACTAATTAGGGCCATTAAAAATTTAATAAAATTACAAAAAAATATCTTGACCAATATTTAACATCATGTGCATCTTTTCATAAAAGGAATTAGAAAAATACCTTCATTTAGGTCAAATTATGTTGGTTGTACATATGCATGTTTTGGCAAAAATAGGGGACTTCTAAAAATCCACTTTTTGTACATCCTATAAAAAACCAACTTTCTTCATCTGGGTATTAGAAAAAAAATACATATTTGAAGTTTTAGAAACAAAATCTTTCATTTCTTATTTTTACATCATCTTAATATTTTATGTGCAAGTGCTTCAAATTTTGATGAAGAGGGTAAATCACAAAACACACAACAACATAAATGGAACATAAAAAGTAGAATATTTATTTATTGATTTGGACAACTTATTACATTACAGAAGCTCAATTACAATCAGAGGAATCAATCCTTCACGGGTTGTAACACACTACAGCTACACATCACTAGGCTCTAGAATCTTCTGCCTTCTGTGTTACCTTTTGAGTCACCCTTGTTTATTTATGTATCGGTAATATTTCTTAAACAAGAGCCGGTTTACCGTACTACATTTTGGTCATACCTTTGTTTCGTAAATCGACTCTTAGTCCTTCAATTTTTACCCGTGCGTCGTCTTTGTATACAAAGTTGCTTAAGGTTTGAACCTTTGAACCCGAACCATTCTCAAAGTTCAAAGTTCAATGGTTCAATGTGTCTGAAGTGTCATATAAAGCAAGCTGTCTTTTTTTTTGTCTTCAGCGTCTTTGAACTTTCGGGTTGAACTTGAACCTTCCGTGTGTACTCTTTAGCGGGGTTCAAGGTTCAAGGTTCAAGCATCAAAAGGTTCAATATTCACCGCCCTTTTATCAGTCGGGTCATGCAGTTGTATTATTATTATATGTCGTTGAACCTTCCGCTTGTACTCTTCAGCGGGGTTCAATAGTTCAAAGTTTAAAGTTCAAGAGTTCATTGTTCCATAATCGGAAGCCTTTCATCAAAGCCGTGTAACTTTCTGTTGGTCTATATAATCCTTGCGTCATTGAACCTTCGTATTGAACCATGTCTTCACAAGTTCAACGGTTCATGAGTCAAGTCCCTGTTTCCGTAAGTCAATCTTTTCATCTACCTATAAGGTCCAGTTGGCATGTTTGAACCATTTTCATTGAACCACCGCGTTGAACCATGTCCTAAAGGTTCAATGGTTCAATGGTTCAATAAGTTCGAAGACTTGGTAATTTTGGTCCTGATTGCTCCTGCGGCTTTCTAAGTCAAATCTAGCGGGAAAGTTGGAGGAAAATTTGTCAGAAACTCATCATGAAACCGAGAGCTCTAGTTTAGCGGAGGCTACGGACAATCATTGTACTTCGTGATGGCGCGTGAACATTACTTGCTATTAATGAAGAAATCAGAGTTCACGTCTCTTCAAATATTTTTGGCACGTATTGTTCCGAGCGATAATTATTCATTCTGGTAAGTGCCATTATTAACCAAGAACAAACCAATTTTAGCAAGTAATCATACTGTGCAACGCAGAAAAGGATAGCGCTGGAAGTGTAAGGCTCTTGTTATTCAAGTTTTCGCAGTGAATTCAAATATCCTGAAGGTGAGTTCTATTTCCCCTGTGCTATTTCGAATTCTTATACTGGAAAGAAGAACCTCTGGAATTTCTGTTATTTTCAAAATTTGAAGTGTTTATTATAATCTTCCAAGTATGTCTTTGAAGTCTACATGTTTGGGGGATGAACATGGCCCCGGTCTTATTTATTCCCACTCAGAATTTGGAGATACTGCATTAGTTCAGTATGATTTAGAGGAATTCATAGAAAGAACTAGAAACCTTGTCCAAACCCCCACAATGAAGAAAATTGTAGACAGTGGTTTAGTGGAAGCTGCAGCTTTTCCTCAGGCAATACTGTGCCCAGAATTGGTTCAGGAATGTATAAACAGATATGACCCCCAGGATAGATGTGTCAGAAATACAAACGGGGATGTGTTGTTTCGTGTTAACAAACAAACCCTTATGTCTGTGATGAAGATACCGCCTAAAGAGGCGTATTCCAATCTTGACATTTCTTCCTCCAATGGGTATTTCTCAGAAAAGAAACCAACTTACAAAAGTGTAATAGCAAGGAATTGGTTGCTAAAATTTCAAAAGGGCGGTTCAAGGTTGCCCAGACCACTCACCAGAGATCATCTGATCAAGGAGGTAAGGGATATGGTGGTGTTATTACACAGACTGAGAGGAAGTCAGCATGCCTATTACTGGGAAGATTGGATGTACTTTTTCATTCAAGTCATCCTTCAAGGTGAACAATATTTGGATTGGGCTGAAATAGTGGCCGACTGTCTTCATCAGAGTTTAAGCAATTGTCTGGGTAACAAGGATTTCTATATGTCTTCATATTTGTTCTATTGTTTAGCATCCACAAGAGATTGGTTCGACCTGCCTCATGAGCCATTAGATGAGAACAGTAAAATTTATGAATATTATTCACAGTTGCAAAGAAAAAATTGTTATGAAAATTATAAAAGGATCAATGATGTCTTCACTGGAAAGATGACCTATGAACTGGCAGGCAACCCAGGTAAGAGGATGACCGGTGAAGCAATGCAGCTGATCAGTATCTACGGTAGCTTTTTCATCCAATTCTCTGAGTTCACTTATATCAGAGTTGGGGGATTTGATGGTGAACCTGTGAAGTTGCCTAGGTATGTATTTGATCGTTTTGTACTGATGGAGGTATGTCGGCAATTGGCACATGTTGATAAAAAATTCCCATCAAAAAAGGGTTGTGGTATTTCTTTTCCTGTTGAACTTGGGCATTTTTCATGCCAATCGAAATCTGATGCCTTAAATCTGGAGGTGAACCTCAAAAGGTTCAATTTTCAATTTTTCACTGCCAGGGTTCAATTTGATAGTAAATGTTTTGTTAAAGATAACTTAGATTCTGGGACAGGGCACTCACACCTTCCTAAGCTGGAGGATTACTAGGAGGATTGCCCAGATGAATTTGAAGTTAGGAGAAGGTTATGGTGTAGATTTTCTTTGGGGCAAATAATTACCCTTAATTTAAACATGGACGTTTCTAGAATTTTTGTCGATGATGAACAAGTGGTTGATCCACAATTTGAGAAAGTAGAACACTTACCTATCCCAGAGGTGGACTGGAGCAAGAAAGAGGAGGATAGAATTGAAATTAAGACCCTTCTGGTGATAAGGAGGACTGAAAAATGGTTGAGAGGAAAAAGACAGGAGGGGTTTCAAAATGAAAATGTCCAACAATTCTCTTCAATGGTTGCATCATCGCTTCTCCTGGACTCTTCTAATTAACCTCTGGCTATCTGTGGTGCAGGTGCTTCCGAGCCATCAACTGAGAGAAGCCCTATCACCAAGAGATCCAGAAGAGTCCTCACGGATATTCTGTCATCTCGTGTCACCAGGTTAAGAACCAAAGGGAAAAGAAAGAAGCAGGCTTCTGAAACAGTAATTGTTGATTTAAATTCAGAGGAAGAATCAGAAGAGCCTATGGGGGATAAAGAGGCAAGCCCAAACAGAATAGAGGTAGTTGACACTGGTTCACAGTCAGAGGCCATTTTGGAGACCCCTGAGATGTTGATGATTTCAGATAAACCCTCTGATGGAGAGAAACCCAGGAAGACAACCTCGGCCCCTGCACCGAAGTGGCTGGAAAGCTCTATATCTGACAAAAAGAAGGTGATTCCTTTTGTTCTCCCTCTGGAGGACATGGTAAGTAAATGTCTGGGGAAGACCCCCAAGTCCAAAAGACTCAAAACAACGTCCAGAATATATATTGACCCAAACACTGGTAACTGGAGTGCAGAAATAGCCAAGCCAGTGACCGAAGAAGAGGTTCAAGATCCTACAGTGCATGATTTCACTGTGGAGAGGATAGATCTCGGTACTGCCTCCAGGGCTACAGATGTGCACCATCTTGAAGCTTCCACTAAGAAAATGGTCAGTCAGACAATGAAAGATGAGAAGGACAAAAGAGAGTTGAAACAAGCTCTGCGTTCAATGGCAGAGTACATTGAGGCCATTAACAATCCTAATCCACAGCTGATCTCACAGGTCCCCTTGTCCTTCGACCCAAAATCACCTGTCAATCAAAAAATGTTAGACCAAGTTCATAGAAGCAAAATGGTCTCGAAAACATTTGACAATTGGTTAGACAGCATCAAGCAAAAAGGAACTGAGTATATTCATGAACTCAAAGGCATATATGAACTGACTGCTATACCATTGAAGATCTTAAAGCACAGGTTGCTGTCTGGGCTAAGGACGAAGGTAAGTAGACAAGTGTGATAAACCAAATAGAGGAAGTTCGAAAATATGGACTGGAGAAATTTTTGGCAGAAAAGAACTTGACTGGTGTAGACGAGGATTTGCTTTATGTGAACAAGAAGAATATCGAATGGAGGAACTCCGTATCCCGACAAGGACGATTTGAGCTCTCAAAGCTGATTAAAGAAATAACAGAATTTACTCAAGCACTGCAACATGATTTGCAATGTATCGATGTAAAATACTTAAAGGATGATGGGAAGCCTGTTGAAGATGTTGAAGCAGTAGTCCAATCCTTCAGAGATAAAATCCACTTTGTTAAAGAAAATGATAATATTCTGATTGAGGATTTCTCTAGGGTTTCTAAAGTCGAGTCTCTGCTCTATCTCTGCATCGACGCACTCCCCGAACACAAGGAAAAATTTGGGAAAATGCGAAGGGAGAAGGAGGTCTAGAAATCAAGGATGAAGCATATTGGTATACCAAACTTCCCTAAAATTCAGGAGTTCGTGGCTGCCTATCAGGAGTGGAGAACCCAACATGTTTCCCAGGCTATCGACAGCAAATCAGGAGATGCTGATTCATCGCCCCAGTCATGACCTCGTCGGCTCGTTCTTTTTCTGTTCCTAAATTTATGTTATTTCCAGCAACTTTGATCTTTTATAATCAGTTGTTAAAAACTAAATCCCATACGGGTCAGAGTTATGCTAACTCTGGGTTTAATTTGCTCAAGGACATAGTTAAGACATTGATATATATATGTTTTTTATAATTTTCAAAAAATATAGAAGTTAGAGAAAGGAAAGAGGCAGGGAATTTCAGAAAGACTGTGCTTAATTTTTACATTATGTGATGGTTGTTTGAGTAAATTTTTATCTGTGAATGAGAAGAAGAACAATTGCTGCTTATTTGGATCTGTGCGTCTGAATGTGTGGAATTAAATTTTCTGTGTGAAATCTCTTTTCACTTGGTAATTGCTCTTTGTTTGGACAATCCATCATATGTGTTATATTCCTTACTAGTTCTGCAAATTCACATGAATGTATTCACGTATTTGAATGTACCCAATAGAATCTGTGCATTCTATCTTATTACTTTATAAATTTATCGCATTCATGACATGGTTATGTATGAATGTTAGTCTGCCTTAAGTGTTTTCTGGTTAAAAATGTATTTGGTTAGTTAAATAGGTCAAACTCATTGAAAATATTAAAGGGAGCTGTACCTAAATTCAGAGGGGAACTAATTTAAAAAGGTTCACCCATTTGTTGTTTAATTTATTTGTTCTTTAAAAGAGGGGTATAGAGTCAGAGTAAATTATTTTCAGAATAAGGACAAATCTGTTAACCAACATTCTGTAACCCCAAATCAGCTAGGATTTCTATTTTTCCACCTATTCTTGACTCTACACTTTCCCCCTTAGCACCCCCACTGCCCAGGGTTCCCAAAATAGTCATAAATAGCACCTTTTGGTGTCCTCTAGCTAAATTTCAAAATTTGCAACTCCCTCTGAAAGTAGGTCAACTTCCAAGAAGCATAACTTTTGATTCGGGTGTCTGATTAACAAACCATTTTAAGTGCCAAAAAGCTTGTGATGTGAACTATCATGCCAAAAATCTGTAAACAGATTTCTATCAACTTTTAGGGATGTTATGGGATGTTTTAGTGCCTCATATCTCGTTTCAGAAAATTTCAAGGGCTTTTCAGAAAATAAAAACTTTAATATCTTTCAGCTCACAAATGATCTTTGCCTGATTCCTTCACCAAAGGTCTTATATTTGAGTTATGAAGCTTTCTATAGCTTTTTGCTTCAATCTGTGCCCTAATGCAAACTTTCCTAAAATGACAGTTAAAACTTTCCAAAACAGGTAGTTTGCTGTTTTTAGCAGTTTTGGAAAAAAACTAAAAGTCATACATCATTATTCAAAAGATTATAGAACTAGAAACACTAATTATGGAAAGAAATGAAAACAACTGCAATGATTTTGAATTAACTTCTTTTTGGGTGATGCAAGATTTCCCTTACACCACTGGATGCTCCTACATCAGACACCCAGGGTAATTTGAGAAGTGACCATGTCACGTCTTAGGTGTTAGTGTGAGGAAAACTCAAATGGTCAACCTCTATCTTAGACAACCAAGAAGAATCTTCAACAGGCCTTCATTTCCATTTCACTAGATATTCTTCATATTGCTTGTTCTGAGTACTTCTTCACACATGGCTATCCAAGATCTCTTCTATCTCCTCCATTGAAGTAGATGCCATAATACTCCACTATTCTTCTATTGGTCCATCCTCTGTGCCAGCTTCATAATATTCTATTAAACAGAGATGTTGAACAGAGGAGAAATATTGATCTGACTCGGCAGCTCTACCTCATATGCATTTCCTGAATCATGTTTCTTCAGGATTCTGCACGGTCCAAATTTCTTCATTTTCAACTTATTGTATGTTCCAATTGGGAACCTTTCTTTTCTCAAGTGAACCATGACTTCATCTCCTACCTGGAACTCCTTATATCTCCTCTTCTGATCTGCCTTAGCCTTGTACTGAATATTCATCTTATTAATGTGCTTTCTCATCTCTTCATGCAAATTCTTCAGATGATCTGCAAAGTCTTCAGCTTTAGCACTTGTCTTTTCTCCTTTGTCTAGATTCCTTAACTCAGAAGCATTTCTTGGGCTATTGCCATATACAATTTGGAATGGTGATTTACCAGTACTCATATTGACAGAATTGTTGTAAGCAAATTCTACCTGTGGTAAAATCAAATCCCATCCTTTGGGCTTATCTCCTACTAAGCATCGTAGCAAGTTACCAAAACTCCTATTCACCACTTTTATCTGTCCATCAGTATGTGGATGGTGTGCAGAACTGAACTTCAAATCTGTCTTCAACTTCTTCCACAATGTCCTCTAGAAATAACCAACAAACTTGGTATCTCGATCTGAAACTATGCTCTTTGGTAGACCGTGTAATCTCACCACCCCACTGGAAAATAACTTTGTAATATGAACATCATTAGTATTCTTGCAAGGAATAAAATGTGCCATCTTCGAGAATCTATCCACCACCACAAAAATGGAATATGTCCTCTCTGTGTCCTTGGTAAACCAAGAATAAAATCTATACTAATATCATCCCATGGCTTCTCCGGTACAGGTAATGGATGATATAGCCTTGTATTCTGACTTGTTCCTTTTGCCATCTGACACACTCTGCAACTCTACACAAATTTCTTCACATCTTGCTACAACTGTGGCCAATAATAATTTTCACTAACAATAGCAATGGTCTTATCTCGACCAAAGTGTCCAGCCAATCCCCCACTATGCTTCTCCTTAATTAGGTTTTCTCTCATGGAACTTCTCAGAATGCACAACTAGATTCCTCTAAACAACATGCCATCTTAGATTATGAAATCCAACCATTTTGTCTTGTCCAAAGTAACAGGTTCCAAACAAGCTTTCTAGGCCTCTGCAAAATTTGGATCTTCAGGATACAAACTTTTGAGCTCATCAAACCCAACAACCTCTATCTTCATTTCTGTCAACAAATTTTGCCTTCGGTTCAAGGCATCTGCAACTCTGTTGGACTTCCCACTCTTGTTCTTCAAAACAAAAGTATAACTCTACAAAAACTCAACCCATTTTAAGTGCCTATGATTCAACTTTCCTTGACAATTAAGATACTGTAAAGCTTGATGATCAGTATATAAAACAAACTTCTTTGGCAACAAATAATGTCTCCACTTCTTCAAAACCTGAATTATTGCATAAAACTCCTAATCATAAACAAAATACTTTTTCTTAGCATCATTAAGCTTCTCACTAAAATAAGCAATGGGCTTACCTTCTTAACTCAAAATAGCTCCTATAGCACTGCCACTAGCATCACAATCTACCTGAAATACCTTATTGAAATCTAGAAGTACCAAAATAGGTTGCTCTGTAACTTTCTGCTTCAATGTGTCAAAGATTTTGTCTGCTCCTTTAGTCCATCTAAACTCTTTTCTATCCCGTCTCATTGTCTCAGTTAGGGGTGCACAAATGCTACTAAAATTCTTGATAAACTTTCTATAAAAAATTTCCAAACCATGAAAAGATCTTACCTAGAAAGCACTCCTTGGCATAGGTCATTCAATGATAGTCCTTACTTTTTATGGGTCCATCTTAAGACCTTCCTCTGAGATAACAAATCCTAGGTATACCAACTCCTTTGCAAAACTACATTTCTTCAAATTGATCAACAACTTCTCCTCCCTCAGCTTCTCAAAAACTCTTCTGATATGCATCATATGCTCATCCCAAGTCTTACTGAAAATCAAAATATCATCTAAATAAACAATAACAAAACTTCCCAAAAATTCTTTCAATACATCATTCATGAGCCTAATGAATGTGCTCGATGCATTGGTTAGCCCAAATGGCATGACTAACCACTCATTCAAACCCTCCTTTGTCTTGAAGGTCATCTTCCATTCATCTCCTTCTCTAATTCGGATTTGGTGATACCCACTCTTTAAGTCAATCTTCGTGAAGTACTTGGCTCCACTCAAACAATCCATTATGTCATCCATTCTTGGCAATGGAAACCTGTATTTGATCGTGATCTTATTTATGGATCAAGAATCTGTACACATTCTCCACTCTCCATCTTTCTTTGGTGCTAGTACTGCAGGTACCACACATGGACTCAAGCTCTCCCTTATCAGTCCCTTCCTTAAAAACTCGTGAACTTGTCTGTTCAACTCTTTATTCTCTGCTAGAGTCATTATGTGGGCTGCCTTATTTGGCAAACTGGCTCCTAGTATCAAATCCATTTGATGACTTATCTTCCTCACTGGTGGTAAACCTTCTAGTACATTATAAGAGATAATGTCCTAAAATTCTTCCAACATATCTGAAACTTCTGTTGGTACATCTTCACATTTCTCTTGACTAATCTTAGGAATCAATGCAAAGCAATGACGCTCATGCTTCATACCCTCCAAAAATTTCTTACCATCTACCAAACAAATTCTGGCAGTACTACATACCTTTTCTTCCACCTCCTTCAAGGGCTTCAATTTATGATGAACTCCATCCTTTGTTAGGGAATATGTGTTTGTATGGCCATCATGGACAGCGCTCCTATCATACTGACATGGCCTCCCCAATAGCATATGACATGTGTCCATTGGTATGATATCACACAGTAGCTCATCATGGTAGTCTCCAATCTTGAAATTCACTAAACACTGATCATTGACCAAAGCTCTGTGGTCCTTTTGCAACCATGCAATCTGATATGGATGTGGATGATTTCTTCTTGTCAACTTCAACTTGTCAACCATCTCCTCTGAAACAAAATTGTCAGTACTTCCACTATCAATAATAATATCACAACACTTACCTTCACATTTGCACCTTGTGTGGAATAAACTCTTCCTCTGATTGGGTTATTTTTCCTCATTCAACAAAGTTTTTCTGACAACTAGGGTTTCTCCCCTTTCAGCATCTTCAGAGCACTCAGATTGTGTATCTTCATCTACATGTGCAACTTGTGCATTACCTTCAAGTCTTCTATTCATCCTTCCTTGATGTTGCGGACACTCGTATGCTCAATGCTCTTCTTCTCCACTTTGGAAATAGATTCCTCTGAAACCTTCTCTTCCGAGTCCTTGCCCAGGTCTGCCTTTTCCTCTTCCTCTTTGCTCACCATTGTTCTAGTCACGAGAGTGGTAGGCATTATCCCCTCTCTGATTTCGACTGGTGCCAGCTTCTTCACTTTTCTTTTGATCTTCATTACAGCCTCCATAGGGTCTCCCACCAGTCCTTCCACCTTGACCTCTTCCCCTTTGCTTGCTATCGAATCTTTTATTTAGATTCTCTTCCACCTTCAGGGAAAACTGTTATGCATCTTCTATGGTGGTCCGTTTGACCAGGCTCATCTCCTCTTGAATACTCGGCCTCAACCCATTAATGTAATGGGTGTTAGTATTCATTTATGTTTAGGGTTTTAAGTTCATACATTTGCAGATTTTCCCATTCAAATCCTGAATTTTCTGAGTCATGGGGTCTTGCATTGTTTTGTATAATCTAATGAGGGCCTTCTGTGGTGGATCCCTAGTTATTAAGTCCCAGCCCCAATGTAATGTTTTACCGCCTTTTCCTGTCGCACTCATGAAAAGTGAGTTTTTATATGAGCAATTGCAAATGTATGTTGGTGGGCTTGTGAAATCTCAATCGGCTTCCAAAAATGGTGAAAAAACTGAGTTATATGTATTTCTGAATGCATATCGGGTTGCATATACAAGGGGGAATCTTCTGCAAGATTCCTAGAATATTCTACATTTGTATGTCGGGTCTGCTTGTATATCAAGCTTGTATGTTGAACATGCAAGAGAAATGTGCAAAGGGAATATACATTAAAAGTATGCAAAGAGTTGATATACATTCGCTACATTGGGATGGTCATCGACAAGACAAAACTCATCGGAGGCCAAGCTTTTCTCTCTCCGAGAGGCCGATGTACAATTGGTGGGGTCCGTTGTTGCATATATCCTGGGTTCGTTTGGCGTTTGGATGCATTCCTTGCATATTCTGTGAAAGATCCCCTGTTTGTATGTGAGAGGGTTTTGTATGTTTGTGTTTGTATTTTTGACATACAAAGGTGCCAATATACTTTTGCTACAGTGCATTGGGGGAGATACAAGTGGTGGGGGCCGCAGAGATACAAGGGTGAATGTATATGCATTATGCATTCGAGAGTGCAAATGGACAGATGCAGGGTGGATGTAGCCAAGGAATTAATTGTACTTGCAAAATGTTTTGACATCCACCGTTGTATATTTGGGATTGCATATTCCAAATATACAATCAAATATACTTTTTAGACCCGACGGAGTTTTCAATCTGCTTCATGAACATTTGGGGTCCGCGGATTGTATAAAGTGCTTGTATATGTTGATATACAAGCCGATGTGCAATGAAAAGGATACAAGACGGACCCGAATAAATTTCCAATCTACTTCATGAATATTTGGGGTCTGCCTTGTATATTAAGTTGTTGTATGTATATGCATTTTGCATATACAAGGGGATTTTGAAAGGTAAACAATGACAATTGTATATGCATCTATTTTTGCATATACAAGGGAGAAAATGGCAAAATGGTGAATGGAAAAGTCAACGATAGAGGAAAAAAGGTTGTCTACGTGGCACGATATCATTGGCTCTTATCTTTTCTACAGGTTTTTGGGCCGTTAGATCTCAGCGATGGATTTATGATCGACGGTCAGGTTTTAAACCTTCAGCGATGGATTTTTTCCTTGTGTCTGCGTTCATTTTTTGAGCGGGAAAACTCTATGGGTCCGCTACTGCATTCCAGGAAGGGGCTGCAGGTAGCTGAAGCATTAATGGCGGAGTTACAGCAGTATGGGTCAATGATGGACGAGCCAACTACCTAATTTTATGAGGATGATCTTCAGACAGTGGTGCAGATCCCGAGCCTACCTGCCCTCGCCTCTGTTTTTCCTCTGCTACCTTCAATATTTTGGGCGCCATTTCTGATGCAATGTATCTGGCGGGATTTTTGACTTGTTATGTAATTAATTTGTTGGATGTACAGTTTGGCTATATGAGGGGCAAACTATGTCATTCATTTCGTTGTTGAAAATTGAATAACCTTTTTGGTGCTCTAATCGGATACAATCTCATTGGTGGCTTTGTTCTTGGTATTTTGTGAGTTTATGAGTTGTACATTGAATGTCCTATATACAGAATTCATCAGTTTCATGTTGATTTAAATGAGTAATGCTTTATAGCATGTATTTTGTTATTTGTCTCCAAATTGAATATGTTCTTTTTCTGAATCTGAATATCTAAGGGGTGTTTGGGATTCTAGAATATGGGTTCGCTATATTGAATGCTTTAATCTTTTACTTTTGCTCAAGGAGTAGATTAAATGTTCTGGGTTAAGCATTAAGAAGAATACATTGCAGTGAGGATGTTTGTAAGCAGAAGTAATTGAATACTTTGTCTTGGGTATTGTCTGTAAGGCAGATGTTGCATAATCCCCTCGAAATCTGATTGTTGTTTTAGGTCTATGATAAACATTCACATATATATGTCTATTGACTCCGAGCCCTGGATAGGCACCGATCTGGTCTTGTATTTTGGTTGCAACCCAAAGTCTCAGTTTTGCATCCAAACATAAAATCAAACTCAAACTTCAAATACAACCATTAGGACTTTAGAAGTAGTTTTAAGAGCCAAAAATCCTTTGTCTACAACTGGATATAGGCCCAAAGCTAGCCCCTTTGTACTTATCTCATAGTTTTGGTCTGCATAATAGAGGATTTATCTGCTTTGTGCCAGCATCCTAGTCCTTTCATAGTTATATCTCAGGGATGTTGAGTAGGGAATACCCCCCTTGGTTCTGCAGAGCCTAAAGAAGAAGAGGAGATATTTATAGAGTCTATCTCCTATACTGTTGGCCCCTGGCCCGAGGATCATGTTGATCAATGATGGCTACCTTGTAGGGATAACTGGGAATAAGCATCCAGTTTGGAAAAAATAACCAACAACGAGCTACCTTCTTGTTGGGCTCTGCATGGTCTATCCTGATAGTAATTTTATAAAACTCTTCTGTATACTCCTTAACAGACTTGTTACCTTGCTTCAGTCCTTGTAGCTTTTTCAACAACTCCATCTCACAGTCCACAAGAATGAACTGCTTCTTCAGTTTCTCCACCATCCAATCCCATCTAGTGATCTTTCCTTTTCCTCTTATGTTCCTCTCTAATTGGACCTCCTTCCACCAAATACTGGTGTGACCCTTCAACTTTATTTTTTCAAACTTGACCCGATCTGGGTCCTCCATATCTTCATACTCGAAATACTCTTCCATGTCATTGATCCAATCAATAAGCTGTTTCGGATTCAAATATCCAGAATATGTAGAAACTTCAATCCTGGGTCTCTTTCCGATCTTCGAAATGGCCTCAACAACCTAACTTCTGGGTAAAAGCACAAACCTATGTCACACTTTATAAAGGAATCAGCCAACAATAAAAAAAAATTCTGAACTTCGACCTCATAAAAGTGGCATTTATGTTTTGAATTTCAAAATGATGTAAACTAATGAAATGTAGATCTCTTGATGAATTTTATGCTTGTAATTTTTAAAAATTATTTTGACATTTTTTTATAAATTTAAGAGCAAATTTTGGATTGCTAAAAATTTCAAGAAAAAGTGACTTTGAGTCCACGTCACAAAATAAAGAGAAAACAATCTTATTTTTCCCTAATTTTTTTTTCTCAAATAGAGGAGTTCAATATCTAGTGCATGGAGAAAAAAAAATAGTTTTCAATACATAGTTTCTTCGTAATATCGTTTTAAAGTCAAACTTTATAGAATCTGATAGTTTCCATTCCACGTCAACTTTTGTATAATTTTTTTATCATTTTCACAAAACCAATTATACCTTTTTGGAAAGGACTCTTTCCTCTAGTGCACCATATAATTTTGAAAAAATTTGGATGTGTTTTGATATATTTTTTTAATTTCTAATCAGTGTCATCTCTGATTTTAACAACCTACTTGCAATAATTAAAAAAAAACATATTAAAACTAATCAAAATATTAAAAAAAATCATATTTGGATTCTAGACTCAGAGCTCTACAAAAGGGTATTTTTTTTATTTTTGAAATAATCCATTCTGATTGAAGAAATATTCAGTTTAAGTTGAGAATTTCAAAAAACCCTAGAAAATGAGGAGGTGGCTGCCAAGTAAGATGCCACATAGACAATTTCGGGCGAAAGTATTTGGGGGTGAAATCATTTTTTTCATTTTAACTGCATGTTTTCATTTCATTTTTTGTTTTTAACTGGATGATTTAGAGTGAAACCATTTCACCCCCAAATTAACTTGCCTGAAAATAGCTTTCCACATATGCACCACACAACGGCTACATTTTTCCTTTTGAAACCATCTCGCCCCCAGATTGATTCGTGCAAAAACAATGCTCTATGAATTGTTTTGTTGGCCCAAAGTGTGACACAACTTTGTACTTTTACCCTTCTACAGGATCTCCTGCAACTTCTTATTCTTCCTCAGATAGCTCTTCTTTAGTTTCATCTTCACTTTCTTCTCTTGTTCTCGGCTCAAACCCTCTTTGGAGCTCTTCTTGCAATGCATCGATCTACCTTTGCAGGGCTCTAAAACCCTCTTCTGTCAAAGCATTCCTCCCAATAAGATTTCTTCATGGAGGCATCTTGATCTCCACAGCAAACCCACAACCTCAAGTCCTGGTGCAAACTGCCTCATGGTCGATGATATGTCTACACACTCAAAAAACCTGGCTTTGATACCACTTGATGAAGGGGGTAAATCACAAAACACACAACAACAAAAATAGAACACAGAAAGTAGAATATTTATTTATTGATTTGGACAACTTATTACATTTCAGAAGCTCAATTACAATCAGAGGAATCAATCCTCCACAGGCTGCAACACACTACAGCTACACATCACCAGCTCTGGAATCTTCTGCCTTCTGTAACCCTAAATCAGCTAGGGTTACTATTTTTCCCCTATTCTTGACTCTACACTTTCCCCCTTAGCTCCTCCACTGCCCAGGGTTCCCAAAATAGTCATAAATAGCACTTTTTGGCGGCCTCCAGCTAAATTTCAAAATTTGCAACTCCCTCCAAAAGTAGGTCAACTTCTGGAAAGCATAACTTTTGATCCGGGTGTTCGATTGATGAATCGTTTTAAGCGTCGAAAAGCTTGTGATGTGAACTATCACGCTAGAAATAAGTAAATAGATTTTTGTTAACTTTTAGGGACATTATAGGATGTTTTAGTGCCTCATATCTCATTTCAAAAATTTTCAGGGGCTTTTCAGAAAACAAAAACTTTAATATCTTTCAGCTCACAAATGATCTTTGCCTGATTCCTTCACCAAAGGTCTTATATTTCAGTTATGAAGCTTTCTATAACTTTTTGCTTCAATCTATGCCCAAATGCAAACTTTCCTAAAATGGCAGTTAAAACTTTCCAAAACAGGTAGTTTGTTATTTTTAGCAGTTTTGGAAAAAACTGAAAGTCCTACATCATTATTCAAGAGATTATAGAACCAGAAACACTAATTATGGAAAGAAATGAAAACAACTGCAATGATTTTGAATTAACTTCTTTTTAGGTGATGCAAGATTTTTCTTACACCACTGGATGCTCCTGCATAAAATTTCCACTCCAAGTATGACAAAATTTAAAAAATAGAAAAAACACTTCCACTTTTTGGCTAAAAAGTGTACCCATCTTCTTGCACTTACCCAGAAGAAACAGGAGGAACCACCAAAGACTAGGAGACTTCAGGGGAAGGGTTCCTCAATGTGGGTTGCTCTTCCTTCTCAACTTGTGAAACAGGTGGAAGTACATGAGCATCCTCAAGTGATTGAGAAACTTCGGGAAATAAAATAGGTGCAACTGATTGATTTCCACTAGTCTCCTGGGAGGCGGGTGGTATGAAAGTAACATTATGACTGTGGGGAGGTCTATTTTTTGCACAAAGCTTGCCTTGTTGTCCTTGAAGGGATGGTAGAGGGGGAATCTTGACATATCTACTAAACACTCAGGGATGGGGAAGAACCTTCAATTCAAGCTTAGATTCACTCACCACCTGTGGTATAGGAGGAATTACTCTCATGGTCTCAAAAGATCAAGGAGGTACGAGAACATCACAAGGAGGAATATTATGGCGTGATAACTCTTATTTACTTCCCTTTAAACTTTTGATACAACAGGAAGAATAAATCCTCTCTAGCTCAAGCGACTCCAATTGGTTATGGCTAGAAGCAGTCATTTGTAAAATGTCCATTGCAAGAAATAGGTCGGTATTGACTATGATGTATAGCATGGACACGTCTCTCAAATGGAAACGTTAAGCACTTGTGAACCATAGAGAGGACTGGCTTCATGGAGCACAACCATGGGTGACCCAACTTCACATGAAATAAATCTGATGTAGGAAGGATGATAAAATTAACATCCAAGGATCTTGGCCCAACCTTAACTTCAAGAGTTAAGGCACCAAGAGTTGGAAGGATAGACCCCATCATGTGCTCTAATCTCCATCTCTAATACTTCATAGGTGTCTCAATGTAAACCATGCATGTAGAGAAACTCTTCAGTCACTACATTTACCATGCATATAGGATTGGTAATAGCACCTTGAATAGGTTTATCATTGATTCAAATAGTAATGTAAAGAGGCCCATCAGGAGCTTCAATAGTAGCATCATGTGGAGTAAAAAATGTAGCAATTTCCAATTCCACTCGTTATTTGTGAGGGCGAGCATCCACCATGCAAATATCAACAATGTTCGATTCGTGATGAGGTAAAGGATCATTATATATATTTGAAGATTTTGATTAGGAGCAGCCATTGATTTATTCCCTTTATCATTCATACTAGCAACCTAGATGACATTGGAGTCGATGAGGTCTTAAAATTTATGTTTAAGATGCATACATCTTTCAATGTCATGGCCAATAAAGTACTGAAATTGACAAAAGAACTTTGAATCAAAGGAAGATGATTGCACCTTGCTTGGATTGAGAGGTCTAATGGGTGGAAGCTTGATGAGATTTTTTTACAAAAGTTGTCATGATAGCGTAGAGAGACTCCGATAGTGGTGTGATTTTTTTGTTTTTGGTTTTAATTTATATACGATGGGAGCAGGAGATGACACTACCACCACATGTTTTATTATGTTATTAGCTGAAATTGCATTTATCTTGATGAAGTTTTTGTTTTATCTTTTGAAAGAATGATTTTGAGAGGCTTCAGATTGACCAACTAGAGCCGATTAGAGATTATGCTCGTACTGACTAACTGAAAGTTGATAATCACAAAGAGCTGTGCAAAGATGAGTAAAAGAATCATATTGCATCTATTTAGTAGAAAAGAGTGATCTAGCCTTAGGAGTTAAACTAGGTTCAAACCCTCTTCTACAAACATTGAGACACAAACTGAGCTTGGCTTCTACCCTTGAGGAAGAGCCAAACTATAGGGGTTCTGCCTCTTTGTTGTATAGATGGGGGTAAGTGCAAAAAGATGGGGGGCCAAAAAGTGGCCAAAAAATTTTCAAAAAAATTTTAGGCATAACGCGAGCGTGATATAACGCGCTCGCGTTATGGCTTGGCAATGACAAGCCTTAGGCTCGTCAT
Organism: Cunninghamia lanceolata; assembly: GCA_027924645.1. NCBI lineage: Eukaryota > Viridiplantae > Streptophyta > Pinopsida > Cupressales > Cupressaceae > Cunninghamia > Cunninghamia lanceolata. Next base: position 13,991,126 of record BSBN01000167.1, read on the forward strand.
TGCCGAGCCATAAGGCGAGCACGTTATAACGCGAGCGCGTTATAACGCGCTCGCGTTATAAAGTCCTTTATATATTAAAAAAAAATGCTGTCATTTCATTTTATTTTATTTCATTGTGAGTTTTTCCTCCGCCCGCGGCTTAAAACCCTTAAAAAACGCGCTCGCGTTCTACAAAACACCGTTCAACACAAAAGATTTGTCGATTCATCGCCGAAATGCCGCCGCGACGTCGAGCACGCCAAAGGGGTGAGTTATCTTTGTTTTTTTGTTTGAATTTCTTCCTAAATAGGTAGGTTTTGTGTTGATTTTTGATGTATATTTTATTAATTGTAGGAAATGTTAATGCACCTCCTCCTCCTCCTCAAAATCCATAAAATCTTGAGGAAGAAATACCTGCAGAACAACAACCTCCTCCATTCATTCCTCGACATGCCCCTGGAACACAAGATAATATAATGGGGGAAATTGAAAACAACAAAAAACAAATTGAAGATATAATTGCAAGGTTGAAAGATCCTTCCACTTCAACCTTGCATAGGTCCACGCTTGCCGAATCTCTTGAGTCTATGTTAACAAATGTAAATTCAATTAGCAAGTAAATAACTAGTTGGACCGATAAAAAGAGAGAGTTTAGAGATTACTATGCAGATAAATTATCATACCAAGATGTCAAAAAATTACAAATTACAAAAGTAGACTTGCATTCAATTTTCACAAACCCACAAACAAATCAACCTCCACCCATGACATGCAAGAGGTTCCCTATCCATTGGTGCAACAACCAAGCGATAAGGGACAATTTCGGGTAGAGGTGGTGGATGGTTTTTGACCATCCTCCATGCAATAACAATGAGGTCCCGCAATACTTTTTGAGGAAACTCTACTCCGAGTTTGTCCTCAATAAAGTGCCAAACTATTTTGATATGCGGGACTTCCAGGGTAGAGGTGGGGGCTCAACACAGGATAGACTAGGGGCACGTCTTGACCCACAGCGGGTAGTGAGACGAGTAATCAGCAGACCAGCCCACGAGCATGTTTCTATCCCTTCAATTGTGAAGGAGAGTGTTGAGGTCGATACACTGAGGTCGATTAGTGCCTTGACCCAGAGCATCATAGAGCATGCCGATCTTGCAACACAGAGTGGGTTGGGAGATAGTGCGAGGAGTAGGGTCCCACCGCATACTTGCCAGGCTTGCGGGTCAGCCTGTGGTTATGACCCCATGGACAGTCAAGACGCAGGTGCACAGGCTACATCTGCAGCTGAGCAGATGGCGATGACAAATACCCTCCTGAGTGAGACTTTCGGCCTTGATACTCAGGTAAATATTAGCAAGTTTATTGAATTTAATTTATTAAATTTTATTTTTGAAATACAAGATTAACTAATTTAAATTGATGATTTTAATAAAATTTCAGGGTCATAGTGTCGATGCAGTTTTCAGTGGTTCTCCACCTACATTTTTCACTAGATCATCTACTGTCGAGGTATGTAACTAGTAAACAATTATAAATATTACATGTGAATAGCATCGTTATATGAATGGTATTCTAATTTCTGATTTTGGATGTTGAATAGGTTAACACTATAGATTTCATGGCAACACCTGCCAGCGGTGGTGGACTTCAAAGCTTTACGGAGGTAATAAAATAAATAGTTTAATGAATGAATTGTACTTACTAAATTTTTGTATGTGATTTGTGTGTTTTATTGTGTGTACTTCCATGTTTAGATGAGCGTGTGTGTATGTTAGGAGCCATGATTTACATCACTATTATAGTTTTCGTAATTGAATAATGTTGTTTTATTTCCAGATGATGCAGGCTACGGATACACCTCCCCATGTTCATAGGGCAATGGAGCAGGGTGTGGCCTCTGTGATTCATAGCTCTATGGCATTGATAGGGGTATGAGGCAGATTAGTAAATTTCAATTTACATTCATTGTTATAGTTGTCTATTTTTGAAAAATCAAAAGATTATTGATTTGAAGTTTAATTTCTATCTGGATGGTTTCTATAGGACATGACATCACCAGGGCCTTTTCCTGCTACTGAGGCAAGCGAGCAGACAGATTATATGTTAGCGGTAAGTGATTATTTTGTTAAATGTTTCATTTTTTTATAACATGTAATTTCTATATATTAATATCTATACTTTTTTTTGTAACAGGTAAAGGTGTAGGAAGAACTAAATAGGAGGAGTAGCCCTCGGGTTCATAGTAGACCACCCACATGCATGTCTCCATCCCCTAGAAGATCAAAGGCTGCTCGTGATTTATTCTCTTCACCAGCTAGAGGGGAATGACTTTTTATTGTGTTCCTCTGTTGTATGCCTATATAGCATTTGTGGACATATATTTTGTATTATACATAGTTGACATTGTATGCCTATATGGCATTCTTGTAAGCCTATATGGCTATTTTGTATATATGTTATACTTATATCGACAGATATTGATGTATGCGTATATGGATATTTGGTTAATACAAATCTTTTTTATTGATGGCGTCCATACTTGCATTATAAATCCACTTTTGAATGGATATTTGTAGATGGCTACTTCAAATATTTAAAGTCTGATTGTATTACATAGGATGTTTGCATTTTCTTTGATAGGCTTGATAGGCCATGGATTACATGATGGTGTTTGATGGAAAAGTATGGTACTAGAAGACTCTAGTTCATTCTTAATAGGCTTGTGATTGATAATATCTTTGCATGATTGCACTTGATCTTGGATCATGGGCATGTTGTTAGGATTTTGATTGCATTGTGATGTTTCATGGATAGGCATGGTGTAAGTGTAAGATACCCAACTAGTTCTACGAAAAATTTTCCTTACTTAAACACTTTTACTTGCTAACAATTCATCAACTACTTCAATAACATAAAGATATACATCAAGATAACTATTTGAATGAAACAACATTAGAGTTGGGTACTTGTCTTGTTACTTGATTCAATCAACTTGCAATGTCTTATTACATGGAAAATGCTTTCAATAGCATGAAGTACAACTCATTCAATGGAAATACAAGGACAGGCCTTGAAGCCTTGATGTTACAATGTCTTCCTTACTTGAGCAACATTTGAAGATTTGGAATGTTCAACTCATCACCTCACAAGGTAGGCGCATATTTGAAGGATTTACAGGTTTTTCTGACTTGGGCGCCAAGTTGAGGTGACCTCCTCCTGAAGTTGCGCCTTGTCAACATTAGGTGCCAATTAGAGTTTATGGATGCTCTGGATTGTTTCCAAGAGTAGGCGCCAAAACATCATCATTATGAAAGTGTTTTAAATGCTAGGCGCCCAAATGAGCCCTCTGGAGTCTAGGCGCTCCTTTCATGCATTCTGTGTTCTAGGCGCCAATTGAAAGGAGTGGAGAACAGGGCAAGCGCCTTCCAAACTAGGTGTTTCCTTGAGGTGACAAGGACTTAGAAAGTGCGCCTAAGGTGAGTGCCTTGAGTGAAAAGGTCTAACAAACATCTTTGAACCCCCTTTCAAGGTTAGGCGCTTCTGGAGGTGGAAACAAGTAGAAGGTGCGCCTTAGCTTCCTTTGTCAATTCTTGCAAGTCTTTGTTGATTAGGAAGGTGGAATGCTTCATTGTAGAATGAGCGCCTATCTTCTAATGTCCAAACTACTTCTTCTGGCTCACTCTGTGGCTAGGCGCCAGAGCTAAACTGTTCACACAAGGGAGTGCGCCTAGACTCACTTGATGTTTTCTTACTACTTCAACCCCTGGAAGATGTTCCAAGGTGTTCCCTTTTACAAGCACCTGACCTCCCAAGTTCCTTCATGTGCTATTCCTTGAAGGTGCCAAAACTGAGCTCCAGTGCCATGGGATTGTGCCTAACATCTTTGAAGAGTTTCTAAGCCTTTTGCAAGTTGATATCCCAAACTCATCTTCTAGGCGCAATAGGAGCTTTTCAAAGGAGTTTCCAAGTTTTAGACGCCAAGCGAGGTCATGGGTGAATGGAACTGCGCCTTAGGAGATGACTGGATCCTAAGCGTCAGTCTGGAGTTACAGTGGAATTGATATGCGCCTCAACTAGCTTAGGCGCCCATTTGAAGTGATTCCTTTAACACTTCTCTGTCAATCTCAACTGCAAGGATGATCTCCTAATCCAATTTTGATCCTCTGGAGATACAAATAGCTTTACATTTCACTAGGCTCCATCAATGATGATCATCAACCAAAGCGCATTTCAAAGGTGAGATAGGCAAGTGAGGCACCAAACTAGTCCTTAAGACTTATCTCCTTCTATCAAGTCAATTTCAACTATGTGAGAGAGTTCTATTCTAGGCGCAAAATGGAAATGTTTCATCAATTGGTGCATCTTACAAAGCTCCCAATTCTAGGCGCCAGAGCCAAAGAGTTTTTCCCAACACATGCACCTAGGCTAGGAATTCACCTAAGAGACATCACTTAGCTTTAAAACTTTCAATCTATAGCCATCTGGGCTAGGCGCTCCAATGGAGGATCCTTGAACTCATGCATTGGCGCCTTCTAGTTCTAGGCACCCATTTTGGATGATTCATCCTGATACTAGCGCCCAAAATGACTAGACTCTCTTCATTATCCAATTCACTTAGAAGACTCAAGTTGGAGACTTAGTTGTCTATCCATGTTCTCCGGAAGATTCATTGTACCTCTATGCACTATCTCCTTCAAGGCGCTCCTTAAAATCATTGGAAGTGCTCAGGACTTACCTTAGTCCAAAGCGCCACAATCCATTCCTTAAAGCACAAAGAATTCTCAAAGGCGCCCCTATTTACCTCTAAGCACTCAAATATCATTTAGATTCAAGGCGCACATTTAGCTCCAAAATGCAAATTTCCATCATCAACCCATCAAGGTGCATCATCTTCCCTTTGTATCCCCTTCAAGGCACAGACATTCACTTCTTCACACTCAAACTCACTCTCTGGCACCAGAATAGGTGTATAACTTCAAATAAGGCACTAATCTTAGGTTTCTAAGTACTTAGTTTGATCTTAAGGCTATCCTTCCTCTAAGCACTCTCTTCAACTCCCTCACTGAAGGCCCTCTGTAAGTTTGGGCGCATTTCATCCCAAGGCGCTTCAACATCATCCAAGGTGCAAATTCACTCTCCAAGACAAGGTGCAAAAAACCCTATCCTAAGGCGCTCAAATCTTGCTTCTAGACCTAGGCGCACAAACATGAGATTAAGGATCATTCTGGCCACCATCACTTCCCTAAAGGCGCAAAATTGGTGTAGATACATTCCATTTATTAAGGATCATTCTGGTGCCCAAATCTTGTCAAAGCAAAGGATCAATAGGTTCTCTCTAAGGCACACTCTAGGGTTTGATCTTGCAAGACTTCTCATGTCAAAATTTTGACCAAGACACTCAAGGCACTAGTCTTTATCATCTAACCCTACAGTGCACTTACTCATTATGATATACTCCTCAACTTTGTATTCAACCTTGCCCAAGGCGCATATTCACTATAAGGCATTCTCACGTTGTCAAGGCTCAGAGGGCTTCAACTTGCTAAAGGGTAGAGGTCTAGGCGCATATCTGACTTGAAGCTCAAGGCGCTCCAACCCTCTTGCTCTGGAATTCCTTCTAGGCACTAAGTGACTTCTCCAATTCCTTGAAAACATTTGAAGTGTTTTACCTTCTCAAGGTGCTCCTTCGAACTTGACTCCAAGGTGTTATAATCTCAAAGGTGCTGACATCATCTCAACCAAAGGCGCTCAATGATTCATCCCATATCTAGGTGCTAAAACACTTAATCAACCAAGTCATTCAAGGCGCCATTCAGTAAACTCATCTTCCATGATATTCCTATCAAGGCGCATATCACTTCTCTCATGGGCTTTAGGCGCTCAGTCGAGTGTTTCAATACTACTTAGGTGCCAAATTCATTTTAATGCACCAAACACAAAGAGCTTTCAAACACTGGGCGCTCACAAAGAGTCTTCCAACCTTGGGCGCTAAATTAGGTCTTTGCAACTATCCAAGGCGCATATCTTCGTTTGAACAACTTATGGTGCCAAGACAACTTCTCATTAGGGCGCTCAAAACACTTGTGTTTACATTTGAAGTGCTTTACCTTCTTAAGGTGCTCCAGACTAACCTGACTCCAAGGCGCTCCATCATCATCCTTAAGGCGCTAAAAACATCATCTCCACTCTAGGCAAAAACATCATCCAACTCCTTAAGGCACTTCACTGTCAAAGTCTGAAGGCGCTCTACCTAGACCTTTCCCCTAGGCGCCAGAACTCCTAAGCACTCACCAGATAACTCTCTTCTTCAAGGCGCAAATCTTCCTATACTATGATTGCCTCTGAAACGCCGATTAACGTGATGTGAGGGTGCAAAGGCTACTCCAATCCTCAGTGAGCGCCTAGTTTAAACAAGGAGAAATAAAGCATTCAAAACTATCCAAACGATCATCCCCTTCCTAATGTCTTCACTGCTCCAGAAAACCTTGGCCAAAATGACACATAACAACTCCTATGAGCGCCCTTATGCCCTAGGATCATCTAGTTTGTGCGTCTTTTGATGAGGAGTTCATGTAAGTTTGGAATGAGCGCCTTGAATAAGTGTAAACTAGCCTAGAGAAGGGTATGTGCGCCTTGAGCATTCCAGAGATAACTGTGCGCCTAGAACAATATGAGTGCTCATGATGATGATTAACGCCCTGATGAGACTATGAGCGCCTTGTTCAGGAGATACCTTGTTTGATCATAAAATGCACCTTGAGTCTTGAAGGTTTTGAGCACCTAGGTGATTTGGATGTTGGGATGTTGGTATGCACCCAAGATTGAGGTAAGTGAGCGCTTGTAATGGAGGAGAGCAATGAGATGAGGTTTAGCGCCTTAGAGGTGAAATGCGCCTTTGGACCATTCTGGCGCCTTGGATGAAGAACCTATATCTTGAGCCCAAGAGGTAAAATTTGCGCCTTAGTGGATTTGGAGAGTTACAGAGATTAGAGAAAAGCGCCTTGAAGACAGAGTTGTTCAAGGCGCATGTGTGATTTGGTCAAAAATAGGCGCCTAGAGTGAATAGGCTTTCATCCTGACTTAATACACTGCCTCCTTCTGATGATTTTTGGGGCAGCAAAAAACCTTTCACCACGGGCAAATGCCTCAGAGCTATAAAAAATTGAGAGAGGTTATTGTAGAGGCACTCTACGTGATCCCGTTGCCTCAGACGGAATGTTTCTAAGTGACACAGTTTTCGAGTAACATCTCGTCAAAGATTGCTGTCTTTTTGCACTTTGGACTCTTCAGGGATATCGTCAGTACAATGTAGCTCCGACTGTTTCAACATGTTTGGGTGAGAAATAGGACCATGCCTAGCATAAATGTACCCATTCAGACACGTTGGAACAGTCAGTGTGGTCGCATCAGGAGCAGGACGAAAGTTACACCCCTTTGCAACTTTACACTGCCTCCTTCTGACGATTTTTGGGGCAACAGAAAACCTTTCACCACGGGCAAATGCCTCAGAGCTATAAAAAACTGAGAGAGGTTATTGTAGAGGCACTCTACGTGATCCCGTTGCCTCAGATGGAATGTTTCTAAGTGACACGATTTTCGAGTAACATCTCGTCAAAGATTGTTGCCTTTTTGCACTTTGGACTCTTCAGGGATATCGTCGGTACAATGTAGCTCCGACTATTTCGACATGTTTGGGTGAGAAATAGGACCATGCCTAGCATAAATGTACCCATTCGGACGTGTTGGAACAGTCAGTTTGATCGCATCAGGAGCAGGACGAAAGTTACACCCCTTTGCAACTTTACACTGCCTCCTTCTGACGATTTTTGGGGCAACAGAAAACCTTTCACCACGGGCAAATGCCTAAGAGCTATAAAAAACTGAGAGAGGTTATTGTAGAGGCACTCTACGTGATCCCGTTGCCTTAGACGGAATGTTTCTAAGTGACACGATTTTCGAGTAACATCTCGTCAAAGATTGCTACCTTTTTGCACTTTGGACTCTTCAGGGATATCGTCGGTACAATGTAGCTCCGACTGTTTCGACATGTTTGGGTGAGAAATAGGACCATGCCTAGCATAAATGTACCCATTCGGACGCGTTGGAACAGTCAGTTTGGTCGCATTAGGAGCAGGACGAAAGTTACACCCCTTTGCAACTTTACATTGCCTCCTTCTGACGATTTTTGGGGCAACAGAAAACCTTTCACCACGGGCAAATGCCTCAGAGCTATAAAAAACTGAGAGAGGTTATTGTAGAGGCACTCTACGTGATCCCGTTGCCTCAGACGGAATGTTTCTAAGTGACACGATTTTTGAGTAACATCTCGTCAAATATTGCTGGCTTTTTGCACTTTGGACTCTTCAGGGATATCGTCGGTACAATGTAGCTCCGATTGTTTCGACATGTTTGGGTGAGAAATAGGACCATGCCTAGCATAAATGTACCCATTTGGACGCGTTGGAACAGTCAGTTTGGTCGCATCAGGTGCAGGACGAAAGTTACACCCCTTCGCAACTTTACACTGCCTCCTTCTGATGATTTTTGGAGCAACAGAAAACCTTTCACCACGGGCAAATGCCTAAGAGCTATAAAAAACTGAGAGAGGTTATTGTAGAGGCACTCTACGTGATCCCGTTGCTTCAGACGGAATGTTTCTAAGTGACACAGTTTTCGAGTAACATCTCGTCAAAGATTGCTGCCTTTTTGCACTTTGGACTCTTCAGGGATATCGTCGGTATAATGTAGCTCCAACTGTTTCGACATGTTTGGGTGAGAAATAGGACCATGCCTAGCATAAATGTACCCATTCGGACGCGTTGGAACAGTCAGTTTGGTCGCATCAGGAGCAGGACGAAAGTTACACCCCTTTGCAACTTTACACTGCCTCCTTCTGACGATTTTTGGGGCAACAGAAAACCTTTCACCACGGGCAAATGCCTCAAAGCTATAAAAAACTGAGAGAGGTTATTGTAGAGGCACTCTACGTGATCCCGTTGCCTTAGACAGAATGTTTCTAAGTGACACGATTTTTGAGTAACATCTCGTCAAAGATTGCTGCCTTTTTGCACTTTGGACTCTTCAGGGATATCGTCGGTACAATGTAGCTCCGACTGTTTCGACATGTTTGGGTGAGAAATAGGACCATGCCTAGCATAAATGTACCCATTCGGACGCGTTGGAACAGTCAGTTTGGTCGCATCAGGAGCAGGACGAAAGTTACACCCCTTTGCAACCTTACACTGCCTCCTTCTGACGATTTTTGGGGCAACAGAAAACCTTTCACCACGGGCAAATGCCTAAGAGCTATAAAAAACCGAGAGAGGTTATTGTAGAGGCACTCTACGTGATCCCGTTGCCTCAGACAGAATGTTTCTAAGTGACACGATTTTCGAGTAATATCTCGTCAAAGATTGTTGCCTTTTTGCACTTTGGACTCTTCAGGGATATCGTCGGTACAATGTAGCTCTGACTATTTCGACATGTTTGGGTGAGAAATAGGACCATGCCTAGCATAAATGTACCCATTCGGACGCGTTGGAACAGTCAGTTTGATCGCATCAGGAGCAGGACGAAAGTTACACCCCTTTGCAACTTTACACTGCCTCCTTCTGACGATTTTTGGGGCAACAGAAAACCTTTCACCACGGGCAAATGCCTCAGAGCTATAAAAAACCGAGAGAGGTTATTGTAGAGGCACTCTACGTGATCCCATTGCCTCAGACGGAATGTTTCTAAGTGACACGATTTTTGAGTAACATCTCGTCAAAGATTGCTGCCTTTTTGCACTTTGGACTCTTCAGGGATATCGTCGGTACAATGTAGCTCTGACTGTTTTGACATGTTTGGGTGAGAAATAGGACCATGCCTAGCATAAATGTACCCATTCGGACGCATTGGAACAGTCAGTTTGGTCGCATCAGGAGCAGGATGAAAGTTACACCCCTTTGCAACTTTACACTGCCTCCTTCTGATGATTTTTGGGGCAACAGAAAACCTTTCACCACGGGCAAATGCCTAAGAGCTATAAAAAACTGAGAGAGGTTATTGTAGAGGCACTCTACATGATCTCGTTGCCTCAGACGGAATGTTTCTAAGTGACACGATTTTTGAGTAACATCTCGTCAAAGATTGCTGCCTTTTTGCACTTTGGACTCTTCAGGGATATCGTCGGTACAATGTAGCTCCGACTGTTTCGACATGTTTGGGTGAGAAATAGGACCATGCCTAGCATAAATGTACCCATTCGGACGCGTTGAAATAGTCAGTTTGGTCGCATCAGGAGCAGGACAAAAGTTACACCCCTTTGCAACTTTACACTGCCTCCTTCTGACGATTTTTGGGGAAACAGAAAACCTTTCACCACGGGCAAATGCCTCAGAGCTATAAAAAACCGAGAGAGGTTATTGTAGAGGCACTCTACGTGATCCTGTTGCCTCAGACGGAATGTTTCTAAGTGACACGATTTTTGAGTAACATCTCGTCAAAGATTGCTGCCTTTTTGCACTTTGGACTCTTCAGGGATATCGTTGGTACAATGTAGCTCAGACTGTTTTGACATGTTTGGGTGAAAAACAGGACCATGCCTAGCGTAAATGTACCCATCCGAATGCGTTAGAACAGTCAGTTTGGTCACATCACGAGCAAGACACCAAAAATGCAAAGGTTGCTTTGTGCAACTTGACAACATTGACACTTTTTTGCAACATGACTCAAAGACTCAAACTGACCCCAAATGACTCAAAGTGACTTAAAATCACCTTGATTATAGAGGTCAAGGCGCTCCTTATTATTCATTCATTATGAGCGCCTTGGGAGAATGGTATATAGGTCATCATCATGATTGGGCGCCCTGGATCCAGAGTGTTGGAGAGATCATCAAATGGTGTCTAGTAGGGTGAGTTATGAGTTTGGTCGCATCAGGAGTAGGACACCAAAAATGCATAACATGATGATGTAAAAATGTGTACATATGTGTAAAAATGCAGGAGGAAATAAAAAAAGACAAACCTTACAAATTAATGTGCATACTTACAACTCAATGTAACATAACTTTACAAAATCAATGTGAATACTTACAAATTAATCCAATGAACCATCTGGATCTGCTCTACTCTTTATTGTGTCAAGTATTGCTTCATGGTTAGACTCACGCACCTTCCACAATATTTTGTTCAAAGGTCTACCCCGATACTTTATCAAATGAACATTGGATGCCACGACAAGGTTCGAGTAATGAAGAATCTTTCGATGCATGTCAAAGTCCTGAAATAGCCAAATATGTGGTCAAAGTCAACTGACGATTCCATCTGTGTTAGTTCCAGTGCCGTCGGGGGTCGATACGTGTCAAGTGGGCTAAGATAACTTAACTGCCATTCGTCAACCCACTCCTTTGACTCGCACTCATCCCAGACTTGAATTGTACAGGAAGAACAAAAGCATGACATCTTTCGTGTATGGATACTCCATGAACCTGCAATTGAGCTTCTGAAAGAGTGCATCTCATTTGATCCTGTCAGTGTACAACAATCCTCATATGGTGCAATCCTCAACGCCAAATTCTAATCCCTCAACGCCAAATTCTAATCCCTCAACCCTTCACTCTAATCCCTCAACCCTAAACCCTATCCCTAAACCCTAACCCTAAACCTTGTCCCTAAACCCTAATCCCTCAACCCTCAACCCTAATCTGTCATCCGTCATCCCTCAACTCTAATCCCTCATTCCTAAACCCTAAACGCTATCCCTATTCCTAGACCCTCAACAGGCTCGATACTATACCTTAAACCCTAATCCCTCTACCATCGACACTCTTATTTAACCCTAATCCCTTGACCATTAACCCTATCCCTCAACCTCAACCCTTAACCCTCAACCCTTAACTCTCAACATTAAACCCTAATTCATCAACCCTAAACCCTAATCCCTCAAACCTAAACCCTATCCCTAAACCATCAACCCTCAACACTATACCTTAAACCCCAATCCCTCAACCCTCAACCCTAAACCTTATCCCTAAACCCTGATCCCTCAACCCTCAACCCTAATCCCTCATCCCTCAACTCTAATCCCTCATCCCTCAACTCTAATCCCTCATCCCTAAACCCTAAATGCTATCCCTATTCCTAAACCCTCAACAGACTCGATACTATACCTTAAACTCTAATCCCTTATCCCTAAACCCTCCAACCCTATCCCTAATCCTTACACCCTCCACACTCTACTTTAACCCTAATCCCTTCAACCTCAACCCTATCCCTAAACCCTTGACCCTCGAACCTCAACCCTCAACCCTCGACGTTAAACCCTATTCCCTCAACCCTTAACTCTAATCCCTCATCTCTCAACCCTAACCCTAAACCCTAAACCCTCAACCCTCAACGTCAAATCCTAATCCCTCAACCCTAAACCCTATCCCTAAACCCTCAACACTATACCTTAAACCCTAATCCCTCATCCCTCAACCCTAAACCTTATCCCTAAACCCTAATCCCTCAACCCTCAACCCTAATCTGTCATCCCCCAACTCTAATCCTTCATCCCTAAACCCTAAATGCTATCCCTATTCCTACACCCTCAACAGAATCGATACTATACCTTAAACCCTAATCCCTTATCCCTAAACCCTCCAACCCTATCCCTAATCCTTATACCCTCCACACTCTACTTTAACCCTAATTCCTCGACCCTCAACCCTATCCCTAAACCCTTGACCCTCAAACCTCAACCCTCAACCCTCAACGTCAAACCCTAATCCCTCAACCCTTAACTCTGATCCCTTGACCCTCAACACTATACCTTAAACCCTAATCCATATCCCTCAACCCTTAACCCTTAAAACTTAAACCCTATCCCTACACCCTCAACACTTGACACTATATCTTAAGCCTTAAACCCTCATCCCTAAAGCCTCAACCCTCAATCCTTAAACCTTAAACCCTAAACCCTATCCCTAATCCCTCTACCCTCAACACTCTAACCCTAACCTCGACATTAAATGCTAATCCGTTAACCCTAAACCCTAATCCTAAACCCTCAACCCTCAACCCTCAACACTATACCTTAAACCCTAATCCCTCAACCCTAAACCTTATCCCTAAACCCTAATCCCTCAACCCTCAACCCTAATCCATCATCCCTCAACTATAATCCCTCATCCCTAATCCCTAAATGCTATCCCTATTCCTAAACTCTCAACAGACTTGATACTATACCTTAAACCCTAATCCCTTATCCCTAAACCCTCCAACCCTATCCCTAATCCTTACACCCTCCACACTCTACTTTAACCCTAATCCCTCGACCCTAAACCCTATCCCTAAACCCTTGACCCTTGAACCTCAACCCTCAACCCTTAATGTCAAACCCTAATCCCTCAACCCTTAACTTTGATCCCTCGACCCTCAACCGTAATCTGTCATCCCTCATCCCTAAACCTTAAACGCTATCCCTATTCCTAGACCCTCAACGGGCTCGATACTATACCTTAAACGCTAATCCCTTATCCGTAAACCTTCCAACTCTATCCCTTATGCCTTAACCCTCATGATGAATAGCCTTGAATGTAAAAAAATTTGAGTGGGACATAACGCGAGCGCATTATAACGCGCTCGCGTTATGTCAAACATGGCAAAAGACACTTGCGGGAAAAAATGTAAGGCAAGAAATAACGCGAGCGCGTTATAACGCGCTCGCGTTATTTCTTGCTTTGGGAATCCCAAGCCTTGGGCTTGGGATTTGCTTTGGATTTCCAACCCAAAGGCTTGGAGTGCCTTATGAACAGTCACAGACGTGTTTTTCTGTATTCTTCAAAATTTCACATAATTTCGTTCGTGCTAACCCTTAGATTTGCACGTGTTTCAAGGTTGAACAAATCAAACACATGGGTAATGTTAGACTTTCTCTTAGCTATTTGACGATGTGATTTTTTTCACATTTTAACAATGTTAAGCCTTTCATCTTTAATTTCTTTTGTTTGTGTGTCCGTTTTTATGCAAAAACCACTGTTTGGTCTTTTTTTCATTGTAAAATAACTATTCATTCAAATTTCAAAAAAATTACATATTTAGAAACTAGACTCCATTCTACAAATATTAAAAAAATAAAAAAATAATTTTCAATTAGTTTTCAAAATTTATAGGGGTAGCACGGCCAAAATTCTATTTTTTAGGATGTGTCCACTTTAAAAATTAGTAAAAAATCAAATATTCATCAAAAAAATATCAGAAAAATCGGGCATAAACTACATGCTATTAGCTAATTTCTCACCGAAGCGATTTTAAAAATACCAAAAAAAAGTTGACCTTTTGAGGGAGCCACAAAACATGCTATGTTATGTTTTTTTGACAGAAACAACACCAATTTCTGTGGCTCCCTCTTTTGAACCCCTTAATCTATGCCATTTTCAAAACAAAATAGTAGTTTAGAAAGTAGACTCAGAGCACTACGAACATTGTTTTGGTTGCATCTCTAAATTTTGAGTGTAACTATGCTCAATTTCTCATCCAAGGCCAGTATTTCCTGATTTCAGAAAAAAAAGTGGCCACTTAAGACCCCTTTTTGGCCCCCCATCTTCTTGCACTTACCCATGGGTGTTAAACCAGATTCAACCAACCTAGCTAGGGCACGAGATCAAACTCTAAATGAGAAGAATTAAATTACAGACGATCATTAGAAGTGAGATATGAGAAAATAATAGAACAACGGAGGCAAACAAATAGTTCAAAACCTGGATCTGGTGATCAGAATGCACAGGACTAGGGTGCTTGGGTGCCCTAGACCTCTTTTAAGGTTTATAAAAATTGTCACTTTTGTCGAGCCTTGACCTGTAACATCTTCCATCTCTCAAATTGACATCTCCTGAAACCTATTCATATGCTCTGCACACAAGAAAGAAGAGGAAAATGTTTGTGACTATATAGGATCTTGCCTTAGTCAAACCCCCATTTCAGTATTCCTACCTCACAGATAGCCAAGATTAAATCCAGATGTCATGTGTGCTCAGAAATCCTAAGTGTGAGCAGTAACATGCAAGATCTAATCAAATAATAACAAACCCTAATCCTATATGACTCAAGCAAATAGGATATGATGCATCATCTAAGGAAGCTCACAACTTCACCTCAAGGATGAAGATTCATGGAAGGTTTGTAGAATAAAAAGGTGATGCAACTATACCCTTGGTAGGTACTCAAGCCAAACACAAGTTGGTGGTTCCAACCCTTCTCCTAAACATGCAAAGTGCTTCAACCTAGGAGCCAATGAGATAGACTGAAGATCTCATCTCCTAGCCTTCATACAAATCTCTCCAAGAGCAAGGTCGAACTCCACTTGAATGAAATCCTGCAATAAAACAATAGCTTGGAGAGAAAATAAGAATAGAAAACTCTTCCACACTTGAAATCAATCTTGTCATCTCTAGTTTAAAATGAGATAAGTCACTTACTTTTATACAAGGATCATAGGAAAGAGTAATTAGGATTAAAATGCCAACATAATGTGCCAAAAAATAAATTTGAATTTAGTGTCAGCCTATGCAACATCAAAGCTAACTTGTCACTTTAAATTGCATCCCAAAACATGGGAGGGACCAAGGCGCTTGGGCACCCTGGGCCTAGGGCAATTTCAAGGCTTAATTATGCTCTTAATGCGGGCCTAACTCCAAATATTGATTTATTTCTTGGGGTCATGATGAAACTTTAACTGGAATCATGTGACATTCCCTATAAACAGGGCCAAAAGAAGGTTTTAAGGTGAACCTAAAAAAGGACTTAGCTTGGGATCACTAAAGAGAGGAGCTAATCATGGTGAAATTGCTCCTACACACAAGTGTACACAATTTACGACACAACATTTAGCCCCCACTTTAGTAGTCATATGACACTACATGCATATGAAAGCTAAAAGAGAGGAAAGCAAAAATATATTGCCAAAAAGGATATCAAAAAGGATACTATAGCGGACATAGATTGTTGCCATGCAAGAGAGTGAAGCCCCTGGTTTGTGATCCTGAAAACCACAGTGTTAGTGTGATAAAATAAACCTGCAACCAACAGATGTATCTGTTAGTCCAAAAATTCTAAAGGGGAAAGGTGATGAGAGAAAAATTCACAGATAGATATATGGTCCCCTATTTCTGCTTGCTACTTCAGGATGTAGAAACAGGGTGGCTATCTTTCCATTCTGACTTTTTAGGGAAGTACAAGTGATGGCATCATTCCAATAGGCTATCCATCTTGTCTCATGCATGGGACATGGTTCCAAATTCCAAACACTTTCAATATGGGTTGATGTGGCCTTGTGATTGAGCATTGACATGTTTACAAAAACCAAGTCTTCATGGCCTTGGTTTAAGCAAGTTGCACTCAATACAAAACCATATTAGAAATTGGTCTAAAAGGACAACGTCTGCAAAGGCTCCACTAATGGGGAATAACAACTAGAAAATGAAAAGAAAGATTGAGCTAACAACATGGCTCAATCTAGATGCTTGAGAACCATGTTAGACCCCACTCAAAGATTAATCCATGTGTACCATGGTGTATGATCTTGGTGGCAGCCAAGATTGGGATAAAAAACCCTAATTTATTGCACATAAAGAACCCAACCTCTCTTTTTCCAGTTCTCCAATGTGCGGCAATGCCCCACATTTATCATAGTTCATTTTAATCATATTAAAATCTCTCCCCAAAACCCAAGTGGGAGTAGACATTGAATTTGTAATTCATCTCCAGAGGGTAGGTCTCTCAATAACATCATTTGAGGCATAACTATTAATATCTATAAAGGAATGATTATTAATGTTGAAAAGAGCCCACAATGTATAGTTGGTGGGTTCACATTTCTGGTTAACTAGGTGTTGATGCCACATAAGAGAGAGAAAGGTGAAAACACTACCTTGATCTACTTCATGGTTCCTAGACAAAATAATGACTAGAAATCCAAATGACATGACAAACTAGAAAAAGCAAAAAACCAAAAATTGTAACCTCTCACAAATAGAGAATGTCTAGACCTAGAACTTGAACTCAAACGTCTTGAATGGAATACTTTCATGGGAACTCCATCAGACCTCAAATATTATAGGAAAAACAATTCATAAATGAGTATCGAGAGTCATCTCCTCATTGTCAAACTCATCTATAGCCAAATAACTATTCTATAGAAAAATGCCATATGAATCAAAGCTACCTATCTAAAAGGGAAGTTGGATAGGTCTTTGATTCTTTGGCGTATGTTCTCCCTCTTCCAACAACCCTAGTAGGGTGTGGAACCTCTACTAAGTAGCTGAGGGAGGATAAGTATGTTGGGTAGTGCTGGATAGAAATTGAGACAATAATGATGTTGTCAATGGTGCTCAAACAAATTTCACCTCACTAGAATCTCCCTTGAAGGAGAGAGAGAAGATTTTATTTTGTCTAGAGATTTTGAAAAAGTTTTCAAGGCCTAGACCCTAGAGCTTGAATAAGGCTTAGGGGGAGGGCCATTATTACCAGAGGTCTTAGTTTTGTGGCTAACCATTGTAGACCAACCTTTCTCTTTTTTTGCATAAGGCAGCAACCTAGAAGTGAGTTGTGTGTTAGGCTTAGGACAAGGAGAAGCCAAAGGGCAGTCCTAGATCTTATGCTCTAAAAACTAACACTGATAACAAGTGTTAGGCACGTTCAAATAGAGAATGTGTTGAGCCTAACGCATTTGTCCATTCTGGATAGCCATAGTCTCCTTTAAATTTTTGGACAAATCGATTTCTACACAAACCCACTTGTGTGGACAAGCTGAGTAGAATTGTTTTGGTTCAACACATACCATAGTGCCTAAAGAGGATGCTAGGTGGCTCAAAATATTCCAACATGGCTAGGGTAACTTATAGAACTCAACCCAAACATTGACCTAAAGAGCCTTCTCATCAGAGATGATGAAGTCTCAAGTCCAAGGTTTGAAAACAAGAGAGGATGAACAAACAAGCCAAGGGCCATAATAGAGAATAGCCTTAGTATGGTTTACTTTAGCGAATCAAAAAGTAAAGAAACTTTTATTAAGTTTATGTAAGGTGAATCCTTTGTAGGAACCAAGCCTTGTTTACCTAGTCTATGAGCATGCTTTCAAGGGCACCCTTTCCACAAAATATCCTATTAAAATAAAGTTATCTAACCAATGGCATGCACTACCAAATTTTCAAATGGGAAGAACAAGATATGGCGGTATTTCAAGGGATATACCTTGGGGAACACCTTGGGAACAAATGTCCTGGGTTGCTTGAGTGAGGATGCCATTGTTATGCATTGTCTAACTTTCAACTCTAGCATCAAGTGTGGAGTTATGAAAGGTTGAGGCCATTTAAAGGGATGAAACATGCCCACATGTATGGCAACATACGATGTGTCGCAATAAATGTAGAAAAACAAGACCAACTCCTACTTCAAAATGAAATAGTATGAGATCAAAGGGACTCAACGGAAACACCAGAAAAGCCAAGACAAAAACCCTAGCAAAGTTTCAACTACCTCCTTTACCTACTCATTTTCATAGTAATCATTTACCACTTTTTCATATACATGAGTGAAAGACAGATTGGTGGAGCTTCTTCTTGAGAACAAGAGGCCCAAAATTCAAGTCACACTCATTTCACCACTTCAAAAGCTCTAAAAATTACTAAACTGGATGATGTTCAAATAAAGCTAATTGTAGGAAAAGGCAGAGGAAAAATTTAAAAAACACAGAGCTATTGCTCTTTACATTTTACATAAAACTTTTACATAAAAACAAAAAAAAAACAAAGATAATATATATTTTCAATAAAAGAGAGCTGCTGCTCTTACATTACAGAGCTGCTGCTCTTAGCATCCAGTAATATTTTCCTGAGCGCTCTGTTTCAGACATGCAATACAACAATAATTTGAACAACATACATGTTAACTCAAAATAGAGCTGCTGTCATATTACAACTCGGGGAATTTTCTCACACAGAAAACATAGTATTCCAACTTCCATTTTGTTGTTCTCTGCACACAGGAAAGAAAAACAACAGCACTCTGATAATGGCTTGACTCGCAGGTAGATATCAGACAAATCCTGCCTTTTTCCAGACGTTGGAGAAGGCTGCCATACTCACAAGTCAACATCCCTGCAGAAAATTTATGAGAAACAGGAGAAAGTAGAAAAAACAGTCAAATTCATTAAATATTGTGGGTCATCCTTAGTCAATGAAGGCGTGGTTGGGATTACTCTTCCAACACTAATTAAGAAGGAAACTGGAAGTATCAAGGCAGTCATGCGCTCATTGAATTCTGATTGCTGTGTAATATTTAAAGAGTTGATTGGGAACGAACGGAGTAATGTTTCAATATAGCAGCTTGAGGATACGTGGAGTCTCAAAGCAGTCACGCATGCAGTGAATTGTGATTGCGGGGTAATAGTTAAGGCCTAGAATTGCCTCAAGACTGGAATAAGTAAGGAATATTTCTTTCCAAAGTATTAAATTATTCTGCTTCTCATTGTACCAAGCTTTGCCTGGCATACCTGCAACCACGTGATCTTCATTCAGCGCCCAAAATGTTTGAAATTTCAATGCCTGGAGTAATACCTTAAGATCTTTGCTTTGTGAATGTCGAGCAAATGTATTCTTTGAAGCAGAAAAGAATCAAATCTGACAATTGAAAAACTTAAAACTTAAAGATGAAATCGAAGCACTAAATCTGCAACAGGCTAGAAACTGAAACAAAACCATTAGAAATTTAAGCAGCTTTTCACAAAGATCGCAGGGTATTCTGTAAATTATTGTGAAGTAATAAATAGATCTATTTCATAATAAAGTATGTAAAGTTTGAAGATGTAATTACATGAAATTTGCCATGCAGATTTGCATGTAGCGTAACGTGAGAATTAGCACTTGAGATCGTAAGAGCCATTAATGAAGCACTGTGGTGTCAACCATATGGCCATCTATCCACCCTATCCCTGTTCACCCCTAAGAACTTACACAAAATTTTAAAAAATGTTATGAAAAGAATAAAACTGTTTTCCTGTCAAGTAGTTTCCCCCTCAACAAAACAAGGCCCACCCGAAAAGGTGATGATATCAGAAGATTGTTTCTACAGTTAAACTTTGATATATACATTACAAATTACAAGGATGAAATTTTTACATGTTGGCTCGCTGCAAAAATTATGTAGCTGGGATGAATTGATTACTTACAAGGAATGTGAAGTCTCTTGGAGCTTCTGCTTTGTGAAGTGAATCGTCAAGCCAATCCAAAATAAATTGTACTTAATCATCTTTTGTTATTGTGATGTGGAACAAAATAAAACAGTACCAATAAATTAGCAAGGTGAAATGGCAATATGCATAATCCATTTCATATTATTAAGAAAGATAGCTCCTACCTAGTTCAGTAGGTAGGTAGTACTTGGAAGAGAGAAAATCACCAAAGGTTGGTTAAAAGATATTCAAATTCGTCGGACAAAAATTTTAGTATATAGTTTCTGAAATATAGGACTAATAACTTCATCAGACTCAGTCTTGTAAGTATGAAGAGAATCTTTAAGGCAGATTAAGATGATTTGATTCCACCCGATTTAAAATCTCCTTCCTCCAAAAAGTCCTGTGAAAGACCAGTGTTTTATTGAGGAATTTATCTCCTGATTCTGAGTATCAGCTTCATCTGAGGGAATGCCACCGATCTTTTCACTGTATAGGATTGAAATTTGTCAAGAGGAAAATATTGTTCAGTATAACATTTACACAATTTCAAATTTAAGAAAGAATCTGATGTATTCGAAATTAGTTCCTGATCTGAGGTTTGTGTATGGCAAGAAGCTCAGAGGCAGAGGATTGATCCCATAGTAGCAAGCTTTTAGGAATTTCTTCGTCAGGTTACCAAAATTTATTTGGTTGCAGCATTTTCCGAGCTTAGGCATCAGATAGATTGGGGTGTGTTTAAATATCATCCAATTTGGTCAAATGTAAGTTTTTCCCTTTCAAAATAGGATAACTATTTTCCACTTCTTCATACGATAACTATTTTCCACTTTTTCATACGCTTGAGTGATATTTAAATAGAGCTGATTGGAAAGGACATTGCTTGCTGGGTAATTTTGAAGGCATAGAATTCGTTCAATACTGGAATAAACAAGGAATATTTCTTCCCAAAGGTATTAAATTATTCTTCTTCCCATGGTACCAAACTTTGCCTCGCATACCTGCAACCACGTGAACTTGATTCAGCCCCCAAAATGTTTGAAATTTAATGCCTGGAGTAATACCTTAAGGTCTTTGCTTTGTGAATGTCAAATGCAAGTGCATTCTTTGAAGCAGGAAAGAATCAAACCTGACAATTGGAAAACTTCAAACATAAAGATGAAGTTGAAGCACTAAATGTGCAACAGGATAGAAACTGAAACGAAACCATTAGAAATTCAAGCAGTTTTTCAGAAAGATGGCAGGGAAATAAAGTTAATATTCTGTATATTATTGTGATCTAAAAAATAGATGTAATTCATAAAAATGGTTAGTGAAGTTTCAAGATGTGATTACATGAAATTTGCCATGCAGCTTTAAATGTAGCGTAATGAGTCATGACAGAATTAGCAGTTGAGGTCATAAATGATAAAAGCCATTAATGAAGCACTATGGTGTCAACTATATGGCCATCCACCTCATCCCCATTCACCCCTAAGAAGATATACAGATTGTAAAATAATGTTTTCTAAAGATGGAATTCGATATTATGTACAATAACAAGGTATGAAAAAACATAAAACTGTTTTCCTGACACGTAGTTTACCCTCGACAAAAGAAGACACCCAAAAAATTGCTGATATCAGAAGATTGTTTTTAAAGTTTAACTTTGATATATAGATTACAAATAACAAGGATGAAATTTTTACATGTTGGCTCGCTGCAAAAATTATTTAGCTGGGATGAAAACTATATTATCCGCTGTACGCAGGAACTAATAAAGAGAATGTATTGATTACTTACAAGGAATGTGAAGTCCCTTGGAGCTTCTGCTTTGTGAAGTCAGTCATCAAGCCAATCCAAAGTAAATTGTGCTTAACCTTCTTCTGTTATTGTGATGTGGAACAAAATAAAACAGTACACTAGGCATAAATTAGTAGATAAATAATGATATTTAGAATGCTAGTGCTTACCGTCCCTTGGGTTTTGAGGTCACTGTCTTGGCCTTCAAATATTCAAATAAGATGAACTAGCTTCAAAGTTAACTGGCAATATACTATTATGCATAAATCGATTCATATTATTAAGAAAGATGAGTTAGCGTCAAGGTTAAGTGGCAATATGCATCAATCCATGTCATATTATTAAGAAAGATAGCTCCTACCTAATTCAGCAGGTTGGTAGTACTGGGAAGAAAATCACCCAGAGGTTAGTTAAAAGATATTCAAATTCTTTAGACGAAAATTTAGTATGAATTAGGTATCACAGCAAAGTGGTGGGAGCAGAAGACCGACGTGTAAAAATGTACTGGTGTTCACTCAGCCTAGCTCTCACTGAAGCACTTGTCCGAGAATTTTGTCCTCCTGCAGCAAGTAAATTTGAAACAAATCTCAAAACTTTGTATAGTATGCATTAGATGATTTTACGAAATATTCCATGGCATTCAAAAAACTAGCCTACGAAACAAATTCTGCTGATAGTGTCCTTATTAAAATTAAGTATTTGCAGGGATTGCCATTTAATATCTTTGACAAAGTCAAACAATATTTAGACATGAAAGGTCTTACTGTAGGTGCTTCCTCCATGACTGATGTAATTGAGCTTGCTAGTGAACGTTACATAGAAATTATTAATGATTTTAAAGCTCGGGACAAATTCACTAAGCATCAATATGCCATGTGACTTTCTCACCAGTTCCCTAAAACTGAACCTTATGGTTGCAAACCATTCATAAAATCCCGCAAGAAACAACGTAGGCGTCACCCAGCTTATAAGCTTTCTTTTCGCAAATGCTCTATCAAAAAATGCCATAGCTATGCCCTTAAGCATACTTACATGCGAAAATGTCGCACTGCTCGCCCTGCCAGCAAATCTGTTATTTGCTATATTTGTAACCAACCAAAACATATTGCTCCACAATACTCTTGCTATTTATATCACTAACACAGTAGCATGGTGAGATGTCATCGATGAAAATGAATAGTTATATCATCCACTTCAATAGTCAAAGGTTAATTTTAATCAATAAAAATATGACAAATATTTACCACTTTTTGTTGTGAATGAGGTATAAAATCACTATTGATTGTTTGGCCATTGAAATGGATGATATTTAAATAGAATAGAATATCTTTACCTATAAGATGACATATATGAACCTGTTTTAAAAGAAACTGAAGATGAAGGTCCTGATATATATGATCTTGAAAGTCTAGTTTATGACTTAAAAGAAGAAGAATTACCAACAACGTGGTTTCTGAAATATAGGACTAATAACTTCATCAGACTCAGTCTTGTAAGTATGAAGAGAATATTTAAGACAAATTAAGATAATTTTATTCCACGCGATTTAAAATCTCCTTCCACCAAAGCGTCCTGTGAAAGATCAGTGTTTATTGAGGAATTTATCTCCTGCTTCTGAATATGAGCTTCATCCGGAATGCCACCGATCTTTTCACCGTGTAGGATTGAAAATTGGTAAGAGGAAATTATTGTAAACTATAGCATTTACACAATTTCAAATTTATGAAAGAAACTGATGTGTTCGAAATTAGTGCCTGATCTGAGGTTTGTGTATGGCAAGACGCTAAGAAGCAAAGGATTGATCCCATAGTAGCAAGCCTTTTTGGAATTTCTTCCTCAGGTTGGGAAAAATTATTTGATTGCAGCATCTCCTGAGTTTAGGCATCAGATGGATTGGGGTATGTTTAAATATCATCCAGTTTGGTCAAATGTAACTTTTCCCTTTCAAAAATAGTATAACTATTTACCACTTTTTCCCGTTCCAAATGAGAGTGACTATTTAGGAATAAGAGGTCCCATCCGTTCCAAATTCAAGTCACTCTCATTTTCACCACTTCAAAATAAATTCTATAAATTACCAAACTGGGTGATAATTAAATAGAGCTGATTGAAAAGGACACTGAAAGTCTCACGACGCGCTCATTGAATTGTGATTGCTCGGTAATATTTAAAGAGTTGATTGGCAACAAACAGGGTGATGTTTAAATACAGCAGACTGAGGATACGTGAAGTCTCAAAGCAGTCACGGTGATTGCTGATTAGTCATGCAGCATGGGAATTGTGAAGTCTCAAGACAGCCACGCACACGTCGAATTGGATCAAAAGCAAGTATTTCCGCTGATATTAAGGCCTAGAATTCTTTCAAAACTGAAATAAATAAGGAATATTTCTTCCCAAAGGTATTAAATTACTCTGCTTCCCATGCTAATGCCTGGAGTAAGACCTTACGATCTTTGCTTTGTGAACACTAGCATCGCTTCAGACCGAGTGCATTCTTTGAAGCATAAAGAAGCAAACCTGACAATGGGAAAACTCAAAACATAAAGATGAAGTCGAAGCATTAGATTAAATCTGCGACAGGCTAGAAACTGAAACAAAACCATTAGAAATTTAACCAGTTTTTGAGAACGATTGCAGGGAAATAAAGTTAATAGTCTGTACATTATTGTGAAGTAATAAATAGATCTATTTCATAAAAAAGTAAGGAAGTAAAGTTTGAAGATGTAATTATATGATTTTTGCCATGCAGCTTCATGTGTAGTGTACTGACAGAATTAGCACTTCAAATCCTAAAAGCCATTAATGAAGCACTCATTTTCAATGATAAACAGTCAATAATAATTTTGCATAAGTACTAAATATTTATCCTATTGTAATGGTCAAATTTGACATTTGATTATTAAAATAAATGATGTTTAAGAGTAACAGTAACAATCATATGGCATTCCACCTTATCCCCGTTCACTCCTAAGAACTAACTTACACAAGATTTTAAAAAATGATTTTTAAAGTGGGAACTTGATCTCACGTACAATAACAAGGTATGAAAAAAGAAAATTGTTTTCCTGTCATGCAGTTTCCCCCTCAACCAAACAAGGCCCCCCCAAAAATTGCTGATATTAGAAAATTGTATCTACAGTTAAACTTTGAAACATACATTACAAATTCTTAAGCATGGATGATATATACATTACAAATTCTTACAAAATTTAGCTGGGGTGAAACCTACAGCATCCTCCATATGCAAGAACTAATAAAGAGAACATAGTGATTACTTACAAGGATGTGAGTTACTTACAAGGATGTGAGGTTGTTGGAGCTTCTGCTTTGTGAAATCAATCATCAAGCCAATCCAAAGTAAATTGTGCTTCCACAATTTCAACTCTAAGATAAGGGATAGAAGAGGCCTTAATTCACAACCACTGGTGCCCAACCTTCTCATCACAGATGACAGAGCTTAGTCCACAAACACTTCTAGGCAACCTCTTCAAAGGAGAACACTCTCTCATGTCAAACACTTTCAATTTCTTGAGTTGATCTATTTCCTCTAGTGGAAGTTCTTTCAAGCCCTCACAGAGTGAAATGTCAAGAAATTCCAGCTGCCCAAGTAGTCCAATTGATGCCGGAAGCTCTTTCAGGCCTGGTAATGCTGATAATCTTATCATTCTTAAAGAGCTCAGATTTCCGAGATCATATGGTAACTTTGCAACCAGATGGCAATTCGTACAGACCATATCTGAGCAGAGGGCATATGACAGATGTCAGGGGGCAACTTCTCCTAATCACTGCAGTGGTCCAGGATAAATTCTTGCAGGTTGGTATTACTGAATGTGCAAATATTTCTAAACCCTTCACATAAACTTAGAGATAGTTTGTCTAATTTTTGTATTACTTTAATCTGTTTTGGAATAGTGGTTGTAACCAACTTCTCCAAGCGAACACTCCTGAGCTGAGTGAGTGAAGATAAGGCACCTAAACCATTTATTGTGGCCATCTTTGAGGGCAAATTACATAACATTACAATTTTCAGTTTTTCATTGTTTTGATAACCTATGTTTTTAGATAACGTATGACAACGGCAACGTAACGGAAGACGAAATTTAAAAAGGTTGCGTACAAGAAGGGTATATATATATATTGAAAAAAATATTTTATTTTTTTTTCTAAACTTTGGATTTTTTTGCCTCATTTGAGTTGGGAGAGATCACTTACGAGGATGTGCAAACATGCCAACCTAATGAAGGCACATATCTTGTGAACATGGCAGCCCAGCAATGGTCCATGACGACCTCATCGCCCAGCGAAGGCACACAGCCTGTGAGCATGCCAGCCCAGCGAAGACATATATTATGTGAGCACGACAGCCCAGCGAAGGCCCATGGCCTACGAGCTCATCAGTTATGCCAACCCAGCGAAGGCACATATCCTGCGAGTACGGCAGCCCAGCGAAGATGCATGACCTGCGAGCTCATCGGCCTGCGGGGGTTTGAACCCACCACAATGTGCCCTTATAGGCAAAAAAATATATATTTAGTCTTAATAACCACTATATTTCTCTCTACTATATCAATGGCTCTTAAACATTATCCACTTAAAAGTGAAAAGTTTGCCCAATAAAACTAGGACAAATATTTACCATTTTTTATTATGAATTAAGTGTAAAATTACTATTGATTGTTTGACCTTAAAGTACATAATATTTAACTAATATGCTATAATACAATTAAAGGAATTCAAATTATCAGAGGAATGAGATTAAAAAACAAACATGTACTGCTCAATTATTAAGAAAAAAACCAAAAAAGACATAATACTGCTCAGGGATAGAAGAGGCCTTAACTCTCGTCAAGCCAATTCAAAGTAATTTGTGTTTCCACAAATTTCAACTTTAAGATCAGGGATAGAAGAGGCCTTAACTCGTAACCACAGGTGCCCAATCTTCTCATCACAGATGACATGTTTCAGAGAGCTTAGTCAACAAACACTTTTAGGCAAACTCCTTAAACGAGAACATTCTCTCATGTTAAACTCTTTCAATTTCTTGAGTACACCTATTTCTTCTGGAAGTTCTTTCAAGCCCTCACACAGTGAAATGTCTAGATATTCCAGCTGCCCAAGTTTTCCAATTGATGCCGGAAGCTCTTTCAGGCCTGGTAATGCTGATAATCTCAACATTCTCACAGAGCTCAGATTTCCGAAATCATACGGTAATTTTTCAACCAGATGGCAGTTGGTAATAGACCATATCTGAGCAGAGGACATATGACAGATGCCAAGCGGCAGCTCCTCCAAATCGCTGCAGTGGTCTAGATTAAATTCTTGTAGGTTGGTGTTGCTGAATGTGGAAGTATTTCCAAACCCTTCACATAAGCTTATAGATAGTTTGTCTAATTTTTGTATTACTTTAATCTGTTTTGGAAAAGTAGGTGCAACCAACTTCTCCAAGCGAACACTCCTGAGCTGAGTGAGTGAAGAAATGGCATCTAAACCTTTTATTGTGGTCCTCTTTGAGCTCAAATTACATATAATTAAAACTTTCAGTTTTTTCATGGTTTTGAGAAATGATGGTAGATAGTATTCACTCGCAGAAAAGAGTAATACCAGAACCTCTGTCTCTGGAGAATCCATCTCATACCACTGGGCTTCAGCCATAGAGCCTGCAACAGGTCAACCACTATAGGCAAAATAATATATATTTAGTCTTAATAACCACTATATTTCTCTCTACTATATCAATGGTTCTTAAACATTATCCACTCTTAAACATTATCCACTTAAAAGTCAAAAGTTTGCCCAATAAAAATAGGACAAATATTTACCATTTTTTGTTATGAATTAAGTGTAAAATTACTATTGATTGTTTGACCTTAAATACATGATATTTAACTAATATGCTATAATACAATTAAAGGAATTCAAATTATCAGAGGAATGAGATTAAAAAACAAACATGTACTGCTCAATTATTAAGAAAAAAACCAAAAAAGACATAATACTGCTCAATTATTAAGAGGCCTTAACTCTCGTCAAGCCAATTCAAAGTAATTTGTGTTTCCACAAATTTCAACTTTAAGATCAGGGATAGAAGAGGCCTTAACTCGCAACCACAGGTGCCCAATCTTCTCATCACAGATGACATGTTTCAGAGAGCTTAGTCCACAAACACTTTTAGGCAACCTCCTTAAACGAGAACACTCTCTCATGTCAATCTCTTCCAATTTCTTTAGTTGACCTATTTCCTCTGGAAGTTCTTTCAAGCCCTCACACAGTGAAATGTCTAGATATTCCAGCTGCCCAAGTTTTCCAATTGATGCCGGAAGCTCTTTCAGGCCTGGTAATGCTGATAATCTCAACATTCTCACAGAGCTCAGATTTCCGAAATCATACGGTAATTTTTCAACCAGATGGCAGTTGGTAATAGACCATATCTGAGCAGAGGACATATGACAGATGCCAAGCGGCAGCTCCTCCAAATCGCTGCAGTGGTCTAGATTAAATTCTTGTAGGTTGGTGTTGCTGAATGTGGAAGTATTTCCAAACCCTTCACATAAGCTTATAGATAGTTTGTCTAATTTTTGTATTACTTTAATCTGTTTCGGAAAAGTAGGTGCAACCAACTTCTCCAAGCGAACACTCCTGAGCTGAGTGAGTGAAGAAATGGCATCTAAACCTTTTATTGTGGTCCTCTTTGAGCTCAAATTACATATAATTAAAACTTTCAGTTTTTTCATGGTTTTGAGAAATGATGGTAGATAGTATTCACTCGCAGAAAAGAGTAATACCAGAACCTCTGTCTCTGGAAAATCCATCTCATACCACTGGGCTTCAGCCATAGAGCCTGCAACAGATCAATCACATATGCAATTGAATTAGAACATTTTTTAGCGGCCAAGAATACTAGCAGTTCACATAAAGAATTTATATTAATAGTATTGTTGTTTCAATCATATCATTATTCATGATGACAAAACCACAAAAAGCTAAAAAAATTTAATAGTTCAAATAACCTGCAGAGTTTGCCATTAAACAAATCTGAATATTTTAGGCAGAATAACCTACCTGTGTGAATAGAGATAACTTGGGCATTAAATGGTTTATCATTAAACATCTCCCACTTCCCTGGCAAGCTCAGCTCCTTCCTAGGCATGAGTAATCTCTTTCTATGGACTATACTGTCCTGGCTTCCCAAATATATGGCCAAATCTCGCATTACATCATGCTGAGAAAAGTACAGCTCGAAGGCATTTCCATAAGAGATTGTTGCTTGGCTTCTGATAATTACAGCCACAATATTAGCTCAATGTTTAAAAATAGTATAGCAAGAAATTTAATATATAGAAGGATAGGTAAATACCCTGGACTGCTGATTAAAGTCAAGAGATTTTTGCTTGCAAGTTCCAATAACATGATAAAGGCAGCTTGCCTCTCCAGCTTCCGAACATAAACCCAAATGTCCAGCAGTGGATCAACACAGATTTTCTTGTTCTCTGGAAATAAGGCTAAATCTAGGAAGCATTCCCTCCCAACATCATCCAAGAAATCAATACTGGTCTCCAAGCTTCTAAAAAGGCCTTCTTTGTGATAACTGGATATAGATTCCCCCTGCGAAAGCTTATTCTTTGCGTTCACCCAGGCCACATGAGGTTCCCCATTCAAAGAGCTCCCAATCACCTTTAGAGCAAGGGGTAAGCCCTTACATTCAGCTTGCACCTATCATTCATAATATTGATATTTTTATTAATGTCCCCGCGAAGCTCTGTCAGAGATCTAAAAAAGGACAAAATTATATTATACAATTTGAGCCATCATTTTTGTGGATTAACTGCTTTCGACAGCAGAGTTATTTAAATTACTAACTTTAAAGTACTAGAACATTCAATAATTGGAAGTTCTTAAAGCAAAAACACAAATAAACAAGCACATAATTCATTTTACATTTGTTGTTGATCTTACTTGATTCGATAGGAAGCTTTGGGCTTACTCACATTTTTTATTTTCAAGGTAAGAAAAGACTATACCTCCATGACCAGATTTGCATCTGCGGTACTTGGAATTGATGTCTGTTCAGAAGCCCAGAAGCAGAAAAGTGAGAGAGCATCCTCGTCACCCAGCAATGGCAACTTATACAGTCGAGTACGGGGGTTGTAGGGGATGGTAGAACTGTCTCTGGTTGTGAGAACAGTTTTGTACCCTGGCGCTTCAAATAGTAATTCCTCCGAATTAGACCTAGACCAGACATCATCCAATATCATCAGAGTTCGCTTAGATTGACTAAATAGATGCTTCTTTAGCTGTATGCGTGCATCTTCCACCTTTTGAAACTCAGGCATCTTCCTTCCAATAATCTTCTCCCACATCGTCTCTATAATTTCCTTCAGATTTGGGGACTGTGAAACAGTGATGAAATGTACATTTCCAAAATAACCTGATGTCCACAAAAAAAACAATTATTTTTCAGTACGCTGCAAAAGAACTTCTAAACCTTAGACCAGAGCATCAAGAAGAAAAATCATGATTGGAAATCTATGAGCGTACAAATTTAACACCAGAAATGGTAAGCAGACCCACATGGAGAAACCTCGGGAACGGAGAATATGTAAGAGTTGTAACCTGAATGGTGCACTTCACAACACTACTACTTTTGTCACTTATCTGACAATCAGCACAAATACATAGCCGTTGCAACGTACCCTATATGAAACTCAACGCCCATAGAAACTCAAATAATTGCTGGACTAACTGTCCAGCACTTTTGGGCATATGATCACGTGGACTAACTGCCAATCTGGGTCTAGGTGAAGGTGTTGGTTTGGAAGTTCACCAACACTTGAAAGTTTTGGTGTAACGGCAAACTACATATGGTATCAGAGCCTCAACCTAAATTCAATTCCCCCGAATTACGTCGGAAGGGGGGTGTTGGACTAACCGCCACACCTCTAGGCATATGATCTCGTGGACTAACCGCCACTCTGGGTCTAGGTGAAGGTGTTGGTTTGGAAGTTCACTAACACTTGCAAGTTTTAATGTAACGACAAACTACAATAACAGTTGTCTAAACATGCAGAGTATAGGTCCTACGGAAGATCTTAGCCTTGAACGTCTACAGATCAATTTAGCCTGGATGCCCTACACACCAAAGCCCTTCGCCCAAAATCTTTAGTCATCGATGGGATGGGCCAAAACAATTCAGTGGTTTCCTAATAAAGGATAAAAACATCAGCAAAAACAACATAAAAAATGGAAGGAAAGAAACGTCACCTTTAATATGGGGATCATCACAAATAGCCGAGACCAAAGTCGTTTTCCCACCCCCTCCGATACAATGCACTCCAACGACCGACACCTCGCTCTGGAATAAAAGCTCCTTCAAATCCCTAACAGGCTTCTCCAACCCGGCATAAAACCTAGATTTCACAGGAATAGTACTAAGATGAGAGTATTTGTTAACCTCTTCCATTTCCGTACTTGGACACAAATTACCTAAACTTATATCTGAAGGCTGTAATTCCTTGTATATATCTTTCAGGACTGCCATAAGATTTCTAGCATCTAACGCCATGTCGACTGGGATAGAACCCATGAAGCCATTGATCTCCACTTCTAGCTGGAGTATCTGTGAAGCATATCTAATCTTACGCAATCTTAAAATTCCGATAATGCTATCACAATATTTTACCAGCTCTGCACCCCTAAGAAGGGTGTTTAAAAGCTGGCGAAAGGCGGGATTTCGCTGATCCTCGGGCAGTTGCAGGTCAGATGCACAAAGTTGTTGGATAGCTGGGATAAGGGATTTCAGCAGGCCATCGGCTCTAACGCACGCCACCTTGCCATTGTAACTCTCCATTCCAAATATTGCTAAAACGAAAATTGTCAGTCAAAGATTTCACAAAATCTCTGCGATCTCTTTAGCTCTCAAAAGTTCAAGCTTGTAGGTGCGGATTGCTACAGTTCTAAGTTTTCTCTACCTGAAAAGTTCTAAGGCAGAGCTCGTGGCGTCTACATAAAACTAAATTTGTGGGAAGCACGCAGGATTCTTCCCTTAGAGGAGACGTCAACGGATACATACAAGTGTCGGTCACTTGCGAAGATAAAACCAGATCAACAATGGTATTATGAGAATCATTCCACGGTCACCTGCCGGTGGATAAATTGGAAGCCCCTTATTTAAAGCCACGAATTTGTCAAATTAGGGTTTCTAACAAACAAAGATAAGAACAGAAAAGGAAATACCTAGACTTTGGCTACCACCTACTGTTAGTATAGTTTTTATTATATAAAAAAATAAAAATAAATTATTTTAATTATTTTTTAATTTAAAAAAATAAAAAAAAAGGAGGGAAGGAAATATATGCAGACACATGACATATTTTTTAGTATGCAGTGTTTATTTTCAACCCCTTTTTTTCCACAACTTATTAATTTCTAAACAATAGCTGTTCTAAAAAATAAGAAAAGATTCTATATTATCATTTTCTCATAATTATAAATATCCATGGGACCACTCCAACTGTTCAACTTTAAAGAAAAAATAACCTAAACAGCTGCATAGGAACGTGGGGTAAGACAACGAATATCTTCTTAGACCACCAAGAAGATTTTGGCGCTGTGGTGATGCTATCATAATGTCTGAATTGTTTTTTTTTTTATATCAATAATCGTAGTCCCAACTCTTTCTTCGTTTTTAACTTAACGTGTACGTCACGATCACTTTGACGAGGTCTCGACATTCACGAAGGGAAGCGGTTATTCTCCCGACAAAATGCTTAAGACCGTACAAAAAACCATACAAAAGGCATCATACCATATTCACCATAAAAACTAGCATCTCTGTTAATGGGACCCGCAACAGCCGTGAACTTAACTAACCTCCATTATCAAATTCAAATTTTTTTAAATCTGTCGCAGCGGCAAATTGATTTTTTATTTTAAAACTGCACATTTGACCGTATTTATTAATTAATTGAAATTCATAATACAACAGTATTATGAATTTCAATTAATTAATAAATACAGTATTCTGAATTTCAATTAATTAATAAATACGGTCAAATGTGCATCTAGAGGGTTGGATAGACAATTCGCACTGCCCTGCTCTCTCCACATGCGTTCCTCTAGATGGAGCCGATCAAGCAAACGATCTCTTCCTCTCTCAGGAATGTGAGAAAGCTGTGCACGGTGGAGCTGCTCACAGACAACAAAATACTGCTCTTTACAGTGCTTCTGGACAGATTACCTTCGAAGGTTTCGTTCACTCGAAAGTTGCTGGTGGGCGCCATTATATGCCTGGTAAAAACACCGCCGGTGAAGGTTTTGGTGTCTTCGTTTCATGTGAGCACCTTTTTCTATCGGATACAAGAGTCTCTCTTCAATAAGTATCCAGATCGCGATGACTATCACGTAAAAGATAACTAATTTAGATGTAAAGAACCATAAGTAGCCAACTAATTCTGATACCTCAGTTTTGTTAAAATTAGAGAAGAGACTTTTAGTAGTCCAAACTGGGGCAAATTCATTTCTGTGGAGAGTGCAGGAGCTCGCACTGAACAAGCTGCATGACATTCCCAAGAGATACATCAGATTCCACGATGAGAGGCCATGTTTCAAACCATCCCTTCCTTCTGACTCCACCATTCCAGTAACCGACATTCCAAAGTTACTCACTCTGAAAATCATGAAATGCTTTATGAGATGGACATTCTTTCAAAGGCCTGTCAAGATTGGGGCTGCTTTAAGGTATCATAATTTTTTTTGCAAATTTATGTAGTTAACATTTTACATTAGTTTTGGGTATTGAGGTTTGTTTTCACTTACATTGCAATGATCCTCATCCTGTGAACCAGGGAATTTGGCATTCTTTGATAGATCGCGTAAGAGGGGTGGCTTATTTAACAACTAATGTATACAACAATACAAGGTATCAGTCTTCTATCGCTCTATGTAAATGTCATCCACTTTCAGAGTTGAACCGGTCAAACAGCCAATAGCATTTTTCTATTTCATTCACAACAAAAAGTGTTAAATATAGGAAAACTTTTCATTGGCCAGAATTTATCATTAAATATTGAAGTGGATGACATTTAAGATCAGCCGTCTTCTATCACAGTGTATACAAGTTATTTACAGTCGTATGCAACAAATATAAACTGCTATTAGCCTTATAACACAACTTATGCAAAATATATCATACTATAACCACTGGTGAACTAGTTTGATGCCTTTATAGCTTCCATTGAAATGTATCAAAACCATAATAGATGGTGTACAGAGTCCATTTAAATCAAAACAACATACATACCTCCATATACTACAGGTTGGATTAAGAGACCTTCTTGTCGCCTCTTCGTTGTCCTTCCTTTCTCTAAGATACTAACCAATATGACAAAATGTAAAAGATCTGGTTTGTAGTCTCTTCTTCCAAGAATGAGTGTGTGTTTTTCCTCATGATATAGCCTTTTAAAACGCTTTACTATGCCCATAACCATAGAGATCCTTCCTGCATCAGTGCCTATAAACACTCTAAAGTGGCATGCAGAAAGACCACTCCAAACTATTTGAAAACACTTCCTTTCTCTCCATATCCAACGTGGAGGAAAGGAGTCGAGTGACTACAAGAATATGTAGTGATTTGTATTAAATTTGCAACTATACCACGTTCCCCTAAAAAGCTCATCGACAACAAAACAATAGGCTTAACTAATAGCTCATACCAAATAGATATTTAACAACATAATATCATTGTATACAACGTTTATTTATGTTGTCTCTAACACAAGATATGATATGAGAATGGGGTCAAGGTATTCTCCCCCTCTCAAAATTGTTTAAACATCAAAATAGATAAAATAACATAATAGAATTTCTAATCGGGAATTACCGATAATAAAATAGTTTAACTACTATTGACCATTTCCTTGTCGATAATCATATACTATCTTAACTTAGTTTTCGACAAAAACCTCATCTTAATGGATCAAGTTGACAGTCGACGATTTGTCAAGTCAGAACCAAACTTAGACAAATTGGTCTTGAACATAACTTACCATACTCGATGAAGGTTCACTTAAACTATAAAAGAATGAGACTCAGATGACAAACAATATGTTTTTATCCATATGTCTATACTCTTCTCTCTAATGATGCTCTCCCTCTCTTTCTCAGTGGGTGGAAACCCTATTTCCTGGTTACAACTTGTAATCACCAAAATGGGATTAATACATCATTAGTCAATCCACAAACCTTATGAATAAATAATCAAGACATCTTATAATCTCGTGTCTAAATTCTAATCATATAATGATGAAGGGGGTAAACCATAAAACACACAATAACAGAAATAGAACAAATAAAATAGAATATTTCTTTATTGATCTGGACAACTCATTACATTACAGAAGCTTAATTACAATCAGAGGAATCAATCCTCCACAAGCTACAACACACTAAAGCTACACATCACCAGGCTCTAGAATCTTTTGTCTTCTGTAACCCTAAATCAGCTAGGGTTTCTGTTTTCCCACCTATTCTTGACTCCACACTTGCCCCCTTAACTCTACTACCGCCCAGAGTTCCCAAAATAGTCATAAATAGCACTTTTTGGCAGCCACCAGTTAAATTTCAAAATTTGCAACTCCCTCCAAAAGTAGGTCAACTTCCGGGAAGCATAACTTTTGATCCAGATGTCCGATTAACAAACTGTTTTAAGCGCCAAAAATCTCGCGATGTGAACTATCACACTAGAAATCTGTAAACAGATTTCTATCAACTTTTCAGGATGTTATGGGATGTCTTAGTGCCTCATATCTTGTTTCAAAAATTTTCAAGGGCTTTTGGGAAAACAAAAACTTTAATATCTTTCAGCTCACAAATGATCTTTACCTTATTCCTTCGCCAAAGGTCTTATATTTCCATTATATAACTTTCTGTAAGTTTTTGCTTCAATCTGTGCCCAAATGCAAAGTTTCTTAAAATGGCAGTTAAACTTTCCAAAACAGGCAGGTTGCTATTTTTAGCAGTTTTAGAAAAATTGAAAGTCCTACATCATTATTCTGGATATTATGGAACTAGAAACACTAATTATGGAAAGAAATGAAAATAACTACAATGATTTTGAATTAACTTATTTTTGGGTGATGCAAGATTGTCCTTACACCACTGGATGCTTCTGCATCAGACACCCAGGGTAATTTGAGAAGTGACCCTGTCACGTCTTAGATGTTTGTGTGAGGAAAACCCAAACGGTCAACCTCTGCCTTAGACAACCAAGAAGAAGCTTCTACAGGCTGTCCTTTCTATTTTATTAGATATTCTTCATATTGCCTGTTCTAAATACTCCTTCCCACATGGCTATCCAAGATCTCTTCTATCTCCTCCATTGAAGTAGATGCCAGAATACTCCACTACACTTCTGTTGGTCCATCCTCTGTTCTACCTTCATGATATTCTGATAAATCAGCAATGTTGAAAATAGGGGAAATATTGATCCCACTTGGCAGCTCTACCTCATATGCATTTCTTGAATCATGCTTCTTCGAGATTTTGGATGGTTTAAATTTCTTTATTTTCAACTTATTGTATGTTCCAATTGGGAACCTTTCTTTTCTCAAGTGAACCATGACTTCATCTCCTATCTAGAACTCCTTATACCTCCTCTTCTAATCTACCTTAGCCTTGTACTAAATATGCATCTTATTAATATGCTTTCTCACCTCTTCATGCAAATTCTTCAGATGTTCTGCAATGTCTTCAGCTTCAGCACTTGTCTTTTTTCCTTTGTCCAGCTTCCTTAACTCAGAAGCATTTCTTGAGCTATTTCCATATACAATATGGAATGGTGATTTACCAGTACTCCTATTGATAGAATTGTTGTAAGTAAATTCTGCCTGTGGTAAAATCAAATCCCATCCCTTGGGCTTATCTCCTACTAAGCATCGTAGCAGGTTGCCCAAACTCCTATTCACCACTTCCGTCTGTCCATCAGTCTGTGGATGGTGTGCAGAACTGAACTTCAAATTTGTTTTCAACTTCTTCCATAATGTCCTCTAGAAATAACCAACAAACTTGGTATCTTGATCTGAAACTATGGTCTTTGGTAGACCATGTAATCTCACCACCTCCCTAAAAAATAACTCTACAATATGAACAACATCATTAGTCTTCTTGCAAGGAATAAAATGTGTCATCTTTGAGAATCTGTCCACCACCACAAAAATAGAATCATGTCCTCTCTGTGTCCTTGGTAAACCAAGAACAAAATCCATACTAATATCATCCCATGGCTTCTCTGGTATAGGTAATGGCTGATATAGCCCTATATTCTAACTAGTTCCTTTTGCTATTTGACACACTGCACAAATTTTCTCACATTCTGTTGCAACTGTGGCCAATAATAAATTTCACCAACAATAGCAATGGTCTTATCTCGACCAAAGTGTCCATCCAATCCCCCACTATACTTCTCCTTAATCAGATTCTCTCTCATGGAACTCCTTGGAATGCACAACTAGCTTCCTCTAAACAACATGCCATCTCGGATAATGAAATCCAACCATTTTATCATGTCCAAAGTAATAAGTTCCAAACAAGCTTTCCAAGCCTTTGCAAAATCTAGGTCTTCTGGATACAAACTCTTGAGCTCATCAAACCCAACAATCTCTATCTTCATTTCTATCAACAAATTTTGCCTTCTGCTCAAGGCATCTACAATTCTGTTGGACTTCCCACTCCTGTGCTTCAAAACAAAGGTATAACTCTACAAAAACTCAACCCATTTTAAGTACCTTTGATTCAACTTTCCTTGGCTATTAAGATACTGTAAAGCCTGATGATCAGTATATAAAACAAACTCTTTTAGCAACAAATAATGTCTCCATTTCTTCACAGCCTGAACTATAACATAAAATTCCTGATCATAAATAGAATACTTTTTCTTGGCATCATTAAGTTTCTCACTAAAATAGGCAATGGGCTTACCTTGTCAACTCAAAATAACTCCTATAGCACTACCACTAGCATCATAGTCTACCTGAAATACCTTATTGAAATCTGGAAGTGCCAAAATAGGTTACTCTATAACTTTCTACTTCAATGTATCAAAGCTTTTGTTTGCTCCTTTAGTCCATCTAAACTATTTTCTATCCCCTCTCATTGTCTTCGTTAGGGGTGCACAAATACTACTAAAATTTCTGATAAACTTTCTGTAAAAACTTGTCAAACCTTGAAAAGATCATACATCTGTGGCACTCTTTGGTGTAGGTCATTCAAGGATAGTTCTCACCTTCTCTAGGTCCATCTTAAGACCTTCCTCTGAGACAACAAATTCTAGGTATACCAACTACTTCTTTACAAAACTACATTTCTTCAGATTAATTAGCAACTTCTCCTCCCTCAACTTCTCTAAAACTCTTCTGATATGCATCAGATGCTCATCCCAAGTCTTACTGAAAATTAAAATATCATCTAAATAAATAATAACAAAACTTCCCAAAAATTCTTTCAAGACCTCATTCATGAGCCGCATGAATGTGCTCGGTGTATTGGTTAGCCCAAATGGCATGACTAACCACTCGTACAAACCCTCCTTGCTCTTGAATGCTGTCTTCCATTCATCTCCTTCTTTGATTTGGATCTGGTGATACCCACTCTTTAGGTCAATCTTCGTGAAGTACTTGGCTCCACTCAAACAATCCATTATGTCATCCATTATTGGCAATGGAAACCTGTACTTGATCGTGATCTTATTTATGGCTCGAGAATCTATACACATTCTCCACTCTCCATCTTTCTTTGGTGCTAGTATTACAGGTACTGCATATGGACTCAGGCTCTCCCCTATCAGTCCCTTCCTTAATAACTCGTGGACCTGTCTGTTCAACTCTTCATTCTCTGCTGGAGTCATTCTGTGGGTTGCCTTATTTGGCAAACTGGCTCTTGGTATCAATTCCATTTGATGACTTATCTTCCTTACTGGCGGTAAACCTTCTGGTACATTATTAGAGATAATATCCTGAAATTCTTCCAACATAACTGAGACATCTACTGGTACATCTTCACATTTCTCTTGACTAATCTTAGGCATCAATGCAAAGTAATGACGCTCATGCTTCACA
Source organism: Cunninghamia lanceolata (assembly GCA_027924645.1). NCBI lineage: Eukaryota > Viridiplantae > Streptophyta > Pinopsida > Cupressales > Cupressaceae > Cunninghamia > Cunninghamia lanceolata. Next base: position 14,030,185 of record BSBN01000167.1, read on the forward strand.
CCCTCCAAAAATTTTCTACCATCTACCAAACAAATTCTGGCAGTACTACATACCTTTTCTTCCACCTCCTTCAAGGGCTTCAACTTATGGTGAACTCCATCCTTTGTTAGGGAATATGTGTTTGCATGACCATCATGGACAACGCTCCTATCATACTGCCACGGCCTCCCCAACATCATATGACATGCATCCATTGATATGATACCACACATCACCTCATCATGGTAGTCCCCAATCTTGAACTTCACTAAACACTACTCATTGACTAAAGCTATGTGGTCCTTCTGCAACCATGCAATCTGATATGGATGTGGATGCTTTATTCTTGTCAACTTCAACTTGTCAACCATCTCCTTTGAAATAAGATTGTCAGTACTTCCACTGTCAATAATAATATCACAACACTTACCTTCACATTTGCACCTTGTGTGGAATAAACTCTTCCTCTGATTGGGTTCTTTCTCTTCATTCAGCAAAGTTGTTCTGACAACTAGGGTTTCTCCCTTTTTAGCATCTTCAGAACGCTCAGACTGTGCATCTTCATCTACATGTGCAACTCGTGTGTTACCCTCAAGTCTTCTATTTGTCCTTCCTTGGTGTTGCAGACACTCGTATGCTCGATGCCCTTCTTCTCCACATTGGAAACATGTTCCTCTAAAACCTCCTCTTCTGGGGCCTTGCCCAGGTCTGCCTCTTCCTCTTCCTCTTTGCTCACCATTGTTCTGGTCATGAGGGCAGTAGGCATTATCCCCTCTCTGATTTTGACTGGTGCCAACTTCTTCACTTTTCTTTTGATCTTCATTACGGCCTCAATAGGGTCTTCCACCAGTCCTTCCTCCTTGACCTCTTCCCCTTTGCTTGTTATTGAATCTTTTATTCAGCTTCTCTTCCACCTTCAGGAAAAATTGTTACGCATCTTCTATGGTGGTCATTCTGACTAGGCTCAGCTCCTCTTGAATACTAGGCCTCAACCCATTAATGTAACAGGCTACCTTCTCCTTGTTGGGCTCTGCATGACCAGTTCTGATAGTAATCTTATAAATTTCTTCTTTAAACTCCTTAACAGACTTGTTGCCTTGCTTCAATCCTTGTAGCTTCTTCAACAACTCCATCTCATAGTCCACAGGAATGAACTGCTTCTTCAATTTCTCCACCATCTGATCCCATCTGGTGATCTTTCCTTTCCCTCTTCTATTCCTCTCTAACTGGACCTCCTTCCACCAAATACTGGCATGGCCCTTCAACTTTGTTTTTGCAAACTTGACCCGATCTGGGTCCTCGACATCTTCATACTCGAAATACTCCTCCATGTCATTGATCTAATCAATAAGATGTTATGGATTCAAATCTCCAGAATATGTAGAAACTTCAATCATGGGCCTCTTTCTGATCTTTGAAATGACCCTCAACAACCTAACTTTTGCAAGATCTCCTACAGCTTCTTGTTCTTCCTCGGATAGCTCTTCTTCAGCTTCATCTTCTCTTTCTTCTCTTGTTCTTGGCTCAAACCCTCTTCGCAGCTCCTCTTGCAATGCATCGATTTGTCTTTGAAGGGCTCTAAAACCCTCTTCTGTCAAAGCATTCCTCCCAATACAATTTCTTCGTGAAGGCATCTTGATCTCCGCAGCAAACCCATAACCTCAGGTCCTGGTGCAAACTGCCTCACAGTCGGCAATCTGTCTACACACTCAGGAACCCTTGCTCTGATACCACTTGATGAAGGGGGTAAACCATAAAACACACAACAACAGAAATAGAACACAGAAAATAGAATATTTCTTTATTGATCTGGGAAACTCATTACATTACAGAAGCTCAATTACAATCAGAGGAATCAATCCTCCATAGGCTGCAACACACTACAGCTACACATCACCAGGCTCTAGAATATTCTGCCTTCTGTAACTCCAAAGCATCTAGGGTTTCTAGTTTCCCACCTATTCTTGACTCCACACTTGCCCCCTTAACTCTACTACTGCCCAAGGTTCCCAAAATAGTCATAAATAGCACTTTTTGGCAGCCTCCAGCTAAATTTTAAAATTTGCAACTCCCTCCAAAAGCAGGTCAACTTCTGAGAAGCATAACTTTTGATCTGGGTGTTTGATTGACGAACCGTTTTAAGTGCCAGAAAGCTCGCGATGTGAACTATCACTCCAGAAATTCATGAATAGATTTCTATCAACTTTTAAGGATGTTATGGGATGTTTTAGTGCCTCATATCTCGTTTCAAAAAATTTCAGGGGCTTTTCGAAAAACAAAAACTTTAATGTCTTTCAACTCACAAATGATCTTTACCTGATTCCTTCGCCAAAGGTCTTATATTTTTGTTATGTAATTTTCTGTAAGTTTTCACTTCAATCCGTGCCCAAATGCAAACTTTCCTAAAATGGCAGTTAAACTTTCCAAAATAGGTAGGTTGCTATTTTTAGCAATTTTAGAAAAACTGAAAGTCCTACATCATTATTCTGGATATTATGGAACTAGAAACACTAATTATGGAAAGAAATAAAAATAAATATAATCATTTTGAATTAACTTCTTTTTGGGTGATGCAAGATTGCCCTTACACCACTAGATGCTCTTGCATCATATAAACATAAACTCATGATATCATTAATTTATCTTGACATTTTTACATAACGTCAAATCATTAATTCATGCATAATTAACTAATAATTATGTGCAAGTAAAAAGTAAATCATAGTCAAAATTTGGGGTGTGACATGTCTCCCCCCATAAGATTCACCATCCTCGATGATCCAGTAATAATAAGATAAAGTTTTTGTTCAACTTTAAAAAGCATAAAACAAATGAGGAAATCTATGATAAAAAATCATGGTAGTCTTCCCATGTGATACTATCCTCTGCATATTGGTCCCACTGGACCTTGCATTGTGTAACCTCTCTATTACGCAAGTGAAGCTTGCGAACTTTGAGCACCTTGAGAGGCTCAATCATGACCACTCCTAGGTCCTGTACTTATAAAGCATTCCAATCAAGAATATGATTATCACTTGTTATATACTTTTTCAAATATGAAACATGAAAAACAATTTGCATCTTAGCAAGAGCTGGTGGTAGAGAGATTCTATAGGTTTCCGTATTAAACACTTCGAAAACTTCAAAGGGTCCTACATATTGAGGTGCTAGCTTGGAAGACTTTCCAAACTTTATGGAACTCTTCTAAGGTTTGACCCTCAAAAGAACTTTTTCTCCAACTGATAATTGCCTTGGTGTACACTTGGCATTAGCATAACTTTTCTATCTATCATTTGCTTCTGCCAATCTATTTCTGATCATCTTGATTTGTTCTTCCATTTCTAATAACATTTCTAGACTAATGCTAATCTTATCTTCTAGCCTATCCCAGCTTATAGGAGTTTGGCATCTTCTTTCGTATAATGCTTCAAATGGAGTCATCTTAATAGTAGAATGATAGGAGTTGTTATATACAAACTTCACAAGCAGTAGATATTCTTCCCACTTGTATTGCTGATCCATGTAATACATCCGTAAAAAAACTTCTAGAACTTGATTTAGCCCCTCAATATGACCATCTGTCTCCAGGTGATAAGCCGAGCTTATATTGAGTTGAGTTCCTAGCGCAGAGAATAAAGTTTTTTAAAATATTGATGTCATGCGTACATCTCTATTTGAGGTAATTTTTTGAAGAACTCCATGCAATCTAAACACTTCTTTCACAAACTTGCGAGCTAAAACCGGTGTTCCATCCGTTATATTCCCAGGTAAAAAAATGAGATACCTTAGTGAGCTTGTCCACCACCACTAAAATGGCATCATGTCTATTTCGAGACATTGGGAGACCTTGTACAAAGTCCATACTAATGACCTACCACTTCCACTCTAGAATATCGTGCAGATACAAGAGTCCTATTGAATGTTGTTTCTCATCCTTGACTCTCTAGAACTCTAGGCAACTTGCTACAAAACTTGCAGTGTCATTCTTCATTCCTTTCCAGAAATAAAGAGGCTTCACATAAGATAGGAGTTTGGTTACTACAGGGTAAATATGGTGTAGAATGAACTTCCTTCCACACAAGGTTTCTTAATTCTACAGAGTTTGGAACATACATTCTTCCTTTGTATCTTAAAAGCCCATCTAGTTCAAAATAGAACCCATCATACCTCAAGTCTTGAGGATTTACTATGAGATCCTGCTTAACTTGCTCATAGTACTCATCACCTTCATAATTTTGTAACACTAAATCCTTGAAGTTTGAGTGGATAGAGACAATCAATGAGATATGCCTCCATCGACTCAGAGCATCTACTACTTGATTCTCTTTACCATTGATATAACCTATCTTAAAGTTATAGTTGGATATCAGTTCTAACCATCTTTTTGGTTGAGCATTTAGATGAAGTTGGAAAAATATATACTTAAGACCTTGATGGTTTGACTTCAGTTCAAAGGCTTTCCTAGCAAATAGTGTTGCCACACTTGTAAAGCATACATAACTACTACTAACTCTAAGTCATGAGGAACATAGATTTTCTCATATGCTCTCAGTTTTCTGGATTCATAGGCTACCACTCACCCATTATGCATAGGCAATCCTCCTAAACCTTCACCTAAGGCAATCAGTGATTACAACAAATTGACTTTCCAGATCAGGAACTTTCAATATTGGTCCAGTTGTCAACCTCTCTTAAAATTATTTCCTTTTCTCTAAAGCAAAGTGATTAGGTTTGCAATCTTAGAAAAGTTCAATACAAACTTCCTATAATATTCAACTAGCCCCATGAAACTGTGCACTTCATGCACATTCTTTGGCACATGACACTCAAGTATAGTTTTGATTTGTAGGATCTACTGAAATTCCTTCAGCTGATATTATATGTCCCAAATATTGTATCTCTTTCTAAAAGAAAGTACACTTAGAAAGCTTCCCATACAACTTATGTTCCCTCAGCTGCTACAGGACTAACCACAGATACTGCAAGTGCTCTTCCTTGTTCTTAGAATATATAAGAATTTCATCTAGAAACACTAGAACAAATTTATCCAAGCAATCTCATAAAACACTATTCATCATATTCATGAATGTTGTAGGGGCATCCGTAAGTCCAAATGGTAAAAATGTGAACTCATAATGTCCATGCCTTATTCTGAAAGTTGTTTTATGAATGTCTTCATCTTTCAATATCAGCTGATGATATCTAGATCATTGATTGATCTTTAAGAATATTGTTGCGCCCCGCATCTGATCAAAAGGATCATCAATATGTGGTAGAGGATACTTATTCTTTATCATTTCTTTGTTGATCATACAATAGTCTATGCACATATGCAATGTTCCATCCTTTCTAACAAAGATCACAGGTGCTCCCCAAGGTGAAACACTGGGTCTAATCAACCCTTTAGCCAACAACTCCTAAAGCTGGGCTTTTAATTCCATCAACTCTGCAGTAGTCATACGGTATGGCATCTTTGATATTGGCTTAGATCTAGGTATTATATCAATAGAGGAATCAAAAGGTCTCTTCAGGGGTAACCCCAGAAGTTCATCTAGAAAGAGGGTAAATGCAAGAAGTTGTGTCCACTTAAGGTGGAAGTTTTGGAGTTAGAAAAAAATCTGAAATCGGGTTAACCAAAATGGGATCCTGCTTTTTATGAAACGGGATCCCGTTTTGCTTCGGGTTCCCGAGCCAAAAGCGGGATCCCGTTTTCAAGAAACGGGATCCCGTTTTGAGTTCCATAAAAGGTTAATATTTTAACCTTTATGAAACAGGATCCCGTTTCAAAACGGGATCCCGTTTCATAAAGGTTAAAATATTAACCTTTTATGAAACGGGATCCCATTTTAAAACGGGATCCCGTTATTTAAAATTTGAATTTTAAGCTCGCTTTTTGCTTTGTAACCCGGTTCGGGAAATGCTTTGGGGACCCGAACCTGAACTCTGGACCAGGTTTGACCTGCAACTTGAAGGTCCTGTCAATGTCACAACAAAATAGTGACTTTGGGCATATATTTGAAGGTCTATTTTGCAGAATATTTTGACGAAATTAAAACCCATTATAGATGAGACAGTGTAGATTCCAAATATGTAATTTTTTTTACAATTGGATTAATTTTTCTATTTTTAAATCAATTTCTGATGAAATAGGTCCATAAACTTGAATTATTAGGGTTTTTAGTATTTTAATAACTTTTTATTAACATATTTTTTTAAAAAAAATTGTAGGAAAACGTACTTTAGACAATTCTTTTCAATTTAAAAAAAAAAATTTCAAAAAATGTTAAGTTTGGGTCATCTTATGCATGACGTACACGATGATTTTTTAAAAGACCAAAAATGGCCATTAAAAAATTAATTAAAAAAAAATATTCAATAAAAAATTACAAAAAAATATGCAAAACGTGCTTCAGTGAGTTACAAATATTTTCCCAAAAGGATTTTGAAAAATTTGATTATTTAGGTCAAAATATGGATGACGTACACGTACATGGTATAGTTAAAAAAAAGTGACTTTTAAACAGTGGTTTTTAGAAACGCCTATTCAAAATCACTTTCTATCATCTGGGTATTGAAAAAAATTACATATTTGGAAACTAGACTCCGAGTACTACATTTCATATTTAGTGAATTTTTCCAAGATTCCACCGTTAAGTGCTTCAAATTTTTAGGTCAAATGTAACAAATTCTGAAAATCAGGGAAAGCACTTCCACTTTTTGGCCAATAAGTGGACACAACTTCTTGCACACACCCAAGACATCTCAAAAATCTCAAAGGAAAGGATAGTTCTCCAAGGGTACATTTTATTTACTAGGATCCTCTTTTACTAGTTCCATTTTGACTACAGAAAGTTGACATCCTTTTCACCTAGCCCTCTTCAATTGCATAGCAAAGATTGGTTTGATCTTGGCTTCTCTTGGTGTGCCTTGTAGATAGATTTTATTTCTACATCGTTTAGACACTCAACTAATTTTGCAAAATAGTCAACATTGGCCCTATGTCTCCATAACCAATTTATTCCTAATATAACATCATAGGAACCTAGGGGGGCTACAAACAAATTCACCTCAATTAAAAAACTAGGAAGATCAATCTTGGATTCAAATAGGCATTGCTCTACCTAAGCTTTGGTCTGGTTAGCATATTCAACTAACCAAGGTTTAGCCATATATCCACCTCTTCTAGGAAATTTATTCAATACACTTGGAGAAATAAAACTTTCAGTTTCTCCAGTATCAATTAAAATAGAAATAGGAAATCCAAACAAAGTACTTGTCATCTCTATTGGAGTAATCTGGTACTCCACCTGGCGATTGTCCAATGCCACATGGATCCTTTGTTGAAAAGCTTCTTGCTGGGTAGGTAATGTGCTACTATGCTGTTGAACTCCTTAGTTCTTGGTTGGACATTGATTTGCGTAATGATCTCCACGACAAGAGAAAAATTCCCCAAGAGGTTCTCACTTTTTAGTAGGTTTGCTTGAATTATTATCATTCTTCTAGAAGTTCTAATTTTTTTTCTTCTCATTTATGGGTCCATTCTTGTTATTTTTGAAGCCCTTGTCACTTTCCTTGTTGACATCCTATTTATCATTCGTTTTCTTGAAAGGTTGAGAATCTTGTGACTTATTAAACCTCTTGCGATTCTTCTCATGAAATGCAAAAATTGACTTCAATTTTTGCTCTTGTTTGATTACCTTCTCAAAAACTTGGTCCATAGTGGTAGGACAATGCACATCTACTTGTCCACCTATCTGGTCATTTAGACCCATGATGAATTTTTTGATTTGGAACCTTTCATCCTTTTGATATTGTGGCACATACTTCAGGAGACGGGTGAACTTTTCCCAATATTCAACCACTAACATTTCTCCTTGTCGTAGATTTTGAAAATTTGTTAGCTTTTAGTCGAAGAAAAGTTGTGCTAACCACCTCTGTCAAAATATGACCACAAACTGATCCTAGGTTGATCTCAAAGAACTTAGCCCCAATTCTATTTTCTTTTTCATCCACCATGTCGATGGTTCACCTACCAGCTGATAGGAACCCCATACTGCCTTGGTTATCTCAGAGTAGTTTCTAATCTCAAAATACTTTTCCATCTATGTCAACCAAGCTTCTACAGCATTGACACCACTTATTGTTCCATCAAACTTTGGTGGTGTCACTTTCTTCATATATCTTGATAGCTCTAAGGCAAGTATATTTATCATTTCTTCTTGAGACTTAGTCTTATCATCATCCTCCCTTTGTTCACTATGAGTACTGGGTTCATGGACATAATCATCATCCCCTACATGTGAGTCTTTTTTTCTCCTTCAGGTCTGCCTTGGCCCCTAACTTCTTGTTCCAAGGTTCTAAGCCTTTCCTTGGTTTCATTTAGCATGGTCAATAATTGATCCAACTTAGTCATTGGATTTTCGGAAGGATTCAACTCTCCCTAACTATCTCCAAGATTTTCTTGAGTTTGAACCATGATGATACTCTATATTGCATGCCTGACATTCATATTAAGTTATAGATTAGAATTCAGAATTAATGCATCTCATTAATTCCAAATTCATCATAAAATCTATTCATAATACTCAAATTTGTGCAAAACAGTCTCATCTTTATTATAGTTTATTATGGGTATAAATACATCCTTATTTAGATAGATAACACAACAAGACTACATGTCACTGTCGGTTAAAGGACATTCCTCAGGGTCATCTTCCCCATTCGAATCTAGTAAAACAAACTTAGAGGGTGGATGTACATGCAGGTACTCCTCCAACACCTCTTTTCCTAAAGAAGGGGCATCATGACTACACCTAAAAAGCATGTCATGACTAGCATACGGTTTACTTAACCAGTTTGTTGCATTATTTCTTTTCTAGTCAAATATGCTTAAGAGCATCAGCCAATGTTTCAGAGTCTTCCAGCCATGTACCCTTAGCATAGTTAATTTATGTTCTTGGAGTTTTACCTCCTCATTTGGTTCTTTCTTAACCACTACCTTGGGTAAGTTCTGGGGAATAGACTTCATGGTAGTTTTTTTTATTCTTCTCCATGTCATTCTAGCATAAAACTAATTTCAAACATTAGTCAATCTGTTGAATGTTGACAAGTTTTCTCGTAGTGAGTTCCTAGGTCTATGTGTTGAACCTGGTAGGTCTGATGCCATATGTAACATACTTACTCATACAACTTGGAATTACTCACAAATTTTACTAAGAAAAAGATGACAAATATCATTGAATATCATTCCCAGATTGCACCAAAATACTTTGTAGATAAAGATGACAAATATTCCCAATCATATAACAAAGCTTCTCATGAAATGATGACTATTAATCTAACATAAGAAAGAAAAATAGCATAAAGGAGACAATAGACAGGCTCATTGACCAGCACTATTATTCCTTTATTGGTTTTCAAAAAGAGAACACACAAATTTTCTCTTCTCTGTCAAAATGAGAGGATCCAAAAGTCTCTAATTTACATTCTAGCCTTGCATAAATAGGCTCCCCTTCAATAATTGTCTCATAACCACTTTTATTTTATGACTTTAATAACAAAATAAAAAGTCATTAGCTTTAGCCAGCATAAAGTTATAAAAGTAAGTCATTTTATTACGTCATATTAAATGACTTTATATTACAATAGGAAAGAGACAATAAAGTAATATAAAGAAAAGACTAAGTCTGTTAACTCTATTTCTCTAAATTATGTTCCTTTGATGTACCTAGTTTTTCTGGAGATGTAGGCATTCTCTTAAAAACCTTGAATTGTTTTACAGTCAGAGCAATCAATTTTGCCTTCGAGACAGTTGTGTTGAGAAGTTGTAACTTCCATGTGACCAATGTTTCATCAATTTCTTTCAACTGTTCATGAATCTTCAACATTTATCTACACGATAATTAGATATAGTGGAAGATATGACACTCAATTTTTCCAATGTGTTTGTGTTGATCATTTCTTTATTGAAAAGAACTTCATAAATAAAATCTTTGAAATTCTTCTTGATCAACTGGAGATCTTTTATATTAGAATCATCTTTATTCAGAATATCTACTTCAAAAGATAAGAAATTTATAACAATGTCTGATTTTATCATCTCGCAAGATTTTGATAATTTCTTAAGCTATGAAATGGTCTGTTTAAAGATCATGAGTTTCCATTCAAACTAAAATCCCCAAAAATGTTTTCATAATTTATATATTCAGATTTGTTTATAAAATTGTTGTTTTAAATGTTGATGCTAGTTTGAATACTCCTCTCAAGATTAGCTTTCTTGAATCAAAGCCTCGTGTTGATAAATTTTCAATATAAGTTATAAGATCCAAAAAATCTTCTCAAGAGGGAAATGAGGAGGAAATGTTGCATTTTTAAGTAAAATACTACTTATAACATGTGGTGTATAATTTGTTGAAGGTGCTTTCTTAATGATTGACCCAACATTTATGATTGGTTGAGAAATTAGATTAGGAACATATGTAACTAAGAAGGTTGGGTTTCCACTTACATTTTCAAGGATTTGTTGACTCAAGTTGCCTTTTAGATAATGACAATAGTCTATTATTCTTCTTTCCTAATATTTTAAATGGAGCTTTGACATCAAGTTTGGGTTCATAATAAACCATGAGAGAAATTTTAATCTAATGTTCATATAAATGGCATATGAAGCACACATTTGGTAGGTTGATATATAACACCCTCTTGGATATTTTCTTATCTCCAATTTGATTATCAATTCTCTCCTTCAAATAGTTGAAGAGGTCAATATTCACATAAACCCTATTATGGGGGTGATTAGATGAATTATTATCTTACTCATAGCAAATGAAATGCCCAAGAAGTTTAAATAATTAGTTTAGAAATTCCTTCATGGTAAAGGAAAGCCAAGGTGGGACTAAGAACATTTACATAAACTTTAAGAAATTTATCTAGAATTGGTAGCTTAGAATGAAAAGCCCCATAACAAACTCTTAAAAAACCAAGGATGGTAACTCATAACGAGTTTGTGATTGCTAGGATCTTGAAACCTTAAAAAAGCCCTTAGCAAGGTTTTGAAGGTCAATCAATTTAACACTACAAGTCTCTTAGAAGTGTTATAAAAAACTCCTAAGATTAGAATTAGAGGAGATTTAAACTCCTAAATATCCCATAATGTGATTTGCACTCTAACAAGGGACAAGCCTTATCATTTTGGAGTAGTTATAGGAACAAATAACATGTCTTTAAACACATTGATCTTGTGATAAAACTTGAGAACATAATTTCTAGCCTTCTGAGCACCCTTATTGTAGAATAAACTCTAGATACAATGTGTGTTGTATAGCTATCAAAATAGGCCTAAATTACATCTTAAATTTGGCAATAGACATGGATTGCAAAGCAAAATATATTGTAGAAACATGTGAGAAGCAGCTAATACCATATAATAATCGAAAGATTATACATTATAGTTATAAAAAGAAGGAGAATTACTAGTAGAACCTATACAATAAGTTCCCTCTTAATGAAAAATAGGTCTTAACTAATGGTACTTATCTTTCTCAACAATACTAACTCAAAAATTGATAATCATCCCTTCCACAACATCACCAAATGATTGGTTGTTACATATTGTTAAACTGACATGAAATTCCTTGTTATGAATGAGATTAAAATAGTTGGTAGAAAGGATTAATTATTTTCTATGATACGTTGGTTTGAATCTTGATACACATATGTGAAAGAAACGATCCTAAACCCATCCATAATCCCCTTGATGGTTGTAACTAGGGGCTAAATTTGATGGTTGGTCTTGCTTGTCAAATGTATTTTTTTGAAGATGGTTATTGATTCATCGTTGCTCTTCAAATGTTAGAACAATTGATAATTAAAGAAGAAAATATTTTACTACAATTTTCTCTAAAAGCTTCACAACTATCACTTATATGCATTGTGAAAATCTAATACTCCTAAAATAGTCACCATATATATTTCTATGGTCCTTTAAAAAAAAATTCTATTTTTGAAATATTATTTTTATCTTATCCAAGTGTCAAAAAAGAGAGTCATCAAGTGGCTCTTGATCTATTGATGAAGTTAAATGGCTCACAAAAAAACCCCTAAAGAGATCAAATCTTATTCAATTTGAAATATGATATTGACTTACAAAAAACCCCTAAAGAGATCAAATCTTATTCAATTTGAAATATGATATGATTGAAGATGAGACCAAAATCATGTTCTAAACAAATTTGAAATAGAAATATGACGATCAAATAAAATCAAAATCAAAATTATTTCCCCCTTTATGAATGAAGCTATCCATGAAAGTTCTTTGCATTCATCCTTGAAGCAATCATAGTCGTGATTGGAGGAGTTGTCTCCACTCCATCTGTTGGAATCTTCCTCTTATATTCACAAACCTAGAGATTTCTAGGCAACCATTAAACGATATTGTATGTTAAGGCAGTTGTGATCTTTTCATCATAGACTAGGACAACACATATCTTCCTGGACACATGTCGACAAGGATTTTTGGTTTTTGACCTCCGGGAAGTTCCTGGCATTGTCGTGATGCCATGCTAATGTCTGCCTTGTTGAACAATAATGTCTGACTTCGTAGGTCACACAACTCTACTTAATCTTAACCAGCTGGTGCGTTGCAAACAACCGTCTGGTCAAAATATGTACGGCACCGTCAAAACAATTGTAGACCGTGTACGACAGGTTGAATATTAGCTAGTCAAGAAGATATGAGCTTCCTAACTCTTTCCTTCCCTTTTTTTTCCTTCACTTTCCTTAACGTGTACGATCACTTTATAGGAAACAACCCTGAATGAGTTAATGAGCTTCTCTCTGCTTTATTAAACCGCTCTTTTGAGAGCCTTATAAAGAGAGCCCGATCCGATGTTTAAGGAAAATTTTGGCAAAGTCCAATAATGATGGCACCAAATTCAAAACTCAAATGTTAAGACATCATTCACAAGATCAGTCCTATAATCTCAGCACAATTTTGGGTTTCTTAATAAATAATACTCATACATAGTCCTTGTCACTACTGTGACAACAATCCGAACAAACTGGATACGATGATATAAAATCAGAAACACACAAACATTGGACAATAACCCATAAGATTCATTAATTGACTCAAAATAAATAATGCAACATCACCCAGGTCTATTATAATCCAATCAACAACATACATTAACTCTGTAATATATTATTTCTAATGGCCTTCAATGGCCTTTCCTCATATCTACATTCCACATTCCTCTTCTCAAATTGACCTTGTCTGGTCCTTGTCTTCTTTGTTCTCTCCTCTAAGCCTCCCACAGAGATGTCCTCTTCTTTTCTTTTATTTTTATTTTTTTTCTCTCTACAATACCTCTCTCAGAGATGTCCATCCCCTACTCATTTCAACGTATCTCCTTCTCTCCTGTCCTTTCTCTTTTCATTTTCCTTTTATTCATTTTTTGTCACCTCTCATAGAGACATTTTCCTTCTGCCCTTCACTTATTGTTGTTTTGCAGATTCTATCCTTCCTGTCACATTGCAACAACTTCCCTCCTAAAATTAGTCACTTACCTTTCCCATGAAACATTTCTTTCTTCCTCTGCTAATTCTGCAAGGAATCTCCAAGAGGATAAACTTTGCATTTTTTCTAAATCTGAAATTGGTCTTCATGATAGAAGGTGTTACTTCCCCAACTAGCAAGCTGCTACAAATAACTCTTAATAAAATCTTTGTTTTATTTGCCTCAAATGAGGCGTTACTCCTACCTTGGCACTTCCTATTCCCCCAAACATGGTTACATACCTTTCTTAATGAAAAATATGCCTTTCCCTGTCAAATAGAACTAATACAAGGCCTTTTTACTTTCTATTTGAAACTACAGCTTCTGTGGCATTTTAATTTCTATATGTGGGCCCGTGCCCTTTATGAATATTCAGCATATACATAAAATTTATACGCTATATTCTTCCATTGGTTCCATATTCCAAACAATAGAAACATAATTAGTTACCTCTGTGAAAGTGTATAGAACTGAGAAGCTTCAATTGTGTAGCTGCGATGAGTGCCCAGACTGAAAACTGACTTCGGCCATAACTTTTTACTAGAAGCTTGAAACCTCACCAAAATGAACAGGAATACCTGTCTTGATGTTCCTAAGACTTATACCAAACCATTCAATCTCAAATGCTACAAAACTTCAGATTTTCTATTTTCGTCAAATCACCAGTACAAGTTAGAAAACATTAAAATCTCACACACCTAAAGGAATTTGACTATACAACCTTCACGTATAATTTCTAAATGTTTTCAAGATCCTTCTTGTCAAAGGATTTGTTTCCAAACATCATATATTTCCTGGAACAATTATTTTACTGACATTGCCCTGTTGTGCAATTATAAATACTTTCTATCACAATAGCGACAGGAACTTCACCTGCTCATAAATAAAAAAATTTGAAACAAGCAATTTATGCGATGGCCCTGCATTAGCTCCCCAGGCGACAAAAGAGAATGTGCTCCCACACATGTGGTAGTTCCTTCAGTGTAGATCCTCAATACTTCTTTCGCTTCTTCCACAATCTATTCGGCATCTCTTGTTAGAATCTGAAAAGATTAATAACCCAGAAAACTAGTGCAAATGAATAGATATCTAAACTATGAATGCAAATGATATGAAATCAAAATAGCAACACAGAGTTAGTCTCCAAGAGAGTAATGCAAATGCTAGAAGCACAATAGCATTAAGAGGATGCAAAAGCAAAAGATACCAAATACAAGCCAGGTAGCATGCTTATATAGACTAGGGAGAGGGAGGAGGTGGCAACACCGACCAATGAGGAGCAACCATCTATCGAACTAAAGATAGAAAAGTATCTTCCAAAGATAGCTAATGGACGCTCACATGTAGGAAGGTGACACCTCACAACCACTCACCTAATAAGATGTGTTTTATTAACCTAAGTGAGATTAATAGAAGTGTAGGAAAGACCTAGGAATATAGGGAAAAATAAATAACCCACTAGGAAATAAAACCTACACTAACACCCCCCCATCAGTGAAGCTTAGGTGGATGTAGAAATGGGTCTCAGCAAATCAAGCCTGATGAGGTACCCATTACATAAAATCCCCCCCCCCAAAGAGAGAGAAAAGCCCCCCCAAGATAGAGAGAGAAGAGACCCCCCCAAAGTAGAGAGAGTCAGGACTCTGAGTGAGAGGAAGAAGCCCCCCTAGAAGATGAAGCATCCTGCATCCCCAGTAAAGCTCGCAAATGAAGGAACTTGCTCTCAGTGAAGGGTTTGGTGAAGATATCAGCAACCTGCTCAAATGTCATACACTAGCGAAAGTCGATGACATGGCCATGGATGAGCTCTTAGATGTAGTGCATGTGGACCTCTATGTGTTTGGTTCGCTGATGATGGACCAGAGATTCTGTGAGATTTGAATGGCACTCTGGTTGTCACAAAATATGACTGATGGCCGTTTGATCTAGATACCAAACTCAGTGAGAAGATTTTGAAGCCAAATGGCCTCAGTGGCAGCATTCACAACCCCCTGATACTCGGCCTCAATAGAAGATAGAGCAATAGCAGACTGCTTCTTGCTCGACCAACAAATAGGACCTGAACCAAGTGAGAAGCTATAACCTGAAGTAGACTTGCGATCCTGAGAATCACCCGCACAATCTAAATTTGTGTAGCCCACCAAGTCAAGCTCAATGCCCGCTACGTAGTGAATCCCAAAACTATGAGAACCTTGAATGTAGTGAAGGATCTGCTTGGCTGCTTTCCAATGCAACTCATGAGGCTCCTGCATGAATCGAGAGACCATGCCTATAGCATATGAAATGTTAGGTCTCATATGAGTCAGATAAATGAGACTCTCAACAAGTTGTCACTACAAAGTGCCGTCAACAAGTGGAGAACACTGAGCCTCAAATTTGACTCTAGAAAGGAAGGGAGTCAGAGTAGGCTTACAATCAGCCATATGAAACCTCGAGAGTAAATCTAGAGCATACTTGGACTGTGTGATGGTGATCCTAGAAGAAGACTGAAAGATCTCAATCCTGAGAAAGTAATGCAACAAACCCAAGTCAGTCATCAAAAACCTATCATGAAGGGTAGTTTTGATAGCCCTAATGGTGGATAAAGAACTCCATGTGATCAGCAAGTCATCAACATACAGAACCTGAAATAGGAGTGAATCATCCTGCTACAGAATGTAAACATTAGGATCAGAATGGCACCGAGTGAACCTAACTGATAGAAGGAAGGAGTCCATCTTGGCATACTAGGCCCGAGGAGCCTATTTGAGGCCACAGAGAGACTTCTGAAGACAACACACAAGTGAATAATCCTAAATGAACCCCTGTGGCTGCT
The DNA here is from genome assembly GCA_027924645.1 of Cunninghamia lanceolata. Classification (NCBI taxonomy): domain Eukaryota; kingdom Viridiplantae; phylum Streptophyta; class Pinopsida; order Cupressales; family Cupressaceae; genus Cunninghamia; species Cunninghamia lanceolata. The sequence continues at coordinate 14,046,534 of BSBN01000167.1, forward strand.
CCGCGTAGATCTCCTCCTGAAGGTCACTATGAAGAAAAGCACTCTTCACATCCATCTAGTGTACTTCCCAACGATTGGTTGCAGCAATGGCAAGAACAAGTCAAATGGAATTCATTCGGGCAACTGGCACAAAAGTCTCAGAGTAGTCAATCCCAGGAACCTGGGAGAATCCTTTGGTGACCAAGTGAGACTTATGCTTGTCAACAGACCCATCTGCTACAAATTTTCTTCGATAGATCCACTTACATCGAACAAGTTTTCTTCCCTTAGGAAGGGGGACAAGATCCCAAGTGTGGTTCCTCATCAAGGAACTATACTCCTCCTGTATAGCTGTATCCCACTCAGGAATACCAGAAGCCTCATGAAAAGACTATGGATCTGAGGTAGTAGCAATGAAGACATGTGGAGCATCCTAGAATTGTGAATGAGTCCGCCTGGTGTCTGATGGATCCCCAACCCAATCACCTACAAACTGCAAGGTCTGTCTAGCCCAAAGTGGACCAGAAGATGGAGAATCTGGAGGAGAATCATCAACCTCTGAATGATGACTAGGAGAGGAAGGAAGCGAGTCGTCTAAATTGCTCTCTGCATTGGAAGTGGAGGTAGAAGACTGTTCAGGTGAATTTGACTCGTCAGAAGATCTATCATGTATCCCAAGTGACTCCAATGTCAAAGTAGAAGGAGTTGGAAAAGTGATAGAAAGTGAGCTCGAAGAGCCCTCCACAAACTGAACACTCCTCTCAATGAACAACTCATGTGTAGTAGGGTGGAGCAATCGATAACCCTTCACACCATCAGGATAACCTACAAATATGCAAGGTCTGCTCTGCGGATCCAAGGCCTTGTGTTTCTCTGCAGGAATGTGGGCCCATGCAGGAGAACCAAAAACTTGAAAGTGCTTAACTAATGGTTTACGATCGCTCCAAGCTTCAAAAGGAGTGACTCCCTTCAAGGCTCGATGAGGAACACGGTTCTGGATATAAAAAGCACAGTTAATGGCCTCTACCCAATACTATGGTGCAAGAGATCTGGAGTGAATCATTCAGTTTGCCATTTCCTTTAAGGACCTATTCTTCCATTCTGTAACACCATTTTACTGAGAATTGTATGGAACTGAATGCTGCAAATCAATCCCCTCTGAAGTGCAAAACCTCTCAAACCGATGGTTGACATACTCACCACCATTGTCAGTGCGCAAAACTTCGATGGCTTTCCTGGATTGCTTCTCTACAAAATTTTTGAAGTCCTAAAAATGATCAAATACCTCTGACTTCTGTTTGAGAAAGTACACCCAAGTATATCGAGAAAAGTTATCAATGAATTTGAGGACATATCTAGCCTGCTAAAAAAAGGATATTGAAATAGACCAGCCAAATCACTATGAACTAACTCCAGTATCTGTGAAGCTCTCCATGCCTTACCCTTGTCAAACTTTTCCTTAGGATGCTTACCAAGAATGCAACCTTGGAAAACACCACCTAAAAACTGAACTGAAGGCAATCCTGTGACCATGCTCTGTTGGTTGAGCTGCTGCAAGTAGTGGAAGTTAAGATGGCGAAACCGCTCATGCCATAATATACTCACATCATCAAAATGAGTGAGCAAAATAGTCAAAGGAGGATGAAGAACAAAGTGAGAAAATAGATAGAGCTCTGACTGATGATCTGCTCTCCCAACTACAACTGTAGAACCATTGTACAACTCATGGATCTCCACTGAATCAGGAGTGAACTCAACCCACTTGCCTAAACCTGTGTGAGTGATATGGCATACCGATAGGAGATTAGTTGATAATGAGGGCACATAAAGAACATCATGGAATGTGCCATCCCCCACATCAACAGACCCTCTCCCACACACCTCAACAGGAGTGTCATCACCCATCAAAATAGAAGGCATATTACACGGCTCCAAAGATGCAAGTTCTTCCTTAGATGAAGCCATGTGGTGCGAAGCACCCAAATCAAGAACCTAAGTGGATGGTGAAGAAGCAACTACAACAAGGGCCCTGCCCTTTCCTTTCCCCTTGTTTTCTTTTGCCTTAGTAGACCCCTCATTAGAACTCTATTTGATAGACTCAGGAACACTAATATTATTCTTCTCAAGAATGTGTGTCAAGTGATCAATTTGTTTCTTCAGACATTTATGTTCATCATGACCAGGTCTTTTACAATAGGCACATTGGACCCTCTCTTTCTTAGGCTTGTCACCCTTGGAAGATTGGGTCTCATTAGTTGCTTTTGAGGCAACCGGTATCTGATCCTTCTTCTCCTTGCTATTCTTATGTTTCTTATCCTTACTATTGTTGTTACTACTTGTCCTTTTTTTCTTTTGTGCTTTGGTTGGCAGCCAAGGCATGTGACCTAGAGGACTTAAGAGTGCCCATCTGCATTAGCTTGTCTTGTTCCTGAGTGAGATTGATAGCAAAATCATCTAAAGATGGCATAGTGAATTGAGTACCAAGTGCACCCTTAGTAGCATAGAAGGTAGAAACAAACACAGAATATTCTGAACTTAGCTTAGAAAGAATACTAAGAATCAATTGTTCATCTTTATTTTCAATTCCACATTGTTTTAACTGCAGCCTTAGTGATTTCAATTTAGTGAAGAAATCTTGGATTGTGTTGAAATTCCCTGGACTTAAAATAATTAGTTCATTTTCCAACATATGACCCCTCATTGAATCTTGTGTGCCAAATAGTGTTTCTAGCTTTGTCCAGATTTCATTTGGTGAATTCAAAGACTCAATGTGAAAGAACAAATCAAGAGAAATAGACAAACACAATGTTCCATATGCCTCATCACATTTGTTAAACCACTTAGGCTTATCTTCATCTTTGGCAGGTTTAGTTTCAACTCCCATAGTTATCCTATGTAATCCATCTTTCCTTAAGTGAATTGTCATGTGTGATTTCCACTCAAAGTAATTGCATGGAGTTAGGATGGGCACATGTGTTTGATCCATGATGAAGAAATGCAGAAAAGAAATGTCGAAAAGAAGAGAACAGAACCAAGTCAACCCCCCCTTTTCATTCAATCAAAGAACCCCCCAAGAAAATATGATTTGGCACTTTATATTAGTGCATTTACAACTGCCACTAGTAAGAAATACTAAGTGGTCTTGATTTCAATGTATTACAAAACCCTCACGAAGAACATGTGCTAAAAATACAACTTTGGCACAATACCCAGAGAAATAAATAATATCACTGCGATCTACTCAAAAAATTATGCACTTTCAAAAAAAGAATCGCCTCGATATGAGGTTGTATGTGAAAATTATGATCCTCTGAAGTTCCCAAAACGAGAACTATGCAGTGTCATGACTGAGAATTTGTAATTTCTAAAAAATCTCTACATCAAAAGCAAAAAATGTATGCACTAGTGCATAGAGCACAAAAAAATAACCAAAGTAAAAAACAATTTGTGGGAAACGAAGTTCATATGAGCAAGAACAGAGCATTTGAAAACTGCTTTCAAAACTGCAACTGCTAATGGACAAGGGTCCTGCTGTAGCTTTTTGAGTGCGTTTCTGCAAAATATATAGACTACATGTAAAAACTAAAACATACCCAGATGGTTTTTCTGTGCTGCAAACAAAACCTAGAAGGTATTTTTCTTGCTGATGTATAGAACATGTAGTTCTAATGTAAACAAAATGCCTTTAGCAACAAAAAATGACCCCAGCAACTAAAAAACAACATGCAAAGGCTGAATCAATTACCTAAGACAAGCAAAGACATGTTGGAACCTGCAATATTGATTGAAAACACCAAATATGTAAGTTGGTTGTCAGATTTGAGCTTAAAACCCCAGTTCTGCAACTATGTATAACGATCTCTGATTTCGGTGAAACGAAAGCCAAATCTGACTTTCTCAAGCCTCCTGGATGCATTGGAATAGTTGGACATGCTGCCAGTATAACCAGAAATGCTGCCAGTATAACTAGTAATGCTGCAATCACCTAGATTTCATAAAACACATGTGCAAACTCCAGAGATTAAAAAAGTTTCAGTCAAACTTTTATGATTCTCAAGATCATCCGAAGATGCAAGAGAAGAGCATACTAGGTTTTTTAAAAAACTGCAATAAGCGTAATTAGCACCCCCCCCTTAATCTCTCAAATAAGGAAACTAAAATATACTCTTACACATAGAAAGGCTTTGATACCATGTTAGAATCTGAAAAGATTAATAACCTAGAAAACTAGTGCAAATGAATAGATATCTAAATTATGAATGCAAATGATACGAAATCAAAATAGCAACATAGAGTTAGTCTCCAAGAGAGTAATGCAAATGCTAGAAGCACAATAGCATTAAGAGGATGCAAAAGTAAAAGATACCAAATACAAGCCAGGTAGCATGCTTATATAGACTAGGGAGAGGGAGGAGGTGGCAACACTGACCAATAAGGAGCAACCATCTATCGGACTAAAGATAGAAAAGTATTTTCCCAAGATAGCTAATAGATACTCACATGTAGGAAGGTGACACCTCGCAACCACTCACCTAATAAGACATGCTTTATTAACCTAAGCGAGATTAATAGAAGTGTAGGAAAAACCTAGGAATATAGGGAAAAATAAATAACCCACTAGAAAATAAAAACCTACAGTAACATCTCTAACATATCCCTCTAACTGCGTTGTTCCACTCATCCACATATCAGCCACTTTGACAATACAAAAAATAAGAAACTCTCTACATATGTTCCTACTCATTCCTTCTTCACTTATCCAGTTCTCCTTTATATGTAATGCATGCTCAGCTTCATACTAATCTCCATTCTTAAAGAAAAGTTTTTTGTTTGCCTCCACCTACATTGTTGCACCAACTTCTTCCCTACCATTCGCTGCCATTTTCTTTTTATCATTCTCGTTTGCTTCCTCTTCATCTTTCTTGCCTATATCACACCATACTTCCATTATTCCCTTAGGAGTCTCCTTTCTCTTAACCATCTTATTCTTTACAGCCTTGTTATATTCTCCTTTTGACGATTCTATCTGCTCTCTTTTGATATCCTTTATCTGTTTGTATTTCCCTCTTCTCATTTTTTTCTATTTATTGTTAGCCACAACCTTTCTTCACATTTATAAATTTCATTCAAAGATTCATCATCATTATACAAATCAAATTGTTCACTTTTTATCTTGCACTTACCATACTACTTTTCTTCTAGCTCGATTGTAGGCTCTTGTGCATTAGTCTTCTTTTCATCCTCCATGGCTTTCATCAAATCTTCCTTTCCTTTGGACTCATCTTCTACAGAGCCTCTATTAACTTGGTTTGTCTTATTATCTTCATCTTCTCCCATGGTTGTCCCATGCTTTACCTTACATACTTGATTCACCACCATCTTGGGTGAATGCTTTCCTACCTCCATACTAGGTTTGTCCTCTTGTCTCCTCAGATTGTCTATCATATCTTCAATCCTTGATGCTATTTTTCTATCATAAAGGTTAGCACACACCACTCCCCACTTCTTCACAACTGATTTTCTTTGCCAAAATGGCACTATATACCCATGATCTACAAATTTTGTGTTCTCTTTTCTATCTTGTCTATTCACATCCCTATGCTTACTTACAAAATTGAAATCACCAACAAAACTTACTTTTACCTTGTCATGGTGTTGTTGTCCTCTCCTTGCTGCATTCATGCTTTCCATTCTTTGCTCTGGTTTCATCTTCAATTCATATTTTCTAGGCCTTCTTATTGGCCAAAACTCCCTAAATTCTAGAGTCCATTTCAGCATACTCTTCTCCCTTTGCAAAACTTCTTCATTGTACTTTAATGGTTGTCCCATAACAGTGGTTTTCTTTTGCCAGCTAGGCTTTCCACACCCATGATCTCTTGTAAGATTCAAAATCTTCATCTCCTTATTCTCTCCTTCCATTTGTAAACCAACATTATTGTGTCTTTCTTTATGGCCCAAACCAATAGTCATATTCAAAGATTCAACACTTTGATGTTCCAATTCCCCTTCTTCTCTATTTACCATCTCTTCACCTTCTAGGGCTTCTGTTTCAACAATATTTTCTAGGGGTTCATGAAATTCAACATCAATCATCTCATTTGAAATTAAAACAATGCCATTTTCTTCTTCACATTTAAATTCCTTGTACTGTACCCCTTCCTATTGTACTCCTGCAACATGTTCATGCATGCCATCTACTGCATATTTGTTTTCTATCTCCATCATTTCCACCTCTTTTCAAGGGTGCTCTACTTGACCCTTCTCTCATCCATTTCAAGGCCTCCTAGACCTCCTTCATACCTATAATCACATACTCAAAGACATTATTAGATAAAAGAACTAGAGACCATAGTGTCTCCATGAGGGCCCCCTTCAAGGACACTTCTCTCTTTCCTTGACATTCTTCTTCTTGCACATCTCAGGTGCTACATCTCTCATCTTTTCTCCTGTTCTCCTCAATGAGAACCCTTTTGACCTCTTCTGGTCCATGTTGCTCTACATGCAACTCTCTGTTGTTCCAATCCTTCTGGAACCCTTTTATCCTCTCATCGTTTCCTCTTAAGGCTTTCTGTCTTTTTCTTTTCTCCACAATCTCCATCACAAGCCATTTCACTTTCTTTGTCATTAGCCATACCTAGTAATAGTCTTGGTCTTGCTCTTCATACCATTGTTTTACCAGCATCAAATCTCTCTTCAACGCTGCCAACTCTCTTTCGAACTTTGCATTTGTCATTCTCTTATCTTCTTTCCTCTTGTCGCTTTTAATGAGACTCTTTTTCTCCATTTGCTTCGGTATCATTCGTTCTTCCTTCATCTTCCAATCACCTCCTTAGGGCTTTCTTCTCTTTCCAATCTACCCTGTCAATCAGAAACAACAATACAATGCACAACCTTCAAAAGGTCAATAACACATTAAACATTCACACTTAGATCATTCTGTGCTCTGATACCAATCTGATGGCACCGAATTCAAAACTCAAATGTTAAAACATCATTCACAAGATCAGTCCTATAATCTCATCACAATTTTGGGTTTCTTAACAATAAATAATACTCATACATACTCCCTGTCACTACTGTGACAGCAATCCGAACAAATTGGATACGATGATATAAAATCAAAAACACACAAACACTAGACAATAACTCGTAAGATTCATTAATTGACTCAAAACAAATAAAGCAACATCACCCAGGTCTATTATAATCCAATCAGAAACATAGATTAACTCTGTAATATATTATTTCTAATGGCCTTTCCTCATATCTGCATTCCACATTCCTCTTCTCAAATTGACCTTGTCTGGTCCTTGTCTTCTTTGTTCTCTCCTCTAAGCCTCCCACAGAGACGTCCTCTACCTAGTCTTTGGTTTTCCATCCGTGTTGTAAGTTCTACTATTTGCCTTTGCAGATTTTGCATTTCTCTATGCATCTGGGCAAGACCATCTCTTCCTCTTCCTCTCCCAGCCATCTTCCTTGTTACATCCCTCTTTTTGGAATCAATAACACTATTTACTTTTTCTTGAATATTTTAGTTATGTAATATGTTGTTAACGTCATAGAAACTGGTGATGTGGTTAGAGAAAGTTAATTCTATGAAATTTTGGAATTTATTGATTATGATCAATATGATATTATAAACTAAAATGTCATTTTGTTATGAAAATGTAATGATTGGATATATTATGCTTTGATTTGGAATATAGGTGCTTTGACCACAAAATTTGTATGTGAGATTGTCATTGCAGGAACAGGTGGACCATGTTTGACAGGAAGAGAAAGTATCTTTGAGAAAGAGAATAGACTCTAGAAATTAACCATGGGTGTTTCTTACTGAAAACGCCAATCAGGTAGATAAAACTTGATGCCTTGAATTTGGTCATGTTTGCGGCTAAGATATTTTAAGTCAAGATGTCAACATCTGAAGTAAAGGTTTAGCACCTTTTGTAAGTCGTCATGTAGAGTTTTGGAAATCGACGTTATTGTCACAAGTCTTCTTAATCATGTCATCTAATAGGGATGACTAATATTCTAATTATAGGTAAATAAATGAACTTAATTGTGGTTGAATTGTGACTCGCGTCTCGATGTTGAATGATGCGAGAGTTGTAATTGTGCATAAAATAATCTAAAATCTTGTTTTGCGTTATGCCCAATCCATCGTGATTGTTGTAAAAATGCTTTGGGACATATGTTGTAAACTCATTCCTTTTTGGAAATCGACGGATGTCAAATTAGAAGCCAAGGCATGTAATAACCTTTTTTGGTCATTATTTGGGGGAATATGCCAAATCACATTTTAGTAAACGTGAGGTATTTCCTTATTCTAGTTGGTCGTCGGTATCAATTCAGAGTTGTAGAGGGACACATATTAGTTCTTTTTATGATGTCTTTTCTTTTGAACGACTCTTTTTGGTTTCTAAGTTTTAGACCACCAATAGTTATCGACCAAACTATTTTGTTGTGGTGGCAATTGTTTATTCTCTTATAAACGGTTTAGAATAAGAGGGACATTGATCTATTTAAAACTGCCGCCTTGTAAGAATTTGAGCACCTCTTTTTTGTGTAGTGGCGAATCATATGGTTGCATAGTCCTTATTTCATGTGTAAGTGGGCAGGTTGTTACCTTACCCCAACCGCCACATCGCTTAAGAAAAGCTCCATTATGGAGAGAGAGAGAGAGAGCTGAAGGTTAGGAATTGTTTTCACATGCCATAAAAATTGCCATTCGAATGGGCATGGTCGGCAGCATGATCGACGAGATTCCCTTCGCCATGAGGAGGTTTTAAAGTAGAGAGAGGGAGTCAGGTTTTTCGGTTGGTCGCGGGCAGGATTAAGGAGAGTTTTTGGTTTTAGTGTTGGAGGATATATGGGGTAGAAGGGACAGAGGAGTCAAAGCTATTGGTTTTTCTTCTGAATCAGCATTAGGGTTTGCCAGTTCTAATGCACGAGCAGATTCAACCAACTAATACAGGAGGTTGCGTGAGCTCCTCCCCTTCACTTCTGGTTCTGCGGCACCAAGGGGGGTGTCCCTATAACTAAAGATGTGACCTTGACTTGCTCAATGACTGATATATTTAGCTTGACAGTAATAGGCAGAATATTCTCATGTCTGGACCAAGATCTGCATGGTAGATCACAAGGTTGGCAACATTCTTGGACATATTTGTCTGGTGGGTATGAGAGCATGCAGGGGGTTCCTAATCCTAGTCCTACAACTAATAGGTTGAAGTGATGAAATGGGTGGACATAATGTCCTGGATGCAAGACAAGGGATTTTGGCTCATAACTACTGACCCAGGAGCAGACTGGTGCCTATCCATTGGGCAAGGAGTCAACTAGACATATACAACAGATGGTTTGCAACTTGTCATTCAAGTTTCAAGGGGTTGAGCTTGATGCTTGCCTTATAAACATCACCCAAGGATGGGTATTTAGTTGCCTCTACTTACAAATATCCCTGCTGACATGCAACCTTCCCCATGCTCAAACTAAAATAATTTAATCCACTCCTTGAATGGAAGTTAGAGATCAAACATGTGATACAGAAAACATACCCTAGAACCTGAGAAACCCTTAGTAACCAGATTCAAAAGAAGGAGAATAACATGCAGCAAATGGAGACAAGCAGATAAACACATGCAATGAAGTATTTCTCATATAAAATCAACATTGAAACTGAACATATGTGCAAAATACATTCATGTTGCAACTCATAAACTCCAAAATGGGATAGAATAACCAGGGTCATGCCCTGTCTTTCGTTATTTACACAAAAATAACCCAGGCCTTCAACCACCAACCCTGAATGAGTAGCACAGTTTGCCATTTATAGCAGGAGGGTGCACTCAACCTTTCAGTACCATGGCACATCAAAATATCTGCCAGATATAACGCATCATCAGATTGGCGCTCAAACATTTAATGCAACAGGGGGAGGAGGAGACAGGAAGTGGCCTTGAGCCCTACACTGTTGTTTTGGGGATCTACATCTTTAGACAGGTGGCTAATCCGTCCACGCCACCGCCCATACCTCTATAACATCCACCATTAATGTCCACCTACTTGCGGCCTTGGGAAAAATAGTTAACTATGCGCTCTTGAAACTTTCCCGCCAAGATATATCATCCTGATATTTCAAACCATGTGGGAACCATTTATCCCACATGCACCCCGCGGAGACCCTTTTAGCACTTTATACACCACGTTGCATGCAAACATATTGTCGCACATTTTACCTTGTGTGACCAACGAGCCATCCGCTAGCAGCCCATCGCCCTAACTCCTGTCGATGCCAAGACTCCATCGGTGTGACCCGCGCCGTCAAAGCAACAAAAAATAGTTTCACCGACCACATCGATCACGCCGATGCTGACACCCTTTGCTTGGTCTTCTGCCAGACCCAAACCATCGGCACACTCAAAAATTCCTTCACCAATATGCCTTGTCACACCGATGGACACCTTAGAAACACCTCATCGGCCAGATCCCAACCATCGGAGCGACCTCCTCTGGGCATGCCGACGCCACACATCACACCGATGAACATCTTGATGACGTCACCATCACATTCTACATACCGCGCACCTCCTCATATCCGGATGATGTCATCGTCATATTTCAATATGAGGGGATCTTTGTAAGATGACTGATGTTAGAAATATGATCCCCCCAGATCTTGATGACGTCACCAGCATATTGGGAAAAGGTGATAGTCGGAAGATCACCGGATCTTTAGAAATATCACCCCCCCCACAAAATATCAGGGTGCACTGTAGCTCCATTGTAAGATCAGGGTGATGTATGAATATGATTGATACTTGAAAATATCACCCCCTTCCTTAGAATATGATGAAGCCGATTAGACAAGTGGATATCACCCTGACATAAGAATGACGTCAGCAACATCAGGGTGATCCAGCGAACATGAAGTGATAAAACAACATCGAGGTGATCTTAACCAAGATCACCCGATGTTCAAATATGATGACCCCCTTCGGAAAGCTGAGTCATACGGAACCTTGCTGCAACATCATCAGGATGATCTTAACTAAGATCACCCGATGTTAAAATATCACCCCGGCGAAAGATCATGCAAGCAGAAAATATGATGACCCTCACAAGATACATTAGGGTGATAACCAAAAATATGATGATGATGACCTCCTCGGAAGAAAAAATGATGTTGAAGTTGAAAAATGCTGAGGAGGCCCAAGGACTTAGAACTTTTGGATTTTTTGGGAAGGTGCTTGCATATACATATTTAAGCACCAACAGGAGCAAGGAACATCATTGGAACGCTAAGAGAACAACAAGAAGTTGGTTCAGACGAAGCAAACTCCAGGAGAGGCGACAGGTTCATTCACTTACCCTGTTATGCATTCATAAATTCCTGCTTATGTGTAATGTTTTTAAGAAACTTTGCAAGTGAATGTAGACTGTGTGTGATGTGGCAAAGTAGTTTTTAGTTAAACGAAGCTCATGTAAGATGCTATCACTGAAATGAAAGCTTAATGTTGAATTATATCACTGCATTACATCATACCAAGAGTGCCAAAACCACAGTCTTTAGTATGTTTTTGGTGAAGGCTGAAATTGTTTGTGGAGTCTATGGTTTGCCTCACAAAGTTTGTAAGTCAACGTAGAATGCAACTTGAGTAGGAACCAGTTTAAAATGTCTCTCAGTAGATGCAAGCTGTAGCAGTAAAAACATTAGTCGACAAAGTTTAAAACCGTGGCCCAAAAGGGGCAGTATGTATTAAGAATTAAATAAGCCAATGGAAGATTGTTTTACATTAAAGTGTAGGCGAAAAGATATTTAGATATGTGCATTGTTTACCTTGTTAAAATATATTTTCTTATCTCTATTTATACCCGCGTTTAAGTCTTGCAAATGTGGACTAAATGTTTTCAGACCAAAGAGGCCTTGAATCTCATGCAGAGAAAACCGATTATGAGTATGAAACCTTGTGTAATTCTTTTGAACATTAAGATCGTTATCTGTAAGCAATTCATTAAATTAGTGTGTTTTGCTTTATTAATAGAGTACATGGGAATACAAGTCGACTATTAGAGACCTTTGAGTAAGAAAATAGTTAGTGGAAAAGGTAAACTGAAATTATTAATCTTGAGTCGAATTTCTCTTAATAATGAAACTACTCCTTAGTATAGACTCAATCTATAATATGGGAAAAAACTATGAGATGTTGTATCCTCTAGGAGAGAAAAGAGTAACCACGTCAACTCTTTTGGTCTATAAAGAAAGGATTGACAATTTTTGTTATAGGCTTAAGCTCGGATGCAAAGTTTGCAATATCCAAAAGAGCCCTAGCTTCAAAGTCTAAGTTTCAAGGGCATTCTTGGTTCTACTCAAATAGAGAGATAAAGTGTCTCTTAAAATATCAACCATATCAAATCGTCAAACGATCAATAGCAAATTTAATCAAAGATTATAATAGTCGTAGTAGACCTTTAAGTTTCCTCAAAATTTAACTCAGGGCTTTTGAGTTTCTACAATTCTATAGTGTGGTTTATTACGGAAAACTCTTTGTAACATTTTAGTCAAGTGTTGAGACCACCTTTTATTGAAAAATGGTCTAAATTTTAGAGAGTGTTGTAGTCACATAGGACTGAAATTGAATAGCTATTAAGCTAAGAAACCATTTTTATGACAGAGGTTTCCAAGAGATTAGAGAGAGTTTAAATTTTAATGTCATGCGTTAATGCACGATGAAATGCAAACACCTTGAGGTCATCGAGGTTGTCAAATATATTGATAGACTCTGCAATTAGGAAACTGTAGGATTGCGACTAATTCGAGTCGAGTAGGGTGGGTGAACTTAGTCTAAGCGTTGAAGCAACGCTAAATAAATTCAAATCCTTTGGCCAAGGTAATGCATGATCCTCAAGTGCATTGAATGTTAGCTAGGACTGGATGGCGTTTCTTGTGGAAGGGTCATGCATGACTAGAGGGTATCTAGGGATATGCATGACAACAAGACACGTAGGTTACAACACCAGAGCTCAGATGGCAAACACTAATGGTTATCCTAAGTCTATCCTCTTGAGTAGGGTAGGGCCACTTCCAGTTAGGAAGGAGTGCGGGAGACCGACGGTCTGTGGTTGGAGGTTAAGCTCCTTGAAGATACTTTCTCTTCCAAATTATTGAGGAATGCCGAGACTTGAATGTGAATGGTTGACAATTGAGATACGATGATAATCGTATGTTCCTAATATCAAATTTGCTTTTTAAGTATTTTCAAATTATTTAAGAAAACTAAATGTTATGGTTTATCATTTCTTTCAGTTTTACGAATGATGAAATCATGTTTATTGTTTAGTCAAAGAATGTTTTTATTTGTTAGAAGTGATATTTTTTTTATGTTTTAAACACACACAAGAAAAAAAAAAACCTATGTTAAAACCTAGTTTTCAAGTTAAATCGGATCCGGATGTTACATATGGTATCAGAGCTAACCAGGTTCAGCACTAGGGCTGATGAGTTCACTAACCTGATAGGGAAATCAACATTAAGCAGGTAGCTAATGATTTGATTTATTGTGCCAAGATGGTACGCATCAATAAAACTACAAGAAAATCCTTCCCGGGTAAGGAACGTTATCTGCAAGCTAAGCAGAAACGACTTACGATGATCAAGACCATTGAGAAAACTAACGATGAAAATGACATTTGGCTTGATGATGTGGAAACCTTTGCCAATGCTTTGTCATGACTTAAACAAGTGAAAAGAGAACTCTAAGAGACACCTAGGATGGTGGCGCGAATCATGGTCAATTGCTGCCCTATTAGTGTACCTATGACTGTACCTACTAGTGTGCCTGTGAGTGTACCTATTAGTGTACCAATGATCACTAGGGATCCCCGTATAGCACCTGGAGCTGAAATCATTGTACTGTCATCTGATAGCGAGTCTGAGGGGTATACACCTCGTGATTATGGGTCAGACAATGAATCCGAAGGTTACACCCCACTTGTCAATACCGAGTAAAAAAAAAACTTGAGATATGTCTATCTTTATTGAATGTATAAGCAATTTTGCAAAGTTGAATAAAGACAAATTTTTGGTTTGAGAACAATTATGATTATGATCAATTGTTGTATTTTGGTGATATATAAAATGATAAGCATAATACTGATTAGTATATGTTTAATCAGGTGAGAAACTAAACAATCATGGATCAATCAGAGTTTAATGAGGGGGAAGATCGGGAAGGTCATAACTCTCGGGAAAACTCCACTGATAAGTTGGATAGGATTCTATATATGCTTACTGAAACCAAGGAAAGGTTGAGCAAACTGGAAAAGAAAATGGATGAAACTGGGAACATGGAGGGTGAAAATGAGATTTCTCATAATGCAAGCAAAAGTAAACAATGGGATCATGGCACGTCAAGTGAAAACCTAGATGATAGTGAAGTTCAAAGAGAGACCAAAGATAAACTTGCACTGGAATTATCTAAGGATATGAAAAAGATTAACCCTCCTAAGTTCGATGGAACGAAAATCAGAGATGCAGCAGAAGCATGGTTAATAGAGATGGAGAAATATTTTGAAATTAGAAATTACTCTAAGGTTACTAAAGTAGTGTGGGGAGCGTATCAGCTATCTGGGGAAGCATCCACTTGGTGGATGAATAAGAAAATGGAGCTGGAATTAAGTCCCTTGAAGGTGACATGGAATGAGTTCGTGGAACTATTCTGAAAAAGGTGGTTACCTCAGTTATATTTTGATCAAAAGTTAACAGATTTCCAAAACCTCAGGCAAGGTGAACTATCTGTGGTTGAGTATGCAGAAAAATTTACTAGACTACTGAAGTATGTTCCTCAATACCAAAAGGATGAAAGATTTCATATCAGAGAATTTATCATGGGACTCAACCCTCAGATTGGCGGCGAGGTGGAGGTGCATGGTCCAAGCACAATGGACCAAGTGTATGAGAAAGCAATTAAGCAGGAATAGAAGATCAAATCTATTTCTGCCTACCGTGAAAAGAAACGTAAGAAGTATGATAAGAACTACAACGATCAGTCATATAAAAGGAAGAATGAGAAGGGATATGGAAACAGGAGGTTTGATAAAGGGAATCGAAAGAACAAAGGGGGATTTAGTAATGAACGAAGAAGTGAAGATTATAAGAGAAATGATAATTTTAAGAAGAATGATGATTCTACGAATAGGCCATCCGAGAAGCGAGGACCTATTGGAAAATGTTTTTCTTGTGGAGGAGACCATTATGCTAACCGTTGTCCTAATAAGAAGCAGAATGGGAAGCCTAGGAATACGATACTTCCTTCGCAGTAGGAAGCATTTCAACAAAGGATTTATGCCGCTCTTGACAATTGACAAGCGGAGTATCAGAACACCCCTATTGAGATGACAGGTACCTTATTTGGAGTTCCTGATTCTATTCTATTTGATACTAGTGCAACAGAAAATTTTGTGTCACCTAGAGTCTTAAGTAAATTTTCAAGAAAAGTTGGTTTTATGTTAGAACCGTGGACAGTTGAGTATGCAAATAACTCAAAGGCTCAGGTAGAGCAATGTTTGTTCAAAGCTAAGATTGATATTTCCAACTTCACCACTGAGGTAAATTTATATGTAGCACCTTTAGGGTCCTACGATGTCATTTTAGGAATGAATTGGTTGTGGAAACATAGGGCCAGGGTAGATTGTTTTCATAAAACAATTGAGTGTCTGGATGAGAAGGGAAATTCAGTAAATATTCAAGGAATTCAAAGGGAAATAAGGATTAGATCCATTTATTCAAAACAATTAAAACGGGCTAGGTGAAAGGGATGTCAACTTTTTGCAGTCAAAATGGACCTAGTAGAGGAAACCTCGGAGAAACAAACATTTGAGGAAAAATATCTATATCTTTGCAATTTCAGTGATGTATTCCCCGAGGAGCTACCAAGCTTGCCTCCAAAAAGAACATTTGATTTTGGCATAGATATTAAACCAGGATCGGAGCCAGTATCTAAAGCTCCATATCGTATGACCACCACTAAACTTATGGAATTAAAGGCTCAATTGCAGGAGCTTTTGTCTAAGAATCTAATTAGACTAAGTGTATCACCATGGGGAGCCCCGGTTATATTTGTCAAGAAGAAAGACGGAACTCTTAGACTGTGTATAGATTATAGCATGCTTAATAAGGCGACAATAAAGAATAAGTATCCATTGCCACGTATTGATGATCTATTTGACCAAGTGCGTGGTGCATCAGTCTTTTCTAAGATAGATTTGAGATCTGGATACCATCAGTTAAGGTTGAAAGATGAAGATATTCATAAGATGGTATTTAGAACGAGATATGGTCATTATGAGTTTACTGTGTTGCCATTTGGATTGACCAATGCACCTGCCGCTTTCATGAATCTCATGAATAGTGTTTTCAGAGATTGTCTTGATAAATTTGTCTTAATGTTCATAGATGATATTTTAATTTATTCCAAAAATGAAGAGAAGCATAGACAACATCTTCAAATAGTCTTGCAACGGTTAAGAGAACACAAATTGTATGCGAAACTCTCGAAGTGCACCTTCTTTCAGAAAGAAGTGCAGTATTTGGGGCATATAATATCAGCTGATGGGATATCAGTTGATCCAGCCAAAATAAAGGCTATTATGGAATGGCCTGAACCTTCCAATGTTTTAGAGGTATGAAGTTTTATGGGGTTGGCAGGATATTACAGAAAATTTGTTTTGAATTTCTCAAGCATTGCTAGCCCAATTACTTCTTTGCAAAGAAAAGGAAAAAGGTTTGTTTGGACTAAAGAATGTCAAAAGGCTTTTGACTTGTTAAAAGAAAAGTTAACAACCGCTCCAATCTTGAAGGTTCTTGATCCTGAAGGACATTTTGAGGTTATTACTGATGCCTCGGGGGAAGGGTTAGGAGGTGTGCTTATGCAAGATGGTCGGGTAGTAGCCTATGAATCAAGAAAGTTGAAACTATGAGCAGAACTATGCTCCTCATGACTTAGAACTGGCAGTGGTGATTCATGCCCTTCAGATGTGGCGACATTATGTGTTGGGAAAGACTTTTATACTAAAATCAGATCATCAAAGTCTTCTCTACATATTCACACAACCTCATCTCAATGCAAGACAGAGGAGATGGTTAGAATTAATATCAGATTATGACTCTGAGATTTCTTATATCAAAGGCAAAGAAAACCAAGTAGCTGATGCCTTAAGCAGAAGAAGACATATAGCTTCTATAATCTCTATTCATGCTAACTTTAAAGATTTAGTATTGCAAAGTTTGTCTAGAGATGAATATTATGAGCAAGTGAAACAGGCTCTGCACTTAAACCCTAAGGACCCAAGATATGATGGATTCAATTTTGAATCTGATGGATTGATGAGATTCAAGGGAAGAATCTACGTTCCTGATTCAGTAGAACTTAGAAATCTTGTTTGGAAGGAAGTTCATTGTGCACCATACTCTGGACACCCAGGAGTAACAAAACTTTTAGCTGATGTCAAGCCGCTATATTTCTAGAAGGGAATGAAAAGCGATGCTGCAAGGTTTGTAGCTAGTTGTTTGGAGTGTCAGAGAGTTAAGGCAGAACACCAACATCTTGCTAGATTGTTATACCCACATAACATTCCAAAATGGAAATGGCAGGTTGGTAGTATGGATTTTGTCTAGGGGTTACCAATGTCTAAGAATAGGCATGATGCAATATTGGTTGTTGTAGATAAACTAACCAAGGTAGCACATTTCATAATGGGAAATTTGACGGATGGAGCACATCTTTTGGTTCAAAAATTTGTGCATGAAATATTTAGATTGCCTGGTGTACCTGAAAAGATTATGTCTGATAGAGATGCTCGGATAACCTCTCGGTTTTGGCAAACCTTATTTTCTGCATTAGGGACTAAACTTAATGTGAGTACTGCTTATCATCCTGAAACTAATGGACAAATAGAAAG
The DNA here is from genome assembly GCA_027924645.1 of Cunninghamia lanceolata. NCBI lineage: Eukaryota > Viridiplantae > Streptophyta > Pinopsida > Cupressales > Cupressaceae > Cunninghamia > Cunninghamia lanceolata. Next base: position 14,064,471 of record BSBN01000167.1, read on the forward strand.
AGTGAATCAAGTATTAGAAGACCTTTTAAGAATGTATTGCATGGATCAGCAATACATATGGGAGGAATATTTACCTCTTGTCAAATTTGCCTATAACAATTCCTATCATTCTGCCATTAAGATGGCGCCATTTGAAGCATTATATGGAAGGAAATGTAGAAATCCTATAAGCTGGGATAAGCTGGAAGATAGGATAAGCATTGGACTTGAAATGCTTGCAGATATGGAAGAAAAAGTGAAAATGATTAGGAAGAGGTTGGTAGAAGCCAATGACAGACAAAAAAGTTATGCAAATCACAAACGGGTGCCTAGACATTTCTCTATTGGTGAGAAAGTTCTTTTGCGAGTGAAACCCCATAAAAGTTCAATTAAATTTGGTAAATCATCAAAATTGGCTCCTCAATATATCAGACCTTTTGAAGTTCTTGAGATTATCAATCCAGTTGCCTACAAAGTTGCTCTACCTCCAGTCTTGTCCAAAATGCATAATGTTTTTCATGTTTCATATCTAAAGAAATATTTTGTAGGTAATGACCACATCCTTAACTAGAATTCTTTACAGATGCAAGAACCAGGAGTGGTTGTGATCGAGCCACTCAAGGTGCTCGAAATGCGTAGACTTTGTTTACGCAATCAAGAAGTTTTGCAATGCAAAATTCAGTGGGACCAATATGGCGAGGATAGTGCCACTTGGGAAGACTATAAAGACATTTACCAAAGATTTCCTAAACTTTTCAAAAACATTAATGTTGAACTATAAAAAGTTTGTTTTATGTTTAATTTTTTTTTGCTTGGTAAACTCAATCATCCGGGACGATGATTTTTAAGGGGAAGGATATGTTACATCCCTCTTTTTGGAATCAATAACACTATTTACAGTTATGTAATATGTTGTTAACGTCATAGAAACTGGTGATGTGGTTAGAGAAAGTTAATTCTATGAAATTTTGGAATCTATTGATTATGATCAATATGATATTATAAACTAAAATGTCATTTTGTTATGAAAATGTAATGATTGGATATATTATGCTTTGATTTGGAATATAGGTGCTTTGACCACAAAATTTGTATGTGAGATTGTCATTGCAGGAACAGGTGGACCATGTTCGACAGGAAGAGAAAGTATCTTTGAGAAAGAGAATAGACTCTGGAAATTAACCATGGGTGTTTGTTACTGAAAATGCCAATTAGGTAGATAAACCTTGATGCCTTGAATTTGGTCATGTTTGCGGCTAAGATAATTTAAGTCAAGATGTCGACGTCTGAAGTAAAGGTTTAGCACCTTTCATAAGTCGTCATGTAGAGTTTTGGAAATCGACGTTATTGTCGCAAGTCTTCTTAATCATGTCATCTAATAGGGATGACTAACATTCTGATTATAGGTAAATAAATGAACTTAATTGTGGCTGAATTGTGAGTCGCGTCTCGATGTCGAATGATGCGAGAGTCGTAATTGTGCATAAAACAATCTAAAATCTTGTTTTGCATTACACCCAATCCATCATGATTGTTGTAAAAATGCTTTGGGACATATGTTGTAAACTCATTCCTTTTTGGAAATCGACGGATGTCGAATTAGAAGCCAAGGCGTGTTATAACCTGTTTTGGTCGTTATTTGGGGGAATATGCCAAATCACATTTTGGTAAACATGAGGTATTTCCTTATTCTAGTTGGTCATCGGTATCGATTCAGAGTTGTAGAGGGACACATATTAGTTCTTTTTATGATGTCTTTTCTTTTGAACGACTCTTTTTGGTTTCTAAGTTTTAGACCACCAATAGTTATCGACCAAACTATTTTGCTATGGTGGCAATTGTTTATTCTCTTATAAACGGTTTAGAATAAGAGGGACGTTGATCTATTTAAAACTACCGCCTTGTAAGAATTTGAGCACCACTTTATGTGTAGTAGCAAATCATATGGTTGCATAGTCCTTATTTCATGTGTAAGTGGGCAGGTTGTTACCTTACCCCAACCGCCACATCACTTAAGAAAAGCTCCATTATGGAGAGAGAGCTCACTTTAGGTTAGGAATTGTTTTCACATGCCATAAAAATCACCATTCGAATGGGCATAGTCGGCAGCATGATGGGCGAGATTCCCTTCGCCATGAGGAGGTTTTAAAGTAGAGAGTGGGAGTCGGGTTTTCCGGTTGGTCGCGGGCAGGATTAAGGAGAGTTTTTGGTTTTAGTGTTGGAGGATATACGGGGTAGAAGGGACAGAGGAGTCGGAGCAAGGAACATCATTGGAACGCTGAGAGAACAGCAAGAAGTTGGTTCAGACGAAGCAAACTCTAGGAGAGGCGACAGGTTCATTCACTTACCCTGTTACGCAGTCATAAATTCCTGCTTATGTGTAATGTTTTTAAGAAACTTTGTAAGTGAACGTAGACTGTGTGTGATGTGGCAAAGTAGTTTTTAGTTAAACGAAGCTCGTGTAAGATGCTATCACTGAAACGAAAGATGAATGTTGAATTATATCACTGCACTACATCGTACCAAGAGTGCCAAAACCACAGTCTTTAGTATGTTTTTGGTGAAGGCCGAAATTGTTTGTGGAGTCTATGGTTTGCCTCACAAAGTTTGTAAGTCAACATAGAATGCAACTTGAGTAGGAACCAGTTTAAAATGTCTCTCAGTCGATGCAAGCTGTAGCAGTAAAAACATTAGTCGACAGAGTTTAAAACCGTGGCCCAAAAGAGGCAGTATGTATTAAGAATTAAATAAGCCAATGGAAGATTGTTTTACATTAAAGTGTAGGCGAAAAGATATTTAGATATGTGCATTGTTTACCTTGTTAAAATATATTTTCTTATCTCTTTTTATACCTGCGTTTAAGTCTTGCAAATGCGGACTAAATGTTTTCAGAGCAAAGAGGCCTTGAATCTCATGCAGAGAAAACCAATTATGAGTATGAAACCTTGTGTAATTCTTTTGAACATTAAGATCGTTATCTGTAAGCAATTCATTAAATTAGTGTGTTTTGCTTTATTAATAGAGTACATGGGAATACAAGTCGACTATTAGAGACCTTTGAGTAAGAAAATAGTTAGTGGGAAAGGTAAATTGAAATTATTAATCTTGAGTTGAATTTCTCTTAATAATGAAACTACTTATTATAGACCCAATCTATAATATGGGAGAAAACTATGAGATGTATCCTCTAGGAGAGAAAAGAGTAACCACGTCAACTCTTTTGGTCTGTAAAGAAAGGATTGATGATTTTCGTTATAGGCTTAAGCTCGGATGCAAAGTCTGCAATATCCAAAAGAGCCCTAGCTTCAAAGTCTAAGTTTCAAGGGCATTCTTGGTTCTACTCGAATAGAGAGATAAAGTGTCTCTTAAATATCAACCATATCAAATTGTCAAACGATCAATAGAAAATTTAATCAAAGATTATGATAGTCATAGTAGACCTTTAAGTTTCCTCAAAATTTAACTCAGGGCTTTTGAGTTTCTGCAATTCTATAGTGTGGTTTATTATGGAAAACTCTTTGTAACATTTTAGTCAAGTGTTGAGACCACCTTTTATTGAAAAATGGTCTAAATTTTAGAGAGCGTTGTAGTCACGTAGGACTGAAATTGAATAGCTATTAAGCTAAGAAACCATTTTTATGACATAGAGGTTTCCAAGAGATTAGAGAGAGTTTAAATTTCAATGTCATGCGTTAATGCACGATGAAATGCAAACATTTTGAGGTCATCAATTGTCAAATATATTGATAGACTCTGCAATTAGGAAACTGTAGGATTGCGACTAATTCGAGTCGAGTAGGGTGGGTGAACTTAGTCTAAGCGTTGAAGCAACACTAAATAAATTCAAATCCTTTGGCCAAGGTAATGCATGATCCTCAAGTGCATTGAATGTTCACTGTGACTGGATGGCGTTTCTTGTGGAAGGGTCATGCATGACTAGAGGGTATCTAGGGATCTGCATGACAACAAGACACGTAGGTTACAACACTAGAGCTCAGATGGCAAACACCAATGGTTATCCTAAGTCTATCCTCTTGAGTAGGGTAGGGCCACTTCCAGTTAGGAAGGAGTGCGAGAGACCGACGGTCTGTGGTTGGAGGTTAAGCTCCTTGAAGATACCTTCTCTTCCAAATTATTGAGGAATGCGAGACTTGAATGTGAATGGTCGACAATCGAGATACGATGATAATCGTATGTTCCTAATATTGAATTTGCTTTAAGTATTTTCAAATTATTTAAGAAAACTAAATGTTATGGTTTATCATTTCTTTCAGTTTTATGAATGATGAAATCATGTTTATTGTTTAGTCGAAGAATGTTTTTATTTGTTAGAAGTGATATTTTTTTTATGTTTTAAACACACACAAGAAAAAAAAAACCTATGTTAAAACCTAGTTTTCAAGTTAAATCGGATCCAGATGTTACATTCCTGCTCTGATACCAGATGATGCAGCACACAACATACACTCAATAGAATTGTGTCATTAAATATATGAGAGACAAAGATTTGGAAGCTGGAACATAAAAAAAACTTCTATTCATCAACTCTGCTGCTACAATGAGAGAAAACTCTCTTATATCCAAGAAAACAAAAAAATCAAAAATTACCTTTTTTGGCAGATTTCGACAATTGTCAGATTTTGCCATTTTAGGTAATTTTACAATCATATCTTGAAAATCTAGTTTTTTCCCAAAAAACTCATAAAGCTAAGGTAGGATGAAAAAGCAACTAACATCCTAAATTTGGAACATGAGTTTCGAGTTATTAAAAAAAACAACTTTTAAAAAACTAGAAAAAAACACTAATTTATCATTTTGAGGGCCAAGATGAAAGTTTGAAGCCCCAAAAAAGTGCCAAGATGAGGTCCAATCAACTAGGGTGGGTTGGGAAACCACTGGCCACCTCATAACGCATCCACCTGTAAAATTTCGTAGAAAACCCACATCCAAGTCAAAAGTTATGACCTCCGGAAGTCCCTGCATCATTCTCCTCTGGTTGAAAAGAACATAGCTCCTGCAAGTGAGTGTCTTCAAAATGCTACCATTTGACTGGATCTAACCTCTGCACTTCCCACTCTATAATCCATGTGCTATCTGTTGGTGGCAATCCTTCCCACTGTACTAAATATTTGTTGTAATGCCCTTGCCGAGTGTAGATAGTGTTCTTATCAAGAACCTGTGCAATCTTTTCCTCCTTATGGGGAATGTGGTTGTGTCATGCCACCTCTGGCTGACTATCTTTAGCATCATCCTCACCATGGAATGCTGATGAAGGGGGATAAATCACAAAACACACAATAACAGATATTGAACACATCAAATAGAACTTTCTTTTATTGAACTAGGCAACTCATTACATTACAGAAGCTCAATTACAATCAGAGGATGAATCCTCTACTGGCTGCAACACATTACAGCTTTCCCAACCTCAAGACTCTAGAATCTTCAGCCTTCTGTAACCCCAAATCAACTAGGTTTTCTATTTTCCCACCTATTCTTGACTCTACACTGGCCCCCCTTCACTCTACCCCTCCCCAGGGTTCCTAAAATAGTCATAAATAGCACTTTTTGGTGGTCTCCAGCCAATTTCAAAATTTGCAACTCCCTCCAAAAGTAGGTCAACTTCTGAGAAGCATAACTTTTGATCCGGGTGTCCGATTGACGAACCGTTTTAAGTGCCAGAAAGCTCGCGATGTGAACTATCACGCTAAAAATTCATAAATGGATTTCTATCAACTTTTTGGGACGTTATGGGAAGTTTTAGTGCCTCATATCTCGTTCCAGAAATTTTCAGGGGCTTTTCAGAAAACAAAAACTTTAATATCTTTCAGCTCACAAATGATCTTTGCCTGATTCCTTCGCTAAAGGTCTTATATTTTTATTATGTAACTTTTTGAAAGTTTTTACTTCATTACGTGCCCAAATGCAAACTTTTTAAAAATAGCAGGTACACTTTCATAAATAGGCAAGTCACTTTTTTTAGCAGTTTTGGAAAAACTGAAAGTCCTACATTATTATTCTAGATATTATGGAACCAAAGACACTAATTATGGGAAGAAATGAGAACAACTACAATGGTTTTGAATTAACTTCTTTTTGGGTGATGCAAGATTGCCCTTACACCTCTGGATGCTCCTGCATCAGACACCCAGGGTAATTTGAGAAGTGACCCTGTCACATCTCAGGTGTTTGTGTGAGGAAAACCCAAACGGTCAACCTTTGCCTTAGACAACCAAGAAGAATCTTCAACAGGCCTTCCTTTCCATTTCACTAGATATTTTTTGTATTGATTGTTTCGAGTGCTCCTTCCCACACGGCTATCCAAAATCTCTTCTATCTCCTCTGTTGAAGTAGATGCCAAAATACTCCACTGCACTTCTGTTGGTCCATCCTCTGTTCCACCTTCATGATATGCTGATAAATCAGCAATGTTGAAAATAGGGGAAATATTGATCCCACTCGGCAGCTCTACCTCATATGCATTTCCTGAGTCATGTTTCTTCAAAATTTTGCATGATCCAAATTTCTTTATTTTCAACTTATTGTATGTTCCAATTGGGAACCTTTCTTTTCTCAAGTGAACCATGACTTCATCTCCTACCTGGAATTCCTTATATCTCCTCTTCTGATCTGCCTTAACCTTGTACTGAATATTCATTTTATTAATGTGCTTTCTCATCTCTTCATGCAAATTCTTCAGATGTTCTGCAAAGTCTTTAGCTTCAGCACTTGTCTTTTCTCCATTGTCTAGCTTCCTTAACTCAGAAGCATTTCTTGGGCTATTGCCATATATAATCTGGAATGGTGATTTACCAATACTCCTATTAACAGAATTGTTGTAAGCAAATTCTGCCTGTGGTAAAATCAAATCCCATCCTTTAGGCTTATCTCCTACTGAGCATCGTAGCAAGTTACCCAAACTCCTATTCACCACTTCAGTTTGTCCATCAGTCTATGGATGGTGTGCAGAACTAAACTTCAAATCTGTCTTCAACTTCTTCCACAATGTCCTCTAGAAATAACCAACAAACTTGGTATCTCGATCTAAAACTATGCTCTTTGGTAGACCATGTAGTCTCACCACTTCCCTAAAAAATAACTCTACAATATGAACAGCATCATTAGTCTTCCTACAAGGAATAAAATGTGCCATCTTTGAGAATCTGTCCACCACCACAAAAATAGAATCATGCCCTCTATGTGTCCTTGGTAAACCAAGAACAAAATCCATACTAATATCATCCCATGGCTTCTCTGATACAGGTAATGGTTGATACAACCCTGTATTTTGACTTGTTCCTTTTGCTATCTGACATACTCTGCAACTCTGCATAAGCTTCCTCACATTCTGCTGCAACTGTGGCCAATAATAATTTTCACCAACAATAGAAATGGTCTTATCTCGACCAAAGTGTCCAGCCAGTCCTCCACTATGCTTCTCTTTAATCAAGTTCTCTCTCATGGAACTCCTCGGAATGCACAACTGGCTTCCTCTAAATAGCATGCCATCTTGGATTATGAAATCCAACCATTTTGTTATGTCCAAAGTAATAGGCTCCAGACAAGCTTTCCAAGCCTCTGCAAAATCTGGATCTTCAGGATACAAACTTTTGAGCTCATCGAACCCAACAACCTCTATCCTCATTTCTGTCAACAAATTTTGCCTTCTGCTCAAGGCATTTGCAACTCTGTTGGACTTCCCACTCCTGTGCTTCAAAACAAAGGTATAACTTTGCAAAAACTCAACCCATTTTAAGTGCCTTTGGTTCAACTTCCCTTGACTATTAATATACTGCAAAGCCTAATGATCAGTATATAAAACAAACTCTTTTGGCAACAAATAATGTCTCCATTTCTTCAAAGCCTGAACTATTACATAAAATTCCTGATCATAAACAGAATACTTTTTCTTGGCATCATTAAGCTTCTCACTAAAATAGGCAATGGGCTTACCTTCTTGGCTCAAAACAGCTCCTATACCACTACCACTAGCATCACAATCTACCTGAAATACCTTATTGAAATCTGGAAGTGCCAAAATAGGTTGTTCTACAACTTTCTGCTTCAATGTATCAAAGCTCTTGTCGGCTCCTTTAGTCCATCTAAACTATTTTCTATCCCCTCTCATTATTTCAGTTAGCGGTGCACAAATGCTACTAAAATTCCTAATAAACTTTCTGTAAAAACTTGCCAAACCATGAAAAGATCTTACCTCCATTGCACTTCTTGGTGTAGGCCACTCAATGATAGCCCTTACTTTTTCTGGGTCCATCTTAAGACCTTCCTCTGAGACAACAAATCCCAGGTATACCAACTCCTTCTTTGCAAAACTACATTTCTTCAGATTAATCAGCAACTTCTCCTCCCTCAGCTTCTCTAGAACTCTTCTAATATGCATCAAATGCTCATCCCAAGTCTTACTGAAAATCAAAATATCATCCAAATAAACAATAACAAAACTTCCCAAAAATTCTTTTAGTACCTCGTTCATGAGCCGCATGAATGTGCTCGGTGCACTGGTTAGCCTAAATGGCATGACTAACCACTCATACAAACTTTCCTTTGTCTTGAAGGTTGTCTTCCATTCATCCCCTTCTCTGATACGGATTTGGTGATACCCACTCTTCAGGTCAATTTACGTGAAGTACTTGGCTCCACTCAAACAATCCATGATGTCATCCATTCTTGGCAATGGAAATCTATACTTGATCATTATCTTATTGATAGCTCGAGAGTCTGTACACATCCTCCATTCTCCATCTTTCTTTGGTGCTAGTACTGCAGGTACCACACATAGACGTAGGCTCTCCCTTATTAGTCCCTTCCTCAACAACTCCTAAACTTGTCTGTTCAATTCTTCATTCTCTGCAAGGGTCATTCTGTGGGCTGCCTTGTTTGGCAAATTGGCTCCTGGTATCAAATCCATTTGATGACTTATCTTCCTTACTGGTGGTAAACCTTTTGGTACATTATCAGAGATAATGTCCTAGAACTCTTCCAACATATCTGAAACTTCTGCTGGTACATCTTCACATTTCTCTTGACTAATCTTAGGAATCAATCCAAAGTAATGACGTTCATGCTTCATACCCTCCAAAAATTTCCTACCATCTACCAAACAAATTCTGGCAGCACTACATACCTTTTCTTCCACCTCCTTCAAGGGCTTCAACTTATGATGAACTCCATCCTTTGTTAGGGAATATGTGTTTGCATGGCCATCATAGACAGCGCTCCTATCATACTGCCACGGCCTCCCCAACAGCATATGACATGCATCCATCAGTATGATATCACACAGCACCTCATCATGGTAGTCACCAATATTAAACTTCACTAAACACTGCTCATTGACCAAAGCTCTATGGTCCTTCTGCAACCATGCAATCCGATATGGATGCGGATGCTTTCTTCTTGTCAACTTCAACTTGTCAACCATCTCCTCTGAAACAAGATTATCAGTGCTTCCACTATCAATAATAATATCACAACACTTACCCTCACATTTACACCTTGTGCGGAATAAACTCTTCCTCTGATTGGGTTCTTTCTCTTCATTCAGCAAGGTTCTCCTGACAACTAGGGTTTCTCCCCTTTCAGCATCTTCAGAATGCTCAGAATGTGCATCTTCATCTACATGTGCAACTCATGCATTACCTTCAAGTCTTCTATTTGTCCTTCCTTGATGTTGCGGACACTCATATGCTCGATGCCCTTCTTCTCCACATTGGAAACAGGTTCCTCTAAAACGTCCTCTTCCAGGTCCTTGCCCAGGTCTGCCTCTTCCTCTTCCTCTTTGATCACCATTGTTCTGGTCACGAGGGCGGTTGGTATTATCCCCTCTTTGATTTTGACTAGTGCCTGTTTCTTCACTTTTCTTTTGATCTTCATTACGGCCTCCATAGGGTCTTCCACCAGTCCTTCCACCTTGACCTCTTCCCCTTTGCTTGCTATCAAATCTTTTGTTCAGCTTCTCTTCCACCTTCAGGGAAAACTGGTACGCATCTTCTATGGTGGTCATTCTGACTAGGCTCAACTCCTCTTGAATACTCAGCCTCAACCCATTAATGTAATGGGCTACCTTCTCCTTGTTGGGCTCTGCATGGCCTGTCCTGATAGTAATTTTATAAAACTCTTCTGTATACTCCTTAACAGACTTGTTACCTTGCTTCAGTCCTTGCAACTTCTTCAGCAACTCCATCTCATAGTCCACAGGAATGAACTGCTTCTTCAGTTTCTCCACCATCCGATCCCATCTGGTGATCTTTGCTTTTCCTCTTCTATTCCTCTCTAATTGGACCTCCTTCCACCAAATATTGGCGTGGCCCTTCAACTTTGTTTTTGCAAACTTAACCTGATCTGGGTCCTCCACATCTTCATACTCAAAATACTCCTCCATGTCATTGATCCAATCAATAAGATGTTCTGGATTTAAATCTCCAGAATATGTAGAAACTTCAATCCTGGTCCTCTTTCTGATCTTCGAAATGACCCTCAACAACCTTACTTCTGCAGCATCTTCGGCAGCTTCTTGTTCTTCCTCAAATAGCTCTTCTTCAACTTCATCTTCACTTTCTTCTCTTGTCCTCGGCTCAAACCCTCTTCGTAGCTCCTCTTCCAATGCATCGATTTGCCTTTGTAGGGCTCTAAAACCCTCTTCCGTCAAAGCGTTCCTCCCAACATGATTTCTTCGTGGAGGCATCTTGGTCTCCGCAACAAACCCACAACCTCAGGTCCTGGTGCAAACTGTCTCACGGTTGGCGATCTGTCTACACACTCAGGAACTTGGCTCTGATACCACTTGATGAAGGGGATAAATCACAAAACACACAATAACAGATATTGAACACATCAAATAGAACTTTCTTTTATTGAACTGGGAAAGTCATTACATTACAGAAGCTCAATTACAATCAGAGGATGAATCCTCTACTGGCTGCAACACATTACAGCTTTCCCAACCTCAAGACTCTAGAATCTTTAGCCTTCTGTAACCCCAAATCAGCTAGGGTTTCTGTTTTCCCACCTATTCTTGACTCTACACTAGCCCCCCTTCACTCTACCCCTCCCCAGGGTTCCTAAAATAGTCATAAATAGCACTTTTTGGCAGCCTCCAGCCAAATTTCAAAATTTGCAACTCCCTCCAAAAGTAGGTCAACTTTTGGGAAGCATAACTTTTGATCCAGGTGTCCGATTGACGAACCGTTTTAAGCGTCGGAAAGCTCGTGATGTGAACTATCACGCTGAAAATCTATAAACAGATTTCCATCAACTTTTCAGGATGTTATGGGAAGTTTTAGTGCCTCATATCTCATTCCAGAAATTTTCAGGGGCTTTTCGGAAAACAAAAACTTTAATATCTTTCAGCTCACAAATGATCTTTGCTTGATTCCTTTGCCAAAGGTCTTATATTTCCGTTATGTAACTTTCTGGAAGTTTTTGCTTCATTACGTGCCCAAATGCAAACTTTCTAAAAATAGCAGGTACACTTTCCTAAATAGGCAGGTCGCTATTTTTAGCAATTTTGGAAAAACTGAAAGTCCTACATTATTATTCTGGATATTATGGAACCAAAAACACTAATTATGGGAAGAAATGAGAACAACTACAATGGTTTTGAATTAACTTCTTTTCGGATGATGCAAGATTGCCCTTACACCTCTAGATGCTCCTGCATCAAATGCATATAAATCAGAAATATTAAAACACTGGAGAAATATCGAAATCATCTAGTAAACTAACCTCATATGCACTATCATTGATCTTCTTTGTAATTCTGCAAGGACCAATTTTCCTGTACTTCAACTTGTGATATGTTCTAGTAGGAAACTACTCTTTTCTCAAATATACCATCACTAAGTCACCTTCACTGAATGTCTGATGTCGCCTACTAGTATCCACTGAATTCTTGTACCTCTCATTACTGTCCTACAACTTCTGTCTCACTTCTTTCTGCAACTGTTGAAGGTGTTCTGCAAATGCTTCCCCATCATCACTGACCCTATCTTTCATTGGTAGCTGTACCAAATCTAGAACACCCTAAGGATTCCTAGCATACACAATTTGGAAAGGGGACTTTCCCGTTGATCTGTTAACAGAACTATTATAGGCAAATTCAGCCTGAGGTAATGCCAAATCCCATCGTTTTGGCTTTTCTCCAACAATACACCTCAGCAAATTTCCCAGACTCCGATTGACTACCTCTGTTTGCCCATCTGTTTGAGGATGATAGGCACTACTAAACTGTAACTTGGTCCCCATCTTCTTCCATAAAGTCCTCCAGAAATGACTGAGGAATTTGGTATCCCTATCAGACGTAATAGTCTTTGGAACACCATGTAGTCGAATAACTTCTAAAAAAAATAACTCTGCTACCCTCGTTGCATCATTAGTTTTCTTACAGGCAATAAAATGAACCATCTTGGAGAACCTATCAACAACTACAAAAATGGAGTCATTACCTCGTTGAGTATGTGGAAGTCCCAACACAAAGTCCATGCTCAAATCTGTCCATGGTGTAGCTAGTACTGGTAAAGGCATATACAACCCTGTATTCTGTGAATGTCCCTTAGCCACTTGGCAGATTCTACACCTTGTTACAAACTTAGTTATATCCCCTTTCATCTTTGGCCAGTAATATTTATCTTCTATCAAGGCTATTGTCTTGTCCTTGCCAAAATGTCCAGCCAACCCACTACTATGAAATTCTCTGATAATGTTTTCCCTCATAGAGCCAGCTGGTATGCATAGTTGTTTTCCTTTAAATAGATACCCATCTTGCATAAAATATTCACCCCTAAAGTGATCCAAGTTACCATATACTGGTGCCTTCAATTGTTCCACAATCTCCCAAAAATCATCATCGGACTCATACAAATTTTCGATGGCATCAAAACCAATCACCTCAGTTTCCATTGTGGTCAAAAGTGCAACACACCTACTTAACACATCTGCAACCTGATTTTGTTTTCCAGACTTATGCTTCAACACAAAGTTGTAACCCTGCAAGAAAGAGACCCACTTGGCATGCCTACTATTCAACTTTTTCTGTGTGTTCAAGTATCTCAGTGCAATATGATCTATAAACAATACAATCTCCTGGGGAACTATATAATGTGTCCAGTGCCTTAATGCTTGAACAATTGCATAAAATTCCAAATCATAAGTAGAATAATTATTTCTCACTTCATTCAGCTTTTCACTAAAGAAAGCTATAGGTTTTCCAGCTTGGCTAAGCACAGCACCTATTCCCACATGGGAGGCATCACATTCTACTTCAAATACCTCATCAAAATTCAGAAATGCAAGTATAGGTGCTTCTGTTACCTTTTGCTTCAAATACTTAAAGCTCTTCTCAGCATCCTTGGTCCATACAAACTCCCTTCCTTTGGTGCAATCTGTTATAGCAGCTACAATACTACTGAAATTTTGAATGAACTTTTGATAGAAAGTGGCCAAGCCATGAAAACTTTTTACCTTTGTGATGCTGCTTGGACTAGGCCATTCTAGAATTGCCCTGACCTTTTCTGGATCCATTCTGACACCATCTTTAGAAATGACAAAACCTAAAAAAACCAAACTGTCCTGCATGAACCTACACTTTTTCAAATTGGCGTAGAGCTTCTCCTTCCTTAACACACCAAAGATGATCCTCAAGTGTTGTAGGTGCTCTTCTTTGCTGTTACTAAATACTAAAATATCATCAAAATAAACTACCACAAACTTACCAATGTAAGGGTGTAGTATAGTGTTCATCAATCTCATAAATGTGCTAGGTGCATTTGATAACCCAAATGGCATAACCATCCACTCATATAATCTATCTCCAGTCTTAAAGGTTGTCTTATACTCATCCCCTTCTCGAATCCAGATTTGGTGGTAGCCACTTCGTAGGTTGATCTTGCTGAAATATTTGGCCCCTGCAAGGACATCCATCATGTCCTCCATATGAGGTATAGGAAACTGATACTTGATGGTAATCTTATTAATTGCTCTGCTATCAGTGCACATCCTCCATGTTCCATCTTTTTTTGGGGTTAACAATGCAGGTACAGCACATGGGCTCATGCTCTCTCTCACCACACCTTTACTTATGAGTTCTATTACTTGCTTATTCATCTCTGCATGTTGTGTTGGATTCATCCTATAAGCTGCTTGGTTGGGTAGAGTTGCTCCTAGAATCAAATCAATATGATGTTGAATATCTCTCTTTGACGGTAGACCATCAGGCAATTCATTAGGTAAAACATCAACAAATTATTTCAATAGCTCTGCTACTTCTGGGGGAACTGAAATGTCTTCCTCTTCACCTTTTTTCACTACTAATGCATAGCAACACCCTGTCACCTTCATTTCTTTAACAAGATCTCTTTCAGACAACATGGTCTCACCTTTTCCTTCATCCTTGAGAGGCAATAAAATCACCTTAGAGCCATCTTTCCAAAAGGTGTATGTGTTTTTCTCTCCATCATGCATAACTTTTCTATCATACTGCCATGGCCTTCCCAATAACACATGACAGGCATCCATTGGGACAACATCACACCATATCTCATCCTGATAGATCTTCCCTATGCTAAACTTAATTAGGCATCTTTTATCAACAATGACTTCATTTCCCTTTTTAAACCATGCAATGCGATACGGATGAGGATGTTTTTCACAGTGTGAATTCAATTTTTCTACTATTTCTTTAGAAACCATATTTTCACAACTACCTCCATCAACAATAACTTGACATACCTTGCCACCTGAAGTGCATCTGGTTCTGATATTGGTTCGAAGCCATGAACCATCAGAGCTTTTGGCTTGTGTTTTCTCCTTCTCTGGAATCACCATTGCTCTTCTCATCATGAGACTTTCTCCCACATCTGGTGGAACCTCTAGTTCTGTCCCTTCCACTTCATGTTGCATTTGAATCATATTCACCCTAGGTTGTCCTCCTTGATTTCTTTCTTGCATGTTATAATTTGAGCATTCAAATGCCCTATGACCTTCTCCACATCTGAAACAAGTGAAAGGCCTTCTCTGGTTTTCCCATCCTCTACCGCTACCATAACCTCTACCTCTTTGAATTCCCCTTCCTCGTTCTTGATTCGGAGGATCTTGTCGAGTGTCAACTTGTTTTTCCAATCCATGGGATGACTCTCCCCTGCCATAATTTGAACCTCCTCGAAATGGGGTTGATGTACCCCTTCTTCCTCCTCTATTCCTCTAATGGTACTGTTTGTTTTATTTTTCTTCAGCCTTTAGAGCCAATTGGTAAGCCTCTTCCATACTGTTGAGTCGACGCATGCTCAATTCATCTTGAATAGAAAATTTCAGGCCATTCACATATCTAGCAGCCATCTGTTCATCAGTTTCTTGATGCTCTATACGTATAGACAGTGTATAAAACTCGTTTGTATAATCTTGCACAGAAGAGAGGTTTTGCTTTAAATTTTGAAACCTACGAAAAAAGGTTTGTGCATAATCTATGGGCAAAAAAAATTTCTCTCAACTTCTTCTCCATTTTATTCCATGTCTTGATCTTATCCTTGCCTTTCCTTGTTCATTCCTTTTGAAGATGATCCCACCAAATCATTGCATGACCCTTTAATTTGGTGCATGCGAATTTTACCTTCTTCTCCTCTATCATGGATTTCCATTCAAAAAAATTTCTCATGTCATTCAACCAGTCTATCAACTCCTCTGGTTTAAGACTACGTGCATAATCTAAAACATCTACCTTGATCCCTTCATTTTTCCCTTCTAAGGCCTTGAGCATCCTCTCTTCAAAACTCATGCCTTCTAATTCTTCTTCTTCATGTTTTGTATCTTGATTTGCACCTCCTCGACCTATATCTTCATCAGATTCGTCTCCTCCTCTACCCAGTCTTTGGTTTTCCATCCGTGTTGTAAGTTCTACTATTTGCCTTTGCAGATTTTGCATTTCTCTATGCATCTGGGCAAGACTGCCTCTTCCTCTTCCTCTCCCAGCCATCTTCCTACTCTGATACCAGATGATGCAGCACACAACATACACTTAATAGAATTGTGCCATTAAACATATGAGAGACAAAGATTTGGAAGCTGGAACATAAAAAAAACTTCTATTCATCAACTTTGCTACTACAATGAGAGAAAACTCTCTTATATCCAAGAAAACAAAAAAAATTAAAAAATTACCTTTTTTGGCAGATTTCGACAATTGTCAGATTTTGCCATTTTAGGTAATTTTACAATCATATCTTGAGAATCCAGTTTTTTCCCAAAAAACTCATAAAGCTAAGGTAGGATGAAAAACCAACTAACATCCTAAATCCGGAACATGAGTTTCGAGTTATTAAAAAAAGCAACTTTTAAAAAACTAGAAAAAAACATTAATTTGCCATTTTGAGGGCCAAGATAAAAGTTTGAAGCCCCAAAAAAGTGCCAAGATGAGGTCCAACAGATTAAGGTGGGTTGAGAAACCATTGGCCACCTCATAACGCATCCACCTGTAAAATTTCGTAGAAAACCCACATCCGAGTCAAAAGTTATGACCTCCGGAAGTCCCTGCATCATTTTTTCTCTCTACAATACCTCTCTCAGAGGTGTCCATCCCCTCCTCATTTCAACATATCTCCTTCTCTCATATTCTTTCTCTTTTCATTTTCCTTTTATTCATTTTCTATCACCTCTCATAGAGGCGTTTTCCTTCTGCCCTTCACTTATTGTTGTTTTGCAGATTCTATCATTCCTATCACATTGCAACAACTTCCCTCCTAAAATTAGTCACATACCTTTCCCATGAAACGTTTCTTTCTTCCTTTGCTAACACTACAAGGAATCTCGAAGAGGCTAAACTTAGCATTTTTTCTAAATCTGAAATTGGTCTTCATGATAGAAGGCGTTACTTCCCTAGCTGGTAGGCTGCTGCAAATAACTCTCAATAAAATCTTTCTTTTATTTGCCTCAAATGAGGCATTACTCCTGCCTTGGTGCTTCCTATTCCCCCAAACATGGTTACATTCCTTTCTTAATGAAAAACATTCTTTTCCCCCATCAAATAGAACTGATGCAAGGTCTTTTTACTTTCTATTTGAAACTGCAACTTCTGTGGCATTTTAATTTCTATATGTGGGCCCGTGCCCTTTATGAATATTCAGCATATACATAAACTTTATACGCTATATTCTTCCATTGGTTCCATATTCTAAACAATAGAAACATAATTAGATACCTCTGTGAAAGTGTATAGAACCGAGAAGCTTCAATTGTGTAGCTGCGACGAGTGCCCAGGCTGAAAACTGACTTTGGCCATAACTTTTTACTAGAAGCTTGAAACCTCACCAAAATGAGCAGGAATACTTGTCTTGATGTTCATACAACTTATACCAAACCATTCGATCTCAAATGCTACAAAACTTTAGATTTTCCATTTTCGCCAAATCATCAGCACAAGTCAAAAAACATTAAAATCTCACACCTGAAGGAATTTGACTATGCAACCTTCACGTATAATTTCTAAATGTTTTCAAAATCCTTCCTGTCAAAGGATTTGTCGCCAAACATCATAGATTTCCCAGAACAATTATTTTACTGACACTGCCCTATTGTGCAATTATAAATACTTTCTGTTGCAATGGCGACAGGAACTTCACCTACTCATAAACAAAAGATTTGAAATAATCAATTTATGTCAAGCTTCAAGTTTTAAATTTCATAATTTTAAAGCTTGTAGAGAGTTTGTTGTAAAAAACAATCCCAAGATAATAAAAATGGAACAGCAACAGCAAAATAGAGAAGACACAGGGCAAACAGAGTTGAATAACTCAGAAATATATATTCATCTAACTTGCATTATATCCAAATGCCGTGTACAACAGCTCTCTCTAATCACATATACATATCTACAGAAGCTTTGAAACCTAGAAGCTTCTAGCATTCTAGATGTCTCTAAAATCTTAGAATGTTCTTTTCTAGAACAGCTGGAAGTTTCTCTTAGAAAGTTCTTTTCTAGAACAACTGGAAGCTTCTTCCTTTCTAGATAACCTGGAATGTTCTTTGGAAGACTTCCAGAAATATTTTGTCTTTTTCTAGACAATCTTAACTATCCTAACATCCCCCCTTAAGATTGGCTAGAATAATAAAAAGAAAATACAAAGGAGAGGGGAAATACAAAGGAGAGGGGAACATTATACTACTATCCCCCCTTAATGTTCACCTCTAACATACCAAGCATTCCTCGTAATTTTAAGAATTTGGCTTCAGTCATACTCTTAGTGAATATATCAGCTACTTGTTCTTCACTTGGACAAAATTGAAAATTGACAATAGATGCTTGAACAAGATCCTGAATGTAGTGAACATCAATCTTAATGTGCTTTGTTTTAGCATAAAAGACTGGATTGTTGGCAACCTGTATGGTACTTTGATTGTCACAATACACAGTGCTGGCTGAACTTTGTAGAAAACCAATTTCAAATAGAAGATTCCAAATCCAAATTTCTTCCTTGCCTGCTTCTTTTGCTGCTCTATATTCTGCTTCACACGAAGATAATGATGTAGTTGTTTGTTTCTTGCTGCTCCATGTAATAGGGCCTGATCCAAGATTGAAAACATAACCACCAGTAGATTTCCTATCATCTATATCACCACCCCAATCTGAATCAGTAAATCCAACCAAAGAAATTGAAGATTTATAGTCATAGAAGATGCCAAAGTGTATGGTTCCGCGGATATATCATAAAATTCTCTTAGCAGCCAACCAATGACTTTTTTTAGGTGCTTGCATAAATCTGGATACAAGATTGACTGCAAAACAAATATCTGATCGAGTATGAGTTAGATAAACCAAGCTACCAACAAGCTGTCTATATAAAGTGGCATCTACACTCTTGGAAGTACATTCGTTAGTAAGCTTGACTCCAGATTGAAATGGGGTAGATGCTGGCTTGCATTCAAGCATGTTAAACTTTTCTAAAAGGTCCAAAGCATATTTTGATTGTGAGATGAACAATCCATCATATAATCGACAAACTTGTAAGCCAAGAAAATAGTTTAGTTCGCCCAAATCACTCATATGAAATGTCCTCTGAAGATCTGATTTTAAATCATCAATCAGCCCAATATTCAGACCAGCAATGAGTAAGTCATCTACATAAATTGCAACAAGAAGAATATCATCTTGAACTTTCTTCACATAAAGATTTGGATCTGACTTACATCGCTTAAATCCATGAAGCTAGAAATACCTGTCAATCTTCTCATTCCATGCTCGTGGCACTTGTTTAAGACCATAAAGTGACTTCTTTAATCTGCAAACATGATTAGGATGTTGCTGATCCACAAAACCTGGTGGTTGATCCATATATATTTCTTCATATAAATCTCCATTTAAAAAAATATTTTTTGACATCTATTTGATGAATATGCCACCCAAGACTTGCAGCCAAAGAAAGAATAATTCTAACTGTATTCATCTTAATGACAGGAGCAAATGTTTCTTCATAATCAACACCCTCCTTTTGATTGAACCCCTTAGCAACCAATCTAGCCTTGAATTTTTCTATAGCACCATCTGATTTAAATTTTGTTTTATAAACCCATTTGCAACCAATAACATTCTTACCTTGGGGGTGGGGTACAAGTTCCCAAGTGTTATTCTCTATCAATGCATCATATTCCTCTTTCATGGCTTTCTCCCACTCTTTCTTTCCTCTAGCTTGCTCATATGAGATTGGGTCATTTACTTGTAAGACTTTGGCCATGAGAGCACTACCATTCCTTCCTTGGAGCTTTGAGCCTTGTCTATATATTTCTTCAACACTCCTTATCTTTTGTCTAGCTGAAATGTCACCTTCTTCATCATCACTACCTGCAGAAAATGGCTGAGTACAAGCATTAGTAGTTTCATTTTCAATAGGATTATCGTCATCAGTAGTCATCACCTCATCCTCATCAATATTGGCTTCATTTCTTTCTAAAATATCTAAAAAATCAGAAATATTTGCTGTTGTAGAGTGAGAGGAAGTGGCTGTAAGTTGTGAAAGCTCATCAAATTTTACATCTCTACTAACAAAGATCTTTCTTGTCAAATCATATAACCTGTAAGCCTTTGATTCTTCACTATAACCCACAAACAAACACTTATGACTCTTTGGTTCTAACTTTTTCCTCTTTTCATCAGGAATGTGTGTCCAAGCAATGCACCCAAATACTTTAAAATACCCAATGTGGGGCTTTCTACCACTCCAAGCTTCTTCAGGGGTGATATTTGTGAGAGCTTTAGTGGGAATTCTATTCACAATATATGCAGCACAAGAAATAGCCAAACCCCAAAATTTGTTATGCAAACTTTTAAAATGCAACATACAACGAGCCATTTCTAAAAGAGTTCTATTCATTCGTTCAGCGACCCCATTTTGTTGAGGAGTATAAGGAACTGTTCTTTGCACCTTAATACCACAATTTTCACAAAATGACTCAAATGCATAATTGCAATATTCACCTCCATTATCTATCCTTAAACACTTAATTCGTTTTCCACTTTGATTTTCAACTAATGCCTTAAACTTTTGAAAGACTTCAAGTACTTCCTTTTTCCTTTCCAAAAAATAAACCCACACTCTCCTACTGTAATCATCAATAAAAATGAGAAGATATCTGGCACCTAAAAGTGAAGGATACCCTGATTCACATAGATCACTATGAATGAGTTGCAACAGATAATTAGCTCTCTATGCTTTCCCTGAATTAAAAGGATCTCGATGATGTTTGCCTAACACACATCCTTCACACACACCTTCAGACGCTGAAATTTTTGTTAATCCACTAACCATATCCATTCTAACCATATCTTGTAATTTTCTATAATTTATATGTCCAAGTCTAGCATGCCAAAGTTTTGACATATAATCAGCCTGAGCAATAAAAGTATGAGAGAGTGTGTATTCATCATCAACAAACCCCACAAATTTAAATAAACTCTCTTTATGATCAACTCTACCAATAGCAATTATATTGCTTGGGTCTTTTCTATCTCTAACAATAACTTGATCAGCAGTGACAACAAACTCATATCCAGCTTGAACAATTTTATATACTGAAATAAGATTCACCCCTAATCTTTCAACCAGCAAAACTTTTTTCAAAGACCCATTCGTTACATTAATAGTCCATGTTCCTAAAACTGGAAGTCTCATTTTATTGCCAATAGTAATTTCTTGATCTGAATTCTTCCCTTCATAAAAATCAGTAAACAAAGATCTATCCCCAGTCATGTGATATGATGCCCCTGAATCTAAAATCCATTCTTTATTAGAATCTGAAGCAAAGTAGCCCCCCTTAACACTACTTTCAGGTCTAGTAATTACCTCCTTATTTGGTTTCTCTTCCCTTTTTAGAGAGATGGCTATGAAGCTATGCCTATCCTCCTTGCCATCCTTGAATCTTTCTTGCTTGGGCTTGTAGTGTTGCCTTTCATTATCCCTCTTCTTCAAACAAAATTTCTCCATGTGATTTTCACCTCCACAATACCTGCAAATAATTGATTTCCTTCCAACTTGTTTTTCTGCAGAATCATTTCTAGAAAAATGGTTAGAACTGTCATTTCAAAATTTATAATTTCCTTTCCAATTCTTCTTTCCATCATATCTAGAAAATTTACTCTTGGCTGCATATGCATGATTCTTCTTAATATGCCCTTCTTTAATAAGCTGAACCTCTTCATCTACTACAGACTTACAAAATTAATCAAAAGTTTGCTGGGGGGTATTGGGAGTTAGTTGGAGAACCCTTTTCCTTGATTCCTTAAATACCTTGTATAGCTGGGGAAGCTTACTTTCAACCATTGCAATCATCTGAAAATCTTTTTTTGCATATTCAGCACCTATTTTCTTCAGCTGAGCATTTAAAAATGTAACTTCATTAAAGTAATCAGACATTTTTTCAAAATCAAAAGGATCTAAATTCACCAATTTTTCTTCTATGCTAAACATGCTAGCAATATCTGCATTTTTATAATCTTTTTCTAAACTCTCCCATAGCTCTATTGGATTATCAATATCAACAAATCTTCTATTGAGATTGGGGCTTAAAGCTTTACCAATAATACCTCTAGCTTGTTCCAACTTACATTTCCATAGCTCCTTTTCTTTTTCACTTTGGGGTTGTCCAATTTCCTTGTTCACTATCCTCCATAGAGCCTTTTCCCTCAAAGCATTCTGGACTGCAATCTTCCAATCTACAAAACCATTTCCATCAAATATTGGTAATACTTCATTTGTTGAGCCCATGTTAGCCAAAAAATAGTCTTCAAACAAATATTATTCTAGCAAAATATGAACCCTGTAGACAAATCACTTCCAGCAATATATATGCCCTACAAACAAATCACTCCAGCATTGTATTTCCAATTGAACCTCTAACCGAATCTCTAGCTGAACCTGGAAAATAAATCTAGCTGAAGCAGGCTCTGATACCATGCAAAAAACAGTCCCAAGATAATAAAAATGGAACAGCAACAGCAAAACAGAGAAGACACAGGGCAAAAAGAGTTGAATAACTCAGAAATATATATTCATCTAACTTGCATTATATCCAAATGCCGTGTGCAGCAGCTCTCTCTAATCACATATATATAGCTACAGAAGCTTTGAAACCTAGAAGCTTTTGGCATTCTAGATGTCTCTAAAATCTTAGAATGTTCTTTTCTAGAACAACTGGAAGTTTCTCTTAGAAAGTTCTTTTCTAGAACAACTGGAAGCTTCTTCCTTTCTAGATAACCTGGAATGTTCTTTGGAAGACTTCCAAAAATATTTTGTCTTTTTCTAGACAATCTTAACTATCCTAACATTTGTATTATAGTTCTTAACTAACAAATTTGTTTTTAGCAATAAAAGATGAGTTTCAATTGCAAGGCTCTCTGGATTAGAGCCGATGCAAAGCTCAAACTTCTAATCCCAACTATTCAACAGCTTTGTGTATCTGAGTTGCAACTACCCAAGGATCAACAAAATCCCATTTTTTATCAGTTTTTCAACACTCTTATCAGGGGTGCAGAGCTGTTAAAGAAATGTGAGAATATTAGCCCTTTTAAGCCCTTTCCTAGACATAGGTATGCTTCGCAGATCCTCCGCCTAGAGAAGGAGATCCATGTTTTCATGGATCTCATGCCTGCCCATATATTGCTAGATACCAGAAAGCTTAAGCAAGAACTGCAAGATTTTTACCAGAGTTACAACCTCCAGATACGAGTAGCATGCTCAAAGAATCCATCTGCAAACAAGCTTCCATGCTTACCAATGACGCCTCTCGTAATACCATGTTGCTTCAGCAATTGCGTTTAGAGGATTTGTCTGAAACAGAAGAGGGTTTTAATTACTCTGTCCATGACATTGTTCCTGTGAAGTCTCAGTTTTATGTGGGATTGGAGAAATTGATCGGGGATTTGAAGAGGCTTTTGTTCCAGAACGAGGTGACGGTCGTTGGTGTGCAGTGTATGGGGGGTAGTGGAAAAACTATTTTGGTGTTGGCTATATGCAATGATGATCATATTAAAGGTAAAGTGGTCTTCCCCTCAATTTTGTTTTTTAAGCCTTTGCCAGAGATCCAATTTATCTCAAATTTCTGGTCTCTTTGTCATGAATGTTAAGATTTTGGATGTTGTTCTTCTGTATGTGATTATGAGATAAAATGCCCGACAATATTCTTCAGGAAAAAAAGTAACTATCTTTAGGCGAAAAGGTTCTAGCCCTAGGTACTAGAATTTATTCATAGTGTCTCTTCTTGTACAGATAATTGTTTCTGTGTTTTTTTTAAATAAGTTTTTCAAGCTTTTTTTTATTGTCTTCGCTCAACATTTCATCCAAAAGGATTGCACTGAGGCCATGCTTCATCCTATAGTATCTTTCGGAAGAGCTTATTTAGTGGGTGAATTGTATATTCGACTTTGTCGAAATAACAGCGACAAAAAGTCGACCATATTCATATGCATGTGTACAGAGCAGTTGGCTGAAATAGGAGGTCGCAAGTTCGAAGTTGACTGTCAACTTTTACACAGATGACACTACAACGCTTCGGCTGTTTACACCACAACATTTCTAAGACTTGTTTCTTTATAATTATCAGGTTATTTTCGAAACGTGGATTTCATTACTATTTCACAGTCTCCTAAATGTGAAAGGACTTATAGAGACGATGTGGGATAAAATTGTTGGAACGAAGAGGCCTGAGTTTCAGAATGTGCAAGATGGGCGTATGCAACTGCAGCAGCAGCTTCTGAGGCAATCTAAATCAACTCTGGTGATATTGGATGATGTCTAGTCCAGAGCAAATTTGGAGAAATTACTATGTCAAGGGGCAGGATACAAAACTCTTGTCACAACCAGAGATAGCTCCACTATCCCCCAGAAACCACTCTACTCAATTTTATCAGTTACCATTGCTAGGCCAGGAAGATGCTCTGTCTCTTTTCTGCTTCTGGACTTTCGGACAGACATCAATTCCAACTAATGCAGATGCAACTCTAGTTAACGAGGTATGAGTTATGAATTCAGTCAAAAAGCTTTATTAGTTGTTACCTTGAAGACAAAAGATGTGATTGAAGCCAAAGCTTCTTATGATGAAAAATAATTGTTTAATTGCATTTCAGAGGAAGAGGTTACTTATGCCCAGGAGGGAGAATATTTTGCCAGGGAAATGGGAGTTGCTAAAGGATAGGCCCTTTGATGCCCAATTGTCTCCATTCACACAGGTGGGTTACAAGATCACATATACGGATTGCTACCAATTAGCAATTTTTTGCTGAAAAGCTAGCCATATATTTGAGTAGGAAATTAATAAATTACAAGATTCTATCTGGCATCAAATCTACCTCTATATAACTTTCCTTAAATTATCAGAATTTCTAGATTTATTGTGTGCATATTTCTTTCATGCTTGCATATGAGAATCTAACTTCAATATGATAGAGAACTCAATCTAGACAACAAATATTTATTGGCTAAAGCAGAATGTTCTAATTGGATTCCATTTCTGAATTATTCATACAGGTCCTATGGACAAAAGCGCGTGGTACGAGATTAATTTTCAAAAGACACAGGCCCTGGTGTTACTCTTCGCTGCAAGTGAATACCATCTTCCCCCATTTATAAAATCTATGAAAAATCTGAAGTTTCTCATGGTATGTAATTACAGTTCAAAGAGGGCCACAATTAAAGGTCTAGATGTCCTGTCTTCCCTCCCTCAACTAAAGAGTGTTCACTTGGAAAGGTTGGTTGCACCCACTATTCAGAAACAGAGCAATGCACTACAAAACTTAGAGAAACTATCTTTAAGCTTATGTGAAGGGTTTGGAAGTGCCTCCATGTTCAACTACACCAAGCTACAAGAATTTAACCTCGATCATTGCAGCGATTTGGAGGAGTTGCCCTCTGCTATCTGTCATATGCCCTCAGCTCGGATATGGTCTGTCACGAACTGCCATCTGCTTCAGAATTTACCACATGATCTGGGAAATCTGAGCTGTCTAATAATGTTAAGGTTATCGGCATTACCAGGGTTGAAAGAACTTCCGGCTTCAATCGAAAAACTTGGGCAGTTGGAATATCTAGACATTTCTGTATGTGAGGGATTGAAAGAACTTCCAGAGGAAATAGGACAACTTAAGAAATTGAAGGAGATTGACATGAGAGAGTGTTCTCGTTTGAAGAGGTTGCCTAGAAGTGTTTGTGGATTAAGCTCTCTAAAACATGTTATATGTGATGAGAAGATTGGGAAGCAGTGGTTGCGGGCCAAGAACATTTCTATCCCGGAGCTTAGAGTTGAAATTGTGGAAGCACAATTTAGCTTTGATTGACTTGATGATTGAATTCGGAGCTTGGAGTTGAAATTGTGGAAGCACAATTTAGATTAGATTGGCTTCATGATTGAACTCTTACATGAAACAGAAGATCAAGGAACTGGACACTTTGGTGAGGAACCAATGCATTCTCTTTATTTCTATTTTGGCAAGTAATTGGTTTAAATAATATTTACTAATTGGGTATTTTTATCAAATCTTTTTTCTGAAATATTTTTTTTCTGTTGGGCAGGTTTTCATGGCTTCTAATGGAAAATTTAATGCTTTGTGAATTCAATGAAGGCTTTCCGCCGAAATTAGTTCTTTATACCCTGTCCAGATTACCATCTGCCGTGCGCCGTCTGGTGTATGTCAAATGTGGCATTTTGGGGATTCTGATCTTCATCAAAATCTGTTGGGTTGAAAGATTGTCCAGAGTAAGAGCTTTATTATTGTAATGTGAATAGTTGAGTTTTTATGTAATAGTGAAGAATATTATGGGTTTTTTCTTAAAAGGGTTTTCCTAGATTAAATATTGTGTATTTGATTTCTTTTTATTTTATTAATTGCTTGAGAATTGTGTGTACTACTCTTATTGTACATGTTTATTGACTTCTTTTTCTTACATTTTATATTTTAATTGAAGTGTTATAAATTTTCAATACCATATTATTTTGAGGTTGTAAAATTAGACATTTTTATATTGGTCAAAGCTATAGGATTAACTCATCTACGGAGGCCACAAATGAGAGACCTTATTTTCATCATGAAGGAACTCGAATACAAAAATCTAAGTCAACTTGTTGCTACACAATGAGACCATGTGCATTGGACACTTGTGTGAAGATGTATTAGTTGTTGGTGGTGTTGTGCTCAACCCACATCTACATAAGAACAAAGGTAAAATTCTTGAAGTACTATTCCTAAAGGATTGTTCTTGTCTTGAATGGTAAGTTAATTGTTGAGTCAATTGTGGATTTGTGGAATACCATCCCATTCAAGGATATAAAATTGAAAACACATGGAGCTCCTCAATAGGAATTTGATAGGTTGAGTTTGGGTGGAACTCTTTTAAGCCAATCCTATATTTCTCTACTTCCTAATCCTATAATGGAATAACTTGCACAAGAAAGAATATAATTAGGGAATATGTTGCAAATACTTGAGAATAATAAGTCACTTTGAGGGGCCAAATCTCCAAAAGTCTCCAATAAAAACACAATTTGTAATATGATGATAAAAAATTCACCACTAGCTCTTATATATACCATACTTATGCCTTGGATCCACCCAGGTGAACTTAACTACATATGTAAGACTATATAATTGATTATATAACTTAATTAAGGGTTATGCTAGCCATAAGTTAGCTACACATATCTCAATACAATCGATGGGTTAAGTGCAAAGCATGCCCCCCTCTTTAGAGGAGCATTAAAATTCTCAATGTCGATCAATTGTGGATACTTCTACACAAAATCTCCATTTTTCCATGTAGCGTCTTGGATTGTAGAATTCTTCCATTTGGTCAAATACTTTGTGATCACCCTTGCCTATAGCCTCTTAGTGCATGCTTGAAGAATTCCCTCTGGTTCCAAAATCATTCGTCCCTTCTCATCAAGATTGGGTAACTCAATTTAAGTTGCAACTCTTTGTCCAATAACCTAAACTTCAAACATGAAACATGGAAGATGGGTGTATTTTATTTGACATAGGTAACTCCAATTTATATGAGCTATACTACCAATCTTCTACAAAACCTTATAAGGACTATGATACTTGGGTGTAAGCTTGATATCCTTGAAACGAAGCAAGGTATGTGAAAACACATCCTATACTAAACATCAGAGGAGAGTGTTGTACAAGTCTTTTTAACAATTATTGAAAGTAAAAGATATATAAACATAAAATAAACAATATATTGTAACACAAGTGTATGTGAAAAAACTTATTTAAGAGAAAAATCCCACACTCCAAAGCAACTTAATATATTATTCAGTAAACAACATAGTTACAATACACTTGTAGAGCAAGCCTTCAAAGGAGTATCACCAATCAGAGATATGGAAGAATTCTGACAACATAACAATACTTATAAAACTCAATATCAAACCTTCATCTCAAGCACCCAATAAATAGGAGATGCAATACATGAAATCATCAAATGGTAATTATAAAACCATTCATGAGCTAAAACCATCCAAAATACTGGCACCCAAATATTTAGTTAGAAATCCAATGTGCCAAAATTTCAATGAGTCCGGCACAGGCTAAAAATGGCATTTCCTTGCACCTATCATAACCTTGTTATAACCCATTCACCAAGATGGGCTCTCTATTTTGGCTCCATTATCCTCATTCAAAGATGCATTATGATGTGTTGGTTAACAAGTGTAACTCCCCTTTACAACTCTTTTATGTGTTGAAATTTTTACATTTCCAATGCGGGAGGCCCAACTTCTGGAGACCATAACTATTGAATTGGAAGGTCAATTAGCTTCATTTTGTTAAATTGTAGAGCTCAAAGAGGTTCACATGATAGGCACTAGGGAACTAATTTTAAACAACTTAGAAATTTTATTTTAGCTAAAAATAAACTCTATAGCTCAGAAATTAAGCTTTTTTTATTTTTCAACCTAAAAATCACATTGTTTGTAATCTTAACATTAGGTGCAAGGTTGAAACACCTTTCCTAAGATTCTCCCACTTGTTGAACACCTTACAAGAGCAAAGGGGAAACTTACCAATACTAAAAACTAATTGTTAGGGGTTGAGAAGCCCATAGACTCACTGCACCACTTGAACTTATCTATGCTCACTAGCTTTGTCAACGGATATACAACATTAATCAAAGTATCAACCTTCTCTAGCATCACCCTTTCATCCTCTACCACATCACAATCAAAATGGTACTAGACATCAATGTGCTTTGTCCTCGCATAAAAGGTCAAGTTTTTTGCCAGACATATGGCATTTTGACTGTCACAATGAATTATAATGGCTTCTATGTCTAGCCCAATGTTTGAACATAATTTCTTAAGTCAGACAACTTCCTTACAAACATGAGTAGCTACCATGTACTCTGCTTCTATAGTAGACATAGCGATCATAGCCTTTTGCTTATTCATCCAACTAATTGCACCACTAAACACAATGAAAACATATCCACTGGTGGATCTCCTACTATCAATATCATCAGCCCAATCAAAATCCACATATCCATAAATACACATTGAATGTTGGGACCCTATAGGATAACCATGATAACAAATGGAATACGTAGAAGTACCCCACAAATATCTGAAGACCCTCTTCATTGCATCCCATTGTACCTATCCAAGATTAGCCATAAAACAACTAAGGACTCCCAATGTTGCTTGGGAAATGTCTACTCTTGTATAGACCATGGTATACATCAAACTAACAAAAACACTAGCATAAGGTATTCTATTCATATCCTCCATCTCACTAGGAGACTTTAGACAATCCTAAATTGATAAATTTTCCCCCATTGTAATAGGAACACACAATGGTCTTGGTATACGCACAAAGATGAGGGACCAAAAAGTCGCCACATGACTTTTTGGTCCCATAAAAGTCATAACGCGAGCGCATTTTATAAATGCAAATCTCTCTCTCTCTCTCTCTCTCTCTCTCTCTCTCTCTCTCTCTCTCTCTCTCTCTCTCTCTCTCTATATATATATATATATATATATATATATATATATATATATATATATATATATATCCCTCCCTCTCTATCTATCTCCCCCTCCTATCTCTATCTCTATCTCTCCCTCTTCCTCTATCTCTTTATATTTCTCTCACTATATCTATATGTCTCTCTCCACCCACCACAATTTTATTAAATCACCTATAATTATGTGGGTTATTACACTACATTTTCCTATATTACCTATAATTGTTCGGGTGATGCTATCAAATTGTTGAAAAATTCATGTAAAAGGTTAGGTGATCTAACCATGAATTTAAAAATCAAAATTGAAATGTTAGGCAAACTGCTCAAATTTAAAATTGACTTGATCATATTGGGATGATTGGTCCCAAATTGGATTAAATTGTTGCAATCAAAGTCTATTCTATATATATATATCCCTCCCTCTCTATCTATCTCCCCCTCCTATCTCTATCTCTATCTCTATCTCTCTATCTCCATCTCTCCCTCTTCCTCTATCTCTTTATATTTCTCTCACTATATCTATATGTCTCTCTCCACCCCCCTCCATCTCTTTATATAAATGCCTCTATCTCTCTCACCTCCTACCCTCTTTCTCTCACCTCTCTACCTCCCTCTCCCTCTCCTCTTTACCTGCTACCCTCTCTCTCTCACCTATCTACCTCCTAGTAGAGAGAGAAAAGATAGTTAAGGAGAGATAGAGGAGACAGAGGGGAGAAATAGGGAGATAAAGTGAGCGAGATGTCCAAAGAGATAGGGAGAGAGATTGAGAGGTAGAGGGACGATAGAGAGAGGGAGATAAGGGAGAGATAGGGAGATAGAGGTTTAGGATTGCTTGGGTTTATGGTTTAGGCGTTAGGGGTTAGAAGCATTATTTAGGGTTTAGGGTTTTTGAGAGATAGAGAGAGTGCTTTTGACATGCAACCCTATACCCCTAAACCTGAACAACCCTAAATAATGCCCATAAACCCAACCCCTAAACCCTAAAACCAATAAACCCTAAACCTCTATCTCCCTATCTCTATCATCCCTCAACCTCTGAATCTCTCTACCTATCTCTTTGGACATCTCACTCCCTCTCTATCCCCCTATTTCTCCCCTTTGTCTCCTCTATCTCTCCCTATATGTCTCCTCTCTCTCTACCTATCTTTCTCTCCCTATCTCTTATCTCTCTCTCTCCCCTATCAGTCCTCTATCTCCCTATCTCTCCCCTCTATCTCTCCCTCTCCCTTATCGATGAAGGAAATGGAAACAAGAAAACTAAAGGGGAGAGGGAGAGATAGGGAGATAGAGGAATGATAGGGGAGAGAGAGGCAAGAGATGGGGAGAGATAGATAGGTAGAGAGAGAGGAGAGATAGGGAGATAGAGAGTGAGTGAGATGTTCATAGAGATAGGGAGAGAGATTGAGAGGTAGAGGGATGATAGAGAGAGGGAGATAAGGGAGAGATAGGGAGATAGAGGTTTAGGGGTTACAGGTTAGGGATTAGGGGCATTAGTTAGGCTTTAGGGGTTTAGAGAGAGAGAGAGATTGTTTTTGTCATGCAACCCTAAACCCTAATTAATGCCCCTAACCCCTAAAACCCTAAAACCCAAACCTCTAAACCCTAAACCTCTATCTCCCTATCTCTCCCATATCTCCCTATCTCTATTGTCCCTCTACCTCTCAATCTCTATCCCTATGTCTCTGGACATGTCCCTCACTCTTTATCTCCCTATCTCTCCCCTTTATCTCCTCTATCTCTCCCAATCTCTATTAGTCCCTTCTCTCTATCTCTCTCTAAACCCTAAACCCTAACCCCTAAACCATAAACCATAAACCCTAAACTCAAGCAACCCTAAACCCTAACCCCTATACCCTGAACTTGAGAAATGCTAAACTCATAAACCCTAAATAATGCCCCTAAACCCTAATCCCTAATCTCTTTCTCTCTCCTCTTTACCCGCCACCCTCTCTCTCTACCTCCTAGTTTTTCTTTTCCTAGATTTCCTAGTTTTCCTTTTCCTTTCCAATTTCCCTTTAGATCCCACCAATTTTTCCCTATTTTAATATTTTCCACCTCTCCTCTCATCATTCTTCCCATCCAATTAACTTTAGTTTGATCTTGTTTCCATTTCATCCTCCTAATTAATATCTTCATCCCTCTTTGCATGTCCTAGTTTTCTTGTTTCCATTTGCTTTGTCGATAAGGGAGAGGGAGAGGGAGAGGGAGAAAGAGGAGAGAGGGAGATGGAGGGGAGAGAGTGGAGAGATAGGGTGATAGGGAGAGAGAGAGAGAGAGAGAGAGAGAGAGAGAGAGAGAGTCCTAGTTTCCTTGTTTTCATTTCCTTCGTCGTTAAGGGAGAGGGAGAGATAGGCAGATACAGGAATGATAGGGGAGAGAGAGAGAGGCAAGAGATAGGTATAGAGAGAGGAGACGGATGCGGAGAGATAGAGGAGATAGAGGGGAGAGATAGGGAGATAGAGAGTGAGTGAGATGTCCAGAGAGATAGGGAGAGAGATTGAGAGGTAGAGAGATGATAGAGATAGGGAGATAAGGGAGAGATAGGGAGATAGATGTTTAAGGTTTCTTGGGGTTAGGGGTTAAGGGCATTATTTAGGATATAGGGGTATTGGGAGAGAGAGGGGGAGGGAGGGAGGTTTTAGTTCACCATAACACAAGTGCATTATAACGTGTTTGCATTATGTGAATGCACATATTCACATAATGCTAGCGCATTATAATGCACTTGCGTTATGCTTTGGCTTGGAAATTACCAAGTCTAAGGCTTGGATTTCCAACCCAAAGGCTTGAACTATGTTTAGGTCATCCAAGAACATGTTTTTCTAGATTGTAACAAAATTCATAGAATCTGGAGCATGCTCCCCATCAGGATTGCATTTTTTTCAATGAAAAGTAAAAAAAAATACCACCATAATCTTAAGCTCTTTGTTAGCTATCCAACCATATAATTTTTTTCACATTTTGAGTATGTTAATGGTTTCATCTTTAATTTATTTTTTTAGTGTATCTATTTTT
This sequence comes from Cunninghamia lanceolata, assembly GCA_027924645.1. Taxonomy (NCBI): domain Eukaryota; kingdom Viridiplantae; phylum Streptophyta; class Pinopsida; order Cupressales; family Cupressaceae; genus Cunninghamia; species Cunninghamia lanceolata. The sequence continues at coordinate 14,096,969 of BSBN01000167.1, forward strand.
TGTCAAAAACTAGTGTCTAGTATTTTTGACTTTTTTTTAACCGTTCATCAAAATTTCAAATAAGTTACATTTTTAGAAACTAGACTCCATTCTACACGTATTCAAAAAATTGATTTTCAATTAGTTTTCAAAAATTTTAGGGGGGAGCACGCTAATTTTTCTATTTTTCGGGATGTGTCCACTTCGAAAATTAGTAAAAAATCAATTATTCTTGAAAAAATTATTAGAAAAACTAGGGATAAACTACATGGTGTTAGCTAATTTTTCACCGAAGTGATTTGAAATACTAAAAAAAAGTTAACATTTTAGGGGGAGCACACCAGATGCTATGTTATGTTTTTTTGAGAAAAGCAAGACCAATTTGTGTGCTCCCCCTTTTTGAACCCCTTAATCTCAACCATTTTTGAAAAAAATTAGTAGTTTAGAAACTAGATTCAGAGCACTACAATTCTTGTTTTTGTTGTATCTTCAAATTTTGAGTGTAACTAGATCTTCAAATTCTCATCCAACATCAGTCTTTCTCGATTTTAGAAAAAAAGTGGCACCTTAAGAACCCCTTTTGGTCCCTCATCTTTGTGCACTTGCCTGTCTACAAGCTAACATTTTGAACCTCTCCAACACCAATTTCACATACTTACTCTAGCCCAACCAAAGTTTTATGTTTTCTCTATCTCTTCTAGATCTCCATCCCCAAGATGTACCTAGCTTCCCCTAAGTCTTTCATTTCAAACTGTGTTGAAAGATGAGACTTTAATTCATAAATAAAACCTTCCCATTACCAAAAAACATATCAACATATAATGTAATGAGAATACAATCACCATCCGTCTTATAATAGATGCAATGATCTGATTTGGATCTCAAAAATCCCAAACTTAACACAAAACAATTAAACTTTTGATACCACATCCTAGGAGATTGCTTAAGACCATACAAATATTTCTTCAACTTACAAACCAAATATTCTTTACCTTTCTCAATATAATGCTCTAATTGTGTCATATAAATCTCTTCCTGTAATGCCCCATCTTTTACACTAGGACATTAATGGACACAAACAGGATGAACAAATTTTTCACAATGCAATTATAACACTCACATGTCACAACTACACACTCAAGAATGAAAACCACCACACAAAAACACTAAGACACAAGGAGAAGGTGGAAACAAGAACACACACACACACACACACACACACACACACTTGTTTACTTGACAAGAACAACCAACATCAACAAATGCCCAATAAGCCAAACAATGTCGACAAAAACTAGCAAGCCAAAGGAGGATCGATCACAACTTGTCTCACAAGGAAAAAATGTCCAACATGGATCCAAACATAAAGCATCCAATTACCAACCATGAATCAACATGCTAACTAACCCAAAGCATGAAAACAATTCAAATAAAGGTAAACGTACAATTTCCAATCATTCTAACATGCATGCCAAATTTGAGAAATATCACACGAAATGCTATGCTCATTTAATACCAACGTCGAGATGGGCTAAAAACAATAATGGGAATCTCAACCATAATGTGGGAACATTACAATCCAAATCATAAACATAGCATAAGATATCATTACAACAATTAATAGAGGACTCCAATGTCCTGATTTAAACATTTCCATCAAAATAAACTATGCTAGAGCATGATAAATTCCTTTCTAAACAAGGTTCATTTTCTAACCAAATGAAATCATAATACAATTACATGACAGAGGCTACTTCCCAAACATGGAAGGATCACACTCCAATAATTAAATTACATAAATAATAATATTACAACATTAATAAATCACCTCCAAATTGCTCTAATAGGCACGAGATACAACATGATCATAAAGTAAACAATACACAAGAAACTCTTCCAACTCCCAAGAGATCTTCTTGTAGGACCAATGGGGAAATGTTACCCACCACCCTACCGTATTTCCATCGTCGAGTGCAATAGATGTCTATACCACTCTAGGAAACCCCTAAGCTATAGAGAAGAAGATCATGGCAACACTGCTATAAAGCCATCTCACACAAACAAGGGTCTCAACAAGACTCCAAGGTAATCCACACAAGGTTGAACATGGGTTCCACACACACCCAACACAACACCAAGGAGATAAAATAACTAGTAGAATTCAATGCACACCCACACATGAATATACACATATCATGGTCCAATGCATGATACACCATAGGGTTACTCATGACCCAACCAAGCAATAGAAGGGAAAGAGTTTAACACAAGAGCATCAATACTTTTAAATCCATATACATCCTTCTTTAATACATCATCACTAACATACCATTTCATTGAAGTGGAGAAGATAAGGGAAAAACCTTCAAATCCATCATACAATTCATCCAATAATGCATACCAAACATCATTTTCTCAAAATAGAAATAACACGCAAACATGGTATGACATTGTCACGTTAATAAACATACATACAATCATCAAGATCAATAATGATGCAAAGGGATTATTGCCTTCTACAGGGAACCCATAGGAAGACTAAGTATCCATTCCTAAGTTCAAAAGTCAAATTTGACCGAAAGTCAACTTTGACCAAAAAGTCAAACTTTGACAAAAAAAGTGAAAACATGGGGAAATAAGGTCAAAACACATAACACTCGTATCCGTGTAAGCATAATTATACAATTCTAACATAAGGCCTATAAAAAGGCCAACTTTGACCAAAAGTCAACTTTGACCCAAAAAGTCAACTATGATGAAAAAGGTCAAAACATAGGGAAATAAAGTCAAAACACATAACACTCGTAACCCACATGGCCAAAATTATACAATTTCAACATAAGGCCTATATAAAGGTCAACTTTACCAAAAAGTCAACTATGACGAAAAAGGTCAAAACATAGGGAAATGAGGTCAAAACACATAAAAACCATATCCATGTGGCCATAAGTATACAATTCAAACATAAGTCCTATAAAAGACCAACTTTGACCAAAGAGTCAACGGTGACGAAAAGGTCAAAACATAGGGAAATGAGGTCAAAACACATAATAGCCATATTCATGTGGCCATAAGTATACAATTCAAACATAAGGCCTATAAAAAGGCCAATTTTGACCAAAAAGTCAAAGAACAGAAAACGAGGTCAAAAATGTGACACTCATATCCAATAAGTAGAGAATCGTATTTCCCTCATGAGAGACTTTTCGTCTCACAAAATAATACTAAAAACTAAGGTTTAAAACATAATTTTCATTTTCAATAACAAGGAAAAAAACCATAAAACCCCCAAATTCACCATTTGGAGACCTCCCTCAAGAACACCCAAATTTCTAATTTCCATAATACATAAATTTTCAAAAATCTAAAAGTGCCCTTATGGTTCTAAAATGCACATGTTTTTCAACTCAAATAAGTTCTTTCCTACTCACAACCCATTCTAGGAAAATTTTGCCATAACTTGGCCTCTTTTCATGCATTTTTCAAAATAAAATTTTACTGCAATTAAAAAACAAATTCATGGTTATGCGGATTCAGACTAGGTAGGTGATATTGATAGTAGACAATTCACGAGTGTTTATGTGTTTACTTTATTTGGTGGTGCAATTAGTTGGATAAGTGATAGGTTGTGGTTGCTTTGTCTACTACTGAGGCTAAATATATGATAGCTACTCATGCTTGCAAAGAAGCCATTTGGCTTAAGAGACTGTGTTTAGATATTGGAATAAAACAAGGTGCAGTGACAATTTATTGCGATAGTAAGAGTGCGATTTGTCTAGCTAAGAACCCAACATTTCATGCCAGGACCAAGCACATTGATGTAAAATATTATTTTGTTAGAGATACGGTCGAAGATGGCAGGGTGAAGCTAGTTAAGGTAGAGACTTTGATGAATGTTGTTGATTCTTTAACTAAGCATGTGAGCACAGAAAAGTTCACACAGTGTTCAAAGACTATGGGCCTTTTGGCCCCTAGTAATTAAGAGACAATGTTCACTCCCTCTTGTTGCTCTTGCAAGGTGTTTGACAAGTGGGAGATTTGTTGGGAAAATGTGTCTCAACCTTGTAATTATATTGATAGTGCAGGTTTTTATTTCCTAGTGGGTTATTTATTTTTCCCTATATTCCTAGGTTTTTCCTACACTTCTATTAATCTCGCTTAGGTTAATAAAGCATGTTTTATTAAGTGAGTGGTTGCGAGGTGTTACCTTCCTACATGTGAGCATCCATTAGCTATCTTGGGAAGATACTTTGCTATCTTTAGTCTGATAGATGGTTGCTCCTCATTAATCGATGTTGCCACCTCCTCCCTCTCCCTGGTCTATATAAGCATGCTACCTGGCTTGTGTTTGGTATCTTTTACTTTTGCATCCTCTTAATGCTATTTTGTTTCTAGCATTTGCATTACTCTCTTGGAGACTAACTCTATGTTGTTACTTTAATTTCGTATCATTTGCATTCATAGTTTAGATATCTATTCGTTTACACTAGTTTTCTGGATTATTAATCTTTTCATATTCTAACATGGTATCAAAGTCTTGCTATGTGCAAGAGTAGATTTTAGTTTCCTTATTTGAGAGATTCGGGGGGAATTAAACTTATTGCAGTTTTTCAAAAAACTCAGTATGCTCTTCTCTTGCATCTTCGGATGATCTTGAGAATCAGAAAAGTTTGATGGAAAATTTTTAATCTCTGGAGTTTGCACGTGTGTTTTATGAAATCTTGGTGATTGCAGCATTTCTGGTTATACTGGCAGCATTTTTGGCTATTCTAACGCATCCAGGAGTCTTGAGAAAGTTAGATTTGGCTTTCGTTTCACCGAAATCGGAGATCATCACCGGAACCGGGGTTTTAAGCTCAACTCTGACAACCAACTTGCATATTTGGTGTTTTCAATCAATATTGTAGGTTCTAGCATGTCTTTTCTTGTCTTAGGTAACTGATTCATCCTTTGCATGTCATTTTTTGGTTGTTGGGGTCTTTTTTGTTGCTAAAAGCATTTTGTTTACATTAGAACTACATATTTTGTACATCAGCAAGAAAAATATCTTCTGGGTTTTGTTCCCAACATAGAAAAATCATCTGGGTATGTTTTAGTTTTTGCATGCAGTCTATATATTTTGTAGAAATGCACTTAGAAAGCTATAGCAGGACCCCTCTCCATTGGCGGTTGCAATTTTGAGGGTAGTTTTCAAATGTTCCGTTCTTGCTCATACGGACTTTATTTCCCACGATTTTTTTTATGTTAGCTATTTTTTTGTACTCTATGCACTAGTGCAAAGGTTTTTTAATTTTGATGTAGAGATTTTTTAGAAATTGTAAATTCTCAGTCGTGACACTGCACAGTTCTTGTTTTGGGAACTTCAAAAGATCATAATTTTCACATACGACCTCGTATCGAGGCGATTCTTTTTTTGAAAGTGCATGATTTTTCGAGTAGATCATAGTGGTGTTGTTTATTTCTCTGGGTATTGTGTCAAAGTTGCATTTTCAGCATATGCTCTTCGTGAGGGTTTTGTAATGCATTGAAACCAAGACCACTTAGTATTTCTTGCCAGTGGAAGTTGTAAACGCACTAATATAAAGTGCCAAATCATATTTTCTTGGGGATTTCTTTGATTAAGTGACAAGGGGGGTTGTCTTGGTTGTGTTCTATTCTTTTCAACATTTCTTCTCTGCATTTCTTCATCATGGATCAAACAAATGTGCCCATCCTAACTCCATACAATTACTTTGAGAGGAAATCATGCATGACAATTCACTTAAGAAAAGCTAGATTACATAGGATAACTATGGGACTTGAAACTGAACCTACTAAAGATGGAGATAAGCCTAGAAGTGGTTTCACAATTGTGATGAGGCATATGGAACATTGTGTTTGTCTGTTTCTCCTGATTTGCTCTTTCACATTGAGTCTTTGAATTCACCAAATCAAATCTAGACAAAGCTAAAAACACTATTTGGCACACAAGATTCAATGAGGGGTCATATGTTGGAAAATGAACTAATTAATTTAAGTCCAGGCAATTTCAACATAATCCAAGATTTCTTCACTAAATTGAAATTACTAAGGCTATAGTTAAAACAATGTGGAATTGAAAAGAAAGATGAATAAATGATTCTTAGTATTCTCTCTAACCTAAGTTCAAAATATTTTGTGTTTGTTTCTACCTTCTATGCTACTAAAAGTGCACTTGGTACTCAATTCAACATGCCATCTTTAGATATTTTGCTGTCAATCTCACTCAAGAATAGGACAAGCTAATCTAGATGGGCACTCTTAAGTCCTCTAAGTCACATGCCTTGGATGCTAACCAAGGCACAAAAGAACAAAAAGGACAAAGTAGTAACAACAATAGTAAGGATAAGAAACAGAAGAATAGCAAGGAGAAGAAGGATCAGATACCAATTGCTTCAAAAGCAACTAATGAGACCCAATCTTCCAAGGGCGACAAGCCTAAGAAAGAGAGGGTCCAATGTGCCTATTGTAAAAGACTCAGTCATGATGAACATAAATGTCTAAAAAAACAAATTGATCACTTAACACACATTCTTGAGAAGAATAATATCAGTGTTCCTAAGTCTATCAAACATAGTTCTAATGAGGGGTCTAATAAGGCAAAAGAAAACAGAAAGGGGAAAGGAAAGGGCAAGGCCCTTGTTGCAGTTGCTTCTTCACCATCCACTTGGGTTCTTGATTTAGGTGCTTCGCACCACATGGCTTCATATAAGGAATAACTTGCATCTTTGGATCTATGTAATATGCCTTCTATTTTGATGGGTGATGACACTCTTGTTGAGGTGTGTGGGAGAGGGTCTGTTGATGTGGGGGATGGCACATTCCATGATATTCTTTGTGTGCCCTCATTATCAACTAATCCCCTATCAGTAGACCAGATCACTCAAACAGGTTTAGGCAAGCAGGTTGAGTTCACTCCTGATTCAATGGAGATTCGTGAGTTGCACAGTGGTTCTATAGTTGCAGTTGGGAGAGCAGATCATCAGTCATGGCTCTATCTATTTTCTCACTTTGTTCCTGATCCTCCTTCGACTGTTTTACTCACTCATTCTGATGATGTGAGTAGATTATGGCATGAGCGGTTTGGCCATCTTAACTTACTTGCAGTAGTTCAACGAGCAAAGCATGGTCACAGGGTTGCCTTCAGTTTAGTTTTCAGGTGGTGTTTGCCAAGGTTGCATTCTTGGTAAGCATCCTAAGAAAAAGTTTGACAAAGGTAAGACATGGAGAGCTTCACAGATACTGGAGTTAGTTCATAGTAATTTGGCTGGTCCATTTCAGCATCCTTCTTTCAATAGGGCTAGATATGTCCTCACATTCATTGATGACTTTTCTCGATATACTTGGGTGTACTTTCTCAAACAGAAGCCAGAGGTATTTGATCATTTTCAAGACTTCAAAACTTTTGTAGAGAAACAATCCGGGAAAGCCATCAAAGTTTTACGCACTAACAATGGTGGTGAGTATGTCAACCATCGGTTTGAGAGGTTTTGCATTTTAGAGGGGATTGATTTGCAGCATTCAATTCCATACAATCCTCAGCAGAACGGTGTTGCAGAATGGAAGAATAGGTCCTTGAAGGAAATGGCGAATTGCATGATTCGCTCTAGATCTCTTGCACCATAGTATTGGGCAGAGGCCATTAACTGTGCTTGTTATATCCAGAACCGTGTTCCTCACCAAGCCTTGAAGGGAGTCACTCCTTTTGAAGCTTGGAGCGATCGAAAACCATCAGTTAAGCAATTTCAAATTTTTGGTTCTCCTGCATGGGCCAACATTCCTGCAAAGAAACGCAAGGCCTTGGATCTATAGAGCAGACCTTACATATTTGTAGGTTATCCTGATGGTGTGAAGGGTTATCAGTTGCTCCACCCTACTACACGAGTTGTTCATTGAGAGGTGTGTTCAGTTTGAGGAGGGCTCTTTGAGCTCACTTTCTATCACTTCTCTAACTCCTACTTTGACATCAGAGTCACTTAGGATACATGATAGATCTTCTGATGAGTCAGATTCACCTAAGCAGTCTTCTACCTCCACTTCCAATGTAGAGAATGATTCAGAGGACTCACCTCCATCCTCTCCTAGTCATCATTCAGAGGTTGATTATTCTCCTATAGATTCTCCATCTTCCGGTCCACTTTGGGCTAGACAGACCTTGCAGTCTACAAGTGATTGAATTGGGGATCCATCAGACACCAGGCGGACTCGTTCACAGTTCCAGGATGCTCCACATGTCTTCATTGCTACTGCCTCAGATCCACAGTCTTTTCATGAGGCTTTTGGTATTCCTGAGTGGGATATAGCTATGTAGGAGGAGTATAGTTCCTTGATGAAGAACCACACTTGGGATCTTGTCCCCCTTCCTAAGGGAAGAAAACTTGCTCTATGTAAGTGGATCTATTGGACAAAATTTGCAGCAGATGGGTCAGTTGACAAGCATAAGGCTCGCTTGGTCGCCAAAGGATTCTCCCAGGTTCCTGGGATTGACTACTCTGAGACTTTTGCGTCAATTGCCCGAATGAATTCCATCCGACTTGTTCTTGCCATTGCTACAGCCAATTGTTGGGAAGTACACCAGATGGATGTGAAGAGTGCTTTTCTTCATGGTGACCTTCAGGAGGAGATCTACATGGAGCAGCCACATGGGTTCATTCTAAATTTTTCACTTGTGTGTCGTCTTTGAAAGTCTCTCTATGGCCTCAAACAAGCTCCTCGGGCCTGGTATGCCAAGATGGACTCCTTCCTTCTATCAGTTGGGTTCACTCGGTGTCATTCTGATCCCAATGTCTACATTCTATAGTAGGATGATTCACTCCTATTTCTGGTTCTGTATGTTGATGACTTGTTGATCACATGGAGTTCTTCATCCACCATTGGGGCTATCAAAACTACCCTTCATGACAGGTTTTTGATGACTGACTTGGGCATGTTACATTACTTTCTCAAGATTGAGATCTTTCACTCTTCTTTTGGGATCACCATCACACAGTCCAAGTATGCTCTAGATTTGCTCTCGAGGTTTCAGATGGCAGACTGTAAGCCTGCTCTGACTCCCTTCCTTTCTGGAGTCAAACTTGAGGCTCAGTGTTCTTCTCCACTTGTTGATGGCACTTTGTACAGATAACTTGTTGAGAGTCTCATTTATCTGACTCATATGAGACCTGACATTTCATATTGTATAGGCATGGTCTCTCAATTCATGCAGGAGCCTCATGAGCTGCATTGGAAAGCAGCCAAGTGGATCCTTCACTACAGTCAGGGTTCTCATAGTTTTGGGATTCACTACGCAACGTGCTTTGAGCTTGACTTGGTGGGCTACACAAATTCAGATTGGGCGAGCGATTCTCAGGATCGCAAGTCTACTTCAGGTTACAGCTTCTCACTTGGTTCAGGTCATGTTTGTTGGTTGAGCAAGAAGCAATCTGCTATTTCTCTATCTTCTACTGAGGCCAAGTATTGGGGGTTGTGAATGCTGCTACTGAGGCCATTTGGCTTCAAAATCTTCTCACTACGTTTGGTATCTAGATCAGACGGCCATCATTCATATTTTGTGACAACCACAGTGCCATTCAGATCTCACAGAATCTGGTCCATCATGAGCGGACCAAACACATAGAGGTCCACATGCACTACATCTGGGAGCTCATCCATGGGCACGTCATCGACCTTCGCTACTGTATGGCATCCGAGCAGGTTGCTGATATCTTCAGAAAACCCTTCACTAAGAGCAAGTTCCTTCATTTGGGAGCTTTGTTGGAGGTGCAGGATGCTTCATCTTCTGGGGGGGCTTCTTCCTCTCACTCGGAGTCTTGACTCTCTCTACTTTGGGGGGGTCTCTTATCTCTCTATCTTGGAGGGGATTTTCTCTCTCTTTGGGGGGGATTTTATGTACATGGGTACCTCATCAGGCTTGATTTGTCGGGACCCATTTCTACATCCACCTAAGCTTCACTTATGGGGGGTGTTAGTGTAGGTTTTTATTTCTTAGTGGGTTATTTATGTTTCTCTATATTCCTAGGTTTTTCCTACACTTCTATTAATCTCGCTTAGGTTAATAAAGCATGTCTTATTAGGTGAGTGGTTGCGAGGTGTCACCTTCCTACATGTGAGCATCCATTAGCTATCTTGGGAAGATACTTTTCTATCTTTAGTCCGATAGATGGTTGCTCCTCATGGGTCGGCATTGCCACCTCCTCCCTCTCCCTGGTCTATATAAGCATGCTACCTGGCTTGTATTTGGTATCTTTTTCTTTTGCATCCTCTTAATGCTATTTTGCTTCTAGCATTTGCATTACTCTCTTGGAGACTAACTCTATGTTGCTATTTTTATTTCGTATCATTTGCATTCATAGTTTAGATATCTCTTTGTTTGCACTAGTTTTCTGGGTTATTAATCTTTTCAAATTCTAACATATATAAGGTTTATTGTTGATAGGATATATATTTATATACATTTCCTAGTTACATCGATAGGTGTAATATACAATGGGAGCATGGGGTGGAGTGGGATGTGTGTTAACATTTTTTTATTAACAAAACCTGTTAAATGGCTAACATACATTAAATTAATGATATATTGTAAATCTAGACCGTTCATTATTAGATTTGAGATCTAATGGTAGATATTTTGTTGGCTTGTCTTGCCCTAGAAGGTAGCCTTATTTTATAAGGGCATTGTATTATGGTTGTGGTATCGTGATGTATTCTGAGAGTCTGATAGCGGTTGTGTTGTCTCTGGATCTCTGGTGGTGACACTCCTATGAGAAGCTTTCTCTGCAAGTATATTGCAATCTTTATGATTTCTAAATAATATATTGTGCGGCTTTTGGAGTGTGGGTTTTTTTCTCCTGAAAGGGTTTTCCCCACGTAAATCACTATGTTGTGGTATACATGATATTTATATCTATTTCTATTTAAGTTTTTGTAACTGTTAAAGATCTGTAAAGTTTTGCATTATCCTCCTCTCAAGATTAGTGTAGGAAGTTATTTTGCTACCTTAGCTTCCTTACAGGAACTTGATGCCTCCAATCACAAGTGCTCCCTTCATGCCACAATGTCTACTACTTGATGGATGCAAATTTGGCTATAACAACAAGTCAAACCATAAATTTCATTAATTATTTCAATGGAAAATAAATAATTTAAACTACCAAGTTAAAACTTTTGAACTAATAAATAAACATATACCATGAGGCCTCTACCATCGAATAGGAAGAAGATACTATGGATTGATGAATAGAATTCTTGTATAAAAATTGAGAAGAATGTAAGACTATATGTACATAATAATAATAAATTTAATTAACAATATAGTTTCTTGATTTGTAAAACATACTTGTTATTGCACCAATTCAATCTAATGAACTGTGTGGGTCGACTCTAATATTTATAGGGTCAAGTATTGCTTCGTGGTCAGACTCTCAAACTTTTCATAAATCCTTATTGTGTGGTCGACCCTGATATTTGATCAATTGAACATTTGACAGAACAAGGTTAGAGTAATGAAGAATATTCCTATGTGTGTCAAAGTCCTCAAACAACCATATGCCAGACTTCTTTGAATCAGGTACCTTCTAAGCCATGTTCCAGTAACAACAATAGAGCCTATAGGATACTCAATAACCTCTCCATCAATGATTGTGTCAATCAATTTCACTTTTCCCTCTACACAACGACACAATAATTTGTCCCTCCATTATTCTCATCAGCAATAACTGCATAAACAAGACCTGCATTGAATTATATGAATAAATTAATTCCATTAAATGATCTAAAATATAATATAATGAGTTAAAATATTGATTTTAGATAATTAATAAATCTATAATACTTGGTTGCACTAGGTTAGATATATGGTCAAAGTCAACTGATACTTCCATTTGGTTCAACTGTAGTGCTTGTGGAAGTCTATATGTGTCAATCGAAACTAAAGGTATGCAAGACCATTCATCAACCCACTATTTTGACTCACACTCTTTGCAAACAAAATCCATACATGAAGAAGAAAAACATGCCATCTCTCTTGTATAAATAGTCCATGAACCTGTGTATGAACTTCTAAATGAGTGGAACTTGCTCAAGCCTGCTATTGTACAATATTTATAGTTTGCAATATTATATTGTTCTACCAACCAAAAAATCTACAAATTGTAGACTTAACTTCATTATGTGGTCTCATTATGGAGTTACACCATTGCATGATTGTTGCTACATCTATCAACTTAGCACCACCTTCATACTTCAACTCTTCTCTTGTAAGGGCTCTTTTACACATGCTCCTACACCATCATGCTCCTCCATTCCATATCCAACCTCAGTGAAATTCCAAATATATTGAATACCACTTATCACATGCATCCTTCTTAACCAATAGAATGTCCTCAAATTCTTGAATTGTGATGTGCAGTTATCCGACCATATGATGTGTTGACTAAATATGATATTTATGTCACTTAATTTATTATAGAAATTTTCAAAGCAACCTTGCATAAACTCAGTGGAATGAGTACGATAGTCATTGATGTAGAAGAGATACTCTCTTAATATCTTTATCTTCCTCTGTGCTATTAGGTGCATGCATGAATGCTATATATACAAAAATAGTAACCTAAATAGAGTTGTAGTACTAAGATTATACTTCATTTTGTGGTTATAAGTATAATTCTCAACAAAATCTACAACAGAAACAATGGTATCAAGAGGAAATGTATCCTTACATAACTTGCATTGCTCATCCAACCATCAAACTTTGTGTGTATGCATTGCATATTCATACACTATTTTCTCTTGAAATATTATCATAAATTTGGCTATAGATATATTTGTACTCACTAACTCATATCTCTTTAACTCTTTGCCTTCTTTTACTCCATATGTTACTGACTTGTATTTTCTAAAACTAACTAGTTTCATGTGTGCTCTCTATATGTATACATTTTTGTAAATGTTGCAAACCACCACAACTAACACATGATCCTTTCAAACATGATTTCTTATAAACAAAAACTTGTCCATCCACTCTTTCACATAAGATACTTGAAATAAAATATCTTGGTGATTTAGGTGGGACTTGTATCATACATTCCTACAAAACATCTTTAATGTGCAAAGTAACACATTTATGATGATAAATATCATAATGCATAGAAAATTTAATATGCATCATACAACATGTAGTGTGTGCATGATTTATTTTAACATAAAAAGGTTTGGCCATATCAAAATACCCTTGACTAATTCTTATTTGAGGATAACTCTCAATAAACGTTTGATAAAATTGTGTTTGAGTCATATCCAAAAATGTTTAGGATGCAGTTCACAATTTTGAGATCCAATTCTCCTTCTTGCAACATCTCTTTGATTGGGTGAAAATCTTGGTTTATCTTTCTAAAATTATTCAATTAATCCACTTAAGGCATCAACAACAACCTTTTATTTGGATGGGAGGCTACTTGAGAATGCCCATTGTGCATTATTATTGGGATCCTTAATTGTTTCATATCTCCCAACGGATTTTGATAGTGTTTTTCTACTTATCTTTAGTGATCTACTTGTTTTTCTAATCAAACAAGATATTTTGGTTTCATTGCTTACTATAGTTGATGTAAGAACACATCGAGTCACATTACTATCTTTAGTGCATGAGGTTTAACCTATTGATTGGTACACACTAATTAGATTTATTACAATAGTTATTTCAACATCGGTATTGGATGATCTTAAACCAAGGATCTTCATAGTGTCTCTAAAATTAAGAGTTTTTATCATTTCAACAAAAAATTGGCACCTTCCTATTTCACTTAAGCTTTCAAAAAAAAATTCTATACTTTATTGGTAATTCTTCTACAGGTGTGTTCATAAATTTTATTGGGCATTGGTTTCAAAATATTTTCATTAATTTTAATTAGATACTTTGCTCTTTTACAAATAATTTTAGGAGATTTTTTTATTGGCATATGTTCTTGGTTTGCATTAGGTAAATTTGGTTCATCACTCCTTATTTCAATAGATCTACATTCATATCAATGGGCATTGACAACGTACCTTCTCCTCCAACTTTTCTCTTATAATGAAGTATTTTCATGTGCTCCCTTTGTTTTTGCTTCTCTAATTCAATTTGCTTGTGTGTTCCTCACTTATTTGTTCCCATGGTAATTGTCAATGTTAGATTTTGAAATGGAAATAGAAACCCAAAATCTAGAAAGCTAAAGGAAAGAAAAAATGGAAGATCAAAATGGAGGAAACAAAGAGATCATATCAGAATAGTCTAAGTAGGTTGCTCACAAATTGAATGAAATGGAATTACCAAATACAAGATAGGTAGTGAGTTTATATAGATTAGGGTGGGGGGAGAGGTGGCAAAACCAACCAATAGAGAGGCCATCATACGGCCTAAAGATAGCAAGAGCATCTTCCCAAGATAGCAAATGCCACCTCCCTTGTAGGATGCTAACACCTCAAATCACCCACTATCTTATTAAACTCACTTTATCAACCTAAGAAAGCTTAATAATATGTGTAGGAAAACCTTATGAAAAGGAATAAAAAACCTAAACTAACACCACCCTTAAAAGCATAGTTTAGGTGGGTGAAAAGATGGGTCCTAGAAAATGAAGCCTGATGAGGTACATGTCCTTTTTTGCTCCCTAGACAAATAGCCCAAATCCAAAAATCTCTAAGTGTTTTCCCCTTTAGAGATGCAAGGAAAAACATCCAATATTGACTAAGTCCTAAAAAAACCTTGAGATTTCCTTGTGTTTTATAGCTTTTCAAAGTTTTGAAGTTCTACCCTTCATCCTTCCATCTTAACCATCTCCGAACTCTGCCTTTTCCTTTGTAAAAAGCTCTAAGTATTTTTACCTTTTTGAAGTTTCAAACTTCAAACTTTTCCTCTTCCCTCTTCCCTCTTCCCTCTTCCCTTTTGGAAGGCAAAAGGAGGAAGGCCCAAATCCCAACCCTCACCGAGTGATAATTTTTCTAAGGCATTCCGCCATCCTGCGGAGATTATTTTAATAGAACAAAAGGTGATGGCGGAACTACAGAATGCTGCCACGTGTACAAAGGGAAAGTGAAAGGAAAAAATGATCGGGACCCGAGCTCTGACTCTTTCTTTGAGAAATAATGCTAAGTGTTTTAGACTTCGGGGATCAGACTCTTTCTTCTTCTTCCTTCTCATTGAAGATGAAAGATGGAATGCCCAAGCTCTGAACTCCATTGAAACTTTCAAAAGTTGGCTAAGTCCTTAGACTTTCGAGGTTTGAACTTTCCTTCTTCCTCCTTCTCTGTGAAGGCGAAGGATAGAAGGCCCGAGGCCCGAAGTCTGCCGATAATGTAATTGTCCTTTGTAAAGTAGAGTTCGAGGGGTAGACTTTCCTCCTTTCTTCTTCTCTTTTGTAAGGCAAAACGCCGAAGGCTCGAGGCCCGATCTTTGATGACTTCTGTGATCTTCAGAAACAAAGGCAAGAAGGCTAAACCAAGGGCCCATCATGATCAATCTTGTTCAGATCTTGCTTCTAAGGTGGGAATCTAATCCATATGAAAACCACATGTCTAGCTCTAGCTGGAAAAATTATAGTTGAGCATTTATTGTTGTGGGTGGAGTTTCAAGCGCCAGTTTTAACGCAAATATTTGAAGATATTTGTTCAACTACTTTTGTGAAGATATTTTTATGCATTTATGGAATCCCCTTTTGTAAAATATCTTTTAACAAAGCCCATGGGAGTGAATTTATTGATGAAATGACTGAAGACAATGTAATGAAGTGCTATATATGCATAGAAAAAGATGTAATGAGGGTTGGAAAATAGTTGGATATTCTTCATGCTTCTATATTCCAAACAGAACTCTCCTCTATTGTAACCATGCCTTTTGATCAATACATATGGTATTTTACTTTTTCATGCTTTTTAACTCTATGTAGTCTTAGAATTGGCTATTGTTTGTGAATGTCTAATTCCTTGCAATCCATTCTTTACCTTTGTTAAAATCTTCATGATTTGTGTAATTTTATCAGTTGTATTCATTTATTTGTGCATCTTAGCTCTATGAGTGTTCTATATTCAAACCTAGTGTATCACCCCCTTTCATTTTCAGTTCATCCTCCTTCCCCTTTTCCTCAATGGTGCATAGATTAGGTTTAGTCTTAGTAATAGTTGAATCTCCTATTCAGTGAAGGGACCAGCCTCTCTCTAGAGATTTGATTTCCTTGTAGGGTCCCACACCTAGAAATCATCTCAATGTTTCACTAGATTGTTGGAGCTCTAAAAGCCTCTAACACAGGGTGCAAATCCATGTGGCAATAGTTTCTGGCATGCCTGGTGGGACAATTTGATGAGCTTTATCATCCGTTGAAGGATCTAGTGTGTTCTTCAGCGCATCTTGCCATTCAGGACAGTCTTCACAAACACCATGGTGAGTCTACTGATCGAATCTGTTGGTGCAACCATTTCAAGTGCCTAAAGAGCTTCAGGAATTGGGATTTTAGTGGTATTCCTGGTTTAACATGCTTTTAGAAGCATTTTATCACCTAGTTGAACATATTTCTCTGAAGGGTAGACATGTTTGCTCTTATTTTTCATGATTGTTTGAATGTTTCATGTTTCTTGAATGCTTCAAAATGTCAATTTTTTATGGAAACTATGGCTACTTCCCTCCACCCAACCAAAATCCAAATTTTATACCTCCATAGCAACAATATCAGACCCAAGATACCTCTGGTTTCACACTGTATTGTCCTATTTCATCATAATATCAGCATCTTTACAATGCTTACCTCCCACCCGCCCCTGTTATGTCTTCTTGGTAGCCTAATAATGTTTATTGTCAACCCCAAGATAGCTATTTTGATCCTAGCCAATGCAACTATCCTTCTAATCAGTTCCAAGATGTTGACTATGTGAATGCTGATGCATTCAATGAGCTCATGGGCATGTTCCTAGAGCTTGATAGACTTTTGGATGATAAAAAAAGAGAAAGAGGGTATAACTGGCCTCAACAGAATTATGGTTTCAACATTAGAAACATTAGTGATCTCAAAGAGGCGTTCCTAGACTTGTAGAGGGAGTATGGTGAGTATGAAGAGATGATAGAGTGTGACCGGCACCAGAAGGCACATGAAAGGGTTTTTCAAGAAAACCTTGCTATAGGGATTGCGGATCATGAGCTTCAGATGAGGCATGCAACCCAATCAGTTCCATCCTCTCCCAGCTTCAGGCAGCCCCTTTCTTCTACCCAATTTCAGCCTATAGAAGAGCAGCCTTGAGTTCACAAGTTCCAAGGATTCAAGAGCTCTCTCCCTCCACAAGCCCCTATTCCTGTACAAACCCAGTTTATCACTCCCCAGGAATAAATTTTCTCAGAACCCTCTCCCCTCCAAGAAATACAAGAAAATATCCATGCATCTTTCCCTGATACTATTTCATTCAAGGGTGGACATGTTGTCTACCGAGCTAATTGGAAAGATGAGCCAAGGAGGGCGATACCTACAACTAAGGAGGAGATTCTTGCAAATGATGAACCCTTATGCAACATCAAAACTAAAAATTTAGACCTGCTGCAAGATGAAGTTAAGCCCAGTTTGATGGAGCAATAATGAAGTGCGCATATTGGGGTTATTATTAATTCAGTGGCAGAGTTGAGTCCTCTAGACTTTGGCTTATTCCAAGAGTTTTCCCATGATTTGAACAAGAGGAATGAAAGCAAAATGCAAAGGGAGCATAGTGAAAAGGTCCAGTTGTAAAGACAACCCAAACAACAAAATCTTGTGGAGTTGCAGTCAAATGATGAGGGCATTAGGGATGGGGTTGTTATAAGGATTGGTCAAGAAAAAGTTGATGATGCCCCTCTGTTTCATGAACTACCTAGTTATATGAAAGGTAAAGATGGCATGCAAATGCCAACCTTAGCTGCAGTTTTGGAACAACATGAGGATTTTGAGAGTGGTGGCAAGTTGTTGCAAGTTGAGGCTAGATATGACAATGAGATCTCATCTCATGAGGAAGAGCATATGTGCATCCCTATGCTAAAGAGTGTAGAGGATTTGGAGGAGTCTCTTTTTTGGGATGAGATTGATATTTTTTGCTCAAATCTGGATAGTGGACCAGCT
Organism: Cunninghamia lanceolata; assembly: GCA_027924645.1. Lineage (NCBI taxonomy): Eukaryota > Viridiplantae > Streptophyta > Pinopsida > Cupressales > Cupressaceae > Cunninghamia > Cunninghamia lanceolata. The sequence continues at coordinate 14,115,070 of BSBN01000167.1, forward strand.
CTTCTAGATGAGGTAAATCCTAAGTTGTTTGGGCAAAGTGAGGAGGCAGTCAGTCCTCAAATTATTTTACAAGAGCTAGAGCTTACAAACCAACAAGAGGATAAGGAAACAAAGCAGAGGCATGAGATCAATTTTTTTGATTTGCATTCCATTTCAGGGGGATGCCCTATCATGCATTTGGCCTAGCTGGAGATATATGAGAAGGGGTCCCTACCTATCATGCTTGCTTTGAAGCATGAGTTTGAGCATCAAAGAAGGCTAGATCAGCGTACTTATCCACTTCCAGGCAGCTACATTTGTGATCAATGCAAGTGGATATGTGAGTTTTTCTTTATCCTTGGGGAAGTATTTCATTACCTTGTTGTATACGCATCCCTTCCCCACCTCTTTTTAACTGCCCACATGCATGGGAAACATTGTAAATTGTTAAGAAAAGGCAGTTACTTTCAAGAACCTATTAATGGCTTTGTTTGAAGCCATTTCCTTGTTAGCTTAGGATCAAAGTAGGTTTTATTTTAGTATAGGTTTACTTTCCCTAAGTGCTCTTGCACAGGTTGCATTGTCATTAGGAGAATGCAGGGCTTGTTTTCTTTTGTGGTGTTGTTTTGAGGAAGGGTTTCAGTTATTTTTCAACCTATTGCAGTCCCTCTAACTCTATGCCCAATGGATGCTTAAGGCCACTAGTTTCCATTTGTTTAGCAGGCAAACACCCCTGAGAAGTTGCCAAAATGTTGTCCTATTTTGCTTCCCAACCAAATATCCCAAATCCAAAAAACTCTAAGTGTTTTCCCCTTTAGAGATGCAAGGAAAAACATCCAAAATTGACCAAGTCCTAAAAAACCTTGAGTTTTCCTTACGTTTTCTAGCTTTTTGGAGTTTCAAAGTTTGAAGTTCTACCCTTCGTCCTTCGATCTTAACCATCTCCGAGCTCCACCCTTTCCTTTGTAAAAACCTCTAAGTATTTTAACCTTTTCACAGTTTCAGACTTTGGACTTTTCCTCTTCCCTCTTCTCTTTTGGAAGGTGAAAGGCGGAATGCCCGAAGCCTGACCCCTATTGAGTAATAATTTTCTAAGGCATTCCGCCATTTCGTAGAGAATATTTTAATAGAACAATAGGTGATGGTGGAACTATGGAATGCTGCCATGTGGACAAAGGAAAAGCGAAAGGAAAAATGATTGCGGCTCAAGCTCTGACTTTTTATTTGAGAAATAATGCTAAATGTTTCAAACTTTAGGGATCAGACTCTTTCTTCTTCTTCCTTCTCACTGAAGGTGAAAGACGGAAGGCCCGAGCTCTGAACTCTATCAAAACTTTCAAAAGATGGCTAAGTCCTTAGACTTTCGGTTCAGACTTTCCTTCTTCCTCCTTCTCTGTGAAGGTGAAAGACAGAAGACCTGAGGCCTGAAGTCTGCCGATAATGTAATTGTCCTTTGTAAAGCAGAGTTCAGGGCACAGACCTTCCTCCTTTTTCTTCTCTTTTGTAAGGCAGAATGCTGAAGGCCTGAGGCCTAATCTCCGATGACTTTTGCGATCTTCAAAAATAAAGGCAAGAAGGCTAAACCAAGGGCCACCATGATCAATCTTGTTCAGATCTTGCTTCTAAGGTGGGAATCTAGTCTAGATCAAAGTCAAATGTCCAACTCCAGCTGGAAAAATTACAGTTGAGCATTTATTGTTGTGGGTGGAGTTTCAAGCACCAGTTTTTAATGCAGATATTTGAAGATATTTGTTCAACTACTTCTGTGAAGATATTTTTCTACATTTATGGCATCCCCTTTTGTAAAATATCTTTTGATAGAGCCCATGGGGGTGAATTTATTGATGAAATGACTGAGGTCAATGTAATGAAGTGCTATATATGCACAGAAAAAAGATGTAATGAGGGTTAGAAAATAGTTGGATATTCTTCATGCTTTTGTATTCCAAACAAAACTCTCCTCTGCTATAATCGTGTCTTTTGATCAATACATATGGTGTTTTACTTTTTCGTGCTTTTTAACTCTGTGTAGTCTTAGAATTGGCTATTGTTCGTGAATGTTTAATTCCTTGCAATCCATTCTTTACCTCTATAAAAATCTTCATGATTTGTGTAAGTTTATCAGCTAAATTCATTTATTTGTGCATCTTAGATCTATGAGTGTTCTATATTCAAACTTGGTGTATCACCCCCTTTCATTTTCAGTTCATCCTCCTTCCCCTTTTCCTTAATGGTGCATAGATTAGGTTTAGTCTTAGCAATAGTTGAATCTCCTATTCAACGAAGGAACCAACCTCTCTCTGGAGATTTGATTTCCCTATAGGGTCCCACACCTACAAATCATCTCAATGTTTCACTGGATTGTTGGAGCCCTAAAAGCCTCTAACATAGGGTGCAATCCATGTGACAACAATACCCATGTACAAAGATGTCCCCCCAAAGAGAAGAAACCACCCCGAAACAAAGGAGAGAGAACACCCCCAAGAATAGAGAGAGAAAAGAGAAGGACCAAGAAGCGGGCCCCTGAAAGTAAGCAACTATGCCAATGGTTGATGCTTGAAACTGGATGTACAGAAGATGGTCCACGATTGTCGAACAACATTTCTCCCCTTGGAAAGAAACAAAACCAAAGGTATCTACATAATGTCTTCCCATTCCTGAAAGGAATATGAGGGAACAAAGATCAAAATGTATGAAATCTCTTAAAATTGCTCATGTGTCTCCATGTCGATGCTGAAAGATGCCACAACTAAATCTGGAGTCCCAGCCCTACCTAAAGAAAGTGACAAACTAGAACCAAGTGGAAACTGAAATAGAACAAGATCCAAATATAAAGATATCTCCTTTGAAGATAAATATGCCTCCTCCAAATGTTGCTTAATGATCTCTAAGCCAATGCCAAATTGTGACAAATACTGATATGGATCAGGTACCATAGAAGATGTTAGTACTATAGAGGATGTCAAAATGAACAATGACTGAATCAAATATGACTAATGAATATCTATAAAAATTGTCACTATAGAAGTAGATGTAGGCAAAGAAGGAACATGAGGGTCTGAATGGTCCCTCGAAACATCTGAAGAAGAATCAACTCCATCAAAGAGAAGATGAATGAAATCAATAGTGTCTCCCAAATCTATAATGTGGGACTCTACAAACACGGATGAGATGTCCAATAGGAATATGTCCCAAGCAACTACCTCTAGAAGACCAATGTGAGCCTCATGTATCATTGCAATGCTGACATCTGAAGAAATAGGAGGAGGAGAAGCAAAAATACGAAGCTCGAGAACTGGATCAAATTATGTGAGAATACCTAGGTTCAAGCAACTAAAATTCTCCTCAAAATCAAATGTCACACAAGGAGTGTGATCAACAGACAAAGAATCAGAGCCATCATCAGGTGCAAAGTCTAAAAAAGAGTATAAACAAGATGCATGATCAACCATCCTAGTAGCAACGATCTCTCCACTCTCCAAGTCTCGAATGATAACTGAATGAGGTGTAAATTCCACAGTCTTCCCTGCTCCACCATGGGTGATCTAATAAATGGAAAGAAGATTGTTTGTCAAATGAGGTACACACAAAATATCATTGAAAGTGTCATCCCCAATATCAATGGATCCCCTCCCAATTACATTCATGTAAGTAATGTTTCCCATCTGAATAAGTGGCATAACACAAGGCTCAAAAGAAGAGAACATGGACTATGAAGAAGCCATATGGTGAGAAGCTCCAAAATCAAGAAGCCATCTCCCTTATACAAGACGTGTAAAGCACAAAGAGCTTTACCCTTATTTTTCTTTGACTTGGAGGCAAAACTTGCATGTGCTTTTTCCTTATTATATACTGACTGTTTAGAATTAGAAGAAGATGATGACTCAAACATTCTAGAAGGTAGACTGATATTGTTCTTCTTAAGAAGATATTTCAGTTCATTAATATCCTTCTTGTAACAAGAATGTTCTTCATGTCTAGTCCTCTTGCAATATGCACAAGTAGACTTCTCCTTCTTAGATGAGTCCTCTTTTGAAGAGGATTTGTTCTATGCTTGGTTTGTGTGGATTTTTCTTAGATTTCTTTTGTTTCTTGTTAGAAAGACCTAACTCTTTCTGTCCCTTAGGTTGATTAGCCAACAAGGCCTAAGTCTGTGATGGCTTAATGATACCCATAGAAAGAAGCTTCTATTGTTCATGCATTAACATCTTAGAAAAGATGCAAATGAAGGCATAGTGTATGCAGCTCCCATAGTTAGCCTGTGTGTGTGAAAGCTAGAAACAAAAGCAGCAAATTTAGGACCAAGTTTGTTCAGTACATTATAGATTAACTGAGTGTCCTTTTTCTCAATACCACATGCTTTACATTGTGCTCTCAAATCATTAACATTAGTTATATAATCCTGGATGTTTCCAAAGTTCTTAGGATCAAGGCTCATCAAATCATTGTTAATCTGATAGCCTCTATCTTCATCAGTTGTACCATACAATGTTTTCAATTTTTTCCAAGCATCATGTGAATTTGTACATGCTTCAATTTGAAACAAAAGATCAATGGAAACAACGCTACGAAGACATCCAAGAGATTTTGTATGTTCAAGCATCCATTTTATCTTTTCTTTATCATATGTTGGTTCAGTTACATTTTGTTCAACATATGGAGTATAACTAAGCTGCATTAGGGAATTCCATGCATGTTGATGCCATGTTGCATAATTATAAGGTGTAAGAAATGGAACCTTAGAATGATCCATATGTGAAGGAAAAGAATAACACAAGTAAACAAATCAAAAACCACACCAAGAGACTCCCCCTTTTTCACTCAATCAAGAATCCCCCCAACAAAAAATTATTTGGCACTTTATAGATCAGTGTGTTTACAATGCTGGAGTTGTTTTCCAGAGTTTCACAATGTCTAAAAAAAGACTCAAATATTGAAAATATAGAAATATCTCAAAATCAGAGCCTCAAAATAGCACCAATGTGTAGTTCTTGGAAAAATATCAACTTTCAAAAAAAGAACCTCCTCGATCCGAGGTCGATGTGAAAGTTACAGTCGTTTGAAGTTCAAAAAAGGAGAACTGTCCTTAAGATTTGATTCAAGAAAACTAAATTTCTGGAAAAATGAGATCAACTGAGCAAAAAATGATCATACCACTGCGAAGATCATGAAATTATACCCCTTTTCAAAAAAAAACTACTCAAAGAAAGGAGGTTGTGAGCCCAAAATATGAGTCTTTGATGTTTTCCTTCAAAACCGGAAATACAAACGGAGAGGGGGTAAAATTTGAAAATTCTCCTTTCGCCAAATTTGGTGAAAATGCCACCAAACTTAGCAAATTCACCAAATGTAGAACCTGCTAGAAAAAATAGACCTTTGCCAGAAAAGTCAAATCTCCATATAAAAATAGTTGTAGCTATTTTGGTAATCCTGCCAAAAGTCCTGCCCAAAATGGCAGAGGCGCCAGAGGAGAGCGTAGAACCCGAGGTTGAGGCTCAAGGCACAAAGGTTGAACAACAAAAGCGCAGGATGAAGGAAATTGTTTATTAAAAATAATTGAATTTGAAGTGGGTGGGGCGCCGAGCCACACCCCAAACTTGTGGTCGAGGCCCCAAGGGGGATGCATGACCCATAAGGTGGGTGCGGGCCCAAAGGGGACCGCACAACTCAAAGGGGCCGTGGGGCCTTTGGACACACGTGGTACCCTTGGCTCGTATGGGGGGGATTTTACAGGTACCTCCTGGTAACTCTAAATTTTTTTGTTTTATTTTATATTTTTTTTATTTTTACAATTTTTTAAAAATGAAAAAGCTACAATATATATATATATATATATATATATATATATATTTCAAATAAATTTGATTGAATTTGCAAAAAATCAAAAAATTGGAATTTTTTTTAAAGGATATCACCTTGAACTACGTGCAAAGGGCCAAGGAGGTCCCCAAACAAAAAAAATTGCCTTTCAAGACAACTTTGTCCAAAATCGGTGAATGAACAGTGAATCTGAGGGTTTTGACATCTTTTGAGCATGATGGCAGGGTCTGTTTCAACCCAAATTGCTCTGAAATGGTGGCTTCTTATTGGATCTGGCAATAAACCTCCGTCTTCAAACCCCTAAAAAAATAGCTTCCAGTGTTCGATCTAGACGAACCAAAGGGCTATTCTAACTTTTTCGGCAACTCTGAATTCAATGGTGAGCTCAAATTTACTCCAATAATCTCATAAAGATGCCTGCAATACAAAGCCATGCACAAAACCCCCTTGGAAATTGGTATTTCTTTCAAGTGTTTCTGATTCTCCAGGGCATCATTTGATGCAAAAGACGAGCATACTCAACTTTTAAGGAAAAAAAAGATCTCAAATCCTAGATCTTCTAAATGACTAGCCCTAGGCATTCACTCGCTCTGATACCATGTTAGATTTGGAAATGGAAATAGAAACCCAAAACCTAGAAAGTTAAAGGCAAGCACAAACAAAAGATCAAAAATGGATAGCAAGAGCATCTTCCCAAGATAGTATTTATGCCACCTCCCTTGTAGGATGCTAACACCTCAAATCATCCACTCACTAATCAAACCCAGTTATCAACCTAAGCAAGCTTAATAATATGTGTAGGAAAAACCTTATGAAAAGGAATAAAAAAACTACAGTAACAGTCAATTGTTCCTAAATAAACAAAATTGTCAATATATGTTAATTAAGATTTCGATTACAAAAAAAATAATAAAATTATCACAGAAGATAACATATTCATCACAAATAGACTCTTAAAATACTTTGCACATGATTATTATTTACACCAATTAACAAATTATCAATCAAAAATATCTTAATATTCACCAAAATTAACAACCAAAAGTGTTAAACAAACAAAAACATGCAATAATCATAGACTTGTTGATTTCCAATGCATTTCAATCATTTAAACTCATATAAAACAAAAGAATCGCATAGAATGTCATAGAAAAGCGTGCAAAAATATGTGCAATAATAGTGGGGCCTTAGTCACAGGTGTCATGTGATTTTTTGTTCATTTTCAAGAATTTTAACCTTATACAAAACACACTCATATTTCATAACGTGAGCGCACTATGTAATGCGCTTGCATTACAAAGCGTGCTCGTGTTTTGTAAAGTTTTTTTTCTACCCATTTTACCTTGGAATAGGTTTGGGTATTTTTCCTCCATTTCATGTGTTTTTGACCTTCAATATAGTTTTTCAACTTCCATGTCATCAAGTTTACACATTGGATAATGATATTTAATAAAATTACCACCAAAATGTCGCACGTCTTCTTTGCTTTTTAACCATATAGTATTTAAATTTTAAATACATTAATATACTTATATTGAATTTCTTTTACTAATGTTTCTATATTCCTGAAATACATATGTATTTATTTTTCTTTATAACTTTTGATTTGCTTATCAAATTTTGAAAAAAAAATATAGGATTGTCCTATGCTTCATTCTTTGCACATTGAAAAAAATATATTTTTGATTATTTTTGTGCAAGTTATGTGATGCCCATGCTTAGTGATGTAGTTTTCAAGATGCATCCACTTTGAAAAATCACAAAAAAAATTTCAATAAAAATTTACAAAAAAAATACACAACTTCTAATACTCACTCTTAACCATGTTTCAGCTAACCAGTTTTTAAAAATACTAAATGCAACAAAAAAAATAGGGGGTGCACACTGGACACTATGTTATATTTTAGTGAGAAATAGGAACACTTTGTGTGCATGCAACATTTCACCCTCTTAGTCTTAACTATTTTTAAAAAAAATCGTAGTTTAAAAACTAGATTCAGAGTACTACAATTCTTGTTTTTGTCATATCTTCAAATTTTGAGTGCATGCATCTCGAATTACTCATCCAAGTTCAAGTTTAGCTGATTTTAAAAAAAAGTGGCCACTTTTGACCCCCTTTTTATATCCCATTTCCATGCAGTTACCCCATACCATTATTTTCTCTACAAGTAACTTGCTCTCAAAATTAAAATCTCACTTAGGTACCAAGAAAGCATGACCATCAAAAGTATACATAACACTCCTCTATGTTTCCAATTTCAATGGTGAAGGTGTATATTCTATAAATCTTTTCACTACAATAATAGAACTATTGCACTAGATAATGTATGCATCTAGCTAAAATAAATTGTCCACACAAACACCCTTACCAAGCACCATAAATCCTCACACCCTCTTACACCCTCCACTAGAGAAAACAACCTACACACCTGCATTATTGAGTTTGCTAACTGATAACAAATTTCATGCTAAAATAAGGATGTATAGCACACCATTGATCCCCTTCACTTGTCCATTAAGGAATTGAGTCAAGACTCTTCAATGGCCAATAATATTTAGGTTAGAGCATCTCTAAGATTCAACTTCTCGCCATCATGTTGTTCATACTTTAAAAACCAACTTTGATGTGAGGTCATGTGGAAGGAAGCTCTCGAGTCTACCAATCACACACCTTTTAATGCATGTGTTGTCAAGGCTATGACAAAGGTACTAACATCATCCTTAGACATTTTGGACTTATCATCTGAATAATGTTTATTTTTCTTTTTCTCCTTGTAGTCTCTTCTAAAATGCCTAGATTTGTCATAGTCCCAACACTTAGCCTTGGTTTTTCCAAGAGATTTGGATCTCCCATGGGATTTGGATCTAGACTTGTCTTTCTTCTTGTCCAAGTATTCTTTCCTTCCTCTTTTTATCTTCCATGAACAAATAGGGCCTCCTTGGTTGATTCAAAAGTTTTTCTTCACATCTTCTTTGAAAGTAACAATGCAACTACCTCATCCATTTTGAGTTTAGAGGTAGTGCTTCCAATTGCCATTGCCAAGTGAGTACATGATTCTAGAAAAGAACATATAAGTGGCATGCAATGACCCTCCTCCTTCATCTTTACTCTTATGGAGTACAACTAGGTTACAATCATATTGAATGCATTCAGGTGCTCAATAATAGAACCACCATCCCCTATCCTGAGGGTACACAAGTTCTTTCTTAGAAAAAGTTTATCGTTTATCTTGATAAAACTCTCTCAACTTCTTCCGAAGAGTTGTTGTGATGGCTTTTTCACATACATTTAACAACATGGAGTCTATCAAGTAGAGTCTGGTGAGACCCTTTTCCTTTCTATCCAATTTGTCCCAATCTTATTGTGAAGTTGTAATAGGTTAAGTTATAGTACACTGTCCTCCTATTGTTCTTCTATTAGTCATTACAAATAGAGGTAAACTTGCACAAATTTTTATTTTGAATGCAATTGTCAAGTGTAAAAGCAATAAATGCATCTTTGTCAGTTTCCTTGCAACCTATTTTTCCACAAACTACACTATTCTTGTAGCCCTTGTCAAGGATTGCAACTACAAGGTAGCTCTTGTTTCCATAGTAACCTTCAAAATAATCTAGTACAGAAATCATACAAATCTACTCTCAATTTTATTTATTTATTTGCATACAACAAAAAGAATAGAGGTGAGCTATACAAACAACTCAACGAGCTCAAGCATAATAGGTAAGTTCAAAACATGTTTGTTACCTTTTACTCGTCAAATGATTTCTTTTATTTCTACTAGTCATAAGAATAGTTAAACTAATCATCTTTTAAACATGTTTCCATATAATAGCCACAACTTCAATATTTTATTTCTATTGGATAATCTAAAATTTACATTTATTTATTAAATATTTTCTTGGATTAAAACATTATAGTGTTTATATAAATATATAATAAAATTAATATATTATTATAATAATTGTAATATAATAGAATATATATAAAATTTATACTATATAATATTAAACTTATATTAATATCTTTAATCTTGCATTCTTTTACACATATGCAATGATGAAGTGAATCATATGCAACTCATGTTTAATTAAAGTTGAAGCCACGTTAGGGGAAAAGACCCAATAGGTGAGATAATTCCAATGGCTGAGATAGTATTTATGTATTTGAGGCCTAATATTTTTAAAAGTTAAGGTTGTTAGTGTTACTATAAGTATTGATAATTGAATGAAATGTGTCCTTTAGATTTAAAAAGCAACTAATCATGTGATGCCACATCAGCCCAGCAACAAAACATGACTTAATGCACACCTATTGGTCTAGCTTTTTTGGGGGGGAAATATTTGACACCTCAACAAAAAGCATGCTGATGTGGCATCATATTTAATGACGTGGCCTTGAAACCTTAGTTACAAGTAGGGGCCTTGCCAAGTAAGCTACTGTAAAATTTTTGGAGTGATTCAAAATTGCCACGTATGATTTTGAGAGGTGTGAAGTTAGGGTGCTCAACTATTGGGTCCTCTCACCCTATTCCATTTCATTTTTAAGTTGGATTTGTATTGAAGATGCAAATACATCAAAGAAAATTGCATAGATAACAAACCACGTCACATGACGTTGTCTAGTCTAGGATTAAGTTGTGGGACACAATCATATCTTCGCAATAAGAATGGAGCAACTCTATTGCATCTACTTAATCTTTGTTCTATATTTAAATCTCATATTTGAATCTTCTCTTACAAATACTTTTACTCTATGTCAAAATCTTGTAATATTACATCACACAAATGTTAAAAACAAAATACTCAAACTATTTCAGTTTCACACTCTTACCTTCGCTCTACATACAAACTTGCCGCTAGAGACTAGAAGAGTACAACATCATTGACGCTGTGGACAAAACCCCAGCCAAGGTCAGTATGCATGATGTTTATCAATATCTGGCCGGGCCTTTTCTAAGAAAAAAACTAGTTTTTATAAAGGGGAAACTAAAGTCATAGAACCCCAACACTGCAAATGTTGACAGGGGCTTTTATTTCAAAGTTCATAATTGCATGGTAGATTCGTGGGCAGCCACCCCGGTTATGCCCAAAGCAGTATGTGGGGCAATAAATTGGAATATCAAAGTTAACGTACTCGCAAACGACGAACAACTTGGTAGTCCTCACACGGAATCGCTAGAAACAAGTTCGAATATAGCTAACCCGCGAAAGACGTTTCGTATTTTCACCCAATCTTTTAAGATGTGCGGCCCAATCACATTATTTGCGCGGAATCGTTCTGTAGGACCATCTCTTTTTCGAATCCCTCCAGTTGTCTCACCAAAAACATATACCCAACAGTAAACAAAATTCACTGCGCGAAAACGTTCCGTGCCATTTCGTGGAATTAATATCTGGATCATTATCATATTTTTGACAGGAACTTTTGGATTTTTTGACAAGAAATCGTGGAAAAAATTCAACTTTTCTTTCAAAATTCACTGCGGGAAGTGCATATAAGTCAACATTTTTGACAGGAAAATTGGGATTTTTTTAGGCCCGCCAATTTCGGTGCTTAAAAAGTCTAAACCGGAGACATCGAGGAATCGTCCATCTTCGTATTTCCATGTGAATGTCATAATCATCTGACTGTCGTGGCTGAGGAGCGGTGAATGATTCATCTTTTTGACCGGTAACCTAATAACCTTATGGCCAAGACCCAGTTGGATCATAAATCCAATTCTGAAACGAACACCTCCTAGTCCATTTAAAACGTACATTAGCCAGAAGATGACTCCAATGCAAGCAGAAAAATGGACGACCACTGATTTGTTTTCAAGTGCCTTTCATTTTCACTGGTAAATATGAATGAATGAAAGGGGCCTCAGGGCTGGGTCCACCAGTGAAGTCGGGGACTTTCCTTATGTCGGTCCAGGTTCGAGTTACAGCCCGACTTTCTAATAGTGGCCTGCAAAGGAAAGGTTTTTAAAAGGTTAATTAGATCAAGCATGGGACCAAGAATAGTAAGAGTATTATATTACTAGCACTTTCACCTATAGGAGGTTCAAGCAATACTAGGAAGAGTTTAGAAAATTTTCTGGGCATGAGACAATTCCAAGTATTATAGGGCTTAAATTTGATAGTCGACCTTGCCTGTCAAGCAATTTTTTTATGACAGTTATCTATTTAATGGTGCCCTTCAAATGCTATGACATGCCTTAGTATAAGTAAATCATATAAAAATATAAATATATAAATCATCATAATCCTATATAAATTTTGACAGTTTGCCTAAAATCTCTCCTTTCATATGATACAATCTTTATAAAATATTGATTGTATCTTACAATAAAAATGCCTAAATACAGTTATACAACTGTCAAATTTAAGCCCTGATAATGTTCACATATAAAAGCCTATCGACTAAATATAATTAGTAAGGGCTTAAATTTGATGGTTGATTCCACATGTCAAACAATTTTTTTATGATGGTTATCCATTTAAAATTGCCTTACAAATATTAAAATATATTTTATTATAAATGAAATTATGTATAAATTAAATATATATAAGAATAATTCTATATAAATTTTACAATCTCTACAAAATCATCCCTTTTATAAAATACTTTCTAAAATTTTAATTATATTTTACAACAAAAATACTTAAATATAGTCATATATCCATTAAATTTAGGCTTGTGGGATGTAGGATATATGAGCCATCCTAAAGTACCTTATTAAATTTTGGATTTTTTTTTCAAAATAAGGGATTGAATTTAATTTGTAGTTTTTCTTTTTAATTTTTAATATTAATTTTTTTAATGAATAGATGTCTATATCATTAAAAGGAAAATAATTTGACTCATATTCACAAAAACAAGGTGGGTGGAAAAAGTCACACCTCGAAGTCTAAACGAGCCAAGAGCCCAGAAACATCAAAATAACATAACAAAAGGTTGCTACATGACAAGAGCTATGGCACTAGATGGAAGAGGATCTCGATCATCCAGCTTGCACCATACATCAACAGGGTCCAAAGTGTCATCGAGAGGGTCCCAACCTTCATCATTAGCTTCCTTAATACCATCATTATTCTTATTATCACCTTCAGACCAAGTGTTGCGAGCATGAGAGATGGCAAGAGCTAACCTAATAAACTTATTTGAATTTGGTTAGCCTGTAGGACCACAACCAAGGGTAGATGGAGAATCAGAGTAGTGGCAAAAAGGTTGAGGCAACCCTTGCTAACTGCTAAGCATTACACTTCTTCTAGGAGACTAAGGAGCCTAGGAATGAGCATCGTGGTCTCTGTGGGTGGAATGACTATGACCCCGACAGTGGCCACAAGGTAGAGATTGACCTTAACTAGAGGTAGGAGCTAGGGAAACTCTGGTCATAGTGCAAGGGGCATTACCCTAGTGGTTTAGAAGCACCTATAAATGTGCAACCTTAAGGGTAACCTTGTTAGTGTACTTCTGTACCTCCATAAGAACATTAAAGCAAATCATGGCTTTAGAGTAAAGTGAGAAATTAGAATCAAATTTTGCATTCCCAGAAAATAAAGTAGTATTTTTATCCTTCCATACGTTGAAAAGAATTTCCATCTGGAGAGGATGTTAGACTTGGCAGAATCTAGAAGGATCTGATGTCAATCCCCTAGTAAAACCATATGCCATGAAAAAGGTTTAGGCATAAAAGGATTGAAGAAATCATGTATCCAGGTCTAGGCTACCTGAGCCCTAAGACAAAACCAAAAGAGGTGCTTAAGAATCTCTTGGTGACCACAAAAGGGAAATTTGGGGTCTTCAACTCCAAGATGAATAAGTTTGGAACTAACAGGAAGACCTTGAAATAAAAGACACCAAACGAAATGAGCAAGCTTGGGCATAAGAATAGCTGACTAAACAACGGTAAATCTACATTGAAAAATAGTCAAAGAGGATGGAAGTAACCATCATTGGTTCAAGTCTGGAACCATAAGAAAATGAGGCAAAAGCCATGAGTACCCTTTACGAGGTTTGTAATTGCGAAATGGTGTGTCAAGATACCATTTCCAATCTTTCAACCTCAGTTTGAAACTACAAACCCCAATCTTATGAATAATATTTGGTGGCAAAGCTGTAATAAATCTCTTCTAAAGTTTTATGATCTTGAGTGCTCAAATGGAATTTTTCTTTGACCTTAAGCTAAGAAATCTAGAATTCCTTGATGTTTTGTAGAACAAGTCAGGAAGGGCCTTAATTCCTTTCTTAAAAACTAAAAGACACAGATCTAAGCAATTTTAGCAAGGGGGTGATCTTGACAAGTAATAATTGGGGACCACCAAATCAAACTTTTACCCATAGAGTGATGATTAATAGAAACCATTGTAGAAACCAATACCATTCCAAAGAAGCCGAGGATTCATGACTTCCCAAGCTTTCCAAATACTTTTGATAACAATTTAGTCCCCTAAACTTGAATAGAATCCTTCATAATAAGAAGGTTGTGAAGCGCAATCCCCTTCTAGGCTTGTTTGCCAAGAGGAACACCTAAAGAAATGTAATATCACACAAGAATTTTACAAGCCTCAAACCTTGAAGATATTGAATGATCCACAAGAGCAATGCCTTGGTGTTAAATAAAGAGTAGGCCCAGCCCTCCTGAGTCATGAGGGAGGCAACAATACTCCCATGAAACCCTGTGAAATCTCTATGGTTCTCAAAGGAGGCCCAAAGAAAATCCTGAAGAAGCTTTTCAAGTTTCTGATAGGAGGCTTTTGAAGGAACCTAGAATGAGGAGCAATAAACATGAGTAGCTTCAAGGATTTTAGAACAAATTTGAAATTTCCCTACAAGAGACAAGGGCTTAATGATCCAATAATCCAACTTATTTTCAATTTGGGAAATGAAAACCTATCAAAGAGCAACTAGAGAGGCTTGCAAAGCAAAAGGAATGCCCAATAATCTAAAAATATTCCCATGATCAACCCACTTCGATCTAAAGGAGGCCCAAGAAGGCTTGGGAAGAAAGGATTGGTGATAGCATTGAGTTTTATGCCATTCAAGGCTAGAACCAAAAGCCTTGTAGAAAATATCCAAACAATGAAAAGCCTATTTGATATTAGTCTCCTCTTCCAAGAGAGTGAGGAAAGAATCATCAGCAAAGTGCCCGTTTAACAACTGAGCAAAAGAGTTGGGAAGAGAAATACCCTTGACCAACCATTGGGAAACAACATGGGCAAGAAAATACCCAAAGCCTTCAACAACAAGAATGTAAAGGGCAATAACGAAATGACAACCTTGATGAATAGATTTGAAAATACCAAAGGCTGGAGATTGATGGCTGTTAATAGTAATACAAGTTAATGCATCTAAAAAAAGCATGCGCACAGATTGCACAAACAGGGTCCAAAGCCAAGGGCTTGGAGCATAGCAATAATAAAAGGCCATCTATATGATCATTTAGCAAAATTAATTTTGATGAAAAATGTAGGTTGTTGGGACCAATGGGCCCATTCCATGCCTTCCCAAATGACAATTATGTATTCGGAATAAACCTATCTTTAATAAAAACCAATGTGCTCAGGACAGACAATATGCAAGAGGTGGCACAATTTCAAAGCATTGGTCTTTGCAATGATCTAATAGGACACATTAAGCAAAGTGATCAACCACCAATTACAAATTTCCTCAGGATCACCAAATATAGCTATGAACTTTATATTTCCTTGATTGATATGTTTTCCTAAGGAATTAAAATGAAAGGCTTCAAGATACACCTTGTGTAAATCTTCTCCCACTAAGTCCCAAAGCATGTTATAAAATTCATAAGGAAAACCATCACAACTAGGAGCTTTATCGTTGACCATGGTGAAGATAGCTTCATGAAGGTTAGCAATGGAGAGCAATTGATTACAAAAAATATGCTAAGCAGAAGAGAGCCGACAAGGGAGAACCTTGAGGCACTCCTACAAGGCATTCTCACATTTAGGAGAATTCTCTTGGGCTTTGAAACCCTATTCATAATGGCAAACAAAGGCTTGGAGGATGTCTAAGAGCTCCTTGAGCACATGATAGCCCTCACAAATTTTATTAATGGCTTGAGAGGAATGATGAGCATGAAGAGCTTGAAAACATTCTTTGGAAGCTTTGTCACCAATTTTGAGCCAATGAAGCTAAGACTTATTTTGAGCACTTCAATCCATATAGTTATCAACAATCTACTTCTGTTGACAAAGCTCAATGACCTGCCATTGAAGGTTAGTGACAAAGGGGTTGGCTTCGAGCATAGCAATGGCTTGGCAAAGCTCTAAGGTGGCGGCCTCGTATGAGTGATGGTGATAGCTTCTACTCACAATAAAAATTCACAACATCAAATCATAGTATTTTTTATCATGATTTATTTCTTCTAGATCAATATGAGTAACTAATAGTTAAAAGCTATCTTTGGATACTATAACCTCATATGAAGTCAAATTCACTTAGATCCAAATGAATCTCATCCAGCTTGGTGTTTGGTTGATTAGGTATGACATGGATGTCACTTCATTTATTTTTCTAATGTGCAATCTTTAACTAAATAATACCGACTATGTGCATAGAAATGGGGGACCAAAATAGGGTCAAAAGTAGCTATTTTTTCCTAAAAGCAACAAAAGCTAAACTTCAATGAGTAATTTAGCATACCTATGTTCAAAATTTGATGATGTGATAAGAACAAGAATACTAGTGCACAAAATATAGTTTCTAAAATGCTATTTTTTTTTAAATGGTGAAGATTACAATGGTCAAATTTTGAAAGCACACAAAGTGGTCATATTTTTGACCTAAAATTATACTAGTGTAATGTGTGCTCCCCCACATTTTTTGAGTTCCACTATTATTTTGTAAATTAATTAAGTAGAAAGTTAGCTAAGATCATGTATTAGTTTAGGTTTTTTTCCTTATTTTTAAATGAATATATTACATTTTACTAATTTTCAAAGTGGATACATGCTTAAAATTGAAAAATTAAATATGCTACCTACTAATTTTGAGAAAAATAATTGAAAATTATTTTTTTCAAAGTGTATAATGAAATGTAGAATGTGATTTTTTTTTTTTTTTCAAATTTGCATTAGGAGATAAAAATATATATAGAAAAAACAATACATGTGTTTTTAGTGAAAAATAAAGACACTACTAAAAGTAATTAGAGATCCAAACTTTTTAAAAATTACATAGTTAAAAAGCTAAGACAAAACTTGAGGTCATAGTGGTTTTTTTCATAATCTTATGTTAAAATTCATGAACCTAATAGAGAACATGCTCAACATTTGTGTGTTGTTTGTAAAATATATTTCTAACACACAAATTGAATGTCCAACCCTTAGGATTGGTAAATTCAAACTTGTTCTAAACCTAAGGGTAGCATTTGATTGGTCAAAACTGGAACGTGTACACATTATAACACACTCGGATTTAGAAAAATGCATGCAATCCATAAGCTAATTGTGTTAGAATGCACACACATTATGTTTTCTAGAACATGAGTGTGTTTTGAAGAATTATAAATGTTTGGCCACTTTTTGGTCCCCCATCTTTGTGCACATACTCTACTATGTCACATTTGCATCTACTTGCCTTTCTTTTGAGTCCCTTATAGTTTTTGATTAGTTCCCTAGTTTCTACCATCCTTGTTCAATTCCATCTTGTACATATTGTTGGCCCTCCTTTCATTGCTTGCATCCTTTCTAGACTCATGTGGTGGTAATCTAGTCTCCCTTAGAAAGAGGGAGGAAGATCATCTACAATTGATGACAACTTCTTTCTACTAAATATTTCAATCATTCCAACTTCTCATTGACTAAACTATGTACACTGTTTTTTTGTTGCAAAATTATAAGAAAACTTTAATTTCTTTTAATTTTACATTTTTACCAAAAATAATATAATTATTACATATACCTATTAGTAAATAGGATACTAAGTAAATTGCATTGCTAATTTAAATGTGATAAGGAGATAAATTTAATTCGAAGTAACGCCAAAAAAGTAAATTGCATTGCTAAGTTGAAAATGGAGAGAGTACCTTCCCATGTTTTTCGTGGGACCTTATCACTAACGAACGGGTGTTGCACACTATAGTGGGACTCACAATTGCCCAAATTAAACATAATTAAAGGGCTAGAGACATTATTTTAGAATTCATTAATGCGGTGGTCGCTTCATCTTAAAAAACTCTGCGAGTGAGCAGAAGGTATTTCTCCGAGACGGATGAATGGATAGTCGAGGTCGAAAACAGTTTACGGCACGAACCCGAATTCCATGAGAAGCAGATCATTTATCCTGTTCCAGTGTGTTTGAAGAATGACAAAACAGTGTTATTCTACCTTAAAGAGAGGAGAAGCAACTGGAATACGGCTACTGGCTGTCATATACATTGCATTATGTGTTCTTCTCATTTCCCCTGTTCTCATCATATGGTTTACATGGCTACTCATCTCGTTAACGTGGGAATCCTACCAAAACTACATGTGGGGTAGAGCAGAGGAAGATGACCGTCACGTTCCAACTATAGAGGAGTTGGATAGAATTGGAGTGAAATTCAAGAAATTGAAGCACAAAGGAATCAGCCACATAGAGTTCGACGAGAGCAAGTCGACACTTCACAGTCGACGACAGGTGGGAGGTGATACTGAGAAACCTTTTGGTGATGGAGATGCAGTGGGAAGATACACAAAAAATAATAATGAGGTACGTGGTGTTCATGAATGACCTTGTTAACACCAGTGGGGACGTGTCTTGTTTAAGACAACAAGACATCATCACCAACAAACTTGCAAGTGACGATGACGTGGCTCGGCTCTGGAATTCTGTTACTATTCCGGCCACCGACATACCAAGTTATGGCCCGATTGACACGGCTTCGACAAGTATAAATGCTCACTGAAGAAAAGGGTTGAAGATTCTATGGACTCAATTTAGGAGGATCCACTATTCTAAGCCATGGTTAGTAGCCTTTCTTGTTGGAGGAATCTCCCTTCTCTCATTATCGGTTGTGCAAGTCGTTTGCCTATTTCACAACTGTGAGAAAGTTTAAGAATAAGAAATGCGCCTCCATTTTAACTTCTTGTTTTAGCAGCATAAAATCTACATACAAACATCCAGTGTAAGCCAGGTTAGTATGCCTTCATTTTCTTTCAGTATATGATGGTTGTATGTTTGAATGGGTTAAGCAATATGCTTCTCTGTTGCTTCTTATTTTACTGTTAATTAGTTCTGTCTGTCATTTGAAAGTATTATTTATTTTTGTTACTCGGCTTTCATGGAAAGCCTAAAATATTTTACCTAATGGATACAATTTTATTATTTTATTTAAATATCACACTCCTAATATTATTTTATTTAAATATCATACTCCTAATTCGTTTGGATCAAGTCGGTTTAAATTCATAATTAAACTTAAGTTTACAAAATGGAAATCAAGGTGACTTACTGTTCTTAACCTAAAATTAAGGTTGCCTGAGACTGAGGATTGAGAACATGAAGATAAAGGGTTGTCTAGTTCATTCGCCGAGATGGGTAAAATTAATCTGATTTAACAGAGTAGTTGAGATGATCAGAGCACCTCGAATGATTTGTTCTTCCCCGGATTCTTAAGCTTAAATACACAACAAATTTAATGCGGCTTATAAAAAACTGAAAAGAAATTAAACATGAAATAAGAACAGTAAAGCCGGCTGAAAAACACTATTTTGCTTTTCGCTTCATTAAATTTAGACGAATTCATACATCAGTAGTAGGGAAAAAGGAAAATGATCTGCCTACTGGATATCCACTACAAATATCCAGATTCTAAGTACTCTGTAATACAGGACCCAGGAGAACTATAAAAGCAATTCGAAAATAGAAGATATCTAATTAGAAAAACCCTCGACATCTGCCCCTAATTATCTCCTATTCTCCACTGCCTGTGTCTTCATGCATAAGTGAGGCGTGTCTGAACAGATCTGTGAAATATCCCTTGTTTTGATTTTTTTTGTTTGTTGGGTGAGAGGTAGGGAAGGCTTTTAGTGGAGGTAAACTTTTATCTAGTCAGTAAGTTGTAAATTCAACTGTAGTTAATGTAGTTAAAATAAGACGGACTATAAGTCACTTATGTATGTGTGATTATGGTGGTCAGTAAACTTGTTTTCATCAAAACCAGCAGGTCACAGGGTCAAATCTTTTTAAACAGCTGGCACAACAATGTACTGACTGTTTATTTGAGGTGCACACTCATGGAAGGCAATGTAAATACAATGGTCACACTATTAACTTCTCATAAGATATTAAAATGATAGTAAAAGTTCTTCTCCATAGAATTATGGACACAGATGTTTTAATAGCTTGCATATTGCATACACAAGGGAAGCATTATGACTGCTACACAAGTCATGTTAAAGACACATTAGAATACAAGATCAAATACAACCCATACTACAATGATGTCAAAATAAATACTGACTCCTTAGCACAACTCCTTGATGCAAGTATAAGTTGATCAAAGAGACCTATATTACTATATTACTTTCAAGCTTGACAGATCATGTTCTACTACATCAACATTTCATCAAGGTCAATGGCTTTGGAAAGTTTTCTTTCACAAAATATTTGAAATATGTAGAGGTAAAAAGGTCAAAGATTTTTAGGAATGTAAAGATTAATGTTTATTTATTCTTAAATATTGTTTATTTGAGTGACCCAATAAAGCATATTTTGTAATTATTAAGCTATGTCAAATAAAATATCTTGGTTGTTCTATTTGGATGGTGGGGATGTTTCTTTTGGCATATTGATTTTATTTTGGACAACATTTATAGTACTTTTTTCAAAACAATATTACTTAAATATTATTATTTTGTTAGTTGTACTAACAAATATTATTGTCTTGATCTTTGAACTAAAAAAAAAAATCTTTCCATATCAGCAATTATATTCATGTTGATTGTCAACACCTTCTAAAAATTATATCTAAATGCTAATGTTAAAGCTTATGCGTAGATGGGGATAATTAAACTTAATAATGCTTTTCAAATCTCAACACACTTGTTGAAATTGGTTTCATCAAGAATAATATCTACTTACAATGCATAGTCATTTTGATAAGATTATGCACTCTAAGGAATTTAACCCCACATATAATCACTACCAAAATGCCTACAAGGGGAAATATCACTTGGAGTGTAAAGATTGTGTGGTATTTGATTTACATTCTTCTAGTATGCTGCAAGAAAAACATTTTCAAGCACATATAAAGCATGACATTTGTCCACATAAAAAATGTATCTAACATGATCCACTTGCAAGTAGTAGACATTATTACCAATAAGGAAGCCTATTTTCACCATTGTGTGTAGGAACAACCTTCAAATTTTTTGCCTATTTATTTTGTTGTGGGTAATTTTGGGGTAAATTATAACTTTACCTCAAAATGAGATTGGAAGTGTTTTAGATTTTCTAAAATACACTAAATAGATATAACTTTTCTTGGTAAATAGATATAACTTTTATGACAAAATGTGGCCTAATCAATTTAACTTAGGAATAGTTTAGGTTTTCTAAAATGCACTATGACTAAATATGTAAATGTTTTGAGCAAGCCAAAGAAGGTTACATGTGAGTATGGTGTTTAAAATAGATTAGGTTTTGGCTTTTCTCTCCCAAAAATAATTCATAAGATTAGTAAAATTTAGAGCATATGTTTTTGTAAAAGAAATTCATATTTAATTGCAAGTTGAGTTTAATAAAATATCGACTTATTAGACAAACAACAAAATTTCAAATTTTGAGGCAATTACCTTTACAAGATCTTCTTAGAAAAAGGGTTCCTTTTGGCATAATAAAAAATCCAAAAAGATAGCCATTATTCATTGGTTGTGAACACATTGTGAAAATAGGATAAATTCAATGGTAGTGTGATGTATTTATGTTCTCTTGTAAATAATGAACTACAATAGAATATTATTTAAAAACAATGTTCATAGGGAACTTTAAAATATTAAAGTCAAATATTGTTAATTTTCTTAATACATTATATTTAAATTTATATAATAAATGTTTATAGTTTTAAATTTTTGCTTAATTTAAAATTTAAAATTTAGAACATTTGTTTCAAGTAAAATGACTATTCCAACAATCAATACATGCAATAGTATGTATACTCTATTTCTTTTGTAGACATGAATTAGAAGAAAGAAAAAAAAAATCCACACAAGAAAATAATAAATGGAAATTTAACCAAGTCCATATAACTCAATAATAAATAGTTATTTAACAAATTCCATATAACACAACAATAAATATTAATAAATGGGACAGTTAAACTTGAAATGTTTGTCAAATCTCAACACATTAACTTAAAAATATTAAAGTCAAATATTGTTTTAATTTCCTTAATAAATTATATTTAAATTTATATAATAAATGTTTATAGTTTTAGAATTTTGTTTAATTTAAATTTTGAAATTTAGAACATTTGTCTCAAGTAAAAAAACTATTCCAACATTCAATTGTATGTATGCTATTTTTCTTTTGTAGACATGAATTAGAAAAAAACAAGAAATCCACACAAGAAAATAATAAATGGAAATTTAACCTAGTCCATATAACTTAATAATAAATTGATATTTAAAGAAGTCCATAGGGGAAAAGACCCAATAGGTGAGATAGTTCCAATGGTTGAGATAGTATATGTGTATTTAAAGTCCAATATTTTTTTAAGTTTAGTACTAGTAGTTGTGACTTTAAGGTTATTAGTGTTACTATAAGTACTAATAATTGAATTAAATGTGCCCTTTAGATTTTAAAAAATAACCAATCATGTGATGCCACATCAGCCCACCAACAAAACATGACTTGATGCACATTTATTGGTCCACCTTTTTGGGAACTATTTGACACCTCAAAAAAAGGCATGTTGATGTGGCATCATATTTGATGATGTGGCACTGAAACCTTAGTTATAAGTAGGGGCATTGCCAAGTAAGCTACTGTAAAAATTTTGGAGTGATTCGAAATTCCCAGGTATGAGAGGCATGAAGTCAGGGTGCACCACTACTAGGTCCTCTCCCCTATAACACAACAACAAATAGAAATATGGTTTTTGGAAGAATACCAAAATACATACAAGATTAAAACAACATAAATAATGTTCCTTTCTTTTTCATAATTTAATATTATTTATTTAATTTGAAAGAAAGAATGATGATTGTGACTCATTTGTATCATCCATTACTATATGAAAATTCTGTCTAACAAAAAAATTATTGTAATCCATTAAAAATAAATAAATGACTTACATAAAATTTCAAGCAAATCTAAAGTTAAAATATGACTGGAATTTAAGCGTTGGATTGTCTACGGCCCGACATTTTTCTCCCAATAGGTAAGAATTAAAACAATCTAGGCAGGTACAACCATTTATGAATGAAGCTTTCCTTCTTTAGATCCATTATGAAGCAATCACTCCGGTGACTGGTACATTAGTTCTATCAACTCCCATTTCTAGGAACCTTCCTCTCACATTTCAGAGACTTATCCCAACGGGGAAAGCTTATCAATTTATACGAAACAACCCGGAAGGAGTTAAACGTGCTTCCCTCTGCTTCCTTCAACTGCTCTTTTGCCTATATTAAGAGAGTCCATGTCTTCTTCATATTCAATTGGCTGAAAGGGGAAGTCTTAGATTTTGTTAGTTAATATGCGTAGCTCGGCTTTCTTCAACTGCTCTTTGCTCTCTCCTTGACAGCCTATACTAAGAGCGCTCACGAGCATGAGCATATGTCTATGTTCTTTTGGTAAAACTCAAAGAAGTCTTAGATTTTTTAAGTTTAAAGTCTGGTCTGTAGAGAGTTTGTATCTGGAGTTTTTAATTAACAAATTTACAGTTCATATTAGTAATTGGGAATGTTTTTGGATGTTAAATAGAAATTTGCTATTGATAAAGTGGATGTTCACTGTGTGAGTGTGAGAGTTTTAGTTTTTTTTTTTTTTGAGTTTTCTTTTTCTTAATGGTGGATTAAGAGTGTGATCTGTAATTTCTGATGATGGATCACAAAATATGATCTATATTTGATGATGGGTCACAGAGCATAATCCACAATTCTTGATGATGGATCACAAAATATGATCCATATCTGATAATGGGTCACAGAGACCATAATCTACAATTTTGATAATAGATCACAAAGTATGATCTAAAATACTTATGTAAAAAACTCTCACAAGGTTAACATCAAAATAGATTCTTTAACATTTAAGAATGAGTTTCAATTACAAGGCTCTCTGGATCAGGTCTGAGACAAACCTGAAATCTCTAATACAGAGTATTTATCCAAATGCTAAAAACTTTCACACAGTTAACATCCACTTTATCTGTAGCAAATTTCTATTTAACATTTAAGGATGAATCTCAATGGCAAGGCTCTCTGGATCAGAGCCGACGGAGAGCTGAAATCTCTGATCCTTACTATTGAACAAGTTTGTGAATCTGAGCAGCAACTGCCCAAGGCTAAGCAAAATCCCATTTTTTATCATTTTTTAAACACCTTTATCATAGGTGCAGAGCTGTTGTGTGAGAATATTAGCCCTTTCAAGCCCTTTTGTACACATAGATATGCTTCACAGATCCTCTGCCTAGAGGAGATCCATGAAACCATGGATCTCGTGCCAGACCAGTTATTGCTAAATGCCAGAAAGCCTAAGCAAGAACTGCAAGATTTTTACCAGGAGTTACAGCCTGAAGATATGAGTAGCATGTTGGAAGATTCTATAAGCTGCAAGCAAGATTCCATGATTACTAATGATGCCTTTCATAATACCAAGTTGCTTCAGCAAATGCGTTTGGACGATTTCTGTGAGAATTCTGAAATTGAAGAGGGTTTTAATTACTCTGTGCATGACATTGCTGCTGTGAAATCTCTGGGGTTGGAGAAATCGATCGAGGACTTGAAGGGGCTTTTGTTCAAGAACGAGTTGTCGGTCGTTGGGGTGCGGTGTATGGTAGATGACGGAAAAACTACTTTGGAGTTGGCTATATGCAATGATAATCTTGTTGAAGGTAAAGTTTTCTTCCCCTCAGCTTTGTTTCTTTAAAAGCCTTCGTCAGAGATCCAATCTGTTTCAAAATTCTGGTCACTCTGTCATTAATTACTAGAATTTATTTATACTGTTTCTTGTTCAGATAATTGTTTGTGTGTCTTTTCTTCATGAAGTTTTTCAAGCTTTGTTTGATTGTCTTCCCTTAAGATTTCATCCGAAAGGATCTCGCTGTAGGCCATAACTCAAGGTTAGTTCCAAAACCTGGTTTTCTTTACTGTTTCAGTCTCGAAATGTGAAAGGACTTCCAGAGACGATGTGGGATAACATTGTTGGAAGGAACAGGCCTGAGTTTCAGAATGTGGAAGATGCACGTATGCAGCTGCAGCAGCAGCTTTTGAGGCAATCTAAATCAACTATGGTGATATTGGATGATGTCTGGTCCGTGTTAGTTTCAGTTGTGGAAGTTTATTAGAATAGGGCTCTAAGGAAGGGGTCCCATGGAGCTAGAAGATCTTTTCTTCCAAAATAAGAGCAGTTATTTTTAGGTGGTTGATTTTGAGAGGGTGCATTTGAGGTGGGGCTGAAACTTTCCTTCACCTGTTTAGGAATTCTTGTACTAGCTTTTAGTTTCCTTCCATTTAACTTAGAAATATTTTTCCTATTTGTAGAGATTTTTTTCTAAATCAATTAACATTAAACGAAAAAAAATGAGCAACACGGCTGAGAAGCCCCCTCCATGGGAGGCAACCAAATTAGTTTCAGTTTGTTGTCAAGTTTAGATCCAAGATTGTAGGGATTGATTGTGCTGCTTAAATATATATTGTAATAGTTCTTTGTTAAATTTTCTTTTGAATAATATTCTATTGTATCTCTTCTGCCATTCACTTTTTATAGTTTTATCATGGTATCAGAGCTGGATTGAGTGTGACTCCATCATAGGAGTACCTAAGAAGATGAGAGCATCTTGAGAATGATAAGAGCATAGAGGGAGTTGTTGTTGTTAATCATCCAACTATTTTAATAAACATTAGGTTTTTTTGGGATCATCAAAGCACATTTGAAAAGGCTGTGAGAGTAAATATGGCCCTCAATATGCCTTCATTTTTGGTGTTGGAGGAGGAGAGGTGCTTGAGGTCTAGAAAGGGCAGTTGTGCGTTCATTTGATTGTTTAGTGAATGTTTGGCTGTAAGGTGGGTGTTGGAAATAATTGCAAAGCCAGCATCCACATAATTTATGAATTTGGAAAGCTAGCAGTGTTAGTTTCAGTTTTGTATAATTTCATTGTTAAGTTTAGATCCGAGTTTGTAGGCGTTGGAATAAAACTTGAAGAGATCACAAATTATTTTTAGTTTTGTCATCAGAGTTTGTAGGGATTAGTTGTGTATATTGTAATCCTCCTTTGTTAAATTAATATACAGCAATCTTCTCTTGAATAATATTCTGTTACATCTCTTATGTTCATTTTTCATAATTATATGATAATTTAATAACTAAATTGATTGATTGTACCTTGTATTTATCCTTTGTTAAACTTTCTCTTGTATAATATGTTGTATCTCTTCTACTATTCATTTTTCATAGTTTTATCAGGGGCAGGATACAAGACTGTTTTCACAACCACAGAGAGCTCCACTATCCCCAGAAACCACTCTATTCAACTTTATCAATTGCCTTTGCTGGGCCAGGAAGATGCTGTGTCTCTTTCCTGCTTCTGGGCTTTCGGACAGATGTCAATTCCAAGTAATGCAGATGCAAATCTCGTTAACGAGGTACATGATTTATGGATTCAGTCAAATAGCTTTAATAGTTAGTACCATGAAAACAAAAGATGTTTCTTATAAATTATACATAGACCATAGACAGCATTACGGTTAAAAACAATTGTTAGTCCCTGCCTTCGGCAGGGTAACTATTGTTTTCATCGTAATAGCATTTCTTTGGGCGTTTTTGGACGTTGGACTTTGTACAAGTGTTAAAAACAATTGTTTAATTGTGTTTCTACTCGAAAAATTTGCACTTAATGGATATTTTGGGACTAAAAATATTTGTTATCCAAGCTTATTTAGAAGTTGAAAGCAGTTAATTTATGAACATTATGGCTTAAATTGTACATGCAATTTTGTTGTTTCTAAGAAGCTACAAGGTCTCCCATGGACATTTATAAAAATCTCCATTTGATGAGTTACAGGTGCAAGCAGAATGTAGAGGCTTCCCGCTTGCTCTCAAGGTGATTGGAAGCTGTTTGCATGGAGAACCTCGTGCAGCCTGGAAGAGGAAGCTGGAGTGGGGAGAAGCCTTTGCCATCTTAATCAGCAACCCTAGGTATTTGCGAGTCCTTGAAGATATTGATTTTGGGCTTATTGAAGACATGTTATTTCACAGTCCATTTGAATGGGTTCTAATTGTGTCTAGAAAAAACTGTGTAGAACTTTTTTTTGTCAAACTGGCTTAATATGGTGATTGAATTTGTCAGGAGCGCAGCAGCAATTTCTTATGGAAATGCCTCTGAGCTCTGCTTTTCTCAGCACGGTGTAGTGCGAGATTTGGCCTTGTATTTAGAAGGCCAAGGCATTGCATTCCAGAGGAATGAGTTACTTATGCCCAGGAAGGAGAATATTGTGCCAGGGACATGGGTGTTGCTGAAGGATAGGCCATTTAATGCTCAAATTGTCTCCGTTCACACAGGTGGGTTAGAAGATGACACAGAAGGATTGCTATCAATACCAGTGTTTTTTTTGCTGAAATGCTAGCCATATATTTGAGTAGAAAAATAATAAATTACCAGATTTTACCTAGCATCAAATCTACCTCTATATAACATTCCCTAAATTATCAATTTTTCTGGATTTATTGTGCGCATATTTCTTTCATGCTTGCATATGAGAATCTATCGTACCTTATTACATCCTAACTTCATATCTCTGACTTAATCAATATGATGAGAACTCAACCTAGACAAAAGGTATTCATTGGCTAATGTAGAATGTTCTAATTGGATTGTATTTTTAAACTATTCATACAGGTTCTATGGACAAAAGCGAGTGGCACGAGAATAATTCTCCAAAGACCATGTTATTATTTGCTGCAAGTGAATACCATCTTCCCTCATTTATAAATTCCAGATGAAAATTTTCATGATACGCAATTACAGTTCAAATAGGGCCACAATAAAAAGATCTAGATGTCTTATCTTCACCCCCTCAACTAAGGAGTGTGCTTGGAGAGGTTGATTGCACCACAATTTCAAAAACAGAGAAAACGACTACAGAACTAGGCTGAGAAGCTATCTTTGGGCTGTCTTCCTGAACGTCAAATGTTGGCATATTGGGAATCCTCATCTTTATTTTGGCTGTTATGGAGCTAAGAGTTCTGACATTGTTGAGTTGAAGGATTGTTTAAAGTAAATAGTCGGCACATTGTTTGTTATTTAAAATCTTCACAAAAATGATGGTCTATTGTTTAAGCTTTGTAATGAGAAGGATTGGTGATGGAACACGAAGCTGTTGCTGGATATCTCTATTTTTCAAGCAGTTTATCCAAAGCATGTAATTAGCAGTAGATGACTCATAGAGGAGAGCTTCCAGGGAGCTTCTCAATGTACAGCAGTAATGTGAGTCAATGACATTATATCTTCTGTGATCGTGATTGTACAGGCCCTCCTCGTGATATCTGGGCAATTGTGGGAGACAGAAATGTACCACTTTTATACCTCAATTGAAGTAATATGGCAGCGTTGTCAATTTTAAATACAGCATTATTTTGGGACTAATTATTTTTATGTATCAAAGCTCTCTCGTATGGTTAACTAACTCCCTTAAGGACATCATTTTCTGTAATATACCCAGACATATGATGTTTTTGGTATATTAAATAGGGAAACAAGGTTTCCAATCTCTTTACAACAAAAGAAAGTTGAAAAGGCTATCAAAGTAGTTTCAAAGACCAAGTAACTTCTTGTATAATAGACAAGAAGTTGCATACCAGTAGCAGTAGAACAACACTAAGACAGCATAGAGAACAGTAGAAATACTAAGTGTATACATATAAAAAATGGGCATGAGAAACAATTTAGAATGATATTAACCTATTTCATTCATTAATTAATGCAACCACATAATTGAGCTAAAAGGAATGCATGCATACAAAATGAAGCTATCTAATTGATCTCAAATATAAATCTTGATGCTTGGATGTGCTCTTTGATGTTGGATACTGCTTCTCAAATTGACAATATAACCTTGCATAGCACGGAGACCGGAATAGTTTGGTTGATGTTGAATTTATAGATTTTTGGGATAAAGATTGGAGGACTAGGATTGATTTGGGAGATCAATGGTTGAAAATTGTTGAGAGGATTGGATTGATAACAGGCCAAGTGGCATAATTTGATTAGAGGATAAAGATGGTCTTTGGATCAAGCAGAAATCAAGGGTGGAGGATGGTCTTGGATAAAGTGAATGGAGAGGATCGAAAGAGGACAAAACTACCTTTTGTACAAAGGATTTGCCCATCTCTTTGTAAGAGACCCATGTGGTCTTGTACAAAAGACCATCTCTTTGTACATATTAGGAAGATGTGAGGGGTTTGAATGGGTTAATGAAAGATTTAGAATGTGCAAGCATGTGATTAAGTTGAATAGGTGGATTAATCAACTTAATCAAAAGTACACAAAATAGGGAGTTAAATAAATAGAAGTATTTATTTAATTCAAGGGACGTAGATAAGGATATTGTTAGATTATGAAAAATGATTGATTAATTGAATAGATAATTAAATTTAGTCAATTAATGCTAGATGGTACGATGAATAATGATAAATAGTGATTAAATAATAAAATATTATTTAATCATTATCAGAAAGGGATTGTATAATTAACTGTCTAGATGAATGTTTAACTGTCTAAATGAATGTTTATTCAATTAATTACAGAAGAAAATGGACAAGAAAGAATGATGGTAGGGATGATGCCCCCTCGAAAGGGCAGATGGCTTCGAAGAACATGGGTGTGCTCTTGAAAGGATGATAGAAGAGATGGGATGCAAGGGATTAGAGAAAAGGGGTGATGGCGATGAATTATCCGATGGAAATGATAAAAGGATTGGGGGTATAATGGATGGGGGGGATGCAAATGGATGGGGTGATAATTATGTGTTATGTTGCATTAGATGTGAGTAATCTTATTTGATATGGCATGAGGTGTTATGCACCAAGCTATGAGGAACCAAGGTGACAATATGTCATGTGTGTAAAAGGATGCTCCAACACATCAAAAAGTATTTGATGACCTTGGTGGGTACTGTGATGAGACAACTAATAAGGTCACAAGCAACCCTATGTCATATAGCACCATGATATGGAAGACCATGATACCTCTATGGTAGGTAGGTTATAGGGAGCGATGCATATGCAAGATTCAATGATTATGCCCAGGAAAGAGAGTATTGTGCCAGGGACATGGAAGTTGCTAAAGGATAGGCCATTTGATGCTCAAATTGTCTCCATTCACACAAGTGGGTTAGAAGATGACACAAACGGATTGCTATCAATACCAGTTTTTTTGGTTGAAATGCTAGCCATATATTTGAGTAGAAAAATAATAAATTACCAGATTTTACCTAGCATCAAATCTACCTCTATATAACATTCCGTAAATTATCAAGTTTTCTGGATTTATTGTTCACATATTTCTTTCATGCTTGCATATGAGAATCTATCGTACCTTATTACATCCTACCTTCATATCTCTAACATATCTCTGACTTAAATATGATGAGAACTCAACCTAGACAGCAAGTATTCATAGGCTAATTTAGAATGTTCTAATTGGATTCCATTTTTAAATTATTCATAGAGATCCTATGGACAAAAACGAGTGGCGCGAGAATAATTCTCCAAAGACCATGTTACTATTTGCTGCAAGTGAATACCATCTTCCCTCATTTATAAATTCCAGATGAAAATTTTCATGGTATGCAATTACAGTTCAAATAGGGCCACAATAAAAAGATCTAGATGTCTTATCTTCACCCCCTCAACTAAGGAGTGTGCTTGGAGAGGTTGATTGCACCACAATTTCAAAAATAAAGAAAAGGACTACATAACTCGGCCAAGAAGCTATCTTTGGGATGTCTTCCTGAACGTCAAATGTTGGCATATTGGGAATCCTCATCTTTATTTTGGTGGTTATGGAGCTAAGAGTTCTGACATTGTTATGTTGAAGGATTGTTTAAAGTAAATAGTCGACACGTTGTTTGTTATTTGAAATCTTCACAAAAATGATGATCTATTGTTTAAGCTTTTTGATGAGAAGGATTGGTGATGGAACACGAAGTTGTTGCTGGATATCTCTATTTTTCAAGCAGTTTATCCAAAGCATGTAATTAGCAGTAGATGACTCATCGAGAAGAGCTACCAGGGAGCTTCTCAATGTACAGCAGGAATGTGAGTCAATGGCATTATATCTTCTATGATTGTGATTATACAGGTCCTCCTCATGATATCTAGGCAATTGTGGGAGATAGAAATGTACCACTTTTATACCTCAATTGAAGGAATATGGCAGCGTTGTCAATTTTAAATACAACATTATTTTGGGACTAATTATTTTATGTATCAAAGCTCTCTCGTATGGTTAACTAACTCCATTAAGGACATCATTTTCTGTAATATACCTAGACATAATGATGTTTTTGATATATTAAATAGGGAAACAAGGATTCCAATCTCTTTACAACAAAAGAAAGTTGAAAAGGCTATCAAAGTAGTTTCAAAGGCCAACTAACAGATATAATAGACAAGAAGTTGCATACTAGTATCAGTAAAACAACACTAAGACAGCATAGAGAACAACAGAAATACTAAGTGTATACATATAGAAAATGGACATAAGAAATAAGTTAGAATGATACTAACCTATTTCATTCATTAATTAATGCAACCACATGATTGAGCTAAAAGGAATGCATGCATACAAAGTGAAGCTATCTAATTGATCTCAAATATAAACCTTGATGTTTGGATGTGCTCTTTGATGTTGGATACTGCTCCTCAAATTGACAACATAACCTTGCATAGCATGGAGACCTGAAAATAACTTGGTTGATGTTGAATTTATAGATTTTTGGAATGAAGATTGGAGGGCTTGGATTGATTTAGGAGATCAATGGTTGGAAATTGTTGAGAGGATTGGATTGATGAGAGGCCACCAAGTGGCATAATTTGATTAGAGGATAAAAATGGTCTCTGGATCAAGGAGAGATCGAGGGTGGAGGATGGTCTTGGATAAAGTGGATGGAAAGGATCAAAAGAGGACAAAAGGACCCTTTGTACAAAGGGCTTGCCATGTGGTCTTGTACAAAAGCCCATCCTTTTGTACATGTTGGAAGATGTGAGGGGTTTGAATGGGTTAATGAAAGATTTGGGATGTGCAAGCATGTGATTAAGTTGATTAAGTGGATTAGTCAATTTAATAAAAAGTGCACAAAATAGAGAATTAAATAAATTGAAATACTTATTTAATTCAAAAGATGGGGATAAGGATATTAGATAAATAAATATTTATCCAATGTTAGACTATGGAAAAGGATTGATTAATTGAATGATTAAATTTATTCAATTAATACTAGATGGTATGGATGAATATAAGTGATAAATAGTGATTTAATAATAAAATATTATTTAATCACTATCCGAAGGGGATTGAATAATTAACTATCTAAATGAATTTTTATTCAATTAATTATGGAAAAAAGTGGTTTAGTGATGTCTTGATTGAGGTTGAAACGTTGAGTGGTCAATTTTAGCAAACACCATTTCATAGAAAGATAAAACATAATGATTGGTTGGATTAGAAGATGGTAGGATTAGGAATGATAATGCCCTAGACACTCAGAGCGACAGTGATGAGAAAAAATGATGGTAGGGATGATGCCCCCTCGAAAGGGCAGGCGGGTTCAAAGAACATGTGTGTGCTCTCGAAAGGATGAAGATAGGTGGATTAGAAAGATGAGAGTGAAATTTAAAATTAAAAAGATTGGGAGGATAGAAGAGATGGGATTGTAAGGGATTGAAAAAAAGGGGTGATAGGGATGAATGATAAGATGGAAATGATACAAGTATTGGGGGATAATGGATGGGGGGATGCAAATGGATGGGGTGATAATTATGTGTTATGATGCATTAAATGGGAGCAATCTTATTTGATATGGCATGAGATGTTATGCACCAGGGTATGAAGAACCAAGGTGACAATGTGTCGTGTGCATAAAAAGATGCCCCAACACATCACAAAGTATTTGATGACCTTGGTGGGTAATGTGATGAGTCAACTGATAAGGTCACAAGCAACCCTATGTTGTATAGAACCATGATATGGAAGACCATGATACCTCTATGGTAGGTAGGTTATAGGGACCGATGTAGATACAAGATACAATGATAATGCACACACACAAGCAAGCACACATGCACAAAATGATACAAAGACAAACATGATGTTGCCCCTGGTCAATCTGAAAAGCTAAATATTGATGGATTAATGATGTTGGATTGTGTTGTTGACGATAAGAACATGAGAATTGAGAACAATATATCCCGATGATGATGATGGAAGTTTGATCAAGGCTTGCAACAAGGCTGCGAACAAGACCAATGGATGCAATTTGGTGGTTTGTGTAGATTGCTACCTAGCGATGCA
Source organism: Cunninghamia lanceolata (assembly GCA_027924645.1). Classification (NCBI taxonomy): domain Eukaryota; kingdom Viridiplantae; phylum Streptophyta; class Pinopsida; order Cupressales; family Cupressaceae; genus Cunninghamia; species Cunninghamia lanceolata. The sequence continues at coordinate 14,148,588 of BSBN01000167.1, forward strand.
CATTTATTAGGAGTGTCTTGTGAATTTTTGATTGCTAGGAGATTTGGATTGCTGCGGGGGATTGCATTGGATTGCATTTGGGGTAGCCTTTAGCTAGATACCAATGACAAGGGAAAACCAAGTCTATCGACAAGGGATTAGAGGGATTGGGGAGAAAATGGATGGGGATAGATGTGTTAGTGTAAATAGTGTCATTATCTAACTAGTTTAGATATCACCTCTTTGAAGGTTTGACCTATTCACACATAGGCTTAAGTTTACTTAGTCTTTTAGGAGTTTGTCTCACTTCAACATGTGTCGTTAGCTATGTGAGACACCTATTTCATTTTGGCTTGCCACTCACACGTCATGTGAGTTAGACAAGTGTTGTGTGCTTATAGGGGTAATCAATAGTTCAGTCCTACCTTCCTACCTCCCTCTCCTTGCATATTTATGCAAGGCTTCTTATTGTATTTTACACACTCTCATTGTATATGATAGATATATTATTGTGCTCCATTTTTCACTTGTGGAGGGTTATTCAATTTGTGCTTGTTGATCTTGGCTACTCCAACATGGTATCAAAGTCATGCTTGCATGTTCCTTCCCAATCGGTGACTCCAACACTTAGCCCTATCATCAGAGTGTCGTGGAGCCAAACGGACTATATCGTTAGGTTCAAGAGGCTTGAGACAATTAATGTGACCCTTCGAACGACGTTTTTTAGTGAAGTCAAATTTTTCAAAAAAAAATTTACCCCTTTGTAAGGCCTCCAAAACCGTACCATACAGATTTTTCCAAAAACGGAAAAAAAAAATTAGCATAGGGCAATTTTTACCCCTGCCACTCATCAAAATTTGTTTTTGGCCAAATTTTTTTTTGAAAAAAAAAAAAAAAATTAGCAGAGGGCGCTTGGCCCCCTGCCTGGTTGCCATTGTCGTTTTTTCTGGGTTTGTGCAGGATTATTGTCATTTTTTGGTCGAATTTGTGGCCTCACACCCTTTCGAAGCTCCAGTCGAAGGTTTCCTGCCCTCTTTCTCTTAGTTGGTGGCTTGTTTTTGGTCCTTTCATTAGTTTTTGGGTGTGTTCTGGTTCGGTGTTCATTTTGTGTCGATCTGCATGTAATCTGGGTTGTTGCAGGCCCATTTTTGGGCATTTAAGGTGGCTCTGTTTGTTTACGGTCGTACTCCAGCTTGTTGTCCCAATTTTGGGCTACTTTCTCATCGGCATTCCACTCACAAACCAGTTTGTGAGCTCACCGTACTGATCGAACCCAAGGGTTTTCTTTCAATCTTCGACAAAGGGCTTCTCTATGGCTCATTTGGATCTGCTGATCGAATTCTTCAAATAGTTCTTGCTAGGCCTCTTTGCTCGTGGCCCATGTTCATGTCTCCAACCTTGCGCGGCCTCTAGGAGTTTCTTATGCTTGTCCTTTCAAGAAACTGAACCGCCATTCACCATACTGGTCGACAGTCTTCAAGCGAGAACCTGTGTTTGGAGATACTTTTGGCTTGTTGTTTTGTTGGCTCCATCAGCTTTTGCAAGCCCATTGACCACTTCGATCCAGTTTCGTTCTCGATTGGCATTCACCTGCCAATTTTTGGTGCAAAGGTATCTATCTATGACCTTTTTTGGAGGTGTTGTTTCTTTTAAATCGCTGTTTACTGTAACAGTCGACTTCAAACCGCCAACGATCAACCACAAGGTCGTCATCTACAGAATCTTCTATCAACATCGCCAGTTTCCACTTATTGGTTTGTGATTTTGTTTTATGCGGTCATTACCAACATTTTTTTTGTTGTTGGTTGTCATCTCTACATAAACAATTCGGAGGTCTCTCTCTGCCAGCCACGACCGACCCACACCACATCTCATTCGGGCTGTTCAAATTTGATCGGGTCTTTGCTTGGTATCGACGATTTGCAACTAATTTTTTTGGTGATTTTGGCACAATCATTCGGCCTTGTTGGCGTATTACACAACCTAGTATCAGTAGGTCTAGTTTGTGTTATCTGTTGCTGTTATTGTAGCGACGGGAGATATGAAGAGATACCATATGAAGAGTCACCGATGCATATGAAGAATCGTATTGATTTGTATATACGTAAGACAATGTTTATTCATTTGAGTATCAGTTTTTATTCATTAAATTAGTCTTGTATTTGAGTCAAGCTGTAAGTAGATTTCTGTTCTTTTTATTCAATATATAAGAGATATATTTCTCTGGGTTTTTCTCCCTTAAGAAGGAGGGTTTTCACAGGGTACCTCTATGTTAAAGTGTTATCATTTCTATATTTCTGTTTATTTCAAATCTGATCATAAAACTAACATTATCTCTATTTGCTGGCTTCAACAACTGGGCCAACTTCATGCATCCTCTGCCGGCCACTGCTCTAGTTCACGATGCTATTTTTGCCTCTATCCACAGATCTCCACCAGGCCCTTCAACGACCTTTCCACTTGTTGGTCTTTGCACCACATCCAACCACCTTCTACAGTATCTGTGAATTCTATAGTCCCTATCGAGACTCTTTCGCACTCATTTCTAGCTTTCTTACTCCAAAATCAGCCACGATGCCTCTAAATTTGGCCCAGTAGGTGCTCATTCCAGTTCCAGCCGACCTTCACTGCCAAGACTTATGTATGGTTATAGTTGTTTGTAATTTCTTTGCAATTGTTGATATGGCACAATCGACAACATAATTCATGGTTACTATTTAAAAGGGTTTAAAACGAGTTCAGCATATTTTGTAACATTAACTTTTTTTTTTTTTGGGTTAAAGCTAATGGTCACAATCTTATAAACCACTAGCAATAACGACTAGTGTTAGCATTTTATGTTACCTTCAAACTTAACAACTTATGTAACCAAAACATCAAATGATGACTACTGGTGGTTTAATGCCAAACTGCCACAGATAGCATTTTTTGCTAGATTGACCACCAGAGTCCTTTCCAAGTGCCTCAAGTAGGCATCCGCTAGGCGCACCTACGTCCAACGGATGCGCAGGCGTCTTTGGGATGTGCCAGTGTCCATAAAGGGCATTGGGGTCGTAAAAAGGCACCGACGTCTTGTAACCTTTGCATGACACTTACATTTTTCGATCTTTAGGAAGACACAAAATTGATATAATTTTGTTTGTGAACTCGCAAAGGTCGCTGATGATGTGGGAGCATGCGGGCAGACACATGTTCACATTGTTACAGAGTCACTCTAACACACTAATAGCGGCGAAGGTCAGGCTATTGCGGGATGTCGGTCTATGGTGGGTGTTTACCATGCCTGTGATGAGATTTCATGACAGCGTGTTGATGGCGCTCATGGAGCATTGGGATTGAGACACCTCTACCTTCTGTCTATCGATGGGAGAGATGATCATCACGCTGGAGGATGTGTACTAGATCCTTCAGCGACCTATGCATGGATACACAGTTATGATCATTGACCAGAGGTCGCTAGCATATGTCCAAGTGGGATAGATGCATTGCCTGGGGCAGACCATGCTGACGGATGTCACGGGACACGTGTACATGATTTGGTTAGAGCAAGGCCAAGTCGTCGTACCCCTTGTTCATCCCATCATGATTGCTACCATCGCTTCGTGGGTCACATAGGATGGGCGAGGCACACACCTACATGGGGGCCTCATCCATACTATACAAGAGATGGAGGATTAGAGGACAATTTTTGCATTGGGCTGGAGTATGTTGGCACATCTCTACCATGACATGGGCCACTATGTGCATTGCAAGGCATAGAGCTTGATGGTTTGCATGCTCCTTCAAGTGTGGGCTTTCAAGCACATTACGTGCACATGGCCAACAGAATTTCCATTATCTATCATCTGGTTGGATTCCTGAGCACACGCTTATGCCCTGAGGAGGCCTTGGCAATTTGGTGACCTGCTGTATTAGAGGGTGGCATTTGACATGCTACAAAGTACCTTAGTTATATGGAGACCCTACACGCAACTTAGAGTTTGTCCAGATGGGGCAACTACTATAGATGGTGAGGATGCAAAGAGACTGGCTTTTGGTCAGTTAGATCAATCACATCATAGAGCCATTCTACTATGATCGGGTGGCACGACAATTCAAGCAGGTGCAGGGGGTGCCGAGGGCAGTAAAAATGTATGTGTGTTCACTCTGCAGTACATTTAGGTTAGAAAACGTGGCATGGTCTATTATAGCAGATGTCGAGTCCAGTGATTTAGATGATGAGGTACATGATGCAGCACCTATGTTAGTTGACGGTAATGTGGGTTAACCCCAACATATCTAACATGGTGGGTTGTATTGAGACCAAGGCCCATCTTCCCAATAGAGCACCTTGTCAGAGACTTGAGACCATGGGCCGATTAGGGTTTGGAGGAGGTGGTCATGGCTGACATGGAGGCTTTTGAGGAGGAGGAGAGAGAGGAGGTGCTAGTGGCGGCAATAGTAGGGAGGCGCCAATGTAGAGAGGAGGGTAGTGGCACTACAAAGGAGAGGCCTAGGCTTCAACCTCGAGCATCACGACCTCCTATGACTATGGACGGCCTGCCTGGTCGACTTGAGTGAAGGGAGCCGAGTAGAGAAGTTGCTACAGTGCCCCGAAAGGACCCAACGATGACGGTGGCAACCCCTATTGATCCTGACTGGCAAGATGGAGATCCAGGTAAGAATTGATTTATGTTATGTGATTTAAGTAGAACACTAGATTCTTACTTTATGTTGATTTGATATATGATGTTCTATTTGATGTCTAACATGATTATTGTTTTTATTTTACAGTCGGCACATGGGCATAGCTTGACTTTATAGGTCGAGTCATGGCAGAGGTGGTACCTAATGTGTAGCTTGCACAACCAGTGTGGGCCAATTACAGGCCACTGCAAACTAGTGGGAGGCAAATTAGTATCTTTCAACCCATTGCACATCTCAGAGCTGCTTATGAGGAGACCTGGGTGGATAGGGACCTATCTGCTGCATAGCTTATTATTGTGACCACTGAGAAGGACTAGGCTAGGGCCAAGTGAGATCATGATGTGAGGAGAGCACAGGCTCTACACACATAGTTAGATGCACACCAAGGAGTTTTTTATTGGCGAATATTCAAAATTAGGGCCTCAAAAAATGGTGAATATTTCAAGCTATAAAGGTGACTAAATCGTCTACTTTTTACGAAATTTTTATTTAGCTATAGTTAATTCGCCAAAGAATTTTTTTTAAACTAATAAGTTTAATTATTTCGCCAATTAAATTATACATGAATTGAGCCGATTCGCCAGTAGCTTATAATTTTATTAAAAACTTTAACCATATTCGCCATTAGTATTATATTTCCACCATTAATTTAGGGGCAATATCGCCATTATTGATAAATTATCACATATTTTTAGGGCTACTTTTGCCTTCAATATGACTTGTATTCACTACTGTTGATTAAAGTGTTCATCTCATGGCTATTATTCAATTCCGTGGGACTATGAACACGTGCCTTTTAAAAGGCTTACTGAGCCCCGAAATTATTTTTGGGCCACACGATTAGATTTAATTGTGTGGCCCAAAAGTAATTCCGGGGCTCAGTAAGCCTTTTAAAAGGCACGTGCTCATAGTCCCATGGAATTGAATATTGTTGTTTATTTTTAATGTGATATTTTTAAAATTTGAAATTTTTGTAATGTAATTGTGCCTAGCAGCGAGGGGCGCTGCCCCTCGACCCCACCTGTATCGTGACAGGAGCATGTTGGGGCTGTTGTTGCAAAGTTATAAAGGAGTGGTTGCAAAAGATATACCGGATTCCCTACCACCAATCAGAGATATTAGCCATAAGATAGATCTAATACAAGGAGCAGTACTTCCGAATAAGGCAGCATATAAAATGACCCCTCAACAGAATGAGGAGATAGCCAGGCAGGTTCAAGAACTTTTAGACAAGGGTCTCATAAGAAAGAGTTTGAGTCCATGTGCAGTCCCCACCGTTTTAGCACCAAAGAAGGATGGGAAATGGAGATTGTGTACTGAGTCCAGGGCAATAAATAGGATAACCATCAGATACAGGTTTCCTATTCCAAGAATTGAAGATCTTATGGATTGTTTGGGAGGAGCTACCTATTTCTCTAAAATAGATTTGAAGAGTGGGTAGCATCAGATAAGGATAAGAGAAGGGGATGAGTGGAAAACAGCTTTCAAAACTAATGAAGGATTGTATGAGTGGTTGGTAATGCCATTTGGTCTTTCAAACGCCCCTAGCACCTTTATGCGGCTAATGAATGAGGTATTGCAGGAGTTCATAGGCAAGTTTGTGGTAGTCTATCTTGACGATATTTTGGTATTCAGTAAGAGCAAGGAGGAGCAATTGAAACATCTGGAGACAGTCTTGCAGAGGCTGCAAGATCAGAAGTTACTGATAAATCTGGAAAAGTGTGACTTCATGAAACAAGAATTGGTGTACTTAGGTTTTGTCATCTCTAAAGGTGACTTGAAAATGGATCCTTCCAAGGTTGAGGCTATTTTGAATTGGCCTACACCCAGGACAACAGGAGAACTCAGAAGTTTCCATGGGTTGGCCACATTTTACAGGAAATTCATTAAGAATTACAGTGACATTTGTGCACCTATGTTGGAGACCATCAAGGGTGGAGGTAAGGCAAAGTTTGTATGGACAAAAGAAGCTGATAGAAGCTTTGAGAATCTGAAACAGAAAGTTGCTAAATTCCCTGTTTTAGTATTACCGGATTTCAATAAGGTTTTCATAATTGAATGTGATGCAAGTGGGTTGCCATAGGAGCAGTATTGAGCCAAGAAGGCAGACCAGTAGCCTTTTTCAGTGAAAAGTTAAATGAAGCCAAGAGGAAATACTCCTCTTATGATTTAGAATTGTATGCTATGGTCCAAGCTTTGAAAAAGTGGAGGCACTATTTGCTTCCGAAAGAATTTATTGTGTATACAGATAATCATGCTCTCAGTTTTCTGAATAGTCAAGAAAAGCTCAATCATAGACACATGAAATGGGTGGAGCATCTTCAAGCATACACTTTCAGTATTAAACATAAGAAGGGAGTAACAAATAAGGTTGCTGATGCTTTAAGAAGAAGGGTGTTAACTATGCAAGAAGTGCAACAACAAGGCATGGGTGTTGAGTCACTCAAAGGATTGTATGACGAGGATCAAGATTTCCAGGAAATTTATAGGGTGTGCAATGAGTTTGCCAATACTTTCCACAGTGAGTTTTCAGACTACACATTGCAGGATGGACTTTTGTTTAAAGGTAGTCAACTATGTATTCCAAAATGTTCAATGCGGGATAACATAATGAAAGAGAAACATAGTGGTGGTTTAGGTGGACATTTCAGGATCAATAAGACTTTAGATCTTGTCAGAAGATTTTACTTTTGGCCAAGAATGCAATCTGATATCAGAAAATTTGTTGAGAGTTGTATGATTTGCCAGCGAGCAAAAGGAGTCTCAACTAATGCAGGATTGTATCAACCTTTACCCATTCCAAACAGACCTTGGGATAGTTTGAGTATGGGTTTTGTAATGGGCTTGCCCAAGACAAAGGCAGGCTATGACAGTGTGTTTGTTGTGGTAGATAGGTTCAGCAAAATGGCGCACTTTATCCCTTGCAAGACAACCAATGATGCCAGTTACATTGCAGGTTTATTCTTTAAAGAAATTATCTGGATTCATGGGTTGCCCTTGAGCATTGTCTCTGACAAGGACAACAAATTTGTGGGACATTTCTGGAGAACTTTGTGGAAAAGACTGGGCACAAATCTATCTTTCAGTTCAACCTATCATCCTCAAATTGATGGACAAACTGAGGTTGTGAATAGGTCATTAGGTAATCTGCTGAGATGTTTGACAAAAGAACATGGCAGTAGTTGGGATGTGATCCTCCCACAAGCTGAGTATGTCTATAATGATTCTACAAACAGAAGTACAGGTTTAAGTCCTTTTGAAATTGTTTATGGTAGTCATCCTAGAGAAATTTTTGAATTAAGAGATGTTCTAGGATTGGACAAACGGAGTGGACATGCTGATTCATTTGTAGAAGCTATGAAAGCAATTCACCAACAAGTCCGAGATACTCTACAGTAGAACAACTAGAAGGTCAAGGCTCGAGTGGATCAAAAGAGACGAGATGTGCAGTATCAAGTAGGTGATATGGTCATGGTTCACCTCAACAAAAACAGACTGCCTAAAGGACAACACAGCAAGTTAATGATGAAGAAAATTAGACCTTGTCAAATTCTGGAAAAATATGGTTCTAATGCTTATAAGATTGAACTTCCTAAAGATATTGCTCTTTCCCCTATTTTCAATGTTGTTGATCTGACATTATATAGGAGTCCCAATATAGTTGAAGCTCCGGCTGATTCTGTTCCACAGAGTGCAAAGTGGGTACAACAATTACCGTCCAAGGAACCATCTACAATGGAATGCATTTTGGATAGCAGGATAGCGAAAAAGATCAGGAATCAGACATATTTTGAGCATTTGCTCAAATGGCAAGGACTTCCTGACTCAGAAGCAACATGGATGTTGGAAGACGACATCAAAAAGCAGGGTGGCGATTTGCAACAGTTAGTCTCTAAGAGGACTTGAGACAACTTTCACCCAGGGAGTATGGTGCAAGAGCACCCCTTCATCAAGTTAATTAGTTAAGGGAGGAGCCTAAAGTCTTGATAGGTTGTTAAGTTTTATGCATTTTAATGCATCAAATGTAATAAGGTCTGTTTGACCAAATACTTGCTATTTTTAGTTTGTATATGTTTGGACACTTGGCAATCTGTAATGCCAGGTTGTTAGTTAGTTGTTGAGTTTGTTAGTTAGTTATCCTTCCCAACCACTTGGAACTCTCTCCCAGCCGCTGGGAATCTTAGTAGTACTACTGTTGGCAAGCTGATAAATAGCTCAACTCAGATCGATTGAAGAGACAGAGAAGGAATTGATTTTAGTTTTGGAGAGATAGTTTACAATAGTAATTGTGCTTTGGAGATTGCTCAGTTGTAAACCCTTGTGAGAAGATAATAAAAGATATCCTATTGTGTTTGAACTATTTTTTTTAATCGTTTATTGGTTTGCAGCTGGGATGTAATTTTCCCATTCCACCGGTTGATTACTCTGTAATCAGTGGAATGGTTTTGTATAGTAGTTTATGTTTTAGTTTCATGTCTGTTAGTTTTGTGTTCACAGGATCAGAGGACAGCTTGCGTTGAATCCTAGCATTCCCATGTGCTAGATCGAATGAATTTGCAAGCTGTGTTGATTTGTAGAGAAGTTGCCAAGGAATCAGCGGATCAGTCGATGACGTCGAGATAGTAAAATTGACAGGGTTTTGAACCATCCTCAATGGTTCAATGTTTCTTTGACTTCGAAAGCCAGAATATAGCATCGGGGTGAGATCCGCTGATAGCCCAAAGAATAACGGCTCAACCGATAAGTTAAATCGGGCCGAAACCCTTTGGTTGAACCGGTCACAAAAGATTCCATGGTCCGCAGTTCATCAGCGTGACAGAGGTTAGTCTGAGTTAAAGGTAAATCGGTGTAAACAAATATCGGCTCCGTGGGAAGTGTTCAGTTGGCGGAGTTCGATATGGAGAATTTGAAGAACGAAGGCTTGGAATTGAACCTTTGAACCGGTTCAAAGGTTCAACAGGTTCGACAGCGGAGTTTAACGGTGCTACGAGAAAGAAGCTTTGGTTGAACCTTCTGGAAAGGTTCAACGGTTCAATCGCATCTTGGTTCGGATGCTCCGCGGATCGGCGAAGATGATATAGTCATTTTTAGCGATCGTTGAACCACCCATTGAACCGGTCCAACGGCTCAATGGTTCAACGAGTCCGGCGGTTCAACGACAGTGGTTCAATGGTCCGAGGTTCAATGAAGCAGTAAACTCGGTTCAATCGAACATTGGTTCGAAAGTTCAAAGATGGCCACTGGTTCGACCACAGTGCGAGCACTGTGATTAGTCAGGTTCCACCAATTCCGCCGCCTGTTTTAGTTTCATCCACAACCCGTCTGCTAAACGCTCCTCATCATATAGGTATTCCTGGAGAATCCCATGGTGTGTAGGTGACATTTGAACCAACTCCTAGAGAGAGATCTTGGCAGCAATAGCGTAAAGCTACTCTACTAGATCGTATTCTCATCCAACACTTTGAGTAAGGCAGGGAGATGGAGCAAGAAGAGCAGATACGAGAAGGGAACTTGGAATAAAAGGATTTTTTTTCACTTTGTTTTGTCTAGTGTTGTATGTGTGAGCTACCGCATGATAATGAGGTGGTTGTGACACATTTGAAATAATTGATCATGTAATGTTAGTGAAGTAATCCACCAGTCGAGGTGGGTTTTGAGCACCTTGAACATTGATTATAAGCTGAGAAGGTTGCTGTGTTTCTTGGTGAAGATGCACAACAATTTTAGGTTTCGCAGGTTCTTTTTGAGAACCAGAAATGTAAATTATGTTGATCAACTTTGTAAAGAAAGATGTTCAAGGAACTGGAGAGGAAGACTCAACAAAGATGAAGTAATCAAGGGCTTCATCTAACATATAATGAAAGGAAGCAAGGTATGCGGAAAACGCTTCCTACACTTATCTAATGGGGAAATATTTATGCAATTTTTTTTTTTACAGTTAAAAATTAAGATGCACATTAACAAAAAGATAATAACAACTTCCAAATGCAAACACAAAACTCACAACACAAGATATACGTGGGGAAAACCCTTTCAGGTGAAAAATCCCACACTCCCCAATATATTATTAAGGAATCATGAAGATTACAATATACTTGCAGAGCAAGCTTTTATAGGAGTATATCCAACCAAAGATTTAGGAGGTAATTCGACATCTATAAGATTCTTACATGCAACCTCCATCTCAAGTTCCTGATATACGGTAATTACAAAAACATGAGCCAAAACCACCAAAAAGTGGCACCCAAATTATCTCCAATCAAATATTCTTTGTGATGTGCCAAACCACACATGTAACTCTCCCCTTTATAGCTCTTTTATGTGTCCAACACATTTTTTTATTTCCCAAAATAAAAGGTCCAACTTTCAGAGGCCATAACTTTTGATCCAGGTGTCCGATTAACGAATTGTTTGATGCATCGGAAAGCTCGTGAAGAAATCTATCACCCTATAACCCACTACACCAGTTATGAAAATTTTTGAGACGTTTTGAGAAGTTTTGATTCTAATAATTGAGTTCAAAACTTTTTTAGTAGTTTCAAAAAACAAAAAACTTTAATATCTCACAATCCAGATATGATCTTAAGTCAAAACTCATGCAAGATGTTTACTTAGTTGTTCCACACCTTCTAGAAAATTTTAGGTCAATCCAAGGTCAAATGTAAACTTACTAAAAATAGTAAGCCCTACCATTTTTAGCCCTTTTGGAAACTTTAAAAGTTCCAGATCATTCTTCAATGTAAAGGGTATTTGAAAAGACCAAAACTCAGAAAAATACTAACCTTTCGAGGTTGCAAGGTTGATACACTTTTCCTAACATTCTCCCACTTGTCGAACACCTTGCAAGAGCAAAGAGAGTATCAACACCATGATTTAATTGCTAGGGGTTGTGAGGTCCATAGGCTCTGAACACCATCTGAACTTCTTTGTGCTCACAGGTTTTGTCAAAGAATCTTCAACATTCATCAAAGTTTCAACTTTTTCCAAGTTTACACTTTTTCCAAGTTTACCTTCCCATCCTCTACCATGTTACGAACAAAATGGTATTAGACATCAATATGCTTAGTCCTTGCATGGAAAGTAGGATTCTTTGCCAAACATATGGCACTCTAACTGTCACAGCAAATAGTAATCTTCCTTGCATCAAACCCAACATCAGAACACAATCTCTTAAGCCAAATGGTTTCTTTACAAGCATGAGTTTCTACCATGTACTCAACTTAAGTAGTGGACAAAGTGACCACAGGTTGTCGCTTATTCATCCAACTAATAGCACCACCAAACATAATGAACACATAAACACTAGTGGATCTCCTGCTATCAATGTCACCTACCCAATCTGAATCCACAAATCCACGAATATAAAGTGAATGCCGAGGTCCTGTAGGATAACCATGATAACATAAGGAATACTCAGAAGTACCCCGCAAATATGTGAACACTCTCTTCACTCCATCCCAATGTACCCATCAAAGATTAGCCATAAATCGACTAAGGACTCCCATTGCTTGGGCAATGTCTATTCTTGTGTAGACCATCGCATACATCAAACTATCAACCACTCTAGCATAAGGAACTCTGCTCATATCCTCTGTCTCAGAAGGAGACTTTGGACAATCTTCAATAGATAACTTTGTCCCCATTGTAATATGAACAGTCAAAGGTCTACAATCCATCATGCCGAATCTCTCCAGCATAGTGTTAACATACTTACTTTGGCCTAACCAAAGTTTTTTGTTTGCTCTCTCTTCTGATTTCCATTCCCAGAATGTACCGAGCTATCCCTATATTTTCATCTCAAACTATGCTGACAACTGAGATTTCAAATCAAAAATCAAACTTTTACCATTCTCAATGAATAACATATCATCGACATATAATGCAATAATGAGAATGCGATCATTGTCAAACTTGTAGTAAACACAATGGTCTGATTTCGATCTCTAAAATTCAATACTCAACACAAAGGCATCAAACTTCTCATACCACATCCTAGGAGATTGTTTCAAACCATACAAAAACTTTTTCAACTTGCAAACCAAATTTTCTTTACCTTTCACCACATAGTACTCTAGCTGTGACATATAGATTTCCTCCTCTAAGTCACCATGAAGGAATGTTGGCTTCACATCCATCTATTCCACTTCTAGATCATACGTTGCTACAAGAGATAACAGGAACTGAATAGATGTCAGCTTTGTAACAGGAGAGAAAATCTCACCATAGTCATTTCCCTCCACTTGAGAATACCCATTCGCAACCAGTCTAGCCTTATATTTCTCAACACTGCCATCTACACCGAATTTCTTTTTGAACACCCATTTGCATCCAGCAAGTTTTCATCCTTCAGGAAAAGACACCAAGTCCCAAGTATTATTCTTTTCTAAAGAAGCCATGTCCTCTTCCATGGCCTCCTTCCAGAAACATGCATCTTTCATACACATAGCCTCTTTCACAGTTCTAGGCTCATCAGTGTTAAAAATCAAAGCAAAAATACAACTAGAATCATGTAATAAATAACCAAACCTATTAGGTTGTTGCATTATCTGTGTGGACCTCCTCAAAGGTTGAGGTTGAGGTTTTTCATCTTCTTCTGAACTTTTAGAGCTACTAGAGCTCTCCTCATTATCAAGTCCAATAGATGTTTTTGGTTCAACTTTCTCAGGGGTGGAAGGAAGATGAACCACATCATCTTTCTTCTCTTCTTTCTCTGGCTGCAAGACAACAAAAGAAGGATTGAGGTCTCTGAAGATCACGGTTCTGCTATACAGAACTCTCTTAGCTACTGGATCCCAAAGCTTGTACCCTTTCACACCGATGCCATAACCGATGAAGATACACTTTACAGCCTTGTTCTGCAACTTAGACCTCTTCTCCTTAGGCACATGTGCATCTGCCTCACAACCAAATACTTGAATGTGTCTTAATGAAGGCTTTTCACCAGACCATACCTCCATAGGTGTCTTATCAACAAGCGCTAATGTAGGAGACCTGTTAACCAGGTAACAAGCAGTAGCAACAACATCCCAGAATTTTTGTTCAAGACTAGCTCCACTTAACATACTCCTTGCCCTCTCCATCAACGTTCTATTCATCCTCTCTACAACTCCATTCTGTTGAGGGGTATACAAAGTTGTCTTGTGCCTCTCAATCCCCTATTCTTTATAGAACTTGTTGAAATCTGCTAAACAGAACTCACCACTATTATCAGTCCTCAAACACTTAATCTTTCTATCCTTTTGATTCTCTACAAGAGATTTGAACTCTTTGAATCTATTAAAGACTTCAGATTTACTTCTAAGGAAATACACCCATGTCCTTCTATTGTAATCATTAATGAATGAAACAAAGTAAATAGATTTTGAAATCAAAGGAACATTAACATGACCAAACACATCAGAATGAATCAAGTCCAATACCTCATAAGATTTGTGAGAACTGGAATAAAACTGAACACTATTTTATTTTCCATAAATGCAATGTTCATAGAAATCAAACTCAAGGTTACAATCATTCATACCCTCAACAAGATTTTTATTCTTTAGGGTCCTTAAACCCTTTTCACCAATGTGCCCAAGCCTTTGGTGCCATAACATGGTCTTTTCAGCTGGAAGTTTCATCTCCATAGAATGAGCACCCATAGGTACACAGAAAGCACAACCATCAGAAGTAGATGCAACAGTCTTCTTTGCTGCTAGTTCCAATGGTGAGGATGAAGACTCTGAAGCTCTCTTCTTTGAAACAGAGGCACTATTACACTAAATTGTGCATGCATCAAGCTAAAATAGAGTGCCAATCCGAACACCCTTAGCCAACACCATAGATCATCTAGTCATCTTGCATCCTCCATTCGAGAAAACAACATGCATACCCACATCATTCAATTTACTTACAGAAAGAAGGTTCTGTGTCAAACCAAGGATATGCAGAACATCATTGATTGCCTTTACTTGTCCATTAGGGAATCGAATCAAGACTCTTCCACGACCAACAATATCAAGGTGAGAATCATCACCCAAGTACACCTTTCCACCATCATATTCTTTATACTTCAAAAACCAACCCCGATGTGAGGTCATGTGAAAAGATGCACCAGAGTCAATAAGCCACACATCCTCGGATGTATGAGTTGCCAAGGAAGTGACAAATGTTTCTCCTTCATCCTGAGAGCACTTTTCAGAATCCGAATCATAATTCTTCTTCTTTTTCTTTTTCTTCTCCTTGCACTCCTTGCAAAAGTGACCAGGTTTGCTACAGTTCCAACACAGGGCCTTGGACTTTCTGGAAGACTTAGATCTCCCATGAGATTTGGATCTTCCTTTTTCTTCCTTCTTCTTATCCTTTTTAGTTCCCTTCTCTTTAGATCTACCATGAACCGCAAGAGCCTCCTTAGCTGATTCGGAAGACTTTCTCCACATCTCTTCAGACAACAGTGAAGAAACCACTTCATCCATCTTGAAGGTGGTAGCTGTACTCCCAATGGCCATAACAAGGTGGTCCCACGAATCTGGTAAGGAACATAGTAATGTCATACATTGATCCTCCTCATCCATCTTCACACCAACAGAAGTCAACTGGGCAACAAGCATATTGAATGTATTCAAGTGATCAGTGATAGATCCTCCATCTTCCATCCTCAGAGACTATAATTTCTTTCACAGGACTAACTTGTTCACTAGGGATTTAGCCTGATAAACATCTCCAAGCTTCTTCCAAAGTTCCTCTACAGTATTCTCTTTATGGATATTCAGGAGTACTGTATCAGCCAAATAGAGTCTTATCAAACCCTTAGCTTTTCGATCTTTGATATCCTAGCCTTTTTGAGACATTGTCGTTGGTTTTGTACCAGATACGACTTCCCATAAATCTTGATCTACAAGCATGTCCTCCATTTTGAGTTTCCACAACTCGAAATTACTGCCATTAAACTTCTCTATCTCAAACCTCCCAGATGTGCTCGCCATCTCTTACCTACAACAAAGATTTCAAACTCCTCTGCATAAGCTCCCACTCAAATGAAGATCAACTCAAAAAACCCTCTACCCAACAACTAGAACCAAAGGTGATTAGGCTTTGATACCAACTGAGAGGAAGCAAGGTATGTAGAAAACGCTTCCTACACTGATCTAATGAGGAAATATTTATGCAATTTTTTCTTTTACAGTTATAGATTATGGTGCACATTAACAGAAATATAATAACAACTTCTAAATGCAAACACAAAACTCACAACACAAGATATACGTGGGGAAAACCCTTTCAGGTAAAAAACCCTACACTCCAAAGCCGCCTAATATGTTATTCAGTAATCATGAAGATTACAATATACTTGCAGAGTAATCTTTTATAGAAGTACTAGAGATCCAGGAGGTAATTCGCATCTATAAGATTCTTACGTGCAACCTCCATCTCAAGTTCCTAATATATAAGAGATACAATACAGTACACTACCAACGGTAATTATAAAACCATGAGCCAAAACCACCAAAAAGTGGCGCCCAAATTATCTCCAATCAAAGATGCCTTGTGATGTGCCAAACCACACACCAACACGTGTAACTCTCCCCTTTACAGCTCTTTTATTTGTCCAACACATTTTTTTATTTCCCAAAATAGAAGGTCCAACATCCGGAGGCCATAACTTTTGATCTGGGTGTCTGATTGATGAACCGTTTGATGTGTCTGAAAGCTCGTGAAGAGAACTATCAGCCTATAACCTGCTATGCCGATTATGACAATTTTTGGGATGTTTAGAGAAGTTTCGATTCTGATAATTGAGTTTAAAACATTTTTGGTAGTTTCAAAAAATAGAAACTTTAATATCTCACAATCCAGATAACATCTTGAGTCGAAACTCACCCAAGATGTTTACTTATCTATTCCGCACCTTCTGGAAAAATTTTAGGTCAATCCGAGGTCAAATGTAAACTTACTAAAAATAACCTTTCGAGGTTGCAAGGTTGAGACACTTTTCCTAACATATAAAAATCATCACTGCTAAACAGTTCATCATAGGCTCGAAAGAACTAGATGAGATGGTCTGACATAACCAAACACACAATGTTTTCCGAACTAAAACAAGAGAAGTTCAAAATAGTTTGCAAATGTTTAAAACACATCAAGTTCACCAAAATGTGAAGTATAAAAATTGTCTCTAATTAAGCTACACATAATCAAATCAATCTTCTACTTAACATTAGGATACGAATCACCAAAGATGTCCACCTTGCTACTATCCTAAAGGGAAGAGCAAGATTGTCTGGATTCTATCCCTTTGTTGCTATTGAAATGGAAAAAGGTACAACTAAACTAAATTGAACTAACTAATTTGAGAAAATATAGAAACTGATGATCTATTTCGTAAAACAAAATACATAAATGAAAAAGTAAATGAAATATGAACCTGGCACTAATGTATGGAAGTTGTTATCCAGGACGTGAGCGCTCAGCGTGGACATCTGTGCTCAGCACTATCGTTTGTACGACATAGTACGACCTAGATTCAAAATCTTGACCTTTGTTTGAGTTATATCAACCGTTCCTCAAGTTGTCAAACTTCAGAAGATTACTTGCAAACACATAGAATAGGGGAGAATGGTTGGGCTATATAGGGGTTTGCCTTAGTCAAACCTATTTCGATGTTTCCACCTCAACAATAGTCAGATTGATAAATGATAAAAAAGTGTTTGCTCAAGTGTATTCTAAGTGTATCTAGAACAACGACGAGTAGTGAAAAGCAATAAATGCAATATACAAATATATTAAATCCTACTCAATGACTTAGAGCAAATTCACGCAATATCCCTATATGCAAGAGATAAAATGGGAGACGTGTGTGTTCAACGCATGAGAGATGTGCAATAATAAATTCAATAGTATTGTAAATAATCAAAGTACAAACAACAAGAACTATTGAAACTTTATCACCTCACAACAAGGAGGTGAAAGTTGCTCGACTGGCAGTGGTTCCAATGGGAATCCTTGTGAGTTTGTTGAGATTCGATAGCAAGAGTGAAAAGCTTGATAATCAACCTCAATAATGCTGAAATCTCAATATTTGCATAGCTTTGTTCATGAAAGTAAAATCAATCTCTATTTTGGTAGAACTTTGCTAAGAAAAAGAATCGATCCCTTTGCAATGACAAATCTACTTGCTTTTATAGAGAGAAAGGGCGGAAAATCAAGGCAAAGAGTCATTTACACATGGATAAGAATGACAAAAATTGTGGTGAATCGTGGAAGTGCAAAGGCAACTTCTAAAAATGATCTGAAGACTAACAAAGGCTAAAGGGACGCCTACATGTGGTGTAGCTGTCCACACTTAGCACTGGAGTCTTAGCAAATACTATTCTTAAAAGGTCTTATCAACTCAAAGTTTTCATAGTTGTTGCCTCTTCATCATCTCCAATGACATGGATACTTGACTCAGGTGCTACACACCACATGGCTACACCAAGGGAACACTTCTCTTCACTTGAGTCATGTACTACTCTGACTATTTACATGGATGATGATTCTGCAATTAATTTTATAGGGTTTAGTTTAGTTGATATGGATGGAGGATGCTTCAACAATGTTCTTTACAATTTACCTTCATTGTCATCCAACCTTCTCTCCATCTACTAGATTACTCATACAAGGTTAAGGAAGCAAGTTAAGTTTACTCCAAATATAGTCACCATTTTTTATCCTAAAGATGATTCCCTACTAGCCCTTAAAAAAGGTAGACCATAAGGCACACTTGTATAAATTTTCATATTTTGTGTATAATTCACCTTCCAAGGCTCTTATTACTCACACTGATGAAGTGGGTAAACTAAGGCGTGAGTGGTTTGGTCACTTGAATTACCACTACCTTTAGCACTTGGTAAGTCAATAAATGGTTATAGGGATCCCTCAAATCTCATTCTCTAATGGTGTTTGTCATGGTTTTACCTTAGGAAAACATCCCGAAGAGAAATATGACAAAGGAAAGACAATGAAATCTTATACAATTCTAGAGTTGATACATAGTGATCTAGTGATGCCCTTTCCTAATTTGTGATTCAACAATTGTTGGTATCTCCTCATTTTCATAGATGATTTCTCATGTTTCATAATGGTCTATTTTTTTGCAAGAAGAATGAAGTGTTTGGTAAGTTTCAACACTTCAGGGCCTTGACTGAGAAACAAATAAGAAAGGTCATCAAAATCCCTCACACTGATAATGGAAAGTAGTATGTTAACCATTAATTTGAGGACTTATGTTCTATCGAAGGGATCAATATTTAACACACTTATCTATATAGCCCATAGTATAATGGAGTAGGAGAAAGAAAGAATGGATCCTTAAAAGAAATGGATAGAATGGAGTAGTAGAAAGAAAGAATAGATCCTTGAAGGAAATGGATAACTACATGATACAATCATGATCATTAGTACCATAGTACTAGGCTAAGGTAATAAATTGTGCTAACTAAATATAGAACTACATTCCAAACAAATCCTTGGAAAGCATCACTCCACTTGAGGCTTGGAGCATTCATAAACCATTAGGGCGGGTGCAAAAAGATGGGGGGCCAAAAAGTGGCCAAATTCTTAAAACTTTTTAAAAAGCCATAACGCGAGCGCGCTATAATGCGCGTGTTATGGCTTGGTGTTGCAGAGCCTTTGGCTCCACAACACAAAACCATAACGCACTCGCGCTATAACGCGAGCGCGTTATAACTCTAGCATAACTCACTCGCGTTATAACGCGAGCGCGTTATTATTTTCTTTGCATTTTTTTCTTTTTTACAAAAGTTTGCCCAATGTTTAAGGGTCGAGGGTTTAATGGTTGAAGGATTAAGGTTTAAGGCATACTATCGAGGGTAGAGGGTTTAGGGTTGAAGATTTAAGGGATGAGGGTTGAGGATTTAGGGATGAGGGTTAAGGGATTAGGGTTTAAGGTATAGTGTCGAGGGTAGAGGGTTTAGGGTTTAAGGTTTAAGAGTTGAGGCTTTAGGGATAGGGTTTAGGGTTTAAGTTATAGTGTCGAGGATTGAGGGTTTAGCGATAGGGTTTAGGATTTAAGTTTTAAGGGTTGAGGATTTAGGGATAGGGTTTAGGGTTTAAGGTTAAATGAGAGACCTAGATGGCTAAGGATGGATGGAGAGGTAGACAAAGAGTGACTGAGAAACTTAGAGAGGGGAGAGGTAGAGGTGAGGGGGAGATAGAAGTGAGAGATAGAGAGGTGAGGGGAGAGATAGAATAAAATGAGAGAGTGAAGTTGACAACTTGAGGGAAAGATAGGTAAGGAGGAGGGAGACAGGTGGAGAGGGAGGGAAATATCTAAAGAGCCCTGAGAGATATACAAGTGAGAGACCTACAACCTAGGGAGAGAGGGGTGAGAGAGCTAGAGGAGAGATGGGAGTAAGGCAGATAGGGGAGGAAAGGGGTGGATAAGGGTTAAGGGTTTAAGGGTCAAGGGTTTAGGGTTTAAGGGTTGAGGGTTTAAGGGTTTAGGTATTAAGAGTCTAAGGGTTGAGGGATTAGGGTTTAAGGTATAGTGTCGAGGGTTGAAGCCTAATCCCTCAACCCTCGACACTATACCTTAAACCCCAAGGTTGAGGGATTAGGGTTTTAAAGTATTGTGTCGAGGGTTGAGGGATTAGGGTTCAACCCTCGACACTATACCTTAAACCCTACCCTATCTTCCTCACCCCCATCTCTCCCCTATCTCTCTCACCCCTCTCTCCCTAGGTTGTAGGTCTCTCACTTGTATATCTCTCAGGGCTCTCTAGATATTTCCATTCCTCTCCACCTCTCTCCCTCCTCATTACCCATCTTTCCCTCAAGTTGTCAACTTCACTCTCTCATTTTATTCTATCTCTCCCCTCACCTCTCTATCTCTCACCTCTATCTCCCACTCACCTCTCTACCTCTCCCCTCTCTAAGTCTCTCAATTATTTCTTGTCTACCTCTTCATCTGTCCTTAGTCGTCTAGGTGTCTCACTTAACCTAAACACTAAACCCTATCCCTAAAGCCTCAACCCTCAACCCTTAAACCTTAAATCCTAAACCCTATCCCTAAACCCTCTACCCTCAACACTATACCTTATACCCTAATCCCTTAACCCTTAGCCCTAAAGCCTCAACCGTCAACGCTTAAACCTTCAACCATAAACCTTGTCTCTAAACCCTCTACACTCGACACTATGCCTTAAACCCTAATCCCTCAACTCTTAAACCCTTAATCCCTCAAACCTTAAACCCTTAAACCCTATATACCCTTTACACTTAACCTTGGACACTCAACCTTGAACATTATCCCTCAACCTTCAAACCTCTACCCTATACCCTATACCCTAAACCCTAATCCCTCAACCCTCAATCCTCGATCCTAATCCCTCAACCCTCAACCCTAATTTTGATTTTCTTCCATTGATTCAACATCATTTTTGTTTTCCCCATCAAAAACTAATTCATTCAACAACTTGCTTCCCATTGGTTGACTTGAACTGCATATTTTGTTAGAAAAAGGGCATCTTTTATTTGTATCAATGTTGGTATTCATAAGCTGAAGAGCATTG
The DNA here is from genome assembly GCA_027924645.1 of Cunninghamia lanceolata. Taxonomy (NCBI): domain Eukaryota; kingdom Viridiplantae; phylum Streptophyta; class Pinopsida; order Cupressales; family Cupressaceae; genus Cunninghamia; species Cunninghamia lanceolata. Next base: position 14,169,803 of record BSBN01000167.1, read on the forward strand.
ATATTTTTCACACACCCTGTTCTTTGAAATATCTTAACCTTAAAATATGACTTGGATATGTACTTGAACACAACAAAATCTCCAATCTCTAACCCATGATGATTCACAAAATTTTCCCAACCCTACCTAAATTCTAGTTTATTTATTGTATACCCTCAACCCTAATTCCTCAACCCTATTCCCTCATCCCTAAACCCTAAATGCTATCCCTATTCCTAAACCCTCAAGTCTCAACATCCATCAACCCTAAACCCTAATCCCTCAACCCTAAACCCTATCCCTAAACCATCAACCCTCAACACTGTCCCTAAACACTCAACCCTAAACCCTATCCCTAAACCCTCAACCCTAAACCCTATCCCTAAACCCTAAATCTATGTTTCTTTCTGTCCACCCCACACTTAGGGGAGGTATATTGTTATGAAATAGGCAAATAATCTCCCATTATTTACTGGCTCGTGTTTTGTCTTGTTATAGATTGATCCATTAATATTTGTGCCTATCTCACCTTCGATAACACCTTTACAATATCTCACCTCTAGTTCCATTAGCTCATGTTCTATATCTCACTTATCTCTCCCCCTCACCTCTCTACCTCTCCTCTATGTCTCCAGTAGCTCCTTGTCTACCACAACCCTAAACCCTCGACCCTCAACCCTATCCCTAAACCCTCGACTCTCGAACCTCAACCCTCAATGTCAAAACCTAATCCCTCAACCCTTAGCTCTAATCCCTTGACCCTCAACCCTCTCACTAAACACTAAACCCTAAACACTCAACCCTCAACCCTCAACATCAAATCCTAATCCATCAACCCTTCACTCTAATCCCTCAACCCTAAACCCTATCCCTAAACCCTCAACACTATACCTTAAACCCTAATCCCTCAAACCTCAACCCTAATCCATCATCCCTCAACTCTAATCCCTCATCCCTAAACCCTAAATGCTATCCCTATTCCTAGACCCTCAAAGGGCTCAATACTATACCTTAAATACTAATCCCTTATCCCTAAACCCTCCAACCCTATCCCTAATCCTTATACCCTCGACCCTCAACCCTATCCCGAAACCCTTAACCCTTGAACCTCAATGTACTCAACCCTCAACATCAAACCCTAATCCCTCAACCCTTAACTCTGATCCCTCGACCCTCAATCCTATCCCTAAACCCTAAAGCCTAAAGCCTCAACCCTCAACCCTCAACGTCAAATCCTAATCCCTCAACCCTTCACTCTAATCCGTCAACCCTAAATCCTATCCCTAAACCCTCAACACTATACCTTAAACCCTAATCCCTCAACCCTCAATCGTAAACCTTATCCCTAAACCCTAATCCCTCAACCCTCAACCCTAATCCATCATCCCTCAACTCTAATCCCTCATCCCTAAACCCTAAATGCTATCCCTATTCCTAGACCCTCAATGAGCTCGATACTATACCTTAAACCCTAATCCCTTATCCCTAAACCCTCTAACCCTATCTCTAAACCTTATACCCTTGACACTCTACTTTAATCCTAATCCCTCGACCCACAACCCTATCCCGAAACCCTTAACCCTCAAACCTCAATGTACTCAACCCTCAACGTCAAACCCTAATCCCTCAACCCTTAACTATGATCCCTCGACCCTTAACCCTTAAAAATTGAACCCTAAACCCTAAACCCTAAACCCTCAACCCTCAACCCTCAACTCTCAACATTAAACCCTAATTCATCAACCCTAAACCCTAATCCCTCAAACCTAAACCCTATCCCTAAACCATCAACCCTCAACACTATACCTTAAACCCTAATCCATATCCCTCAACCCTTAACCCTTAAAACTTAAACCCTATCCCTACACTCTCAACACTTGACACTATATCTTAAGCCTTAAACCCTCATCCCTAAAACCTCAACCCTCAATCCTTAAACCGTCAACCCTAAACCCTATCCCTAATCCCTCTACCCTCGACACTCTAACCCTAACCTTGACATTAAATGCTAATTCGTCAACCCTAAACCCTAATCCGTCAACCCTAAACCCTCAACCCTCAACACTATACCTTAAACCCTAATCCATCAACCCTAAAACCTAATCCCTCAACCCTCAACCCTAATCCCTCAACCCTCAACCCTAATCCCTCATCCCTAAACCCTAAACAATTTCCCTATTCCTAAACCCTCAACCCTCGACACTATACCTTAAACCCTAATCCCTTATCCCTAAACTCTAAACCCTATCCCTCAACCCTTAACCCTTAAAAATTAAACCCTAAAACCTATCCATAAACCCTCGATGCTCAACACTATATTTTAAACCCCAATCCCTTAACCCTCAGCCCTAAAGACTCAACCCTCAATCATTAAACCTTCAACCCTAAACCCTATCCCTAATCCCTCTACCCTCAACACTCTACTTTAACCCTAATCGCTTGACCATCAACCCTATCCCTAAACCCTCAACCCTCAACCCTCAACTCTCAACATTAAACCCTAATCTGTCAACCCTAAAACTTATCCCTAAACCCTAATCCCTCAACCCTCAGCCCTAATTCAGCATCCCTCAACTCTAATCCCTCATCCCTAAACCCTAAATGCTATCCCTATTCCTAGACCCTCAACAGGCTCAATACTATACCTTAAACGCTAATCCTTTATCCCTAAACCCTCCAACCTTATCCCTAATCCATATACCCTCGACACTCTACTTTAACCCTAATCCCTCGACCCTCAACCCTATCCCAAAACCCTTAACCATCGAACCTCAATATACTCAACCCTCAACATCAAACCCTAATCCCTCAACCCTTAACTCTGATCCCTCGACCCTTAACCCTTAAAAATTGAACCCTAAACCCTCAACCCTCAACCCTCAACTCTCAACATTAAACCCTAATTCATCAACCCTAAACCCTAATCCCTCAAACCTAAACCCTATCCCTAAACCATCAACCCTCAACACTATACCTTAAACCCTAATCCCTATCCCTCAACCCTTAACCCTTAAAACTTAAACCCTATCCCTATACCCTAAACACTTGACACTATATCTTAAGCCTTAAACCCTCGTCCCTAAAGCCTCAACCCTCAATCCTTAAACCTTCAACCCTAAACCCTATCCCTAATCCCTCTACCCTCGACACTCTAACCCTAACCTTAACATTAAACACTAATCCGTCAACCCTAAACCCTAATCCGTCAACCCTAAACCCTCAACCCTCAACACTATACCTTAAACCCTAATCCATCAACCCTAAAACCTAATCCCTCAACCCTTAACCCTAAACACTATCAAAAAACCCTCAACCCTTGACACTATACCTTAAACCCTCAACCCTCAACCCTCAACCCTCAACCCTCAACCCTCAACCCTAATCCCTCATCCTTAAACCCTAAATGCTATCCCTATTCCTAAACCCTCAACCCTCGACACTATACCTTAAACCCTAATCCCTTATCCCTAAACCCTATCCCTCAACCCTTAACCCTTAAAAATTAAACCCTAAAACCTATCCATAAACCCTCGACACTCAACACTATATTTTAAAACCTAATCCCTTAACCCTCAGCCCTAAAGCCTTAACCTTCAATCATTAAACCTTCAACCGTAAACCCTATTCCTAATCCCTCTACCCTCAACACTCTACTTTAACCCTAATCCCTTGACCATCAACCCTATCCCTAAACCCTCAACCCTCAACCCTCAACTCTGAACATTAAACCCTAATCCGTCAACCCTAAACCCTAATCCGTCAACCCTAACCCCTATCCCTAAACCCTCAACCCTCAACACTATACCTTAAACCATAATCCCTCAACCCTAAACCCTAATCCCTCAACCCTAAACCCTAAACCCTATCCCTAAACCCAACAAAACTACTTTGCCTTATGTTAGGTTGTTAAACCCATCATTTTTGGCACTCTTCTCTTAAAGATATTTGAGTTGCAAGAATATGTCAGAAAAATGGCTATGAACTTTTTTAATGTTAGTAATGTTATATGGCATGTTTTTCTGGCCCATCTGGGGTTCATTATGCCAATAGGTGTACACACTATGAGAAAAGCTTTGTGTATGGTACATCCACAGTGAGTAATTAACAGTTGAAATCAAAAGGATGATCATTATGAGAAAAGCTTTGCATTGGGGTACATCTATGTTTCTTGCTGTCCACCCCGCACTTAGGGGAGGTATATTATTATGAAATAGGCAAATAATCTCCCATTGTTTACTGGCTCTATCCACAAGAACTACTAAACTATACCTTAAACCCTAATCCCTCAAGCCTAAACTTTCAACCCTAAACCCTATCCCTAATCCCTCTACCCTCAACACTCTACCTTAACCCTAATCCCTCGACCCTTAACCCTAAACGCTATCCCTAAAGCCTCAACCCTAAACCCTAATCCCTCAAGGTCCTAAACTCTAATCCCTTATCCCTAAACTCTAAATCCTATCCCTAAATGCTCAACCCTCAACCTTAAACCTTAATCACTCAATCCTTATCCACCCCTCTCCTCCCCTATCTGGCTCACTCCCATCTCTACCCTCCTCTACCCTCGACACTATACATACATACATATAGGCATACATAGATACATACATGCATATAGGCATACATAAATACATACATACATATAGGCATACACACATACATACATACATATAGGCATACATACATACATGATTGATAGCCTTGAACATAAAAAAATTTAAGTTGAACATAACGTGCTTGCGTTATTTCAAACATGAAAAACAACACAAAATTTTGTGGAAAAGGAAAAATGCAAAGAAAAAAATAACGCGAGCGCGTTATGTCTTGCTTTGGGAATCCCAAGCCTTGGGCTTGGGATTTGCTTTGGATTTCCAACCCAAAGGCTTGGAGTGCCTTTTGAACAGTCACAGACGTGTTTTTCCATATTCTTCAAGATTTCACATAATTTCGTTCGTGCTAACCCTCAGATTTGCACGTGTTTCAAGGTCAAACAAATCGAACACTTGGGTAATGTTAGGCTTTCTCTTATCTATTTGACGATGTAATTGTTTTCACATTTTAACAATGTTAAGCCTTTCATCTTTAATTTCTTTTGTTTGTGTGTCCGTTTTTGGGCAAAAACCACTGTTTGGTCTTTTTTTCATTGTAAATTAACTATTCATTGAAATTTTAAAAAAATACATATTTAGAAACTAGACTCCATTCTACAAATATTAAAAAAAGAAAAAAATGATTTTCAATTAGTTTTCAAAATTTATAGGGGTAGCACGGCCGAAATTCTATTTTTTAGGATGTGTCCACTTTGAAAATTAGTAAAAAATCAAATATTCATAAAAAAATTATCAAAACAATCGGGCATAAACTACATGCTATTAGCTAATGTCTCATCGAAGCGATTTTAAAAATACCAAAAAAAAGTTGACCTTTTGAGGGAGCCACAAAACATGCTATGTTATTTTTTTTTACAGAAACAACACCAATTTCTGTGGCTCCCTCTTTTGAACCCCTTAATCTATGCCATTTTCAAAAAAAAATAGTAGTTTAGAAAGTAGACTCGGAGCACTACAAACATTGTTTTGGTTGCATCTCCAAATTTTGAGTGTAACTATGCTCAATTTCTCATCCAAGGCTAGTATTTCCTGATTTCAGAAAAAAAGTGGCAACTTAAGACCCCTTTTTGGCCCCCCATCTTCTTGCACTTACCCATTAGTTAAGTAGTTAAGAGTTTTTGGACCTCAAGTTTGGGTCCACATAACTTAACAGAAATGAAAGGCCATGGAACCTTAAAGAAAGCCTTGCATAATTGTGGGTTATTCTGATGGAGTCAGAGGGTATCAAATTTTGGACTCTAATACTCATGATGTGATCATTATGCGAAGTGTCAAGTTTGAGGAAACTCCTTCAATGACTATTGGCATTTCCTATTCATCCTCCACAAGAGAATTTCATCAGATAGTGACTCTAATTCAGAGACAGAGGAACCATACCTTTATCTCCTTTTATTCCATATTCTTTAGCACATAGGTATGCTCCCACTTAGGCTACTCTTCCACTTTGGGCTATTTAGACCTTACATGTAGTCGGTACATCATTTGGGGACCTATTAGATACTAGAAGGACTAAGCTACAATATAAAGATATGCCTCATGCATACATAGCTCAACTTCCAATCTACAATCATTTGAGGAAGCAATAAGTATTAGTGAATGAGATTCAACAATGGACGAAGAATAGTCTTCCTTGATGAGGGATAGCACTTGGGATTTAGTCCCACTTCCTAAGGCAAGAAAGATGATTTGATGCAAGTGGATCTTTTGAAACAAGTATGCAGTAGATGGAAAAGTTGAGAAATACAAATCATTGTTTGTTGCCAAAGGATTCTCACAAGTACTTGACATAGACTATACTGAAACCTTTGTAGCTATCACCAAAATGAACTCCATCTTCCTCACTCTAGCCATTGCCACCACTTAATGCTGGCCCATATATCAAATGGATCTAAAGAGTGCTTTTGGTCATGGTGATCTACAAGAGGAGATATATGATACAATCACAGGGGTTCATTCATGATTCTTCTTTAGTATGTAAACTCTAAAAGACCCTCTATGGCCATTAAAAATCCCTTCAAATTTGGTATGCCAAGATGGATTCCTTCCTTCTTTCTCTTGATTTCACCTAATGTCACCTTGACCCTAGTATCTACATTTTATAAAAAGATAATGAGATTCTCCACTTAGTATTGTATGTCAATGACTTAATCATCACTAAGAGTTCTTCATCCCTCATTGGCTCCATTTAGTCTTCACTACATGACACGTTTTCTATGACAAATTTAGGATTGTTACATTACTTCCTTGGGATTGAGATCTCACTCAGACTAATTTTGGAATAAGTATTGCTCAACCCAAATATGCTCTATGTCTTCTCTCATAGTTCCAAATGGATACTTGTAAGCTCTGCCTACCTCTGATGCATATCAAAGACCGAGAACTCCAATGGAGTTGTCAATATTTGTAGCCTTCAGGCATAAATTCAAATCCACACAACGGAAGCAAAAATGGATACAATACTCACAAATGATTTATTGATATTAAAATGGAATACACATTATACAAAATTTGCAATAATGCATTTCATATGATCTTGTACTCTTCAATCACTGTGCCTTCAAACTTATCTGCACAACAACTCTTATCTGCAATGTCTCCCTTCAATCCTTGGGTAGTCTCTCCTCTCTATCACACCCCTACCACTTCTCTGCTAAACTTTCAACCTTCTCTACGCCTCACTAGCAACTTTGTCTCTCTCTCTCTTGGTGCTCGCCTTTCTCTTTCCTGAGTGGTCTCACTTCCTTGTTGGGTGCTCCACACTCTACTTTAGAGTTGTCTCTTTTCACCTTTGCTGCCTTCTCTACTCCTAAAAAAATCAAGGTGCTTCTATATGTTTTTCACACCTCACCAGGCAAGAGCATTTTCATTTGTTAGACTGTAGATTTCTTTCCAAGTCTGGTGCCTCTTCCTCTTTCCAAATTAGCGCTTTATTGTTGTGCATAGAATAAACATTTCATCTTCTTCAAGGATCTCTTTCTATTTCCTTTCTTTTCACTTTGTTTATTGAAGGCGTTCTATCAAACAGTTTATGACAAGGTGTTCCAACTAGTTCATGTGCCTCCTCCATATTCAAAAAATAGCCTTAATAAGGCATCAGTTCATTTGTATATTTTCTGTGATGCAAAATGCATCCCTAAACTTTCAACTCTCATTGCATTTTGTATTTTATTCCCATGTTTTAAATATATGGAGAAGGAAACACTTTGCAAATGCCTTATATAGTTCAAGTTTTAAAAAATTAAACAACTTGCACTTCACAAGTATATTTTAGACTTGGAGACTCTTTTGCATTTTACACTTGCTATTCAGAAATCTAGAAAATATAAAATACTTGCAACTTTAATTTTACTTAGAAATCTTTTCAATCCTTTTAGTGAGGCACGGGCAGGAGAATACAAAATTGGAGTCACAAGACAAACCCCTGATGCTGGAAAGATACTTTTTGTGTAACTTTTAACTGGATAATTATTTTTAACTGAAAACGAGCCACAATGTGTGCATTAACCTCCTGAAGACCCTTGCAAAACCGTTTGATCTCAACTTTTATAAATCTCCGCAATTATTATTTTCCATAAACTATGAGGCGAGAACAATGAATTTTAAATTCTCCTAACCGGTATGGTATATGGCCACAAAAACTTGCCACATTAGAAAAAATACATCTATGAACATTCCTATAAAAGGATTTATCTCCAGTCCTCGTGTATTTTCCAAAATAATTATGTTCGTAAAACTATTTGCAGAGCTTTAAAACTATGTTTAGGCGAAATCTTCATTTTTATTAAATTGACCAAATCAGAAGTCTCGGATGTAGATACATGCCTAGAAAAACCAAAACAAGCCAAAATTAAAAATAAAACTGAAATATTTTTGGATGATACAGAATTTGTGTGTGTTGGACACGTGGACTGTGAAGCCCACTGGTAACGACCACTTCTTGTCTTGGCTGATTCCTTGAAACCATTCTCCTGCTCACTGCCTTTCTTGGCTTGTAACAGCTGCCAGTTCTAGGTCGTTGATTCCAGATGTAAGGTGTTTGGTAGGAGTTTGGAGAATAGTGTCTTTAGGATGTAAAGCTCTTTAGCTGATGTTCAATTGTGATACTGTGATGTATGAAACAGAAAGAGAGAGAGAGAGATGTATTGATCTAATAAAGAATGCCCTTCTTTGTGGATGTAGCCATGAATTGGTGAACCACGTTAAATGGTTTTGTTCTTCTATGTGTTGTTTTATATTATTTTCATTCTGAGCACTTGTTTTGATTTGTTGTTCTTCTTTTGGTTTAGTTATTATGTTTATTGAATTTACAATTGGTATTAGAGCTCTATGTGAAGCTCGGTCTAGGTTATAGCCTGTGAAGTTTTTTTTGGAACCTGTACAGCAATCAACATGGATGATACAGAAAAATGGAAAATAGAGAAATTTACCAGCCAAAACTTTGGTCATTGGAAAGTGCATATGGAGTCTCTTCTTATCAAACATGACTTGTCACTCGCCTTACTGGGGAAAGTCAAAGGACAAGGTACTGTGAAGGATGAAGACTGGGAAAAACTTGATATGAAAGCGAAGGCAACTATTTTTCTCTCATTGTCCAGCAATGTATTATTTAATGTCTTAAATGAGAGTACTACGAAAGAGCTCTGGGAAAAGCTCTCTAGCATGTATGCGATCGCTTCGGCGTCGAATAAGGTATTTATTATGAAGAAATTATATAACCTAAAAATGACAGAAGGTGGGGTTATGTCCAATCATCTAAATGAATTTAACACCTTAGTTACTCAATTAACTTCGGTGGGTATCAAGTTAGATCATGAGATTAAAGCAATTCTGCTGTTGTGTTCATTACCAAATAGCTAGGAAGGTGTTCTCATGGCTGTGAGCACTTCTATAGCAGCCAAAAGTACATTAGTTTTTGATGAAGTTGTAGCTACTCTTCTAAGCAAAGACATGAGGAGGAAACATCAGGAACCCTCATCCGGTGATGCTCTAACAGCTGTAAGTACAAGCAATAGGGGAAGAAGCCAAGACATAGGTAGATACAACAACCGGAGAAGGTCACAATCTGGTCCGCGATCAAAGTCTAGGGGCGGAACCGGTGCATGTTGGTTTTGTGGAAAACCTAGACACAATAAGAAGAACTGCTGGAACTATAAGAAAGCTCAAGGCAAAGTGAGCACAAATAATCAAGCAAACATTGCATGTGATGGTGTTTTGGTCCTATCAGCTAGTGATGCAAATGTAGATTCGTGGGTCCTTGATTCTGGTGCCTCATTTCATGCCACTTCATGCCGTCAAGCTTTCACAAATTTTCAAGAAGGCACATTCGGTAAGGTGTTTCTTGGTGACAATAAAGAATGTGACATTTTAGGAAAAGGTGATATAATATTGAATCTAAAAAATGGAGACAAATTAACTTTGACGAATGTTAGATATGTACCCATGTTAAAAAGGAATTTAATTTCTGTTAGTCAGCTTATAGGCAATGGATGCAATGTTAAATTTTCTCTTGATTTATGGAAAATTACAAAGGGGCTTTTATTAATGGCAAGAGGAAAGAAGCAAGGTAATCTTTATATTCTGGACTGTTCTAGTGAAGTGGGAGCTGCCTTGCCAGCCATAGACAGTGGATCTAAAATATGGCACAAAAGGCTCGGTCATATGAGCCAAAAAGGTCTTCAAATTATGCTTCAGTGCAATCAGCTTCCAGGCCTCACGTTCGTCGATTTAGAATTATGTGAACATTGCCTTTATGTCAAACAGTGTCAAACCAGTTTCTTGAGAATGGGGCATGACAAGAAAACTACTCTATTGGAACTTGTTCATTCTGACGTTTTCAGTCTGACTCAGGTAACTTCTTTTGATGGAGCAAACTATTTTCTAACCTTTCTAGATGACTACACTCGAAAAATCTAGATTTATATGTTGAACAGAAAATATGAGGTATTTTCAAAATTTAAGATTTTTAAGGCTGTTGTTGAAAATCAGATTGGGCATAGAATTAAATGCCTACTAACAGACAATGGTGGAGAATATTGCTCTTCGAAGTTTGATTCATTTTGTGCAGACCATGGTATTCCACGGATCAAGACCATCCCTTATACACCTCAGGAGAATGATGCAACTGAGAGGCTCAATCACACGATACTTGAGAGAGCTAGATGCATGCTCTCCAATGTCAGATTGGGCAAAGAGTTTTGGGCAGAGGCATGTAATACTGCTTTGTATCTCATCAATCGAGCTCCATCGTCTAGGCTAGATTTTGACATACCTGAGGAGACATGGCTTGGAAAATGAATTTCCTATCATCACTTGCAGGTGTTTGGCTATGCCGCTTTTGTTCACATTCCAAAAGAGCAAAGAACTAAGTTAGATTTCAAGTCAAAAAGGTGTGTTTTTTTGGGCTATGGTGAAGATCAATTTGGCTTTCGTCTTTGGGATCCAATTGCAAAGACCACTGTAGCTGCGATGTTGTGTTTGATGAAAAGCATTTTCCAGGTTTGCAAACTTCAAATCTACCTCCAACAGAGTATGTTGATGTGGATTTGTTTGATAATGGTAAGGCAAAGCAACCTACCATTACTTTCTCTCCGCCATTAGTTACTTCTGCTCATTATTATACCACATCTACTCCAATTTCTACCACTACTCTATCTTCAGCTGGTTGCATTTTACCCACATAGTATACTACACAGTCAATCATTGTTCCAACACCTCACATCCGCGTCACTAGTGTGAATACCGTGGGAATTCCAACGTTACCTCTCTTACCTGAAACGTAGCCTTCCTATCCTCATTCGCTGCCTTGTGCTTCAGCACATGAAACGCTATCCACACATACTCCAACGTAGCCTTTGGTTGGACATTCCCTGCCATTACAAACTCTAACGCAACCTCTATTTGCAACTACGCTGCCATCTAATATACCACTGCAACCTTTGTTTGACAGGCCACTACCTGTGTTATATTAAACACTGCCTCCTATGAGTCATTCGCTGCCTTCTAAACAGCCAACATAGCATTCCATTGGTCATATGCTGCCTTCACCAAACTCTACACTGCTTTCACCAGGTATTACGCAGCCTTTAAACCTCTCATCGCTGCCTTCACCAGATACTCTGCAGCTTGGAACAAATGAATAGTCTTCATTTAGTCAAACACAGATAGGAGACATGTTGCAAGGCAGTGTGACTGGACAGAGCACTATGTGTGCACAAAGCAATATACAGAGACAGGGGAGCTTTCCTCAGGGGCCTCTACAATCAGAGGTTGATGATGTTCAGAACTTACTCCAGAAACTAAATCTGGACTCAAACATACAGCCAGAGCAAGGTCCGACATTGAGGAGGTCTACTTGTGAGAAGCAGAGACCTAGAAAATACGATGATTATGAGTTATTGCTCTCTAATTATGTAGAGCCGGCAACTTATAAACAAGCCTGCAAGCATGAAAATGCAAACAATTGGATGGCAACCATGAACGAAGAAATGGAGTCATTGAGAGTCAATCACACTTGGGATTCGGTTCCTCTTCTGCCAAATCAGAAGCCTCTCAAGAACAAATGGGTTTATTGTTTGAAAGACGAAGATAGAGGGAGTAAAAGATACAGGGCCAGAATAGTCGTCAAGGGGTTTGATCAGCAAAAAGGTATTGATTTTACTAAAAAAATTTCTCTAGTTGTTAGAATGGACACAATCTGTGCTGTGTTGGGTTTGGTAGCTATTTGGGATTTAGAACTTGAGAAACTCGATGTGAAAACAACGTTTTTACACGAAGACATTGATGAGGATTTATACATGGAGCAGCTTGAGGCTTTGCTCAACCAGGTAAGGAGCATTTATTTTGCAAATTGAAGCAGAGTTTGTATGGGCTGAAGCAAGCTCCAAGACAATGGTATTTAAAATTTGACTGCTTCATGACTGATAACAACTTTATTCGGTGCGAATCAGATCCTTGTGTTTACCACAAGAAGCTCAATACTGGTGAGTTTGTCATCCTTTTGCTCTATGTTGACGATATGTTAGTAGCTGGTACTAGTGTTAGGATTATTGCTCAACTGAAGCAACTGTTGGCCCTTCGTTTTGCCATGAAAGACCTTGGACCAACCAAAAGAATACTTGGGATGTACATATTTAGAAATAGAAGTAAAAAAAGAACTCAGGTTGTCCCAAGCAAACTACATTGCCAAAGTGTTGGACAAATTTAATATGTCTCAGGCCAAACTGGTATCTACTCCTTTGGCTGATCATTTTCGCCTATCTTCAGCTATGTCTCTGAAAAATCAGGAAGAGGAAGAACAGATGAGTTCTGTTCCATACACATCTGCAGGTGGTAGTATAATGTATGCAATGGTGTGCACTCGTCCGGACATAGCACAAGCAGTCGCAGTTGTGAGCAGATTCATGAGTCATCCAGGCAAACTACACTGGTAGGTAATTCAGTGGATTCTATGGTACTTGAAAGGTACTTCACATTTTTGTTTATGTTTTGGAGGTACTGATATTCAGCTCTGTGGTTATGTTGATTCAAATATGGCAAAAGATTTAGACAAACATCGGTCTACCACTGGTTATGTCTTTACATTTGCCGGGGTAGCCATTAGTTGGGTTTCTCGGTTGCAACAAGTTGTAGCTTTGTCATCAACCGAGGCTAAATACATTGCCCTCTCGTAAGGAACCAAAGAAATGATATGGCTTGAGCGTTTGTTGACCGAACTGGGTTGTCTGAAATTAGTATTTCCATTGTATTGTAATAGCCAAAGTGCTATTCACTTGGCTAGAAATTCAACTTTCCATAGTCGAACTAAGCATATTGACCTTCGATACCACTTTATCCGTCATGTTATTGACGAAGGCAAGTTACAGGTCACAAAGATTGACACAAAGGTTAATCCGGCAGATGCATTAACTAAGGTTGTTCCTCGAGAGAAGTTCAAGTTCTGTAGATCTTCTCTCGGTCTTGTTCTTCTGTGACACTGAATTTCATGAAGAGGATCTCTCTCAGAGCAACTTCATTGCTGATCCCATTGGTCTTCAAGTGGGAGATTGTTGGACACGTGGACTGTGAAGCCCATTGGTAACGGCCACTTCTTGTCTTGGCTGATTCCTTGAAACCATTCTCCTGCTCACTACCTTTCTTGGCTTGTAACCGCTACCAATTCTGGGTCGTTGATTCCAGAGGTAAGGTGTTTGGTAGGAGTTTGGAGAATAGTGTCTTTAGGATGTAAAGCTTTTTAACTACTGTTCAATTGTGATACTGTGATGTATGAAACACAGAGAGAGAGAGAGAGATGTATTGATCTAATAAAGAATGCCCTTCGTTGTGGATGTAGCCATGAATTGGTGAACCGCATTAAATGGTTTTGTTCTTCTGTGTGTGTTGTTTTATATTATTTTCATTCTGAGCACTTGTTCTGATTTGTTCTTCTTCTTTTGGTTCAGTTATTCTGTTTATTGAATTTACAGTGTGGACTCGGATGCTCCTACATCAAACTCCGTTTCTATTAGAAGTCAAATTGGAGGCTCATTGTTCCACTCCTCTTGTTGATGCTACCTTGTATCAACAAATCATGGAGAGTCTCATATAACTCATACATACCAATCTTGACATTTCTTATGATGTTGTCTCGATCTCTCACTTTATGCAAGAACCACATGTGCATCACTGGAAATATACCAATCATATATTACACTATGTATAGGGTCCACACAATCATATGGGATACAATATGTGTAAGGCCACCTATTTTTCTACTTACTCTATTGAGATTTTGATAATGATTAAATATATTTCGTTTGAAACATTATGTTGATTTAGTTAGTTCGATTAGGAAATATGAAACATTATGTTGATTTAGTTAGCTTGATTAGGAAATATGACTTGTATAGTGTATCTAGAGTTACATTTTGTTTAATATATTATTGGGATGGAAATAGAAAATTTTGTATGAATTTTTGTAGGTTATGAATTTAGTAAATCAATTTAATGCTTAGGAGGATTTCCTGATTATAATTTTATTTGACAATTATTCAAATGTATAAACTTATGATGTTTTCTAAAATATATAGTGGTGTAAGGTGAAGAGTCATCTCCTCTTGGGAAAGAGGAAGAGTCACCATCTTCTCTAAGTCAAGAATCTTCTAGCTTTCATTATATTGGAATTGTTGGAGATATCTTGGAAGGGAAGAGTAATAAGAGGAAACACACTAGGCAAGCTCTGGAGCGCTATATCAAGATTCGTATTGTTTGCAGATTTTATTATTCAATTCGAAACTACTTGTCAGGAGGTGTCTTAGCTAATCAAGTAAGCCTCTACAATGCGATATTGATGCAGATTTTACACCTATCGATTTCATCTGTTTATAAATTTTTTATTAATTAATCCAATTTGTATGTATCCTGTGATCATTGCATTAAATGGGTCTCTTTGAAGCAGTCTGTCAAATAGATCACGTGCTAGGTCCTTTACATCAGTGAGATTTTCCCTATGCTATCAGGTTATGAAATTTGGCATTACATCTGCCTATTGCTATAAGTATTTTTTTCATGAAATCTATTCTGTGCATATCCTACCATCAATGCATACCTTGCCTGGTAATGGTCGTAGAAGTTGGATTTAGACCTGTCTATAGCTTTTTCTTGAAAGTTATTTTAAGCCTTTAAGTTGATCCATTTTGTGCATTTTTCGCATTCCATGAGACCACAATTTTGTGAGGCAATTTTGTCAAACATTTCATGCGCCTCCTTTATGCCTCCACTTTCTAGATATGTGTTTTCCAGAGCCTAGCAACTATATCTGCCAAATGGCGGGGGACACAGTGAAGGATTGTTCATTCAACGTAAAGAATAAGATGGTGCAAAACCTTCTTATGCAACAAAGGTCCTCCAATAGAAGGCTTGAAGGTGTTTTTCTAGTGATGGTTATAAAAACAATTGAATCAATTAAAAAGACCAAAACAATACTTCTAGCTGTACTTATTCTGTAGATATAGTGTCTACATCAGGTTGTGACTTTGATTGATATTGATATAGCAATATTGGTTTTCCTCCACAAGAGAACAAACCTCCTTATGTCTCTTTCTATTGCCTTGGACCTTGTAATCGTAGTTCACATATATGGGTAGACACAAAGATTGAAGAGCTCACTTTTATGATGAAATTCCTCTCATGCAAAAAAGGTGTGGCTAGATTTTGTTTAGATGAGTAGAGATGTTCTATTTGAGAGGGTATTCTCTGTATCAAGTAAATGGCTTGTTCTGCGTTTATTGATATTCCAGTGTTGGCAAACTTGCAACATTGTTGTAGGTTTGTTTTTTTTCCTAAACAAAGGTGATTCTAGAGAGGACAATGTTCTGAAGAGTTTGGAGCAAAAATGGGACACCTACAACACTATTGTAATGACCTATTGCTACAGCTGTCAAATGGCAACATGTCATTTTGGTGCGCTCAATATTTTCTCTACTAGTTGCTAGTTTGGCAAACGAATCTTAAGGATATATGCTTGGACGTGGGACATGTGGTTAGCCGTTTCATATGAAAAAGGAGGTGTTTGCTAATATGTGGTTATTATTGTTTATAACTTTATGATGCAGTTGTCCTTACCTAATGCTTGAAAAGAAAAACCCACAAAAGACTCTTTTATGAATTAGTTGCCTTATAATTTCCCTATAAATATGACCTATGAGGGGATGTAGATATAGAGAATTGTGTTAAAAATGTTAGCAGAGGATATAGTTCATTACAAACATTGTATAAATTTAGAATTAATATTCAATTACTATTGTGATTAGTGAGCATTGATGAGGAATATTGCTTGCAGTGTATCTAGCAAGAAAAGGCCCACTTGTTATGCCGAAGGTGTTCCCTTTGTGAGTAGGCCCACTGACTTGGTAGATCAACGATTGTGAGTCTTCCAAAATGGATGCAAGATGATCAAAACGATCTTGACTGTTCGTCGTAGTCAGTCTCTTTGTAGGACACGTAGCATACCTCTCCATCACCATTGACAGCCTTTGCTCGTTGTTTCTCGCCCACGTTAACTTCTCCCACCTAAAATTACACATAGAAGCAGCTTTTGGCTATGAGAAAGGATTATGTTTAGATGCATTTAAACCCTACAGAACTTATAGTTATTAGCGCAGATAGATTAAATGGCGCACGACACTAGTACAGGGTTACGTAGAACGGTGCAAGACAATTGAAATCATCTTGCCCGTTCATTTTTTTTGCTGGGTCTTTTTCTATTCACTGTTTTCATTTGTTATTTTCGTCCGTCCATTTCCTTTCTGTGCTCTGCAGGGGTATTTGTATTTAAAAATATATGTGTGTAAAAAGAAAAAAATATCAACCTCGCCTCGTATCTATGCAACTTGTATTTAAAAGTGCAAAGTTTGCTCAAACGGTTTGAATCCATTGCCATACTTTGTATTGTTTTCCTAAAATATCACTGGTCTTCCCATTTTTTTATTATGCTCAACTCATTATATATTTTTACATTATTCATTTCTATAAATTGATTTATATTTTTTATTTGTTGATGTTGGTAAAATAGGTTATATATAATTTAAACAGGAAGTATTTGCAACATTATAAATTAAAAAATATATTGCGTTTAATTTTTGTTGTGGTTAATTTGTGTGTTGAGTAGAGATAAATATTGTAAAATTAAAATAGTTTTTATGGTAGTTGAATTTATTGTCCAAATTGTTATTGTCTTACTTTATAATCTAGACTATTTATATTTCTTGGGAGTCAAGTGTTATTATTTGTCTTCATCCATTTATTCAATCCTCAGATGACATGCTTAGAAAGTAAATTTGAATGAGATTATAATGGAAACGAAGAGACCTACAACATTGGTAAATTTGGTAATTGTCCATGTTTCTTTGTATTGTTTTATCCAATTACTTTATCAATCCTTGAAATTTTTTTTACTATATATTACTTCTCATTATGCAATGAAGGCTTCAATCTTTATTTGTTTGCCAGTACAATATATTGTTGGAGTCCAGGACAACACTGAGAGGGGGGGTGAATCAGTGTTGTATAAATTTTACAATTTTACACCTTTTGACTTACAGAATAAAGAGAGAGAAAGACATCAATGATTTGTTAACACACATATGCACAGTTATAATATTGAAGGCATGAAATATATGAACACATGAAGACACACAAGATATGAGACCAAGACACAAAAGATTATATGAAAGGAAAACCCTCTTGGGGTAGAAAAACCTCTAAAAAATGCCTCACTGGCTTATTCAAAACCTCGCTGGTTACAACAAGGTCTCACTAACCATTCAAGCCTCACTGGCTACAAAGAGGTCTCACTGACCTACAAAGCCTCACTGGCAAATGCAATCACCATCATCAAAACAATACAAGTAGTATAGAGGGTTTCTCTATTTCAATACAAACCCCTGAATTTGCATATCCCTATTCAATAACACTCAATCTAATCTGCAAATCAATTGCATGATCTCTGCACAATCAAATCACATGTGGCTTCATACTTGGCATGGTTCTATCTATAAATTCATTGCATATTATCTTCAACCTATATTTTTCTCATCACATACAAAACATAATGTTTTATCTGTATTTTCTCCTCAACATAATTTTCACAAAAATGTCTTCAACATTGCATGATTGTCCACACACCCAAAATCTATCAATCAATACACCTGCAAAACCAATATATAAAAAATACAAAGGCCCTTTCACATTCTTCTCATCAATCATCAAAACATTATTTTTCTCTATACATTTTTCATCTCCTCTTATTCATTTTTCTCTTTTTTTTAAAAAAAAATTCATCTTCTCAAAAAAAAATTCTTCAATGTCTTTGATCTTCAAATCCATTATTCATTCATTTGTTCACCTGTTCATATTCTCATTATTCATATTTTTCTTTTTTTTTAAAATCATTTTCTTCAATCTGCAAAGAATATTTTTCAAGAATAAAACAATTTGCCCCTGTTAATAAAAAAATCTCTCTCATAAAACATTTTAAAAAGAAATCTTCAATAGCATCTCTAAAATAAAAAATGTTCTTCAATCTTTCATTTTTGCCCTCATCCATAATGCATCTGCAAATGACCCTTCATATTCTATGACATTTCAATCTAAACAATTTTGTCTTAAAAAAAAATCTTCAATATTGCCCCTATCAAAAAAATAATTTCTTTTCAATAACCTGAAATAACTTTTCATATTTCTCTATTCAATTCTTCAATGTGATCATCTCTGCATAAATCAATTTTACTTCAAAAAAAATCTTCCAAGCTTTCTCATCCAATTCCATTGTCATAATAAAATCTGCCCTTTAAAAAAATCACCTTTTTTATCCCGTCATGAGAAAAGCTCTTTAAAAAATAGAAATAATCTTCATAGAATATGCCTTAAAAAAACTCACAAAAATTGCCTTAAAAAAACTTTCTAAATCTTAACTTCTGCAGTTAAAAAGGCATATGACGTTCAAGAGACTGCCAAACTCTGAGCAGAGGAGCGAGGGCTTAAGTTTAAACTATAACCATTGATGCCAATAATCGCTCTCAATCCATTTTAAACAAGAGCCTTTGATTTCATTTTGCCTCCTGAGCACATAGTAAGGAGACCAGCACAAGCGGTAAAAGAGGGAGGAGGGGCCGGTTGCCCAACGGTGGCGACCCCCTCAATGTTGTAACTTAAGTTACAACCACCGCTTATACTAAGTCAACATCATTTTATAATAAAGTGCAGACAAGTTAAGTGTTTAATGATCTTTTGAGATCATTAACATATAACACTTTAATATCATTTGCATTTACTTTGATCTCTACCTTAAACCCCTAAATGATTAGCATCATAACCAAGGCAACTAACACACCATATCAATGAACACATGATATCAAAGAAGATGAAGATGACATCCTGTCATATGAAGAGCAAACACATCTTGACACATGATCTAGTCAACTAACTTTGCATCAACAACTCAACACAAACTCATCTTTGATTACCTTTGAACACCTTGTTGCTCCTATCCAGATGACATCCTAAAAGAATCTTTGCAACCTCATTGTGAAAAGCATGACAACAATCTTTGCATTAAGAAAAATAAATATACCTGATGAACACTTTGAGCTATGAGCTATGTGATTCAAAACTTCAACACATGTAAGCAAGATGATAGACTCCATCACCTGAATTATCACAACTTCAAGACAACCATATCAACCCTCAAGTGAACAACAATTTGACTCTCACATCCTCATCAATATCACATCCTTATTTTTTATCTAGGATCTCTTCATGCTTTTGACTGCAGCAACTCAAACTATGATCACCATGAATGATCTAGCTTTCACTATGATGTATCTACATCATAAACTCAACACCCTTTTGGACAGCAATGACAACCTGTCTCCATCAATCTCCCCCTTTTTCATTGATGGAAAAACTCCATAAAGCATTCTTTCTTTCTCCCCCTTTTTGACATATGATGACAAAGAATGAAGTAACTCCCCCTGAGAACATCTCCACTAAAAGATGTTAAAGCTTGATCATAACATTGCATTATGAGAACTTTGAAGACATAAACTCTTGTTATCTTGTTATCTTCATATCAACCAAAAAAATTGAGAACCACTTACCAAAATCTTTGATACCACCAGACTTTCAAAAGATTGAAGGCATTGAACACTTATGCAATTTGCTGTCCTAAACTTATCTTGAAAGCTTTGTCCTTGCACATCTGCATCTTGAACAACATTTCAGCTTGAGAGCAACAAGATACAATGAAACACACATCTGAAAACTTACATCCTAAAGCACAATACCACTTTTTGGAACAATACCACTTATGAAGATGAAGAATGACATATATCTGCTAACAATTACACACTCCTGATGACACCACATGACAAATCTCCAATAACTCCTAAAGCATAAAGCATGATGGAATAAAGTCAACCCTTTGACATGACACATATGAATTTGAACATCATGCAAGACTACTCATCACACTCTTACACTAAAAAAACACCAACATGAAGACAACACATCTCAGGATGACATGATGATCACACAAGATATAATCTTACAAAGACTTTCATGATAACAATCAATCTGCAACAATTTGCAATCACTTTACTCTTGCACACACTCCTTGGCATGATAAAGAATGAAGACCATCCTGAAAGGAATGAAGACTATCTTGATGAAGACAACCAAGTTGTTCCTGCACATGACACTTTTTGCAACACAATGTCAAATGTGATATATATTACAATCGAAAAGAACTAATGCCTCTTGACTCTATAATTCAAATCAGCCCATCAAGACTATACATCAACAAACTAATTTCAACATCAAGTACTTCCTGCAACACCACTTTGCAAAACCAAATGCAAAGACAAGAAATATGAATTGACTTCTTCCATTTGTAACATCCTTAGCCCACATAAGCAAACATCTGATAAGAGAACCTTGAGAACACCAACACTTCACAATCTTATTAACATATCAAGACCATTTTGAAATTATCAAATACTCTTTGTGTATTGAACCCCTGAATCATTTTGTATGCATCATGACATTAATGACAACATCAACCACTGGATACCTGTATCACTGACATACACTTCCTGAAACTTCTTGGGGTTAGTTGATAGAGAATTTGACACCTCCCCCTTACTTCATGATATGTTATGCAACAGATGAAATGACTTGTGGAAGATGCACAAGCTTTTGATCTATCTTCTCTTGTTTTTGTTTCTACCTCCAAACTTTCTCAAGCTCCTGCTTCTGTTCATGTTTCTTCATCCAAACCTTTTCAACCTTGTTCTTTTTCCAACCTATCAAACCAGGTGATTCTATTCTTCTATACATTCTACAACTATATGCTTTATGACCATGAGAATTACACTTGAAACATATGACATTAGTATTCCCTATTGAGGAAAATTGATTTCTTCTGTAATTAATTGCTCTATGTCCAAAGTGATTACAAGTGTAACAATAACCATTAAATGAATAATTATACCTGTACATATATGCATATCTAACTGGAGCAGTCCTCTTTGAATTTCTCTTTTGATAATTCATTTTGATAAACTCATCTTTAGTTTTTACCTTAGCTTCAATCTTCTCTTTACCTTCAGGAGCAGCAGTATGATAATTCAAATCAATTCTCTTTCTGGGAGTCTCTCTGAATTTAGAACACTCTCCTTCCTCAAAACCAAGTCCAGTAGTGTCTCCATATAGTTTTTGTTTACCAAGCATCTCCTGTAACTTGCTTGTGTTCTCTTCAAACTTCAGTTTCTTTTCCAATTGCTTCCTAACATTCTCAAGATCTTTTCTTAAAGAATTTATTTCTCCTTCAAGAGTTTTATATTCAACTATTTTAGTTTCCAACTCAGATTTTGTTTCATCAGCTATTCTCTTAGTTTTCTCAACCTCTGTCTTTAACTTGATAATCAATTTGTCTGATTCACCTGCTTGATTCCTCAAATCCATAATCAAATTTCTAGCATCTTCAAGGTCTGAAGTTGTTCTTTCAAAATATGAAATAACTTTATCTTTGGATTATTTTTCCTGTTGTAGTTTCAACTCAAGTCTCTGATTCTCCTTTTTATATTTCTTGAGTTCACTCAGAGCACATATGAGCTCTCCTTCTATGTCAATTTCATAGTCTTGTTCATCATACTGCTGATCATAATCATTCATAATATGATCTTGTACTTCATCACCTTCATGTGAATGACTTCCATCATTGTCACTCTTCCTAGGAAACAAGTTATCTTCTTCTTCAGGTGCATCATCTTGATAAATTTATATCAACTCCTTCCACACATCTTGAGCTATTACATAGTGCATAACTTTACAAGAAATATCATTAGATGGAGCAGATAATATGGCTTTCTTTGCAAGATCATTACATTCAAGAGCTTCTTTGTTATTTGCAGTAACACAATACCCATTCTCAATTGACATCAAAACACCATATCCTAAAGAGGATAAATATACTTGCATTCTAACATACCAAACAGAAAAGTCTAAACCATCAAAGAGAGGGACTCCAGAAAACTCTTTCTCTATTTTAATACCTGATTCAACTTGTGAAGCATCTTTATCAACTGATTGAACATCAACATCTGAATTTGATATAGATGGTGTCTATTGTGTCTTTTGACCAAAATGAAGCTTGACATTTCTTATGCTCTTATTTCTTCTACAGTTACCCATGGTACTCCACTAACAGGACCTACCTGAGCCTATTAGACTTCTATAGGGAACCTAGCTCTAATACCACTTGTTGAAGTCTAGGACAACACTGAGAGGGGGGGTGAATCAGTGTTGTATAAATTTTACAATTTTTACACCTTTTGACTTACAGAATAAAGAGAGAGAAAGACATCAATGATTTGTTAAGACACATATGCACAATTATAATATTGAAGGCATGAAATATATGAACACATGAAGACACACAATATATGAGACCAAGACACAAAAGATTATATGAGAGGAAAACCCTCCCGGGGTAGAAAAAACTCTCAAAAATGCCTCACTGGCTACAACAAGGTCTCACTGACCATTCAAGCCTCACTGGCTACAAAGAGGTCTCACTGACCTACATAGCCTCACTGGAACATAAAGCCTCACTGACAAATGCAATCACCATCATCATCAAAATAATACAAGTAGTACAAAGGGTTTCTCTGTTTCAATACAAGCCCCTGAATTTGCATATGCCTAGTCAATAACACTCAATCTGATTTGCATATCAATTTCATGATCTTTGCACAATCAAATCACCTATGTCTTAATACTTGGCATGGTTCAATCTATAAATTCATTGCATAATATCTTCAACCTGTATTTTTCTCATCACATACAAAACATAATGTTTTATCTGTATTTTCTCTTCAACATAATTTTCACAAAAATGTCTTCAACATTGCATGATTGTCCACACACCCAAAATCTATCAATCAATGCACCTGCAAAACTAATATATAAAAAATACAAATGTCCTTTCACATTCTTCTCATCAATCATCAAAACATTATTTTTCTCTTTATATTTTTCATCTCCTCTTATTCACTTTTCTCTTTAAAAAAAAACTTTTCATCTTCTCAAAACAAAATTATCCCATGTCTTTGATCTTCAAATCCATTATTCATTCATCTGTTCACCTGTTCATATTCTCATTCTTCATATTTTTCTTTCCAAAAAAAAAATCATTTTCTTCAATTTGCAAAGAATATTTTTCAAGAATAAAACAATTTGCCCCTATTAATAAAAAATCTCTCATAAAACATTTTAAAAAGAAATCTTCAATAACATCTCTAAAATAAAAAATGTTCTTCAATCTTTCATTTTTGCCCTCGTCCATAATGCATCTACAAATGACCCTTCATATTCTATGACATTTCAATCTAAACAATTTTGTCTTAAAAAAAATATAAAAAAAAAAAACAATTTCTTTTCAATCTCTTGAAATAACTTTTCATATTTCTCTGTTCAATTCTTCAATTTGATCATCTCTACATAAATCAATTTTACTTCAAAAAAATCTTCCAAGCTTTCTCATCCAAATCCATTATCATAATAAAATTTGCCCTTTAAAAAAATCACCTTTTTGATCCCAAGTCACGAGAAAAGCTCTTAAAAAAATAGAAATAATCTTCATAGAATATGCCTTAAAAAATCTCACAAAAATTGCCTTAAAAAAACTTTCTAAATCTTAACTTCTGCAGTTAAAAAGGCATATGACATTCAAGAGACTGTCAAACTCTGAGCAGAGGAGTGAGGGCCTAAGTTTAAACTATAACCGTTGATGCCACTAATTGCGCTCAATCTATTTTAAACAAGAGCCTTAGATTTAATTTTGCCTCCCGAGCACATATTAAGGAGACCAGCACAGGTGGTAAAAGAGGGAGGAGGGGCCGGTTGCCCAATGATGGTGACCCCCTCAATGTTGTAACTTAAGTTACAACCACTCAATTATATTAAGTCAACATCATTTTATAATAAGCTGCAAACATATTAAGTGTTTAATGATCTTTTGAGATCATTAACATATAACACTTTAATATCATTTGCATTTACTTTGATCTCTGCCTTAAACCCCTGAATGATCAGCATCATAACCAAGGCAACTAACACACCATATCAATGAACACGTGATATCAAAGAATATGAAGATGACATTGTGTCATATGAAGAGCAAACACATCCTGACACATGATCCAGTCAACTAACTTTGCATCAACAACTCAACACAAACTCATCTTTGATTACCTTTGAACACATTGTTGCTCCTATCCAGATGACATCCTGAAAGAATCTTTGCAACCTCATTGTGAAAAGCATGACAATTTGCATTAACAAAAACAAATAAACTAGATGAACACTTTGAACTATGAGCTATGTGATCCAAAACTTGAACACATGTAAGAAAGATGATAGACTCCATCACCTGAATTATCACAACTTCAAGACAACCATATCAACCCTCAAGTGAACAACAATTTGACTCTCACATCCTCATCAATCTCACATCCTTATTTTTTATCTATGATCTCTTCATGCTTTTGACTGCAGTAACTCAAACTATGATCACCATGAATGATCTAACTTTCACTATGATGTATCTGCATCATAAACTCAACACCCTTTTTGACATTAATGGCAACCTGTCTCCATCATATACGACAGGACATGTCACCCCATTTTTAGTAACAGTACAAGTTAATGAAGGCGGTGAGATTAAACAAGCCCACCATGGCTGCCACATGATGTTAAAATGCACTAGGCAAGGCTGCGAGCTTATAACTATGTCATTTCATTATCACCCATCATAATAGAGCATGTAGCCCACTCCATTGCCTCAATACAAAAATCTACAACAATATACTTCGACGAACCAAACATAAACCACTTAGCCACATTGGAAACTGTGATTGGCTTCTCAATGAGTAAAAAAATTAAATATATAAATATAAAAATTAAATATTATATTAAATTAAATAACAAATATTATACGTAAAATATTAAATTAACTATAATATTAATAAGACATTTATGTTGCGACGTGTTAAATACTACCCGGTGAGAATAAACAATCCACTCATTAGCTTAAAACGTAAGCCCACATTTAATAGGATTATTTAAGCACCAAGTCATTATTATACTCATTTATAATTGAGTCAAAATGAAGATATGATTGTCCACATTCAAATATTCAAATCTCTTTAAAATCATGAAATAGTTGGAGCTATATCCCTATTTAATAGGAAAGAAAGGATTTTGATGAAGGTTGTATACTAATGATCAATCTTCTTAATATCGTGAATAGGGGAGAGGATATATCTATAATATAGATTTACAATGTACAATAAATATCTATTTAATATAATATATAATAATACATATATCTATATTATTTAAAATATAAAATAAATATCTATTTTATATAACTATATATTTATTTTATATTTTAAATCTATATCGCCATTAAAATGATTCCATTTCGCAAGCAGGAAAGACAAAGCATTGTTATTACAACCATTCAAATCGTTTAACATATGCATTTACCTCTCACTAAATAGACTCATATATCCATTTGTATACCTCTGTTTATGTATACAAATATATTAAATAATAAAATATCTTAATTATATAGAGATTCAATTATAAATACCAAATATGAAAACATAAAACAAAGGGATATTTAATGTGGAGATGTACTTTTATTAATTTGTAATGTTGTGAAAGTTTCTTTTTCATCATCACTCTAAGCATTGATGAGGGGTTGCTTTTCATAATTTATTAATATAGTATCTAACATATATATCTCAAGCAAAATCCCTGTAAATCCTTGTCAAATCTTAAGTCATTCCATTTCGCTTTCTACCAATCTCTTCACATATATATTGAGAATGCTTGGCCATAGGCCCAAGTCTATCAAACAATGGAACACTTTTTGCCATTATGTTTATGCAACTAAGCGTAGTTTTGTAATCCCACGATGGCCAATGAGTTTGTGTTTTAGGAAATGTCTCTTCAATTGTCATGGGTGGTAAAGGTAAAATCTTAGAGTGATGATGAAAAATTCAAACAATACACATATTCAAAGTAAAAGTATGGTGGACCTTGGTCAAACTGTTTAAGCGTCCACTACTAACCCATAAGGTGATATGAAACTCTAAATCCAACCAATCTTTTAACAAGGAAAAAGTCATGTTTTGCTTTATTTTGAATGCCTTGAAGTGAGCGGAAAAACCGAAATGGATGAAAAAATGACAAAAGCAAACGAAAACTGATGAAAAAATGTTGAAATGAAATGAATGGCAATGATAGATTTCATCATCTTGCACTTATGCTCGATGATTCTAAACTGATGTTATACTAGATCACAATGGTATTGGTTCATTAGAGCAAGATATTACAACACATTTGGAAAGAATTTCAAACAACTACCACCCATAGAATTTGCACCATACATCTCTAGATCCATTGATAAACACTGATGATGAAACTCCTTCTGACTGGGGATATGCAATGCTGCAAGAAAATAGTCTTGATGAACGGCAAGTCTTGTCAAGTCTGTACCTAGGCCTACCACTTCAACTGGATGGACTTGACATTCTTGCGAAACAAGAAGAGGACTAGTAAAGGGCACTATCACTTGCAAATAATTGACTGAAACCAAAAAAAACTTTACTTGCATACTTGCTTTTACCCACTACTATTCAAAAACAAATTTACTTGCATGCATGTCAACTGCAAGAGAGAGAGAGAGAGAGAGAGGTAGAGAGAAAGATAGATAAAGAGGGCAAGGTAGAGAGAGGGAGAGAGATCTAGAAGGGGGATAGAGATATAAAGAGAGGTAGAGAGATAAAGAGGGGGAGAGAGAGAGGGAGAGATACATGTATAGAGATAATAGATGGTTAACCTCAAATTAACATATATAAAGATATGTTGTGTTTTTTTGGTGTTCCCTTTATGAACAAGAGGGGCTAACTTTGTGAATCGACGGTCTCTATTGTTCGAGAGGCATGCAAGATGATTGCACCGTCTTCAGCCATTCAATTTTGTGTTGTCATTTTCTGATTCAGGTTTAATATTTTTCACTTTCTGTTAAGTTTTCCAACAGTGTATACATTTATTATGTAAACAACTCTTTGCACGTTGACCACTTAATTGGAATTTAATAAATACAAATTCAATCCGCATAATGATGCATTCACTATCTAAAGTTGTGTAAATTTGAAAACCTGACAGCTCTTCAATATGGTTTTTTATGAACTAATTCAGTGAATATTACATGTTGGCCATATTAAAATATTTATTTACTAAATAAATGCTCTATCAAAACATATTAGCTTTAGTTTAGGATATAGAAAACAAATATAAAGACATATAATATTCATTTACAAATAGTTGGATATCTTCATTTTTCATGCTTCAAATTCTTGTATATATACTTACATACTCGCCATGCATATATACATTGCATTTCTTTAATCTTCAATATACCTATTTTAATTGTGAGGTGACATTTTCAGTCCCTACATTAATAACAAACTAGAGATCGAATTGAATATATTGAAAGTATGACTTTGAAGACAATAACACTTATTAATTTATGAATCATGACACATTCATACAGCTGGGGTTTCTTTTTTCTTAGGATTTTATTTACCCCTCCTTTGTATTTGTCGAGGAAGGCCTCAACAAGGAACATCTTTCTTCATTTCCCCATCTTTTCTAGGAAGAGGTTGTACAAATAAGAAAACCCCAGCAGAACAAAAAGAACAGTGATGGTGAAAATGAAAATTGATGATGGGAACAACAAATGAAGGTCAAATTGAACAGCTAATAAAATTTCCATCATCTTGCATGCCTCTGAGAGAATGTGAGTCATCTCTCTCTCTCTCTCTCTCTCTCTGGGAATTAAGGTGTCTCAACCTTGGTAATTCTCTTCATTTGTAATGTTTGTATTTATTATTCACTTGCCTATGTTGTAAATAATTGGAAATTCCACTTTGTCATATTGTGGGATGTGGCATGGTGATGTGTCAATCCTACATGGATTATGACAACTTGTTATTTTGTCCTCAAATGAGGAGATAGGTGTCCCACTTAGTGGTAGGAATATTTTTCCATGTGTCAGCATCTTCTATGTTGTGTAAGGAATGTTTGACTGAAACGGTTATGACGGATTCCTATGACGAATCTATGACATGTAAGAGTCGAGAATAGAAGGTTGTAAGACAGGTAATGACATGTGTGATGAAGCATCTTTGAATGAGGCATATTTGGGTGCCCCAAGGTGGAATATGATGTGTTGTAAGAGAATATGCTATTTATAGCATGTTTATGATAGATTCTCTTACAGCTGTAAGTTGTAACTGCTATGACAAATTCTATGACGGTCGTAAGTGTCGTAAGAGCATCTATCATAGCCTATTTTGGAAATAGGTGACCTCTTTGGGATGGGAGCTATGGACAAGTGTCAGATACATTCTACAATGTTGAGCAGGTGTCCCTAGGCGTGGGTTTTGGTCCAAGATGCCATATTGGACACCCATTCCAAGAAAGGTCCAAAATTGCCTTGTATGTTCTATTTAAACAGGTGCTTGGAGATGGAGTTTGTATCACAAGTTTACAGGTACTGTTATGCTGCCGAATTGACTCCAGACATGAGTGTCGAAGACCATTGAAGCTTGCATTGCAAGTGTATTGTAAACATTCTTTCAGATTTGTTAATACATTGTGCAGGTTTTTGAGTGTGGGCTTTTTACCCAATAAGGGTTTTCCCCACCGTAAATCTCTGTCTCTCTTCTTCTGTCTTCTTTCTGGCTCTTGTGTTTTGCTATAATATCTCATGTTAATGGTTTAACATTGCTGTAATAGTTAGGATAAATTTGAATTTGCATAGCCCCCTCCTCAATAGGTTAGTGTAGGAAGCGTTCCGCACACCTTGCTTCCTTTCAGTTGGTATCAGAGATTGATCACCTTTGGTCCTAGTTGTTGGGTAGGGGTTTTTTGAGCTAATCTTAGGTTGAGTGGGAGTCTATGTAGAGTATTCTATATCTTATTGCAGCAAGGAGATGGTAGACACATCAGGAAGGTTTGAAGTAGAGAAGTTCAACGGCAGTAATTTCGAGCTGTGGAAGCTCAAGATAGAAGACTTGTTAGTTGACCGAGACCTTTGGGATAGTGTGAACAGAACTAAACTAGCTACAATGTCACAAGCTGACTGGGATCAAAAGGATCGGAAGGCTAAGGGTCTCATAAGACTTAGTCTTGTCAATTTTGTGTTGTTAAATGTCCATGAAGAGACCACTGCAAAACTCCTTTGGAAGAAGTTGGGGGATGTGTATCAAGCCAAATCCCTTGTCAATAAACTTTTCCTGAGAAAGAAGTTGTATTCACTTCGAATGGAGGACGAAGGATCCGTGGCTGAACATATGAATGCCTTTAACATGCTGGTTACAAAATTGATGTCTATTGGTGTAAAGATGGAGGAGGAGGATCGGTGTATGACCTTGCTTTGTTCATTGCCAGACTCATGGGATCATCTTGTCATGGCAATCGGAAGCACCACATCCACATTCAAAATGGAAGAGGTGGTTTCTTCGCTGTTATCTGAAGAGATGCAGAGAAAGTCTTCTGAGGTAGCCAAAGAAGCCCTTGCAGTTCATGGAAAACCCAAGGAGAAAGGGAAAAAGAAGGACAAGAAATATGAGAAGGGTAGATCCAAATCCCGTGGGAGATCCAAATCTCTTGGAAAGTCTAAGGCTCTTTGTTGGAACTGTGGCAAGACCGGGCATTTCTGAAAGGAATACAAAGAGGAGAAGAAGAAAAAGAAGAAAGCTCCTGATTCAGATTCTGACAAATCACAAGATGATGGTGATGCCTTCATCACAACCCTGGCAACTCATACATCTGATGATGTGTGGCTAATTGACTATGGTGCATCATTCCACATGACCTCGCATCAAGACTGGTTCACTAAGTATGAGGAGTTCGATGGTGAAAAGATGTATTTGGGTGACGACTCTCATCTGAAGATCGTTGGTCATGGAAGAGTCTCTATCTGATTCCCTGATGGTCGAGTGAAGGGGATCTCTGGGGTTATGCACATCCCAGGTTTAGCATGGAACCTACTTTCTGTAAGTAGTTTGAATGATGCAGGTGTGCAAGTTGTCTTTTCGAAAGAAGGATGCAAGATGACTAGAGGATCTATGGTGCTTGCTAAAGGTACTCGGAGAGGTACTCTGTTTCAACTAGAAGCATGTATTGCACAATGCAATAGTTCTTCTGACTCAAGGAAGAGGGCAGCAGTCACTTCATCCCCACCATCTGAACGAGCAGTGAAGAAATCTATTGTTTCTAGTCTTGATGGTTGTAATCGTGCATTGGAAGTTAAACTTCCTGCAGAAAAGACAATGTTATGGCATAAGAGATTTGGCCACATTGGTGAGAAGGGTCTGCGTACCCTGAAAAATAAGAACCTCATTGAGGGGTTAGATGATTGTAATCTTGAGTTTGACTTTTGCGAGCATTGCATTTATGGAAAACAAAACCGTGTTCAGTTTTACTCAAGTTCTCATAAGTCTTCTGGTGTGTTGGCCCTAATTCATTCTGATGTGTTTGGTCCTGTTAATGTTCCTTCGTTATCAAAATCTATATACTTTGTATCTTTTATAGATGATTACAGTAGGACATGGATTTATTTTCTCAGAAGAAAATCTGAAGTCTATAGAAAGTTTAAGGAGTTTAAAGCCTTTGCTGAAAATTAGACTAGTAAAAAGATTAAATGTTTGAGAACTGACAACGGTGGTCAGTTTTGTTCTACATAATTTGATAAGTATTGCAAGGAACTTGGGATTGAAAGACATAAGACAACTCCATACACACCACAACAAAATGGAGTTGCAGAGAGGATGAACAAGACACTGATGGAGAAGGCTAGGAGTATGCTTAGTGGAGCTGGTCTAGAACAAAAGTTTCAGGCTAAAGCTGTTGCCACTGCTCGCTATCTGGTAAATAGATCTCCTACATCATCTCTTGTTGGAAAGACACCTATGGAGGTGTGGTCTGGTAGAAAGCCTTCAATAAGGCATCTTCGTGTTTTTGGTTGTGAGGCATATGCACATGTGCCTAGGGAGAAGCAGTCAAAGTTGGAGAATAAAGTTGTTAAGTGTATCTTCATCAGCTATGGTGTTGGTGTGAAGGGATACAAGCTTTGGGATCTCGTGGATGAAAAAGTGTTGTATAGCAGAAGTGTCATCTTCAGAGAGCTTACACCTTCTTCCACTATTTTGCAGCCAGAAGAAAAAGAAAAGAAAGAGGACGTTGTTCAGTTTCCTCTCACCCCTGAGAAGACTGAACAAAAAGACAATGTTGGACCTGATGATGAGGAGAGCTCTAGCAGCTCTGAAAGCTCAGAAGAAGAAGAAGCTGAACCTCAACCTCAGCTCTGGAGGAGGTCTACACGGATAAGGAAGCAACCTAAAAGGTTTGGTTTTACATTGCTTGATTCTAGTTGTGCTTATGCTTTGCTCACTAACAGTGATGAACCTAGAACTGTATCAGAGGCTTTGGATATGAAGGATGCAAGTTTTTGGAAGGAGGCCATGGAGGAAGAAATGGCTTCTTTGGAAAAGAATCAAACTTGGGCCTTGGTGCCTTTGCCTCCTGGACGGAAACCCGTTGGATGCAAATGGGTGTTCAAGAAGAAGATTGGTGCAGATGGCAGTGTTGAGAAGTATAAGGCCAGATTGGTTGCGAAGGGGTATTCACAAGTGGAGGGTATAGATTATGGTGAGATCTTCTCTCCTGTTGCAAAGCTGACATCTATTCGATTCCTGTTGTCACTCATAGCATCTTATGACTTGGAGGTAGAACAGATGGATGTGAAGACAACTTTCCTTCATGGTGACTTGGAGGAGGAAATCTACATGTCATAGCTAGAGCATTACATGGTAAAAGGTAAAGAAAATTTGGTTTGCAAACTTAAGAAGTCTTTGTATGGTTTAAAGCAATCTCCTAGGAGATGGTACATGAAGTTTGATGCCTTTGTGTTGTCAATTGGATTTGTGAGATCGAAATCGGATCACTATGTTTATTATAAGTTAGATGGTGATCGTATTCTCATTGTTGCACTGTATGTTGATGATATGTTGCTCACTGGGAAGGGTAAGAACATGATTTTTAATTTTAAATCTTAGTTGTCAGCTCAATTTGAAATGAAAGATTTAGGGGCTGCCAGGTACATTCTAGGAATGGAAATCAGAAGAGACAGAACTAACAGAAAACTTTGGTTAAGTCAGAGTAAGTATGTTAAGACCGTGTTGGACATATTCAACATGGAAGATTGTAGACCATTGTGTGTTCCCTTTTCCTTGGGGACAAAGTTGTATGTTGAGGATTGTCCAAAATCTCCTAGTGAGGTGGAGGACATGAGCAAAGTACATTATTCTAGTGTTGTTGGCAGTTTGATGTATGCTATGGTCTGCACAAGACCAGACATTGCCCAAGCAGTGGGAGTCCTTAGTCAATTTATGGCTAATCTAAGACGAGTTCATTGGGATGCAATTAAGCGAGTGTTCAAATATTTGAGGGGTACTTCCAAGTATTCTATTTTCTATCATGGTAATGTTTCAGGACCTCTGCATTCTGTTGATATTTGTGGATTTGTGGATTCAGATTGGGCAGGTGACATTGACAGCAGGAGATCCACCAGTGCTTATGTTTTTACATTGTTTGGTGGTGCTATCATTTGGATGAGTAAGTGATAACCTGTTGTTGCTTGTAAGGAAGCCATTTGGCTTAAGAGATTGTTTTTAGATATTGGTGTTGATGCAGGTCAGATCACGATCAGTTGTGATAGTCAGAGTGTAATTTGTCTTGCAAAGAATCCAACTTTCCATGCTAGAACCAAGCACATTGATGTTCAGTTTCACTTCGTGAGGGATATGGTTGAGGATGGAAAGGTAAATTTGGAGAAGGTAGATACTTTGAAGAATGTTGCAGATGCATTAACGAAGCCAATGAGCACAGAGAAGTTTAGATGGTGTTCAGAGTCTATGGGCCTCTCGGCCTATAGCGGTTAAATCCTGCTTTTCTATTGGCTCTTACAAGGTGTTCAACAAGTGGGAGAATGTTGGGAATTAAGGTGTCTCAACCTTGGTAATTCTCTTCATTTGTAATGTTTGTATTTATTATTCAATTGCCTATGTTGTAAATAATTGGAAATTCCACTTTGTCATATTGTGGGGTGTGGCACGGTGATGTGTCAATCCTACATGGATTATGACAACTTGTTATTTTGTCCTCACATGAGGAGATAGGCATCCCACTTAGTGGTAGGAATATTCTGCCATGTGTCGGCATCTTCTATGTTGTGTAAGGAATGTTTGACCGAAACGGTTATGACGGATTCCTATGACGAATCTATGACATGTAAGAGTCGAGAATAGAAGTTTGTAAGACAGGTAATGACATGTGTCATGAAGCATCTTTGAATGAGGCATATTTGGGCACCCCAAGGTGGAATATGATGTGTTGTAAGAGAATATGCTATTTATAGCATGTTTATGACATATTCTCTTACAACTGTAAGTTGTAACTGCTATGACAGATTCTATGACGGTCGTAAGTGTCGTAAGAGCATCTGTCATAGCCCATTTTGGAAATAGGCAACCTCTTTGGGATGGGAGTTGTGGACAAGTGTCAGATACATTCTACAATGTTGACCAGGTTTCCCTAGGCATGGGTTTTGGTCCAAGATGCCATATTGGACGCCCATTCCAAGAAAGGTCCAGAATTGCCTTGTATGTTCTATTTAAACAGGTGCTTGGAGATGGAGTTTGTATCACAGGTACTGTTATGCTGCTAGATTGACTCTAGACACGAGTGTTGAAGACCATTGAAGCTTGCATTGCAAGTGTATTGTAAACATTCTTTCAGATTTGTTAATACATTGTGCAAGTTTCTTAGTGTGGGGTTTTTCACCCGATAAGGGTTTTCCCCACCGTAAATCTCTGTCTCTCTTCTTCTGTCTTCTTTCTGGCTCATGTTTTGCTGTAATATCTCATGTTAATGGTTTAACATTGATGTAATATTTAGGATAAATTTGAATTTTCATAGCCCTCTCCTCAATAGGTTAGTGTAGGAAGTGTTTCCGCACCTCTCTCTCTCTCTCTCTCTCTCTCTCTCTCTCTCTCTCTCTCTCTCTCTCTCTCTCTCTCTCTCTCTCTCTCTCTCTCTCTCTCTCTCTCTCTCTCTCTCTCTCTCTCTCTCTCTCTCTCTCTCTCTCTCGATCTCTCTGTTTCTCTTTATCTTTCTCTATCTCCCCTTCTTTATTTGTCTATCTCTCCTCTCTCTCACACTCTCTCTCTCTCTTGATTTCTCTGTTTCTCTTTCTCTATCTCTCTATCTTTATATATGTCTTTCTACCTCCCCTTCTCTCTTTATCTCTTGCTTTCTTTGTCTCCTCTCTTCGTCTCTCTATCTTTCTCTATCTCTCTTACCATCTCTCTTTCTTTCTCTCACCTTTATCTCTATATATCTCTACCTCGAAGCCCACACAAACAAGCTCTTCACTCCATGTTATTCCATTCCCCCTTAAATAAACATTTTATTTAATAGACATATTTATTTGATGATTATAAATACATTTTATATGAAAATAATCTAAAGAAACATGAAAGATTCACAAAATGAAATCAACAATGGTTGATTGTGAAAATTAAATCCATCAACACTCTTTCAATTTCAGTATACTCATTGCACACGAAGGTGCAATTGCTAGTTAGGTAGCTATTAGTATCATTCCTCCATTTTATCTATTTTAGTTGTGTGGTGTGTTTAAATAGGTGATTGTCTTTTGCTTTATGATTGTTGTGGATTGGCATTTTCAAGAGTTAATGGTATTTTAAGCAATATGAGTGTTATGTTCTATTCCAAGATATTTTAATGCAATCATAGATATAGCATTAAATTTAAGTTATAATTACTTTTGTAGTATGCTTAGGGATTGAATCTCAATTATTCTAGTATAAAGAAAAGTAGTTTAAGGAATGTTATTTCTTTCAAGTTATCTTGTTTGTGTTAGACGAGTATTATAAAAGATGTGGAGACTAACCTTATATCACCTTGTTGATAGGAGTGCATGATAATTCTATTGAATGCATAAGACAACTTAGCAGGGGGGTGAATCAGTTGTCAATTATAATTCCAAAACACTCAAACAGATTTAGATCCACATCAATTTAATTAAACCTGAAATTGTTATGATGATTGAGCATGAAAGCAAATAACAAAAACTGAATCAAATCAACATCAAACATAAGAGAACACCAGATTTACGTGAAAAGCCCATGAAGGGAAAAACCATGTTGAGGATTAGCTCTCAATATAAAGTAATATCAACACTGAAAAATAATAGGCTCACTACCAGGAGGCTCACTACCACAACACCATCATCACCTCCATAGTCTCACTAAGGAATTGTAGATGCCTTCTGCTCACTGCATCCAGTAATCTAACACATGAAAGTTCACACTACGCTCCACAAATTTGCACTCTATAATTCGCATCACATACATCATACTCATCTATCTTGTCATCCTTCAACAGCTTGGCACTTATTTATACCATCTTCAATCTTAAGAACATTCTCCAATGTCGGCAAGGCACCTTGATCATGCAAACTCAAATTAGGTCGGAACCAAAAGATTCCCATGGTGGAAAGGAATGAAGGCAAACCACAACACAACTTAGCTTGGACCTAAATCTGTTCATACACATTACACCATGCTTCCACAATCATCGAAGAAACTCCATAATTAGTGTAAACACCCAAGGTCATCCGAACCAGTTTTAACACGATAAATAATTATGTACACACTTCCTCAAACCCAAAGATGACTCATGGACCACACACCATGCTTGGCACAATCTAGAATATCCCACAAACATCTTGAAAACCAAAAAATTCCTCCGCAACAACTTTCACCTGTCGCACAACCTCATCTTGTTTACCCAACATACTCAAATGTTTTTGTCATGCATTACAACTCAAGAAATCATCTTCCAAAGCACAAAACCAAGAACAAATTTTCCTGAAGATAGATATTAACCTTATAAGCACACTTACATAACTACAAGACCTAAAGCCACTTTACGAAGAAATGCGAAGCAACGACATTTCTCCTAGACACCTCTACACAACACAGTTCATACACTGGCGAACAAATCTTCCTCTGCACATCAATTGAGCATGCCAAATTTCGAATGTAGCATCTCTAAACACCTCTAAACAACATATTCAAACCACACAAATAGATCTTCAATAACAAAGAAATGTGGAGCAAAACCATAACACTACTCTGCAATACAGAATATCCTAGTTGTCATCATTCTCATTTTTCATACTTAACAGCTTCATCAAATGTTGTTTAAATCATGTTCAATGTTTTTGAAGTTCTGCCAAACTATTATGGAGTATGTTAGTCTACCCATCCTATACAAAGTTTATCAAGAAGAGTTTCAGGGATCTCAGGTCTATCAAACATCTATTCATTGTCTTCTTAGACTTTTGTTAGAAATTCTGGGCTATTTGACAGTTTTAGAAGTATAGAGGTCTGTGTAGTATTTCATGTTTTGCCAAAACTCCTAAAAGAACTCTGTGAGGATGTTTTGGGGTGACAAGATTGAGATTACTGCCATATTGTAAGGTAAATGTTTGTAGAGCTTTATTAGAGTTATAGGATATGCTTCACAAAGGTTAAGGTCTTGTTAGGGAGTCTAGAGTCTTCGTTGTTTTGGACCAAGTTAGGGGATATCAAGGATGGTTCAAAACCTGCAAGCCTATTCTATGTTCTTCTCAAGTTGTAAAAGAAGAAACTAAATACTTTAACCCCATGTTCTCTATTGCAGGCTCTGTGTGCAGGGCTACAATCAATAGCAAGAATGTTGTATCAAGTACATGATAGGAGATGTGTCACATGATTCTCTAACTTTGCACAAAAGCATGAAAGTGTTGGGATTCAAAGAAATATGATTCAAATCCTTTGTACATGGTCTACAGAGGAATAGAGTATGAATGTTTGCTTGTAGGTCTGACAACACTCAAGGAGCTTATGATAGTGATATAAGAGCTAGCTATAATGAGATGAAGGAGATAGACAATGAATGAGGACTCTGCCAAAGAGATGAAGATAATGTTTTATCCTACAATTTTTCTAAGCCACACAAACCCTACAAAGTCTCCATACAAGGTTGTAAGAGTAAGTCAAACCTTATGAAGGGTTTGTTGAAATACACCAGACAATTGAGAGGAGGGGAGGTGAATCAGTTGTCACAAAAACTTAGCTTCATATGAATATTAAACCATCAATAACTTAATTACTTATAATCAGATTTAACCATGAAAGCATGAAACCATAAACTTAATCACAATCACACATCCAACATAGTAGACACCAAATTTTTATGTGGAAAATCCTAAAAGGGAAAAACCACGGTGGGTGTTAGCCCACAAAGATATATGAGTTATAAAAATACCAAAAATAGAGGCTCGCTGCCTACAGGGCTCACTATCCAAATTGCTCACTACCTAAGGGTGACTCACTGCCAAGGGGTAGCTCACTGCCAAGGTGATGAATTGATTAAGTAGCATCTACTCCATGCCAGGGTTCAGTTCCATTGAGGTACAATATAACTTCTCTGCTCTACTCTTTCACACCTTTACACTTATCTCTTCATCTTCACATCACACACATTTTTTTGAAACTACATTATATGCTTTTATACAATTCATCAACCTTGGAATGTACATCAAGTTTGGTATTGCATTCATCAACCATTGGAGCAATCTCCAAGGTCGGCATTACAAACATACATAAAATAGGTCTGGACCTAATACAAATTTAGCTAAGGAAAAGATGTAAAGATGTATGCGGATCACGCCATGCCTTACCTGGTACTCAAACACAATCCTCCACGCCACAACACACTTCTCCAATCTTCAATGCATCTCTGCAAATAGTGAAATTAACCAAGTCAGCCAAGACTAATGAGAGCACTAGGTCTGCTAAGAACATTCTTCATTTACGATCCAATTTTCTCTTTGTAGACCAATCCAAAGGTAGGAACACGATTAGGAGACATCCACAAGCACATTGTAATCACCAAGAACAACCACACAATCTCTAACCACTCTGTCAATAAGATTCTTCAAACTGGAGCACAAGAACAATACTATCAGCCACTATCATAAGTAAAGCATAGCTTGCAGACCACCAAATCACAAACCATTGTAGTTGACGACACTTAGTTCATCATTACAAACTTGATTCCAAAACCCGAGACCAAAATACTTCAATGCAGAGGTATACGAAGTATAACACTTTCTCCCTGTCACCACCAAACATACAGGAAAAGCAATTTTCACACTGGTGAACATAATTCACTCAAATATTCATTTCGAAGGCTCAAACTTGGAATATAACATAATCAAACAGACTTCTAAATAATTTCCAATCCGCAAGAAAAGATATTCATTCTAAAGGAACTGCAGAGCAAACTTCTGGATTGTTCTTCTGAATACAATACACCATTTCCACTGCAACACACTGCTACCATCAGAGGGGCTAATTTTCTCAATATCCTCAACATCAGGATCACTTACATAAGTAAATTCAAAGCATCTCACTTCATACAAGCAAGCAACAAAGTAAGAGCACAGTTGACACCAATGACAACATAGATATGTTGACATCAATGACAACACTGGTTAGGCACATACTTGCAACAAGGTTTCCACAAGTCTACAACAGTATGTACATACATTTTAAAGTTTGTCAATTATTTTATGGATCACTATAGTCACTATAAATGGGTCTTCAAGTCTATCCAACAGTCTAGACCTTTGTTTAGAGGATTGAAGGCTCTATTCAATATTTTTAACACCTATTAGAATTTCTTCAGGGCCTTAAGCAGGCCTTTGAGGACATGTGTAAAATGTATTAGTCACCTGAAGATCTCTTATATTCTAAATATCTTCATCACTCTCCCCTATACAATCATTTAAGGTCTACATAATGGTGTAAAGGATTTGTGAGACATTACAAGACTATGTCCAAAGTTCTAGAGTACTATACAATATTTTTGGGGTTTGTTTATGTCTTGGGAGGATTTACACAATCATTTGAAAACTTTGCATAATAGTATTGAGAAGTCTTAAAGTCTATGTGAATTTGTAAAGGTTCAATGGGCTAGGTGTATGTCTAAATAAGATTGTATGAAGCATACAAAGACCCTACATACTCAAAAGGAATCCTCCTAAGTCATATAGATAAGTCTCTACAAGCATAGAGCCATCAATGTCTTACTAGAGCTCCTAGCAGGTCTACAAGACTATGTGAAAGGTGCAAAAATAAAACCCTAAAGGAATAAAGATGAAAGAGATAATATTGACTACCTATAGGGGTCTATTCCTACACTAAGAACCAGTGATCATAGCGAGCTCTACAAAAGTGTTGATAGTGGTCAAGACCTTGAGAAGGTACAAGTATATAAGATATGTTTGAAGGTTTGCATGGAAATTTGTTGGTCATGATGTTAATCATAAACAAGCATAGAATAAAAGTACACATTAACCTTTATTCATCTTGAAAGATACGATGAATTCAAAGAATTCATGATCCCAAGTCTCCGGTGATTAGGTCTTAATCGTCTGATGTTACTCAGAGGTTAATGTGAGTTGCTGTTTCCATTTTGGGGCCTTACGTGAAGTTCATCATCATGACAATACTTCTGCAAAGATTCTTTACAGAGAAGTCATATTATACAGTTATTTGATGAAATGATGCAGAAATACTTCAATCTTTGCATGATATTTTCAATTATGCATGCTCTGTATTCAAATATGCTAAATATTTGCAATTATCTACGAGATGTCTGCATATTTGTGTTATTTGCTTAAGATTATCAATTGTTTGCAATTATGAGAGTGAAATGTTCTGAAAGTTAAAAGAAATTGGAAGAAATGCTTCTAATTAAAGTTAAACCTTTATCTTTTGAACCACATGTATATTAGATACTATCATGAAGAGAAGAAAACCAAACCATATTTTCACCAGGACATTCCACAGCTAGATATAGTTGATGCTAACTTCAAAGGGAATTTGTATGAAGACAACACATGTAAGTAGACATGCACTCCAAGGGACGCAGCAAATCACCACATATGTCCAGAATTCATACATTGATTACTCAAGATTTACTATGAATTATAATCGATATAGTCTTCTCATTCATTAAGCATGCAAAAATATAAATGTATACAAAAACTTTGAAATGAGCTCTGAATGTTTCAACAGACAGATTTCAATTAAGTTTTGAATATTTACAATGAAGCATTCCATCACCTTTTATAGAACAAGGTGAGGAATCCGTTACAAAAGATCCACGATCTTGATTTATCAATGCATATCTATGGTCACCATTCTCTTTGACTTTGTCAAACCTATCAAAAGTGGCACAAGTTGCCAGCTGGCAACTATCTGGATTACTTACGCTTATATCTCCCTTTATGAGGTATCTTCATCATGCCCTTTGTCTGATTCATGTGCATCATCATCATGTGCATCACTTCCCGAACTTTCATTATCCCGATGATGATGACGTTGCATATGAGGCTGCATGCTGCTCCGGATTTGCTCATATGACTGCACAATTTTATCTATTTCTCCGCCATCCTGAGTCTTTGCTTTGATGATGGCATGCTTGTGTGCCTCATATTTGTTTCTACTGCTATCTAGTTTGTCTTTTCTATCTTGCAGTGTCTCATTGTAATTTTCCATCTTGACTTTGATTCTCATTATTTTATCTATGACTTCTTCTGTCAAGTGGACAAGTGGATCATCTGCTACTGATGGGAAGTTGCCATGTAAAGCTTTGATGGCAAACTCTTCATCTTGATTTTCTATTTTCCCTTCCACTTTTCCTTCCAATGTTTCCAATATTTCTGCCTCAACAACCATTAAATCGTGCAACTTCATGCTGATATCTCTCAGTTTATTATTGCATCTTCTAAGTACTCCAAATTCAAATTGAATGTCCTTATACCATATGTTAATCAACAAGGCAGTATTACTGTTCAATACTTGTTTATTAATAAGCAGCTAAGGATTTATCCTATTTATTTCTCCCAGGATGTTTAGTACCTTTTCCAATTTGTAATACCTTTTTCCTGTCTGCATTTGCAATTTGTCTACTTTGGTCCTGGAGTCACTGAGAGTGCTCCACCTCTTCAAAGAGGCCTTTACCATTTCTTCAGCATTATCCAATGTGCATGACATCCATCTTCTTAGTACAGATGCCTCATGTTTCATGAGGTCTAATTTATTCACCTCCTCTTCAGAAATAGCAATCAATGGGACTACATGTTCAGTTGAAGTTTCTTCAGTATTAGTTAGCCTTCTTATGTAGGCATGCAACTGAGCAATGTGCTCTTTGTGTTGCTTATTTTTCTCCTTCTCTCTTTTCACCTTTTGAATTAAAGAATCAATAATATCTTTGCCCTCTTGACCCTCTTGGTCTTCATTAGCAAAACCCAGATCCACTGTGCTAATTTGAAACTCATCTAAGGTAATTTTACCTTTTTCTTTCTCCACAGTAGGTACTGCAATCTGTACAGTCCTTCTCCCAGTTGTTGGATCTCTTTTAATGGCCGAAGTCATTATGGCCTTCCTCTTAGGTTTTATTATATTTTCAGAAAACAAAGTAGATACGTCAAATTCTTGAATTTCAAATTCTACTTCTGTATTTACCTCTTTCTCCAACCATGGAGGTACCTGATCATGTTTCTCTGCATCATCATGATGTTCACCTTTATCTCCCGTTTCTGTCCGCAGGTGTGGTGGAGAAGGTGATATTCTCAATTCTTCTTCATGATGCTCGCTTTGTTGTTGATCCTGTGGCACATCCTCCTATTGAGGAACTTCTTTCTCTGGAGGAGCATCTTCCTGGGGTGGGGGATCTTCTGATGTATCTATCTGTTGATCATGATGATCATGATTATTTTCTGTCATTAGCTCATCTATTTTCAACTCTTCCCCTTGTTGAGGTACATTTTCATCACTGGACATTGTGGCATCCTCCTTTGGTTTTTCTTTTTCTTGTCGCATATCCACTGTACTAGATATTGTGGGGTCTGCCTGAGGTGCTGGTGTTTGTTCTGAAGCCATTATTTGTTCCGCACCTGTACTATCAACTTCTTGAGCTTTGGCAGCAGGATCTTCAGATACATCCTTTTCATCAGCCTTCCTTTTCTGAACCTCTACTATAGCAGGTTCCGCCGATGTATCTTGTGCGCTTGGTTGGCTTATTTCTGAAGTATGGCTCTCTGGTTCTCCATCTTTATTTCTTCTGCAGGGTACCCTTTGTCAGGTGATCTTGCTAGATGTTAAGGATTCACATCCTATTTCTCTATCAAGTCTACCACTACAGGACTTGTCACCTGTGTAATTAATGTATCTTGCCCTATTTCTTGGGCTATCTGCTCTGGGCTTTTTTCCTTTCTGTTTCCACTTGCTTCAGTTCCTCCAGTATAGTTTGAACTGGTGGAGTCTTGTGAGGGGTCATGCTTGTACCAGCAGTAAGTGTTTCCATCTTTTGTGAAGTCACTTCCTGTACAACTTCATCATCAGAAAAATTTATTGTCTCGTCTAGCAAGATGTGACCTGCATGTGTCTGGGAAGTTTCTTTCATCTCCTCTTCTGCGAGCTCGGTCTTGAACTTGACAATGGTAGGAAGAGGAACATTGTGTTGAAGTTCCTTGTGTACTTCACTACCTGCCCCTTGTAACAATGTAGGGGTTTGTCTTATTTCACCTCTCATAGAGGTTCTTTGTTTCTTAGGTGGGGTAGACACCACCACCTGTGGAGACCTCCTCTTCCTTTTAAATAACAAAGGAGCCTCTTCTTCCTCAGGCTCTTCCTCCATGAGGATATCTCCTTCATCTGGTTTTCTTGAGGATTGACCCTCTTCTTAGGTCTCAGTAATTCCAGCCTCTGCTGTCTTTTCTCTCTTGGACTTTCTTTTGCTTGTCCGTGGAGGTGATGCGGATCCTAATCCCGATCCTGATGCTGCTACCTCCTCAGTGTTGAACACTGCTCGTTCAATATTAACCCCTTTGGGTTCCTTATCAATTTTCTTGCCCCTTGGGGGTCTTTTGCTCTATTGTTGTTGTGGAGGGAGCCTATCTCCCTTAGACTTCCTCTTCTCATTTATGAAGTCATCATACTCATCCCCAGGAGTATCCTGCCCCTTCTTCTTGTTGTCCACCGTAATGGCAACACCTTTCTTCTTCAAAGCCTCTATCTGTTCATCAACCCAAGCTTGGGCTAGCTATATGGTCCTGGCAATGAAGGGGTCCAAGGATATGTCCTCTTGTATGGTGAGGTCAGTTGCAGAGATGGTATCATTATATATTTTCTTTTGCTCATACTCATCTGCAATTATCCTGCCATCAGCCTTCTTCAATTGTTGAGGGATGGGGATGCAATCAAAGGTTCTGATTTGATTCAGTGTTATCCTTTGATACCTTCTTCTCCTTGCTTCTACTTCATCTTCACAGTCAGACCAGAAGTCTTCTAGGTGCCTCTGGTGAATAAGCTTTCCTATTATTTTCTACATCCTGCCATAAGGATCATATGGTCTTATCAGTGGAAAAGGTTGCAGATTCATTTTATTCAAGGTGACCATCACCTTCTTTATGTTCTCTAAATCTAGGCACATGTACCAGCCAATGGTGACTATAAACAAAATTGGTGGTAGCTTCTTTGCATCCTTGTATGTTTTCAATATGGTGGAGCTCTGCCTTATGAACTCCATAAGTATCACTGCATCAGTGGGATACCTTGGCAGCATGAGGGGAGGTCCATCAAAACCCTCAATCCTCATGTAGGAAAATGTG
Source organism: Cunninghamia lanceolata (assembly GCA_027924645.1). Lineage (NCBI taxonomy): Eukaryota > Viridiplantae > Streptophyta > Pinopsida > Cupressales > Cupressaceae > Cunninghamia > Cunninghamia lanceolata. The sequence goes on from BSBN01000167.1 coordinate 14,214,380, forward strand.
GCAAATTGTATGTACCAGGCTCCGAGCCTGTAGATAATCTCTTGAGCTTCCATGCTCAATCTCTTTGTTCTATCTTCCTTCATGGTTCTGATTAGATGCATAGAGAATGCATCATTTACTAGTTTGTAGTCTTGGAGGTAATTGGCTCTTTGCAGCTGGGGATGATGATCCCAAACATGTACACCATTCGTACCTGTAAGCTTTCCATCTGTAACTAGTGCATCAAATGTGCCTTGGTATGCATAGGAGTAGACAATATAGGATGTCATATAGAAAGCACAATTTGAACCTCCTAGGTTCATCAGCTACTCATGTAGAGCATCACCTATTAGTTAGCCCCACAATGGCTTGATGTCTGAGTATATGCACATCATAATCACACCATACATCCAATCTTTAAAACTACCAGCATCAGGCTGGCCTGTGACTCTGCTCAGTAGTGCAATCATGTACTAGTACTCCTCACTAAAATCATATTTGAATAAATGCACAGGAAGTTTGGCGGCTGCAGGATATGTGTTGTTCTCAGCCCTCCAGTGGTACATGTTATTACTGGCTTGTTTTTTGTTATTCTCATACTCTTTCTCTAATTTCTTCAGGTCTACACTCTTGACCTTCTTGCCCAACAGTAGTCCAAATGTCCTGGAAAGACCTTTGATGGATAGGTCTGCATATATCCTCCCATGCTTCATCACCTGCCTGGTCTCTGGGTTGTAATTCTTGGCACACTCGATAACCAGCTCCGGAGACTCCATGGAGTATGGGAAACCGGCGGCATTCCACATCCCGGATACGAAAACCACATCCAACACAGGACTTCTATTTTTCTCGTCATTCAGCTTAGCTGACCAGGCTTCCAAATTGGTATCCCCCTGATGGGTATCTGTAATGGCACCATATTTGAACAGGACACCCCTCTGAGATGAGAACATAGGCTTACTGAATTCAGCCTCACACTTAGCCAACCTCTTGTCAGCCATGACTACCTGCAATTAACAAAATCTTGTCTTACAATGGGTTCTCACATGCATGCATATAACAATTTATCTTTAATATTCATCATGCATATTACATTCATTCAGCATAAGCCCATCATGGGGGGTGCATAAACCAGAACTTACAACATCATACCTGACTGTTACAGAAACAACATGATGAGGGTTTCATTTACTTACCTGGTTATGCAGATTTCTTTTATACCAGTGACTTCCCAGAAAATACTCTTAATTCGGCTGATGATCAAGCACTTTCAGCTACTTGCAAACTTCGCTCCTCGTAATATCGCCTGTAGGAGTATATGGAAGTTGTGCTCTGTAAAAAGTAATTTCTTCGCAAGGTAAATGTAAAAATGGCATTAGATTTACCTTTTAACCTTGTAATTAGGGTAAATTTAGGGCAAATCCTGACATATTAGATTTTATTCGTTGATTTTCTACACGGAAAGTCAGGATTCCGCCAGGTGTTCCATCGGGTTTAATGATCGGCGAGAAATACCAACCACCTCGGTGTGCATTTAATGCTAATGGCGGCAACGGGAGTGGGGTGATATCTAAACGGCAGGATGATATTTGAAAATATCGGGTTATGTTTAGATATCAGGTGATGTTCGCGCCATTAGGCTGTGCTTTAAATGTCAGGAGGATATTCAAAAATATCGGGCTATGTTTTTAGATGATGATGATGACCGAAGTCATTTTCTTTCTTACTCTCGGGATATCGGGGTGATGTCATCCAGATATTCGTTCATTATATCGGTAAGGCATCGTGACGTCATCGTCATGTTATGCGAACATGATCATGTTTAGAAAATATCCTGCCGAGAGGTAAATGTGATGATGATGTCATCGTCATATCGTTTCTTCATTTATCGGACTTGAATGACATCATCAGGATATTGGATTAGGGTGATATTTCACGGCAAGAGGATATTAAGAAATATCAGGTTACATTTGGAAATATGAGGCTCGCGAAATATAAGACTGTTTGACGGGTAAGGGTCACCGTCACTTAAAGTTGACATCCAGATATTTGGACCGCATGACTTATCGGGTGATGGACTAAGATCAGGATGATCTTCGATAACATGACTAAGGTTATAAAATATGATCCTCCTCTTGCGAATATTAGGGTTGACCAAAACTTTGACTATTCCTAACTTTCACATCCTGATGAATATCAGGGTGATGTAAAAGGCAAACCTGCATGGAATTTGATGGTCTTTCTAAATATGAGGTTTTGGAATGAAATACGAACTTTGACAAACTGACCTCATGATGATGACATTACCTCATCTTGATTCTACATGATGATGCACATGACTTACTTTTACCAAACCGCCAAAAAGCAGACAACACAAGCCAAGCCAAAAAGTTGGGTCCCTATTTTGCCAAGTCAAAATGGGGCGTGTTGTGTTACCACACAACAACTTGCCACCAAAGAAAACAAACAAATTCCAATGATTCAAGTGATGTGATCACATTCATTCATAGTATTCTAATTCTGTCTAAGCATAAGCATCATGATCCTCTAAATGATAAAATTTCATCATGGTAACAATACTAACAGAGGATCAAGTGTGTGCAGATGATTAATTATCCTCATCTTTAAAGCAAGTTGAAAACATAAGTAACTGGTGTTAAACTACATAGTTGGAGATCATCCCTCATAGCCGACCTGGATAGAGTCTTGCTGCCAATAGGCGTTCATAGCCCCAGCAAGGTTATCTATACAATCTCCCTAAGTAGAGCCCCACTGCCAGCAGGTGTCTATAGCCTTGGTAGAGTTACTTAGATGGCCTAATTTTATTGTTTATATCTCTTATATATATATATATATATATATGATATCATCATGTCAGCTCATTTGTACAATGTATAGTCACTTGTAGCTTTAGGTTGGAGATTGTATTGGTAGCAAGGGAGTCCCTTTAGATTTTTCACTTAACACCTATACTTGTGTGTTCAACAAACCCAAGGCTGTTAGGTGTTTCATTGTGATTGATTCACTTTGACCAAGAAAAGGCACCCTGATGAAAGGATATCACAGACCTGATCATGATTACTTCTTAGAATGAATCATAACCTATATCTAAATCTAATCTCATCACTTGAATCTTAACACTTCTAGTTATTTTCTGGGCTGATGAAGTGCATCTTTACTTACCAAAACAAAACTCAACACACAAACAAAATAGGACAAAAGAACACTGTACAAACAATTATACAAATATACAATATGATACACATAACTGTCATGAAGTCACTCAGGCCTGGAAATAATGTTTGAGGAATTGTCCATTGACTGGCAATGGGACATCCTCACCTGTCAGGTTCTTAAACCTATAAGTGATGTCTCCTAGTATCTCAAAAATATGAAAGGGACCTATCCATAATCTATCAAACTTACCATGGTCACCTTTCCTTTCATGGGCTTTATCCCACATCAGGGCTAAATCAAATATCCTGAAAGCTTTAACTTTGGCTCTCTTGTCAAACCAGCGTTTGACAATAGCCTGATGTTTTGCAAATTGGTCAATTGCTTGACTCCTTTTTTCTTCCAGGTGCATCAACTGAAGCAACCTGACTCCTTGCTTATTGTCTATGCCTAGGTATTCTTGGGCAAACTATAGAGTAGGAATTTTCAAGTTTACAGGGAGGATAGGATCCACTCCATATACTAGTTGGAAAGGTGAGTTTCCTAATGCAATTTTCATTCTAGTTCTATCTACCCATAGGGCATATTTCAAAAATGAGTTCCATTCCCTAGGGTTCTTCTCTATTAATTTTCTTATGATACTCAGCAAATTTTTATTGGTGGATTCTGCTAATCCATTCCCTTGGGGATAATAGTTGGATGAAAACTTGAGTATGATCCCATGATCAAAAGCCCAACTTGATAACTTGGTGGAAGTGAAAGCAGAACCATTATCACTTACCAAAGCATAAGGAGTTCCATACCTGGTGACAATGTTGGTTTCCAGAAATCTAATGACATCATCTGCAGTACAGGTCTTGCTACTGACAGCCTCAGTCCATCTAGTACAATAGTCAGTAATTGTTAAGACATACCTATGACCTGAGGAGGATGGAGGATTGATTGGTCCTATGAAGTCCATGCCCCATTGTGCAAATGGGTGCTCTTCCATCACTAGTTGCAAGGGTTGCGCAGCATATTTCTCTCTATTGGCGGCAACCTGATATATATGACAACATTTAACATGATCAGCTGTGTCTTTAAAAATTGTAGGCCAGTAATATCCTGCTCTGAGGATTGCATGTGTTGTGGCCAAGGCTGATCCATGTGCCGTTCTAAACTTGTCATGTAGTTCTGACAAAACCTTATTTGCTTCTGGCTTTTCTAAGCATCTCAGGTATATTCCCTCATATTTTTTCTTGAATAGGGTTCCTCCCTTCATCATGTATTTTTGGGATCTTATTTTCAATGCTCTTCTCTGTGAAGCTTGCATTCTTGATGGACACCTTCCAGTCATCAGGATGTGCTTGATATATGCATACCACTCTTTATTATCTTTCTCATTAATAACGTACTGCTGACTAGTGATGTTTGGGTCAATTTCAGATATCATTTGACTCAGAGCTTGTCCTCTTACCAGCTTCATTGGTGTAATTTCCATGTCATACTCTTGTAATATAGTAATCCATTTGGCTCTTTTTTCACCAGGCTCACTCTGCATCAGCAGCATCTTCGCTGCTGCATCCGGTACTACAGCAATTACTTTGCTTCTCAGTATGTAGTGTTTGAATTTCTTTACTGCTCTGACCAATGCAAGTGCATGTCTCTCAACATCTACATATCTCAATTCAGCATCCCTGAAAGGACAGCTCATGAAAGCAATTGGTTTCTCTTCTTTCTCTTCATTTCTTTGAGTAAGCACTGCTGCAGAGGTGTGTTCTGAAGCAAATGAATAGATGTAGAAATCCTTTGCGTAGTCTGGACTGATAAGGACAGGAGCATCAAAAATGGCTTTCTTTATATCTTCAAATGCAGCTTTGGCCTCAGGTGTCCACTCAATTTGTGCATCTTTTTTCAACATGACATTTAGTGGTTTGACAATCTCAACAAAGCCAGTGATGAACTTCCTCACAAAGTTTATCTTACCAAAGTAAGATTTAAGTTCTTTCTTGCTTCCTGGAAGTTGTAACCTCATAATAGATTCCACCCTGTCAGGATCAATGATAATTCCATCTTCTGTGATCAGATGGCCTAGTAACTTTCCTGTTGTCACCCCAAATATGCACTTCTTGGGGTTCAGTGATATTCTGTACTCTTCACATTTTTTTAATACATTTCTGAGATCAGTTACATGGTCACTCCTCTCCTTGGAGAACATTGTTAAGTCATCCATGTAGATGACTATACACTTTCCTATTAAGCCTCTGAAGGCTATCTCTATTGCTCGCTGGAATGTAGCACCAGCATTTATAAGTCCAAATGACATACGTCTATATGCAAATATCCCCCACTTCGTGGTGAAGGCAGTCTTTAGTCTGTCAATCTTGTCGACCATGACCTGATTGTATCCTAAAAATCCATCTAGGAAGGACATCATTTTGGCTCCATTTACAATCTGCAAAACTTCATCTAATGAGGGTAAAGGATAATTATCCTTTTCTGATGCTCTGTTCAGATTCCTGAAATCTACGCATAACCTGATATCTCCATTCTTCTTTCTGACCGGGACTAGATTAGCAACCCAGGTGGAGTGCCTCACAGGAAAGATTATCCGGGCACTTAACAACTTCTTGACTTCTTCAAGAATTATTGGTTCAAACAAAGCATTGACTGGCCTTTGCTTCTGTCTGAAAGGTTTAGCATCTGGCTTGAGAGGTATAGTGTGAGTTATGACTGATGTGTCATATGTCTTTAGCTCAACATAAGTCCATGCAATTACATGTATGTAATCCTTGAGGGCCTGAGTTATTCCTTCTAAATCTTCTGGTGTGCAAACCTTACCAATCAGTACATTTCTCTTGTCTTCATTTTGTCCAATATTCACTTGTGAATATTGACCTCCATCAGCTTTGGGAAGATCCTTCTGCTTCAGCATATTATCCAAATCAAAGGCTCTCTCTAATTCAATTATACCTTTGGGAATCATGTTGCTAGGCAACTCTAATATTTCATCTTCCTCCCAGACATGATCTTCCATACCATTCTCATCTATGATTTGGGTATCAAATACATCTCTGTTTGAGATGAAATCCAAAATGTGTTGATCATCATCAAACACCTGGAGGTTGGTCACATTGTCAGGTACTGAAGGTACTGACACCAATTCTACTGAAAATCTCTTTAGACCTGATATAGATAGTGGCTCCAATGTACTGGCAGCCTGGGCAAGTGCATCTGCCCTATGGTTTTGTTCTCTTGGTACGTGAGTGATATTAAAGGCGTCAAAGTCTTCAATCAGGTCCCACACACGATGTCTGTAGTTGGATAGCTTCCTGTAGTTACAAGAGTAAATTCCTCTTACTTGCCTCACAACTAGTTCTGAATCTCCGAAGACATGCAGAATCTTTACTTTTTTCTTATGAGCAAACAGTATCCCGTGAATCAGAGCCTCATACTCTGTTACATTGTTAGTACAGGGGAACTGTAATCTGTAGGCTGCTAGATAGGATTTTCTTGATGGATCAATGAGGTCAATTCCTACCCCAGCACCTTGCTTGGACTTGGATCCATCAAACCTTAGGTTCTAGGGTTTATCTTCAGCAGGATGTTTAGCTGAACCTTCTTTTTTCTTTGCAACTCTGGCTGCTGCTCCACCTGATATCCACTTTAACTTAGGGATCTCATCGTTCTCAAGTTTCTTCTTTCCTTTCTGTTGTGAGCTTGATGGCTTTTCTATTTTCTCGTTCACATCAGCAGGAGGATGATCCTCTGGATCTGCGGCTATATGCCTTTTCAAAATGTGTAAACATAGTGAACAGGTTGTTTCTGAATGAGGTGCCTCATGCAGCCTATACCAACCTTTAATTAAGACCTCCTGGGGAGATCTATACTGTTGTGTCATCTTCTCTATTTCTTTCGCTAGAAATCCTTCAAACTTAGTCAGGTCACTACCTTTGTCTTCATCAGACAATTCATAATCTGGCTCCATAAAATAATCACTCCCAGGGGTGATCTTTTCTTTCTTCTCATCATTTATCTGGTCATAAACCAGAATTTCTTCTGTTTTCAGGATATGATCCTCATCATGATCTGTCACCTCTTCTGTTCCTGCAGAAGACAAACAAGAATTAGTATCATCATCATCATCAGATGTAGAACTTACCTCGGAATATGATAATGATGCCTCACTGCATGTCTGCTCCAGCATCATCATGTCTAAGCATGCTTCGCAAGTCCTTTCTGAATGTGCTTCATCGTGTAATCTGCACCATCCATCAATCAAAATATCATTAGTAGGTATATTTAACAATTGACAATGTTTTACCTGGTTGGATAGATGCATCTCAAAGTCTCTGAAGCGATCTATTTCATTCTCATTATCAGGATTATTATCAGGTTCTACGACTGGTACATTCTCCTGATGATCATCATCTGGAAGTTGATGGAAGTCAAGCATCAGGATCTCTTCTATTTTGACAGTCTGTGGCCTGATGCAGTAAACTCCAGGCTCTACGTCTACGTACATGATCTCATTTGTTCTGTTGTACTCAGTGATCATATGCTTCATTCTAGGCTCAGCATCAATCCTGATCTAGTTAGGTATACCTTTCCATGGTAACCACATGTGACTGAAATCTGTGGACATATATCTATTAAGCATTTTGGACCAGTCTCGGCTAAGAAACATCCCATAAGTATCAGGTATGTCAACTACCTGAATGTCAATGTAATACTAGATCCTAGGATCAGATGCTAATTGCATGTGGATATGAGTTAACTCCCCTACTACACTTACTTCTATTTTGTCCAGTTGAGTGACCTTCTTCAAGTTTTTAGCGGGATGTAGTCCTAAAGAATTACATATTTACAAGGGCATAACATTCGTGGAGGCCCCTGAATCCACCAAACAGTTGTGCAGGTTCTTACTGAACATTCTTATGGTGAGGAGGAATGGAGGTGATTCAGTTTTGTCCCTATACAAGGTCATGTGGGAGGTTTCTGCAGCTTGGACTGTAGCTGACACTTTAGGTTTGATAGTATTATCTCTAGCAGCATGATCTTTGCCACTGGATTGACTTGAAAGATGTCCATCCTCTTTAGGAGCAGGATCATCAAGTGACTTCATAAATGCCCTTTGATGGCAGGAGTTTTCAGTAACTCAGACAGGGACAGGCTGATCTTAATTTTCTTCATTTCATCAGCCAGATAATTGACCAACTTGTCAGATTCATGAGGTGCATTTACAACCTTTGATCCTGTGTTCTGAGGCGACAAGTATTGAGCATTTACCTTGGGAAACCCAGGGTTATTGCTAGCTTTAGGATCAGGAGGTGTATTGAAGTTGTTTGGAGGTAGAGATGATGTCAATGGACCAGCAGGTCTGTTGGCATTACTTCTCAAGTTATAATTATGTTTACCAGGATATCGTTCCTGGTATGCATGCACTTCCTCATGTTCTTTTGCAGGCTCATTTTCATCCTCAAAGGGGAATACATAGTTTGTTTCAAAGGTTAGGGCAGATTCTTCACATACCTGGTTATAACTCTGATGAGGTTGATTTGTATAAGTTTCCAACACAAAGGCTAAATCATATCCACATGGAACAATCTCATTTCCTTCTGCCTGAGGTCGATTTCCAGAAGTGTGACACTTCAGTCTGAAAGATGCTAGCAGCAATTCTAAATTGTGGACAGTCTAATTCTGCATGTGCATTTGTATTATGGATCCTACACCAATTAGTAAGGGCTGCTTCAGCAAGATTGACTCTAGTACTCTGTTTGGCTTCACCTCGAGGCTGATTGTCCAGGGGTGATGGTAATGAGCCATTATTTGGCCTAGAGTTCCATACTCTGGGCTGTCTCTGAGGATTATTGTTATTTCCACCACTATTATTGAAATTTCCGTTGTTATATCCTCTGTCAGGATAATTTGGTCTATCATTGGAATAATTCCTATTTTGATTTGGCTGGGAATAGAAACCTTGATTTCTCAAATGTGTCACTTCTGTGGTGAGTTTTCTCAATTAAGCAGAAATTTCTTTAATTTCCTCCTTCTCTTCTTGAGCTTTGGCCACTACATTTTTAGTCTGAGGCTTGAAGAATGAAGATCCAGTGTTATTGTTGTTAGGATCTATACCCTGAGGTACCTGGGCTTGTGCAGGATATTGTGGCAATTGGCCATTTCCATTAGGAGGCATAATGCTCAGCGGAGGTACTTGCAAAGGTGCAGGCATGACTACTAGAGGTATCACTGCCCCATTAGGATATTGTGTAGGATATTGTGCAGAATATGATGCAGGATATTGTGGATGCATGCCAGGCAAGGTAGGGAATACCATATTTGGAGTAGGAGCAGGTATCAACTGCTGATTTACCTGTATGGCTTCTTGAAAGGCTAAGGCTAAAGTTGTGATTTGGGGGTGTGTTCTCCTAATGAACATGGAGGTCAAAGGATCTAAGGCCGAATAATAAATCCTCCTTGCAGCTTCGTTAGACACAGTATAAGGGGTGACCACCCTGGACAACATTTTCTGAAACCTAGCATTGAAATTTGCAATAGGCTCATTCTCAAATCTCTTAATAGTGGCAAATAAATGATAGTTTATTGAGGGATCGACAGGAACCTTGAATCTATCAAGAAAGGCTTTCTCTAGTAAGGCCCAAGAATCAATAGAACCCTGACCAAGACTAATGAACCAATTATAGGATTCTTCCCCTAAGGAAAAAGGAAATAATTTGCACACCACATCTTGATGTTCTATTCTGGCTCTGCAGCAAGCTTCTTTAAAGGTCCTGATATGATCATCAACATCTTGGTAAGGATGATATTTTGGACAAAGCTTATCCGGATTCTTTGGTAACTCAGTATATGCAATAAAGGTCAATGGTGACTCTGCTGCAAAGAAAGACATTGCAACAGGAGGAGGTTGAGTCGGTGGTACAGCTGGCTGAGGTTGGACTAAAGGTACACCCTGAGGTTGAACAAGAGGTGTCACAGATATCCCAGAAGGTATTTGCAAACCAACAGGAGTTACAGGAGGAGGTTCTGGTGAAGCTCCTGATGCACTGGACCCGGGAGTATGATGGATGTCCACAGTTCTAGGTCTGAAACCTCTAACAGGTAATTCTTCAAAAATTCCACTAGGTCTAGACCTAGTATTTATCCTGTGAGCCAGGATCTCTCAATTGTGAGGCAAATTGGCAAATACCTTGCAAATATTGGCTGGATTTCAATAGCTAAGGTGATATTTGCGGTCGGATGACTGATCGGACTGGATATTTACAAAATATTTGCAAAGATAGTGCAAATATAAGAGGATATTTGAGGTATAATGACCCCCAGCACGAGATATCAACTTTCAAAGGCCAAAATTCTTCAAAGCTTGAACAAATTTATGTAGCTTTAGCTAATATTTGTGAATTCATAATGATCTACTGTAAAGCTTGCAATATTTATGTTAAATCTAGAAATCTTTACACAGAATGAGCATCTACAAGCTTGCTACAGTAAATATTTGCATAATATTTGAAATTCACAGACGGTTCGAGGTTACCTTACTCTCTGCATCACCAAACCTGAAAATAATGATGATGAGCGTAGTCTTTCAGATAAAGGCCCTCCTTCTAGCACCAATTTATGTTGGTCATGATGTTAATCATAAACAAGCATAGAATAAAAGTACACATTAACCTTTATTCATCTTGAAAGATACGATGAATTCAGAGAATTCATGATCCCAAGTCTCCGGTGATTAGGTCTTAATCATCTGACGTTACTCAGAGGTTAATGTGAGTTGCTGTTTCCATTTTGGGGCCTTACGTGAAGTTCATCATCATGACAATACTTCTGCAAAGATTCTTTACAGAGAAGTCATATTATACAGTTATTTGATGAAATGATGCAGAAATACTTCAATCTTTGCATGATATTTTCAATTATGCATGCTCTGTATTCAAATATGCTAAATATTTGCAATTATCTACGAGATGTCCGCATATTTATGTTCTTTGCTTAAGATTATTAATTGTTTGCAATTATGAGAGTGAAATGTTCTGAAAGTTAAAAGAAATTGGAAGAAATGCTTCTAATTAAAGTTGAACCTTTAGCTTTTGAACCACATGTATATTAGACACTGTCATGAAGAGAAGAAAACCAAACCATATTTTCACCAGGACATTCCACAGCTAGATATAGTTGATGCTAACTTCAAAGGGAATTTGTACGAAGACAACACATGTAAGTAGACATGCACTCCAAGGGACGCAGCAAATCACCACATATGTCCAGAATTCATACATTGATTACTCAATATTTACTATGAATTATAATCGATACAGTCTTCTCATTCATTAAGCATGCAAAAATATAAATGTATACAAAAACTTTGAAATGAGCTCTGAATGTTTCAGCAGATGGATTTCAATTAAGTTTCAAATATTTACAATGAAGCATTCCATCACCTTTTATAGAACAAGGTGAGGAATCCGTTACAAAAGATCCACGATCTTGATTTATCAATGCATATCTACGATCACCATTCTCTTTGACTTTGTCAAACCTATCAAAAGTGGCACAAATTGCCAGCTGGCAACTATCTGGATTACTTACGCTTATAACTCCCTTTATGATGTATCTTCATCATGCCCTTTGTCTGATTCATGTGCATCATCATCATATGCATCACTTCCTGAACTTTCATTATCCTGATGATGATGACGTCGCATATGAGGCTGCATGCTGCTCCGAATCTGCTCCTATGACTACACAATTTCATCTATTTCTCCGCCATACTGATTCTTTGCTTTGATGATGGCATGCTTGTGTGCCTCATATTTGTTTCTACTGCTATCTAGTTTGTCTTTTCTGTCTTGCAATGTCTCATTGTAATTTTCCATCTTGACTTTGATTCTCATTATTTTATCTATGACTTCTTCTATCAAGTGGACAAGTGGATCATCTGCTACTGATTGGAAGTTACCATGTAAATCTTTGATGGCAAACTCTTCATCTTGATTTTCTATTTTCCCTTCCACTTTTCCTTCCAATGTTTCCAATATTTCTACCTCAATAGCCATTAAATCGTGCAACTTCATGTTGATATCTCTCAGTTTATTATTGCATCTTCTAAGTACTCCACATTCAAATTGAATGTCCTTATACCATATGTCAATCAACAAGGCGGTATTACTGTTCAATACCTGTTTATTGATAAGCAACTAAGGATTTATCCTCTTTATTTCTCCCAGGATGTTTAGTACCTTTTCCAATTTGTAAGACCTTTTTCCTGTCTCCATTTGCAATTTGTCTACTTTGGTCCTGGAGTCACTGAGAGTGCTCCACCTCTTCAAAGAGGCCTTTACCATTTCTTTAGCATCATCCAATGTGGATGACATCCATCTTCTTAGTACAGATGCCTCATGTTTCATGAGGTCTAATTTATTCACCTCCTCTTCAGAAATAGCAATCAATGGGACTACATGTTCAGTTGAAGTTTCTTCAGTATTAGTTAGCCTTCTTATGTAGGCATGCAACTGAGCAATGTGCTCTTTGTGTTGCTTATTTTTCTCCTTCTCTCTTTTCACCTTTTGAATTAAAGAATTAATAATATCTTTACCCTCTTGACCCTCTTGGTCTTCATTAGCAAAACCCAGATCCACTGTGCTAATTTGAAACTCATCTAAGGAAATTTTACCTTTTTCTTTCTCCATAGTAGGTACTGCAATCTATGCAGTCCTTCTCCTAGTTGTTGGATCTCTTTTGATGGCCAAAGTCATTCTGGCCTTCCTCTTAGGTTTTATTATATTTTCAAAAAACAAAGTAGATACGTCAAATTCTTGAATTTCAAATTCTACTTCTGTATTTACCTCTTTCTCCAACCATGGAGGTACCTGATCATGTTTCTCTGCATCATCATGATGTTCACCTTTATCTCCCGTTTCTGTCAGCAGGTGTGGTGGAGAAGGTGATATTCTCAATTCTTCTTCATGATGCTCACTTTGTTGTTGATCCTGTGGCACATCCTCCTGTTGAGGAACTTCTTTCTCCGGAGGAGCATCTTCCTGGGGTGGGGGATCTTCTGATGTATCTATCTGTTGATCATGATGATCATGATTATTTTCTGTCATTAGCTCATCTATTTTCAACTCTTCCCCTTGTTGAGGTACATTTTCATCACTGGACATTGTGGCATCCTCCTTTGGTTTTTCTTTTTCTTGTCGCATATCCACTGTACTAGATATTGTGGGGTCTGCCTGAGGTGCTGGTGTTTGTTCTGAAGCCATTATTTGTTCCGCACCTGTACTATCAACTTCTTGAGCTTTGGCAGCAGGATCTTCAGATACATCCTTTTCATCAGCCTTCCTTTCCTGAACCTCTACTATAGCAGGTTCCGCCGATGTATCTTGTGCACTTGGTTGGCTTATTTCTGAAGTATGGCTCTCTGGTTCTCCATCTTTATTTCTTCTGCAGGGTACCCTTTGTCAGGTGATCCTGCTAGCTGTTAAGGATTCACATCCTATTTCTCTATCAAGTCTACCACTACAGGACTTGTCACCTGTGTAATTAATGTATCTAGCCCTATTTCTTGGGCTATCTGCTCTGGGCTTTTTTCCTTTCTGTTTCCACTTGCTTCAATTCCTCCAGTATAGTTTGAACTGGTGGAGTCTTGTGAGGGGTCATGCTTGTACCAGCAGTAAGTGTTTCCATCTTTCGTGAAGTCACTTCCTGTACAACTTCATCATCAGAAAAATTTATTGTCTCGTCTAGCGAGATGTGACCTACATGTGTCTGGGAAGTTTCTTTCATCTCCTCTTCTGCGAGCTCGGTCTTGAACTTGACAATGGTAGGAAGAGGAACATTGTGTTGAAGTTCCTTGTGTACTTCACTACCTGCCCCTTGTAACAATGTAGGGGTTTGTCTTATTTCACCTCTCATAGAGGTTCTTTGTTTCTTAGGTGGGGTAGACACCACCACCTGTGGAGACCTCCTCTTCCTTTTAAATAACAAAGGAGCCTCTTCTTCCTCAGGCTCTTCTTCCATGAGGATATCTCCTTCATCTGGTTTTCTTGAGGATTGACCCTCTTCTTGGGTCTCAATAATTCCAGCCTCTGCTCTCTTTTCTTTCTTGGACTTTCTTTTGCTTGTCCGTGGAGGTGATGCGGATCCTGATCCTGATCCTGATCCTAATGCTGCTGCCTCCTCAGCGTTGAACATTGCTCGTTCAATAATAACCCCTTTGGGTTCCTTATCAATTTTCTTGCCCCTTGGGGGTCTTTTGCTCTGTTGTTGTTGTGGAGGGAGCCTATCTCCCTTAGACTTCCTCTTCTCATTTACAAAGTCATCATACTCATCCCCAGGAGTATCCTGCCCCTTCTTCTTCTTGTCCACCGTAATGGCAGCACCTTTCTTCTTCAAAGCCTCTATCTGTTCATCAACCCAAGCTTGGGTTAGCTGTATGGTCCTGGCAATGAAGGGGTCCAAGGATATGTCCTCTTGTATGGTGAGGTCAGGTGCAAAGATGGTATCATTATATATTTTCTTTTGCTCATACTCATCTACAATTATCCTGCCATCATCCTTCTTCAATTGTTGAGGGATGGGGATGCAATCAAAGGTTTTGATTTGATTTAGTGTTAGCCTTTGATACCTTCTTCTCCTTGCTTCTGTTTCATCTTCATAGTCAGCCCAGAAGTCTTCTAGGTGCCTCTTGTGAATAGGCTTTCCTATTATTCTATGCATCCTACCATAAGGATCATATGGTCTTATCAGTGGAAAAGGCTGCAGATTCATTTTATTCAAGGTGACCATCACCTTCTTTATGCTCTCTGAATCTGGGCATATGTACCAGCCAATGGTGACTGGAAACAAAATTGGTGGCAGCTTCTTTGCATCCTTGTATGTTTTCAATATGGTGGAGCTCTGCCTTATGAACTCCATAAGTATCACTGCATCAGTGGGATACCTTGGCAGTATGAGGGGAGGTCCATCAAAACCCTCAATCCTCATGTAGGAAAATGTGGCAAATTATATGTACCAGGCTCCATGACTGTAGATAATCTCTTGAGCTTCCATGCTCAATCTCTTTGTTCTATCTTCCTCCATGGTTCTGACTAGATGCATAAAGAATGCATCATTTACCAGTTTGTAGTCTTGGAGGTAATTGGCTCTTTGCAGCTAGGGATGATGATCCCAAACATGTACAGCATTTGTACCTGTAAGCTTTCCATCTGTAACTAGTGCATCAAATGTGCCTTGGTATGCATAGGAGTAGACAATATAGGATGTCATATAGAAAGCACAATTTGAACCTCCTAGGTTCATCAGCAGCTCATGCAGAGCATCACCTATTAGTTGGCCCCACAATGGCTTGATGTCTGAGTATATGCACGTCATAATCACACCATACATCCAATCTTTAAAACTACCAGCATCAGGCTGGCCTGTGACTCTGCTCAGTAGTGCAATCTGTTGATAACTGAGAGGGGGGGTGAATCAGTTATCCTAATTATTTCTCCTTTTGAACTTTCTTATTAATCAAAGCAGCATTGAATCAGACAAACAAACATTACCATGAAATGAGAAACACATGACACAGTATTTTTGACGTGGAAACCCGGTTAAGGGAAAAAACCACGGGGTGATTAACCAAAAGATTATTCTCTGTTAGAAGAATAAGGAATTACAAAATGGCACTTGCCAATTAGGGCTCACTGCCCGAGCACACTGCTCACAAAGAGGCACACTGCCTACAAGGAGACACACTGTCTACAAAAGAATGTTATACAATACTTGAACTGATTGGAAGCATCTACATATGCTGGAGTTTAGTTCCGGTTAGGCTCAGTACACTGATCTGCTGCACTTCATCTTTCCTCTGCTCTTTATTCTGCTTTCCTTTCACATACCGGATCTTTCTTACTGCTTCTGCTCTGTTCTGTACTTATTCGCATACACCATACCACAACTACACTTCTCACAACAAAATCCATCCTCTATATATATCTGCACTAGTGATTTCATTATCTTTCTAGTCGGCACCCGGAATAGTCTATCTTCTCACAAACTCTGTTCTATCGGCTGAATCCTTGCATATCAAGTAATGTGGATCAAGCATATACTTGTAGATATCATTAATCATGTCGGCCAAACATGATTCATGCCTTCACAACCTTTACCATCAACAGTAACACATCCAGAAAATAGTCTGATGTTCTGTCAGTCAGTTTTTCCTCTGTTCTCACTGTCACTCAGGAATCCGGTACTCAACTATTCATATCTTTTTCTTTGTCCATCACCGGAGGCTAAATCCTTGGAATATACTACTCAAGGTAGTCCTCTTGACTTCCCCAAATCCGCACTGCACCAAGACACTTCCTCTGAGAGATCCGGACCAATCTGTCGAACCTTGCCACATGCTCTGTTCTTGTTCACCGGACCACAACAGTTCTTCATCATGTCTTCCGGTAGAGGCACGCCATGATGTGGGATGACCTTTGTTGCCATCAATGACAACAACCATGAATCCATATAGTGTCTCTTGCCAACAATCTCCCCCTTTGGCATTGATGGCAACACTTAGTGAAAAATGACTAAGTGTTTACACTATGCTCCCCCTTTGCTGATGCTCTGTCTTTATATACAATTTCTGGAACTCCCCCTTAGTTGGATTCCTCATTTTTCACTACTCCTCACTCCCCCTTTGACATCAATGGCAAAGGGTAGGGTCCGCACACCAAAATTTTCAAAAATTTTCTATACATAGCCGCATATTTACATACTCACATATACTGAAGAATGTCTGCAAAAGATGTCTTCAGTTGGATCAGTTCTGTAGCCCAACTTTGCTTCATTCTATCCAAAATTGAAATGTGACCACTCAACAAAAATGCAAATGCATCTGCCCTTTTTAGATCTTTCGGATCACTTGTCTGGGCTGTGATTTAAGCTTCTGCTATGGCCTCATGCATGGCCTCTAGCTTAGGGACAATTAACCCCCTGAGCTCACTCAACCTGCTTATTCTATTTTTCCTTTCCTTCTCCAGTTTCTTGATTTCACTCAAGACTGCAATAGTCTGACATTCTTGATTTGTTATAGAGGAAGAAAGAGGATCAAAACTTTGAGACAAGCTTAGTAGTGTGTCCTCTTGCGCTTTTATTTTCTTCTCAATGTCCACTGTTACCTTGGACCAGGAGATACAAAATTTGTATATTTCACCGCCATCCTTAAGAGCATTTTCTAAGCTCTTTATCCCAATGTTCATGTTTCTCCTATCATTAATGATCAAACCCTGAACCTCGGAGAACCTTTTATCCAAAAACTCCTTCCGGACCTTTTCTTCAGCTGATTTTTCTAGAGATTCAAAATGTGTACTAACACTGCTGACTAAGGTTTTGAGATTACCGGAAGAGGAGGCTGTGGGATCCTTCTAAAAAGATGGCATGATCTTTTCCAGCACTCCAGATGCTACCTCCATAAGCTCACAGTCTTCCATGTGAGATTTCAGTACTTTCTCTTTGACTTTCTCATTTGCAAATGAGGCTATTTTCATTGTTTGCACCGGTGACAAAGAGTCAAAATCTAATGGTCCTTTTAGCAGGTCCGGTTCATCAATTTCTATAGTGGCTTTTGTCAAGAATTCTTGAACAGTTTGTGCAGTGTCTCTTGCCGGAGACAGATGTTTCTTCTCTTCTGCAGTTTTGTCCTTTGGAATCTTTTCTCCTTCCTTACTCTTAGCACTTTCAGTTGTGGTTTTCTCTGTTGGAGTCTTCTCTTTTTCTGCATCCTTGGTGCTGTCAACCTCTTTTTCTTTAACTGCTGCTACTTTCTCCTGTAGTTTCTCTTCTTCTTGGGATCCGGAGACTGTAGGGGAAATCGGAGGAGAGATGTTAGTCTGTTCAAGGGCCACTTCTTCCGGAGCAGATGAATCCAAGTCCACAGCTGTTTCTGCACCTAAGTCCTCTACAACAGGAAGATTAAACCTTTTGAAGGTTTTCCGGAGAATCTCTTCAGTGTCCTTGGCTACCTTGTCGGTCTCACCAAGCATAAGCTGATTCATCCTTGCTTTGCTCCTGAATTCATCCTTGCAGTCTTTGAATACCATGTTCATTATTTTATGATCAATTGAAGGATATAGCTGAATAGCTATCTGTTCTCTGATCTCAAGGTCTTTTGCCATGGCATTGTTCTTTCTTATTTCTAGTTCCTTCTCTAGACTCTTAGGAATTTCAAAGATAATCTCAATAAAAGCTTTATTGTAAATGTTCAGGTACCTGATTGTAGCTTCCTGCAGAATCTTTTGATCTGCCTCATTGTAGTCATCATAGAATTCAGCTACTGGTTGAAGGTTCCCATCCACAGTGACTGATTTGACTACACTGTCTAGGGATAGAGTGGGCTTTTCAGCAAATTCCTCTGCCATTTCTTCCTTGTCTTGGCCTGTGGAGGGTTTCTCGGATCCTTTCTTCTTCTGCTTCTTTATTTCTTTTACTCCCTCATCTGACTCAGTTTCCTCTTCATCCTTTTGGCTTTCATAAGCCCTTGTGGCTTTTGTCTTAGATCTTTTACCGGATGCCTGGACTTCCAGTTTTGAACTTTTGGTTGTGGGAGGTGCAGATCTTTTTGATGATCTGGTCCAGGTGGAAGTTTCAACCAGAACACTTTCTTTACTTTTCTTTTCTGCCTCTTTCTTTTCTTCCTCAGATTTTCTTCTCTTTTCCCGGCTGGCATCAAGTGCCTCTTTTGAGATGCCTAGGCCTTGAGCAATGTGCTCAACTTCTTTTCTCACCTTCCTCTTTATCTCAGGTTCCCTGAGTTCTACATGTATCTTTACACTCAGCTCTTCAAAGGTTCCAAACCTTTCTACCTTTGGATCTTTGGGCTGACTTAGCATGTGTTGAACATGCAGCTCCACTATTTGTTCATCCACTTCATACCCCATGGGCATGATCCAGACAATCCTTGGCTCCACTGCCTCCATTAGGCACTGATCAGTGTCCACCATAAAGCACACTGAGTCTTTGTATTTTTCAACAAGAGACTGGGGAATTCTTTCTCTTGCTTGCATCATGCTTTAGAAGTTTTTGAAGTATCCCCATAGGGCTATATTTCTTGCTTTGGCATCCCCAAGCCCATGTAGATAGTCTCTTATCTGGACTGCAACAGGTTTGTCATTCTGCCATGTCCATCCACTTGATCCGGGCAGCTCATTCATGAAGTAGAAAAATAGACATAATATAAGAGTACCATACTTAAAGGAATTCTTTTTGTCCTTCTTGATTTTCTGTATATTTTCCATTAATTGGCTTAAGAGCAGTTCGCAGAGATCATATTCTGCATTCTTCCTTAGCATTTCATAGGCAGTATACACTGCAGTTCCGGATACAGAATTCTCCCTGCTGGAGTGATAGATCTTGTATCCTATTATCATGGACGCATACTTGATATCTGGATCAGAAATATCTTCAATGGTCATTGCCCTCTTATCAAATTTTGATCCGGTGGCCTCAGTTACAATGTTATTTTTGACAGATTTGAGGATAGGTATCCCTCTGGAAGAGTATAGACCAGTTACTGCCCTAATTACCTCTTTTGTGATCTTGCAGGGTCTATCCAGCCATAGGAAGTTGTCATGCATCCTGCTCAGTACATACCGGACCCATTCATCTTCTTCAAAGCAGGGGAAATAAATGAATTGATCAAATTGTTTCTTCTAGATACCCTTATACTCTGGTTTAAGCTCAAAAGCATTGTCTATCAGTTGTTTGTGATAGAGATCTCTCAATTTGAATTCCCTAAATTCCTCAATGCTTGCATGTATGTAAACCCTAATGTCTTCTGTGTGTAAAACTCCGTGAGGAACACTGGAAAATGCTCCTAAGGGATCTACCTCCAATGACTTGTATGGATGTTTCTTAAATTCAGGTTGGGGCCTATCTGAGATTTTTACTATATTTGGAGTAGCCATTTCTTCAAAAGATTTGTAGCAAGATATCAAAAGTGGAAAATACCTTTTGCGTCTTCGGTTGCACGGAGTAGCTGGATTGATTTCTGTATGTAATGACTTCGGCAGGAGATCTTCGGTAAACTTGATGAATTTTGTTGCAGAGCTCCGCTTTTAGCTTCTTCTTGGATGTGGAATGATCAAGTGATTGTTGAGAAATCCCTTATATCATTTCGCAAACCCTAATATCTATTTGCAATAAATACTCCACCTATATTATTCCGGTTTGCCTTGTCCGGATAGCTTGGAGTATCCCGGATCAGTCCTGATCTATGAACATCATGCGGATCTTTCAATCATGAATAAATCGAGATGACACATTACAAGAACATCCCAAACATTCTGTCCAGTCCGCAGAGTAAAATAATGTACTTCTGGATCTCTCCAGACCCTTTTGTAGTCCTCTGTCATTCCAGAGCATCTCCCGGAATAGATCTTTACTTGATCGATCACAACTTCTTTATATCTTCATGCGGACCTCTGAAATCTTGTCTAGATCATCTCAGGACTGGTATCTTCAAACCCTTTACTCCGCATCTTGTGTCACATCCAGCACCACTTGATTAGCTGGGGGAACAGGATTTTCTTTGAGTCTCCCCCTGAGCCAGAGCTCACTTTTTAATTTCTGGAAGAAATATCAGCACCAGAGTCTGGTGCCGATCCAACCTCTACATTCTCTGAACTTTTCTTCACCCAAATCTTGTTCATCTGATTCCTAACTTCATCCACATTCATCTTTTGTTTACCTTTGTCTTGATTCTGATTATATACCGGACCTCTTTTGTCCTGATTCTTGCTTCTGCAAACTTTTGCATTATGACCGGACCTATTACAGATTTGGCAAATAACATTTCTTTGCATATTTGACTGATAACCTCTTGATATGCATTGATTAGCCATATGACCTACTCTATTGCATGCAAAGCATCTACCATTGAATGATTTGTTTATTTGCATATTTCTGCATTCATGAGACTTGTGTCCATACCTTTTGCAGTTAAAGCACTGTCCGGAGAAGGATGAATTAGTCTGATTCATTCTCTTCCTGCACTGATTAGCTTTGTGACCAAAGTGATTGCAGCTGTGGCAGTATCCATTGAAAGATGGATATCTTTGAGCATTGGGCTGTCTTACCGGAGGTCTTCCAGGCCTATTCCTTGGATTTTCTGATCCAAAATTCTTTTGACCGGATCCGGAGCTTTCTCCTTTCTCATATCCCAAACCGTACTTGTCATCTGTCTTCTTTTGACTTGTAAGAAGTACTTCAAGTTGGGCAGAACTTATCTTGAATTTTTCTTTATATTCATTTGCTGTTTGAAGATCTCTTTTGAGAGAGACAATTTGATTCTCAAGTTTTTCTTCATTATCTTTGGCATCTTCAAGATCAGATTCAAGATGTCTGATAATCCTGTCCATCTGGTGGCATTCTTCTGATTTCTCTTTAAGAGATTGTCTTAGATTGTCTTCAGCTTTTCTTTTTTCTTCAATCTCTTGAGTAAACTTTATAGTTCCTGATTCCATTTCATGTCTTAACATAATGACTTCTTTTGATAACTTTTCACATAACTTGGTTTTCTCAGTCAATTCTTCATTTGTATTGCTTTCTTCAGTTTGGCTTGCCAATTGTTGGAGCAGCTCCTTTCTCTTTTTCATAGAGAGACTTAATTTGTCTTTTAGTTCTCTCATGAATTCATCAGCCTGTTTTAGTCTTTTCTTTAATTCATTGACTTCAGAATTTGACTGTTCAAGATCCTCAAGGGCAGTCTTGAGTTGCTCCCTTAACCCATATGCATCCATTTGAATTCCCAGATCTTCCTCAAGCTGTTAGGCTCTATTAGGAGGAACTTGGCTCTGATACCAATTGTTGATAACTGAGAGGGGGGGGGGTGAATCAGTTATCCTAATTATTTCTCCTTTTGAACTTTCTTATTAATCAAAGCAGCATTGAATCAGACAAACAAACATTACCATGAAATGAGAAACACATGACACAGTATTTTTGACGTGGAAACCCGGTTAAGGGAGAAAACCATGGGGTGATTAACCAAAAGATTATTCTCTGTTAGAAGAATAAGGAATTACAAAATGGCACTTGCCAATTAGGGCTCACTGCCCGAGCACACTGCTCACAAAGAGGCACACTGCCTACAAGGAGACACACTGTCTACAAAAGAATGTTATACAATACTTGAACTGATTGGAAGCATCTACATATGCTGGAGTTCAGTTCCGGTTAGGCTCAGTACACTGATCTGCTGCACTTCATCTTTCCTCTGCTCTTTATTCTGCTTTCCTTTCACATACCGGATCTTTCTTACTGCTTCTGCTCTGTTCTGTACTTATTCGCATACACCATACCACAACTACACTTCTCACAACAAAATCCATCCTCTATATATATCCGCACTAGTGATTTCATTATCTTTCTAGTCGGCACCCGGAATAGTCTATCTTCTCACAAACTCTGTTCTGTCGGCTGAATCCTTGCATATCAAGTAATGTGGATCAAGCATATACTTGTAGATATCATTAATCATGTCGGCCAAACATGATTCATGCCTTCACAACCTTTACCATCAACAGTAACACATCCAGAAAATAGTCTGATGTTCTGTCAGTCAGTTTTTCCTCTGTTCTCACTGTCACTCAGGAATCCGGTACTCAGCTATTCATATCTTTTTCTTTGTCCATCACCGGAGGCTAAATCCTTGGAATATACTACTCAAGGTAGTCCTCTTGACTTCCCCAAATCTGCACTACACCAAGACACTTCCTCTGAGAGATCCGGACCAATCTGTCGGACCTTGCCACATGCTCTATTCTTGTTCACCGGACCACAACAGTTCTTCATCCTGTCTTCCGGTAGAGGCACGCCATGACTTGCGGATATGTGGGATGACCTTTGTTGCCATCAATGACAACAACCATGAATCCATATAGTGTCTCTTGCCAACACAATCATGTACTGGTACTCCTCACTAAAATCATATTTGAATAAATGCACAGGAAGTTTGGCAACTGTAGGATATGTGTTGTTCTCAGCCCTCCAGTGGTACATGTTCTTCCTGGCTTGTTTTTTGTTATTCTCATACTCTTTCTCTGATTTCTTCAGGTCTACACTCTTGACCTTCTTGCCCAACGGTAGTCCAAATGTCCTGGAAAGACATTTGATGGATAGGTCTGCATATATCCTCCCATGCTTCATCACCTGCCTGGTCTCTGGGTTGTAATTCTTGGCACACTCGATAACCAGCTCCGGAGACTCCATGGAGTACGGGAAACCGGTGGCATTCCACATCACGGATATAAAAATCGCATCTAGCACAGGACTTCTATTTTTCTCGTCATTCAGCTTAGCTGACCAAGCTTCCAAATTGGTATCCCCCTGATGGGTATCTGTAATGGCGTCGTATTTGAACAGGACGCCCCTCTGAGATGAGAACATAGGCTTACTGAATTTAGCCTCACACTTAGCCAACCTCTTGTCAGCCATGACTACCTACAATTAACAAAATCTTGTCTTACAATGGGTTCTCACATGCATGCATATAACAATTTATCTTTAATATTCATCATGCATATTACATTCATTTAGCATAAGCCCATCATGGGGGGTGCATAAACTAGAACTTACAACATCATACCTGACTGTTACAGAAACAACATGATGAGCGTTTCATTTACTTACCTGGTTATGCAGATTTCTTTTATACCAGTGACTTCCCAGAAAATGCTCTTAATTCGGCTGATGATCACGCACTTTCAGCTACTTGCAAACTTCGCTCGTCGTAATATCGCCTGTAGGAGGATATGGAAGCTGTGCTCTGTAAAAAGTAATTTCTTCGCAAGGTAAATGTAAAAATGGCGTTAGATTTACCTTTTAACCTTGTAATTAGGGTAAATTTAGGGCAAATCCTGATAGATTAGATTTTATTCGTTGATTTTCTGCACGGAAAGTCAGGATTTCGCCAGGTGTTCCATCGGGTTTAATGATCGGCGGGAAATACCAACCACCTCGACGTGCATTTAATGCTAATGGCGGCAGTGGGAGCAGGGTGATATCTAAACGACAAGATGATATTTGAAAATATTGGGTTATGTTTAGATATCGGGTGATGTTCGCGCCATTAGGCTATGCTTTAAACGTCAGGAGGATATTCGAAAATATCGGGCTGTGTTTTTAGATGATGATGATGACTGAGGTCATTTTCTTTCTTACTCTCGAGATATCGGGGTGACGTCATCTAAATATTCATTCATTATATCGGTAAGGCATCGTGACGTCATCGTCATGTTATGCGAACATGATCATGTTTAGAAAATATCCTACCGAGAGGTAAATGTGATGATGATGTCATTCTCATATCATTTCTTCATTTATCAGACTTGAATGACATCATCAGGATATTGGCTTAGGGTGATATTTCATGGCAGGAGGATATTAAGAAATATCAGGTTACATTTGGAAATATGAGGCTCGCGAAATATAAGACTGTTTGACGGGTAAGGGTCACCGTCACTTAAAGTTGACATCTGGATATTTGGACCGCATGACTTATCGGGTGATGGACTAAGATCAGGATGATCTTCGATAACATGACTGAGATTATAAAATATGATCCTCCTCTTGCGAATATCAGGTTTGACCAAAACTTTGACTGTTCCTAACTTTCACATCCTGATGAATATCAGGGTGATGTAAAAGGCAAACCTGCATGGAATTTGATGATCTTTCTAAATATGAGGTTTTGGAATGAAATACGAACTTTGACAAACTGACCTCATGATGATGACATTACCTCATCTTGATTCTACATGATGATGCACATGACTTACTTTTACCAAACCACTAGAAAGCAGACAACACAAGCCAAGCGAAAAAGTTGGGTCCCTATTTTGCCAAGTCAAAATGGGGCGTGTTGTGTTACCACACAACAAAATTGTAGACACCTCAAAATGTCTTTTACCATCAAACCGACTCCCGACATCCCTAAACATACCAATTTCCCTTCTAATCAATTAATTAAATTTTTATTTAATTAATTATCCCTTCATCGCCCAATTTTTCATCATTCTATCCCCAACAATTGAATTAATTTTATTAATTCAATAGTTCAAGCCTTAGCCAATTGATTTAATAAATATGCAATATTTATTTGGTCAATGTCCCTCTCCTCACTAAATTCAATTAATTAGCTAAATCATGTTTAACTAATTAATTCAACCTATTAATTGACCTATCCCTACCCTAGGCAATTAAATAGCTATTATTTAATTGCCTACCCTAACCTACTTCAATCTAGCCTTAGAATTAATTAAATACAACCTTGCTTAATTAATCATAAACCTATCATTAAAATGGTCAAACCCAGCATAACACCCTTCTACACATCCTCCAAATAAAAAATTGGAATATATTCACATAAGTCAATTTTTTATTTAAATATATTCCACATCACAATTAATTCCTCTTACAACCCCTTATCTATGCCATACCTCATTTATCTCCACTTATCCCTAAATGAATTTTTAATTTATTTTACATTCCCCATATGAATCTTTAATTCACAAATACTCCATCTCACCCATACTCATTTAATTCACCCTTTTCCCAAAATAAATAAAAGATTTACATTTATTCCTAGCCCTCCATTTCTCCAAGATCAAATATAGGCCCTCCACATCACTTTTATCCTCCACCATTGATCTGTCAAACCAATCTCCACCCTTGGATCAAAATCTCTCCAAAATCTCTATAAATACTTCATCCTCCAACCCATTTTAGGATCCAATCTTCAAGTAGTGTTATCATGCCAAAATGTCTAATGAGCTAGAATTGTGTATCATATCTTAGGAGCTCTTGGGTGCAAAGCTTCCTTCCCCTTAATGAGATTGGGTTTTCATGTCTAGGTATAACTATTTGTTTTGTTATGCATTTGGTTTGTGTTTTCACCTTTGATTTGATTTTCCTAATCACAGAAATCAAGGTATGAAGACCCTATGAGAAGTTTCTACCAGTGAGGAGGTCTAGAACATCATATGGAGGTCTACAGCCTACAACAGAGACCTGCATGATCATTCAAGAAAGATTGCAAACTAGTGAATGGAACAAGAAGACCTAGAAAGTGTAGAGACCTAAACATAAACTCCATTAGAGGATAAGAGAGCCTTCTTATTAAGTATAAATAGTGGTAGCATAAAGCCAAGAAGGTGTCAGGGCACAGAGATTCAAGAGTGAAGAAGGACACATAAATCTAAAGAGAATATCAACTTTGTTGAAATTTATAGTGTGTATTTCAACCTAGTTGAAATACACACTGTGGATAACTTTTACAAAATGGTAGAGAGGAAAAGGATTCAATGTTTTTCCAATGGTATAAAAAAACACTCCAATGACATGTTTAGGCTGGAAAAAGATGTCAAAGATCCTGTAGCTATTTGAAAATGCAGAACAAAGTGACTGAAAAAGGTATATAGTGGCTATTCTAATACAATTTGGAGTCATAAAACCAATCAAACGCATCCCTCATGCCTTCCATGAGACCTAATTCCTTTCAAACACATGAGACATGTCCTACAAATGTGCAAAAGATAGTTAGGATGAGAGGACACGGTTGTACCATGTATTTATGAGGCAGTTTGGAAGGTGTTGTTGGGACAGGATTTTAAAATTTTCATTCAAACCTCATTTCCCACCATCACAATAAATTTTTCATTTCATTCCTGTCATAAACCCAAAGGATTAAACCCTAATCCCCCCAATCAATCACT
Organism: Cunninghamia lanceolata; assembly: GCA_027924645.1. Classification (NCBI taxonomy): domain Eukaryota; kingdom Viridiplantae; phylum Streptophyta; class Pinopsida; order Cupressales; family Cupressaceae; genus Cunninghamia; species Cunninghamia lanceolata. The sequence goes on from BSBN01000167.1 coordinate 14,241,280, forward strand.
TTCACTCAAAAATCAAAAAGGCCACATTTAATACCCCTATTATTTGAAAACCATGTCATGCAAAAGACTCACGGCATATCGAAATGACCAGCTTAGAGGTCTCATTGACACTCCGAAAAGGGTTAAAGATACATCGGGAGATCAGTGTGACACCTGAATGTATCACATCAATAAAGTGACAATGAAATATATCGAGAAGTGATCGCCATGTCATTGAGACTCATCTTGTAGTCACTTCGATAATCCGAATATATACACCTTGGTGTTGTTTCGGGCTGATGTCAAATTATTGAAGGAACAAATGAAGTCAGAGTATCGGAGTGAGTCTTCTTATAATCTCTTTGACATTCTAAGCATAAAGGCATATTGAAGGAACCAAGGAATATCAGCTTGACATTCCACCAGTAAAATAAGTGACATATAATTCAAGAAGATTTAGAATGTCAAAATGACTTAAGTTCTAGTCCTGCTGAAAAGCTATCAAGAAGATGTCAAATAAAGAAAGGCATAAAAGAGAATTCAGGATGTCGAAGGGAGGTCGTAACTTGTCCCTTCGAAAAGGAAAACATGACAATAAAAGAACATATCAAAGGGGTAAACAAATGTCGATGAGACTGAACAAAACGGGACTTCGGCGTGACATCCATTTGGGTCACAACAAAATCCTGACGATAATAAAAAATGATAAACTCCTTAAGTAGAATTTATTGGTTCGATGAGGTGACAAGACATTCCTATTGGGAGAATTTAATGTCCTCCTGATGATGTGAAAGTCATCATCAATACATAGAACAGATTGTATCAAAAATAATTTGAAAAGAATTTTGATTCATTAAGCTACACAGGAGCAACGGGGAGCCTCTGCAACAAATACAACTCAAAACTCAAGTAAGTATTCTAAGCTCACAACCTGTAGCTACTAAATCATTTTGCATATTAAAGGAATAGAATTCTCTTGCATTTTTCTATGGAAGACATATTTGAAAACCCTAGGGTTAAAAGACAAGTTAGATGAGAGACACCTGAATCAAGACCTAATCGACCAATGCCCAAAATCTGGTCAAAGGTCTAGAAGAAACATTCAACTGAATCCCAATGCAGAGAAGTTGAAAGACATTTACAAACATGTAGGGGATGTATGGACACCCATGAGAGGTTATGACCTCTTCATGTATCACTACAGGAGAATGTATAGGCGTGCACCAGTGTCGAACCCCTGGAGACTGAATTTACGAAAACTTATAGTTCTTGATGTGTTCGTAAATATTGAATTTTTTAAAGTTATAGCTAAAAGCTACAATCCTCAGAACCACATGGTGGAGTTAAGAGATGGAATAGGTATTTCCCTATCATTAGAGACTATGTATCAATGGTCTTTCAATTGGATTGCATCTTTGATGTGAAGTTCAGACTCCAAGATTTACTCAATGAATATTATAATATGAGTAACAAATATAAAAGGTGGAGGTTGCCCTTGCATAGACCCCAAGATGAAGAAAACAAAATTAAAGTGTTTTCGGTGACAGAGGATCCCCCATATTCTATAGAGATGTTTGAAGAGTATTTCCAATACACCTATTACTCTATGTGTCAGTTGCTTGGAGTTGAGGCTTCCCTGTTTATGGAGATTGCTTCTATGGTTTTAACTACTGATGTGCAGAGTCAACAAGAAATGTGTTTTGATTATGCTAAATTCCTGGCTAATGCTCTTCATAATGAATTAGTCTCCCTAAAAGGAGGGGGTAGTAAGTTCAGTCACTATTATGTACTTATGCACCTTATCCTGTATGAAGGACAGAATTCTGGAATGTGGAGTGAATGTCTGAGGGTAAGAGATTTAGACAAGAATGGTGACATTAAACCTATTCAGATGTGGACCACTATCTAGGATAGCCAGTGTGAGAAGTCTCATTACCTCTATTTTGAAGAATACTTTGTGAAACCTATCTATAAAAAGTTAGGCCACCCTTCTGACTACAACTTGTCACCAGAAATAAAGAGATTTCTAAGTCCTAAGGACAAGTACGAGCCAGGAAAGTTTAGTCACAATTGGGGTGATTGGTACTCCTACAGTGATTGCATGAAGATAAGGGTATTTGGATTTGAAGGTCCCCCTCTCTTGTTACCTAAAACTTGTCCAAACAGAATATCTTACTTAGAAATTATGAGACAACTTGCCTACTCAGATTGCATGCATTTAAAAAGTTCTAATAAACAATCTTTCATGTCTGGGATGTTGTGTTTTGGAGAATTCACAGTCATGTCAGATAAAGGATATCAGTTAATTGAGAAAAGATTGGAGTATTTTAGATTGCCTATAGGAAATGCTAGAGAGAATTTTGACCCAGAGAATTTTATATGCACAGTCAAAACCAAGAAGTTGAAAAGGTATAATCATGTATTGTTTGTTGATGATGACCTAATTAGAAACCAAGATGAGCACAATGCAGTTGAAAGAAGAAGATTGCACCATAAGATAATGTTGGTCAAGGCTTGGAGGGTAGCCAAAAACCCCAGTTATACAGGTGCTTTTATGAACATGAATGATCATGTCAAGACGCTAGATGCATTAATGGAAAATGCTTCAGAATTGATTGAAAATGTTCCTCCTCATATCTTTGAAAGAAAGGGAAGATTTGTCAAAGAAACACATGCAGAGGATGAAATCCCAATGGCTCATTTGCCTCCTCAACCAGCTCTTGATATCTCTTTTGATGTTGAAGAAGGGGAAGGGGAAAATAAAGACTTGCAAGCATCCTGGCCCCTTATAGAAGAATATGAACCTCCAAAGGAAAGAGAAGAGGTTGAAATAGAAACCTCTGATGTGCTAATAGAGGATGTAAGGTATTTGGACAGTGAAAAATTTTAAGACTGCAAAATTCAAGTCCTTTTTGTATGAGTATAAAGGAAAGCATGCCAGAGAAAGAATGAAAGACATCACTCTTGAAATCCAAGATGAAGTTCTGCAAGAACTTCAGTCAAAAATTGATAAAGCCCTGGAAGATATGAATCCTGAAAAGGGAAGGGAATTACTCCAGGAAGCAGGAGTGATATTGGTACCTAGCTGGGATATGACTTCTGCAATTGTGTTTGATACTTTAAGAAAAAACCAGGACAAAAAGATGCAGCTTAGCATTCAAGCCCTAGACAAAATCAAATCTAGATTAGGGTATGATCCTAATAAACAAGCATTGCTAATATGGTCACTATTTCCCCCACACAAAAAGCCTCAAGTTATAAGCAATCCTAATGAAGTCTTTGGTCACCTAATGATTCAAATGGTTGAAGAAGTAAACCCTATTGAAACTGCCAACCTAAATGTAAATGTTGCAAGATTCACCAAGGCACAAATTGAGCAGTTAGTAAGAAGGAATAACAACTATATGGCAGAAAATGTAAGGCTCAAGCAAGAAATTGCCACCTACAAAGATAAATTGCCTTCATCTAGTATCTATTCCCCATACCTAGAAGCTGACCAGAGGGTTATGGAAGCCAAAGAAGATGCTAACTATTGGAAGCTTAAAGCAGAGAAATTTCAAAAGAGAAGTGAACAATTGGAGACTAAATTGAAAATGGTTAAATACAGTATGGCTTCTGAATTAGTTCAAAGAAGATTTGACAAAATGATGGAAAATAGTGATAAAGTTTGGGATCTGCATAAGAGAACACATCAGATTTACCAGGAACACAAAATGTTGCACCTTAGGATGCTGGAAACAAAGGAAAAATTAAAAACTAAATCTAATGTTGAAGAACAAGTGTGCAAGGAATATGAAGACTTGATCAATGAACATGAGAGATTTAATGGTATACTGATAGAAGATCTAAAAGACTTTGACCAATATCCTCACATGGCATTGCCAATTTTTTTATACTGATGGGAGTTTGCGAGATAAGGACATTTGGAAAGATGAATTGAATGGAATATTGCCACCACTACTTGAGAATATAAATAACGAAGAAAGGGTGACAGGAAATACTTATACATCCTTGTTAGGGTTAGACAGTAGAAGATATCAATTAAATGCAAATAAAGATTAAACAAAGGAATGAAAATACACAGAAATAATAACAGTGAGAGACAAGTTTTAACGTGGTTCACCCAAACTCGGGCTACATCCACCAACAGAGAGTCCAATATTATTATCTAGTAAATCAAACTAATTACAACCAGCAATCCCTGCAACTCAATACTATTGCAAATGCTACAATACAATATCTCAACCAAAAATGTAACCCTTAGCCGCTTTTATCAAGCCTTATGTCGGTTAAAAAAATAGGGTTTTTTTATGTCGGCTCAAGAAAAAAAAAATTTGGGGGCTGCGCCCCCGAACCCCTGCTTCCAATTTTTTTCGGGGGCTATGCCCCTGAACCCGAGTGAGGATACATAACTAGTGTACAGTACTTGCATGACCAGTCGCCACCTGCCAACAATCTCCCACTTGGAGACTGATCCTGGATGACACCGTTGCACGTGCAACTCCCATTGGAAATAAGCACCCTGAACTCTGTTGTTCTAATTTTATTGTTTTAGTCTTAAAGACCAGCTGAAGCTAAAGAGGAGCTCAGTTTCTCCCTTGTCACTACCTTTGTAAACATATCCGCTGGATTTTCATCTGTATGTATCTTTTCCAGCCTTAACTGTCCATCATCCAACACCAACCAAATAAAGTGATACCTCAACTATATGTGTTTAGTCTTTGAATGCAAGGCAGAATTCTTTGCAAGATGTATGGCACTCTGACTATCTATATACAAAGAACTGTTAGCCTGTTGTTTGCCCAATTCTTCCATGAAAGATTACAGCCATATCATCTCCTTGCTTGCCTCTATTGCAGCTACATACTCTGCCTCTATGGTGGATAAAGCAACCACCTTTTGCAACCGTGAGATACAACTCATTGTTGTCCCACCTACAGTAAAGACATAACTTGTAGTACTCCATCTGGTATCAATATCCCTTGCCAAATCTGAGTCCACATAGCCTGCTAAAGTAGTATTAGAGCCCCCAAAACATAAACGTGTATTGGATGTACCTCTCAAATATCTGAGAATCCATTTTACCGCATTCTAATGCTCCAATCTGGGATGACTCATATGCCTGCTTATGACTCCTATAGCATGTGCAATATCTGGTCTTGTGCATACCATGGCATACATTAAACTTCCTACAGCGGAAGTACATGGTACCTTGGACATTTTTTCTTCCTCCTCATGTATCTTTGGACACATCTCCTTAGTCAATTTCAAATGACTAGGCAAAGGTATGCTAACAGCTTTTGCATTCTCCATATGGAATCTCTGCAACACCTTTTCAACATAATCAGCCTGAGATAAAATCAATTTTCTGTTCTTCCTATCTCTACAAATTTTCATACTAAGGATTTGTTTTGCTACCCCCAAATCCTTCATAGCAAATGACTGTGCTAACTGTTGTTTTAACTCTCTGATGTGGTTAGACCCAGCTACAAGCATGTCATCAACATATAAACATAAAATAATGTAGCTGTCATTATTCAACCTCTTAAAATAAACATAATGGTCAGAATTACACCAACTGTAGCCTTGCTTAGCCATAAAACTATCAAATTTCAAATACCATTACTGAGGTGCTTGTTTCAGGCCATACAAACTCTTCTTCAATCTGCACACCAGTTTCTCCTTACTTTTGACCTCAAATCCTTGTGGTTGTTCCATGTATATCTCCTCCTCCAAATCACCATGGAGAAAGGCAACCACAATACTTAAAACAGTACGAATAGAAGTCATCTTGACAACCGGAGAAAATATCTCATCAAAATCAATGCCCTTTTTCTATGTAAATCCTTTTACAACTAACCTGGCTTTAAATCTTTTCTTACCTGCATCTTCCTCTTTCAACTTGTAAACCTATTTGTTTGGTAAAGCCTTTTTACCTACAAGTAACTTACATAATTCCCAAGTCTAATTTTTTAACAACGAGTCCATTTCTTCTTTCATTGCAAGCTCCCACTGAACCTGTGTATCCACTTGCATAGCTTCATCATACCCTTCTGGTTCACTAGCATCTGTTAATAAAATAGAATACAAAGAGGGAGAAAACCTTTCAGGAGGTCTACTTAGCCTTGTTAACCGTCTAACATTCACTGGAGTTTGTGGTATTTCTTGTTGCTATTGTGGAGCATGAGGGACCACTGGAACATCAGTATTTGAAGTATCATCTAGCACCACATAATCCTTTTCTTTCTTCTCATGCTGCTGCAACTAATCTTTATACAACACCTTCTCATTGAATATAACATCCCTGCTTCTCACAATTTTTTGATTTTCAAAATCCCAAAGCCTATAACCAAATTCATCAATGCCATATCCAACAAAAGTACATTTTTTTTATTTTGCATCTAGCTTGGTTCTATTTTTAAAATCTACATGTGCAAATGCTTCACAGCCGAAGGTTTTTAGAAAAGAATAACTCACCTTCTTACCTATCCATGCTTTCTCCGGAATACCACAGCCCAAAGGAACTGAAGGACCTCTATTAATTAAATATACAACAGTGTTGACAGCTTCTAGCCACATGTTTAAAGGCAGCCCAACATGCAATCTCATGGTCCTTGCACGCTCCATTATTGTCCTATTCATGTGTTCAGCCACTCCATTTTCCTGTGGAGTCCTTAGAACTATTTTTTGCCTACGAATTCTATTAAAGGAACAATAATCCTCAAATTTTTTGCTTCAATACTCACCACCGTTATCAGATCTGAGGCATTTTAATCTTTTACCTGTCTCATTCTCAACCAAGCTTCTCCATTTCTTAGATGTGTCAAATACATCAGATTTCTACTTAAGGAAATAAATCCATACCTTCCTAGTTGCATCATCTATGAATGTAACATAATACCAAGAGCCACTGAGAGAAGATACCTAAGCTGGTCCCCATATATCTGTATGCACAAGCTCCAACTTTTCATCTTTCTTTTGCTTCCCATCCTTGAGAAAATTGACTCTCTTTTATTTTCCATACACACAACTTTCACATAAATCCATATTAATACATTTCAGACTAGGTAAAACTTTCTTAGAATGAAGTACCTTCATACCTTTTTCACTCATATGCCCAAGTCTGTTATGCCACAGTGTTGTCTCAAAACCTGCAGCAACAGTTTCAGTCTCTTCCTGCGAACCTACATCAACTGTTCCTAAACCTGTTTGTTTTTTCTCTGAACAGCTAAAGTAGAAGGAACAGTATGACCTGTACAAAGATATAAGGTGCCTACTTTCACTTATTTTGCTACTATTAAGGGACCTTTTGAAACCTTCCAATGTTTATCAGTAAATGTAACAATACAACCTTCTTCAGCTAGTTGCCCTGCTGAAATTAAATTCCTACTGAGCCTTGGAACGTGCCTTACCTCTTGTAGTAGCCAATGATTCCCATTCTACAACTTAATCTTGATTCTTCCTTTTCCAACAATCTAACAGGGTTCGTTATCTCCCAAATAAACCAGCCCAATATCCCCTTGGACATAATTAAGAAAATAACTTCTATGGGGCGTAGCATGAAATGAGGCCCCTGAATCTAAAACCCATGAATCATTAGCATTATCTAGGGAAATAATCAAAGCATCATCTTCAGATTTATTACTTACCACATTTGCCTCCTTATTTCCTTCTTGTTTGTCTCCTTCTTTATTCTTCCAAGACCGGCAATCTTTCTTCAGATGACCTAGTTTCCCACAATACCAGCAATCCTTCTATCCTCTGGTTTGGGAGCTCTTATCCTTTGATTTTCATTGTGACTTCCCATGACCTCCAGAACCTTTTCCTCTCTCCTTTGATCTGCCCCTACTTTCTGCATTCAAAAAACTACCTGATGTGGACCCTCCTGAGCTTTTCTATCGCATTTCCTCACTAAGGATAACACCAACAACATCATCAAATTTCAAAGTGTTTGAACCAGAGATAGAGTTACTTACATCCATTACCAAGCTATTCCAGCTTTCTGGCAAAGAACATAAAACCAAGAGAGCCCTCACCTCTTCATCAAATTTCACTTTTACAGAAGTTAACTGACCGAGAATGGTATTAAACTCATTTATATGATCTGTCACAGATCCACCTTCAATCATTTTTAGATTAAACAATCGCTTCATGAGAAATACCTTATTTGAGGCTAGGGGTTTTTCATACAATTTACCCAAAGCTTTCATCAGTTCATCTGTTTTCATCACTTTTGTTATATTAAACACCACAAATGGTGCCAGACACAACCAAATGGTTCCCAGTGCCTTTCTATCCAGAAGATTTCAATCCTCATCTGTCATTCCTACCAGTTTCTTGGATACTCCTTCCAATGGCCTCCATAAATCCTTCTGATAGAGGTAATCCTCCATCTAGATCTTCCATAACTGATAGTTCTGCCCATTAAATTTACTGACCTTCAATTTACCCTCATCCACCATTGCTCCCACTCAACCATGAGACCTTCTTGTAAATTATAATTGAACACAACCCACTCTAATACCACTTGTTAGGCTTAGACGGCAGAAGATATCAATTAAATGCAAATAAAGATTAAATAGAGGAATGAAAATACACAGAAATAATAATAGCGAGAGACAAGTTTTAACGTGGTTCACCCAAACTCGGGCTACATCCACCAAGAGAGAGTCCAATATTATTATCCAGTAAATCAAACTAATTACAACCAGCAATACCTACAACTCAATACTGTTGCAAATTCTACAATAGAATATCTCAACCAAAAACCTGTAATTCCACTTTTCCCAAATGCGACACCTATAACCTGTAATTACAAGACATGGTTTGGGGGTTGTGGTGTTTAGAGGCTTGCCTCAGTCAAGCCTTGGAGGACACTTAAGTCTTCGAACACCATTTTCAGACAAAGAGTGTGTGCCCTTGTGAGGCAGAGGAAAAAACCAAAGGAATCAATGATGAAAACACAATATTATGTCACCTTGTAGTGAAGCTCTGATGGGAGGAAGATGCTCTTCATGCCATGAGGAAATTGAAGCTCAAATCTGTAAATATCAACACACAAAACACACAAGTCTGCTCTTGCAACACAATAGAAGGCTTAAATCACCTTGAGAACACTTGAACATCACAATTGCCATCTAATTGAAATCTAGTTTACAAATGAATGCCTAAACTTCCTTATATATGCAACTAACTCCCGCCATGATTTTAAAAATCAAAACTTATCGTGTCGGCAAAAGGACCTAATAACAGTCATAAACTGACACCTAGAAATTAGAGTTGCCCCAAAATAGGGTAGGACTAGGGTGTGGGCGTCCAAGTCCTCCCCCCCTATTTTGGGCAGGGTACAGCTCAAGGGGTCCTCCTAGGTCCCATTTGTCATGTTACATAGAGCTCATTCCATAGGGATGCCAAAATATGAACTAAGATGTCCTAAATGTATACTAAAGACCCAAGAGCTAAAACTTATGAGGGAAAAGCCCCCAAGGGGACATTTTTCGATGTTACAATGCCATAAGGAGATGGAGCCAAATCTGCAAATACAAACACAATAACAACAAAGTACTACTTTGCAGCACAATGAATGCCTTGAATCACTTTCACAAAATCACAATGCTCATCTAAATTCCATATAATGTCCATCTAGTTTCAAATTCAACCTAATCATGCTTATATATGCAACTACAAAGATTCCCGCTAAGAATTTTGTAATTCAAACTTGAGATGTTAGCACAGGACCTAAATAACGATCATAAAAATGACATTTAAAATTAGGGCAGACCCAAAATAGGGTAGGACTAGGGCGCTAGTGCCCAAGTCCACCCTGCCACTTTTGTTCAAGATTCATCAAAATGTAACCCCCTAGGTCCTATTTCCACAGGACTTTGGGGTTTTCTCATCAGGAGTCAAAAATCACACAAGATGCTCTACATGCAAATTAAGGACCCAGGAGCTAAACCTTAAGAGGGAAAAGCCCCCAAGGGGACATTTTCTGACGTAACATGTAGCCCCCACTTTAATGTATGTATAAACGCAAGGCCCATACATGCATTAAAGTAAGGTCAACAAACACAGCAAACACGCCAAGCATGGCAAAGACACACCATACACATTGAAGATAGTAACAGGGGTGCAAAACATGGAGAAGACAATTACAGTCACGCAAAACATGGAGAAGACAACATTGAAAACACACAAAACATAGTGAATGCAGTGATTATTTTCTTGTTTCTTTTTTCTCATATATGAAATTCAGATGCAAGTACAAGGAAAGTAAACACACAACCCAAAATGCAGGATGGACTCATCACCACCGGTCTTTAAGACTGCATATGGGGAAACAGACACGCAATACAAATCTCAGAGTGTAGAAGGCACTCACCACGACCAGTCTTTAAGACTACACTTGAGAACAAACACACCATACAAATCAAGCATGCAATACAAATCCCAAAGCATTGGAAGGACTCATCGCCATCAGTCTTTAAGACTATGCTTCGAAACAAACACACCATACACACACACACATAAAAAACATGGAGAAAACACAAAAGACAAGCAATGGAGTGTACCTATTTCTAGGTTCATCACCACCTCAGGCACATTATAGGCACACACCGACGATTGGGCTTTGCTAGAACAATCATCGAAGACACGCTTAAGGGTTAAGATAGTCTCAGATCTGCTCCCCGCCTCCACAAAGGACTTTTAGAAAATGACAGGATGTGCACTCTCCACGAGAAATACACCATCCCCACCTCTACATAGGGCTTAAGATAAAAAGGATATATGCGATATCCCACCTTCGCAGAGGGCTTAAATGATTGAAATAGATTCATGATTCACAAACACAATTGCTAGCATCTACATCAAACAACTTACCTTATATATGCCCCCACCTTAAGGTGGTTGATATCATGTACCAATATCAAGCACGTTAAGGTAGGAAGAAAACACACAAGGGAACACAAGCTCTCACAAAGCCCATGCCCCACAAAGGTGACATGTACTCTACGATCACCAAATGTTCTTGCAATCACACAATTTCCTACAAGAAAAGGTGTTAGCATCCTTATAATCATGATAAACAACAATGCATATGATTAGTCACTTAGAGAACTAAGGAAAGAAAGATCCAAGATAGACAAAGTGCACGAAGCAGCAGTACTATTATGTTTTGTAAGTGGGATAAGACAACATCAAGATCACACGAGTGATTCTACTAGCCAAGAGTCAGATAATATATATCAACCCCATCGTCATGTATGGACTAGGTCCACTTTTTGATTACTCGCTAAAGGTACACTAGGTCCGCATTAGTCTAATATGTTTTCCATCATCCACCTGCTAGGTAGAACCATTAGAGGAAGGGAAACAATAAATCAAGAGAGGAGAAACAAGTGCCTTAGGGACAGTCACGTAGGAGGGTGCCCCCAAGTCACCAACCGCAATGCTATGTCCATAAGACACAACACACAACAATGAAAATAGAGGAGAAGTAATATGGAAGAATGATGATACAAATAGAAAAAGGGTCACAACAGAGGCAGTCTCCCGATATCATTGACCTTACGAGAGTATCAAGGGTCATCCTAGGATGCCTAAACAACACATAACACATCACAGGGAAACACAACACGGAGGTAAAGGGTTAGAAATACTTACCTGCAGGGACAACCAGGCTAGCAGTCATTACAGATTTTGATCTTTACTTTAATGGTTAAAGCTTTATCTCTTCTTCTCTCTTCCATAGTTTCATGAGCTTGTGAGGTTATCCTTGTAGGAAAGTTTATTAATTAATGATGGTAGAGAGGGGATATCATGGCTTTCTATGTCGGTTAAATGTGGTGATATAGGAGCTCTTATAATTCCATTTCTAGTTGAATGAGGTTGTTGAAGGACCGGAAAAGTGCCCATTTTAGTCCATATATAGGGTGTTGGAATATCAAGTAAGTTTGAGGGATAGTTTGTTCTTCAATATCGTTTGAAATTTCATTGTTTTCCAAGGTATTGGAAGGTTCAGGTAAAAGTGCATGATCTGTTTCTTTGTTTAAGATGTAGTTGAGAAGTTCTTGAACATCAGGTGGTAAATTTTTAGTTTCAACGGGTTGAAGCAAATGTTCACAAAGGGGATCTACATCATCCAATGTTTCATCTTGGCTAGGTAGAGCAGGAAGGGATGGTAGAGTTGTGTTAAGGAATGTGCCAATGATATCTTCTTCTTGTGCCAAAATATCCTCACTAAGTTGGGCTATGTTGGTACAAGTCTCTTTGTTCGATTAATCACCCAGTGCTATATCATTCTCATAGGTCTCAAAAAGAATTTCCATTATGCCGTCATGAAACGAAGGGAGAGAGGGAATGATGTTTTTACTACTACTTCCCCATGGTTATTTTCATAAATGAAATGAGTGATATTTTCCATGATTGAAGGGAAAACACCCATGATAGTGAGAAAGCTTTCAAAGTAGGCTATTGTTCAAAGGATGTCACAGGTAGTGCTTACGGACATGTCAATGCCATAGATGTATGCTATTTGATGAAAGACTTGAGGATGCTTATTATTGAATTTGCAAAATTTATCATAATTCATAATGTACTCAAATAAATCTTCCAAAGATGAATGATGAGAAGAGTCAATGGTGTACATGAATGCAAAACTATGTATGAAAATGACCTAAAATGTTAGATTTTTCAACATTTTCCAATGCAACTCACTAGGAGAAGAGGTGTTGTGAATAATTTAAAGAGGGAAAGAAAATAATACGCCTAATAATAGTCCAATGATGCATCAATATCTTTCACAACATTCTTTTGATGCAAGTTTACGGAGGCGATAAGTCAAAATGTGCTAAAATATGCGATTTTTCACCAATTTTCAATGCAAATGAGTAAGAGAAAGGGTGTTGTGAGAAAAATTGTGATGGAAAGAAGATTATAACAGTGATATCAATCACCTAATTCCATAAAATCTGTCACAACACACCTATAGTGCTAATCTAGAGAGTTGACAAGTTAAACCCTAGTGAAAATATAGCTAAAATATGCAATTTTTCACAAATTTTCAATGCAGAGGCCTAATAGAAAGGGTGTTGTAAGGAATTTGAGGAGGGGCAGAAGATTATAACCCTAATAACATCCAATTAATGTAGAAAAATCTCTCACAACACACATGTAATGCAAATCTAGAGAGACGATAAGGCCAAATCTAGTGAAAATGCAAGGTTTTCAAACCCTAGACATGAAATTTTGCAAGAAGGCCACTATGATGCAACACTACAATTATAAATTAGTCCTAATGAGTGTTTGAAAAGGGTAGTAAAATCTGAAACAAGATTTTGACTACAAACCCTAGCTAATGCAAAACTAGGTTTTCATGAAAATGGACAATTTGAAGCAATTTTTATCAATTTAATCACAAAAATGCAATGCGAGTGAATACTAAATGATGAATTTCTGTAATTTAAATCAGATCTAATGAAAATGACAGAAATTTAATGCCAAATAATTCAAACTATGCTAAATTGCAAGCCTAAAATGCCATTTTTTTCAAATTTTTCAAATTTTTTGTAATTTTTTGAATGCAATAAGATGAATGAATGCAAATCTATCAATCAACACTCAGTAAGGTGCCAAAAATTCCAACAAAATGGGTTCACCAAATTTTTTTATGGTAAAAAGAGGTGGGTTGATTTCAAGGGTTTATGCGGAATCCTCCTTTCACACAAAACATTCCAAGGGCATATTAACCAAGTTGAACCTCTAATTTATGCAAGAGGATTCACCTATCAAGTGGGGCTGCCACTTGGGAAGATGCAGAATATTGGATGTATCAAATAATATCTCAATTTAATGCTCAATTACACTCAAACCCCTAAATATACGAAACAGTAAGCAAATTGTCAAATTACGGGAAATCCTTTCAAATTGAGATGAAGGACAAAGATGTCTAACGCACTGTTTTCAAAGTTTGGGAAAACAAAAATGTCAGGGACACGGGGACTAGTGCCCAAGTCCAAGGTACACTTTTCATCATGGAATCTGGAACTTCTCCCAACACTGATCTGCACTGCAACATCTGTTTCTGCCTCAGGGAAAGTGGAGGACACAGAGACTAGTGCCCTAGTCCAGGAATGTTTACCAAAGTCCTCTACTTCTCAGATCCTGAATCTTTGATGTATGCCACTCCCTTTCTGCAACTCCACTCCATGAAACTCGGTACCTATAACCTGCAATCACAAGGAATGTGGGAGGGGGTTGTGGTGTTTAGAGGCTTGCCTCGATCAAGCCCCAGAGAGACATTCAAGTCTTCCGAACACCATTGTCAGATAAGAGTGCGTATCTTGGCAGGACAAAGGCAAAAATGATTGAAAACATAATAGGTATCACCTTGAAGTGTAGATCTCATGGAAGGAAGATGTTCTTCATGCCATAAGGAGATGGAGTGAAATCTGCAAATACAAACACAATAACAAAAAAGTATTTCTCTAAAACATAATGAATGCCTTGAATCACTTTCACAAAATCACAATGCTCATCTAATTTCCATCTAATATCCATCTAGTTTGCAAATGAAACCTAATCATGCTTATATATGCAACTACAAATATTCCCACTATGAATTTTGTAATTCAAACTTGAGATGTCGGCATAGGACCTAAATAACGGTCATAAAACTAACATTTGAAATTAGGGCAGATTAAAAATAGTGTAGGACTAGGGCACTAGTGCCCAAGTCCACCCTGCCATTTTTGTTCAAGATTCATCAAAATGTAACCCCCTAGGTCCTATTTGCCACATGACTTTAGGGTTTTCGCATCAAGAGTCAAAAATATCACAGAAGATGCTCTACATGCAAATTATAGACCTGGGAGCTAAACATTAAGAGGGAAAAGCCCCCAAGGGGACATTTTCTAACATAACAGCACATAAGTTGTGTTTAAATTAGTTGTGTGGTTAGTTAGTATTTAATTAGACCCTCTAACTATGACTGTGTAAAAATTTGCACCATAATATGTTACCAAAGATCTAAATCTATTGCAATTTGAAGGGCCTTACCATGGTTACAACTTTGAAAGCCTCTAAAAAGAGAGAAGGGACAAAAGAAGTAAGGCCCACCATGATCACAATGTTAAAAAGGAAACCATCTATATTGTTGGATATGACGATGAATGGATCATAGGAAAATCTTGTCTCTAAGTCACTAAAGGTTGTGAAAGTCAGTTGAAAAGAAGAGGTGGCGCCCATGTGAGCAAAAGGCTTGCAATATTAAATCTTCCGAACTTGTTGAATCTAACCATGAATTCTCACTGAAAGAACTTGCTATGAACTTACCCAAAGCAACCAAAAAGGGAATTATGAATGACACCAAGGAACTAGAAGCTAAAGAAAGGCTTCTTTAATACCATGTTGCTCACAACTTAAACATTAAGTCATTAAGATCAATAAGATGATCTTATACTTGAAGAAGGGACCCTTGCAAATTATTAAGGAGAATCTAGGGTTTAAATAAATACATTACCTGAAGGAGACTAGAGGAATCCATCTATGAAAGAATGGATTACTCAAATGGATTTTACACAAAGAAAACTTCAAGTTCCAACATTCTCTCACTTGATATTTGTCATAGGAGAGATGTAGAAAAACTAGAAAGAAATTAAGTACAAGGAAAAGACAAACCCACTAAATCCTTGCACCAATGAAACTTTTTAGTTTTCACTAGATTTCTAAGAAGTTGGATACATTTACCAAAGTATCAACTTTTTCCTTCTAAACCTTCTTAGCCTCTATCATCTACCAAATAAAATGATACTATACATTTATATGCTTAGTACAAGCATGGTAAATCAGGTTCTTTGCTAAATAAATTAAACTTTTATTATCATAGTTACTTATCAATATCTTATAATTAAAACCAATACCAACACTTAATCTTTGTAACCACCATACTTCTTTGCAAGCATGTGTTGCAGCCATATACTCCACTTGAGTGGTGGACAAAGAAATTATAGGTTTCCTTTTACTCATCCAATTTACTGCTCCTCCAAACAAAGTAAAAACATAGCTACTTGAAGATCTTCTATTGTCAAGATTTTGATCCAAGTCTAAATACACAAAGCCCTATATGTTCAATAACTTACCAACATCATCAATCCTATGATAACACATATAACAATCAAAAGTTCCTCTCACTGAAGACCTTTTTCACAAAGATCCAATTCTCTCTACTAGGGTTTGACATGAATCTACTAAGAACTCCCACTACATGGGTGATATTTCATCTAGTATTGACCATGCCACACATCAAGATTCTAACTGCACTAGGATAAGGACCATTGTGCATGTCCTCACAATCCTATTGAGAATTAGGATATTGTTCCAAAAACAACTTAGTGGCTATAGGTATAGGATGTTTACAGGTTTACTATCTTGCATATTAAATCTCTATAAAATAGTTTTAATGTATTTCCTCTTGTTAGAGCATAACTTTTGTTATCCTTATCTCTATTGATTTACATGCCTAGAATGTATTTTGTAACCCATAAATCTTTCATTTCAAATTTCTCTGAAAGTTGAGCTTTCAATTCCTTAATTATTTCCTTATTGTTTCTAATTATTAAAAATTCTTCAATATATACAATAATAATTAAAATGTGATCATTGACTTGTTTGTATTAAACACAATGATTAGCTTTACTCCTAGTAAAACCTATTTCCAAGACATATGAATCAAAATTTTGATACCACATTTGTGGTGACTAATTCAAACCATAGATAGACCTTTTTAACTTACAAACCATTTTTTCTTTCCCCTTAACCTCAAACTGTTCAATATATTTCATTTAGATTTCCTCTAAATCTCTATGCAAGAATGTTGTTTTGGCATCCATTTGTTTTGTTTCAAGTTGAAAAGAAGAAACAATGGACAACATAAATCTAATGGAGTTTAATTTATCTATAGGAGATAAAATCTCATGGTCATTGCCATAAATCTTTCCTTGTACCTCCAATGTACCTTCTACCCTAAACTTATTTTTGTAAACCCATTTACAACCAATAAGTTTTATTCCTTCAAATAGATCAACTAGATCCCAAGTCTCACACATGTCCAAGGCCAACATCTCCTCCTTCATGGCCTTCTTCCAAGACTTGCTTTATTTAGAAGATAAGGATTCCTTCATGGATCTTAGTTTTCGTTAGTACAAGATAGAGAAAAGTCACAATGAAATTTGGTAAACTATACCAATCTAATGTTTTAGTTGTCTTGTAGATCTCCTCACAAGTTATGGAGAACTAGCCTCTTCGAATATTTGTTGTTCTTCTCTAAAACATGCTTCTAATCTATCTTCCAAGTGTTATTCATCTCCATCCTCAATGTCATGTTCTTATCCATGGTTCTATGCATTTTAGATGCATCTTCTTGCTTTAGTTTCTTCTCAAGATGCATCTCGTTGCTCTCTAACACCTTTGGTTGTTCTTCCTTGGAGAAAACTCTATGTTCTACAAAAATAAAATCTCTTGAATACACAATTTTTAAAGTTAAAGGATTCTAGAGCTTATACCCTTTTGCATTTTCACCATATCCTATAAAAGTATATTTCTCAACTTTATAATCCAACTTAGATTATCTTTCCTTGGGCATGTGAACAAATGTCTCATAGCCAAATAGTATCCTAAGAAATGAAATAGTATGTCTTTACCTATCCACATTTCATATGGTGTTTCCTCCTCATGCACAAAAGTAGGAGACATATTTATTAAATATCAAGTAGTGCTTATAGCTTCAACCCAATATTTTCGTTCTAAATTTACATTACTTAGCATACTTCTAGCTCTATTCATAAAAAAAAAAAACATTCTTTCAACCACCCCATTTTGTTAAGGTGTATAAGATGTATACTCTTCTCCATTATATGACCTCAAAACTTCTATTTTTCTTATATATTTATTTTCTACAAGTGCATTAAATTCTTTAAATTTATAGAAAACTTCAAACTTGTGCTTAAGAAAATAAACCCATGTTTATCTATACTAATAATCAATAAAAGAGGCATATGACCAAGATTTTCCAATAGGACCAAACATATCATTGTGAATCACTTCTAAAATTAATAAGTGTTCTTGAGTTGGCGTAGTACTAGATGGGTGACCTCCTAGGAAGGTCCAATGTTTCACTCCTATGAACATCGCCTATATGCAATGAGTGCTAAGTGGACCATTAATTCTCATGAGAGATGGGATTTTGTGAACCACTACTCATGAAATATGGGTCAATAATTTTGACTCAAAAACTATGTAATTAAATCCTAATATAAATATCATAACTTCACACACTACAAAAAATACCTCCTACTTGTCAATCGATGAGCTAAAGGGGCTCTATAATGAATATTTCAAAAGGAATAACACTTGTTGAAGGTTTTTTAAATAGGGTAGAAAGCTAAGTGAGCTTGATCTTGGGGGAAACTCCATGGTTAAGTGTACTTGAGTTGGAGTAGTACTGGAATTGGTGACCTCCCAAGAAGGTCTAATGCTTTACCCTTGTGAGCATCACCTAGAAGCAATAAGTGCTAAGTGGACCATTAATTCTCATGAGAGACAAGTTCATGTGAACCACTATTCATGAAATATGGTTCGATGAGTTTGACTCAAAAACTATGCAATTGAATCCTAATATAAATAGCATAATTTGATACATTACAGAAAATACCTCCTACTTGTCAATTGATGAGCTAAAGGAGCTCTATAATGAATGGTTCATAGTTCATAACACTTGTTGAAGTTTTTGAAAATGGGTATAAATCCACATGAGCTTGATCATGGGGAACTCTATGGTTTAAGTGTGCTTGAGTTGGAGTAGTACTAGGATAGATAACCTCTCGAGAAGGCCCAATGCTTCACCCCTATGAGCATCACCTAGATGCAATGAGTATTAAGTGAACCATTCATTCTCATGAGAGATGGGTTCTTGTGATGGACACTACTCATGAAATATGGGTCAATGATTTTGACTCAAAAACTATGCAGTTGAATCTTGATATAAGTATCATAACTTGACATATTACAGAAAATACCTCCTACTTGTCAATAGATGAGCTAAAGGGAATCTATAATGAATGGTTCATAATGAACAATAGTTTTTGAAGGTTATTGTGAACAATAATGAACAATCATGAGAGATGGGTTATTGTGACCAAATACTCATGAAATATGGGTCAATGAGTTTGACTCAAAAACTACGCAATTAAATCCTAATATAAATAACATAATTTGGCACACTATAGAAAATACCTCCTAGTTGTCAATCAAAGAGATAAAGGGGCTCTATAATGAATGCTTCATAAGTAACAACACTTGTTGAAGGTTTTATAAATAGGGTAGAATGCTAAGTGAGCTTGATCTTTGGGGAAACTCCATGGTTAAGCACGCTTGAGTTGGAGTAGTACTAGGATGGGTGACCTCTTGGGAAGGCCCGATGCTTCACCCCTATGAGCATTACGTAGATGAAATGAGTGTTAAGTGGACCATTCATTCTCATGAGAGATGGGTTCGTGTGAACTACTACTCATGAAATATGGGTTAATAATTTTAACTCAAAAACTACATAGTTTAATCCTTATATAAATATCATAATTTGACACACTACATAAATTACCTCCTACTTGTCAAATATTACTTGTTGTAGTACTACCAAAATAAAACTTATCCCTATTCTATTTACCAAACACGCAATGTTCACAATACTCAAAATCCACATAATAATCTAAAAGACCGGTCACCATATCTTTATTAATCAAAATATTCAAACCTTTTTCACCAATGCTCGACCCAATCTATGGTATCACAACATACATGATTTAGTAGGTTCAATTACATTTGTTGAATTACATAGGCTAGATTATTCCATATTAAAGAAAGTACCATGTCAAATTTCTTTAGCCAACACCAAATTCTCTCTTGCCAACCTACAACCCTTAGAATATTCTAGTTTCCCTCACTTTGTCTTCACCTACAAATTGGAAATAATTTGCAATTCTTCTGCAACATTTTACCCATGTGGTAAAATTATCTTCTCCAATACAATTTCACTTGGTAGGTAAAATTTTAACCCCCATACAGTTTCCCCTCTTACTGGCAATGAAAACATTCTTTTACTCAAACATTTTACCTTCTAGACTCTATTTTTTTTTTACTTGCAAGCAAAAACTCTAGTAATATGACCAATTTTGTCTTTCAGAAATCTCTAACTTCAATATTTGCAATCAACCAAGCATTTTGTCAAATAGTTTGTGTACATTACCATTGCTCTAGAATTTACCTTCCATTCTTTATTTGTATTCACATCTGCTTTGTATTGGTTTGAAGTTTTCATGTATGACCACCTAAAGAAGAAAACTCACCTCTATGACAATCTAAGCTTCTTTTGTATTCCTTTTTATTGTAGGACCTTGATTATGGAGTTCCTCTGGGCATTTTTAAAATGTGCAAGTCATTTTTGTGATGTTGGGGCATTTTTAAAAAATTCCAGGGCATTTAAAATTGCAGCAAGGGTGTTTTTAAACCTCCATTGGTGATTTTGCAAGTGTTGGGATGTTTTTTACAGTAGTAGGGTCATTTTTGCTAATGGAGGGTAATTCTTAGCATGCAAAACAACGTCAAAATGTTGCAGAGGCATGAGAAATGGTCTAGGTAGAGTTAATGATGCCAAACAATATTAAAATGCAAGACAAACCATTAAAATTCCCTCCCAGACCCTCCACGTGGCAAGTTACACTCCATCACAGTTTTGGCAAAGACTGCTTGCAAGAATCCGTGATGCGCGATGGAAAGGAGTTTAATTTTTTAACTTTAACTTTGGATTGTTATCCATTGGAAATATTCACTCCATGGGCCCTCAATTTTAAAGATTTTTAAAATATATTTCAAAGATTTTAAAATTTTAAAAATATTTTTTTTTTAAAAAGCCCATGCCTCTTTTAACCTTTATTTTTACCCGGCCATCTTTTGATGGGAAAATTTTAAAACTCCTCCACCTTTGTGCCTTTTTACATCAAAAAATTGCTTATGAAACAATAAATTCAATCAAACTGCTCAATATTAAAACAATAAAATTGTTTTAATATTTTAACCTTTACTTTTATTTCCCGGTATTAACTCACTCACAACCAAAGTGATGGGAATTGCACAACGAGCTCATATGACATCCTGGGACCATGAAAAGTTGAAAGGAGTAATAACATGTGCTAGAGAACATTGTGCAACCACTAGAATTGATTAATAGTGAGATTTCTGGGAACTTCCTTTGTAACCAGGGCCAGTCGGCAGGCCATTTTAAATAATTTTTTTCTCCATGGCCACAAAACTCACTCAGTAGATTTGAAACTAAAACTAGAGCATCCTGATGTAATTCCAAAACTCACCAATTCTCTAGAATTGATTAATAGCATTGTTTTGATCCTATTTAACACACCCACTGCAAAATGCTGAAACATTAAAATCAAGCTCAAAACTCATCTGATCAACACGAAATCAAAATTGAAGGTAGCTTATGCATACTAAAGATCCTCTACCAAATGGTTTTCAAAGATGGGTTCTAGATTAGGATATTTTAATGCCAGTAGTTTTGGGTTAGCCTACCACTTCAGGGCCTAAACATTAGGTCTCTCTATCAATCTGAAGGTCATTCTACTTAGAAAACGGGACAGAAAAACAAGTGCCAATAGGGGCTCTTATTCGAGGATGCATGCCCCTTGCGGCAATAGCGAGATTCTAAAAAATCTCTGGGGTCTGGACCAAGTGCCTTCAATTTGAATGCTATGAAATTGCTCAACTCCAATGCTCTAATTTCACAATTTTTCAAACTTTGCTTGGTGGCCCTAGGCCCCCAAAAATGAAGAACCAAAATCTTCCTTTGTCAAATACCTTGTTCTATGAAGAATGTTTAAAACCTAATATGAAAATATTGCCACAAACTGCCTGTGCATTGATTTTGCCATTGATATTTTCACAAAATTTCTGAATCTGCCACTGTCAATGTCTTTTGTCAAGCTTATCTCATTTATCAATTTCATATAAAACTCAGTGCCTTCACATGTAACATGTTCAGGGAGAAACTTAGTAGGCACCTATTCCAACTTATTGAAACCATATTTTAGCCCCAAGTTAGAGAAATCAAACTGTAATAAATCAAGAACATAGGCCATACGGATTGAATCCTGGAGATCATGATAATATAGCAGTTTACCCATCTTCTTTGAATCATCAACAAGGCCCTCTAGAAGTGTCTCATTACCATCAGGGACAAGGAGGTATACATGGTCAAAATTCTTCTGTGTACATAGGAGGAAATCCTTGAGCACTCTTAGCTGAAAAGGTTCATGTTCAACCATTCCTACACTCTGAGTTGTATCATACTTGTACTCATTCAATTTTTGCATCTTACTTATTTTATCATGTACTCTAGTGTCTTGTAGAGAAAACTCAACTTCAGATATAACAAGATCCATGCCAAATCTTAAGTCATGATCTTCACAAAATTGGACAGCTCTAGTATCAAGTGTATATACATCAAACTCTTAAACACGGGGCATTTAATCAACCCTTGTCAACTTAGAAATAGGTCTACCTAGAAATGTATTAGCTTCATCAGGTACAATAGGATTTATATAATTCAAATTCTGCATTACATATAGGAGGCAATTCCCTTGGCTAAGACTTTCGTCATAATTTGAATGGTCTATTTGTACATTAGGCTAATCTTCCTCAGGTTCATCACATTCTTCACACTCTTGATCATTTGCAAAGATAGGATTATCTCTATACCAATAAGGATTATCATTTCTCATCTCTAGTGGAGTTGGAGGGTCATCATAAAGGACATTTTTCCTTACATTCATTCTTGTCATAAAAGCCTCTATCTCCTCAACATGAAGATCTAAATCTTTCTCAGCATCATTGTACTCAGAATCATTGTAATCACTAGAATAGCATACAGATAGATTTTCAACATCATTTGCATCATCAATATAGTTAGCATCTCTAATTTGTATTCTAAAAACTCATTAAGGAAGGAAGCTTGTTCATCCATAGGCAAATTTGTCCTTATCATCACTCATATCAGCACACTCTTCCTGTGAAGTAGAACTCTCCAACTTATCTTCATGGGAGTAACCACAAATAACAGAGATCTAATTAGATTCCTTATCATCACAATCAACAAAGCAAGAAAGCTCATTACATATAAAGTTATGTTCAAACCCTTCAAGCAACATGTTTGCATATCCTTCTTCAACATCACCAATCACCTGGGTTGATTCACCATATTGAATACTTGGGCACATTTTTCTTCCTTGATTAATAGAATTGCAACAAGGTATAACCTCATATATCTCCTTTTCCTCATCATACATTATATTTGGGTCATCATAGTTTTAATCTTCATCAGCATACATTTCGTCAATGGACTAGTCACAAACTCTACTTTTACCATTGCAATATGCATCTTCAAATTTTGGCTTACTCTCTTCATCCTCATGTGACATGTCATTGTTTGGCTCACACAAGGTAGCTGGACCACTATCATTAATGATTGTAGACATGATAATTTTTGCATAATCATGTCTCATCTTCTCAAGAAGAACAATCCATTTATATAGCTGACCAACATTAAGAGGCTTCAACTTTTCTGGTACAGTATTCAACCCTGATTCATATACCTCACAAAACAAATCAATACACATAGAATCTTCAAGTCTGAAACATTGAGAGATTGCCAACAAAACATCCATAAACCTTTCATGAAAATGATATGGGGACTCTCCTTTATGATATGGGGACTCTCCTTTATGCCTTTTTATATTAAGCAATGCTTGGATAAGAAACATGTGATCAACATTGTCTGCATATTTCTCACACTTTGCATGGAGTTCACTATGATTTGAATGATGAAATGATGAGTTAACTATAATAGTAGAATTGTTCCTACCTTGACATCCATTGCTATTTCCTAATCTACACTTTTCATCTGTGTGAGTTGTTTTAACATGATCAATACTTGCAGACATATGTCCTTTCATCATGGAATACTTCAAATTATTCTCAATATCCATAGCTATATAATATGCTTGATGAACTATTGTAGGATTTTTATCTCTTAGTAAAAATCTTACCTCTTCATCAAATGCACTTAGGTATATAACCAGACACATCATTTGGCTTGAAATTCTCTAGAATAACTCTTATTGTCTTTGTAAACCTCAAATTGAAAGATGGAACCAACTCCTCTTCATCCTTCTCAATGTGAACAAGTCTATTGATCAATGAACTTATATCAACCCTTTCACCAAATTGATCAACAAATGCTATTCTGAATTCTTGCCATGAAGTAATACAATACACAAGCAAGTTTGTAAACCAATCTCTTGCACCTCCTTTAAGAGATTGAATAAATAACTTCATGACATCTTTTGTCTTAACCCCATAATCTCCCATTAGGCCATTGAAAACTTGCAAATGCTTATTTGTTGATTCAAAACTATCACCACTGAACCTCGGCAATTGCTCTCTAACCCCATCAGGAATGGAATTTGGGTGGTTTTGGATACCACTAAAATTCAGTGCTCTATATCTTTCAATAGAGAAAACCCTTCTCTGAGGATATGATTGTTGTTGTGAACTTTGCATTGTGACATTTAAATTTGTAGGAGGATGGAAAGAATAATAATCCATGTTCAAATATGCTTTCAATGAAAGCCTATTTCTCTCACAACCACTTGCTCACATCTCTCCCAGCTCAACAGGACTTTAAGTCTTCCCAACAAAACCATTATTTCTCCTATTTATCAAGTTTCTTTGTCATTAACTTCAACATATGAAGCATTTACATCAATTCTTCCTTGATATATAGGATTCACATGCCTATGAAAAATCCCATACATTTTTACGAAACATGCACCTATATGAATCCATAACTCTACATCTTGTATTTTATCATGCATATTTTACCAACACATATATCGTAACCATATTTTCCAGAGTAGACAATTTCAAAATGCTCATTATGGTTCCCTTTGTTCAATGAAAACTCATATTTAACATGGGAGAATACTTCTTCACATGAGACATTCATAAATGACCTTCATATAATGCTTTCTTTCTTTCGAAGATAAGACAAAGAAAAATCAAATACCTAGAAAATTATTGCAGCCTTCACAAATTGCATTCCTCTAACTAGAAATTTTGTAAATCTATGCAATACACTTGCATAAACAAAAACAATTCTTCAACAATTGATCAAGTTCATTCGCAGAGTCGCCACCTCTTCAAAGAGGACACAATCTTCAAGCAATTGAAAGCTCCTCAAAGATCAAATACTACCTGAGTTCATTCCACCAAAAGAGCACCACCATTTCACAAATCTCCAAATGTGCTGCAACAATTTCTTCACCTAAGTATGAAGGTCTTCAAAATATATGACTCTCCCAAATAGATACATGCTTCTGAAGTCTTATCCCAGCAGAGTCACCAATCTGTTGGTTCCCAAATCTGTACCTCAATGAAATCTAAAGATTAGCCAAACCTTATGATCAAAGACACTGAGAAATTTGTCCAACGAATGGGAGATTTGTTTCACATTCTTCTCCCCTGCTCTTTAGGCTCCGCAAAACCTAGGTGGCTTCCCCTTTATGACAACCACCCCTTTATGGCACTAGATACAATTTAACAGTAGAACCTAGCAGATGAAAGGCTTCATACATATTGATAAAGATTTGTATAGTTGAACACATGGGTGGTTTATTCCTTGTAATCCCTCAAGGCTCTGGTATGAAGCTTGGAAATAATTATAAATAAATTACAGATGGCTTGAGATTTATCATTTTAAGGTTGGGTGTAATGCTCTGATATTTTCCAATTAAAGATTGGAAAGAATAGCATTGAGAATCTCTCCCTATCACTCTATCTACCTTCCCATACTTAGTCAAATTTGAGGCCAAGAAGAAAAAGACAAAATAGGAAAGTGGACAAAATCAAGATGAGGACAAAATAAGGATAAAGACAAATTAAGAGAAAGACAAAGGAAGTTTAACAAATCATAATAATGATATTTTCCAAAGAGGCCGATCCATGAAGAGGCATTCATCTCTCTAAAAGACACATCCATTTCTAAAGGACAGCGATTGCAAGAGATTTAGAATCACCATAAAGATCACTTGCGGAGGACCATTGAGAAGCAATTCAACAAACATCATTCGAAGAAGTAAAACATTAAAGATACATCGAACAAATATATATATATATATCACCATTGCCAAGAAAGAATAAATCAGATCAGCAAACAAGATTCCTTGAATATATATAGCAATCATAAATATCAAGCAAGAACATTCAGATATTCCCACAAACAGCATAATAAGAGTTATATCTGCATTCTATTAAGGATATCATTGGATCGTACCAGCATTATATAGCTTGAACATACAGGTATGATAATATATTGATATTTCTTTGCATAATTACATTTCCTTTGAATACTGTTATTCTTAGAAACTGATTCTATATGTTGTAATCTGATTATAATGAAAGTATTGTAGCATATAAGTAATCTAATTATAATGAAAGTGTTCTAGCATATATGTAATATGATATAGGTATCATAATGAAAAGATTGAAGCTTATATTAGTCATATATATATATATATATATATCATAATGAAAAGTGTTATATTGAACACATTAACTTCCTATGGGAAGAATGAGAATGAGACGCCTAGAGGCCATTCATGGGTATTTAGAGGCCTTTGTCACATGTGGTATAAGGTACCCATAGTGCAAAGGATTGTGATTTAGTGGCTTTGGCCACCATGATGTAAGGCATCATAAGAGTACCAAGGAGTCTCATAGAGGCCTTGACTCTAAGAGTACTAAGGGTACTACTTGAGTCTAAGGATAGGAGACATTAGAGCCCCATGGTGGATAGTGGAAAATCTCATCTCATCCCTCTCATAGGCTATTAATGAGTAACACATGAGGAAGAGATAGCAAGTATGCAATATGTATTGATAGAGATCATGGCTAAATAATAGAGCATGTGAAATGTCATGATAGAGAATATGCAAGGCATATGGATAGTGATCATAAGAGTAACATCTAAAATATTAATGATAGAGAATGTGCATTGAAAGTAATTATAAGATTAGTAATAGTGATACATATTGAAAGTAATCATAGATTAATGATAGTGATGTGTATTGAAAGTAATCAATGATGAATTAAAGATATGAATTGGCATTTGGTCATAGAAATGATAAAAGCAATGTTCTTATGTGAATTATATATGTGGCTATAAATGCAAAAATGTACTAATGTTCTCTTTTTGCAAGTTGAAATTTGTGAACAAGGTAAAGAAATTTTGATTTGTGACTTGAGGGAACATTACAAGTGGTATCAAAACCAAGTTCCTGCCATCCTGTGAAACAATCTTATGCAAGCATACACTAGAAGGAACTGCCAACTCCTAGAAGAACAAATGAACAACAAAATAAGGGCCTTCATGGAAGCCACTACCAAGGCCATGATGGAACAAAATGAAAGAATCACCAAATCCATGATGGATCAAGGTGAAAAGATGACTCAAAAGTTTTTAGAGGCACTCCAAAAGGTGGGCAACACCACGGATCAGCCAAACTCAACAAATGGAAGAGAAGTAGGATCTAATCATGCCAAAAATAAAGCCCTACTTCATCAAATCCAAGGATTCCTATGGAAACTTCAAGAACAGAAGAACCCACTACAAACGCAATAAGCACGGATGACATTACAAGGGCTTATGCAAGCTTGGAACCGGAAGTAAGGAGGGTAGTGTCATTTAATGACTATAGCCATTCAAGAAGGAATGAAATGGTAAGGAGAGAAAGAAGACCTCCTAATAAGGATTTAAAACATAAAGCAAATAAGGTGAATCTTCCAAATTTTGATGGGACAAATAAAATCACACCACATGCATGGCTCCAAAAACTAAATGACTATTTCTCGCTTAGCCCAATGACAGAAAAAGATGCACTCCAATTCGCCATATTGCATTTGGAAGGCTTAGCCTATGAATGGTGGCACAATGGGAAACATACCCAAGGTCACGACTCCATCACATCTTATGCAAAGTTCTCCAAAAAGTTTATCAAGAAATTTGAGAGATGACACCCGCAACAAGATTTTAAGGATTTAACACAAGGCAACGAGGAACGGTGGATGAATATATCAATGAATTTGAGAAGATAGCCATGCGTGTCACGGGAATTGAAAATGAATGACTTACATTCCTATTCATAGAAGGATTGGATGAAAAATTAAGAAGCTTAGTAGGAGCACTCAAACCTACCTCACTAGATGACGCCATTGAAATGGCCCTTCACCTAGAAAAGAGTAAACCTTATCATTCATATTCAAATCCCTTTTATAAGAAAGGTAAATATGACAAGTCCTACCACCGCAAAGATGAGAGGAAACATAAAAAGAATTATTTCTCATGTGGAGCACCATGGACACAAGAACACAAATGTCAAAGGCGCCAAGACTTGAAAGAGAAAGGTTTGTGTTTCTGATGAAAAATAAATGGGAACCGGGTCACAAATGTGGGCAAGTTCGCACCATAGAGGCATTAACCAATGAGGAGGAGGAAAATCCTCCTAAGAAAAGAAGATGTGAACCCAAGGAAAAGGTCATCCTAGCTTCCATATCTAAGGCATCCAAACATCACCCCTTTACACTTAGATGTAACTTAAAGGGAAACAAATTAACAGCCTTAGTGGACAGCAAGGCCACTCATAATTTTATAGATGAGTCCCTAGCAAAAAGGATAAAACTAGATACACAAAATTTTGATGGATTTATGGTCTCCCTAGTTGATGACTCCACAAGGGAATGTTCTAAAATACTACCTCAACTAGAGATGACCATAGGAAAACACCAAGTTAAGGATGATTTCTATGTGGTGAATTTAGGAGACACCGATATCGTCCTAGGAATGCCATGGTTGCACTCACTAGGACAAGTCACCATAGATTTTCCCAAATTAGAAATCCACTCTGAAGATAAAGGAAATAAGGTCATCTTACATGGACTCTCCAATGGATCACCCCGAGTAGTGTCCTCCAAGAGAATAGCAAGAATCTTCTAACACAACCAAGTGGAGTGGGCAGCCCAATGTATGATTTTAGATAAATCAACTAAAGAGGGGCAAGCAATCCACATAGACATTCAACCTACCCTACAAAAACATAAGAAGGTGTTTGAAAACATACCACTAAGTTTGCCTCCAAAAAGAGGGTTTGAACATGTCATTGAGATGGAGAAGGATGCAAAGCCCATCATTACCACCCCATATAGGGGTAAGTGCAAGAAGATGGGGGGCCAAAAAGGGGTCTTAAGTGGCCACTTTTTTTCTGAAATCAGGAAATACTGGCCTTGGATGAGAAATTGAGCATAGTTACACTCAAAATTTAGAGATGCAACCAAAACAATGTTCGTAGTGCTCCGAGTCTACTTTCTAAACTACTATTTTGTTTTGAAAATGGCATAGATTAAGGGGTTCAAAAGAGGGAGCCACAGAAATTGGTGTTGTTTCTGTCAAAAAAACATAACATAGCATGTTTTGTGGCTCCCTCAAAAGGTCAACTTTTTTTTGGTATTTTTAAAATCGCTTCGGTGAGAAATTAGCTAATAGCATGTAGTTTATGCCCGATTTTTCTAATAATTTTTTGATGAATATTTGATTTTTTACTAATTTTTAAAGTGGACACATCCTAAAAAACAGAATTTTGGCCGTGCTACCCCTATAAATTTTGAAAACTAATTGAAAATCATTTTTTTATTTTTTTAATATTTGTAGAATGGAGTCTAGTTTCTAAATATGTAATTTTTTTGAAATTTGAATGAATAGTTATTTTACAATGAAAAAAAGACCAAACAGTGGTTTTTGCATAAAAACGGACACACAAACAAAAGAAATTAAAGATGAAAGGCTTAACATTGTTAAAATGTGAAAAAAAT
The DNA here is from genome assembly GCA_027924645.1 of Cunninghamia lanceolata. Lineage (NCBI taxonomy): Eukaryota > Viridiplantae > Streptophyta > Pinopsida > Cupressales > Cupressaceae > Cunninghamia > Cunninghamia lanceolata. The sequence goes on from BSBN01000167.1 coordinate 14,271,301, forward strand.
CACATCGTCAAATAGCTAAGAGAAAGCCTAACATTACCCATGTGTTCGATTTGTTCAACCTTGAAACACGTGCAAATCTGAGGGTTAGCACGAACGAAATTATGTGAAATTTTGAAGAATACAGAAAAACACGTCTGTGACTGTTCATAAGGCACTCCAAGCCTTTGGGTTGGAAATCCAAAGCAAATCCCAAGCCCAAGGCTTGGGATTCCCAAAGCAAGAAATAACGCGAGCGCGTTATAACGCGCTCGCGTTATTTCCTGCCTTACATTTTTTCCCGCAAGTCTGTCTTTTGCCATGTTTGACATAACGCGAGCGCGTTATAACGTGCTCGCGTTATGTCCCACTCAAATTTTTTTACATTCAAGGCTATTCATCATGAGGGTTAAGGCATAAAGGATAGAGTTGAAAGGTTTACGGATAAGGGATTAGCGTTTAAGGTATAGTATCGAGCCCGTTGAGGGTCTAGGAATAGGGATAGCGTTTAAGGTTTAGGGATGAGGGATGACAGATTACGGTTGAGGGTCGAGGGATCAAAGTTAAGGGTTGAGGGATTAGGGTTTGACATTAAGGGTTGAGGGTTGAGGTTCAAGGGTCAAGGGTTTAGGGATAGGGTTTAGGGTCGAGGGATTAGGGTTAAAGTAGAGTGTGGAGGGTGTAAGGATTAGGGATAGGGTTGGAGGGTTTAGGGATAAGGGATTAGGGTTTAAGGTATAGTATCAAGTCTGTTGAGAGTTTAGGAATAGGGATAGCATTTAGGGATTAGGGATGAGGGATTATAGTTGAGGGATGATGGATTAGGGTTGAGGGTTGAGGGATTAGGGTTTAGGGATAAGGTTTAGGGTTGAGGGTTTAGGATTAGGGTTTAGGGTTGACGGATTAGCATTTAATGTCGAGGTTAGGGTTAGAGTGTTGAGGGTAGAGGGATTAGGGATAGGGTTTAGGGTTTAAGGTTTAAGGATTGAGGGTTGAGGCTTTAGGGATGAGGGTTTAAGGCTTAAGATATAGTGTCAAGTGTTGAGGGTGTAGGGATAGGGTTTAAGTTTTAAGGGTTAAGGGTTGAGGGATATGGATTAGGGTTTAAGGTATAGTGTTGAGGGTCGAGGGATCAGAGTTAAGGGTTGAGGGATTAGGGTTTGACGTTGAGGGTTGAGGGTTGAGGTTCGAGGGTCAAGGGTTTAGGGATAGGGTTGAGGGTCGAGGAATTAGGGTTAAAGTAGAGTGTGGAGGGTATAAGGATTAGGGATAGGGTTGGAGGGTTTAGGGATAAGGGATTAGGGTTTAAGGTATAGTATCGATTCTGTTGAGGGTGTAGGAATAGGGATAGCATTTAGGGTTTAGGGATGAAGGATTAGAGTTGGGGGATGACAGATTAGGGTTGAAGGTTGAGGGATTAGGGTTTAGGGATAAGGTTTAGGGTTGAGGGATGAGGGATTAGGGTTTAAGGTATAGTGTTGAGGGTTTAGGGATAGGGTTTAGGGTTGAGGGATTAGGATTTGACGTTGAGGGTTGAGGGTTTAGGGTTTAGGGTTAGGGTTGAGAGATTAGGGATCAGAGTTAAGGGTTGAGGGAATAGGGTTTAACGTCGAGGGTTGAGGGTTGAGGTTCGAGGGTCAAGGGTTTAGGGATAGGGTTGAGGTTGAAGGGATTAGGGTTAAAGTAGAGTGTGGAGGGTGTAAGGATTAGGGATAGGGTTGGAGGGTTTAGGGATAAGGGATTAGAGTTTAAGGTATAGTATCGAGTCTATTGAGGGTTTAGGAATAGGGATAGCATTTAGGGTTTAGGGATGAGGGATTAGAGTTGAGGGATGAGGGATTAGGGTTGAGGGTTGATGGTTTAGGGATAGGGTTTAGGTTTGAGGGATTAGGGTTTAGGGTTGATGAATTAGGGTTTAATGTTGAGAGTTGAGGGTTGAGGGTTGAGGGTTGAGGTTGAGGGATAGGGTTAATGGTCAAGGGATTAGGGTTAAATAAGAGTGTCGATGGTAGAGGGATTAGGGTTTAAGGTATAGTATCGAGCCTGTTGAGGGTCTAGGAATAGGGATAGCGTTTAGGGTTTAGGAATGAGGGATTAGAGTTGAGGGATGATGGATGACAGATTAGGGTTGAGGGTTGAGGGATTAGGGTTTAGGGACAAGGTTTAGGGTTAGGGTTTAAGGTATAGTGTTGAGGGTTTAGGGATAGGGTTTAGGGTTGAAGGATTAGAGTGAAGGGTTGAGGGATTAGAATTTGGCGTTGAGGGTTTAGGGTTTAGGATCAGGGTTGAAGGTCGAGGGATTAGAGTTAAGGGTTGAGGGATTAGGGTTTGATGTTGAGGGTTGAGGGTTGAGGTTCGAGGGTCAAGGGTTTAGGGATAGGGTTGAGGGTCGAGGAATTAGGGTTAAAGTAGAGTGTGGAGGGATGACGGATGATAGATTAGGGTTGAGGGTTGAGGGATTAGGGTTTGATGTTGAGGGTTGAGGGTTTAGGGTTAGGGTTGAGAGATGAGGGATCAGAGTTAAGGGTTGAGGGATTAGGGTTTGACGTCGAGGGCTGAGGTTCGAGGGTCAAGGGTTGAGGGATAGGGTTGAGGTTGAAGGGATTAGGGTTTAGGGACAAGGTTTAGGGTTAGGGTTGAGGGATTAGGGTTTAAGGTATAGTGTTGAGGGTTTAGGGATAGGGTTTAGGGTTGAGGGATTAGAGTGAAGGGTTGAGGGATTAGAATTTGGCGTTGAGGGTTTAGGGTTTAGGATCAGGGTTAAAGGTCGAGGGATTAGAGTTAAGGGTTGAGGGATTAGGGTTTGATGTTGAGGGTTGAGGGTTGAGGTTCGAGGGTCAAGGGTCGAGGAATTAGGGTTAAAGTAGAGTGTGGAGGGATGATAGATGACAGATTAGGGTTGAGGGTTGAGGGATTAGGGTTTGATGTTGAGGGTTGAGGGTTTAGGGTTAGGGTTGAGAGATGAGGGATCAGAGTTAAGGGTTGGGGGATTAGGGTTTGACGTCGAGAGCTGAGGTTCGAGGGTCAAGGGTTTAGGGATAGGGTTGAGGTTGAAGGGTTAGGGTTTAGGGACAAGGTTTAGGGTTAGGGTTGGGGGATTAGGGTTTAAGGTATAGTGTTGAGGATTTAGGGATAGGGTTTAGGGTTGAGGGATTAGAGTGAAGGGTTGAGGGATTAGAATTTGGCCAAGTAACGGCATAATGTTGAGTAGTTTGTGTACGTGTCATTACCATTTGTAACCGAACTGAATGTCTCAAAGGTTTGTAACCGATTGGCAGGGTGGTTATAGGTGATTCACCTTCCACCGTGTGTAACTGTCAATTAAGAGTCTTTATATTGTTGGTCTCTGTTCATGTAGAGGGGAGTGAATGAACAGAGAGAGAAATTGTATTTTATTCTGAAGCAGAAGGAATAAAGAAATTCTGTGTTTTCTGGTCAAACTACAGTGATACCGATTGGAGTCATTCCACTGGTGGATTTCTTTGAAATCAGTGGAATGACCTCCATGTAGTTAGATTTATTTCTGTTATGTAGTTTTAGTGTTTCTGTGTGTTCTGTTCGGTTACAATGTGCAGAGAAGGAATTAGCACTTTATGTGTATACAATGAATGTTTGTGAGGACAGTTCGTATCTTCCATTTGAATATCATTGTTGTATGTGAGGTTTTTAGAATAAGCATTCTGAACGATGCAAGAAATGACCGGTGGAAACAGTAAGGAGGACCGGAAGAATAAGTCGAGCAATGTATGGAGAAGTCATCGGATTGACTATGTCTATCGGGTAGACAAAGGTGCATTGAACCGATAACATTAATCTTGCCGATCGTGTTTGTGTCGAGGTGACAAATGGTAATGTCTTACCGAAGATGAAGCATTATGTTGAGTTATCGGTAAGAGTTGTATTGTCGGAAGATGGGCGAAGAGTCCCACCGATGGTCTTAGTCACATCGACAAAGGTAAAGCGGAGGATGTGCATCGGCGTAAAGTTTGATATCGGACGACGAGGATTAAGTTACGCCGATAGTCTAAGTCAGACCGACGAAAGAGAAGCGAAGTATATCGGTGTGAGTAATGCCATCGGCATAAGAAAGTTGGTTTGGACCGATGGTAGGATCTCTCACCGATCGGGGTGAGATTCAAGAAGTCTTGCCGATGGTAAGTCTATCGGCGTAACCGATAGCATCGGCAGGAGACTTAAAGAGTTCCCCGACAGTTATGTTCTCTCCGATCGGGAAGACAACGGGAAAGTGGGGCCGATGTAACATATGTCGGCATGAGTTACCTCATCGGCCGATGAGAGAAAGGTGGTTGCCGATAGCCATTGTCTTGCTGATAGGCAAGAATAGGTACATTTCGGTGTGACATTTAAATTGTCTTGCCGATATACACTGTAAAGGTTATTTTGTGGACTTTCAAGGATTTTTTCACCTGTGTTAATGTTCAACTTATTTCGCTCTGCATCAAGGGATTAGGGTTTGACGTCGAGGGCTGAGGTTTGAGGGTCAAGGGTTTAGGGATAGGGTTGAGGTTGAAGGGATTAGGGTTTAGGGACAAGGTTGAGGTTGAGGGATTAGGATTTGACATTGAGGGTTGAGGGTTTAGGGATAGGGTTGAGGGATTAGGATTTGACATTGAGGGTTGAGGGTCAAGGGATCAGAGTTGAGGGTTTAGGGTTTAGAGATCTATAGCAGGACAAAATTTCTACTGAAACGGTAAAAAAGTGGTTACCCCCATGATCCAGGCCCACATGCTCTGTTTTCTTACTGATTCTGCGCGTGCTCCGACAAAAAAGAAGTGCTTTCATGCTATTGGGAAGTTCACATGCACATTTGACACATTGTACCACCTTTGCATGATCTTTCCACCACCTTTTCTGCTTTGCCAACTTGAGAAAGAGGAAATAACATAGTTTTCAAACCAAATTTGATATATATCTATACAAGTTTCAATTTTTGTAGTATTGCAATGTTAATTTTGATTCAATTTTAAGAATTTAACATTGAAAAGGAAGCAAGTGGTGAAAAACTCAAATTGTTGAGGAGTTTGATGCAAGAAGATAAAAACACTACATAATTGGGTACTCTCTCCATTCAAATCTTCATTTTTTAGGTATGTCAAGTCTTTACATGCATGTTCTTTACATTTTCCTTATTTCAAATTGAATTACTTTATCATGCATTATCATACATGTTTAAAATAGACACATTTCCAATCAAGAAAGCAACCTACAATCTCACATGATGCCATGTATATTTTCTACACTTGGGCTCTTTAATAATTATGTGTAATAAACAAACCTTAGTTCATACCATGATGTCAAACTATACAAGAATAAATCCTTACAACATAAAAAAAATACAATCCCACTATTATCATGTATTCATTTCTTAGGAACTAATATTGGTCTCTTTATCATGCTACAGACAAATTCTCCGTCATGCCGAGGAAACGATCAAGAATTAAACCAACACAGGAAGAGATAGAAGCTAAGAATGCAAAGAAAGCAATGGCTATGAGGGAACTTCGTGAGAAGAGGAAATTGGACACGATAAATGAAGACATACCAATTGAAGAGGAACCACAACCATCACAAAGAGATATGGTATTGGCGGCACAAAGAGAACGAATGCAAAAACTTCGTGGTACGAGAGATTTAAATACCATAGTTGGAGACACATCCTTTATCGCAAGACAACATGTAGGGACACCATCTACCACATCTCAAGTTGAGAGTACATCATCACTCACATGTGATGAAGGAGGTACGCCATCGTTCCCACCTCAACCTCAAGGTATGTCATCTATTCCATCTTCGATCGAAGGTATGCCATCTAACCCATCTCATTTAAATATTGATGAAATTCCTAATGTTGAGATGAATTTACCTAACTTGACACCACCTAGAATTTTGCATAGAAAGCCAAAGTATTTGATTGATATTGATGAGAATATTTTGTAGCCAATGGAAGGTAAGATTCCAAAACGCACTTGTAGAAGATATGCTAATAAGATTTGGAGATTGTTCTTTGAAAAGTTAAATGAGACTGCAAGATGTCAACTATTCGTTGAAATGATGCGAAGTATAAAGTATAGGTCTATCATGAAGATTCTTGGGTTGAGAACATCAGAGGCTTCAAGTGAAAAATCTATTGTCAAGAATCTAATGAGTGCGTATGAGAGTGTGGGTAACACCTCACGCACAAAAGATAGTAATGCAACACGGCATGTGATTACATCGACTATAGTAAGTAGTCAAACGAGGAAAGCTCGTCTTATTAGAAAGACAAGTCAAAAATTGAGAATTAATAGGAAAACTTTATCAAGAGCCGTTGGAAGACGCCAAAGAATTGAGGACACTAATGCCAATGAATTATGGGCGTTCTCGGGGAGACTACCACGAAAAGATAAACCAATTGTTGAAGCATTGAGGTCACTAATTGAAGACTTTTGGAAGAATTACACAAGGGTATCTCCGAATCAAAGGGATGTGGTAAGAAGGAGAATTGGTAGTCAAAACCGCGAGCCACATCCAAAGCATTTTTTGGATGAGACTCAAACACAGTTTTATGGTAAATTTCTAGAGAAGTATCCTCAAATTAAAATTTGTCAAAGATATTTTGAAATGCTAAAACCTTTCTATGTTAAGATAAATCACACACGCACTACTTGTTGTTGTAGATTACATATTGAATTTTCTAACCATTTTGATGCTTATAGGTCTATATGTTTAGATATGCATACTAACAATGATTTGCAGGGTTGTGCCATATGTGCCCCACCAACATCTTCAAGAGACTTCATATCAAGAATTTTATGTGAAAGAGAGGAAGGTCAAATATTCTACAAGAAATTATGCTTGGATGGCACATGTCATCGTTGCGGTGGCTTGCAACATTTGCCAATATGTGAACATATGGAAATAACACATGCGGTTGGAAATGAACTAGTAGAGTTTGGCAAGTATAAAACAGTGGCATACAATACAAAAGATGGTAAAGAAGCAAAGAGGTGTGAATTAGTTATTGAAAAGATTCCAGTGTATCAGTTTATGCCTATATTTCGTGACAGCATAGTGTATGAGTATGCAAGACATGCCCATAGAGCTCGATGGTTGGACTTGCAATTCAAGTTATGCAAGGACACATTTCCAGTTGGTAGCATTGTTTCAGTCGTCGACTTTGTAGAGAACTACAGTCTACAGCCACAGCGTGAGGTGCAATCACAATATTACAACTCCACACAGGTTTCTATATTTGTGCACATCGCATTCATTCATGCGAATGATAGTACAGAGGATGACAGAAAGATCATAAGGGAGTATCATTTCTATATTAGTGATGATCGCACGCATTCTACGGAGTTCGTGCAAGGTTGCTTTCAGGTGTTCTATAATGATTTGGCTAGAAGGGGCATATCGTTCAGTCAGCATATCATATGGTCGGATAATTGTGCATCACAATTCAAGAACTCGCAGAATTTCTATTGGCTGAGTAGGAGGCATAATTTTATAGGTATTCAACATATGTGGAACTTTTGTGAGGCCGGGCATGGAAAGGGGGAGCATGATGGTGCAGGAGCATGTATCAAAAGAGCCATAGCACGAGAAGAGTTAAAGTATAAAGACAATGCAAAGTTGACAGATGCAAAATCGATTGTCGAGTGGTGTAATGCTTCCATGGGTCCAGGTAATGAAGGTAAGTCTTTAGTTCGTAGATTTTTTTGGTTGATAGATGATACTAACATTGCACCATATGAGGATTGTTGTACACTGACAGGATCAAATGAGATGCACTCTTTCAGAAGTTCAATTGCAGGTTCATGGAGTATCCATACACGAAAGATGTCATGCTTTTGTTCTTCCTGTACAATTCAAGTCTGGGATGAGTGCGAGTCAAAGGAGTGGGTTGACGAATGGCAGTTAAGTTATCTTAGCCCACTTGACACGTATCGACCCCCGACGGCACTAGAACTAACACAGATGGAATCGTCAGTTGACTTTGACCACATATCAGATTTAGTTCAACTAGGTAATATAGGGCACATATATGCATCTAATTTCATCTAGTTCAACCAGGTAATGTCATCTTACTTTGCAGTGTTTTTGTAATGTTGACTAATTTCATCTAATTTGCTACACATATCAATGTAGGACACGTATATGCAGTTATTGCAGATGAAGATAATGAAGAGGGAACAGATTATTACTTATGTCATTGTGTTGAGGCCAAAAAGAAATTGGAGGCCCCTGTTACAGATGGAGAAAACATCGAATACCCTACAGGATCAGTGGTTATTACTGGAACATGGCTTAGAAGGTACCCACATAAGAGTGTTAATATTTGGCTATTTCAGGACTTTGACATGCATCGAAAGATTCTTCATTACTCGAACCTTGTCGTGGCATCCAATGTTCATTTGATAAAGTATCGGGGTAGACCTTTGAACAAAATATTGTGGAAGGTGCGTGAGTCTGACCATGAAGCAATACTTGACACAATAAAGAGTAGAGCAGATCCAGATGGTTCATTGGATTAATTTGTAAGTATTCACATTGATTTTGTAAAGTTATGTTACATTGAGTTGTAAGTATGCACATTAATTTGTAAGTTTTGTCTTTTTTTATTTCCTCCTGCATTTTTACACATATGTACACATTTTTACATCATCATGTTATGCATTTTTGGTGTCCTGCTCCTGATGCGACCAAACTCATAACTCACCCTACTAGACACCATTTGATGATCTCTCCAACACTCTGGATCCAGGGCGCCCAATCATGATGATGACCTATATACCATTCTCCCAAGGCGCTCATAATGAATGAATGATAAGGAGCGCCTTGACCTCTATAATCAAGGTGATTTTAAGTCACTTTGAGTCATTTGGGGTCAGTTTGAGTCTTTGAGTCATGTTGCAAAAAAGTGTCAATGTTGTCAAGTTGCACAAAGCAACCTTTGCATTTTTGGTGTCTTGCTCGTGATGTGACCAAACTGACTGTTCCAACGCATTCAGATGGGTACATTTACGCTAGGCATGGTCCTATTTTTCACCCAAACATGTCGAAACAGTCTGAGCTACATTGTACCAACGATATCCCTGAAGAGTCCAAAGTGCAAAAAGGCAGCAATCTTTGATGAGATGTTACTCAAAAATTGTGTCACTTAGAAACATTCTGTCTGAGGCAATGGGATCACGTAGAGTGCCTCTACAATAACCTCTCTCGGTTTTTTATAGCTCTTAGGCATTTGCCCGTGGTGAAAGGTTTTCTGTTGCCCCAAAAATCGTCAGAAGGAGGCAGTGTAAAGTTGCAAAGGGGTGTAACTTTCGTCTTGCTCCTGATGCGACCAAACTGACTGTTCCAACGCGTCCGAATGGGTACATTTATGCTAGGCATGGTCCTATTTCTCACCCAAACATGTCGAAACAGTCGGAGCTACATTGTACCGACGATATCCCTGAAGAGTCCAAAGTGCAAAAAGGCAGCAATCTTTGACGAGATGTTACTCAAAAACCGTGTCACTTAGAAACATTCCGTCTGAGGCAACGGGATCACGTAGAGTGCCTCTACAATAACCTCTCTTGGTTTTTTATAGCTCTTAGGCATTTGCCCGTGGTGAAAGGTTTTCTGTTGCCCCAAAAATCGTCAGAAGGAGGCAGTGTAAAGTTGCAAAGGGGTGTAACTTTCGTCCTGCTCCTGATGCGACCAAACTGACTGTTCCAACGCGTCCGAATGGGTACATTTATGCTAGGCATGGTCCTATTTCTCACCCAAACATGTCGAAACAGTCGGGGCTACATTGTACCGACGATATCCCTGAAGAGTCCAAAGTGCAAAAAGGCAGCAATCTTTGACGAGATGTTACTCGAAGACCGTGCCACTTAGAAACATTCCGTTTGAGGCAACGGGATCACGTAGAGTGCCTCTACAATAACCTCTCTCGGTTTTTTATAGCTCTTAGGCATTTGCCCGTGGTGAAAGGTTTTCTGTTGCCCCAAAAATCGTCAGAAGGAGGCAGTGTAAAGTTGCAAAGGGGTGTAACTTTCGTCCTGCTCCTAATGCGACCAAACTGACTGTTCCAACGCGTCCGAATGGGTACATTTATGCTAGGCATGGTCCTATTTCTCACCCAAACATGTCGAAACAGTCGGAGCTACATTGTACCGACGATATCCCTGAAGAGTCCAAAGTGCAAAAAGGCAGCAATCTTTGACGAGATGTTACTCGAAGACCGTGTCACTTAGAAACATTCCGTCTGAGGCAACAGGATCACGTAGAGTGCCTCTACAATAACCTCTCTCGGTTTTTTATAGCTCTTAGGCATTTGCCCGTGGTGAAAGGTTTTCTGTTGCCCCAAAAATCATCAGAAGGAGGCAGTGTAAAGTTGCAAAGGGATGTAACTTTCGTCCTGCTCCTGATGTGACCAAACTGACTGTTCCAACGCGTCCGAATGGGTACATTTATGCTAGGCATGGTCCTATTTCTCACCCAAACATGTCGAAACAGTCGGAGCTACATTGTACCGACGATATCCCTGAAGAGTCCAAAGTGCAAAAAGGCAGCAATCTTTGACGAGATGCTACTCGAAAACCGTGTCACTTAGAAACATTCCGTCTGAGGCAACGGGATCACGTAGAGCGCCTCTACAATAACCTCTCTCGGTTTTTTATAGCTCTTAGGCATTTGCCCGTGGTGAAAGGTTTTCTGTTGCCCCAAAAATCGTCAGAAGGAGGCAGTGTAAAGTTGCAAAGGGGTGTAACTTTCGTCCTGCTCCTGATGCGACCAAACTGACTGTTCCAACGCGTCCGAATGGGTACATTTATGCTAGGCATGGTCCTATTTCTCACCCAAACATGTCGAAACAGTCGGAGCTACATTGTACCGACGATATCCCTGAAGAGTCCAAAGTGCAAAAAGGCAGCAATCTTTGACGAGATGTTACTCGAAAACCGTGTCACTTAGAAACATTCCGTCTGAGGCAACGGGATCACGTAGAGTGCCTCTACAATAACCTCTCTCGGTTTTTTATAGCTCTTAGGCATTTGCCCGTGGTGAAAGGTTTTCTGTTGCCCCAAAAATCATCAGAAGGAGGCAGTGTAAAGTTGCAAAGGGGTGTAACTTTCGTCCTGCTCCTGATGCGACCAAACTGACTGTTCCAACGCGTCTGAATGGGTACATTTATGCTAGGCATGGTCCTATTTCTCACCCAAACATGTCGAAACAGTCGGAGCTACATTGTACCGACGATATCCCTGAAGAGTCCAAAGTGCAAAAAGGCAGCAATCTTTGACGAGATGTTACTCGAAAACCGTGTCACTTAGAAACATTCCGTCTGAGGCAACAGGATCACGTAGAGTGCCTCTACAATAACCTCTCTCGGTTTTTTATAGCTCTTAGGCATTTGCCCGTGGTGAAAGGTTTTCTGTTGCCCCAAAAATCGTCAGAAGGAGGCAGTGTAAAGTTGCAAAGGGGTGTAACTTTCGTCCTGCTCCTGATGCGACCAAACTGACTATTCCAACGCGTCCGAATGGGTACATTTATGCTAGGCATGGTCCTATTTCTCACCCAAACATGTCGAAACAGTCAGAGCTACATTGTACCGACGATATCCCTGAAGAGTCCAAAGTGCAAAAAGGCAGCAATCTTTGACGAGATGTTACTCGAAAACCGTGTCACTTAGAAACATTCCGTCTGAGGAAACGGGATCACGTAGAGTGCCTCTACAATAACCTCTCTCAGTTTTTTATAGCTCTTAGGCATTTGCCCGTGGTGAAAGGTTTTCTGTTGCCCCAAAAATCGTCAGAAGGAGGCAGTGTAAAGTTGCAAAGGGGTGTAACTTTCGTCCTGCTCCTGATGCGACCAAACTGACTATTCCAACGCGTCCGAATGGGTACATTTATGCTAGGCATGGTCCTATTTCTCACCCAAACATGTCGAAACAGTCGGAGCTACATTGTACCGACGATATCCCTGAAGAGTCCAAAGTGCAAAAAGGCAGCAATCTTTGACGAGATGTTACTCGAAAACTGTGTCACTTAGAAACATTCCGTCTGAGGCAACGGGATCACGTAGAGTGCCTCTACAATAACCTCTCTCGGTTTTTTATAGCTCTTAGGCATTTGCCCGTGGTGAAAGGTTTTCTGTTGCCCCAAAAATCGTCAGAAGGAGGCAGTGTAAAGTTGCAAAGGGATGTAACTTTCGTCCTGCTCCTGATGCGACCAAACTGACTGTTCCAACGCGTCCGAATGGGTACATTTATGCTAGGCATGGTCCTATTTCTCACCCAAACATGTCGAAACAGTCGGAGCTACATTGTACTGACGATATCCCTGAAGAGTCCAAAGTGCAAAAAGGCAGCAATCTTTGACGAGATGTTACTCGAAAACCGTGTCACTTAGAAACATTCTGTCTGAGGCAACGGGATCACGTAGAGTGCCTCTACAATAACCTCTCTCAATTTTTTATAGCTCTGAGGCATTTGCCCGTGGTGAAAGGTTTTCTGCTGCCCCAAAAATCGTCAGAAGGAGGCAGTGTATTAAGTCAGGATGAAAGCCTATTCACTCTAGTCGCCTGTTTTTGACCAAATCACACATGCGCCTTGAACAACTCTGTCTTCAAGGCGCTTTTCTCTAATCTCTGTAACTCTCCAAATCCACTAAGGCGCAAATTTTACCTCTTGGGCTCAAGATATAGGTTCTTCATCCAAGGCGCTAGAATGGTCCAAAGGCACATTTCACCTCTAACCTCACCTCTGACCTTACTTGGAGGCGCTAAACCTCATCTCATTGCTCTCCTCCATTACAAGCGCTCACTTACCTCAATCTTGGGCGCATACCAACATCCCAACATCCAAATCACCTAGGCGCTCAAAACCTTCAAGACTCAAGGTGCATTTTATGATCAAACAAGGTATCTCCTGAACAAGGCGCTCATAGTCTCATCAAGGCGTTAATCATCATCATGAGCACTCATATTGTTCTAGGCGCACAGTTATCTCTGGAATGCTCAAGGCGCACATACCCTTCTCTAGGCTAGTTTACACTTATTCAAGGCGCTCATTCCAAACTTACATGAACTCCTCATTACAAGACACACAAACTAGATGATCCTAGGGCATAAGGGCGCTCATAGGAGTTGTTATGTGTCATTTTGGCCAAGGTTTTCTGGAGCAGTGAAGACATTAGGAAGGGGATGATCGTTTGGATAGTTTTGAATGCTTTATTTCTCCTTGTTTAAACTAGGCGCTCACTGAGGATTGGAGTAGCCTTTGTACCCTCACATCACGTTAATCGGCGTTTCAGAGGCAATCATAGTATAGGAAGATTTGTGCCTTGAAGAAGAGAGTTATCTGGTGAGTGCTTAGGAGTTCTGGTGCCTAGGGGAAAGGTCTAGGTAGAGCACCTTCAGACTTTGACAGTGAAGTGCCTTAAGGAGTTGGATGATGTTTTTGCCTAGAGTGGAGATGATGTTTTTAGCGCCTTAAGGATGATGATGGAGCGCCTTGGAGTCAGGTTAGTCTGGAGCACCTTAAGAAGGTAAAGCACTTCAAATGTAAACACAAGTGTTTTGAGCGCCCTAATGAGAAGTTGTCTTGGCACCATAAGTTGTTCAAATGAAGATATGCGCCTTGGATAGTTGCAAAGACCTAATTTAGCGCCCAAGGTTGGAAGACTCTTTGTGAGCGCCCAGTGTTTGAAAGCTCTTTGTGTTTGGTGCATTAAAATGAATTTGGCACCTAAATAGTATTGAAACACTCAACTGAGCGCCTAAAGCCCATGAGAGAAGTGATATGCGCCTTGATAGGAATATCATGGAAGATGAGTTTACTGAATGGCGCCTTGAATGACTTGGTTGATTAAGTGTTTTAGCGCCTAGATATGGGATGAATCATTGAGCGCCTTTGGTTGAGATGATGTCAGCACCTTTGAGATTATAACACCTTGGAGTCAAGTTCGAAGGAGCACCTTGAGAAGGTAAAACACTTCAAATGTTTTCAAGGAATTGGAGAAGTCACTTAGTGCCTAGAAGGAATTCTAGAGCAAGAGGGTTGGAGCACCTTGAGCTTCAAGTCAGATATGCGCCTAGACCTCTACCCTTTAGCAAGTTGAAGCCCTCTGAGCCTTGACAATGTGAGAATGCCTTATAGTGAATATGCGTCTTGGGCAAGGTTGAATACAAAGTTGAGGAGTATATCATAATGAGTAAGTGCACTGTAGGGTTAGATGATAAAGACTAGTGCCTTGAGTGTCTTGGTCAAAATTTTGACGTGAGAAGTCTTGCAAGATCAAACCCTGGAGTGCGCCTTAGAGAGAACCTATTGATCCTTTGCTTTGACAAGATTTGGGCACCAGAATGATCCTTAATAAATGGAATGTATCTACACCAATTTTGCGCCTTTAGGGAAGTGATGGTGGCCAGAATGATCCTTAATCTCATGTTTGTGCGCCTAGGTCTAGAAGCAAGATTTGAGCGCCTTAGGATAGGGTTTTTTGCACCTTGTCTTGGAGAGTGAATTTGCGCCTTGGATGATGTTGAAGCGCCTTGGGATGAAATGCGCCCAAACTTATAGAGGGCCTTCAGTGAGGGAGTTGAAGAGAGTGCTTAGAGGAAGGATAGCCTTAAGATCAAACTAAGTACTTAGAAACCTAAGATTAGCGCCTTATTTGAAGTTATACACCTATTCTGGCGCCAGAGAGTGAGTTTGAGTGTGAAGAAGTGAATGTCTGCGCCTTGAAGGGGATACAAAGGGAAGATGATGCACCTTGATGGGTTGATGATGGAAATTTGCGTTTTGGAGCTAAATGTGCGCCTTGAATCTAAATGATATTTGAGTGCTTAGAGGTAAATAGGGGCGCCTTTGAGAATTCTTTGTGCTTTAAGGAATGGATTGTGGCGCTTTGGACTAAGGTAAGTCCTAAGCACTTCCAATGATTTTAAGGAGTGCCTTGAAGGAGATAGTGCATAGAGGTACAATGAATCTTCCGGAGAACATGGATAGACAACTAAGTATCCAACTTGAGTCTTCTAAGTGAATTGGATAATGAAGAGAGTCTAGTCATTTTGGGCGCTAGTATCAGGATGAATCATCCAAAATGGGTGCCTAGAACTAGAAGGCGCCAATGCATGAGTTCAATGATCCTCCATTGGAGCGCCTAGCCCAGATGGCTATAGATTGAAAGTTTTAAAGCTAAGTGATGTCTCTTACGTGAATTCCTAGCCCAGGTGCATGTGTTGGGAAAAACTCTTTGGCTCTGGCGCCTAGAATTGGGAGCTTTGTAAGATGCACCAATTGATGAAACATTTCCATTTTGCGCCTAGAATAGAACTCTCTCACATAGTTGAAATTGACTTGATAGAAGGAGATAAGTCTTAAGGACTAGTTTGGTGCCTCACTTGCCTATCTCACCTTTGAAATGCGCTTTGGTTGATGATCATCATTGATGGAGCCTAGTGAAATGTAAAGCTATTTGCATCTCCAGAGGATCAAAATTGGATTAGGAGATCATCCTTGCAGTTGAGATTGACAGAGAAGTGTTAAAGGAATCACTTCAAATGGGCGCCTAAGCTAGTTGAGGCGCATATCAATTCCACTGTAACTCCAGACTGACGCTTAGGATCCAGTCATCTCCTAAGGCGCAGTTCCATTCACCCATGACCTCGCTTGGCGTCTAAAACTTGGAAACTCCTTTGGAAAGCTCCTGTTGCGCCTAGAAGATGAGTTTGGGATATCAACTTGCAAAAGGCTTAGAAACTCTTCAAAGATGTTAGGCACAATCCCATGGCACTGGAGCTCAGTTTTGGCGCCTTCAAGGAATAGCACATGAAGGAACTTGGGAGGTCAGGTGCTTGTAAAAGGGAACACCTTGGAACATCTTCCAGGGGTTGAAGTAGTAAGAAAACATCAAGTGAGTCTAGGCGCACTCCCTTGTGTGAACAGTTTAGCTCTGGCGCCTAGCCACAGAGTGAGCCAGAAGAAGTAGTTTGGACATTAGAAGATAGGCGCTCATTCTACAATGAATCATTCCACCTTCCTAATCAACAAAGACTTGCAAGAATTGACAAAGGAAGCTAAGGTGCACCTTCTACTTGTTTCCACCTCCAGAATGCGCCTAACCTTGAAAGGGGGTTCAAAGATGTTTGTTAGACCTTTTCACTCAAGGCACTCACCTTAGGCGCACTTTCTAAGTCCTTGTCACCTCAAGGAAACACCTAGTTTGGAAGGCGCTTGCCCTGTTCTCCACTCCTTTCAATTGGCGCCTAGAACACAGAATGCATGAAAGGAGCGCCTAGACTCCATAGGGCTTATTTGGGCGCCTAGCATTTAAAACACTTTCATAATGATGATGTTTTGGTGCCTACTCTTGGAAACAATCCAGAGCATCCATAAACTCTAATTGGCACCTAATGTTGACAAGGCGCAACTTCAGGAGGAGGTCACCTCAACTTGGCGCCCAAGTCAGAAAAACCTATAAATCCTTCAAATATGCGCCTACCTTGTGAGGTGATGAGTTGAACATTCCAAATCTTCAAATGTTGCTCAAATAAGGAAGACATTGTAACATCAAGGCTTCAAGGCCTGTCCTTGTATTTCCATTGAATGAGTTGTACTTCATGCTATTGAAAGCATTTTCCATGTAATAAGACATTGCAAGTTGATTGAATCAAGTAACAAGACAAGTACCCAACTCTAATGTTGTTTCATTCAAATAGTTATCTTGATGTATATCTTTATGTTATTGAAGTAGTTGATGAATTGTTAGCAAGTAAAAGTGTTTAAGTAAGAAAAAATTTTCGTAGAACTAGTTGGGTATCTTACACTTACACCATGCCTATCCATCAAACATCACAATGCAATCAAAATCCTAACAACATGCCCATGATCCAAGATCAAGTGCAATCATGCAAAGATATTATCAATCACAAGCCTATTAAGAATGAACTAGAGTCTTCTAGTACCATACTTTTCCATCAAACACCATCATGTAATCCATGGCCTATCAAGCCTATCAAAGAAAATGCAAACATCCTATGTAATACAATCAGACTTTAAATATTTGAAGTAGCCATCTACAAATATCCATTCAAAAGTGGATTTATAATGCAAGTATGGACGCCATCAATAAAAAAGATTTGTATTAACCAAATATCCATATACGCATACATCAATATCTGTCGATATAAGTATAACATATATACAAAATAGCCATATAGGCTTACAAGAATGCCATATAGGCATACAATGTCAACTATGTACAATACAAAATATATGTCCACAAATGCCATATAGGCATACAACAGAGGAACACAATAAAAAGTCATTCCCCTCTAGCTGGTGAAGAGAATAAATCACAAGCAGCCTTTGATCTTCTAGGGGATGGAGACATGCATGTGGGTGGTCTACTACGAACCCGAGGGCTACTCCTCCTATTTAGTTCTTCCTGCACCTTTACCTGTTACAAAAAAAAGTATAGATATTAATATATAGAAATTACATGTTATAAAAAAATGAAACATTTAACAAAATAATCACTTACCGCTAACATATAATCTGTCTGCTCGCTTGCCTCAGTAGCAGGAAAAGGCCCTGGTGATGTCATGTCCTATAGAAACCATCCAGATAGAAATTAAACTTCAAATCAATAATCTTTTGATTTTTCAAAAATAGACAACTATAACAATGAATGTAAATTGAAATTTACTAATCTGCCTCATACCCCTGTCAATGCCATAGAGCTATGAATCGCAGAGGCCACACCCTGCTCCATTGCCCTATGAACATGGGGAGGTGTATCCGCAGCCTGCATCATCTGGAAATAAAACAACATTATTCAATTACGAAAACTATAATAGTGATGCAAATCATGGCTCCTAACATACACACACGCTCATCTAAACATGGAAGTACACACAATAAAACACACAAATCACATACAAAAATTTAGTAAGTACAATTCATTCATTAAACTATTTATTTTATTACCTCCGTAAAGCTTTGAAGTCCACCACCGCTGGCAGGTGTTGCCATGAAATCTACAGTGTTAACCTATTCAACATCCAAAATCAGAAATTAGAATACCATTCATATAACGATGCTATTCACATGTAATATTTATAATTGTTTACTAGTTACATACCTCGACAGTAGATGATCTAGTGAAAAATGTAGGTGGAGAACCACTGAAAACTGCATCGACGCTATGACCCTGAAATTTCATTAAAATCATCAATTTAAATTAGTTAATCTTGTATTTCAAAAATAAAATTTAATAAATTAAATTCAATAAACTTGCTAATATTTACCTGAGTATCAAGGCCGAAAGTCTCACTCAGGAGGGTATCTGTCATCACCATCTGCTCAGCTGCAGATGTAGCCTGTGCACCTGCGTCCTGACTATCCATGGGGTCATAACCACAGGCTGACCCGCAAGCCTGGCAAGTATGCGGTGGGACCCTACTCCTCGCACTATCTCCCAACCCACTCTGTATTGCAGGATCGGCATGCTCTATGATGCTCTGGGTCAAGGCACTAATCGACCTCAGTGTATCGACCTCAACACTCTCCTTCACAATGGAAGGGATAGAAACATGCTCGTGGGCTGGTCTGCTGATTACTCGTCTCACTACCCGCTGTGGGTCAAGACGTGCCCCTAGTCTATCCTGTGCTGAGCCCCCACCTCTACCCTGGAAGTCCCGCATATCAAAATAGTTTGGCACTTTATTGAGGACAAACTCGGAGTAGAGTTTCCTCAAAAAGTATTGCGGGACCTCATTGTTATTGCATGGAGGATGGTCAAAAACCATCCACCACCTCTGCCCGAAATTGTCCCTTATCGCTTGGTTGTTGCACCAATGGATAGGGAACCTCTTGCATGTAATGGGTGGAGGTTGATTTGTTTGTGGGTTTGTGAAAATTGAACACAAGTCTACTTTTGTAATTTGTAATTTTTTGACATCTTGGTATGATAATTTATCTGCATAGTAATCTCTAAACTCTCTCTTTTTATCGGTCCAACTAGTTATTTGCTTGCTAATTGAATTTACATTTGTTAACATAGACTCAAGAGATTCGGCAAGCGTGGACCTATGTAAGGTTGAAGTGGAAGGATCTTTCAACCTTGCAATTATATCTTCAATTTATTTTTTGTTGTTTTCAATTTGCCCTATTATATTATCTTGTGTTCCAGGGGCATGTCGAGGAATGAATGGAGGAGGTTGTTGTTCTGCAGGTATTTACTCCTCAGGATTTTGTGGATTTTGAGGAGGAGGAGGAGGAGGAGGAGGTGTATTAACATTTCCTGACAATTAACGAAATATACATTAAAAATCAACAAAAACCTACCTATATAGAAAGAAATTCAAAGAAAAAAACAAAGATAACTCACCTCTTTGGCGTGCTCGACGTCGCGGCGGCATTTTGGCGATGAATTGACAAGATTTTTGCGTTGATTGGCGTTTTGCAGAACGTGAGCGCGTTTTTGAGGGTTTGGAGGCCGCGGGCAGAGGAGAATAACGGGAGAAATGAAATTGAGTTGCTTTTTTTTTTTAATTTATAGAAGCACATAACGCGAGCCCGTTATAACGCGCTCGCGTTATGCCTTTATTTTTTTTCAAATTATTTTGGCCACTTTTTGGCCCCCCATCTTTTGCACTTACCCATAGACACCGTCAAAAGTTTAAGGAGATAGAAAAAACCATCAATGAACTCCTAGAAATGGGACATATACAACCTAGCTCTAGCCCATTCGCATTTTCTGTAGCACTAGTGAAAAAGAAAGATGGAACCTTGTGAATGTGTGTAGATTATAGAGCTTTAAATAAACAAACTATAAAAAATTGATATCCCATACCCAGGGTAGATGAATACATTGATGAACTACATGCGGCCAAATACTTTTCAAAAATTGACCTTAGGTCCGGGTATCACCAAATCTGAATGAGAGAGGAAGATATCCCTAAAATCGCTTTCCAATGCCATTATGGCCATTTTGAGTTCTTAGTCCTACCATTTGGACTAACCAATGCCCCAGCAACCTTCCAGTCATGCATGAACCATACTTTCTGAAAGCAACTAAGGAAGTTCCTCCTAATCTTCTTTGATGATATATTAATATATAGTAAAACTTGGGAGGAGCACTTGAAACTTATTGATGAGGTCTTGTCCATACTAGAACAAGAATCCCTTTATGCCCAAAGCTTCAAAATGCGAGTTTGGAATGGAGGGAAATTCTTTACTTAGGGCAAAAAATTAGTGTCAAAGGAGTTAAGGTTGATGAGGAGAAGATTAAGACCATAAGGGAATGGCCTAGACCGAAGACTTTAACTCAACTCGCAAAATTTCTAGGACTATGCAGTTATTACCAAAGGTTTTGTAAGAAATTTCTCCAAGATTGCATCACTTTTATCCGACCTAACAAAGAAAGAATTATTCCAATGGAATGATGCTAGCTGAAAAAAGATTTCGAGGAGTTAAAAAATGTCATGAGCACTTGTCCAGTGTTGGCCATACCTGACTTCTCTTCACCCTTTGAATTGGAATGTGATGCCTCTGGTGAAGGTATTGGCGATGTTTTAATGCAAAATAGGCACCCCATAGCATTTGAAAGTCGCAAGTTGATGGCCGCAGAGAGATTATATTCAACTTATGATATAAGAGATGTTGGCCATCATGCATGCCTTGGCCAAATTCTGCCAATATCTCGTATGTGGAAAATTTGTCATCAAAATAGATCACAACAGTCTGTAGCACTTCCTTAAGCAGGGTGATTTAAATGATAGATAGCAAAAATGGGTTAGCAAACTTCAAGCATATAACTTTGATATTAGTTACATGAAAGGGAAAAAATAATGTAGGTAGCCGATGTGTTAGTGTAGGTTTTTATTTCCTAGTTGGGTTATTTATTTTTTTCCTTATATTCCTAGGTTTTTCCTACACTTTTATTAATCTCGCTTAGGTTAATAAAGCATGTCTTATTAGGTGAGTGGTTGCGAAGTGTCACCTTCCTACATGTGAGCATCCATTAGCTATCTTGGGAAGATACTTTGCTATCTTTAGTTCGATAGATGGTTGCTCCTCATTGGTCAGTGTGTTGCTACCTCCTCCCTCTTCCTAGTCTATATAAGCATGCTACCTAGCTTGTATTTTGTATCTTTTGCTTTTGCATCCTCTTAATGCTATTTTGCTTCTAGCATTTACATTACCCTCTTGGAGACTAACTCTGTGTTACTATTTTGATTTCGCATCATTTGCATTCATAGTTTAGATATCTATTCTTTGCACTAGTTTTCTGGGTTAATAATCTTTTCAAATTCGAACATGATGCTCTATCATGAAGACCACACTTATGTGCCATGTCATGCTTATCTCATGGATGGAAGAACTTGATTAAAGCAGAATATGTAAAGGATCCCTTCTCAAGTAACATAATGGAGGGGACATATTGAAGATGAAGGTTATATAGTTAAAGAGGATCTCATCCTATATAAAGATCGAATATTTTTGGCCACAGGGTCCAAGATGAAGGACCAAATCATCCAAGAGTTCCATGATAAGCCCACTTGCGGGACACCAAGGCTATTACAAAACCTATAAACAAGTTCGAGAAAAATTTGTGTGGAAAGGTTTAAAGAAGGATGCACTCCAATATGTACAAGAATGTGCCACTTGCCAAAAGAATAAAATAGATCATACACATACCAAAGCAAAAAAGGAGTAGTATCACCATGGATTTTATTACTGGGCTCCCTAAGGTACAAGGAGGAAAGATTGCATTTATGTGGTCATGGATAGACTTACCAAATAGGCACATTTCATGGTCATATCTTATGATTAATAAAGCACCTCAAATAGACGAGTTATTCTTCAAAGAAATATTCTGACTCCATGGTTTACCACAAAACATAATTAGTGATCAAGGCAATAGGTTTATGAGTCTCTTTTGGCAAGAATTGTTCAAATTGGCAGGCACACAACTTACACCAAGTACAAGTTATCATCCACAACGAGCATGGTCAAACAGAGATTGTAAACAAGTGGATCAAAGGATATCTCTTAAACTATGTCACCTAGCAACAAAAAGCATGGATTAAATGGTTACATCTTGAAGAGCATTGCTATAATACAACACATCATATGTCGATTGGGATGAGATCCCTTTAAGGCTCTATATGGATATGATCCCCACTTCATTCAGGAACTTGATACTCCAGGACTTGGGCGCTCGCTCTAGTGTCCTATGCATCCGAGTTTCAGGAAACAAAAGTTACAGGGCTGATCAATGTCGGAAGGAGGTCTAGATTCCCGTGAAGAAACCAGTACCTTGGACTTGGGTGCCCGCGTCTAGTGTCCCCGACTGTTCCAACTTTGGGAACCCCAAAAACAAGTATTCTGTAAGTTTCATATTTTACTCATGTTTGCAAGATCCTTTTTCTGTTATTCATCAATTTGTCATCATATTTGCATAATTAGGGTTTTAATGGTTAATTGGGCATAAGAGAAGGAAAATTAATAATTAAATTCCCTAATCCAGGTTTCCCTACATCTGCAAGTGACCTAGGGTATGATAGTGCTCGTCACTCGATCCTAGACCCTTGAATGTATAGTGGAGAGGCAGATTTAAACATCTAAAATCTAAAACATTGATAAATCCAATTTTCCCCCTAAACAGGGCATGAAAGAGTATCTTCCTTCCATGAGATCTACACTTCAAGGTGGTATCTATTATGTTTTCAATCATTTATTGTTTGGATTTTTGCCTCTATCCCACCGGGATATGCACTCTTATCAGACAATGGATGTTTAGAAGACTTGTTCGTGGCTTTACCGAGGCAAGCCTCTAAACACCACAACCCCCTCCCACACTCCTTGTGATTGCAGGTTACAGGTACTAAGTTTCACACAGTGGAGTTGCAAAAAGGGAGTGGCAGCCATCAAAGATTCAAGATCTGAGAAGTAGAGGACTCCAGTGAACATTCCTGGACTAGGGCGCTAGTCCTTGTGTCCTCCACTTTCCCTAAGGCAGAAACAGAAGTTGCAGTGTAGATCAGTGTCAGGAGAAGTTCTAGATTTTGTGATGAAATGTGTACCTTGGACTTGGGTGCTAGTCCTTGTGTCCTTGACTTTTTCATTTTCTGGACTTCAAAAATAATGAGTTAAATATCTCTATCCTTCATCTCAATCTGAATGGATTTGCCATAATTCGATAATTTGCTTACTATTTTGCATATTTAGGGGTTTTGAGTGTAATTGAGCATTAAATTGAGATATTGTTTGATACATCCAAGATTCTGCATCTTCCCAAGTGGTAGCCCAACCTGATAGGTGAATCCTCTTGCACAAATTGGAGGTTCAACTCAGTTAATATGTCCTTTGAATGTTTTGTGTGAAAGGAGGATTCTACATAAACTCTTGAAATCAACCACCTCTTGTTTACCATAAGACATGTGCAACAATAATAGAAAATTCATTAATGAGCCAATTTATTATTCTACAAATGTGAAATGATATTATAGCTTCAAGTTTCTTGATATATGCTAGGCATCAACTATTTTATTACAAAGGTAGATCATATGAGATCTTTTAGTATTTTGGGTACTCAATATTCTTCCTAATCTATCTTTGCCCACTATTAACCAAAATACTTCTCCAAAAATATTATCTACTGCCCTTAAATGATATTAAGATTTGCTTCATTTAGATGGATGTAGAATGATGTGTGCCAATAGGAAACATAGTATACCATCATTGATCCATGTGATAAGGATCAATTATAATACCCCTTTTTTAATTTTAAAATTTTTTAAGGGATAGTAATTAGACATGAATTTTCAAAACCTTATAACCAAATATTATGTATCTTGTTAAGAATTATTTGAAGGAATGATGAATGACCTTTAATGTCGTGTGCATGTTTATAAGATTTTATGGTAGTTTAAAATTGTTGTTTTGATTTAAATTTGATTTAATAAATTTTTAATTCATTCCACTCATGAATAAAAGATTCGCTTTTATTCCTAGCCCTTGATCTCAACTTTTAATCCTCACCCTCTCCCTTTTTCAAAAATCTATAATAAAACCCCACCACCAAACCATTCACAACAACTTCTTCTTGCATCAAAACCATGCTCAAATTTCTCTCTCAAAT